>CM057337.1:638982934-643782934 GCA_030015575.1 Agapanthus africanus | reverse complement strand
TTAGCTGACCGCTTGCAGCTTGTGGGTGTTTGATATGATCATCACTTACTGCCGGCGTATTGATGATTCTTTATAGTCCTACACAGAGGTTTCTTGGCTCAGGCAAAACGGAGTAGGAGCACATATGTGATATGTGCGGGACCGAGGATAATGCGATATGAGATACCGTATGATATTCTCGCGATATTTGATATCAGCCGGGTCATCGGATCAAGTGTTGATTCGATGAATCGGTACGAATATATATTAGTCGGTTATATGCGATATAGCCGGATTGTCGGATCAAGTGTTGATTCGATAATTTAATGTATAATAATATATATGATATATTAAATTATATTAACTAATATTAGCTCACTAAAAGATTCTTTTTCTCACTCGGGTAATACATTGATATATATGCGATATATGTTAATTGTATTATTTTATTTTGTTACAATAAATATTATATATGTGATATATAATATTGTAACATGATATGATAACTAATGCAACATGATTAGTGGAGATTAAACAAGATTAGGGTTTGATTTGGGTTAATGCTTTCTAGAAGTTTCTAGAAGGTTTTTATTTTGTCATGAAAAAGATATTTACAAATGACTCATCTTTAACCTAACCCAAACCCTACACCCTTGGTTAATTCTCTACAAAGGTTTAGCAAACATGGTTGCATTATTGATCATTATCTTCTTTCATTATTCATCACAAATAGAATTACTATTCTTCTTCTTCTTCTTCCTTGATGAAAAAGCTTTCTAGCTTTGATTTTGTGTTGAAAAATGTGTGAGAAAAAGATTATAAATGAGAGCAAAAATCCTACTTCATCATCCTCATCTATCCTTGCCCTTTAGATGAGAGTGTTCACTTCATTTAGTGAGTGTTAGCTTGTGTTAATGAAATTTCAAGGTAGATCATCTTTGTTATCGAAGATTGGAAGCAAGACTGCATCTTTCTCTTCGTGAAGCCTCTCGAGAGTCTGGAACACGATGATCACAGCGAAGGAACCTTAACACGGAGCTTAAGAAGTGTAGGACCGGATCTACAAAGGTTGTAATCCCTCTCACTTAGTGTTAAAGTGTTTAACATGCTTGTTTTCGCCTAATCTCTAGTTTAAAGATCTCGTATCGGGTTGTTCGGCATGGCTAATTTTTAAATCGGGTATGGTTGATGCCTCGTAGACCCTTGTGCGTGTGCCTAGCAACCCTACAATATTGTATACAGGTGCTCATTAGAGAATGAGCACACTGAAAGTTGCTCATTAGAGAATGTGTACACAGAACGGACTTTCCGAGAACTCCTAGTTGGTATTATAACTATCGTCAGATATCAGTTCTCAGGTGAAATGAGTACAGGGTAGTCTGTAAACTTGAGATTGTCATTTGTCTTATGTGATTTCCCATTGTACTTTGATTACTACCCTACCATGACTTTACTGAGTTGTGCAAACAAGTTTTAGTTGGGTACAGTCCCGAGCCACATGAAGACAGTAAGCGATCAGAAAGGATTCATCTCTCCCGGTATAAGAAGTTAATGTCACACTGTATTCGATTGGTGATGACCATAAGTCCCTGGCCAGGGCGGATGATATTTACTGATATGAGATCAGTAGTTTCTCGGTTGGTCATGAGCCTGACATCGGCATGAATTATCGGGTTTTTAGGGGTCTGACGGGTTCCACTCCTAGAGCCGGTATGCAACACTCTCAGAAGAAGAGACCAGAATGTATGGAAATTGTCACGTATAGGCTCAGTAGGGTACGGACGGACTTGATTATCGACCTCCCTTTCGACTTATATCTGGGTAGCCGTTACGTATAGCTAGTACCACTGACGTGCTTGTGGTATGGATTTTATATAATAACTTTCTACCAGCGTATTTTCGAGTCATCAGAGTCTCACACAGAGGATTTTTCCGTTTCAGGCGAAATGATGTAGAGTTCAATTGTTGATACGTGCAGGTGCCCGATTAAATATGTGTATAGGATACACGGATTTTAATCGGACGTTTGATAATATTAGCCGGCTTATGTTTAAGACGGGTTTTTAAATCAATTATTGGTTTAATAACACACACACACACACACACACACACACACACACACATATATATATATTTGATATATATATTTTAGTATTATGTTCACTTTCTATTTTCTCTCTCTTGGCTATTTGTATTTTTTTATGAATACGCGTATATGTATACGATACATATATTGGGAGTTTTATTTTGTATTTATACAAAATACTTCTAGAAAGGGACACCTCATTTATGATTTTCTTTTTTTTGGAAAAGAAAAGAAATGAGGTGGAAGGGTGAGGCGGAAAGAGAGATGGCAAGAGGTATGGCATGAGGGGTTGTGCATCATTTTTTATTGGAAAATTCATTTTGATAAAACTAATTTTGGATGGCTCATTCTCTCTTAAGTTATTCAGCCACCCATTCATTTTACACTTGTACACTCTCTCTCCTCTCTTCTTCCTTCTTCTTTTTGAGTTTCATGATTTCTTGAGTAGAAAAAGATAGATAAAAAGATTTTGAAAATTCCTTCATCCCTAACACTTTATCCCTAGCAAGTTTAGATGGTTGTTTGCTTCCTTAAATTTCGCTTTAGAGTGAAGCTGAAGGTTGGATTGGTTTCCCTCGGGTGGATCATTTTCGGCAAGGGCGATTGGATTTCAAGCTCGTTCTGGACGGCCTAAAATCCTAGAAGAGGTCTTCCACAATTGGATGGACACGCTACAATGGTTGTATGCTCTTAACCTTATAGCTAACTGTCTTGTTTTGTTTGCTAGTTTAGTGTTTTGACAATTTCTAGGGTCGTAGTTTCTAGTGCTTGCTAAAAAAATTTCGTTTATGATTCCGTCTTGGCTGCGAGTTTAGCGGCCCGAGCACTAGAAAATCCATCATGGTTTCAGATCTACCCGAACACTAAAACTAGTTTTAGTGCAATAGTTTCGAAGCTGAAATTTTAGACGTATTTTGATTCAAATTTCAATTATGCATTCAGACGTCTGCCGTGGTTTTAAAACTGTTGTCCCCATTTATTTTTGCTTGTGATTCATGAGGGCTATAAATAGTTTTTCTATGGGTTTTTTTTGATGATCATCACTTATAAAATTGAAACTTAAAAAACTCAAGTGATCATCTCATCTCTTGTGAGAGCAAAATTCTTATTTGCATTTCTATCATCTCTCTCACATACAAAATAGATCAAGAGCTTCTATTTGATTATTTATACTTCAAGAGTATTAGTTTTGAGCTTGAGAGAAACTTCTAGAGAGTATTGTGCTTCATTGTAACCCTCTTCTTTTCTTTGTGTGAAAACTCTTGAGTGCAAGAGTGTCTTTATTAGAGAGAAGAGTGAGAATTGTACTTCTTTCTTTGTGTGAGGATTCTTGAGTGCAAGAGTGCCTTTATAAGGAAGAAGTGCAAGATTGTAGAGAGAAGAGTCACTCATGTGTTGAGTGATGTGTTGGGTTGCGAGTGCACAACATATAGTCTCATCGGATACGCGTGAAGTTAAAGAGAACGGGCTCGAGGGCTTAAAGGAAGTGGACTAGGGACCGAGACGTTATTGGGGTGCCGAACCACTATAAACCTTACATGTTTGCATTTGCAATTTCTTTTCTCTTTTTCTTATTAGCCTTGAAATTGCATGCTTGCTTTAATTGCTCATACTGGCTCTTAATATTGTTGCTTGCGATATGTTGTATGTTCACAATTGATGTTCAGCTGAGCATCTTATCTTATTAGTTTATCCTTATCTAAGCTAGCAATTGTGTTTTGGTTTTAGCAAGTGTTGATAGAATTTTAATTGGGCATATTAATTATTTAGTCCTATTCACCCCTTCTAGGACTACTTTCAATTGGTGTCAGAGCTTCGTTCTCTTATTTCGTAGGCTTTACATTCTAGAGTGTTCCATAGCATTTTCTTTATAGAACTACTCTTCCTTTAATAGTGTTTCTATTCTTGATCCTCCATGTTTTGATAGAAATATGTTTTTTTTGGAAAATAAAGATGTAATATTTTCTTGAATGTCGGGGTAGGGTTTTTTGGAAAATTGTTGAGAATGACTATTCTATTCCTTCTATTTCTAAATCTAAATGGAGTAGTCATGAAAAGGATTTTTCTTTATACATCAAATCTATACAATGTTTTCAATTTTCTTTAGATGTTTATATTTTAAACAATTTTTCATTTTGTAAGATGGCTCATGGTATTTGGTGTTCATTGGAGCAAATCGATAGAGAGCACGTAGCTTGCAAGGAATTGGAGGAAGTGACTTGCTTAGCGACTCTGGATGGTTCTCAACGAAATGCGAATTAAGAGGGAACAACTAACTCTAAGGAGTCAATCGAACACCCTTTAATCATAGCGTTGTAAGTAATCCTTCTTTTGATATTTGTAAACTTACACATGATCAATTGCTTGATGCCTATCATGATCTCCATGAAAATTTTAACGTAATTGCATCTAGAAATGAATTCCTCAAAAAAAAATTCTTCTGATTTTGATATTGAGAGTAAGGAGTTAATGACTTGTTGAGATTCTTTTGTGATTGTGAATAAGTCAATGATTTCCAAATTTGATACTCTATCCTGTGTTCATGAATCTCAAAGTGCTTTATGTGACAAATTAATTTTTGAGAAAAATGAGTTGCTTTCAAATCTTGATTTACAATTTGCAACCATTGATGCTTTAAAAGATGAAAACAAGAATTTGGTTTTGTCTTGTGAGATCTTGAGAAAAGAAAATCAAGATTTGATTTCAAGTTTTATAAGTAAAATTAATGTTTTGAAATCCTCTATTATTTCTCAAGATTCTCTTGTTTTTGAAAACACTTCTCTCAAAGAAGCAAATGAGAAGTTGGTTTTAACTTGCGATATTTTGAAGTAAGAAAACGTTGATGTGATTTCAAGTTTGAAAAACGAGATTATTTTGTAAAAATATTCTATTGTTTCTCAAGACCCTTTGATTTTCGAAAACGCTTCTCTCAAGAAGGAAAATGAGGTTTTGAATGCTTCCCTTGCTAAGTTTTTAAATGTTGATTCTTTACCTAGCAAGGAAAATAAAGTTTTAAATCAAGGTAAAACTACTTTGAAAATTCAAAAACCCTTTTCATCCAGATTTGTTAAACATGCTTCGAATTTTGCTAAATATCATGTTCGCTCTCATGCTTATCTATATAGATTTAGTTCAAGACAAACTGTTCACCGTCGAAAGACAGAGACCGAGATGTTGGGACGTCTCGCCTAAATTTTGGGGGCAGATGCTATTTGGATTTCTCCATCCACCTTTCCAAAGATACAAAGTTGATTTATGACACCATATATTGGAGGTTTGGACAGATGCGACCGTTGCAGCAGACTTTATCAGATTCCCCCTCATTTGTGAGGGGGTTTTTATTGTGGGGACTCTCTTCCCTGTAGGCCCAAGCCCCTGCAGTTAATTATGTTATCGTGTTGCGATAACCACTTTCTCCTGCTCTAGCAGTTCACTTCGTGTTGTGCGTATTTTTGTTTATTTTGGTTGCCCGTAGATTATATACGGAGACTATTTTATGTCGTCGCCCGTAGGGTGCGGATTAGTCCAAATCCGTATATTTTTATATTTGGGATTTTGAACTTATGTTACATTTTCCTTTAGTTCAAAAATATTTTGTTTAGTTTAATGACCGTTAATCTAGTTTGAGATTAAGATCAACTTGAACATATGAGCATTTGGGCCCAATTTATTTTCAACTAAGGATACATTAGTCATGTTTGAGACAAGAATCAGCAGAGCATTTGGGCTTAACTGCAAGAGACATAGCTAATTTGGGCTTACTCTACTCAGTCCTTTTTTTGTTCAAAAATGCTAAGCACTTATTTGGGCTCTGTTTGTTCAGCCTTCTTTTTTTATGCAAAAGTGCTAAGCACTTGTTTGACGCTCTGGCGCTCATATGGCTATCATGTGAAGTCTTCAGTTACGGGCGCTGCCCAATCAGTGCTAACCACTCTATTATATATATTGTAACACCCTAGAACTATTATACGATATTTTATTTGGGGTATTTCAAATCCCGCGACAAATTTCTTTATTATTATTGCTTTTGGGTGCGGATAGTGCATTTGGTAACTGTGGTTAGTATCCAACCCGACCTGCATATTTGAAACCCATCATGGTTCAAGATTACGTCAAATATTTGCTAGTACAGAGGATCCATGCACATCTAGATTCTATACAAATATATAATATTTTGTATCCGCATATCTTTTAAATAATACAAATAATAACCAAATAATATATTTTGATATCTAGCATGGCATGTTATCGTACCCCTGATCATGTGATTGCATCCATACATCATATTCATGTCCTAATTGCTAAAACAGACTCGTTTGGATCGCTACGTATATTTACATAGATCCGTACTTGGGGTATGCATTTTTATTGACCGGACATCACATTATGTTTTAAACTTGTACATATATTCTCCATATTAAAAAACTAGATTTTTAGATTAGACCCGGGTAATATTTGGAGTAATTTTATATTAGCTATTTAAACATAATATATATATATATATATTATAATATTTTTCTAAACCTAAACTAACTAACAGTATATATATAATATAATATATTAACTAATCTATTTCTCTCTCCCTCAAGCATCTCTCTCCCCCTTCTATCTCTCTCTCTCTAAACGTATATATATTATATATATATTTAATAACCTAAGATATATACCCTCACCTTTTCTTTCTCTCCTCTCATTTCTTTCTTTCTTCGTCCCGTGAGAACCCAACTCAAACCCTAACCTTCGCAACCTCCTTGTCGCCGATCACCACCATAGACCTCATCATCATTACCACCTCCTCGTCCTCATCACCTCCATCACCACTTCCACCTCCACCTCCTCCTTCCCAACCTTGCAGTAACCCCGCACCGGCGATGCCGACTCTAAGAACCCCCACAACCCTCGCCGTTAGACCTCGCCGTCGACAACACCATCATCCACATCCTCTCCTCCTCACCTCCTTCTCCTCCCTCGACACCCCAGACCACCAACCAACTCCACAACATCCCCGACCCCGATCACAAACTAAGAACCCATAGCCATCTCGCCGATGCAGCCACGTCGCCGCCGGCCATTTTTGCCGTCATCTTGCCTCTGTTCTCGCCACTCCATAACCAAACACAACAGCACCCACTCTTCTTCAGTTCTTTCTTACGTTTCTTGATCGTTTCTTGATTCTCCGCTCGGCTCGCCGAAGTTATGCACGTCGCCGACGATCCAGATGACCCAGTGACCATCGTCGTCCGGCCTAGTCACCACGTCACGTCACTGCTCAGCCAGGTCCAGTCCTGCGCACTTAAGTTTGCACCGCGACGTTATTTCTAACGTCGGATGTGACATCCGCATCCCGACGTGAGATCCGATCAGGCAAGTTTTAAACTTGCAACATGCTATGTTTTATTATAACAATATCTATATGAATAAGAATTGTGCATGTGTTTTATTATTCAGCAAATATTACCGATTTACAGTTTTACGGTATCCATTCGTATATGTACTGATAATTGTTTATCTAGTTGCATGCCGGATCATGAAATCATTATACTACTACATCAGTACAACATGTTATCTAGTTTGCATCATATATGGTAATAGACGTATAATGGTTATTACAGATAGATACATATGCATCCTGGCATCAGTTGTGTTTACCGTGTTCCGATATTGATTACAGTTTCACATGGGGTATCTATTTGGTTAATATACATCACATGACATGTTCACGACACACTACCTGACTTGTTACTTGGATCTTATTGCTAATGCCAAAAATCCTGACTTGTTGTCTTGACGGATGTGACTGTTGTCTGCATAGACAAGAACTGTACCTACTTGATCCTGTGTTGGCATTAGATTCATACAGTTAATACCCGACGTGAACAAAAACCTGGGGGAAAAGGGAAAATCAAGAATGTAACCAAAACGTAACTCAAGAGGATATTATTATTGTTTGCCGTGGTTCTGGGCGTTACGGAATAAATCATTGTTTGCCGTTTTTCCGGGCATTACGGAATAATCATTATTGTTTGTCGTGTTTTCGGGCGTTATGGAATAAATCATTGTTTGCCGTGTTTCCGGGTGTTACGGAATAAATACTGTTACCGTGGTCCCTTAGGGAATGAACGGTATATATACTGTTGGGTTACGATGAGAATTACATTAATTGATTTCAAAGACTTGTAGAATAGATTTCCTAGAAGCACGGATTTAGGATACACATCACACACCTTTACATACACATAGCTCACTGTTTATATCGGTGTTTATTATTTATATTCATATTTAATCGTATCATTATATCCTGGTCATTACTGTTATTTTGATATTATAACGCACTGACGTTTGGGTTTTGCATGGCCCAGTTCCTCTACCTTTATCGCAGGCAGATCAAGAGTATTCTAGCAATCAAGCCGAGTAATGAGGAGTTGAACGTGTATTGTTACAGATGTTTAGTTTATTTCTGTAGTTTTGTTTATTGATGTGAGCCCATATTGGGACATGATTCGAATATTGTTTATTGGATCTTGATTCGTTTTCGCTTTATGTATTTCCTTGATTTTATTTACTGTGGCAGATGGACATGTATTAGCTAGATTATATTCTTTTCTGTTATTGATATCCGATAGAAAACCATAATGTGACCGTGGAGGGATGATTCCTAGCCACAGGTAGCATGGTTGGCTCTGTCACATGCCGTAGTCACGTATTTTGGGAAGCGGGGCATGACAGGGTTTGTTTGTTATTAGAGACCTAGGATTTAAGGTTAGTCGGGTTTGGTTCTTTTGTAGTTGGGTATTAAACCCAATACGCTAACCAGAAAACCCGGAATTAGAAACATGTCCTGCCACATTACTATCTTGCTATTCTTGAATCTATAGCTATCTTGTTTATTGAATCTTGTTTATTGAATCTTGTTTACCGTTGATCTTCTTCAGTGTCTTGGCTTCAGAATCATGGCGGATAGAGACTTGCGATCATACCAGAGGCGTGTTTATAACACCGCATTGCTTGGTGTTGTACGTAGTATGCTGGAAAACCATAAGCGACATATTGAGCTGAATTAGAGGTAGGCCGAGGCTTTCCAGGAGGGTCTGCGGACAGTCCAGCAGTCCGTAGTCGCAGTATCACTTAGGCCAGCACAGCGTGAGGGCACCGTGGCGGACTTTAGAGTGCTCGGTCCGTCTACATTTATAGGATTGGAGGAGCCATTGCCAGAGGAGCAGTGGCTAGTTGACACAGAGCACCTGCTTGTCGCCGCGCAGATTCCAGATGAGAAAAGGGTAGATGTAGTACGCATCTAATTGGTTGATTAAGCTCGCGGGTTATGGCTCGTAGAGGAGACCCGCCTGACCAAGCCGATCAGTTAGGCAACGTTTTCATGGAGTTTCTTAGAGAATTTCTATCCGCAATCTGCTCGAGAGGAAATGAAAGAGAAGTTTATTAGCCTGAAGCAGAATGGCGGATCCGTTGATGTGCATGCGGCTGAGTGGACTCGGCTCGGGCCTTTAGTTACCAACGAGGCAGATAGGGCACAAATGTTTATGCTTGCTTGGATGTGGAGATTCAAAGGCTCATCATATCTCTGGGATTGACCACCTTCTCTCAAGTCCTTAAGGCAGCCAGGGAGTACAGAGTTTATCGGTGAAAGTGAAGGGTACTCAACAGCAAGCCGTTGTAGTGCAGAAGCCGGCGTTTATGCTAAACCGAGCTCCTGTACGCAGAAGCATTTCGGTAAACAAGAGAGGCATTGTACCCATGAAGAAGCCCATTGTATCTGATCAGAAATGAAGTGTGTTTTGTGACTACTGCCAACGACCGGGTCATTTCCGGAGGGAGTGTCGGATGAGGCTTGGGCAGTTTCTGATCTGTGGAGCTGCTGATCATCAAATGCATACTTTTCCATGAGAGCTCAGTTCAAGGGTGATGCTCCGAGAGCATAGCAGAAGCATATTACTCAGGGGCCTAACCAAGCACAGGCTTTCACTTTGACGGCCAAGGAGGCCAAAGTTTCAGACGAACTTGTTTCAGGTATCCTGCTCGTTTATAATTTTTCCGCATTGGAATTATTCGATTCAGGTGCATCCCATTGCTTCATATCGTTCAAGTTTATTAGTGCACACTCTATTCTACACACGGCCCTTTCTAGTTACTGGGACATACACATTGGGAATGGGAAGATTATATCTAGTAGTGAGTGCAAGGATTGTTCGATTGTTATTTGCGGACGAGAGTTATTCGCGGATTTCTTGGTGATTGATACTGGAAGCTATGATGTTGTCTTAGGAATGGACTTTCTTGGCACTTTTCATGCTCACATCGATTGCAGGGAAAAGAAAGTGATTTTCCAGATTCCTGGACATCTGGAGTTTATATTTTTAGGAGGTAGCAGATCTGTCTGGCCAGTTGAATTTAGGGCTAGGCCGACTAGTGTTGTTCTTTCATCGATGGAAGTAAAAAAGGAGGAAGCGCCAGCAGTAGTTCAGGAGTTTATGGATGTGTTCGAGGACATCTTGGGTTTACCACCAAAACGAGATGTGGAGTTCGCGATTGATCTTATTCCTGGAACAACGCCAATTTCAAAGGCTTATTATCCAATGGCACCAGTGGAATTAGAAGAGGTAAAGAAACAGGCTGCTGAATTACTAGAGAAAGGTTGGATTCGCAGCAGCGGTTCACTTTAGGGAGCTCCAGTTCTTCTAGTCAAGAAGAAGGATAGCACATGAAGGATGTGCATTGATTATTGAGAATTAAACCGGGTGACTATTAAGAACAAGTACCCAATCTCTCGCATCGGCGAATTATTCGATCAACTCAGTGGCGCGAGGGTATTCTCGAAGCTAGATTTGCGATCTGGATATCATCAAGTTCTGGTAAAATCAGACGATATTTGCAAGACAGCGTTCCGAACTCGATATAGGCATTACGAGTACTTAGTGATGCCATTTGGAGTTACTAACACACCAGCAATATTTATGGACTTGATGAACCGAATCTTTTCACCGTACCCAGACCAGTTCGTAGTGGTATTTATTGATGATATTCTGGTCTATTCAAGGAGCAAAGAAGAGCATGCAGAATACTTAAGGATCGCACTGCAAACGTTGAGGCAAGAAATGTTATATGCTAAGATGAGCAAGTGTGGGTTTTGGCTCGAAAAAGTGAAGTTCTTAGGTCATGTCGCATTCGGAGATAGAATTGCCATTGACCCTGAAAAGATTGCAGCTGTTCATGATTGGCCAATTCCAAAGAACGTAGGGGAGATCAGAAGTTTTCTTAGGCTTGCCGGATATTATAAAAGGTTTGTGGAGAATTTTTCTCGAATAGCAGAACCATTGAACAAGCTAACACGAAAGGATGTACCGTTCGTATGGACCGGAAAATGTGCGTCATCTTTTGAAGCGTTGAAGCAAAAATTGACAACCGCTCTTATCTTGATAGTGCCAGATGATTTCGGAGGGTTGGTTATTCACAGCGACGTATCTGGGAAAGGCTTGGGATGTATTCTAATGCAGTATGGGAAGGTTATAGCTTATGCGTCAAGAAAATTGAAGACCCATGAGAAGAACTACCCAACTCATGATTTGGAGCTAGTAGCAGTGATTTTCGCTTTAAAAATTTAGAGACACTACTTATTGGGCGAAAGGGTAAAAGTATTTACCGATCACAAGAGCCTAAAGTATGTGTTCACACAGAAAGAGTTCAATATGAGGCAGCGTTGTTGGAGCTGATGGATGACTATGATCTTGATCTAAAATACCATCCCAAGGGAAAGTTAATGTAGTGCCAGATGCTTTAAGTCGGTTTCCAGCAATACGGATGTTGACTGCACAGAAGGAGATTATAGCTGATCTTCAGAAGTTCGAGTTGGAGATTGTACTACCGAATTCTTCGGGACAGTTGATGCAATTGCAAGTACAGTCATCCTTGATCGACAACATTAAAGCAGCACAGTTGTACAATCCAAGATTGCAGAAGTTTCGAGAACAAGTAGAAGCGGGACTTCGAACGGATCTGTTAATTCATGAAGATGGTTCGTTACGATATGAGAGCCGTTTATGTATGCCCAAAGGAAACGTTCGTGAAGAAGTCATGAAGGAGGTTCATAGTTCCGCATATTCTGTACATCCAGGAGGCACAAAGATGTACCGAGATCTACGACAACATTTCTGGTGGGAAGACATGAAAAGAAAGATTGCTCTCTATGTATCGAAGTTCTTGGTGTGTCAGCAGGTCAAGGCTGAACATCAAAGGGTTGTTGGTTTGTTGCAACCACTTCCGATTCCTCAATGGAAGTGGGAACATGTAACCATGGATTTCATGACAGCATTACCACGGAGTCCAAAGGGCAATAATGCAGTTTGGGTGATTGTTGATCGATTGACCAAGACAGCTTGTTGATCGATTGACCAAGACAGCTCATTTTATACCATTTCGAGTTGGTCAGTCGACGGAAACTTTAGCCGAGAAGTACATACAGGAGATTGTGAGATTGCATGGAGTACCTGTGAGCATCGTTTCCGATCGTGATACCCGATTTTTATCGCACTTTTGGAAGAGTCTACGGGAAAGTTTGGGGACTCGCTTGAAATTTAGCACCGCCTATCATCCTCAGATAGATGGCCAGTCTGAATGAACGATCCAAACTCTTGAAGATATGTTGAGAGCATGCAAGTTAGACTTCAAGGGTTCATGGGAGGATCATTTGCACTTGGTAGAGTTTTCTTATAATAACAGTTTTCAGGCGACTATACAGATGGCTCCATTCGAAGTATTGTACGATCGTAAGTGTCGCTCGCCTATCTGTTGGGACGATATTGGTGAAAGAAGATTATTGGGACCAGATCTTATTGTGCAAACAGTGGAGAAAGTTAATGTGATCCGAAATCATATGAAGGAGGCACAAGATCGACAGAAAAGTTGGGCCGATATAGGACGAATGTAAGTCGATGTCACGCACCCCACGTGTCCGCAGGGAGGCGGAATTAGCAAAAAATGATTTTTACGAGCTTTGTAACATCGACTCAAACCAAGGATCGAACTTAAACCGTAGCTAGCAAACTACTTGAGGTTTAACTACTCGGATTCGAAATTATACCTCACGTAACAAGTCCTTCGGGCCTTCATCGCTGTACTCCACATCTCGTAGGCTTTATGGAACATGGGTATCTCAACGGCCTCCTCGAGTCAAAGAAGATCCACCCGAGAGTCTATAGTCCGAGCTCCAATCTCAAATCTGAGATAACTACGGCTTCTAGCTTGCTAGTCGAGAAATCCTAGAGGGTGTAGAGTATTTAGATGGATTAATTAGTCACTTAAACCCTAGGATTCTTAACTCATGAGAGCTTTTAGTGTTTGAGGAAGAAGATGAAGACCTGAAGAGAGAGAAGTGTTTTGTAATAATGAAAAAATCCTTCTCACTTTGTGAATATCATGAAGCATAACAATATTATCAAAAAGAATAAAGATCTAATATTCATCATGCTTCATTTAATTCACATGGTGAATCATCTAGTGAATCACCCAATGAGTCATGGATCATTTAATGCATACATGCACCTCATCCTCCACCTCATTTAGTTTAAATCACAAAAGGAAATAAACACAAATGAGTCACCTTCTTCTAGAAGCTTCCCGAGAATTTACGAGACTGCCCCTCCCATCCGTATTTCCAAAAAAACATGGATAATCTTTGACTGAATAAATCCATCTGTATAATACTAGAATCTGGTTTAAACCAAAGCCCGCTAGTATTATCTGCCCGATCATAGTACGTGCACAAGTGTACGTAAGTGATTGCGGCCCTGCCGTAAAACCATACGGCCTCTACACCTTTTGCCCGGTGCAGGGAAACACTCTGTGTGGGACTCTAAAGACTCGACACTACGCTGGCAGTGGGTTTAACCATAGGCTGTAAGCGGTACTAGCTGTACGTAACGGTTCCCAGGTAGATGTCGATAAGAAGGACGATGAGGAAACCCGTCCGAACTCCTACTGAGCCTGTATGTGACAATCTTCGTACAGTCCGGTCTGTTCGTCTATGACTATCGCATATCAGGCCTAGGGGGTGGTAAACGTCAGACCCCTAATAGCGGTATAAATCGTGTCGGAGTGTAGCCCATTACACTTTGAGAAACTACTGGAATCTACCAGTAAATCTCGCTTGCCCTGGCCAGGGACTTTGCGTAATGGCTCTCCATACACAGCACGATATCAACCCCCAATACCGGGAGAGACGAATCCTGTCTAACCGCCACTGCCTCCAAGTGTTTCGGGACTGCACCCAACTACTACCTGTTTGCATGACTCCTTTGAGCCGTGGTAGGGTAGTAATCTAAGAACAGTGGGAACACACCCGAGGCGAAGTAGCAGTGTCAAGTCGACAGATTAAGATGTACTCATGTTATCTGGGAACTGCTATCTGACGATGGGTATAATACCAACCTGCAGTTCCCGGTGAGTCCTGTCCGGTGTACTTGTAACCTAACGAGCACCTGTATACTATCTCCAGTACAACGTACTGATGGCTGTGGGACAGACTATCTCCCCATGCTGGGATGAGAAGCGTATACACCAGTCTACTCCGGAGTATCGATGCCCCGTCTCGATAATCCTATGACTAGGGACCTGTATAAGATGTTTCTTATAGACTACCCAGCCCCACTAGTGTGACTGCCATCATAACGCTGGTAATCAAGCAAAGATCCTAAGGGCTCTACTAATATGTATAAGCAATATGTTAAAAGAAACATATGCATATATTAAAGTAGAAACAAACCAAGTAGCATACTACCATTTTTAGCAAGACTGTCAATACAACTGTGAATATCCTAAGCTTCCATTAAGTAATATACAATCTAGTATGATACAGTAATAGCCTCTAGGGCGCAAACACTAACAATCTCCAACTTACACTAGGGCCATGTACTGGCATATCGCAGACCTATCATCTCGAATAGCCTCTCGAACTGCGTATGCGGAATGGCCTCTGTGAATGGATCAGCAGTGTTATTCTCCGTATCTACTCTCTTCACCTCGATCTCTCGGCGATCTACGATCTCCCTGATCAGGTGATACCGCCTTAAGATGTGTCTGGACTTTTGATGGGACTTGGGTTCCTTCGCTAAAGCTGTAGCACCGTTGTTGTCGCAGTATAGAGGTATTGGATCAACACTGGTAGGAACCACCTGATGTTCTGTGAGGAACTTCTTCATCCAGACAGCTTCTTTTGCGGCATCGCAAGCAGCCATGTACTCCACTTCCATCGTTGAGTCAGCAACGGTGTCCTGCTTGGAACTCTTCCAACAGACCACCCCTCCATTGAGGGTAAAGACATAACCCGACATGGACTTGGAGTCATCCTTGTCATTCTGGAAGCAGGAGTCAGCAAAGGCCTCAATCTGGAGGTCCTTTCCGCCATACACCAAGAACATCTCCTTAGTCCTCCTCAGGTACTTGAGAATATTCTTTACTTCTATCCAGTGCTTCTCCCCTGGGTTTGCCTGATACCGGCTTACAACGCTCAATGCTTATGCTACATCTGGTCTGGTACATAACATCGCATATATTTTAGAGCCTACTGCAGAAGCGTAGGGTATAATCGACATGCGAGCCCTTTCCAAATCAGTCTTGGAAGACATCTCTTTGGAGAGGGTGATTCCGTGACAAGCCGGTAGGTTACCGCGCTTAGAATCTTCCATACTAAATCTTTTCAATATGGTGTCTATGTACCTAGACTGCGAAAGTCCTAACATTCTCTTTGATCTATCACGATAGATTTGGATCCCCAGAATATAGGTGGCATCATCCAGGTCCTTCATGGAGAACTTCTGTGACAAGAATCCTTTGACTGACTGTAGCATAGGAATATCATTTCCTATTAGGAGAATGTCATCCACGTACAAGACGAGGAATACTACAGCTCATCCTACAATCTTACTGTATATGCATGGTTCATCTGGATTCTTGATAAAGTTGAATTCTTTGACAGCATCATCAAAACAGATGTTCCAACTCCACGATGCCTGCTTCAGTCCATAAATGGACTTAAGCAACTTGCACACTTTACCGCTGCTCCCACTCTGAATGAATCCCTCTGGCTGATCCATATAGACGCATTCTTCCAAATTACCATTTAGAAAAGCCGTCTTTACGTCCATCTTCCAGATCTCATAATCGTGGAAGGCGGCAATGGCAAGAAGGACCCGAATGGATTTGAGCATAGCCACTGGAGAAAAGGCTTCGTCATAGTCCAAACCAGGTCTTTGATGAAAACCCTTTGCAACAAGTCTAGCCTTATAGGTTTCAACCTGTCCATCCACACCAATCTTCTTTCTGAAGATCCATTTGCATCCTACGGGGTTTTCCCCATCTGGAGCAATGTCCAAAGTCCATACTTTGTTGGTGTACATGGACTTCATTTCGATCCGCATTGCATCCAGCCATTTTACCGAGTCGCCGCTTTGAATGGTTTGCTAGAAGCTAGTAGGGTCATCATTATCAATGATGCAATCTTCTCGATCCCCGTCTATGAGAAAACCGTAGTATCTCTCGGGCGGATGAGACTGCCTGCTACTTCTGCGGATAAGTGCTGGGATGCCCCTTTCTTCTGAACCTTCTTGTTCTACCAAACTTTCAGTAACAGCTTGTGGTTCTGGAATTTCTTCCAGTTCTATTGCGCTACCATTCTTCTGATTTTCTAAAAATTCAACTTCTAAGAAGTGGGCATGACGAGAAACAAAAACCTTTTGTTCCTCTGCGTAATAGAAACAATACCCCCTGGAGTTCTTTGGATATCCCACAAACTTACACTGTACTGAGCGTGCCTCGAGCTTGTCCGTATGCTGCTTTTTAACAAAAGCTGGACATCCCCATGTCTTCAAGTACTGAAGATAAGGTTTCTTTCCACTCCACATCTGATATGGTGTGGTAGGCACAGTCTTGGTTGGAACCTTGTTCAAAAGATATGCAGCTGATTCTAGTGCATAACCCTAGAAAGATCGCGGTAACTCAGCCTTACTCATCATGGAACGAACCATATCCGATAGGGTTCGATTCCTCCTTTCCGATACACCGTTGTGTTGTGGTGTGTATGGAGGAGTAAGCTGAGAGAGAATTCCATTCTCTTTTAAGTAACCCAGGAACTCGGCACTTAAGTATTCACCACCTCGATCAGATCTCAGTGTCTTGATACTTTTTCCTGTTTGGTTTTCCACTTCATTCTTGTATTCCCAGAATTTCTCAAAAGCCTCGGATTTATGCTTCATCAAGAAGATATGTCCATACCTAGAGAAATCATCCGTAAAAGTAATGAAGTAGGAATAACCACCTCACGCATGTGTAGACATTGGACCACACACATCGCTGTGTATGAGTCCTAAGAGCTCGCTCGCTCTTACTCCGTGTCCAGTAAACGGAGTCTTTGTCATCTTTCCCATGAGACAAGATTCACAAGTAGCATAAGATTGATATTCGAACGTATTCAAATATCCTTCTCTATGTAACTTAGTCAACCGTGTTTCATTGATGTGACCTAGTCTACAATGCCATAAGAAACCCTGATTTATTTCCGGAGACTTTCTTTTAAGTGTGTTCTGGACATTGAAAACCTGAGCTTGATTCAATACGTATATACCGTCATCTAATGTACCGGACCCAATCAGAACTTGATTTAGGTGGATGTGAACCACATCGCTTATGAATACAAAATCATATCCCTCTCTCGAAAATGAGGACACTGATATGATATTACAAGTCAAACTAGGTACATACAAATAGTTACGTAGAATCAATATTTGTCCACTTGTCAAACCTAGGCGATATTCTCCCACGGATTCAGCGTCCATGCTCATTTCGTTCGCAACTCTGAGAGACAAATCGCCTACCCTGATAACTCTACGGTTTCTCAAAGCATGTAATAAATTACAGATATGAGATCCTGCTCCGGTATCTAGTACCCAGGAAGTAGAGTTAATTGACAAACAGTTCTCAATTACAAACACACTCGAGGCCGAAACCACAACATGCTTCGAATCCTGGCTACTGGCTTCTAAAGCCCTGCAATCTTTCTGCCAATGCCCGTTCCCATAACAATAGGAACATCCCTCTTTCCCTACACCAAGTCCCGAAACTTTTGCTCTTCCCTTTCCTTCTACTTCACTGACACCGTATATCGGCTTTGTGGAGGTCTTCTTCTTTTCACCCTTTGCTTTCACCTTGGATGCAGAAGAAGAAGGTCCCCCATTAAGCAGAGCGGGTGTCTCCCTGGTTTCTTTCAGGGTGTAAGTAGAGGGTAGGGACTGTGGAAATAAGTCAGCATATGACCTGTTTCCCAACGTGGTCTCCAGGTCCGTGAGCTCATCAATATAGCTAGTCATCGTAAGGACGTCGTCCCCTACAGATGACCCGATAGCCAACCCGCTTGAAGCAATTCGTTCGAGGTCTCATATCTTGCGATACGAGATTGCTCTCCATATAAATCTTTGTTATGGAGGAAGATGGAAACTAAGTCCATCTTCTCGTGCTGCTTCTGGTATACACCATTCTCTGAAGCCAACACGAGGCACTTGGCATTCGCACTGTCCTTTTCCCTTGTCTGACGGATATCCATATCCGTGATGGTGGAAACTGGACCTGGGACGATGAGGGCTTGAGTAGTAATAGGGTGGTCTAGCTTGTCATAGGCAATGGACATCTAGACAGACGTTTGCCAGTCATAAAAGTCAGATTTAGCCAACTTGTTATCTAGATGTAACCTAGTCATGGTCACATGGTCGCTGCAGTTGAGTGAGAGAAGAAAACACTTTAGCATGATGCTCTTGCAAGTTTAGATTGGTTTTTAGTTTATCTAAACTGGATGACTCCCACTGTTTCTCGAATCCTTCCTCAAACCATAAAACAAGAATTAGTCAGGACTGATCTCACCGTACAATACTTGCTTAACCGTTCAGCCAGGCTAGTGTCAGTATTTCAAGGGAGGTTTTACGAAGCTTTCGTGAAGTTTCTTAATTAAATAACCTCTTTTCTCTGGAGGCGTAGCCCCGCTGACACTGTTCTAGACACCTACTTGGTTTATAGCATTGATCGTTAAGTGACTAATCTCCTGATGAGTAGCATATACTCACAGTAGGATTGGGATCCAAATATCATCGTGTGATAATGCTGAAGGAATCCTACCAACATTATCAAACTCCAAATGGTATGCAACTCTAGCAAGTTTCAGTTTCTTTAGAAACTCCCGATGCGGATTTTTGCCCCATGCTCTTATGACCTTGACGAAGGCCAACAAATCTTAAGTCACATGTCAAGTTTTTCCCATCATTATCCTTGTTAATTTGAACCCACCCGTACATACTCTTGACGAAGGCCAACAAAGTAATACGACTGTCCCAAACCAACGCATCTATCTATGCTACATATGAATACCCCAGCAGCTACCAAACACTATGCTTTGACGAAGGCCAACAAACATAGCTTGAATACTACTGATCATCCATATGCAATGACGGAGGGCTACGACTGGTTTTAGCGAAACCGTGAACGTAGTGAACTCGATATAATTGAAGGAACCTGATAGCTTTTTAAAAGGAGTGGTTAAAGCTCCGCAATTAAAAATTCTGCTCTTTTAAAATAACCGAGCTGTTTCTTTTATATTTGTTCCAACGATTCAGCTTTGGTTTGTTTTCTTTGTATTAATATAATGCGTCCCATCATTTATCCTATCATTGCAGAAAACAACGAAAATACAACGTCCGCTTATGCCATCCGCATTCGCCACTGGGCCCCGTCATTCACCCGTTAGGTTACTTAACTAACGACAGAGCGGGGGCTGGGCTAGCGCGGATGCAAAACATAAGCAACGCCTACTAGATATCATATATAGATATTGTACATTCGTTAGACGCAATAATAGGCATTCCAGATCACAGATGAACATATTGGATATACTAGGAATCCGCGTTTCGTTTGAGCCTGCAACAAAAGACGGATTGCACGGTCGTGATGAATAGCCAAACCCCACCCTAGACCCCTACGGGTACGACAAACTACCCGCCAAGTACCCGAAGTGAAGCGGTTTCCCTCAACGACGTGAGTAGGCCACTAAGCACTTCAAAGTACCCGGTAGTTTGTGCACCCCACCTTGGGTCTATCCTAGGAGCAGAAAACAGTAAATGAAATAATACAACGGTGGCTACAACCTCAACTCGGATGTGCCCCGCGAAATAATATTACAACAAATTACAATTCACATCGAATGAAAGATAAAAACTCTCATCTCACATCCCCGGTTATTAATCCACGACGATCTAATGAAGTTCATATGCACAAACCAATAAATCCATTACAGAAATGTGCAACCCCCAACTAACCGACATACTAGCAATTAGCGGAGGTTTACGAACACATATAAACATCACCAAGTTTGTAAAGTAACAACGACATTAGAATCCCGCACGCAATTAGCAAACACATCCAATTTTCCAAAACCCGAAAATCCATTGAGCTAAATTTTAAAAGCAGAAAGTTTTGAGCCAACCAGGAGTCGAAACGAACTCGAAACCTGCCAAAATCTTCGTGGAGGCGAAGATACATGATAATACGTCGAGTGGGAGGGCCTCGGGGGGGTGCCCATCCCTGGAGGCCACCATGAGGTGGCTCCCAAAGGAGGACAGACCTGAGAGACCAGTTGCTGGTCTCTCAGGTCAGCAGCCCCCAAGGACACCAATTGGTGGTCTTGGGGGTGTTTCTGGCCGTTGGTCCCCCCAGGGTGTCCCCGGGATACGCACGCTTCACCCCGCGGCTTCTCGGTTCAAACCGTGAGCCTGCGGGGTGTGCAAACAACTCAAAACCTCACTTTTCAAAATTGTTTTTATCGACAGTTTTCCGGCGACAAAAATGGCGGAATTCTAACATCACTACAAGCTATCTAAGGTTTGTGAATGGCTCTGATACCATTGTAAGTCGATGTCACGCACTCCACGTGTCCGCGGGGAGGCAGAATTAGCAAAAAATTATTTTTACGAGCTTCGCAACATCGACTCAAACCAAGGATCGAACACAAACCGTAGCTAGCAAACTACTTGAGGTTTAACTACTCGGATTCGAAGTTATACCTCACGTTATAAGTCCTTCAGGTCTTCATCGCTGTACTCCACATCTCGTAGGCTCTATGGAACATGGGTACCTCAACGGCCTCCTCGAGTCAAAGACGATCCACCCGAGAGTCTATAGTCCGAGCTCCAATCTCAAATCTGAGATAACTATGGCTTCTAGATTGCTAGTCTAGAAGTCGTAGAAGGTGTAGAGTATTTAGATGGATTAATTAGTCACTTAAACCCTAGGATTCTCAACTCATGAGTGCTTTTAGGGTTTGAGGAAGAAGATGAAGACTTGAGGAGAGAGAAGTGTTTTGTAATAATGAAAAAATCCTTCTCACTTTGTGAATATTATGAAGCATAACAATATTATCAAAAAGAATAAAGATTTAATATTATCATGCTTCATTTAATTCACAAGGTGAATCATCTAGTGAATCACCAAATGAGTCATGGATCATTTAATGCATACATGCACCTCATCCTCCACCTCATTTAGTTTAAATCACAAAAGGAAATAAACACAAATGAGTCACCTTCTTCTAGAAGCTTCCAGAGAATTTACGAGACTGCCCCTCCCATCCGTATTTCCAAAAAAAACATGGATAATCTTTGACTGAATAAATCCATCTATATAATACTAGAATCTGGCTTAAACCAAAGCCGCTAGTATTATCTGCCCGATCATAGTACGTGCAAAAATGTACGTAAGTGATCGCGGCCCTACCGTAAAACCATACGGCCTCTACACCTTTTGCCCGGTGCAGGGAAACACTCTGTGTGGGACTCTAAAGACTCGACACTACGCTGGCAGTGGGTTTAACCATAGGCTGTAAGCGGTACTAGCTGTACGTAACGGTTCCCAGGTAGATGTCGATAAGAAGGACGATGAGGAAACCCGTCCGAACTCCTACTGAGCCTGTATGTGACAATCTTCGTACAGTCCGGTCTGTTCGTCTATGACTATCGCATATCAGGCCTAGGGGGGCGGTAAACGTCAGACCCCTAATAGCGGTATAAGTCGTGTCGGAGTGTAGCCCATTACACCTTGAGAAACTACTGGAACCTACCAGTAAATCTCGCTTGCCTTGGCCAGGGACTTTGCGTAATGGATCTCTATACACAGCGCGATATCAACCCCCAATACCGGGAGAGACGAATCCTGTCTAACAGCCACTGCCTCCAAGTGCTTCGGGACTGCACCCAACTACTACTTGTTTGCACGACTCCTTTGAGCCATGGTAGGGTAGTAATCTAAGAACAGTGGGAACACACCCGAGGCAAAATAGCAGTGTCAAGTCGACGGACTAAGCTGTACTCATGTCAATTGGGAACTGCTATCTGACAATGGGTATAATACCAACCTGCAGTTCCCGGCGAGTCCTGTCCGGTATACTCGTAACCTAACGAGCACCTGTATACTATCTCCAGTACAACGTACTGATGGTTGTGGGACAGACCATCTCCCCATGTTGGGATGAGAAGCATATACACCAGTCTACTCCGGAGTATCGATGTCCCGTCTCGATAATCCTATGACTAGGGACCTGTATAGGATGTTGCTTATAGACTACCCAGCCCCACTAGTGTGACTGTCATCACAACGCTGGTAATCAAGCAAAGATCGTAAAGGCTCTACTAATATGTATAAGCGATATGTTAAAAGAAACATATGCACATATTAAAGTAGAAACAAACCAAGTAGCATACTACCATTTTTAGCAATATTGTCAATACAACTGTGAATATCCTAAGCTTCCATTAAGTAATATACAATCTAGTATGATACAGTAATGGCCTCTAGGGCATAAACACTAACAACGAAGACCTCTGGAGTTCACAGTTGGTTGTCTTGTATTCCTTAAGATATCACTGACCAAAGGAGTGATTCGATTTGGTAGTCGAGCCAAGCTTAGTCCTCAATTCGTGGGGCCTTTCGGTATTATCGAACGTATAGGAGAGGTAGCATATATATTGGATTTACCACCATCCTTGGTAGGTGTTCACGACGTGTTTCATGTATTTCGATTCCGCAAGTATGTTCGAGATGAGTCGCACGTCCTAGATCACTCGGAACTGACCGTAAGGAAGGATTTAACGTATGAAGAAAGACCAATGGCGATTGTGGATCGATAAGAAAAAGTCCTCAAGAACAAAGTTATCTCTCTAGTACTTGTTTCATGGGGGAATCGTTCACATGGAGAATCTACTAGGGAACGTGAAGACGAGATCCGACAGAAGTTTCCACACCTCTTTTCTTAAATCGTGTTTTCTTGTCTTTTCATGTTCCGATAATTTCGATGACGAAATTCTTTTGTAGTTGGGTATAATGTAACACCCTGGCACTATTATAAGATATTTTATTTGGGGTATTTCAAATCCTGTGACAAATTTCTTGATTATTATTGCTTTTGGGTGCGGATAGTGCATTTGGTAACTGTGGTTAGTATCCAACCCGACACGCATGTTTGAAACCCATCATGGTTCAATATTATGTCAAATATTTGCTAGTACAGAGGATCCATGCACATCTAGATTCTATAAACATATAAAATATTTTTTATCCACATATCTTTTAAATAATACAAATAATAACTAAATAATATATTTTGATATCTAGCATGGCATGTTATCGTACCCCTGATCATGTGGTTGCATCCATACATCATATTCATGTCTTAATTGCTAAAACAGACTCGTTTGGATCACTGCGCATATTTATATAGATCTATACTTGGGGGTATGCATTTTTATTAACCAGACATCGCATTATAGTTTAAACTTATACGTATATTCTCCATATTTAAAAACTAGTTTTTTAGATGAGACCTGGGTAATATTCGGAGTAATTTGATATTAGTTGTTTAAACCTAAAATATATATATTATAATATTTTTCTAAACCTAAACCAACTAACAGTATATATATATATATATATATATATAAATATAATATAATATATTAACTAATCTATTTCTCTCTCTCTCCAGCCTCTCTCTGTCTCTCTCCCTCCCTTCTTTCTCTCTCTCTAAACGTGTGTGTGTGCGTGTGTGTATTTAATAACCTAAGATATATACCCTCACCTTTTCTCTCTCTCCACTCATTTCTTTCTTTTTTCTTCCCACTTGAACCCAACTCAAACCCTAACCCTCGCAACCCCCTTGTCGCTACTCACCACTATAGACCTTGTCGTCACCACCACCTCCTTGTCCTCATCACCTCCGTCACAACATCCACCTCCTCTTTCCTAACTCTGCAGTAACCCTGCACCCGCGACGCCGACTCCAGGAACCCCCACACCTCACCGTTAGACTTCGTCGTCACCAGCACCACACCCCTATCCTCTCCTCCCCCGACACCCCAAACTACCACCACCAACTCTGTGACATCCCTGACCCCAATCATAACCTAAGAACCCATAGCCACCTTGCCGAAGCAGCCACGTCGTCGCCGGCCATCGTCGCTATCATCTTGCCTCTGTTCTCTCCACCCCAGAACCCAACACAACAAAACCCACTCTTTTTCAGTTCATTCATGTGTTTCTTGATCGTCTCTTGATTCTTCGATCAGCTCGCCGGAGTTACGCGCGTCGTCGACGATCCAGACGACCCAGTCACCGTCGTCGTCCAGTCTAGTCACCACGTTATATCACTGCTCAGCCAGGTCCAGTTCAGCGTGCGTAAGTTTGCACCACGACGTTATTTCCGACGTTGGACGTGACATTCGCATCCCGACGTGAGATCCGATCAGGCAAGTTTTAAACTTGCAACATGCTATGTTATATTATAACAATATCTATATGAATAAGAATAGTGCATGTGTTTTATTATTCAGCAAATATTACCGATTTACAGTTTTACGGTATCCATTTGTATCCGTACTGATAATCGTTTATCTAGTTGCATGCCGGAACATCATGATATCATTATACTACTACATCAGTACAACATGTTATCTAGTTTTCATCATACATGGTAATGGATGTATAATGGTTATTACAGATAGATACATATGCATCCTGGTATCAGTTGTGTTTACCGTGTTCCGATATTGATTACAGTTTCACATGGGGTATCTATTTGGTTAATATACATCATGTGACATATTCACGACACACTACCTGACTTATTACTTGGATCTTATTGCTAATGCCAATAATCTTGACTTGTTGTCCTTACGGACGTGACTTTTGTCTGTATAGACAAGAACTGTACCTACTTGATCCTGTGTTGGCATTAGACTCATATCGTTAATACCTGACGTGAACACAAACCTGGGGGGAAAGTGTAAGTCTACGGTAGCGCCCCGGCCGTCTGTCCGAGGCCAAAATGCGGAAACCAAAACTTTTCTAAAACTAGAAACCGGCGCTACCGCGGACTATAAACCCGGATCAGAGAAAGGGTAGAGAGCTATACCGAGCGATCCGTGTCCTTCGGTCTTCGGCCACCATCCCGATCTCCCCGCAGAATCTCCGGTCTCGATCTCCTCGTCGGAAAGGGCACCACATCACCGGGTTTTTTTACAGGCTCCCACCTCTGAACCGAGGCAACTCGGACACGAAGTTGGTAAGCCGACGTCTCCAAGGTTGCTGTAGACTGAGTGTAGAATGCTATGTCTTGAGGGGTTGTTTGAAGTTGCCATTTGGATGTGAAGGTGGAGGAATCAACTTTGGAGATGAGCTATGGAATTTTTGATGCAAGCAAATGAGAATGACCCCACCCCCAAAATTTGGACAGCCCCCTCTCATTGTATGGCCGTCCATATATATGGAGAGAGGGAAAGGAATCATGCAAGGGAGAAAAAATGATGAATCATTATGAAGAAGGTCACACCAAAGTCCAATCCTAATCCCATCATCCAAAAAGCAAGTAATGATGAACAAAAAGAAGTCAAAGGATGCTAGAAACCATCATGAACCCTCCACCACAAAAGAACACCCTCCATTTTGCTAATTTGCACATTTGCAAATAAGCCCCTCCATGGAAAATCCAGCCATGGAAAGAAAGAAAGAAAAACTGGCCGAAACGGAATGCAAACTGGCAACTTCAAAAAGACGATCCCGTAATAAATTATAGGAAAACCCCGCGACTGTATATATATACCCGCATTTGTATTCCGACCGAATACAAATGCAATGAGACAAAATCCACACTGTATAATATTAGGATCCGTCTTAAACAAAAGCCCGCTAGTATTATCCGTCCGAACTATAACACGTGCACAAGTGCACGCGTACATTCGAACCCTGCCATAAATCCATACGGCCTCTACAGCGTTTTTCCCGAAACTTGAGAAACTGTCTGTGGGGGACTCTAAAGACTCATCAATACTTTGGCTATGGATTTAACCACTAGCACGTCAGAGGTATTAGCCGTACGTAATGGGCTACCGGGTATTGACCAAAACGGAAGTCGATGAGCGAACTCGTCCTGACACCCTACTGAGCCTGTCAGTGACAATATCCATACATTCCGGTCCGTTCGTCTATGAGCATCGCATGTCGGGCCTAGGGGGTTGGTAAAAGTCAGACCCCCAAAAGCGGTACAAGTCGTGTCGGAGTGTAGCCCAGAACACCCTGTGATACTACTGGAATACCTACCAGTAAATCTCTTGCCTTGGCCAAGGACTTCGTGTAATGGCTCTCCTAGACACAGCGCGACCTCACCCCCAATACCGAGAGAGATGAACCCCTGTAGATCCGCTCACTGCCTCCATGTGGCTCGGGACAATACCTAACTAAAACCTGTTTGCACGACTCCTTTGAGCCATGGTAGGGTAGTAATCAAAGTACAGTGGGAACTCACACGAGACAAATGACGATCTCAGGTCGATGAACTAACCGGTACACATGTCACCAGGGAACTGCTATCTGACGTCAGGTATAAAACCAACTAGCATGTTCCCGGCGAGTCCTGTCCGGTGTACTCATAACCCAATGAGCACCTGTATACATCTTAGGTGAACCAACTGACACCAGTAGCTTGTGAGACCGGCCACCGCCCCTCGTCAGGGTTTCGACTGTATACACTAGTCTACTCTGGAGTATCGATGCCCTCTCTTAAAAACTCCTACGACTATGGACCTTTTAAGGATGTGCTTATAGACCCCAGCTCCCACGTAAATGATCGCCATCATACTGCTGGCCGTTAAGCAAGAATCCTAAGGGCTCTATCAACGCGCAATAGTGACCTGTAAGGTCACCTAAAGCAGTACACGATGATAAAGATAAACCAGATAGCATACTATCATCTTGAGTAAGACTGTCCTACCGGCATAGGTCCTCCCTCAATCATTGCAATCACGTGCCTGTGATCCAATAATTGACTCTGAGAGCACTATATCCAACAGAAAGGGGAAATCAAGAATGTAGCCGAAACGTAATTTAAGAGGATATTATTATTGTTTATCGTGGTTCTTGGCGTTACGGAATATATCATTATTTGCCGTGTTTCCGGGTGTTACGGAATAATCATTATTGTTTGCCGTGTTTCCGGACGTTACGGAATAAATCATTGTTTGCCGTGTTTCCGGAATAAATGTTGTTACCGTGGTCCCGTGGGGAATGAACGGGATATATACTGCTGGGTTACGATGAGGATTACATTAATTGATTTCAAAGACTTGTAGAATAGATAATTTAGAAGCACAGATTTAGGATACACATCACAGACCCATACATACACATAGCTCATTGTTTATATTGTTATTCATTATTCATATTCATGTTTAATCATATCATTATTTCCTGTTCATTACTGTTATTTTGATATTATGACACATTGATGTCTGGGTTCTGCATGGCCCAGTTCCTCTACCTTTATCGCAGGTGTAAGTCGATGTCGCGCACTTCCGCGGGTTCGCGGGGAGGCGGAATATGCAAAAAAACGATTTTCAAAGCTCGCAATAACGACTTAAACTCCATGATCAATATGGAAACATTAACTAACACAACTACTTGGAGGTTTATCTACTCTGAAGAAAGTTATACCTCCTAGTATCAAGTCCTTAGGTTCTTGTTCTCCTCCTCTTCTTCTTGAGCTCCTCGAAGAGTGTATGGATCGCGCTTGATCGTCGGCCTCCTCGCGTCAAAGATGATCCACCCGAGAGTATGAACTTTGAGCTCCTACCTCTAAACTGAGGTAACTAGGATACCTAGTATGCTAATCTAAGTAGCCTAGATGATGTAGAAAATGATTATGGATTGATTTTTCTCAAGAACCCTAGGTTTCTCAACTCATGAGACAATTAGGGTTTGAGGAAGAAGAAGATAGCTTGGAGGACAGAGAGTGTTGAGATGATAATGATATGAAGAAAGGCTAAGGGTTTATGATAATGAAGCAAACAACAATAATTCACAAATGAATCAAGCATGCTTCAATAGTCACAAAAACCATGAGTCACCTACGTAGCCACGCTTCATTTATTTCCAAGTAACACTTCATACCTCCACCTCATTATCCATTTAAGAAAATGGATAAAGTAACAAATAAGGTGTCATCTTCTAGAAGCACTCTTGCTTAAATTACAAGAATACCCCTCACTGTATATACATACCCGTATCCGTATTCTGAAAAATACGAATACAAAGAGAAGAAAATAATCCAACAATCTAATACTAGGATCCGGTTTAAACTAAAGCCCACTAGTATTATCCATCCGAATCATAATCCGTGTAGCTAGTACACGTATATGATCGAACCCCTGCCGTAAAACCATATGGCCTCTACATCGTTTCACCTGAAGCAGGGAAACCCTCTGTGTGGGACTCTAAAGACTCGACAGTATGCTGGCAGTGGGTTTAACCATAAGCACATCAGCGGTACTAGCTGCACGTGACGGCTACTCAGGTATCTGTCGATAAGAAGGCCGATGAGCAAACTCATCCGAACTTCTACTGAGCCGATCTGTGACAATCTCCAAACAGTCCGGTCTGTTCGTTTAAGATACTCGCATATTGGGCCTAGGAGGAAGGTAACCGTCAGACCCCTAATAGTGCAATAAGTCGTGTCAGAATAGAGCCCAAAGCACCCTGAGAAAATACTGGAGTACCTACTAGTAAATCTTGCTTTCCCTAGCCAGGGACTTTGTGTAATGGCTTTCCGAGCACAGCGCGATATCAACCCCCAATACCAGGAGAGACGAATCCTATCTAACCACTACTGCCTCCTAGTACTTCCGGATTGCACCCAACCACTACCTGTTTGCAAGACTCATTTAATCCGTGGTAGGGTAGTGATCTAAGTACAGTGGGAACACACTCGAGACAAATAGTGATGTCAAGTTAACAGACTAAGTTGTACTCATGTCACCTGGGAACTGCCACCTGACGATACCAACCAGTAGTTCCCAACGAGTCCCATCTAGTGTAACTCATAACCTAATGGGCACCTGTATACCATCTCCAGTAAGACATACTAATGGCTGTGGGACAGACTATCTCCCTTGCTGGGATAAGAAGCGTATACACTAGTCTACTCCGGAGTATTGATGCCCCGTCTGGATAATCCTACGACTAGGGACCTGTATAAGGATGTGCTTATAGACTACCCAGCCCCTACTAGTGTGACTGCCATCAAACCGCTGATAGTCAAGCAAAGATCCTAAGGGCTCTACCAATATGTATAAGCGATATGCTAAAAGAAACACATGTACATATTGAGGTAGAATCAAACGAAGTAGCATACTACTATATTGAGCAAGACTATTATTATATCTTTGTATATCCCAAGCTTCCAAAGTGTAATATACAAACCGGTATTATACAATAATGCCTCTAGGGCATATATCACTAGCAATCTCCCATTTTCACTAAGGCCATGTATTAGCATATCGCAGACCTATCATCTCGATTAGCCTCTCGAACTGTGTCTGATGGATGGCCTTTGTGAGTGGATCTGCAGTGTTGTTCTCCGTGTCAACTCTCCGCACCTCGATCTCCCGGCAATCAACGATCTCCCTGATTAGATGGTACCACCTCAAGATGTGTCTGGACTTCTGATGGGACCTGGGTTCCTTCGCTAAAGCTATAGCCCCGTTGTTGTCACAATACATAGGTATTGGATCGACAATGGACAGAACAACCTAAAGTTCTGTTACGAACTTCCTCATCCAGACTGCTTCTTTCACGGCGTCACATGCAACGATATACTCCGCTTCCATCATCGAGTCGGCAACGGTGTCCTGCTGAGAGCTCTTCCAACAGACCGCCCCACCATTGAGGGTAAAGACATAACCCGATATGGACTTAGAGTCATCCTTGTCACTCTGAAAGCTGGAGTCAGCAAAGGCCTCGATCTAGAGGTCTTTTCTGCCGCACACAAAGAACATCTCCTTAGTCCTTCTCAGGTACTTGAGAATATTCTTTACTGGTATCCAGTGCTTCTTCCATGGGTTTGATTGATACCTGCTTACAACGCTCAGTGCGTAAGCTATATCTGGTCTGGTACATAATATCACATACATTATAAATCCTACCGCAGAAGCGTAGGATATAATTGACATACGATCCCTTTCCAAATCAGTCTTGGGAGACATCTCTTTAGAGAGGGTGATTCCGTGACAAGCCGGTAGATTACTGTGCTTTGAATCTTCCATACTAAATCTTTTCAGTATGGTGTTGATGTACCTGGACTGTGAAAGTCCCAACATCCTCTTAGATCTATCACGATAGATCTGGATCCCCAGAATGTAGGAGGCATCACCCAGGTCCTTCATGAAGAACCTTTGTGACAAGAATCCTTTGACTGATCGTAGCATAGAAATGTCATTTCCTATCAAAAAAATATCATCCACGTACAAGATGAGGAATACCACAGTTCTCGCTACAATCTTACTATAAATGCATGGTCCATCTGTATTTTTGATAAATTCGAATTCTTTGACCATCTCATCAAAACAAATGTTCCAACTCTGCAATGTCTACTTTAATCCATAAATGGATTTAAATAACTTGCACACTCTTCCGCTGCTCCAACTCTCTATGAAACCCTCCGGCTGATCTATATAGACATACTCTTCCAAATTTCCATTTAGAAAAGCGGTCTTTACGCCCATCTGCTAAATTTCATAATCGTGGAAGACAGCAATGGTAAGAAGGATCCGAATGGATTTGAGCATAGCCACTGGAGAAAAGGTTTCACCATATTCTAAACCAGGTCTTTGACGAAAACCTTTGCAACAAGTCTAGCCTTATAGGTTTCAACCTGTCCATCAACAGCAATCATCTTTCTGAAGATCCATTTGCAGCCAACGGGTTTTACCCCTTCTGGAGCAATATCCAAAGTCCATACTTTGTTAGTATACATGGACTCCATTTCGGTCCGCATTGCATCCAACCATTTTACCGAGTCTCTGCTCTAATTGGCTTGCTGGAAGCTAGTTGGCTCATCATCGTCGATGATGCAATCCTATCTATCCCCGTCTATGAGAAAACCGTAGTATCTCTCGGGCGGATGAGACTGCTGTTCACACCATAATATTGCATTATTATATTCCCCATTCTTATTCTTTTTATAAATAAACAGGTACTTTTGACGCGTGTCTGCTACATGTTACAGGTTACAGGTTCTTGGACAGAAAACAGTGAAAACGATGTAAAGACAATGAAAAAGTGGACTTTGACCAACAAACAGAAGACTCTTGATCAAGCCTACATAAGAAACAGTTCACAAAGCAAGGTTCAAGACGTCAACACAAAGCAACGGTTAAAAATCCTTAGCAAATTGTTCACTGGAGATCTGGAACCAACTTGGTAGCCCAATTGAGAAAAGAATTAAAGAATAACAGAGCCCAGAAAGCCCAAAGGAAGCACAGGAAAAATTAGGAAATGAACCCTCCAATGGGCCGCGGAACCGCGGCCCAAGCCTGCCATTGCCGCGGTTCCGCGGCCATCTTGTGCGCGTACTTCGAGAATTTTTTTCCAAAGTCTGAGGCGACGCTGAATAGGTCTTTTCTTAGGGGTATTTTTGTAATTGTAAACATGCGGATCAAAATGTAACCTAGGGTTTCTATTTCCTATAAATAGAACTCTAAATCTTTGTAAACTCTATGCCTCCTTTTAATAAAAATTCAGAAATCCTTTTTGGAGAGCATCGGTGTTTCCTTTCCATTCAGAAATTCAGATCTGACAACCCTGCATGGATAATTGGAGGGATGCATCTGTAAGTAGATTTAATTTCTCGCCCTAGTTTAGATTTCAATTCTTTGCCCTAGGTAGATTTAATTTCATGCCCTAGGAACTTGTTTAGGGTTTAGCTTTGGGGAAGGATTTTGAGAGATGAGATCTCCCATCCCTTTCTTACCCATAATACATTTTGAATAGGACTCCATGCATACACGCACACACCGCGCCCTACGGCATCCTACCCCTCGAGGTAACGATGACACCGTAGTGTAAAAGACCGGTTGCGCGCGTTTTCCATGGAGGTTAGGGTAAGGATCTCTAAAGGAAGGACAAGAACCTAGAGGAAGGAACACCTTCCCGAATGGATCTAATCCCCTTTATTGATAATTACCATAACTCCTCACAGATCTTTATTCGGGTATAGAAAGCGTTGAGATTTAATTGCATTTCCAAACCATCCCTAAACCTAACCCTAGCAAGAATAGATCTAGATAATTGCCCTAGGTTAATTAGGTTTTTAGATTTAATAACAACTCCGAACACCCTTCGGAATTAACTCGTAAGAACGAATCGGAGATTCACAACATCCCTGTGGACCGACCCGTACTCACCGGCTAGCTGCAAAGCGACGCCGTTCTTGATTGCGGTTACAAATATTTTTGATCTATCTTTTAGAAAGCGCAAGCGCTAAATCATTCAATCAAATGGCGCCGTTGCCTGGGATGGCGTAGAAATTTCCTTTTCGCAATTTCGGGTTAATCTTAAAATTAAAAAAATCATAAAAATCTAAAAAAATTAAAAAAATATAAAAATATATATCATTTGTTAATTTTGGAAGGGATACTTTGTGGTTGAATTTTTGTAGGATATAAAAATTCGGATCTGGAGATTTTCAGAAAGCAAAACAGGAAACAAAATATCAGAACAGAAGAGATTTTGAGCAACAGAACAGCGCAAAAATTTTGGAGACCCAAATCGCCCAAACCGCCGCGATTCCGCGGCCAAAACCCATCTTAGGCCGCGGAACCGCGGCCGTCTTGTCGTATCAGAGCACCAAATTTTTTTTGGGGATCCGCGCCTGCTTCTCCACCGCGGAACCGCGGTGGGAACATCACATTGGTCGCGGAAGGGCGGTCATCTAGAGGTATCATCTGGCGAAATTTTTTCTGTAAGCTCCGCTCTTTCTCTTCTGCGAATATTGATATATTCTCTGTAGATTTGCCTGTAGGATTTTTTGTGGTTTAAAAATATATTCCCTTCCAAATAACGATCTTGTGCAGGATTTTTGGGCCCCGCTTGAAATAAAATTAATTGCAAGTAATATTTTGTTGTTGCATATCTTTTCTCTAAAATCTTTTTGCAACAAAAAATTTTCCAAATAAAGAGAAAAAGAATAAAAATCAAAAGGACAAATTTTATTAGAAACGTGCAAAAATTTTTGGCCGCAATTAGATCCTTGCACCACACATCTTTCTTTCTTTCACCCTTTCTTCCAACATGGGTACCCCACATAATAAATCATTAGCCGAACTTTGGTATCCCGAACCTAATTTTGCGTCGTATGTCAATTTGTTCGGTCAATTTAAAGACGATCCCTCCTTGCCAAAAATATCTTTGAAAGATCAAATAGAGGCGTCTAGGAGAAACAGTTTGACTTTTCAACCCACTTTGTGTCAACCAAGTCAACCTTTACCACCTATATATATTGATACCACTTCTTCAAGTCCTTCTGTCACTCCTAGGCCGATGTCCATTGCTGAGCATATTGCTCAATCTCGCAGCCGATCTTTCATCCCTCTCCACTCATCTAGTTTTAGGGATCCACACGATTATTCACCTTATTATCCAGATGTTGACCCTATCCCTGTCCTACCACCCACTTCCTACCAGTCCTACCCGACTTTCCCACCTTCACTAGACACTGTTTCTATACAGTCATTAGGGAGTTTCACATATCCAACCAATTTTGAATCTTTTACCGAAACCCCCTCACCACCTAAGTCTAGTTTGGAAGAGTTGTTGGAAGCTTATATTGCTGCAACAAATAAAATGACTAGGAATGTGGAAGCGTCCGTGGCCGCCCTTATGCAACCTACTGAAGCGGTAGCTAGTTTCCCGCTAGTTCAAAAATTTTCAATGTATAAGGAGGCGGTTGGACAGAGTGAGAATGAGAGAGGATTTCCAAATCAAACCTACCCGTACCCGATTGATGCCCACAACTCCGGTTTTTCATCGATTGTCCCAAATGATTCACCAGTTGAAAATAAAAATGAGTTGTGTGATTTTGTAGTGTTTGATTTGCCAAATTGTGAAGAACCCCTTTCGAGTGAAACCGTACCTAATCCTTTCCACCTTTACACCTCCCATCTAGAACCTAAATCGATAGATATCCATGCTTTTGATGAGGAGTCTAAGGAAATTGATTTTCACTTGATTGAGGATATAGACGCCGGGAATATTTCAGATGATGAACCTGACGATTTAATCGAGATTTTATGTTCAAATCATCATCCCGAGTTATTAAAGGTTTCTCCCGAATCTAATATGCGTCTTGAATTTGATGATAATGGCATGGATGAGTTGAATTTTGAGGAAAATTATAAGGATAATATTGAGGAGAGTTTTGAGGATAATATTGAGGTTGAACCATTTTTGTTTAATGTGTCGGATTTTCCAATTCAGCCTCCTGAACCTTTGACTGTTATATCACCCTCCCTCCTTCCTATCGTTCCGACCGAACAAGTGACCGTTACGCTTTCATCTTCTATACCAAGTTCGGCGTACCCATGTTTTCTTGCGAATCTTGAGGGATTTGACCCTATTTCCCGACGGGTTGATAGGTTAGCGCAATCGCTTATAACATATCGATCATCACATATTGCGCTAATTTATTCACTCGATTTACACCCTCAAGTTCGCGCGATCCTTCTTTCTCCTTTCCGCCCTTCTTTCCCCCCACCGAAACCATATTCTACCATTCTTCTTTCCACACGGTCTCGCGTGTTTCTCATTTTCTTGCACCAACTGTACCATTACCACAATAAGATTTTTGAATGGTTGGTGCTAACCTTTGGCTTGTGTAAGGCCAAGCTTAAGTTTGGGGGGAGCCTTGTTGTATATATGTATATATATTTTTGTTTTCTTTTTCTATAATAAAAATAATTAAAAAAAATTCAAAACAAAAAAATATATATATCAAAAAAAATTGTAAATAAATAAACAGGGGAGTATCGATATTTTGACCCTCTTGGTTTAGCATGACAGTGAGGACACTGTCAAGTTCAAGTTTGGGAGTATGCTCGGTACGTCTTCTTCCTTCGCATTCATTCGTACATATTTTTGCATTTGCATACTTATTTGAAAACCCATAAAAATTTGAAAAATTTTCAAAAATTATAAAAATTAATGTATTCAATTTTGGCTATTTGACTAGAGTTTGACAGATAGGTTAACTAGCTAGGAACAACTAGATCTTAGACTCAGTAAATTAAAAACCCTAAAAATAGCATTCCTTAAAGTTTAACGGTAGAAAGTATATGCCTTGTAGTTTATTTAGAAATAGGCAAATTTTGGGTTCACTTCTTGGGCTAAGTCAAAACAAAGGAAAAGTATTGATGTTTTATTAAAGTATAAGTTTGAAAAATAATTCCTAGCTTAAGTCTAGATTCTGAAAATGTATACCCTACAATTTGCACAATCACACACCTTGAAACTTGAAATAGTAGAAGAGACCTTGAAATGCTCTGGTCTAAAGTCCTTAGTACGATGAGAAAATAAAAGAAAAAGTGTGAATAAAGAATAAAAAATGAACACTGGTTTTTGTGATTGCTTAAGGCTGTAAAAAATAGAAAAATATTTAGCGAGGGTGCTTCATCACCTAGTGCCTTAGACCAACTGGTTTGGGAGTCACTGCTAAAAAGCCTTGGGTGTTGCAAAACTAGGAATTACACTTAAATGTGCAAACACATCTTGTAATCGGTTGTTGGTACCTCAAGAAGTATTAACGGTCGCATGAAGGATGTGTAAGCAAAATTCAATTAAAAATTCACCTACTAATAAGTACTTTGGACAACGGACAAGGGTATGATTGCTTGATTTGAATTTCCAAGTGTAGGGGTGATTTATACACACACGTAGGGGTATGTGATTGGAATTTAGATAAGAGAGAGGAATGAAGAATAGAACTTGTATCTTTAGTAGAGTTGATAGAAATTCCTAAGTGGAGATGGAACTTTAGAAGGAAAACTTAAGAGATGCCGAAAGCTAGGTAACTCTACAGGATATATATAATCTTAAGTTAAATGATGAGGAAGTGTGAAGAATATGGATGGATAATTTACAAGTCGAAGATAATAGAATTCCTTGTTAGAAAACCTAATTGGAGAATTAAAGTCGATGGGCCAAATTGATAGGATTTTGTGGGTAATATCCGCTGAAAACCCTCAGGAGACAACACTCCTCCTACTAGGGACACCTAGAGATTTAACGGCTTGTTGCATGTGCTCAGTGCAATCGCGTTTCCCTGCGAAAGTGTGGTTAGGATTTTAGTGAATAAAAATAAGTTTACTCGAGGACGAGCAAAAGATAAGTTTGGGGGTATTTGTTCACACCATAATATTGCATTATTATATTCCCCATTCTTATTCTTTTTTATAAATAAACAGGTACTTTTGACGCATGTCTGCTACATGTTACAGGTTACAGGTTCTTGGACAGAAAACAATGAAAACGATGTAAAGACGATGAAAAAGTGGACTTTGACCAACAAACAGAAGACTCTTGATCAAGCCTACATAAGAAACAGTTCACAAAGCAAGGTTCAATACGTCAACATAAAGCAACGGTTAAAAATCCTTAGCAAATTGTTCACTGGAGATCTGGAACCAACTTGGTAGCCCAATTGAGAAAAGAATTAAAGAATAACAGAGCCCAGAAAGCCCAAAGGAAGCACAGGAAAAATGAGGAAATGAACCCTCCTATGGGCCGCGGAACCGCGGCCCAAGGCCGCCATTGCCGCGGTTCCGCGGCCATCTTGTGCGCGTACTTCGAGAATTTTTTCCGAAGTCTGAGGCGACGCTGAATAGGTCTTTTCTTAGGGGTATTTTTGTAATTGTAAACATGCGGATCAAAATGTAACCTAGGGTTTCTATTTCCTATAAATAGAACTCTAAATCTTTGTAAACTCTATGCCTCCTTTTAATAAAAATTCAGAAATCCTTTTTGGAGAGCATCGGTGTTTCCTTTCCATTCAGAAATTCAGATCTGACAACCCTGCATGGATGATTGGAGGGATGCATCTGTAAGTAGATTTAATTTCTCGCCCTAGTTTAAATTTCAATTCTTTGCCCTAGGTAGATTTAATTTCATGCCCTAGGAACTTGTTTAGGGTTTAGCTTTGGGGAAGGATTTTGAGAGATGAGATCTCTCATCCCTTTCTTACCCATAATACATTTTGAATAGGACTCCATGCATACACGCACACACCGCGCCCTACGGCATCCTACCCCTCGAGGTAACGATGACACCGTAGTGTAAAAGCCCGGTTGCGCGCGTTTTCCATGGAGGTTAGGGTAAGGATCTCTAAAGGAAGGACAAGAACCTAGAGGAAGGAACACCTTCCCGAATGGATCTAATCCCCTTTATTGATAATTACCATAACTCCTCACAGATCTTTATTCGGGTATAGAAAGCGTTGAGATTTAATTGCATTTCCAAACCATCCCTAAACCTAACCCTAGCAAGAATAGATCTAGATAATTGCCCTAGGTTAATTAGGTTTTTAGATTTAATAACAACTCCGAACACCCTTCGGAATTAACTCGTAAGAATGAATCGGAGATTCACAACATCCCTGTGGACCGACCCGTACTCACCGGCTAGCTGCAAAGCGACGCCGTTCTTGATTGCGGTTACAAATATTTTTGATCTATCTTTTAGAAAGCGCAAGCACTAAATCATTCAATCAACTGCCTACTAGTCCCGCGGAGTTGCACGGGGATATTCGGTTCTTTCGAAACTTCTGGTTCCACCATGCTTTCAGTAATAGCTTGTGGCTCTGGAATTTCTTCCAGTTCTATTGCGCTCCCACTTATCCCTTTTTCAAGAAATTGATTTTCCAAAAAGTAGGTATGCCGAGAAACAAAGACCTTTTGTTCCTCCGTGTAATAGAAAAGATACCCCCTGGAGTTCTTTGGGTATCCCACAAACTTACACAGCACTGAGCCTGCCTCGGGCTTGTCCGCATGATGCTTTTTTACAAAGCTGGACATCCCCATATTTTCAGATACTGAAGATAGGGTTTCTTCCCACTCCACATCTGATATGGTATGGTAGGCACAGTCTTTGTAGGAACCTTGTTCAAAAGATATGCAGCTGATTCTAGTGCATAACCCCAGAAGGATCGCGGCAACTCAGCATTATTCATCATGGAACGTACCATATCCAATAATGTTCTGTTCCGCCTTTCCGATACACCATTGTGTTGAGGTGTGTATGGAGGAGTAAGATGAGATAAAATTCCATTCTCTTTTAAGTAATCCAGGAACTCGGCACTTAAGTATTCACCACCTCGATCAGATCTAAGTGTCTTGATACTTTTGCTGGTTTGTTTTTTCACTTCATTTTTACATTCCCGAAATTCCTCAAAGGCCTCGGATTTATGTTTCATCAAGAATGCATGTCCATACCTTGAGAAATCATCTGTAAAAGTAATGAAGTATGAATAACCACTTATTGCATGTATAAACATTAGACCACACACGTAGCTGTGTATGAGTCCCAAGAGCTCGCTCCCTCTTACCTCGTGTCCAGTGAACGGAATCTTTGTCATCTTTCGTTTGAGACATGATTGACAAGTTGCGTAAGACTGATATTCGAACGGATCCAAATATCCCTCTTTATGTAACTTCTTCAACCGTGTTTCATTGATGTGACACGGTCTATAATGCCATAAGAAATCCTGATTTAATTCTGAAGACTTTCTTTTGAGTGTTTTCTGGACGTTGAAAGCTTGAGCTTGATTTAATATGTATATACCGTTATCTAGTGTACCTGACCCAATCAAATTTTGATTAACGTGGATGTGGACCACATCGCTTACAAATGTAAAATCATAACCTTCTTCAGAAAGTAAAGATACATAAATGATATTACAAGGCAGACTAGGTACACAAAAATAGTTATGCAAAATCAAAATCTGCCCACTTGTCAATCCTAGGTGATATTCCCCTAAGGATACAGTGTCCATGCTCATTCCGTTAGCAACCCTGAGAGTCATATCACCTGCCTTGATAACTCTATAGTTTCTCAGAGCCTGTAATGAATTACAGATATGAAATCCTGATTCGGTATCTAGTACCCAAGAAGTAGAGTTAATTGACAGACGGTTTTCAATCATAAACACACCTGAAGCCAAAGCCACAACGTACTTCGTATCCTGGTTTCTGGCTTTCCAAGCCCTGCATTCCTTTTGCCAATGCCGTTTCCCATGACTACAGAAACATTCCTCCTCCCCTATTGTTAGTCCTGAAACTTTTGCCCTGCCCTTCCCTCTACCTTATTGACACCGCCTATCGGCTTGGTGGAGGCCTTCTTCTTCTCTCCCTTGGCTTTCGCCTTGGATCTAAAAGAGGAAGTTTCCCCAATGAGCAGAGCGGGTGTCTCCTTAGATTCATGCAGGGTGCCCTCAGCACTCCTCAACATGTTTAGGAGTTCTGGAAGTGAAACTTCCTTCCCTTGAATGTTGAAATTTAAGATAAACTGGGCATAAGTAGAAGGGAGGGACTGTAGAATCAAGTTAGTATATAACTCGTTCTCCAACGTGGTCCCAAGGTCCGCGGGCTCTTCAATCATGCTGATCATCTTAAGGACGTGGTCCCCTACAGATGACCCGACAGCCAATCTCGCCTGAAATATTTTTTTCGAGGTCTTATATCTTGCGATATGAGATTGCTCTCTATATAATTCTTTGGTATGGAGAAAGTTGGAAACTAAGTCCATCTTCTCGTGCCGCCTCTGGTGTTCATAATCCATTGAGGATAACATGAGGCACTTGTCTTTCGCACTGTCTTTTTCCCATGTCTTACGGATATCAACATCCACGATGGTGGAATCTAGACCTGGGACGGCGGAGGGTTTGGTAGTAAGGAGCTAGCCCAGCTTGTCATAGGTAATGGCCATCTGGACATTCCTTAGCCAATCATAATAGTTTGGCTCAGTTAATATATTATTATCTAGCAGTAATTTAAGCCCGTTCATATTGGTCGCTGCAATTAGGAGAGAGAGAAGAAACACTCAGCATCAGCATGATCCTCTTGCAAGTTCAGATTGGTTATTATTTTATCTAAACAGGATGGCTCCCACTGTTTTTCGAATCCTTCCTCAAACCATAAAAGAAGAATTAGTAAGGATTAATCTCACTCTTACAATTCTTGGTTAACCTTTCAGTCAGGCTAGTGTTGGTATTTCGAGGGAGGTTTTCCAACGCTTTCGCGAAGTTCCTTAATAACATAACCTCTTTTCCTTGGAGGCGTAGCCCCGCTAACACCGTTCTAAACACCTACTTAGTATATAGCATTAATTGTTTAGGGAAAAAATCTCCTGAGGAGTAGCGGATACTCATAGTAGGATCGGGATCCAAATATCATCGTGTGACAACCTTGAAGGAATCCAACCAAAATCATCACACTCCAAATGGTATGTAACACTAGTAAGTTTCAATTTCCTTAGAAACTCCCGATGTGGATTTTTGCCCCAAGCTCTTATGACCTTGACGAAGGCCAACATATCATAATTTGAAAGTCAAGTTCTACCTGTCATTGTCCAGGTTAATTTGAACCCACCCATACATACCCTTGATGAAGGCCAAAATAGTAGTACGACTGTTCTAAACCAACACATCTATCTATGCTACAGATGAATACCTAGCAGCTACCAATCACTATGCCTTGGCGAAAGTCAAAATGCATAGCTTGAATACTACTGAATACCCATCTGAAATGACGGAGGGCTACGAATGATTTTGACGAAACCGTGAACGTAATGAACTTGATATAGTTGATGGAACCATGGTAGCTTTTAAAAGGAGTGGTTTATGCTCTGCATTTAAAAGTTGCTTTTTGAAGAAAACCGAGTGGTTTTTAAACTGTTCCAATGATTTAAGATTTGGTTTGTTTTCCTTGCATTAATCAATGATAATGCGATCCCATCATTTAACCCTATCATTGCAGAAAAGAAACAAAAATACAACGTACGCTTATGCCATCCGCATTCACCATGGGGCCCCGTCATGCACCGTTAGGTTACTTAACTAACGGCAGAGCAGGGACTGGACTAGAACGGGTGCAAAACATAAGCAATGTCTACTATATATATATATATATATATCCATTTGTCTCATGCAATAATAGGCATTCCAGATCACAGATGAAAATATTGGATATACTAGGAATTCCGCATTTCGTTTAAGCCTATAACGAAAGACGGATTCCACGGCCGTGATGAATAGCCAAACCCCACCGTAGACTCCTACGGGTGCGGCAAACTACCCGCCAAATACCCGAAGTGAGGGAACCTCCCTCAATAAAATGAGTAGGCCACTCAGCACTTTAAGAACCTGGTAGTTTGTGCACCGCACCTTGGGTCTATCCTAGGAGCAAGAAACAGTAAATGCAATAATGCAACGGTGGCTACAATCTCAACCCGGATGTGCCCCGCAAAATAATATTACATCAAATTGCAAATTTACATAAATGAAAGAAAAGAAAACACTCTTCTCATATCCCCCAGCTATTCATCCACGACGATCCAATATTCCATATACACAAACCACAACAAGATCACAGATATGTGCAACCCCGGCTAATCAACGTATAGCAATTAGTCGACGTTTAGCATCATATACCCAAACTAAAACTTGTAAACGAAGTTAAAAGTGCAATTTCGAAATACTCCGTATTTCCCCAACACAAAGATAACAGTATATGAAATCTGGGCAAAATCAAACATCACTTGAAACCATAATTCCAAGATACCAGAACACCATAAAAATTATGAGTTCAAATATCTCATTACAACCGGCCAGGCCGGAAATTTTTCAATTTTGGCCGGCCAAAAATTTATCATTTGGGCTCATTTTTCTATGATGTTCTATCTACAGTAAGAAGAGTACTTCGCAATTATTTTAAAAAAATTTAGAGCCTCTGAAAAATTTGACAGAAACTTGGACTCTGATTTCGATATTTCGGAGTTATTTCGGTTTCGTAGTTCTATACATCGTCTAAACTGTTAGTTAAGATCTAGTAGGCTCTGATACCACTGTAAGTCAATGCCACGCACCCCGTGGGTTCACAGGGAGGCGGAATATGCAAAAAACGATTTTCAAAACTCGCAACAACGACTTAAACTCCAGGATCAATACAGAAACCTTAACTAACACAACTACTTGGAGGTTTAGCTACTCTGAAGAAAGTTATACCTCCTAATATCAAGTCGTTCGGTTCTTGTTTTCCTCCTCTTCTTGAGCTCCTCGAAGAGTGTACGGATCGCGCTTGATCGTCGGCCTCCTTGCTTCAAGGATGGTCCACCCGAGAGTGTATACTTTGAGCTCCTACCTCTAAACTAAGGTAACTAGGGTACCTAGTATGCTAATCTAAGTAGCCTAGATGATGTAGAAAATGATTATGGATTGATTTGTCTCAAGAACCTTAGGTTTCTCAACTCATGAGACAATTAGGGTTTGAGGAAGAAGAGAGCTTAGAGGAGAGAGAGTGTTGAGATGATAATGATATGAAGAAAGGCTAAGGTTTTGTGATAGTGAAGCAGCAATAATTCACAAATGAATCAAGCATACTTCAATAGTCACAAAAACTATGAGTCATCCAAGTAGCCATACTTCATTTATTTCCAAGTGACACCTCATACCTCCACCTCATTATCCATTTAAGAAAATGGATAAAGCAACAAATGAGGTGTCTTCTTCTTGAATCACTCTTGCATAAATTACAAGAATACCCCTCGTCGTATATATATACCCGTATCCGTATTATGAAAAATACGAATACAAAGAGATGAAAATAATCCAATAATTTAATACTAGGATCCGGCTTAAACCAAAGCCCACTAGTATTATCCGTCCGAATTATGATCAGTATAGCTAGTACACGTATATGATCGAATCCTTGCCATAAAACCATACGACCTTTACAACGTTTCGCCCGAAGTAGGGAAACCATCTGTGTGGGACTCTAAAGCCTCGATAGTACGCTGGCAATGGGTTTAACCACAAACACGTCAGCGGTACTAGCTGCACGTAATGGCTACCCAGGTATCTGTAAATAAGAAGGCCAATGAATAAACTTATCCGAACTCCTACTGAGCCTATATGTGACAATCTCCTTACAGTCCGGTCTGTTTGTCTAAGATACTCGCATATCAAGCCTAGGGGCAGTAACCGTCAGACCCTAATAGCGCAATAAGTCATGTCGGAATAGAGCCCAAAATACCCTGAGAAATTACCGGAGTACCACCAGTAAATCTCGCCTACCCTGGTCAGAGACTTTGTGTAATGGCTTTCCGAACACAGTGCGATATCAACCCCGAATACCGAGAGAGACGAATCTTATCTAACCGCTACTGCCTCCCAGTGCTTCGAGACTGCACCCAACCACTACCTGTTTGCACGACTCATTTGAGCCGTGGTAGGGTAGCGATCTAAGTACAGTGGGAACACACTCGAGATAAATAGTGATGTCAAGTCAACGGACTAAGCTGTACTCATGTCACTTGGGAACTGCCACCTGATGATAGGTATAATAACAACCTGCAGTTCCCAACGAGTCGTGTCCAGTGTAACTCATAACCCAATGAGCACATTTATACTATCTCCAGTACGACGTACTAATGGCTGTGGGACAGACCAACTCCCCTGCTGGGATGAGAAGCATATACACTAGTCTGCTCTGGAATATCGATACCCCATCTCGATAATCCTATGACTAGGGATCTGTATAAGGATTTTCTTATAGAGTACACAGCCCCCATTAGTGTGACTGCCATCACAATGCTGGTAGTCATGCAAAGATCCTAAGGGCTCTACCAATATGTATAAGCGATATGCTAAAAGAAACACATGCACATATTGAGGTAGAATCAAACCAAGTAGCATACTGCCATATTGAGCAAGACTGTTATTATATCTGTGTATATCCCAAGCTTTCAAAATATAATATACAAACCAGTACTATACAATAATGGCCTCTAGGGCATATATCACTAACAACAGGCAGATCAAGAGTATTTTAGCAATCAAGCCGAACAATGAGAAGTTGAACGTGTATTGTTAGAGATATTTAGTTTATTTCTGTAGTTTTGTTTATTGATGTGAGCCCATATTGGGACATGATTCGGATATTGTTTATTGGATCATGATTCGTTTCCGCTTTATGCATTTCCTTGATTTTATTTACCGTGGCAGATGGACATGTATTAGCTAGATTATATTCTTTTCTATTCTTGATATCCAATAGACAGCCGTAATGTGACTGTGGAGGGATGATTCCTAACCACAGGTAGCATGGTTGGCTATGTCACGTGCCGTAGTCACGTATTTTGGGAAACGGGGCGTGACATATATAGTGCTAAGCATTTTTTTATATGGCGTTCACGTGAAGAGTACGTGCGGCGCTGGGCGCTGCTCAATCAGTGCTAAGCACTCAGCCATTTTGGCTGCATATGAAGTACTAAGCACTTTTGTGTGGTGTCCACATGAGGAGCACATGAGGCGCTGGGCACTGTCCAATCAATGCTAAGCACTCAGACGTTTGGCTGTATATGATGTGCTAAGCACTTTTGTGTGGCGTCCATGTGAGAAGCATGCGAGGCATTGGGCGCTGCCCAATCAGTGCTAAGCACTCAGCCATTTTGGCTGTATATGAAGTGTTAAGCACTTTTATTCATCGCTTACGTGTATTTCACCTGAGACGCTGGCCTTTTGTTTTGGAATCCCGCGTGTTTTTCATGTGAGGCGCTGGGCGCTATTGCGAGGGCGCCAACGTAGGAAACACGTGAGGCGCTAAGCTCTTTTCCTTTTTAGAGATTAAATCTCTGTTAATGCTATTTTTGGCCATTAATGATCATCAAGATCTCTATTTTGAAGACCTTGGATCGTTTTTTCTTCATTGGAGAATTAAATTCTTTTCTTTTTATAAGAACTAAGTTCTTTATGTAGGGTTAAACCATAATTTCTGAGGAATTAAATTCCTAGAATATATGTTCTTTTTCTTTTTTTTCCTTTCTTTTTTAACTTAGTTCTTTTCTGAATCTTTGATTATCAAGAACATGATTTTCTCGATGAGAATTAAATTCTTAACTTGTGGGAGACATGTCTTGTGGATCTCTGATCCAGAGAAAAAACTAAGTTCTTTAAGTAGGGTTAAACCCTTAGATAGATAAAAGGAGATATTTTGAACTTTGTGTTTTCTTGACCTAGGGTTTTGAGGAGGAAAGTCTTTTTCTTTTATCGAGAATTAAATTCTCTGTTGTTTTGAAAGCTTTCTGTATTTTTCAGAAGCTTATGTGGGTTCCTTCTATACGAGAGTTGAAGTCACGAGTCCATTATATAGGAGGCAAATTGTTAATTAGTTTTGAGAAAATCTCTTATTGAGAGATTCCAATTGATTTAATTGGTCTCAAAATTTGTTTGGAGAATTTTATCCACCGTTGGATTTTTGATCCAAGGATTTCTGTTTTACAGAATATGTTTTCTTGTTTTTAACAAGATTGGGGAAATAATTTCCCATATACAGAATTTATTCTGTCAAATGGTGACTTTTAATCATCATCGGATTTTTGATCCAAGGGCTCTCCATTTTACAGAGAGCAATATTTTTTATTTGTAAAGATTGAAGACAAATATTTCTCAGGATGGAATTTAATTCTATTGTTTGATGATTTATCATCACCATTGAATGTTTGATCCAACGGTTCTGTTTAACATAGAGTATCTCAATTTTTTAGGGAAATATTCTCATGTAGAATTTAATTTTACTGATATAAACTTGGGCGCCGGCGCTCATGTATTGTGCACGTGGACGCCACTTAAGAATTTAATTTTTATTTATGATAGGCGCTCCTGTGCTTTGCACATTAGCGCCCACAAGAGCTTCACGTACGGTGCCACCATAGGATTTAATCCTAAGGGGTTGGCGCTGGCGCTGGCGCTTTCGTGAGGGGCACGTGAGGCGCTGCCTCAACAAAATTTAATAGAGCTTAGCACTTTTTATTATGTTTAAATATCGGGGGAACAAATGCCCCCCACCGTTGTTCTTACGTGGCTCACACGTGAGTGCAACGGTGTCAGTTTATCCACTGTTTGATCTTCTAGGGAATTGAACCGTCCCTTCTCATTCTATAAATAGGGCCTTTGGCCCTTGAGATGACTGCTGTCTCATCATCTTTCTTGAGTCTTCTTCTTCCTTGAGAATTTAATTCTCATCTCAGAGCTTAGATCTCTGTCTACAGAACTTTTTCAGAGTTAAACTCTGTTAAAAAAATTGGTAAGGATCATGACCAATGTTCAACTCTTAAAAGAACTTTCCTTTTTGTTTTGGTTTTTTAACTCATTAACAGAGTTTGGCTCTTTTTTTAAAATGATCTCTCAGAGATCTTAAGAAGAACTTCTCACCCTTTTTAAAATAAACCGTGAGTCTCAAATCCTTGTTAGTTCTCTTCTTAAGGTTTTACCCTATCATTGATCTTGTTCTTTGAGGGTTTCTGGAATTTAATTCCGTTATATTTTTCATCTGTTTCCCAACATGGGGGACTCTGGGATTTAATCCCATTGTCTGAGGAATTTTAATTCCATTTTTTCTTACAGAGCTTAGCTCTGAGAAATTTTTTGAACTTTTTCGGAATTTTATTCCCTTCCTATTCCCCACTTTTTTTATATATAGGGTTCTAATACCCTTTTTTACAGATTTGAATCTGTTACAGGGCTCGTTTTTCGAGAACATTTGGAGTTTTTAACTCCACTGCTCAATATGATTATTCATTTAATGAGAATCCTTTTGGATTCTCACAATGGGTGCATGTCTCATCATTGATGAGCCATCACCTTGATTTTGTAGGGCCCACAGTTTTTAGACTGCAGAGATTTTATTATGCCATAATGGAGTACAGATTTGGGTTTACTAAAAAAACTAAGGCCCTCAGTTGCAGTTAATTACATTATGCCAATCACCAACTCTCTACGCGTTTTTTTAGATGCTATGGCTTCCGATTCCTTTTTTCCTTATGTCCGTTCGGAGAGCGCTTTTGCCGAAGTGCCTACGGATCGGGAAGTCTTCATTTTAATCCGGGACTGCGACCCAGAGCAGAATTCTTTTCAACTATGGGGATCGTGGTATAGTTATATTATCTGGGGTCGGCGCAGCTTTACTTATGTGGTGCCATCAGAACCGATCCTGTCGATTCATTATACTGACCCTCCGCAGGTCGCTTATGTAGTGGAAGAGGTCAATTGGACCGCGGAAGGTCGTCTCCAACCATCCATGGCGTCGATACCAGTCCAACCGCCGATAGCCCGAGATATTCTGGAGCGTCACTTATGTCAAGGAGAAGCGCGTCCTTGGGGTCAGGTTTATACAATAGGAGTGACCCCTCGACATCCGGCTAATTATCTATAGTGGGCCTATTACATTTTATCGGCCAAGAAAACGTTAGTGCTGAAGACCGGGTTGTACCCAGCGGTCTACGCGTCTCTCTTCTATTATCACACTCCTCATGTGTGGTGGGTTAAATCCTTCTTGGAACAGTGGAACATTCCGACCCACACGTTTCTTTTATTAGACCGTGAGGTATCGATCTCGCTGGAAGAATTCGCAGAAATCTCCGGGTTACCCGTCAGAGGGGAGCATTATAAGGAGATACTTCCTCCTGACGAGTACGTTTTTTCACCGAGTTGGTAGTCATGGGCCTTACCTCGAAAAATGCTATCCAAGACAAGTTCCCTAGTTTGATCAAAGTGCTGAATATCTATGAGAGCTTGTTTTTGAAGTCTCGGGGGCATGGGGTTAGCTTTTCTGACTTCGTCGCCCGTTTTCTCGTCCGGAGGTTTTATCGAAGAAGGCTGCAATGTTTGCCAAGTTCGATGATCTGTTCGGAATTGGCTTGGACAAATTGCCAACTGCAGAGGCGGATTTAAAGAAGTTTTTTTATATTTCAGATACCCTCATCATCCTTTTTGCAGAGATTGTCGCTCCGGATATTGATGAGGAGACGTTTTTCATGGGATTTATTTGTTTGTGGCTGAGCTGGTTTGCACTCCTAATGCACCCTCGCTACATGAGACCGTCTGTTTTCTATCTGGCCCATCGCATTGCGGCGGGGACACGTATGGCTATTGGGCTTACATGATTGGCCCACTTATATCATGGTCTAAGTATAAAGGCCAACACCGCCCAGCCGGACTTGAAGCCCGTAAATCTCCCTTGCACTACTTCACATCGTGGATCGAGATGCATGTGTTAGGTGCCTTTGGTATGCATAAGAGGCTTAGATTTTATGACGGGTACATCTTCCCTCGGTTCATGCAATTGGTTGACGCTTCTTCTTCAGACCCAACACAGCGAGAGGCTCGGCGATTTCTCCTACGTCCCTGCATGGTTGGGGACAGCATGGCCTTCATTGATAGGGTTCTGATCATTGGTAAGGAACACTCCAAAGTGATCCAGCCGCTCCACGATGTCTTTAAGGATGGAGTTTCTGTTTTGAGGGCCCAGGAGATTGCGCATTCGTATTCCATCAGACCGGGTTTCCTTGTATTCGGAAAAAATGCCTCGGTGTTATTCATGCGATATAACCTGCATCGCTTTACTCAGCAATCTGGTTATAACCAAGGCGTTCCCCTTGAAGCCTTTCTCGTCTACCCGATTGCTACAGAGGAGAGTGTTCGCAACTTGGCGCACCATTTTATGCGACTGAATATGAGGTCTCATTTCCTGATCGCTGAGCAAGTCATATCCCGAAGGCCTCCAATGCTTACATTGCCTGGTATCAGCATGCAACGGGTGCCGTTATTAAGGAGGAAAAGCGGATACTTCTTGACCATAAGGATTCTATCTCGTCCAGTAATCCTGCGGTTCCGCTGAAGCGACGGGCCGTTGTCCGTCCTTCTTTGAGAGAGAGCACCGTGGCTGTAGTTCCACGAGCCTTTCCGGCTAAGCCATAGCCAGGCGTAAGTGCTCCTGGGAATATGGTGGCTGCGGCATCTGCTGAGTCAGGTATTGGCTCGGAAATCGGGACTTGCCGTCCCAAGAAACCTGTAAAGAGAAAGCTTTTATCGTCGGGTGTTGTTGCCGGCTCGCAGAAAAAGAAGAAATTTTTATTTTCGGCTGATGTTATATTCGGTCAAGAGCTGCATGCTCTCTACAGCGAGGGCTTGTATGAATATGGCACCAACGCCAATCTGTTTGGGGCTTCTACTGATGAGAATATCGCTACTGATCTTCAAGCTGCTATTGAGGCTTCCGAGAGATTAACCTGCGAGCAAGCAGCGCTTTCATCTCTTGTGGCATCAGGTATATCTCATTTACATTCTTTCGTATATATATTTTCCTTTATAGAGTTTATTATGTTTTATAACGCTCTTTTCTTAACAGGCATCTCAGTTGAGGAGGCTTTTTTGGCGTCCCTCAAAACATTCGAGGAAGAGGAGAGGCTTCGCGCTTCTATAGGCCTTGGTATGATTCATTTTGTGATGCCTTTAAATATACATATTTAGCTCATTTCGTTCATACCCTGACTTTCCCTTTTTTTATTACAGGAACCACCTCAACTTGTGTTATTCTGAGTGCGGAGGATCCCCCTCCTTCGATGGCACTTACGGAGCCTACAAAGCCACTGGCTACAGTTAAGGTCTTCCCAGGGCCGCTACGGGAAGCATCGCTAAAAAGCCGATGACAGACATTGCAGCAGATCCGGAGGCCGAGCCTGACTTGGATAAAGACATTCCTCTGTCTGAGGTTCTGATGAGATCTCTTTATATGGCTAAAGCCGAGAAGAAGCGCCAGAAGCACGCAACGAGAGAGCGTCAGGCTAACTTGGCTACAGGCATGGGCTCGAGTGATGTACAAACACCTGATGTTCCGATGGAGGACATTCCTTTTGCCTTGTCAACTGCTCACAGGCAGATTGCGCGTGCAGCTCGTGAAGAAGCTGAGCGATTACTTTAAGGTAAGACAGCGCACGATATCTTAATGAAACCTAGTAGGACTTATTTATTTTCCAGGTTTCTTTCCATAGTAGTTTTCTTGAATTATAACACATTTTCCTTAAATGATATAGCAGGGCCAAGTTCAGGCGTCAGCGCTGCGGGTGAGGTGCCAGTGTCTGGGGATTCCGGGACACCAAGCCTTCATTTCGAATATGAGACTGTCCCAGCTGCTGTTTCTTCTCCTTATGGATCCCCGACATCCGTGGGTGATGCTTGCGTTACGACGACCCTTATTGATTCGGGAGACGAAGGTGTAGATATTGAGTCCGTCTTCCCGGTGATAATGTAGATCGAGGAAGCTATCATAGCTAGTGACGCTACAGATACCGCTATAGTTTCTGCACCATCAGGTATTCCTCGTGTTATTACTTTTGGGTTCTCAGTCCTGCTAGACACATTCTCTAATATCTCCTTTATTTTGAATAAAGGTGCGGTAAACTCTGGCGCTGTGCTGATTGAAGAATCCCCGTCAGCCATCACCATGACTATCGCTGCTCCACCTGTCTTTCTCGCACCTCCACGAGTTCTCTCGGGTTTAGCGACAGAAGGTAAAGATCTTTTATTTCCTTGTTTCAGTATAGATATTATTTCTTGGATTAATTTCTTTACCATGTATTGTTGCAATCCTGTAGGAGTGCTTTTCGACCGCTTCTGCCAAATATTAAAATCGCACTTTGCCATCTAATCGGAATTCGTCCATCTTTTGGGCGTTGGTTAGTATATTCTTCATTTCTTATTTCATCTTTCTATGAGTAATCTTTCTATTGCTAAGCTTTTCTCGTATTGACCACAGTCTTACGGCTGGAGAGAGAGGACGAAGGAATAACTAAGCCTCCTATGCTCCCTGATTTTCCACTTTTGACTATTGGTAAGTTAGATCTCATTCATCATCATTCTTTTTTATTTTTAGGTTGAAACCTGACCCTTCTTTGTGCGTGTCTTACTCTGTAGCAACTACACCGGCTTTGGCTCCTCTCGAGTCTCGCATTTCTATGCCCGTGGGGCCCTTCGTTAACCGTCAGTCTTCCAGGAGTGCGGCAAATAACAGGCGGATGCTAAGTGAATTTATTGAAGACCTTAATATCGAAGCTCTCACTTCTGCTATGGACTTTGCGGACGAAGTCAACCCTATGCTGGAGACTTCGTGACTTTCCACAATGAAGATTTTGTTGGCATTTGGGTTGACTATTATAAGTGAATTGAGGCTTGCCTCCATGAGATCGAGCACAAACGTCTTGCGCCTGAGGTATTATCCTTGTAGGCTCAACTAGTCACATGGATCGAACTTCCATTCAATACTTCGAGCAGAAGTTGGTCCTGAAGCAGAGGGAGCATGAGACGGTTTTCAATGAATCAAACCAATTGCATGCCCAGGATGAAGTGAATGCTGCGCAACTCAAAGTTATCTTTGAAAATCTTCGACAATGCATTTCTGAAGGGGTGGCACTGAGGCAGAACCTTGACTCTACTGAGCGGGGAATGCGAGATTGCGAAGTTGCTAAGCAGAAAATTACTGAGAAGCTTTCTTCATGCTTGCAACAACGGGCTCGAGTCGAAATAATGCTGGCTGCAATAGTGGAGCGTGAGGAGGAGTTGCGGCAAGAAAGTGAACGAGTTGCCACTTTATTGAAAGCCCCGCCCTCTTAGAGGCTAGAATTGTATCCCTTATATATATATATATATATATATATATATATATATATATATATATAAATTTTACCTTTCAAACATTTTGATTCAAGAATAAAGAGTATATATATATATATATATATATATATATATATATATATATATATATTGCATGCACTCCTTTGTGTTTGATGTCTTGATTCGGCGCTAATTAGTTTATTTACTCGTTTTGGAGTTTGTAGTTTATTCACTCATTTCAGAGTCTATAGTTTATGTACTAATTTCGGAGTTTGTAGTTTATTCACTCTTTTTGGAATTTCTAGTTTATGTACTCATTTCGGAGTTTGTAGTTTATTCACTCATTTCGGAATCTCTAGTTTATGTACTCATCTCGGAGTGTTTTTAGTTTACCTCCATTGGGTTTACAAGCAAACTTGTCTTAACGTTGTATGTAAATAACCCGCATTCTTTACGACAGGGGACCGTTAGGTTTTTGGTACTAGGGTTTTAGTCCGTAGTACCATTGCATTAATTGATGTATTCTTCGATATGCAGTCTTTAAGCTGTTGTTCGAGTAGCCCCGCGACTGTCGTGTCTCTGATCCCTTCGGGGGCTGGAAAAGACGTCTTCAAGTAATCTTCTTAGGTTATATAACTGTCAGAAGATCAAACGTTAGGAATTTGCCATGACGCTTTTTACCGGAGGTTAGGCTCGATTTGGAGCCCCGATGAGTCATAACCGCACCCTTCTGGGGTGGGATGATCTCCAATGGTCTTTTAGGCTTTATATGAGTTATTGTAAGGACCCGAAGATGGGAATATGTTTGTTTTGACGATGTCGCTCCGATTTTTTGCTGAAATAGGGTAGACATCTGTTGGACCTCTATGCTGTATGTATTGTAATTTAAGTTGTAACGTTCTGAAAATTCGATTAGGTTAAATATGTATTAATTATTAATAATACGTGTTTTCCGTAAAAACCAAAATATAATCATTTTTCCACATAGACTTAAATATATCTATTTAACTATATAATTTCTAGTAATTGGTATTTAATTAGTCACTTATTTACTTAAATATTTTCCTTAATTAATTATTTCAAATATTATTTTAAGCTTTCGCTTATACACTAAATTGGTGATAATTATAAATTATAATGGGTTAATTAAACATTAGTGCACCATGACAACTAAATAGCTAGTTTGTAACATATTCTTTTTTTTCTTTAATTTGTTCTCCATGGTTCTAGAGAAGTCTAGGATTAATTAGAAAATAAAATAGTTAGGAAATGAATTAATAAGATGAGATAATGGGAGAGTTTTGACATGACACCACACACACACACACACTCACCTTTCACTTCCCCTCGTCTGGCCGAGACTTCCCCTGCAGCTCCTCCCCATTTCTCCTCCTCCATTTCATCCCAAAAATCTTCATTTTTCCATCAAAAGATCCACACAAAATCTCACTAATTCATAATTAAACCTTCACCCAAAATTCCTTGGCCTAATCTAGCTTGGATCTTGAAGCAAGATGGTATTTTGGGAGGCCAAGTTTGCAAGTTAGATCTCTAAATTCTTGAGGTATAAATCTTAACCCAATGGTTACCTTGTTGATTAATTGCTTAAATCTAATTGTAATTAGATGTTAGAATAGTTTTATTGCAAGATTTGAGTTTTCAATAGAAGGGTTTGGGTTCAAGTTAGAGTTTTTATCACTAAATTAAGTTAACTAAGTGTAGATTAATATCTAGTGGCTTTACAACATCTAATCTAGTTGTTAATTTGCAAATCATTACTTCAAATTGTCCTAATTAAATGTTCTTGCAAACTAATTTATGTTTAGTATGTAAAAAGGTAAGATTAAAATTTGCTTAATATTTGTGTGGCTTAATTAAGATATTAAGTGAATATTGTGGCCACTAGATTTGCTAAAACATCTAAATTTGCACTAAAATGGTTAATTGTTGCTTACTAAGTTTTTGTAATAAATAGATTATAATTAAGTTTGGGGTTGGATTGATCTAAAACCTATTAGCTAAAATATTTAGTGTGTTGTGAATGCATGATTGGTATGATGGGGTTTTAGGTTTGGGGATTGCCACGTCTAGTGACCCCTAGTTGTGGTTGTGGCGATGTCGTGCGCGTTTTTTGCACCAAGTGCACACAAGTCTAACTTGTGGACGTTCATTCTTTAGTATTGTTCGTCCTCGTGTCTTCTCAGAGTTTTAGCCTCATGTATTGTGTTTGTGCGATTCAAGGATCAGTTGCAGAGACGTCGGACGTGGCAAGGAAAGGAAATATCGTTATTGGATCAGATTAGCCGATGCGTCCCGGTGAGTAGATGTACACATCTATGGGGAGATCGTCTGGATAGCGCGAGATACCCGATAGTTAGGATTACTAGTAGTGCTTGTATTTATATGCGTAATCTTCTAGTCATTCATCTCATTACATGGTATCATCTTATATACATATGATATTATCTCATAGGACACTTGCACCATTACCATTAGCCCATGCCGCACGTGCACTATTTTATGCGAACACACACGCCATTGGTAATTGCTATACTACGAACACTATAGAACCTGTTTAAATTAGTATCTGAGCTTTTGCATCATATACGATGGGTAACTTGTAGTTTTATATATTCATTTCATCAGGATGGATACGTATGATTGCTCGTCATATGTATATACTTCATTGCATCACCATTCATACATAGTTTTCTAGTCATACATCGCATCGCATGTTATCGATATCATAGGCATCCATCATTTCCAACATATTCATATATTGTGATTTTTCTTGTAGATTTCAGTATTGATGAGATTTCTGGATTTTAGGGAAAACCGCAAGAATTTTATAAACCTATTATCATTTTAAAAATAAAAATTTACGGTTTTCTCGTGATATGATGTGTGTGGCGTCCACCATGTGTTTTCTCGGTTCTTGAGCTGTATCATATACCCGATTCGAGGAGGGAGGTGCACCGTCTGTGGGTACATGGTGGACCCGGTGCGGTACCTCGGGGCAAGAAGATCGTATAGAAAGGCGTTGAGCCCGGCATGGGAGCACTACCGACCGGTGATGTTTGGCGTGGCAGATATCCGGAGGATACCGACCGTGGTCGTAAGATTTGATAATATGGGCCGATCCGGACTGATGGAGCCCGAGATATTGAGATATTGAGATATACATATATCATGTCGATGCTTGACACGGATTTTCTGTTGGTTCCATTGATGATACTTCAGTTTATTGCACAAAGGTTTTTCTAAGATAAGAATAAAGATTTTCTCATACCCGACATGTTCATGTTTCGTATTTGATTATGCATTCATGCTAGTATATCATATCATATTGATATATGTAGGTTATGACGCATTTGCGTGCATGCTTACGATAGCCTTATTAGATATTACTTACTACTCATGAGTTGGCAACTCACCCCGGTTGTGCCACAACATCTTGCAGATCCGACTCGTTTGCATAGCAGTGGCGGGCGTACTTCTTCTTTACTTCTTTTGCTTGGACTTGCGGATTTGCTCGTAGGTGGGTTGCGAGGATACTTTTGTTTCCACCTTGTATTACTATTTATATCCAGTATTCTCCATCTACCGCTTCTACTATTGTATATGTGACTTAAAGGTGTGAAAGTGAGATTAGTATATGTGTTATTTCTCTGATGTTTTTTCTTATTTTCGTGCTTTTGTATGCTTATTTTGCACCATTATGATATATATATATATATATATATATATATATATATATATTGCGTGTGGTTATGATTCCGTCTTTGGCGAAGAGCTAGCTCCCGCTTGGGGATGCCTCTATTCATTACTTATATGTATTCTTGTTTTGTACCCGTTTGGGGCCAGTATTTACAAAGGAGACTCAGCCGAAATTTTTGGGAAAATTTGATGTGTTAAATTGCTTTTAATATAACTTTATTTTACTAAAATCACCTTTTAAGTTAGGTTTTTCCTTCACTCTATTGTTTTTAAACGGTTTAGATTTTTGGGCTTTGGCTTACTTAGATTACGTTACGCCTTTAGACGTTTCGTAATTTAGGTGCCAGTCATGTTCCGTACCTTCGGGTCATGACAGAAGTCCGGAGCTAAGAATATGCCATTGCTCGAATTTCATTTCATAGTTGCATCCGCATCCTGCTGAAATGAGGGGGGAATGCCGGGATAGTCTCTAGATTGTATATGTACCGTCAAGACTTGGAGCTAGAATTTTTCCATTACTCTATTTTTGTGACCCTTAGGCTATTCTTTATTTATGATGACTTTACGTCTGCATCTTGTTGGAATGAGAAGGAACACCGGTATAGTCTCTAGGTTATATATAAACCGTCTAGACTTGGAGCTAGGATTTTTCCATCACTCCATTTTTTTGACCCTTTGGTCTTTGTTGACGTTCCGTCTGCACTGAGAAGGAATGTCGAGCTGGAGCTAGGAATATGCCATTGCTCCGCTTTTATTTTGGTGATGCCATACCGATTCTTTGCTTAAGTTGGGTAGACATCCAAATGACTTCTATGCTGTATGTATCGTTATCGAGATCTGGAGCTAGGATTTTGCCATCACTCATCTTTTATTTGACCCTTGGGTCTTTGTTGACATCGCATTTGCACCCTGCTGGCATAAGAAGCATGTCGATTCGATCTTTAGGCTGTAGATGTTGTCACCAAGATCTGGCTCTCCCTTTGACGGAGCCTGGTGGGAAAATACGGTTCCCTTTTTTTATTTGTGCCTATGGATCGTATACAAGAGTCAATATGGACATACTTGCAGGGCGGAATGTTTCATTTTTATTATTATTTTTATTTTTTCCCGCGACGCTCTATCTTTTCAGCTTTTTATATCGTGAAAGTCGCGATTGCCCAATCATTTTGGCTATTTATCACGGTACCCAATCATTTCGGCTATTTTTGTTTTTACTCGCTGCTTTTTATTGCGAGTTGCCTTAACATTTCGGCTTTCTATGCATATTGCTGATTTTTATCACGAGTTGGGGACTTAGTCATGATACCCATTGTGGCATCAGTATCGCTACAACTGAAATATTGCCAAGAGCGAATCATCATTTACCGTGAGAGGACTTGGAGTTTGATATCAATTTAGGCATCAGTATCGCTACAACTGGAATGTTGCCAGAAGCGAATCATCATTTGCCTTTGTCGATTTGAACAAAGATGGCTTACAAGGTTAGGATCCTGTCGACTAAGGCTTTTGACTTTATGAGCCGTGAGAGTCTCATAAAGATATTTCTCCCTACGTGTCGTGAGGATCTCATAGGTGTGTTTCTCCTTAGGAATTGTGGGGATTCCTAAGTGTGTTTTCTCTTGTAAGTCGTAAGGATCTTCCAAGAGTGTTTTCTCCTTATAAGTCGATAGAACTTACAAGTGTCGTTCACCATATGGTGACTTTTCTCGTCATTGGTGAAACTTGGTGGGGGATATATTTATTTATGCCCATGGATTGTATACAAGGGTCAATACAGGAACATTTCTAAGGAAATATTATGGGAATATGACGGCTTAAGAACAGGTTTAGATTCCTGTAGCTTAAGGGTTTTGAATCATATGAGCCGTGAGGGTCTCATAGGGGGAAATTCTCCTTACTAGTCGTAAAGATCTCGCAAGTTTAGTTTCTCCTTAGGAATTGTAGGGATTCCTAAGTGTGTTGCTCCTTTATGAGTCGTAAGGATCTCACGCAGGTATTTTCTCCTCACCAGGTCGAGAGGACCTTGCAAGTTCACATGAATTTTTTTTACGAGTTTGCGCCCTTTTCAGGTTTTCACAACTCGCCAGCAGTCCTACTGTTTTTACTCACAGCGCTCTTTTGGGTTTTCATCCGTACATATTTTGCTTGTGGACATACCCTTTTTTAACTAAATGGCGCCCTTTCAGACTGGTAGTCCTGCTGTTTTTACTAACAGCGCCCTTTAGGGTTTTCATCCTTGCCCATTTCGCTTGTGGACATACATTTTTTTACGAGATGAAAATCTCGAGAATAGTTTCGTCATGGGTGACCCACCTATTTGGGGATGGCTTTATTACTGGAGTAGCTATGCAGCCTGTGAAACTTGAGTTGCAACCTTTGCCACTTGGACTTCGATTGCAATATAGATCTCAAAGGAGCATATCGCCATATTTAGGACGATATGCTAGTTTAGGGACGTTCTGGTCCATTATCGCCATGTTTGAGGCGGATTTTTAGTTTAAGGACTTTTCGGTCTAACATTCTCATCTTGGGGACGAACGTTAGTTTAGGGACATCTTGATCCATTGTTAGTTTAGGGATATCTCGGTCCATTATTAGTTTAAGGATATCTCGGTCCATCGTCACCATTTTTTGAGGCGATGGATCTTTTTGAATACTACTCTTAGAGTTCTGACTCAGGAAGATAGCGATCGGGCACAAGCGTCATCATCTATCATCGATTTAAGTCGTGACTCGTTAAGCGTAGTAATTTTTTTAGGAATCGGCCATTTATTGGCCGGATTGGTCTTTCGCCATGCATTTCCATGAGCAGCTAGGCTCCACCTTGGTAGACTTTGTCTACAATGTACGGGCCTTCATAGTTTGGCTCGAATTTTCCCCGTTTTGCATGATTGGGTATCATTGGTCTTTTGATGACTAGTATGAGTTCGCCTTAGCGGAATATTCTCGGCCTGGTCAGTTTTTCGTATGACCGTGTCATCCTTGCCTTATAAGCCTCCAGATTTTTCTGTACTGTAAGGCGAGTTTCGTCGAGGGCGTCAAGCTCCTTAAGCCTAAGATGAGCATTTTCTTCATCTGTCAGCTAGTATCGAACCGCTTCTCGTAGAGAAGGGAGTTCTACCTCCAGTGGGAGCACTGCTTCCGTGCCAAACACCAACGCATATGGTGTTGTATTCATGGCCATTTTGAACATTGTTCTGTATGCCCAGAGAGTTTCGTGTAGCCTTTCGTGCCAGTATTTTTTGTTTCTGGGCATCGTTTTCTTTATAATCTTTATCAAGGTCTTGTTGAAAGATTCAGCTAGACCGTTGGCCCGAGGATTATAGACTGAAGAGTATCTCAAATCTATTTTATGTTGTTTTGCGAAGTGGATGATTTTATAACTTCTATAAGCTGGCCCATTATCCGAGATAATTCGTCGCAGAGTGCCGAACCGATAGATGACATGGGTTCTGAAGAAATGAAGGATATTCTCCGTCTTCACCTCTCTTAGTGGTACTGCTTATGCCTATTTAGAGAAGTAGTTAGTCGTTGCCAGTATAAACCGATGTCCTTTGGACGATGCCTGTTCAATGGGGTCAATTACATCGGTTCCCCACATTTCGAATGGCCGGCTAGCCACTGTCGGGTGTAGAGGATTTGGATGTTGATGGATGAAGTCCCCATGTATTTGGCATGAGTGACACTGCTTTGCATATTCGAGGCAGTCTTGAATCATTGTGGGCCAATTGTAACCCATTCTTTTTATCTTCGGCTTCTTTTTTGGTCCAGCTTGGTGAGAACCGCAGAGTCCGTCGTGTATTTATTGGACGACTTTCTTTGCTTCCTCCAGCCCCAGGCATTTTAACCATAGACAATCGAATGATCTCTTATATAGAGTATCATTGATGATGGTGAAAGAAAAAGCTCTTTTCATGAGCTGATGTCTAAACGACGCATTTTCGGGCGTTCGTTGGGGTTTAAAGTAGTCTATGAAGACTTCCCTCCAGTTCTTGACCTTTTCTTCGTCCTCTATTTGAAGGGTTACTTGTTCGGTCGTTTTTTTTCCTTCGGATAGCTTTATTAGGTCTTTCGAAGATATTTCTGTTGGCGCGAGAACCCTGCGGCTATGCATAATGATCCTCACTTCATCAAGATCTTTTTCGGCCAATTCCTTGGCCAATTTAGCCAATGCATCTGCTATGCTGTTTTCCGCACGTGGTATACTTTCTAGGGTATAAGCAGGGATTTGTGTCTATTGTTGCTGCACTCTTTTGCCATACTTTATCAGCTCTGGCTTGCATATGTGATAGTCGCCATTTACTTGGCTAACGATCAGCTGTGAGTCTCCATATATGAAGAGGTCTTTGATTTCCATGTCGACAGCGATCTTGAGACCTGCTATCAAAGCTTCATATTAAGCTTCGTTATTAGTCCTTGGCTCTGTTAAGGAGAGGGCATAACGCAATATCTCTTATTGCGGGGTCATGAAGATAAGGCCCACCCCGGCTTTGATTATAGGGATGTTTTGCTTGTGCCTCTTCACGGAAGACGCTCCGTCGAAGTAGAGTTCCCATTGGAAATAATTTTCTTCTACGGTTTTATTGAACACATGTTCGTCTGGCAATTCGCAATTTAAAGGGGAGTCAACCGGTATCGGATGCTCCGCAAGAAAGTCGACATTGGCTTGTCCTTTCACCGCTTTGAGGGGATGATAGGTTATCGAGAACTCCATCAGGAGGAGGGCCCATTTGGCAAGCCTTCCTGTTAGTATGGCCCTTGGCATTAGATATTTGAGAGGATCCACTTTCGATATGAGATGGATCTTGTGTGCCAAGGCGTAATGTCTGAGCTTCGTTATTGCGAAGATCAGTGCCAGACAATGCTTTTTGATGGGGGAATAGTTGTTTTTTGCCCCTAGGAGAACTCAACTCAAATAATACAGAGCCCTCTCCTTTTCCTGATCGTTCTCTTGTGCCCATAGTATGCCGAGAACCCTTAAGGGCCGTTGTATATAGGGTAAGGGGTTTTCACTTAACCGGAGCGGTTAATACCGATGGATTTTGTAGGTATTGCTTGATTTCGTCCAGTGCGTTTTGGCATTTTTGATCCCAGACGAACGGGGTCCCTTTCTTCATCAAATGACTGTAGAGACGGCATTTTCCGGAGAGGTTGGCTATGAACCACCGGATATATGCGAGTTTTCCTTGAAGAGATCGCAATTGTTTGAGGGTTCTTGGTGTGGGCATTTCCATAATTGCTTTGATCCTTGAGGGATCGATTTTGATACCCCGGTGACGTATGATGAATCCTAGAAATTTGCCTGAGGAGACTCCAAACGAGCATTTTAGAGGATTCATCTTCAGATTATACTTCTGAAGACATCGGAACACTATTTTTAAATGTTCCCAATGTTCCTCATGAGATTTACTCTTCACCACAAGGTCTTCGATGTAGCATTCAACAATCTCATGGATGAGATCATCGAAGATCTTTTTCATGGCCCTTTGGTAGGTAGCGCCAGCGTTCTTCAAACCGAAGGGCATTACTTTATAGCGGAAAATGCCCAATGGGGTTCGGAAAGCGGTATGATTTTGATCTTCAGGATGCATTTTTATTTGGTTGTATCCTGAAAATCCATCCATGAAGGAGAAGACCTCATGGGTAGACATGTTATCGATCATCATCTCGGTAACAGGTACTAGGAAGTCATCTTTCGGGCAAGCTTTGTTGAGGTCCTGAAAGTCCATGCAGATGCAGACTGTCCTAATTTTCTTCATCACCAGAACGATGTTAGCGATCCAGTCGGGATATTGAACTTCTTGGATGAAGATGGAGTCGATTAGTTTCTTGACTTCAGCGTTGATACTTATCTCAAGTTCGAGTTGCATCCTTCTTGGCGCCTGTTTGACTGGCTTTATGTCCGGCAATATGGCCAGTTTATGTACCGCTACTTTTGGTTCTAGACCCAAAATTTCAGAATAGTTCCAGGAGAAGCAGTCTTTATATTGCATGAGCACGTCTTTTAATGTGGCTACCTGTTTTTCAGATAGTAGTTCACTGACGAACGTTGGCCTCAGACCATTTTCCGTCCCTAAGTCAATTTTTCTTAGGTTGTCCGCCGTAATGTGTATCCCATCATCCAGCTCTTTTGGTGCTGGTGGAAACTCTGAGATCACCTCTTCCTCATCTTCATCTGCGAAGCACATGTAGAGGTCATTTATAGTCTCGTGCCCTCCTTCTTGTGAGAGTGTTATCATATGGCAGGTATGAGTTCGCTTCTATTCTTATTGTCGAGCTGGTCCTAACCTGACGCTGTAGGTTATTTTTGGCTTATGCTTTTGCGGCGGGGTTACCCTCCAGCTGTCAGATAACATAAACCTACTTTGTCGATACTGGTCTTCTACTCAGTTTTTGAAGGTGAAGCAGTCTTCAAGGGGATAACCTATTGCTCGGTGGTAAAAGCAATAATCCGGATGATGGACCTCGTTTATTTGTTCGGGGTGCTGAGACTCCGGAAGCATCATCATTTGATGCTTCATGACAAGGTTGAAAATTTTCCTTGTCTTGTCTTGAGGGAAAGAGTATTCCCGACCCAGCTTCTTTATAAAGGACGGGCTCCAATCGAGTTTTTCTCGATTGCATGGCGTCTTGGATCCACTTTGTTGTTTTTGAACGTTGTTTGCGTTCTTTGCCCTATTTTGCCTCTGTTTCGGGATTTTCCCCTCTCACGAGAAGATACATTGGGCCGGGGATGAAGACCAGTATAGTTTTCCTTCTCCGTAGATTGCTGACTAAGACGCTGCATCCTGGCCTTTTCATAAATGGCCGTTTCACGGCTATGATTGTCCCTGCTCGTTTGACGAGCTTCATTTATTAACATGTCAATTTGCTCTTCTAAAGACAGACTCAACGTTTTTAGAACAAGAGCTTGCTCCGATTTGATGTCACGGCTATTTGGAAGAGCGTCTTCTGCTTCACTTAAGCTGTTTATGACGTGGAAACTATAGATCTGCTCCCATTTTTTAGAATGAACATATCCAAGCCCGGTTATCTCCATCTTCCCATTGGGCATCTTTTGCTGAGTCCCAGGAATATCCCAAATCTTTTTGTAAAATTGTCTTGTTGAATAGTTTGTTCGAGGGGTACACATTGGCATCTTAACAGCCTTTTCAATCCCTCCGCATAGTATCTTGGCAGAAGGATTGGTTGAAGCCTATCGAGTGCAAAATCAACACCATGCCAAACTACTTTTTCTACTTTATTTTCCGTAGATTGGTAGAAGAGGATCGCTTTTTCACCTCTTCGTCTGAGAGGTATGTAGAAATTTTGCAGTTCTTGTACACTGTGTGTATGGAGCGCATCAAGTTCCTTGTAATGCCGAGGCGAAGCCATTGTAATTTGTAAACTTTGATCTATTTCGGCAAAAGTTTGCGTCGATGGGCGGATGGAGAACATTGCGTTTGCCTCGTCCTCTGAGTTGCTACCAAATGCCAAAATAGGAGTAAATGGTCTGGGCTTATTGTTTTCTTTTTGGGGTTGCCCTGAGTAGACTGTTTCTTCATCTTTCTCGGTATCGCTCCCAAAGTTCGGGATAGTGGCGACGGACTTCTATTTATCCTCCGGCTTATGACACCTTTCCGTATCTTCAAAGTCTGGTAGGAAGTACTTTGTATCTTCATATTTCCGTACTTCGTTTACCGAGAATGGGTTTAGCTCTCTTGTGATGGTGTACTCGAACCATCCTTGAAATACTTCATATACTGATGTTGTGTAGAAGGGATGACGTTGTACTCGTGCAACCAAGGCCTGCTGAGCAAAGCGTTGTAGCAAGTCTTGGCGTCAATGACATGAAATTTAATGTCGGTGATGAGCAGCCCAAAGCGCAGCTTCAGTATTACGGACCTAAGTATCCGTGACAACTGTGAATCGAACCCAGAGATGGTAATTTTATCTCGGGCATAGTGATGAACATTCATGCAAATCTCCTTCAGCACCGTTATATTGAGAAGGTAAACGGAGGATCCATTGTCGACAAGAATTTTTCCTATCTTGATGTCGTGATAGTACCCGATGACGCATAACGGGCGATTATGCTCGAACGTACCAAGGAGGAGATCTTCATCACTGAATATAATGTCGGCCGTATAGACCTCTTCCAGCTCATCCTTCATCTTTTCTTCTGCAAAGAAAGGTTGGAACTGATCGGGTTCTTATAATGCCTTGATCAGGGAATCTCGTGCCTCTTTGGACAAGAGAAGAGCATCCAATATGCTCAGTTGTGAGCGTATTTTTCTCAGATGTGCCAGGACGTTGTAATCTACCTTTTTTTCTAGGTGGGTCCCTTGCAGCGAGCTCTTTGACTTCTTCTTCATTGAGGGCAATTTCTTCAGAAATTTTCCCTTTCCTTTTGTCTTGTTTGTTCGAACCCTTGTTTGTAGGTCTGAGGTTCTTCTCAAGCAGCGTGCGGTTACGCAGTTGAATATTCTCACAGTTCCTCTCCTCCTCTCTTTTTTCGGAAGGGGAGTCTTAGAAGAGAGGGCTGAGAGGCGTTTCGTCCTCAAAATCACTTCTGAAGGTAAGAAGTTGGGGGTTTTCCCCTTCCGAACCGGTACCGACCATATGACAGTTGCCAGTCGTTTCTTCATGCGCTCGTACTATTTTGCCGTCGATGAGCACGAGCTTCGCGCTTCATCCTCTTGAAGTGTTTTTGATGGGCAACGTATCTTTGCCACCACTTCTTGAAGGCACTGCATGTAATTCGATGTCGCACACCCCACGCACTTGTAGGGAGGCGGATTTTACAAAAACCGATTTTCATACTTTGCAACACCAACTTTAACTCCAGGATCTTAACAGAAACCTTAACTAGCTATACTACTTGGAGGTTTAACTACTCGGTAAGAGTTTTATACCTCCTTGATTCTTGTCCTTCGGGTCTTCTCCTCCTCCTTAGCTTGAGCTCCTCGAAGATCCAGATCACACTTAATCGTCGACCTCCTCGTGTCGAAGATGATCCACCTGAGAGTCTATACCTCAAGCTCCAACCTCTAAACCGAGATAACTAAGGTACCTAGTTTGCTAATCTAGATTGCCTAGAAGATATAGAGTGTCTAATGGAGTATTTAGTTTCAATAGACCTAATGATTCACAACACATATGCAGGTTTTAGGTCTTGAGGATGAAGGAGAGAAAAATGGAGAGAGAAAGCAAATGAACAAATGAACTAAGTCTTGGCAAGTGAAGGATGGCTCATTCCCTTACCCCCATCAAGCATGCAATATTTTTCAACTGAAAATATCAACCATGCTTGAATAGTGAGTCCAAACAAATAAACAAATGATATGAGCCATGCTTCACTCCATGCCACAAATATCTCCATTTTCCACTTTATTAATCTATTTCTAAAAATAGATAAATCCAAATAATGAGGTGTCCACTTCTAGAAGCATCTCTTGTGAAATAAAAAGAATGCCCTCACCGTATATACATACCCGTATTCGTATTCCGAAAAATACGAATACAATGAGATAATAATAATCCAATAATATAATATTAGAATCCGTCTTAAACCAAAGCCCACTAGTATTATCCATCCGAACAACATCCGTGAAGCCAGTACATGTATATGATCGGAACTCTGTCGTAAAACCATACGGCCTCTACATCGTTTCGCCCGAAGCAGGGAAACCCTCTGTGTGGGACTCTAAAGACTCGACAGTATGCTGAAAGTGGGTTTAACCACAAGTCCGTCAGCGGTACTAGCTGCACATAATGGCTACCTAGGTATCTATCGATAAGAAGGCCGATGAGCAAACTCATCCGAACTCCTACTGAGCCTATCTGTGACAATCTTCGTACAGTCTGATCTGTTCGTCTAAGAGTATCGCATATCGGGCCTAGGGGATGGTAATCGTCAGACCCCTAATAGCGCAATAAACTGTGCCAGTATAGAGCCTAATACACCCTGAGAAACTACTGGAGTACCTACCAATAAATCTCGCTTGCCCTGGCCAGGGACTTTGTGTAATGGCTTTCTGAACACAGCGCGATATCAACCCTTAATACCGGGAGAGACGAATCCTATCTAACCACTACTGCCTCCTGGTGCTTCGGGACTACACCCAACCACTACCTATTTTCATGACTCCATTGAGTTATGGTAGGGCAGTGATTTAAGTACAGTGGGAACACACTCGAGAAAAATAGTGATGTCAAGTCAGCGGACTAACCTGTACTCATACCATCTAGGAACTGCTAACTGACGATAGGTATAATACCAACCAGCAGTCCCGTCGCGAGTCCGTCCAGTGTAACTCATAACCCAATGAGCAACTGTATACTATCTCTGGTACGACATACCAATGGCTGCGGAACAGGCCATCTCCCCTGCTGGGATGTGAAGCGTATATACTAGTCTACTCTGGAGTATCGATGCCCTGTCTTGATAATCCTATGAATAGGGACCAATATAAGGATGTGCTTATAGACTACCCAACCCCCACTAGTGTGACTCCAATCATAACGCTGGTAGTCAAGCAAAGATCCTAAAGGCTCTATCAATATGTATTAGTGATATGCTAAAAGAAACATATACACATATTGAGATAGAATCAAACCAAGTAGCATACTACCATATTGAGCAGGACTGTTATTATATCTGTGTATATCTCAAGCTTCTAAAATATAATATACAATCCAGTACTATACAATAATGGCCTTTAGGGCATATATCACTAACAATCTCCCACTTGCACTAAGGCCATGTATTGGCATATCGCAGACCTATCATCTTGAATAACCTCTCGAACCACGTCTGAGGGATGGTCTTTGTGAGTGGATCTGCAGTGTTGTTCTCCGTCTCTACTCTCCGCACCTCGATCTCCCTGATCAGGTGGTACCGCCTCAAGATATGTCTGGACTTTTGATGGGACCTTGGTTTCTTTGCTAAAGCTATAGCCCCGTTGTTGTCACAATACAAAGATATTGGATCAACAATGGACGGAACCACCTAGAATTCTGTTATGAACTTCTTCATCCAGACTGCTTCTTTTGCGGCGTCACATGCAGCGATATACTCCGCTTCCATCGTCGAGTCAGCAACGGTGTCCTGCTTGGAGCTCTTCCAACAGACCGCCCCTCCATTGAGGGTAAAGAAATAACCAGAGATAGACTTAGAGTCATCCTTGTCACTCTGAAAGATGGAGTCAGCGAAGGCCTCGATCTGGAGGTCTTTACTGCCGTACACAAAGAACATCTCCTTAGTCCTTCTCAGGTACTTGAGAATGTTCTTAGCTACTGTCCAGTGTTTCTCCCCTGGGTTTTATGGATACCTGCTTACAACGCACAGTGCGTAAGCTACATCTGGTGTGGTACACAACATCACATATATTATAGAGCCTACCACAGAAGCGTAGGGTATAATACGCATGCGATCCCTTTCCAAATCAGTCTTGAGAGACATATTTTTGGAGATGGTGATCCCGTGATAAGCCGGTAGATTACCACGCTTTGAATCTTCCATACTAAATCTTTTCAGTATGCCGTCAATGTACCTTGACTGTGAAAGTCCCAACATTCTCTTAGATCTATCACGATAGATCTGGATCCCTTGAATGTAGGAGGCATCACCCAGGTCTTTCATGGAGAACCTTTGTGACAAGAATCCTTTGATTGATTATATCATAGGAATGTCATTTCCGATCAGGAGAATTTCATCCATGTGCAAGACTAGGAATACCACTGTTCTCGATACAATCTTACTATAAATACACGGTTCGTCTGGAATTTTGATAAAGTCGAATTCCTTGACCATCTTATCAAAACAGATGTTCCAACTCCGCGATGCCTGCTTTAATCGATAAATGGACTTAAGCAACTTACACTGTCACGCCCCGCATTCTAGAGTACGCTAAGATGGGCACGTGACATAGCCAACCATGCTTCCTGTGGATAGAAAAATCCCTCCACAGTCACATTACGGCTGTAGAGATATCGAGAACATGAAAGTAAACTAAACTATCTAGTATATGTCTATGAGCCAGAATAAATGAGTCAAGAAATAATAATATGCAGAAGCAAAAGATCCAATAAATAAAATACCTGGAAAGTAAAACTGGATACCAACAGGGTCCTCATCGCTCGGTCTAACAGCGGCAGTACTCCTGATCAGTCTGCAACAAAGGTAGAAGATCTGGGCCATGCAAAACCCAGACATCAGCGCGTCATAACATCAAGCAATAATATATAAACAGGGTAGCAAGACATACAAGTATGATCATAAATGGTAAAACAGGTGTAACGGCAATATAAATCAGTGCAGTGAAAGGTAGTGTGCAGTGAGTAATTTAAACTGGTCTATTGGGTTAACTACTCTCAAGTCTATGAAATCAATTCGATGAATTGTCGATATAACTCAATAGTATCCCGTGCGTGCCCGAGATCACGGTGAAGATTAAAGGGCTAAAACCGATACATGCCGCTAGGCACTAAAGGAAAAGGGTAATGATGAATGATGTCTGCATCATCATCCCAAGGCGGGCCTAGCCTCTAAAAGGTAGTGGATATGATGGATGATGTCAGCAGCATCATCCCAAGGCTGGCATAGCCTCTAAAACTGATCAGTAAAGGTAGCGAACTGTCGAGTTACAAGTCAGGTTTCATCATTGATTTCCCCATACCCCCAGGTTGTGTATTCAAGTCAAGTATTTAAATAATCTGGAGCTAATGCCAACACATGATCAGGCAGGTACATGTTTGTCTGGATAAACAACAGGAAATGTCCGTAGGGACAACATGTCAGGTTTGTCGGCATTAGTCACAAGATCAGGTAACAGGTAAAGCCATGGTACATCAGGTCAAGACAAGTAATGTATATAGGTGTCATGTCATGTCAAGGGGTGCACAAAACGTCATGTGGGTGCTCAAAATCAAACTATAATAAGCATAAGTATACAAAACAAGCATGGGGTACTAATGGAACAATAAAATAGAACCTTGTAATGTGAAATGCAATCAGATACAGATTAAGGTATATAGATGCACAGTTATGATTAGGGTTAAGATTAGAGTTCCAATACTAATTAAACTACAATTTATCAAATGTGGAATGTCAAAATTATAATATAATATATTCAAGTGATCTATGGATGCAATAATATGTATACTAGACGAGATGGATGCAAACGGGTGTTTGACCAGTGATAAACTATTTAAAGAGTACTATGGGCTAAGTAAATACAATAACATGTAGCAAGTTTTACTTGCCTCAGGATAAAGGTCGATATGCAGGCGGCCTGGTGCGACATGACATGATACGGTGTGTGAAACGGCACGACACGGTACTGGGTCTAGTCGCGATCTGGTGCATGGTCTGGTCGCGATCTGGACACGATCTGGTGCATGGTCTGGGCACGATCTGGACACGATCTGGTGGTGGTCTGGTCGCGATCTGGACACGATCTGGTGCATGGTCTGGGCGCGATCTGGAGATGATCTGTTGTTGGTCTGGGCGCGATCTGGAGACGGTCTGGTGCATGGTCTGGGCGCGATCTGGACACGATCTGGTGGTGGTCTGGTCGTGATCTGGAGACGATCTGGCTCCGACACAGTCATGACATGGAAGTGGTGATGGTATGGTTCGTCCGGATCGTCGGCGGCGGTATGGCTCCGGCGATGACCGGAAAATCAAGAATGTAGAAAAGAAAAGAGAAAAAGAAGAAGAAGAAGAAGAAGAAGAAGGTGGTATGTGTTTGGTGTTTGGTGCTCTGGAGTTGTAGGAGTGCAGGGAGAGGAGAAGGCTGCGATGGGTTGACAACGATGAGTCGTGGATTTTCCGGCGAGATTTCACGGCCAAAGGCAGTGGGTTTCGGGTTCTTTAAGTCGGGATCGGGGTTCTTGGTGCAGTGGTTGTTGGTCTGGTTTGAAGGTTTAGGAGAGAGGAGAGAGGGGATAAGGTGGCCGTGAGGGCGAGGAGGAGCTCCGATGAGGCGGGGTTCAGTTGCAGGGATCTTGCGAAGGTTTTGTGGTCGGAGGTGAGGGGAGTCAGGTGAGAGGAAGTCGTAGTGATGACGAGGGGTCGCCGGCGTGATGACTACGACGACGAAGGTGGTGATGGCAGTGGTGAAGATGGGTTCAGCGAGGATACGAAGGTTGCAGGAGGTGCTCGGTGATGGGTCTCGGGGTTGAGCGGTGAAAGAGAGGGAGAAGGTGTTGTCGGTGATGAGGGGATGTTGACGACGAATAGGGTGGAGCATCGACGTCACGGTGGCGAGGGCGAAGGTTGTCGCGAGGAGGAGGACGTAGGCGGGAAAAGAGTTTTTAGAAGAAGAAGAAGGAGAGAGACGTGGGTCTGTTGAATAAAATTAGATTTAGGAAATATTATAAATATTTTTAGAGAGAGAGAGAGAACGAGAGAGTCAGGAGAGAGAGAGAAACGGAGAGAGAGAGAAGAGGAAGTTAGTTAATAAATAATATATATATATATAACTAAACTGTTAGTATATTATGATTTAGTAAAATATATTATAGTTAAGAGAATAATAATATTTTATAATTATATAACGAATATAATATTGGTTCGTTTTGAGATCTTGGCAAATACAAACTTACTCCAAAATATGTCCGGGTCGGGTCTAAAAATTCAGATTTAAAATATGAAAAATATATGCGACTTCCAAATTTCAAAATGAATGCTCAGTTAAAGAAAATGTATACCCCCAAGAACGGATGCACGTACGTGCGCGTAGCCATCCAAACACGTCCGTTTCACTGAACGGAACGAGAACAAGATGTGCGGATGCTACCACGGGATTAGGGGTATCGTGCAGGTTATGAAATGAAATTTTAAATTATTTTCTGTGACCTAAATTGTTATATGATAAAAGATGCGATACCAGGTAAAATGCCAGCATGTACTAATCATGAGACGCACGTGTCCATGCAACAAGTCAAGATAATCTATAAATAAGAATCAAACAGGTTCAAGCAAGCGGGTCGGGTCGAATGCAAGGTAAAATGTAAAATACCATTCGCACCCAAACACGCTAAATCAAGAAAATACCATGGATAAGTAAATACGGAAACTGGAATTGGTATAAATGAACTCGGGTGTTACATTATACCCAACTACAAAAGAATTTCGTCCTCGAAATTCCAAGAAAAAGAAAAGATAAACAATCAAGAACTACAAGATTAGATGTGGAAACTTCTACCGGATTTCATCTTCTCGTTCCCCAAGTTGATCTGCCATGTGAGCGACTACCCCAAGAAACAAATACAAGAGAGATAACTTTGTTCTTAAGAACCTTTTCTCTTCGATCCATATTCGACATCGGTCGCTCCTCAAAAGTCAAATCTTCTTGTACAGTCAGATCCGAATGATCCAACACATGTGTTTCATCTCGAACATATTTACGGAGTTGAGGTACGTGAAACACGTCATGAACATTCGCCAAGGATTACGGTAACACCAAACGATAAGCCACTTATCCAACACGTTCCAAGGTCTCAAAAGGTCCAATGAATCGAGGACTAAACTTTTCTCGACTTCCGACACAGATCACCCCTCTAGTCGGTGATATCTTCAAGAATACCAAATCACCAACGGCGAACTCTAGAGGTCTTCTCGATGTATCTGCCCAACTCTTCTGTCAGTCTTGTGCTGCTTCCATAAGATTCCGGATAGTATTAACCTTCTCAACTGTCTGCACAACCAAATCTAGTTCCAACAATCTTCGTTCACCGATATCGTCCCAACAAATAGGTGAACGACACTTGCGACCATATAAACCTTCGAATGGAGTTATCTAAATAGTCGTCTGGAAACTGTTGTTGTAAGAAAACTCCACTAAATGTAGATGATCCTCCCATGAACCCTTGAAGTCTAACATGCAAGTTCTCAACATGTCTTCCAGAGTTTGGATCTTTCTCTCCGACTGGCCATCTGTCTGAGGATGATAGGCTGTACTAAACTTCAATCGCGTCCCCAAACTCTCCTGTACGCTCTTCCAGAAGTGCGATAAGAAACGGGTGTCACGGTTGGACACGATACTCACTGGTACTCCATGCAATCTTACAATCTCCTGCATGTACCGTTCTGTCAAAGCTTCTGTTGATTGACCAACTCGAAATGGTATGAAATGAGCTGCCTTGGTCAAATGATCAACAATCACCCAAACTGCACTGTTGCCTTTTGGACTCCACGGTAGAGCCGTCACGAAATCCATGGTTATATGTTCCCACTTCTATTGAGGAATTGGAAGTGGTTGAAATAAACCAGCTACCCTTTGATATTCAGCCTTAACTTGCTGACACACCAAGCACTTCGCCATAAGCGGGCAATCTCCCGTTTCATGCCTTCCCACCAGAAATACTGTCGTATAACTCGGTACATCTTCGTGCCTCCTGGATGTACGGAATATGCTGATCTGTGCGCCTCCTTCATAAGTTCTTCACGAATGTCTCCTTTGGCACACACAAATAGCTACCAAGATACAACGTATCACCTTCATGAATCAATAAGTCCGTTTGAATTTCAGCTTCAACCTGTTCTCGAAACCTTTGCAATCTTGGGTCCTTCAATTGCGCTGCTTTAATACTCTCGATCAATAACGACTGTACTTGCAGCTGCATCAACTGTCCCGAAGAATGCGGTAGCACAATATCCAACTAGAATCTCCGAAAAATCTTCAATAAATTCCTTTTGTGCAGTCAACATCTGAATTGCTGGCAACCGACTAAGCGCATCCGGCACAACATTAAATTTCCCCGGATGGTACTTAAGATCAAGATCGTAGTCAGCCATCAGCTCCAACCATCTGCGCTGCCTCACATTTAGCTCCTTCTCATTTAGCTCCTTCTGAGTGAACACGTACTTTAGGCTTTTGTGATCGGTGAATATTTCGACCCTTTCGCCCAATAAGTAGTGTCTCCCAATCTTCAAAGCGGGAAAATCACTGCTGCAACCTCCAAATCATGAGTTGGGTAATTCTTCTCATAGGTCTTCAACTGTCTCGATGCGTACGCTATAACTTTCCCATGCTGCAACAAAACACATCCCAACCCTTTTTCAGATGCGTTGCTGTAAATCACCAATTCTCCGAAACCGTCTGGTACGGTTAAAACAGGTGCGGTTATCAACCTCTGCTTCAACGCCTCAACAGCTGACGCACACCTATCCGTCCATACGAATGGTACCTCCTTGCGCGTAAGCTTGGTCAACGGCTCCGCCAGACGAGCAAAGTTCTCCACGAACCTTCTGTAATACCCGACGAGTCCAAGAAAGCTTCTTATCTCCGCAACAGTCTTCGGAATCGGCCAATCTCGAACTGCTGCAATCTTTTCGGGATCAACGGCGATTCCATCTCCAGCCACAACGTGCCCCAAAACTTCACTTCTTCAAGCCAAAACTCGCACTTGCTCATCTTGCATACAATTTTCTTGCCTCAATGTCTGCAATGCGATCATCAAATGTTCTGCATGCTCTTTAATACTCTTCGAGTAGACCAGAATATCATCAATGAACACCACTATAAACTGGTCCAAGAATGATGAAAAGATTCGGTTCATCAAGTCCATGAATATCGCCGGTGCATTCGTTACTCCGAAGGGCATCATTAAATACTCGTAATGTCCATACCGAGTTCTGAACGCCGTCTTGCAAACATCCTCTGATTTAACTCGAACTTGATGATAACCGGACCGCAAATCCAGCTTCGAGAATACCCTCGCGCCACTGAGTTGCTCGAATAATTCGCCAATGCGAGGGATTGCGTACTTATCCTTAATAGTCACCCGGTTTAATTCTCGATAATCGTTGCACATCCTCCTTGTGACATCATCTTCTTTACTAGAAGAACTGGAGCTCCCCAAGGTGAGTTACTGCTGCGAATCCAATCCTTCTCAAGTAATTCAGCAACCTGCTTCTTGACTTCTTCCAACTCCACTGGTGCCATTGGATAATACGTCTTTGAGATTGGCGCTGCACCAGGAACAAAATCGATCGCAAACTCCACATCTCGTTTTGGCGGTAAACCCAAGATGTCCTCGAACACGTCCATGAACTCTCAAACTACAGCTGACGCTTCCTCCTTATCAACTTCCATTGACGAAAGAACGTTGTTTGTCGGCCTAGCCCTAAACTCGACTGGCCCGACAGAACTGCTTCCTCCGGCAAAACAACTTCGGATGTCCGGAAATCTGGAAAATCACCTTCCTTTCCTTACAATCAATATGAGCATGGAAAGTGCCGTGAAAATCCATTCCCAAGACAACAACAAACAAAAGGATGCACCAGAATTGAATCATTCTAATGCGGGGAAAACATGAATAAGTAAGATACCGAGATGACTTCATCCGAAGTCAAGATACTGAAGAGGATTAAGCACAGTAAACATGATTCAAGCTGGCGATAAAACAAGAACTGGTAAGCAATGAAACCGAGAGAAGTAAGGTAATATAACGATCATGAAACAAGGAAATGAATCAAAACTAGAATTTCAAGTTACTTAAATAGAATACCGCATTATAACCATGCTGCAGTTCATGGGTACAATTACATAACTCCACTCAAGTTGCCCCAAATCCTAGTATCAGAATCAAGAAACGGGGAGAAACAATGGGGAACCCAAGAGGATTCAAGTCGAGATGCAAAGTGGTTTGCATATCGTCAAGGCAAAGAATACGAGAAAGATATGATTCAAGAATCACGATAACAAGGTGGCAGGACATGTTCCTAATCACGAGTATTCTGATTCGTGTATTGGGTCCAATACCCAACTACAAAACAATCAAACTCGATTAACCTATATCCCATGCCTCTGATACCAAAAGAACCATGTCACGCCCCGCTTCTCAGAGTACGCTAAGATGGGCACGTGACATAGCCAACCATGCTTCCTGTGGATAGGAAAATCCCTCCACAGTCACATTACGGCTGTAGAGATATCAAGAACATGAAAGTAAACTAAACTATCTAGTATATGTCCATGAGACAGAATAAATGAGTCAAGAAATAATAATATGCGGAAGCAAAAGATCCAATAAATAAAACACCTGGAAAGTAAAACTGGATACCAACAGGGTCCTCACCACTCGGTCTAACAGCGGCAGTACTCCTGATCAGTCTGCAACAAAGGTAGAGGATCTGGGCCATGCAAAACCCAGACGTCAGCGCGTCATAACATCAAGCAATAATATATAAACAGGGTAGCAAGACATGCAAGTATGATCATAAATGGTAAAGCAGGTGTAACGGCAATATAAATCAGGGCAGTGAAAGATAGTGTATAGTGAGTAATCTAAACTGGTCTATTGGGTTAACTACTCTCAAGTCTTTGAAATCAATTTGATGAATTGTCGATGTAACTCAATAGTATCCCGTGCGTGCTCGGGATCACGGTGAAGATTCTCGGGCTGAAACCGAGACATGCCGCTAGGCACTAAAGGAAAAGGGTAATGATGAATGATGTTTGCAGCATCATCCCAAGATGGGCCTAGCCTCTAAAAGGTAGTGGATATGATGGATGATGTCAGCATCATCATCCCAAGGCTGGCCTAGCCTCTAAAACTGATCAGTAAAGGTAGCGAACTATCGAGTTACAAGTCAGGTTTCATCATTGATTTCCCTATACCCCCAGGTTGTGTATTCAAGTCAAGTATTTAAATAATCTGGAGCTAATGCCAACACATGATCAGGCAGGTACAGGTTTGTCTGGATAGACAACAGGAAATGTCCGTAGGGACAACATGTCAGGTTTGTCGGCATTAGTCACAAGATCAGGTAACAGGTAAAGCCATGGTACATCAGGTCAAGACAAATAATGTATATAGGTGTCATGTCATGTCAAGGGGTGCACAAGACGTCATGTGGGTGCTCAAAATCAAACTATAATAAGCATAAGTATACAAAACAAGCATGGGGTACTAATGGAACAATAAAATAGAACCTTGTAATGTGAAATGCAATCAGATACAGATTAAGGTATATAGATACACAGTTATGATTAGGGTTAAGATTAGAGTTCCAATACTAATTAAACTACAATTTATCAAATGTGGAATGTCAAAATTATAATATAATATATTCAAGTGATTTATGGATGCAATAATATGTATACTAGACGAGATGGATGCAAATGGGTGTTTGACCAGTGATAAACTATTTAAAGAGTACTATGGGCTAAGTAAATACAATAGCATGTAGCAAGTTTTACTTGCCTCAGGATAAAGGTCGATATGCAGGCGGCCTGGTGCGACATGACATGATACGGTGTGTGAAACGACACGATACGGCGCGATCTGGTGCATGGTCTGGTCGCGATCTGGACACGATCTGATGGTGGTCTGGTCGCGATCTGGAGACGATCTGGTGCATGGTCTGGGCACGATCTAGAGACAATCTGGTGTTGGTCTAGGCGCGATCTGGAGACGGTCTGGTGCATGGTCTGGGCGCGATCTGGACACGGTCTGGTGCATGGTCTGGGCACGATCTGGACACGATCTGGTGGTGGTCTGGTCGCGATCTGGAGACAATCTAGCTCCGACACGGTCGTGACATGGAAGTGGTGATGGTATGGTTCGTTCGGATCGTCGGCGACGGCATGGCTCCGGCGATGACCGGAAAATCAAGAATGTAGAAAAGAAAAGAGAAGAAGAAGAAGAAGAAGAAGAAGAAGGTGGTATGTGTTTGGTGTTTGGTGCTCTGGAGTTGTAGGAGTGCAGGGGGAGGAGAAGGCTGCGACGGGGTGACGACGACGAGTCGTGGATTTTCCGGCGAGGTTTCACTGCCAAAGGCAGTGGGTTTCGGGTTCTTGAAGTCGGGATCGGGGTTCTTGGTGCAGGGGTTGTTGCTCTGGTTTGAGGGTTTAGGAAAGAGGAGAGAGGGGATAAGGTGGCCGTGAGAGCGAGGAGGAGCTTCGATGAGGCGGGGTTCAGTTGCTGGGATCTTGCGAAGGTTTTGTGGTCGGAGGTGAGGGGAGTCAGGTGAGAGGAAGTCGTGGTGATGACGAGGGGTCGCCGGCGTGATGACTACGACGACGAAGGTGGTGATGGCAGTGGTGAAGATGGGTTCAACAAGGATGCGAGGGTTGCAGGAGGTGCTCGGTGATGGGTCTCGGGGTTGAGCGGTGAAAGAGAGGGAGAAGGTGTTGTCGGTGATGAGGGGATGTTGACGACGAAGAGGATGGAGCAGCGACGTCACGGCGGCGAGGGCGAAGATTGTCGCGAGGAGGAGGACGTAGGCGGGAAAAGAGTTTTTAGAAGAAGAGGGAGAGAGAGAGACGTGGGTCTGTTGAATAAAATTAGATTTAGGAAATATTATAAATATTTTATAGAGAGAGAGAGAGAGCGAGCGAGAGAGTCAGGAGAGAGAGAGAGAAACGGAGAGAGAGAGAGAGAAGAGGAAGTTAGTTAATAAATAATATATATATATATATATATATATATATATATATATATATAACACTAAACTGTTGGTATATTATGATTTAGTAAAATATATTTTAGTTAAGAGAATAATAATATTTTATAAATATATAACGAATATAATATTAGTCCGTTTTGAGATCTTGACAAATACAAACTTACTCCAAAACATGTCCGGGTCGGCTCTAAAAATTCAGATTTAAAATATGAAAAATATATACGACTTCTAAATTTCAAAATGAATGCTCAGTTAAAGAAAATGCATACCCCCAAGAACTGATGCACGTACGTGCGCGTAGCCATCCAAACACGTCCGTTACACTGAACGGGACGAGAACAAGATGTGCGGATGCTACCACGGGGTTAGGGGTATCGTGCAGGTTATGAAATGCAATTTTAAATTATTTTCTGTGACCTAAAATGTTATATGATAAAAGATGCGATACCAGGTAAAATGCCAGCATGTACTAATCATGAGGCGCACGTTTCCATGCAACAAGTCAAGGTAATTTATAAATAAGAATCAAACAAGTTCAAGTAAGCGGGTCGGGTCGAATGCAAAGTAAAATGTAAATTACCATTCGCACCCAAACACGCTAAATCAAGAAAATACCATGGATAAGTAAATACGGAAACTGGAATTGGTATAAATGAACTCGGGTGTTACATGCACACTCTTTCGCTGCTCCCACTCTCTATGAAACCCTCCGGCTGATCCATATTAACACACTCTTCTAAATTTCCATTCAGAAAAACGGTCTTTACGCCATCTGCCAAATTTCATAATCGTGGAAGGCAGCAATGGCAATTGGGTTCCGAATGAATTTGAGCATAACCACCGGAGAAAAGGTTTCATCATAGTCCAAACCAGGTCTTTGACGAAAACCTTTTGCAACAAGTCTAACCTAATAGGTTTCAAGCTGTCCATCTACACCAATCTTCGTTCTGAAGATCCAATTGCAACTTACGAGTTTTACCCCTTCTGGAGCAATGTCTAAAGTCCATACTTTGTTGGTGTACATAAACTTTATTTCGGTCTGCATTGCATCCAACCATTTTACCGAGTCTCTGCTCTGAATGGCTTGCTGGAAACTAGTTGGCTCATCATCGTCGATGATACAATCTTCTCTATCTCCGTTTATGAGAAAACCGTAGTATCTCTCGGGCGGATGAGACTGTCTACTACTCCTGCGGAGTGCCGTATGGATGTCCGGTTCCTTTGAAACTTCTGGTTCCACCATGCTTTCGGTAATAACTTGTGGTTCTGGAATTTCTTCCAGTTCTGTTGCGCTCCCACTTATTTCTTTTTCAAGAAATTGTGTCTCCAAAAACGGGGCACGCCTAGAAACAAAGACTTTTTGTTCCTCCGCGTAATAGAAAAGATACCCCCTGGAGTTCTTTGGGTATCCCACAAACTTACACAGTACTGAGCGTACCTCGAGCTTTTTTGCATGTTGTTTTTTGACAAAAGCTGGACATCTCCATATCTTTAGATACTTAAGATAGGGTTTCTTCCCACTCCACATTTTATATGGTATGGTAGGCACTGACTTAGTAGGAAGCTTGTTCAAAAGATATGTAGCAGATTCTAGTGCACAACCCCAGAAGGATCGTGGTAACTCTGCGTTACTCATCATGGAACGTACCATATCCAATAAGGTGCGGTTCTATCTTTCTAATACACTATTGTGTTGAGGTGTGTATGGAGGAGTATGCTGAGAGAGAATTCCATTCTCTTTTAAGTAATTCAGTAACTCGGCACTTAAGTATTCACCACCTCGATCAAATCTAAATGTCTTGATACTTTTTCCTGTTTATTTTTCCACTTCATTCTTGTATTACTAAAATTTCTCAAAGGCCTCGGATTTATATTTCATCAAGAATACATGTCCATACCTTGAGAAATCATCCATAAAATTAATGAAAGAGGAATAACCATTTCTTGCATGTGTAGACATTGGATCACACACGTCGCTGTGTATGAGTCCTAAGAGCTCAATGGCTCTTTTTCCGTGTCCAGTGAACGGATTCTTTGTCATTTTTCCTTTGAGACATGATTAACAAGTTGCATAGGACTGATATTCGAACGGATCAAAATATCCTTCTTCATGTAACTTCGTCAACTTTGTTTCATTTATGTGACCCAGTCTACAATGCCATAAGAAAGCCTGATTTACTTCTGGAGACTTTCTTTTAAGTGTGTCCTAGACGTTGAAAACCTGAGCTTGATTTAATACCTATATACCGTTATCTAGTGTACCTAACCCAATCAAAGTTTGATTAAGGTGGATGTGGACGACATCGCTTACAAATTTAAAATCATAACCTTCTTTAGAAAGTAAAGATATAGAGATGATATTACAAGCCAGACTAGGTACACACAAACAGTTACGCAAAATCAAAATCTGTCCACTTGTCAATCCTAGGTAATATTCCCCTACGGATACAGCATCCACGCTCATTCCTTTAGCAACCCTGAGAGTCATATCACCTGCCTTGATAACTCTACGGATTCTCAGAGCCTGTAATGAATTACAAATATGAGATCTTGATCCAGTATCTAATACCCAGGAAATAGAGTTAATTGACAGAAAGTTTTCAATCATAAACACCTGAAGCCGAAGCCACAACGTGCTTCGAATCGTGGTTTCTAGCTTTCCAAGCCCTGTAGTCCTTCTGCCAATGCCTTTTCCCTTAACAATAGAAACATTCTTCCTTCCTTACTGTTAGCCCTGAAACTTTTACCCTGCCCTTTCCCTCTACCTTACTGACACCACCTATCGGCTTGGTGAAGGCCTTCTTCTTCTTTCCCTTGGCTTTTGCCTTAGATCTAGAAAAGGAAGATCCCTCAATAAGCAGAGCGGGTGTCTCCCTGGACTTTTGCAGGGTGCCCTCAGTGCTCCTCAACATGTTGAGAAGTTCTGGATGTGAAACTTCCTTCCTTTGAATGTTGAAATTCAAAATAAATTGGGCGTCGGTGGAGGGGAGGGACTGTAGAATCAAGCCAGTATATAACTCGTTCTTCAACGTGGTTCTAAGGTCCGCGAGCTTTTTAATATAGCTAATTATCGTAAGGACGTTGTCCCCTACAGATGACTCGACAGCCAACCTCGCTTGAAACAATTTCTTCGAGGTCTCATATCTTGCGATACGAGATTGCTCTCCATATAAATCCTTGGTATGGAGGAAGATGGAAACTAAGTCATCTTCTCGTGCTGCCTCTGGTGTTCATAATCTATTGAGGCTAACACATGCCACTTAGCTCTCGCACTGTCTTTTCCCATGTCTTACAGATTTCAACATCCGCGGCGATGGAATCTAGACCTGGGATGGCGAGGGCTTTGGTAGTAAGGAGGTAGCCCAGTTTGTCATAGGTAATGGCCATCTGAACATTCCTTAGCCAATCATTATAATTTGGCCCAATCAATTTATTATTATCTAGCAGTAATTTAAGCCCGGTCATTTTTGGCCGCCGCTATTAGAAGAGAGAGAAGAAACACTCAGTATGATACTCTTGTAAGTTTAGATTGGTTATTAGTTTATCTAAACAGGATGGCTCCTACTGTTCCTTGAATCCTCCTTCAAACCATAAAAGAACAATTAGTCAGGATTAATCTCACCCTACAATTCTTGCTTAACATTTCGGCCAGGCTAGTGTTGGTACTTCGAGGGAGGTTTTCCAACGCTTGCACGAAGTTTCTTAATTGCATAACCTCTTTTTCCTGGGGGTGTAGCCCCGCTAACACCGTTCTAGGCACCTACTTGGCTTATAGCATTGATTGTTTTAGAGAAAATTCTCCTGAAGAGTAGCGGATACTCACAGTAAGATCGGGATCCAAATACCATCGTGTGACAATCTTGAAGGAATCCTACCAAAATCATCATACTCCAAATGGTATGCAATACTAGAAGGTTTCATTTTCCTTAGATGCTCCTGATATGGATTTTTGCCCCAGGCGCTTATGACCTTGACGAAAGCCAACATATCATAAGACGCAAGTCAAGTTCTACCCATCATTGTCCAGGTTAATTTGAACCCACCCGTACAAACCCTTGACGAAGGCCAAAATAGCTGTACGATTATCCCAAATCAACGCATCTATCTATACTACAGATGAATACATAGCAGCTACCAATCACTATGCCTTAGCGAAGGTCAAAATAAATAGCTTGAATATTACTGAATACCCATCTGAAATAACAAAGGGCTACGGATGGTTTTGGCGAAAACATGAACATAATGAACTTGATATAGTCGAAGGAACCATGATAGCTTTTAAAAGGAGTGGTTTAGGCTCCGCATTTAAAAGTTGTTTTTCAAGAAAACCGAATGGTTTTGAATTTTTTCCAACAATTTAAGCTTTGGTTTGTTTTCCTTACATTAATCAATATTAATGCGTCCCCATCATTTAACCCTATCATTGCAGAAAAGAAACGAAAATAGAATGTAAACTTATGCCATCCGCATTCGCCACGGGGCCCTGTCATACACCGTTAGGTTACTTAACTAACGGCAGAGCGGAGGCTGGACTAGCACGGGTGCAAAACATAAGCAACGTTTATTAGATATATATAGCCATTCATCTCACGCAATAATAGGCATTCTATATCACAGATCACAGATGAATATATTGGATATACTAGGAATTCTGTATTTCGTTTTAGCCTAGAACGAAAGATGGATTCCACGGTCATGATGAATAGCTAAACCTCACCCTAGACCCCTACGGACGCGGCAAACTACCCGCCAAATTCCTGAAGTGAAGCAACCTCCCTCAATAAAATGAGTAGGCTACTCGGCACTTCAAAAACCCGGTAGTTTATGCACCCCACCTTGGGTCTATCTTAGGTGCAAGAAAAAGTAAATGAAATAATACAACGGTGGCTACAACCTCAACCCGGATGTGCCCCGCAAAATAATATTACATCACATTACAAATTACATGAATGAAAGAAAAGAAAACACTCTTCTCACATCCCCGGGCTATTCATCCACGACGATCCAATATTTCATATACACAAACCATCATCACAAAATAATAGATATATGCAACCCTTACTAATCGACATATAGCAATTAGTCGACGTTTTGAAACACATATACAAACTTAAACGAATAAACAATGTTAAAATTGCGACTTCGAAACACTCCGAATTGCCCCAACATAAAAATAACAGAATATGAAATCTGGGAAAAATCAAACAACATCTAAAAACCTAAATCCAAGAGATAAGAACACCACACAAAACCCAAGACCAAACTCACCAATGGGACCGGCCAGGCCGGGAAAAATAGGTGTTTGGCTGGACAAAATTTAGAATCTTGGGCTCTTTTTTCTTTGGTGTTCTATATACAGCAAGAAGATCACTCTGCAATTGTTTAAATAATTTTTAGATCCTCTTTGAAAATCGACAGAAACTTGGATTTCGGTTTTATCGCTTCGGAGTTATTTCGGTTTCGTAACTTTAAGCATCGTCTAAACTGATAGTTATGGTTTAAGTAGGCTCTGATACCACTGTAAGTCGATGTCGCACACCCCACGAGTTCGCGGGGAGGTGGAATTTACAAAAAACTATTTTTTCAAGCTTCGCAACACCGACCAAACTCCAGGATCTTAACAGAAACCTTAACTAGCTATTCTACTAGAAGGTTCTAACTACTTGGTTAGGATTTTATACCTCCTTGTTAACAAGTCCTTCGGGTCTTAGTTTTCTCCTCCTCTTCTTTATCTCCTCGAAGATCAGATCGCGCTTGATTGTCAGCCTCCTCGTGTCGAAGATGATCCACCCGAGAGTCTATACCTCAAGCTCCAATCTCTAAACCGAGGTAACTTGGGTATCTAGTTCCCTAAAATAGATACCCTAAAAGATATAGAGTATCTAATGGAGTGTTTTATCTCATGAGACCCTATGGTTCACAACTCATGTGAGAGTTAGGGTCTTTGAGGAAGAAGGAGGAAAAATGGAGAGAGAAAGGAAAAATGCAAATGACCAAGTCTTGACGCAAGTCAAGAATGGCTCATCCCTTTTCTTTTCTCAAGCATGAATTATTATTTCAATAAGAAATAACAACCATGCTTGAATAGTGTAGCCAAACCAATAAATCAAATGAATTAGCCATGCTTGACTCCATGCCTCAAATATCTCCATTTACACCTTATTAATTTATTTTCATAAATAGATAATCCAAATAATGAGATGTCCCCTTCTAGAAGTATCTCTTGTGAAATTACAAGAATGCCCTCACCGTATATACATACCCGTATTCGTATTTCGAAAAATACGAATACAATGAGATGTTAACAATCCAATAATATAATACTAGGATCCGGTTTAAATCAAAGCCCACTAGTATTATCCGTCCGAACAACATCCGTGTAGCTAGTACATGTATATGATCGGAACTCTGCCGTAAAACCATATGGCCTCTACATCGTTTTGCCCGAAGTAGGGAAACCCTCTGTATGGGACTCTAAAGACTCGACAGTACACTGGCAGTGGGTTTAACCATATGTCCGTCAGCGGTACTAGCTGCACGTAACGGCTATCCAGGTATCTGTCGATAAGAAGGCCGATGAGAAAACTTATCCGAACTCCTACTGAGCCTATCTGTGACAATCTCTGTACAGTCCAGTCTGTTCATCTAAGATACTCGCATATCGGGCTTAGGGGGATGGTAAACGTTAGACCCCTAACAGCGCAATAAGTCATGCCGGGATAGAGCCCAATACATCCTGAGAAACTGCTGGAGCACCTACCAGTAAGTCTCGCTTTCCCTAGACAGGGACTTTGTGTAATGGTTTTCCAAACACAACGCGATATCAACCCCAATACCGGGAGAGACGAATCCTATCTAACCACTACTGCCTCCAAGTGCTTCAGGACTGCACCCAACTACTACCTGTTTGCATGACTCCTATGAGCTATGGTAGGATAGTAATCTAAGTACAGTGGGAACACACTCGAGACGAATAGTGATGTCAAGTCAACAGACTAACCTATACTCTTGCCACCCAAGAACTGCTACCTGACGATAGGTATAATACCAACCAGCAGTCCCCAATGAGTCCGTCTAGTGTAACTCATAACCCAATGAGCACCTGTATACTATTTCCAGTATGACGTACCAATGGCTGTGGGACAGACCATCTCCTCTGCTGGGATGAGAAGTGTATACACTAGTCTACTCTAGAGTATTAATGCCCCGTCTCGATAATCCTATGACTAGGGACCTATATAAGGATGTGCTTATAGACTACTCAGCCCCCACTAGTATGACTATCATCACAACGCTGATAGTCAAGTAAAGATCCTAAGGGTTCTACCAATATGTATAAGCGATATGCTAAAAGAAACATATGCACATATTGAGATAGAATCAAACCAAGTAGCATATTACTATTTTGAGCAAGACTTGTTATTATAACCGTGAATATCACAAGCTTCCAAAATGTAATATACAATCCAGTATGATACAATAATGGCCTTTAGGGCATATATCACTAACATCTATATCGTATGTATATCGAGTAATAGATTGTTATCGACATGATTTACTTGTGTTATATCCTTTGATATCGACATATTATTCACATTCGTTGTTTTGATGATTCACAATATAAATATGTATATAAATGTGTTCTGTATCTTTGTTTTCATATATCATGTATATATGGTATATCAATATCTCATGCTTTGCAGTTGGGTTATATCTTGATATTGATACACTATTCTGATTTGTGATATCAGAACAATGAATATTTCATATACTTGTGTTTATATCTTGTATATTTTATAACACTGTATATGATGTGCTTAGTCGTTTTGAGATTGCTTTTCAGGATATCTCACGATAAAAGTGTATAAAAGAGGATGGAGGAAATTGAGCTTAAACATCATATCTAAATGGAGGTTGGAGAAATTCGGACGTGAGCTTCTTAAATTGCCAATTCAAGCTCATTGAAGCTAAAGAAGCCAAAGTCCAAGTATTGAAGCGTCGAAGTCCGAGAAGTTCAAGTTGAAAATCAAAGTCAAGAATTCAAGATGCTTGTGAGTGGCGGCGAAGATCAGGGGAAATCCAATTGAAGATCAAGCGATTCGTCGAAGTTTCAAGAGTTCAAGACTTCAAGGATTCAAGATTTGTGTAAACCAACAAAGGAATCCTTGTAGGTACTCTATAGATTATGGTATAATCATTTATAGATCTTGAACACTCACACATATTTGCACAAAACTTTTACAAACATCGGGTTTTCGAGTTTCAAGTTGTTGTATTCTTAAAAACCCAAATTTCAACATTTTATGCCAGGATAGACGTCTGCCTAAACCATCTTTAGACGTCTGTATACTGTTCATTTTCAAATGTCAGAAACTTTGAGATGAGATAGACGTCTGCAGTTCAGTTGGACAGACGTCTGATGAAGGATTCAAAAACTGGATTTTTTATACTTTCAGACGTTTGCCAATTGAACTTCAGACGTCTACCCAAAACTCTCGAGTTGAAAATGGTTTGTTCTTCAGACGTCTGATGCTCAATCTGGAGGACGTCTGATGAAGAAATATTTTGAAAATTATAGCCGTTAGGATGTTTTTTGCAAAGGGATAGATGTTTGCCTATTTGTTCTTCAGACGTCTGCCATAAGTGTTTTCTGCTGATTTTGACCCATAACGGCTAGTTTTCTTTGGGGCTATAAATAGACTTTTGCTTTGATTTTTTGAGCCCTAATTACTCACATATTTTCACTTGCATATTCTTGAGTGATATTGAAATGAAAAATCTCATCTCTTGTGAGAATTGAAAAGAGTTTTTCATTTGATTATCCAAATCATTCTCAAACACATTCAAGAGCTCTATTTGCATATCTATATTTTTTAGAGTATTAGTTTAGCTTGAGAGAAACTCCTAGAGTGTATTGTGTTTCATTGTAAATCCCTTCTTTTCTTTGTGTTTAGGCTCTTGAGTGCAAGAGTGGCATTAAAAGAGAGAAGAGCTTGTTGAAAGAAGAAGTGATCAAGTGTGAGCATGTGTTATTATATTGAGGAGAGAAGCATAACGGCTTGTAGAGAGAAGTTATCTTCGGAAGAGACGTGTTGGATTATCCTCCACCGAAAGTGGGGTTTCGGGTTGCGGGTGAGCAACGTGTGTGTCTCCGAAAAAGACATGTTTAGTGGAACGGGCTTGTGCGCCTAAAGAAAGTGGACTATGTGATCTCCCGAACCACTATAAATCTTACGTGTTTGCGTTTGCAATTTATTACTCTCTAATTGCTTATTTGCTTTAGCTTAGAAATTGCATGTTTGTTCCCTACTTGCTTTATATGCTCATTACTTGATATTGTTGCTTGTTTGTTATTCATTATTTCACAATTGTAGTTTGCTTAGCCAATTATCATATTGGTATATCATTTGTTAAGGTTTGCAATTGTGTTCACTATTTGCAAGTGTAGTATAAAATTTTTAATTTGGGCATATCGGTAGTATATTCCTATTCACCCCCCTCTAGGAATACTTTCACTTTGGATACTCGTTTGAGTTTTAGCACTGCTTTCCACTCACAAACCGATGGTCAGTCAAAGCAAAGGATTCAGACTCTTGATGATATGCTGAGAGCGTGTATGCTAGATTTAGGTGGCAGTTGGAATCGTCACTTGCCTTTGATCGAGTTCTCCTATAATAATAGCTTCCAGGAGACGATTCAAGTGGCACCTTTTGGGGCTTTGTATGGGAGAAAGTGTCGATCGCCTATTTGTTGGACCGAGCTTAGCGAGAGCAGACTTCCAGGGCCACAGTTAGTCCAGGAGACTACTGAGAAGATCCAGTTGATCCGTGATAGGATGAGGACTTCCCAGAGCAGGCAGATTTCTTATGCCAATGCCGTAGACTTGAACTCGCAGTGGGTGACCATGTGTTTCTTTGGGTTTCTCCGATAAAGGGTGTGATGAGATTTGGGAAAAGAGGGAAGCTCGGTCCTAGATATATTGGACCCTTCGAGATTCTGGAGAGGGTCGGTGCCGTAGCGTATCGTTTGGCGATCCCTCCCAGTTTTCCAGATGTACACCCTGTGTTTTATGTGTCCATACTTTGCAAGTACCTTCACGATCCTTCTCATACAATTCAGTACCAGACGATCCAGCTGGAACATGACTTGTCTTACACCGAGCAACCAGTGGTCATTCTCGACAGGCAGTTGAAGAAGTTGCGATCGAAGGTACTACCCTCGATGAAGGTTCTATGGATTGGCCAGAACTGCGAAGAGGTCACCTGGGAAGCCGAGAGTGAGATGCAAAAGAAATTTCCCCATCTTTTACATGGTACGTGTAGTTAAATTTTAAATTTAGGGACCGAATTTATTTAAGAGGGCTATTGTAACATTTCAAAATTTTTAAATATTTATTTTTGAAATTTTATTAAGAATATAATGATTTTTATTAAAATGATAACATTTATCGAATCGGGTTTTCATAAAGTGGTATTAGTATATATACCTATGCAAATTTTTATGGTTAAACCATTATTCTCTTTCCTAATTAACATTTAATTTAGCATCGCAAGTATTATGTAAACTAATATTTTCATTTGTTTTTTGTTTTTAAAATTGGTGAGAGAGGGGGGAACATGGATGAGGAAAATAGGGAAGAGTGATAGAGAGAAGTATAGGAGGATTATGATATTAGAGGAGAGAGGGGGAGGGAGAGGCATGGATCACCCATGCTTATTGCACCCATCTCCATTTTTCTCTTCTCCTCCCTCTCCAAACATTATCTCTTACACTCACTCTTTTTCTCCCTCCCTCACTCTCTCTCAAACTATAATCCCAAGCCTAAAAATCTTGCTCTTCTCCAAACCAAGCTAGCTTCTCTTTTAATCTTGATCATCTTGAGGTCCTCATCAACTTCTTCAGGCTAGGATCTCCTTCTTTTCCTTTCAAAAAGGTAAAAATCACATCTTTTCTTCAAGTTTTCAAGAACTTGCCATGGAAAGTTGATTTTCAAGCCAAAGATCATGTTTTATGGTTTAACTCTTTCAAAACTTGGGTTTTTAAAGTGCTCTGCTAGTTGTAGTAGTGTTATCATGGTTTACACAGTGACTACAACTTGTTTGGGATAGTTGATGCTATTTTGATGCAAGAGTTTTGATTTTTAAGGTTTTAAAGTATTTTACAATTTCAGAAATTTCGTATCAGCGGTTTTCTTCTGCAGATGTCTGGGCTCAAAGCTGATGATGTTTGCCTTCAATCTGTCTTTTTGTGATTTTATTGGTCATATGTCTGGTGCTTAAAGAAGCAGACGTCTGCCTATAATTTATTAACCCAAGGTGTTATTTTAGTTGTTCGTCAGACGTCTATGCATAAAGCATCAGACGTTTGACTACAATATGTTGTTTTTAGTTTTTGTTACGCAGATGTTTTAACCTTGTTTCCACAGACGTCTGCATGAGCTCTGGAAGTCTTAAATGTTGTTCTCCAGACATCTGGGGTGTCCTTCACCAGACGTTGCAGTTCATTTTGCTTGACTGTTTTGCTTTAACTTATAAAATGGATTTCTAATCTTTGAGTCGATCTTTTTATGTTTAAGCGATGATCCCCGGGGGTAGTTCTATGTAGTTAGGACACGTTACTACACGTTAATCATAGGTTCCAACTATGTACACTTAACTAGTTAATATCGATTACGGTTTAGAATCTTATACAATTTCTCTATTGTTTTGATTTATAGGATCGATCGTGGAGACTTCCGACACGGTAAGGAAGGGTAAGGTGGTCGTAGGCTTTGACTAGCATGAGTCGCCTTTGGATGAGTAGATTAGCGTCTACAAGTGGGAAATCGGGCAGATGGCATATAGCACCCCTGACTACCAGAAATTTTATAAACACTCCATATGGATTTTAAACTCATGCTCATATACTTATTTATAATGCCATGTTTCATGTTAACCCTGCTATGTTTATATGAACACACTTATAGAATACTGCATAACTACTAATGATAGCCATGTTGCACGATCACAAACGCGCATACTATACTGCACATCATTAGAATTGCCACGACACCATAGAAATTGCCTTGTTTATTCATATTACAATTACTTATATGTTAGTGCTAATTTCTACTTATCATGTTTCATTGTTCGAATGCCATTGTCTTCTATACTTATGTATTTTAGTTGCCAACTATTACAAAGATGAATCATTCATTGTTCGTATTATAGACTTGATGTTTTCTATTGGATTTGAAAAACTGCGGTATGATTTATAAAAACTTGTGTATGTTTACAAACTGCAGTTTTCTCTTGAATGATGATTTAGACGTCCACCATGAGGTTCCATGTATTTGTGATTGATAATATCCGATGTCGAGGCTGGGGGAGGAAACCGACTTCGGATACTTGGTGGACCAGGTACGGTACTGAGGGGAAAGAAGCCCGTATAGAAAGGCGTTGCGAGCCTAGCGAGGATGAGACCGACCGGTGATAGTATTGAGACACGGCGGATATTTGGAGGATACCGACCGGTGATAGTATTAAGACACGATGGATATCTGGAGGATACCGACCGGTGTTATGATGAGATGAAAAGAGATCTGATCCGTGAGATAATGCCTAATGAACAAAAATGAGATTTTTAGTGTTGATGATTGATACGGATTTATGATGATGTTGATTTTGTCTGTGTGATCCGTTATGATGCACTTATATTCATTTACTATGCATACCTATATATATATATATATATATATATATATATATATATATCTTGTGATGTTATATTTCTATTCACGAGTTTGAAACTCATCCTCGTTGTGCCTTAGCTTCTTGTAGGACCGGCCGTTTGGACACTTAGCGGCATTGTCGGCAAATCTATCTTTAGGGCTTGCTTGCTTTTGCTAGGTGAGTTACGATATGTACGGTAACCACTACTTATGTATTTCCTTTTGTATCTAATGTCACTCCATCTACCACTTATGTATTGTATGACTTAGATCGAGTCGAGACTTGATGTTTATTCTTTTGGGGTCGCACTCGGGTAGAGTTGACTATAAGCTTTTATTTATGCCAGTTTACTATATTTGCTTGTGTGATTCTTCGTCTTGGGTGTCGTATATTAACTGCGTAGTTTGTTACTCCGCTGTATGGGCGTTGAGCTAGCTCTTGAGTGGGGATGCCTTTATATTCATCATTGTACAGATTTTTATTCAAAATTTACAAAGGAGGTGTTGTTGGATTTTTAAACAACAATTGTTCTTCCAAAACATTTTAAAACAAGTTTTACTTACACTTTTAAAACAAACTCTATTTCATTTCATAAATCTTTTCTAAAACTTCACCTCTATTATTTCTTTTACTTATGGTTTAGATTTGGGTTTCGGATTACTTGGGTCATGTTGACGTCCAAGACGTCACGTGATTTAAATGTCGGACACGTTAATTTTCCGGGTCATAACAGAAACAGTACAGCTCCTGAAGCGGATTGAACTCTCACTAACCAAATTTTATGTTAGTACAGTAAACTTATTATGTGCTCACTCATTCATGACATGCTTATTATCAAGATTACATGCTTAATCGTATCATGCTTATTATCATGCATACATGTTTAGTTACTGTCATGTTGTCTTCATGTTATACTTTTGTTTTAAACCTGGTTTTTAAAATCAATACCTTAATGAAGGACTTACCGAGCGCAAGTTCGCTGATAGGAATTTCATTTTGTTTCTTTTCTATTTTGGGAATGTTCGCCAGGTGATATAGTGGCAAGTGAGGAGATTGAGGGGGAGGTCGAGATATCAGAAGATTTCCTTCATTTAGCCTAGCAGGCGGACTTCTAGATGCCTATTAGTTTTTGTTCATAGTATGCCTATCCGTTATGGCTTATATTGTTTATTTTTATTTCAGTTGTACTGGATTTTCATATTTGTGTCAGGTTTCTTTGAATACCATGGATTTGAATTGTAATAAATATAGTTGGATTTATACTCTTGCCAAATTCTTGTCATATGTAATTAGATTTGAATTGTGATAAATGTAATGCCCTGGATTTATTCTCTTGTCATATTTAAACTTCTCGCAACCCATCTTGATTTCCTTGGTTCCTTGAATCCCTATTAGTTTCCTTCTTGCTTGCACCTTCTAAGTTATTTCTTTCATGCGTCCTTGAAACTATTCTTGTTTACCCTAATAGCATTTGTTCCGGTTTTAGAAACTTCTCGTCTTTCATGTTTGTTGTGTCGCGATCTATTTAGGTCGCATGCCTTCTTACCAGTTGGAGTACCAACTGATGGAACACGCATGCGACGATGTTACAAATTACCTTGTCCAATGGAGATAGACTCCTTAAGGGAATTTCGAGGATGAAATTCTTTTAAGAGGGGTAGAATATAACGATGCCAAAATCCCTGTACACCTTTGTATTTTCTATTTTAATAAAAGACCGCTTTCCTTTTCCACCAATGTATATTTAATTCATATTGAATATGTAAAAGAGCAATCTTGTATTCTATTAGTTAAGTCATTGCACTGCTGTTCCATAGACCATATGTTTGAATCTTGGATCTTGCAATTAATTTTGTCAAATCATTTTTTTAACCCTCCCATAACCTACAAACGAATTATGACCTTTGAATTTCTTTTTCCCAAAACCCCAAAATGAATTCACATAATAAATTAGTATGGTTATGAATAGTTATTATGACCATAAACCATTATTTTATATGTTCTTTCCCCTCCTTCCACCTCAAACCCTAGCCCTCTAAAATTTGTTGAAAAGCGTCAATTCCCTAAAGCTTTGAAGTCTTAGTCAAGTCGAGCCTTTCACTTCACTTCGGCAATATGGTTGTTATACCGTATTATAAAACTAGTGAGTCCTCTCTCCTCCTTCACACTAATCGAAACCCGTCCCCTTACCATACCTCCTTCATGCCAAAACTTGTGATGCCCGATTAAACCTATATTAATGTATTTTTCCTTGAAAATTAAAATGTTAATATAAAATGTATGTGTCTAGTTATAATACTTGCCTATATGAGTTGATATTTTGAACATTATGATTTTTCTCTTTGATGGTTTGGTTGAAATTTATGGATATGGGAAGCACGAAACGATCCATAGCTTTTGCTAAAAAATAAAACAAAAAGGGGTTTTATTTTATTAAAAGCGTCTTTGTGTGCTTATTGGTTTAGTAGATGATTACGATTGATCCTCGTGTGTACATCATATATCTTAACTCATGATAATGACTCGTTGTTCTAGGAGTGACACCTATATGTTACCGTATTGTTTTACCTTAGAAAATCTAAATCCTTTTCTTATATTACCCACATGTTGAAAACCGGCTCTTTTAGACACCAATACGTCTTCGAGATAAGTTAATATATTTTTTGTGTTCTGAAATTCTAAGAAAATTAGGTAGAGTAATAGATAGATTTTTATACATGTCGTAAAAAAAATTCAGATCGAACCGTGTTATGGTTTAATTCTTACGGATCTCGTAGTCGCTGTTTTGATAATACTAAAAACTGTTTTCTAAAACTACTTTCAAAAATTCATAACTCTAGTTTCAGATATCCAAATTGAGTAAAACTAAGTTGTTTTAATAACTAGACTGAAAAAACCTAACTTTTTCTAGTTCAGCACTTTTTTCTAAAAATTATCAGAAAATATTTTTTTCTGCGTTTTAAAAACGTGACTCGAATCTGGAGAAAAACTGAAACTTTTGGGGAAACACTCATAACTCCCCCGATACTTATCGGATTGCATTATTTCTTTTTCCACATTAATCGTGTCAGTCAAATGAAGAAAAAAAATTTGAATATTTTTCATAAAACTTTGAATATTTTTCATAAAACGAACAGAAGCTTTTCAATACTACACCTTATCTTCACCACCGCTTTTTGGACTTTTTCAGTCATGTTTTACGTAGCGTCACCGAAAACATTATAACTCTCTCATTCGGTCCCTGAATGAGGCAAATTCATTTGCGTTGGTTGCTTACCACCTTGACCTAGAACTTTCAAGTTGACAACTTTTCGAACCTAAGACCTAAAACTGCAATTTTTTGCACGCAAACTGAACACATCTTTTATAGCCTGAACCTGAACTAAATTGTTTATAACTCATGCTTTAAATGATTTCTTTAATATTCTCTCGAACTTGATACAAACCTCGTGATACGTGTACATCTAGAATCCGAGAATCCGTGACTTGACATGAAACCACACCACACGTATTCGTGGACTCGTATTTAAATTGAATGTGAATATGGTAGATTAGAAACGGAGTTGGGGTTGTTTGGGAATGAGATGCTTTCAATTTATTTCGGAAGTCCCCTTACTAACACATGAATCCGTAAATCTGTGTTGCTGTGATATCGGGCCGAAACGGTACAACTCCTAAGCGGGTAGAACTCGCATGGACTAAACATTACGTTAGTATAGTAAACTTATTATGTGCTCACTCATTCATGACATGCTTATTATCAAGATTACATACTTAATTGTATCATGATTATTACCATGCATACATGTTTAGTTACTGTCCCCATGTCTTCATGTTATACTTTTTTTAAACCTAGTTTTAAAATCATTGCCTTAATGTGGGACTTATCGAGCGCAACATCACCGACGGACATTGCGTTTTGCTTCTTTTCTATTTTAGGAATGTTCGTTAGGTAATACAGGGACATATTAGAAGATTGAGGGAGGAGACGAGATACCGGAGGATTTCCTTCATTTAGCCTCGCAGGAGGTCTTCTAGTCCCATATTAGTTTTGTTCATAGTATGCCTATCTGTTACAGCTTTTTTTTGTTTATTTCTATTTTAGTTGTACCGGATTTTCAGACTTGTGTTGGTTATCTTTAAATATTGTGAATTTGAATTGTAATAAATGTTGTTGGATTTATTCTTTTGCTAAATTCTTGTCATATTTAAACTGCTTGCTTTAATGCTTAACGTATCTATCTCGAAGAAGGTACTTTCTCAATATAGATACGTCGTGGGTCTAATCGTCATGTGCCTGCTACACTCTTTTGGGAAGAATGGAGTGACGAGTTTTAATTCCTTATTCCAATTGACCATCATGTCCGTGTTTAGATAAATAAAGTTTAAGTTTAAAGTAATGTTTTTGTTGTTTTTGTTTCATGAATAATAAAGAAAAACTTCGTTTTAAAGAGGAAAATTTATTAAAAGGATTTTTTAAAGAAAAAGAATTTTTGAAAAAGATAAAATTATTTATTGGTATTTTTAAAGAGGAGAAAAGGATTTTACAGAATTTTTTCGATTTTATTGTTTTGTTTTAAAGAAAAGAAAAAAAAGAAAATTTTGTTGTAAGAAAAAGGATTTTGTCAGATTATGGTCAGAGGAATTTTGTTTTTGAAAAGAGAATTTGTTAAAAAGGTTTTGTTGTTTAAAAGAAATTTGAAAACATAGGTTTATTTTGTTGTTGGTATTTTAAAACAGGATAAAGAATTTATTTAAATTTTATTGTAGGTATTGCTGGTTTAGCGGGTTTTTGGTGAATATTCCACCAGTTGGCTAGTTTATATATAGACTGAGATAGAGTTTCATTTTCCGGCCGTCATAAAATTTTAGAAAATTCCCAAAAATTTCTAAACAATGTAGACTCCCTACCTTAGGTGCCAACTGAATTTCAGAGCGATCGGATTTTGAGATTAGGAGAAAGAAATTCAGCAAGGCGAGGGATTGACAACCGACATCCGTAATAGAGTAAGTCTTCATTCCACTGCTTTCCTCTGTCAACAATTTTGAAAAATTCTTCAAATTCTCAGACACCTCCGTCTAGCATTCTAGAAATTTCAGGTCAATCAGAGTTACGGTTTGCGAGTTATCACTTCAACAAGTCAGTTATTATACCGATTTGCACCCCCGGTAAGTCTTCCTCTCCTTCTTATCACTATTTTCTTTCGCTATGATCCCTCCACTGTGATTAGGACCCCCTACATATTTTCCATCACCTTGACAACCATTTAAGATTCAGTTTAGTTTTAATTATAATTAATTTTATTATCGATATCGACATGAAAATATTATTCACTGCTATGGAAATACTTGATATACTTGATCAGTGGTGGAGCAAGAACTTTATGCTAGGTAAGGCAAATAATTAAAGGGTTAAATTGCAAGAAACCATCTTGACTTTGTCCAATTGGCAAGATTGAGGGGTATCTTTCTAATAGGGAAAAAAATGACATGGGCATTCTATTGAGTGTTTTTTCATCAATTTGGATCGCAAACCATTTTTGAAAATTCGATAAATTTCGGTTAAATTTAATTTATTTTTTTATGAAGATTCTCAAATCATTTGACTTAATATATTAACCTATATTCATGACGTGTAAGACAACACATGAGTTCTATTTCTACAAGCTAATAAGCGATTGTTTTTTTTCTTACAACGTGAAAAAACTATTTTCTTTCATCACTAAAACAATCCTATTTAAGCTGAAATTTTAGTATTTCAATTGATAATTATGGAACAAAGAAAGTATTGATTTTATTAATATTTTCCAGGTAAATAAGATTTAATTTGAATATTTTTTTGGATTTTGCTCCCAATTCTATTGCACTTCAAATTACTTAAGAATATTTTAATAGGGTTAATTTTTGAAAGATGGATAATTAATTTTTGAAAGGTTGATAAATATAAATACTCTTGTTTTTGTTGTAGGGTGAACTATTTGTCAATTGTAAAGCAAAATAATTATAGGGTGTTTCCTGAAAACTGGATTGATGAGAGGTGGAGTTCGAAAGTTGTGACCTGGAAATGCGCAGGACCCGCAATGAGTTGGTGCTAAAAAAAATTTGCTGCCACCAATAAGGTTTGAACCTGGGGCTTTTGGTAAAGCAAAGTTAAAGACTTACCACCGAATCAACATTTCACAAGAACTTATGAGGATTAGCAACTTATTTATTTGTTAGCGGTTCCATACGTCCTAAGCATACTTCCCTACCGAGGTGGATCGAGTGTCTAACCTCGACCCATCCTAACTCCGCCCTTGAACTTGATACATAAGATGCATGCATGATTCTTGACTTGGAAAACTCATGTATGATACAACCAAACGTTTTTATGATATGCAGTAATGGAGTAGTTGGGAAATGTATAGAGCCGCATGCACCGAATAAATTATATTGTATGTGGAACTAAGTGCCGCGTGGAATAAAATGTCACGCTAAGCCGGCAGGGGCCATCTCTAGATTCCTCAAATGATGTTCCGACATAACGAACGGAATATTCACAGTGTTGTATGCCCTATTTTATTGTCCCCAACTAGTAAAAATAAAACATGGTTTTCAAAGAATAAACATGTCAGTATTTTTATACGAGCTTGCTATATTTTTACTTGTTATTCATTGTGATGATATTTGATTTATCGACATCATATCCTCTTTATTATCACCGAGAAACTTACTGAAGCCTAGCTCGCTGACGGATATTTCCATGTTTGAAATGTTTGTCAGATTTAGAGGAGAACAGGGATGAGGCGACACCCTATGACATAGAAGCTTCAGCTGAAGATATCACGTACTATCAAGCAAACTGTTTGCATTCTGGTTGTTATCCTTTTATTATCCTTTACTTCATTGTTATCAGCCTCACTGTGTAGTGCTTTTTTTCTTCCATGTATTGAAACTTGACGTGTTCGATGAAACTCTTTTTCATTACTAATAAATGTTGATTGGTTGGATGATGAAAATTTCTTGTAATACGCTACTGCATGTACATACGGTTAGTGTATATATATCGGGACAGTGTGCTTCTCGGTATAGATACGTCGTGGGTCTCATCATGTTCCCACCACCGTCATTTGGGAAGCGGGGTGTGACACTATCCCCTAAGTGTTGCATACGGATTTGGGATTTTCTTGCATTCCATCTCAATATACCTTGAAAATATTGGCAAAGTTGGACAAAAGAAAGGTTTGATGTTGATGAGTATGTTGGAACTCGGAAGCAAGGAGAATGTTTATAGATTAATGAAATTTTCCTTTATAGGTACCTATTTGTGTTGGTTCCTATTGCAAAAGGACCGAAGAAGGTTGGAAATTATAGGTGTAAAAGTGCATTTGTGAAGAAGAGGAAATAACTGGAAAACAATTTCGTGTCACAAGCAATCATAACCGATAGGTGATGGTTTTCGGGTATATCCGATTAATCTACTCTACTAGATTAGTTTTTTGTAATTTGATATTTTTTTGACGACACATGAGATTCTTTATGCCATGAAGGAACTTTTTTGGGCACATGTTTCAGCTTTAGAGGTAACTTTATAACTAATCAATTATGACCTTATTTATGCAGATATTGTTATCCTTTTTATTCCATCGACTTAGAATAATTTTGGCATATTAACTTATGTATTATGATTTGTACATTGTGCAAAATGAATATGCATTTGCAATCTTAACATGTCCTTTACATGGTCATTTAATAACATTTTCTTATGGTCAAACGCAACAAAAATGGAAGATAGTGATAAAAAAATATGTTGTTTGTATGATTCATCAAATTATCTTGTTGGATACAATGAAAATGCATTATGAAGTCATGCGATTGCTGGAGGTCAGAACAACAAAGCTGCCAGGTTCAATAATCACATGGTTCGTCTAATTATCTTGTTGGAGACCATAAAAGTGCATTCTCAAATCATGTTATTGCTAGAGGTCAAAATGACGAAGTTGATAATCAAAGGAGAGCTAAATTGATACATGATCCGTGTCTGTAGTTGAACATGTTTAGACTTGTTTTTTGTCCCTTCCTAATGGAGGCTGAAATCTCCTTCAGATGTTGTCCTCCGTCGATCTTCTGGTCAGCAAGGCTGAACGGTTGAGATTTGTGGTGGAGATTGGATGTGGATCTCAATGGCTTGTTGATTGTTGTTGTCGCCGAGCTACCTGCAAAGGAAGTCCCGAGGTGAGAAATCAACGTAGGACCCTCCGACGATCAAGTAAGTACAGGGGAATATTTGGACAGAGTAGCGGCGTATTGGAATCAATTCGAAATATCTAAATCGTCTGGAAGAGGAGTTTATATAGGGGTCATATCAGAGCGAGCCGTTGCGAGATTCTCGCCGTCAGTTCCGCCCAGGCGTAACGTCTGCATTAATGGTGGGATACGCTCATTAATGGCGAGATACATTGGCACGAGAGCGGGAAGAGGAGCGCCAGAGATCTCGCCATGGCGAGATACATAGAGCCGTTACGAGGACGCTCGTGCTCCATGCTCCTATCCAGACAAGGGTGTGAGAAATCTCAATTATAGGATAGCTCGGAGATGAGCAAGCAAGTTGAGGAAGCTTAACTCTATGATTGCTCGGAGACGAGCTATTGGCTGTGGTTAGGCGAAGAGTAAACGTACTCAGGGAAGTCCCCCAAAAGGTCGGGTGCAACCTCGGAGGCGAGGCGCCGAGAAATATCCCCATCGCATCGTACCGATTCCAGCTCCATAGCCCTCCAGGAATCTAGGGGGCTTACATGGACGACACGTCATCTACCACATGTCGTGATCTGGGGAATCCCCACTTATGAGTATCATCATTAGCCCCTCACACTTGTCCCAGACTTTTTTATTGGTCGGGTCGTGGGTGGATCGCTTAGACTTCTCCCACTAGCTTTTTGCCAAGGAATCTACGCGGTGGCGCGTTCGGGAACGGCACGGTGTTCAGGGTTCATGTCTTCCCGACTTTCGGGTCCATGTGGTCTTCACCGTGCGCCTTGATTTCTACACATATCCTTGATGAAGTCAGCGGATCGCTGAGAGGATGGCGTTATCATGGAGACGTCGCTTCGCTTTCTTGCGCCGTCGTGGCGACAGGCCGACCGTCGATTACGTACCACATGGTTGCATTCGAATAGCGGATTGTGAGACGTCGCTTCAGCCGATCGGATCCGCGTGAGGGGGAAGCGTTCAATGGTTGGCTACCGCGTGGCGCCATCTGGATCATTAAGTGCGACGCTTCGTTTTGGCAGGAGCGGATCTGGGCCGCTGGATGGCCTTTGCTGAGCGTATAAATAGGGGAGGCCTGTCTCTAAGAAACTCCTTTGCTTCGCTTGCCTTCTGTTGTCTGTGGATTGCTCAGTGCTCCCGCTCTTAGATCGAATCTACAGTTCAAACCCTTCTTCAGCTTCCCTTCCTTTGAATCAGGTCAGATGTGTTCCTCTGATTCTCTAGTAGATGTAGTTAGGGTGGAGTCTGACGATGAGGTTTCGACCTCTGAAACCGAGTCTAGTAGGTCTTCCTCGGCTTTTGATAGCTGAGGAAGTTCTTCTTCCTCCGTGTCAGGTTCTCCCCTAAGGGGTGGCGATTCCCTTGTTCCCTATCGTCGGGGGGCCAAGAAGGCCGCTAAGGTGCGTATCAAGAATACTCGTGACGCTGCCTCGATGCTGAACAGGTCGGACGAGCTATCCGACATACGGGCTCGTTTCCACATTCCTTCTGGCTACACACTCTGTCTGGCCAGGAAGGGTGAACGGGTATACCAGGTACAGGGTATTAATATTGACCTATACTTGGAAGTGTTTTGAGCAGGGATGCATCTTCCCTTTTTCGTCCAAGATTTATGCAGTCCTTCATTGTTTTCAACTTTCTCCAGGCCAGCTAGCATCGAATTCATGGAGGATTCTCCTCAGATTCCTGGTCCGGCTTAAAATTGATCAGATTCCCTTCAATCTTAGGCTGTAAGAACCATCTGGGTACAAGGATAAGCTGAGTTGGGTTTACTTTTCTTTTAAGAAATATAAGGGTAGAGCGGCTGGGTCGGGGGTAGTGGTAGTCCCTTCTTCCATCCGGGAGTGGAAGGAGAAGTTCATCTTCGTCGGTCCTCCGAAGGGAGAGGAGTGGCTGATGCCCCCGAGTGGCATAAAGAAGATTGCCCCAAGGCCAAGCAGTCGAATTCCCCGGAGGCGGAGATCATGTCCCGGTGGGAGCCGATCCAGCACGTTGACGCCTTGCTTTTCGAGCAGGCCCTGAGATAGGCGAGACTCAGTCCTGCACGCCTTATAGGTAAGTTAGGTATTAGCCGATCAATTTAGACTTGGTATATTTTGCTGCTTCTGTTGCTAATTCTTTTTTTGTTTCTCCTTGCAAAGCCCATGGACTAGTTGAAAATTCTAGCCGCCTTGGCCGCCAAGACACAAGGCCGGAAGGGCGGCGACGCCGGCTCATTCAAGCCTGCACCGAGTGTAGCGCCCCGCTATGGGCCCTCAGCAAAGACCACCGCCGCTCTGCTTGTCCCTGAGGAGCACAGGATAGGCGGGAAGAAATAAGCCCGGGAACAGGTTCCCCGGGTGAGGCCGGAAGCACCTTCTTTTGCCAAGTTTCCGGCCAAGTGGCTCAAGAAGGTGGTTTCCCGGCTGCCTCCGGCCAGGATAAACATATAAGAGGGCGACTTCTGCCTCGAGGTGTCATTGGGGCTATCCGTAGCCGACAGCCTGCTGGTGGATATGGAGAAAGCGGCGGGGGCCAAGATACTTCGGGGTACCATGGAAGCCCAGGTCGCGGCGATAGCCCAAGAGGCCGTCCAGATTGGTGTTTTCTTTGTAGATTTTTCAAGTAATTTTTTCCCTGTTTAGTCTCTGACGAATGTTGTTTGCCTTTTTTCTGCAGGTTCTTTAACACCATGCCCTCCTAGCCGCCATGGAGGTCGAAAAAGTTGCCCCGGCGATAAAAATGGCCGATGAGACATCTTTGTGTGAGGAAGAACTCCTTTCCAACCTAAAGGAGACTGAGGATAACGCTGCCTCCCTCAAGCCGCGGCTGGTTGTTCATCACAGAAAACTGCATTTTAATACCGCTCATTTATTATCTATTTTTGTATATATCGGTGCTATTAATCAGTGTCTGCTCAGCAATTACAGATTACTGGTGTTCGTGATTAAATACAGGAAACAAACTCAATATCACGAATATAACGTTTGGGAGCTGACACTGCAAACGGAACAGAAAAACGACCGATATTTGAAGAGCTCTTTTGCAAATAATCATGTGTACACATTTTTGGTCCAACACAACACAAGTGTGCACATAGCTTTTTGGTTCTTGGACCTAGGTGGGGATGCCCATGGCACAAGACATGATGAAGTGGGCACATGGGGGGACATGGCTAATAAATGCATAAAGTTTTGATTTGATATATGACATCTTGTTCCCTCTAATTCTTTGCATTCAAACCAGGCTAAAATAGCCAAAACTAGCAGCACCAGAGTGATATTGGGATGCACACATGTCTACACAATAAGCACGAGACCATGGATCCTCGACAGGACCGGCCACATTGCCTCTTTAGCCGAGCAGGCCGGCCCCCCTTGAGCCAATCAACCCCAGTTTTCCACTGTCCCTCCTTTGCTGCTGCGTCACCTTATTTTTATTGTTTGTTTATTTTTCTTTGGTGCCTATAAAAGCAGACCAGTGAGCAAGGGAAGGGATCTAATGTATATTCCATAGTTTTTGTTTCTTTTGTTTTTGTTTAAGTTTGAGGGTGAGTGGGCTTCATCATTGGTTTCTTCTTCTTTTTCCCTCTTGAAGCTTTCTTTGGAAAGTTTCATTAAGGAGGTTGAACAAGTAACCTAAATTTTGTATCTTTTTCTCAAGTGTTAATAATATTTGTTGTTGCTTTGTTTAATTGCTTCTTTTCTTTACTTGCTTTTCTTTTTATGATGTGTAACTAATCTTTCCTTGGTTGTGGTATTGGTGAGGAAGTGATATGAAAGGCTTTTGCCTCCTCCATCTCTTGTTTATGTTTAAATGTGCTTAATTATATGATTCTAACTTAAAGATTGCTTATGTTTTGATGTGATATGGTATTTTGAAACATGGTTATTTTGTAACCTCTTCATATACCATATTCACTCCCTTCCCCATTTCAATGTTTAAGTTAAAATCAATTTAGTGTTAAGATCGCTAGGTTTGGATATCGTATTTTGTGATCAAGTATTTGGCAATCTCTTGGTTTCATATACGATATACCATCACAAACACCTAGCAAACTCAACATTAAAATCATTTGCTCTCACTAACTAATTGTGTTTTTGATGTTGTGGTATGCTTTCTAACCCTTGTGTTTAGTGTTGATACCCCAAACTTGGACATACAATGGTAAGTGATCAAAACGGACCGGTTTTGTGCTTTGCGGAGAATATCGGAATTTGACGACTTGTGCCTCGCAACCGCTTTGACAAGTCTTGCTTTATGTCGGGATCGAGGTAAGGACAGACAACTCATGATCAAGAGAGCGTCGAGGGAATCGTCGCGATTCGACCTTCCAAGCCAAAGCCAAAAATATTTCTTACTTGCTTGTTTTCTTGCTTTTCTTTGTTTTCATATTTTATTCATTTTTTGGGACAACCAAACAATTCATTAATTTGTTGAACCTTAAAAGACAAGACGTAATACACAACTCCCTGTGGATCGACCCGTACTTGCCAGCTCGCTACAACGCGCCGTGCACTTGCGGTTTATAAATATTTAAAACGAGAATGATCTCGCGTGCGCATACCGTTTCCTTAAACGATCACATTTTCCAAACATACGCGTTTGCACGCGCGGGTGGATTCCCAACAAGTTTTTGGCGCCGTTGCCGGGGATAACGCTGCTTCCCTCAAGCCGCGGCTGGTCTCGGAGGGGTGAAGACCACGAGGCTGAAAGAGTCCCACCAGGCCCTCCAGGCCTAGGTCGGTGAAGTCAATGAGCTCATTGATTCTATGAGAAAGAAAAAATACTTGTTCAAGAAGGATGCCCCGGCAGCCAACGAGGCAGTGAAAAGGGCCGAGAAGATGGAGGATGAGACTGTGGAGGATTACAAGATGTCCGACCAGTTCTATGTCGACCTCGCTGACTCTGCGGCAGTTGGGTGGCATAATGATCTTGACGCCGTTAAGGAAATGGTGCCCGGGTTCGATGACGCCGGGTAGGCAGGCAGCGAGGAGACCTTGGCCAAGAAGATGACTTGAAGCTACCGCTCTTCCTGCTCTCTTTGTTTTCCTTTGTAAGCCTTCGGGCAATTTTATAGTGATTTTATAAAGCTGAAGAGCTTATAATATCTTGTACATAATTTTGAAATTAATGAAGTATTTTTGCTCGTCTGTGATGTGTCTAATTGGAAAGTTTTCATTTTTATTTTTATTTTTCCAAGTGTGGATAGACCGGTGTCCCCCTTCATCCCAGAGACGAAGTAACATGAGTTGAGCAAACACTTAATTTATTTTTCCAAGTGTAAATAGACCGGCGTCCCCCACCCTAGAGACGAGGTAACATGAGTCGAGCGAACACTAGGTTTATTCTTCCAAGTATAGATAGACCAGTGTCCTTTCGGAAACTCTTAGGAACTCGGACTGAGCTTAGCAAAGCTCAGTGATATCCCCTCTTTTGATTCGAGTGGAATTAGAGTTAGGCTAGCTATCGACCATGGGCGAGCTTTTTTACTTGGGCTATGCAGGAGTCTACCAACTTCGAGTATGCATGCCGGGTTGGGGTCTGCCTACTGGTTCAATGTGAGGTCTTAGGAACCACCATTTTGGCTGGGTAGGAATCCGTTTGTCGTAAATGGGTATGCCTCGGTGTCGAGCAGGATCCTACCTGTGCGAAGACTTAGGATTCAAAGTTTAGGCCCAGCGGGAATCTAACTGTTGTGGATTGATCGGGAAGGAAGCTACCCGGTGGCCTTGTAAGAGGGTTACTGATCCACAGTTTGGGCCGAGCGGGAATCTGTTTGCTGCGAGTTAGCCGGCCAGGAAACTACCCGACGGCCTCATGAGAGGGCTTCCAAGCAGGAATTTACTTGCTGTGAATTGGCCGGGCAGGAAGCTACTCGGTGACCTCATGAGAGAGCTTCCGATCCACAGTTTGGGTCGAGTAGGAGTCTACCCACTGCGAATTGGCCGGGAAGGAAACTACCCAGCGGCCTTGTGAGAGGGCTTCTGATCTATAGTTTGGGCCGAACAGAAATCTACTCGCTGCGACTTGGCCGGTCAGGAAGCTACCCAGCGGCCTCATGAGAAGGCTTCTGATCTACAGTTTGGGCCGAGCAGGAATCTACTTGCTGCGAATTGGCTGGGCAAGAAGCTATCCGACGGCCTCGTGAGAGGGCTTCAAATGACGTATCTCTCCATCAATAGAAGGTAGGATCGCCACAACGTTGAAATTTGCACTTCCCCGATTCCCAGTGCCGCATGGTGCATGGCAGGTATCTTGAGATCCTTACGTATCTCCTAACGACATCGTTCAATCTGCCTTAATCTGCTTGAAAGGGCGGTGGCCAATAGCCAAGAGCCAAGAGCCGATGCCTCATCCGATGGATATGATACTCCGTAATTTCCGCCTTGGCGGGAGAGAACCTCGACCGTAGGGGAATTTTCGTTTAGGCTATAAATAGAGAAGTCTTGGCCTCCTCTTAGGAACTTCCGTCGATTCACTTTAGTTGTCTCTGTAAGTCCACGTTACCCTTCCCGGTTCTTTCGGGGATGCGGAAATAGTGAAAAACGATTTTTCGGTGGAGGTAACATGGACTCTAAAAACGGATCTTTGCTAAACAAACTATCTAACAACCTAGCTAAGAGTTTAGCTACTATGTTAGGGGTTATACCTAATCTTGAACTCCTTCTCTTCAACTCCTTGTGGTGGTTGGATCGGCCTCACCTCGTCGTCTCCTTGTGCCGAAGATGGATCCACCCGAAAGCTTCTACCTTTGGCTCCAACCTCAATCTAGAGGAAACTAAAATACTTGGCTTGCTAGACCTTGTATTCTAAGATGAGTAGAGAAGTGTTTTAGGGTTTTATCTCAATGGTTCTTGCTTCTCAACTCATGAGACAAGAGAACCATGAGCAAGAGGAAGGGAGAGAGCTTGAGGATGAGAGAGAAACAATATGATAGAATGAGAGAGGACTTTTACAACCATGCTCTCAAAAGGAAAAATAATCATCATCATAATAATAATTAAGTATTTTGTGATGGTTCATGTCAATGGCATTATCATTTCATGCACTCATTTTGTAAAGAACAACAAGCAAGCCAAAAGTCATAGCCATGAAATGATAGCCATGCAATGATGATGGTCAACAAGTCCAAACTAGTCAACCGGTCAACAAAGTCAACAAGTCAACAAAGTCAAACTTTCAACCCAACCATGGCACAATAATACTTAATTAATATTATTATTAATCATATTTCCTATTCTCATTAGGGTTTAGAAAAAGTCAATAGTCAACAACCCTAATGAGAATCCTCTGCCTCTGTCTCTGTCAACTGTGCATACACACCCGCATCCGTGTTTCGAGGAACACGAATACAAAGAGATCCTCTGCCTCTGTCTCTGTCAACTGTGCATACACACCCGCATCCGCGTTCCGTGGAACACGAATACAAACTAGATAAAACCAATCCCAAAATGTATACTAGGATCTGGCTTAAACCAAAGCCCGCTAGTAATAACTGCCCGGACACCAAACGTGCACAAGTGCGCGGATGTGACCGAACCCTGTCGCAAAACCATGCGACCTCTACTCTTTTTGCCCAAAGGCGAAAAGCTCTCTGTGTGGGACTCTAAAGACTCGATACTACGCTGGCAGTGGGTTTAACCACAGACCGCAAGCGGCACTAGCTGTGCGTAACGGCCCCTAGATAGATGCCGATAAGAAGACTGATGAGGTGAACCCATCCGAACTCCTACTGAGCTTGAATGTGACAGTCTCCGTACAGTCCAGTCTGTTCGTCTGAGAATATCGCATGGCGGGCCTACGGGGGCGGTAAACGTCAGTCCCCTAATAGTGGTACAAGTCGTGTCGGAGTGTAGCCCAGAACGCCCTGAGATAACACTGGAAACCCACCAGTGTATCTCGCTTGTCCTGGCCAGGGACAACTGTGTGTAATGGCTCTCCTTGACACAGCGCGATATCAACTCCCAATACCAGGAAAGACGAATCCTGTCTAACCGTCACTGCCTCCAAGTGCTTCGGGACTGTACCCAACTACTACCTGTTTGCACGACTCCTTTGAGCCGTGGTAGGATAGTAATCAAAGTACAGTGGGAACAAACTCGAGGCGAAGTGACAGTATCAAGTCAACGGACTAAGCTGTACTCATGTCACCTGGGAACTGATAACTGACGATAGGTATAGTACCAACCAATCAGTTCCCGACGAGTCCTGTCTAGTGTACTCGTAACCTAACGAGCACCCGCATACTTTCTTAAGTACGACGTACTGACGGCTGTGGGACAGACCGTCTCCCCTGCTGGGTTGAGAAGCGCATACGCTAGTCTACTCCGGAGTATCGATGCCCTGTCTCGATAATCCTACGACTAGGGACCTGTATAAGGATATGCTTGTAGATTACCCAGCCCCCACTAATGTGACTGCCATCACAACGCTGGTAATCAAGCAAAGATCCCGAGGGCTCCACTAATGTGTATAGGCGATATGTTAAAAGAAACACATGTACACACATTGAAGTAGAAACAAACCAAGTAGCATACTACTATTTTGAGCAAGATTGTCTATACAACGGTGAATATCCCAAGCTTCCATTAAGTAATATACAAACTAGCATGATACAGTAATGGCCTCTAGGGCATATACACTAACAATCTCCCACTTGCACTAAGCCCATGTACTGGCGTATCGGAGACCTATCATCTCGATCAGCCGCTCGAACTGAGTCTGAGGTAAGGCCTTCGTGAGTGGATCAGCAATGTTATCTTCCGTACTTACTCTCTTCACCTCGATCTTCCGGCAATCTACGATCTCCCTGATCAGGTGGTACCGCCTCAAAATGTGTCTGGACTTCTGATGGGACCTGGGTTCCTTCGCTAAAGCTATAGCGCCGTTGTTGTCACAATACAGCGGTATTGGATCAACACTGGTAGGAACCACCTGAAGCTCCGTGAGGAACTTCTTCATCCAGACAGCTTCCTTTGCGGCATCGCAAGCAGCTATGTACTCCGCTTCCATAGTTGAGTCAGTAACGGTTTCCTTCTTGGAGCTCTTCCAGCAAACCGCCCCTCCATTGAGGGTAAAGACATAACCCGACATGGACTTGGAGTCATATTTGTCACTCTGGAAGCTGGAGTCAGCAAAGCCCTCGATCTAGAGGTCTTTTCCGCCATACACCAAGAACATCTCCTTAGTCCTTCTCAGGTACTTGAGAATGTTGTTTACCGCTATCCAGTGCTTCTCCCCTGGGTCCGACTGATACCGGCTTACAACGCTTAATGCGTATGCTACATCGGTCTGGTACACAACATCGCATACATAATAGAGCCTATCGCAGATGCGTAGGGTATTGATGACATGCGAGCCCTTTCCAAATTAGTCTTGGGAGGCATCTCTTTGGATAGGGTGATTCCATAACAAGCCGGTAGATTACCGCGCTTGGAATCTTCCATACTGAATCGTTTCAGTATGGTGTCAATGTACCTGGACTGTGAAAGTCCCAACATCCTTTTAGATCTATCACGATAGATCTGGATCCCCAGAATGTAGTTGGCATCGCCTAGGTCCTTCATGGTGAACCTCTGTGATAAGAATCCTTTGACTGACTGTAGCATAGGAATATCATTTCCTATTAGGAGAATGTCATCGACGTACAAGACGAGGAATACCACATTTCTCCCTACAATCTTACTATAAATGCATAGTTCATCTGGGTTTTTGATAAAGTCGAATTCTTTGACAGTATCATCAAAGCAGACGTTCCAACTCCGCGATGCCTGCTTCAGTCCATAGATGGACTTGAGCAACTTGCACACCTTCCCGCTACTCCCACTCTGAATGAAACCCTCTGGCTGGTCCATATAGACACACTCCTCTAAATTTCCATTTAGAAAAGCGGTCTTTACGTCCATCTGCCAAATCTCATAATCGTGGAAGGCAGCAATGGCAAGAAGGATCCGAATGGATTTCAGCATAGCCACTGGAGAAAAGGTCTCGTCATAGTCCAAACCAAGTCTTTGACGAAAACCCTTTGCAACAAGCCTAGCTTTATAAGTTTCAACCTGCCCATCTACATCAATTTTCTTTCTGAAGATCCATTTGCAGCCTACGGGTTTTACCGCTTTTGGAGCAAAGTCCAAAGTCCAAACTTTGTTGGTGTACATAGACTCCATCTCGGTCCGCATTGCATCCAGCCATTTTACTGAGTCACCGCTCTGAATGGCTTGCTGGAAGCTAGTAGGCTCATCATAATCAACTGTGCAATCCTCTCTATCCCCGTCTATGAGAAAACCATAGTATCTCTAGGGCGGATGAGATTGCCTACTACTCCTGCGAAGCGGCGCAGGAATAATCTGTTCTTTCGAACCCTCTGGTTCTACTAAGCTTTTAGTAATAGTTTGTGGTTCTGGAATTTCTTCCAGTTCTATTGCGCTCCTACTTATTTCTTTTTCTAAGAACTGATGTTCCAGAAAGTGGGCATTACGAGAGACAAAGACCTTTTGTTCTTCTGCGTAATAGAAAAAAATACCCCATGGAGTTCTTTGGGTATCCCACAAACTTGCACTGTACTGAGCGTGCCTCGAGTTTGTCCGCATGCTGCTTTTTGATAAAAGCTGGACATCTCCAAATCTTCAGATATTGAAAATAGGGTTTCTTCCCACTCCATATCTGATATGGTGTGGTAGGCACAGTCTTAGTTGGAACTCGGTTCAAAAGATATGCAGCAGATTCTAGCGCATATCCCCAGAATGATCACGGTAACTCAGCTTTACTCATCATGGAACGCACCATATCCAATAAGGTTCGGTTCCGTCTCTCCGATACACCGTTATGTTGTGGAGTGTATGGAGGAGTAAGCTGAGAGAGAATTCCATTCTCTTTTAGGCAATTCAGGAACTCGGCACTTAATTATTCACCACCTCGATCAGATCTCAGTGTTTTGATACTTTTGCCTGTTTGTTTTTCTACTTCATTCTTGTATTCCTGGAATTTTTCAAAGGCTTCAGATTTATGCTTCATTAAGAAGACATGCCTGAACCTTGAAAAATCATCCGTAAAAGTAATGAAGTAAGAATAACCGCTTCACGCATGTGTAGACATTGGACCGCGCACATCGCTGTGTACGAGCCCCAAGAGCTCGCTCGCTCTTACTCCGTGTCCAGTGAATGGAGTCTTTGTCATCTTTCCCATGAGACAAGATTCACAAGTGGCATAAGACTGATACTCGAACGGATTCAAGTATCCCTCTTTATGTAACTTAGTTAACCGTATCTCATTAATGTGACCCAGTCTATAATGCCATAAGAAAGCCTGATTTGTTTCCGGAGACTTTCTTTTAAGTGTGTTCTGGACACTGAAAATCTGAGCTTGATTCAATACGTATATCCCGTTTTCTAATGTACCTGACCCAATCAGAACTTGATTTAGGTGGATGTGGACCACATCGCTTACAAAAGTAAAATCATATCCTTCCTTAGAAAGTAGGGATACAGATATGATATTACAAGTCGCACCTGGTACATACAAACAGTTACGCAGAATCAATATCTGCCCAGTTGTCAGTCTAAGATGATATTCCCCTACGGATTCAGCGTCCATGCTCATTCCGTTAGCAACCCTGAGAGTCATATCACCTTTCCTGATAACCCTACGATTTCTCAGAGCCTGTAACGAATTACAGATGTGATATCCTGATTCGGTATCCAATACCCAGGAAGTAGGGTTAACTGACATACAGTTCTCTACTACAAACACGCCCGAAACCGAAGCCACAACATGCTTCGAATTCTGGCTACTGGCTTTGCTATCCCTGCAATCCTTCTGCCAATGTTCATTCCCGTAACAATAGGAACGTCCCTCTTTTACTACATTCAGTCCCGAAACTTTTGCCCTTCCCTTTCCTTCTACTTCCCTGGTTTCCTTCAGGGTAGAAGGTAGAGACTGTAGAATCAAGTCAGCATCTGACCCGTTCTTCAACGTGGTCTTCAGGTCCGTGAGCTCAAAATAGCGGGTCTCTGTAAGGACGTTGCCCCCTACAGATGACCCGATAGCCAACCACGCTGGAAGCAATTCGTTCGAGGTCTCATATCTTGCGATATGAGATTGCTCTCCATATAAATTTTTGTTATGGAGGAAGATAGAAGCTAAGTCCATCTCCTCGTGCTGTCTCTGGTATGCACCATCAACTGAGGCTAACACGAGGCACTTGGCTTTCGCACAGTCTTTTTCCGATGTCTTACGGATATCAATATCCGTGACAGGGGAAACGGGTCCTGAGACGGCAGGGTTTGGATTAGTTAAGAGGTGTCCCAGCCTGTCATGGGCAATGGACATCTGGACAGACCTTTGCCAATCATAACAGTCAGATTCAGTCATTTTATTATCTAGATGTAACCTATGTGTGGTCACTGGGTCGCTGCAATTAAGAGAGAGAGAAGAAACACTCAGCATGATGCTCTTGCAAGTTTAGAGTGGTTTTTAATTTGTCTAAACAGGATGGCTCTCACTGTTTCTCGAATCCCTCCTCAAACCATAAAGGAAGAATTAGTCGGGATCAATCTCACCGTACAATACTTGCTTAACCGTTTAGCCAGGCCAGTGTCGGTACTTCGAGGGAGGTTTTCCAACGCTTTCGCGAAGTTCCTTAATTTAAGAACCTCTTTTCCCTGGGGGCGTAGCCCCGCTAACACCTTTCTAGACACCTACTTGGTTTATAGCATTGATCGTTAAGTGAGAAATTTCCCGAGGAGTAGCATATACTCACAGTAGGATCGGGATCCAAATATCATCGCGTGATAAAACTGAAGGAATCCTACCAGAATCATCACACTCCAAATGGTATGCAGCGCTAGCAAGTTTCAGTTTCTTTAGAAACTCCCAATGTGGATTTTTGCCCCATGCTCATATGACCTTAACGAAGGTCAACAAATCATAAGTCACATGTCAAGTTCTACCCGTCATTGTCCAGGTTAATTTGAACCCACCCGTATATACCCTTGACGAAGGTCAACAAGATAATACGACTGTCCCAAACCAACGCATCTATCTATGCTACATATGAACACCCAACAGCTACTAATCACTATGCCTTGACGAAGGTCAACAAACATAGTTTGAATACTATTGAATATTCATACGAAACGACGGAGGGCTACGAATGGTTTTGGCGAAACCGTGAACGTAGTGAACTTGATATAATCGAAGTAACCTTGATAGCTTTTAAAAGGAGTGGCTTAAGCTCCGTGTTTAAGAGTTGTTTTTTGAAAAGAAACCGAGTGGTTTTTGAAATTGTTCCAACGACTTTAACTTTGGTTTATTTTCTTGCATTAATTTTAATGTATCTCATCATTTAATCCTACCATTGCAGAAAACAACGAAAATATGACGTACGCTTATGCCATCCGCATTCGCCACGGGGCCCCATCATTACCCGTTAGGTTACTTAACTAACGACAGAGTGGGGGCTGGACTAGCGCGGATGCAAAACATAAGCAACGCCTAAATAGATATCATATATAGATATATACATTCGTCAGATGCAATGATAGCCATTCCAGATCACAGATGAACACATTGGATATACTAGGAATCCGCATTTCGTACGAGCCTGTAACGAAAAGCGGATTACACGGTCGCGATAAATAGCCAATACCCCACCCTAGACCCCTACGGGTGCGGCAAACTATCCGCCAAATACCCGAAGTGAAGCAACCTCCCTCAACAACGTGAGTAGGCCACTTGGAACTTCAAGGTACCCGGTAGTTTGTGCACCCCCTCCTTGGGTCTATCCTAGGAGCAAAAACAGTAAAAGAAATTATACAATGGCGGCTACAACCTCATCCCGGATGTGCGGCCATATAAATAATATTACATCAATTACAAATTACATGAATTGAAAGATAAATAAAACTCTCATCTCATAACCCCCCCCGGCTATTCATCCTCGACAATTCAACGAATTCATATACACATACCAGCAACATTACAGATCACAGATATGTATAACCCCCACTAATCGACGTATAGTAATTAGCAGACGTTCAATACATATATCACATCACAGATATAACCCATTAGCCAAAGTCTATAGAAGTTCGATCAAAATACGGATTTGTAACCACCCCAAAACACAAATTTTCTTTTCTGGAAAATCTGGGCAGAAAAAACATATTATAAAAATCCCAAAATACCCCTATAAGAACACTGCAGGAAAATTGACCCACAGCCGAGTCAACTCGGCCGCGGATCCGCGGCAGGAGCAAGCTCCTGCCGCGGGTTCGCGGCGCTTTGACCGAGTTAGTGGACCAATTTTCTCCTGTGTTCTTTAAAAACCCTGAGCCGATTTTTAGTGTAAGATTAATTATTTTTTGAACGGAAATAAAAATCGGCAGAAAGTTAACATTTCGGGTAGGTTTTGTGATTTTTTTCTTCGATCGAACTTCTAATTACTTTGCTAACATATTAGATAGTGTTTAGCTAGGCTTTGATACCACTGTAAGTCCACGTTACCCTTCCCGGTTCTTTCGGGGATGCGGAAATGGTGAAAAATGATTTTTTTGGTGGAGGTAACATGGACTCTAAAAACGGATCTTTGCTAAACAAACTATCTAACAACCAGCTAAGAGTTTAGCTACTATGTTAGGGGTTATACCTAATCTTGAACTCCTTCTCTTCAACTCCTTGTGGTGGTCGGATAGGCCTCACCTCGTCGTCTCCTTGTGCCGAAAATGGATCCACCCGAAAGCTTCTACCTTTGGCTCCAACCTCAATCTAGAGGAAACTAAAATACTTGGCTTGCTAGACCTTGTATTTTAGGATGAGTAGAGAAGTGTTTTAGGGTTTTATCTCTATGGTTCTTGCTTCTCAACTCACGAGACAAGAGAACCATGAGCAAGAGGAAGAGAGAAAGAGAGAGCTTGAGGATGAGAGAGAAACAATATGATAGAATGAGAGAGGACTTTTACAACCATGCTCTCAAAAGGAAAAATAATCATTATCATAATAATAATTAAGTATTTTGTGATGGTTCATGTCAATGGCATTATCATTTCATGCACTCATTTTGTAAAGAACAACAACCAAGCCAAAAGTCATAACCATGAAATGATAGTCATGCAATAATGATGGTCAACAAGTCCAAACTAGTCAACCGGTCATCAAAGTCAACAAGTCAACAAAGTCAAACTTTCAACCCAACCATGGCACAATAATACTTAATTAATATTATTATTAATCATATTTGCTATTCTCATTAGGGTTTAGAAAAAATCAACAGTCAACAACCCTAATGAGAATCCTCTACCTCTGTCTCTGTTAACTGTGCATACACACCCGCATCCGTGTTTCTAGGAACATGAAAACAAAGAGATCCTCTGTCTCTGTCTCTGTCAACTGTGCATACACACCCGCATCCGTGTTCCGTGGAATACGAATACAAACGAGATAAAACCAATCCCAAAATGTATACTAGGGTCTGGCTTAAACCAAATCCCGCTAGTAATAACTGCCCGGACACCAAACGTGCACAAATGCGCGGATGTGACCGAACCCTGTCGCAAAACCATGTGACCTCTACTCTTTTTGCCCAAAGGCGAATAGCTCTCTGTGTGGGACTCTAAAGACTCGACACTACGCTGGCAGTGGGTTTAACCACAGACCGCAAGCGGCACTAGCTGTGCGTAACGGCCCCCAGGTAGATGCCGATAAGAAGACTGATGAGGTGAACCCATCCGAACTCCTACTGAGCCTGAATGTGACAGTCTCCGTACAGTCCGTTCTGTTTGTCTGAGAATATCGCATGGCGGGCCTAGGGGGGCGGTAAACGTCAGTCCCCTAATAGCGGTACAAGTCGTGTCGGAGTGTAGCCCAGAACACCCTGAGATAACACTGGAAACCTACCAGTGTATCTCGCTTGTCCTGGCCAGGGACGACTGTGTGTAATGGCTCTCCTTGACACAGCGCGATATCAACTCCTAATACCGGGAGTGACGAATCCTGTCTAACCGTCACTACCTCCAAGTGCTTCGGGACTGCACCTAACTACTACTTTTTTGCACGACTCCTTTGAGCCGTGGTAGGGTAGTAATCAAAGTACAGTGGGAACACACTCGAGGCGAAGTGACAGTGTCAAGTCAGCGGACTAAGCTGTACTCATGTCACCTGGGAACTGATAACTGACAATAGGTATAGTACCAACCAATCAGTTCCCGACGAGTCCTGTCCAGTGTACTCGTAACCTAATGAGCACCCGCATACTATCTCAAGTACGACGTACTAACGGCTGTGGGACAGACCGTCTCCACTGCTGGGATGAGAAGCGCATACGCTAGTCTACTCCGGAGTATCGATGCCTTGTCTCGATAATCCTACGACTAGGGACCTGTATAAGGATGTGCTTGTAGATTACCCAGCCCCCACTAGTGTGACTGCCATCACAACGCTGGTAATCAAGCAAAGATCCTAAGGGCTCCACTAATGTGTATAGGCGATATGTTAAAAGAAACACATGTACACACATTGAAGTAGAAACAAACCAAGTAGCATACTACTATTTTGAGCAAGATTGTCTATACAACGGTGAATATCCCAAGCTTCTATTAAGTAATATACAAACTAGTGTGATACAGTAATGGCCTCTAGGGCATATACACTAACAGTCTCTGTCTCTTGCCTTTTTCTTTTCCTTACCTTCGTAGTCAATCGTTTTCTGATGGCCGGCAACACGTACAACATCTGTGATATCTTACCCCGTGACGACGTCTACTTCTATGGTTATGACAGTTCTGAAGCAATATACGAGGCTGTGATAGGTTGCCTGGAATGTCATTATGGGCAGTTACTCTCACGCCGATCGTCTTTCCTGTAGGTGCTTGTCTACGCGATCTAAAAGCCTTACCCTGGCCTTTTCAAGGCGTTGTCCCAACAAGCATTGGAGGAAGCCATTAATAAGATGTGTACGGCCTATGAGTTGGGCCAGATTTAGAAGAGCATATGAGATCGCTCGATAGATATCCTACGCAGATCTTTCCAACAGAGATTGATCATAGCTTTATGCACAACGATGGGATTCCCTGATGGAACCATAGCTGCTTGGGTCTACGGACATAGGTAGAGGGAGCGATAGGACGCTGCCTGGGCTCGGCTGTCGAATCTCTGCTTTAAATACCAGATCAATACATTCAAGACCGTGTTCCTCCTTTGCTGTAATCTGTTTCCTTATAAAAAAAACGAAGAAGATGAGAGAAAGAAAGGGGAAACTACCCACTAAACAAAGCCTCATGTGTTAAACACGTGAGCGCCTATATGCAAAACATATAGACGCTGCAATTAAATTACAGATAGGCTAAGCAAAGCCTCACGTGTTAAACACGTGAGTGCCTATATGCAAAGCATATAGGCGCTGCAATTAAATTACAGATAGGCTAAGCAAAGACTCACGTGTTAAACACGTGAGCGCCTATATGCGAAGCATATAGGCGCTGCAATCAAACAACAGATGGCCTAAGCAAAGCCTCACGTGTTAAACACGTGAGCGCCTATATTCAAAGCATATAGGCGCTGTAATTAAACTACAGATAGGCTAAACAAAGCCTCACGTGTTAAACATGTAAGCGCCTATATGCAAAGCATATAGGCGCTGCAATCAAACAACAGATAGGCAAAACAAAGCCTCACGTGTTAAACACGTGAGCGCCTATATGCAAAGCATATAGTCGTTACAATCAAACAACAGATAAGCTAAACAAAGCCTCACGTGTTAAACACGTGAGCGCCCATATAGGCACTGCAATCAAACAACAGATAGGCTAAATAAAACCTCACATGCTAAACACGTGATGACACCTCCTTACGTAGAATTAAATTCTACTTAATGAACCGTTGGATCAAGGATCCAACGATGATTAAAAATAGAATTAAATTCTATTGGGAAGAATATTTTCTGTTAAATAGAGAATTAATGGATCAAAGATCCAAAATATTTTCTATATCTTCTAAACAGAGAAAAATTATACTCTGTTAAACTAAGCACCCTTGGATTAAAAATCCAATGGTGATTAAAATGTCACCACTCGATAGAATTGTATTCTATATATGGGAGAATATTCCCAATCTTGTTAAAAACAAGAATAATATTTTCTGTAAAACAGAAGTTTTTGGATCAAAAATCCAACGGTGGGAAAAATTTCCCAAATCAATTCTGAGACCAATTAAATCAATTGGGATCTCTCAATGAGTGATTTTCGGAGAATCAAACAAACTTTTATCCACTATATAAAGAGCCTGAGACTTCAAGTCTTAAAGAAAAGGAAGGAGGAGAAAGGAAAAAAAAAGGAAGAGACAAACGCAGAGAGAGAGAGAGAACTCTCTAGAGGCTTAAAAAAAGGAATATATACAGTGAGCTTATGAGGAACAGGAGAATTTGCTTCCTTGAAACACTAGGTAAAAAGAAAACACCTATTCTTTGCCTCCCTAAGGGTTTAACCCTTCATTTAAGAACTCGGTTCTTTCCCTTGGTTGAGATTTGCAGAGGCAAATCTCCCCATAAGTTGAGAATTTAATTCTCATCGGGAAGATTTTGCTCTGCAAGATTCAAAACTTAAGGGAGAAGAACTAAGTTACATAAAAAAAAAGGAGAGAAGAAGAATGGGAACACATAGGAATTTTATTCCTCCAAAAATTAGGGTTTAACCCTATATTAAGAACTTTGTTCTTCAAAAAAATAAAAAAATAGTGATCCAAGATCTCCAAGGCCAAATCATTGGTGCTTAACACTATTTCGAAGCCTCACGTGCTTCCCATGTGAGTGCTTTAAACGAACGAGGAAAATAACCAAAACTTCCTCACGTATTTAACACGTGATTTGTTTAAGAGGAAAACAAATATAAGAAAGAGGAATCTATAGTACTCTAGCACCAATAAAGGAAAAGGGGACACCCACGTGCTTTGCACGAGAGCCAAGTGTTTAGCACTTATATAAAAGAGGGAGGAATAAAACCCAAAGAGCAGTACCCATATATGGGGTGCCTCACGTGTGTCATGTGAGCTTCATAAAACTCTAGTGTTTAACGCTAATCCAGTGCCCACGTGAAACGCACGTGAGCACTGTATTCCTCAGTACTTAGCACTGTTGGAGAATCAATCTTAGCCCAAATTGGCTAAAGTTTTTTGAGGTTAGACCTCTATGATACTAAAACAATCGAGCTCCCTGTGCTCATGTTTTCCCAAATTGACCTTAGTCTCAAAGATGACTAGTGGTCTCCCATTGATAATATCCCAAATGATACTCATCTTATATCTTCTAAGATAATTTTAGTCTTAAACATGACTAACATTCTTTAGGTCTATAGCAGCACCATCTTTTCCCTCAAATATGAGATTTGGTTTAAGGGTACATCTTTCTACACCTCTTATATATGTTGTAATTCTTCAACGTTTTCAGAGAGGTGGCGGTTCCTGACAACCAACAACTCTTTAATGCACTTCCAAATTGACGTGCAACTTCAAATCAGGCTGCACCCTAAATTGGGCACATTCCATATCAACATCATTGTTCATCTCGTCACGTAACAAATACATGTGCGCGTAAGATGGACAACGAACCGAGACGTCCTTAAACTAAAATCTCACTTCCAAAATGGTGATCAACGGACCGAGACATCTTTAAACTAAAATCTCACCTCCAAAAATGGTGATCAACGGACCGAGACGTCCTTAAACTAAAATCTCACCTCCAAAATTGTGATCAATGGACCGAGACGTCCCTAAACTAAAATCTCACCTCCAAAATGGTGATCAACAAATCGAGATGTCCTCAAACTAGAACTCCGCCTCCAAAATGGCGATAATGGACCGAAATGCCTCTAAACTAAGACAACAGAGCCTAAATGCTCTCTTGTTGGATCTAAAACAAAAATGATCATAAAACCTTATTAAGTAGATCTTAGTCTCAAATTGGACCAACGCATCCTTAACAAAAAACTAACCGAGCCCCAACTGCTCACATACATTTAAGTCGATCTTAATCTCAAATCAGATTAACGATCCTTAAACAAAACAAACCCAAATCTAAGATATACGGATTTGGACCAATCCACACCCTACGTTCGACAACATAAATTGGTCTCCATATACAATCCACGGGCAACCTACACAAATAAAAACACACACGACATGAAATGAACTTCCGGAGCAGGAGAAAGTGGTTATCGTGATGCGATAACGTAATTAACTGTAGGGGCTTGCGCCTGCAGGGAAGAGCGTCCCCACAATCAAAAACACCTCGCAAACGAGGGGGAATCTGACAAAGTCTGCTACAACGGCCGCATCCGTCCAAACCTACGAGATACGGTGCCATAAATCAACTTGGAATCTTCAGAGAGGTGGACGGATAAATCCAAATAGCATCTGCCCCCAAAAATTCAGGCCAGATGTCCTAGCGTCCCGGTCGCGTCTTTCGGCAGAGAACAAATTCTAGCATGCCCGGTGGGACCTCTTTCTCTTTTCACTCTACACTTCGTATGTCGTGTTTCGAGAACAAAATCATGGTTTGCTATGGTTGCTCTTGGATTCGAGGTACTAAGATTTGGTGTCTTGCTCCTGTGCAGAAGAAGAAGGAAATAGGTCAATGGTTTCCAGCTGCACAAACTGTAACAGCAACTCACGCTCCGCCCCAACTAGAGGAGTGACTTACGGGCCCAATGCGGCCTCCATCTTTTCAATGTCGGTGGGGCAGGTGACTCAAACCACCACTGGATTGTTGTTTGGGACCATGCTCCCACAAGCAAGCTTCGACACCCCAGTGCCACCACAGGAAGCTCCCAAGAAGTCAGTCTTCGTTGACTTGCAACCACCGCGGCCTCTCTCAACGGGTATTCCAAGTCTGCTACCTCAGTCTTCAATAGGCTGAGTTGAAGCTCAAGTAAGCCTGCAAAGAGGTTCGCGACACCAGAAGAGGCTATCCCAAAACGGATAGTCGTTTCAACTCTTCCTATGGGTGAAGTCGTCAAAGGTGCTTCCCCTACCAGAAAATCGGCCTTCGAATGATTGGCCGTTCTCTCTCAACAGACGTCGGTCTTCTACAGGCTGGCACAAACAGTAGCTCCTCATCAAAGCTGGGGGCATAACGGAGCCGCTACCACAACTGAGTTGGTCCCGTTTGTAAGACACGATCGACGTCGCCATTGGCGCCGGGTGAGAAGAGCTGGGGGCAACTCCCCCTCTGGACCCACTCCACTAGCTCCAATAGTGAAAGTTGACGCTGTTGTTCCAACCGGAAACAACTTTGAACAGCTTAGGAGGGTGCTAAAGAACTCCCCGACCGTGGTGTCGAAGAAATATCCACTTCCTGCTGAAAACATGATGTAGGCAAAGCCGGAGCAGCCCCCTCAGCGGATATCCTCCTAAATCCACAGGGTTTGGCGGAAAGTCCAGGACTCTGTGATCAACAAAGACCACTCTCGTCAACCGGAGAAAATGAAGGTTCTATAAGAGGAAAATCATCCCTCCACCATACAGTGAGGGACTTCTTTCACACAGGCGCCTGTTACAACGGCTCCTTCAACTTCGACCTCCCACAAAAGGAGGAGGCCGGAGAAAATCTCATTGCTTGCGGCAAATTCCAAAGGCGCTAAACCCAAATGCCCTACGTATGGGGGCATGGTTGTACACATGGTCTACATGGCTTTCGGGAAAGAGAAAAGTCGTACTTCTATGGGTCATCGACCGCAATCTCGGTCGTTGAAAAAAGCTCAGGAGCAGCAACAAAAGCTCCAGGAGATGCTGACAAAAATGACAGCACTCACCGAGCAAAAAGAAAGCCCAGAAGCGGCATCCGAACAGCGCCAGGAGAAAGAGACTGATACAGAGTTCCTGCGAAGGGTGCTAGATAGAAAGGATAAGGAGTCCGCGGAATAGGCTGCTAATATAAAGAAGATGGCACTTTTGTTCCAAGATATGTTTGGAACGATGATTTAGCCAGAACCTCCAACTGAAGACCATGCCGATAATCATCGAGAACGACAGAGGGGAAACATCAAACCCTCTTTCAGCTTTATCAATAGCTAGGAAGGAAACGATCTCCAAATTTGCCCTTGATGATTATATAGCTCAACAAATACGAGCTCATCAGGCAAGTGAAGCGGCTGGCCAAGTCGTCAGAACTGGGCGACCGTATCCGGACTGGTATGACCAAATCAAATATCCGCCAGGATATACGATCCCCAAGTTCCACATGTATAAGGGAACAGGCAATCCTCATCAGCACGTCACTCGGTTCAGAGCTTTATGCGACAATACTGGAAGCAGTGACAAATTGCTGCTTCGCCAGTTCATTGGCAGCCTATCAGAAATGGCGTTTAAATGGTACTTGGAGCTACCAAATGACTCCGTCAAAATATTCACGGAAATGGAATTGCTGTTCACGCAGCGGTTCGCCAGCGTGCCCTGATCACAGCATTAATCAATGCCAGGGTGAAGCTAGGAGAGACCTGGGTTCAATACGCGATCCACTGGCGGAACCTATGGTCAAAATGCGAACAACGTATCGAAGAAGCTCATGCCGTAGGCATGTTTATCGGGACTCTGGATCCTCAAGAAACTGTGTCCCGGTTCATGATGTTCTTTAAGCCGAACACCTTCCAGGATCTGATTGACAAGTTGGCCCAAATGGACCAGATGGGCCACGGACCTTCAAAAACGGACCCTCGGAATGCCGAGGGTAAAGGGAAAGCGGTTTTCGTTGCCAACACTCAACAACAGCCGAGTGACCCGAAACTGTAGGGTTACTAGGCACTCTCACAAGGGTCTACAAGGCATCAACCATGCCCGATTTAAAATTTAAACATGCCGAACAACCCTAACCAAGATCTTTAAACTAGAGATTTGGCGAAACAAAGCATGTTAAACACTTTAACATCTAAGAGTTTGGGATTACAACCTTTGTAGTCTAGTCCTTCACTTCTAAAGCTCCGTGTTGAGGTCCCTTCGCTGCGATCATCGAGTTTCCGGACTGTAAAGAGGCTCTACGAAGAGAAAGATGCAAGCTTGCTTCCGATTTTCGATAACTAACATGATCTACCTTGAAGTTTCTTTAACACAAGCTCTCACTCACTAAATGAAGTGAACATCCTAATCTAAATGGCTAGGATAGATTAGGATGATGAAGTAGGAATTTAGCTCTCTTTTATTTTCTTAATCTCACTCATTTTCATCACCACTCAAAAAGGTAGAAAGCTTTTCAAGCAAGGAAAGAAGAAGGAAGAAGATGATCTATTTCTTTTGTGATGAATAATGAAAGTGGTGTGAGGTTAAAAATGCAACCATGGTTCAAGTGAGAAGACTTAAACATTGTAGAGAGTTTACTAGGGTTAAGGGTTTGGGTTGGGTTAAAGAATATCTTGCAAAATATCTAAACTAAATATCTTTGCAAGAAACAAAATAAAAGCTTCTAGAAGCTTCTAGAAAAGTTTAACCCAAATCAAACCCTAATCGAGTTTAATCTCCACTAAACATGTTGCATTAATAACCCTAACATGTAACAATATTATATATCACATATACAATATTTATTGTAACAAAATAAAATAATATAATTAACATATATCGCATATATATCAATGTATTACCCGAGTGAGAAAAAGAATCTTTTAGTGAGCTTATATTAGTTAATGTAATTTAATATATCAAATATATAATTATACATTAAATTATCGAATCAACACTTGAACCGATAATCCGGCTATTTCACAAATAACCGACTAATATAATCTATATCAGTTCATCGAATCAACAATTGATCCGATGACCAGGCTATATCACATATACCCGGTCGATATCTCATATCGCGAGAAAATCTAATACGGTATCACATACACGTATTGTTCTCGGTCCCGCACATACCATATATGTGCTCCTACTCCGTTTTGCCTGAGACAGGAAACCTCTGTGTAGGACTCTAAAGAATCGTCAATACGTCGGCAGTAGGTGATGATCATATCAAACACCCACAAGCTGCAAGCGGTCAGCTAAACGTAACAGCCACCCAGGTATTGAGCGATCAGAAGATCAACAAGCAAGCTTGTACATTCTCCTGCGAATCCAATCAGTAACACTCCCATACAGTCCGGTCTCTTCGTCTGATATGTCGCCTATCTCGCCTAGGGGTGGTAAACGTCAGACCCCAGTAGCTTGATAAGTCGTGTCGATATGAGGTCTATAACAGTTCGAGAAACTACTGATAACACTTACCAGTAAATTTCAGCAACCCTGGCCAGAGGTTTCTAGTTATAGCCAATCGAACACAGCGCAACATCAACTCCCTATACCAGGAGAGACGAATCCCTTCTTATCGCTCATTGCCTCCATGTGATTCGGGACTGTACCCAAAAGCCACCTTTTTGCATGCCCTCTTGGACGTGGTATGATGGAAATCAAAGCACAGTGGGAATCACACAAGTCTCTATGACGATCTCGGGTCTACAGACTAACCTGTACCAGTGTCACCAGAGAACTGCCATCTGACGTGGTGTATAATACCATCTGGGAGTTCTCGGCGAGTCTGTCCAGTGTACCCAGTCTCCACTGAGCACCCGTATACCATCCTTGATGTCAAACACCGATGGATATGGGATCATCCATCGCCCATCATATGGGTCAAGATGCGTATATGCTAGTCTACTCTGGTGTATTGATGCCCTGTCTCGATACACCCTCGACTAGGAACTGTTATAGGATGTACTCATCGACTATCGTGGCCCCACTAGTATGATCTCATCATAGTCCCAGTAGTCGAGTACATATCCTAAGGGCTTTATCAACATGTAACATAGAGACAATCAGAGTACATGTTAAGATAAAGTGCAACCAGATAGCATACTATCATGTCGAGCAAGAAAGTCCTCCCTATATATGTCCAAGCATCCACTACAATATACATCATATGTACAGTAATGGCCTCTAGGGCATACATATAACTAACATAAACTGGTTGCTTGCCAAAACAACACGCGCCCGCGCCAATCCCTGGAAGAGAAGCTAGGACGTGCTTACTCGTTTCCCCATGATAAAAAAAGGAGATTGTTCGAGTTGGCAGTGCGCAACAAACCCATCACTCTGCCGGACCCAAAATGTCCACCACAGCCCGGTGACGTCAACAATCCCAACTACAACTCCTATCACCGAATGGTGAGCCACCCTATTGAGGATTTCTACATCTTCAAAAACTGGATCGAGGACCAGTACCGTCACGGGAAATTCGTACTGTCAGAGAACTGGAGGGTGAACCCGCCACAGAGGCACGCTCCTAAAAAGGTGGATACGCCGGGGGAATCATGTTCGTTTGTGGAAGAAGCTCCGTGGGAAGTTTTCCTTTCAGATAAAACTAAAAGAATGCTGAAGGATGTTCAAGCATGTCTGGCGATTAGGTAGAAAATCCCGCTAGAGCCCGAGATAATTGAAGGGATGCTGAAACCGTGTCCCACATTGAAAACTGCCAACGATTGGAAAAACACCCAGGTCAAGCCTTCAAAGGCTTCAAAAGGAAAGTAGAAGACCAAGAAGCCCATACAGCCCGACGATAAGCTCACGGACCTGCAAAAATACATTGATACGGTGGAAGAATACAACCAGAAGGCGCGGACACCTGTCACTCTCGAAGAGTTTCTCAACCATATCCTTGAAAACGGAGTTAGTGACGATGATGAGGGAAATGGCTCGTCGGGAGAAACTGAAGATTATGTAGCAAGTTTCCATATAGTTTCTCATAAGTCATTAAATAACGAAGAAACTCTCTCGTCGTTAGAAAACAACGCTGAGGAACTGGGGGCAGGACCGGTGCCAAAATCCCCGGAGCTGCCAGAAGGCTTAATTGACAGGCTGCTAAACAAAGCTTTTCAAAAGAGCAGAGCTGACCAAGATCGTGAAACGGCCATATACAAAAAGGCCAAGCATCGGCGTCAGGATGAAGAAGATGCAGCGAGGAAGAGACACAAAGTACTCCAATCAAATCGAAGCACACCTGCGGCAAACAAAAGCAGTTTTAAGATGGAGAAACGGTTCGCCAAAGCCCTGTTAATGGGAATAAAGCTGCCATCTCTCAAGGAAAATATTCCCGGGCCTACATGCCTCAATAGAGAGATTTCACATCCGAACTATTGCCTGTATCATCAGATGGTCACCCACCCCACCGAAGAGTGCAATGCCTTCAAGAAGTGGTGGAAGGGATACGTTGCTCACTGAAAACACTTCAAGCGGATGAAGCGAAAAGCTCTTCGACAGCAAAGAAGCGCGATAGATGAGCGTGAAGGAATGGCTGGCAACTATCATATGGTTGGTATTACTTACACAAAAGGAAAATCCCAAGTTCTTACATTCGGGAGCGATTCTGATGAAGAAATAACCCTCGGCCCTCTCTTCAAAGAATCCACCTCCAGAAAAAAGGAGGAGGAGAAGAACTATGAGAACATTCAGCTGCGTAATCGCATGCTGCCTGAGAAGATCCTTGGGCCTACAAACAAAGGTTCGAACAAAAGAGACAAGGGGAAGGAGAAGGTCTCTGAGGAAATTGCCCTCGATGATAGATCCGTCAAAGAGCTCGCAGCCAAGGACCCGCCTAAGAAAAACAAGGTGGATTACAATGTCCTGGCACAACTGAGGAAGATACCCTCACAACTGAGCATACTGATGCTCTCCTCCTGTCTAAAGAAGCAAGAGATTCTCTGATCAGGGTATTACAAGAGCCTGATCAGTTCTAAGCTTTCCTGGCAGAAGAAAAGATAAAGGACGAGCTGGCAGAGGTTCATACAGCTGACATTACATTCGGCGATGAAGATCTCCTTCTCGGAATGTGCAAGCACAACCGTCTTCTATATGTCACCGGGTACTGCCATGATATCAAGATAGGGAAGATCCTGGTCGACAACGGGTCCTCCGTCAACCTTCTCAACGTGAAGGTGCTGAAGGAGATCTGCATGAACGTTCAGCACCTGGCTCGAGACAAAATTACCATCTCTGGGTTCGACTCACAGTCATCATAGACGCTTGGGTCCATAATATTGACGTTACGCTTTAGGCTACTCGTCACTGACATCAAATTTCATGTCATCGATGCCAAGACTTGCTACAACGATTTGCTCGGCAGGCCTTGGTTGCACGAGTATAACGTCATCCCTTCTACCCAACACCAGTGTATGAAGTATTTCAAAGATGGCCTCCAGTACACCGTTACTGGGGAGCTAAATCCATTCTCTGTAAACCAAGTCCGAAAATATGAAGATGCCAAGTACTTCATACCAGATTTCGAAGATACGGAAAGATGTTATAAGACAGAAGATAAACAGAAGTCCGTTGTCACCATCCCGATCTTTGGGAGTGAAACCGAGGAAGACGAGGAAATAGTCTACTTGGGGCAACCCCAATGCAACAGGCCTGGACCATCTACTCCTATTTTGGTCTTTGGCAGTGACTCTGAGGACGAGGCCAACGCCGTGTTCTCCACTCGCCTATCAGTGCAAACTATTACTGGAACCGATCAAAGTTTACAAATCACCATGGTTCTGCAGCGGCATCACAGGGAACTTGATGCACTCAATATATACGGCGTATAAGAGCTGCGAACTTTTTATGTCCCTTCCAAGCGAAGAGGTGAAAAGATGATACTCTTCTACCAATCTACGAAAACCAGGGTAGAAAAAGAAGTTTGGCATGGCACCGATTTCGTTCTTGACAGGTTTCAACTAATCCGTCTGCCCAGATATTACACAGAGGGATTGAAAAGGTTGTTAAGATGCCAAGGCGTACCCTTCAAACAAACCACTCGACAAGCCCATTTCTACAACAAGATTTGGGAAGTCCCCGGGACTCAACGAAAGATGCCCAACGGGAGAATGGAGATGACTGGGCTCGGATACATTTAGATAAATAAACGAGAGCAATTCCACAACTGCCGCGTCATAAATGGCTTCGGTAAAGAAGGGAACGTTTTTCCAAATGGTTATAACATTGAACCAGAGCGAGATCCAGCTATCCGAATGTCAAGTTCGTTGTTCGAGGAGCAGGTTGCTAAGCTAATAAGAGAAGCCGGTCAAAAGGTTCGGGATGACCACAACCGCGAAATGACCATTTACGAAAAGGCCAGGACTGAGAGTCTCATTCAGCAGTCTGCGGAAAGAGAAAATTACGATGCCCTTCACTGTCAGCCCGCTGTACGTTCTCGCGACAAGAGAAAAGCCCGAAATAGGGGCAAAAACAAAGTGAAGAACGAGAATGACGTTCGGAAATAGCGAAGCAGATCCAAGAAGCCACGTAATCAAGGAAAAGTCAACTAGAATCCGTCTTTTACGAAGAAGATAGGACAGGAATACTCTTTCCCTCAAGACAAGACAAGGAAAATATTCAACGTTGTCATGAAGTATCAAATGATGACGCTTCCGGAGTCTCGGCATCCCGAACAAATAAACGAGGTCCATCATCCGGATTATTGCTCCTATCACCAAGCAATAGGTCATCCCCTTAAAGACTGCTTCACCTTCAAAGATTGGGTCAAAGACCAGTATCAACAAGGCAAGTTCGCTTTGTCCAACAACTGGAAGGTAACTCCGCCGCAAAAGTATAAGCCAAAGAGGACCTATACCGTGAGGACAGGACCAGCTCAACATTAAGAATGGAAGCAAACCCATACTTGCCATATGGTAACACTCTCAAAGGAGGGAGAGCATGAGACTATAGATGACTCCTTCAGGTGCTTCGCAAATGAAGACAAGGATGAGGTGATCTCAGAGTTTCCACCAGCTCCAAAAGAGCTGGAAGATGGGATAAACATTGTGGCAGACAACCTGAGAAAAATTGACTTAGGGACGGAAAACGAGCCGAGACCCAGGTTCGTCAGTGCGCTGTTGTCTAAAGAACAGGTGGCCACACTAAAGGACGTGCTTATGCAATATAAAGACTGCTTCGCATGGAACTATTCTGAGATACCGAGTCTGGATCCAAAAATAGTGGTGCATAAACTGGCTATATCGCTGGACGTCAAGCCAGTCAAATAGGCGCCAAGAAGAATGCGGCTCGAACTCGAGATGAGTACCAATGCCGAAGTCAAGAAACTAATTGACTCCGGCTTCATCCAAGAAGTTCAGTATCCCGACTGGATTGCCAACATTGTTCTAGTGATGTAGAAAAATAGAACAGTGCGCATTTGCATGGCTTCCAGGACCTTAACAAAGCATGTCCGAAGGATGACTTCCCAGTACCTGTTACTGAGCTGATGATCGATAACACGTCCACTTATGAGGTCTTCTCCTTCATAGATGGATCTTCAAGCTACAATCAAATAAAAATGCATCCTGAAGAACAAAAGCACACCGCCTTCCGAACTCCGCTAGGCATATTCTGCTATAAGGTGATGCCCTTCGGTTTGAAAAACGTAGGGCGCTACCTACCAGAAGGTCATGATGAAGATCTTCGATGACCTCATACATGAGATTGTCGAATGCTATATTGACGACCTTGTAGTGAAAAGCAAATCGTACGAGGAGCACTGGGAACATCTGAACATAGTGTTCCAGCGTCTTTGGAAATACAATCTAAAGATGAATCCTCTGAAATACGCGTTTGGAGTCTCCTCAGGCAAATTCCTAGGATTCATCATACGACACCAAGGCATCGAAATAGATCGATCAAAGATCAAGGCGATTATGGAAATGCCCATGCCAAGAACTTTTAAACAACTGCGGTCTCTCTAAGGAAAGCTCGCATATATCTGGCGGTTCATAGCCAAGCTCTCCGGCAAATGCTGCCCCTACAGCCATCTAATGAAGAAGGAGACCCCGTTCATTTGGGATCATAAATGCCAAAGTGCACTAGACAAAATCAAGCAATACCTGCAGAACCCGCCGGTACTAACCGCTCCGGTCAAAGGAAAGCCCCTCATCCTGTACACAACGGCCCTTAAAGGCTCTCTAGGCGCGCTATGGGTACAGGAGAACGATCAGGAAAAAGAGAGAGCTCTCTACTATTTGAGTCGAGTTCTCTTGGGGGCAGAAAACAACTGCTCCTCCATCGAAAAGTATTGTCTGGCACTGATCTTCGTGATAACGAAGCTCAGGCACTATGTCTAAGCATATGAGGTCCATCTTATATCAAAGGTGGATCCTCTCAAATATCTGATGTCAAGAGCCATACTAGCAGGAAGGCTTGCCAAATAGGCCCCCCACTTGATGGAGTTCTCGATAACGTATCGACCCCTCAAAGCAGTAACTAGGCTATCGCCGACTTTCTCGCTGAGTATCCGATACCAGCCGATTCTTCCTTAAATTGCGAATTTCTAGACGAACACGCATTCGACACAATCGAAGGGGAGAAAGAGGAAAATAATATCCTATGGGAACTCTACTTCGATGGAGTATCTTCCATGAAGAAGCGTAAGCATAACACCCCTATAATCAAAGCCGGGGTGGGTCTCATCTTCATGATTCCGCATGGAGGGATAATGCGTTTCGCCCTTTCCTTAACGGAACCAAGAATAAACAACGAGGCTGAATATGAAGCTTTGATAGCAGGTCTTGAGATCGTTGTCGATATGGGAATTGAAAACCTCCTCATATATGGAGATTCCCAGCTGGTCGTTAGCCAAGTAAATGGTGACTATCAAACGTGCAAGCCAGAATTGATCAGGTATGGTGAAAGAGTGCAGTAACTACTTATACAAATCCCCTCCTATATCCTGGAAAGCATACCACGGGCAGAAAATAGCAAGGCGGATGCATTAGCTAAGCTTACTTAGGAACTGGCTGACGAAAACCTCGATGACGTAAGGATAGTTGTGCAAAGCCACCCAGTTCTTCCGCCGGCAGAAATATCTTCGGGGGATTTAACAGAGTCATCTGAAGGAAAGGAAGCGACTAAACAAGTAATCATTCAAATAAAAGACGAAGAAATGATCAAGGATTGGAGGGAAGTCTTCATAGGCTACTTCAAATCCCATCGAATGCCCGAAAATGCGTCGTCAAGACATCAGCTCATGAAATGGGCTCTGTCTTTCGCTTTCGTCAATGATGCTCTATACAAGAGATCTCTTTACGGTTTGTGGCTAAGGTGCTTGGGGCTAAGAGAAGCAAGGAGAGTCATTCAAGAAATTCACGATGGACTCTGCGGTTCTTATCAGGCCGGGCCAAAGATGAAGCTGAAGATCAAGAAAATGGGTTACTATTAGCCCACAATGATTCAGTATTGTCTCGAATATGTGAAGCAGTGTCACTCGTGCCAAGTTCATGAGGACTTCATCCACCAACATCTAAATCTGCTACACCGAATGGTAGTTAGCTGGCCGTTCGAAATGTGGGGAACCGATATAATCATCCCCATTGAACCAGCGTCATCTAAAAGACACCGGTTCATACTGGCAACGACTGACTACTTTTCTAAGTGGGCGGAAGCAGTACCACTAAGGGAGGTGAAGACGGAGAATATTCTCCATTTCTTTAAGACACACGTCATCTACCGATTCGGCACTCCGCGGCGGATAATCTCGGATAATGAGCCAGCCTACAGGAGCCATAAGATCAGCCGCTTCGCAAAATAGCATAAACTAGACTGGAGATACTCTTCCTTTTATAATTCCCGAGCTAATGGTCTAGCTGAAGCTTTCAACAAGACCTTGACCAAGATTATAAAGAAAACGGTGTCCAAAAACAAAAAGGACTGGCATGAGAGATTGCACAAAGCTCTCTGGGCGTACCGAACGACGTTCAAAACGGCTATGAATACAACACCATACGCGTTGGTATTCGGTACTGAAGCAGTCCTTCCATTGGAAATAGAACTCCCTTCTCTCCGAGCACCGGTTCGATATGAGCTAAAAGATGATGAGAATGCGCATCTTCGGCTTGAGGAGCTCGACGCCTTCGATGAAACTCGCTTCAAGGCGTAGCAAAACCTAGAAGCTTACAAGGCAAGGATGATGAACTTATATGAAAAACTGACTAGGCCGAGAACATTCCGCCAAGGCGAACTCGTGCTAGTCGTCAAAAGGCCTATGATCCCCAATCATGCAAAATGGGGGAAATTCGAGCCAAACTATGAAGGCCCGTACATCATAGACAAGGTCTACCAAGGTGGCGCTTATTTGCTCATGGATATGCATGGCGAAAGACCTTTCCGGCCAATAAACGGTTGATTCCTTAAGAAATACCGCGCTTGACGAGTCACGACTTAGGTCAATGATAGATGACGACTCTCATGTCCGCTCGCTATCTTCCTGAGTCAAAAATCTAAGTGGTATTCGGCAAAACTTTACCTCAAATATAGCGACAACGGACCATAATGTCCTTAAACTAAAACTTCATCTCAAAAATGGTGATAATGGACCACTACGTCCTTAAAATGGCAACAGACCAAGATATCCCTAAACTAACAATGGACCGGAATGTTCTAAAACTAGTGCGCCACCTTAAACATGGCGTATCGTCCCATATATGACAATATCTGCCTTTGAGATCTGCATTGCAATCGAAGTCTCAACAGCAGAACTTGCAACTCAAGTACTACCGGCTACACAGCTACCGCAGCAATGAAGCCACTTCCCAAGTCCCATTGGCAAACCGATGAGTAAAAAAAAGGGTATGTCCACAAGCAAAATGGGCGCGGATGAAAACCCGAAAGGGCGCCATGCGTAAAAACAGCAGGGCTACCGGTGAATTTGTGAAAACCCGGAAGGGCGCGATCTCGCCAAAAAAGGTATATCCACAAGTAAAATAGGCACGGATGAAAACTCGAAATGGCGCCGTGAGTAAAAACAACAGGGCTACCGGCGAGCTTGTGAAAACCCAAAAGGGCGCAATCTCGTAAAATTTTCACTTACAAGATCCTTTCGACTCATAAGGAGAACTCCCCCTATGAGACCGTCACGGCTCGTAGGATTTAAAGCCTTAAGCCACAGGCGCTTAAACCTGTTCTTAAGCCATCATATTCCCCAAGTTGCCCTACAAGCAGTCCAATATTGGCCCTTGTATACAAACCACGGGCACAAATAAATATAGCCCTCACCTAGTTCCACCAATAGCGCGGAATGTCCGCATATGGTGAACGACACTTGTAAGTCCTCTCGACTTATAAAGAGAAAATACTCTTGTAAGATCCTTATGACTTGCAAGAGAAAATACCACTTAGGAGTCCTCATGACTTCTTGGGAGAACCTACACCTATGAGATCCTCTCGACTCGTAGGGAGAAAACCCTTTATGAGACCCTTACGGCACATAAAGTCAAAAGTCTTAGTTGACAGGATCCTAACCCTGTTTACTAAGCCACCTTTGTTCAAATCAGCAAAGGCAAATGATGATTCGCTCCTGAAAATATCCCAGTCGTAGCGATACTGATGCCTAAACCGGTATCAAATTCTAAGTGCTCTCAAGGCAAATGATGATTCGCTCCTGGCAATATCCCAGTCATAGCGATGCTGATGCCTAAATTGGTATCAAATTCCAAGTCCTCTCAAGGAAAATAATGATTCGCTCCTGGCAATATCCCAGTCACAGCGATGCTAATGCCAAAATTAGTGTCAGGATCCAAGTTCTCGACTCGCAACAAAAGTAGATTCATATGAAATAGCTGAAATGATAGGGCAACTCGCAATAAAAAAATCAGAGAGCAAAAAATATGTCCATATACATAGCTGAAATGATTGGGCAACTCGCAATAAAAACGGCGAGTAAAAATAAAAAATATGCATAGTCGAAATGATTGGGCAACTCGCAATAAAAAACAGCGAGTAAAAATAAAAAATATACGTAGCTGAAATGATTGGACACCGCGATAAAAATCCGAAATGATGGGAAATCGTGACTTTCGCGATATAAAAAGCTGAAATGATAGAGCATCGTAGAAAGAAAAAAAAATGAAACTTTGCCCTGCAGGTGAGTGCACATCAACCCCTGTATACAATCTATGGGCATAAACAAAAATGGAACCATATTTTCCCACCAGGCTCCATCAAAGGGAGAGCCAAGTCTTGACGGTTCACAAAACAACCTAAAAACTACTTCAACATTCGTCTTGTTACAAGATACAATGTCAACAACGGCGTTCCTTCTCACTCCAGCAGGATGCAGACGCGACGTTGATAAAATACCCCAGGGTCGAAACAGAACGGAGCCATGGCAAAATTCCTAGCTCCAAGTCTTGACGGTCCAGAAAACAACCTGAAGACTACCTTAATATTCGTCTTGTTACAGCAGACGCAACGTCAACAACGGCGTTCCCTCTCACTCCAGCAGGATGCAGACACGACGTCAACAAAAGACCCCAGGGTTAAAACAGAACGGAGCCATGGCAAAATTCCTAGCTCCAAATCTTGACGGTCCACAAAACAACCTGAAGACTACCTCAACATTCGTCTCGTTACAGCAGACGCAAAGTCAACAACGGCATTCCCTTTCACTCCAGCAGGATGCAGACACGACGTCAACAAAAGACCCCAGGGTCGAAACAGAACGGAGCCATGGAAAAATTCCTAGCTCCAAGTCTTGACGGTTCACAAAACAACCTAAAAATTAGCTTAACATTCATTTCGTTACAGCAGACGTAATGTCAACAAAGGCGTTCCTTCTTACTCCAGCAGGATACAGACGCGACGTCAACAAAAGACCCCAGGGTCGAAACAAAACGGAGCCATAGCAAAATTCCTAGCTCCAAGTCTTAACGGTTCACAAAACAATCTAAAGAATATCTCGACATTTTTCTCGTTACAGCAGACGCAATGTCGACAAAGGCTCCAAAATAGCCAAATCAAAAGGAAGCGAAGGCAAAATTCCTAGCTTCACGGTCTTGACGGTAACTCAAATAAAACCCAAAAGACTATCGGAAATCATCCCACACCAGTGCGGAGTGATTATGACTCATCGAGGCTCCCAAGCTGAGCCTAATCTCAAGTAAAAAGTGGCATGGCAATATTCCTAACGCTTGCTCTTCCAACGGTCAAACTGCCTAAGAAGATTACTTGAAGACGTCTTGTCCAGCCCCCAAAGGGATCAGAGACACGACAGTCACGGGGCTACTCAAACAACAACGTAAAGACTGCATATCGGGGAATGCATAAGCCAACGCGACGGTACCACATACTAAAACCTTGGTCCCATAAAGCCTAATGAACTTCTGTCGCAAAGAGCAGGGGTTATCTATAACGTTAGGACAAGTTTGCCTATAAACCCAAGGGAGGTAAACTGAATAAACTCATAAATGAGTCCATAAACTAGAGACTCCAGAATGAGTGAATAAACTACAAACTCCGAAATGAGTCCATAAACTAGAGACTCCGAAATAAGTGAATAAACTAAAAACTCCGAAATGAGTAAATAAACTACTTTACGCCAAGACAAGATATCGACAGAAAGAGAAGCGCTAGTATGAAATGAAAAATGTCTTTTATTCATGAATCAAAATGAATACAAGATACCCTTATTTATGAATTAAAATGAATACAAGTAAAAAAAGGGAGAATATACAGCGACAAAATTGTCTAAGCCGGCGGACGGTTCAATAATCCAGCAAGTTCATCGTTTTTCCTCTGGACTTCTGCTTCGAGCTCTATCAGTGCCGCAAGACGATTCCCTGCCTGTGCCTGTTGATTCTGGTATGAAGCAAACCGACTTTCAAGCTCTTTCTCGGTGACTTTGTGGGCTTCAACCATCTCACGTGTAAAAATAACAGCTTTATCCAGAGCCACTACTTCTGTGATGGCCTCTTGAAGTACCCACCAAATTTCATATGCACAAGTGGTCTTGACAGTGAGTTAGGCTTGAAGTTCCTCTAAAGCCTTTGAAGCCAACTCCCTAACTGAAAACTTCCGGTTGAGCCTTTTCTCGCATGCCTGGAGATTAGCCGCACATCGTTCGATCCATCCATGCAGGCTCGCTTTTACAGACAAGCTGTCAGAGGGAAGGCGTATGCATTCAATCCCATGAAGACAGGCCTTCACTCTGCGGCAATACTCAACCCAGGTACGCACAAATGCCTCGTCATGATAAGTGGCAATAACAGATAAGGAAGCGTTGGCTTCAGCAGCGAATTCTTCGGCCGCGACAGAAGTACCAGCGTGAAGATCTTCGATGAGAGCCGCCAGGGAATAAACGCACTGTTTTTCCATCCTCTCAGACACACGTCGGGCGTAAGGGCCTGGTGGCATAGGGATACGAGACTCTAATAGGGTCAGGGCTGGCAAAACTGTGAAGATATATATGCGGTCAGTTGTATTTTCAAATATAGAGTAAGCAAAACGAAGCCAAAAATAAAACGTCACTTACCCATAATCATGTAAGGTGGGTTTGAGAAATCCCTAGATCCATCAAGAATCTCGACGTCGTCGTCGGCTTCCCGAACTGTAGTTTAAAATGAAGGGCATATCAGCATCATGATAAAAATATAAAACAAAAGGGCAAAAGAATACCGACCTTGGCTAGAAGTGAGCACTATGCTTTGTGGAGGTATCGCTTGCAGGGCTGCCATGTCAAGCAATCGCTGAAAGTTTTTCCTCGGGGAAAGATCCATAATGGAAGCTGCCAGCTCCTGCAATTCTGAGGGAAGGAAAAGTTTAGATAACGAGGGGTCGTTAAACAAAATGTGTATGTATATAAAATTACCTTCGATACTTCGCCCGCCTTGAACTGGAGGGATGGCAGCTTCGGCAGCCTTCTCTACACCTTCAGGTGCATCACTGAGGATATTTGTGAAATTTATAGCCGGCATGGCAGTCTCCAATAGAGAGGCAAAAGCCACCGCTGAAGGCCCCGAGGCAGGGATAACAGTTTCAGCAATCTCTTCTACACCTTCCGGTGCGTCACTAGAGATATCCATGGGATCTATAGCCGGCAAGACCACCTCCGCTGGAGGAATAGACGCTGAAAGGATAGAAGCCATCACTAGAAGCTCCACAGCAAGGATAGTAGCTTCAGTAATCTCCTCTACACCCTCCGGTGCGTCATGGGAGATATTCGTAGAATCCGCAGCCATGGCTCGATCTGGGCTCAAACCTACTTCCGCTGCAGAAGTCCCTGCAAAGTTTTTGCAAAGATAAGGAGACGTGAAAGTAATACAAATTACTTGCCAAAAGAAAGACACGAAAAATACACATACCAATACGCAAAGAATCCTGAAGTATGGCTTTTTCGAGCCGTTGTTCTTTTCTGATCATATGCGCTCGCTGGGTTTCAATCGCAAGTAAATGTCTGCCCGTCTTCAGTGCAAGCTCATATTCAGAAACAACCGAGATGGGCTGTTTGAGAGCATGTTCTTCTTCCATTAACAGAGGGCCTATGGGTACTCTACGTAATAATGGGTCAACGTCATAGAATACAACGGGGGGAAGGCTTTCTTCGGGATGCGCACGTTTTCAGTCTCATCTCGTGAGCGCCTTAAAGCCTCGGTCAACTGCGTGGCCTCCTCGGCAGACGGACCAGGGAAGAGAAGACCGTCGTCCGGCTCCTGTATAAATATCGGCTCGTCCTGAATAAAGGGCTCGGATTCAAGCAAAGTGTCGAGTAGGCCGGCGACCGATTTCTTTCTCCTTTTGGAGCCCGTGCTAACGCTAGCGGAGGAGCGCTTCCTCCCCTTTGGTACTTTGGAATGGCACTACCCAACTTCGCCTTCAGTATCACCCTTTGGTGATGCCACCGCGGGTGCTTTATCAGAAACTTCCGCCTCGGCTCTAGTACGCACCGGCATACCAACAGTGCGAGGGGCTGATTCTACTTCTGCGGCTTTAGAGATAAGCACCAAACCGCTATCCCTCAGAGGAGGGAGAACCACTGACTGTGGTAGCAATGAGGCGCTAGTGACCTAAGCCGGAACGGGAGCTCTACACTCGAAAAGCACCCATCTCTCCTCTGCAATGACCGGGCCGACCCGATGGCGATACCAACCCTTGAAGGACCTCACAGGCCTCGGAAGATAGTCGGGCTCCGGGATCATGAAGAGGGAGCCAGTGTTTAACCGTATGAAATGATGAATGACATTACGAGTAACCTCCAGGGAGAGGGCAGGCTCAACTAAAAATGCTTCGAGAGGAACTCCCTGGTTGTAGTCTAACTGCTGGGCGAAGCATTGCGGATTACACCACGTGAAGAGAACAGTGTCATTCTGGCGGAACACCAAATAACCCGGCCTGATTGAGTATAGGTTCATAATCTCCTTAGGCTTTAAAGCCAGAACACCATTCTTTGACAAATCAAACAATTGTTGAACAGGCCCTGCTGGAGCAGAGAGGACTCGATCGCTAAAAATCATTCCGCCTTCATTCAAATATGGATTGAGTAGTATGCGGAGAGCCCCTAACTGGGTCGAATCAGGAGCGGAAGCATCAACCAATCTCCTGATCCGCGGGGAAGTATATGAATCATAAAATTTTGGCCGCTGGTGCGCAGCGAGTGCTCATAACACGTGCATATCGATCCACGACGTGAAGTAGTGGAGGGAGAAATTCACGGTATCCGCACCCGGGCTTAAAGTATTAGCAGCAACGCTTAACCTGTGATATAAATGCGATAATCCCGCAACGCCAACAGATAATTGCGCACCTTCAGATATGCGGTGAGCAGGGTAGAAGACGAGGCTCTCATGAAACGTCGATACATCGGCATGGCAAACCAGCTAAGCCAGAGACTGATAAAGCTGATAAAGAAAGTTTCTTCGTCCATGCCAGGGGCCGCGATCGCATCGAAAGATTGGGCCAATGAGTTTGGAATATAAAACTGCGGTAGGTATTTCTCTTTGGCCAACAGTTTCTTTAGTCCGAATCCAAAAGGGTCTTCAATTTTCGCAAATTTTGGAGCCTTCTTGGATAATACATCCTCGCGGAGAAAGCAGATAATGAAAGCATCAAAAGCGACACCTTGTCCTTCCGATATCACGAAAAGTTTTTTAAAGATACCCAGGGCCTTGATTAGACCTGGGTGCTTGTGACGAACGGCGTTCTCAGTCATTAGGCCATCAAGCATAGCGGGCACCGTAGCAAACACGTACTCATCAGGAGGCAGTAACTCTTCGTAATGCTCTCCCCCGATCGGCAACCATGAAATTTCGCGAAACTCCTCAAATGAGATCGAGACTTCACGATCCCCTAGCAAGAACGTATTTGTGGGAAGATTCCAATGGTTCAAGAAAGTCTTAACCCACCAGAAGTGAGAGGCATGAAAATAGAATAATGACGCGTACACTGCTTGGTACAATCCAACCTTCTGCAGCCGTGCGCGTTGGGCGGAAAGAATGTATCGAGCCTAAGAAAGGTAGTCCACTGGATGGCGTGGGGTAACGCCTACCTTATACACCTGCCCCCAGGGTCGGGCTTCGCCCTGGCATATCTGACGCCCCAAGATATCAATGGCCATCATAAGTTGATTAGGTATCCCCTTCATCGACGGATCAAGCCGACTCGTGGGGGTCCAATTAACCGCTTCCACCGTATAAGCCGTGCGCGGACGCTCTATCAATGACATCGAGCCGATAGGTTCTGTTGGCACTCCACAAATAAAGCTACGGCGGCCCCTGATGATATGACCGTATTACACCCTCCATAAGAGAAGACTTGTATGGCCCTTGTCATGCGTCCTAATCATCACCATAACCTTCTCGTCCGATGGCGATTGTGGAAAAGCAACTTCTGAGCGTGTGTAAGGGAAGCCAAGAAGTGAGGCTATCGTTCCTGAAATAAGAGGGGAAAGGAAAAACCCATTTTAAAAATATATATATAATAATAAAAATAATAATAAAATAATATAAAAAACAAAAAAACGTGATGTTTGTTTCACGGGACCATTGGTGACAAAACTAATGGACCCCACAAAATCAATATGGCGGCTCACCAATGATTAGACAAGATAATCATTGTGAGAATCAAAAAGGATTCTCATTAAATAGACACTAGAGTTTAAACAAACTCTGGGCATCCTCAAAGAAAAATGAGTTCTGTTAAAATACCCAACAAGTTCAAATTTGTGGAAATAAGGGTAAAACCCTATAATGAAAATCTACTCGAGAACACCAAGGAATACAATTCCCAAAAGGCCTTCTTGATCTTTCAGAGCTAAGCTCTTTGTTGAGGAATTAAATTCCTTTTAAGCAATGGAATTAAATTCCAGAAACCCCCATGCTGGGAAACGAAAAAATGGAATTAAAATTCCAAAAATCCTCAAAGATCGGAGGAGAAATGCCCGATCTTCGAAGACATTGGGGTTACTACACAAAAGATTATGCCTTTTTGAATTTCTAAGAGATCGTTTCCAGAAGAGAGCAAAGCTCTTGCGGTGGATTTAAAATCCAGAAAAATAATTAGAGAAAAGAGGTTACTTTTTCCTAAGAGATAAATGTTGTTCAAGATCTTTACCCAAAAGAGTTTTTTTAACAGAGTTTAACTCTGAAATTTCAACAGACAGAGAACTTATCTCTAAAAGGAGAATTAAATTCTCAAGAGAAAGGCTAAGGAAGAAGACGAAGGAACAATGGCCATCTCAAGAACCAAGCCCTCGTATTTATAAGACATGATTGGAACGGTTCATCTCCCCGTTCCCCTAGGCAATCCAACGGCTGTAAAAGTGGACAGCGTTGCACTCACGTGCAAGCCACGTGAGAGCAACGCTGTGGGGGTATTTATTTCCTTATAAAAAAAAGAAGAAGATGAGAGAAAGAAAGGGGGAAACTACCCACTAAACATAGCTTCACGTGTTAAACACGTGAGCGCCTATATGCAAAGCATATAGGCACTGCAATTAAATTATAGATAGGCTAACAAACTCTCACGTGTTAAACACTGAGCGCCTATATGAAAAGCATATAGGCGCTGCAATTAAACTACATATAGGCTAAACAAAGCCTCACGTGTTAAACACGTGAGCGTCTATATGAAAAGCATATAGGTGCTACAATCAAACTACAGATAGGCTAAGGAAAGCCTCACGTGTTAAACACGTGAGCGCTTATATGCAAAGCATATAGGCGCTGCAATCAAATTACAGATAGGCTAAGCAAAGCCTCACGTGTTAAACTCGTGAGCGCCTATATGCAAAGTATATAGGCGCTGCAATCGAACTACGGATAGTCTAAACAAAGCCTCACGTGTTAAACACGTGAGCGCCTATATACAAAGTATATAGGCGCTGCAATCAAACTACAGATAGGCTAAACAAAGCCTCACATGTTAAACACGTGAGCGCCTATATGCAAAGCATATAGGCACTGCAATTAAACAACAAAGCCTCACGTGTTAAACACGTGAGTGCCTATATGCGAAGCATATAGATGCTGCAATCAAATAACAGATAGGCTAAATAAAGCCTCACATGCTAAACACATGAGGACACCTCCTTACGTAGAATTAAATTCTACTTAATGAACCGTTGGATCAAGGATCCAACGGTAATTAGACATAGAATTAAATTCTATTGGGAGGAATATTTTCTGTTAAACAGAGAATTAATGGATCAAAGATCCAAAATATTTTCTATATCTTTCTAAATAGAGAAAGATTATACTCTGTTAAACTAAGCACCCTTGGATTAAAAATCTAATGGTGATTAAAATGTCACCGCTCGATAGAATTTTATTCTATATATGGGAGAATATTCTGAATCTTGTTAAAAACAAGAACAATATCTTCTGTAAAATAGAAGTCCATGGATCAAAGATCCAACGGTAGGTAAAATTCCAAATCAATTCTGAGACCAATTAAATCAATTGGGATTTCTCAATGAGAGATTTTCGGAGAATCAAACAAACTTCTCTCCACTATATAAAGAGCCAGAGACTTTAAGTCTTAAAAAAAAGAAAGGAGGAGAAAAAAAAAGGGAGAGACAAACGCAGAGAGAGAGAGAACTCCACAGAGGCTTAAAAAAAGGAATATACGGTGAGCTTTTGAGGAACAAGAGAATTTGCTTCCTTGAAACACTAGGTAAAAAGAAAACACCTATCATTTGCCTCCCTAAAGGTTTAACCCTTCATTTAAGAACTCGGTTCTTTCCCTTGGTTGAGATTTGCAGAGGCAAATCTCCCTATAAGTTGAGAATTTAATTCTCATCGGGGAGATTTTGCTCTGCAAGATTCAAAACCTAGGGGAAAAGAACTATGTTTCATAAAGAAAAAGAGAGAAAAAGAACGGGAACACATAGGAATTTAATTCCTCCAAAAATTAGGGTTTAACCCTATATTAAGAACTTAGTTCTTCAAAAAAATAAAAAATAGTGATCCAAGCTCTCCAAGGACAAATCATTGGTGCTTAGCACTATTTCGAAGCCTCACGTGTTTCCTACGTGAGTGCTTTAAACAAACGAGGAAAATAACCAAAAATTCCTCACGTGTTTAACACGTGATTTGTTTAAGAGGAAGACAAATAAAAGAAAAAGGAAACTTCAATACTCTATCATCAATAAAGGAAAAAAGGACACCCACGTGCTTTGCACGAGAGCCAAGTGTTTAGCACTTATATAAAAGAGGGGGAATAAAATCCAAAGAGCAATTCCCATATGTGGGGTGCCTCATGTGTGTCACGTGAGCGTCATAAAACTCTAGTGTTTAACACTAATCCAGTGCCCACATGAAACGCACGTGAGCACTGTATTCCTCAGTACTTAGCACTGTCGGAGACTCAATCTTAGCCCAAATTGGCTAAAGTTTTCTGAGTTTAGACCTCTGTGATACTAAAACAACCGAGCCCTCTGTGCTCATGTTTTTCCAAATTGACCTTAGTCTCAAAAATGACTAGTGGTCTCCCATTGATGAAATCCCAAATGATATTCATTTTATATCTCCTAAGATAATTTTAGTCTTAAACATGACTAACTGTCACGACCCGGAAAAGGCACGTGACTGGCACTTGAATCACGTGAAGTTTATAGAACCCCACCTAATTCAAGTAAGCCAAAAGCCTAGAAATCTAAACCTTTTTAGGGGGAAAATAATGGAGGTGCAGTTTTGAAATAAGGTTTACTGAAATCAAACTTATACTTATATTTACATAAGTAGTAATATATGAAAACGCTATATTTGTATCTAACTTCAAAACCCTTTTTGTCGTTTGAAATTCGGGCAGCACCTCCTTTGTAATTTTTAACCCAAAAACGAATACAAGCAATAATATATAAGGCATCCCCAAGCGGGAGCTAACTCTTCGCCAATTGGTGGAAACAACCATGCAAGATAATATAAATATACAATGCCGAAGGGCGAGAATCAAAACTCAGAAGAAAGCGAGAAAACTAAGCATAATTAAGAAAATCCCAACAATAAAGAATACAAGAGCGCGACTCTAAGGCCGAAAAAATATACAAACCGTGGTCATCTAAGTCTACTAAATATACAAGTCTAGTTGATGGAGCTTTAACTAGATACAACAAATATAAAGTACATGTGCAACGGTGGTCATGATGCAAGTGAACCCACCTACCAAGCAATCACCCTAAAGAAATGATGTGCCAGCAAGCCGCAACGGAACATATACGGCCGAACCTGCAAGAAAACTGTGGCACAACGTGGGTGAGTTGACAACTCGTGAATAGAAGACATCACCGAGTAGAAATCACATGTATGACGATCTCCTAGGTCATACAGTAACATACTTAAATATAACTCTGAAACATCTAGTAGTGGCATGGGTAATAATCTAAGCATGAGTGTAATACCAAGGACTCGTGTCAGTGCCTCAAGTAGCAACATGTCATATATATGATGTATGAATGCATCGAGAATGAAATCAGAATATATCTGTATGAGAAAGCTGTGTTCTTATCTCAGTAAAATTTTAGTATAAAAACTGGAGTATCATCAATTAAATCGACAGAAATCCGTGTCAAATATTGACACAAAATCCTCAAATCCCGGGTTCTGCCAGTCCGGATCGGCCCATATCATCCAATCTCATGACTATGGTCGGTATCCTCCGGATATCTGCCGTGCCAAATATCACCGGTAGGTAGTCTGCCCCTGCCAGGCTCATCGTCTACAACTCGAGCTTCTTGCCCCGGGGTACCTTACCGGGTCCACCATGTACCCGAAACGGTTCATCCTATTCCTCGAATCAGGTCTCGAAAAACAACTTAATCAGGAAAACTCATGGTGGACGCCATATAAATCATATCATGAGAAAACCGCAACTAGCATTTTTAAAATGATGATGAGTTTATAAAATTCTTGCGGTTTTTCCCCTAAATCCAGAAATCTCATGGAAAATCCAAAATCCTAAAATAAAGAGTCAATAAGCAGTGAATATCGGCATAAAGCCCACAATATTGCATAACAGAATGAATATATAAATGCATGGAGTATCTAAGGAATGCAATATCTAAACTAGTATATGAGAGCAAGCATACTAATAATATGTTGAAACTACCAGCTAGCAGGTTATACCAATGAAGTGACGTTTTCTAAAGTGTACGTGACATGGTAATTACCGATGCTGATGTGTGTGAGCCGGCAAGCAAGTGTATGTGGAATATACGCATCATCGGTAATGATACTGGTGTCCTTACAGAAGGGATTCATAATAGCTAAAGAAACACATGTAATAAATATACAATGCAATGAGAACAACATAAATATAACAGAAAAACGAAAAGTAAACGTAACATTATAAAATATACATATCTGTATATGAGTCATACAGATTTAGTGTTTTGAAACAGCACGAATCGTGGTTTTTTGAAAAGTAGGGGCTACAGTGTTTTTGAGAAACGATGTGTCCTTTGAAAAATCCGTGGCATCCCTCGGGTTGTCCTTTGAAAATACTCATGATTCATTGGTTTTGAAAATAGGTATGACTCAAGCCTAGTCTAACATCTATTTAACAACTAAGAGACTAAACTAAGGAACTAGTCAGAAGGATAAGAAAATCTACATATATTCCGAGTCGATATATCTAGTAGTCAGTGATCCAACCTCATAGCGTTACGTACTGTATAATACATAGTACGACATTCTTGAGTCAAGAGTGCAGATCAATCATCTTATACGTCTCGTACGGCAATATCCATCGTACGGCATCCTCAAAATCGAGGGTACGGGTCAAAATCATTCATAATATCATCATTCGTACAATATCATGATTATGGGTACGGTTCTAATGTCTCGTATATTCAAATATTATCAACTCACATATTATCGTATGTATGAATACATATCACCCAACGGTCCATTATAATATCATATCATATACCATATTACGACTCAATCACATATCAAAATCTCACGGTATCATGCCTGATCATATCAACTCATCTCCACATATCACATACAATCCTCATCACCCGTGCACACACACACACACACACACACATACATACATACATACATACATACATACATATATATATATATATATACTCACACATATACACACAAAATCAAGTGCGTGTGTGTGTGCGTGTTTGTGTGTCTATATATAACTTGCGATTCGCCACCAAGGTAATCATCTTATGGATAGGTCTTCGACATAATCTAACCTAAGGTCTTCTAAATACCCTATTTTCTAAGTAGCCAAATATCACATCCAAACTTACTAATATAGTAATACCCTATTCTACTGTTGCGGGGTTGCTATACGCCATCCATCCGACTTTCCTCATAGATATACATCTATTCAGCTTGATGCTTTCTTGCCAAAGTCAATAACGCCACGCACTCCTTGTCTTCCCGAAAATCTATGTGAAGGTACCTACAATTCAACGCATATCGTATCGACATCAAAATCAAGTCCGAAAACCGATATGGCAAACTAAATATGCATAGGTTAGAACCTATGGTCCACGCATCCAAGAACAACCAAACAACTCCTGACTTTGACGTACAAACGTCAAACGACCGAGTCAAAACTAAAATACACAAAAACCAAGTTTCAAAAGTCGAAAAACATCGCCAGAAATCAAGTAAAACGACTCTATATTTTAATTAATATAAAATTAGACATTTTTCATACAGGGTAGTTCTAGTTATCTAAAAAGTGAGCTATAGACCAAGTTTTAGACCCTAACTCAAAAATTGGGCCGCAAATTGTGGCCAAATCGAATAAAACGGCGTCCAAAATATGAAGGCTTGGGCTTGGATTTCTAGGGTAGCTTCTTAGTGGTCTGCACATCTCACTATATCTGCAAAATATTTTTCAGGGTCTCCGGGTCATAGTAGATCCTAATAAGTCATCACAATTCCCACAAAAACCCGATATCGGAAAATCTAAAGTTCAAGTCTTGAGGTTTAATCTCTGATTTTGTCCAGAATTCTAATACTAGATGGATTGTGGTCACTATCTAATACTCAATTTCATTATTCACACATTAAGAAATCACCTAACCCTCAATTAAGAATTTTCAAAGATCACCAAACCTTCACAAATTAACTCATAACTACACTGGAACATTAGAAACAATAAAAACTTAACTAAACACATGGGATTTACCTCATTTGGCAACTAAGGAAAAACCCTAGATGATCCCAAGGCTCAAAGTCCAATCTTGATTCCGCCAAGAGGTTTGTAGTAAGGTTGGGATCAATTTTTATGAAGGGATTGTGGGGTTTTTGTGAGGATTTTGGTGGTGGCTATGGGTGGTAGTGCTGGGTTCCCTAGCACGGCAGTAAGGTTTCGGGAGGCATCGTCCATGCCAATTTCAAAAATTTGCCGTTCTAGTTAACCCTAACCTAAGAATCTTTACTAGAAAATCCGAGGAATACATATGTAAACAACTTTACATCTAAGTGAATGAGAAAGAAAACCTTTGTAGACCGGTACTTCACTTCTAAAGTTTTGTGTAGTAGTCCCTTCGCTCCAACTCTCCCGGACTCTAGAGAGGGTTCACATGAAGAAATGAACAAGTTTGCTCAATGTCTTCGAGGCCGAAAATGATCTATGTCGAGGAAACTCAAGCTCATGCTACCTCTTCACTAATGGTGAAATTTGTGATGCAAACACCCAAAACTAAATGGCTAATAGTAGAGGATGATGAAGTAGGAAATGGGCTCACTTTAGATTTAATTTTCTCACTTAGAAAAAAGCTAGCAAGCTTTTTCTCATGAAGAAGAAGATGAAGAATGAAAATGAGAGAATGAACTCATGAGGTGAGAATAGCAACCATGTGTGAGTTAGTGTTATACAATAACTCATGTAGAGAATAAACCATGGGTAAACAATAATGGTTGGGTTAATAAATATCTCCAAGTAAAACAAAAAGAGTGGACTTGGTCAATGGTTTTACAAGCTTCTACAAGCTTCAACCATGTGACAATTTCCAACCAATTTTAATTTACTTTAAATAAATAAAAACCCATTATTATTTTAAACATGGTGTGAGTCCCATACACCCATGTTGCATGTGGTATCAAGCATGATACATAAATAATGTACATATATCACATATATACTAAATGTACACAAGTGAGAAAAGAAATCTTAAGTGAGCTAATATTAGTTAATGTATGTTAATATATCAAATATATAATTATACATCAAATTATTAAATCAACACTTGATTTAATAATCCGGCTATATCACATACAACCGACTAATATCAAATGTAACAATCTATCGAATCAACACTTGATCCGATAACCCGACTATATCTCATATAATCGACCGATATCACATATCGTGAGAATAGAATGCGCTATCACATATGCGCATATCACATATGTGCTCCTGCGCATATCACATATGCGGTCCTGCGCATATCACATATGTGCTCCTACATAATTTTTCTTGAACCAGGAAACCTCTATATAGGACTCTAAAGACCCGTCAATACGCCGGCAGTAGGTGATGATCATATCAAACACCTACAAGCCGCAAGCGGTCTGCTAAACGTAACGGCCATCCGGATATTGAGCGATCAGAAGACCAACAAGCAATCCTGCTCATACTCCTGCGAATCCAATCAGTAACACTACCGTACAGTCCGGTCTCTTCGTCTGATATGTCGCATATCTCGCCTGGGGGTGGTAAGCATCAGACCCCAATAGCTTGATAAGTCATGCCGATGTGAGGCTCATAACGGGTCGAGAAACTACTGATAACACTTACCAGTAAATCTCAGAAAAAACCCTGGCCTGGGACTTCCCTGTTGTTGCCAATTGAGCATAGCGCAACATCAACCCCTAATACTGGGTGAGACGAAATCCCCTCTTATCGCTCATTGCCTCCATATGACTCGGGACTGTACCCAAAAACCACCGTTTTGCACATTCTCTTGAACGTGGTAAGGTAGAAATCAAAGCACTGTGGGAATCACACAAGACTCTATGACGACCTCGGGTCGACAGACTAACCTGTACCAGTGTCACCAGAGAACTGCCATCTGACGTGAGGTACAATAAAAATCTAGGAGTTCTCGGCGAGTCCGTCCAGTGTACCAAGTCTCCACTAAGCACCCATATATCATCTCTGATGTCAAACACCAATGGATATGAGACCATCCATCGCCCATCTACATGGGTAGAGAAGGTATACGCTAGTCTACTCTGGTATATCGATGCCCATCTCGATACACCCATAACTAGGGACATTAAAGGATGTACTCACGGACTACCTTTGTCCCACTAGTATGATCCGCATCATAATCCAGGTAGTCAAGTAAACATCCTAAGGGCTTTATCAACTTATAACAGAGAGACAATCAGTGTATATGTTAAGATAAAGAGTAACCAGATAGCATACTATCATGTCGAGCAAGAAAGTCCTTCCTATGTATGTCCAAGCATCCACTATAATATACATCACATGAACAATAATAGCCTCTAGGGCATACATACAACTAACAATCTCCCACTTGCACTAGGGTCATATGTTGTAGTATCCAATACCCAATAATCAGCAGTGGTTGTAGTATCTCATACGCAACCATCATATAAAGGTCTCTCTTGGGAAAAGGCCTTTGTAAGTGGATCCGCCGTGTTGTTCTCTGAGTCTACTCTCCTAACCTCGATCTCCCTGGAGATCACCATCTCTATGATTAGGTGATACTGGCTTAGAATATGTCTGGGTCACTGATAGGACGGGGATTCCTAGGCATAAGCCATAACTCCATTATCATACAATGGTAGGAACGAAGTTCATCTCATGAACTAATATACACCCAGATTGCCTCTTTGCTAGCATCTTTAGTAGCGATGTATCCAGCCGTTATCGTTTAGTTTGCCACGGTATATAGCTTGGAACTCTTCCAACATACCGTCCCTCTACTGAGGGTAAAGACAATGCTTGTGACTGACATTCAGTCGACTTTACCACCCTGGAAGCTAACCAGTGATTCTCCCCAGGATCTATTGATACCATTTCACTACATCTAGTGAGAATACTAACATCCACTTAGATCTATCTCATAGATCCAAAACCCAGGATTTAGGAGGTATCACCTTGATCCTATATGGAGAATCAATGTGATAAGAGGATATTGATCGAGCATAGCATAGGAAACTCTTTTCCTATCTAGAGTATATAATCCACGTACAATACGAGGATGACCACCTTACTCTCTACTACCCTTTTGTATATACAAGGTTCATCTACCATTTTGATGAAGTCAAACACTTCGAATGCCACATCAAAACAGATGATCCAACTCCGCGATGCCTGATTTAACCTGTAAAGCAACTTGCATACGTTTCCGTTGCTCCCACTGTCTACGAAGCCCTCTGGCTGTGTACTTATAGATGCTTTCTTCTAAATTACTATTTAGAAAAGCAGTCATGACACACAACCCCCAAATATCATAGTCATGGTATGTAGCAATGGCTAGTAGGATCCGGATGGACTCAAGCATAGGCACCGAAGAAAAGGTTTCATCATAATCCACACCTTGTCGATGACGAAAACCTTTTACAACAAGTCTAACTTTGAAAGTCTTAACTTTTCCATCTACACAAGGTAATCTTCTCAAGATATACTTGCTCCTGATGGGGGTTTAACCCTTCAGATATAGCAGCCAAAGTCCATACTTTGTTGGTGTATAAGGATTCCATCTCAGATTGCTTAGCATCCAGCCATTCTTACAGAGTCCCCACTCTTGATGGCCTGCTCGAAACTTAGTTGGGTCATCATCTCATGATACAATCCTCGCTCCCACTGTCATTGAGAAAACCGAAGTATCTCTCAGGTGGATGAGAAACCCTACCAGATCGGCGGAGAGGCCGAGGTTCGTCAGAAGTTATTGAGTCCTCCGGTTCTACCAAATCATCAGCTGTAGTTTGTATAGCTGGAACTTATTCCAGTTCTACCTCATGACCACTAATTTCTTCACAAGAAATTCCTTTTCTAAAAAGGTGGCATGTCAAGAAACAAAACACCTTTTGTTCCTCAATGCGGTAGAAGATATTCCCTTGCGAATGCTTGGGATATCCAACAAACTTCCACAGAACTGGCCTTGTCTCGAGCTTGTCCGGATTTTGCTTTTAGACGTAGGCCGGACAACCCTAAATCTTAACTTACTTAAGACATGGGCTCTTCCCATACCATATCTCATATGGAGTAGTAGGCGCCTGATTTGGTTGGAACCCAATTCAATAGGTATGCAGCTTCTCAAGTGCATAACCCCAAAAGGAAATAGGCAACTCAGTAGTACTCATCATAGAGCGCACCATATCTAATAGGATGCGATCGCTCCGCCCCGATACACCGACGTGCTGTGTTGTATACGGAGGAGTAATGCTAAGAGAGAATCTCATTCTCCTTTTGAATAGTCCAGGATCTCCATGCTCAAGTATTCTCCTCACTGATCACATGAAAAGACATAATACTTATACCCTTTTTGGTTCTCTACTTCTGATTTATATTCTATGAATTTCTCAAAAGATTCAGACTTGTGTTTCAACAGAAACATATGTCCGAATCTTGAGAGATCATCAGTGAATGTAATGAAGTACAAAGAACCAATCCTGGCATGTGTAGACAGGGGACCTACATACATCATCATGTATCAATCCCAAGAGTTCACTAACTCTTTCTCTGTTTCCAGTAAACAGAACTATGGTCATTTTATCTTTGTGACATGACTGGAAAGTTTCACATGATGTAAATTCAAACTGATTTAAATATACATCTTAATGTAACTTAGCTAGTCTATAATGACTCAAGAAGGATTCGTTCATTTCTGAACTCTTCTTCTTGTGTGTGTTGTGTACGTTAAGAATTGTGGTTTGATTTAGAATGTATATACTTTTAGATAACGTGCCTGAACTGATCAACTCTTGATATAGAAAATGTTCAAAACATTATCCAGCAATACAAAATTATATCCTTCTTTAGTAAATAAAGAGACTGATATAATATTGCATATCAGGTTCGGTATCTAATAACATTCGTTCAGAATCAATGTATTACCATTTGGTAATACAAGGTGATAACTGCCAACACCTTGGCTGCAATAATTGCACCGTTTCCATCTCTTGAAACTTTATTACCCATTCTCAGTTCTCTACCAATCTGTAGCCCATGTAACATATTACATATATGGGATCCTGATCCGGTATCTCATACCCAGGACGTAGAGGATACTGAGAAACAGTTCTTGGTAATGAACACACCCGAAGAAAATGCATCATCATGCACTTTCTTCGTTTAGGCGGCACGGAAATCCTGGTAATCCCATATTTCCTGCTCGGTCTTATAACAATTATAAGTTGGAGCGGGACCAACGTTCCCCAGCACAGTATAAAAAGCGGGTTCGGTCAATACATCCATATTATTATCTTGATTAAGGCATGACATGGTCGCTACCTGGAGAGAGAGAGAAAAGAAAACACTCAGCGTATGCTCTTACAAGATTAGATTGGTTATTATTTTATCTAATCAGGATAGCTCCCACTGTTTTTATCAAATCTTCCTTCAAACCCTAAAAGGAAAGACTAGCCGGGATTAATTACACTCTATAAGTTCGCCAAACTTTCGGCCAGGCCAGTGTCGGTACTTTGAGGGAGATTCCTCGTGCTTTTGCACGGACCTAATTAAAATAAACCTCATTTTCCTAGGGGCGTAACCCCGTTGACACCTTTCTAGATACCTACTCGATCGGCTAATTGTAGAGTGCAAAACTCTCCCAGGAGTAACAATTACTCACAGTGGGTATCGGGATCCAACTATCTCATAGAAGGTTTGCAATCTTATTTCAAATTTCAACACTTGAAATTCCCGATAATTTTGCCCCTAGCATCCTATGATCTTGACGGAGGTCAACAAACCATAGGCTACCAGTCAAGTTCAACCCATACATTTCATGATTGAATTAAACCCACCCGCACGACCCTTGACAGAGGTCAAAAATGTCACACGACTACCCTAACTCAATCGCATCATATGCTATAGCAGATAAGCATTAGTAGTTACCGCACACTACGCCTTGACGGAGGTCAACAAACGCAGCACGAATACTAACTACTACTTATCTGAAATGACGGAGGGCTACGATTGATTTTTTAGAAAACCTTTTGCGTAATGAACTTGATATCATTGTAGAATCAAGTGAATTTTAAAAGGAGTGTTTTTTAGGCTTTTACTAGTTTTGCTAAAGAGCTCACTCCCGGTGAAGGGATCTCGGCTCTTTCCTTATCGAATAAGGTGCAGGATATTACACAAATACCACTATGCAAAACAAAAACTATAGAAGCAATCAAAAGACAAACCGAGTGGGTTGTAGCATCTGCCATTTTCGCTAAAGAGCTCACTCCCGGTGAAGGGATCTCGGCTCTTTCCTTATCGAATAAGGTGCTGGATATTCTACAAGGAATACCGCTATGCAAAGCAAGAACTAGTGCTACCAGTTTTTAAAACAAGTTTTTACAACATTTTTAGGTTTCTTTTATTTCATTAATCTCATTAATGAAGTCCCATCATTTATGCTTCCTAAGCATCACAGAAGAAACGAAAGCAGTAATATTTATATATCATATATATAATATAAGCATTCGTCTCAATATATCACAGTGATCACATCACAGAGCAGCATAAGAAAACATATGAAATATTGGATATTCTAGAACTTCCGTGTTTTATATTAAGCATGTATAAAACATGGATTCCATGGTCGTGATGAATAGCCAAACCCACATCCCTAGATCCCTACGAGAGCAGCAAGCAACCCTACCAATTCTAGAGTTAGGAGACCCGGACTTGACTCCTCGAGACGGTCTCCCACTGGACCCTAGAACCCGGTTACTTGTGCTCGCCTCCTTGGGTCTATCCTAATGCGGAAAAGTAAATAATATACATCAATGGTGACATCATCCTCAACCCGGAAGTGCCCCAATAAAAGAATATTACATGTATTGAATTTTACATGAATGAAAATGAAAAACTCTCATCTCACATAAAAACCCCCGGTTATTCAAAACACGACGATCCAATATAACATATCACAGCAACACATAATATCACATGTCATCAACATAAGTAAATATGCGTATCCCAATTGTCGTTGCATATAGTAACGAAACCGGCGATACACCACATATTACACTTACGATCGCAAAAAGGAATGTGAAAAACTATAACAATTGGAATCCACAACCAACTTACACATCATAAACCCAATGTATCACATACTTTGGATTTCTGCCCAACCTACTTTGGATTTCTGCCCAACCATTTGAATTCCTTAGACATCTCATGCCTAACAATTATAAACCCCGCATTTTAGTCTCGATATCGAAAACACTTTTCAATATCAAGTCGGGCAATTCAACAAGATTCCCGACATCCTGATCGAATACTCGTCGAAAACTTTAGTAGACGACCGCACCCCCGATACCGTCTACGAAGTGCACTTAAGCGGAACACCGCGGCCGCGAGCACCCAGACGGATACTTTTGGCAACGGGGTTCTCCTACAGTCACTTGGTCGGGGCTATGGGGCATAGCTATCTACTAAGGTTACCCGATGAGTATCGGCGTACGCTACGTGATTGCGACGGACTTTTGATCACATCAAAGTCCCGTGGCAACCGATCAAATGACACTAAATTGCTAGATTTATAAAATTCAAATTAGTTTTCTTGTGGATTCCAAGTATTATATCACAGTCACAGATAGCTAAAAGAAGTTAAACTTTTCGATCGAATAGAAGACACCCAAAATTTCCAAACAAGCTCAACACTTGAGCGGAGTTCAAAAAGTACCCAGAACACGCCACAGCTCCAATGAACCATCCGTAGAAGGGCCGACCTATGCCTCACTCATGTCGCCATGGAATTGCGGCAAACCCTAGGGTATTACCGCGGTTCCGCGATCCAAAAAGTCAAGTTTGGGTATCGTTCTTCTAGAGGGTCCACAGAATCGCTCGCATGATTTTCTGAAAATTTTAAACTCGGAAAAAATCCAACTCTTGGAAAAATTTCAGCGGGGAAAAATTGGGTTATTGATATCCGTTCGAACTTTTTAACGTTGTCTAAATAATCCGAATACATATTAGAATTACGATTATGAAACACTCCGAGTTTCCTTTGTAGAAAGTTAACATCACTTGAAAATTTAGCAAAAACAAACAACACCTGAAACACCAAAACCCAGAGACTGGAATACCATGAAAATTTAAACCCTAAATTCCCAAAATGGGCCGAGCTCACCGGTTTTATGGGTGATGTGGCCAGCCACATTGAGCCTAAAATGCTTCAAATTTTCACAGTGCTCATGTTATATCTCATACAACATTCTGCAGTTGTTTAAAAAAAAATTTGTGGCCATTAAAAATTCGACAAAAACTGGATTGTTTTGTTTCAAGTTTCGGAGTGGTTTCGATTTCGTAAACTAACAAACATCGTCAAATTTTCTAGCATGGCTCTGATACCACTGCTGGGTTCCCTAGCATGGTAGCAAGGTTTCGGGAGGCATCGTCTATGCTAATTTCAAAAATTTGCCGTTCTAGTTAACCCTAACCCTAGAATCTTTACTAGAAAATCCGACGAATACATATGTAAACAACTTTACATCTAAGTGAATGAGGAATAAAACCTTTATAGACCGGTCCTTCACTTCTAAAGCTCCGTGTAGTAGTCCCTTCGCTCCAAGTAGTGAACTCCCGGACTGTAGAGAGAGTTCACATGAAGAAATGAACAAGCTTACTCAATGCCATCGAGACCGAAGATGATCTACATTGAGAAGACTCAAGCTCATGCTACCTCTTCACTAATGGTGAAATTAGTGAAGCAAACACCATAAACTAAATGGCTAATAGTAGAGGATGATGAAGTAGGAAATGGGCTCACTTTAGATTTAATTTTCTCACAATGTTTTCTCACTAGAAAAAAGCTAGCAAGCTTTTTCTCATGAAGAAGAAGATGAAGAATGAAAATGAGAGAATAAACTCATAAGATGAGAATAGCAATCATGGGTTAGTTAGTGTCATACACTAACTCATGTAGAGAATAAACCATGGGTAAACAATAATGGTTGAATTAATAAATATCTCCAAGTAAAACAAAAAGAGTGGATTTGGTCAATGGTTCCACAAGGTTCTAAAAGCTTCAACTATGTGACAATTTCCAACCAATTTTGATTTACTTTAAATAAATAAAAACCCATCATTATTATAAGTATGGTGTGAGTCTCATACACCCATGTTGCATGTGGTATCAAGCATGACACATAAATAATGTACATATATATCACATATATACTAAATGTACACAAGTGAGAAAAGAAATCTTAAGTGAGCTAATATTAGTTAATGTATGTTAATATATCAAATATATAATTATACATTAAATTATTAAATCAACACATGATTTAATAATCCGGCTATATCACTTACAACCGACTAATATCAAATGTAACAATCTATCGAATCAACACTTGATCCGATAACCCGGCTATATCTCATATAACCGACCGATATCACATACGCGAGAATAGAATATGGTATTACATATGCGCATTAATCTCGGTCCCGCACATATCACATATGTGCTCCTATTTCGTTTCGCATGAACCAGAAAATCTCTGTGTAGGACACTAAAGACTCGTCAATACACCGGCAGTAGGTAATGATCATATCAAACACCCATAAGCTCCAAGCGGTCTGCTAAACGTAACGGCCACCCGGGTATTGAGAGATCAGAAAATCAACAAGCAAGCCTGCTCATACTCCTGCGAATCCAATCAGTAACACTACCGTACAGTCCGGTCTCTTCGTCTGATATGTCGCATATCTCGCATGGGGATGGTAAACGTCAGACCCCAATAGCTTAATAAGTCATGCCGATGTAAGGCTCATAACGGGTCGAGAAACTACTGATAACACTTACCAGTAAATCTCAGAAACAGCCCTGGCCAGGGACTTCCCTATTTTAGCCAATCGAGCATAGCGCAACATCAACCCCCAATACCGGGAGAGACGAAATCCCCTCCTATCGCTCATTGCCTCCATGAGACTCGGGACTGTACCCAAAAACCACTGTTTTGCACATTCTCTTGAACGTGGTAAGGTGGAAATCAAAGCACAGTGGGAATCATACAAGAATCTATGACGATCTCGGGTCGACAGACTAACCTGTACCAGTGTCACCAGAGAACTGCCATCTGACGTGAGGTATAATGCCATCTAGAAGTTCTCGGCGAGTCCGTACAGTGTACTCAGTCTCCACTGAGCACCCGTAAATCATCTCTGATGTCAAACACCAATGGATATGGGATCATCCATCGCCCATTTATATGGGTCGAGAAGGTATACGCTAGTCTACTCTGGTATATCGATGCCTTGTCTCGATACGCCCACGACTAGGGACATTAAAGGATGTACTCATGGACTACCTTTGTCCCACTAGTATGATCCGCATCATAATCCACGTAGTCAAGTAAACATCCTAAAGGCTTTATCAACATGTAACAGAGAGACAATCAGTGTACATGTTAAGATAAAGTGTAACCAAATAGCATACTATCATGTCGAGCAAGAAAGTCCTCCCTATGTATGTCTAAACATCCACTATAATATACATCACATGTATAATAATGGCCTCTAAGGCATACATATAACTAACATGTAGAGGAGGTGATAGGGGATGAAGGAGAAGAGGAATAATGAAGAAGGCAAATGAGGATATGAGGGAAATAAGAGAGTGGCTCAAGACCTAGAAACTTTCCCTCTCTCTCTCTCACCTTAACCATGGCTCATGGTCCCCACCCTCTCTTATGAACTCTTTTTAAATAAAAACAAAACCATTTTAAAATAAAAGAAGCAGCCATGGTTCAAAACAAAATATAACAAGTGTTATGCAACATGTTAAGTTGCATGCATAACACATAAACTAGATTAATGCATAATTAGTAAAATGCTAATCGAGTTTAGTATTAAACTAGTATACAAATAATTATATAATAATTTATAAAATGTCCAAATCAACTAAACACTTTCAAAATTAATAAGTCTCATAAATTTTCCAAATATTTTCCAAACTATCGGTATATAATTATACCATTTCCATAAAACTGATCTCCATACTTTAAATTATTCATAATATTTATTATTTTAATTATTTAAATTTCCAAAAATAATATTCTGAAATGTTGCACTAACATTCCTTAGGTCTACAGCAGCACCATCTTTTCCCTCATATATGAGATTTGGTTTAAGGGTATATCTTTCCACACCTCTGATATATGTTATTGTAATTCTCCAACGTCTTCAGAGAGCTGGCGGGTCCCGACAACCAACAACTCGTTGATGCACTTCCAAATTGACGTGCACACTTCAAATCAGACTACATCCCAAATTGGGCACATTCCATATCAACATCGTGTTAGGATAATGTATGCCGTAAAGGCCATTATTGTAATGTGATGTATATTATAGAGGATGCTTGGACATATATATAGAGGACTTTCTTGCTCGACATGATAGTATACTATCTGGTTACTCTTTATCTTAACATGTTGACTGGTATTCTTTACTGTCTTGCTCTCACATGTTGATAAAGCCCTTAGGATATGTACTTGACTACCAGGATTATAATGAGATCATACTAGTGGGGCCAGGATGGTCCAAAAGTACATCCTTCAACCAGTTCTTAGTCATGGGAATATCGAGACTAGGGCATCGATATTCCAGAGTAGACTAGTGTGTAGGTTTCTTGTCCCATAGAGGGCAATGGTTGATCCCACAACCATTGGTGTGTGACATCAAAGATTGTTCACAGGTGCTCATTGGAGAATGGGTGCACTGAACAGGACTCGCCGAGGACTCCTAGATGGTAGTATACCTATCGTTAGATAGCAGTCCTCTGGTGACACGGGTACATGTTAGTTTGTAGACCCGAGATCGTCATAGAGTCTTGTATGGCTCCCACCATGCTTTGATTTCCTCCCTGCTACGGCTTGTTGGAGATAGTGCCCTCAGAGTCAATTATTAGGTCACAGGTACGTGATTGCAATGATTGATGGAGGACCTATCCCGGTAGGACAGTCTTACTCGAGATGATAGTATGCTATCTGGTTTACCTTTATCATCGTGTACTGTTTTAAGTGACCTGACACGTCGCTATTACACGTTGATAGAGCCCCTAGGATTCTTGCTTGACCACCAGCAGTATGAAGGCGATCATATAAGTGGGAGCTGGGGGTCTATAAGCATATCCTTAAAAGGTCCCTAGTCGTGAGAGTTTCGAGACAGGGCATCGATTCTCCATAGTAGACTAGTGTATACAGTCGAGACCCCGACGAGGGGCGGTGGCCGGTCTCACAAGCCACTGGTGTCAGTTGGATCACCTAAGATGTATACAGGTGCTCATTGGGTTATGAGTACACCGGACAGGACTCGCCGGGAACATGCTAGTTGGTCATATACCAGACGTCAGATGGCAGTTCCCTGGTGACATGTGTGCAGGTTAGTTCATCGACCTGGGGATCGTCATTTGTCTCGTGTGAGTTCCCACTGTACTTTGATTACTACCCTACCACGGCTCAAAGGAGTCGTGCAAACAGGTTTTAGTTGGGTACAGTCCCGAGCCACATGGAGGCAGTGAGCGCATCTTCAGGGGTTCGTCTCTCCCGGTATTGGGGGTGAGGTCGTGCTGTGTCTAGGAGAGCCATTACACGAAGCCCTCGGCCGAGGCAAGGAGATTTACTGGTAGGTATTCCAGTAGTATCTCAGGGTGTTCTGGACTACACTCCGACACGACTTGTACCGCTTTTGGGGGTCTGAATTTTACCAACCCCCTAGGCCCGCCATGCGATGCTCATAGACGAACGGACCGGACTGTACGGATATTGTCACTGACAGGCTCAGTAGGGTGTCAGGCTGAGTTCGCTCGCAGACGTCCCTTTTGGTCAATACCTGGTAGCCCGTTATGTATTGGCTTATACCTCTAACGTGCTAGTGGTTAAATCCACAACCAAGGTGTTGATGAGTCTTTAGAGTCCCCCACATTCAGTTACTCAGCTTTCGGGCGAAAGGTTGTAGAGGCCGTATGGAGATATGGCAAGGTCCGTTCAGATACGTGCGGTATTGCACGCATCAGGATCGGACAGTTTGTACTATAGGCCGTATGGATATATGGCAGGGTTCGATCAGATACGTGCGGTATTGCACGGATCAGGATCGAACAGATATTACTAGCCGGCTTTGGTTTAAGCCGGATCCTAGTATAGTACAGTGTAGATTTTGTCTCATTGCATTTGTATTTCGGTCGAAATACAAAAGCGGGTGTGTATGCACAGTATCGGGGTTCTCCTGTAATTTATTACGGGACCAGTTTTCTGGAGTTGCCAGTTTGCTTTCCGTTTCGGCCGATTTCCATTGTTCCGTTCATTGGCCGAAGATTGGTGGAGGAGGGTTTATTTGCATTGTTGCAAATAGGCATTTGTGGAGGTGGTTCTTTGCATCTTATTTGTATCATGATGGTTTTCATGATATGCACCATACCTTGACTTTCTTTAGATGATCATGACTTGACTTTTGCTATCATGGTTGTTGTTTGAGTGTTGGAATTGTGATGATCATTTGGTTTCTTTTCATCATCACTCACTTTCCACCCACCCCCTTGTCTTTGTTCTTTCTCTCTCCAATCACACACAAAGGGGGGGGGCGGCCATTCCTTGGATGAGGATGGGAATTGATTCATTTTTGGTGTGGAATTTTGTTTCTCATGTTTGCTAGAAAAGCCCTCTAGTTCATTTCCTAAAGTTGCTCTCTTTTCTTCCACCAAAATGGCAAATCTCCAAAACCCCAAATGAGACTTCTTCTCTAGATATTCTACAGCGAAGCTTGGGGACGTCGAGTAGCCGGCTTCGTGCCCGAGTTGCCTCGGCATTGAGGTGGGAGCCCGTAAAAGAAGTAGGCGATGTGGTGCACTTCCGGCGACGATGTGGAAACCGGAGCTTCCGCAGGAGATCGGGACGACGACGAGAAGACCGGAGGACTTGGATCAGTCGGTATATCTCTCTTCCCCATCTTGTAGTTAGCTAGGACTAGTTAATGGTTCGATCCGGGTATTAGTGCGCGGCGGTTTGCCAGTTCAAGTAAAATTAAAGTTTATCACCGCTTCCGCATTTGGCCGTCGGATTGACGGCCGGGGCGCCGCCGTGTACTTACAGTGGTATCAGAGCCTCGCCATTAACTTAGTCTAGCTTGGTGTAATGTGTTTTTCTGTTTCGATCGATCGAATGTTCCAAAACTGCATTTTAGTTCGCATCAGTTTCTGTTGAAATTTTTTGGTGTCCAAAAATTTTTCAGGTTGTAAAATATTGATGTACTGGAAAATCTAAGAGCTCTGTAAAAATTCGATGAAGTGAATCCACAGTGGGAGCGCGGAACCGCCGCAAATACCCCCTTCCCGCCGCTGTTCCGCCGCACACTGTGGGGATCCCTGCACCAATTTTTTACAGAGGCTTTCTGGGCTTAAAATATGGGTTTTGGAATATTAATTTTGGGCCCATAATTTCTGTGAGTGCTACAGTATTGTTTGGGGGCCCACTTGTTAAAGTTTGATCGATCGGATATTTTAAACACATTATTTCACAGTATTTACATTATATCTGCGACCGTGAATGTCACTCGATCGGTAAATCCGGTCTAACTGCTATAGCCCGGTTAGACGGATTTGCGAACGTGACTTTCACGTTGATGTTCTGTTTTTGCTGTGATGTTGCGGATTGGTCGTGGGGGATAGCCTGGATGCAATGCTAGTACAGTTTTGTTGTATTATGTACATTTGATATTGCGGGGCGAGCGTCCGACATGTGGACTGCCGTCACTGCCTGATTGTATTATTATTTTGGGGCACGACCTGGTTGCGGTCGATGTACCCGGTGTATGTATATTTTACTTTCTGTACTAGGATTGCCCCGCGGAGGGGTGCACGGATAGCCGGGTTCTAGAGGGCAACAAGCCCGCATCTCATGGCATTGAGACGGAGGGGGCTTCACTCTGGGATTGGCGGGCTATTCGCCGCACTCGTAGGGGGTACAGGTTGACCCAGGAGGGGTGCCCAAGTTACCGGATTCCGTGAAGTGCTGGGTGGTCCATTCACGGCGCTGAAGGGGGCTGCCTCGCTTCAGGTTTTGGCGGGTGACTTGCCGCACCCGTAGGGGTTTAGTAGATGTTGTATATGTTTTGCATCCGCGCTAGTCCAGTCCCCGCTCTGTCGTTAGTTAGCTAACCTAACGGGTAATGACGGGACCCAGTGGCGAATGCGGATGGCATATACGTACATCAGTATATTTTCGTTCTTTGTGGTGTGATCAATTGATGGGACTGCATTGATTCGGATCAATGCAAGTTAAAAAAAACCTAATCTGATGTTGTTGGAACACTTTTCAAAAAGTTGTTATTGCAAGGACGTTCACTTTTGTTTTGCATCGCGGTATTCATTTAGAATATCCTGCTCCTCAGTCGACGAGGCAAGGGCCGAGATCCCTTCACCGGGAGTGACCCCTTGGACAAAAAGTTTGCGTCAGGGCAATGACTTCACTATAGCCGATTACTTTTGCTTTGCACCGTGGTATTCAGTTGGAATATCCTGCATCCCATTCTACGGGGAAAGAGCCGAGATCCCTTCACCGGGAGTGACCTTTTTAGCAACGGTTTTCGTCACTATATTTTTAAAAGCTATCAGTTCCTTCAACGATATCAAGTTCTTTACGTTAAAGGTTTTCGCCAGAAACCATTCATAGCCCTCCGTCGTTTCATATGGGTGGTCAATAGTATTCAAGCTGTGTATGTTGGCCAAAGTCAAGGCACAGTGATTGGTAGCTATTGGGGCATTCATATGCAGCATAGATAGATGCGTTGGTTTGGGACAGTCGTACTGCCATTTTGGCCAAAGTCAAGGGTATGTACGGGTGGATTCAAATTAACCTGGAGAATGACGGGTAGAACTTGACATGTGACTTATGATATGTTGGCCAAAGTCAAGGTCATAAGAGCATGGGGCAGAAATCACATCGGGAGTTTCAAAAGAACTGAAACTTGCCAGATATGCGCATACCTTCTGGAGTGTGATACCGTGAGCGGATTCCGTCACGTTGTCATGCGATGAGAGTTGGATCCCGATTCCCACTGATGAGTTAGTTTACTCCTCGGGTGACCCCGACTAATTCTTCTTTCAGGTTTGGAGGAGAATTTGAGGTACAGTGGGAGGTTTCCAGATTAGATAAATTGGTAACCATTCTGATCTAGGTTAGAGTGCACGCTGAGTGTTTCTTTTCTCTCTCTCTTTGGCAGCGACCATTGACCTGACCCTAAGACTATGACTCAGTGACCAAGTTGACCGAACCTTCTTAAACACTGGCTTTTGGATTGTCAGAGTTGCAAACCTCATTGCCACTCCTACTTTTGCCCTTTTCTCCAGGACACCCCGTATTACTACGAACGTCCACTTCCATTGGACAAAACCATCGTATGGTTAGATACGAACTCGAAGGAATTTATTCGAGGATGGTTTCCGGTTCTGGAGAAAACGGATAGGACTATTCAGTTGTCTTTTCCTTTTGCCTCCTCTCAGGTTGCGAGTGCTCCTTGATTTAGGAGTAGTACACCTGTTACGCAAATTGGATAGTCTTCTTCCAAACCTTAGGCTGGTGCCGACCGGTAGGGAATGAAGAAAACCAATTAGCATAACGATGGTGTGCAGAAGGTATTAAGTTAAGACAAAGCAAGGGATTAGTAAGAGGGCAAAGTAAATTGCAACAGATATTCACGACCAAACCAAGTATTCCTTCGCCAATCCTAAATCACCTTTGTATTTCTCCAGGACACTCCGTATCACTACGATGATCCACAGTTTATTGGATATTCCATCGTATGGTTATATACGAACTCGAAAGGAACTTGTTCCAGTTCGGGGATGGATTCTGGTTTGGAGAAATAGGAATAAGATTTGTTCAGGTGTCTTTTATCTTCACCTTCTCTCGCATTGCGAGTGTTCCTAGGATTAGGACAGTACACCCATTATGCTTATTGGATAGTCTTCTTCCAAACCATAGGCTGGTGCCGAACGGTAGGGAAGGAAGAAAACCATTTGGCCTAAAAGGGGTGTGCAGAAGGTAAAGACTAAAGACATATGAAGGGATTTGGAGAGGTGGCAAAGAACTATACGGTTACAGTTATGAATCTGGAAGAGGCATTACTAGGAATACCAGAATACCCCATCGAAACATTTCGATTTTTCAGTCTCACTGTGTACTGTTAAAGGAAAACTGATTTCCCGATTAGATACTTACTCCAGGGTATGTATTTACCAGGTATGATTCTCACATCTGTATGGTTTTACAGATGATGAGTGGGAGTAAGTTATTGGGAATTGGGTGATCATCCTCATTATATCGGGATTCGTTGTAATCGGTGATATTTGAGGAAGTCACCTGGGTTGTTTGCCGGACGGCAAATATTTGGTTTTGAATATCCGCAGTTATGCACCAATTTCAAATTGATATATCTGTACGTCTATTTTCATAGAGTGAGATATACCTTTCTGAAATTATGTCTACGACATTTACCTATATCAGTGGATGGTTAGGTAAGGAGCATTAAACAGCGGTGTAATTCTTCTTAACCATAAGTACAGTTTCCAACCAACGACACACAGTGAATGAGTTATCAGACTCAAGGGACTTATACAGAGTATTGTATGTTGTCCAGGGTCCATCAGGACAGAGGGGTTGGTCCTCGTACTATATTCGGTTTACTTATGACTTCTCTAGTTTTTAGACAGGTGTTTCGCGGAAACACAGGGTCTGATTTTGAGAAGTTATAGGTATTTGAATAGAGTAGAGAACCAGGTATAGCAAGTATCGGGATTCTTCAAAGTGATCGAAGATGTAGATACTTGTGTATGGTATTCAGTTGATAGTAATGATTAAGAGATCTTGCTTCTCTTTCAGGTTACTCATAATTGGAAGCATTCCTAAGTTGAGTAACGCTGATCGGCCTCCTTCCATTTAGTTGACATGCACTGGAGACAGCTGCATGATTTGAATTTGGTTCAATTAAATCAGTGCCTCTGGTTCTATATTGGATATAGAACAGTTCATATCTTAACGATGTTAAGGTACGGGGAGTTGTCCGGTTTATGATTAAAACCAGACACTGGACAACTCAAGGCACGTTTCTGTAATGGCTGTTTGTGGGTTGACCCAGGCTATGACGCGGGTTGACTTTCTACCATCTGGAAGATCAATAGCGATATTGTTCTAGACTCGCCACAGTTTTATTAAAAATGGATTTTTTCAGAAAACAGAAGTGGGAGTATGGTAGAACTGGAAGTGATTCGAGAACCACAAACGATTACTGAAGATTTTAAAAGGAACCTAAAGATTCAATCTGGATTGACATTCCATTGGCCACTCCGCAGATATGGTGGGTAACTTCAGCCACCCGAGAGGTACTACGGTAGCCTCAAGGACGGTGACAGGGAAGTTCTTGCTTACCCACAATTACCATTGCTGTTGTTCCAGGCTGCGAGACCCGGCGGGAGGATGAGTATAGCGTCGTTCTAAACTAGTTTTAGAAGTGTACGTCTATATGACTCTGCCAGAGGGTTGTCGTAGTCAGTGGGAGCAGCGGAAGCATTGGTGGACAGGTAGCTTATGTCTATTTATAGACTAAAGCAGGTGTAGCGGAGATAGATCATCTAGTTCTGACGTGACAGTCATGGGTTTGACTTCATCAGAATAAGGGATGGATCTGTTGAGAAGGTAGTAGGGTGTGATATCCTGGTATTTGGATGACATACACAGGATAGGAAGTGATATTCCTATACTACGATCGGTTATACTTTTGGTCGTCACACAGTGGTTTCTTCACAAAGGAAATGGATTTTATGTCAGACATACTGGTTACTAGATCTATGGTTTTAGATCTAGATTTGGGTGGTTTCCCAATCTGGGTACTTAGACAGCATTCTAAGAGTATTTAGAATGGACGACTCCTGGCACGGTAGTGTACCTGCAGGTAATGGAGTCACCCTCTCTAAAGGTGTCTTACAGACTAAAGGGGAGAGGGATGTGCATGATTGGCAGATCACTTGCTCAGGCGATTGAGTCAATCATGAGATGTCAAGTACCACACCAGATGTTGTTCTTGCACTAGATGCAATAAGTTGATATTGATCCAATCCTGGAGAAACAGTCGGAAGCAGTTTTAGAACATAAGTGTATGTTCTAGGGATATGATAACGACAGCCTCATTCGGGAGACAGTTATCATTCCAGGCTTCCAAGGTGACCCGGACGACAAGGAGGTTGTCAGAGTTATAGTTTTTCCTTCTGATGAGGGGCAGTATTTTGGACAGGTGATCCAAGGCAATACTGAGGGTGGCATGGTGCAGGATACTGATTAAGTTCAGTTGACGATACAGTCTAAGAAGTTTGGATTTGGAGTTCATTTATGAGCTATGTCCCATCAGACATCCAGACACATTCTAAGACAGGTATTGCTCATTTCGGGAGATGGCTTTCTCCGCGAACTTGAGATATAGAGAGACATAGAAAGAAACAACAAGACGGATCCACTCACTGAGGCTATTCCTCGAACGCAATAGTTTCGCAAACGAGCTTTGTGAGACTGACTAGTAGAGGAGTTGGGTGTTCGGTATCACACGGGCTGTGAGTATGCGACATCGCAATAATTAGCCTTGAGTGCAAGTGGGAGATTGTTGGAGATAGTGCCCTCAGAGTCAATTATTAGGTCACAGGTACGTGATTGCAATGATTGATGGAGGACCTATCCCGGTAGGACAGTCTTACTCGAGATGATAGTATGCTATCTGGTTTACCTTTATCATCGTGTACTGTTTTAAGTGACCTGACACGTCGCTATTACACGTTGATAGAGCCCCTAGGATTCTTGCTTGACCACCAGCAGTATGAGGGCGATCATATAAGTGGGAACTGGGGGTCTATAAGCATATCCTTAAAAGGTCCCTAGTCGTGAGAGTTTCGAGACAGGGCATCGATTCTCCATAGTAGACTAGTGTATACAGTTGAGACCCCGACGAGGGGCGGTGGCCGGTCTCACAAGCCACTGGTGTCAGTTGGATCACCTAAGATGTATACAGGTGCTCATTGGGTTATGAGTACACCGGACAGGACTCGCCGGGAACATGCTAGTTGGTCATATACCAGACGTCAGATGGCAGTTCCCTGGTGACATGTGTGCAGGTTAGTTCATCGACCTGGGGATCGTCATTTGTCTCGTGTGAGTTCCCACTGTACTTTGATTACTACCCTACCACGGCTCAAAGGAGTCGTGCAAACAGGTTTTAGTTGGGTACAGTCCCGAGCCACATGGAGGCAGTGAGCGCATCTTCAGGGGTTCGTCTCTCCCGGTATTGGGGGTGAGGTCGTGCTGTGTCTAGGAGAGCCATTACACGAAGCCCTCGGCCGAGGCAAGGAGATTTACTGGTAGGTATTCCAGTAGTATCTCAGGGTGTTCTGGGCTACACTCCGACACGACTTCTACCGCTTTTGGGGGTCTGACTTTTACCAACCCCCTAGGCCCGCCATGCGATGCTCATAGACGAACGGACCGGACTGTACGGATATTGTCACTGACAGGCTCAGTAGGGTGTCAGGCTGAGTTCGCTCGCAGACGTCCCTTTTGGTCAATACCTGGTAGCCCGTTATGTATTGGCTTATACCTCTAACGTGTTAGTGGTTAAATCCACAACTAAGGTGTTGATGAGTCTTTAGAGTCCCCCACATTCAGTTACTCAGCTTTCGGGCGAAAGGTTGTAGAGGCCGTATGGAGATATGGCAAGGTCCGTTCAGATACGTGCGGTATTGCACGCATCAGGATCGGACAGTTTGTACTATAGGCCGTATGGATATATGGCAGGGTTCGATCAGATACGTGCGGTATTGCACGGATCAGGATCGAACAGATATTACTAGCCGGCTTTGGTTTAAGCCGGATCCTAGTATAGTACAGTGTAGATTTTGTCTCATTGCATTTGTATTTCGGTCGAAATACAAAAGCGGGTGTGTATGCACAGTATCGGGGTTCTCCTGTAATTTATTACGGGACCAGTTTTCGGGAGTTGCCAGTTTGCTTTCCGTTTCGGCCGATTTCCATTGTTCCGTTCATTGGCCGAAGATTGGTGGAGGAGGGTTTATTTGCATTGTTGCAAATAGGCATTTGTGGAGGGGGTTCTTTGCATCTTATTTGTATCATGATGGTTTTCATGATATGCACCATACCTTGACTTTCTTTAGATGATCATGGCTTGACTTTTGCTATCATGGTTGTTGTTTGAGTGTTGGAATTGTGATGATCATTTGGTTTCTTTTCATCATCACTCACTTTCCACCCACCCCCTTGTCTTTGTTCTTTCTCTCTCCAATCACACACAAAGGGGGGGGGCGGCCATTCCTTGGATGAGGATGGGAATTGATTCATTTTTGGTGTGGCATTTTGTTTCTCATGTTTGCTAGAAAAGCCCTCTAGTTCATTTCCTAAAGTTGCTCTCTTTTCTTCCACCAAAATGGCAAAGCTCCAAAACCCCAAATGAGACTTCTTCTCTAGATATTCTACAGCGAAGCTTGGGGACGTCGAGTAGCCGGCTTCGTGCCCGAGTTGCCTCGGCATTGAGGTGGGAGCCCGTAAAAGAAGTAGGCGATGTGGTGCACTTCCGGCGACGATGTGGAGACCGGAGCTTCCGCAGGAGATCGGGACGACGACGAGAAGACCGGAGGACTTGGATCAGTCGGTATATCTCTCTTCCCCATCTTGTAGTTAGCTAGGACTAGTTAATGGTTCGATCCGGGTATTAGTACGAGGCGGTTTGCCAGTTCAAGTAAAATTAAAGTTTATCACCGCTTCCGCATTTGGCCGTCGGATTGACGGCCGGGGCGCCGCCGTGTACTTACACGGCTTAAAGGAGTCGTGCAAACAGGTGATTTTGGATACACTCCTGAGTCACATGGAGGCAATGAGCGATATGTGGGGTTTCGTCTCTCCTAGTATTAGGAGTTGATGTTGCGCTATGCTTGATTGGCTATAACTGAAAATCCCTGGCCAAGATTGCTGAGATTTACTGATAAGAGTTATCAGTAGTTTCTCAAACTGTTATAAGCCAGACATCGGCATGACTTATCACGTTACTGGGTCTGGCGTTTACCACCCCTAGACAAGATATGCGACATATCAGACAGAGAGACCGGACTGTACGGTAGTATTACTAATAGGCTTCATAGAGAGCATGGTCAAGCTTGCTTGTTGATCTTCATACCGTTCAATACCCGGGTAGCCGTTACGTCCAGCTAGTACCGCTGACAGTTTGTAGGTGACTGATGTGATCATCACCTACTGCTGGGGTATTGACGAGTCTTTAGAGTCCCACACAGAAATTTCCTGGTTCAAGCGAAACGAAGTAGGGCACAGATGTTGATATATGTGTGGGCCTGATTAAATACGAGTATGTGATACCGTATTCTAATCTGGCAGTTATCTGTTGTCGATTAGGTTATATGTGATATAACCAGATTATCGAATCAAGTGTTGATTCGATAATGTGATAAACAGATAAATGATATTAGTCAGTCATATGTAATATAACCGGATTATTAGATCAAGTGTTGATATAATTATGTATTAACTATTATCATTAGCTCACTAATTGCTTTATTAAAGTATATATATTAATGTATATTTGATATATATATATATATATATATATATATATATATATATATATATTATATGAAGCATGGCATATAATTTCTATTTTTGTGAAAAATAGAAATGAGGTGGAAAATGAGGAGACTTTGTGAAGCATGGTGAGGCATGGGGTTTTATTGTTTATTTATTCATCTTGACTCACTATTCAAGTATGGTTGTAAGTTTATATTGATATAATTTCATGCTTGAATGAGTGGGGGTCAAGACTTGCCATGGACTTCACTTCATTCTACACTTGTGAGATTTTCTTGAGTTGCTCTCTTAGGTTGAGCTCTTGCTTCCTCTTGCTCTCCACAATTTTCTTCACCTCACCTTCAAGTTCAAACCCACACATGTGATGTGAATCATTGAACTTGTGAGAACCCTAGTGAGCAAATTAAACCCTTACTTCACCATCTCATATTAGATTAACAATTTGATGTGGAGTGTTACCTTCACTAATGAGATTAGTGAAGGGTTAGCTTGAGATAGTGGACTTCGGGTGGATCGTCTTTGGCGCGAAGATCACGAAAGAGGTTCTTTCATCTTGAAGAGGAGTTTAGTGGAGTCGCGTGGACCACAACCCGGAGCTATTGAAGAAAAGGACTCGATCTATAAGGGTATAACCTTCTTTCCTTCTCTCTAGTTGTACATATCATCATTGCAAACCCTTATATTCTAGTATAGATCTTGTTTGTCTAACTTAGCACCTAATAAAAATTAAAATTTGGCATGCTTGATGCCACTAGAACCTCATGGTGGTGCTAGGGTAGACTTACATGGTATCAGAGCAAAACTAGAACATTTTAGTAGGTCTTTACGGCGTCAAAGTTTTCGATCGGTTTTCGAAATACTGTTTTTTACATCTTTCTGTTGAATTTTTCAAAAGTTGGAATTTTCGTGATTAAAAATATCCAAAAAATCGTGCAGGGTTTTCTATGTTGCCCCAAGAAATTTGGAGCCCCAATTCATCCAAAGCGCCGCGGAACCGCCGCCAAAACTCTTGTTTGGCCGCGGTTCCGCTGCCGATTTGTTGAATTGAGGGTCCATTTTTCTTGTGCTGCTCTATGGTTTCATTTTTCACTTTCTGGATATTTTTTTTCATGCTCAAGTTGTTGAGCTCTCTGGATTTTGTTGATGTTTCATAAACCGATCGAAATGTTTAGCATCGTATAGATCTTGATGATGTATGATACAATTATTATAATCCGGATTAATTAGTTTTGCGAAAACTAGTTAGTATATTGTAAACATAGCCATTCAGTCTTAATTGATCGATTGCCACGAAGTTTTGATTCGGATCAAAACTCTGTCGCAATTGCGTATTGTACGCGATCACTAAGTCGGGAATCTTGTTGAATTATCCGACAACCAATTGAAAAGAGTTTTCAATTTGAGACTAAAATGCATGTTTTATAAGTTAGGCATGAAATTCGGAATATGAGATATTCCGGGTTTATGATGTCTAAGAATATTACGGATTCTAATTATTGTGGTTTTTCAATTTATTTTCTGCAACCGTAAGTGTAATATGTGGGGTATCCCGATCTGGTTGCTATATGTCAACGAGTTTCGGGATACGCGTACTTACTTACGTTGATCACATGAGATGTTATGTGTTGCTGGTGATATGATTTATTGGATTGTCGTGAATGAATAGCCCCGGGGTTTTATGTGAGATGGGAGTTTTTATTTTCATTCATGTAAAATCTGTATGTAATATTCTTTTATTGGGACACTTTCGAGTTGAGGATGATGTCACCATTGTTGTATATTATTTAATTTTCCGCATTAGGATAGACCCAAGACGGGGAGCACAAGTAACCGGGTTCTAGAGTCCAGTGGGAGACTATCTCAAGGAGTTGAGACCGGGTCTCCTAATTCTAGAATTGGTAGGGTTATTTGCCGCACTTATAGGGGTCTAGGGATGTGGGTTTGGCTATTCATCATGACCGTGGAATCCGTGTTTTACATTACTGGCTAAATTTAAAACACGGACATCCTAATATATCCAATATTTCATATGTTACTTCTGCTGCTTGATTCTGTGATGTTGATCATATCACTGTGTAAGATGAATGTACTATTATATATATGATATATAATAAATATAGCTTATGTTTTGCACCTGCGCTAGTCCATCCACCGCTCTGCCAGTAGTTAAGTAACCTGACGGTGCATGACGGGCCCCATGGCGAATACGGATGGCATAAGCGTACGTTCTATTTTTGTTTCATTTTTCTGTCATGTATAGGAAACATTAAATGATGGGACTTCATTAATGAGATTAATGAAAACAAAGAAACCAAAAGATGTTGTAAAATCAATTTTTCAAAAAGGATAGCTTTACTTCTTGCTTTGCATAGTTCTCTGATGAATATCCAGCACCTCATTCGATGAGGAAAGAGACGAGATCCCTTCACCAGGAGTGACCTCTTTAACGAAACTAGCAAATGCATCAAATCCTTCGGTTTTGTTTTTTGATAGCTTTTCTATTTCTAGCTTTGCATAGTGGTATTCATGAATATCCAGCACCTCATTCGATGAGAAAAGAGCCGAGATCTCTTCACCGGGAGTGACCTATTTAGCGAAACTAGTAAAATCCTCAAAACACTCCTTTTTAAAATTAATAGATTCTACAACGATATCAAGTTCATTACGCTCTTGGTTTTTCTAAAAAAGTTGCATAGCCCTCCGTCATTTCAGATAAGTGCTATTTTAGTATTCGTACTACGTTTGTTGGCCTGCGTCAAGGCGTAATGTGCAGTAGTTGAATTAGTGCTTATATGCAGCATGTGATGCGATTGGATTAGGGTAGTCGTGCGACTTTGTTGGCCTACGTCAAGGGCTGTGCGGGTGGAAATTCAATCAAGAAATGAACGGGTTGAACTTGACCAACGCCCTATGGTTTGTTGGCCTGCGTCAAGGTCATAGGACGTTAGGGGTAAAAACTATTATCGGGAATTTCAAGTGTTGAAATTTGCAATGAGATTGCATGCCTTCTATATGATAGTTGGATCCCGATACCCACTGCGAGTAAGAGTTACTCCTGGAAGAATTTTGCACTATACAATTAGCTAATCCAGTAAGTATCTAGAAAGGTGTCAACGAGGTTATGCCTCTAGGAAAATGAGGTTTAATTTAATTAAGACCGTACGAAAGCACGGGGAACCTCCCTCGGAGTATCGATACCTGCCTTGCTGAACGATTGGCGAAACTGTTAAGTGTAATTAATCCCGGCTAATTTTTCCTTTTACGGTTTGAAGGAAGATTTGATAAAAATAGTGGGAGCCATCCTGATTAGATAAGATAATAACCAATCTAATCTTGCAAAGTGCGCACGCTAACGCATTTCCTTCTCTCTCTCTCTCCAGGCAGCAACCAATATCACGCCTTAATCAAGATAATAATATGGATGTATTGACTGAACCCTCCTTTTATAAAGGGCTGGGGAACGTTGGTCGCGCTCCATCTTATGACTGTCATAAGTCTGAGCAAGGGATAGGGGAATATCAGGATTCCCGTGCCACCCGTACGAAGAAACAGCATATTGATGCATTTTCTTCGGGTGTATTCGTTACCGAGAGCTGTTTCTCAGTTTGTTCTACGTCCTGGGTATTGGATACCGGATCAGGATCCCACGTATATAATTTGTTACATGGGCTAAAAAAGGTAGAGAACTAGGTAAGGGTGATAAATCCCTAACAATAGGGAATGGTGTAATTGTTGCAGCCAAGGCAGTTGGCGATTATCACCATGTATTACCAACTGGTAATACTTTGATTCTGAACGACTGTTACTACGTACCAAAGATGATGCGCAACATTATATTGGTTTCTTTGCTAACTAAAGAAGGATATAATCTCACATTAGAGGATAATGTTATGAACATTTTACAGAATCAAATGTTGATTGGATCTGGTACGTTATGTAACGGTATATACGTTCTTAATCAAAGTACAGTTCTTAACACACAGAACACAAACAAGAGGAAAAGTTCAGAAATGAAGGAAGCCTTCTTATGGCACTGTAGACTAGGTCATATCAATGCGATAAGACTGGCTAAGTTGCATAAAGATAGATATTCGAATCTGTTCGAATTTTCATCTTATGAAACTTGCCAATCATGCCTCAAAAGGCAAGATGACCAAATCTCCATTTACTGGACATGGAGAAAGAGCTTCGGAACTCTTGGAACTCATACTTAGTGATGTATGTGGTCCTATGTCTACACATGCCAGAAATGGTTTCTCGTACTTTATTACATTCACCGATGATCTCTCAAGGTTCGGACATGTGTTCTTGTTGAAACACAAGTCTGAAGATTTTGAGAAATCCAAGAAATATAAGTGCGAAGTTGAAAACCAGACGGGCAAAAGTATTAAAGTCCTACGATCTAATCCGGGAGGAGAATACTTGAGCGGGGAATTTCGAGACTATTTAAAAGAGAATGGGATTCTCTCTCAGCTTAATCCTCCGTATACACCACAGCACAACGGTGTATCAGAGCGGAGAAATCGCACCCTATTAGATATGGTGCACTCTATGATGAGTACTGCTGAGTTGCCTATTTCTTTTTGGAGATATGCGCTTGAAACAGCTGCAGACCAATTGAATATGGTTCCCACCAAATCTGTGCCTACCACTCCATAGGAGATATGGAAAGGAAAGAGACCATAACTTAAATATGTTAAGGTATGGGGTTGTCCGGCCTATGTGAAAACACAAATTCCGGACAAGCTCGAGGCAAAATCGGTATTGTGCAAATTTGTAAGATATCCCGAGAATTCGCGAGGGTATATCTTCTACCACTCAAAGGAACAAAAGGTGTTTGTTTCTCGACATGCCACTTTTTTAGAAAAGGAATTTCTTGTTAAAGAAATTAGTGGCGAAAAAGTAGAACTGGAAGAAGTTCCAGCAGCTCAAACTACAACTGACGATTTGGTGGAACCGGAAGATCCATAAGTGCCCAACGAACCCCAGCCACTCCGCAGATCTAGTAAGGTTCATCATCCACCTGAGAGATACTACGGTTTTCTCGTAGACGGTTGGAGTGAGGATTGCATCATGGAAGATGATGACCCTACTAGTTTTGAGCAGGCCATCACAAGTAGAGACTCTGTGAAATGGCTGGATGCTATGCGGTCCGAGATGGAATCCATGTACACCAACAAAGTATGGACTTTAGATGTTGCTCCTGAATGGGTAAAACCCATTAGGAGTAAGTAGATCTTCAAAAAGAAGATTGGTGTAGATGAAAAAGTTGAGACTTTCAAAGCTAGACTTGTGGCAAAAGGTTTTCGTCAACGACCTAGCGTCAACTATGATGAAATCTTTTCTCCTGTCGCTATGCTTAAATCCATCAGGATCCTACTTACCATTGCAGCATACCATGACTACGAGATCTGGCAGATGGACGTCAACACCACTTTTCTAAATGGTGATTTAGAAGATAGCGTGTAAATGACACAGCCAGTGGGCTTTGTAGACAATGGGTGCAGCGGAAAGGTGTGCCAGCTGCTTAAATCCATCTACGGATTAAAGCAGGCATTGCAGAGTTGGAACATCTGTTTTGATGAAGCTATCAAAGAGTTTGACTTCATCAAAAATGTAGATAAACCTTGTATATATAAGAAGGCTGTAGAGAGTAAGGTGGTCTTCTTCGTATTGTACGTGGATGACATACTCTTGATAGGAAACGATGTTCCTATACTACACTCGGTCAAGCTCTTCTTATCACACAAGTTCTCCATGAAAGATCTTGGCGATGCCTCCTACATCTTAGGGATAAAGATTTATAGAGATATATCTAAACGAATTTTGGGATTATCCCAATCCAGGTACATTGATACCATACTAAAGAGGTTTAGTATGAAAGATTCCAAGCGAGGTAATTTACCCGCTTGTTCAGGAATAACTCTCTCCAAAGAGATATCTCCTAAGACCAATTTGGAGAGGGCTCGCATGCAAGGGATACCCTATGCTTCGGTAGTAGGCTCTATCATGTATGTGATGTTATGTACCAGACCGGATGTAGCTTACTCACTAGGTGTAGTGAGCTGGTATCAATCAGATCCTGAGGAAAACCGCTAGACAGCTGTGAAGAACATTCATAAGTACTTGAGAAGGACTAAAGAAATGTTCGTGGTGTATGGTAACGTTGAGCTCCATGTTGAGTCCTTTACCGATTCGATCTTCCGGAGTGATAAGGACGACAGTAAGTCTGTCTCGGGTTTTGTTTTTACTCTCAACGGAGGGGCGGTGTGTTGGAAAAGTTCCAAGCAAGACACCGTAGCAGACTCGACGATGGAGGCTGAATACATCGCTGCCAACAATGCTGCCAAAGAGGCTAACTGGATGAAGAAGTTCATTGCTGAGCTTGGTGTGGTTCCATCCATTGAGCATACAATACATGTGTATTGTGATAACAATGGAGTGGTGGATTTGGCCAAGGAACCCAGGTCCCATCAGAGATCCAGACATATTCTGAGGCACTATCACCTGATCAGGGAGATAGTAGATCGCCGGGAGATCAAGATCCGAAGAGTTAACACGAAGGACAACGTAGCGGATCCACTCATGAAGGCCCTCCAACAGATACAGTTTGAGAGACTTTTTGGATGTAGGGTATGAGATACTACAACACATGGCCTTAGTGCAAGTAGGAGATTGTTAGGAATATGTATGCCCTAGAGGCCATTATTGCACATATGATGTATGTTATAGTGGATGCTTGGACATATATATATTGGACTTTCTTGCTTGACATAATAGTATGCTATCTGGTTACTTTTTATCTTAACATGTTGACAAGTATTCTTTACTGTTTTGCTCTCACATGTTGATAAACCCCTTAGGATATGTACTTGACTACCAAGATTATGTTGAGATCATACTAGTGGGGCCAGGGTGGTCCAAAAGTACATCCATTAACCAGTTCCTACTTGTGGGAATATCGAGATTAGGGCATTGATATTCCAGAGTAGACTAGTGTGTATGTTTCTTGCCCCTTAGAGGGCAATGGTTGATCTCACAACCATTGGTGTGTGACATCAAAGATTGTACACAGGTGCTCATTGGAGAATGGGTACACCGAACAGGACTCGCCGAGGACTCCTAGTTGGTGGTATACCTATCGTCAGATAGCAGTTTTCTGGTGACACTGGTACAGCTTAGTTTGTAGACCCGAGGCCGTCATAGAGTCTTGCGTGGCTTCTACCGTGCTTTGATTTCCTCCCTAGCACGGCTCAAAGGAGTCGTGCAAACAGGTGGATTTTGGGCACACTCCCGAGTCACATGGAAGTAATGAGCGATGTGAGGGGTTTCGTCTCTTCCGGTATTGGGAATTGATGTTGCGCTATACTCAATTGGCTATAACTGAAAATTCCTGGTCAGGGTTGCTGAGATTTACTGATAAGAGTTATTAGTAGTTTCTCAAACTGTTATGAGCCAAACATCGGCATGACTTTTCACGTTACTAGGGTCTGACGTTTACCACCTTTAGGCATGATATGCGACATATCAGACGAAGAGACTGGACTGTACGGTAGTGTTACTGATTGGCTTCATGGAGAGTATGGACGAGCTTGCTTGTTGATCTTCATATCGCTCAATACCTGGGTAGCCGTTACGTCCAGCTAGTACCGCTGACGGCTTGTAGGTGACTGATATGATCATCACCTACTGCTGGCATATTGACGAGTCTTTAAAGTCCCACACAGAAGTTTCCCAGTTCAAGCAAAACAAAGTAGGGTACAGATGTTGATATGTGCGTGGGCCTGATTAAATACAAGTATGTGATACCGTATTCTAATCTGGAAGTTATCTGTTGTCGGTTGGGTTATATGTGATATAACCAGATTATCGAATCAAGTGTTAATTTGATAATGTGATAAACAGATAAATGATATTAGTCGGTCATAATATAACCGGATTATTAGATCAAGTGTTGATTTAATAATTTGATATAAATTATTTTTGAAATAATTATGTATTAACTAATATCATTAGCTCACTTATTAAAGTATATATGTATGTATGTATGTATATATGTATGTATGTATGTGTGCGTGTGTGTGTGTGTGTGTGTGTGTGTATTATGAAGCATGGCATATGATTTCTATTTTTGTGAAAAATAGAAATGGGGTGGAAAATGAGGAGACTTTGTGAAGCATGGTGAGGCATAGGTTTTTATTGTTTGTTTATTCATCTTGACTCGCTATACAAGTATGGTTGCAATTTTATATTGCAATAATTCTATGCTTGAATGAGTGGGGGTCAAACCTTGCCATGGACTTCACTTCATTCTACACTTGTGAGATTTTCTTGAGTTGAGCTCTTGCTTCCTCTTACTCTCCACAATTTTCTTCACCTCACCTCCAAGTTCAAACCCTCACTAATGATATTAGTGAAGGGTTAGCTTGAGCTAGTGGAATTCGAGTGGATCGTTTTTGGCATGAAAATCACGAAGGAGGTTCTTTCATCTTGAAGAGGAGCCTACTAGAGTCGCGTGGACCATAACCCGGAGCTATTGAAGAGAAGGACTCGATCTACAACGGTATAACCTTCTTTTCTTCTCTCTAGTTGTACATATCATCATAGCAAACCCTTATATTCTAATATAGATCTTGTTAGTCTAACTTAGCACCTAAAAAAAATTAAAATTTGGCATGCTTGATGCTACTAGAACCTCATGGTAGTGCTAGGGTAGACCTACACATCGTTTTTCATCCCGTCACGTAACAAATACATGTGCGCGCAAGATGGACAACGGATAGAGACGTCCTTAAACTAAAATCTCACCTCCGAAATGGTGATCAACGGACCGAAACGTCCTTAAACTAAAATCTCACCTCCAAAAATGATGATCAACGGACCGAGACGTCCTTAAACTAAAATCTCACCTCCAAAATGGTGATCAATGGACCGAGACGTCCCTAAACTAAAATCTCACCTCCAAAATGGTGATTAACAGACCGAAAAGTTCTCAAACTAGAACTTTGCCTCCAAAATGGCGATAATTGACCGAAATTTCCCTAAACTAAGACAACAGAGCCCAAATGCTCTCTTGTTGGATCTGAATCAAAAATGATCCTAAAACCTTGTTAAGTAGATCTTAGTCTCAAATTGGACTAACGTATCCTTAACAAAAGACTAACCGAGCCCCAGCTGCTCACATACATTTAAGTCGATCTTAATCTCAAACCAGGTTAACGATCCTTAAAAAACAAACCCAAATGTAAGATATACGGATTTGGACTAATCCATGCCCTACGGGCGACAACATAAATTAGTCTCCATATACAATCCACGGGCAATCAAAACAAATAAAAACACATACGACATGAAGTGAACTGCCGGAACAAGAGAAAGTGGTTATCGCGATATGATAACGTAATTAACTGCAGGGGCTTCCACCTGTAGGGAAGAGCATCCCCACAATTAAAAACCCCTCGCAAATGAGGAGGAATCTAACGAAGTCTGCTTCAACGGCAGCATCCGTCCAAACCACCGAGATACGGTGTCATAAATCAACTTGGCATTTTCGGAGAGGTGGACGAATAAATACAAATAGTATCTTCCCTACAAAATTCAGGCCATACGTTCTAGCATCCCGGTCGCGTCTTTCGGCAGAGAACATAATCGTTAAGAAGTGTTTTATTTTGTGAGCCCCCGGACACTTTTGTAAAGCTGAAGAGCTGAGAATGCCTCTTATTAATAAATTTTTCTTTTTCTTATGAATTTTTCTTTGCTCAGAATATCATAACATCAAAAAAAATTCGTTTCTATTTTTCCAAGTGCAGGTAGACCGGTGCCCCTCCTCTAATCCTTCACCCCAGAGTCAAGGTAAGATGGGCGGGGCAAGACTTAGGTCAGTTACCTACAGGTGCACCCGCGTTTTATTTACCTAAGTAAAAGGCTGGCCTGGGATACTTCCCTTGCCTCTGAGCCGGGTTGGAGACAGCCGGTAGGCTCATGAGAGGGCTTCAAACCTTTAGTTAGGTCGGGCAGGAAACTACCCATTTTGAATGGGCGCAACGGGCAGGAGACTGCCCACCGGCTTTGCGCGGTGTCTCCGTTTGGAATCGAGAGAAACAGTCAAGATTGCAGAGAAGTAAGAATCTTTATTATTAAAGGGAGTACAAGTTTAGCAATAGAATTTAAGCTTTTCGGCATTATATGGCCGCAAAAGGTTACATCCCAAGGAATCTTGGAGGCGGTATGCTCCTCCGGGCAATACCTCGGTCACGAGGAAGGGGTTGTCCCACTTTGGGGAGAACTTATGCAGCTTCCCTTGGTCCTCGAATTTGTTGCGTCAAAGAACTAAATCTCCTGATTTGAACACTCGGAGTTTGACCCGAGCATTGTAGTACTGGGCGATCTACTACTGATATGCGGCCATCTTTATTTGCGCCCGGTCTCTTTTCTCCAGCAGGATGTCCATGTTGCTTCGAAGGGCTAAGATGTTGGGTTCGTCGTCGAAGTGTTCGACTTGATAACTAGGTAGACCGATTTCTACAGGGACCATTACCTCGGTGCCAAAACAGAGACTAAACGGGGTTTCCCCCGTGGGTGTCTTCCCACAGTACCCATAACAGTTCTTCGGCCCATCCATCCTGCCTTCTAGGCGGGCTCTAAGCCCCCGGATGATACTTCTGTTTGCTACATCGTCTTGCCCATTGCACTGGGGATGAGAGACCGTAGAGAACTTCATCAGTATGTGGTAGTCGGTGCAGAATTCTCTGACTTTGTCGTTCTCGAATTTGGCTCCATGGTCGGTTGTTCAGTCGAAAATACTGCATATTTGATGTAACATTTTCCTTACTTTTCTTAGATATTTAAAGGTGTGTATTATAAATATGAAACATATGAGGGTTTATCTGCAAAATATCTATTTTCATATGTTTATATACTATAATTAACATTATGAAGGAAAATATATACATATAATATTTATATAATATTTTGATAATTTAAATATGCATATCATATCAAATATTCTCAACCAATATTCTCAAAATATAATATCATATCAAATGGTTAGGATAATATCTCAAAAATATTAAATATTACTAACATTATTCATTGAGATATTGTGCAAGGTTTAGTTCAGGTCAGGAGATCGAGATGTTGAGATATCAGGAATCAAAAATCTGCCGATGAAGTTAGATAAAATCGAAGAATCAATACTGGCAGAGACTCAGGAAATATTTTCAAGTTCCAGACATCAAATATATCTCTATGTGTCATATCGAAGCATACCCAGAATTTTGAAGCCAAGATCCCACCAAACGGCCGCGGATCCACGGCCAAACCATGCAATATGCGGCGGATCCGCGGCCGATTCACCGAGTCAGGAGTTGGGATTTTTTGGTCGGATTTGCTACAACTAACCCTAATTTTAGGGATCTTTAGTTTCCAGTTTTAGGGCTATATAAAAGACTGATGGCTAAACCTAGAAATCATCAAACTGAAGAGATCACGAAGTTCATGTTGACTCACGCATCCAGGTTAATCAATCAGCTATTCATTTATCTCCCTCAAGATAGATCGAGAAGCAAACTAGTATTTTGTATTCCACTTTCTAAAGGAACAAAAAATGTAATTGATAAAGTTGATTAATAAAGGTAGTTGTTTTATTCTTATTGCATTATTTTCTCTATTTACGTCATGATCTCTATTCGTTCTTCTATCTCCATCATGCGCGAATAATTCACCGCTTGATAGGGTTCGTAAGATTAAGGTAGATCAATGGAAGATGGAGAATTTCTTAACTTCTTTTAAGTCTTATGAAGTTTATAAAGTTTAGCAAAATAAATGCTAATATCCTAATCGGGCACTCTACCAATTTATTAATAGTCTTGACTGCGATTTGAGATTAGATTAACAATTGATTTGTTAAGGGATAGACAGGAATAGAGATCAATGAAAGGACAAGGGTCAATAATATGAAACACTAGTTTCTTTAAAGAACCCTAATTCTCATTCATCACTATCAATCTAGTTTAAAATCTATCAATAGATAAAACGAGTCATCTTTATTAGTCATACATTACTACTAAATCCGAACGAACCCTACAAGCCCTCTTTTGATATGAAATCAATATTTTTATTTAAACTAGATCTACTTTCTACATCCGTATTTTGACGTAGATTTAGAAACTATTCTTCACTATTCTTTATTCTTCTATTCATTCTCTTTTTCAACACGTCTAAAGTAAAATTGAAAGATTGAACATTTCCCTGAGGACGACCCGTACTCATCTCGATCTAGCTACACGCGACACCGTTATTGATTGCGGTTATTCTACAAACACTTCTTTAAATAGAGATCAATCAAATGGCGCCGTTGCCGGGGATAAGTGCGTAATATTTTTTTTCTTACTATTTGTGTTGAATTCTTATTCGATCCATATCATACATAAAACAAAACAGCAAATTGTGTATTTAACGATTAGTGTGCGATTTTTGCGAGAGAATCTGAAGATAAAAGAACGAGGAAACAGAGATTCAGAGACCTTCAGAGAGGACACTAGGAGCAAAGGAGGCTACAGTACAAAAAAATTTGAGCGATCCCTCAAATCTGTGGCGGAACCGCGGAAAGAAATACACTTTGGCGACGGAACCGCGGCTGAGTTGGGGATCTAGGGCTTCATTTTTCTTTGGTAACTTCCTCTATACTTTCTCTCTCCTCTGAAAAATCCAATAATATATTTTTTCTGCAGGATTCTTTGCACAATATCGCCGCTCAAAAAAAAACTTTTTGCGTACTTTGTAATTGGTTTGTGCATATTTTAATACGGACATTAAGGGGCAAAGACCACAATCAGATTATATGGGAATTTCATCACCCTTCCCAGGCCCCACAAATCACAAAACGAGCATCCGCATCATCCTACATTAATTAAAAAATATCTAGACCAAGACTCTACGGATTTTCTCGCTCATTAAGGACAGAGGATGGTCGTGGGTAATATATCACTTATCCGCATTTTTTTTGTGGTGTCTAGGAAAGTGTGTCTAAGGCATGTGGTTACTTAATTAGGCAGCTATTTTCAGTGATTCGTATAGTTGATATCTTCCATTACCCGGCACTTATCTGGCCACAAGAGCAATAAAAAGGTGGTAAAGGATTGATCCTGCGGCTTGTCCTTTGGAAGTCTAAGAGTGGTAAAGTGACTTGACCTAGGTAACCTTAGTTCTAGGGTTATTTGTGCATTTTTTGTGATTTGTCTCACGTCCGACTTTTTTCAAAACAAACCAATTTTAAATCACACACGCTGCCACTTGCGCTAAACCCGCTTAGTGCATGCTCGGCTGGACACGGGATTCTAGTGCCCGTCTTGTCCGCGTTCCTGCTATCGACTCCGAAGTCGGTACATCCTCATCTTCTTTTTTCCCTTCACCCACCACATCTATGAAGATGGATGGTTTTCCATCAGATTATAACACCACCCTGCCACCACCCGTTGGTGCGCAGAATCCACCGCGCATTTCTCTTTAAGAGATATGCTATCCTATACGCGGTCCCCTTCCTACCTGTCTATCCCTTCCACTAGTCAATGGGGATAATTTTAAAATTAAACCGCACTTCATCAACCTGTTGCCCAAATTTCACGGGCTTGAGTCTGAAGACGCATGCTTTTTTATCACCAAATTCGAAAACATATGCGCAATGATGGGTACATCACAACTGTCTGTGGATGCTATTAGCTTACGACTTCTCCCTTTCACTTTGTGCGATTTAGCAGAAAAATGGTTTTATAACACTGCCGCACACTCTATTACCAATTAGGATGAATTCGTGATAGCATTCCTTAAGAAATTTTACCCCAATCATAAGACCGCCCGTGTTCAGAGCGAAATCAACCAATGTACCTAGCTTCTCAATGAACCATTTTGGAAGTGTTTTGAACGGTTTAAGGATCTGCTTGTCCAATGTCCTCATCATGGAATACATAGATGGGATCTGTACCGAATTATATATGAGGGCATTACTCCAACGATAAAGCAGATGCTTGATACCATGTATCAATGCAATTTCATGTCCAAAGACGATGGTGAAGCTTGGAAATTTCTGGAAGATCTCGCTGAACACATTTTGCAGTGGGAAAGCGTTAGACCATCATCTAGGGGAGGTATCTATCAGCTCGATGTTTCCATCGCAGTAAAAGCCGAAATGGCAGCAATGCAAAAGAAACGCGATGCTATGGAGAACAAATTCTCATCAATCCCCCTAAACCAGGTTACGCTTCCCAAGACCGTGTGTGGTTGCTATTCCGATCCATCACATTTGACGGAAGAATGTCCTGTGAATGCACCATTTCAAGGTCAAGAACACACTAATACTACTTTTCAGCAGCGACCTAAAAACGATCCTTATTCTTCTACGTACAATCAGGGATGGAGGAATCATCCTAATTTTGCTTGGAACCAAAACCAAACCCAAAATCAAAACTGTTCCAAAGCAATTATCAAAGGCCTCCTCCACAGCAGCAGCAACCACACCCATAGAGTCAGCACCCCTTTCAATCGCAACCTTTTCAAAATCTGGCTAATAATTCTGCACCTTATAATAATTCTTTCCAAACGGCCGGTAACGAAAACTCATCTGCACTCGAACGAAGCGTGGATATATTTATTAAACATTCCATGCAATTTACGGATGAAATAAAGTCTTCTATCCGAGCATTAACACAGACCACCACCTTCCATGGTGAAAGTATAAAATTGATAGAAGCACAACTTGCACAAATAAATGCCGCGATGAGTGCGAGAGAAAAAGGGAAACTTCCATCTCAACCTCTATCGAATCCTGGACACTCACAAAGTCATAATGTGATTGTCGTTACCACATTGAGACCAGGAAGAGTGCTGAACAATCAAGTCAGTCAACAGATTGATGATGAAGAATCAATTGAAACCCCGGCTTCCACTTCTTGCCATATATCGTCTAGTTTCCCACCTTCCTCCGAGCCTATTCTCCGTTTTCCCCAAGGTTCGAACCCTTCGCCCACTTCCTCGAGTCAACCTAAAATGATCCCTACTCCTATTCTAGGATCGATTCCATCCCCACAAACTTCTCCACAAATGTTGGACCCAAAACTTATTGATAAAGCTCCATTTCCAAACAAGTTGAGGGCCAACAAACCTAACACACAAATGGAGAAGATTGTGGAAATGTTTAAGCAAGTTAATATAAATATCCATCTCCTAGATGCTATTCAACAAGTTCCGTCTTATGCAAAAATTCTTAAGGACTTATGCATTAGGAAGAGAAAAACTTAAGTGCCGAAAAAGGTATTCATGACAAGTAACGTGAGCACAGCTTTTACCCAACAATTGCCTAAGAAACGTAAGGATCCCGGTTGTCCTACAATATCTATAACTATTAGGGGGAAAACCATCAAGCGTGTTCTACTTGACCTCGGTGCTAGTGTTAACTTGCTTCCGTATTCCGCCTATGAGAAACTGGGTATAGGAGAGTTGAAACCTGCCCACTGCACTCTCCAGATGGCAGACCGATCTATTACCTAACCTAGGGGTGAACTAGAGGATGTGTTAATCAAAGTCGGGGAATTCATATTCCCTATGGACTTTATTGGTTTAGATACACAGCATGTGGCGAACCCACGTAATCAAATCCCGGTGATACTCGGTCGACCTTTCCTAGCAACTTCCAACGCTGTCATTAATTGTCATAACGGTTCTATGAACTTATCCTTCGGGAAGATGAAAATTGAGATTAATATTTATAAGCTAGGAAGTCAACCATCGGAACCTTTTGCTCATTTAATCGATGTTTGTTCCATCAACGAGATATCTTCCGACAGCTGCGAAACTGAAGTCCTTTGCTATGATGATCTCGACAACACTAGAGCAACATTATTTGATCTGGAAAATTATTATAGTGAAGATATCTTCGATGAGTCCATCCCTGAGTTTGAATCCTTTGACTCGTCGCAAAAGTCAGTAGCGTTTTCCGATTCAATATCCTACGCAAGTTATGAACCTCTTAGGGAATCCGAGTATCATTCCCTCACCCCACCTTCTATCGTCTCTCCGCCGACATTAGATCTCAAACTACTACCTTCTCATCTTAAATATGCATATTTAGGTAAGAATGAATCTTTGCCCGTAATCATATCCGCTTCTCTAGTTTTAGAGCAAGAGAACGCACTATTGGCATTATTGAGATCAAATCGACAAGCATTTAGTTGGACAATGGCTGACATCAAAGCGATTAGTCCCTTTATTGTTGAACATTATATACATCTGATGGATGAAGCCAAACCAACACGAGATCCACAAAGACGGTTGAATCATGTTATGAAGGAGGCGGTAAAGAAGGAAATCGTCAAGTGCCTAGATAGTGGTATAATTTACCCAATATCTGATAGCCAATAGGTAAGTCCTATTCATGTGGTCTCTAAAATGTCTGGCATCACGGTCATAACTAATGAGGCTAATGGGTTGATCCAAACAAGCACCCAAACTGGGTAGCGCATATGTATTGATTATAGAAAACGCAATGCCGCAACAAGGAAAGATCACTTCCCTCTACCTTTCATTGACCAGATGTTAGAACGATTAGCTGGACATGAATACTATTGTTTCTTGGACGGATACTCTGGGTATAACCAGATCCCCATCGCCAAAAAGGATCAAGATAAAACAACATTTACTTGTCCTTTCAGTACTTTTGCTTATAGACGCATGCCCTTTGGATTATGCAACGCTCCCGCTACATTTCAGCAGTGCATGATGGGGATATTCTCATACATGGTTGAGAATTTTCTGGAGATATTTATGGACGATTTCTCCATATTTGGGGACTCCTTTGAGGAATGCCTACGTCATCTTGACGCGGTTCTTACCCGCTATAAGGATAAGAACTTAACTTTGAATTAGGAAAAATGCCATTTCATGGTCCAAGAAGATATTGTCCTTAAACATATTATTTCACGAAAAGGTATTGAGGTAGACAGAGCTAAAATTGATGTCATCCATAACCTTCCTCATCCTAAATGCGTCAAAGATATACGATCCTTTCTTGGTCATGCAGGATTTTATAGGAGATTCATTAAGAACTTTAGCAAAATTGCTAGACCCTTAACTCTTCTTTTGGCCAAGGATACAACATTTCACTTCGATTCGGATTGCGAGGCTGCTTTTGAATCGCTTAAAAGATCTCTCATTACAGCCGTCGTTCTATCATCTCTGGATTGGAACCACCCATTCGAGCTTATGTGTGATGCATTAGATTTTGCAATTGGTGCAGTCTTAGGATAATACATTGATAAGATGTTCCCTTATAAAAAAATAATAATAAAAAAAGAGATGGGAAAAATTCCCCTAATGGAGCAAAGATTATATTGCGCTTGACAATTAAGACTGAAATTAAGCCTCATGTGCAAACACGTGAGCATCTATATACAAAGTATATAGGGGCCTTCCTAAAACAAATAACAGGCCAGAGAAGCTCACGTGTCAGCACATGATACTCTTTGTTGGGCTTAACTTCGTGGGGGTCACGTGGCACACGTGACATTTCTGAACATCAACTCACGTGCCAACAGGTGATACCTTTTCTCTAGGGTTGCTGCATATAAGCAAACCAGTTAATTCTATGGGCGGGGTCACGTGCTACACGTGAGGGTTCCTAATCACCTTCCAAGCTGATAGAATTAAATTCTAAATAAAAGGAATCAAAACTCTATTTGGGAAATATTTCCTTAAATCTTTCTAAAAAAGAAAGATTACGCTCTGTAAAACAGAGCACCGTTGGATTAAAAATCCAATGGTGATTAAAAATCACCAAGCTACAGAATAAACTCTGTAAGGGAAAATATTTCCCAATCTTTCTAAACGAGAAAGATTACTCTCTGTAAAACAGAGCACCGTTGAATTAAAAAATCCAATGGTGATTAAAATTCACTAAGCTACAGAATAAGCCCTGTGTGGGAAAATATTATTCCAAGCTTGTTAAAACAAGAAAAATATCTTCTGTAAAACAGAAGTTCTTGGATCAAAGATCTAACGGTGGATAAAATCCCCAAATCAATTAAAAAATCTCTCAATGAGGGATTTCCTTAACTAAATCAACAAACTTGCCTCTACTATATAAAGGACCCAAGACTTTAAGTCTAAGAGAAGGAACCCCCCCATAAGATTTGAGAAATAAAAGAAGAAGAAGAAGAGCTCTCTTTTAGAAAAAGAAACCCAAGATAAGAATAAAGAAATAGAGATCATTTTATCTCTTCTTCGTCATTTCAAGAGTTTAAATCTTCTAAAAAGAACTTAGTTCTTCCTCTGGTTGAGGTCTACAGAAGCAGATCTCCCCATAAGTTGAGAATTTAATTCTCATCAGGGAGATTCTGTCATGCAGACTCAAAACTTATGGGAAAGAACTAAATTTGAAGAATTTAATACTTCCAAAGATATAGGAATTTAATTCCTCTGATAGAACTAGGGTTTAACCCTGCATAAGAATTTAATTCTTATAAAAAAAGGACATGAAATTCTCAAAACTAAGATCAAGATCCCCATGCACATAAAAGAAACGATTAGCGTTCAATGCTATCACAACAGATCACGTGTTCCCACGTGAGCACCTCTAAGGAACGAAAAGAACAATTGAAATCGCCTCACGTGATCCCACGTGACCCCCTAATAGTTCTTAGCACTTTCAAAAGGAAAAGGGGAATAAATCAAAGACAGTTCCCATTTTTGGGACATGTCACGTGATCCCACGTGACCCCCCAATAGTGCTCAACATTTATAAAAGGAAAAGGGGAATAAATCAACGACAGTTCCCATTTTTGGGACGTGTCATGTGATCCCACATGACCCCCCTAATAGTGCTCAGCACTTATAAAAGAAAAGAGGAATAAACCAAAGATAGTTCCCATTTTGGGGCGCCTCACATGCTCCCACGTGACCCCTAATAGTGCTTAGAACTTATAAAAGAAAAGGGAATAAACCCAAAGAATAAGTGCCCTATTCTCAGGCGCCTCACGTGCCACACGTGAGCGCTTCAAATTTTAGTGTTTAACATTGCTTTAGAGCCTCATGTTGGAGCACATGAGTGCTGAGCAGATATTAGTGTTTAACACTATGAGAGGCCGACCTTATAGCCCAAATTAGCCACGTCTCCCGAGGCCAAAACCCTATTGATCACCAACCAACCTAGCCCTCCTATGCTCAGGTCTCCACAAATCGATCTTAGTTCCAAAGATGACCAATGATCTCCTGACATATGGCATCTAAAATGATGTTCATTCCACCATGATCTCTCCCTTCAATCTGGAGTTCGGTTCAAGGATACATCTCTCCACACCTCTGATGCATGTCACTGTAATCCTTCAACGTCTTCAGAGAGATGGAGGGCCCTGACAACCAACAGCTCTTTGGTGCACTCCTAAACCCATGTGCACATTCCCATGGACCGCAATGTCCTTAAACTAGCTACGGACCGTAACGTCCTTAAATTAAAGCAATAGAGCCCAAATGCTCTTTTGTTGGGTCTGAATGACCCCAAAATCATGTTGAGTAGGTCTTAGTCTAAAAATTATACTAACATATCCTCAACAAATATTTAAATTAATCTTAATCCCAAATGAGATTAACGATTCTTAAATCAAACTAAACACAAATCTAAGAAAATACGGATTTAGACTAATCCACGCCCTACGGGCGAGAACACAAATTAGTCTACGTATACAATCCACGGGCAACCAAAAATAAAACAAACACACAGGACACGAAATGACCTTCTGGAGTAGGAGAAAGTGGTTACCGTGATGCGGTAACATAATTAATTCTAGGGGCTTGCGCCTGCAGGGAAGAGCGTCCCCACAATCAAAAACCCCTCACAACGAGAGGGAATCTGATGAAGTCTGCTACAACAGCCGCATCCGTTCAAACCTCCGATACCCGGTGCCAAAAATCAACTTGGCATCTTCGGAGAGGTGGACGGATAAACCCAAATAGCATCTGCCCCCAAATTCAGGCAAAACGTTCGTCTTTCCCAGCTTCGGCGGTAAACAGATTCTGGCATGCCCGGTGAGACCTTTTCCTCTTTCCACTCTACACTTTGTGTGTCGTGTTCGCGAATGAATCACGGTTTAATATGGTTGCCCTTGGATTCGAGGTACCAAGATTTATTGTCTTGCTTTATGCAGAAATGGAGATAACATCGATGGCTTCCAACTGCACTAACTGCAATAGCAACTCCTACTCTGTCCCCGTCGGAGGAATGACCTATGGGCCCTAAGTGGCCTCCATCTTTGCAATGCCGGTGGAACAGGTGACTCAGGCCACCACTGGATTGTTATTAGTGTCCATGCTCCCGCCAATAAACTTCAATGCTTCAGTGGCATCATATGAGGCTCCTAAGAAGTCGGTCGTCGATCGGCTTGCAACCACCGCGGCCTCTCTCAACGGGTCATCCAATTCCAATGATGCCTCAGTCTTTAACAGGCTGAGCCTAAGCTCAAATGGTTCCGCAAAGAGGCTCGCGATACCTGAAGGGGTTATCCCGAAGTGGATAGCCATTCCTGTTCCGACAGACGAAGCCGTAAAAAGGGCTTCTCCTTCTAGAGGATCGGTTTTCGCAAGACCGGCCGTTCCAACTCCTGCTGCGGGTGAGGTTGTTACAAGTGCTTCCCCTACTCGAAAATCAGTCTTCGACAGGTTAGACGTTCCCTCTCAACGGACGTCAGTCTTCGACAGATTAGCACCAACAGCATCCTCTCATCAAAGCAAGGGGCATAACGAGGTCACTTCTACAACTGAGGTGATCCTATCCGCAAGACATGCTCAACGTCGCCACTGGCGCCGAGTGAGGAAAGCTGGGGGCAACTCTCCTTCTGGACGTACTCCACCAGCTCCAATGGTGGAAATTGACGCCGTCGTTCTAACTGAGAACAGTTTCGAGCTGCTCAGGAGGGTGTACAAGAACTCTCCAACCGCCATACTGAAGAAGTCTCCTCCGCCTGTTGAAAGCAAAACACAGGTGAAGCCGGAACAACCTCCTCAGCAGTTTTCCTCCAAGATCCACAGAGTTTGGCGGAAAGTCCAAAACTCTGTAATTGACAAAGATTACTCTCACCGGCTGAAGAAGACGAAGGCTCGGCAAGAGAAGGACCATCCTTCCGTCATACCACGGAAGGAATCATCTGCATGGCTGCCTGCTGCAACGGCCCCCTCAACTTCGACCTCCCATAAGAGGAGAAGGCTGGAGAAGATCCCCATGCCTGCGGTAAATTTCAAAGGAAGTGGACCCAAACACCCCAAGTCTGGGGGCATGGTAGTACACACGGTGTACATGGCTTCCGGGAAAGAGGAAAGCCATACTTCCATGGGTTATCGACCACTTAGACGATCTGTGACAAAGAATCAGGAGCAACAACAAAAGCTCCAAGTGATGTTGACAAGGATGGCCGCACTCATGGGACAGAAAGAATGCCCGGAAGCATCGTCGGAACAACGTCAGGAGCAGGAGACCGACACCGAATTCCTACGGAGGGTGCTTGAAAAGAAAGACAAAGAGGTCGCGGAACAACCGGGTAATATAAAACAAATAGCGCTTATGTTCCAAGACATGGTTGGGATGATGATCCAGCCGGAACCTCCAGCCGAAGACCCTCCAATAATCATTGAAGACGACATAGTGGAGACATCGAACCCTCCTCCAGTTTTATCAGCAGCCAGGGAGGATACGATCTCCAAAGCTACCCTTGATGACTACATAGCTTAAAAAATACGAGTTCATCAGGCAAGTGAAGCGGCTAGTCAAGTCGTCAGAACTGGGCGACCTTATCCTGGCCGGTACGATCAAATTAAGTACCCGCCGGGATATACGATCCCTAAGTTCCATGTGTATAAGGGGACGGGCAATCCACACCAACACGTTGCTCAATTTAGAGCTTTGTGCGGTAATACTGGGGGCGATGACAAACTGTTACTCTGCCAATTTATTGGCAGCTTGTCGGAGACAGCATTTGAATGGTATTCCGAGCTCCCGAATGATTCTATCAAAACATTCACGGAGATGGAGTTATTATTCACACAGCGGATCGCAAGTGCAAGCGAGCGTACCCCAATCACGACATTAATCAATGCCAAAGTGAAGCCGGGAGAGATCTGGGTTCAATACACGATTCGGTGGCGTAACCTATGGTCAAAGTGTGAACAACGCATAGAAGAAGCTCCTGCTGTAAGCATGTTCATGGGGACCCTGAATCCTCAGGAAACTATATCCTAATTTATGATGTTCTTCAAGCCGGCCACCTTCCAGGCATTGATTGACAAGCTGGCCCAAATGGACCAGATGGGCCATAGGCCATCCTCTTCAAAGACAAATCTTCGGAATGAAAAGGGCAAAGGGAAAGCGACCTTCGTCGCCAACGCTCAACAACAACCGAGTGACCCGAAACCGGTAGCTCGCCAAAACAACAAACCAATATTCTTCGAAGAAAAGTTGAGACGTCCTTACTCATTCCCCCAGGATAAAACGATGAGACTATTCGAACTAGCGGTGCGCAACAGGCTCATCACTCTGCCAGATCCGAGACGCCCACTGCAACCGGGCGACGTCAACAATCCCAATTACTGCCCCTACCACTGAATAATGGGTCATCCAATCGAAGATTGCTACATTTTCAAAAACTGGGTTGAAGACCAGTACCAACGGGGTAAGTTCGCGCTGTCCGAAAACTGGAAGGTAAACCCGCCACAGCAGCACGCTCCTAAAAAGGTGGATACACTGGGGGCATCATGCTCATTTGTAGAGGAAGCTCCGTAGGAAGTTGTCCTTTCGGGTAAAACGAAAAGATTGCTAAAGGATCTTCAAGCATGTCCGGCGATTAGGTGGAAAAGCTCGCTGGAGCCTGAGATTATTGACGGGATGCTGAAACCACGCCCAACGTCGAAAGTCGGTAACGATGGGCAAAACCTCTAGGCCAAGCCTCCGAAGTCTTCAAAGAAAAAGAAGAAGGCTAAGAAGCCCGTGTAGCTCGACGACAATCATACGGGTCTGCAAAAATACATCGACGCACTGGAGGAATACAACCAAAAGGCACGGACCCCAGTCACACTGGAAGAATTCTTCAAGCATATTCTTGAGAATGGAGATAGTGACATTGATGAAGGAGACGGCTCGTCAAAAGAACCCGAGGATTACGGGGCGAGTTGCCACATGATCTCTTACTCGTCGGTAAATGGCAAAGAAGCTCCTGACGTAGAGAAACTGGGGGCATAACCAGAGCCAAAATCCCTGGAACCATCAGACGACCTGATCGACAGGCTGCTGAGTGAAGCTCTTCAAAAGAGAAAAGATGATCGAGAACGTGAAGCGGCCATATACGAAAAGGCCAAGCGTCGGTGTCAGGCTGAAAAAGCTCCGGTAATGAGAAGCCATAAAGTACCTCAACCGGATCGAAGCGACCTTGCATCCAGCAAGAGCAGAATCAAGATAAGGAAGCAGTTCGCCAAAGCTCTGTCGGTGGGAATGAAGCTGCCACCTTTCAAAGAAAATACTTCCGGGAGTACGTGCCCGATGAACCGGATGTACATCCAAAATACTGCTTGTATCATCGGAGGGTCACACACCCTACCGAAGAGTGCAATACCTTCAAGAAGTGGTGGCAGGGATACGTTGCCCACCGACAACACTTCAAGCAAATAAAGAGAAAAGCCCATCGGGAGCAGAGAAGCACGATAGATAAGCATAAACGAACAGCTGGTAACTGTCATATAGTTGATACCATCCCAACAAAAGGGAAGTCTCAAGTTATTACCTTCGGGAGCGATTCGGACGAAGAAATGGCCCCCGACCCTCTCTTCAAGGAATCCACCTTTGGAAAAGAAGAAGAGATGAAGAACTGTGAGAACATTCAGCTGCGTAACCGTACGTTGCCTGAAAAGAATCTTGGACCCTCAAACAAAGGTTCGTGCAAGAAAGACAAGGGGAAGATAAAAGTCTCTGAAGAGATTGCCCTCGAAGATAGAGTCGCCGAAGAGCTCATAGCCAAGGACCCGCCCAAAAAGAACAAGGTGGATTACAATGTCTTGGCACATATGAGGAAAATACCCTCACAATTGAGTATTTTGGTTGCCCTGCTCCTATCTAAAGAGGTACGAGATTTCCTGATCAAGGCGTTACAAAAGCCTGATCAGTTTCAAGCCTTCCTTGCAGAAGAAAAGATGAAGGACGAGCTGGAAGAAGTCCACTCGGCTGACATCACCTTCAGCGATGAAGACCTCCTTCTCAGAACGTATGAGCACAACCGTCCGTTGTATGTGATAGGGTATTGTCACGATATCAAAATAGGGAAGATCCTGGTTGACAACGGGTCCTCCGTCAGCCTTCTCAATGTAAGAGTGTTGAAGGAGATTTGCATGAATGTGCAGCACTTGGCTCGGGATAAAATTACCATCTTCGGTTTCGACTCCCAATCATCACAAAAGCTCGGGTCTGTAATACTGACATTACGCTTCGGGCTGCTATTCACTGACATCAAGTTCCATGTTATTGACGCCAAGACTTGCTACAACGCTTTGCTTGGCAGGTCTTGGTTACATGAGTACAACATCATCCCTTCTACACAACATCAGTGCATGAAGTACTTCAAGGACGGCCTCGAGTACACAGTTACAGGGGAGCTGAACCCATTCTCCGTAAATAAAGTCCGCAAATATGAAGACGCCAAGTACTTCTTACCAGACTTCGAAGACATGGAAAGATGTCGCAAACCGGAGAATAAAAAAAAGCCATCGCCACTATCCCGATATTTGGGAGCGATACCGAGGAGGATGAAGAGATGGCTCGGGACAACCCCAAGGCAACAGGCCAGAACCATCTACTCATATTCTGGTCTTTGGCAGTGACTCTGAGGAAGAGACCAACACAGTGTTCTCCGTTTGCCCGCCAATGCAGACCTTTGCTGGAGCTGACCAAAGTTTACAAATTACCATGGTTCCGCAGCGGCATTACAAAGAACTTGATGCACTTGATATGTACAACGTGCAAGAGCTACAGACCTTCTACGTCCCTCCTAAGAAAAGAGGTGAAAAGGCGACCCTTTTCTTCCAATCCACGGAGGCTAAAGGGGAGAAAGAAGTCTGGCATGATGCCGAACCTGCGCTCGACAGGTTTCAGCCAATCCGTCTGCCCAAATACTACGCAGAGGGACTGAAAAGGCTATTGAGATGCCAAGGCGTACCCTTCAAACAGATTGCTCGACAAGCCCGGTTCTATAACAAGATTTGGGACGTTCCCGGGACTCAGCGAAAGATGCCCAACGGGAGAATGGAGACGACTGGCCCTGGATATGTTCAGTCCAAGAAGCTGGAGCGATTCCATGGCTGCCATGTTATAAATGATTCTGGTGGGAAAGAGAATGTCTGTCCAGATAGCGCTGATATTGAAACAGAGTGAAATCCTACCGTACGAATATCAAGTCCGTCATTCGAAGAGCAGATTAACAAGCTAATAAGGGAAGCGGGTCAAAAGGTTCGGGATGACCACAGCCGCAAAATTGTCATTTACGAGAAAGCCAGGACGCAACGTCTCATTCAGCAGGCTACGGAGCAAGACGATGCCTTTCACCGTCAGCCTGATGTGCACTCTCATGGCAAGGGAAAAGCCCGACGTAGAGGCAACAACAAGGTGAAGAACGAGAATGGCATTCAAAAGCAGTGAAGCGAATCCAAGAAGCCACGCGATCGAGAAAAAGTCAGCTGGAATCGGTCTTTTATGAAGAAGATGGGTCGGGAATATTCATTCCCTCAAAACAAGATAAGGAAGATATTCAACCTTGTCATGAAGCGTCAAATGATGACGCTCCCGGAGTATCGGCGCCCCAAACAAATAGACGAGGTCCATCACCCGGCTTATTTCTCCTATCACCGAGCAATAGGACATCCTCTTGAAGACTGCTTTACCTTTACAAACTGGGTTGAAGACCAGTATAAGTAAGGCAAGTTTGTTCTATCTGATAGTTGGAGACTAACCCCATCACAAAAGCATGAGACAAGAGCAACCTACACTACAAGAGAAAGTCTAGATCAACATCGAGCTTGGAAAGGAACTCGTACCTGTCACGTGATAACATTCTCAAAGGAGGAGGAGCATGAGAATATGGATGAACTCTCCCATTGCTTTGCAAATGAAGATGAAGACGAGGTGATCTCAGAATTTCCACCGGCACCAAAGGAGCTGGAAGATGGGATACGGACAACCTGAAAAAAATCGACTTGGGTACGGCAGTCTAGGCCAACGTTCGTCAGTGAGCTGCTATCTGAGAAATAAGTGGCCACGTTAAAAGATGTGCTTATGCAATATAAAGACTATTTTGCATGGAACTATTCTAAAATGCTGGGATTAGATCCAGAGATAGCTGTGCATACACTGGCGATATCGCCGGACGTCAAGCTAGTCAAACAGGTGCCAAGAAGAATGCGACTCGAGCTTGAGATGAGTATCAATGCCGAAGTCAAGAAGCTAATCGACTCCGGCTTCATCCAAGAAGTTCAATACCCTAACTGGATCGCCAATATCATTCCGGTAATGAAGAAAAATGGGACAGTATGCATCTGCGTAGATTTTTGGGATCTCAATAAAGCTTGTCCGAAAGATGACTTCCCAGTGCATGTTACCGAGCTGATGATCAATAACACATCCACCCATGAAGTCTTCTCCTTCATGGACAGATCCTCAGGGTACAACCAAATCAAGATGCATCTTGAAGACCAAAAGCACACTGCTTTTCGGACTCCGCTGGGCATATTTTGCTACTAAGTAATGCCCTTCGGTCTGAAGAACGCTGGCGCCACCTACCAGAGGGCCATGACAAAGATATTTGATGACCTCATACATGAGATTGTCGAATGTTATATTGACGACCTCGTGGTGAAAATAAAATCGTACGAGGAGCACTGGAAGCATCTAAAGATAGTGTTCCAGCGCCTTCGGAAGTACAACCTGAAGATGAACCCTCTGAAATGTGCGTTTGGAGTTTCCTCAGGAAAATTCCTAGGATTCATCGTACGGCACCGAGGCATCGAAATAGACCCATCAACGATAAAGGCGATAATGGAAATGCCCGCGCCAAGAACTCTCAAACAACTGCGGTCTCTTCAAGGAAAGCTTGCGTATATCCGACGATTCATAGCCAACCTCTCTGGAAAATGCCGCCCCTACAGCCATCTAATGAAGAAGGGGACTCCGTTCATTTCAGATCGTAAATGCCAAAGTGCACTTGACGAAATCAAGCAATATCTGCAGAACCCGCCGGTACTGACCGCTCCAGTCAAGGGAAAACCCCTCATCCTGTACACGACAGACCTTGAAGGTTCTTTTGGCGCTCTATGGGCACAAGAGAATGATCGGGGAAATGAGTGATCACTCAACTATTTTATTTGAGTTCTCCTGGGGGCAGAAAACAACTGCTCCCCAATCGAAAAGCATTGCCTGGCATTAATCTTGGCGGTAACAAAGCTCCGACATTACGCCTTGGCACATGAGGTCCATCACATATCAAAGGTGGATCCTCTCAAATATTTGATGTCAAGAGCCATACTAACGGGAAGGCTTGCCAAATGGGCCCTTCTCTTGATGGAGTTCTCGATAGTATATCGACCCCTCAAGGCAATAAAAGGCCAGGCCATCGCCGACTTTCTCGTTGAGCATCCAATACCAGCTAATTCTCCCTCAAACTGCGAGTTTCCGGACGAACACGTGTTTGACGCAATCGACGGGGAGAAAGAAGGGAGTGATACCCGATGGGAACTCTACTTCAAAAGGGCATCGTCTATGAAGAGGTGGAAGCAAAGCACCACTATAATCAAAACCGGAGTAGGCCTTATCTTTATGACTCCAAAAGGAGGGATAATGCATTTTGCCCTTTCCTTAACAGAGCCAAAGACGAACAACAAGGCTGAATGCGATGCTTTAGTAGCAGGTCTCAAGATCACTATTGACATGGGAATCGATAACCTCCTCATATATGGAGACTCCCAGCTGGTCGTTAGCCAAGTAAAGGGCAACTATCAGACATGCAAGCCAGAGTTGGTAAATTATGGCGAAAGAGTGCGGCAACTGCTGACTCAAATCCCCTCGTACATCTTGGAAAGCATACCACGGACGGAAATAGGAAGGCAGATGCGTTAGCTAAGCTCGCTAAAGAACTGGCCGACAAAAACCTCAATGACGTAAGGATCATTGTGCAAAGCCGCCAGATTCTCGCACCAGCAAAAATATCTCCTGAGTCGTCCGAAGAAGAGGAAGCGACCAAACAAGTGGCCTTCCAAGTAGACGGTGAGGAAAAGGCTAAGGATTGGAGAGAAGTCTTCATAGACTACTTCAAATCCTATCGAGTGCCCAAAAACGAGTCTTCAAGACATCAGCTCACGAAACGAGCTCTGTCTTTCGCCTTTCTCAATGATACTCTATATAAGAGATCATTCGACAGTTTGTGGCTAAGGTGCCTAGGACCGGAAGAAGCAAGGAGAGTCGTCTAAGAAACTCATGACGGACTCTGCGGTTCTCATCAAGACGGGCCAAAGATGAAGCTGAAGAACAAAAGAATGGGTTACTATTGGCCCACAATGATTCAGGAATGCCTCGAATGTGCGAAGCAGTGTCACTCGTGCCAAATTCATGGGGACTTCATCCACCAGCATTCGAATCCGCTACACCCAACATTAGCTAGCTGGCCATTCGAAATGTGGGGAACTGATATAATCGAGCCTATCGAACCAGCGTCATCTAAAGGACATCGGTTCATATTTGCAACAACCGATTACTTCTCTAAGTGGGCAGAAGCAATACCGCTAAGAGAGGTGAAGACGGAGAACATCCTCCATTTTTTCAGGACACGTGTCATCTACCGATTCAGCACTCCGCGATAGATTATCTCGGATAATGGGCCAGCCTACAGAAGCCATAAGTCAGCCGCTTCCCACAGCAGCATAAAATAGATTGGAGATACCCTTCGGTCTATAACCCCTGAGCTAATGGTCTAGCTGAGGCTTTTAACAAGATCTTGACGAAGATCATAAAGAAAACGGTATCCAGAAACAGAAAGGATTGGCGCGAGAGATTGCATGAAGCTCTCTGGGCTTATCGGACCACATTCAAGATGGCCATGAATACAATGCCATTCGCGTTGGTATTCGGAACGGAAGTGGTTCTCCAATTGGAGATAGAACTACCCTCTTTATGAGTGGCGGTCTGACATGAGCTGACAGATGAAGAAAATGCCCACCTTCGGCATGAGGAGCTCGATGCCCTCAATAGAACTCGTCTCATAGTGCAGCAAAACCTGGAAGCTTACAAAGCAAGGATGATGCGCTTATACGAAAGACTGACTAGGACGAGAACATTCCGCCAAGGCAAACTCGTGTTAGTCATAAAAAGACCTATGATCCCCATTCATGCCAAACGGGGGAAATTCGAGCCAAACTATGAAGGTCCGTATATCATAGACAAGGTCTACCAAGGTGGGGCCTACATGCTTAAGGATATGCATAGCAAAAGCCCCTTCCGGCCAATAAATGGCTGTTTCCTTAAGAAATACTACCCCTGACAAGTCACAACTCAGGTTAACGATAGATGACGACGCTCGTGTCCGCTCGCTATCTTCCTGAGTCAGCACTCTGTAAGTAGTATCCAGCAAAACTTCGCCTTGAAGCAATGGACTGAGATGTCCCTAAACTAACAATGGACCGTGATGTCCTTAAACTAAATACGTCATCTCAAACACGGCGATAGTGGAATTCAAGTCTACAGGTCCCAGCGGCAAAGACTGTAAATCAAATCCCACTGCCTACACAGCTACCCTGGTGGTGAAGTCCCACCGTGACAAAAAAAATGGTACGTTCAAAAGCAAAATGGGCATGGATGAAAACCCGAAAGGGCTCTGTGAGTAAAAACAGCAGAGCTACTGGCGAGTTTGTGAAAACCCGAAAGAGCGCAATCTTGTTAAAATAAAAAAAACACCTGCAAGGTCCTCTCGACCTTGTGAGGAGAGAACAGCTGCGTGAGATCCTTACGACTTACAAGGGAGCAACACACTTAGGGATCCCCACGATTCATAAGGAGAAATTACACTTACGAGATCCTCACGACTCATGAGGAGAATTCCCTCTGTGAGACCCTCATGGCTCATAGGATTCAAAATCCTTATGATACAGAGGTCTGAACCTGTTTTTAAGCAATCACACTCCCCAAGTTGTCCTACAAGCGGTTCAATATTGACCCTTGTATACAATCCATGGGCATAAATAAACGTTTCCCCCACCAAGTCCCACCAACGACGAGGAATGTCCTCATGTGGTGAACGACACTTGTAAGTATTTTCGAATTATAAGGAGAAAACACTCTTGTAAGATCCTTACGACTTATAAGAGAACACACACTTAGAAATCCTCACGACTCCTAAGGTGAAAACACATCTACGAGATCCTCACGACTCGTAGGGAGAAACACCTTTATGAGACCCTTACGGCTCATGAAGTCAAAAGCCTTAATCGACAGGATCCTAACCCTGTTTACTAAGCTACCTTTGTTTGAATCGACAAAGCCAAATGTTGATTCGCTCCTGGCAACAATCCCAGTGGTAGAGATGCTGATGCCTAGATTGGTATCAAATTTCCAAGTCCTTTCACGGCAAATGATGATTCGCTCTTGGCCATATTCCAGTTGCAGCGATACTGATGCTAAGATTGGTATCAGATCTTGAGTTCCATACTCGCAATAAAAAATAAAAAATAAAAAAAACGATACGTTCACAAGCGAAATGGGCACGGTTGAAAACCCGAAAGGGCGCCGTGAGTAAAAAAGCAGGGCTACCGGCGAGCTTGTGAAAACCCGAAAGGGCTCAATCTCGTTGTTAAAAAAAATGCATATGAAATAGCCGAAATGTTTGGACAACTCACAATAAAAATCAGTGAGCAAGATATATGCATATAAAAATAACCGAAATGTTTGGGCAACTCGCAATAAAAATCAGCGAGCAAAATATATGCGTATAAAAATAGCCGAAATGTTTAGGCAACTCGTAATAAAAAAGCAACGAGTAAAAAGAAAAAACAGCCGAAATGATTGGGCAATCGCGAATTTCGCGATATAAAATCTGAAATTATAGAGCATCGCGGAAAGAAAAACAATAAAACTTTTGCCTTACAAGTGAGATCACATTGACCCCTGTATACAATCCATGGGCACGAACGAAAAGGGAACCATATTACCCCACTGGGCTTCGTCAAAGGGAAGCTAGATCTCGATGGATACATCTACAACCAAGAAATCAACAACGGCATTCCTTCTCATTCCAACCAGAAGAAGATACGACGTCAGCATCTCGGAACCACGGCAAAGACCTCTAATTCTAAATCTCGACGGTTCACAGACAACCTAGAACTACCTCAGAGCCACGGCAAAGTCCGTTGTTCCCGCCAAAATCTTTGTCCAAGAGCTATTTGTTCCTGTTTACACCGGTTTAAGTTTCGTTTACAGATATGTGTGAAATCGGGCTCATTCATATACGCACATGCACACATCATAGGAAGAACAGGAGTTATAAAGGGAGCATTTGGTGGTCAATAGCAAAAAGAAAGCATTTAATTGAACATCTTTTTCTACAAGAAATAGATCACCAAACATAGGATCGAAAGTACAGGGATTCACAAAACTATGGATAAAATTCTCTAACTCCATCTCTGCCTTCTCTACCATGTCAAAGCGGCGATCTTCATGAGGAGTCGCTTCCCATCGGTTGGCACCGTGCTCATCAGCGAAGGCTGACATGATGGCCCGCTGAGCCCGTATTTGGCTTAGCAGCTGAACAGATCGATCCCTCAGAGCCGTGGTAATCAAAAGCACCTCATGAAAGCACTCGATCTTGTCGTTCACTGCGTCGAGTATCGCCGAAGTCATCTCCGCTGGTTGAGAGGAAATGTCATCGGGCACGGACAAGAAGACCATCCGGAACCAAACGGAGCCAATAGGGAGAGGAGATCCTCTACGAGTCAAGAGCTCGTACAACACCGTATCGCATTGGTCATCTGTAAGAGAAGGGTTCGCCAAGCGTGCAGCAAAACGAGGAACAATTTCTTCAATAGGCACCTCCCATGGCTGCCGGCGAGCATGTGGATGATTACAAGCTATAGCGCTTCTCTGTTAAAATGATTCTCTGAAAGTGAGAGAGAAGAGAAGCATTGCTTCAGATTATGATGGGAGACATTTAAGTCTAGGCACAGAAGATGTTGTGCATGATGGAACTATTTCCAAGTATTGGAAAAGAAAAGTCTGACTTAAGAAAAGCAGAGAAAGAAAACGAAAAGGCACCTTCGGTAAAGAGGCAGTGCCTCACGTGCCTTGCACGAGGGCGCCAGCGCCAGGAGTTAGAAACTCTGAGGTAGCACCTCACGTGCCTTGCATGAGGGCGTCGGCACCAGAACTAAAAGTTCTCTGCCGTTGGATCAAAGATCCAACGGAGATGATAAATTATCAAAATATAGAATTAAATTCTTTTGTGGAAATATTCCTCAAATGTTTCTAAATGAGAAAGATTACTCTCTGTAAAACAGAGCACCGTTGGATTAAAAATCCAATGGTGATTAAAAATTACCAAGCTACAGAATAAGCTCTGTATAAGAAAATATTTCCCCAATCTTTCTAAACAAGAAAGATTACGCTCTGTAAAACTGAGCACCATTGGATTAAAGATCCAATGGTGATTAAAAATCACAAGCTACAAAATAAGCTCTGTATGGGAAAATATTTCCCCAATCTTTCTAAACAAGAAAGATTACGCTCTGTAAAATAGAGCACCGTTGGATTAAAGATTCAATGGTGATTAAAAATCAGCAAGCTACAGAATAAACTCTGTATGGAAAATATTTTCCCAATCTTTTTAAAAACAAGAAAAATTTCTTATGCAAAATAGAAGTCCTTCGATTAAAGATCCAACGGTGGATAAAATCCCCAAATCAATTAAGGATCTCTCAATGAGAGATTTCTTTAACCAAATCAACAAACTTGCCTCCACTATATAAGGGCCCCAAGACTTCAAGTCTTGTACAGAAGAAACCCCCCCATAAACTTCAAGTTCAAAAAAGAAGAGGAAGCAAAAAAAAAAAGCTTTAAGAGAGAAGAAGGAAGAAGAACTTTCTTCAAGGTAAATAAAAATAATAGAGATCATAGTTTCTCATCTGCATATCCAAGGGTTTAACCCTCATAAAGAACATAGTTCTTTCCCCTGGATCTGAGACCCATGAGACAAGTCTCCCATAAATGAGAATTTAATTCTCGTGGGGACGAATTTCTTCTTGGGGATCGAAGATCCAGGGGAGAACAGAGAATTGAACATCCTAAGAAAAATGCACAAAGAAAGAAAAAGCACCAAGCGCCTCGCGTGCCCCTCACGTGTGTGCTGCTCCAATAAAGAGTGCTTAGCACTCAATGGTTAGCGCTCAGCGCTAAGCGCCTCACGTGTCCTTCATATGGACGTCTCTCAATAAGGAGTGCCTAACACTCAGTGGTTGGTGCTCAGCGCCAAGCGCCGCATGTGTTCTGCCTATGGGCACCATAATGAGTGTTTAACACTCCAAAAAAAACAAAAAAAAGAGAGAGGATAAAGTAAAGGGTGAGAGTCAGAGCCCATATCAATGCTCAGCATTGTTTGCACAGAAAAGAGACTGAGCCCAAACAAGTGTTTAACACTTTATTCAAAGACTAAGTAGGCTGAGTCCAAGTTAACCAAAAGTCCCTAATTCAGATCAACCAGGCCTATGTGCTCACCATTTTTCAAAATTAGTCTTAGTCCCAAACACAACTATTGATCTTCCAACGGACATTGGTTCAAGGGTACATCTCCTCACATCTCTGATAAATGTCGTTGTAATTCTTCAGCATCTTCAGAGAGGTGGTGGGTCCCGATAACCAGCAACTCTTTAGTGTACTCTCAAATGGACGGGCACGTCCCAATATGGACCGCAATGTCCTTAAACTAGCTATAGACCGTAACGTCCTTAAACTACAATGGACCGTAATGTCCTTAAACTAGCTGTGGACCGTAATGTCCTTAAACTAGCTGTGGACCACAACATTCTAAAACTAGAACGATAATGCCCAAGTGCTCTTTCGTTGGATCAAAAATGATCCTGAATCCCCGTTAAGTAGATCTTAGTCCAATATCGGATTAACGTATCCTTAACAAATATTTAAGTCGATCTTAATCTTAAACAAGCTTAACGATCCTTAAATCAAACCAAACCCAAATCTAAAAAAATACGGATTTGGACTAATCCACGCCCTACGGGCGATAACACAAATTAGTCTTCGTATACAATCCACAGGCAACCAAAAATAAAACAAACTCACACGACACGAAGTGAACATTTGGAGAAGGAGAAAGTGGTTATCGCTACGCAGTAACGTAATTAACTGCAGGGACTTGCGCCTGCAGGGAAGAGTGTCCCCACAATCATAAACCCCTCACAACGAGGGGGAATCTGACGAAGTCTGCTACAATGGTCGCATCTGTCCAAACCACCGATAAACGGTGCCATAAATCAACTTGGCATCTTCAGAGAGGTGTACGGATAAAACCAAATAGCATCTCCCCCTAAATGCAAGCAAGATGTTTGTCTTTCCCGGCTTTTGGCGGTTTACAGATTCTGGCACGCCTGATGGGAACTTTTGCTCTTTCCACAGCACAGTTCGTGTGTCGTGTTCGCGAACGAATCGTAGTTTAATATGGTTGCCTGTTCATCTCAGAAAACAGCATTTTAATACCGCTCATTCATTATCTATTTTTTTATTTATTGGTGCTATCAACAGTGTCTGCTTAGTATTACAGATTACAGGTATTCGTGATAAAATACTGGAAACACATTTAAAATCACGGATATAACGTTTGAGACCCGGCACTGCAAACAGAATAGGAAACCGACCGATATCCAAAGAGTTCTTTTGGAAATAAACATGTGTACACAATTTTGGTCCAACACAATACAAGTGTACACACAACTCTTTGGCATGGACCATGACATGGTGGGGCTGTCCATGGCACACAAGAAATGATGGACTGTGCAAGTGGTGGGCACATATAGTGTGATGGGCAATCAATGCATAAAGTTTTGATGTGATAATTTTCATCAAGTTTCCATCCAATTCTCTGCATGCAAAGTATGCTTAAACAGATAAAACAAGCAGCATCAGAGTGATTGGGGAGAGCACACAAGTCTACCATGCCAAAATAAGCCCATGTGCTCGGATTGAGACCGGCCACACCCCTACAAAAACCGGCGAGCTCGGCCCCCCTTGCTCCAAACTTTCCTATTTTTCTTCTGGTCATTTTTTTAGGTCACATCACCTTATTTCTTTTGTTTATTTATTCAGATGTTAGGCCTATAAATACCAGAACAGAGTTGAGCAAAGGGACCATATGTATATTCCATAGTTTTAGTTTAGCTTGTTTTTGGTTTAGGCTTGAGTGATGAGTGGGCTATAACTTGGTTTCTTCTTCTTCTTCTTCCCTCTTGAAGCTTTCTTTGGAGAGCTTCATTAAGAAGGTTGAATAAGTAACCAAAATCTTGTATCTCTTTTCTTAAGTGTTAATAATAATATTATTCTTTTATTACTTGCTCTTTTTTTTCTTATTGCTTTTCTTTTATTTTGCATAACTAATATTTCTTTGGTTGTGGTATTGGTGAGAAAGTGAGATAAAAGGCTTTGCCTCCTCCACCTCTTGTGATTGTTTAACATGCTTTAATGTGATTATAAACATAGTATTGTAACTTGAAAGGGTTGATATGGTATGTTGATTCCATGGTTACTTTGTAACCTCATTACATACTATATTCTTCCTACAAACCCCATCTTGCAAGCCTAAGGTTAGAATCAATTTGGTGTTAAGTTTGCTAAGCTTGGATGTGGTATTTTGTGATTAATTGACTTGACAAATCTTTTAGTTTCATATACCATATACCATCACAAACTCTTAGCACACTTAACACCAAAATCATTCGCTCACATTCACTACTTTGTGTTTTTATTGTTGTGGTATGCTTGCTAACCCTTGTGTTTAGTGTTGATACTCCAACCTCGGACATACAAACGGTAAGTGATCAAAACGGACTCGTTTCGTGCTTTGCAGAGAATATCGGAATTTGACGACTTGAGCCTCGCAACCGCTTTGACAAGTCATGCTTTCTGCCGGGATCGAGGTAAGGGCGGACAACTCCTGATCAAGGGAGTGTCGAGGGAATCGTCACGATTCAACTTTCCAGACCAAAACCACAACCATTTCTTACTTTCTTGTTATCTTGCTTTTCTTTATTTTCGTATTCTATTCATTTTTTGTGACAACCAAACAATTCGTTAATTTATTGAACCTTAAAAGACAAGACCTAATACACAATTCCCTGCAGATCGACCCGTGCTTTCTGGCTCACTACAACGCGCCGTGCACTTGCAGTTTATAAATATTAAAACGAGAATGATCTCGCGTGCGCAATCTGTTTCCTTAAACGATCACATTTTCAAAACATGCGCGTTTGAGCGCACGGGAGGATTCCCAACAAGTTTTTTCGGTGCCGTCGCCGGGGAGTTGGTAGTATTAGGTATTGTTATTTCTGGTTCTTACTAACTCATTAACTACTAACTCATTTTTTTCAAAAAAACTAACACAAACTAAGAATACGACATTTTTTTCTAACTTGTTCTCTGTCTATACTGTCTGCTATCACTCTGTAATACAACTTAAAAATCAATTTATACCATAAGAGTACTTAGCTTGCCTAGAGAACTCACCCAAAATTCTTGCACAAACCACCTTTATTTGGCCGGCGACATCAAGGAAAAATCCGAGCTCGCCAGCCCAGTGAGGGTATTTTTGATTTTTTGTTTTTGGTGATCTCCAGTACAGTGTTGGTACTCTAGTGGTATTGCTTGATTTTTACAATTTTGAGTGTGCAGGAATTGGGGCAGATATATCGTTTTTTGACACTAAATATCGTATTTTCTGACATTTCAGTTTTTAAGGAATTGCGACCAGCGATCGTGCAGAGCGAGGGTCAAATTCAATTGCAAAACGTTAGTGAAGTACAATACCAAAGATCTAGGTAGTTTGACCCGTGCAAGCGAACATTCAAATACCCGTAATCACTTCAAAAGGGTTTCTTAACCCAAATCGCATTGGTACGTATTTCCTAACACATTCTTCTCGAATTTGACACATTCCAATATTTCTATTTTCTGCAGAATTCTTCGCACAATTTTGCCGCCAATTGCACAGAGAACTAACTGTATTTTTTGTAGCGCTTAAGTTAAAACGAAAAAGAATTGCTTAAATTGCTTGAGTTTTTGAATTCTTTTATTGATTATGCATTTGCATCTTAATACGGATTTAAGGGCAAAAAAGACCAAAAACAAGATACGGTAAAGGATTTTTTCACCTTTTTCCGTAGCCCATAAATCACAAAACTGCATTCTTGCATACCCACAATAATTTAAAATCAACTAGTACTTTGACTCTAAGAACTTCGTGCTCATTGGGAGAAGTTAACTGTGCTTAGAACACCGCATAACGGTATATTGTTCACGGGGTGTCTAGGCAAGTGATCAAGAGAAAGGGTTATCTAATTAAGGAAAAGTGTTGGAAAACCTCCCCTTCCCTCTTGCACTTACATGGCTTCGTGATCCGTATATCTTGAGCCCGTTTCTCGACACAGTTTTACTTCGACAATCAGGTTCTTGAGCAGGTCTAGTTGACTAGCATACCATAGACTGCTAGGGGTGTGATATTCTTTATTTTTGTGATATTTGTGAATTCTTGTTAATATGGGTGATACACGATTTAATTCAATTTTTCACGATTCTTATTCTTTTGTTTATACTCGGTCCCAATTCACTTGTTCAAATTGCCAAAATTCATCCCACATTCATGACAACTGTTCTTTCTTAGGGGGTGACAACCGTCCCAGATTTTTTATAACAGTCACCCACCTAACACTGTTGAACCCAGTCCCACTTCAATTTGAGACCTAATGATTAAAGATATAGAGAAAGAGGTCGACAGACTGACTGCTTTAGCATCACCACCATCACAACCCCTTCAACCCGAAACAATTGAACCATCATTAGGGAATGATAGTGAGATGGATGCTAGATTGACCACTTTAGAGAAGGGTATTGAAGTAATGACTGCGGTCGAGAATCAATCAGCTTCTACGCTAACCCTGTTCATACTGCAGTCTGAGCAATTGTTTCTTGCTCAAGCTCAATCATTGGCTAGAATAGAGGAACACGCGAAACATTTAGCTGTGAGGATTCTAGGGAGTGAACACAGTCAATCGGAACTCAATAATGATAGTATCTGTTATCTAGGAAGTCACCCAAGTGAGATAAATGATCAAACAAATTTTGATGATTTCATAGATGATGATACGATTGAATTGACTGAGTGTTACCAGGACGCACAAGAAAACCCTCCGAGGCAAACTGATGATTTTTGTAATCCAATTTTAAATGAGGGACCTTGTGAATTTGTCGGGTATGGTTTGAATAGATTGTTTGAAGAGATCAATGATCAGGAACCCACAATTTTTATATCACCTAGTGATATTGTTTTGGAAGAAACGTTAGTGTGGGAACCTACTTTTTTTTATGACATGAACCTACCCAGGTATGAATGTGATGAGGGAGAAATTGTATTGGGGGAGTTAGTACACTATAGTGATAAGAATAGAATTGTGGAAGATCCTAGGGAGGAAGGTAGTCTTGAAGAATATTCTTTCTTATCGAGTTTTAAGGAAATTTTTGCGGATAAACTTGATATTCTTGGTGAGTTTGAGTCAAGATCAATTTGGGAACATCATAAGAACCTTTCTTTTGCCGAACTTTTTGCGGATGAAATCCAGTTTTTACACAAACTTGACTTTGGAACTCAACACGTGCCATTTGAACATTCAATTCATTCAGAAAACAATTTTTTGTCCTCTTCAAAACTTCATCTTCATCTTAAACATCTTCCGCTCCCTACTTTTACACGCCCATGCCCTTCACTGACATCTAACATATATCTTTTCTTTTTCTTTTTCTTATGTATATACATATTCTTTTACCAGCCATTGCACTATATAGACAAAATCTTTAAATGGCTGGTATTAATTTCTGGACTAACCCAATCGTTTAACTTGTAAATGTTGTAATTAGTCATAGGTTTTTTCTTTTTCTTTAAATAAAAATTCTCACCCTGATGTCTAAGTCTAGCTACCGGAGACGGGGGCAACAATGAGGATATCGTAAAACTCAGGTTTGGGGGTGAGCACTGCGTTTATTTTTGCTGCATCATGTGTATATTCTGCATTGCATACATATTAAGAAAAACCATAAAAATTGAAAAAAATTCCCAAAATATAAAAACTTTATCATGTTAGCTAGCGGGGGAACTTAGATTCGAAGTCTGACTCTTCGGTTGATAAGTTAGAAATAACTAAATCCTTTTTATGAAACCGACAACCCGAAAAATAACCCTCCCTTGTGTTTAACCGTTGCTAGTATACGTCTTTTATATCACTTACACGTGTCATATGTGTTTTGAGAATTTGATAAATGTCTGATATGTCTGGAAAACTTTTAAAAATTGATAAACATCGTTAGGATCATGCAGGCTTGTTTTGAGTTAAGCTAATATCAGGAATAGTTCATACAGTGAAGTAGATATGAAGAATTTTATTGAGGTTTTAACAGAAGCTATAAGTCTGAAAAATAACCCATCTGGAACATTGTTGGAGTAATTACACGCCTTATCACAGGTAACATCTTCGGATTTAAAAGAAAAGGCTAGCTATATCTCCGTTTTCACTGAGTTCGGAATATTTTAAAATGAGTCTTTTCTTTTGTGGCCTTGGTAACTTAGGTAATTAAGGCCTTGGGGTGTCTCCACACCTAATGCTCTAAAACCATCTGTTTGGGAGTCATTGACCCAAAGCTCGCTTAGTTTCCAATTGCCAAATAAAAAAATCTAAGCAAGTGTTCTCTCCGAGTTAAAAGTCATCATGGTTCTTTGTGGGAGAATAATCTTGGCGGAGACGAATTTTCTATTAAAACGGTTTTTTCGAGGAGATATGATGTTTTGTATTTATTAAGACGTTTTGCACGATAACGAAGGGTGTGTATGAGCAATAACAGGTGAAAGGTAGGAGTGAAAAATAAGAATTAAAGTTCTCTGTTAAAAATGATTTAAAATTCTGATTTGAAATCTAACTGGAGTATCAAACTTGAGAAAATCTTGATTCTTTTCAAACTCGTGTGATCCTTCAGAAATTTATCCTGATCTGTAATTGTGACATGATGACCCTAATCATAATTCTTAAAACCATATGGACACTATCCGCACAATCACGAAAAGACGCGTATGAGCTTATGTTAAATAAATTGCGAGGTGTGAAAAATTGGGGTTTAACGTTTCTGACTTGGGTAATATAACTTATAACCTTGATCTCTAACCTTAAGATTAGAATCAACATTTTTTCCGCAACGCTAATTTGACTGGATTTTATGGGTGTAATCCGCTGAAAACCCTTAAGAGACAACACTCCTCCTACTAGGGACACCTAGAGGTTTAACGGCTTGTTGCACATGCTCAGTGCAATCGCGTTCCCTGTGAAAGTGAGGCTAGAATTTTTTGTTTTGTTCAGAATGATCAAAAGATAAGTTTGGGGTATTTGTTCATCTCAGAAAACTGCATTTCAATACCGCTCATTCATTATCTATTTTGTTATTTATCGGTGCTATTAACCAGTATCTGCTCAGTATTACAGATGATAGGTATTCATGATAAAATACTGTAAACAAATTTAAAATCATGGATATAACGTTTGGGAGCCGACACTGCAAACAGAACAGGAAACAAATTCTTGTTAATATGGGTGATACACGATTTAATTCAATTTTTCACGATTCTTATTCTTTTGTTTATACTCAGTCAAAATTCACTTGCTCAAATTGCAAAAATTCTTCCCACATCGATGGCTTCCAACTGCACCAATTGCAACAGCAACTCCCTCTCTGTCTCTGCTGGAAGAGTGACTTACGGGCCCCAAGCGGCCTCCATTTCGCAATGCCAGTGGAACAGGTGACTCAGGCCACCACTGGACTGTTCTTCAGAACCATGCTCCAGCCAAAGAGCTTCAATGCTTCAATGCCATCACAAGAAGCTCTAAAGAAGTCGGTCTTTGATCGGCTCGCAACCACCATGGCCCATCTCAATGGGTCATCCAAATCTGCCGCCTCAATCTTCGATAGGCTGAACCAAAACTCCACTGGGCCCGTAAAGAGACCCGCAATACCTGAAGGGGTTATCCTGAAGCGAATAGTCATTCCAGCTCTAGTAAACGAAGTCATAAAATGGGCTTCTCCTGCTAAGGGATCGGTCTTCGCAAGAATGGCCGTTCCGACTCCTGCTATGGGTGAGGTCGTTACAAGTACTTCCCTTATTCGAAAGTCAGTCTTCGACAGGTTAGACGTTCTCTCTCAACAGACATCAGTCTTTGGCGGGTTGGCACCAAAAGCAGCCTCTCATCAAAGCAAGGGGCATGACAAGGTCGCTTCTACAACTGAGGTGATCCCATCCGCAAGACACGCTCGACGTCGCCACTGGCGCCGAGTGAGGAAAACGGGGGGCAGTTCCCCCTCTGGATTTACCCCACCAGCGCCAATGGTGGAAATTGACGCTGCTGTTCCAACTGGGAACAACTTCGAGCTGCACAGGAGGGTGCGCAAGAACTTTCCAACCACCATCTTATAGAAGTATCCTCCGCCTGTCGAAAACACAACCCAGGTGAAGCCGGAACAGCCTCCTCAGCGGTTGTCCTCCAAGATCCACAGAGTTTGGCGGAAAGTCCAAGACTCTGTAATTGATAAAGAATACTCTCGCCGACTGAAGAAAACAAAGGCTCGGTAAGGGGAGGACCATCCTGCCGTCATGCCACGGAGAGTATCGACTGCACGGGTGCTCGCTGTAACGGCTCCATCAACTTCGGCCTCCCACAAAAAGAGAAGGCCAGGGAATCAACCACCACCAGCGACAAACTCTGAGCATGATGGATCCAAATGCCCCAAGTCTAGAGGCATGGTAGTTGTAACATTTTGAAAATCGTTTAGGTGAAATTTCGATTAATCGGTAAAATAACTGGTGTTTTCCGTAAAAACCAAGATATAATTATTTTTTCACATAAACTTGAATATACCTATTCTAGCTACGTAATTGCTAGTATTTGATATTTAATGGGTCACTTATAAAATTTCTGGTTTACTAAAAATTTTCTGTAATTAATTATTTTAAATATTATTTTAAGCCTTCACTAATACATTTAATTAGAGATTATTACAAATTGAAATGGGTTAATTATACAAATGTGAAACATGACAACTTAAAACCTAGTTTATAACAAGCTACTTCTTTCTCTAATTGACTCCAAGGTTCTAGAGAAGTCTAGGTTTAAAAAATAAAATAAAATTGAATTAAATAATTGTGCATAAGTTAATGTATGATTGATGGGGGATGTTTCTACATGCTCACACACACACAACCACTCACTCCTCTCCCCTCCATGCTTTGGCCAAGCCTCATCTCATAGCAGCCCCAATCCCACTCATTTTCCCCACTTCATCAAGAGAAAAGAAAACAAAAAGGAAAAGGAAAAACAATAAAGTAATGATGTATGGTGTATAATTGAGGTATGGGGGTTGACTTGACAAAACAATCATACACCTCACTCTTTCTCTCCCTCTGCCAACCTTAAGCCGAGCCCTCTCCTGCTGCAAATTCCCCATTTCACCACCTCATCTCATCTCCAATTCATCAAATTTCCATCAAAGAATTCATACAAAAACCTCACAAATCCCAAATCCAACATTTACACATTATTTCTTTGCCCTAGCTAACATGAATCATGGAGCAAGGAAGCTTTTTGGAGGCAAGTTGTATGTTAGATCTACAAATCTTGAGGTATAAATCTTATCCAAATGGTTAATTTGTTGGTATATTGCTTAAAGCTAAAGTAGTTAAATGTTAATTGAGTTCTAATTTCAAGTTGAGAATTTAAAGTGAGGGTTTGGAATTTCAAGAATTGGGTTTGGATCAGGATAGGGGTTTTGATCATTTGATTGTGGTTGTGAGATGTAGTTTAACATATCAAAGCATGTAAAACCTAATCTAGTTGCTATTTTGCAAATTGTTAATTTAAAATTGTGCTAATTAAGCTATTTTGCAAACTAGGCTTTTAGAATTTAATCAAATATGTGAGATTAAAATATGGTTATGGTTTGTATGACTTGGTTAAGATATTTAGTGAACATTGTGGCCATTAGAATTGTTAAAATATCAAGTTTTGTACCAAAACGGCTAATTGATGCTTACAAGGTTTCTTGAAATAAATTGATTTGATCAATTTTAAGGTTTTGATGATTTGCACCCTATTTCATATATATATTTACTGAGTTGTGAAACCACGATTGATACATTTGGGTTTTTCTCAATCAATCAGCATTTATACCCCGATGTCGAGGGTTATTTGGTCCCTTTGCATGAGCGGGTCATAAGTTTTAACCTATGAGTGTTTCGTGTGCCGTTTCGGTTTTTGTCCGCAATTTTGGTTTACAATATTATATGTTTGCATATAGGTACCCCTCACGTGGACTTCGGACGATGAAGAAGAGGATGGAGACATTGACTTTGGCAAGCGAGGATTGGGTAAGTAGATATATATCTACGGGGGAAGTCGGATGGATGGCGTATAGCACCTCCGCAGTTCGTAGTATAGAACGCGAATGAGTTATTATATACTTATATACTTATGTGTTTATGAGATGTGTATACTTAGCGAGAAATGCTTAGGTGACTTTGGGTTAGTATTAGCGTATTCGTAGAATAGTGTCGTTAGTTAGTTTCTTAGTCGCGAACTCTAGTGTAGTGATTTGCATACACGCACACACACGCATACACTTTATTTCTTGTACGTATATGGGGATATGTATATATATATATATATATATATATATACTCGCACACATCGGTATGGGACTATGTGTGTGTGTATACGTATACATATAAATGGATGATGAGAATAGTATATGGTACTTGGAGATGAGTCGATATGATTGAGCATGATGCCATGAGATCGGTGATGTGATTTGGTTCGTATTTTGAGATACGACAAGATTTTATAGAGAATCTTTAGGCGATGTGTTTTCAGACACACGCATATATATTTTTGATGGTATCAGTATGTACTAGACGTAGATCAGTACCAAGCTCATGATATATGATGATAAGGATACCAGTTGAATAATGAGATAAATGCGATATTGACCCGTACCCTGATTTGGGATGTCGTACGATGGATTTACCGTACGAGATATAATTATGATGATAGACCCACACTCTTGACTCGAGGATGTCATATGATATATATATTGTATCGTACGCGATACTATTGAGGCGAGATCACCGACTATTATATATATATATATATATATATATATATATATATATATATATCGACTCAGATTTAGGTGGATTTCCTTACCCTTTCGACTAGTCTGTTAGTTTAGTCCTGTAGTTTACTTAATAGATATTAGACTAGACTCGAGCCATACCTATTTCCAAAACTAACGAATCATGAGTATTTTAAAGACAGATCAGGGATTCTACGGATATTTCAAAGGACGTGCCTTTTCTTAAAAACACAGTAACCCTATTTTTTAAACACCACGATTCGTATTATTTCAAATGTCAAAACTGTATGACTCATATATAAATGTGTATTCATATATATTGCGTTATTATTCATGTTCCGCATATTCTTACTGTTCACATCGCATAGCATGCTTATCGTGTTTACATTAGTTATTATTAAAATAATGCCGTCAGGACACCAGCACCATTACCGATGATGTGTATGCTCCACATACACCTGCTTGCCGGCTCACACACCTCATCGTCGGTAATTGCCATGTTACACACACTTTAGAGAATATTAATTCATTGATATCGCTTGTTAGCTGACAGTTCTGATATATTATTAGTGTGCTAGATTAGATATTGCATTTATTTACTGCGTTATCTCATGCATGTATATTCATATAATTATTTTCCATGCGATAGTTTGAGCCAGTCCGGATTGCCGAAGCCCAGTATTCATTATTTATTTACATCGTAATTCATGATTTCTGATTTCCATGAGATTTCTGGATTTAGAGAAACCGTAAGAATTTTATAAACTTATCATCTTTTTAAAAGATAGAAAATATAGTTTTCTCATGATATGATTTGAGATATTTCCACCATGAGTTTTCTCGTCTCTTAAGCGATATCATACACCCGATTCGAGGAGGAGGAGGAACCGACTGTGGGTGTATGGTGGACCCGGTGCGGTACCCTAGGACGAGAAGGTCGCAGATGATGGCGTTGAGCCTGAGACAGGGGAGCACTACTGACCGGTGATTTTATTGTGACGCGCCGGATATCAGGAGGATACCGACGTGGTGTTTTATTTGATGATATAGGCCAGTCCGGATAGTCGGAGCCTGAGAATCTAGATTTGAGATTTATATTTTGTGTCGATGATTGACACTGATTTTCTGCATGATTTCATTGATGATACTCGATTTTATACAGAAATCTCACTGAGATAAGAAAACCTTTGTAGATCCGGTCCTCCACCTCCATAGCTCCGTGTTGATGTCCCTCCGCTGCGATCATCGGATCCCAGACTCTGGCGACGGTTTCGTCAGAGAAATGATCGGGCTAGGTCGTCGACTTCGATGCCGAAGATGATCTACGTCAAGGCAACTCAAGATCAAGCTCCAACTTCACCAAGTCATGAAAATTGTGAAGAAAACACCCTATACTACTTGGCAAGTGGTAGAGAATGAAGAAATAGGAAGTGGGTTCACTTTAGAATTGGATTTCTCACTCTTTTTCTCAAGGCACCATTGAAGCTAGAATGGTTTCTTCTTCTTGAAGAAGAAGAAGAAGAAGAAGAAGAAAAAGAATATGATAAGAATAATAAAAAATGGAAAGTAAAGTGATTCTTATCATTTTAGCAACCATGGTTGAGTGTAGAGAATAAACTAAGGTTAGGTGAATGGTTAGGTTTAGGAAAGAAACAAGAATGGTCAAAGCTTCTTGAAGCTTCAAGGAAACAAACAAAAGAAGCAACCATTTCTTTTCTTGCCCAAAAATAAATAAATAAAATAAATAGTTAAGAAAATATAACAAAACCCTAACCATTCACTTAAACATGGTTTAAAGTAAACATACACCCAAACATGCATGTATCATCAAACATGATACAATCAAGTGCACAAAAATATATCACATATACAATGTGCACATCAAGTGAGAAAATCCATTTTAAGTGAACAAATACTAGTTAATGTAAAGTAATATATCTAATATATAATTATACATCAAATCATTAAATCAACACTTGATTTAACGATCCGGTCATATCGCATATGACCGACTAATATCCAATGTATCGACTTATCGAATCAATCCTCGATTCGATAACTAGGTTATATCGCATACAACCAATCGATACATTCATCACGAGAATAGAATACGGTATCACATACACGCATTATTCTCGGTCCCGCACATATCTCATATGCGCTCCTATTTCGTTTCGCTTGAGCCAGGAAACCTCTGTGTAGGACTCTAAAGACTCGTCAATACGCCGGCAGTAGGTGATGATCATATCAAACACCCACAAGCCGCAAGCGGTCTGCTAAACATAACGGCCACCCAGGTATTGAGCGATCAGAAGATCGACGAGCAAGCCCGCTCACACTCCTGTGAATCCAACCAGTAACACTTACCGTACAGTCCGGTCTGATCGTCTGATATGTCGCATATCTCGCCTAGGGGTGGTAAACGTCAGACCCCAGTAGCTCGATAACTCGTGTCGATATGAGGTCTATAACAGTTCGATAAACTACTGGTAACACTTACCAGTAAATCTCAGCAATCCTGGCCAGGGATTTCCGGTTATAGCCAATCGAACACAGCACAACATCAACTCCCTATACCGGGAGAGACGAATCCCCTCCTATCGCTCATTGCCTCCATGTGATTCGGGACTGTACCCAAAAACCACCGTTTTGCATGCCCTCTTGGACGTGGTAAGGTGGAAATCAAAGCACAGTGAGAATCACACAAGTCTCTATGACGATCTTGGGTCTACAGACTAACCTGTACCAGTGTCACCTGAGAACTGCCATCTGACGTAAGGTATAATACCATCTGGGAGTTCTCGGCGAGTCCGTCCAGTGTACCCAGTCTCCACTGAGCACCCGTATATCATCTCTGATGTCAAACACCAATGGATATGGGATCATCCATCGCCCATCTGTATGGGTCGAGAAGGTATACGCTAGTCTACACTGGTATATTGATGCCCTGCCTCGATACACCCACGACTAGGGACCTTGAAGGATGTACTTATGGACTACCATGTCCCCACTAGTATGATCCGCATCATAGTCCAGGTAGTCAAGTACACATCCTAAGGGCTTTATCAACATGTAACAGAGAGACAATCAGTGTACATAATAATGGCCTCTAGGGCATACATATAACTAACAATCTCCCACTTGCACTAGGGCCATCTAATAGCAGTTGTTGTAGTAACTCATACTCAACCATCCCATAAAAGTCTCTCTCTGGGAAAAGGCCTTTGTGAGTGGATCCGCCGTGTTATCCTCTGAGTCTGCTCTCCTAACCTCGATCACCCTGGAGATCAACCATCTCCATGATCAGGTGATACTGCCTTAGAATATGTCTGGATCACTGATGGGACGGACATTCCTTGGCATAAGCCGCAACTCCATTGTCACACAATGGGAGGAACTAAGTTCATCTCATGAACAAATATACATCCAGACTGCCTCTTTGGTAGCATCTTAAGTAGCGATGTATCTTGCCTTTAATCATCTAGTATGTCACGGTATCTAGCTTGGAACTCTTCTAACATACCGTCCCTCCATAGAGGGTAAAGACAATGCCTGTGACTGACATTCAGTCGTCCTTATCATCCTGGAACACTTCCTGATACCATCTCACTACATCTAGTGAGAATCCTAACATCCATTTAGATCTATCTCATAGATCCAAAACCCAGGATTTAGTAGGTATCACTTTGACCCTATGTGGAGAATCATTGTGATAAGCGGAGATTGATCGAGCGTAGCATAGGAAACTTTTTCCCTATCAAGAGTATGTCATCCACGTACTCTACGAGGATCACCACCATACTCCCTACTACCCTTTTGTTTATACAAGGTTCATCTACCATTTTGATGATGTCAAACTCTTTGACTAACACATCAAAACAGACGTTCCAACTCCGCGATGCCTGCTTTATCCTATAAAGCATCTTGTACACGTTTCCGCTGCTCCCACTGTCTACGAAACCCTCTGACTGTGTACTTATAGACTCACTCTTCTAAATTATCATTTAGAAGAGCAGTCATGACACCCAACCGCCAGATATCGTTGTCATGGTATGTAGACGTGGCAAGTAGGATCTGGATGGACTTAAGCATAGATCCTTAGAAAATGTTTCAACATAATCCATACCGGGTCAATGATGCAAACCTTTAACAAGTCTAGCTTTGAAAGTCTCAACTTTTCCATGTACACCAAGTAATCTTCTCAAGATATACTTGCTCCTGATGGGGATTTAACCCTTCAGATAAAGCAACCAAAGTCCATACTTTGTTGGTGTACATGGATTCCATCTCAGATCGATAAGCATCCAGCCATTCTTACAGAGTCCCACTCCTGATGGCCTGCTCAAAACTAGTTGGGTCATCATCTCATGATGCAATCCTCGCTCCCACTGTCATAGAGAAACCGAAGTATCTCTCAGGTGGGTGAGGAACCCTACTAGATCGGCGGAGAGGCTGAGCTTCGTTGGTAACTATTGAATCCTTTGGTTCTATCAAATCATCTGCTGTAGTTTGTATAGCTGGAACCTTTCCAGTTTTACATTACAGACCTTGCCTCGAGCTTGTCCGGATTTTGCTTTTAGACATAGGCCGGTCAACCCCAAATCTTAACCAACTTAAGATATGGGCTCTTCCCTTTCCATATCACATATAAACTGGTAGGCAACTGATTTGATTTGAACCCTATTCAATAGGTATGCAGCTTCTCAAGTGCATAACTCCCAAAAGGAAATAGGAAACTCGGTAGTACTCATGATAGAGCACACCTTATCATATAGGGTGTGATTGCTCCGCCCCGATATACCATCGTGCTATGGTGTATACGGAGGAGTAATGCTGAGAGAGAATCTCACTCTCCTTTAGAAAAGTCCAAGAATTCCATGCTCAAGTATTCTCCTCCTTGATCACATCAAAGGACATAATACTTATACCCATTTTGGTTCTCTACTTCTAACTTATATTCTGTGAATATCTCAAAAGTTTCGGACTTGTGTTTCAACAGGAACATATGTCTGAATCTTGAGAGATTATCAGAGAATGTAATGAAATACAAAGAACCGGTCTTGGCATGCGTAGACAGGGGACCTACATACATCAACATGTATCATCCCAAGAGTTCACTAACTCTTTCTCTGTTTCCAGTAAACAGATCTATGGTCATTGTATCTTTGTGACATGACCGGCAAGTTTCACAAGATGTAAATTCAAACTGATTTAAATATGCATCTATATGTAACTTCAGCTAGTCGTGTCACATTGATATAACCTAGTCTACAATACCTCAAGAAGGATCCGTTCATTTCTGAACTCTTCCTCTTGTGTGTGTTCTGTATACTAAGAACTGTAGTTTGATTTAGAACGTCAATGCTTTTAGATAACGTGCCTGAACCGATCAACTTTTGATATAGGAAATGTTCAAAACATTATCCAACAATACAAAATTTTATCATTTCTTTACTGATAAAGAGACTGATATAATTTTGTATATCAGGTTGGGTATCTAATAACATTTGTTCAGAATCAATGTATTCTGGTAATACAGGGTGACAGTGACCAACAGACTTGGCTGCAACGCTTGCCCCGTTTTCTGCCTCATGAAACTTATCACCCGTTCTCAGTTCTCTACCTTTCTGTAGCCCTATGTAACAGATTACATATCTGGGATCCTGATCCGGTATCAAATAACCAGGGTGTAGAGGATACAGAGAAACAGTTCTTTGTAATGACCACACCCGAAGGAGATGCATCACATGCACTTTCTTCGTTTCGGCGGCACGGAAATTCTGGTAATCCCCTATTTCCTGCTCTGTCTTATAACAATTATAAGTTGGAGCGGGACCAATGGCTCAGTATAACAAGCGGGTTCGGTCAATACATCCGTATTATTATCTTGATTAAGGTGTGATATGGTCGCTACCTGGAGAGAGAGAGAGAGAAGAAAACACTCAGCGTATGCTCTTGCAAGATCAGATTGGTTATTATTTTATCTAATCAGGATGGCTCCCACTGTTTTTATCAAATCTTCCTTCAAACCCTAAAAGGAAAGACTAACCGGGATTAATTACACGCTATAAGTTCGCCAATCTTTCAGCCAGGCCAGTGTCGGTACTTTGAGGGAGGTCCCCCGTGCTTTCGCACGAACCTAATTAATGTAAACCTCGTTTTCCCAGAGGCGTAACCTCGTTAACACCTTTCTAGACACCTACTTGATCGGCTAATTGTAGTGTGTAAAACTCTCCCAGGAGTAACAATTACTTGCAGTGGGTATCGGGATCCAACTATCTCACAGAAGGTATGCAATCTCATTGCAAATTTCAACACTTGAAATTCCCAATAATTTTGCCTCTAACCTCCTATGACCTTGACAAAGGCCAACAAACCATAGGATGCTAGTCAAGTTCAACCCGTCATTTCTTGATTGAATTAAACCCACCCGCACGGCCCTTGACAAAGGCCAACAAGGTCGCACGACTACCCTAATCCAATCTGCATCATATGCATAAGCAGATAAGCACTAGTCAGCTACCGCACACTACGCCTTGACAAAGGCCAACAAACGCAGCACGAATACTAACTACTACTTATCTGAAATGACGGAGGGCTACGACAGGTTTTTCTGAAAACCTATTGCGTAATGAACTTGATATCGTTGTAGAATCAAATGATTTTTAAAATGGAATGTTTCTGAGGCTTTTCTAGTTTTGCTAAAGGGGTCACTCCCGGTGAAGGGATCGTCGGCCCTTTCCTCGTCGAATGAGGTGCGGGATATATCATATATATCACTGTGCAAAGCAAAAACTATAGAATCTATCAAAAGACAAACCGAGTGTGTAACATCTGCCAGTTATTGCTAAAGGGGTCACTCCCGGTGAAGGGATCGTCGACCCTTTCCTCATCGAATAAGGTGTAGGATATATCATATATACCGCTGTGCAAAGCAAGAACTGTAGCTACCTGCTTTATTTTTGAAATTCGATTCCACAACATCATTAGGTTTCTTTTATTTCATTAATCTCATTAATAAAGTCCCATCATTTAAGTACCTAAACATCACAGATAAATACGACGTACACTTATGCCATCCGCATTCGCCTCGATGTCCCCTCGTGCACCGTTAGGTTAGATAACTAACGGCAGAGCGGGGCAGGGCTAGCGTGGGTGTAAAACATAAGTAACGTCTATATAATATATCGTATATACTATATACAGTATTTATTACAGAACATATCACATGATCACATCACAGATAACGCAGCAGAAAAAATCATATGAAATATTGGATATACTAGGACGTCTGTGTTTTTAATACGAGCCAGTATAAAACACGGATTCCACGGTCGCGATGAATAGCCAAACCCACACCCCTTGACCCCTACGAGAGCGGCAAGCAACCCTACCAATTCTAGGGTTAGGAGACCCGGACTCGACTCCTCGAGATGGTCTCCCACTGGACCCTAGAACCCGGTTACTTGTGCTCCCCTCCTTGGGTCTATCCTAGTGCGGAAAAGTAAATAATATACAAACGGTGACATCTTCTGCAACCTGGAAGTGCCCCAATAAAAGAATATTACATATAAGTTTTTACATGAATGAAAATGAAAAACACTCATCTCACATAAAAACCCCCGGCTATTCAAACACGATGATCCAATATAACATATCCAGTAACACATAACATCACATGTCATCAACGTAAGTAAATATGCGCATCCCAATTATCGTTGACATATAGTAACGAAACCGGCGATATCACATATTACACTTACGGTCACAGAAAAGAAAGTGTAAAACTACAACAGTTGGAATCTGCAAACTCTTTAGACATCGCATGCCTAACCAAATGAATTCCTTAGACATCACATGCCTAACAATTATAAACCCCACATTTTAGTCTCATTATCGAAAACACTTTTCAATATCAAGTCGGGCAATTCAACAGGATTCCCGACATTCTGATCGAATGCTCGTCGCAAACTTTAGTGGACGGCCGCACCCCCGATACCGCCGACGAAGTGCACCAAGGTGGAACACCGCTACCGTGAGCATCCTAACGGATGCTTTTGGCGACGGGGTTCTCCTACAGTCACTTGGTCGGGGCTAAGGGGTGTAGCTGTCTATTAAGTTTATCCGGCGAGTATCCGCGTACGCTACGTGATTGCGACGGACTTTTGATCGCATCAAAATTCCGTGGCAACCGATCAAGTGAGACTAAACTGCTATGTTTATAACATCCAAATCAGTTATCTCATAACTACTTGTGGATTCCAAATATTGTATCACATTCCAAATAAATGGAAAATGTTAAACTTTTCGATCGAACAATCAAACACCCAAGTTTTCCCGGAACAGCTCAACACATGAAATAAGTTTAAAAACATTCACTTCATGCCTCAGTACCAACGGTCCAGCCGTAGAAGGGTCAAGCCAACGCCTCACATGTGGCACGCCGTACTACCCCAAACCCTAAGGTTCAAAAGGCAGTTCAAGACGGTCACATAATCGAGTTAAGGTTTGTTGTCTTCTAGAGGGACCATCGCGTTAGTTTCACTACTTAGAACGTTTTTAAACCACGGAAAAATATCCAACACTTGGAAATTTCCCGGCAGGGGAAAAAGTGGGTATTTATATCCGGTCGAACTTTTTAACATATTCTAAATTATCCGGAAAAACACACAGACGCAGTTAAAGTTTCCGATCGAATCATCGAATCCCCAATACACCCCAGATAACACAACAGTGGAATATAAATTAAAATATCCAGAAGAATCAGGAATGACAGAAGAATATTACTGTGCAAACAGAACTGACTGAAGCGACTAAGTGGCTGCGGAACCGCCGCATGAGCCATGCTTATGCCGCGGTTCGGCCGCGCTTTAATCGACTTATGCGCACGTGCTTCACAATAACTCTTAGAAAACCCTGCTTATTTTTCTGCATATTTTTAATTCACAAAAATCCCAGTTTTTAAAAATTGTATAGAGAAGGATTTAGAATTAGGGTTTCGAGTTCGATCGGGTTTCTAACTTCGTCTACTCATCGCATAAGGCTCTAGCTAGGCTCTGATACCACTGTAGGGTTCCTAGGCACACTCAAGAGGTTCCACAACTGATCAACCATAGCAAAATCAAATTTTCTGAGTGCCGAGAAACCCTAATGCTAGATCGTTAACTAGAGGCAAAGGCGAAACATGCAAATAAACAACTTTATTGCTAAGTGAAAGAGACTACAACCTTTGTAGATCCAGTCCTCCACCTCCATAGCTCCATGTTGACGTCCCTCCGCTGCGATCATCGGATCCCGAACTCTGGCGACGGTTTCGTCGGAGAAATGATCGGGCTAGGTCGTCGACTTTGATACCGAAGATGATCTACGTCGAGGCAACTCAAGATCAAGCTCCAACTTCACCAAGTCATGAAACTTGTGAAGAAAACACCCTATACTACTTGGCAAGTGGTAGAGGATGAAGAAATAGGAAGTGGGTTCACTTTAGAATTGGATTTCTAACTCTTTTTCTCAAGGCACCATTGAAGCTAGAATGGTTTCTTCTTCTTGAAGAAGAAGAAGAAGAAGAAGAATATGATAAGAATAATAAAAAATGGAAAGTAAAGTGATTCTTATCATTTTAGCAACCATGGTTGAGTGTAGAGAATAAACTAAGGTTGGGTGAATGGTTAGGTTTAGGAAAGAAACAAGAATGGTCAAAGCTTCTTGAAGCTTCAAGGAAACAAACAAAAGAAGCAACCATTTCTTTTCTTGCCCAAAAATAAATAAATAAAATAAATAGTTAAGAAAAGATAACAAAACCCTTACCATTCACTTAAACATGGTTTAAAGTAAACATACACCCAAACATGCATGTATCATCAAACATGATACAATCAAGTGCACAAAAATATATCACATATACAATGTGCACATCAAGTGAGAAAATCCATTTTAAGTGAACAAATACTAGTTAATGTAAAGTAATATATCTAATATATAATTATACATCAAATCATTAAATCAACACTTGATTTAACAATCCGGTCATATCGCATATGACCGACTAATATCAAATATATCGACTTATCGAATCAATCCTCGATTCGATAACTAGGTTATATCGCATACAACCAATCGATACATTCATCGTGAGAATAGAATACGGTATCACATACACGCATTATTTTCGGTCCCTCACATATCTCATATGCGCTCCTATTTCGTTTTGCTTGAGCCAGGAAACCTCTGTGTAGGACTCTAAAGACTCGTCAATACGCCGGCAGTAGGTGATGATCATATCAAACACCCACAAGCCGCAAGCGGTCTGCTAAACATAACGGCCACCCGAGTATTGAGCGAACAGAAGATCGACGAGCAAGCCCGCTCACACTCCTGTGAATCCAACCAGTAACACTTACCGTACAGTCCGGTCTGATCGTCTAATATGTCGCATATCTCGCCTAGGGGTGGTAAACGTCAGACCCCAGTAGCTCGATAAGTCGTGTCGATATGAGGTCTATAACAGTTCGAGAAACTACTGGTAACACTTACCAGTAAATCTCAGCAACCCTGGCCAGGGATTTCCGGTTATAGCCAATCGAACACAGCACAACATCAACTCCCTATACCGGGAGAGACGAATCCCCTCCTATCGCTCATAGCCTCCATGTGATTCGGGACTGTACCCAAAAAGCACCATTTTGCACGCCCTCTTGGACGTGGTAAGGTGGAAATCAAAGCACAGTGGGAATCACACAAGACTCTATAACGATCTCGGGTCTACAGACTAACCTGTACCAGTGTCACCTGAGAACTGCCATCTGACGTAAGGTATAATACCATCTGGGAGTTCTCGGCGAGTCCGTCCAGTGTACCCAGTCTCCACTGAGCACCCGTATATCATCTCTGATGTCAAACACCAATGGATATGGGATCATCCATCGCCCATCTGTATGGGTCGAGAAGATATACGCTAGTCTACACTGGTATATCGATGCCCTGCCTCGATACACCCACGACTGGGGACCTTGAAGGATGTACTTATGGACTACCATGTCCCCACTAGTATGATCCGCATCATAGTCCAGGTAGTCAAGTACACATCCTAAGGGCTTTACCAACATGTAACAGAGAGACAATCAGTATACACGTTAAGGTAAAGATCAACCAGATAGCATACTATCATGTCGAGCAAGAAAGTCCTCCCTATATATGTCCAAGCATCCACTAAAATATAAATCCTATGTATAGTAATGGCCTCTAGGGCATACATATAACTAACATATATTATGCATGTTTTACCCTTTTGTGCCAGTATTTACAATGGAAACTCTGCCGAAATTTTCAGAAAAGACTTGAGATTTTAAAAATACAATACTTCGGCTTATGTTATTAAAACCACTCACTTTAAAACTAATGTTTTCTTCACTTCTTCCTTAAAATGGTTTAGATTTCTGGGATTTTTTGGCTTACTTGAATTAGATGGGGTCATATAGACTTCATATGATTCAAGTGCTAGTCAAGTGCCATTTCGGGGCGTGACAAAGTGCACACGGTGTACATGGCTTCCAGGAAAGAGGAAAGTCGTACTTCCACGAGTCATTGACCACTTACACGGTCTGTTATTAAGGCTCAGGAACAACAACAAAAGTTCCAAGAGATGTTGACAAGGATGGCCGCACTTATTGGGCAAAAAAGAAAGCCCGGAAGTATCGTCGGAACAACGCCAGGAGCAGGAGACCGGTACCGAATTCCTACGGAGGATTCTTGAAAAGAAAGACAAAGAGGTCATGGAACAAGCGGCTAATATAAAACAAATGGCGCTTCTCTTCCAAGACATGGTGAGGATGATGATCCAACCGGATCCTCCGGCCGAAGACCCTCCAATAATCATTGAAAACGACAGAGGGGAGACATGAAACCCTCCTCCGGCTTTATCAGCAGCCTGGGAGGAAACGATCTCCAAAGCTATCCTTGATGACTACATATCTCAACAAATACGAGCTCATAAAGTGAACGAAGCGACAGGACAAGTCGTCAGAACTGGACGATCTTATCCAGGATGGTACGACCAAATTAAGTACCTGCCAGGATATACGATCCCCAAATTCTATGTGTATAAGGGGGCAGGCAATCCCCATCAGTACGTCGCTCAGTTCAGAGCTCTATGCAGTAATACTGGGGGCAATGACAACTGTTGCTTCGCCAGTTTGTTGGCAGCTTGTCGGAGACGGCATTTGAATGGTACTCCGAGCTCCCAAATGACTCTATCAAGATATTTACGGAGATGGAACTACTTTTCACACAGCGGTTCATAAGCGCAAGCGAGCGCACCCCAATCACAGCATTAATCAATGCCATAGTGAAACCGGGAGAGACCTGGGTTCAATACGCAATTCGGTGGCGTTACCTTTGGGCAAAGTGTGAATAGCGCATAGAAGAAGCTCCTGCTGTGGGAATGTTCGTGGGGTCTCTTGATCCTCGGGCAACTATATCCCTGTTTATGATATTCTTCAAGCCAACCAACTTCCAGGCCTTGATTGACAAATTGCTCAAATGGACCAGATGGGTCATAGGCCGTCCTCTTCACAGACAGATCTTCAGAATGAAAAGGGCAAAGGAAAAGCGACCTTCGTCGCCAACGCTCAACTGTAAGTCTATGGTAGTGCCCCGGCCGTCAATCTGAGACCAAAATGCAGAAACAAAAACTTTTCATAAACTTGAAACTGGCGCTAACACAAACTTTAATCCGGATCGAACCATTAACATTAATCTAGCAATCTAAAGAGGATTAAAAAAAGCTATACCGATCGATCCGTGTCCTTCGGTCTTTAGCAACCATCTTTAGCTCCTTGCGACATCTCCGATCTCGCTCGATCTCCAATCTCCTTGTCAGAAAGGGCACCACGTCGATGAATCCTTTTACGGGCTCCAGCTTCGAACCGAAGCAACTCGGACACGAAGTTTGCTAGCCGACGTGTCCAAGGTGAAGTAGAGAATGTGTGTGATCACTTTGTCTCAAGCATCCATTGATTCTCAACGCATGAGAGTGTATGGATGGAGGTTTAAGTGGATGCCATTAATGGAGATAGTGAGCTCAAGAAGAAAGAGGAAGAAGAAGAAGTTTCTTTTCTTAATGTGTTGGAATAATAATGTGAGAGTTAGAATAATGAATCCAAGAGCTAACCCCCTTGCCTCATGGTTGCCCTCCCTCTCTCCTCTTATCATTTCAACACATTAAACAAACAATAATGTGACATATGCACAAATAAAGAGACCATGAGTTATCACTTGTGCATGTGTCACAATTAATGCTCCTAATCTTGACTTTGAGCTCACAATTTCCATATGTAAACATTTATCCAAATGATTACAACAATAAAAAGAGAATGGCATCTACTAAAGTAAACTCATGACGGATCACAAGAATACCCCTCATCTGTATATACATACCTGCATCCGCATTCCGACTGAATGTAAACGTGGTGAGACTAAAGAAATCCAACAAATCTAATACTAGGATCCGGCTTAAACCAAAGCCCACTAGTATGATCCGTCCGATCATGATCCGTGCACGACTGCACGTATATGATCGAACCCTGCCATAATACCATACGACCTCTACAACGTTTCACCCGAAACTTGAGAAACTGTCTGTGGGGGACTCTAAAGACTCGTCAATACACTGGCTGTGGATTTAACCACTAGCACGTCAGTGGTACTAGCTGTACATAACGGGCTACCAGGTGTTGACCAAAAGGGAGGCCGATGAGTGAAGTCATCCTAACACCCTACTGAGCCTGTCAGTGACAATATCCGTACAGTCCGGTCCGTTCGTCTATGAGTATCGCATGTCGGGCCAGGGGGGTTGCTAAAAGTCAGACCCCCAAAAGCGGTACAAGTCGTGTCAGGGTGTAGCCCAGAACACCTTAAGATACTACTAGAATACCTACCATTAAATCTCCTGCCTTAGCCAAGGACTTTGTGTAATGGCTCTCCTAGACACAGCGCAATCTCACCCCCAATACCGGGAGAGACGAAACCCCTGCTGATCCGCTCACTGCCTCCATGTGGCTCGGGACTGTACCCAACTAAAACCTGCTTGCACGACTCCTTTGAGCCATGGTAAGGTAGTAATCAAAGCACAATAGGAACTCACACGAGAAAAATGATGATCTCAGGTCTATGAACTAACCTGTACACATGTCACCAGGAAACTGCTATCTGACGTCAGGTATAATACCAACTAGCATTTTCCCGGCGAGTCCTGTCCGGTGTACTCATAACCCAATGAGCACATGTATACATCTTAGGTGAACCATCTGACACCAATGGCTTGTGAGACCGGCCACCGCCCCTCGTTGGGGTCTCGACTGTATACACTAGTCTACTAATGGAATATCGATGCCCAGTCTCGAAACTCCCACGACTAAGGATCACTTTAAGGATGTGCTTATAGACTACCCAACTCTCACGTATATGATGGCCATCATACTGCTTGTAGTCAAGCAAGAATCCTAAGGGCTCTATCAACGTGTAATAGTGACCTGTAATGTCACCTAAAGTATGTACATGATGATAAAGATAAACCAGATAGCATACTATCATCTCAAGTGAGATTGTCCTACCGGCATAGGTCCTCCCTCAATCATTGCAATCACGTGCCTACGATCCAATAATTGACATTGAGGGCACTATATCCAACAATCTCCCACTTGCACTCAAGGCTAATTATTACGATGTTGCATACTCACAGCCCGTGTGATACCGAACACCCAACTCCTCTACTGATCGGTCTTACAAAGCCCATTTGTGAAACTATTGCGTTCGAGGAATAGCCTCAGTGAGTGGATCCGCCCTGATGTTTCTTTCTATGTCTCTCTTTATCTCAAGTTCGAGGAGAAAAGCATCTCCCGAAATGACCAATACCTGTCTTAGAATATATCTGGATATCTGATGGGACCTAGTTCATAAATGAACTCCAAATCCAAACTTCTTAGACTGTATCGTCAACTAAATTTGATCAGTATTCTGCGCCATGCCTCCCTCAGTATCCGCTTGGACCACCTGTCCAAAATACTGTCCCTCGTCAGAGGGAAAACTATAACTCTGACAGTCACTCTGTCATCCTGGTCACCTTGGAAGCTTGGAATGATAATTGTCTCCCGAAGGAGAATGCCGTTATCATATCCCTAGAACATCCACTTATGTTCTAACACTGCTTCCGAACATTTTTCTAGGATTGGATTAATATCAACTTATTGCAGCTAGTGCAAAAACAACATCTGGTGTGGTATTTGACATCTCATGATCGACTCAATTGTCTAAGCAAGTGATATGCCAATCATGCACATTTCTCTTCCCTTTAGTCTGTAAGACACCTTTAGAGAGGGTGACTCCATCACCTGCAGGTATACTACCGTGCCAGGAGTCGTCCATTCTAGAACACCTGTAGAATGCTGTCTAAGTACCCAGATTAGGAAACTACCCAAATCTAGATCTAAAACCATAGATCTAGTAACCAGAATGTCTAATATTATATCTATATCTTATGTGGAGAAACCACTGTGTGACAACCAAAGTATAACCGATCGTAGTATAGGAATTTCACTTCCTACTCTGTATATGTCATCCAAATACCAGGACATCACACCCTACTACCTTCTTAATAGTTCCATCCCCTATTCTGATGAAGTCAAACCTATGACTGTCACATCAGAAATAGATGATCTATCTCCGCTATATCTGCTTTAGTCTGTAAATAGACATAAGCTACTTGTCCACTATACTTTCGTTGCTCCCTCTGACTACGATAACCCTCTGGCAAAGTCATATACACGTGCACTTCTAAAGCTAGTTTAGAACGACGCTATACTCATCCTCCTGCCGGGTCTCATAGTCTGGAACAACAGTAGTGTCAAGTCTGGGTAAACAAGAAACTCCCTGTCACCGTCTTTGAGCATACCGAAATACCTCTCGAGTGCCTGAGGTTACCCACCATATCTGCGGAGTGGCCAATGGAATGTCAAACCTGATTGAATCTTTAGGTTCTTATCAAATTTCCAGTAATCGTTTGTGGTTCTGGAATCACTTCCAGTTCTACCATACTCCTATTACTGTTTTCTGGAAAAATCCATTTTTATTAAAACTGTGGCGAATTAAGAACAATATCACTATTGATCTTCCAGATGGTACAAAGTCAACCCTCCTCATAGCCTGGGTCAATCCACAAACAGCCATTACAGAAACATGCCTTGAGTTGTCCAGAGTCTAGTTTTAAGCATAAGCCAGACAACTCCATATACGTTAACATCGTTAAGATATGAGCCATTCTATATCTAATATAGAAACAGAGAAACTGATTTAATTGGAACCAGATTCAAATCATGCAGCTGTCTCCAGTGCATGTCAACTAAATGGAGAGAGGCCGATCAGCATTACTCAACTTATGAGTGCATCCAAACAAGAGTAACCTGAAAGAGAACAAGTTTCTCAAAACCATTACTATCAACTGAATACCATACACAAGTATCTACATTTTCGATTACCTTGAAGAATCCTGATACTTGCAACACGTGGTTCTCTACTTTACTCTTATACCTATAACTTCTCAAAACTTAGACCTTGTATTTCTACGAAACACTTGTCTAAAACTAGAGAAGTCACAAGTAAACAGAATATAGTACGAGGACCAACCCCTCTGTCCTAATGGACACTGGACAACATACAATACTTTGTATAAGTCCGCTGAGTTGAATAACTCAAACCCTGTGCGTCGTAGGTTGAAAACTGTACTATGGTTATGAAGAATTACATCGCTGTTAAATGCTCCTTACCTAACCATCAACTGATATAGGTAAATGTCATGGACATAATTTCAAAAGGTTATATCTCACTTTATAAAAATAAACGTACAGATATATCAGTTTGAAATTGGTGCATAACAATGGATATTCAAAACCAAATATTTGCCGTCTGGCAATAACCCAGGAGATTTTCTCAAATATCACCAATTACAACGAGTCCCGATATAATGAGGATGATCACCTAATTCCCAATAACTTACTCCCACTCATCATCTGTAAAACCATACAGATGTGAGAATCAAATCTGGTAAATACAAACTCTGGAGTAAGGGATAATTGGGAAATCAGTTTTCTTTTAACAATACACAGTGAAACTGAAACATGTAAATGTTTCGAAGGGGTTATCCGAGTATTCCTAGTAATGCCTCTTCCATTATCAGATTCACAACTGTAACCGTATATTTTTTTGCCATCTCTCCAAATCCCTTTATATGTTTTTAGTCATTACCTTCTGTACACCACCTTTAGGCCAAATGGTTTTCTTCATTCCCTACCGTTCGGCACCAGCCTATGGTTTGGAAGAAGACTATCCAATAAGCATAATTGGTGTACTCTCCTAATCCTAGGAGCACTCGCAACGTGAGAGAAGGTAAAGATAAAAGAAAACTGAATAAACCTTATTCTTATTTCTCCTGAACCAGAATCCATCTCCAAACTGGAACAAGTTCCTTCGAGTTCGTATATAACCATACGATGGATTATCCAAATAACTGTGGATCTTCGTAGTGATACAGGGTGTTCTGGAGAAATACAAAGGTGAAGTAGGAGTGGCGATGAAATACTTGGTTTGGTCGTGAATAGCAGTCGCAATTTAATTTGCCCTCTTTCTAATCCCTTTATTTGTCTTTACTTATTACCTTCTGTACACCTCACTTAGGCTAATCGGTTTTCTTCATTCCTTACCTTTCGGCACATGCCTATGGTTTGGATGAAGACTATCCAATTAGCGTAATAGGTGTACCGTCCTAATCCAAGGAGCACTCGCAACCTGAGAGAAGGTAAAAGGAAAAAGACAACTGAATAGTCCTATTCATTTTCTCCAGAACTGGAAACTATCCTCGAATCTGGAACAAGTTCCTTCGAGTTCGTATATAACCATACGATGGTTTTATCCAATGGAAGTGGATGTTCGTAGTGATACGAAATGTTACGGAGAAAAAAGGTAAAAGTAGGAGTGGCAATGAGGTATGCAACTTAGACAATCCAAAAGCCAGTGTTTTAAGAAGGTTCGGTTAATCTTGGTCACTGAGTCATAGTCTAGGATCGGGCCATGGTCGCTGCCAAAGAGAGAGAGAAAAGAAACACCCTGCGTGCACTCTAACCTAGATCAGAATGGTTATCACTTTATCTAATCAGGAAACCTCCCACTGTATCCTCAAATTCTCCTCCAAACCTAAAAGAAGAATTAGTCGGTATCACCCGAGGAGTAAACCAACTCATCAGTTAGAATCGGGATCCAACTATCATCGCATGATAACGTGATGAAATCCACTCACATTATCACACTCCAGAAGGTATGCGCATATCTGGCAAGTTTCAGTTTCTTTAGAAACTCCCGATATGCTTTTTTTGCCCCATGCTCATATGACCATGACTAAGGCCAACAAATCATAAGTCACATGTCAAGTTCTACCCGTCATTGTCCAGGTTAATTTGAACCCACCCGTACAAGCCCTTGACTAGGTCCAACAAGGCTGTACGACTGTCCCAAACCAATGCATCTATCTATGCAGCAGAAAAGTAACAAATAGCTATCACACACTATGCCTTGACGAAGGCCAACAAACATAGCATGAATACTAAATGCTACCCGTCTGAAATGACGGAGGGCTACGAATGGTTTTTGGCGAAAAACCTTTAACGTAATAAATTTGATATCGTTGAAGCAACCGGATAGCTTTTTATAAATATAGTGGCGAAAACCTTCGCTAAAGAGGTCACTCCCGCTGAAGGGATCTCGGCTCTTTCCCCGTAGAATGAAGTGCAGGATATTCCAACTGAATACCACGATGGAAAGCAAAAAGTAATCGACTATAGTGAAGTTATTACCCTGATGCAAACTTCTATCCAAGGGGTCACTCCCGATGAAGGGATCTCGGCCCTTGCCTCGTCGAATGAGGTGCTGGATATTCATAATCGAATACCACTGTGCAAAACAAAAGAGAACATCCTTGTAATAACAGCTTTTTGAAAAATGTTCCAACAACATCAAACAAGTTTGTTTATCTTGCATTGATCCGAATCAATGCAGTCCCATCAATTGATCACACCAATAAAGAACGAAAATATGATGTACGTATATGCCATCCGCATTCGCCACTGGGTCCCGTCATCACTCGTTAGGTTACTTAACTATAGACATAGCGGGGACTGGACTAGCACGGATGTAAAACATATACAACATTTACTAGTGTGTGTGTGTGTGTGTGTGTGTGTGTGTGTATATAATAATCTCCCATGGCGTGATAAATGCAACATCACAGAAATGTAATAAGCATCACAGAACAATACAGATAATCTGGGAGCCCCGAGTTTCATAAAGCCGCAACTGAAACCCGACGTTCCCCTGGTCATGTGGATAGCCTGTGCAATGAAAACCTAGACCCCTACAGGCGCGGCAAGTTACCCGCCAAAACCAGAAGCGAGGCAGCCCCCTTCAGCAAAGTGAATGGACCACCCAGCACTTCACGGAATCTGGTAACTTGAGCACCCTTCCTTGGGTCATCTTATACCCCCTACGAGTGCGGCGAATAGCCCTGCCAATTCTAAAGTAAAGCCCCCTCCGTCTCAAAGCCATGAGATGTAGGCCCGTTGCCCTCTAGAAACCGGCTATCTGTGCACCCCACCGCGGGGTAATCCTAGTACAGAAAAGAAAAATATATACAATGGGTACATCGACCTCAACCCGGTCGTGCCCCAAAAGAATAATATACAAACAGGCAGTGACGGCAGTCCACATGTCGGACGCTCGCCCCGCAATATCAAATGTACAAATATAACCAAACTGTACTACCATTGCATCCAGGCTATCCACCACGACAAATCCGCAACATCACAGCACAACACAGAACACCAACGTGAATGTCACGTTCATAAATCCGTCTAAAGGGGCTATAGCGATTAGACAAGATTTACCGATCGAATGACATTCACGGTCATAGATAGTAATATAATGCACTGCAAACTTTAAACAATATTAGAAAATATCGACTCTGAAATAACCCCCGAATAGCCCAAAAAACTGATAAAACCATATCCAAATTGGGCTAACCAAACAATACCACTGCACTAACTTTCCAGACACCTGCCTTCACGCAAAATTACAACCTCAAACACCCAGAAAAGGCCGGCCTCCTCGAATTTTGGAGCCAAGTGCTTGGCCAAAAACCGAGGGGTGGGGGTCGTTTTTGGGGTGCAGGCTTGGGTTCCCTTCAGTAGTCTTCTGCACATGTTTGAAAATTTTTTCTGGACCTTTTTAAAAATAACAGAGACTGTCAATTTCAGTGCAGTGTTTTGTAGTCGTTTTGATTTCGATACATTAACATTGTTTAATCAAGCTAGCTAAGGTTAATGGCGTGGTTCTGATACCATGTAAGTCTAGGGTAGCGCCCCGGCCGTCAATCCGGGGCCAAAATACGGAAACAAAAACTTTTCATAAACTTGAAACTGGCGCTAACGCAGACTTTAATCCGGATCGAACCATTAACATTAAACTAGCAATCTAAAGAGCGTTAAAAAAAGCTATACCGATCGATCCGTGTCCTTCGGTCTTTAGCCACCATCTTTAGCTCCTTGCGGCATCTCCGATCTCGCTCGATCTCCAATCTCCTTGTCGGAAAGGGCACCACGTCCATGAATCCTTTTACGGGCTCCCGCTTCGAACCGAAGCAACTCGAACACGAAGTTTGCTAGCCGACGTGTCCAAGGTGAAGTAGAGAATGTGTGTGATCACTTTGTCTCAAGCATCCATTGATTCTCAACGCATGAGAGTGTATAGATGGAGGTTTAAGTGGATCCTATTAATGGAGATAGTGAACTCAAGAAGAAAGAGGAAGAAGAAGAAGTTTCTTTTCTTAATGTGTTGGAATAATAATGTGAGAGTTAGAATAATGAATCCAAGAGCTAACCCCCTTGCCTCATGGTTGCCCTCCCTCTCTCCTCTTATCATTTCAACACATTAAACAAACAATAATGTGACATATGCACAAATAAAGAGACCATGAGTCATCACTTGTGCATGTGTCACAATTAATGCTCCTAATCTTGACTTTGAGCTCACAATTTCCATATGTAAACATTTATCCAAATGTTTACAACAATAAAAAGAGAATGGCATCTACTTAAGTAAACTCATGACGGATCACAAGAATACCCCTCACCTGTATATACATACCTGCATCCGCATTCCGACTGAATACAAACGCGATGAGACTAAAGTAATCCAACAAATCTAATATTAGGATCCGGCTTAAACCAAAGCCTACTAGTATGATCCGTCCGATCATGATCCGTGCACGACTGCACGTATATGATCGAACCCTGCCATAATACCATACAGCCTCTGCAACGTTTTTCCCGAATCTTGAGAAACTGTCTGTGGGGGACTCTAAAGACTCGTCAATACACTGGCTGTGGATTTAACCACTAGCAAGTCAGTGGTACTAGATGTACGTAACAGGCTATCAGGTATGATCAAAAGGGAGGACAATGAGCGAAGTCATCCTAACACCCTACTGAGCCTGTCAGTGACAATATCCGTACAGTCCGGTCCGTTCGTCTATGAGTATCGCATGTCGGGCCTAGGGGTTGGTAAAAGTCAGACCCCCAAAAGCGGTACAAGTTGTGTCAGAGTGTAGCCCAGAACACCCTGAGATACTACTGGAATACCTACCAGTAAATCTCTTGTCTTGGCCAAGGACTTCGTGTAATGGCTCTGCTAGACACAGCGCGATCTCACCCCCAATACCGGGAGAGACGAAACCCCTGCCGATCCGCTCACTGCCTCCATGTGGCTCGGGACTGTACCGAACTAAAACCTGTTTGCACGACTCCTTTGAGCCATGGTAGGGTAGTAATCAAAGCACAGTGGGAACTCACAAGAGACAAATGACGATCTCAGGTCAATGAATTAACCTGTACACATGTCACCAGGGAACTGTTATCTGACGTCGGGTATAATACCAACTAGCATGTTCCTGGCGAGTCATGTCCGGTGTACTCATAACCCAATGAGCACCTGTATACATCTTAGGTGAACCAACTGACACCAATGGCTTGTGAGACCGGCCACCGCCCTTCGTCGGGATCTCGATTGTATACACTAGTCTACTAATGGAGTATCGATGCCCAGTCTCGAAACTCTCACGACTAGGGACCACTTTAACGATGTGCTTATAGACTACCCAACTCTCATGTATATGATCGCCATCATACTGCTGGTAGTCAAGCAAGAATTTTAAGGGCTCTATCAACGTGTAATAGTGACCTGTAATGTCACCTAAAGCATGTACACGATGATAAAGATAAACCAGATAGCATACTATCATCTGGAGTGAGATTGTCCTACCGGCATAGGTCCCCCCTCAATCAGTGCAATCACGTGCTTGCGATCCAATAATTGACTTTGAGGGCACTATATCCAACATCAACAACAACCGAGTGACCCGAAACCAGTTATTAGCCAAAGCAACAAACCAAGATCCCTCGAAGAAAAGTTGAGACGTCTTTACTCGTTCCCCCGGGATAAAACGAGGAGATTATTCGAACTGGCGGTGCGCAACAGGCTCATCATTTTGCCGGATCCGAGATGACGACTGGAATCGGGCGACGTCAACCATCTCAATTACTGCCCCTACCACCGAATAGTGGGCCACCCAATCGAAGATTGCTACGTCTTTAAAAACTGGGTCGAAGACCAGTACCAACAAGGCAAGTTCGCGCTGTCTGAAAACTGGAAGGTAAACCCGCTGCAGCAGTACGCTCCTAAAAAGGTGGATACGCCGGGGGCATCATGCTCATTTGTGGAAGAAGCTCCATAGGAAGTAGTCCTTTCAGCTAAAACTAAAAGAATGCTAAAGGATCTTCAAGCATGTCTGGCGATTGGGTGGAAAAGCCCGCTGGAGCCTGAAATTATTGATGGAATGCTGAAACCGCGCCCAACGCCAAAAGTTGATAACGATGGACAAAACCTCCAGGCCAAGCCTCTGAAGTCTTCAAAGAAAAAGAAGAAGGCCAAGAAGCATGTCCTGCTCGACGGCAATCGTACGGTTCTGCAGAAATACATCGATGCACTGGAGGAATACAACCAAGAGGCACGGACCCCAGTCACACTGGAAGAGTTCTTCGAGCATGTTCTTAAGGACGGAAACAATGACATTGATGAAGCAGACGATTCTTCGGAAGAACCCGAGGATTATGTAGCGAGTTGCCACATGATCTCTCACTCATCGATAAATGGCAAAGAGGCTCCTGACGTAGAGAAATTGGGGGCAGATCCAGAACCAAAACCCATGGAACCGTCAGATGACCTTATCGACAAGCTGAACGAAGCTCTTCAAAAGAGCAAAGCTGATCGAGAACGTGAGGCGTCCATTTACGAAAAAGCTAAGCATCGGTGTCAGGTCGAAAAAGCTCTGGTGATGAGAGGCCATAAAGTACCTCAACCGGATCAAATTGCCCTTACCACCAGCAAGAGCAGAATCAAGATAAGGAAGTAGTTCGCCAAAGCTCTGTCAATGGGAATGAAGCTGCAACCTTTCAAAGAAAATACTCCCTGGAGTATGTGCCCCGACGAACCGGATGTACATCCGAACTACTGCTTATACCATCGGAAGGTCACGCGCCCTACCTAAAAGTGTGATGCCTTCAAAAAGTGGTGGCAGGAATATGTTATCCATCGACAACAATTCAAAAGAATGAAGCGCAAAGCCCATTGGGAGCAGAGAAGCACGACAGATGAGCATAAAGGAACATCCGGTAACTGTCATATGGTTGATGCCATCCCAACAAAATGGAAGTCTCAAGTTCATACCTTCGGGAGCGATTCGGACGAGGAAATGGCCCTCAGCCCTCTCTTCAAGGAATCCACCTCCGAAAAAGAAGAGAAGATGAAGAACTGTGAGAACATTCAGTTGCGTAACTGTATGTTGCCTGAAAAGAATCTCGGACCCTCAAACAAAGGTTCGGGCAAAAGAGACAAAGTGAAGGAAAAAGTCCCTGAGGAGATTACTCTCGATGATAGAGTCGTCGAAGAGCTCACAGCCAAGGACCCGCTCAAGAAGAACAAGGTGGATTACAATGTCCTGGCATATCTGAGAAAGATACCCTCACAATTAAGTACCTTGGATGCCCTTCTCCTGTCTAAAGAGACATGAGATTCCCTAATCAAGGCGTTACAAGAGCCCGACCAGTTTCAAGCCTTCCTGGTGGAAGAAAAGATGAGGGACGGGCTGGAAGAAGTCCACACAGATGATATCACCTTCAGCGATGAAGACCTCCTTCTCGGAACGTGCGAGCACAACCGTCCGCTATATGTAACCGGGTATTGTCACGATGTCATGATAGGGAAGATCCTGGTCGACAACGGGTTCTCCGTCAACCTTCTCAATATAAGAGTACTGAAGAAGATTTGCATGAACGTTCAGCACTTGGTTCGGGATAAAATTACCATCTCTGGTTTTGACTCTCAATCATCACAAACGCTCGGGTCTGTAATACTGACATTACGCTTCGGGCTGCTCGTCATTGACATCAAGTTCAATGTCATTGATGCCAAGACTTGCTGCAACGCTCTGCTTGGCAAGCCTTGGTTACATGAGTACAACATCATCCCTTTTACACAACATCAGTGTATGAAGTACGTCAAGGATGGCTTCGAATACACAGTTATAGGGGAGCTGAACCCATTCTCTGTAAATAAAGTTCGCAAATATGAAGACGCCAAGTACTTCTTACCAGACTTCAAAGACATGGAAAGATGTCGGAAACCAGAGAATAAACAAAAAGCCATCGCAACTATCCCGATATTCGGGAGCGATACCGAAGAGGATGAAGATATGGTCTACTCGGGACAACCCCAAGGCAATAAGCCAGGACCATCTGCTCCTATTCTGGTCTTTGGTAGTGACTCTGAGGACAAGGCCAACGCAGAGTTCTCCGTCCACCCGCCAATGCAGACCTTTGCTGAAGCTGATCAGAGTTTACAGATTACCCTGGTCCCGCGACAGCATTACGAAGAACTTGATGCACTTGATATGTACAGCATGCAAGAGCTGCAGACCTTCTACGTCCCTCCTAAGCAGAGAGGTGAGAAGGTGATCCTTTTCTACCAATCTACGGAGACTAAAGTGGAGAAAGAAATAGGGCACGGTGCCGAACCTGCGCTCGATAGGCATCAACCAATCCGTCTGCCTAGATACTACGCCGAGGGACTAAAAAGGCTATTGAGACGCCAAGGCATACCCTTCAAACAGACTGCTCGACAAGCCCAGTTCTATAACAAGATTTGGGATGTTCCCGGGACTCAGCGGAAGATGCCCAACGGGAGAATGGAGACGACCGGCCTTGGATACGTTCGGTCCAATAAAAGGGAGCGATTCCATGGATGCCATGTCATAAATAATTCCGGTGGAGAAACGAATGCATTTCCAGATGGCGTTGATGTCAAACTAAAGCGAGATCCCGCCGTAAGAATACCAAGCCCGTCATTCGAAGAACAGATTGACAAGCTAATAAGAGAAGCGGGTCAAAAGGTTCGGGATGACCATAGCCGTGAAATGGCCATTTATGAGAAGTCCAGGACGCAAGTATCATTCAGCAGGTTACGGAAGGAGAAGACGACGATGCCCTTCACCCCCAGCATATTGTGTGCACTCGTGGCAAGAAAAAAGACCGACGTAGAAGTAAAAGCAAGGTGAAGAACAGGGACGTCGTTCAAAAACAGCGAAGCGAATCCAAGAAGCCGCGTGAGCGTGAAAAAGTCAGCCGGAACCCGTCTTTTATGAAGAAGATGGATCGGGAGTACTCTTTCCCTCAAGACAAGATAAGAAAAATATTCAACCTTGTCATGAAGTATCAAATGATGATGCTCCCGGAGTCTCGATACCCTAAAATGATGAACAAGGTCCATCACCCGGATTATTGCTCCTACCACCGAATAATGGGACATCCTCTTGAAGACTGCTTCATCTTCAAAGACTGGATTGAGGATCAGTATCAGCAAGGCAGGTTTGCTCTATCCGACAGTTGGAGGGTAGTCCCACCACGAAAGCATGAGCCAAGAGTGACCTACACTGCGAGGGAAAGTCTAGATCAGCATCGAGCGTGGAAACGAGGTCGTACATGCCATATAATAACATTCTCAAAGGAAGGAGAGCATGAGAATACGAAAGACCTCTCCCAATGCTTCACAAATGAAGATGAGGATGAGATGATCTTAGAATTTCCACCGGCACTAAAAGAGCTGGAAGATGGAATACACACCACAGCAGACAACCTGAGAAAAATCGACTTGGGGACAGCAAACGAGCCAAGGCCAACGTTCGTCAGTGAGCTGCTGTTTGAGAAACAAGTGGCCACATTAAAGGACGTGCTTATGCAGTATAAAGACTGTTTCACATGGAACTATTCCGAGATGCCGGGATTAGATCCAGAGATAGCTGTGCAAAGACTGACGATATCGCCGGACGTCAAGCCAGTCAAACAGGCGCCAAGAAGAATGCGGCTCGAGCTTGAGATGAGTATCAATGCCGAAATTAAGAAGCTAATCGACTCCGGCTTCATCCAAGAAGTTCAAAACCCGACTGGATCGCCAATAACGTTCCGGTAATGAAGAAAAATTGGACTGTACGCATCTGCGTAGATTTTCGGGATCTCAACAAAGCTTGTCTGAAAGATGACTTCCTGGTCCCTGTTACCGAGCTGATGAACGATAACACATCCACCCATGAAGTCTTCTCCTTCATGGACAGATCCTCAGGGTACAACCAAATCAAGATGCATCCTGAAGACCAAAAGCACACTGCTTTCCGGACCCCGCTAGGCATATTCTGTTACAAAGTGATGCCCTTCGGTCTGAAGAACGCTGGCGCCACTTACCAGAGGGCCATGACAAAGATCTTTGATGACCTCATACACAAGATTGTCGAATGTTATGTTGACGACCTCGTGGTGAAAAGCAAATCGTACAAAGAGCACTGGGAGCATCTGAAGACAGTGTTCCAGTGCCTTCGGAAGTACAACCTGAAGATGAACCCTCTAAAATGCACGTTTGGAGTTTCCTTGGGCAAATTCCTAAGATTCATCATATGACACCGGGGCATCGAAATAGACCCGTCAAAGATCAAGGCGATTATGGAAATGCCTTCGCCAAGAACTCTCAAGCAACTGCGGTCTCTCCAAGGAAAGCTCGCGTATATCTGGTGGTTCATAGCTAACCTCTCCGGCAAATGCCGCCCCTATAGTCATATAATGAAGAAAGGGACCCCGTTCGTTTGGGATCGCAAATGACAAAGCGCACTGGACGAAATCAAGCAATATCTACAGAACCCGCCGGTACTAACCACTCAGGTCAAGGGAAAACCCCTCATCCTGTACACAACAGCCCTTGAAGGTTCGTTAGGCATGCTATAGGCACAGGAGAACGATCAGGGAAAGGAGAGAGCTCTCTACTATTTGAGTCGAGTTCTCCTGGGGGCCGAAAACAACTACTCCCCAATCGAAAAGCATTGCCTGGCATTGATCTTCGCGGTAACGAAGTTCCGACATTATGCCTTAGCACATGAGGTTCATCTCATATCAAGGGTGGATCCTCTTAAATATTTGATGTCGAGAGCCATATTAACAGGAAGGCTTGCTAAATAGGCCCTCCTTTTGATGGAGTTCTCGACAGTATATCGACCCCTCATGGCAATAAAATGCCAGGCCATCGCTGACTTTCTTACTGAGCATCCGATACCAGCTAATTCTCCCTTAAATTATGAGTTGCCGGATGAACACGAGTTTGACGCAATCGATGGGGAGAAAGAAAGGAGTGATACCCGATAGGAACTCTACTTCGATGGAGCATCGTCTATGAAGAAGCGAAAGCAAAATACCCCCATACCCAAAGCCGGGGAGGGCCTTATCCTCGTAACTCCTCAAGGAGGGATAACGCGTTTTGCCCTTTCCTTAACGGAGTCAAGAACAAACAACGAAGCAGAATATGAAGCCTTGATAGCAGATCTTGAGATCGCTATTGACATGGGAATCGAAAACCTCCTCATATATGGAGACTCCCAACCAGTCGTCAGCCAAGTGAATGGAGACTATCAGACGTGTAAACCCAAGTTGATAAAATATGGTGAGAGAGTGCAACAATTGCTGACGCAAATCCCCTGCTACACCCTGAAAAGCATACCGCGTGCGGAAAATAGCAAGGCGGATGCGTTAGCCAAGCTCGCTTAAGAACTGGCCGACGAAAACCTCGATGACGTAAGGATCGATGTGCAAAGCCGCTGGATTCTCACACCAGCAGAAATATATCCAAAGACGTCTAAAAGAGAGGAAGCAACCGAACAAGAGGCCTTCCAATTGGAGGATGAACAAAAGGCGAAGAATTGGAGAGAAGTCTTCATAGACTACTTCAAATCCCATCGAATGCCCGAAGACGCATCGTCATGAAGCGAGCCCTGTCTTTCGCCTTCGTCAATGGTACTCTTTATAAGAGATCGTTTGATTGTCTATAGCTGAGATGCCTGGGACCAGAAGAAGCAAGAAGGGTCGTTCAAGAAACTCATGACGGACTCTGCGGTTCCCATCAAGCTGGGCTAAATATGAAGCTGAAGATCAAAAGAATGGATTACTATTAGCCTACGATGATTCAGGACTGCTTCAAATATGCGAAGCAGTGTCACTCGTGCCAAATTCATGGGGACTTCATCCACCAGCATCCAAATCCACTACACCCAACATTGGCTAGCTGGCCATTCGAAATGTGGGGAACCGATATAATCAGGCCCATCAAGCCAACGCCATCCAATGGACATAGATTCATACTAGAAACAACCGATTATTTCTCTAAATGGGCAGAAGCAATACCGTTAAGAGAGGTGAAGATGGAGAACATCCTCCATTTTTTCAAGACACATGTCATCTACCGGTTTGGCACTCCGCGACAGATCTTCTCGGATAATGGGACGGCCTTCAGAAGCTATAAGATCAGTCGCTTTGCATAACAGCATAATATAGATTGGAGATATTCTTCAATTTATAATCCCCGAGCTAACGGTCTAGCTGAGGCTTTCAACAAGACCTTGTTCACCGCTGAAAGACGTGACCGGGATGTTAGGACGTCTGGCCTGAATTTTGGGGGGAGATGCTATTTGGTTTTATCTGTCTACCTTTCCGAAGATGCCAAGTTAATTTATGGCATTATGTATCGAAGGTTTAAACAGATGCGGCCATTGTAGCAGACTTCGTCAGATTCCCCCTCGTTGTGAGGGGTTTTTGATTGTAGGGACGCTCTTCCCTGCAGGTGCAAGCCCCTACAGTTAATTACGTTACCGCGTAGCGATAACCACTTTCTCCTGCTCCAGAAGGTCACTTCGTGTCGTGTGTGTGTTTGTTTTATTTTTGGTTACTTGTGGATTGTATACGGAGATTAATTTGTGTTGTCGCACGTAGGGCGTGGATTAGTCCAAATCCGTATTTTCTTAGATTTGGGTTTGGTTTGATTTAAGGATTGTTAACCTTATTTAAGATTAAGATCAACTTAAATATTTGTTAAGGATACGTTAATCTGATATTGGACTAAAATCTACTTAACGGGGGTTCGGAATAATTTTGGATCCAACTGAAGAGCATTTGAGCTCTATCGTTTTAGTTTAAGGACGTTACGGTCCACAGCTAGTTTAAAGACATTACGGTCCATGACTAGTTTAGGGACATTACGGTCCACAGCTAATTTAAGGACATTACGGTCCACAGCAGTTTAAAGACATTACGGTCCACAGCTAGTTTAAGGACATTACGGTCCATGACTAGTTTAGGGACATTACGGTCCATAGTAGTTTAAGGACATTACAGTCCACAGAATTGTTGGTTGTCGGGACCCGCCACCTCTCTGAAGACGTTGACGAATTACAACGACATATATCAGAGGTGTGGAGAGATGTACCCTTGAACCGAACTCCAGATTGAAGGGAGAGATCATGGTGTAACGAACATTATTTTAGATGCCACGTGTCAGGAGATCATTGGCCATCTCTGGGACTAAGATCGATCTGGAGGGGACCTGAGTATAGGAAGGCTCAATTGATTGATGGTCAAAAGATTTTTGGCCTTGAGAGACTTGGCTGATTTGGGCTAAGGTTGGCCTCTCACAGTGTTAAACACTGCTAAATGTTTGGCACTCACATGCTCCCACGTGAGGCTCTTAAGCAGTGTTAAACACTGAAATTTGGAGCGCTCACGTGTGGCACGTGAGGTACCTGAATATTGGGCACTGTTACTTTGGGCTTGTTCCCTCGTTCTATACATGTAAGTGTTAAACACTTAAGTCTTGTAACCATCACGTGTAGACACGTGAGGCGGCACTAAGTTGGGCACTGCCTCCTTTGAATGTATCTTCCTATTCTTTTCTAAGTGCTAAACACTATTGGAGGTCACGTGGGATCACGTGACTCGATCTCAATAGTTCCTTTTTTTCCTCCGAGGTGCTCACGTGGGACACGTGATATGTTGTTATAGCGTTAAATGCTAATATGCATGGGGATCTTGATCTAGGTCTTGAGAACTTCAAGTCCTTTGTTTTATAAGAATTAAATTCTTATGCAGGGTTAAACCCTAGTTCTATCAGAGGAATTAAATTCCTATATCTTTGGAAGAATTAAATTCTTCAAACCTAGTTCTTTCCTCTAAGTTTTGGGACTGCGTAACAGAATCTCCCCGATGAGAATTAAATTCTCAACTTGTGGGGAGATCCACTTCTACAGAGCTCAACCAGAGGAAGAACTAAGTTCTTTTTTGGAAGAGTTAAGCTCTTGTAAAATGAGATAAAATGATCTCTAAGTCTTTTCCTCACCTAGGGTTTTTTTTTTCTTTAAATGGAACATATCTTCTCTTTTTTTTTGTTTTCTCAAATCTTATGGGGGGTCTCATCCTCTCTCTCTTCAGTCTCGAGTCATTTATATAACAGAGGCAAGTTTGTTGATTTTTGTTAAGGAAATCTCTCATTGAGAGATTTTTGATTAATTCGGGGATTTTATCCACCATTGGATCTTTGATCCAGAGACTTCTGTTTTACAGAAGAAATTTTTCTTGTTTTTAACAAGATTGGAAAAATATTTTCCCATACAGAGCTTATTCTGTATCTTGGTGATTTTTAATCACCATTGGATCTTTAATCCAACGGTGCTTTGATTTACAGAGCACAATTTTTCTTGTTTAGAAAGATTGTGAAAATATTTTCCCATACAGAGGTTATTCTGTATTTTGGTGATTTTTAATCACCATTGGACCTTTAATCCAACGGTGCTCTGATTTACAGAGCACAATCTTTCTTATTTAGAAAGATTGGGAAAATATTTTCCCATACAGAGCTTATTCTTTATTTTGATGATTTTTAATCACATCTGGATCTTTAATCCAACGGTGCTCTGATTTACAGAGCACAATCTTTCTTGTTTAGAAAGATTGAAAAAAATATTTTCCAAATAGAGTTCTGACCCCTTTTATTTAGAATTTAATTCTATTTAGGAACCCTCACGTGTAGCACGTGACCCTTAGCACTAGGCCAATTTGCTTATATGCAGAAGTCTCAGAGAAAAGTATCACGTGTTGGCACATGATGTGCCTTCTGGCCTGTTATTTGTTTTAAGAAGGCGCCTATTTACTTTGTATATAGATGCTCGCGTGCCTGAATGCGAGGCTCAATTTCAGCCTTATCTGTTAAGCGTACTGCCTACTATTTTTGCTCCAAGGCGCATCACATGTGGGCACGTGATGCTCCTTTTAGGGAATTCTTCCATCGCCTTTTGGTTCAGTATTTATTTATTATTATTATTTTTTTTATAAGGGAACAAATGCCTCCACAGCATTGTTCTCATGTGGCTTGCACGTGAGTACAACGCTGTCACCTTCACAGCCGTTGGGTTTCCTAGGGGAACGGGGAGGTGAACCGTCCTTGTCATGTCTTATAAATTCAAGGGTTTGGCCTTTGGGAAACTACTATTCTTTCATCTTCTTCTTTGCTTGTCTTCTTCGAGAATTTAGTTCTCCTCTTCAGAGCTTAGTTCTCTATTAATTGCAATTCCAAAGTTCAACTCTGTTAGAAAAAGAAACATTTTCTAGGTAAAAATCTTGAACATCGAAGAACCCCCTTCTTAAAGAAAACTTCTGGATTTTAAATCCATTATGAGAGCTTTGCTCTCCTCTGAAACCCATCTTTCAAAGATTCAAAGACATGATCTTTGAGTAGTAACCCTCAATGCCTTGAGCATTCTTCTTCTGACCTTTAAGAATTCATGGCATTTTATTTTTCATTTCTTCTTCATGGGGGTTTCTGGAATTTAATTCCATTGCATAAAAGAAATTTAATTCCTCACCAAAGAGCTCTGCTCTGAAGATCACAAGGGCCTCTCAGGAATTTCATTCCCTGGTGGTCTTGAGAACATGTTTCACAGGGTTTCTTCCTTATTTTCACAAATTCAAATTTGTTGTGTATTTTAACAGAACTGGCCTTCTCTATGAGGATGTCAGGAGTTGTTTAAACTCCCGTGTCTGTTTAATGAGAATCTTTTTAGATTCTTATAATGATTGTCATGTCTTATCATTGGCGAGCCGCCATATTGATTTTGTGGGATCCATTAGTTTTGCAATCAGTGGTCCCATGGAACAAACTTTCTGTCATTTCTCTCTATTATTATACACACACACACACAACCATATATATCTATATATATACAAATATATATATATATATAGGGTTCATTAACGGCCTTTCTTTTCTCTTTTTCAGGAACAATGGCTTCTCTTCCTTACTTTCCTTTTACTCGCTCAGACGCCGCTTTTCCACAATTACCGTCGGATGAGGAGGCCATGGCGATAATCCGGGCCCATGACAGGGATTGCATTAGTTTGCTCTTATGGGAAGTTTGGTATGGGCAAATTATCCGGGGCCACCGCAGCTTTACTTGTGAGATGCCAACAGAGCCTCTGCACCCAATATCGCTGATGGAGCGTCCGCTGACTGCTTATGCGGTGGAGGTGGCTAATTGGACTCCTACAGGCCAGCTTGAGCCATCAACAACCGGGATACCGAACCAGCCCTTGCCAGCTATAGATATCTTGGGGCGCCGCATCTGTCAGGGTGAATCCCAACCCTGGGAACAAGTCTATAAGGTAGGGCTTACCCCTCGTCATCCAATCGGCTATCTTCCTTGGGCTCGATAGGTCCTTTCCACCCACCGTGCACGGTTGCAGAAGGTTGGGTTATATCAAGCGATGTACGCGTCTCTTTTTCATTACCCGGCTCCTCACGACTGGTGGGTTAAAGCTTTCCTGAACCAATAGAATCTTCCCACCAACACTTTCTTACTAGGGGATCGTGAGGTCCCGATTTCGCTGGAAGAGTTCCGTGAGATCTCTGGATTGCCGATCAGGGGAGAGCACTATGAAAAGTTACGGCCTCCCGATGAGTATGTTTTCACGACTATGCTTGCTATGCTTGATGGCTTGACGACCGAAAACGCCGTCCGTCATAAGTACCCCAGTCTAATCAAGACTCTGGATATTTTCGAGAAGCTGTTCGCGGAGTCAGAGGGACAGGGTGTCACCTTTAAGAGCTTCATCGCCTGTTTTCTCCGTGAAGATGTCTTATCAAAAGAGGCTCCAAAATTTATGAACATTAACGACCCTTTTGGGTTTGGGCTGAATAAGCTGCCCAAAGAAGAGGACTTGCCGCAGTTTTACATTCCGGCTTCATCAGCCATGCCCTTCGATTAAATTGTGGCCCCTGGCATGGACGAAGAGACCTTCTTCATCGGCTTCATCAGTCTTTGGCTCAGTTGGTTCGCCATGCCGATGCATTAACGCTTCATGAGAGCCTCTGTCTTCTACACCGCTCATCGCGCAGCCGAAGAGGCACTATTAGCCGTTGGCATCGCAGGACTATCGCATCTTTATCATGAATTAAGTGTTGCGGCCAACACTTCAACCCTAGGTATAGACGTCGTGAATTCCTCCCTCCGCTACTTCACGTCATGGATCGAAATGCATGTATTGGGAGCATTCGCAGCGCATCGAAGGCCAGATTTTTATGACTCCTATATCTTCCCATGGATCATGAGGATGGTGGATGCTTCTGCTCCCGACCCTACCCAGCTAGGAGCCATTCGTGTGCTGCTTAATCCGTATTCTAACGAGGGCGGGATGGTTTTCATCGACCGAGTCCTTTCTGCTCCCGCAGGGCCTATCCAGCAGCTGTTTGATTTGTCGAAAGGTGGAGCATCGTATTTAAAGCCTAAGGAAATCATGCATCAGTACTCGATTAGGCCAGGCTACTCGGCAGAATAACGCAGCTCTTTTTATGCGGTACAATCCGCATCGCTTCGCCCAGCAGTTGGGCTATAACCAGGGTGTCCCTTTCGAGGCGTTCTTGGTTGAACCTACCCCATCTCTGGAAGTCACGCATGACATTATCTATCACTTTATGAGGCCGACTATTTTCCAAGTTGTGTAGGGTCCTTCACGGGTCGGTACCGTCATCGAGTCGGTCCCGTCATCGTCGAGGAGAGGCGGGTACTCTTCGAATGTCGATCGTCGGCTCTGGCCCAAGCCATTAGTATTCTGTCACGGCCACGAACAGTGGTTCGCCCTCCATTGAGGGATGGCGGCATGGTTCTTATCCCAAAATCCGTAGAAATAGAATCAACTCCTCACACTTTTGGGATGCCAGTGCGCACTAGAGCTCAGGCGAAGGCCTCCGATGCAGCGTCAGTGACAATACCATCAGTGGCGGTGTCATCCGCGGTGGTATTGCCAAAAAGGGATACTGGAAGCGAGGTTGGCCAACGTCTTACCAAAGCGCCGAGGGGAAGGAAGCGATCCACTTCCAGTCTTAGCTCTAGCTCGAAAAGGAGGAAGAAAACAGCTGCCGGCTTGCTTGACCTCCTGCTGGAATCTGAGCCTATTGTTCAAGATGAGCCCATCTCCATGCAAGAGCCGGATGAAGGTCTTGTTTATCCTGGCTCGTCAGCCGAGGAATCCGCGCAATTAGCTGAAGCTTTAAAGCGCTCGCAAGATGAGACCAAAAATGTGCACATCCCGAAGAAGCCCTACCCCCGGTTATCTTCTACGAAGATCCCCCTTCACTACGGAGAGCTGCGAAGGGAAGATGAAAGAGCCCTCAAGCAGCCCATCTCGGCTGCTTCTGAAGACGAGCCGGCACTGAAGACCGGTGGGCATGAATCTGCATTTGAAGCCCGGCGAGCACATTTCCTCAGAAAGTAACGACGGCTTGAAAAAACCATACTAGAAGCATCCTGGTGCATCAGTATGTGTGCTTTCTGTATTTTTCTTTTGGCAAATAATTTGTATCGCTTTTTATATCTACTTATCTTTGCGAAAACTTTGCAAGGACTTTAGCAACGAAAGAGGATCTGAGCCCAGGTCGTGCCATGACCGCCGCTTCTATAGATGTCTCCCATGACGCATCGGTAGGTGCAGAAGGGATTACTACGGCTGTCGTTCCTGTTGCGGAGCCTCCGGTGGTGGCTCTTGTTCCTTCGATGTCCATTCCTCAAGCGGAGGTGACCTCATTGGCCACAGACCTTATGGATTTTTCTGGTGGCGTCTTGGAAATTGTAGGAGGGACTACGAAAGCCACTGTTCTTTCTCCGGAGCCTGAAGTGGCAGTTGTTGCTCCACAACAGGAAGCTGCTATGCCCGCAAATGTCCGCGGTGATATGCCTGAGGGTGTGGAGGAGGCCGCCGAAGCTGCCATGCCTCCAGTTCAAGGCGAGTGGAGCGTCGAAGGTAACCTTTTACATTTTATTTTTAATGATCCCTTCATTATCTGAACTCTTCTTTCTTTCAGAACTACGGGAATTAGCGGCTTCTATAGTGGACCTATCTCCCAGGAAATCCTTCCAGCGCTTACTTGACATGGGTGCCCTACGAGCGATATCCCCGCAAAGCATCGTCCTTTCTTCAGGGCAAGGTCGGTGTTCTTTGACCCCTTTGCTTTATTATCACATTTTTTACGATGATGCTAACATGCCCTCTGCAGTTCTGGAAGCTGATGATGAAGTGGAGATCCTGGATGGGCCTGGGGATCTTTCAAACCCCCCTTGCATAGCTGTGAGTAAGTAAAACTTTACCCTTGGTATTGTTTTGTTTATTCCATGTTTGCCAGTCTCGCTGACTAGTCACAAACTTTGACAGCTTTGCCAGCTCCGGCTCCGTTCGAATCCCGAATCTTTATGCCACCGGGACCATATGCCCAACGTGCATCTGAAAGGATAGCGAGACAAAGCATTCACTCCTTATCGGCCCTCATTGAAGATCTTCGTATTGGAAATTTTGTTATGGCTGAAGAATTTGCTGCCGAAGCCAATACTTCTTTGCCCTACCTTGCCACTTATCATGATGAGACATTGGTGCATGTTTGGGTTGAGTATTGTCGCCGAGTGGAGGCTTGCTTACATAATCTCGAGTGTATATGCCTTCCTTCTGAGCTCTTAACTGCAAAAGTGAACCTACAGGGGTAGATTAAGCGGTGCGCTGCTAATCTTCAGTCTTGCGAAAAGAGGCTCAACCGGAAATTTTCGGAGAGGGGTCTAGCTTCAAATGTTTTGGGGGAACTCCAAGCTCAACTCACTACTAAGACCACCCGTGCGTATGAACTTTGGCGGGTGCTTCAAGAAATTATCACAGAAGTGGTAGCTCTTGATAAAACCGTTATCTTTACCCGCGAGATGGTTGAAGCTCATAAAGTTGCTGAAAAGGAGATTGAGAGTCGGTTCGCCTCATATCAGGCTCAACAGTCTCAGGCGGAGACCCGTCTTGTGGCAATAATAAAACTTGAAGACGAGGCCCAGCGTAAGAATGATGAATTGACGAACTTATTGCACCATCCGTTGGCTTAAAGATTTTTTTTTATATTCTCCTCTTTTTGTATTTACTCCTGAATGAGAGTATCTTTTGATTCTTTTATGAAATGTACCTTGTACTTATTTGGATTCATGAATAAAACACATATTTTATTTCATATTAGCTTGTCCCTTTTAGCAAATGCGTCTTGTAGATAGTCTATCTTGATCTCTTTGCAGGGCAGCAATGACTTAGGAGACAGGTTCAGATCTGTCGCCTAAGACTTTTCAACTTTATGAGCCGTGAGGGTCTCATAAAGACTTTTCTCCCAACAAGTTGAGAGGATCCCGTAGGTGTATTTTCTTCTTAGGAATCGTGAGGATTCCTAAGTGTGTGTTTTCTCTTGAGAGTCGTAAGGATCTCACAAGAGAAATTTTTTTATACGTAAGGACACTAATTTCCCTACGGGTCGAGATGAGTCAAGAAGTTCTTGTAAAGACACTGATTTTCTTGCGGGCCGAAATGAATCGAGGGGTTCTCACCAAGAACGCTGATTTTCCTGAATCAAGAGGTTTTTGCCAAGGACACTGATTTCCCTGGGGTCGAGACGAATCGAGAGATTCCTGCAAAGACACTGATTTCCTTGCGGGCCGATACAAATCGAGAGGTTCTCACCAAGGACGCTAATTTCCCTGAATCGAGAGGTTTTTTTGCCAAGGACACTGATTTCCCTGGGGTCGAGACGAATCGAAAGATTCCTGCAAAGACACTAATTTCCTTACGGGTCGAAACAAATCGAGAGGTTCTCGCCAAGGATGCTGATTTCACTGAATCGAGAGGTTTTTGCCAAGGAAACTGATTTCCCTGGGGTCGAGACGAATCGAGAGATTCCTGCAAAGACATTGATTTCCTTCCGGGCCGACACGAATCAAGAGGTTCTCGCCAAGGGTGCTGATTTCCTTGAATCGAGAGGTTTTTTCCAAGGACACTGATTTCCCTAGGGTCGAGACGAATCGAGAAATTCCTGCAAAGACACTGATTTTTCTTGCGGGTCGAAACGAATCGAGAGGTTCTTGCCAAGGACGCTGATTTCCCTGAATCGAGAGGTTTTTTCTAAGGACACTGAATTCCCTGGGGTCGAGACAAATCGAGAGATTCCTGTAAAGACACTGATTTCCTTGCGGGTTGAAACGAATCGAGAGGTTCTCGCCAAAGACGCTGATTTCCCTGAATCGAGAGGTTTTTGCCAAGGACACTGATTTCCCTTGGGTCGAGACGAATCGAGAGATTCCTGCAAAGACACTAATTTCCTTGCGGGTCGAAACGAATCGAGAGGTTCTTTCCAAGGACGCTGATTTCCCTGAATCGAAAGGTTTTTGCCAAGGACACTGATTTCCCTGGGGTCGAGACGAATCGAGAGATTCCTGTAAAGACACTGATTTCCTTGCGGGTTGAAACAAATCGAGAGGTTCTTTCCAAGGACGCTGATTTCCCTAAATCGAGAGGTTTTTGCCAAGGACACTGATTTCCCTGGGGTCGAGACGAATCGAGAGATTCTTGCAAAGACACTGATTTCATTGCGGGTCGAAACGAATCGAGAGGTTCTCGCTAAGGATGCTGATTTCCCTGAATCGAGATGTTTTTGCCAAGGACACTAATTTCCCTAGGAGTCGGTTGTTGACGTTGCGTCCGCATCCTGCTGGAGTTGAGAAGGAACGCCATGTTGATCTTCTGGGATGCAGATGTTGCCGTCAAGACTTGGAACTAGGGACTCTGCCATGGCTCCAGGGTAGTCTCTTGGTTGTCTGTGAACCGTCAAGATTTGGAACTAGGGGGCTTTGCCATGGTTCCGTTTTGCTGACATCGCATCTGCTTCTGGTTTGGACGAGAAGGAACACCGTTATTGATTTCTAGGCTGTAGGTGTAGCTATCGAGATATGGCTTCCCTTTGGCGAAGCCTGGTGGGATGATATGGTTCCCTTTCTGTTTGTGTCCATGAATTGTATACAGGGGTCAATGTGATCTCACCTGCAGGGCATAAGTTTTATTTTATTTTATTTCTTTCCGCGATGCTCTATCATTTCAGCTTTTATATCGCGAAAGTCACGATTGACCAATCATTTCGGCTATTTTTACGCAGTGCCCAATCATTTCGGCTATTTTTCTTTTTCTTTACTCGCTGCTTTTTATTGCGAGTTGCCCAATCATTTCGGCTATTTTTGTATGCATATATTTTACTTGCTGATTTTTGTTGCAAGTTGCCCTATCATTTCGGCTATTTCATATGCATTTATGGCTCGCTGACTTTTTCCTGCGAGTACGGAACTCAAGACCTGATACCAATCTTAGCATCAGCATCGCTCCGACTAAAATATGGCCAGGAGCGAATCATCATTTGCCATGAAAGGACTTCGAATTTAATACCGATTTAGGCATCAGCATCACTACCACTGGGACATTGCCAGGAGCGAATCATTATTTTCCTTTGTCGGTTCGAACAAAGGTGGCTTAGCAAACAGGGTTAGGATCCTGTCGACTAAGGCTTTTGACTTCATGAGTCGTAAGGGTCTCATAAAGATGTTTCTCCCTACGAATCGTGAGGATCTAGTAGGTGTGTGTTCTCCTTAAGAATTGTGAGGATTCTTAAGTGTGTGTTCTCTTATAAGTCATAAGGATCTTATAAGAGTGTTTTCTCTTTATAAGTCAAGAGGACTTACAAGTGTCGTTCACCACATGGGGGAATTTGTACCATCGATGGAATTCGGTGAGGGAACGCTTATTTATGCCCGTGGATTGTATACAAGGGCCGATATTAACCGCCTGTAAGGCAAATTGGGGGATATGATGGCTTAAGAAACAGGTTCAGGTCCCTGTATCTCAAGACTTTTGAATCTTGTGAGCCGTGAGGGTCTCATAGGGGAAAATTCTCCTTACAAGTCGTGAGGATCTCGTAGGTGTAATTTTTCCTTAGGAATCGTGAGGATTCCTAAGTGCCTTGCTCCCTTGTGAGTCGTATGGATCTTACGCGGGTATTTTCTCCTTACAAGGTCGAGAAGACCCTGCAAGTGCACAGAAATTTTTTTATGAATCTGTGCCCTTTCGGGTTTTCACAAATTCGCCGGTAGCCCTGCTGTTTTTACTCACGGAGCCCTTATGAATTTTCATCCGTGCCTATTTCGCTTATGGGCGTACCGTTTTTTTGTTTTTTTTATGCTAGTTTAAGGACGTTGCGGTCCGTGGTAGTTTAAGGACGTTACAGTCCGTAGTTCTCCATGTGTGGTACGGAATACCATTGGATACTACTTTTGGAGTTTTGACTCAAGAAGATAGCGAGCAGACATAGGCATCGTCATCTATCATTGACCTGGGCCGTGACTCATCGGGCATAGTATTTTTTAGGAATCGGCCGTTTATTGGCCGAAAGGGTCTTTCGCCATGCATATCAATGAGCAAGTAAGCCCCACCTTGATAGACTTTGTCTATGATATATGGGCCCTCATAGTTCGGCTCAAATTTCCCCCGTTTGGCACGGTTGGGGATCATGGGTCTTTTTACGACTAGCACGAGTTCGCCTTGGTGGAATGTTCTCGGCCTACTCAATCTTTCGTATGAGCGCATCATCCTTGCTTTGTAAGCTTCTAGGTTTTATTGCGCCATGAAATGAATTTTATCAAGGGCGTCAAGCTCTTCAAGAAGGAGATGAGCATTCTCTTCATTTGTGAGCTCATAATGAACCGCCACTCGCAGAGAGGGTAGCTCTATTTCCAAGGGGAGTACTGCTTCTGTGCTGAATACCAATGCATATGGCATTGTATTCGTAGACGTTTTGAATGTGGTTCGATATGCCCAGATAGCTTCATGCAGTCTCTTATGCCAGTCTTTTTTATTTTTGGACACCTTCTTCTTTATGATCTTCGTCAAGGTATTGTTGAAAGTCTCAGCTAGACCATTAGCTCGGGGATTATAGACCGAAGAGTATCTCCAATCTATATTATCCTGCTGTGTAAAGCGGCTGATTTTATGACTTCTATAGGCCGGCCCGTTATCAAAGATAATCCGTCGCAGAGTGCCGAACCAATAGATGACGTATGTCTTGAAGAAATAAAGAATATTCTCCGTCTTCACTTCTCTTAGCGGTACTATTTCTGTCCACTTAGAGAAGTAATCAGTTGTCGCCAATATGAACCGATGTCTTTTGGACGACGCTGGCTCGATTGGCCCAATTATGTTGGTTCCCCACATTTAGAATGGCCAGCTGGCCACTGTTGGATGTAATGGATTTGGATGCTAGTGGATGAAGTCCCTATGAATTTGGCACGAGTGGCACTGATTCGCGTATTCGAGGCAGTCCTGAATCATTGTGGGCTAATAGTATCCCATCCTTTTGATCTTCAGCTTCATCTTTGGCCCAGCTTGATGAGAACCACATAGTCCGTCATGAGTTTCTTGGACGACTCTCCTTGCTTCTTTCGGTCCCAGGCATCTCAACCATAAAGAGTCGAACGATCTCTTATATAGAGTATCACTGACGAAGGCGAAAGATAGAGCTCGTTTCACGAGCTGATGTCTTGAGAATGCATCTTCAGGTGTTCGACGGGATTTGAAGTAGTCTATGAAGACTTCTCTCCAATCCTTATCCCTTTCTTGGTCCTCTATTTGTAGGGTTGTTTGCTTGGTCGCTTCCTTTTCTTTAGACAACTCTGGAGATATTTCTGCTGGTGCAAGAACCCGGCGACTTTCTACAATGATCCTTACGTCATCGAGATTTTCGTCGTCCAGTTCTTTAGCGAGTTTGGCTAATGCGTCCGCTTTGCCATTTTCCACACACGGTATGCTTTCTAAGGCATGGGATAGAATTTGAGTCAGAAATTGTTGTACTCTTTTGTCGTATTTTACCAACTCTGGCTTGCACGTTTGATAGTCACCGTTTACTTGACTAACGATTAGCTGGGAGACTCTATATATGAAGAGGTTTTCGATCCCCATGTCAACAGCAATCTCGAGACCTGCTATCAAAGCTTCATATTCCACTTCATTGTTTGTCCTCGGCTCTGTTAAGCAAAAGGCAAAGCGCATTATCCCTCCTTGTGGAGTCACGAAGATAAGGCCTATCCCAAATTTGATTATAGGGGTGTTGTGCTTTCGTTTCTTCACGGAAAATGCCCCGTCGAAATAGAATTCCCATCTGGTATTACTCCCTCTTTTCTCCCCGTCGATCGTGTCAAACGCGTATTCGTCTGGCAATTCGCAATTTAGGGGTGAGTCGCCAGGTATCGGATGCTCAGCAAGGAAGTCGGCGATGGCTTGGCCTTTCACTGCCTTGAGAGGTCGATATGTTATCAAGAACTCCATTAAAAGGAAGGCCCATTTAGCAATCCTTCCTGTTAGTATAGCTCTTGACATCAAATATTTGAGAGGATCCACTTTTGATATGAGATGGACCTCATGTGCTAAGGCATAATGCCAAAGCTTTGTTATCGCGAAGATTAACGCCAGGCAGTGTTTTTCGATAGGGGAGTAGTTGTTTTCTGCCCCCAGAAGAACTCGACTCAAATAGTTGAGGGCTCTCTCTTTCCCTTGGTCCTTTTCTAGTGCCCATAGCGCGCCCAAAGAACCTTTAAGGGCGGTTGTGTATAGGATGAGGGGCTTTCCCTTGACCAGAGCGGTCAATACCGGAGGATTCTGCAGGTATTGCTTGATTTTGTCTAGTGCACTCTAGCATTTATGATCCCAAACGAACGGGGTTCCCTTCTTCATCAGGTGACTGTAGGGACGGCATTTTCCGAAGAGATTGGTTACGAACCATCGGATATACGCGAGCTTTCCTTATAGAGACCGCAATTGTTTCAGAGTTCTTGGAATGGGAATTTCTATAATCGCCTTGATCTTCGATGGATCTATTTCGATGCCCCGATGGCGTATGATGAATCCGGGGAATTTGCCTGAGGAAACTCCAAATGCACATTTTAGAAGGTTCATCTTCAGGTTATACTTATGAAGACGTTGGAACACTATTTTCAAATGCTCCCAGTGTTCCTCGTACGATTTGCTTTTCACAACGAGATCGTCGATATAACATTCGACAATCTCATGTATGAGATCATCAAAGATCTTCAACATGGCCCTTTGATAGGTAGCGCCAGCGTTCTTCAGACCGAAAGGCATCACTTTATAGCAGAATATGCCCAGAGGAGTCCGGAAAGCGGTATGCTTCTGGTTTTCGGGATGCATCTTTATTTGATTGTACCCCGATGATCCGTCCATGAAGGAGAAGACTTCATGAGTGGACGTGTTATCTATCATCAGCTCGGTAACCGGTATGGGGAAATCATCCTTTGAGCAGGCTTTGTTGAGATCCCGAAAGACCATGCAGATGCGCACCGTCCCATTTTTCTTCATCACTGGGACAATATTGGCGATCCAGTCAAGGTATTGAACTTCTTGGATGAAGCCGGAGTCGATTAGCTTTTTGACTTCTGTAATACCTTAGAATGCGATTAGTGTTAATTAAGCGATAATGCGGTTTTTTAGTGAAAAGTTTACCAAAATAGTTTTCAAATATTTTATCAAAATTAATTAACATTTTATTAATATTTATTGCGGGCTTGCACACACATGTGCATGTTAGTCTAGAGTTAATTGGGGGGTTAACCATGCTTAAGTAGCCATGGCACCTTAACCCCATTTTAATTAAGTTTTATGTATTATCTAAATTAATTAGTGGATTTAAAATAGAAAAGGGTTTTTAAAACTAGGTTGACTTGAGAGTGGGAGAGGGGCAACTGTAAGTGCACGGCGGCGCCCCGGCCGTCAAACCGACGGCCAAATGCGGAAACGGTGATAAACTTTAATTTTGCGAACTTTGCAAACCGGCACCACCGCGTACTAAACACCCGGATCGGACCATTAAACTAGTTCTAGCTAACTACAAGATGGGAAGAGATATACCGAGTGATCCGAGTCCTCCGGTCTTCTCGTCGTCGTCCCGATCTCCCGCGGAAAATCCGGTCGTCGCATCCTTGCCGGAAGGGCACCACATCGTCTGCATCTTTTACGGGCTCCCACCTCAATACCGAGGCAACTCGGGCACGAAGTTGGCTAGTCGACGTGCCCAAGGTTTGCTGTAGAATGTAGTGTAGATGATGCTTGTCTCATATGGGGTAATGAAGTTGCCTTTGGATGGAGGGAAGTGAAGAATGAAATGGAGATGAACTTTGGAGTAACCAAATGAGATGATAAATTTCCCATTTCACCAAATGAAAATTTCTCATCTCTCCTCCTCAAGTGGCCGGCCAAATCAAGTGGGAAAATAGTGGGAGTAATCAACTAAGGGAGGTGAGTGTAGGATAAAGAGAAGGGTGACCACATCATAAAGCTAATAAACATCAACCATGCTTATATCTCCATACCCATTCAAATCACAATAAATGCAAGTTATGGTGCAAAAGAAATGATGCTATCATAACCAAAGCATTTGCAAGAAACCCCCTCCTAAAATGTTATTTGCACAATTGCAAATAACCCCCTCCACCGGAAAAGTCCGGCCGGGAAAGAACAAAGGAAAACCGGCCGGAACGGAATGCAAACTGGCAACTCCAGAAAACTGGTACCGTAATAAATTACAGGAAAACCCCGATACTGTGCATACACACCCGCATCTGTATTCCGTCCGGATACAAATGCAAAGAGACAAAATCTACACTGTACTATACTAGGATCCGGCTTAAACCAAAGCCGGCTAGTAATATCCGTCCGATCCTGATCCGTGCAATACCGCACGTATCTGATCGAACCCTGCCATATATCTATACGGCCTCTAGTACAAACCGTCTGATCCTGATCCGTGCAATACCGCACGTATCTGATCGGACCCTGCCATATCTCCATACGGCCTCTACAGCGTTTCGCCCGAAAGCTGAGTAACTGAAAGTGTGGTGGACTCTAAAGACTCGTCAATACTATGGCTGTGGATTTAACCACTAGCAGTCAGAGGTATAAGCCAATACGTAACGGGCCACCAGCTATTGACCAAAAGGGACATCGATGAGCGAACTCATCCTGACACCCTACTGAGCCTGTCAGTGACAATATCCGTACAGTCCGGTCCATTCGTCTATGAGCATCGCATGTCGGGCCTAGGGGGTGGGTAAAAGTCAGACCCCCAAAAGCGGTACAAGTCGTGTCGGAGTGTAGCCCAGAACACCCTGAGATACTACTGGAATACCTACCAGTAAATCTCCTGCCTTGGCCAAGGATTTCGTGTAATGGCTCTCCTAGACACAGCGCGGCCTCACCCCCAATACCGGGAGAGACGAACCCCTGAAGATCCGCTCACTGCCTCCATGTGGCTCGGGACTGTACCCAACTAAAACCTATTTGCACGACTCCTTTGAGCCGTGGTAGGGTAGTAATCAAAGCACAGTGGGAACTCACACGAGACAAATGACGATCCCCAGGTCGATGAACTAACCTGTACACATGTCACCTGGGAACTGCTATCTGACGTCAGGTATAAGACCAACTAGCATGTTCCCGGCGAGTCCTGTCCGGTGTACTCATAACCCAATGAGCACCTGTATACATCTTAGGTGAACCAACTGACACCAGTGGCTTGTGAGACCGGCCACCGCCCCTCGTCGGGGTCTCGACTGTATACACTAGTCTACTCTGGAGAATCGATGCCCTGTCTCGAATCTCCCACGACTAGGGACCTTTTAAGGATGTGCTTATAGACCCCAGCTCCCACTTATATGATCGCCCTCATACTGCTGGTGGTCAAGCAAGAATCCTAGGGGCTCTATCAACGTGTAATAGTGACATGTAAGGTCACCTGAAGCAGTACACGATGATAAAGGTAAACCAGATAGCATACTATCATTTCGAGTAAGACTGTCGTCCCGGGATAGGTCCTCCCTCAATCATTGCAATCACGTGCCTGTGATCCAATAATTGACTCTGAGGGCACTATCTCCAACAATCTCCCACTTGCACTCAAGGCTAATTATTGCGATGTCGCATACTCACAGCCCGTGTGATACCGAACACCCAACTCCTCTACTGGTCAGTCTCACAAAGCTCGTTTGTGAAACTATTACGTTCAAGGAATAGCCTCAGCGAGTGGATCCGCCTTGATGTTTCTTTCTATGTCTCTCTATATCTCAAGTTCGCGGAGAAAACCTTCTCCCGAAATGAGCAATACCTGTCTTAGAATGTCTGGATGTCTGATGGGACTTAGCTCATAAATGAACTCCAAATCCAAACTTCTTAGACTGTATCGTCAACTGAACTTAATCAGTATCCTGCGCCATACCTCCCTCAGTATTGGTTTGGACCACCTATCCAAAATACCGCCCCTCGTCAGAGGGAAAACTATAACTCTGACAACCTCCTTGTCGTCCATGTCACCTTGGAAGCCTGGAATGATAACTGTCTCCCAAATGAGGCTGTCGTTATCATATCCCTAGAATATCCACTTATGTTCTAAAACTGCTTCCGACTGTTTCTCCAGGATTGGATCAATGTCAACTTATTGCATCTAGTGCAAGAACAACATCTGGTGTGGTACTTGACATCTCATGATTGACTCAATTGCCTACGCAAGTGATCTGCCAATCATGCACATCCCTCTCTACTTTAGTCTATAAGACACCTTTAGAGAGGGTGACTCCATCACCTGCAGGTATACTACCGTGCCAGGAGTCGTCCATTCTAAATACTCTTAGAATGCTGTCAAGGTACCCTGATTGAGAAACCACCCAAATGTAGATCTAAAACCATAGATCTAGTAACCAGTATGTCTGATATTGTGTCCAAGTCCCTTGTGGAGAAACCACTGTGTGACGACCAAAGTATAACCGATCGTAGTATAGGAATATCACTTCCTACTTTGTGTATGTCATCCATAACCCGGATATCACACCCTACTATCTTCTCAACAGATCCATCCCCTATTCTGATGACGTCAAACCTATGACTGTCACATCAGAAATAGATGATCTATCTCCGCTACATCTGCTTTAGTCTATAAATAGACATAAGCCTGATGTCCACCAATGCTTCCGCTGCTCCCACTGACTACGACAACCCTCTGGCAGAGTTATATAGACGTGCACTTCTAAAGCTAGTTTAGAACGACGCTATATTCATCCTCCTTCCGGGTCTCGCAGCCTGGAACAACAACAATGGCAAGTGTGGGTAAACAAGAACTTTCCTGTCACCGTCCTTGAGGCTACCGGAGTACCTCTCGGGTGTCTGAAGTTACCCACCTTATCTGCGGAGTGGCCAATGCAATGTCAAATCAGATTGAATCTTTAGGTTCCTTATCAAATCTTCAGTAATCGTTTACGGTTCTGGAATCACTTCCAGTTCTACCATACTCCCACTACTGTTTTTGAAAAAATCCATTTTTATTAAAACTGTGGCGAGTCAAGAACAATATCACTATTGATCTTTCTTATGGTAGAAAGTCAACCCTCGTCATAGCCTGGGTCAACCCACAAACAGCCATTACAGAAACGTGCCTTGAGTTGTCCAGTGTCTGGTTTTAATCATAAGCCGGACAACTCCCCGTACCTTAACATCGTTAAGATATGAACTGTTCTATATCCAATATAGAACCAGAGGCACTGATTTAATTAAACCAGATTCAAATCATGCAGCTATCTCCAGTGCATGTTAACTAAATGGAAGGAGGCCGATCAGCGTTACTCAACTTAGGAATGTTTCCAATTATGAGTAACCTGAAAGAGAAGCAATTTCTCTTTATCATTACTATCAACTGAATGCCATACACAAGTATCTACATCTTCGATCACCTTGAAGAATCCCGATACTTGCTACACTTGGTTCTCTACTCTATTCAAATACCTATAACTCCTCAAAACTCAGACCCTGTGTTTCTACGAAACACATGTCTAAGAACTAGAGAAGTTAAAAGTAAACAGAATATAGTATGAGGACCAAACCCTCTTTCCTAATGGACACTGGACAACATACAATACTCTGTATAAGGCCGCTGAGTCTAACAACTCTTTCACTGTGTGTCGTAGGTTGAAAACTGTACTTATGGTTAAGAAGAATTACACCGCTGTTTAATGCTCCTTACCTAACCATCCACTGATATAGGTAAATGTCATCGACATAATATCAAAAGGTATATCTCACTCTATGAAAATAGACGTACAGATATATCAATTTGAAATTGGTGCACAACAGCGGATATTCAAAACCAAATATTTGCCGACCGGCAAACAGCCCAGATGATCTCCTCAAATATCACCGATTACAACGAATCCCGATATAATGAGGATGATCACCCTATTCCCAATAACTTACTCCCACTCATCATCTGTAAAGCCATACAGATGTGAGAATCATACCTGGTAAATACATACCCTGGAGTAAGTATCTAATCGGGAAATCAGTTTTCTTTTAACAGTACATAGTGAACTGAAACATTGAAGTGTTTCGATGGGGTATCCTGGTATTCCTAGTAATGCCTCTACCATTATCCAGATTCACAACTATAACCGTATAATTCTTTGCCACCTCTCCAAATACCTTTATATGTCTTTAGTCATTACCTTCTGCACACCCCTTAGGCCAAATGGTTTTCTTCCTTCCCTACCGTTCGGCACCAGCCTATGGTTTGGAAGAAGACTATCCAATAAGAATAATGGGTGTACTGTCCTTGTCCTAGGAGCACTCGCAATGCGAGAGAAGGTGAGGATAAAAGACAACCGAATAAACCTTTATTCCTATTTCTCCTGGACCAGAATCCATCCCCGAACTGGAACAAGTTCCTTTCGAGTTCGTATATAACCATACGATGGAGTATCCAATAAACTGTGGATCTTCGTAGTGATACGGAGTGTCCTGGAGAAATACAAAGGTGATTTAGGATTGGCGAAGAAATACTTGGTTTGGTCGTGAATATCAGTCGCAATTTACTTTGCCCTCTTACTAATCCCTTGCTTTGTCCTAATCTTAATACCTTCTGCACACCATCGTTATGCTAATTGGTTCTCTTCTTTCCCCACTGTTCGGCACCAGCCTAAAGTTTGGAAGAAGACTATCCAATTTGCGTAATAGGTGTACTATCTCCTAAACTAAGGAGTACTCGTAACTTGAGAGGAGGCAAAAAGGAAAAGACAACTGAATAATCCTATCCGTTTTCTCCAGAACCAGAAACCATCCTCGAGTAATTCCTTCGAGTTCGTATCTAACCATACGATGGTTTTGTCCAATGGAAGTGGACGTTCGCAGTAATACGGGGTGTCCTGGAGAAAAGGATAAAAGTAGGAGTGGCAATGAGGTCTGCAACTTTGACAATCCAAAAGCCAGTGTTAAGAAGGTTCGGTTAACTTGGTCACTGAGTCAAAGTCTAGGGTCGGGTCAATGGTCGCTGCCAAAGAGAGAGAAAAGAAACACTCAGCGTGCACTCTAACCAAGATCAGAATGGTTACCAATTTATCTAATCTGGAAACCTCCCTCTGTACCTCAAACTCTCCTCCAAACCTGAAAGAAGAATTAGTCGGGGTCACCCGAGGAGTAAACCAACTCATCAGTGGGAATCGGGATCCAACTATCATCGCATGATAACGTGACGGAATCCGCTCACGGTATCACACTCCAGAAGGTATGTGCATATCTGGCAAGTTTCAGTTCTTTTGAAACTCCCGATGTGATTTCTACCCTATGCTCTTATGACCTTGGCGTGAGGTCAAAATATCATAAGTCACATGTCAAGTTCTACCCATCATTGTCCAGGTTAATTTGAACCCACCCGTACATACCCTTGACGTAGGCCAAAATAGTAGTACGACTGTCCCAAACCAACGCATCTATCTATGCAACAGATAAATACCCGGTAACTACCAAACACTATGCCTTGGCGTGAGGTCAAAATACATAGCTTGAATACTACCGAATATTTAACTGAAATGATGGAGGGCTACGAATGGTTTCTGGCGAAAACCTTTAACGTAATGAACTTGATATCGTTGAAGGAACGGATAGCTTTTTAGAAAGTATAGTGGCGAAAACCTTTACTAAAGAGGTCACTCCCGGTGAAGGGATCTCGGCTCTTTCCCCGTAGAATGGGGTGCAGGATATTCCAAATGAATACCACGATGCAAAGCAAAAGTAATCGGCTATAGTGAAGTTAGTGCCCTGACGCAAACTTCTGTCCAAGGGGTCACTCCCGGTGAAGGGATCTCGGCCCTTGCCTCGTCGACTGAGGAGCAGGATATTCCAAATGAATACCACGATGCAAAACAAAAGTGAACGTCCTTGCAATAACAGCTTTTTGAAAAGTGTTCCAACAACATCAGAATAGGTTTGTTTTAACTTGCATTGATCCGAATCAATGCAGTCCCATCAATTGATCACACCACAAAGAACGAAAATATACTGACGTACGTATATGCCATCCGCATTCGCCACTGGGTCCCGTCATCACCCGTTAGGTTAGCTAACTAACGGCAGAGCGGGGACTGGACTAGCGCGGATGAAAAACATATACAACATCTACTAATATATATACCAATATATTATATTTCGCTCAAGGCGTGAATAAAATGCAACATCACAGAAATGTACAGCATCACAGAACAATACAGATATCTGGGATCCCCGGGTTTCACAGAGCCACTACTGAAACCCGACGTTCCCCTGGTCGTGTGGATAGCCTATGCAATGAAATCCTAGACCCCTACGGGCGCGGCAAGTCACCCGCCAAAACCTGAAGCGAGGCAGCCCCCTTCAGCACCGTGAATGGACCACCCAGCACTTCACGGAATCCGGTAACTTAGGCACCCCTCCTGGGTCAAACTGTACCCCCTACGAGTGCGGCGAATAGCCCGCCAATCCTAGAGTGAAGCCCCCTCCGTCCCAATGCCATGAGATGCGGGCTTGTTGCCCTCTAGAACCCGGCTATCCGTGCACCCCTCCGCAGGGTAAACCTAGTACAGAAAGTAAAATATACATACAGCGGGTACATCGACCGCAACCAGGTCGTGCCCCAAAAGAATAATACAATCAGGCAGTGACGGCAGTCCACATGTCGGACGCTCGCCCCGCAATAACAAATGTACATCATACAACAAAACTGTACTAGCATTGCATCCAGGCTATCCCCACCGACCGAGCCGCAACATCACAGCAAAACACATAACATCAACGTGAAAGTCACGTTCGCAAATCCGTCTAACCGGGCTATAGCAGTTAGACCGGATTTACCGATCGAGTGACATTCACGGTCGCAGATATAATGTAAATACTGTGAAATAATATGTTTAAAATATCCGATCGATCAAAAATTAACAAGTGGGCCCCCAAGCAATACTGTAGCACTAACAGAAATTCTGGGCCCAATTTTAATATTCCAAAACCCCTATTTTTAGCCCACAAGCCCACTGACAAAAAATGATGACATGACCTTTCATTACTGCGGCGGATCCGCGGCCTAATAAAGGTTAATGGCCGCGGATCCGCGCTCTTAATAAGGGATCATGTTGTCGAATTTTCTCAGTGTTCTCAGAACTCCCTGCACATCATTCTGAGACAACCCCAAAAATTTTTCGAGACCAAAAAATTTCAACAGAAAACTGATGTGAACAAAAATGCGAGTTTTGGAATTTTGGTCGATCGGAAATGTAAAACAAATCAAACAAAGCTAAACGAAGTTAATGGCGTGGCTTTGATACCACTGTAAGTGCACGGCGGCGCCCCGGCCGTCAAACCGACGGCCAAATGCAGAAACGGTGATAAACTTTAATTTTGCGAACTTTGCAAACCGGCACCACCGCGCACTAAACACCCGGATCGGACCATTAAATTAGTTCTAGCTAACTACAAGATGGGAAGAGATATACCGAGTGATCCGAGTCCTCCGGTCTTCTCGTCGTCGTCCCGATCTCCCGCGGAAAATCCGGTCGTCGCATCCTTGCCGGAAGGGCACCACATCGTCTGCATCTTTTACGGGCTCCCACCTCAATACCGAGGCAACTCGGGCATGAAGCTGGCTAGTCGACGTGCCCAAGGTTTGCTGTAGAATGTAGTGTAGATGATGCTTGTCTCATATGGGGTAATGAAGTTGCCTTTGGATGGAGGGAAGTGAAGAATGAAATGGAGATGAACTTTGGAGTAACCAAATGAGATGATAAATTTCCCATTTCACCAAATGAAAATTTCTCATCTCTCCTCCTCAAGTGGCCGGCCAAATCAAGTGGGAAAATAGTGGGAGTAATCAACTAAGGGAGGTGAGTGTAGGATAAAGAGAAGGGTGACCACATCATAAAGCTAATAAACATCAACCATGCTTATATCTCCATACCCATTCAAATCACAATAAATGCAAGTTATGGTGCAAAAGAAATGATGCTATCATAACCAAAGCATTTGCAAGAAACCCCCTCCTAAAATGTTATTTGCACAATTGCAAATAACCCCCTCCACCGGAAAAGTCCGGCCGGGAAAGAACAAAGGAAAACCGGCCGGAACGGAATGCAAACTGGCAACTCCAGAAAACTGGTCCCGTAATAAATTACAGGAAAACCCCGATACTGTGCATACACACCCGCATCTGTATTCCGTCCGGATACAAATGCAAAGAGACAAAATCTACACTGTACTATACTAGGATCCGGCTTAAACCAAAGCCGGCTAGTAATATCCGTCCGATCCTGATCCGTGCAATACCGCACGTATCTGATCGAACCCTGCCATATATCTATACGGCCTCTAGTACAAACCGTCCGATCCTGATCCGTGCAATACCGCACGTATCTGATCGGACCCTGCCATATCTCCATACGGCCTCTACAGCGTTTCGCCCGAAAGCTGAGTAACTGAAAGTGTGGTGGACTCTAAAGACTCGTCAATACTATGGCTGTGGATTTAACCACTAGCACGTCAGAGGTATAAGCCAATACGTAACGGGCCACCAGCTATTGACCAAAAGGGACATCGATGAGCGAACTCATCCTGACACCCTACTGAGCCTGTCAGTGACAATATCCGTACAGTCCGGTCCGTTCGTCTATGAGCATCGCATGTCGGGCCTAGGGGGTGGGTAAAAGTCAGACCCCCAAAAGCGGTACAAGTCGTGTCGGAGTGTAGCCCAGAACACCCTGAGATACTACTGGAATACCTACCAGTAAATCTCCTGCCTTGGCCAAGGACTTCGTGTAATGGCTCTCCTAGACACAGCGCGACCTCACCCCCAATACCGGGAGAGACGAACCCCTGAAGATCCGCTCACTGCCTCCATGTGGCTCGGGACTGTACCCAACTAAAACCTGTTTGCACGACTCCTTTGAGCCATGGTAGGGTAGTAATCAAAGCACAGTGGGAACTCACACGAGACAAATGACGATCCCCAGGTCGATGAACTAACCTGTACACATGTCACCTGGGAACTGCTATCTGACGTCAGGTATAAGACCAACTAGCATGTTCCCGGCGAGTCCTGTCCGGTGTACTCATAACCCAATGAGCACCTGTATACATCTTAGGTGAACCAACTGACACCAGTGGCTTGTGAGACCGGCCACCGCCCCTCGTCGGGGTCTCGACTGTATACACTAGTCTACTCTGGAGAATCGATGCCCTGTCTCGAATCTCCCACGACTAGGGACCTTTTAAGGATGTGCTTATAGACCCCAGCTCCCACTTATATGATCGCCCTCATACTGCTGGTGGTCAAGCAAGAATCCTAGGGGCTCTATCAACGTGTAATAGTGACATGTAAGGTCACCTGAAGCAGTACACGATGATAAAGGTAAACCAGATAGCATACTATCATTTCGAGTAAGACTGTCGTCCCGGGATAGGTCCTCCCTCAATCATTGCAATCACGTGCCTGTGATCCAATAATTGACTCTGAGGGCACTATCTCCAAACATGAGGCATGGAAAGCATACCATGCTTTAAATGAGGAGAGAGAAGAGGGAGGCATGGTTTAGGCTAAACACACACCCTCATTTGTTTCCATCACCCCCATTCATACACTCCTCACTCTCATTCACACTCTCACTCTCATTCATTTTTTTCTTCATCTCACCCTCACTCTTCAACTGAAACACTTCTTTGTTCTTCACTAAACCCTAACCTAAATCCTCATAAATCCTCACAACACTTCACAAAACTCACCACTCCCTTAATTAAACTTGATCCTAAACCCCAATTGATCACTTGGTGCAAGGAAAGCTTGGATTTTGAGCAAGTGTGGATAGGTATAAATCCCTAACTGTTAATTAGGTTCTTATTATGTGGTGTTGCTAATTATTTTTAATTTAGAACGATAAAGATATAGGTTTGTGTACGATATCGTATTTTTAGTGTCGTTTTAGGATATCTGTAACCTGCTGTGACCCCGAGTGTGCACTGTGAAAACAAGCAGTGTAGTAGCGTAGTGCCAGAGACCCTAAGCATTCACATGTGACCCCGACCCTATCTGACCGGTTTTGGCCGGCGACGAGAGGAGAATTTCCGGCGAGCTCGGCCGATTAGGTGCCTAGGGTGTTGTAACTTTTAGGGTAGCTGTCTGCAGTTATTTTGAGTTGTTTGGTACTGCTAGATTTTTATGTTTTTATGGTGGGTAAAATCTGGGATCGATTAGCTAATTTTTAGTGTTACGTCGACGTGCGATACGGTGTCCGACTCAATTTCTGTGTTCCGCGTGATTTCTGCACTTGGGTTGTTTTCGTGATGTCGCCACACACGTTAGCCACTAAACGAACACTTGTGAGTTGTTAGAGTCGGCGCGTCGTCTAAGCGTAGTTTGTGCGTATTATTGGTCGATTTCTAAGTTTTGCCTTACTATGTTTTATGTGTAAATAGGATCGCAGGCAGGGACTTCGGACGCTGTGAAGAAAGGGAAGAAAGTGGTCGGATATACTTAGCTTGAGATCACCGATGAGTAGATTTAACATCTACGGGAAAATCGCTCGTATGGCGTTTTGCGTCAGGGCTTGATAAGATATTGTAGCCACATGTTTATATATATATATACATTGATTTCGCATGTGTACCATTGTTGCATACCCCATTTCTTATTGCATATGGACGTAGTATTAATGAGAAACAGCACTGTTACTAACGATTCATGTTTGCATGAGCACTAAACCGTATGCCACACACACACCGTTAGTAATTGCCATAACACTCACACTATAGAATCGCCATGGATAATACATTGCTTAGCTTACCTTACCATTATACATGATTCTTGTTCTATTGCGCATATGAATTACATTAGGCGTACATACATATTTGCGTACATACATACTTGTACATACATACTTGCGGACATACATTATGCGTACATACATACTTGCGTACACCCAAACTTGCTATAGTTACATATGTACTCTTAGATGATGTTGGATTTGATTTTTGGAGAATTGGGAACCGCATGATATATTTTAAAACTGGATTCATTTAAAAGAGCGGTTTTTCCTTGATATGCTCATATTACGGTTTCATTTTGCATATATCATATTGCATAGATTTACGCATTGAGATATGGATTTCATGTGATTTATGGACTTGAGAACCGTGGTATTATTTTAAGAAAGTATGCATCGTTTTGAAAACCCGGTTCTCTTGATATGATATTTCAGTGCGTCCACCATGCGTTTTATCAGTTCTGAGACGTGTGCTAGAAACCCGATTCGAGGAGTTGGATGATCGTTTGCGGATTCATGGTGGACCCGGTATGGTACCCCGAGGTAAGAATGGATGGTTGTGCAGTAGACGAAGAGCCTGGCAGAGGGACTACTACCTACCGGTGATTGGTTGGACCTGGCGGTTATCCGGAGGATACCGACCAGAGTCGAGAGATGGATATGGGCCGACCCGTACTGCCGTAGCCTGAGAGCCGATCCCGCAGACGGAGCCCGTGGGCCGATCCGGACTGACGGAGCCCGATATATGTGGATTTGCATGTCGATGATGGACAAGAGTATTTCATGACGTTTTCGAGTGCCGATGTTGGGCACTCAGATTCCATGAGACTTACAGGATATGAGGGCCGGTTAGAGTGACAGCGCCCAAGTTATTGGGATTTGGGGTGTTGTTGATCGACACTGGGTTTTTCCACGATGATGATTCATTAATGATGATATGTTTTATCCCATACTCAGTATTCATTGATATGCATTGCTTTATGTATTTGTAGTACCCGATAGAGTACCTTTCATGATTGTTGCATATCCATATTGTATATTGATACTATCATGATTCCTGCAATTACCTGTATGATATTACTTACTATTCACGAGTTGGCAACTCACCCCTATTGTGCCACCGTGTTTTGCAGGTTGTCCCTCAAAGTAGTCGCGGCAGGGCTATCTTACCGTATCTTTTGCAGCGGATACCGCTACAGTTGGTTGTGAGTCGTTTTGCTATAGGTGGGTTTTGCGGTTATCCGTTTATATTCATTGTACATCTTATTGTATCTAGTACTCTCCATCTACCATTTCATGTATTGACTTAAAGACGAGTTGTGAGGACGATATTGTATATTATTTTGTGACTCTAGGTGTCGAGCTCGTATGAGTCGACTTTTATTATGCAGTTTTATCCTTTATGCTGTTTTCCACTATTATTGTTCATTTCTTCGCTGCGGCGTCGTATATATGTTTGTGGTGGTTGTTTCCACCTTTGGGCGTAATTTGCTCCCGTTGGGGATGCTTTACTTATATCATATGTTGTTTTACTCATATCTTATATTTGTACCCGTTTCGGGGCTAGCTTTTACAAAGGAGGTGCTGCCGAAATTTTTAAGAAAATAAATTTAAACTTTAAAGATTTTTACTTGAGATTTCCAAATGTTTTAACAATGTTTTTATCACTTACTACTTTTGATGGTTTAGATTTCTGGGTTTCGGCTTACTTAAATTGCATTACGCCTGTAGACGTTATGTGGTTTAAGTGCCGGTCACGTGCCAAATTTTGGGTCGTAACAATTTCGGCGTTGATACTCATTTCAAGTTCGAGCCGCATACTTCTTGGTGCTTGTTTGGCTGTCTTGACGTCTGGAGATAACGTCAATTTATGCACATATATTTCTGGATCTAACCCCAGCATCTCGGAATAGTTTCATGCAAAGCATTCTTTATACTGCATGAGCACATCTTTTAGCGTAGCCAACTACTCTTTAGACAGTAGCTCACTGACGAACGCTGGCCGCGGGTCGTTTGTCGTCCTCAAGTCGATTTTTCTCACGTTGTCCGTCGTGGTGTGTATCCCATCTTCCAATTCTTTTGGCGCCAGTGGAAATTCTGAAATCACCTCGTTCTCATCCTCATTTTTGAAGCACCAGGAGAGGTCATCCATATTCTTATGTTTTCTTTCTTCGGACAGTGTTATCACGTAGCAGGTATGAGATTGTTTCCAAGACCGATGTTGATCTGGTTCCACACTCGCTATATATGTTGCTTTTGGCACATGCTTTTGTGATGGGGCTACCCTCCAATTGCAGAATAGAGCAAACCTACCTTGCTGATATTGGTCTTCAATACAGTTTTTGAAGGTGAAGCAGTCTTCAAGAGGTTGTTCTATTGCTCGGTGGTAGGAGCAATAATCCGGGTGATGGACCTCGTTTGCTTGTTTGGGGTGCCTGGACTCCAGAAGCGTAATCATTTGATGTTTCATGACAAGATCGAATATCTTCCATGTCTTGTCTTGGGGAAAGAATATTCCCGACCTATTTTCTTCATTAGCGATGGATTCTGGTGACCTTTTCTCGATCGTGTGGCTTCTTGGATTCGCTTTGCCGCTGTCGAACGTTTTTTCCATTCTTTAACTTGTTTTTTCCTCCACGTCGAGCCTTTTTCTTGTCTAGGGAATGCATGGAGGGCTGACGATGAAGGGCATCATCATCCTTTGTAGCCTGCTGAAAGAGATGTTGCATCCTAGCTTTCTCGTAAATGGCCATTTCGCGGCTGTGGTCGTCCCGAACCTTTTGACCCGCTTCCCTTATTAGCTTATCCATCTGTTCTTCAAACGACGGGATTGGCATTTTTATGGCAGGACCTCATTCTGGTTCAACGTCGGCGTCTTCTAAAAGAGCATCCCCTTCTTCATCGAGGTCATTTATGACATGGCAGCCATGGAATGGCTCCCATTTATTGGATTGGACATATCCAAGCCCGATCGTTTCCATTTTCCCATTAGGCAATTTTCGCTGAGTTCCGGGGACATTTCAGATCCTGTTGTAGAACTGAGCTTGTCGAGCAGTCTGTTTGAAAGGTACGCCTTGGCATTTTAACAGCCTCTTTAATCTCTCTGTGTAATATCTGGGCAGACGGATTGGTTGAAGCCTGTCCAGTGCAAAATCAGCACCGTGCCAGATTTCTTTCTCCACTTTGGTTTCCGCGGATCGATAGAAGAGGATCGCCTTTTCACCACTTCGTCTAGGAAGGACGTAGAAAGTCTGCAGCTCTTGCATGCTATATGTATCGAGTGCATCAAGCTCCCAGTAATGTTGCTGCGGAACTATGGCGATTTGCAAACTTTGAAGCTCTAGTGATGGTTTGTATTGATGGACGAACAGAGAATACCGCTTTGACCTCGTCTTCAGAGTCGCTGCCGAAGACCAAAACATGGGTAGACGGTCCAGGCTTGTTGCATTGGAGATGCCCCAAATAGACTATCTCCTCCTCCTCCTCAGTATCATTCCCGAAGACCGGAATAGTGGCGATAGCTTTTCGTTTATTCTCCGGTTCATGACATCTTTCCGTGTCTTCGAAGTCTGGTAGGAAGTACTTGGCGTCTTCATATTTGCGGACTTCATTTACGGAGAATGGGTTTAGTTCTCTCATCACGGTGTACTCGAGACCGTCTTTGAAATACTTCATACACTGATGTTGTGTAGAAGGGATGATGTTGTACTCGTGTAACCAAGGCCTGCTGAGCAATGCGTTGTAGCAAGTCTTGGCGTCAATAAAATGAAATTTGATGTCAGTGACAAGCAACCTGAAGCGTAATGTTAGCATTACAGACCCGAGTGTTCATGATGACTGGGAGTCAAACCCGGAGATGGTAATTTTATCCCGAACAAAGTGCTGAACGCTTATGCAAATTTCTTTTAACACCCTCACATTTAGCAGGTTGACAGAGGACCCGTTGTCAACCAGGATCTTCCCTATCTTGATGTCATGGAAGTACTCGGTGACATACAGGGGACAGTTGTGCTCGCACGTTCTGAAGAGGAGTTCTTCATCGCTGAAGGTAATGTCAACTGTGTTAACTTCTTCCAGCTCATCCTTCATCTTTTCTTCGGCAAGGAAAGCTTGAAACTGCTCGGGCTCTTGTAATGCCTTGATCAGAGAATCTCGTGCTTCTTTAGACAAGAGAAGGGCATCCAGAATGCTTAACTATGAGGGTATATTTCTCAGGTGTGCCAGGACATTGTAATCCACTTTGCTTTTCTTAGGCGGGTCCTTGGCTGCAAGCTCTTCAACGACTCGATCATCGAGGGCGATATCCTCAGGGACTTTTTCCTTTCCCTTATCTTTTTTGTTCGATCCCTTGTTTATAGACCCAAGATTCTTTTCGGGCAACATGCGGTTACGCAGCTGTATATTCTCACAGATTTTTATATTTCCCTCTTTTCCTGAGGTGGATTCCTTGAAGAGAGGGCCGAGGGCTATTTCTTCGTCAGAATCGCTTCCGAAGGTGAAAACTTGAGATCTCCTGGTATCAACCATGTGACAGTTGCCGGCAGTTCCTTTATACTCATCTGTCGTGTTTCTCTGCTCCCGACGAGTTTTACGCTTCATTTGCTTGTGATGTTGTCGGTGCGCAACATATCCTTGCCACCATTTCCTGAAGGCTTTGCATTCTTCAGTGGGGTGTGCAATCCTCTGATGGTATAAGTAGTAGTTAGGATGTACATCCGGTTCGTCAAGGTGCATACCACCAGGAGTATTTCCTTTTAAAGGTGGCAGCTTCATTCCCATTAACAGGGCTTTAGCGAACCGTTTCCTTGTCTTAAGCCTACTTTTGTCCGTCACGGGTGTGCTTCGATCTGGACGGAGCGCTGCAGCCTCTTCATCCTGTCGCCGATGCTTGGCCCTTTCGTATATGGCCGCTTCATGCTCGCGATCAGCTTTGCTCTTCTGAAGGGCTTCGTTCAGCAGCGTGTCAATCATCTCGTCTGACGGTTCTAAGAATTTTGGCATCGATTTCGCCCCCAGCTCCTCTATGTTATCTTCTGATGCCAAGTGAGCCTCTTCATCATTTACTGACGAATGAGAGATCATGTGACAACTTGCCACATAATCTTCAGGTTCTTCTGATGAGTCGTCTCCCCCATCATTGCCATTATCTTCGCTCTCAAGGACATGGCTGAGAAACTCTTGGAGTGTGACTGGGGTTCGTGCCTTCTGATTATATTCCTCCAGCGCGTCAATACGCTTTTGCAGATCCGTGTGCTTGTCGTCGGTCTACGCGGGCTTTCTGGTCTTCTTCTTTTTCTTCGAAGACTTTGACGGCTAGGCCTGGGTATTTTGCCCATTGCTACCAACTCTCGGTGTTGGGCGCGGTTTCAGCATTCCCTCAATTATCTCGGGTTCTAGTGGTCTTTTCCACCTAATTGCCGGACATGCTTGAAGATCCTTCAGCATTCTTTTAGTCTTAGCTGAAAGGACAACTTCCCATGGAGCTTCCTCTATGAATGAGTATGATGCCCCCGGCGTGTCTACCTTTTTAGGAGCATGCGGCTGTGGCGGGTTTACCCTCTAGTTTTCAAACAATGTGAACTTACCCTGTTGGTACCGGTCTTCAACCCAGTTTTTGAAGACGCAACAATCTTCGATTGGGTGGCCCACTATTCTATGGTAGGGACAGTAGTTGGGATGGTTGACGTCACCAGGCTGCGATGGCGTCTCGGATCCGGCAGAGTGACGAGCCTGTTGCGCATAACTAGTTCGAATAGTCTTCTCGTTTTATCCCGAGGGAATGAGTAAGGACGTCTCATCATTTCTCCGAGTGATCGTGATTTATCGTTTTGGAGAGCAGCTGGTTTCGGATCACTCGGTTGTTGCTGAGCGTTGGCGACGAAGGTCGCTTTCACTTTGCCCTTTTTCATTCCGAGGATCCGTTTTTTAGGAAGACGGTCTATTGTCCATCTGGTCCATTTGGGCCAGCTTGTCGATCAGGGTCTGGAAGGTGGTCAGCTTGAAAAACATCGTGAATTAGGATATAGTTTCCTCCGGATCAAGGGTCCCTACGAACATGCCCACAGCAGGGCCTTCTTCTATGCGTTGTTCGCATTTCGACCAAAGGTTCCACCACCGAATTGCATATTGAACCCATGTCTCTCCTGGCTTCACTCTGGCATTGATCAACGCCGTGATTGGGGTGCGTTCACTTGCGCTTGCGAAATGCTGAGTGAATAGCATCTCCATTTCTGTAAACGTTTTGATAGAGTCGTTCGGAAGCTCCGAGTACCATTCAAAAGCTGTCTCCGCTAAACTGCCAATGAACTAGCGAAGTAGCAATTTGTCGTCGCTTCCGGTACTGCTGCACAGAGCCCTGAACTGAGCGACGTGCTGATGGGGATTGCATGTCCCCTTATACATGTAGAATTTATGGATCGTATATCTCGGCGGGTACTTAATTTGATCGTACCAGCCTGGATATGGTCACCCGGTTCTGACGACTTAGCCAGCGGCTTTGCTTGCCTGATGAGCTCGGATTTGTTGAGCTATATAGTCATCAAGCGCAACTTTCGAGATCATCTCCTCCCTGGCTGCTGATAGAGCCAGAAGAGGGTTTAATGTTTCTCCTCTATCGTCTTCAATGACTATTGGGGGATCTTCGGCTGGAGGGTCTGGCTGGATCATCATCCCCACCATATCTTGAAATAGGAGCACCATTTGTTTTAAGTTTGCCGCTTGTTCTGCGGCTTCTTTATCCTTATTTTCGAGCATTCTTCGGAGGAACTTGGCGTCAGTTTCCTGCTCCTGGCGTTGTTCTGACGATGCTTCCGGGCTTTCTTTCTGCCTAGTGAGTGCGGCCATTTTTGTCAGCATTTCCTGGAGTTTTTGTTGTTGCTCCTGAGCTTTTGTTACTGATCGGGTAAGTGGTCGATGACCCCCAGAAGCACGGCTTTCCTCTTTTTCGGAAGCCATGTAGATGGTGTACACTATCATGCCCCCAGACTTGGGGCGTTTAGGTTCAGTGCCATTGAAATTTGTCGCAGGCTTGGGGATCTTCTCCAGCCTTCTCCTTTTGTAGGCGGTCGAAGTTGAGGGGGCTGTTGCAATAGGCACCCAAGCAGACGATACCTTCTGTAGCGTGGCGGTGGGATGGTCCTCCTCTTACCGAACCTTCTTCGGTCGGCGGGAGTAGTCCTTGTTGATTATAAAGTCTTGGACTCTCCGCCAGACCCTGTGGATTTTGGAGGACAGCCGTTGAGGAGGCTGCTCCGGCTTTGCCTTTGTAATGTTCTCTGCAGGTGGATGAAACCTTTTTAACATAGCAGTTGGAGAGTTCTTGCGCGCCCTCCTGACCGGCTCAAAAATGTTCCTAGTTGGAACAGTGACATCAATTTCCACCGTTGGAGCTGGTGGGTAAGTCCAGAGGGGGAACTGCCCCCAGCTTTCCTCATTTGGCGCCAGTGGCGATGTCGAGCATGTCATGCGGATGGGATCACCTCAGCCGTAGAAGCTACCTCATCATGCCCCTGCTTTGATAAGAGGCTGCTGTTGGTGCTAACCTATCGAAGACTGACGTCCGTTGAGAGAGAACGTCTAACCTGTCGAAGACTGACTTTTAAATATGGGAAGCACTTGTAACGACCTCACCCGTAGCAGGAGTTGGAATGGCCAGTCTTGCGAAGGCCAATCCTGTAGTAGGAGAAGCCCCTTTGATGACTTTGTTTACCGGAGCTGGGATAGCTATCCGCTTCGGGACAACTTCTTCAGGTATTGCCGGCCTCTTTACGGACCCACTAGAGCCTCGGCCCAGCCTGTTAAGAACTGAGGCGATGGAATTGGATGACCCACTAAGAGGGGTCAAGGTAGTTGCAAGCCGATCGAAGACCGACTTCTTCGAAGCCTCATATGATGTTACTGAAGCATTGAAGCTCATTGGAGGGAGCATAGTCCCAAAAAATAGTCCAGTGGTGGCCTGAGTCACCTGCTCCACTGGCATCGCAAAGATGGAAGCCACTTGGGGCCCATAAGTCACTCCTCCAGCAGGGACGGAGTGGGAGTTGCTATTGCAATTGGTGTAATTGGAAACCATCGATGTCATCTTCTCTTCTGCATGGAGCAAGAGACCAAATCCTAGTACCTCGAATCCAAGGACAACCATATTAAACTGTGATCCATTCGCGAACACGACACACGAAGTGTGGAGTGGAAAGAGGAAAAGGTCACACCGGACGTGCCAGAATCTGTTCAACGCCAAAAGACGCGACCGGGACGTTAGGACGTCTGGCCTGAATTTTGGGGGCAGATGCTATTTGGTTTTATCTGTCTACCTCTCCAAAGATGCAAAGTTAATTTATGGCATCATGTATCGAAGGTTTAAACAGATGTGGTCGTTGTAGCAGACTTCGTCAGATTCCCCCTCGTTGTGAGGGGTTTTTGATTGTGGGGACGCTCTTCCCTGCAGGTGCAAGCTCCTGCAGTTAATTATGTTACCACGTAGCGATAACCTCTTTCTCCTTCTCCAGAAGGTCACTTCATGTCGTGTGTGTGTTTGTTTTATTTTTGGTTGCCCATGGATTGTTTACGGAGTCTAATTTATGCTATCGCCCGTAGGGCGTGGATTAGTCCAAATCCGTATTTTCTTAGATTTGGGTTTGGTTTTATTTAAGGATTGTTAACCTTGTTTGAGATTAAGATCAACTTAAATACTTGTTAAGGATACGTTAATCTGATATTGGACTAAGATCTACTTATCGAGGGTACGGGATCATTTTGGATCCAACGAAAGAGCATTTGAGCTCTATCGTTTTAATTTAAGGACGTTACGGTCCACAGCTAGTTTAAGGACATTTCGGTCCACAGCTAGTTTAAGGACATTACGGTCTATAGTAGTTTAAGGACATTACGGTCCACAGCTAGTTTAAGGACATTAAGGTCCATGACTAGTTTAGGGATATTACGGTCCATAGTAGTTTAAGGACATTACGGTCCACGGAATTGTTGGTTGTCGGGACCCGTCGCCTCTCTGAAGACGTTTAAGAATTACAACGACATATATCAGAGGTGTAGAGAGATGTACCCTTGAACCGAACTCCAGATTGAAGGGAGAGATCATGGTGTAACGAACATTATTTTAGATGCCACGTGTCAGGAGATAATTGGCCATCTCTGGGACTAAGATCGATCTGGAGGGGACCTGAGTATAGGAAGGCTCGGCTGATTGATGGTCAAAAGATTTTTGGCCTTGAGAGACTTGGCTGATTTGGGCTAAGGTTAGCCTCTCACAGTGTTAAACACTGGTAAATATTTGGCGCTCATGTGCTCCCACGTGGGGCTCTTAAGCAATGTTAAACACTGAAATTCGGAGCGCTCACGTGTGGCACGTAAGGCACCTGAATATTGGGCACTGTTTTTTTGGGCTTATTCCCTCGTTCTATACATGTAAGTGTTAAACACTTAAGTATTGTAACCATCACGTGTAGACACGTGAATCGCCACTAAGTTAGGCCCTGCCTCCTTTGAATTTATCTTCCTATTCTTTTCTAAGTGCTAAATACTATTGGAGGTCACGTGACTCGATCTCAATTGTTCCTTTTGTTCCTCCGTGGTGCTCACGTAGGACACGTGATCTGTTGTTATAGCGTTAAACACTAATATGCATGGGGCTCTTGATCTAGGTCTTGAGAACTTCAAGTCCTTTGTTTTATAAGAATTAAATTCTTATGCAGAGTTAAACCCTAGTTCTATCAGAGGAATTAAATTCCTGTATCTTTGGAAGAATTAAATTCTTCAAATTCTTTTAAGTTTTGGGATTGCGTAACAGAATCTCCTCGATGAGAATTAAATTCTTAACTTGTGGGGAGACCCGCTTTTGCAGACCTCAACCAGAAGAAGAACTAAGTTCTTTTTTTGGAAGAGTTAAACTCTTGTAAAATGAGATAAAATGATCTCTAAGTCTTTTCCTCACCTAGGGTTTCTTTTTCTTTAAAGGGAACTCCTCTTCTCTTTTTTTTGTTTTCTCAAATCCTATGGGGGGTCTCCTCCTCTCTCTCTTCAGTCTCGAGTCCTTTATAAAGAAGAGGCAAGTTTGTTGATTTTTGTTAAGGAAATCTCTCATTAAGAGATTTTTGATTAATTCGGAGATTTTATCCACTGTTGGATCTTTGAACCAGGGACTTCTGTTTCACAGAAGACATTTTTCTTGTTTTTAACAAGATTGGAAAAATATTTTCCCATACAGAGCTTATTCTGTATCTTGGTGATTTTTAATCACCATTTGATCGTTAATCCAACGGTGCTCTGATTTACGGAGCACAATCTTTCTTGTTTAGAAAGATTGGGAAAATATTTTTCCATACATAGCTTATTCTGTATTTTGGTGATTTTTAATCACCATTAGACCTTTAATCCAACGGTGATCTGATTTACAGAGCACAATCTTTCTTGTTTAGAAAAATTGGAAAAATATTTTCCCATACAGAGTTTATTCTGTATTTTGGTGGTTTTTAGTCACCATTGGATCTTTAATCCAACGGTGCTCTGATTTACAGAGCACAATCTTTCTTGTTCAGAAAGATTGGAAAAAATATTTTCCAAATAGGGTTCTGACCCCTCTTATTTAGAATTTAATTCTATGTAGGAATCCTCACGTGTAGCACGTGACCCATAGCACTAGGCCGATTTGCTTATATGCAGCAGTCCCAGAGAAAAGCATCACGTGTTCGCAGGTGATGTGCCTTCTGACCTGTTATTTGTTTTAAGAAGGCGCCTATATACTTTGTATATAGATGCTCGCGTGCCTGCATGTGAGGCACAATTTTAGTCTTATCTGTTAAGCGTACTGCCTACAATTTTTGCTCTAAGGCGCATCACGTGTGGGCACGTGATGCTCCTTTCGGGGAATTCTTCCATCGCTTTTTGATTCAGTATTTATTTATGTAAGTCCATGTCACGCACCCCACTAACTTGCGGGGAGGCGAAATATATGAAAAACGATTATCAAAGCTTCGTAACACGGACTTGAGCGCATGAATCGTAATCTAAACCATTGCTAACGTTATACTAGAGGTTTAACTACTCGGTACCGGAGTTATACCTCACGTTACATGTCCTTCGAGTCTTCATCGCTGTCCTCCACTCCTCGTAGGCTCCTTGGAACATCGGCAACTTCACGGCCTCCTTGAATCAAAGACGATCCACCCGAAAGCTCCTACGCCAAGCTAAATCTCAAACTTGAGATAACTAGGTTGCTTAAAGTGCTAATCTAAGCTACCTAGGGGATATAGAGTGAGGTTATGGATGTTTTAGTCTAGCTAACCCTTGATCTCAACACATGAGAGGTTAGGGTTAGGGTTTCAAGAGAGAGTGAGCTTGAGGAGAGAGAAGGAGAAGATGAGAATGAAAAGAATAATGAACTCATTTTGAATATAACAACCATAACAATTTAATCAAATAAATAAATAAATGATTTAATCATTATGGTTGATGCATTCACCTTGTGTGATTCATCATATGACTCATTATCTCATTAATGAGTCATTAAATGCAAAGGATGAATCATACAAATGAGTCATTAATCAATTAATGCTCATGCCACCTTAACCCCTTAGTCACTACTCTTCTAGAAGGTTCCCGACAAATTACAAGAACGCCCCTATAATCCGTGAAAACACGGAAAAACTTTAGACTGTATAAATCCAATAACCCGATACTAGAATCTGGCTTAAACCAAAGCCGGCTAGTAAAAACTGTCCGTAAAGTCGTATGTGCGTAAACACACGTACGCATCCGAACCCTTGTCGTAAAACCATACGACCTCTATATCGTTTCGCCTGGAGCAGGGAAACTCTCTGTGTGGGACTCTAAAGACTCGACACTACACTGGCAGTGGGTTTAACCACAGACCGCAAGCGGCACTAGCTGTACGTAACGGTCCCCAGGTAGATGTCGATAAGAAGGCCGATGAAGAAAACCATCTCGAACCCCTACTGAGCCTGATGTGACAATCTACGTACAGTCCAGTCTGTTTGTCTAAGACTATCGCATATCAAGCCTAGGGGGCGGCAAGCGTCAGTCCCCTAATAGCTGTATAAGTCGTGTCGGAGCGAAGTCCATTGCACCCTGAGAAGCTACTGGAACCTACCAGTATATCTCGCTTGCCCTGGCCAGGGACTTTGCGTAATAGCTCTCTGACACAGCGCGATATCATCTCCCAATACCGGGAGAGACGAATCATATCTAACCGCCACTGCCTCCAAGTGCTCGGGACTGCACCCAACTGCTACCTATTTACACGACTCCTTTGAGCCGTGGTAGGGTAGCAATCTAAGAACAATGGGACACACTCGAGGCGAAGCAGCAGTGTCAAGTCTGCGGATTGTGCTGTACTCATGTCACCTGAGAACTGTTAACTGACGATGGGTATAATACCAACCAATCAATTCCCCGGCGAGTCATGTCCGGTGTACCCGTAACCTAACGAGCACCTGTATACTATCTCTAGTACGACGTACTGATGGCTGTGGGACAGGCCATCTCCCCAACTGGGATGAGAAGCGTATACACTTAGTCTACTCTGGAATATCGATGCCCTATCTCGATAATCCAACAACCAGGGACCTGTATAGGATGTTGGTTACAGACTACCCAGCCCCCACTAGTGTGACTGCCATCACGACGCTGGTAATCAAGCAAAGATCCTATGGGCTCTACTAATATGTATAAGTGATACGTTACAAGAAACATATGCACATATTAAAGTAGACTCAAACTAAGTAGCATACTACCATGTTTAGAAAGACTGTTATATACAACTGTGAATATCCCAAGCTTCCATTAAGTAATATACATGCTAGTATGATACAATAATGGCCCCTAGGGCATATACACTAACAATCTCCCACTTGCACTAGGGCCATGAGCTGGCATATCGTAGACCTATCATCTCGAATAGCCTCTCGAACTGCGTCTGAGGAATGGCCTTTGTGAATGGGTCAGCAATGTTATCCTCCGTCTTTACTCTCTTCACCTCGATCTCCCGGTGATCTATGATCTCCCTGATCAGGTGATACCGCCTTAAGATGTGTCTGGACTTCTGATGGGACTTGGGTTCCTTCGCTAAAGCAATAACGCCGTTGTTGTCACAATACAGAGGTATTGGACCAACACTGGAAGGAACCACCTGAAGTTCTGTGAGGAACTTCTTCATCCAGACAGCTTCTTTTGCGGCATCGCAAGCAGCTATGTACTCCGCTTCCATTGTTGAGTCAGCAACGGTCTCCTGTTTGGAACTCTTCCAACAGACCGTCCCTCCATTGAGGGTAAAGACATAACCCGACATGGATTTGGAGTCATCTTTGTCACTCTGGAAGCCGGAGTCGGCAAAGGCCTCCATCTGGAGGTCTTTTCCGCCATACACCAAGAACATCTCCTTAGTCCTTCTCAGGTACTTGAGAATGTTCTTTACTGCTATCCAGTGCTTCTCCCCTGGGTTTGCCTGATACCGGCTTACAACGCTCAATGCATATGCTACATCTGGTCTGGTACATAACATCGCATACATTATAGAGCCTACCGCAGAAGCGTAGGGTATAATCGACATGCGATCCCTTTCCAAATCAGTCTTGGAAGACATCTCTGTTGGAGATAGTGCCCTCAGAGTCAATTATTGGATCACAGGCACGTGATTGCAATGATTGAGGGAGGACCTATCCCGGTCGGACAGTCTTACTCGAGATGATAGTATGCTATCTGGTTTATCTTTATCATCGTGTACTGCTTTAGGTGACCTGACATGTCGCTATTACACGTTGATAGAGCCCCTAGGATTCTTGCTTGACCACCAGCAGTATGAGGGCGATCATATAAGTGGGAGGTAGTAGTCTATAAGCACATCCTTAAAAGGTCCCTAGTCGTGGGAGTTTCGAGACAGGGCATCGATACTCCAGAGTAGACTAGTGTATACAGTCGAGACCCCGACGAGGGGCGGTGGCCGGTCTCACAAGCCATTGGTGTCAGTTGGATCACCTAAGATGTATACAGGTGCTCATTGGGTTATGAGTACACCGGACAGGACTCGCCGGGAACATGCTAGTTGGTCTTATACCAGACGTCAGATGGCAATTCCCTGGTGACATGTGTACAGGTTAGTTCATCGACCTGTGGATCGTCATTTGTCTCGTGTGAGTTCCCACTGTACTTTGATTACTACCTTACCACGCTCAAAGGAGACGTGCTAACAGGTTTTAGTTGGGTATAGTCCCGAGCCACATGGAGGCAGCGAGCGCATCTTCAGGGGTTCGTCTCTCCCGGTATTGGGGGTGAGGTCGCGCTGTGTCTAGGAGAGCCATTACACGAAGTCCTTGGCCAAGGCAGGAGATTTACTGGTAGGTATTCCAGTAATATCTCAGGGTGTTCTGGGCTACACTCCGACACGACTTGTACCGCTTTTGGGGGTTTGACTTTTACCAACCCCCTAGGCCCGCCATGCGATGCTCATAGACGAACGGACCGGACTGTACGGATATTGTCACTGACAGGCTCAGTAGGGTGTCAGGATGAGTTCGCTCATCGACATCCCTTTTGGTCAATACCTGGTAGCCCGTCACGTATTGGCTTATACCTCTGACGTGCTAGTGGTTAAATCCACAACCAAGGTGTTGACGAGTCTTTAGAGTCCCCCACATTCAGTTACTCAAGCTTTCGGGCGAAAAGCTGTAGAGGCCGTATGGAGATATGGCAAGGTCCGATCAGATACGTGCGGTATTGCACGGATCAGGATCGGACAGTTTGTACTAGAGGCCGTATGGATATATGGCAGGGTTCGATCAGATACGTGCGGTATTGCACGGATCAGGATCGAACGGATAATACTAGCCGGCTTTGGTTTAAGCCGGATCCTAGTATAGTACAGTGTAGATTTTGTCTCATTGCATTTGTATTCCGGTCGGAATACAGATGCGGGTGTGTATGCGCAGTTGTGGGGTTTTCCTGTAATCTATTACGGGACCAGTTTTCTGGAGTTGCCAGTTTGCTTTCCGTTTCGGCCATATTTCTTTGTATCGTTCATTGGCCGAAGATTGGTGGAGGAGGGCTTATTTGCATTTGTACGAATAAGCATTTGTGGAGAGGGTCTTTGCATATTGTTGTGTCATGATCACTTGACTTTCTTTAGTCATCATGGCTAGTCTTGTAGTGGCATGATGGCATGACTTTTTGGTGATGATGATGGATTTTGATGGTTGTATGAGTGTTGGATTTACTTGTGATCATTTCTTGTTATCATGGTAACCTTCTCTCTCTTTCTTGTATGATGGGGGCTTGTTCTTTTTGATTGCTTCACTCTCATTCTCTCCACCACCATATGCATGGCCGGCCACATGGGGGAGGGGCTGTCCCAAAATCTTGGAGTGGGATTTTTGTTCTTCTAGCTTTGTAAAATCCCACATGTTACATCTCCACAAGCTTATATCATTTCCTCCACCAATAAGGCAATTCCATAAACCCCAAAATGAGACATGAGCACTACACATTCTACAGCAAACCTTGGGCACGTCGACTAGCCAGCTTCGTGCCCGAGTTGCCTCGGCATTGAGGTGGGAGCCCGTAAAAGATGCAGACGATGTGGTGCCCTTCCGGCAAGGAGGCGACGACCGGAGTTTCCGCGGGAGATCGGGACGACGACGAGAAGACCGGAGGACTAGGATCAGTCGGTATATCTCTATTCCCCATCTTGTAGTTAGCTAGGACTAGTTAATGGGACGATCCAGGTTTTAGTGCGCGGTGGTGCCGGTTTGCTAGTTTGCAAAATTAAAGTTAACCATCGCTTCCGCATTTGGCCTCGGGATGGAGGCCGGGGCGCCGCCGTGCACTTACAGTGGTATCAGAGCCTCGCCATTAACGTAGTCTATCTTTGTTTAATGTGTTTACATTTCCGATCGACCAAAATTCCAAAATCCGCGTTTTCTTCACATCAGTTTTCTGTTGAATTTTTTCTTGCTCGAAAAATTTTTCAGGTTGCAGAAAAGTGATGTACTGGAAATTCTAAGAACACTGTAGAAATTCGATACAGTGACTCCACAGTGGGAGCACGGAACCGCGGCCAAACACCCCTTTGGGCCGCGGTTCCGCCGCACTGTGTTGAGATCACTGCATCAAATTTCTGCAGTTGCTCTCTGGGTTGATTTTAGGGTTTTGGGAATATTAAATTTGGGCCCAGAATTTCTTGAAGTGCTACAGTAGTACTTGGGGGCCTACTTGGTAAATTTGATCGATCGGATATTTTAAACACATTATTTCACAGTATTTACATTATATCTGCGACCGTGAATGTCACTCGATCGGTAAATCCTGTCTAACTGCTATAGCCCGGTTAGACGGATTTGCGAACGTGACTTTCACGTTGATGTTTTGTGATTTTGCTGTGATGTTGCGGATCGGTCGTGGGGGATAGCCTGGATGCAATGCTAGTACAGTTTTGTTGTATTATGTACATTTGATATTGCGGGACGAGCGTCCGACATGTGGACTGCCGTCACTGCCAGTTTGTATTATTATTTTGGGGCACGACCAGGTTGCGGTCGATGTACCCGTTGTATGTATATTTTACTTTCTGTACTAGGATTACCCCGCGGAGGGGTGCACGGATAGCCGAGTTCTAGAGGGCAACAAGCCCGCATCTCATGTCATTGAGACGGAGGGGGCTTCACTCTAGGATTGGCGGGCTATTCACCGCACTCGTAGCGGGTACAGGTTGACCCAGGAGGGGTGCCCAAGTTACCGGATTCCGTGAAATGATGGGTGGTCCATTCACGGAGCTGAAGGGGGCTGCCTCGCTTCAGGTTTTGGAGGGTAACTTGCCGCGCCCGTAGGGGTCTAGGATTTCATTGCACAGGCTATCCACACGACCAGGGGAACATCGGGTTTCAGCGGCTCTGTGAAACCCGGGGATCCCAGATATCTGTATTGTTCTGTGATGCTGTACATTTCTGTGATGTTGCATTTTATCACGCCTTGAGCGAAATATTATATATTGGTATATATATATTAGTAGATGTTGTATATGTTTTGCATCCGCGCTATTCCAGTCCCCGCTCTGTCGTTAGTTAGCTAACCTAACGGGTAATGACGGGACCCAGTGGCGAATGCGGATGGCATATACGTACATCAGTATATTTTCGTTCTTTGTGGTGTGATCAATTGATGGGACTGCGTTGATTCGGATCAATGCAAGTTAAAAACAAACCTAATCTGATGTTGTTGGAACACTTTTCCAAAAAGCTGTTATTTGCAAGGACGTTCACTTTTGTTTTGCATCGTGGTATTCAGTTGGAATATCCTACTCCTCAGTCGACGAGGCAAGGGCCGAGATCCCTTCACCGGGAGTGACCCCTTGGACAAAAATTTGCGTCAGGGCAATAACTTCACTATAGCCGATTACTTTTGCTTTGCACCATGGTATTCAGTTGGAATATCCTGCACCTCATTCTACGGGGAAAGAGCCGAGATCCCTTCACCGGGAGTGACCTCTTTAGCAATGGTTTTCGTCACTGTATTTTAAAAGCTATCCGTTCCTTCAACGATATCAAGTTCATTACGTTAAAGGTTTTTGCCAGAAACCATTCGTAGCCCTCCGTCGTTTCAGATGGGTAGCACGTAGTATTCATGCTATGTTTGTTGGCCTTCGTCAAGGCATAGTGTATGGTAGCTGCTTGTTGCCTTTCTGCAGCATAGATAGATGCGTTGGTTTGGGACAGTCGTATAGCCTTGTTGGCCTTCGTCAAGGGCTTGTGCGGGTGGGTTCAAATCAACCTGGAGAATGACGGGTAGAACTTGACATGTGACTTATGATTTGTTGGCCTTCGTCAAGGTCATAAGTGCATGGGGCAAAAAATCACATCGGGAGTTTCAAAAGAACTGAAACTTGCCAGATATGCGCATTCCTTCTGGAGTGTGATACCATGAGCGGATTCCGTCACGTTATCATGCGGTGATAGTTGGATCCCGATTCCCACTGATGAGTTAGTTTACTCCTCGGGTGACCCCGACTAATTCTTCTTTCAGGTTTGGAGGAGAATTTGACGGTACAGTGGGAGGTTTCCAGATTAGATAAATTGGTAACCATTCTGATCTAGGTTAGAGTGCACGCTGAGTGTTTCTTTTCTCTCTCTCTTTGGCAGCGACCATTGACCCGACCCTAAGACTATGACTCAGAGACCAAAATTAACCGAACCTTCTTAAAACACCGGCTTTTGGATTGTCAGAGTTGCGAACCTCATTGCCACTCCTACTTTTACCCTTTTCTCCAGGACATCCCGTATTACTACGAACGTCCATTTCTATTGGACAAAACCATCGTATGGTTGTATACGAACTCGAAGGGATTTATTCGAGGATGGTTTCTGGTTCTGGAGAAAACGGATAGGATTATTCAGTCGTCTTTTCCTTTTACCTTCTCTCAGGATGCGAGTACTCCTTGGTTTAGGAGATAGTACACCTATTATGAAAATTGGACAGTCTTCTTCCAAACCATAGGCAGGTACCGACCGGTAGGGAATGAAGAAACCCAATTAGCCTATACGGTGTACAGAAGGTATTAAGTTAAGACAAAGCAAGGGATTAGTAAGAGGGCAAAGTAAATTGCGACTGATATTCACGACCATACCAAGTATTCCATTACCACTCCCACTTCACCTTTGTATTTCTCCAGGACACTCCGTATCACTACGAAGATCCACAGTTTATTGGATACTCCATCGTATGGTTATATACGAACTCGAAAGGAACTTGTTCCAGTTCGGGGATGGATTCTGGTTCAGGAGAAATAGGAATAAGGTTTATTCAGGTGTCTTTTATCTTCACCTTCTCTCTCATTGCGAGTGCTCCTAGGATTGGGACAGTACACCCATTATGCTTATTGGATAGTCTTCTTCCAAACCATAGGCTGGTGCCGAACGGTAGGGAAGGAAGAAAACCATTTGGCCTAAAGGGGTGTGCAGAAGGTAATGACTAAAGACATATAAAGGGATTTGGAGAGGTGGCAAAGAGATATACGGTTACAGTTGTGAATCTGGATAATGGAAGAGGCATTACTAGGAATACCAGGATACCCCATCGAAACATTTCAATGTTTCAGTTTCACTGTGTACTGTTAAAGGAAAACTGATTTCCCGATTAGATACTTACTCCAGGGTATGTATTTACCAGGTATGGTTCTCACATCTGTATGGTCTTACAGATGATGAGTGGGAGTAAGTTATTGGAAATTGGGTGATCATCCTCATTGTATCGGGATTCGTTGTAATCGGTGATATTTGAGGAAGTCACCTTGACTGTTTGCCGGTCGGCAAATATTTGGTTTTGAATATCCGCTGTCATGCACCAATTTCAAATTGATATATCTGTACGTCTATTTTCATAGAGTGAGATAGACCTTTTTGAAATTATGTCTACGACATTTACCTATATCAGTGGATGGTTAGATAAGGAGCATTAAACAGCGGTGTAATTCTTCTTAACCATAAGTACAGTTTTCAACCTACGACACACAGTGAATGAGTTTTCAGACTCAAGGGACTTATACAGAGTATTGTATGTTGTCCAGGATCCATCAGGACAGAGGGGTTGGTCCTCGTACTATATTCGGTTTACTTATGACTTCTCTAGTTTTTAGACAGGTGTTTCGTGGAAACACAGGGTCCGAATTTTGAGAAGTTATAGGTATTTGAATAAAGTAGAGAACCAGGTGTAGCAAGTATCGGGATTCTTCAAAGTGATCGAAGATGTAGATACTTGTCAATGGTATTCAGTTGATAGTAGTGATTAAGAGAACTTGCTTCTCTTTCAGGTTACTCATAATTGGAAGTACTCCTAAGTTGAGTAACGCTGATCGGCCTTTTTCCATTTAGTTGACATGCACTGGAGATAGCTGCATGATTTGAATCTGCTTCAATAAAATCAGTGCATCTGGTTCTATATTGGATATAGAACAGTTCGTATCTTAACGATGTTAAGGTACGGGGAGTTGTCTGGCTTATGCTTAAAACCAGACTCTGGATAACTCAAGGCATGTTTCTGTAATGACTGTTTATAGGTTGACCCAGGCTATGACGAGGGTTGACTTTCTACCATCTGGAAGATCAATAGTGATATTGTTCTAGACTCGCCACAGTTTTATTAAAAATGGATTTTTTCAGAAAAACACTAGTGGGAGTATGGTAGAACTGGAAGTGATTCCAGAACCACAAACGATTACTGAAGATTTGATAGGAACCAAAGATTCAATCTGGTTTGACATTCCATTGGCCACTCCGCAGATATAGTGGGTAACCTCAGGCACCCGAGAGGTACTTCGGTATGCTCAAGGATGGTGGCAGGGAGGTTCTTGTTTACCCAGACTTGCCATTGCTGTTGTTCCAGACCGTGAGACCCGGCAGGAGGATGAGTATAGCGTCGTTCTAAACTAGCTTTAGAAGTGTACGTCTATATGACTCTGCCAGAGGGTTGTCGTAGTCAGTGGGAGCAGCGGAAGCATTGGTGGACAGGTGGCTTATGTCTATTTATAGACTAAAGCAGATATAGCGGAGATAGATCATCAATTTCTGATGTGACAGTCATAGGTTTGACTTTATCAGAATAGGGGACGGATCTGTTAAGAAGGTAGTAGGGTGCGATGTCCTGGTATTTGGATGACATGCACAGAGTAGGATGTGATATTCCTATACTACAATCGATTACACTTTGGTCGTCACACAGTAGTTTCTCCACATGGGACTTGGACATTATATCAGACATACTGGTTACTAGATCTATGGTTTTAGATCTAGATTTGGGTGGTTTCCCAATTGAGGGTACTTAGACAGCATTCTAATAGTATTTAGAATGGACGACTCCTGGCACGGTAGTGTACCTGCAGGTGATGGAGTCACCCTCTCTAAAGGTGTCTTACAGACTAAAGGGGAGAGGGATGTGCATGATTGGCAGATCACTTGCTCAGGCAATTGAGTCAATCATGAGATGTCTAGTACCACTCCAGATGTTGTTCTTGCACTACATGCAATAAGTTGACATTGATCCAATCCTGGAGAAACAGTAGGAAGCACTTTTAGAACATAAATGGATGTTCTAAGGATATGATAACGACAGCCTCATTCGGGAGACAGTTATCATTCCAAGCTTCCAAGGTGACCTGGACGACAAGGAGGTTGTCGGAGTTATAGTTTTTCCTTCTGATGAGAGGCAGTATTTTGGACAGGTGGTCCAAGGCAATACTGAGAGAGGCATGGCGCAGGATACTGATTAAGTTCAGTTGATGATACAGTCTAAGAAGTTTGGATTTGGAGTTCATTTATGAGCTAGGTCCCATCAGACATCCAGACATATTCTAAGACAGGTATTGCTCATTTCGGGAGATGGCTTTCTCCGCGAACTTGAGATATAGAAAGACATAGAAAGAAACATCAAAGCGGATCCACTCACTGAGGCTATTCCTCGAACGCATTAGTTTCGCAAACGGGATTTGTGAAACTGACTAGTAGAGGAGTTGGGTGTTCGGTATCACACGGGCTTTGAGTATGCGACATCGCAATAATTAGCCTTGAGTGCAAGTGGGAGATTGTTGGAGATAGTGCCCTCAGAGTCAATTATTGGATCACAGGCACGTGATTGCAATGATTGAGGGAGGACCTATCCCGGTCGGACAGTCTTACTCGAGATGATTGTATGCTATCTGGTTTATCTTTATCATCGTGTACTGCTTTAGGTGACCTGACATGTCGCTATTACACGTTGATAGAGCCCCTAGGATTCTTGCTTGACCCCAGCAGTATGAGGGCGATCATATAAGTGGGAGCTGGTAGTCTATAAGCACATCCTTAAAAGGTCCCTAGTCGTGGGAGTTTCGAGACAGGGCATCGATACTCCAGAGTAGACTAGTGTATACAGTCGAGACCCCGACGAGGGGCGGTGGCCGGTCTCACAAGCCACTGGTATCAGTTGGATCACCTAAGATGTATACAGGTGCTCATTGGGTTATGAGTACACCGGACAGGACTCGCCGGGAACATGCTAGTTGGTCTTATACCAGACGTAAGATGGCAGTTCCCTGGTGACATGTGTACAGGTTAGTTCATCGACCTGTGGATCGTCATTTGTCTCGTGTGAGTTCCCACTGTACTTTGATTACTACCCTACCACGCTCAAAGGAGACGTGCAAACAGGTTTTAGTTGGGTATAGTCCCGAGCCACATGGAGGCAGTGAGCGCATCTTCAGGAGTTCGTCTCTCCCGGTATTGGGGGTGAGGTCGCGCTGTGTCTAGGAGAGCCATTACACGAAGTCCTTGGCCAAGGCAGGAGATTTACTGGTAGGTATTCCAGTAATATCTCAGGGTGTTCTGGGCTACACTCCGACACGACTTGTACCGCTTTTGGGGGTCTGACTTTTACCAACCCCTAGGCCCGCCATGCGATGCTCATCGACGAACAGACCGGACTGTACGGATATTGTCACTGACAGGCTCAGTAGGGTGTCAGGATGAGTTCGCTCATCGACATCCCTTTTGGTGAATACCTGGTAGCCCGTCACGTATTGGCTTATACCTCTGACGTGCTAGTGGTTAAATCCATAACCAAGGTGTTGACGAGTCTTTAGAGTCCCCCACATTCAGTTACTCAAGCTTTCGGGCGAAAAGCTGTAGAGGCCGTATGGAGATATGGCAAGGTCCGATCAGATACGTGCGGTATTGCACGGATCAAGATCGGACAGTTTGTACTAGAGGCCGAATGGATATATGGCAGGGTTCGATCAGATACGTGCGGTATTGCACGGATCAGGATCGAACGGATACTACTAGCCGGCTTTGGTTTAAGCCGGATCCTAGTATAGTACCGTGTAGATTTTGTCTCATTTTATTTGTATTCCGGTCGGAATACAGATGCGGGTGTGTATGCGCAGTTGTGGGGTTTTCCTGTAATCTATTACGGGACCAGTTTTCTGGAGTTGCCAGTTTGCTTTCCGTTTCGGCCATATTTCTTTGTATCGTTCATTGGCCGAAGATTGGTGGAGGAGGGCTTATTTGCATTTGTGCAAATAAGCATTTGTGGAGGGGGTCTTTGCATATTGTTGTGTCATGATCACTTGACTTTCTTTAGTCATCATGGCTAGTCTTGTAGTGGCATGATGGCATGACTTTTTGGTGATGATGATGGATTTTGATGGTTGTATGAGTGTTGGATTTACTTGTGATCATTTCTTGTTATCATGGTAACCTTCTCTCTCTTTCTTGTATGATGGGGGCTTGTTCTTTTTGATTGCCTCACTCTCATTCTCTCCACCACCATATGCATGGCCGGCCACATGGGGGAGGGGCTGTCCCAAAATCTTGGGGTGGGATTTTTGTTCTTCTAGCTTTGTAAAATCCCACATGTTACATCTTCACAAGCTTATATCATTTCCTCCACCAATAAGGCAATTCCATAAACCCCAAAATGAGACATGAGCATTACACATTCTACAGCAAACCTTGGGCACGTCGACTAGCCAGCTTCATGCCCGAGTTGCCTCGGCATTGAGGTGGGAGCCCGTAAAAGATGCAGGCGATGTGGTGCCCTTCCGGCAAGGAGGCGACGACCGGAGTTTCCGCGGGAGATCGGGACGACGACGAGAAGACCGGAGGACTCGGATCAGTCGGTATATCTCTATTCCCCATCTTGTAGTTAGCTAGGACTACTTAATGGCCCGATCCGGGTTTTAGTACGCGGTGGTGCCGGTTTGCTAGTTTGCAAAATTAAAGTAAACCATCGCTTCCGCATTTGGCCTCGGGATGGAGGCCGGGGCGCCGCCGTGCACTTACAATCTCTTTGGAGAGGGTGATTCCGTGACATGCCGGTAGGTTACCGCGCTTAGAATCATCCATACTGAATCTCTTCACTATGGTGTCTATGTACCTGGACTGTGAAAGTCCCAACATCCTCTTTGATCTATCACGATAGATCCGGATTCCCAGAATGTAGGAGGCATCACCTAGGTCTTTCATGGAGAATTTATGTGACAAGAATCTTTTGACTGACTGTAACATAGGAATATCATTTCTTATTAGGAGAATGTCGTCCACGTATAAGACGAAGAATACTACAGCTCTCCCTACAATCTTACTGTATATGCATGGTTCATCTGGATTTTTGATAAAGTCAAATTCTTTGACAGCATCATCAAAACAGATGTTCCAACTCCGCGATGCCTGCTTTAGTCCATAAATAGACTTAAGCAGCTTGCATACTTTACCGTTGCTCCCACTCTGAATGAATCCTTCTGGCTGATCCATATAGACGCTTTCTTCCAAATTACCATTTAGAAAGGCCGTCTTTACGTCCATCTGCCAGATTTCATAATCGTGGAAGGCAGCAATAGCAAGAAGGACCCGAATAGATTTAAGCATAGCCACTGGAGAAAAGGTTTCGTCATAGTCCAAACCAGGTCTTTGATGGAAACCCTTTGCAACAAGTCTAGCCTTATAGGTTTCAACCTGTCTATCTACACCAATCTTCTTTTTGAAGATCCATTTGCATCCTACGGGTTTTACCCCATCTGGAGCAATGTCCAAAGTCCATACTTTGTTGGTGTACATGGACTCCATTTCAGTCCGCGTTGCATCCAGCCATTTTACTGAGTCATCGCTCTGAATGGCTTGCTGGAAGCTAGTAGGCTCATCATAATCAATAGTGCAATCCTCTCTATCCCCATCTATGAGAAAACCGTAGTATCTCTCGGGCGGATAAGATTGCCTACTACTCCTGCGGAGTGGCGTCGGGATGTCCTGTTCTCCTGAACCTTCTCGTTCTACCAAGGTTTCAGTAATAGCTTGTGGTTCTGGAATTTCTTCCAGTTCTATTGCGCTCCGACTCTTCTGATTTTCTAAAAACTCAGTTTCCAAGAAGCGGGCATGTTGAGAAACAAAGACCTTTTGTTCCTCTGCGTAATAGAAACAATATCCCATGGAGTTCTTTAGATATCCCACAAACTTACACTGTACTGAGCGTGCCTCGAGCTTGTCCGCATGCTGCTTCTTTACAAAAGTTGGACATCCCCATGTCTTAAGATACTTAAGACAGGGTTTCTTCCCACTCCACATCTGATATGGTGTGGTAGGCACAGTCTTGGTTGGAACTCGGTTTAAAAGATATACAGCTGATTCTAGTGCATATCCGCAGAATGATCGTGGCAACTCAGCGTTACTCATCATGGAACGTACCATATCCAATAGGGTTCGGTTCCGTCTCTCCGATACACTATTATGTTGTGGTGTGTATGGAGGAGTAAGCTGAGAGAGAATTCCATTCTCTTTTAAGTAACCTAGGAACTCGGCACTTAAGTATTCACCACCTCGATCAGATCTCAGTGTCTTGATACTTTTGCTGGTTTGTTTTTCCACTACATTCTTGTATTCTTGGAATTTCTCAAAGGCCTCGGATTTATGCTTCATTAAGAAGATATATCCATACCTAGAGAAATCATCCGTAAAAGTAATGAAGTAGGAATAACCACCTCGTGCATGTGTAGACATTGGACCACACACGTCACTGTGTACGAGTCCCAAGAGCTCGCTTGCTCTAACTCCGTGTCCAGTAAATGGGGTCTTTGTCATCTTTCCCATGAGACAAGATTCACAAGTAGTATAAGATTGATATTCGAATGGATTCAAATATCCTTCTCCATGTAACTTAGTCAACCTTCTCTCATTGATGTGACCTAGTCTACAATGCCATAAGAAAGCCTGATTTGTTTCCGGAGACTTTCTTTTAAGTGTGTTCTGGACACTGAAAATCTGAGCTTGATTTAATACGTATATTCCGTTTTCTAATGTACCTGACCCAATCAAATCTTGATTTAGGTGGATATGAACCACATCTCTTGTAAAAGCAAAATCATATCCTTCCTTAGAAAGTAAGGGTACAGATACGATATTACAAGTCGTACCTGGTACATAAAAACAGTTACGCAGAATCAATATCTGCCCAGTTGTCAGTCCAAGATGATATTCCCCTACGGATTCAGCGTTCATGCTCATTCCGTTAGCAACCGTGAGAGTCATATCACCTATCCCGATAACCCTATGGTTTCTCAGAGTTTGTAATGAATTACAGATGTGAGTTCCTGACCCGGTATCCAATACCCAGGAAGTAGGGTTAACTGACATACAGTTCTCAATAACCAACACACTTGAGGCTAGAGCCACAACATGCTTCTCATTCTGGTTACTGGCTTCTAAAGCCCTGCAATCATTCTACCAATGTTCATTCTTGTAACAATAGAAATGTCTCTCTTTTACTATATCCAGTCCCGAAACTTTTGCCTTTCTCTTTCCTTCTCCTTCCCTGGTTTCCTTCAGGGTAGGAGGCAGAGACTATAGAATCAAGTCAGTATTTGACTCGTTTCCCAACGCGGTCTCCAGGTCCTGGAGCTCATCAATACAGCTAGTCATTGTAAGGACGTTGTCCCCTACAGATGACCCGTCAGCTAACCTCGCTTGAATTAATTCGTTCAAGGTTTCATATCTAGTGATATGAGATTGCTCTCCATATAAATCTTTATTATGGAGAAAGATGGAAACTAAGTCCATCTTCTCGTGCTGCTTCTGGTATACACGATCAACTGAAGCTAACACGAGGCACTTAGCTTTCGCTTTATCTTTTTCCCTTGTCTGACGGATATCCATATCCGCGACAGTGGAAACTGGACCTGGGACGGCGGGATCTTGAGTAGTAATAGGGTGGTCCAGCTTGTCATAGCCAATGGACATCTGGACAGACCTTTGCCAGTCATATAAGTCAGATTCAGTCAATTTGTTATCTAGATGTAAGCTATGTGTGATCACAAGGTCGCTGCAATTAAGAGAGAGAGAAGAAAATATTTTTGCATGATGCTGTTGTAAGTTTAGATTGGTTTTAAGTTTATCTAAACAGTATAGCTCCCACTGTTTCTCGAATCCTTTCTCAAACCATAAAAGAAGAATTAACCAGGATAATTCTCACCGTACAATACTTGCTTAACCGTTCAGCCAGGCTAGTGTCGATACTTCGAGGGAGGTTTTCCAACGCTTTCGCGAAGTTCCTTAATTAAATAACCTCTTTTCTCTGGGGGCGTAACCCCGCTGACACCTTTCTTGGCACCTACTTGGTTTATAGCATTGATCGTTAAGTGACGAATCTCCTGATAAGTAGCATGTACTCACAGTAGGATCGGGATCCAAAATATCATCGTATGATAATGTTGAAGGAATCCTACCAACATTCATCAAACTCCAAAATGGTATGCTCTCTCTGCAAATTTCAGTTTCTTTAGAAATTCCCGATGTGGATTTTTGCCCCATGCTCTTATGACCTTGACTTTAGTCAACAAATCATAAGTCACATGTCAAGTTCTACCCGTCATTGTCCAGGTTAATTTGAACCCACCCGTACATACCCTTGATTTTAGTCAACAAGGTAATACGACTGTCCCAAACCAACGCATTTATTTATGCTGCATATAAATATCCAACAGCTACCAAGCACTGTGCCTTGACTTTAGTCAACAAACACAGCTTGAATACTATTGACTATCTATATGAAATGACGGAGGGCTACGAATGGTTTTGGCAAAACCGTGAACGTAGTGAACTTGATATAATCGAAGGAACCTGATACTTTTTAAAAGGAGTGGTTAAAGTTCCGCAATTAAAAATTCTGATCTTTTAAAATAACCGATTGGTTTCTTTTAAATTTGTTCTAACGATTCAACTTTGGTTTATTTTCTTTGCATAATAATGCGTCCCATCATTTATCCTATCATTGCAGAAAACAACGAAAATACCACGTCCTCTTATGCCATCCGCATTCGCCACTGGGTCCCGTCATCACCCATTAGGTTACTTAACTAACGACAGAGCGGGGGCTAGGCTAGCGCGGGTGTAAAACATAAGTGACGTCTAATAGCTATCATATATAGATATTGTACATTCGTCAGACGCAATAATAAGCATTCCAGATCATAGATGAACTTTATTGGATATTCTAGCAATCCGCATTTTGCTTTGAGCCTGCAATAAAAGACGGATTACACAGTTGTGATGAATAGCCATTACCCCACCCCAGACCCCTATGGATACGGCAAACTACCCGCCAAGTACCAGAAGTGAAGCGGTCTGCCTCAACACTTCAAAGTACCCGGTAGTTTGTGCACCCCACCTTGGGTCTATCCTAGGAGCAAAAACAGTAAAAAGAAATAATACAACGGTGGCTACAACCGCAACCTGGATGTGCCCCGCAAAAGAATATTACAACTTATTACATTTACATTGAATGAATGAATATTAAATACATCTCAAACCCCGGCTAATCATCACAACAGTCCAACACGGTTCATATACACAAACAGTTATATATAACATCACAGATATGTGCAACCCCCTGCCAACCGACATACTAGCAGTTAGGGGAGGTTTACGAACACATAAAACATTACAGATAAAGATCCAATTAGCAAATAGTTTAGAACATCGATCGATTACCTATATCCGTGTCTACCCCAAAAGCAAATCAACACAGAGGCAACCTGGGCAAAAACAGTATATACAAGAAAACAAAACACAAAAAAATAAGAATTACTGTGAAACTCCGAGTCAACTCGGCGTTGACTCGGCGGCGGAATCACGGCCAAAATCACCATTTGGCCGCGGTTCCGCGGCCATTTAGTCGAGTTGCCTCCTCGAATTTTCCCATATTTCTTACAATTCCCTGCTGTGAATTTTAAGGTATGTCAAAAAAATTTTGTGACACTTTTAAAATTTACAGAAACTGTTAAGGATTAGGATTTTGTTTTCCGTGTTTTCTGTCGATCGAACTTCTAATCAGTTGCTAACAAGCTAGTAATAGTTTAGTTGGCTCTGATACCACTGTAAGTCCATGTCACGCACCCCACTAACTTGCAGGGATGCGGAATATATGAAAAACGATTATCAAAGCTTCGTAACACGGACTTGAGCGCATGAATCGTAATCTAAACCATTGCTAACGTTATACTAGAGGTTTAACTACTCGGTACCGGAGTTATACCTTACGTTACATGTCCTTCGGGTCTTCATCGCTGTCCTCCACTCCTCGTAGGCTCCTTGGAACATCGGCAACTTCACGGCCTCCTTGAATCAAAGACGATCCACCCGAAAGCTCCTACGCCAAGCTAAATCTCAAACTTGATATAACTAGGTTGCTTAAAGTGCTAATCTAAGCTACCTAGGGGATATAGAGTGAGGTTATGGATGTTTTAGTCTAGATAACCCTTGATCTCAACACATGAGAGGTTAGGGTTAGGGTTTCAAGAGAGAGTGAGCTTGAGGAGAGAGAAGGAGAAGATGAGAATGAAAAGAATAATGAACTCATTTTGAATATAACAACCATAACAATTTAATCAAATAAATAAATAAATAAATGATTTAATCATTATGGTTGATGCATTCACCTTGTGTGATTCATCATATGACTCATTATCTCATTAATGAGTCATTAAATGCAAAGGATGAATCATACAAATGAGTCATTAATCAATTAATGCTCATGCCACCTTAACCCCTTAGTCACTACTCTTCTAGAAGGTTCCCGACAAATTACGAGAACGCCCCTATAATCCGTGAAAACACGGAAAAACTTTAGACTGTATAAATCCAATAACCCGATACTAGAATCTGGCTTAAACCAAAGCCGGCTAGTAAAAACTGTCCGAAAAGTCGTACGTGCGTAAACACACGTACGCATCCGAACCCTTGTCGTAAAACCATACGACCTCTATATCGTTTCGCCTGGAGCAGGGAAACTCTCTGTGTGGGACTCTAAAGACTCGACACTACACTGGCAGTGGGTTTAACCACAGACCGCAAGCGGCACTAGCTGTACGTAACGGTCCCCAGGTAGATGTCGATAAGAAGGCCGATGAGGAAAACCATCTCGAACCCCTACTGAGCCTGATGTGACAATCTCCGTACAGTCCGGTCTGTTTGTCTAAGACTATCGCATATCAAGCCTAGGGGGCGGTAAGTGTCAGTCCCCTAATAGCTGTATAAGTCGTGTCGGAGCGAAGTCCATTGCACCCTGAGAAGCTACTGGAACCTACCAGTATATCTCGCTTGCCCTGGCCAGGGACTTTGCGTAATGGCTCTCTGACACAGCGCGATATCATCTCCCAATACCGGGAGAGACGAATCCTATCTAACCGCTACTGCCTCCAAGTGCTCGGGACTGCACCCAACTGCTACCTGTTTGCACGACTCCTTTGAGCCGTGGTAGGGTAGCAATCTAAGAACAGTGGGACACACTCGAGGCGAAGCAGCAGTGTCAAGTCTGCGGACTATGCTGTACTCATGTCACCTAGGAACTGTTAACTGACGATGGGTATAATACCAACCAATCAGTTCCCCGGCGAGTCCTGTCCGGTGTACCCGTACCCTAACGAGCACCTGTATATTATCTCTAGTACGATGTACTGATGGCTGTGGGACAGACCATCTCCCCAACTTGGATGAGAAGCGTATACACTTAGTCTACTCTGGAATATCGATGCCCTATCTCCATAATCCAACAACCGGGGACCTGTATAGGATGTTGCTTACAGACTACCCAGCCCCCACTAGTGTGACTGCCATCACGACGCTGGTAATCAAGCAACGATCCTATGGGCTCCACTAATATGTATAAGTGATACGTTATAAGAAACATATGCACATATTAAAGTAGACTCAAACCAAGTAGCATACTACCATGTTTAGCAAGATTGTTATATACAACTGTGAATATCCCAAGCTTCCATTAAGTAATATACATGCTAGTATGATACAATAATGGCCCCTAGGGCATATACACTAACAATTTATTTATTATTATTATTATTATTTTATAAAGGAACAGACCTTAACAAAGATCATAAAGAAAACGGTATCCAGAAATAAGAAGGACTGGCACGAGAGATTGCATGAAGCTCTCTGGGCCTATCGAACCACGTTCAAGAAGGCCACGAACACAACGCCATTTGCGTTAGTATTCGGCACGGAAGCAGTACTTCCCTTGGAGATAGAGCTACCCTCTCTACAAGTGGCGATTCGGTACGAACTGACGGATGAAGAAAATGCCCATCTTCGGGTTGAGGTGCTCGATGCCCTCGATGAAACTCGTCTCATGGCGCAGCAAAAACTAGAAGCTTACAAAGCAAAGATGATGCGCTCGTACGAAAGATTGACTAGGCCGAGAACATTCCGTCAAGGCGAACTCGTGCTCGTCGTAAAAAGACTTATGATCCCCAATCGTACCAAACGGGGGAAATTCAGGCCAAACTATGAGGGCCCTTACATCATAGACAAGGTCTACCAAGGTGGGGCCTACTTGCTCATGGATATGCATGGCGAAAGACCCTTCCCGCTAATAAACGGACGGTTCCTTAAGAAATACTATGCTTGACAAGTCACGGCTCAGGTTAATGATGGATGACGATGCTCGTGTCCGCTCGCTGTCTTCCTGAGTCCAAACTCTATAAGTAGTATCCAGCGAAACCTCGCCTCAAAATCCCCTACGTATCGCAACATCCTTAAACTAACATTGGACCGAGATGTGCTTAAACTGACATTAGACCGAGATGTCCTTAAACTAACAACGGACCGAAATGTCTCTAAACTAACAACGTCGCCTCAAACATGGCGATAGTAGAATGCAAGTCCACAAGTCCCAGCGGTGAGGACTGCAACTCAAATCCCACCGGCAAATAGATGGGTCACATGCGCCGAAACTATTCTCGAGAGTTTCATCGTAAAAAAAAGGTACGTCCACAAGCGAAATGGGCGCGGATGAAAACCCGAAAGGGCTCCGTGAGTAAAAACAGCAGGACTGCCGGCGAGTTCATAAAAACCCGAAACGGCGCAGACTCGTAAAAAAATTCATGCATACTTGCATGGTCCTTTCGACCTTGTAAGGAGAAAATCCCTACGTGATATCCTTACGACTCATAAGGGAGCAACAAACTTAGGGATCCCCACGATTCCTAAGGAGAAATTACACTTACGGGATCCTCACGACTCGTAAGGAGAATCCCCCTTATGAAACCCTCAAGGCTCATAGGATTCGAAAGCCTTAAGTTACAGGGATCTGAACCTGTTCTTAAGCCATCACATCCCCCAGTTTGCCCTACAAACGGTTCAATATTGACCCTTGTATACAATCCACGGGCGCAAATAAACGTTTTTCTCACCAAGTCCCACCAGCGACGAGAAATGTCCTTATGTGGTGATCGACACTTGTAAGTCCTCTCGACTTATAAGAAGAAAACACTCTTGTAAGATCCTTATGACTTATAAGAGAACACGCACTTAAGAATCCTCACGATTCTTAAGGAGAAAACGCACCTACGAGATTCTCTCAACTCGTAGGGAGAATACCTTTATGAGACCCTTACGGCTCATAAAGTCAAAAGGCCTTAGTCGACAAGATCCTAACCCTATTTGCTAAGCTACCTTTGTTCGAATCGACAAAGGCAAATGATGATTCGCTCCTAGCAATATCCTAGTTGTAGCGATGCTGATGCCTAAATCGGTATCAAATTCCAAGTCCTTTCACGGCAATGATGATTCGCTTCTGGAAATATTCCAGTCGCAGCGATGCTGATACTAAGATTGGTATCAGACCTCGGGTTCCATACTCGCAATAAAATCAGCGAGCAAAAATGCATATGAAATAGTCGAAATGTTTGGGCAACTCGCAATAAAAATCAGCGAGCAAAATATATGCATATAAAAATAGCCGAAATGTTTGGGCAACTCACAATAAAAAGAAGTGAGTAAAAAGAAAAAGCAGCGGAAATGATTGGGCGCCGCGAAAAAGAAGCCTAAATGATTGGGCAATCGCGACTATTCGCAATATAAAATGTTGAAATGATAGAGCATCGCGGAAAGAAAAAAAATAAAATGAAACTTCTGCCCTGCAGGTGAGATCACATTGACCCCTGTATACAATCCATGGGCATAAACGAAAAGGGAACCACATTGTCCCACCTGGCTTCGTCAAAGGGAAGCTAGATCTCGATGGCTACACCTGCAGACTAGAAATCAACAATGACGTTCCTTCTCGTTCCAACCAGAAGCAGATACGACGTCAGCAAAACGGAGCCACGGCAAAGTCCCCTAGATTCAAATCTCGACGGTTCACGAACAACCTAGAAACTACCTCGGAGCCATGGCAGAGTCCAGTTCCAAGTTTCGACGGTAGCATCCACAGCCTAGAGATCAACAACAGCGTTTTTTCTCCTTCCAGCAGGATACAGACGCGACATCAACAAATGGAGCCATGGAAAAGTCCCCTAGTTCCAAATCTCGACGATTCACAGACTGCCTAGAGACTATCTTAGAGCCATGGAATAGTCCCCTAGTTCCAAATCTCGACGGAAGCATCCACAGCCTAGAAATCAACAACAGTGTTCTTCGTCCCTCCAGCAGGATACAGGCACGACATCAACAAACGGAGCCATGGCAAAGTCCCCTAGTTCCAAATCTCGACGGTTCACAGACAACCCAAAGACAACCTCGACATTCATCACAATATTGCAGACACAACGTAAACAAACGAAGCAAAGGAAAATCCCTAGCTTCAGGGTCTTGACGGCAACTCAAATGAGACCTGAAAGACTATCGGAGATCATCACACTCCAGCGCGGAGTGGTCATGACTCATCGGGGCTCCTAAACTGAGCCTTGCCTCAAGTAAAAAGTGACATGGAATATCCCTAACGCTTGCTCTTTCGACGGTAATATCATCTGGAATATTACTTGAAGACGTCTTGTCCAGCCCCTGAAGGGATCAGAGACACGACAGTCTCGGGGCTACTCGAACAGCAAGATTGCGTATCGAGGAATACACCGGCCAACGCGATGGTACGACGGGTAAAAACCCTAGTACCACAGACTCTAACGGACTTCTATTAGCAGGAGTTAATTATGACGTTAGGACACCCTTGCGAGAACTTCTCGATTCGTCTCGACTCGTGAGGAAATTAGTGTCCTTACGAGAACTTCTCGATTCGTCTCGACTCGTAGGGAAAAGCCTTAGGCAATAAAGATAAGGACCTGTTTCCTAAGCACTAGGGCCCTGCAAGTCGGTCCAAGATAGACTATTACATACTATTCATGGGTCACACTCTCCAAAGTCGAATATCGACAAGAAGAGGAACAACCACTTACGAGTCCTCTTGACTTGTAAGGGGGAAAATTCTTTTGTGAGATCCTTACGACTCTTAAGAGAAAACACACACTTAGGAGTCCTCATGACCCCTAAGGAGAAAATACACCTACGGGATCCTCTCAACTCGTAGGGAGAAAAGTCTTTATGAGACCCTCATGGCTCATGAAGTTGAAAAGTTTTAAGTGGCAGATCCAAACCTGTTTCCTAAGCCATCGCTGCCCTGCAAGGAGGTCCAAGATAGACTATTGCATACTATTCATGGGCCACACTCTCCGAAGTCGGATATCGACAAGGAGGGAAACAACCACTTACGAGTCCTCTCGACTTGTAAGTGGGAAAAATTCTCCTATGAGATCCTTACGACTCTTAAGAGAAAACGCACTTAGGAGTCCTCACGACTCCTAAGGAGAAAATACACCTACGGGATCCTCTCGACTCGTAGGGAGAAAATTCTTTATGAGACCCCCATGGCTTATGAAGCTGAAAAGTCTTAGGCGGCTGATCCGAACCTATTTCCTAAGCCATCGCTTCCCTACAAGGAGGTCAAGATGGACTATCTACGGTCCACATTTGCCACATGCGCCGATGAAATAAAGAAGCTATTTACGGATCCTCATGGTTCATAAGGAAAAATACCCGAGTCAGATCCTTATGACACATGGAGGCGATGAACACTTAGAAATCCTCACGATTTCTAGGGAGAAAATACATCTACGGGATCCACTCGACTCGTAGCGAGAAAAACCTTCTTGAGACCCTTACGGCTCATGAAGATGGAAAAATTCTTAGGCAACAAGGACCCTAAACTTGTCTCCTAAGCCCTCAATCCTATGGCCATGCATAACTCTGCACTACTTCACCTATATACATACTTACGTGGGCAAAGTAGTAGGGGGGCATTTGTTGCCGCCAAAACCTTCGGCCAAGAGCTATTTGTTCCTGTTTACACTGGTTTAAGTTTCTTTTACAGATATGTGTGAAATCGGGCTCATTCATATACGCACAGGCATAGATCAAAGGAAGAACAGGAGTTAGAAAGGGAGCACTTGGTGGTCAACGACAGAAAGAAAGCATTTAATTGAACATTTTATTCTACAGGAAATAGATTACCAAACATGGGATCGAAAGTACAGGGATTCACAAAACTATGAATAAAATTCTCTAACTCCCTCTCTGCCTTCTCCAACATGTCAAAGTGGCGATGTTCATGAGCAGACGCTTCCCATCGGTCAGCACCATACCCATCAGTGAAGGCAGACATGATGGCCCGCAGAGCCCGTATCTGGCTTAGCAGCTGAAAGAGCGATCCCTCAGAGCCATGGTAATCAAAAGCACCTCATGAAAGCACTCGATCTTATCTTCCACTGCGTCGAGTATCGCTGGAGTCATCTCCACTGGATGAGGGGGAATGTCATCAAGCACGGAAAAGAAGACCATCCGGAACCAAATGGAGCAAATAGGGAGAGGAGATCCTTTACGAGTCAAGAGCTCGTACAACACCGTATCGCATTGGTCATCCGTAAGAGCAGGGTTCACCAAGCGTGCAGTAAAACGAGGAACAATTTCCTCAATAGGCACCTTCCATGGTTGTCGGCGAGTATGTGGACGATTACAAGCCATAGCTCTTCTCTGTTAAAATGATTCTCTGAAAGTGAGAGAGAAGAGAAGCATTGCTTCAGATTATGAAGGGAGATATTTAAGTCTAGGCACAGAAGATGTTGTGCATGATGCAACTATTTCCAAGCCTTGGAAAAGAAAAGTCTGACTCGAGAAAAGCAAAGAAAGAAGGCAAAAAGGCACCTTCAGTTAAGAGGCAGCGCCTCACGTGCCTTACACGAGGGCGCCGGTGCCAGGAGTTAAAAATTTTGATCCAACGCCTCATGTGCCTTACTTGAGGGTGCCAGCGCCGGGAGTTAAAAACTCTGAGGCAGCACCTCACGTGCCTTGCACGAGGGCACCAGCACCAGGAGTTAAAAACTCTGAGGCAGCGCCTCACGTGCCTTGCACAAGGGCGCCGGCGCCAGAACTAAAAGTTCTCTACCGTTGGATCAAAGATCCAACGGAGATGATAAATCATCAAAATACAAAATTAAATTCTGTTGAGGAAATATTCCTCAAATCTTTCTAAACGAGAAAGATTACTCTCTATAAAACAGAGCACCGTTGGATTAAAAATCCAATGGTGATTAAAAATCACCAAGCTACAGAATAAGCTCTGTATGGGAAAATATTTCCCCAAGCTTTCTAAACAAGAAAGATTACACTCTGTAAAACAGAGCACCGTTGGATTAAAGATCCAATTGTGATTAAAAATCACCAAGCTACAGAATAAGCTCTATATGGGAAAATATTTCCCCAATCTTTCTAAACAAGAAAGATTATGCTCTGTAAAACAGAGCACCGTTGGATTAAAAATCCAATGGTAATTAAAAATTACCAAGAAACAGAATAAACTCTGTATGGAAAATATTTTCCCAATCTTGTTAAAAACAAGAAAAATATTTTTCTGTAAAACAGAAGTTCTTGGATCAAAGATCCAACGGTGGATAAAATCCCCAAATCAATTAAGAATCTCTCAATGAGAGATTTTTTTAACCAAATCAACAAACTTTCCTCCACTATATAAAAGCCTCAAGACTTCAAGTCTGTACAGAAGAACCCCTCCCCCCTCCCCCATAAACTTCAAGTTCAAAAAAGAAGAGGAAGCAAAAAAAAAAGCTTTAAGAGAGAAGAAGGAAGAAGAACTTTCTTCAAGGTAAATAAAGATAATAGAGATCATAGTATCTCATCTGCATATCCAAGGGTTTAACCCTCATAAAGAACATAGTTCTTTCCCCTGGATCCGAGACCCATGAGACAAGTCTCCCACAAATGAGAATTTAATTCTCGTGGGGACGAATTTGTTCTCGGGGATCGAAGATCCAGGGGAGAATAGAGAATTGAACATTCTCAGAAAAATGCACAAAGAAACAAAAAGCACCAAGCGCCTCACGTTCCCCTCACGTGGGCGCTCTCCAATAAAGAGTGCTTAGCACTCAATGGTTGGCGTCAGCGCCAAGCGCCTCACGTGTCCCTCACGTGGGCGCCGCTCAATAAGGAGTGCCTAGCACTAATGGTTGGCGCTCAGCGCCCAGCGCCTCACGTGTTCTACACGTGGGCGCCATAAAGAGTGTTTAACACTCCATAAAAAACAAAAAAAAAAGAGAGAGGATAAAGTAAAGGGTGAGCGTCAAAACCCATATCAATGCTCAGCACAGTTTGCACAGAAAAGGGACTGAGCCCAAACAAGTGTTTAACACTTTATTTAAAGACTAAGTAGGCTAAAACAAAGTTGACCAAAAGTCCCTAATTCAAATCAACCGGGCCCATGTGCTTACCATTTTTCCAAATTGGTCTTAGTCCCAAACACGACTATTGATCTTCCAACGGACATAAGTTCAAGGGTACGTCTCCTTACACCTCTGATAAATGCCATTGTAATTCCTCAGCGTCTTCAGAGAGGTGGTGAGTCCCGGAAACCAACAACTCTTTAGTGTACTCTTAAATGGACGGACACATCCCAATACGGAACGCAACGTCCTTAAACTAGCTATGGACCATAATGTCCTTAAACTACAATAGACCGTAATGTCCTTAAACTAGCTGTGGACCGTAATGCCCTTAAACTAACTGTGGAGCGCAACGTCTTGAAACTAGAACGATAGTGCCCAAATGCTCTTTCGTTGGATCAAAAATGATCCTGAACCCCCGTTAAGTAGATCTTAGTCCAATATCAGATTAACGTATCCTTAACAAATAGTTAAGTCGATCTTAATCTCAAACAAGGTTAACGATCCTTAAATCAAACCAAACCCAAATCTAAGAAAATTCGGATTTGGTCTAATCCACACCCTACGGGCGACAACACAAATTAGTCTCTGTATACAATCCACGGGCAACCAAAAATAAAACAAACACACACGACACGAAGTGAACATCTGGAGAAGGAGAAAGTGCTTATCGCTACGCGGTAACGTAATTAACTGCAGGGGCTTGCGCCTGCAGGAAAGAGCGTCCCCACAATCAAAAAACCCCTCACAACGAGGGGGAATCTGACGAAGTCTGCTACAACGGTCGCATCTGTCCGAACCTCCGATACACTGTGCCATAAATCAACTTGGCATCTTCGAAGAGGTGGACGGATAAAACCAAATAACATCTGCCCCCAAATGCAAGAAAAAACGTTTCTCTTTCCCGGCTTTCGGTGGTAAACATCCCCTAGTTCCAAATCTCGACTATTCACAGACAGCCTAGAGACTACCTCGGAGCCACGGCAAAGTCCCCTTGTTCCAAATCTCGACGGTTCATAGACAGCCTAGAGACTACCTCGGAGCCACGGCGAAGTCCCCTAGTTCCAAATCTCGACGGTTCATAGACAGCCTAGAGACTACCTCGGAGCCACAACAAAGTCCCCTAGTTCCAAATCCCGACGGTTCACAAACAACCCAGAGACAACCTCGACATTTGTTGCAATATTGCAGACACAATGTCAACAAATGAAGCAAAGGATGATCCCTAGCTTCAGGGTCTTGACGGCAACTCAAACGAGACCTGAAAGACTATCGGAGATCATCCCACTCTAGTGCGGAGTGGTCATGACTCATCGGGGCTCCTAAACTGATTCTAACCTCAAGTAAAAACCGACATAGAATATCCCTAACGCTTGCTCTTTCGACGGTAATATCACCTGGAAGATTACTTGAAGATGCCTTGTCCAAACCCCGAAGGGATCAGAGACACGACAGTCGCGGGGCTACTCGAACAGCAAGCGCGTATCGAGGAATACACCGGCCAATGCGACAATACGACGGGTAAAAATACCTAGTACCACAGATCCTAACGGACTTCTATTAGCAGGAGTTAACTATGACGTTAGGACATTCTTGCGAGAACTTTTCGATTCATCTCGACTCGTAGGGAAAATAATGTTCCTGCGATAACTTCTCGACTCGTCTCGACTCGTAGGGAAAAGCCTTAGACAATAGGGATAAGGACCTGTTTCCTAAGTACTGAGGCCCTGCAAGTCGGTCCAAAATAGACTGTTGCATACTATTCATGGGCCACACTCTCCAAAGTCGAATATCGACAAGGAGAGAAACAACCACTTATGAGTCCTCTCGACTTGTAAGGGGAAAAATTCTCTTGTGAGATCCTTACAACTCTTAAGAAAACGCACTTAGGAGTCCTCACGACTTTGTAACACCTTAGAATGCGATTAATGCTAATTAAGCGATAATGCGGATTTTTAGTAAAAAGTTAACCAAAATAGTTTTCACATATTTTATAAAAATTAATTAATATTTTATTATTATTTGTTTTGGCTGGCACACACTTGTGCATGTTAACCTAGGGTTAATTAATGTTAACCATACTTAAGTAGCCATGGTACCTTAACCTTCATTTACATTATGTTATATGTAATTATTTAAATTATTTAGTTTTTAAAATAAAGGTTTGAATTTGGGTTGACTTGAGAAAGAGAGGGGGAGAGAGGGTTGACATGGAAATGATGAGGAATAGGCAAGCATGGGGTGCATTTAATGAAGAGAGAGAAGGGGCATGGCTACTCTCACCCTCTCATTCTCTTATTCTCACCTCACACTCCTCATTTCTCTTCTCATTCTCTCATTCTCACTTATTTCTTCATCTCATTTTTCTCATCCCCTCAACTGAAACCCTAACCATTAAACCCAAGCAAAATCACCACTAAAACTCACTAAAACCCTTCACAAGCCAAGCTAAACCCCATAAGATGACTTGGAGCATGGAAAGCTAGGATCTTTGAGCAAGTGTGGAAAGGTAGTGATCCCTAACTGTTAATTAGATATTTATAATGTTGTGTTGCCTAGCGATTGTTGTTTAGAACACTAAAGTTATAGTTTTGTGCACATATCGTATTTTTAATGTCTTTTTGGGGTCACTGTGATCTGCTATCACCACGAATTTTTACTGTAAAATCTAGCAGTGTAGTAGTGTTGTACTAGAGTCCCTGAGTGTTCACCTGAAACCCTGACCCAACCCGACCTAGGAAAACCGGCGAGACTTAGAGGAATTCCGGTGTCGCCAGATTTTTGGGAGACTGGGCGATTATGCTTTGTAGGGTAGCTGTTTGTACGTATTTTGGGGTGTTTGGTACTGCTTGATTTTTCTATATAGACTGTAGTCAAAATCTGGGAACAATTTGCTAATTTTTAGTGTTTCGACTACGCCCGTTACGATATCCGATATGGTTCACGTTGTTTGTGTAGCTTGCTGCACTTAGGTTTGATTTAGAATGTCGCTACACATGTTAGCCACGAGGCGAACACTTGAGAGTTTGTTGGAGTCGGTGCGTCGATCTAAACGTAGTTGTATATATTATTGAACGATTTCTAAGTTGCACTTGTATGTTTTGTGTGATATTAGGAGCGAGTGCGGGGACTTCAGACGCTACAAAGAAGGGAAAGCAGGTGGTTGGATTTATCTAGCTCGAGATCATCAGTGAGTAGATTTAACATCTACGGGGAAATTGCCCGTATGGAGTTAACTGTCAGGGCTAGATATGATATTATAGTCACATGTTATATGCATATGAGTTGATTGTGCATGAGCATCATTACATACCATTGCTTATTGTGCCTTGACTTAGTACCCATTGGACTCTGCACCATTACTGATGGTTCATATTACACGAGCACTAGATTCTATGCTACACACACCGTTGGTAATTGCCATGACACGCACAACATATACACATATGTGGTATTGTATTCGTTATTGACATTGAGACGTTGATTCTTGTTCTACTACGCACATGACATGCATCATGCACACATACCTACATGTATATACACATACCTTACTATAGCTACATATACACCTTTATATGATGTTGCACTTTATTTTGGGAGAATGTGGGAACCGCATGATATTATTAAAAATTTGATCCATTTCAAAGAGCGGTTTTCTCTTGATATGCTCATATTACTGTTCCATGTTGCATACATCATATTTCATGGATTTACGCATTGAGATACGGATTTCATGTGATTTATGGATTTGAGAACCGTGGTGATATTTCAAGAAAGTATGCATTGTTTTGAAAACCCGGTTTCTCTTGATATGATATTTCGATGCGTCCACCATGAGTTTTCTCCGTTCTGAGCTATGAGTATACCCAATTCGAGGAGCAATAAGCACCGTCTGCGGGTACATGGTGGACCCGGTGAGGTACCCCGGGGAAAGAAGACTCGTATAGAAAGGCGGTGAGCCCGACGGAGGGAGTACTACCTACTGGTGATAGTTTGGACCCAACGGTTATCCGGAGGATACCGACCAGAGTTGTGAGATGGATGTGGGCCGATCCGGACTGATAGAGCCCGAGTTATGTTGATTTACATGTTGATGTTGGACACAGGTTTTCATGATGTTTCGAGTGTCGATGTTGGGCACTCAGGTTCCATGAGATTACGGATATGAGGGCCGATCAAAGTGACGGCGTCTAAGGTATTGGGATTTGGGGTGTCGTTGATGGACACTGGGTTTTTCCACGATGATGATTCATTGATGATAATATGTTTTATCCCACACTCGGTAGTTATTTGATATACATTGTTTCATGTAGTTGTAGTACCCTGATGGTGTACCTTGATCATGATTGTTGCATATCCATATTGCCATACTTATGCTATTAGATTGCACGTTTTAGATTATCGCTGCTCGTGGATACCTGCGATTATCTGTATGATGTTACTTACTATTCATGAGTTGGCAACTCACCTCCGTTATACCACAGTGTTTTGCAGGCTTGACCCTCAGAGTAGTCACGGCAGGGCTTCTTATTGTATCTATTTTAGCGGATACCGCTGCGGTAGGCTGTGAGGCCTTTCGCTATAAGTGGGTTAGCGGTTATCCGATTGTATCCATTGTATATCTTATTCTATCTAGTACTCTCCATCTACCACTTTCATGTATTGACTTAGAGACGAGTTGTGAGGACCGATATTGTATATTTTATGACTCTGGTGTCGTGCTCGTGTGAGCCGGTCTTTCTTATGTAGTTTCATTTCTTTATACTGTTTTCATTTTAATCGTCTATTTCTTCGCTACGGCGTCGTATATATGCTTGTGATGGTTGTTTCCGCCTTTAGGCGTGATTTGCTCCCTTTTGGGGATGCTTTATTTATATCATATGTTTGTACCCGTTTGAGGGCTAGTTTTTACAAAGGAGGTGCTGCCGAAATTTTTAAGAAAATGATCCTAAGCTTTAAAATTTTACTTGAGATTTCCAAACGTTTTTAAAAATGTTTTTATCACTTACTTCTTTATATGGTTTAGATTTCTGGGTTTTCGGCTTACTTAAATTGCATTACGACTGTTGACGTCACGTGTTTTAAGTGCCGGTCACGTGCCAAATTTTGGGTCATGACAAAGTCGGTATCAGAACACTAGGTTTTACCTTTCGGAGTGTAGGATGACATTGGTATGATGGAGTATGTAGCTTAAGCAGAGTGACGTAGCGTGTGTACGTTCCACGGCATACTTATGACACGGTACTCCGCCTAAGTGACCTTATGACATATTGCTTGTAATTCCTTCCTTGATTCCACATATCACTATGATTCGATTTCTATGTTCTTATCGAATCATGTTTTCATTTCCAGCCATTATGCCGCCGAAGACTACGAGGGCACAGAGAGCGGCCGCGAGAGCCAAGGTCAAGGTAGGCTCGTCGGAGACGAGGACTGATCAGGACGGTACACTCTTTTTACAAGAGCGGGTTGATTTACCTTCGCTAAATCGTATTACTAGGCTAGAGGCCGGTATGCAGGATTTGCGCCAGATGATGGGGTGGTTGGTTGAAGCCAGTCGAGCACAGAGATAGGAGGTTTTCCCACCTGTCACGGGGACCGTGATGGTGCCTACTGTACCAGCAGTCGTACCTACAGCTACGAAGGTTATCACCGTATCATTATCTGGGTTCATGAGGCTAAAGCCTCCGGTCTTCACCGGCACCGATACAGCTGAGGATCCGCGGTCGTTTATCGATCGGATGGCCAGGATCTGTTGTTCGCTGAGATGCTCCGACACGAGATGGGTAGAGTTCATGAGTTTTCGTCTGGAAGGTTTTGCCCAAACTTGGTGCGAGTCTTTAGAGAGGGGCAAAGCCGCAGATCTTTCTCCTATGACGTGGGCTGAGTTCGTGATGGTTTTTCTTGCCCGATTTCTTCCGCAGAGCGTCAGGGATGCTCGAGCTCGCAGTTTCAAGTCGTTGCACCAGACTCCGGGTATGACGGTAGCAGAGTATGACATTCAGTTTACCCAGTTATACGTATATGCTACGTATTTGGTAGATACTGAGGAGATGCGGATCAAGAGATTTGTTCGAGGCCTGAGTACCCAGTTATTCCTCTCCATTGGCGCCCAGCATTTCGATACATATGCAGCCGCAGTGGACGCAGCCCTATTGGTAAAGGAGCGTATTTCTGAGACTTCGGTCATTCCGGAACCGAAGAGGATTCGTACTGATTTATCAGCGCAGAGGCAGTTTGGCAGAGGACGCGGTGGATTCGCTATAGGCCGTGCGGGTAGCCGGAGCGTGAGACGGGGCCAGACATATAGTTTATACCCACAGGATCAGTAGTCGTCACCTGGATGTTTTGGGTGTGACAGTCCCTATCACCACATCAGAGATTGTACTGAGGTACACCAGAGAGAAGCAGCAATTCCACATGTTACCTTACTACCTTCACCTCAGAGAGTGTTTCCTCCTACGCATGTTGATGCTCTGCGTCAGACTTTTGCTCAGAGAGGTCATGGTCATAGAGGTTTTGCTCAGAGGGGACGGGGTGGCAGAGGCGGAGGACAGCCAGTCACTGGTAGGGGGTAGGCTCGAGTGTTTGCTTTGACTCGTCAGGATGCGCAGGCATCCAATACAATGGTTTCAGGTACTCTTTCAGTATGTTCCTTCGATGCACACATTTTGTTTGATCATGGATCTACACACTCGTATGTTTCTATACACTACGTGCCAAGGTTGGTCCGAGAGTCGTGTTTGCTAGATCAGCCGCTTGTCGTGACTACTCATGTTGGCGAGTCTTTTGTTGTGCGACATGTGTTTCGGTCGTGTGTCATTCGTATTGGAGATAGAGATTCGTCCGTCGACTTGATCCTTCTTGAGATGTTGGACTTCGACGTTCTCCTGAGTATGGACTGGTTAGCTACTTGCTATGCGTCTATGGACTACCACGAGAAGACGGTCAGGTTTTATTTTCCCGGCGAGTCAGTTCTTGTTGTGCAGGGGGGCCGTAGTGCCGCAAGTTTGATTTCGGCTCTTTGCGCTAGTCGGCTTTTGAGAAGGGGATGTCGGGGAATCTTAGCTTTCATTCATGATACCGGGGCCACAGTAGATTTGTTGGACCGGGTTCCTATTGTGAGAGAGTTTCCCGATCTTTTTCCCGATGAGTTACCTGGATTGCCGCCAGAGCATGAGATTGAGTTTTGCATTGATTTGATCCACGGCACGGGGCCTATTTCTATACCGCCTTACCGGATGGCCCCGATGGAGCTTAAGGAGCTTAAGGATCAGCTGCAAGAGTTGCTTGATAGGGGACTTGTGCGTCTGGATGTTTCATCTTGGGGAGCTCCTGTTCTGTTCGTCAAGAAGAAGGATGGCAGTTTGAGCTTGTGCATTAATTATCGTCAATTGAACCGAGTTACGGTGCGGAATAGGTATCCATTATATCGCCTTGACGATTTGTTTGATCAGCTCCAGGATGCGGGACATTTTTCCAAGATTAATTTGAGATCGGGTTATCATCAATTGCGAGTTCGGAATGATGACATTCCGAAGACTGCTTTTCGTACGCGCTACAGACAGTACAAGTTTTTGGTGATCTCGTTTGGACTCACCAATGCACCAGCAACGTTCATGGATTTGATGAACCGGATTTTTAGGCCATTCCTCGACCAGTTTATTATTGTATTTATTAATGATATTCTGGTTTATTCCAAGAGTCGAGAGGAGCATGAGCAGCACTTGAGGATTGCTTTGAAGACATTGAGAGAGCACCAGTTGTTTGCTAAATTCTCGAAGTGTACCTTCTGGCTTGATAGTGTTGACTTCCTGGGTCATGTGGTTACAGGAGACAGTATTCGTGTGGACCTGAGGAAGATCGAGACCGTACAGCTTTGGCCCAGACCTGTATCAGTGACAGAGGTCCCCGGCTTTTTGGGCTTAGCCAGTTATTACCGCCGTTTCGTGCAGGAATTCTCGAGTATCACTGCACCGCTGACCGGACTGACCAGGAAAGGAGTTCCTTTTCTTTGGACTGAGGCGTGCGAGCTAAGTTTTCAGCAGTTGAAAACTCGGTTGACGACTACACCAGTTTTATCTTTGCCTTCTAGATCGGGCGACTTTGTCGTAAGCTGTGATGCTTCTCAAGTGGGGCTCGGTTGTGCATTGGTGCAGCATGATAGAGTTATCGCTTATGCTTCCCGGCAGTTGAAGAAGCACGAGTAGAATTATCCCACTCATGATCTTGAGATGACCGCGGTGGTCTTTGCGCTTAAGATTTGGAGACACTATTTGTACAGGGAGTCGTGTCAGATTTTCACAAACCACCAGAGCTTAAAGTACACCTTCCAGCAGCGGGATCTAAATTTAAGACAGTGTCGTTGGATGGAGCTTGTGAAGGATTATGATTGTGAGATCCTTTATCACCCGGGCAATGTGAATGTGGTAGCTGATGCTTTAAGTCGTAGGCCCGGGGGTAGCTTGTCCCAGTTGAGCGCGGTGTTGGAGATAGTGCCCTCAGAGTCAATTATTAGGTCACAGGTACGTGATTGCAATGATTGATGGAGGACCTATCCCGGTAGGACAGTCTTACTCGAGATGATAGTATGCTATCTGGTTTACCTTTATCATCGTGTACTGTTTTAGGTGACCTGACAAGTTGCTATTACACGTTGATAGAGCCCTTAGGATTCTTGCTTGACCACCAGCAGTATGAGGGCGATCATATAAGTGGGAGCTGGGGGTCTATAAGCATATCCTTAAATGGTCCCTAGTCGTGTGAGTTTCGAGACAGGGCATCGATACTCCAGAGTAGACTAGTGTATACAGTCGAGACCCCGACGAGGGACGGTGGCCGGTCTCACAAGCCACTGGTGTCAGTTGGATCACCTAAGATGTATACAGGTGCTCATTGGGTTATGAGTACACCGGACAGGACTCGCCGGGAACATGCTAGTTGGTCATATACCAGACGTCAGATGGCAGTTCCCTGGTGACATGTGTACAGGTTAGTTCATCGACCTGGGGATCGTCATTTGTCTCGTGTGAGTTCCCACTGTACTTTGATTACTACCCTACCACGGCTCAAAGGAGTCGTGCAAACAGGTTTTAGTTGGGTACAGTCCCGAGCCACATGGAGGCAGTGAGCGTATCTTCAGGGGTTCGTCTCTCCCGGTATTGGGGGTGAGGTCGTGCTGTGTCTAGGAGAGCCATTACACGAAGCCCTCGGCCGAGGCAAGGAGATTTACTGGTAGGTATTCCAGTAGTATCTCAGGGTGTTCTGGGCTACACTCCGACACGACTTGTACCGCTTTTGGGGGTCTGACTTTTACCAACCCCCTAGGCCCGCCATGCGATACTTATAGACGAACGGACCGGACTGTACGGATATTGTCACTGACAGGCTCAGTAGGGAGTCAGGCTGAGTTCGCTCACAGACGTCCCTTTTGGTCAATACCTGGTAGCCCGTTATGTATTGGCTTATACCTCTAACGTGCTAGTGGTTAAATCCACAACCAAGGTGTTGATGAGTCTTTAGAGTCCCCCACATTCAGTTACTCAGCTTTCGGGCGAAAAGTTGTAGAGGCCGTATGGAGATATGGCAAGGTCCGATCAGATACGTGCGGTATTGCACGGATCAGGATCGGACAGTTTGTACTATAGGCCGTATAGATATATGGCAGGGTTCGATCAGATACGTGCGGTATTGCATGGATCAGGATCAAACGGATATTACTAGCCGGCTTTGGTTTAAGCCGGATCCTAGTATAGTACAGTGTAGATTTTGTCTCGTTGCATTTTGTATTTCGGTTGAAATACAAATGCGGGTGTGTATGCACAGTATCGGGGTTTTCCTGTAATTTATTACGGGACCAGTTTTCTGGAGTTGCCAGTTTGCTTTTCGTTTCGGCCGATTTCCTTTGTATCGTTCATTGGCCGAAGTTTGGTGGAGGAGGTCTTATTTGCATTGTTGCAAATAAGTATTTGTGGAGGTGTTCTTTGCATATATTTGTATCATGATGGTTTCATGATGGAGCACATCCTTTGACTCTTTCTTTTCCATCATGGCTTGACTTTGTAAACAATCATGGTTGTTGATGATTGTTGGTTGAGTATTGGTTTTGGGAGTGATCATTGTTTCTCATCATCACTTGCTTTTCAACCACCTCTTTGTCTTGACTCTCTCTCTTGCATGATAGATGAGATTGGCTCCCATTATCTTTTGATACACCACACTCTCATTCTCTCCTCTCTTTGAGCATGGCCGGCCCAAGCTTTAGTGGGGCTGTCCAAAATTTTGGAGAGTAAAATTTGGTTCATTTCATGCTCCCAAATATCCACAAGTTCCATCTCCAAACTCCATAGTTCATCCCTCCACCAAAAGGCAATTCCTACAACCCCAAAATGAGACTTGTACACTACATTCTACAGCAAACCTTGGGCACGTCGACTAGCCAGCTTCGTGCCCGAGTTGCCTCGGCATTGAGGTGGGAGCCCGTAAAAGAAGTAGGCGATGTGGTGCACTTCCGGCGACGAGGTGGAGACCGGAGCTTCCGCAGGAGATTAGGACGACGACGAGAAGACCGGAAGACTCGGATCTGTCGGTATATCTCTCTTCCCCATCTTGTAGTTAGCTAGGACTAATTAATGGTTCGATCCGGGTATTAGTGCGCGGCGGTTTGCCAGTTCAAGAAAAATTAAAGTTTATCACCGCTTCCGCATTTGGCCGTCGGATTGACGGCCGGGACGCCGCCGTGCACTTACAGTGGTATCAGAGCCAGACCATTAACTTATTCTAGCTTGGTTTAATGTGTTTTGCATTTCCGATCGACCAAAATTCCAAAATCTACATTTTTCAAAGCAACAGTTTTCTGTTGAAATTTTTTGGTCTCCAAAAATTTTTCAGGTTGTATAAAATTGAAGTACTGGAGACCACTAGGCTACTGTAGAAATTCGACAGGGTGAATCGACAGTGGAGGCGCGGAACCGCGGCCAAAACCCCCTTTGGGCCGCGTTTCCGCCGCGCACTGTGGAGATCCCTGCACCAAATTTCTACAGTGTCTTTGTGGGCTTAAAATATGGGTTTTGGAATATTAATTTTGGGCCCAGAATTTCTTGATGTGCTACAGTAGTACTTGGGGGCCTACTTGTTAAAGTTTGATCGATCGGATATTTTAAACACATTATTTCACAGTATTTACATTATATCTGCGACCGTGAATGTCACTTGATCGGTAAATCCAGTCTAACTGCTATAGCCCGGTTAGACGGATTTGCGAACGTGACTTTCACGTTGATGTTCTGTTTTTGCTGTGATGTTGCGGATCGGTCGTGGGGATAGCCTGGATGCAATGCTAGTACAGTTCTGTTGTATTATGTACATTTGATATTGCGGGGCGAGCGTCCGACATGTGGACTGCCGTCACTGCTTGTTTGTATTATTATTTTGGGGCACGACCTGGTTGCGGTCGATGTACCCGTTGTATGTATATTTTACTTTCTGTACTAGGATTGCCCCGCGGAGGGGTGCACGGATAGCCGGATTCTAGAGGGCAACAAGCCCGCATCTCATGGCATTGAGACGGAGGGGGCTTCACTCTAGGATTGGCGGGCTATTCGCCACACTCGTAGGGGGTACAGGTTGACCCAGGAGGGGTGCCCAAGTTACCGGATTCCGTGAAGTGCTGGGTGGTCCATTCACGGTGCTGAAGGGGGCTGCCTCGCTTCAGGTTTTGGCGGGTAACTTGGCGCGCCCGTAGGGGTCTAGGATTTCATTGCACAGGCTATCCACACGACCAGGGGAACGTCGGGTTTCAGTGGCTCTGTGAAACCCGGGGATCCCAGATATCTGTATTGTTTCTGTGATGCTGTACATTTTCTGTGATGTTGCATTTTATCACGCCTTGAGCGAATATAATAATTGGTATATATATTAGTAGATGTTGTATATGTTTTGCATCCGCGCTAGTCCAGTCCAGTCCCCGCTCTGTCGTTAGTTAGCTAACCTAACGGGTAATGACGGGACCCAGTGGCGAATGCGGATGGCATATACGTACATCAGTATATTTTCGTTCTTTTTGGTGTGATCAATTGATGGGACTGCGTTGATTCGGATCAATGCAAGTTAAAAACAAACCTAATCTGATGTTGTTAGAACAATTTTCAAAAAGCTGTTATTGCAAGGACGTTCACTTTTGTTTTGCATCGTGATATTCAGTTGGAATATCCTGCTCCTCAGTCGACGAGGCAAGGGCCGAGATCCCTTCACCGGGAGTGACCCCTTGGACAAAAGTTTGCGTCAGGGCATTAACTTCACTATAGCCGATTACTTTTGCTTTGCATCGTGGTATTCAGTTGGAATATCCTGCACCCCATTCTACGGGGAAAGAGCCGAGATCCCTTCACCGGGAGTGACCTCTTTAGCAAAGGTTTTCGTCACTATATTTTTAAAGCTATCCGTTCCTTCAACGATATCAAGTTCATTACGTTAAAGGTTTTCGCCAGAAACCATTCGTAGCCCTCCGTCGTTTCATATGGGTGGTCAATAGTATTCAAGCTGTGTATGTTGGCCAAAGTCAAGGCACAGTGATTGGTAGCTGTTGGGTATTCATATGCAGCATAGATAGATGCGTTGGTTTGGGACAGTCATACTGCCATTTTGGCCAAAGTCAAGGGTAGGTACGGGTGGATTCAAATTAACCTGGAGAATGACGGGTTGAACTTGACATGTGACTTATGATATGTTGGCCAAAGTCAAGGTCATAAGAGCATGGGGCAGAAATCACATCGGGAGTTTCAAAAGAACTGAAACTTGCCAGATATGCGCATACCTTCTGGAGTATGACACCGTGAGCGGATTCCGTCACGTTATCATGCAATGATAGTTGGATCCCGATTCCCACTGATGAGTTGGTTTACTCCTCGGGTGATCCCGACTAATTCTTCTTTTAGGTTTGGAGGAGAATTTGACGGTACAGTGGGAGGATTCCAGATTAGATAAATTGGTAACCATTCTGATCTAGGTTAGAGTGCACGCTGAGTGTTTCTTTTCTCTCTCTCTTTGGCAGCGACCATTGACCCGACCCTAAGACTATGACTCAGTGACCAAGTTGACCGAACCTTCTTCAACACTGGCTTTTGGATTGTCAGAGTTGCGAACCTCATTGCCACTCCTACTTTTACCCTTTTCTCCAGGACACCCCGTATTACTACGAACGTCCACTTCCATTGGACAAAACCATCGTATGGTTAGATACGAACTCGAAAGAATTTATTCGAGGATGGTTTCCGGTTCTGGAGAAAACGGATAGGATTATTCAGTTGTCTTTTCCTTTTTCCTTCTCTCAAGTTGTGAGTACTCCTTGGTTTAGGGGTAGTACACCTATTACGCAAATTGGATTGTCCTCTTCCAAACCTTAGGCTGGTGCCGACCGGTAGGGAATGAAGAAAACCAATTAGCATAACGATGGTGTGCAGAAGGTATTAAGTTAAGACAAAGCAAGGGATTAGTAAGAGGGCAAAGTAAATTGCGACTGCTATTCACGACCAAACCAAGTATTCCTTCGCCAATCCTAAATCACCTTTGTATTTCTCCAGGACACTCCGTATCACTACGAAGATCCACAGTTTATTGGATACTCCATCGTATGGTTATATACGAACTCGAAAGGAACTTGTTCCAGTTCGAGGATGGATTCTGGTTCAGGAGAAATAGGAATAAGGTTTATTCGGTTGTCTTTTATCTTCACCTTCTCTCGCTTTGCGAGTGTTCCTAGGATTAGGACAGCACACCCATTATGCTTATTGGATAGTCTTCTTCCAAGCCATAGGCTGGTGCCGAACGGTAGGGAAGGAAGAAAACCATTTGGCCTAAAGGGGTGTACAGAAGGTAATGACTAAAGACATATGAAGGGATTTGGAGAGATGGCAAAGAACTATACGGTTACAGTCGTGAATCTGGAAGAGGCATTACTAGGAATACCGGGATACCCCATCGAAACATTTCATTGTTTCAGCTTCACTGTGTACTGTTAAAGGAAAACTGATTTCCCGATTAGACACTTGCTCTAGGGTATGTATTTACCAGGTATGGTGTTCACATCTGTATGGTTTTACAGATGATGAGTGGGAGTAAGTTATTGGGAATTGGATGATCATCCTCATTATATCAGGATTCATTGTAATCGGTGATATTTGAGGAAGTCACCTGGGTTGTTTGCCGGTCGGCAAATATTTGGTTTTGAATATCCGCTTTTATGCACCAATTTCAAATTGATATCTCTGTACGTCTATTTTCATAGAGTGGGATATACCTTTTTGAAATTATGTCTGTGACATTTACCTATATCAGTGGATGGTTAAGTAAGGAGCATTAAACAGCGGTGTAATTCTTCTTAACCATAAGTACAGTTTTCAACCTACGACACACAGTGAATGAGTAATCAGACCCAATGGACTTATACAGAGTATTGTATGTTGTCCAGAGTCCATCAGGACAGAGGGGTTGGTCCTCGTACTATATTCGGTTTACTTATGACTTCTCTAGTTTTTAGACAGGTGTTTCGCGGAAACACAGGGTCTGAATTTTGAGAAGTTATAGGTATTTGAATAGAGTAGAGAACCAGGTGTAGCAAGTATCGGGATTCTTCAAAGTGATCGAAGATGTAGATACTTGTGTATGGTATTCAGTTGATAGTAATGATAAAGAGATCTTGCTTCTCTTTCAGGTTACTCATAATTGGAAGCACTCCTAAGTTGGGTAACGCTGATCGGCCTTTTTCCACTTACTTGACATGCACTGGAGACAGCTGCATGATTTGAATCTGGTTCAATCAAATCAGTGCCTCTGTTCCTATATTGAATATAGAACAGTTCGTATCTTAACGATGTTAAGATAACAAGGAGTTGTCCGGCTTATGCTTAAAACCAGACTCTGGATAACTCAAGGCATGTTTCTGTAGTGGCTTTTTGTGGGTTGACCCAGGCTATGACGAGGGTTGACTTTCTACCATAAGAAAGATCAATAGTGATATTGTTCTTGACTCGCCACAGTTTTAAATTAAAAATGGATTTTTTCAGAAAACCATAGTGGGAGTATGGTAGAACTGGAAGTAATTCCAGAACCACAAACGATTACTGAAGATTTGATAAGGAACCTAAAGATTCAATCCGGATTGACATTCCATTAGCCTCTCCGCAGATACGGTGGGTAACCTCAGGCACCCGAGAGGTACTCCGGTAGCCTCAAGGACGGTGGCAGGGAGGTTCTTGTTTACCCAGACTTACCATTGCTATTGTTCCAGACTGTGAGACCCGGCAGGAGGATGAATATAGCGTCGTTCTAAACTTGCTTTAGAAGTGTACGTGTATATGACTCTGCCAGAGGGTTGTCGTAGTCAGTGGGAGCAGCGGAAGCATTGGTGGACAGGTAGCTTATGTCTATTTATGGACTAAAGCAGATATAGCGGAGATAGATCATCTATTTCTGACGTGACAGTCATAGGTTTGACTTCATCAGAATAAGGGATGGATCTATTGAGAAGGTAGTAGGGTGTGATATCCTGGTATTTGGATGACATACACAGAGTAGGAAAAGAAACTCCTATACTACGATCGGTTATACTTTGGTCGTCACACAGTGGTTTCTCCACAAAGGAAATGGATTTTGTATCAGACATATTGGTTACTAGATCTATGGGTTTAGATCTAGATTTGGGTGGTTTCCCAATCAGGGTACTTTGACAGCATTCTAAGAGTATTTAGAATGGACGACTCCTGGCACGGTAGTGTACCTGCAGAAGATGGAGTCACCCTCTCTAAAGGTGTCTTACAGACTAAAGGGGAGAGGGATGTGCATGATTGGCAGATCACTTGCTCAGGCAATTGAGTCAATCATGAGATGTCAAGTACCACACCAGATATTGTTCTTGCACTAGATGCAATAAGTTGACATTTAATCCAATCCTGGAGAAACAGTCGGAAGCAGTTTTAGAACATAAGTGAATGTTCTAAGGATATGATAACGACAGCCTCATTCGGGAGACAGTTATCATTCCAGGCTTCCAAGGTGACCTGGAAGACATGGAGGTTGTCAGAGTTATAGTTTTCCTTCTGACGAGGGGCAGTATTTTGGACAGGTGGTCCAAGGCAATACTGAGGGTGGCATGGCGCAGGATACTGATTAAGTTCAGTTGACGATACAGTCTAAGAAGTTTGGATTTGGAGTTCATTTATGAGCTATGTCCCATCAGACATCCAGACACATTCTAAGACAGGTATTACTCTTTTCGGGAGATGGCTTTCTCCGCGAACTTGAGATATAGAGAGACATAGAAAGATACAACAAAGTGGATCCACTCACTAAGGCTATTCCTCGAACGCAATAGTTTCGCAAACAAGCTTTGTGAGACTGACTAGTACAGGAGTTGGGTGTTCGGTATCACACGGGCTGTGAGTATGCGACATCGCAATAATTAGCCTTGAGTGCAAGTGGGAGATTGTTGGAGATAGTGCCCTCAGAGTCAATTATTAGGTCACAGGTACGTGATTGCAATGATTGATGGAGGACCTATCCCGGTAGGACAGTCTTACTCGAGATGATAGTATGCTATCTGGTTTACCTTTATCATCGTGTACTGTTTTAGGTGACCTGACAAGTTGCTATTACACGTTGATAGAGCCCTTAGGATTCTTGCTTGACCACCAGCAGTATGAGGGCGATCATATAAGTGGGAGCTGGGGGTCTATAAGCATATCCTTAAATGGTCCCTAGTCGTGTGAGTTTCGAGACAGGGCATCGATACTCCAGAGTAGACTAGTGTATACAGTCGAGACCCCGACGAGGGGCGGTGGCCGGTCTCACAAGCCACTGGTGTCAGTTGGATCACCTAAGATGTATACAGGTGCTCATTGGGTTATGAGTACACCGGACAGGACTCGCCGGGAACATGCTAGTTGGTCATATACCAGACTTCAGATGGCAGTTCCCTGGTGACATGTGTACAGGTTAGTTCATCGACCTGGGGATCGTCATTTGTCTCGTGTGAGTTCCCACTGTACTTTGATTACTACCCTTCCACGGCTCAAAGGAGTCGTGCAAACAGGTTTTAGTTGGGTACAGTCCCGAGCCACATGGAGGCAGTGAGCGTATCTTCAGGGGTTCGTCTCTCCCGGTATTGGGGGTGAGGTCGTGCTGTGTCTAGGAGAGCCATTACACGAAGCCCTCGGCCGAGGCAAGGAGATTTACTGGTAGGTATTCCAGTAGTATCTCAGGGTGTTCTGGGCTGCACTCCGACACGACTTGTACCGCTTTTGGGGGTCTGACTTTTACCAACCCCCTAGGCCCGCCATGCGATACTCATAGACGAACGGACCGGACTGTACGGATATTGTCACTGACAGGCTCAGTAGGGAGTCAGGCTGAGTTCGCTCACAGACGTCCCTTTTGGTCAATACCTGGTAGCCCGTTATGTATTGGCTTATACCTCTAACGTGCTAGTGGTTAAATCCACAACCAAGGTGTTGATGAGTCTTTAGAGTCCCCCACATTCAGTTACTCAGCTTTCGGGCGAAAAGTTGTAGAGGCCGTATGGAGATATGGCAAGGTCCGATCAGATACGTGCGGTATTGCACGGATCAGGATCGGACAGTTTGTACTATAGGCCGTATAGATATATGGCAGGGTTCGATCAGATACGTGCGGTATTGCACGGATCAGGATCAAACGGATATTACTAGCCGGCTTTGGTTTAAGCCGGATCCTAGTATAGTACAGTGTAGATTTTGTCTCGTTGCATTTTGTATTTCGGTTGAAATACAAATGCGGGTGTGTATGCACAGTATCGGGGTTTTCCTGTAATTTATTACGGGACCAGTTTTCTGGAGTTGCCAGTTTGCTTTTCGTTTCGGCCGATTTCCTTTGTATCGTTCATTGGCCGAAGTTTGGTGGAGGAGGGCTTATTTGCATTGTTGCAAATAAGTATTTGTGGAGGTGTTCTTTGCATATATTTGTATCATGATGGTTTCATGATGGAGCCCATCCTTTGACTCTTTCTTTTCCATCATGGCTTGACTTTGTAAACAATCATGGTTGTTGATGATTGTTGGTTGAGTATTGGTTTTGGGAGTGATCATTGTTTCTCATCATCACTTGCTTTTCAACCACCTCTTTGTCTTGACTCTCTCTCTTGCATGATAGATGAGATTGGCTCCCATTATCTTTTGATACACCACACTCTCATTCTCTCCTCTCTTTGAGCATGGCCGGCCCAAGCTTTAGTGGGGCTGTCCAAAATTTTGGAGAGTAAAATTTGGTTCATTTCAAGCTCCCAAATATCCACAAGTTCCATCTCCAAACTCCATAGTTCATCCCTCCACCAAAAGGAAATTCCTACAACCCCAAAATGAGACTTGTACACTACATTCTACAGCAAACCTTGGGCACGTCGACTAGCCAGCTTCGTGCCCGAGTTGCCTCGGCATTGAGGTGGGAGCCCGTAAAAGAAGTAGGCGATGTGGTGCACTTCCGGCGACGAGGTGGAGACCGGAGCTTCCGCAGGAGATTGGGACGACGACGAGAAGACCGAAAGACTCGGATCTGTCGGTATATCTCTCTTCCCCATCTTGTAGTTAGCTAGGACTAATTAATGGTTCGATCCGGGTATTAGTGCGCGGCGGTTTGCCAGTTCAAGAAAAATTAAAGTTTATCACCGCTTCCGCATTTGGCCGTCGGATTGACGGCCGGGGCGCCGCCGTGCACTTACACGCGGTACATCGACAGTCTTCTGCATATTGGAAGATCTTGTGTGACGGTAGAGTACAGTTTGAGTTCACTTCCACTGGGAGACAACTTGCTCATGTCCGCGCTCGTCCACTTCTCCTTGATCATATTCATGAGGCACAGCCCGACGATGCCTGTTTGTCTGAGATTCTTGAGCATGTTCGGCAGGGTAGAGATTTGGAGTTCTTGATTGATGACCAGGGTGTGCTACATTTTAGGACTCGTTTGTATGTACCTGATACCGAAAGGTTGAGACGTGAGATCCTAGAGCAGGCGCATCAGTCATCTTATAGTGTTCACCCAGGTTCCACCAAGATGTATCGGGACTTGAGAGATATCTACTGGTGGGCAGGGATGAAAAGTGATGTTTCGGATTTCGTTTCGAGGTGCCTGACTTGTCGGCAAGTCAAGGCTGAGTATCAGAGACCGGCAGGAGAATTGCAGCCTTTACCCGTTCCGGAGTGGAAATGGGAACGGATCTCCATGGATTACTTCGTGAGTCTACCCAGGTCTAGTTGAGGGTATGACTCCATTTGGCTGATTGTTGACCGGTTGAAGAAAGAGGCTCACTTCCTTCCAGTCAAGACCACTTTCGATTATGCTCAGTATGCTCAGCTGTACATTGATGAGATTGTGCGTTTGCACGGCGTTCTCACATGCATCGTATCCGACAGGGGCACCCAGTTCAAAAGCCGTCTTTGGCAGAAGCTACAGGGAGCTTTGGGTACCCGATTGAGTTTTAGCACCGCTTTCCATACGCAGACCGATGGTGAGTCGGAGCGGACTATACAGACACTGGAGGATATGCTTCGTGCGTGCGTGCTTGATTTTGGTGGCAGTTGGGATCGTCACTTGCCGTTGATAGAGTTCTCCTACAATAACAGTTATCAGGAGACGATTCAGATGGCACCTTTTGAGGTTTTGTATGGTAGAAAGTGTCGATCGCCAGTCTGTTTGACCGAACTCAGCGAGAGCGGGATTTTGGGACCCCAGCTTGTTCAAGAGACTACGGAGAAAATTCAGTTGATTTAGGATAGGATGAGAGCAGGCCAGTGCAAACAGAAGTCTTATGTCAACTACCGTCGTCGCAGGCTCGAGTTCGCAATGGGGGATCATGTATTCCTACGGATTTCTCCGATGAAGGGCGTGATGAGATTTGGGAAGAAAGGGAAGCTAGTCCCAGATTTGTAGGTCCTTTTGAGATCCTAGAGCGAGTTGGTACCGTTGCCTATCGTTTGGCACTTCCACCCAGTTTTCCGGATGTTCATCCCGTATTCCATGTGTCGATACTTCGTAAGTACCTTCATGACCCTTCTCACATGATTCGGCATCAGACCGTTCAGCTAAAGCGTGATCTTTCGTTCACCGAGCAGCCGGTAGTTATATTAGATCGGCAGGTGAAGAAACTTTGGTCAAAGGTATTGCCATCTGTGAAGGATCTTTGGCGTGGCCTGAATAGTGAAGAGGTCACTTAGGAAAACGAGTGCGAGATACGGAAGAAATTCTCTCATCTCTTTGAAGGTATGCATAGTAAGATTTTTAAATTCGGTGACCGAATTTCTTTAAGGGGGGAAGATTGTAACACCTTAGAATGCAATTTGTGCTAATTAAGCGATAATGGGGGTTTTTAGAAAAAAAAGTTAACCAAAATAGTTTTCACATATTTTATAAAAATTAATTAATATTTTATTTTTATTTTTTTGGCTTGCATACACTTGTGCATGTTAACCTAGGATTAATTAGTGTTAACTATGCTTAAATAGCCACGGCACCTTAACCCTCATTTTCATTATGTTATATGTAATTATATAAATTATTTAGTTTTTAAAATAAAGGTTTGAATTTGGGTTGACTTAAGAGGGAGAGAGAGGGAGAGAGAGGGTTGAGATGGAAATGATGAGGAATGGGCATGCATGGAGTGCATTTAATGAAGAGAGAGAAGAGGCATGGCTACTCTCACCCTCTCATTCTCTTATTCTCACCTCACACTCTTCATTTCTCTTCTCATTCTCTCATTCTCAGTTATTTCTTCTCTCACCCTCTCATTCTCTTATTCTCACCTCACACTCCTCATTTCTCTTCTCATTCTCTCATTCTCACTTATTTCTTCATCTCATTTTCCTCATCCCCTCAACTGAAACCCTAACCATTTCATTACAAACCCAAGCAAAATCACCACTAAAACTCACTAAAACCCTTCACAAGCCTAGCTAAACCACATAAGATGACTTGGAGCATGGAAAGTTAGGATCTTTAAGCAAGTGTGGAAAGGTAGTGATCCCTAACTGTTAATTAGGTATTTATAATGTTGTGTTGCCTAGTGATTGTTGTTTAGAACACTAAAATTATAGTTTTGTGCACATATCGTATTTTTAGTGTCGTTTTTGGGTCACTGTGATCTGCTATCACCATGAATTTTCACTGTAAAATCTAGCAGTGTAGTAGAGTTGTACTAGAGTCCCTGAGTGTTCACCTGAAACCCTGACCCAACCGAACCTAGGAAAACCGGCGATACTTAGAGGAATTCCAGCGTCGCTGGATTTTTGGGAGACTGGGGGTTATGCTTTGTAGGGTAGCTGTCTGTACGTATTTTGGGGTGCTTGGTACTGCTTGATTTTTCTGTATAGACTATAGTCAAAATCTGGGAACAATTTGCTAGTTTTTAGTGTTTCGACTACGCGTGTTACGATATCTGACACGGTTCGCGTTGTTTGTGTAGCTTGCTGCACTTAGGTTTGATTTAGAATGTCACTACACACGTTAGCCACTAGGCGAACACTTGAGAGTTTGTTGGAGTCGGTGCGTCGATCTAAACGTAGTTGTATGTATTATTGAACGATTTCTAAGTTGTACTTCTATATTTTGTGTGATATTAAAGAGAGTGCGGGGACTTCAGACACTACAAAGAAGGGAAAGTAGGTGATTGGATTTATCTAGCTCGAGATCATCAGTGAGTAGATTTAACATCTACGGGGAAATCGCCCGTATGGCGTTAAGCGTCAGGGCTAGATATGATATTATAGTCACATGTTATATGCATATGAGTTGACTGTGCATGAGCATCATTGCATACCATTACTTGTTGTGCCTTGACTTAGTACTCATTGGACACTGCACCATTACTGACGGTTCATATTGCACGAGCACTAGATTGTATGCTACACACACACCGTTGATAATTGCCATGACACGCAAAACATATACACATATCTGGTATTGTATTCGTTATTAACATTGAGACGTTGATTCTTGTTCTACTACGCACATGACATGCATCATGCACACATACCTACATGTATATACACATACCTTGCTATAGCTATATATACACCTTTATATGATGTTGCACTTTATTTTGGGAGAATGTGGGAACCGCATGATATTATTAAAAACTTGATCCATTTCAAAGAGCGGTTTTCCTTTGATATGCTCATATTACTGTTCCATGTTGCATACATCATATTTCATGGATTTACGCATTGAGATACGGATTTCATGTAATTTAAGGATTTGAGAACCATGGTGATATTTCAAGAAAGTATGCATTGTTTTGAAAACCCGATTTCTCTTGGTATGATATTTCGATGCGTCCACCATGAGTTTTCTCGGTTCTGAGCTATGAATATACCCGATTCAAGGAGTGGTAGGAATAGTCTGCGGGTACATGGTGGACCCGGTGAGGTACCCTGGGGCAAGAAGACTCATATAGAAAGGTGGTGAGTCCGACGGAGGGAGTACTACCTACCGGTGATAGTTTGGACCCAGCGGTTATCCTAAGGATACCGACCGGAGTCGTGAGATGGATGTGGGCCGATACGGACTGACGAAGCCTGAGTTATGTGGATTTACGTGTCAATGTTGGACACGGGTTTTCATGATATTTCGAGTGTCGATGTTGGGCACTCAGGTTCCATGAGATTACGGATATGAGGGTCGATCAAAGTGACGGCGTCTGAGGTATTGGGATTTGGGGTGTCGTTGATAGACATCGGGTTTTTCCACGATGATGATTCATTGATGATGATATGTTTTATCCCACACTCAGTAGTTATTTGATATGCATTGTTTCATGTACTTGTAGTACCCTGATGGTGTACCTTGATCATGATTGTTGCATATCCATATTACCATACTTATGCTATTAGATTGCATGTTTTAGATTATCGCTGCTCGTGGATACCTGCAATTATCTGTTTCATGTTACTTACTATTCACGAGTTGGCAACTCACCCCCGTTGTGCCACAGTGTTTTGCAGACTTGACCCTCAGAGTAGTCACGGCAGGGCTTCTTAATGTATCTATTTCAGCGGATACCACTACGGTTGGCTGTGAGGCCTTTTGCTATAGGTGGGTTTGCGGTTATCTGATTGAATCCATTGTATATCTTATTATATCTAGTACTCTCCATCTACCACTTTCATGTATTGACTTAGAGACGAGTTGTGAGGACCGATATTGTATATTTTATTACTCTGGTGTCGTGATTGTGTGAGCCGGCCTTTCTAATGTAGTTTCATCTCTTTATGATGTTTTCATTTTTATCGTCTATTTCTTCGCTACGGCGTCGTATATATGCTTGTGGTGGTTGTTCCGCCTTTGGGCGTGATTTGCTCCCGTTTAGGGATGCTTTATTTATATCATATATTTATACCCGTTTCGGGGCTAGTTTTTACAAAAGAGGTGCTGCCGAAATTTTTAAGAAAATGAACCTAAGCTTTAAAATTTACTAGAGATTTCCAAATGTTTTTAACAATGTTTTTATCACTTACTTCTTTATATGGTTATATTTCTGGGTTTTTAGCTTACTTAAATTGCGTTACTCCTGTTGACATCACGTGGTTTAAGTGCCGGTCACGTGCCAAATTTTGGGTTGTGACAGACTTCTAAGGAGAAAATATACCTACGGGATCCTCTCGACTTGTAGGGAGAAAAGTCTTTATGAGACCCCCGCGGCTCATAAAGTTGAAAAGTTTTAGGTGGCAGATCCTAACCCCGTATCCTAAGCCATCGCTGCCCTCTAAGGATATCAAGACGAACTATCCAGGGCCACACTCTCCAAAGTTGAATATCGACAAGGTGGGAAACAACCACTTACGAGTTCTCTCGACTTGTAAATGGGAAAAATTCTCTTATGAGATCCTTACGACTCTCAAGAGGAAACACACTTAGGAGTTCTTACGACTTCTAAGGAGAAAATACACCTACGGGATCCTCTCGACTCGTAGGGAGAAAAGTCTTTATGAGACCCTCACGGCTCATAAAGATGAAAAGTCTTAAGCGACAGGACCTTAACCATGTCTCCTAAGCCATCGCTGTCCTGCAGGGAGATCAAGATAGACTATCTACAAGACGCATTTGCTAAAGGGACATGCCGGTATGAAAGAAAATATGTCTTTTATTCATGAATCCAAATGAATACAAGGTACATTTCATAAAAGAATCAAAATGAATGCAAGATACTCTCATTCAGGAGTAAATACAAAAAAGGAGAATATACAAAAAAATATTTAAGCCGGAGAATGGTGCAATAAGCTCGTCAGTTCATCATTCTTCCGCTGGGCCTCGGCTTCAAGCTTTGTTATTGCCATAAGAAGGGTCCCCGCCGGAGCCTGTTGAGTCTGATACGAAGTGAACCGACTCTCAAGCTCCTTTTTAGTAACTTTATGAGTTTCAACCATCTCGCGGGTAAAGATAACGGCTTTATCAAGAGCTACCACCTCTGTGATAGTTTCTTGAAGCACCTACCAAATTTCGTACGCACGGGTATTCTTGATAGTGAGTTGAGCCTGGAGTTCCGCCGAAGCATTTGAGGCTAGCTCCCTCTCCGAAAATTTCCGGTTGAGCCTCTTCTCGCAAGACTGTTGATTAGCGGCACACTGCTCAATCCACCCCCGCAGGCTCACCTTTGCAGTTAAGAGCTCGGAAGGAAAGAGTATGCATTCAAGATCATGTAAGCAAGCCACCACTCAACGACAATACTCAACCTAAACATGCACCAATGTTTCGCCATGATAAGTGGTAAAGAATAGCAAAGAAGTATTGGCTTCGGCAGCAAATTCTTCGGCCGTAACAGAACTACCAGCACGAAGATCTTCAATGAGAGCCGACAATGAGTGAATGCATTGTCTCGCCATCCTTTCAGACGCATGTCGGGGATATGGACCCAGTGGCATAGTGATTCGAGATTCTAGCGGGGTCAGGGCTGGAAAAGCTGTCAAGATTTATGAACAGTCAACAAGACTTGCAAACATGGAATAGATAAAACAAGGCCAAGGATGAAGCTTTACTTACCCACAGTCATGCAAGGGGGGTTTGAAAGATCCCCAGGCTCATCGAGGATCTCAACTTCGTCATCAGCTTCCAGAACTACAGAGGGCATATTAGCATCGTTATAAAAAATGATAGTAAAACAAAAGGGTCAAAGAACATTGACCTTGCCCGGAAGAAATGACTATGCTTTGCAGGGATATTGCCTGTAGGGCAGCCATATCGAGTAAACGCTGGAAGGACTTCCTGGGAGATAGATCTACGATAGAAGCCGCCAATTCCCGCAATTCTGAAGGAAAGAAGAGTTCAGATAACGAGGGGATCATTAAAATGAAATGTAGAAGATTACCTTCGGTACTCCGCCCACCTTGAACTGGAGGGATAGCAGCTTCGGCAGCCTCCTCCGTGCCTTCAGGCACATCACCAAAGATATTTGCCGGCATAGCAGCTTTGAGTTGCGGAACAACAGCCGCCACTTTAGGCTCCAAAGAGGGAACAGTGGCCTTAGCGGTCCTTCCTACAATCTCCAGGACGCCACCAGAAAGATCCACTGGGTCTACAACCGGCATGGTCACCTCTGTGGAAAGTGCAGACGCAGAAGAAGTGGGGGTCATCACCGAGAGCTCCAAGATAGAACTAACAGCTTCGACGATCTCTTCTACACCCTTCGGTGCGTCACTAGAGACATCTATAGGGTCTACGGCCAATGGGGTCACCTCCGCTGGAGGAATGGACACCGAAGGAATAAGAGTCGGCATCGGAAGTTCCACAAAAGGAACGGCGGCTGTAGTGATCTCTTCTGTACCTGCCGATGCGTCATGGGAGACATCTATAGAATCCACGATCATGGTACGACCTGGGCTCAAATCCTCTCTCGTTGCTGAAGTCCCTGCAAAGTTTTCGCAAAGATAAGAAGATATAAAAGCAATACAAATTACATGCTAAAAGAAAGATACGGAAGACACGCATACCGATACGCCAGGGTGCTTCTAGTATGGCTTTTTCGATTCGTTGTTCCTTCCTGCGGAAATGTGCACGCCGGGCTTCAAATGCAAACTCATTCCCACTGGTCTTCAGTGCCAGCTCATCTTCAGAAGCGGACGAGATGGGCTTCTTGAAGGCTCTTTCATCTTCCCTTCGCAGAAGACCTATATGTACTCTCTGTAGCGATGGGGGATCTTCGTAGAAGATAACCGGAGGGTAGGGCTTTTTCGGGATATGCACATTCTCGGTCTCATCCTGTGAGCGCCTTAAAGCTTCAGCCGATTGCGTGGCTTCCTCAGCGGACGAGCAAGGGTAACTAAGACCGGCGTCCGACTCCTCCATAGCTATCGGTTCGTCCTGAATGAACGGCTCGGACTCAAGCAAGGTGTCCAGTAAGCCTGCGACCGATCTTTTCCTCCTCTTAGAGCTTATGCTAGCACCGACCGAAGAACGCTTCCTTCCCCTCGGCGCTTTGGCACGACGTTGACCAACCTCGCTTCCGGTATCCCCCTTTGGCGATACCACCGCGGATGACTCCACCGCTGATGACACTACCGCTGGCGCTTCATTAGAGGCCTTTTCTTAAGCTCTAGTGCACACTGGCATCCCAGCAGTGCGAGGAGTCGATTCTGTTTTTGCGGCTTTCAGGATAAGAACCACACCGCTATCCTTCAATGGAGGGCGAACCACTGTCCGCGGCCGCAATAGAATGCCGGCGGCTTAGATCGGAGCTGAAGCTCTGCATTCGAATAGTACCCGCTTCTCCTCGGCAATGACAGACCGACTCGATGACGATACCAACCCGTAAAAGACCCCACACACCTTGGAAGGTAGTCGGCTTCAGGGATCATAAAATGGGAGCCGGTGTTCAGCCCCATAAAATGATGGACGACGTCACGAGTGACTTCTAGAGACGGAGTGGGATCAACTAAGAATGCCTCGAAAGGGACACCTTGGTTATACCCCAATTGCTGGGCAAAGCGGTGCGGATTGTACCACATAAAAAGGGCCGTGTTATTCTGACGGAACACCAAGTAGCCAGTCCTAATCGAATACAAATGCATAACTTCTTTTGGCTTTAAAGACGACGCTTCCCCTTTTGATAGATCAAAAAGCTGTTGAACGGGCCCTGTAGGAGCAGAAAGGACTCGGTCACTAAACACCATCCTTCCCTCATTTGAATACGGGTTGAGCAACACGTGGAGGGCCCCCAGCTGAGTCGGATCAGGAGCAGAAGCATCCACCAACCTCATAACCCGTGGGAAAGTATAGAAGTCATAGAAATCTGGCCGCCGATGTACTGCAAAGACTCCCGGTACATGCATCTCGATCCACGACGTGAAGTGGTAGAGAGAGAAATTCATGACATCTGTACCCAGGGTCAAAGTATTGGCCGCAACGCTTAATCTGTGGTATAAGTGCAACAATCCCGCAATACCGACGGCCAATCATGCCCCTTCGGCTACGCGATGAGCGGGATAAAAGACGGAAGCTCTCATGAAGCGTCGATGCGTCGGAATCGTGAACCAACTGAGCCAAAGGCCAATAAAGCCGACAAAGAAGGTCTCTTCATCCATGCCAGGGACCGCAATCGCGTCGAAGGACACGGCCGATGAGATCGGAATATAAAACTGCGGCAAGTCTTCCTCTTTAGCCAGCAGTTTATTTAGCCCAAATCCAAAAGGGTCGTGAATGTTCGCAAACTTTGGAGCCTTTTTAGATAAAGCGTCTTCATGGATGAAGCAGACGATAAAGCTCTCAAAAGTGATGCCCTGCCCCCTGACTTCACGAACAGCTTCTCAAAAATACCCAGAGCCTTGATTAAATTGGGGTACTTATGGCGGATGGCGGTTTCGGTCGTCAGGCCGTCAAGCATAGCTGGCATGGTGGTGAATACATTCTCATCGGGAGGCAACAACTCTTCATAATGCTCTCCCCTGATCGGCAGTCCGGAGATCTCGCGGAATTCCTCCAATGAAATAGATACCTCGCGATCCCCTAACAGAAAGGTATTGGTAGGGAGATTCCATTGGTTCATGAAGGCTTTAACCCACCAGACGTGAGGAGCCTGGTAATGGAATAGAAACGCGTACACCGCTTGATACAGCCCAGCCTTCTGCAATCGTGCACGGTGGGCGGAAAGAACATACCGAGCCCAGGGAAGATAGCCTACTGAGTGACGAGGTGTAAGCCATACCTTATAAACTTGTCCCCAGGGTTAGGCTTCACCTTGACAGATGCGGCACCCCAAGATATCTATAGCTGGCAAGGGCTGGTTGGGTATCGCGATTGTTGATGGCTCAAGCCAGCCTGTAGGAGTCTAATTGGCCACCTCCACCGCATAAGCAGTCTGCGGTCGCTCCATCAGCGATATTGGACTGAGAGGCTCTATTTACACCTCATAAGTAAAGCAATGGCGATCCCGGATGATGTGCCCATACCAAACTCCCCATAATAGCAAACTAGTACAGTCCCTGTCATGGGCCCTGATCATCGCCATAGCCTCCTCATCCAACGGCGATTGCGGGAAAGCGGCATCCGAGCGAGTAAAGGGAAAGTAAGGAAGAGAAGCCATTGTTCCTAAAATAAGGGAAAGAAAAACCATTAATAAAACATATATGTATATAATAACAGAAGAAAACGACAGAGTGTTTGTTCCATGGGACCGCTGACTGCGAAACCAATAGACCCCACAAAATCATTGTGGCGGCTCACCAATGATGAGACAAGATAATCATTGCAAGAATCAAAAAGGATTCTCATTAAATGGACATTCGAATTTAAACAACTTTTAACATCCTCAAAGAACAAAGAGGTCTGTCAAAATACCCAACGAATTAAAGTCTAAAAAAATGAAAATATGCCCAAGAGCGCCAGGGAATAAATTTCCCAAAGGGCCTCTAAATCTTTCAGGGCTAAGCTCTGTAATGAGGAATTAAATTCCTTTTAAATGATGGAATTAAATTCCAAGGAGCTTAAAAGATCGGTGACAGGATAAAACCCTAATAGGAAGATCAACGATCCCCATTGATTCAAGATCGTAGATTCTACAAAAAAATGTATGATTTGGATCTTTAAGAAGCCAATTTGAGAGAAGAGCAATGCTCTGTCCCCGGATTTAAAATCCACGATGAAAAGAACAAAAAAGGGGGGTTCCATTCATGATCCTTACCAAGAAAAAGTTCTGACAGAGTTTAACTCTGAAATTTCAATGGGCAGAGAACTAAGCTCTGAAGAAGAGAATTAAATTCTCAAAGAAGACAAGGAAGAAAGAAAATGAAAGAACAGTGGCTTCCTAAAGACAAAAGCCTTGCATTTATAAGACGTGACAAGGGCGGTTCATCTCCCCATTCCCTTAGGCAATCCAACGGCCGTAAAGGTGACAGCGTTGCACTCATGTGCAAGTCACATAAGAACAACGCTGTGGGGGCATTTATTCCCTTATAAAAAAATAAATAATAAAAAAAAGATATGGGAAAAATTCTTCTAATGGAGCATCACGTGTCCACACGTGATGCGCCTTAGAGCAAAAATTATATTGCGCTTGACAATTAAGGCTGAAATTAAGCCTCACGTGCAAACACGTGAGCATCATATACAAAGTATATAGGGGCCTTCCTAAAACAAATAAAAGGCTAGAGAAGCTCACGTGTCAACACGTGATGTTCTTTGTTGGGCTTAACTTCGTGGGAGTCATGTGCCACACGTGACATTTTTGAACATCAGCTCACGTACCAACACGTGATGCATTTTCTCTAGGGCTGCTACATATAAGCAAACCAGTTTAATTCTATGGGGGGGTCACGTGCTACACATGAGGATTCCTAATCACCTTCCAAGCTGATAGAATTAAATTCTAAATAAAAGGGATCAAAACCCTATTTGGAAAATATTTCCTTAGATCTTTCTAAACAAGAAAGATTACACTCTGCAAAACAGAGTACCGTTGGATTAAAAATTCAATGATGATTAAAAATCACCAAGCTATAGAATAAGCTCTGTATGGGAAAATATTTCCCCAATCTTTCTAAACAAGAAAGATTACTCTCTGTAAAATAAAGCACCATTGGATTAAAAAATCCAATGGTGATTAAAATTCACCAAGCTAGAGAATAAGCTCTGTGTAGGAAAATATTTTCCCAAGCTTGTTAAAACAAGAAAAATATCTTCTGTAAAACAGAAGTCTTTGGATCAAAGATCCAACGGTGGATAAAATCACTAAATCAATTAAAAAATCTCTCAAAATTTCCTTAACTAAATCAACAAATTTGCATCAACTATATAAAGGACTCAAGACTTTAAGTCTAAGAGAAGGAAACCCCCCCTATAAGATTTGAGAAACAAAAAAAAAGAAGAAGAGCTCTCTTTTAGAAAAAGAAACCACAGGTAAGAAGAAAGACATAGAGATCATTTTATCTCTTCTTCGCCATTTCAAGAGTTTAACTCTTCTAAAAAGAACATAGTTCTTCCTCTGGTTGAGGTCTGCAGAAGCAGATCTCCCCACAAGTTGAGAATTTAATTCTCAACGGGGAGATTCTGTCATGTAGACTCAAAACTTAGGGGAAAGAACTAGGTTTGAAGAATTTAATTCTTCCAAAGATATAGGAATTTAATTCCTCTAATAAAACTAGGGTTTAACCTTGCATAAGAACTTAATTCTTATAAAATAAGGGACATGAAATTCTCAAAACTAAGATCAAGATCCCCATGCACATAATAGAAACGATTAGTGTTCAACGCTATCACAACAGATCATGTGAGCACCTCTGAGGAATGAAAGGAACAACTGACATCGCCTCACGTGGTCCCACGTGACCCCTAATAGTTCTTAGCACTTTCAAAAGGGAAAGGGGAATAAATCAAAGACAGTTCCCATTTTTGGGACGTGTCACGTGATCCCACGTGACCCCCCAATAGTGCTCGGCACTTATAAAAGGAAAAGGGGAATAAATCAAGGACGGTTTCCATTTTTAGGACGCGTCACGTGATCCCACATGACCCCCCAATAGTGCTCAACACTTATAAAAATAAAGAAGAATAAACCAAAGACAATTCCCATTTTGGGGCGCCTCACGTGCTCCCACGTGACCCCTAATAGTGTTTATCACTTATAAAAGAAAAGGGAATAAACTTAAAAAATCATTGCCCAATTCTCAGGCGCCTCATGTACCACACGTGAGCGCTCCAAATTTCAGTGTTTAACACTGCTTTAGAGCCTCACATGGGAGCACGTGAGCGCCAATCAGATATGTAACACCTTAGAATGCGATTAGTGTTAATTAAGCAATAATGCGGGTTTTTAGTAAAAAGTTAACCAAAATAGTTTTCATATATTTTATAAAAATTAATTAATATTTTATTATTATTTGTTTTGGCTTGCATACACTTGTGCATGTTAACTTGGGGGTTATGGAGGTGTTAACCATGCTTAAGTAGCCATGGCACCCTAAACCAATTTTTAGCCTTGATAACCCATTTCATTATTCTTTGGTTAAGGGTTGACATGAGAGAGAGAGAGAGAGAAGGTTGAAAAATGAAGAATTATGAGGCATGAGGCAAGCATGGAAGCAATTAATGAGGAGGGTGAAAGGGGCATGGCTCATCCTAATCTCACACCCCCATTTTTCTTCACCACTCTCACACCCTCATTCTCCTCATCACTCACACTCTCTCATTTGTGTTCTTCTTCTCATCTCCTCTCCCCTCAACTGAAACCTATTCTTATTCATCACAAAACCCAAGCCAAATCCTCACTAAACCTCACTAAAACCCTTCACAAGCCTAGTTAAGCCCCATTTGATGACTTGGAGCGTGGAAAGCTAGGGTTTTTGAGCAAGTTTGGTAAGGTAGTGATCTCTAACTATTAACTAGGATGTTAGGATGTTGTGTTGCTTATTAGATGTTGTTTAGAACACTAAAATTATAGTTTTGTGCAAATATCATATTTTGGCTAAGTGTTGTGTCTCGGGTGAATCTGCTATCAAACCAGGAATTTGTTGGAGAAGTTGTCATCACAGAGACCTAGTTTAGAGACCTAGAAGCTATCCTGAAAACCTGGGACCATTCCCTTCACCCATGGCCGCAAATAAATAGGTTCTGGCCACAATTTGCGGCCAGATTAGGGACTGAGGTCTCGAGTCTTAGTCGTGGGGTCTCTGGAGTTGTTTGTAGTCTCGTGGAACTTGCAACTTTCACTAATTGTTTGTGTAACAAAATCTGGGACCACATAGCTAGTTTTTAGTGTTTCGGCAAATGCGCGATACGATTAATCCGACTTAGTTTAAGTTTTTCTGGTAGCTTACAGTCGTGGAATTATTTTGATGATGGCGCTGTACGCGATTAGCTGCTAAGCGAACCCTTTTGTAGCTTGAGGGAACCGATTCATTAATTAGCGTTGTGTTCGTTTATTATCGGGTAGTTTACTAAATCTACGCATTATTATATTGTGTGTTAATAGAATCACATGCGGGAACTTCGGACGCTGCGAAGAAAGGAAAACAAGTGGTTGGATTTACCTAGCTCGGCATCATCGGTGAGTAGATTTAACATCTACGAGAAAATCGCCTGTATGGCGTTAAGCGTCGAGAGCTAGATATGATGTTATAGCCACATGTTTATTTGCATATATGTTGATTGTGCATGAGCATCATTTATATATCATTACTTGTTGTACCTTGACTTAGTACATATTGGACACTGCACCATTACTGACGGTTTATGTAGCACGAGCACTGAATTGTATGCCACACACACACACACCATTGGTAATTGCCATGACACACACAACATATACATATATGTGGTACTGCATTCGTTATTGACATTGAGGCTGTTGTTCTTATACCACCTTACTAAGGAAATATGTATCGTATCGCTCCCATTATTATCAATAGTTAGACATTGATTCTTGTTCGATTGCGCATATGAATTGCATCATGCATACATATATACATGCATACACACATACCTTGCTATAGCTACATAAACACCTTTATGTGATGTTGAAATTGACTTCGGGATATTTGGGAACCGCATGATATCTTTAAAAACTTGATTCATTTAAAAGAGCGGTTATCCCTTGATATGCCCATATTACTGTTCTATGTTGCATACATCATATTTCATGGATTTACGCATTGAGATACTGATTTCATGTGATTTATGGGTTTGAGAATCGTAGTGATATTTCAAGAAAGTATGTATTGTTTTGAAAACCCAGTTTCTCTTGATATGATATTTCGATGCTTCCACTATGAGTTTTCTCGGTTGTGAGATTGGTTTTAGAAACCCGATTTGAGAAGATGGATGATCCGTTTGCGGGTTCATGGTGGTCCCGGTATGGTACCCAGGGCAAGAAAGGTATGTTGTGCAGTAAACGATGAGCCTGGCAAAGGGACTACTACCTACCGGTGATAGTTTGGACCCGGCGGTTATCCGGAGGATACCGACCGGAATCATGAGATGGATATGGGCCGATCCGGACTGACGGAGCCCGTAGGCCGATCCAGACTGACGGAGCCCGAGTTATGTGGAATTACGTGTCGATGTTGAACACGGGTTTCCATGATATTTCGAATGTCGATATTGGGCACTCAGGTTCCATGAGATTTACGGATATGAGGGCCGATCAGAGTGACGGCGCCTGAGGTATTGGGATTTGGGGTGTCGTTGATGGACACCGTTTTTTTCACGAAGATGATTCATTGATGATGATATGTTTATCCCACACTCAGTAGTTATTTGTTATGCATTGGTTCATGTATTTGTAGTACCTGATGGTGTACCTTGATCATGATTGTTGCATATCCATATTGCCATACTTATGCTATCAGATTGCATGTGATAGATTATCGTTGTTCGCACATACTTGCGATTATCTGTATAATGTTACTTACTATTCACGAGTTGGCAACTCACCCCCGTTGTGCCACAGTGTTTTGCAGGCTTGACTCTCAGAGTAGTCGCGGCAGGGCTCCTTATTATATCTATTTCAGCATATATCGCTACGGCTGGCTGTGAGGCCTTTTTGCTGTAGGTGGGTTTGCGGTTATCCGAACACATCTATTATATATCTCATTGTATCTAGTACTCTCCATCTACCACTGTTTCCCCCCAATAAAAGAGCAAAGCTCTGTTCAAAATTTGAAAGAGGCAGCGCCTTACGTGCCTTACACGAGGGCACCAGCGCCGAGAGTTAAAAAACTCTGAGACAGCGCCTCACGTGCCTTGCACGAGGGTGCCAGCACCGAGAGTTAAAAAAAACTCTAAGGCAGTGCCTCACGTGCCTTGCATGAGGGCGCCAGCGCCGAAAGTTAAAAAACTCTGAGGCAGCACCTCACGTGCCCCGCACGAGGGCGCCGGCGCCAGAACTAAAAGTTCTCTGCTGATTGGATCAAAAATCCAACGGAGATGATAAATCATCAAAATACAGAATTAAATTCTGATTGAGGAAATACTCCTTAAATCTTTCTAAATAAGAAAGATTACACACTGTAAAACAGAGCACCATTGGATATAAGATCCAATGGTGATTAAAAATAACCAATTTACAGAATAAGCTCTGTAGGGAAAAATATTTTCCCAATCTTTCTAAACAAGAAAGATTATGCTCTGTAAAATAGAGCACCGTTGGATTAAAGATCCAATGGTGATTAAAAATCACCAAGCTATAGAATAAGCTCTGTAGAGAAAAATATTTTCCCAATCTTTCTAAACAAGAAAGATTACACTCTATAAAACAGAGCACTTTTGGATTAAAGATCCAATGGTGATTAAAAATCACCAATCTACAGAATAAGCTCTGTATGGAAAAATAGTTTCCCAATCTTTCTAAACAAGAAAGATTATGCTTTGTAAAACATAGCACCGTTGGATTAAAGATCGAATGGTGATTAAAAATCACCAAGCAACAGAATAAGCTCTGTAGGGGAAAATATTTTCCGAATCTTTCTAAACAAGAAAGATTACACTCTGTAAAATAGAGCACCGTTGGATTAAAGATCCAATGGTGATTAAAAAATCACCAAGCAACAGAATAAGCTCTGTATGGAAAATATTTTCCCAATCTTGTTAAAAACAAGAAAAATATTTTCTGTAAAACAGAAGTCTTTGGATCAAAGATCCAATGGTGAATAAAATCCCAAAACAATTGAGGATCTCTCAATGAGAGATTTCACTAACTAAATCAACAAACTTGCATCCACTATATAAAGGCCCCAAGACCTCAAGTCTTGTACAGAGAACCCCCTCCCCCCCCCCCCCCCGCCCACAAACTTCAAGTTCAAAAAGAAGTGCAAGCAAAAAGAGCTTTAAGAGAGAAGAAAGAAGAAGAACTTTCTTCAAGGTAAATGGAGATCATAGTATCTCATCTGCATACCCAAGGATTTAACCCTTATAAAAGAACATAGTTCTTTCCCTGGATCTGAGATCCATGAGACAATTCTCCCACAAATGAGAATTTAATTCTCGTAGGGATGAATTTGTTCTTGGGGATTGAAGATCCAGGGGCGAACAAAGAATTGAACTCTCCAGAAAAATACATAAAGAAGGAAACAGCGCCGAGCGGCTCATGTGCCCTCTCACGTGGGCGCTGCTTAATAAGGAATGCCTAGCACTCATCGGTTGGCGCCCAGCTCCAAGCGCCTCACGTACCCCTCACGTGGGCGCTCCTAAAATAAAGAGTGCCTAGTACTCAGTAGTTGGCGCCAAGCGCCCCACGTGCCCCTTACGTAGGCGCTAATAAAAAAAGAGTGCTCTGCACTCAATGGTCGGCGCTCGACGCCAAGCGCCTCACGTGCCCCCTCACGTGGGCGCTGTTTAACATAAAGCGCTCTGCAAACAGAGTCCAGCGCCATAAAAGGTGTTTAACACTCCATAAAAAACAAAAAAATAGGGTGAGCGTCAGAGCCCATATCACGCTCAGCATTGTTGCACAGAAAAGGGACCGAGCCCAAACAAGTGTTTAACACTTTATTCAAAAACTGAGTGGCCTGAGTCCAAGTTGACCAAAAGTCCCTAATTCAGATCAACCGAGCCCATGTGCTCACAATTTTTCTAAATTGGTCTTACTCCCAAGACCAACTATAGATCTCCCAACTGACATTGGTTTAAGGGTACATCTTCCCACACCTCTGATATATGTCGTTGTAATTCTTCAACGTCTTCAGAGAGGTGGCGGGTCCCGACAATCAATAATTCCTTGGACCGTAATGTCCTTAAACTAGCTCTGGACCGTAATGTCCTTAAACTAGTTGTAGACCGTAACGTCCCTAAACTAAAACGATAAAGCCCAGATACTCTTTCGTTGGATCAAAAATGATCCTGAACTCTCGTTAAGTAGATTTTAGTCCAATATCGGATTAACGTATCCTTAACAAATATTTAAGTTGATCTTAATCACAAATGAGATTAACAATCCTTAAATCAAACCAAACCCAAATCTAAGAAAATACGGATTTAAACTAATCCACGCCCTACGGGCGACAACATAAATTTGTCTCCATATACAATCCACAGGCAACCAAAAATAAAACAAGCACGCATGATACGAAGTGATCTTCTGGAGTAGAAGAAAGTGGTTATCGCTACGCGGTAACGTATTTAACTGTAGGGGATTGCGCCTGAAAGGAAGAGCGTCCCCACAATCAAAAACCCCTTTCAAACGAAGGGGAATCTAACGAAATCTGCTACAACGGCCACATCTGTCCAAACCTCCGATACACGGCGCCATAAATCAACTTGGCATCTTCGGAGAGGTGGACAGATAAAACCAAATAGCATCTACCCCCAAACTCAGGCAAGACGACCTACCTGATTTTGTCTCTATTTTCGGCGGTAAACAGATTCTGGCATGCCCGGTGGGACCTTTTTCTCTTTCCACTCCACACTTCATTTGTCGTGTTTTCAAATAATTGCGGTATATATGTTTGTGGTTGCCCTTGGGTGATGGGATACTGAAGCTAGCGTTTCGTCTCTATGAAGAATGGCGTTTGCTTCCACCTTAGCAACTCAGGCTCTATCTATCTGGTGGAGTCAAGTATGGGCTACTTGCAGTCTCAAATATCTGCAATCCGGCTCTTCAAGAAATCAACGGGCTTCTTTTTGGGTTGATACTCCTACCTCCCACCCTCGGTGCCTCAACGCCGACAGTGGAAGCCCAGTGGAAGTCTGTCTTCCACAGTCTGGTTTCCCAAGCTGCAACTTTGCCGACGGACTCGGTCCTCAAACAACTGGCACCTGCCAAGGACCAAAGTTGACGCAGGGGGCAGAATATTCAAGCTCTCAAAGGAAACAGGGGGCAGGCTTGGCAAAATCCTGAGGCTAATCAAATCCCGACCGTAAGAAACGGTCAATATCGGCATCATACAAAATGCGCTGGGGGCTCTCCGTATGGTCCTGTTTCAACCCCAGTGGTGAATGTTGTTGTTCCAACCGGGAGCAGCTTCAAACTATTGCGAAGGGTCAGACAAAATTCTCCCACCATAATATTAAAGAAATCTCTGCAGCCCATGGAGATCCCGCCGTAAGAATACCAAGTCCGTTATTCGAAGAAAAAATTGACAAGCTAATGAGAGAAGTCGGTCAAAAGGTTCGGGATGACCACAGCCGCGAAATGGCCATTTACGAAAAAGCCAGGACGCAACGTATCATTCAGCAGGCTACGGAGGATGACGATCCCTTTCACCCCCAAAACGCTGTGTGCTCTCGTGGCAAAAAGAAAGCCCGACGTAGAAACATCAGCAAGGTCAAGAATGGGGACGGCATTCCAAGATAGCAAAGCGGATCTAAGAAGCCACGCGAGCAAGGAAAAGTCAGCTGAAACCCGTCTTTCATGAAGAAGATGGGTCGGGAATACTCTTTCCCTCAAAACAAGACAAGGAAAATATTCGACCATGTCATGAAGCATAAAATGATGACGCTCCCGGAGTCACGATACCCCGAAAGGATAAACGAGGTCTATCACCCTGATTATTTCTCCTACCACCGAATAGTGGGACACCTCTTGAAGACGGCTTCACCTTCAAAGACTAGGTTGAAGATCAGTATCAGCAGGGCAGGTTTTCTCTATCCGACAGCTGGAGGGTAGCACCGATACGAAAGCATGAGCTGAGAACCACCTACACTGCGAAAGAAACTCTAGATCAGCATCGAGCTTGGAAATGAGCTCATACCTGCCATATGATAACATTCTCAAAGGAGGGGGAGCATGAGAATATAAACAACCTCTCCCAATGATTCACAAATGAAGATAAGAACGAGCTGATTTTAGAATTTCTACCGGCGCCAAAAGAGCTGGAAGATGGGATACAAACCACAGCAGAAAACCTGAGAAAAATCTACTTGGGGACGATAGACGAGCCAAGGACAACGTTCGTCAGTGAGCTGCTATCTGAGAAACAGGTAGCCACGTTAAAAGACGTGCTTATGCAGTATAAAGACTGTTTCGCATGGAACTATTCCGAGATGCCGGGATTAGACCCAGAGATAGTTGTGCATAGACTAGCGATATCGCCGGACGTCAAGCCAGTCAAACAGGCGCTAAGAAGAATGTGGCTCGAGCTTGAGATGAGTATCAATGCCGAAGTCAAGAAGCTAATCGACTCCATCTTCATCCAAGAAGTTCAATACCCTGACTGGATCACCAATATCGTTCCGGTAATGAAGAAAAATGGGACGGTACGCATCTGCGTAGATTTTTGGGATCTCAACAAAGCTTGTCCGAAAGATGACATCACAGTGCCTGTCACCGAGTTGATGATCGATAACACATCCACCTATGAAGTCTTCTCCTTCATGGACGGATCCTCAGGGTACAACCAAATCAAGATGCATCCTGAAGACCAAAAGCACACCGCCTTCCGAACTCCGCTGGGCATATTCTGCTACAAAGTGATGCCATTCGATCTGAAAAACGCTGGCGCCACCTACCAGAGGCCCATGACAAAGATCTTCGATGACCTTGTACATGAGATTGTTGAATGTTATATCGACGACCTCGTGGTGAAAAGAAAATCATACGAGGAACATTGGGAGCATTTGAAAATAGTGTTCCAGCGTCTTCAGAAATATAATCTGAAGATGAACCCGCTGAAATGCGCATTTGGAGTTTCCTCAGGAAAATTCCTAGGATTCATCATACGACACCGGGGCATCGAAATAGACCCGTCAAACATCAAGACGGTTATAGAAATGCCTTCACCAAGAACTCTCAAGCAATTGCGGTCTCTTCAAGGAAAGCTCGCGTATATCCGGCGGTTTATAGCTAACCTCTCCGGCAAATGCCGTCCTACAGTCATCTAATGAAGAAGGGGATCCCGTTCGTTTGGGATCATAATTGCCAAAGCGCACTGGACGAAATCAAGCAATATTTGCAGAACCCGACGGTATTGACCATGTCGGTCAAGGTAAAACCCCTCATCCTGTACACAACAGCCCTTGAAGGTTCTTTAGGTGCGTTATCGGCACAAGAGAAGGACCAGGGGAAGAAGAGAGCTCTCTACTATTTAAGTCGAGTTCTCCTGGGGGAAGAAAACAACTACTCCCCAATCGAAAAGCATTGCCTGGCATTGATCTTCGCGGTAACGAAGCTCCGACATTACGCCTTGGCACATGAAGTTCATCCCATATCAAAGGTGGATCCTCTCAAGTATTTGATGTCAAGAGCCATACTAATGGGAAGGCTTGCCAAATGGGCCATCCTCTTGATAGAGTTCTCGATAATATATCGACCCCTCAAAGCAATAAAAGTTCATGTCATCACCGACTTTCTTGCATAGCATCCGATACCTGCCGACTCTCCATTGAACTGTGAGTTACCGGACGAACACGCGTTTGACACAATTGACAAGGGAAAAGAAGTGAGTGATACCCGGTAGGAACTCTACTTTGATGGAGCGTCCTCCTTGAAGAAGCGAAAGCAAAACACCTCCATGATTAAAGACGGGGTGGGCCTTATCTTCGTGACTCCACAAGGAAGGATTATGCATTTTTCCCTTATCTTAACAGAGCCAAGAACAAACAATGAAGCTGAATATGAAGCTTTGATAGCTGGTCTAGAGATTGCCGTCGACATGGGCATTGAAAATCTCTTCATATATGGAGACTCCCAACTGGTCGTTAGCCAAGTAAATGGCGATTACCAGACATGCAAGCCAGAACTGATCAGGTATGGTGAAAGAGTGCAGCAATTGCTGACGCAAATCCCCTCTACTTCTTGGAAAGAATACCGCGAACGAAAAATAGTAAGGCGGATGCGTTAGCCAAGCTCACTAAAGAAATAGCCGACGAAAACCTCGATGACGTAAAGATCATTATGCAAAGTCGCCGGATTCTCGCTCCAGCAGAAATATCTCCGAAGACGTCTAAAGAAGAAGAAGCAACCGAACAAGAAGCCTTCCAATTGGAGGATGGAGAAAAGGCGAAAGATTGGAGAGAAGTCCTCATAGACTACTTCAAATCCCATCGAACGCCCAAAGATGTGCCGTCAAGACATCAGCTCATGAAGCGAGCCCTGTCTTTCGCCTTCGTCAATGGTACTCTTTATAAGAGATCATTCGATTGTCTATGGCTGAGATGCCTGGGACCAGAAGAAGCAAAAAGGGTCGTCCAAGAAACTCATGACGGAATTTGCGGTTCCCATCAAGCTGGGCCAAAGATGAAGCTGAAGATCAAAAGAATGGGCTACTATTGGCCCACAATGGTTCAGGACTGCATCGAATATGCGAAGAAGAGTCACTCGTGCCGAATTCATAGGGACTTCATCCATCAGCATCCAATTCCACTACATCCGACATTGGCTAGTTGGTCGTTCAAAATATGGGCAACCAATATAATCGGGCCCATCGAGCCAACATCATCCAAGGGACATCGGTTCATACTAGCAACAACCGATTACTTCTCTAAATGGGCAGAAGCAATACAGTTAAGGGAAGTGAAGACGGAGAGCATCCTCCATTTCTTCAAGACACACGTCTTCTACCGGTTCGGCACTCCGCGACGGATTATCTCTGATAACGGGCCAGCCTACAGAAGCCATAAGATCATCCGCTTCGCATAGCAGCATAAAATAGATTGGAGATATTCTTCAGTTTATAATCCCCGAGCTAACGGACTAGCCGAGGCTTTCAACAAGACCCTGACAAAGATCATAAAGAAAACGGTGTCCAGAAATAAAAGGACTGGCACAAGAGATTGCATGAAGCTCTCTGGGCCTATCGGACTACATTCAAGACGGCCACGAACACAATGCCATTTGCGTTGGTATTCGGAACGGAAGCGGTTCTTTCCTTGGAGATAGAGCTACCCTCTCTACGAGTGGCGGTTCAGTACGAACTAACGGACGAAGAGAATGCCCATCTTCGACTTGAGGAGCTCGATGCCCTCGATCAAACTCATCTCATGGCGCAGCAAAACCTAGAGGCTTACAAAGCAAGGATGACACGCTCATATGAAAGATTGACTAGGCCGAGAACATTCGTCTAAGGCGAACTCGTGCTAGTCGTAAAAAGACTTATGATCCCCAACCGTGCCAAACGGGGGAAATTCGAGCCGAACTATGAGGGCCCGTACATCATAGATAAGGTCTACCAAGGTGGAGCCTACTTGCTCATGGATATACATAGCGAAAGACCCTTCCGGCCAATAAACGGCCGATTCCTAAAAAAATACTGCGCCTGACGAGTCATGGCCTAGGTCAATGATAGATGACGACGCCTATGTCCGCTCGCTATCTTCTTGAGTCAAAACTCTAAGAGTAGTACCCAACAGTACTCCATCTCAAACATGGAGAGCTATGGACCGTAACGTTCTTAAAACTAACAACGGACCGCAACGTCCTTAAACTAGCTATGGACCGAAATGTCCTTAAACTAGCTATGGACCGTAACGTCCTTAAAACTAACAATAGACCGCAACGTCCTTAAACTAGCTACGGACCGTAACGTCCTTAAACTAGCTATGGACCGTAACGTTATTAAAACTAACAACGGACCGCAACGTCCTTAAACTAGCTATGGACCGTAACGTCCTTAAAACTAACAACAGACCGCAACGTCCTTAAACTAACTACGGACCGTAACGTCCTTAAACTAGCTACGGACCGCAACGTCCTTAAACTAGCTGTAGACCGAGATGTCTTTAAACTAACAAGGGACCGATATGTTCTTAAACTAACAACGGACCGAGAAGTCCCTAAACTAACAACGTTGCCTCAAACACGGCAATAGTGGAGTGCAAGTCCATAAGTCCCAGCGGTGAGAGCTGCGACTCAAATTCCATCGGTAAACAAATAGGCCACATGCAGCGAAACACACCGGCGATCAAATAGGCCACATGTGGCGAAACTATTCTCGAGAGTTTCATCGTTAAAAAAAAGGGTACGTCCACAAGCGAGATGGGCATGGATGAAAACCCGAAAGGGCTCCGTGAGTAAAAATAGCAGGACTACCGGCGAGTTTGTGAAAACCCGAAAAGGTGCAACCTCGTTAAAATAAAGACACCTGCAAGGTCCTTTCGAACTTGTAAGGAGAAAATACCTGTGTGAGATTCTTATGACTCACAAGGGAGCAACACACTTAGGAATCCCCACAATTCCTAAGGAGAAATTGCACTTACGAGATCCTCATGACTCGTAAGGAGAATTCACCCTACGAGACCCTCATGGCTCGTAGGATTCAAAAAGCCTTAAGCTACAGGGATCTGAACCTGTTCTTAAGCCATCGCATTCCCCAAATTGCCCTACAAGCAGTCAATATAGATCCTTGTATACAATCCATGGGCACAAATAAACGTTCCCTCACCAAGTCCCACCAACGACGAGGAATGTCCTCATGTGGTGAACGACACTTGTAAGTCCTCTCAACTTATAAGGAGAAAACACTCTTGTAAAATCCTTACGACTTATAAGAGAACACACACTTAGTAATCCTCACGACTCCTATGGAGAAAATACACCTACGAGATCTTCACGACCCATAGGGAGAAACAACTTTATGAGACCCTTACGGCTCATGAAGTCAAAAGCCATAGTCGACAGGATCCTAACCATGTTTGCTAAGCCACCTTTTTTTGAATCGACAAAGGCAAATAATGATTCGCTCCTGGCAATGTCCCAGTGGTAGCGATGCTGATGCCTAAGATTTGTATCAAATCCCAAGCCCTTTCACGGCAAATGATGATTCGCTCCTGGCAATATTCCAGTCGTAGCGATGCTGATGCCAAAATTGGTGTCAGATCTCAAGTTCCATACTCGCAGCAAAAATAATCAGCGAGCCAAAAATGCATATGAAATAGCTGAAATGATTGGGCAACTCACAACAAAAATCAGTGAGTAAAATATATGCATATAAAAATAGCCGAAAAGATTGGGCAACTCGCAATAAAAAACAGCGAGTAAAGAAAAAGAAGAACAGCCGAAATGATTGGGCACCGTGAAAAAATAGCCGAAATGATTGGGCAATCGCGACTTTCGCGATAGAAAAAGATGAAATGATAGAGCATCACGGAAAGAAATAGAAAATGAAATGAAATTGCTACCCTGCAGGCAAGATCATGTTGACCCCTGTATACAATCCAAGAGCACAAACAGAAAGGGAACCATATCATCCCACAAGGCTCCGTCAAAGGGAAGCCAGATCTCAATGGCTACATCTACAGCCTAGAAAGCAACAACAGCGTTTTTCTTCTCGTTCCAACCAGAAGCGGATACGACGTCAGCAAAACAGAGCCACGGCAAAGTCCCCTATTTCCAAATCTCGACGGTTGACAGACAACCTAGAGACTACTTCGGAGCCACGGAGAAGTCCCAAGTTCCAAGTCTCGACGGCAGCACCCACAGCCTAGAGAGCAATAACAGCGTTCTTCCTCCCTCCAGCAGGATACAGGCGTGACATCAACAAATGGAGCCATGGCAAAGTCCCCTAGTTCTAAACCTCGACGGTTCATAGACAACCCAGAGACAATCTCGACATGCATCGCAATTGTTAGTGTATATGCCCTAGAGGCCATTACTGTATCATACTAGTTTGTATATTACTTAATGGAAGCTTGGGATATTCACAGTTGTATAGACAATCTTGCTCAAAATGGTAGTATGCTACTTGGTTTGTCTCTACTTCAATATGTGCATGTGTTTCTTTTAGCATATCGCTTATATATATATTAGTGGAGCCCTTAGGATCTTTGCTTGATTACCAGCGTTGTGATGGCAGTCACACTTGTGGGGGCTGGGTAATCTATAAGCACATCCTTATACAGGTCCCTAGTCGTAGGACTATCGAGACAGGGCATCGATACTCCGGAGTAGACTAGCGTATGCGCTTCTCATCCCAGCAGGGGAGACGGTCTGTCCCATAGCCATCAATACGTCGTACTGGAGATAGTATGCGGGTGCTCGTTAGGTTATGAGTACACTGGACAGGACTCGTCGGGAACTATTGGTTGGTATTATACCTATCGTCAGTTATCAGTTCCCAGGTGACATGAGTACAGCTTAGTCCGCTGACTTGACACTATCACTTCACCTCGAGTGTGTTCCCACTGTACTTAGATTACTACCCTACCACGGCTCAAAGGAGTCATGCAAACAGGTAGTAGTTAGGTGCAGTCCTGAAGCACTTGGAGGCAGTGACGGTTAGACAGGATTCGTCTCTCCCGGTATTGGGGGTTGATATCGCGCTATGTCTAGGAGAGCCATTACACATGTAGTCCCTGGCCAGGGCAAGCGAGATATACTGGTAGGTTTCCAGTGTTATCTCAGGGTGTTCTGGGTTACACTCCGACACAACTTGTACCATTATTAGGGGACTGGCGTTTACCACCCCCTAGGCCCGCCATGCATATTCTCAGACGAACGGACCGGACTGTACGGAGATTGTCATATACAGGCTCAGCATGAGTTCAGATGGGTTTACCTCATCGGCCTTCTTATCGACATCTACCTGGAGACCGTTACGTACAGCTAGTGCCGCTTGCGGTCTGTGGTTAAACCCACTGCCAGTGTAGTGTCGAGTCTTTAGAGTCCCACACAGAGAGTTTCCCTGCACTGAGCGAAACGTGTAGAGGCTGTATGGTTTTACGGCAGGGCTGCGATCACTTACGTGCACTAGTGTGCGTATGCTGTTCGGGCAGGCAATATTAGTGGGCTTTGGTTTAAGCCGGATCCTAGTATTGCACGGATGGATTATTTTTGTCTTCTGTGCATTCGCATTCTACGGAATGCGGATGCGGGTGTATATGCACAGTTTTGAGGAGCGAAGAAGGAGGAGGTGCCTCATTAGGGTTTTGGCAGTTGGTTCGGCCAAAACCGTTATGTGGCAGGCTCGTTAGGGTTTTGACAGTTGATTCGGTCAAAACCATTTTGAGGCGGACTCATTAGGGTTTTGGCAACTCGTTCGTTCAAAAGCCATTATGAGCCGGGGACATTATTTACTAATCTTTTCAGTGATAATTATGTGATGGCTAATTGCTTTGACCATTTGACCATATTTGTCCACACTTGACTTTGTTGACCATTTGACCAAAGTTGACTTTGACCTTCATGAGAGGTCTAGAGTTTTCTTTGGTTTTCTTTTTCTTTTTGGATTATGAAAATGGTCAAGTCATTAGTAGCCATCAACTTTATCATGGAAGGATTGGTAATGATGGTGTTTATGTATTATTGAACCATGGTGCCTTTTTTCTTTAGTTGATAATTCATTTCTCATTCTCTCTCTTGTGAGAAGAAAAGAAAAAGAGCTCCATGGTTGCTAGTTCTCCTTCATCTTCCTCCTCTTGAAAAATCCTTTGATCTCATGTGTTGAGAGAAAAAGGATCCAAATAGACAAACACTTCCATCTACCTCTTCTACATAACCTAGGACATCAAGACTAGCGATCTTGTTGCCCTAGTTGCCTCGGCTCGAGGTGGAGCTCGGTGTACAACTCTCGGGTGGATCGTCTTCAACTCAAGGAGGCCGCGGAGGTGACCAAGATCCGGATCGATCCTCGGAGCTTGGATGGACGAGCGGGACAGCGGAATGAAGACCCGAAGGACCGGTATCGTGAGGTATAATTTCTATGGTATAGTAGATAGCACCTCTAGTAGTTTGCTAGTTTGTATTTTAGCAAAGATCCGTTCTTTAGTCCATGTTGCCTTTGCACCAAAAATCGTTTTTCGCCGTTTTCGCCTCCCCGTAAGAACCGGGATGAGCAACGTAGACTTACAGTGGTATCAGAGCCAGGTTAAATATAAAATAGCAAGTTAGCAAAGTATTTAGAATATCGATCGGAAAAAAAATCACAAAACACGTCCGGGAAAAATCAACTTTCTGTCGATTTTTTATACTGCTCAAAAAATTATTTAACATACATGAAAAATCGGCTCAGGGTTTTCTAAAGATGCCCACCAAAAACGATCCACTGAACCGGTCAAAGCGCCGCGGTTCCGCGGCAAGAACATGCTTCTCGCCGCGGATCCGCGGCCAAGTTGACTCGGCCGTGGACCGAGTTTGGTGCAGTGTACTTAGTTGGAAGTTTTGGGATTTTTAATATAGTTTGTTTCTATCCAGATTTTCTAGAGAACAAATTTGTTTTTGGGGTGGTTACAAATCCGTATTTTGATCGATATTCCGTAGACTTTGGCTAATGGATATTATCTGTGATGTTATATATGTATTGAACGTCTGCTAATCGCTATACGTCGATTAGTGGGGGTTATACATATCTGTGATCTGTAATCTTGATGGTTTGTATATATGAACTCGTTGGATTGTCGCGGATGAATAGCCGAGGTAGATGTGAGATGAGAGTTTCTTTTTCTTTCATTCATTGTAAAATTTGTAAATTGATGTAATATTATTTGTTTGACCGCACATCCGGGATGAGGTTGTAGCCGCCATTGTATAATTTCTTTTTACTGTTTTTTCTCCTAGGATAGACCCAAGGTGGGGTGCACAAACTACCGGGTATCTCGAAGTGCCGAGTGGCCTACTCACGTCGTTGAGGGAGGTTGCTTCGCTTCGGCTACTTGGCGGGTAGTTTGCCGCACCCGTAGGGGTCTAGGGTGGGGTATTGGCTATTCACCGCAACCGTGTAATCCGCTTTTCATTATAGGCTCGTACGGAATGCGGATTCCTAGTATATCCAAAATGTTCATCTGTGATCTGGAATGGCTATCATTGCATCTGACGAATGTATATATCTATATATGATATCTATTTAAGCGTTGCTTATGTTTTGCATCCGCGCTAGTCCAGCCCCTGCTCTGTCGTTAGTTAAGTAACCTAACGGGTGATGACGGGACCCCGTGGCGAATGCGGATGGCATAAGCGTACGTCATATTTTCGTTGTTTTCTGCAATGGTAGGATTAAATGATGGGACGCATTAAAATTAATGCAAGAAAATAAACCAAGTAAAAGTCGTTGGAACACTTTCAAAACCACTCGGTTCTTTTCAAAACCAACTTTTAAACGCGGAGCTTGAACCACTCCTTTTAAAAGCTATCTCGTTCCATCGATTATATCAAGTTCACTACATTCATGGTTTCGCCAAAACCATTCGTAGCCATCCGTCATTTCATATGAATATTCAACAGTATTCAAGCTATGTTTGTTGACCTTCGTCAAGGCATAGTGATTGGTAGCTGTTGGGTGTTCATATGTAGCATAGATAGATGCGTTGGTTTGGGACAGTCGTATTACCTTGTTGACCTTCGTCAAGGGTATATACGGGTGGGTTCAAATTAACCTGGACAATGACGGGTAGAACTTGACATGTGACTTATGATTTGTTGACTAAAGTCAAGGTCATAAGAGCATGGGGCAAAAATCCACATCGGGAGTTTCTAAAGAAACTGAAACTTGCTAGTGCTGCATACCATTTGGAGTGTGATGATTCTGGTAGAATTCCTTCAGTTTTATCGCACGATGATATTTGGATTCCGATCCTACTGTGGGTATATGCTACTCCTCGGTAACTTTTTCACTTAACGATCAATGCTATAAACCAAGTAGGTGTCTAGAAAGGTGTTAGCGGGGATACGCCCACAGGGAAAAGAGGTTACTTAATTAAGGAACTTCGTGAAAGCGTTAGAAAACCTCCCTCGAAGTACCGACACTGGCCTGGCTGAACGGTTAAGCAAGTATTGTACGGTGAGATTGATCCCGACTAATTCTTCCTTTATGGTTTGAGGAGGGATTCGAGAGACAGTGGGAGCCATCCTGTTTAGATAAATTAAAAACCAATCTAAACTTGCAAGAGCATCATGCTGAGTGTTTTCTTCTCTCTCTCTTAATAGCAGCGACCCAGTGACCACACCTAGATTACATCTAGATAATAAAATGACTGAATCTGACTGTTATGACTGGCAAAGGTCTGTCCAGATGTCCATTGCCCATGACAAGCTGGGACACCTCTTAACTAATCCAGCCCCTGCCGTCTCAGGACCAGTTTTCCCTGTCACGGATATTGATATCCGAAGGACATCAGAAAAAGACTGTGCGAAAGCCGAGTGCCTCGTGTTAGCCTCAGTTAATGGTGCATACCAAGGGCAGCACGAGAAGATGGACTTAGTTTCTATCTTCTTCCATAACAAAGATTTATATGGAGAGCAATCTCGTATCGTAAGATATGAGACCTCGAACGAATTGCTTCCAGCGAGGTTGGCTATCGGGTCTTCTGTAGGGGGCAACGTCCTTACAGAGACCAGCTATTTTGAGCTCACGGACCTGAAGACCACGTTGAAGAACGGGTCAGATGCTGATTTGATTCTACAGTCTCTACCTTCTACCCTGAAGGAAACCAGGGAAGTAGAAGGAAAGGGAAGGGCAAAAGTTTCGGGAATGGATGTAGTAAAAAAGGGACGTTCCTATTGTTACGGGAATGAACATGGGCAGAAGGATTGCAGGGCTATCAAAGCCAGTAGCCAGAATTCGAAGCATGTTGTGGCTTCGGCTTCTGGTGTGTTTGTAATAGAGAACTGTATGTCAGTTAACCCTACTTCCTGGGTATTGGATACCGGATCAGGATCTTACATCTGTAATTCGTTACAGGCTCTGAGAAACCGTAGGGTTATCAAGATAGGTGATATGACTCTCAGGGTTGCTAACGGAATGAGCATGTACACTGAATCCGTAGGGGAATATCATCTTGGACTGACAACTGGGCAGATATTGATTCTGCGTAACTGTTTTTTTGTACCAGGTGCGACTTGTAATATCATATCTGTATCCTTACTTTCTAAGGAAGGATATGATTTTACTTTTGTAAGCGATGTTGTCAACATCCACCAAAATCAAGTTCTGATTGGGTCAGGTACATTAGAAAACGGGATATACGTATTGAATCAAGCTCAGATCTTCAGTGTCCAGAACACACTTAAAAGAAAGTCTCCGGAAACAAATCAGGCTTTCTTATGGCATTGTAGACTGGGTCATATTAATGAGACACGGTTGACAAAGTTACATAAAGAGAGATACTTGAATCCGTTCGAGTATCAATCTTATGCCACTTGTGAATCTTGTCTCATGGGAAAGATGACAAAGACTCCGTTCACTGGACACGGAGAAAGAGCAAGCGGGCTCTTGGGACTCATACACAGTGATGTGTGTGGTCCAATGTCTACACATGCGCGAAGTGGTTATTCATACTTCATTACTTTCACAGATGATTTCTCTAGGTATGGACATGTCTTCCTAATGAAGCACAAATCCGAGGCCTTTGAGAAATTTCAGGAATACAAGAATGAAGTTGAAAAACAAACAGGCAAAAGTATAAAAACACTGAGATCTGATCAAGGTGGTGAATACTTGAGTGCCGAGTTTCTGGACTACTTAAAAGAGAATGGAATTCTCTCTCAGCTTACTCCTCCATACACACCACAACACAACGGTGTATCGGAAAGGCGGAATCGAACCCTATTGGATATGGTTCGTTCCATGATGAGTAAGGCTGAGTTGCCGCGATCTTTCTGGGGTTATGCACTAGAAACAGCTGCATATCTCTTAAACAAAGCTCCCACCAAGACTGTGCCTACCACCCCATATCAGATATGGAGTGGGAAGAAACCCTGTCTTAAGTATCTTAAGACATGGGGATGTCCAGCTTTTGTAAAGAAGTAGCATGCGGAAAAACTCGAGGCACGCTCAGTACTGTGTAAGTTTGTGGGATACCCAAAGAACTCCAGGAGGTATCTTTTCTATTCCGCAGAGGAACAAAAGGTTTTTGTTTCTCAGCATGCCCACTTCTTGGAAACTAAATTTTTAGAAAATCAGATAAGTGGGAGCGCAATAGAACTGGAAGAAATTCCAGAACCACAAGTTATTACTGAAAACTTGGAAGAACCAGAAGTTTCAAAAGAACCGGACATCCCAACGCCACTCCGCAGGAGTAGTAGGCAGTCTCATCCGCCTGAAAGATACTACGGTTTTCTCATAGACGGGGATAGAGAGGATTGCACCGTTGACTATGGTGAGTCTACTAGCTTCCAGCAAGCCATTCAGAGCGGTGACTCGGTAAAATGGCTAGATGCAATGCGGACCGAGATGGAGTCCATGTACACCAACAAAGTTTGGACTTTGGACTTTGCTCCAGAAGGGGTAAAACCCGTAGGCTGCAAATGGATCTTCAGAAAGAAGATTGGTGTAGATGGGCAGGTTGAAACCTATAAAGCTAGACTTTTTGCAAAGGGTTTTCGTCAAAGACCTGGTTTGGACTATGACGAGACCTTTTCTCCAGTGGCTATGCTCAAATCCATTCGGATCCTTCTTGTCATTGCTGCTTTCCACGATTATGAAATCTGGCAGATGGACGTAAAGATGGCTTTCCTAAATGGAAATTTAGAAGAGTGCGTCTATATAGATCAGCCGGAGGGATTCATTCAGAGTGGGAGCAGCGGTAAAGTATGCAAGTTGCTCAAGTCCATCTATGGACTGAAGCAGGCATCGCGGAGTTGGAACATCTGCTTTAATGATACTGTCAAGGAATTCGACTTTATAAAAAACCCAGATGAACCATGCATTTACAGTAAGATTGTAGGGAGAACTGTGGTATTCCTCGTCTTGTACGTGGATGACATTCTCCTAATAGGAAATGATATTCCTATGCTACAGTCAGTCAAAGGATTCTTGTCACAGAGGTTCTCCATGAAGGACCTGGGCGATGCCAACTACATTCTGGGGATCTAGATCTATCGTGATAGATCTAAGAGGATGTTGGGACTTTCACAGTTCAGGTACATCGACACCATACTGAAAAGATTCAGTATGGAAGATTCCAAGCGCGGTAATTTACCGGCTTGTCACGGGATCACCCTCTCCAAAGAGATGTCTCCCAAGACTGATTTGGAAAGGGATCGCATGTTTATTATACCCTATGCTTCTGCAGTAGGATCTATAATGTATGCGATGTTATGTACCAGACCAGATGTAGCATACGCATTGAGCGTTGTAAGCCGGTATCAGTCGGACCCAGGGGAGAAACACTGGATAGCGGTAAAGAACATTCTCAAGTACCTGAGAAGGACTAAGGAGATGTTCTTGGTGTATGGCGGAAAAGACCTCCAGATCGAGGCCTTTGCTGACTCCAGCTTCCAGAGTGACAAGGATGACTCCAAGTCTATGTCGGGTTATGTCTTTACCCTCAATGGAGGGGCGGTTTGCTGGAAGAGTTCCAAGCAGGAGATCGTTGCTGACTCAACTATGGAAGCGGAGTACATAGCTGCTTGCGATGCCGCAAAGGAAGCTGTCTGGATGAAGAAGTTCCTCATGGAGCTTCAGATGGTTCCTACCATTATTGATCCAATACCGCTGTATTGCGACAACAACGGCGCTATAGCTTTAGCGAAGGAACCCAGGTCCCATCAGAAGTCCAGGCACATTTTGAGGTGGTACCACCTGATCAGGGAGATCGTAGATCGTCGGGAGATCGAGGTGAAGAGAGTAGATTCGGAAAATAACACTGCAGATCCACTCACGAAGGCCCTACCCCAGACTCAGTTCGAGCGGCTGATCAAGATGATAGGTCTTCGATACGCCAGTACATGGTCTTAGTGCAAGTGGGAGATTGTTAATGTATATGCTCTAGAGGCCATTACTGTATCATACTAGTATGTATATTACTTAATGGAAGCTTTGGATATTCACAGTTGTATAGACAATCTTGCTCAAAATGGTAGTATGCTACTTGATTTGTCTCTACTTCAATATGTGTGTGTTTCTTTTAGCATATCGCTTATATACATATTAGTGGAGCCCTTAGGATCTTTGCTTGATTACCAGCGTTGTGATGGCAGTCACACTTGTGGGGGCTGGGTAATCTATAAGCACATCCTTATACAGGTCCCTAGTCGTAAGACTATCGAGACAGGGCATCGATACTCCGGAGTAGACTAGCGTATGCGCTTCTCATCCCAGCAGGGGAGATGGTCTGTCCCACAGCCATCAGTACGTCGTACTGGAGATAGTATGCGAGTGCTCGTTAGGTTACGAGTACACTGGACAGGACTCGTCGGGAACTGTTGGTTGGTATTATACCTATCGTCAGTTATCAGTTCCCAGGTGACATGAGTACAGCTTAGTCCGCTGACTTGACACTGTCACTTCGCCTCGAGTGTGTTCCCACTGTACTTAGATTACTACCCTACCACGGCTCAAAGGAGTCATGCAAACAGGGAGTAGTTAGGTGCAGTCCCAAAGCACTTGGAGGCAGTGACGGTTAGATAGGATTCGTCTCTCCCGGTATTGGGGGTTGATATCGCGCTGTGTCTAGGAGAGTCATTACACATGTAGTCCCTGGCCAGGGCAAGCGAGATATACTGGTAGGTTTCCAGTGTTATCTCAGGGTGTTCTGGGCTACACTCCGACACGACTTGTACCGCTATTAGGGGACTGGCGTTTACCACCCCCTAGGCCCGCCATGCGATATTCTCAGACGAACGGACCAGACTGTACGGAGATTGTCATATACAGGCTCAGTATGAGTTCGGATGGGTTTACCTCATCGGCCTTCTTATCGACATCTACCTGGGGACCGTTACGTACAGCTAGTGCCGCTTGCGGTCTGTGGTTAAACCCACTGCCAGTGTAGTGTCGAGTCTTTAGAGTCCCACACAGAGAGTTTCCCTGCACTGAGCGAAACGTGTAGAGGCTGTATGGTTTTACGGCAGGGCTGCGATCACTTACGTGCACTAGTGTGCGTATGCTGTTCGGGCAGGCAATACTAGTGGGCTTTGGTTTAAGCCGGATCCTAGTATTCCATGGATGGATTAGTTTTGTCGTCTGTGCATTCGCATTCTACGGAATGCGGATGCGGGTGTGTATGCACAGTTTTGAGGAGCGAAGAAGGAGGAGGTGCCTCATTAGGGTTTTGGCAGTTGGTTCGGCCAAAACCGTTATGTAGCAGGCTCGTTAGGGTTTTGACAGTTGATTCGGTCAAAACCATTTTGAGGCGGACTCATTAAGGTTTTGGCAATTCGTTCGTTCAAAGCCATTATGAGCCGGGGACATTATTTACTAATCTTTTCAGTGATAATTATGTGATGGCTAATTGCTTTGACCATTTGACCATATTTGTCCACACTTGACTTTGTTGACCGTTTGACCAAAGTTGACTTTGACCTTCATGAGAGGTCTAGAGTTTTTTTTGGATTTCTTTTTCTTTTTGGATTATGAAAATGGTCAAGTCATTAGTAGCCATCAACTTTATCATGGAAGGATTGGTAATGATGGTGTTTATGTATTATTGAACCATGGTGCCTTTTTTCTTTAGTTGATAATTCATTTCTCATTCTCTCTCTTGTGAGAAGAAAAGAAAAAGAGCTCCATGGTTGCTAGTTCTCCTTCATCTTCCTCCTCTTGAAAAATCCTTTGATCTCATGTGTTGAGAGAAAAAGGATCCAAATAGACAAACACTTCCATCTACCTCTTCTACATAACCTAGGACATCAAGACTAGCGATCTTGTTGCCCTAGTTGCCTCGGCTCGAGGTGGAGCTCGGTGTACAACTCTCGGTTGGATCGTCTTCGACTCAAGGAGGCCGCGGAGGTGACCAAGATCCGGATCGATCCTCGGAGCTTGGATGGACGAGCGGGACAGCGGAATGAAGACCCGAAGGACCGGTATCGTGAAGTATAATTTCTATGGCATAGTAGATAGCACCTCTAGTAGTTTGCTAGTTTGTAGTTTAGCAAAGATCCGTGCTTTAGTCCATGTTGCTTTTGTGCCAAAAATCGTTTTTCGCCGTTTCCGCCTCCTCGTAAGAACCGGGGTGAGCAACGTGGACTTACAGCCATATTGCAGACACAATGTCAACCAACGAAGCAAAGGAAAATCCCTCGCTTCAGAGTCTTGACGTCAACTCAAATGAAACCTGAAAAGACTATCGGAGATCATCCCACACCAGCGCGGAGTGGTCATGACTCATCGGGGCTCCCAAACTGAGCCAAATCTCAAGTAAAAAGCGATATGGAATATCCCTAACACTTGCTCTTTCGACGGTAATATCACCTGGAAGATTACTTGAAGACGTCTTGTCCAGCTCTTGAAGGGATCAGAGACACGACGGTCGCGGAGCTACCCGAACAGCAAGACTGCATATCAGGGAATATATCGGCCAACACGACGGTGCGATGGGTAAAAAAACCCTAGTACCACAGACCCTAACGGACTTCTATTAGCAGGATTTAACTGTGACGTTAGGAAACCCTTATAAGAACTTCTCGATTCATCTCGACTCGTGAGGAAATTAATGTCCTTACGAGAACTTCTCGATTCATCTCGACTCGTAAGGAAAAGCCCTAGGCAATGGGGATAAGGACATGTTTCCTAAGTATTGGGGCCCTGCAAGTCGGTCTAAGATGGACTATTGCATACTATTCATGGGCCACACTCTCCAAAGTCAAAAATTGATGAGGAGGAAAACAACCACTTACGAGTCCTATCGACTTGTAAAGGGGAAAAATTCTCTTGTGAGATCTTTACGACTCTCAAGTGAAAACACACACTTAGGAGTCCTTATGACTTCTAGGGAGAAAATACACCTATGGGATCCTCTTGACTCGTAGGGAGAAAATTCTTTATGAGACCCTCACGGCTCATAAAATTGAAAAGTTTTAGGCGGCAAATCTGAACCTGTTTCCTAAACCATCGTTGCCCTGCAAGGAGATCAAAGTAGGCTATCTACAAGATGCATTTGCTAAAGGGACACGCCCATAAAAAATGAAATATGTCTTTTATTCATAAATTCAAGTGAATCCAAGATACATTTCACAAAAGAATCAAAATGAATACATGTTATTCATAAACCGCAAGTTTATAAAAAAAAAAGGGGGTACAAAAGACGGTTATTGAGGAGGAGGCGTCTTCAACAAATCAACAAGCCGCTCGCGCGCTCCTCTCAATCTTTTCTCGTGATCGGCCGCCGCGGCCAACTCCACTTCAACTTGAGCCCGTTGTCGCAGACAGAACGAAAGATTTTCATCGGTTCCTAGCATGGCTACTTCGCAGTCCTGCACGACCCGCTCAGTAGAGTTAAGCGTCCGCCTCAGCGTCAACCCATCCGAAATACACCTCTAGAGATTGTCGAAGACAACTTTTAATTGCGCAGCATTCGCTTCAACCTGGGTGCGTAACCAGGCAGATTCGCTTGAAGCCACTTCATGTTCCTTTCGCCTCAAGATCGCCTCTTGTTCAAAATGGCAAATGAAAGGAACACTACGCTCGACCCACGCAGCCAATTGGGAGTTCGAAGCTAATACTTCAGGAGCGAGACGCTTGAGCTCAATCTCATGCAGACAAGCCTCGATCTTTCTGCAGTAATCAACCCAAGAGCCGACGAGATCTTCATCATGGAAGTTCACGAGTGTCCCCAGCATTGGATTGACTTCAACAGCAAAATCTATAGCAGAACTGAGGGCCTCGGCATCGAGATCTTCGATAAATTCGCTCAACGTTCGCCGGCTATTCGCAGCGCCCCGGGAAGATGTGCGTTTAGCAAAGGGCCCTGTCGGCATTGGAATGCAAGACTCAAAGGGAGCTGGATCCGGTGCAGTTATTGCAAAGCAAATTATGGTCAAATGTCAACTCAGGAAGTAAATAAAATACACGAGAGATGGAGTCTACTATACCGGCTGTGGCAGGTGGCAGAATGGGGAGTACCGGAGGCGCGGCTATCCTCTCGTCTCCTCCTCCGATCCGTGACGCTGCGATCGATATAAAGAAGACTTAGCAACAGTATGGCTATTCATAAAAGAGAGAGGGAGACATTAGCTGAAGAATATACTAACCAATACCAGCAGGCGGAATGACTTCCGACTAGAAGGAGAAATGCGGGTTCAACACCTGGTATAGATGGTCGAAAAGGACTCCTGCAGAGTTGCGACTATATACTGTCAATACAAGGAAGATGGTATCCACAGTTAAACTAAATAAGTCGCAAACCCATACCTTCCAATATTTGAGAGGACACGAGAGAAGGCGAAGGGACAGCGACAGTCAGAGCAGCGACTGGTGATGCTTCTTCGGATAGCACAGCCTAGGGATTCATCGCGCCTGTACCCAAGACAAACAAAATATCATTAGAAAGGATGAACAAGATTGAAAAGCTTGAAAATAGCGACTCAGTGATTACCTGATAAATCAGGGACCGAAACCATGGTGGAGGCGTCACCGAGTGTAACGACTTCTTCGCTCTCTCTCAGATGAGTAGATTCCGCACCCATAGCTTCATCCCCTGACTCGACGAGGGCCGTCATGACGCTTGCGACGCCCGCCGACATAAAGGAGCCACAGGGAGAAAGGGCAACGGTCTGGACAGTCCCAGATTCCAGAGAGAGGGTAGCAACTTTGGGCACGGTAACCGCCAGGGTTTCACCCGTCATCCCATCACCAAGACTTGGCCCTGCAGAAAATGCATATGTCAAAATTCAAAGATCAAGTTTTATTAAAAGACTCAGCGTTACGTTACCTTGGAGCAGCTTTTCGGTTTCTTCCCGAGCCGCGCGTGCAACCTATCTACGGGCAGTAGACAACGCAGAGGGAACATCCGCCGAAGGAGTATCAGCGAGCGGAATGCTGCTTGAGCCTACACCCACGGCCAAACTGGCATCGCGTTCCCTCGCCGCATGCTTCCTACGCTTCCTTTTGGTCTGAGCAGTGAGAAATGATCTCCTCAAGACCTCTGACAAAGGGACGTCATTGTCCGAACCAAGCTCTGACTCTGGAGCCGTTACGGCATCCGTCATCGGCTGCTTTTGTAAAGCCTCCTGCGGCAAAGTTGGGAGAGTTAGGGCCACAATAGCTAGCTCTGGAAGTTTTTGCCGCATCGCTGCTCGGGATCGGCACTGCACTTGAATAACTCGCGTCAAGGTATTCCCTGCAACAAGATGAAAGAGAGGGTCAGAGCACGAATAAAAAAAGGAATAAAGGCGTAATGAACTGAATGTTACCAAGGCCCAAAGAAGCGCGGAGCCTCTCTTCCTCTTCGAATGTCTTGAGGGAAGCCGTGAGAGCCTCTTCGGCAGAAATACCTGTTGAAGAAGAAAGCGTCAGTAGAAGCATAATAAAATAAGATAGCCGCGGAAGAATGTAACTGAAGTATACCTGACTGCGCGATAGTGATCAGTGCCGCTTCATCACGAGCCAGTCACTCAGAAGACACAAAGGCAGCCTGGAGATCAGTATCATCTGCAGGCGCGATGTATAAACCCTCATTGGTCCCATACTCGCACAAACCCTCGCTGTAAGAAGCATGTGGCTCCTGGCCAAATATGACGTCGGCAAAAAACAGCGACTTCTTCTTCTTTTGTGAGCGAGCGCCAGCGGCCGATGACAAAAGCTTGCGCTTAACGGGCATTTTTAAGCGGCGGGTCTCGATTTCCATACCAACGCCAGACTCCGGGGACACTATAGCTACCGTTTCTATAGGTACACGGGGTAAAGGCTTCTCAGGGAAAGTGCACGGGACCACAACCGCAGCAGCTTCTCTTGAGGAAGGACGAACGGTGGTCCGTCGCTTCAAAGAAACTGCTGGATTACCAGCTGGGACAGCATCCTTGTGATCAAGCAATAGCCGCCTCTCTTCTCTGATAACAGCACTTGTCGTATGCTGATACCATGCCATATAGGCGTTCGAAGCTTTCGGCACGTACCTTGGATCGCTAATGAGAAAGCTAGACCCCGTGTTTAGCCGCATGAAGTGGTGCAGCGCGCGGCGGATACCCTCTTCCGTAGCAACCGGCTCAGCTAAGAAAGCTTCAAGCGGGACACCCTGATCGTAACCCGACTGTTGAGCAAAACGGTGTAGGTTATACCTTATGAACAGTGCCGAGGAGCCTTGCCTGAACACTAGAAAGCTTGTCCTGATCGAATATAAGTGAAAGATCCCCCGGGCATTCAACGTAGGAGCCCGGTCTTTGAAAGTATCGCGCAGCGGTTGCACTGCCTTGGTGGATTCCTTGCCGATAGTTAAGACTCTGTCAACAAAAGTCATACTATCCCTAACTATACGTGGGAGAAGGATCAGGCGTCAAGCTTCTCGCTGCGACAGATCTAATGCGGAAGCATCCACTAAAAACATGACCCGGGGAAAGTTATAGCTGTCGTACAAGCGGGGCCGTTTGTGGACTCCGAAAGCACCAAGCATGTGCATTTCGACCCAAGACGTGAAGTAGTGCAGCGGAAGATGCACAGGTTTTACTCCAGGTTGAGTAGTATCTGCTGCTAAGCTCAGGCCGTGGTATAGATGAGCCAGCCCGGCAATCCCAACGGCCACACGCGTCCCCGCAACCATATGGTGGGCTGGGTAAAAGACTGACGGCCTCATATAGCGAGGGTGCATCGGAAGCACGAACCAGTTCAACCACAAGCCAATAAACCCCAAGAAGAACGTCTCTTCATCGACGTCTGAAACAGCAAGCTCTGCGAAAGGAACAACCGGGGTGTTCGGAATAAAGAAGCTTCTTAAATCTGCTTCCGTCGTCGGCTGGTTATCCAAACCAAAACCAAACGGGTCGTCAAGCTTGGCGAATTTTGCAGCTTGTTTTAATAAGACTTCTGGGCGAAGAAAGCGAGCGATGAAGTCTGTGAAGCTGACTCCATGCCCTCCAGGCTCTAGAAATAGGCTCTCGTAAATATTCAACACCATGATCAGACTTGGGAATCAATGTTGAATGAAATTCTTTGGGGTAAGGCCCATCACCACTGATTTGGTGGCGAAGATGTACTCGTCAGGGCGAAGTATCTCCTCGTAATGTTCCCCTCTGACGAGTAAGCCGTAGATCTCCGCGAACTCCTCCAAGGAGATTGAAACTTCCTGATCTGATAGAAGAAAGGTGTGAGTCGGGATATTCCATTGTTCCAAGAAAGCTTTGACCCACCATACAGGGGGCGTGGAATACTGGAAAAGAGATGCATAAATCGCGGGGTACAACCGGATCTTCAGCAGCAGCGATTTCTTGGCCGATGTATCGAGCCCACTGCAGATATCCGGCTGAATGGCGAGGAGTCAAGCCAATCATGTACACTTTTCCCTAAGGACGCGAGTCTCCTTGACATATGCGTCGCCCTAAAATATTCAAAGCCATCGGCGGCTGTACAGGTATTGAAGCCATAGAAGGCTGAAGGTGACCCTTTGAGGTCCAGTTGACCTCCTCTGTGGCGTAATTCACCTGAGGCAGGTCGGCATAGTGAATCGCTGAAATGGGTTCTGAGGGCACTGCGCAAGAAAAACTACGCCGGCCCTGGATGATTTGATTATACCACGAACCCCATAGATGAAGAGATTTCTGCTCCGGGTCGTGATCTTTAATGAGCACGAAGACTTCCCTATCCACGGGCACGTCAGATAAGGCGCTCTCTGAATGAAAAAAAGGAAAGGAAGAATCGAAATCCATGGTACCTACACGAAAAAAGGCGAAGGTTAGTTGCCAACGCTATTCTGACATTTAGTACTTTAAATTTTTACCACACTGCAATGCAGGAGAAAGGGACCAAGGGGGGACCCACAAAATCAAAGTGACGACTCATCATTGATGAGACAGTCATTCATTAAGGAGAAAATCCTAAAAGAATTCTCATTTAATGAAAGACTCATTGCGCCAAGGAGTTGAACTCTCTCGAGAGCAGTGCTCTGTAGACAGAATTTACTTCTGTCAATTAAGAAGGGAATAAATTTCCCCAAAAAATTCTAAAGAGCTATGCTCTGTAAGACCCCAAGATCTTTAAAAATCGGAAGTAGAAATCCTAGAAACTCTAAGAGTTCTTCATTAACGGGTTAAGAAATCCTAAAAAAAGATTTATTTAGATCTATGATCTAAGAAGAACAAAGCTCTGTTCTAATTAACGGTTTAAAGAAACCCTAAAATATATCTTAAAAGATCGGTGATCTAAGAAGAGCAAAACTCTGTTTAATGGGTTCGATTATGATCCTTACCAAAAAATTTAGGCAAAGTTATAACTCTAAAAGAGTTTCCTTGGATAGAGATCTAAGCTCTGGAAAGAGAATTGAATTCTCAGATAGAAGAAAATGGAAGATGAACAGCAGTCATCTCAAGGGCCAAAGGCCCTACTTATAGGCATGGGAAGATGATCCAATTTCCAAGAAGATCCAACGGTAGAAAAGCTGCCACCGCTACACACACGTGTAAGCCACGTGAGCGCAACGGTGGGGGTCATTTGTTTCCCCCCAAATAAAAAAGCAAATCTCTGTTCAAAATTTGAAAGAGGCAGCGCCTCACGTGCCTTGCACGAGGGCGCCAGCGCCGAGAGTTAAAATACACTGATGCAGCGCCTCACGTGCCTTACATGAGGGCGCCAGCGCCGAGAGTTAAAAAACTCTGATGCAGCGCCTCACGTGCCTTGCACGATGGCGCCAGCGCCGAGAGTTAAAAAAAACTCTGAGGCAGCGACTCATGTGCCTTGCACGAGGGCACCAGCGCCGAGAGTTAAAAAACTCTGAAGCGACGCCTCACGTGCCCTGCACGAGGGCGTCGGCGCCAGAACTAAAAGTTCTCTGCAGATTGATCAAAGATCCAACGGAGATGATAAATTATCAAAACACAGAATTAAATTCTGATTGAGGAAATACTCCTCAAATCTTTCTAAATAAGAAAGATTACACTCTCTAAAACAGAGCACCGTTGGATTAAAGATCCAATGGTGATTAAAAATCACCAATCTACAAAATAAGCTCTGTAGGGGAAAATATTTTCCCAATCTTTCTAAACAAGAAAGATTATGCTCTGTAAAACAGAACACCGTTGGATTAAAGATCCAATGGTGATTAAAAATCACCAAGCTACAGAATAAGCTCTATAGGGAAAAATATTTTCCCAATCTTTCTAAACAAGAAAGATTACACTCTGGAAAACAGAGCACCATTGGATTAAAGATTCAATGGTGATTAAAAATCACCAATCTACAGAATAAGCTCTGTAGGGGAAAATATTTTCCCAATCTTTCTAAATAAGAAAAATTATGCTCTGTAAAACAGAGCACCGTTGGATTAAAGATCCAATGGTGATTAAAAATCACCAAGCTACAGAATAAGCTCTGCAGGGGAAAATATTTTCCCAGTCTTTCTAAACAAGAAAGATTATGCTCTGTAAAACAGAGCACCGTTGAATTAAGGATCCAATGGTGATTAAAAAATCACCAAGCAACAGAATTAGCTCTGTATGGAAAATATTTTCCCAATCTTGTTAAAAACAAAAAAAATATCTTCTGTAAAACAGAAGTCTTTGGATCAAAGATCCAACGGTGGATAAAATCTCCAAATCAATTGAGGATCTCTCAATGAGAGATTTCTCTAACTAAATCAACAAACTTGCCTCCACTATATAAAGGCCCCAAGACATCAAATCTTGTACAGAGAACACCCCCCCCCAAACTTCAAGTTCAAAAAGAAGTGCAAGCAAAAAGAGCTTTAAGAGAGAAGAAAGAAGAAGAACTTTCTTCAAGGTAAATAGAGATCATAGTATCCCATCTGCATACCCAAGGGTTTAACCCTTATAAAAGAACATAGTTCTTTCCCTGAATCTGAGATCCATGAGACAATTCTCCCACAAATGAGAATTTAATTCTCATAGGAATGAATTTTTTCTTGGGGATTAAAGATACAGGGGAGAACAAAGATTTGAACTCTTCAGAAAAATGCATAAAGAAGGAAACAGCGCCGAGCGCCTGACGTGCCCCCTCATGTGGGCACTGTTTAATAAGAAATGCCTAGCACTCATCGATTGGCGCCCAGCGCCAAGCTCCCCGCGTGCCCCTCACGTGGGCGCTCCTAAAATAAAGAGTGCTTAGCACTCAGTGGTTGGCGCCCAGCACCAAGCGCCCCACGTGCCCCTCACGTGGGCGCTAATAAAACAAAGAGTGCTCTGCACTCAATGGTCGGCACTCGACGCCAAACGCCTCATGTGATCCCTCACATGGGTGTTGTTTAACATAAAGCGCTCTGCAAACAGAGCCTAGCACCATAAAGGGTGTTTAACACTCCATAAAAAAACAAAAAAAAATAGGGTAAGCGTCAGAGCCTATATCAACACTCAGCATTGTTGCACAGAAAAGGGACCGAGCCCAAACAATTGTTTAACACTTTATTTAAAAACTGAATGGGCTGAGTCCAAGTTGACCAGAAGTCCCTAATTCAGATCAATCGAGCCTATGTGCTCACAATTTTTCTAATTGGTCTTAGTCCCAAGCCCAACTATAGATCTTCCAACAGACATTAGTTCGAGAGTACATCTCCCTACACCTCTGATGTATGTCATTGTAATTCTTCAACGTCTTCAGAGAGGTGGCGGGTCCCGACAATCAAACAATTCCTTGGACCGTAATGTCCTTAAACTAGTTCTGGACCGTAATGTCCTTAAACTAGCTGTGGACCGTAACGTCCCTAAACTAAAACGATAAAGCCCATATGCTCTTTCGTTGGATCAAAAATGATCCTAAACCCCCGTTATGTAGATCTTAGTCCAATATCGGATTAACGTATCCTTAACAAATATTTAAGTTGATCTTAATCCCAAATGAGATTAACGATCCTTAAATCAAACCAAACCTAAATCTAAGAAAATACGAATTTGGACTAATCTACGCCCTACAGGCGACAACACAAATTAGTCTCCGTATACAATCCACAGTCAACAAAAAATAAAATAAACACACACGACACGAAGTGACCTTTTGGAGCAGGAGAAAGTGGTTATCGCTATGCGGTAACGTAATTAACTGCAGGGGCTTGCGCCTGCAGGAAAAAGCTTCCCCACAATCAAAAACCCCTCGCAAACGAGGGGGAGTCTGACGAAGTCTGCTACAATGGCCGCATCTATCCAAACCTCCGATACACGGCGCCATAAATCAACTTAGCATCTTCGGAGAGGTGGACAAATAAAACCAAATAGTATCTGCCCCCAAACTCAGGCAAGACGACCTACGTGGTTTTGTCTCTATTTTCGACGGTAAACAACCGCTTTCATGAATTGACTTAGAAACGAGTTTGTGAGGACCGATATTATATATTTTGTGACTCTGGGTGTCGTGCTCGTGTGAGCCGGCCTTTCTTATGTTGCTTTATCTCTTTTATGTTGTTTTCATTTTATTGTCTATTTCTTCGCTACGGCGTCGTATATATGCATGTGGTGATTGTTTTCCTCCTTTGGGCGTGATTTGCTCTCGTTTGTGGATGCTTTATTTATATCATGTGCTTGTACCCGTTTCGGGGCTAGTTTTATAAAGGAGGTGTTGCAAAAAAAAATTTAAAAATAAATTTAAGCTTTAAGATTTTTACTTGAGATTTCCAAATGTTTTTATCACTTACTTCTTTTATGGTTTAGATTTCTGGGATTTTGACTTACTTAAATTGTGTTACGCCTGTTGACGTCACGTAGTTTAAGTGCCGGTCACGTGCCAAAATTTGAGTCATGACAAAGTTGGTATCAGAGCGCTAGGTTTTACCTTTCGAAGTGTAGGATGACCTTAGTATGATGGAGTAGGTAGCTTAAGCAGAGTGACGTAGCTTGTGTATGTTCCGCGGCATACTTACGACACGGTACTCCGCCTAAGTGATCTTAGGACATATTGCTTGTAATTCCTTCCTTGATTTCCATGTATCCTTATGATTCGATTTCAATGTTCATATAGAATCCTGTTTTCATTTCCAGCCATTATGCTGCCGAAGACTACGAGGGCGCAAAGAGCTGCCGCGAGAGCCGGGGTCAGGGTAGGCTTGTCAAAGACAAGGACTGACCAGGGCGGTACGCCTATTCCACAGGAGCGGATTGATCCACCTTCAATAGATCGTATTACTAGGCCAGAGGCCGGTATGCAGGATTTGTGCCAGATGATGGGGTCGTTGGTTGAGGCCAGTCGAGCGCAGGATAGGAGGTTGTCCCACCTGTCACGGGGACTGCGATGGTGTCTAATGTTCAGGCAGTCGTACTTACAGCTACGGAGGTTATCACCGTATCATTATCTGAGTTCATGATACTGAAGCCTCCGGTTTTCACCAGCACCGATGCAGCTGAGGATCCCTAGTTGTTTATCGATCAGATGGCCAGGATCTGTCGTTCGCTAAGATGCTCCGACGCGAGATGGGTAGAGTTCGAGAGTTTTCGTCTGGAGGGTCTTGCCCAGACCTGGTGCGAGTCGTTAGAAAGGGGCAGAGTGTTCATATCAGATTTTTGCATTTTCATACCGCCCAATTTTTATCACATTGCTTATCGGTAGATACTCTTGAGCCGTGTTTGCTAGTAAAATGCAGGATACAGGTTCTCGGTTCTAAAACGGTGAAATTCATGGAAAACACGACAAAATCCGGGTTCCTGCCAACCACTGAGAAAACACGGTCTCCGCTCTTCATCCGTATGTTGCCAGATACCAGTTTAGGGAGACAAAATGACAAATCAATTGTCACCTTCATGCACAAAGCACTATGGCAACACCAAGACCAAGAAATCTACGCGGAGCTCAAGAAAATCCATGTCAAAAGTCCACCTTTCCCTCAACAGAAATTCTAGAAGAAATGTGAAAGTATTTTCAGAAAATACATGTACCAGACAAGAGGGGACAGCAGACCAGGGAAGTACCAAGAAGCCCACACCCTGACTCTACTATAGTGCGGCGGATCCGCGGCCAATAGAGGGTCTAGGCCGCAGATCCGCGGCCGTACTGGCGCCTTAGGAGGTCAAACTTCAGGGGTAGATTGGTCTTTTTATGATGGTTCTGAATGTTGCCCTAGATCTCCAGCTTCCTGCCTATAAATAGTCCAGAACTTTGTGAAGGAAGAGGTCCATAATCTTGTATTCTTTTTCTAGGTTTTAGAATACATGTTCTTCTTCTTCTCATCTCTTCTCCATTAAAACTTGTAGTGAGCTTTGTGAGTGAAGAATGGTGAATAAAGAAGTTCATTTTATTTTCATGCTTATCTTGTTCTTTCTATAATTGTTGTAATTTTCATTTGTTAACTAGTTGTTGTTATTTCGTGTTGTTTCTTTCTTCTCTCTTTTTCTTTATCCTTAAAACGACTATGATGCTTACGCTCGATCCTCGCCAAGGTGAGGTCGCAAATAGCTAGTTGTTATCTTCTAATCTCTTTCTTTCTATCTTCCTCTTTTGTTTTGTTTTATTTTTCCGTATCATGATGTGTGAGTGGTTTAATACTTGTTAGGGTAGGATAAGGGAAGTTTGAGAGAAGGAAATCTCTCTCACTCTTTCCTTGCCCAACAGCTTAATTCGACTCCCGTTAATTGAACCACAATCCGCTCCTTACAGCACCCTATCCTACATGATAGCGGTGATTCCGTAGTGAGACCGGTTGTGGTTGAATTAACCGGAGGTTATGGCTAAGAGCCAAGAACGGACGGACAAGCACCAAAAGGGAGAACTTATGCGTTGAAAAGCCTAGCTTATACTCGCAAGTTCCTTCCTAGTCGTGCTAATCCCCGTTGTTGCCGATTACCGTAACACCGATATTAAGAGGGGCAACGAAAGATGTGGAGACTCCTAACTCAAACTAACCTAATCCTAACCCTAACAAGCTCTCTTTACATATCATTTTACCGCTTAACTAATCACAACAAAATCTGAAAAACTGGACTTAACTCGTTAAAGCACATAGAAAAAGATTTCCCTCTCCCTGCGGACGACCCGTACTCAACCGGCTAGCTACGAGCGAAACCGTCTTGATTGCGGTATTTAACTAAAACTTGAACACGCAGAATCGCTAACAATCAAATGGCGCCGTTGCCGGGGAGACGGTAGTTTATTTCCTTGTGTAATTTCGGGTTAACTTGTGAATATAACCGAAAAAACAAAACAAAAAAATATACATTGTAAAAAACCATCTTGTTATTTTTGATTAGTTTTTGTGCAAGTGTGCAGGAAAATACGAAGTTCGGGCTCAGTGGCCAAAGACGTCGGATAATACGGAGTTCAAGTACAGTGCCAAAGACGTGGGAAGATAGACCCACATTTCGCGGCTACACCGCGACGGATCAAAACGGAACAAACGGTCTACTGTCAAGATCTGGAGCAGGTACAGTGAGCAAATAAAAATTCAGAAGATCCATACAAGCATAGGACAAACACAGGAGCTCACACCAAAAACCCAGAAGCCCAACTCCCTGTTACTGCCGCGGAACCGCGGCAATAGAGGGCGTAGGCCGCGGATCCGCAGCCACTTGGTGCCTTTGGGCTGCCAAATTCTCTCTGTAAGTCTCTCTCCTCTCTCCCACTCCTCTGGACTCCAATAAATTGTGTTTTCTGCAGCCTTCTTTGCGCAAACTCTTCTCCCCCTTCCAATAAACTGTTCTTGTGCAGGATTCTTTGCGCCGCGCTAAAATAAAAATTGTTTGCAGTTGATTTGTTACCGCTTTGCATTCTTTAATACGGACTTAAGGGGCTTGAAACCAATCCAGATTGGGTGGGGATTTCATCACCCTTCCCAGGACCCCAAAAATCACAAAAGCATATGCATTGCCCATTGTAAATTAAAAAATACTAGACTTTAGCCCTAAGGACTTCGCACTCATTAGGAGAAGATAAACCTCGTTTAACGGTATATTGTTTATGGGGTGTCTAGGAAAGTGTTAACGGCGCAACCGCCAAAAGAGAAAGGGTTATTTAATTAAGGAACTTCGCGAAAGCGTTGGACAACCTCCCCTTATCTCTGCACTTACCTGGCCTCGTGATCAGTGTATTTTTAAGCCCGTTTCTCGACACTGTTTAACTTCGACAATCAAGTTCAGGAGCAGGTCTAGTAGACCTAGGTTACCCTAGATCTAGGTGTGATTGTGCATATCTTGTTTGTGATTACTTAAGCCGTATATCCGTACATACTTCTGTAAATCTCTTTCTAAAAACAAAACAAAAAAAAAGAAAAAAAAAATCAAAAACTTTTATAAAAACTTGCCCTTTGTCGCCAAATCCATTTTTTCACCCACCACCCATCACCTTTCTCCATTGACGTTTTCTTACCCTCACCTTCTCCGCTTTGACTATACTAAACTCGTTTAGTGTATGTCCGCTTGGACTCGGGACACTAGTGCCCGTCTAGTCCACGTTACGTTAGTCGCTACCGACTACGCGATCGACTCCGAAGTCGATACTCCGTCCACTCCTCTTTCACCCCTTCCTTTACCGGCCAACTCCGACGTTGACCGGAATTCTGTTCATACATCTTCACCTTCACCTTCACCAACCTCTTCTTCCGCGATGTCGGGATTTAATCCGAACATCTCTTTGACCACCCCTGGATTGGCTCCACATCCTACGGAGACCAATATCCCACCACCACCGCCTGTTGTAGCGCCGCAGCGAATCGCGCTCCAGGATCGTTTCTATCCCACCCGTTCTACACTTCCCACCTGCCTTTCTCTTCCTCCGGCCAATGGGGACAACTTTGAAATTAAGCCCCACTTCATCAACATGCTTCCACGTTTTCATGGGCTTGAATCTGAAGATGCCTATATCTTCATCAACAAATTTCAAAACGTCTGTGCCATGATGAAAACCACCCAGCTGTCGGACGATGCTATACGTCTACGGGTCATTCCGTTCACTTTATGCGATCTTGCTGAAAAATGGCTGTATAGCACCGCTTCCCACTCAATCACCAGCTGGGACGAGTTTGTTAAAGCGTTCCTAAAAAAATTCTATCCGAATCATAAGACCGCAATCATAAGACCGCAAGGATTCGAAATGAAATCAACCAATTCTCCCAGCTTCCTTCTGAACCCTTCTGGAAGTGCTTTGACCGGTACAAAGACCTTCTTGTTCAGTGTCCTCACCACGGTATAGAGAAATGGCAGCTCTGCCAAACCTTATACGAGGGACTGAACCCAGCAACGAAGCAGTTGTTGGAAACCATCTGTCAGGGCCACTTCCTATCGAAATCTGACGAGGAAGCGTGGCAGTTCTTTGACGACCTTGCGGAGCAAACGCTACAATGGGAGAGCACCAGACCGACGTTTTCTTCTTCTACCTCCACTTCTACCAGTCAGTCTAGGGTAGGAATTCACCAACTTGATGTCTCTATTGCGATGAAAGCTGAAATGGCTGCGATAACAAGAAAGCTTGAAGCGATAGAGAGCAAATTTTCTGCTCCTGCTCCTGCCCCTGTTCTCCCCCTTCGTACCATTTGCGCTTGTTGTTCCGATCCTTCCCACTTGACCGAAGAGTGTCCTTACAATCCACCCTCGCAAGGACAGGATCAGGTTAATGCTGCCTTCCAGCAAAGACCGAGGAATGATCCATACTCTTCCACCTACAATCCCGGTTGGAGGAACCACCCCAATTTCGCCTGGAATCAGAATCAGAATCAATTCCAAGGCAACAATTTCCAAAGGGCCCCTCCACCGCAACAACAAGCGCAAAAACAAACTCAACATCAATATCAGCAGCCTTTCCAACCCCAACCTTTCCAAAATCAGACGAACAACTTTGCACCCAACAATTCTTTTCCACCAAATAACTTTGTTCCGTCAAACAACGATAAGGTTTCCTCGCTCGAACGAAGTCAGGAGGCGTTCGTTAAAAAATCGACCCAATCCACTGCCAACATCCAGTCTTCCATTCAGTTCTTAGTGCAACACACTGCCGCACATGGGCAAAGCATCAAGACCATCGAGGCCCAGATTACACAGCTGAACGCGGCCTTAAGCGAGCGAGAGAAGGGGAAGCTCCCGTCTCAGCCACTCCCAAATCCCGGTCACCCACATAATGCACATGTTGCTCTTGAACAACAGAACCATAATGTGAGTGCCGTGACCACACTGAGATCGGGAAGGATGCTGCAAAACAACATTGGCAAACGGATCAACGATGACACCCCGGCCACTGCTTCTTCTTCTTCTTCTTCTTCGTCTTCTGAGCCTATTCTCCGTTCTTCACAAGGCTCCCCTCCCTCTTCTTCTGCTATGAACGGACCCACTTCTCACTCCACGAAGACACCTATTCTGGGATCCGTTCCAACTCCACAATCTCCTCCTCCAGCATTAGACTCAACCAATTTTCAAAATGTTCCATTTCCAAACCGGTTGAGGTCTAACAAACAAAATCCACAAATGGAGAAGATTCTGGAGTTATTTAAGCAGGTTAACATTAACATTCCTCTTTTAGATGCTTTCCAACAAGTCCCGTCCTACGCGAAAATCTTAAAGGACTTGTGCACGAAAAAGAGGAAGTCTCAGGTACCCAAGAAAGTTTTCTTGGCTAGTGCTGTGAGTGATGCCCTTACCAATCTTTACCACAAAAACGGAAGGACCCTGGCTGTCCTACGATTTCAATTACCATTAGGGATAAGAACATCAACCGCGCACTATTAGATCTTGGTGCCAGTGTTAACCTGCTTCCGTATTCAGTATACGAGCAATTAGGCGTCGGAGAGCTGAAACCCATGCACTGCACTCTCCAAATGGCCGACCGATCGATCACCCATCCTAGGGGTGAGCTAGAGGATGTGTTAATAAAAGTCGGGGACTTCATATTCCCCGTTGACTTCATTGTATTAGATACACAGCCTGTAGCTAATCCCCGGAATCAAATTCCGGTGATACTCGGTCGCCCATTTCTCGCAACCTCAAATGCTGTGATCAATTGTCGCAATGGTTCGATGAACCTCTCTTTTGGAAATATGACGATTGAACTCAACATTTTTAGGTTGGGGAATCAGCCCGCCGAACCTAATGCTCATATACTGGACGTCTGCTCGATCCAGGAGATCACCCCAGAAGAGTGTGAATTCGAAGAGTTTCTGTTTGATCACGATAATCTTGAAGCCACTAGTGCGTTTCTCTTCGAACCTGCTGCTGTTTCTGCGCCCGACAACGACTACGAGTGTTTCACGTTCTCGAACGATCTTAGCCGCGCACAACCCGAGTTTGAATCCTTCGACTTTCCGGATGAGTTACCTGAACCATCCAAATCGGTTGCCTACACTCGTTTTGAACCTTTGCTGGAGTCCTTTGAGTTCGAGACCTTTGCACCAATCTTGCCTTCCATCGTTTCACCTCCAACGCTCGAACTCAAGCCTTTGCCGTCTCACCTTAAGTACACTTACTTAGGTGAGAACGAGACCCTCCCTGTCATCATTTCGGCTTCTCTAGCTCCAGAGCAAGAGAAAGCCCTTCTCACGGTCTTGCACAGCAACAGGCAAGCTTTTGGCTGGTCCATGGCGGACATCAAGAGGATTAGTCCCCTGATCGTTGAGCATCACATTCATCTGATGGATGATGCCAAACCAGCCCAGGATCCACAAAGACGTATCAATCCAGTCATGAAAGAGGCTGTGAAGAAGAAGATCGTAAAATGTCTAGATAGTGGTATCATTTACCCAATCTCTGATAGCCAGTGGGTTAGCCCCATTCATGTTGTCCCCAAGAAGTCGGGCATCACGGTCATAACCAACGAGGCGAACGAGTTAATCCCTACTCGCACCCAAACTGGGTGGCGAGTATGCATTGATTACAGAAAACTCAACGCCGCAACGCGGAAAGACCACTTTCTGCTACCTTTCATTGACCAGATGCTTGAACGATTGGCCGGACACGAGTACTACTGCTTTCTTGATGGCTACTCCGGCTATAATCAAATCCCCATCGCCGAAAAAGACCAGGACAAGACCACATTCACTTGTCCTTTCGGCACGTTTGCATATCGACGCATGCCCTTTGGGTTATGCAATGCGCCCGCTACCTTCCAGCGGTGTATGATGGGAATTTTCTCAGACATGGTGGAAAAATTTCTGGAGATTTTCATGGATGACTTCTCCATCTTCGGCGATTCCTTCAACGAGTGTTTGCTGCATCTTGACGCTGTCCTTACCCGATGTAAGGACAAGAATCTCACTTTGAACTGGGAGAAATGCCACTTCATGGTGCGCGAAGGTATTGTCTTAGGACATATCATCTGGCAAAATGGCATAGAGGTTGACAAAGCAAAGATTGAGGTCATTTCCAATCTGCCTCCTCCCCGATGCGTCAGAGATATCCGAGCCTTCCTTGGCCACGCCGGTTTCTATAGACGGTTTATCAAGGACTTTAGCAAGATTGCTAGGCCCTTGACTCTTCTACTGGCCAAGGACACGCCATTCGACTTCAACTCGAGCTGTGTGACTGCCTTCGAGTCATTGAAAAGCTCACTCACTTCTGCTCCCGTTCTTTCTTCACCTGACTGGACGCACCCATTTGACATTATGTGCGATGCATCCGACTTTGCCATTGGTGCTGTCCTTGGACAACACATCAACAAGATGCCGCACATAATCTATTATGCGAGCCGAACCCTGAACGACGCCCAACTCAATTATACAACAACTGAGAAGGAATTCTTGGCTGTTGTATTTGCTTTAGAAAAGTTCAGGCCCTACCTCATCGGCTCTCCAGTCATTGTCTACACAGACCATTCTGCTCTGCGCCATCTTTTTGCGAAGAAAGATGCAAAATCTCGGTTAATACGTTGGATCCTCTTGCTTCAAGAGTTTGACCTTGTCATTAAGGACAAACGAGGATGTGAAAACGTAGTTGCCGACCATCTCTCACGACTTCCTTCTTCGCCTTCGCTTCCAATTCCAATCAACGACGTTTTCCCGGATGAACAGCTCTTGACAGTATCTTGCGAACCCTGGTTCGCAGATATTGTGAACTATTTGGCCACGGGATTACTACCGACCGAATGGTCAAGTCAGGACAGACTTCGCTTCTTATCCCAAGTAAAACACTTTTACTGGGACGAACCCTATTTGTTCAAGTACTGTCCCGACCAGATTATTCGTCGGTGTGTCCCTGATGAGGAATTCAAGAGTGTGCTGTCATTTTGCCACGATCAAGCGTGTGGCGGGCATTTTGGCCCCAGAAAGACAGCTGAGAAGATCTTGTAATGTGGTTTCTACTGGCCACAACTTTTCAAAGACGCTCATGACTATTGCAAGACTTGCTCCCGGTGCCAACACATGGGCCGGATATCCCGGAGGAACGAGATGCCGCTCCAACCAATCTTGGTTGTGGAGATTTTCGATGTTTGGGGGATAGATTTCATGGGGCCATTTCCCAGCTCTTTTGGGAACTTGTACATCCTTCTAGCTGTTGATTACGTCTCTAAATGGGTCGAGGCTGTGCCCAGCCGGACTAACGACAACAAGGTTGTCGTTAGGTTCCTTAAAGAAAACATTTTCTCCCGGTTTGGGCACCCCCGAGCGATCATTAGCGACAATGGAAGTCATTTCTGCAATAAAACTTTCGAAGCCTTGATGCGGAAATACTTCATTAATCATAAGCTCTCTACGCCCTACCACCCCCAAACCTGCGGACAGGCCGAAGTTTCAAATCGGCAAATCAAGCAGATACTGGAGAAGACAGTTTCCAAGAACCGTAAGGATTGGTCGCTGAAACTCACTGATGCCCTTTGGGCATTTCGAACCGCTTATAAGACCGACCTTGGCATGTCTCCCTATCGGCTTGTGTACGGAAAAGCCTGCCACCTACCTGTCGAAATAGAGCATCGCACATTTTGGGCGATAAAGGAGCTGAATCTGTCTCTTGAGGATGCGGGCAGCCATCGGAAGCTGCAGTTGAACGAACTGAGCGAGCTTAGGGATGAGGCTTACGATAACGCGGTTGTCGTTAAGAACCGAACGAAGGTGTTTCACGATAAACACCTTTTGCGCAAAACCTTCGTACCTGGTCAGCAGGTACTGCTTTACGACACCCGACTTCACTTCCATCCTGGAAAGCTCAGATCTCGCTGGAAAGGGCCGTATTTTGTGCGGAATGTGTATCCGCAGGGCGCTGTGGATTTGGAAAATCTAAAGGACAGTTCATTTTTCAAAGTGAACGGACACCGATGCAAACCGTACCTTAGCGCCGAACCAACAGAGGAGCTCCTGTTCTTACAGGAGCCGGTTTACCCTGCCTAATCTTCCTCTGCCTACCTCCAAACTTCGGTTATCCAGCCAAGAACAGTGGACACTGTTCCAAATAAGTTTGGGGGTCTGTATAAACCATTTTGTATATACTTGTGTATATTCATTTTCTTTTCTTTAAAAACAAAAACAAAAAAAAATTGTGTATTGCTAACCGACATTTTTTACCCTTCAAATGCTCTCTTCATGCAATGACAGTGAGGACACTGTCCAGTTTAAGTTTGGGGGTACGCTCGGTACGCATTTCTTACCTTCGCATTCATATGTATATTTTGCATCTGCATATTTAAATCCATAAAATCCATAAAAATCTGAAAATTTTCTAAAAACATAAAAACTTTTCTGTCAAGTTAGCTAGTGGGAGGACTCTGATTCAATATTTCGACGGTTTTGTTTGATAAAATAAGAATAACTAAATCTTATGTTTAGATTTTGAAAACCTGAAAGATAACCCTCTTTTAAAGTTAACTATAGCTGATATACGTCTTTACATCACACTACACGTGTCGTGAGTTTTTGGGAATTAGATGACAAGTCTTTTATGTTTAAAAACTTTTAAACAGATAAATGATTTTCTGAGGATCAAATAGGTTTGTTCTGAAATAAGTAATGTCAAGAATAGTTTATGAAGTAAAGCGAATATGAAGGAATGTTATTGATGCCGTAATTGGAACTAAGTCTGAAAAATAACCCATCTGAAACTTGATTGGAATGATTACACACCAAAACCCACTAAACACGTCTTTTATCCAAAAAAAAAATAATTGAACTGCCGGTTATATCTCCGTTCGTATTAAATCATCTGATTTTCACGCCAAATGTCTTTTGTTTTTGGACCTAGGTAACTTGAGTAATTAAGTCCGCTGGGGTGTTTCTACACCTAATGCCCTAAAACCAACTGGTTTGGGTGCATTAGCCCAAAGCTCGCTAAGAAGCCTAGAAAGTCCAGATTAAAACAAAGTCAAGAAAGTGTTCTCTCCGAGTTAAAATTCCTAACGGTTCTTTGTGTGAGAATAATCTTGATAAAAGACAGACTTTTATAAATAAAAAAAATTAGCGGAGATATGAAGGTTTTACTCTATGATAAAGACTACTGCACGTTCACAGAGGTGTGTATGAAATGAAAACAAGAAAAAGGTGGAGTGAAGAATAAGACCTAGTTTCCTGTTAGGGAAGATAGAAATTCTGAAGTTGAAACTTTACTGGAAAACGAAACTTGAAAAATGCTTAACTCTTTATAAAACTTATGTGATCCTTTTAAAATTGTTATCTAGGCTTTAGTGTGCGACATGATGACTTTAATCAATCCTTCTGGAACTTAGCGACACTATTTGCACTGCACGTAAAGACATATAAAATCTGTAGTTAAATAAGAAGTGAGATGTGAAAAATAAAGGTTCGATGATCTAGACTTAGGATTATAGAAATGTTATTTTCTAAAACACAACTTTAGGGTTTGAATCTTAGTTATTTTACAAAACCAACTTGACCGGATTTTGTGGGTAGTATCCGCTGAAAACCCTCAGGAGACAACACTCCTCCTACTAGGGACACCTAGAGGTTTAACGGCTTGTTGCACATGCTCAGTGCAATCGCGTTCCCTGCGAAAGTGAGGTTAGGAAATTTTTTGTGAATAAATTGGCTTTGCTCGGGACGAGCAAATGATAAGTTTGGGGGTATTTGTTCATATCAGATTTTTGCATTTTCATACCGCCCAATTTTTATCACATTGCTTATCGGTAGATACTCTTGAGCCGTGTTTGCTAGTAAAATGCAGGATACAGGTTCTCGGTTCTAAAACGGTGAAATTCATGGAAAACACGACAAAATCCGGGTTCCTGCCAACCACTGAGAAAACACGGTCTCCGCTCTTCATCCGTATGTTGCCAGATACCAGTTTAGGGAGACAAAATGACAAATCAATTGTCACCTTCATGCACAAAGCACTATGGCAACACCAAGACCAAGAAATCTACGCGGAGCTCAAGAAAATCCATGTCAAAAGTCCACCTTTCCCTCAACAGAAATTCTGGAAGAAATGTGAAAGTATTTTCAGAAAATACATGTACCAGACAAGAGGGGACAGCAGACCAGGGAAGTACCAAGAAGCCCACACCCTGACTCTACTATAGTGCGGCGGATCCGCGGCCAATAGGGGGTCTAGGCCGCGGATCCGCGGCCTTACTGGCGCCTTAGGAGGTCAAACTTCAGGGGTAGATTGGTCTTTTTATGATGGTTCTGAATGTTGCCCTAGATCTCCAGCTTCCTGCCTATAAATAGTCCAGAACTTTGTGAAGGAAGAGGTCCATAATCTTGTATTCTTTTTCTAGGTTTTAGAATACATGTTCTTCTTCTTCTCATCTCTTCTCCATTAAAACTTGTAGTGAGCTTTGTGAGTGAAGAATGGTGAATAAAGAAGTTCATTTTATTTTCATGCTTATCTTGTTCTTTCTATAATTGTTGTAATTTTCATTTGTTAACTAGTTGTTGTTATTTCGTGTTGTTTCTTTCTTCTCTCTTTTTCTTTATCCTTAAAACGACTATGATGCTTACGCTCGATCCTCGCCAAGGTGAGGTCGCAAATAGCTAGTTGTTATCTTCTAATCTCTTTCTTTCTATCTTCCTCTTTTGTTTTGTTTTATTTTTCCGTATCATGATGTGTGAGTAGTTTAATACTTGTTAGGGTAGGATAAGGGAAGTTTGAGAGAAGGAAATCTCTCTCACTCTTTCCTTGCCCAACAGCTTAATTCGACTCCCGTTAATTGAACCACAATCCGCTCCTTACGGCACCCTATCCTACATGATAGCGGTGATTCCGTAGTGAGACCGGTTGTGGTTGAATTAACCGGAGGTTATGGCTAAGAGCCAAGAACGGACGGACAAGCACCAAAAGGAAGAACTTATGCGTTGAAAAGCCTAGCTTATACTCGCAAGTTCCTTCCTAGTCGTGCTAATCCCCGTTGTTGCCGATTACCGTAACACCGATATTAAGAGGGGCAACGAAAGATGTGGAGACTCCTAACTCAAACTAACCTAATCCTAACCCTAACAAGCTCTCTTTACATATCATTTTACCGCTTAACTAATCACAACAAAATCTGAAAAACTGGACTTAACTCATTAAAGCACATAGAAAAAGATTCCCATCTCCATGCGGACGACCCGTACTCAACCGGCTAGCTACGAGCGAAACCGTCTTGATTGCGGTATTTAACTAAAACTTGAACACGCAGAATCGCTAATAATCACAGAGCCAAAGGTATTTCTTCTATGACCTGGGCTAAGTTCGTGACGGTTTTTCTTGCCCGTTTTCTTCCGCAGAGCGTCAGGGATGCTTGAGCTCTTAGTTTTGAGTCGTTACACCAGACTCCGGGTATGATGGTAGCAGAGTACGATGTTCAGTTTACCCAGCTATCTGTGTATGCTCCATATTTGGTGGACACTGAGGAGATGCGGATCAAGAGATTTGTGTGAGGCCTGATTACCCAGTTGTTCCTCGCTATCAGCGCCCAGCATTTTGACACATATTCAGCCGCAGTGGACGCATCCCTACTGGTTGAGGAGAGTCTTTCCGAGACTTCGGTACGAGGGTTCGTACTGGTGTATTAGCCCGGAGACAAGGTATAGACGCCGTGACAGATTTCGTTCAGATCGTGGGAGTAGCAGAGGCTTGGGACGAGACCAGTTATTTAGATTTTATCTCCAGGAAGGTCTGCGGTTATCGTCTGGATGTTTCCGGTGCAGGAGTTTATATCATCGCGTCAGAGATTGTACTGAGCCATGTGAGGACGAGGCAGCTTTACAATATGTTACCCTACCGCCTTCTCCAACTCAGAGAGCGTTGCCTCTTACGTCTGTTGTTACTCCACGTCAGACTTATGCTCAGAGAGGTCGTGGTCGCGGAGGTTTTGTTCAAAGAGGTCAAAGTGGCAGAGGCGGAGGACAGCCAGTCGCCAGTAGAGGGCAGGCTCGAGTATTTTCTTTGACTCATCAGGACACGCAGGCGTCCAATGCAGTGGTTTTAAGTACTCTTTCAGTATGTTCTTTTGATGCGCACGTATTGTTTGATCCGGGGTCGACGCACTCGTATGTTTCTATGCACTTTATGCCGAGGTGGGATGAAAGTTGTCCTTGCTTGATCAGCCGCTTGTTGTGACTACTCCCGTTGGTGAGTCGTTTGTTGCGCGATGTGTGTTTTGGTCGTGTGCCGTACGTATTGGAGATAGGGATTTGCCCATCGATTTGATCCTCCTTGATATGTTGGACTTCGACGTTCTCCTTGGCATGGAATGGTTAGCTACTTGCTACGCGTCCGTGGACTGCCATGAGAAGAAAGTCAGGTTTTGTTTTCCGGGCAAGTCAGTTCTTGTTGTGTAGGAGGACCGTAGTGTCGTCCCACACAATTTGATTTCTACCCTTTGCGCTAATCGGCTCTTGAGGAGAGGATGTCGAGGATTCTTAGCTTTCATTCGTGATATCGGAGCCACGGTATATTTGTTAGACCGGGTTCCTATTGTGTCACGCCCCACTTCCCAAATACGGAATACAAGGGGTGGCAAGGCCAGCCATGCTCCTACGGTCAAGGGAATATCCTGCCGTAGTCACACTTCAGCTTCTAGCTTTACGTGGTAATCAGTAATCAATGCACAGGTAATGAGAAATACAGTCACTAATCTATCAAAAGGATATAAGATATACCAGATAGAGATCAAGAGAAAGATAGCGCTGGCGTCGCTGATCTAGATGTCCGCAATATCCTCAAGGTACAACAGGTCCTAATCCGGGCTCGGTCCACTTCTCACTCTGAGCATGCATACTCAGGTCGTCAGAGCGACACAATAGCAATAAATATAAATACATATGTAAACACGTGCAATAATGATGAATATGAAACAGTAAGCATGGAGTGATGACATGAGCATGAAGTAACCGGTACAGGTAAACAGTAAAGCAGGTATATCGAATCAGTAATCAATGCATGTCCATGTCACTAAATCTATCAGTCTCTAAGTCTCACTGTCCAGGTCGCTAAATCTATCGTCAGTCCAAGTGTGAGTGTCAACCACGCAGGAGTATCCCTAACCCAAGGGTAGGGCCCCAGGGGCAAGGGTACACGGGCCCGAATCACGCACAATAATAATCAGTAACACCATCCATACAACTCCCAAAATCACGGTATATGCCAGCAATGGGACTCCCAAGATTCCGTTGAACTCCCACAATCCAATCACTAATATCTATCACTGGGTAATGTACACGATCACTATGTTATCGATGCATCTAAATGCTATTCAAATGAGAATATAACCACTACATGATATGATGAGAATGCAATTAATTATAATACGAATAAAGCTGCCAGTGTCATACTACTTGCAAAATTTACTATAAATCATACGTGCAGAATTAAGCAAAACAATATAAAAGAGATAAACAGTATATTTAATTATCTATCCATCAAAATTAGTTTCGCATCAATCAGGTTTCAGTTTCGCTAGTTATGGTCATTTCATTTTAAGTGTTTACTGCTGGAAATCCAATTTCTGAACCGGAAGTCCGTTTCGCAACACGTTTTACTCCCAGTTGGGAGCATAATTACGCAATGCTACAGTTAAATAATATGTAGATTTTTCTGTTTTGTTCCCAACACATCAAACAGACTATCAATATCAGTTCTTTATTAAAATTTATGTCATGTCTAGTGTAGCTATGCAAGATGAGTCACTACAGAAACTGCAGAACACCTAGGTACGTTAATATGCAAATTAAATATCAAATGATGGTGAAACAGCACGGGATCAGATTCAGGTGTTATCTAACTAAATTATCTACATAACCATATGGGGATCCATGCATTTTAAGTTTAAAGAAGGGTTATACAGGTGTTCCAAAGTCAGGTATCCAAAACAAATGCAACCCCGGACTGCAGTTCAGGGCAACGAATCGCCTCAGTATTCGTTGTTATAACTTATCAAAATGCAAAGTTGAACTATGGGGTTCTGTAGATTTATCTGCTGGCTTCGATATGAGCCCTAGAACATTAAGTTGTACATTGTATTCAATTTAATATGGATTTTAGAACGTGGCACGTGCGGTGAATTCCAGATTCGATGTCGCCTTTTGGGGGCGTCGTTTCATGATCTAACGTCATTATTTTTATGGCTAAATCTCTACAATTTCCTCATTGACAGCGAATAAATTCATTGATAAAACATTTATCGACTTTTTCTAAGATTTTGATTGAGGAAAACACATTGAACACCTAGCGCGCGTGCATGCGTGTGTGTATATACACCATCGTCGAAACATCGGTTTTCCTCAACAAATCGGCGCAAGGTATAATCACTATGAGTTCTACCTGGTATTAAGGCGTAACATAAGGCTCGAATGCGTTCTCCCTAAAATGATCAATTTACGACGGTCGTACATTAAAATGCAACGACAAAAGCAATGTATATATGTATATCAGTATAATTAAAATTTAATAATCGACCAACAATATCGTGATAACATGTAAAGCAAGTGAATGTTTCACTTGCCTCAAGATGACAGTAATGATGAAGGACACACGGACGGCACGATCATGGCACTGGAGGCAACGATGACGGCGATTTGCATGGTACGGAAGCTACAACGATGAACTATAGCAGCAATAGTACGAGCAGCAGCAACTCTTGAGGCTTGGCTCGATAGATGGCAGCAGCGGGTGACGGCACGGGGCAGCGGGCGACAAGAACTTGGAGATGGGGAGGTGCTCGAAGAAGTTGGAACTCGATGGCGGGGCTCGGGGCTCTCCAGTGAGGTGGTGGATGTAGCGGGGTTCAAGTTGGCCGCTGGAAGTTAAGGGGGTGGCGATGTGGCTATGGGTTCGTTGTGGCGAATACTCATCGGCGATGGGGAGCGGTGGTGAACGGAGGTGGCTAGACTCAGAGCCCTGATGGAGTTTGGCGGCTGCTCAGGTGTCTTCTGACATCGTCGGTGGAGCAGAGGGGTCGATGGTGATAGGTAGCGGTGGTGATGGGGTTCAGGTTCGTAGGTGCGAGGAGGTGGCTCTGGGTGTCGCCAACGGTGTTGGTAGAAGAGAGCAGGGAGGTGAGGTTGTCGGTGGGAGTGAGGAGCTGTCAGCGGTGAAGGTTGGAGGGGCTATGGGTTTGAGAGGAGTCAGCGACGGCGACGATGCGAGCGTAAGCATGGGTCCTCGTATGGGTTCGAGCGTGGTGGTGAGATAGGCTTGGGGTTGGGTTGTCATGGGGTTGAGGAAGAAGATGGGGAGAGAGGAGAGGTAGCCGGCGGCAGTGGCCTCATCGGCAACGGAGAGGAGGTTGATGTGGTGGCAAAGAGGAGAAGCTCAGGTATCGGTGCTCGTCGGAGGGAGTGCAGTGGGCAGCTATGGGTGTTCGGGCGTAGGTTGGTGGAGGCGACGAGGTGAAGGCGACGGAGAGGTGGGGGAGGCTTGGTGCTCGTAGTGGCCGGAGTTGGTGTGACACGGTGGTCGGCGAGGGGTCTTGAGGATGGTGTTAGTATGCTGTAGTGAGGCGTGGGCGTTGTGATCGGAGAAGGAGTTTGGTTGAGAGAGAGTGTGTGAATAAAGAGAGAGAGGAGTGGTGGAAGTCAGGGAAAAGCGGGCGCGGTCGTTGGGGCATGGGCATGGGTCATGGGGGAGTGGGCGCGGGGGTCGTAGGGACGAGGACGTGTCGCGGGAGCGCGGGTCGTGGGGGATCGGTGGCGAAGGCGAGGTTGCGGGGTCAGTTGGTGGAGGATCGTTGTGAGGAGGGAGCGAGTCGTGCGGGGAGCGTGAGGAAGGAGGAGGAGTGGGTCGCGGCTGAGAAAGAGGCGGGAAAGAATGAGGGGGGAGAAGAAGAAGAGAGGGCTGGGGAGTTGGGGTAAGGGTTCGAGTTCGGGGCGGGTTGCTCGGGTCGAGTCGGGAAAATTAGTTGGGCTGGGCTAGTGGGTTGGGAAAAAGGAGTTAGGAAATATCTAATTAAGTTAAAGTTTAGTAAATTAATATTAGGAAAATGTAGGAAATTATTTATAGGAATTGTATTTAGAAAAATATAGAAAATTATGTATGAAAATTTAGGGAAGAATATTTAGAAATTATTTATAAAAATACGGTCACGATATAATCGGAACTGGGTATTACATCATACCCACCTCAAAAGAAAATTCCGTCCTCAAAATTTAAAATAAACAATAAGCTATAAAAGTCACACGAAAGCAACTAGGAAAATCAAACACCATTATATAGTAATATACGTAAATGCAACTAGTCGAAAATCAAATGTTTATATATAAGCAATAGAGCAATAAAAAGGAACAGTCACACATAAGGACATAACTATTAATAGTGATAAATTATATATATATAAAAATAAAATGACAATAATAAACAATCAAGAAGGATTGGCTCATAGGCCTTAAAAACCAAAACTATCTTAATAAAGTTACAAATCAAGCAATTATATAATTAGTTGAGAGTACTCATACGGTAAAGTATAGGAGAAAATAAAATAAAAATATGGGTGACTAGTAAAAAACCAGATATCAACAATTAATGTAAAGGCCAAGACTAAACTATTTTTGCAAAAGTGTGACGATAATACAATACAAAAGAAACTAAGATAATACCGAAATAATGATGATATACGTACAAGTAATTAAAATCTATTAGCATACAAGTTAATCATAATTTATATTTTAGTAAATAGAAAATTTAAATTGATTGGAGCACAAAAATACGTAGGTGAACGTAATTACGAAAACAGAAGATAGTTAGCATTCATACGAACAAAGAAAAGGGAATACTATATAGAAATCAATATGGAACCCATTTTAAAGAAAACTCAAGCTGCTAATAATATAAATTTTGAAAGTCAATCAATAATGAAATGATTATGAATGACACCAGTATGACAAACAATAAAATATTAAAATAAATATTGAGTAGCAAATAGCTCAAAATGACATCCTATACTTAAAGCAGATAAAAGATCAAGACAAAAAGGCACGAAGAATGGAACTTCGTAATAAGAGGATGATAGTATGAAAAGCATTAGTAGGAAAACAAACTAGAAAATAAATATGCAGTGTAAGGTAGAACTATGAAAGATTTGAAAATAGTGGAGTACTTAGAAAAGATGAGGAAAACAAACGTATTTTTTTTGGCATATAAACCAAGGAGTTCAACAGATACAAGAGTTAAACGAAAAGGAACAACTGAAAAGGGATATCTTTGTTGGAAGCAGGGAAGGTGATAACTTCACGTCGATGTATAAATCTTTACGATCTCGTCAAGCGAGTTGAATCCTGTGCTGGGTCCGTACTATTCTCGAAGCTCGAACTACGAAACAACTAAGTTACTTAGCAGGAGTGGAGAGCATGGATGAATCTCCTCTTTGTAGCTCTTTCCTTCAAGAGCAACCATTGATAAGATGCTCGCTGGATCCACAAATCAGGCATTGCCCTTTAGCCTTGCGACAGTCTCTCTGAAGGTGTCCTAGTCTCTTGCAATAACCACAACGTTGGGTTCTCCGCTGCTTCTGTTGCTGAGTAACAAAGGGGCACTTCATCCGCACACCACCTCTTCGTCTATCAGGGATTTCCCTATGATTTGGGGCTCCCGCTGGTGCTTGAGTCATTTGCCTTCTTAGTCCTTCAGCTAAAAGATCGTTCGTTCGCTCCTTGGCTTCCTTCAAGCCTTGCAGTACACCCAAAATCTCAACGGTCTGACTCAGGGACGTGGAGATAGAAGAAGAGTCGTTGGAAGACAGGTTTTAGCTTCCGCTGTGCCTCTCGGATAGGAACTTAAAATATGCAACGCGATACGATAACTTTGAAGAAACGACGACGTGAGAATGCAACGAGTCCGATAAGAAATGCTAGCAGGTATAGGATCAATAGGAACAGTATAAGGATGAAAATGTAAAATAGATCTGAAAACTCGGGAACAAGATAAGGTATAAACGGAGATAGAGATTTGACAATCAAAACAAGATTATGTGATACAGTAATATTCAATCGAGAAAGGAATCGAAGGTAGAACCCCAAGTTCCTCAAACAGAGTATAGTATTGTAACTATGCTGCGGTTCATAATTACAACCACATAACTCTGCTAAGTCACCCAAAACTCTAGCGGATGGAGTCAAAATATAGCTTGACGAACAATAGGGATTCTAGTCAAGGATAACAAGTTCACAATCAAGACCGAATGAGCGACTTAAATTGTCAAGCTCTACACGGAAACTGTAATATGAATCCAAACAAACCTGTCTCTGATACCGACAAAACCATGTCACGCCCCGCTTCCCAAAATACGGAATATGAGGGGTAACAAGGCCAACCATGCTCCTACAGTCAAGGGAATATCCTGCCGTAGTCATACTTCGGCTTCTAGCTTTACGTTGTAATCAGTAATCAATACACAAGTAATGAGAAATATAGTCACTAATCTATCAAAAGGATATAAGATATACCAGATAGAGATCAAGAGAAAGATAGCGCTGGCGTCGCTGATCTAGATGTCTGCAATATCCTCAAGGTACAACAGGTCCTGATCCGGGCTCGGTCCACCTCTCACTCTGAGCATGCATACTCAGGTCGTCAGAGCGACCCAATAGCAATAAATATAAATACATATGTAAACACGTGCAATAATGATGAATATGAAACAGTAAGCATGGAGTGATGACATGAGCATGAAGTAACCGGTACAGGTAAACAGTAAAGCAGGTATATCGAATCAGTAATCAATGCATGTCCATGTCACTAAACCTATCAGTCTCTAAGTCTCACTGTCCAGGTCGCTAAATCTATCGTCAGTCCAAGTGTGAGTGTCAACCACACAGGAGTATCCCCAACCCAAGGGTAGGGCCCCAGGGGCAAGGGTACACGGGCCCGAATCACGCACGATAATAATCAGTAACACCATCCATACAATTCCCAAAATCACGGTATATGCCGGCAATGGGACTCCCGAGATTCCGTTAAACTCATACTCAAACTACTACACACCCACGGTCTGTATCAAATACCGACCATAAACCCAAATACTAGTCGGTCCATGACAAGTCTACACGAGAACTGGAGACCGGATCTCCATCAAGCATGTCTCGACTGGTACCCAAGATAAATGGACAGTGTTTGACGCCTTACCTATGACACTAATATAAGTGCTCAATAACCGTCCCACGCCAGTTATAGTTACACTTACATATGCCCCATAGGCGTCGACAATGCAATAATTTAACCGGTTCCGCTGATTATGTACAAGTACGTGTCACTTTCACTATCCAATCACGCTTTAACACTAACGTACTTGCCACAATCCAATCACTAATATCTATCACTGGGTAATGTACACGATCGCTATATTATCGATGCATCTGAACGCTATTCAAATGAGGATATAACCGCTACATGATACGATGAGAATGCAATTAATTATAATACGAATAAAGCATCCAGTGTCATACTACTTGCAAAATTTACTATAAATAACACGTGCAGAATTAAGCAAAACAATATAAAAAGGGCAATCAGTATATTTAATTATCTATCCAGAAAAATTGGTTTCACATCAATCGGATTTCAGGTTCACTAGTTATGGTCATTTCACTTTAAGTGTTTATTGCTGGAAATCCAATTTATGAACTGGAAGTCCGTTTCGCAACGCGTTTTACTCCTAGTTGGAAGCATAATTAGGCACTGCTACAGTAAATAATATGTAGATTTTTATGTTATGTTTTCAACGCATTAAACAGACTATCAATAGCAGTTCTTTATTAAAAGTTATGTCCTTTTTAGTGTAGCTATGCAAGAAGAGTCACTAAAGAAACTGCAGAACACCTAGATACGTTAATATGAAAATTAAATATCAAATGATGGTGAAACAGCACGGGATTAGATTCAGGTGTTAGCTAACTAAATTATCTATGTGACCATATGGGGTTCTATGCATTTTCAGTTTAAAGAAGGGGTATACAGGTGTTCCAAAGTCAGGTATCCAAAACGAACGCTGCCCCGGACTGCAGTTCAGGGCCGCGAATCGCCTCAGTATTCGTTATTATAACTTATAAACATGCAAAGTTGAACTATGAGGTGCTGTAGATTTATCTGCTGGCTTCAATATGAACCCTAGAACAATAAGTTGCGCATTGTATTCAATTTAATATGGATTTTATAACGTGGCACATGCGGTGAATTCCAGATTCGATGTCGCCTTTTGGGGGCATCGTTTCATGATCTAACGTCGTTATTTTTATGGATAAATCTCTACAATTTCCTCATTAATGGTGAATAAATTCATTAATAAAACATTTGTGGACTTTTGCTAAGATTTTGATTGAGGAAAACACATCGAACACCTAGCGCGCGTGCATGCGTGTGTGTATATACACCATCGTCGAAACATCGGTTTTCCTCAACTAATCAGTGTAAGGTATAATCACTACGAGTTCTACCTGGTATTAAGGCATAACATAATGCTCGAATGCGTTCTCCCCAAAATGATCAATTTACGACGGTCGTACATTAAAATGTAACGAAAAAAGCAATGTATATATGTATATCAATATAATTAAAATTAAATAATCGACCAACAATATCGTGATAGCATATAAAGAAAGTGAATGTTTCACTTACCTCAAGATGACAGTAATGACGACGGCCACATGGACGGCATGATCATGGCACTGGAGGCAACGATGATGGCGATTTGCATGGCACAGCAGCTACAACGATGAACTATAGCAGCAATAGTACGAGCAACAGCAACTCTTGAGGCTTGGCTCGACAGATGGCAGCAGCGGGGGACGACACGGGGCAGCGGGCAATGAGAACTTAGAGATATGGAGGTGCTCGAAGAAGTTGGAACTCGGTGGCGGTGCTCGGGGCTCGCCAGTGAGGTGGTGGTTGTAGCGGGGTTCAAGTTGGCCGCTGGAAGTTAAGGGGGTGGCGATGTGGCGATGGGTTCGTGGTGGCGAATATTCATCGGAAATGGGGAGTAGTGGTGAACGGAGATAGCTAGACTCAGAGCCCTGATGGAGTTTGGCGGCTACTCAGGTGTCTTCTGACATCGTCGGTGGAGCAGGAGGGTCGACGGTGATAGGTAGCGGTGGTGATGGGGTTCGGGTTCGTAGGTGCGAGGAGGTGGCTCTGGGTGTCACCAACAGTGTTGGTAGAAGAGAGCAGGGAGGTGAGGTCGTCGGTGGGAGTGAGGAGCTGTCGACGGTGAAGGTTGGAAGGGCTGTGGGTTTGAGAGGAGTCGGCGACGGCAACGATGCGAGCGCAAGCATGGGTCCTCATGTGGGTTCGAGCGCGGTGGTGAGATGGGCTCGAGGTTGGGTTGTCGCGGGGTTGAGGAAGAAGATGGAGTGAGAGTGGAGGTAGCCGGCGGCAATGGCCTCGTCAGCGACGGAGAGGAGGTTGTTATGGTGGCAAGGAGGAGAAGCTCAGGTAGCGGTTCTCGTCAGAAGGAGTGCAGTGGGCGGCTATGGGTATTCGGGCGTGGGTTGGTGGAGGCGACGAGGTGAGGGCGACGGAGAGGTGGGGGAGGCTTAGTGCTCGCAGTGGCCGGAGTTGGTGTGACATGGTGGTCGGCGAGGGGTCTTGAGTATGGTGTTGGTGTGCTGTGGTGAGGCATGGGTGTTGTGATCGGAGAAGGAGTTAGGTTGAGAGAGAGTGTGTGAATAGAGAGAGAGGAGCGGTGGAGGTCAGGGAAAAGCGGGCGCGGTCGTTGGGGCATGGGCATGGGTCGTGGGGGAGTAGGCGCAGGGGTCATGGGGATGAGGACGTGGTCGCGGGAGCGCGGGTCATGGGGGTTCGGCGGCGGAGGCGAGGTTGCGGGGTCAGTTGGTGGAGGACCGTTGCGAGGAGGGAGCGAGTCGTGCGGGGGGGTGGGAGGAAGGAGGAGGAGTGGGTCATGACTGAGAAAGAGGCGGGAAAGAATGAGGGGGGAGAAGAAGAAGAGAGGGATGGGGAGTTGGGGTGAGGGTTCGAGTTCAGGTCGGGTTGCTCGGGTCGGGTCGGGAAAATTAGTTGGGTTGGGCTAGTGGGTTGGGAAAAAGGAGTTAGAAAATATTTAATTAAGTAAAAGTTTAGTAAATTAATATTAGGAAAATGTAGGAAAATATTCGTAGGAATTGTATTTAGAAAAATATAAAAAATTATATATGAAAATTTGGGGAAGAATATTTGGAAATTATTTATAAAAATACGGTCACGATATAATCGGAACTGGGTATTATATCATACCCACCTAAAAAGAAAATTTCGTCTTCAAAATTTAAAATAAACAATAAGCTATAAAGGTCACACGAAAGCAACTTGGAAAATCAAACGCCATTATATAGTAATATACGTAAACAGATGCCACATGTAATTTACTATGCAAGTAGGACCTTGAACGATGCCCAAATTAATTACGCAACTACCGAGAAAGAACTCTTGGCAGTTGTATTTGTATTAGAAAAATTTAGGCCCTACTTGATTGGCTCGGCAATAGTTGTTTACACCGATCACTCCGCCCTACAACACCTTTTATCGAGGAAGGATGCTAAGGCCAGGCTAATACGTTGGATCTTGTTGTTACAAGAATTTGATCTTGTCATACGAGACAAGAGTGGATATGAAAACGTTGTAGCCGACCATCTTTCACGCATCAATTCTTCACCAATGTTGACCGTGCCAATAAATGACTCCTTTCCAGACGAACAGCTCTTGACCATATCCTGCGAATCTTGATTCGTAGATATTGTGAATTATCTAGCGACGAGACCTATTCCTAGTGATTGGTCGAAACAAGACAATCTTCGATTTCTATCCCAAGTAAAACACTTTTACTGGGATGAACCTTATTTGTTTAAGTATTGTTCCGATCAAATTATTCGCAGATGTGTCCCTAAAGATGAATTCAGGAGTGTATTGTCTTTTTGTCATGACCAAGCATGTGGCGGTCGCTTTGGTCCACGTAAAACGGCGCAGAAAGTTTTGCAATGTAGATTTTATTGGCCAGCATTATTTAAAAACGCATATAATCATTGCAAAATTTGTCCACGGTGTCAACACATGGGTCGGATTTCACGAAGAAATGAGATGTCGCTCCAACCTATCTTGGTTGTGGAGATATTCGATGTTTGGGGTATTGATTTTATGGGTCCTTTTCCTAACTCTTTTTGGAATTTATATATCTTGTTAGCGATTGATTATGTCTAAAAATGGGTGGAAGCAATACCGTGTCGCACTAATGACAACAAGATTGTTATTAAGTTCCTTAAAGAAAATATCTTTTCACAATTCGGGCACCCTCGCTCTACAATTAGCGACAACGGGACGCATTTCTGTAATCGGTCTTTCGAGGCTTTGATGTGGAAATATTCAATCAACCACAAACTTTCTACGCTCTATCATCCCCAAACGAGCGGGCAAGCTGAGATTTCTAATAGGCAGATAAAACAAATTTTGAAGAAGATGGTTTCTAAAAACCGTAAAGATTGGTCAACAAAATTGACAGATGCTCTTTGGGCATTTCGTACCACTTATTAGACCGATCTTGGTATGTCTCCATACCGCCTAGTGTTTGGAAAGGTGTTCAGTCGAAACTATTGCAATCTTTAACATAACAATTTTCTCACTTTTCTAATCATCTTAGTGTGTTTGTTATAAATATAACACATATTACAAGTTCGCCTAGAAAATATCAATTACCATGTGTTATACATTATAATCAACACTTTTGAAGAAAATTGTATGTTTATTATTTCATGCTTAATATTGTATATCTCTAACACTCTTCATTGAGATCTTGTGCAAAAACTAGCCCAGGTCGGATATCGGAATCAGAAATTCACCGATAAAATACAGGAAATCAAAGAGTTAGATTCTGGTAGAGATTCAAAAGAGATAAAAAGATTCCAGATATCAAATATAAACCCTGAGAACAATATTAGAAGACCACAGAAGTTTGAAGCTGTGAACTCATAAATCAGCCGCGGAACAGCGGCCGAGTCAGCCTGAGTCGCCGCGGATCTGCGGCTGAGTTGTGAGCGTCGAAGTCGGGAACTCTTTGGAAACTTCATTGCAACTTCTTAGCTTGCTGAGGACGCTTCGTTGTAACAACCTTATTCTGGAAACTTCTCTATAATGATCTAGCTTGTTGAGGAAGCTTGATAACTATCTAGCTTATTCTAGAAGCCTCCTTATAACAACCTAACTTATGAAGGAAGCTTGATGAAGGGCTATAAAAAGGACCTAAAGCTAAATTGAAAAGGGTTCCGAATTGTTCGACACTTTTGATCCAAAACCAAATCAAGATCCAAAATCAAGAATCGTGAGAAATTCATCGAGCGAGATCATTCAAGATCCTTTACGCGAAGCCGATCATCATTAACGAGCACGTGATTCTCGATAGATCCAAGACTCATGGTGATCGAGTGAAGCGAAGATCGACGGAGAAATTACCTCTTCAAGGGAGTGATCGAGAGCGAACTTTCTTGTAATCTCGGATTGAAGAAGTTGTAATTTGAAGTTGAATAATAAAGGTGATCATTACTTTTAATCTCGCTTTCTTTAATTCTTCGCATTATGAAATCTCTATTTGTTGATTCTTCTATTTTCATAATGTGTGAATAAATCTCTGCTTATTAAGAATTCGAAAGAATTTGGTAGATCTAATGGTGAAAGAATTTTATATTCATCTTAAGCCTTATGGAGATTATAAACTTTTGCAAAAAGAATCATTAATATCCAAATTGTGAGTGAGATCAATCTATTGAGAATTTCATCACAATTTGGTGATTAGATTGATGATCTTTCTTGTTAAAGGCTAGATAAGATTGGCAATTAATGAAGGACAAGGGGCAATGAAGAATAAACCCTAATTTCTTCAAAGGATCCCTAATTCTTATTATGAGCCATCGATCTAGTTTTAATTCTACCAATTGATAAGATGAATCATCTTGAATAATCATCATTGGCTACTAATTTCTTTCAAATCCTACAAGCCTTCTACAATTTTCTTGATAACTAAATCTTGAACATTATATTGAATTCTTTTTCTTGAAAACGATTTTTTAAACTTCTTGAAAATATGAATTCAACTCAATCTTGAACTACTTCTTGAATTTTCTTTACTATTTCTTTTGACTCAACTAAAGTAAGAATTGACGAGTTCCATGAATCCCAGAGGACGACCCGTACTCACTAACGCTCGCTACACGCGACACCGTTATTGATTGCGGTTATTATACGACTAAAACATTTCATCACTTCTTTTCTACTAAATCTTTTCCTTTAAAATCGAAGAAGCGAATAAATTGATCAATCAAATGGCGTCGTTACCGGGGATGCATGCGTAATTTGTTCGTTCTTGCTATTTGAGTTGAAATATTATTATTCCATCAAAATTCAAATCAAAATCGCATCATGTGCTTAACGATTAGTGTGTGAATTTTGAAAGGAAATCTGGAATCTCTGTAGCAGGGAGATCAAGATTCAGGTCATTTCATCAAGACTGGAGGAGCAAGGGGGGCATCAATACCAAAAAATCGTTCAAAGAACTGTACAGGTGACCGCGGAACCGCGGCAGTTTGCAGGTATTGGCGGCGGAACCGCGGCAACTTGGACGAGTTAGGGATTCTGCTCTCTGTGGTATAATTCATATCTTCTTCTCTCTCCTCTGATTAGTCCAATAACAACTTTTCTGTAGGATTCTTTGCAAAAATTCGCCGCGCTTAAAAAAATTTTGTTGCGTGTTTTGATATTGGTTGCTTTGCATATTTTAATACGAAAATTAAGGGACAAAGACCAAATTCAGATTAGGTGGGGATTTCATTACCCTTCCTAAGCCCCAAAAATCACAAAACTAGCATCCGCATCACCCTTCATTAATAAAAAATATCTAGACAAGACTCTAAGGACCGTCGCGCTCAATTAAGACAGAGGAAGGTCGTGGGTAATCTACTGCTTATCCGCATTTCTTTTGTGGTCTCTAGGAAAGTGTGTCTAAGGCAAGTGATTACTTAATTAGGCCCGCTACTTACGTAGCGGATACCTCCTACTTACCTAGTACTTACCTGGCCATAGGATGGATAAAGAGGTAGTAGAGGATTTATTCTGCGATTTGTCTTCTAGAAGTCTAGGGACGGTCTAGTGACTTGATCTAAGTGACCATAGATCTAGGGTTGATTGTGAATTTTTGTTGTAATTTTTCTAAATCCGTCTTTTTCAAAAACACACCAAACAAACCAAACCACTTTCTCTAATTATCACATACGCTGCCACTTGCGCTAAACCCGCTTAGTGCATGCTCGGCTGGACACAGGATTTTAGTGCCCGTCTTGTCCGCGTTTCTTCTATCGACTCCGAAGTCGGTGTTTCTTCATCTTCTTTTTTCTCACCACACACCACATCCACCGAGATGGACGGTTCTCCATCGAATTTCAAAAACACCACTCTGCTACCACCCGCAAAAGCGCAGAATCTACCGCGTATATCTCTCCAAGAAAGATGCTATCCTATACGTGGTCCTCTTTCTACTTGTCTTTCCATTCCACCGGCCAATGGGGATAATTTCAAAATCAAACCACACTATATCAATCTTTTACCTAAATTTCACGGTCTCGAGTCTAAAGTCGCATACGTTTTTATCACCAAATTCGAAAGCGTATGCGCTATGATGGGCACTTCACAACTTTCTGTGGATGTTATACGTTTACGTTTTCTCCCGTTCACTTTGTGCGATTTAGCCGAAAAGTTTCTTATAACACACTAGCACACTCAATTTCCAATTGGGATGAATTCGTTATAGCATTCCTTAAGAAATTTTATCCCAATCATAAGACCGCTCGTGTTAGGAGTGAAATCAACCAATTTTCCCAGCTTCCCAATGAACCATTTTGGAAATGTTTTGAACGTTTGAAGAATCTGCTTATCCAATGTCCACATTACGGAATCCATAGATGGGATTTATGTCGAATTATATATGAAGGTATTAATCCAACGACAAAACAGATGCTTGAAATCATGTGTCAAGGCAATTTCATGTCTAAAGACGATGGTGAAGCTTGGAAATTTTTGGAAAATTTTGTTGAAAACACTTTACAATGGGAAAGCCTTGGTCCATCATCTAGGGGTGGTATCCATTAACTTGATGTTTCCATAGCCATAAAAGCCGAAATGGCCGCAATGCAAAAGAAACTTGAAGCTATGGAAAACAAAAATTTATTAGCCTCCTTAAATCAGGTGACGCTCCCTAAAACCGTGTGTGGATACTGTTAAGATCTATCACATCTGACGGAAGAATGTTCTTTGAATTCTCTGTTTCACGGTCAAGAACACACTAATGCTGCTTTTCAGTAACGACCTAGAAACGATCCTTATTCTTCCACATATAATCAGGGTTGGAGGAATCACCCTAATTTTGCTTGGAACCAACACCAAACTCAAAATACGGTTCTAAACCAAAATAAATTTCAAAGGATCCCTCCACAGCCACAGTAACCACCACAGATTCAGCACCCCTTTCAAACACAAACTTTTCAAAATCCAGCCAACAATTCTGCACCGTATAATAATTCTTTCCAAACGGCCGGTACCGAAAACTCCTCTTAACTCGAGCGAACTTTGGATTTGTTTATGAAACATTCCATGCAAATGACAGCTGATATAAGGTCTTCTATCGACACTATAAAGAAGGACCGCCTCACACGGTGAGAGTATAAAAGCGATAGAAGCAAAAATTGCACAGTTAAATGCCGCGATGAGTGCTAGAGAGAAAGGAAAACTTCCAGCTCAACCCCTACCGAATCCTGGCTACTCGCATCATAATGTGAGTGCTATTACCACGTTGAGATCTGGAAGAGTGCTAAACAATCATGTCGGTGAAGAGATTGATAATGAGGAATCAATCAATGATACCCGGGCTTCCACTTCTATTTCTTACCCTATTTCGTCTACTCTATCTTCTTCCGAGCCTATTCTCCGTTTTCTCCAAGGCTTGAACCCTCAGCCCACTTCTTGTAGTCCACCTGAAACGATCCCTACTCCAATTCTGGGATCTGTTCCACCACATGACCTTCTCCAATGTTAGACCAAGTTCTTATTGCTAAAGCTCCTTATCCAAATCGGTTAAGGGGAAACAAACCAAGTCCACAAATAGAAGATTACGGAAATGTTTAAATAAGTTAACATAAGTATCCCTCTCCTAGATGCTATTCAACAAGTTCCGGTTTATGAGAAAATACTTAAGGACTTATGCACTAGGAAGAGGAAGACTCAAGTGCCGAAAAAAGTGTTCATGACGAGTAATGTTAGCGCTGCTTTTACCCAGCAATTACCAAAGAAACGTAAGGACCCTGGCTGTCCTACAATCTCTATTTCTATTGGGGGTAAAAATATTAATCATGCTCTACTTGACCTTGGCATAAGTGTTAACCTGCTTTCATACTCTGTCTATGAGCAATTAGGTATTGGAGAGTTGAAACCTGCCCACTGCACTCTCCAGATGGCAGATCGATCTGTCACCAAACCTAGGGGTGAACTTGAGGATGTGTTGATAAAAATCGGTGAATTTATATTCCCTTTGGACTTCATTGTTCTAAATACACAACCTGTAGCGAACCCACGGAACCAAATTCCGGTGATCTTAGGTCGACCCTTCTTAGCCACTTCCAATGCTGTCATTAATTATCGTAACGGTTCTATGAACCTAACCTTTGGGAAAATGACAATTGAGCTTAACATTTACAGGCTAGGAAGTCAACCATCTGAACCTTCTGCTCATATTCTTGATGTCTGTTATGTCCACGAGATAGCTCCCGAAAGCTGCAAGGTTGATGAACTTTGCTTTGATAATCTCGACGACATTAGTACATCATTGTTTGATCTTGCACAATATCATAGTAAGGACACTTTTGACGAGTCCACCCCCGAGTTTGAATCTTTTGACTCATCACAAAAGTCAGTAGCACTTTCCGAGTCAGTATCATATACATGTTATGAACTTCTGAGGGAATCTGAATATCATTCCCCACCTTCTATTGTCTTTCCGCCGACATTAGATCTTAAACTATTACCTTCTCATCATAAATATGCATATTTAGGTAAGAATGAGTCTTTGCTCGTGATCATATCCGCTTCTCTAGCTCTAGAGCAAGAGGATGCTCTTTTGACGGTCTTGAGATCTAATCGGCAAGAATTTGGTTGGACAATGGCAGACATTAAAGGGATTAGTCCCTTGATTGTAGAACATTATATACATTTGATGGATGAAGCCAAACCAACCAGAGACCCACAAAGACGGTTGAATCCCATCAGGAAGGATGTGGTAAAGAAAGAAATCGTCAAGTGTCGTGATGGTGGTATAATTTACCCAATCTCTGATAGCCAATGGGTAAGTTCTATTCATGTGGTCCCTGAGAAGTCCGGCATCACGGTCATAACAAATGAGGATAATTAGTTGATCCAGACATGCACCCAAACTGGGTGGTGTGTATGTATTGATTATAGAAAACTCAATGCAGCAACGAGGAAAGATCACTTTCCTCTACCTTTTATTGACCAGATGTTGGAACGATTGGCTGGACACGAATATTATTGTTTCATGGACGGATACTCTGGCTATAACCAGGTCCCTATTGCCGAAAAGGATCAAGATAAAACAACATTTACTTGTCCTTTCGGTACCTTTGCTTATAGACGCATGCCCTTTGGGTTATGCAATGCTCCCGCTACATTTCAATGGTGTATGATGGGGATATTCTCGAACATGGTCGAGAATTTTCTGGAGATTTTCATGGACGATTTCTCTATATTCGGGGACTCATTTGAGGATTTCCTATGTCATCTTGACGCTGTTCTTACCCGCTGTAAGGATAAGAACTTAACTTTGAATTGGGAAAAATGCCATTTCATGGTCCAAGAAGGTATTGTGCTTGGACATGTCATTTCACAAAAAGGCATTGAGGTAGACAAAGCTAAAATAAATGTCATTCATAACCTTCCTCATCCCAAATGCGTCAAAGATATATGATCTTTCTTTGTTCATGCAGGATTTTATAGGAGATTTATTAAGGATTTTAGCAAAATTGCTAGACCTTTAACTCTTCTCTTAGCCAAGGACACAATTTTTCACTTTGATTCGGACTGTGAGGCTGCATTTGAATCACTTAAGAGATCTTTCACTACATCCACCATTCAATCATCTCCTGATTGGAACCACCTGTTTGAGCTTATGTGTGATGCATCAGATTTTGCTGTTGGTGCAGTCTTAGGATAGCACATTGATAAGATGCCATATGCGATTTATTATGCAAGTAAGACCTTGAATGATGCCCAAATTAATTATACGACCACCGAGAAAGAACTCTTGGCAGTTGTATTTGCATTAGAAAAATTCAAGCCTTGATTGGCTCACGGATTGTGGTTTACACCGATCACTCCGTCCTAAAACATCTTTTATCTAAGAAGGATGCTAAGGGTGGATTAATACGTTGGATCTTATTATTACAAGAATTTGATCTTGACATTCAAGATAAGAAAGGATGTGAAAACGTAGTAGCTGACTATCTTTCACGCATCTTTTCTTCACCTACTGTGACCGTGCCAATAAACGACTTTTTTCCTGACGAACAGCTCTTGAATGTATCCTGCGAACCTTGGTTCGTGGATATTGTGAATAATCTAGCAACAGGACTTATCCCCAGCAAATGGTCTAAATAAGACAATCATCGATTTCTATCCCGAGTAAAACATTTTTACTGGGATAAAGCTTATTTGTTTAAGTATTGTCCTGACCAAATCATTCGCAGATGTGTCCTCAATGATCAAATCAAGAGTGTTTTGTCGTTTTGTCATGATCAGGCATGTGGTGGTCACTTTGGTCCACAGAAAACGGCGGAGAAAGTTTTGCAATGTGGTTTTTACTGGCCTACATTATTCAAAGATGCATTTGATCATTGCAAAACTTGTCCACGGTGTCAACACACTGGTAAGATTTCTCGGAGGAATGGGAAGCAAAACTATGTCACACTAATGACAACAAGATTGTTATTAAGTTCCTTAAAGAAAATATCTTTTCACGATTTGGACACCCGCGCGCTATAATTAGCGACAATGGGACGCATTTCTGTAATCGGTCTTTCGAGACTTTGATGCGGAAATATTCAATCAACCACAGACTTTCGACACCCTATCATCCCCAAACGAGCGGGCAAGCTGAGATTTCCAATAAGCAAATCAAACAAATTTTAGAGAAGACGGTTTCCAAAAACCGGAAAGATTGGTCAACCAAATTGACGGATACTCTTTGGGCATTCCGTACCGCTTATAAGACTGATATGGGTATGTCTCCTTACCGTCTAGTATTTGGAAAGGCTTGTCACCTTCCTGTCCAGATCGAACATGAAGCAATGTGGGCCATTAAAGAACTGAACTTCGATTTAAATCAAGTCTGCAACTTTCGGAAGCTGCAATTAAATGAGCTAAGCGAACTCCGCGATGAAGCTTATGATAATGCGGTAATAATAAAGAACCGGACTAAGGCCGGACTAAGGTATTTCACGATAAAAATATTTTGAGAAAAACTTTTATCCCGGGACAACAAGTCCTTCTTTACGATTCTCGGCTCCATCTTCATGCGGGTAAGTTAAGATCTCGTTGGAAAGGACCATTTATGGTGCGGTATGTGTACCCGCACGGGGCAGTTGAAGTTGAAAATAGTAAAAACTGTTCAATTTTTAAAGTGAATAGGCATAGATTAAAACCGTATTTTTCCACTGACCCCACGGAGGAGCTCCTGTTTTTACAGGAGCCGATTTATTCTAACTAAATTTCCTCCGCCTCACCTCCATGTCTCGATAATATTGTCTCATCTTAAGAATGGAGGTGAGTACTAAAAAAATAAGTTTGGGGGAGATTTTCACTTTCATTTATTCTTGCCACCGTTGATAACTTATCCTCCCAAGTCTACAGGTTTTTTGAGATTTAACAGATGACAACAGTGAGGACACTGCTGTAAACAGGTTTTGGGGGAGGTTTGTGCTTATTTACGCATTACTTTGCATAAACTTTGCATAAGCACAAAATTTTCAAATTTTCTTTTATAATGAAAGATTAGAAAGTGAAAAATTACATTTAAAAGATTGGAAAAGTTTAAAAAAACCAAGAAAGTTAGATGTTTTCTTAAATGAAACTAGTAATAAGTAGTTATGAGCCGTTGTCCCAAGGGTTAGTAAGATGAAGGAAGTCATTAATCTGAGGATAAAAATAAGTCTGAAAAATAGTTCCTATTCTGGAAGCCAAACATTTGAATATTGATACCCTACTATATGCACTTACACACGTCTTGAAACTCGGGATAGTGGAGGATACCTTGAAATATTCTTGTCTAAAAGCCAAAGTACGAAGAAAATAAAAACAAAAAATAAAAGTATAAAATGGTGAGAGAAAAAATGAACACTAGTTTTGTAATCACCAAGGTAGCATACAAAAAATATAGCGAGGGTGCTTCATCACCTAGTGCCTTAGACCAACTGGTTTAGAAGTCACTGCTAAGTTTTAGGTGTTGCAAGACAAGAAAATTGCTAATTACGCCTAATATGTGAACACATTTAGTAATCGGTTGGTTAGTACCTCAAGAAGTATTAACGGTGGCATGAAGAATGTGTGAGCAATTCCATCTAAAATATTCACCAACTAAAAAGTATTGAGGTGGATGGACAAGAGTATGATAGCTTGAATTGAATTCTCTGAGTGTAGGGATGTATTTTACACACACATAGGGGTATATGATTGGTGTTTGGAGGAAAGGTAGGGATAAAGAATAAAGGCGATGTTTTAGTGAGGGATGATGTGATTTCTAACATCTTTTCATGACTATTAAGATAGAGCTCATGACAACCGAAAAGCTAGTGTAGTTGGAAACTCTGATTTTCAAGTTCTTTCTCTTATAATTCTTATCTTTACATGTAATTTTCACAGTCTTTCTTTTATTATAGGATTTTGTGGATGTAATCCGCTGAAAACCCTCAGGAGAAAACACTCCTCCTACTAGGGACGCCTAGAGGTTTAAAGGCTTGTTGCACGTGCTCAGTGTAATCGTGTTGCCTACGAAAGTGTGCTAGTTAGTTTTTCTTTTTCTATTTTCTCCTTCTCCTGAATAAAAGAAAGTTTGCTCGGGACGATCAAAGTCAAGTTTGGGGAATTTGTTCAGTCGAAAATATTGCAATCTTTAACATAACAATTTCCTCACTTTTCTAATCATCTAAGTGTGTTTGTTATAAATATAACACATATTATAAGTTCATCTGGAAAATATCAATTACCACGTGTTATACATTATAATCAACACTTTTGAAGGAAATTGTATATTTATTATTTCATGCATAATATTGTATATCTCTAACACTCTTCATTGAGATCTTGTGCAAAAACTAGCCCAGGTCAGATATCGGAATCAAAAATTCGCCAATAAAATACAGGAAATCAAAAAATTAAATTCTGGCAGAGATTCAGAAGAGATAAAAAGATTCCAGATATCAAATATAAACCCTGAGAACAATATTAGAAGACCATAAAAGTTTGAAGCTGTGAACTCACAAATCAACCGCGAAACCGCGGCCAAGTCAGCCCGAGTCGCCGCGGATCCGCGGCTGAGTTGTGAGTGTCGAAGTTGGGAACTCTCTAGAAACTTCATTGCAACTTCCTAGCTTGCTGAGGACGCTTCGTTGTAACAACCTTATTCTGGAAACTTCTCTATAATGATCTAGCTTGTTGAGGAAGCTTGATAACTACCTAGCTTATTTTAGAAGCTTCCTTGTAACAACCTAGCTTATGAAGGAAGCTTGATGAGGGGCTATAAAAAGGACCTAAAGCTAAATTGAAAAGGGTTCCGAATTGTTCGACACTTTTGATCCAAAACCAAATCAAGATCCAAAATCAAGAATCGTGAGAAATTCATCGAGCGAGATCATTCAAGATCCTTTACGCGAAGACAATCGTCATCAACGAGCACGTGATCCTCGATAGATCCAAGACTCACGGTGATCGAGTGAAGCGAAGATCGACGGAGAAATTACCCCTTCAAGGGAGTGATCGAAAGCGAATTTTCTTGTAATCTCGGATTCAAGAAGTTGTAATTTGAAGTTGAATAATAAAGGTGATCATTACTTTTAATCTCGCTTTCTTTAATTCTTCGCATTATGAAATCTCTATTTGTTGATTCTTCTATTTTCATAATGTATGAATAAATCTCCGCTTGTTAAGGATTCGAAGGAATTTGGTAGATCTAATGGTGAAAGAATTCTATATTCATCTTAAGTCTTATGGAGATTATACACTTTAGCAAAAAGAATTATTAATGTCCAAACTGTGAGTGAGATCAATCTATCGAGAATTTCATCAAAATTTGGGGATTAGATTGATGATCTTTCTTGCTAAAGGCTAGATAAGATTGGCAATTAATGAAAGGACAAGGGGCAATGAAGAAGAAACCCTAGTTTCTTCAAAGGATCCCTAATTCTCATTATTAGCCATCGATCTAGTTTTAATTCTACCAATTGATAAGATGAATCATCTTGAATAATCATCATTGGCTACTAATTCCGTTCGAATGCTACAAGCCTTCTACAATTTTCTTGATAACTAAATCTTGAACATTATCTTGAATTCTCTTTCTGTAGGGCTGTATAGCACGGCAGCAAGGTTTCTGTTAGTTATATGTATGCCCTAGAGGCCATTACTGTACATACGATGTATATTGTAATGGATGCTTGGACATATATAGGGAGGACTTTCTTGCTCGACATGATAGTATGCTATCTGGTTGTACTTTATCTTAACATGTACTCTGATTGTCTCTATATTACATGTTGATAAAGCCCTTAGGATATGTACTCGACTACTGGGACTATGATGAGATCATACTAGTGGGGCCACGGTAGTCGACGAGTATATCCTATAATTGTTCCTAGTCGAGGGTGTATCGAGACAGGGCATCGATGCACCAGAGTAGACTAGCGTGGACGGACTCGCCGAGAACTCCCAGATGGTGTACGGGTGTATCCTATAATTGTTCCTAGTCAAGGATGGTGTACGGGTGTTCGGTGGAGACTGGGTACACTGGACGGACTCGCCGAGAACTCCCAGATGGTATTATACCATACGTCAGATGGCAGTTCTCCGGTGACACTGGTACAGAGTAGTCTGTTGACCCGAGATCGTCATAGAGTCTTGTGTGGTTCCCACTGTGCTTTGATTTCCATCATACCACGTCCAAGAGGGCGTGCAAAATGGTGGCTTTTGGGTACAGTCCCGAATCACATGGAGGCAATGAGCGATAGGAGGGGATTCGTCTCTCCCGGTATAGGGAGTTGATATTGTGCTGTGTTCGATTGGCTATAACCGGAAATCCCTGGCCAGGGTTGCTGAGATTTACTGGTAAGTGTTATCAGTAGTTTCTCGAACTGTTATAGACCTCATATCGACACGACTTATCGAGCTACTGGGGTCTGACGTTTACCACCCCTAGGCAAGATATGCAACATATCAGACGACGAGACCGGACTGTACGGGAGTGTTACTGTTTGGATTCACAGGAGAATGTACAGGCTTGCTTGTTGATCTTCTGAGCGCTCAATACCTGGGTAGCTGTTACGTTTAGCTGACCGCTTGCAGCTTGTGGGTGTTTGATATGATCATCACCTACTGCCGGCGTATTGACGATTCTTTAGAGTCCTACACAGAGGTTTCTTGGCTCAGGCAAAACGGAGTAGGAGCACATATGTGATATGTGCGGGACCGAGGATAATGCGATATGTGATACCGTATTATATTCTCGCGATATTTGATATCAGCCGGGTCATCGGATCAAGTGTTGATTCGATGAATCGGTACGGATAAATATTAGTCGGTTATATGCGATATAGCCGGATTGTCGGATCAAGTGTTGATTCGATAATTTAATGTATAATAATATATATGATATATTAAATTACATTAACTAATTTTAGCTCACTAAAAGATTCTTTTTCTCACTCGGGTAATACATTGATATATATGCGATATATGTTAATTGTATTATTTTATTTGGTTACAATAAATATTATATATGTGATATATAATACTGTAACATGATATGATAAATAATGCAACATGTTTAGTAGAGATTAAACAAGATTAGGGTTTGATTTGGGTTAATGATTTCTAGATGATTCTAGAAGGTTTTTGTTTTGTCATGGAAAAGATATTTACTTATGACTCATTCTTAACTCAACCCAAAACCCTAACCCTTGGTTAATTCTCTACAATGTTTAAGTGAACCATGGTTGCATAATTGATCATTATCTCCTTTTCCTATTCATCACAAAAGGATTCTTAACATTATTCATCTTCTTCTTCCTTCATTCTTTCATGAAAAACCTTGCTTGATTTTTCAAAAGTGATGAATAAATATGAGAAAAAGATAAATAAAGAGAGCAAAAATCCTACTTCATCATCCTCATCTTCCCTTGCCATTTAGATGAGGGTGTTCACATCATTTCATGAGTGTTAGCTTGTGTTAAAGAAACTTCAAGGTAGATCATCTTAGTATCGAAGATCGGAAGCAAAGGTTGCGTCTTTCTCTTCGTGGAACCTCTCGAGAGTCCGGATCCCGATGATCGCAGCGAAGGGACCACAACACGGAGCATATGAAGTGAAGGACCGGATCTACAAAGGTTGTAATCCCTCTCACTTAGTGTTAAAGTGTTTAGCATGCTTGTTTTTGCCTAATCTCTAGTTTAAAGTTCCGTATTCGGGTTGTTCGGCACGGCTAAATTTTTAATCGGGCATGGTTAATGCCTCGTAGACCCTTGTGCGCGTGCCTAGCAACCCTACAGTGGTATCAGAGCCAGGTTAGAGCTTTAGGCGAAGTCTAGACGAAATTTGAAGTCCGATCGAACCCGGAAAACCCGAATTAACCCCTTCTCTGGAAATTTTCTGAAAGTTTGGATTTTTCTGAATTAAAAATTGCCAAAAAATTTAGCAGGGAATTGTATGATTTACTGTGAAGCACGTGATGTTAACTCGACAAACGAGGCGCGGAACCGCGGCGCAACCCTGGGTTTCGCGGCGGTTCCACGGCCACTTTGCTGAGTTACACCACGTGTCTTGCACAGTAATTCTTGTCTTCAAGTGCTGAGTCTTCTGGAAATTTTTATTTTTTATTCAACTGTTGAATTATCTGGGTTGTATTGGAGACTTAAAGTTTCGATCGGATATTTTAATTTTGTTTAGTTTTGTCCGGATAATTTTAGAAACTGTTAAAAAGTTCGAACGGATATCAATAACTCACTTTTTCCCCTATCGGAAAATTTTTCAAAAGTTGGATTTTTTCTCGTGTTTCAGAATGTTCTAAGTCGTGCAAGTAACTCGGTGGACCCTCTAGAAGACAACAAACCTTAACTCGATTATGTGACCGTCTTGAACTGCCTTTTGAACCTTAGGGTTTGGGGCAGTACGGCGTGCCACATGTGAGGCGTTGGCTTGACCCTTCTACGGCTGGACCATTGGTGCTGTGGCATGTAATGGATGTTTTTTAAACTGATTTCAAGTGTTGAGATATATTGGGGAAATCTTGGGTGCTTGATGATTCGATCGGAAAGTTTAACTTTTTCTATTTATCTGGAATGTGATACAATATTTGGAATCCACAGGTAGTTAAGAGATAACTAATTTGAATATTATAAACATAGCAGTTTAGTCTCAGATGATCGGTTGCCACGGAATTTTGATGTGATCAAAAGTCCGTCGCAATCACGTAGCGTACGCGGATACTCGCCGGGTAAACTTAATAGACAGCTACGCCCCAAAGCCCCGACCAAGTGACTGTAGGAGAACCCCATCACCGAAAGCATCCGTTCGGATGCTCGCGGCAGCGGTGTTCCGCCTTAGTGCACTTCGTCGACGGCATCTGGGGTGCGGCCGTCTACTAAAGTTTGCGACGAGCATTCGATCAGGACGTCGGGAATCTAGTTGAATTCCCCGACTTGATATTGAAAAGAGTTTTCGATAATGAGACTAAAATGCGGGGTTTATAATTGTTAGGCATGTGATGTCTAAGGAATTCATTTGGTTAGGCATGCGATGTCTAAGGAGGTTGCGGATTCCAACTGTTGTAGTTTTACACTTTCTTTTCTATGACCGTAAGCGTAGTATGTGGTGTATCGCCCGCTTCGTTGCTATACATCAACGACAATCGGGATACGCATACTTGCTTACGTTGATGATATGAGATATTATGTGTTGCTGTGATATGTTATATTGGATCGTCGCGTTTGAATAGCCGGGGGTTTTATGTGAGATGAGAGTTTTTCTTTTTCATTCATGTAAAATTCATTTGTATGTAATATTCTTTTATTGGGGCACTTCCAGGTAGCGGAAGATGTCACCGTTGTATATTATTTACTTTTCCGCATTAGGTAGACCCAAGGCGGGGAGCACAAGTAACCGGGTTCTAGGGTCCAGTGGGAGACCATCTCAAGGAGTCGAGACCGGGTCTCCTAACCCTAGAATTGGCAGTGTTACTTGCCGCTCTCGTAGGGGTCTAGGGATGTGGGTTTGGCTATTCATCGCGACCGTGGAATCCGTGTTTTATACAGGCTCGTATTGAAAACACGGACGTCCTAGTATATCCAATATTTCATATATGTTCTTCTGCTGCAATGTTCTGTGATGAGATCATATTACTGCCTGTGACGAATGTTTATATTATATATATGAGATATATGTTATATTGCAGATTTCGTTTCAAAAGGGGATGCTTGTGAAGCATAATAAAATGGGACTTCATTAATGAGATTAATGAAATAAAAGAAACCTAAGATGTTGTAGAATTGAATTTCAAAATTAAAACAGGTAGCTACAGTTCTTGCTTTGCATCGCGGTGTTCCTTGTAGATCATCCTGCACCTTATTCGATAAGGAAAGGACCGAGATCCCTTCACCGGGAGTGACTCCTTTAGCAATAACTGGCAGATGCTACACCCCTCGGTTTGTCTTTTGATTGCTTCTATAGTTTCTGCTTTGCACAGTGATATATATGATATATCCCGCACCTCATTCGACGAGGAAAGGGCCGACGATCCCTTCACCGGGAGTGACCCCTTTAGCAAAACTAGAAAAACCTCAAAAATACTCCATTTTAAATTCATTTGATTCTACAACGATATCAAGTTCATTACGCAATAGGTTTTCAAAAAAACCTGTCGTAGCCCTCCGTCATTTCAGATAAGTACTAGTTAGTATTCGTGCTACGTTTGTTGACTATGTTAAGGCGTAGTGTGCGGTAGCTAATTAGTGCTTATCTGCATAAGCATATGATGCGGTTGGATTAGGGTAGTCGTGCGACTTTGTTGACTATGTTAAGGGTCGTGCGGGCGGGTTTAATTCAATCGGGAAATGACGGGTTGAACTTGACTAGCACTTATGATTTGTTGACTATGTTAAGGTCATATAGATGCTAGGGGCAAAATTATCGGGAATTTCAAGTGTTGAAATTTGCAATGAGATTGCATACCTTCTATGAGATAGTTGGATCCCGATACCCGCTGCGAGTAAGAGTTACTCCTGGGAGAGTTTTATACATTACAATTAGCCGATCAAGTAGGTGTCTAGAAAGGTGTCAACGGGGTTACGCCTCTGGGAAAACGAGGTTTACATTAATTAGGTTCGTGCGAAAGCACGGGGGACCTCCCTCAAAGTACCGACACTGGCCTGGCTGAAAGATTGGCGAACTTGTAGCGTGTAATTAATCCCGGCTAGTCTTTCCTTTTAGGGTTTGAAGGAAGATTTGACAAAACAGTGGGAGACATCCTGATTAGATATATTAGATAACCAATCTAATCTTGCAAGAGCATACGCTGAGTGTTTTCTTCTCTCTCTCTCCAGATAGCGACCATATCACGCCTTAATCAAGATAATAAAACGGATATATTGACCGAACCCGCTTGTTATACTGAGCTGGGGAACGTTGGTCCCACTCCAACTTATAATTGTTATAAGACAGAGCAGGAAATTGGGGAATACCAGATTTCCCGTGCCGCCCAAACGAAGAAAGTGCATGTTGATGCATCATCTTCGGGTGTGTTCATTACACAGAACTATTTCTCAGTATCCTTTACATCCTGGGTATATGATACCGGATCAGGATCCCGTATATGTAATCTGTTACATGGGCTACAGATAGGTAGAGAACTGAGAACGGGTGATAAGTTTCATGAGACAGAAAACGGTGCAAGTATTGCAGCCAAGTCTGTTGGTCACTGTCACCCTGTATTACCAGAATACATTGATTCTGAACAAATGTTATTAGATACCGAACCTGATATACAAAATCATATATCAGTCTCTTTATTAGTAAAGAAAGGATATAATTTTGTATTGTTGGATAATGTTTTGAACATTTCCTATATCAAGAGTTGATCGGTTCAGGCACGTTATCTAAAAGCATAGACGTTCTAAATCAAACTACAGTTCTTAGTATACAGAACACACACAAGAGGAAGAGTTCAGATATGAATGAATCCTTCTTGAGGCATTGTAGACTAGGTCATATCAATGCGACCCGACTGGCTGAAGTTACATTTAGATGCATATTTAAATTAGTTTGAATTTACATCTTATGAAACTTACCGGTCATGTCACAAAGATAAGATGACCACAGCTCTGTTTATTGGAAACAGAGAAAGAGTTAGTGAACTCTTGGGATTGATATATGTTGATGTATGAAAGGTCCCCAGTCTACACATGCCAAGATCGGTTCTTTGTACTTCATTACATTCTCTGATAATCTCTCAAGATTCAGACATATGTTCCTGCTGAAACACAAGTCCGAAGCTTTTGAGATATTCACAGAATATAAGTTAGAAGTAGAGAACCAAAATACGGGTATAAGTATTATGTCCTTTGATGAGATCAAGGAGGAGAATACTTGAGCACGGAATTCCTCCACTATTCTAAAGGAGAATGAGATTCTCTCTCAGCATTACTCCTCCGTATACACCACAGCACGTTGGTGTATCGGGGCGGAGCAATAGCACCCTATGTGATATGGTGTGCTCTATGATGAGTACTACTGAGTTTCCTATTTCCTTTTGGGAGTTATGCACTTGAGAAGCTGCATACCTATTGAATAGGGTTCAAATCAAATCAGTTGCCTACCACTTCATATGTGATATGGAAAGGGAAGAGCCCATATCTTAAGCTTGTTAAGATTTGGGGTTGTCCGGCCTATGTCTAAAAGCAAAATCCGGACAAGCTCGAGGCAAGGTCTGTTATGTACAACTGGAAAGGTTCCAGCTATACAAAATGCAGCTGATGATTTGGTAGAACCAAAGGATTCAATAGTTTCCAACGAACCTCAGCCTCTCCGCCGATCTAGCAGGGTTCCTCACCCACCTGAGAGATACTTCGGTTTCTTTATGACAGTAGGAGCGAGGATTGCATCATGAGATGATGACCCAACTAGTTTCGAGCGGCCATCAAGAGTGGGACTCTGTAAGAATGGCTGGATGCTTATCGATCTGAGATGGAATCCTTATACACCAACAAAGTATGGACTTTGGTTGCTTTATCTGAAGGGTTAAATCCCCATCTGGAGCGAGTATATCTTGAGAAGATTACTTGGTGTACATGGAAAGGTTGAGACTTTCAAAGCTATGCTTAAGTCCATCCAGATCCTACTTGCCACGGCTACATACCATGACTACGATATCTGGTGGTTGGGTGTCATGACTGCTTTTCTAAGTGATGTTTTAGAAGAGAACGTCTATAAGTACACAGCCAGAGGGCTTCGTAGACAATGGGAGCAGCGGAAACGTGTGCAAGATGTTTTATATAATAAAACAGGCATCGCGGAGTTGGAACATCTGTTTTGATGTGGTAGTCAAAGAGTTTGACTTCATCAAAATGGTAGATGAACCTTGTATATACAAAAAGGGTAGTAGGGAGTATGGTGGTAATCCTCGTAGAGTACGTGGATGACATACTCTTGATAGGGAAGGAGTTTCCTATGCTACGCTCGGTCAATCTCCGCTTATCACAACGATTCTCCATATAGGATCAAAGTGATACCTCCTAAATCCTGGGTTTTGGATCTATGAGATAGATCTAATTGGATGTTAGGACACTCACTAGTTATAGTGAGATGGTATCAATCGATCCTGGGGAGAATCACTGGAAAGGTTCCAGGGTGATAAGGATGACTGAATGTCAGTAGCAGGCATTGTCTATACCCTAAGTGGAGGGACGGTATGTTGGAAGAGTTCCAAGCTAAATACCGTGACATACTAGACGATTAAAGGCAAGATACACCGTTACCAAGGATGCTACCAAAGAGGCAGTCTGAACATATATAAGTTCATAAGATGAACTTCGTTCCTACCATTGTGTGACAATGGAGTTGTGGGTTTAGCCAAGGAACTACCGTCCCATCAGAAATCCAGATATAATTCTTAGGCAGTGTCACCTGATCATGGAGATGGTTGATCTCCAGGGAGATCAAGGTTAGGAGAGTAGACACAGAGGACAACAGCGCGGATCCACTCACGAAGGCCTTTTTCCCAGTAGAGACTTTTACGGGATGGTTGAGTATGAGATACTTCAACCGCAGCTAATTGTTGGGTATGCGATACCATAACAGATGGCCCTAGTGCAAGTGAGAGATTGTCAGTTATATGTATGCCCTAGAGGCCATTACTGTACATACGATGTATATTGTAATGGATGCTTGGACATATATAGGGAGGACTTTCTTGCTCGACATGATAGTATGCTATCTGGTTGTACTTTATCTTAACATGTACTCTGATTGTCTCTATATTACATGTTGATAAAGCCCTTAGGATATGTACTCGACTACTGGGACTATGATGAGATCATACTAGTGGGGCCACGGTAGTCGACGAGTATATCCTATAATTGTTCCTAGTCGAGGGTGTATCGAGACAGGGCATCGATGCACCAGAGTAGACTAGCGTATACGCATCTTGACCCATATGATGGGCGATGGATGATCCCATATCCATCGGTGTTTGACATCAAGGATGGTGTACGGGTGCTCGGTGGAGACTGGGTACACTGGACGGACTCGCCGAGAACTCCCAGATGGTATTATACCATACGTCAGATGACAGTTCTCCGGTGACACTGGTACAGAGTAGTCTTTTGACCCGAGATCGTCATAGAGTCTTGTGTGGTTCCCACTGTGCTTTGATTTCCATCATACCACGTCCAAGAGGGCGTGCAAAAAGGTGGCTTTTGGGTACAGTCCCGAATCACATGGAGGCAATGAGCGATAGGAGGGGATTCGTCTCTCCCGGTATAGGGAGTTGATGTTGTGCTGTGTTCAATTGGCTATAACCGGAAATCCCTGGCCAGGGTTGCTGAGATTTACTGGTAAGTGTTATCAGTAGTTTCTCGAACTGTTATAGACCTCATATCGACACGACTTATCGAGCTACTGGGGTCTGACGTTTACCACCCCTAGGCAAGATATGCAACATATCAGACGACGAGACCGGACTGTACGGGAGTGTTACTGTTTGGATTCACAGGAGAATGTACAGGCTTGCTTGTTGATCTTCTGAGCGCTCAATACCTGGGTAGCTGTTACGTTTACCTGACCGCTTGCAGCTTGTGGGTGTTTGATATGATCATCACCTACTGCCGGCGTATTGACGATTCTTTAGAGTCCTACACAGAGGTTTCTTGGCTCAGGCAAAACGGAGTAGGAGCACATATGTGATATGTGCGGGACCGAGGATAATGCGATATGTGATACCGTATTATATTCTCGCGATATTTGATATCAGCCGGGTCATCGGATCAAGTGTTGATTCGATGAATCGGTACGGATAAATATTAGTCGGTTATATGCGATATAGCCGGATTGTCGGATCAAGTGTTGATTCGATAATTTAATGTATAATAATATATATGATATATTAAATTACATTAACTAATATTAGCTCACTAAAAGATTCTTTTTCTCACTCGGGTAATACATTGATATATATGCGATATATGTTAATTGTATTATTTTATTTGGTTACAATAAATATTATATATGTGATATATAATATTGTAACATGATATGATAAATAATGCAACATGTTTAGTAGAGATTAAACAAGATTAGGGTTTGATTTGGGTTAATGATTTCTAGATGATTCTAGAAGGTTTTTGTTTTGTCATAGAAAAGATATTTACTTATGACTCATTCTTAACTCAACCCAAAACCCTAACCCTTGGTTAATTCTCTACAATGGTTAAGTGAACCATGGTTGCATAATTGATCATTATCTCCTTTTCCTATTCATCACAAAAGGATTCTTAACATTATTCATCTTCTTCTTCCTTCATTCTTTCATGAAAAACCTTGCTTGATTTTTCAAAAGTGATGAATAAATATGAGAAAAAGATAAATAAAGAGAGCAAAAATCCTACTTCATCATCCTCATCTTCCCTTGCCATTTAGATGAGGGTGTTCACATCATTTCATGAGTGTTAGCTTGTGTTAAAGAAACTTCAAGGTAGATCATCTTAGTATCGAAGATCGGAAGCAAAGGTTGCGTCTTTCTCTTCGTGGAACCTCTCGAGAGTCCGGATCCCGATGATCGCAGCGAAGGGACCACAACACGGAGCATATGAAGTGAAGGACCGGATCTACAAAGGTTGTAATCCCTCTCACTTAGTGTTAAAGTGTTTAGCATGCTTGTTTTCGCCTAATCTCTAGTTTAAAGTTCCGTATTCGGGTTGTTCGGCGCGGCTAAATTTTTAATCGGGCATGGTTGATGCCTCGTAGACCCTTGTGCGCGTGCCTAGCAACCCTACAGTTTCGGGTGGTATCATCCATGCTAAATTAAAATTTTGCCATTCTAAATAACCATAACCCTAGGTTCTTAACTAAAGAATCATACGGAATCGACAAAGCAAACAACTTTACTTCTAAGTGATAGGGATTACAAACTTTGTAGTCTGTTCCTTCGCTTCCTAAGCTCCAAGTTGTGGTCCCTTCGCTGCGATCATCAAGCTCCCGGACTCTAGAGAGGCTCCATGAGGTGAATGATTCATGCTTGCTTGAAGTGTTCACAATCCAAGATGATCTACTTTGAGGAGACACAAACCCAAGCTATCTCTTCACTAATTAAGGATTAGTGAAGCTAACACACTAATCTATATGGCTAGTATAGAAGAGGATGATGAAGTAGGAATTTTACTCTCTTTAGTTTTCTTTTTCTCACAATCTTTCATCATATGAAAAAAATCTAGCAAGCTTTTTGTGAGCAAGAAGAAGATGAAGAAGTGATGAATGAATTATTGTTGTGAGGTTAGAAATGCAACCATGGGTTAAGAATATCATGCTTAACCCTTGTAGAGACTTAACCATGAGCTAGGGTTAAAGATTAGATTAACAAATATCTTAGTAAACATCTAAAGAGTGGACTTTAGTCAACATATAAAATATCTCAAGAAAAATCCACAATTTAGATTTAACTAAAATAATTAAATCCAACCCTAATCCTAGCCATGGTGAGAATCTCATAAACCCTTGTTGCATGTATAACCTAGCATGTTACAATTATACATATCACATATATATAATTTTGTAACAAAAGAAAAGAATGCAATAAACATATATCACATATATGTTAAATGTATCCTAATGTGAGAAAAAGAAATACTTAAGTGAATATTTATTAGTTAATATAATTTAATATATCAAATATATAATTATATATTAAATTATCAAATCAATACTTGATTTAATAATCCGGCTATATGACATATAACCGACTAATATCAAATGCAACAACTTATCGAATCAACATTTGATCCGATAATCCGGCTATATCACATATAACCGACCAATGTCACAAGACGCGAGAATAGAATACGCCATCCTATACACGTATTATTCTCAGTCCCGTACATATCGCATATGTGCTCCTACTCCATTTCGCCTGAGCCAGGAAACCTCTGTGTAGGACTCTAAAGACTCGTCAATACACCGGTCGTAGGTGATGATCATATCAAACACTCACAGGCTGCAAGCAGTCAGCTAAATGTAACAGCCATCCAGGTATTGAGCGATCAGAAGATCAACAAGCAAGTCTGTACATACTCCTGCGAATCCAATAAGTAACACTACCGTACAGTCCGGTCTCTTCGTCTAATATGTCGCATATCCAGTCTAAGGATGGTAAATATCAGACCCCAGTAACCGATAAGTCGTGTCGATGTGAGGCTCATAACGGGTCGAGAAACTATTGATAACACTTACCAGTAGATCTCCATATCAGCCCTGGCCAGGGACTTCCAGTTATAGCCAATCGAACACAGCACAACATCAACCCCCAATACCGGGAGAGATGAAACATTTCCAATCGCTCATTGCCTCCATGTGATTCGGGACTGTACCCAAAAGCCACCGTTTTGCACGTTCTCATGAACGTGGTAAGGTGGAAATCAAAGCACAGTAGGAATCACACAAGACTCTATGACGATCTCGGGTCTACAGACCAACCTGTACCAGTGTCACCAGAGAACTGCTATCTGACGATAGGTATAATACCATTTAGGAGTTCTCGGTGAGTCCGTTCAGTGTACCCAATCTCCACTGAGCACCCGTACACCATCTTTGATGTCAAACACTAATGGATGTGGGATCATCCATCGCCCATCATATGGGTCAAGATGCGTATACGCTAGTCTACTCTGGAGTATCGATACCCTGTCTCGATACACCCTCGACTAAGAACAATTATAGGATGTACTCGTGGACTACCCTGGCCCCACTAGTATGATCTGCATCATAGTCCTAGTAGTCAAGTACATATCCTAAGAGCTTTATCAACATGTGAGAGCAAGACAGTAACACAATACAAGTCAATATGTTAAGACAAAGAGCAACCAGATAGCATTCTATCATATCGAGCAAGAAAGTCCTCTCTATATATATCCAAGTATCCACTATAATATACATCATATGTACAATAATGGCCTCTAGGGCATATACATAACTAATACTTTCTTGAAAATGATTTCTTAAACTTCTTGAAAATATGAATTCAACTCAATCTTGAACTACTTCTTGAATTTTCTTTACTATTTCTTTCGACTCAACTAAAGTAAGAATTGACGAGTTCCACGAATCCCAGAGGACGACCCGTACTCACTAACGCTCGCTACACGCAACACCGTTATTGATTGTGTTTATTATGCGACTAAAACATTTCATCACTTCTTTACTAATAAATCTTTTCCTTTAAAATCAAAGAAGCGAATATATCGATCAATCAAAAGGCATGCCACCTTCCTGTCAAGATCGAACATAAAGCAATGTGGGCTATTAAAGAGCTTAATTTCGATTTTGATCAAGCCTGCAGCTATCGGAAACTGGAATTAAATGAGCTAAGCGAACTCCGCGATGAAGCTTACGATAATACGATTATACTAAAGAATCGGACTAAAGTGTTCCACGATAAAAACCTTTTTAGAAAAACCTTCACACCGGGACAACAAGTCCTTCTTTACGATTCCCGTCTCCATCTTCATCCGGGTAAGCTAAAATCTCATTGGAAAGGACCTTTTGTGGTGCGATATGTATACCCGTACGGGGCAGTAGAAGTTGAAAATATTAAAAACGGTTCAATTTTTAAAGTAAATGGGCATAAATTGAAACCGTATTTTTCTGCTGACCCAGCGGAAGAGCTCCTGTTTTTACAAGAGCCGCTTTATCATAACTAAATTTTCTCTGCCTCACCTCCATGTTTCGGTAACATTGTCTCATTTTAAGAATGGAGGTGAGTGAAAAAAGACTTAACTGAATATCTGTGCACACCAAAGCATAAGTTTGGGGGTAGTTTTCATTTAACTATTATTATACCCCTATTATTTTCTCTCCCCAAGTCTACAGGTCTTTGCGCTCAAAGAACAACATCAGTGAGGGTACTGCTGAAAACAGGTTTGGGGGGGAGGTTTGTATTCACTAAATTATCTTTTGGCACTTGGCACTATACAAAAAAAATTTGATAATAAAAGAGTAGAAAGTGAAAAATTACATATGAAAGATAGGAAAAGTTTAAGACAAGCAAGAAAGTTAGATGTTTTTTTAAACGAAACTAGTAATAAGTAGTTATGAGCCGTTGTCCCAAGGGTTAGTAAGATGAAGGAAATTACTAATCTGAGGATAAAAATAAGTCTGAAAAATAGTCCTTATTCTTAAGGCCAAATATCTGAATGATGATACCCTATTATACGCACTTGCACATATCTTGAAATTTGGGATAGTAGAGGATACCTTGAAATGCTCTTGTCTAAAAGACTTAGTATGAAGAAATATATATATATATATATAAGTGGTGAAGAAAAAAATGAACACTGATTTTTATAATTACCAAGGCAGCATAAAAAAATATAGCGAGGGTGTTTTATCACCTAGTGCCTTAGACCAATTGGTTTGGGAGCCACTGCTAAGCCTTAGGTGTTGCAAGACGAAGAAATTACGCTTAAATGCACAAGCACATTTTGTAATTGGTTGGTTAGTACCTCAAGAAATATTAACGGTCGCATGAAAAATGTATGAGCAATTTTATCGAAAATATTCACCAACTATAAAGTACTTTGGAAAATGGACAAGAGTATGATAGTTTGAATTGAATTCTCTCAGTGTAGGGATGTCTTTTACACACACGTAAGGGTATATGATCAATGTTTGGAAAAAAGATAGGAAGGAATAATAAAGACGATATTTTATTGAGGGATGATGTGATTTCTAATATCTTTTCACGGCCATTAAGATAGGGCTCATAGAAACTGAAAAGCTAGTGTACTTGGAAACTCTTCTTTTATAGTTCTTTCTTTTATATTTCTTATTTTTATATGTAACTTTCACCATCTTTCTTTTATTATAGGATTTTGTGGGTATAATCCGCTGAAACCCTCAGGAAACAACACTCCTCCCACTAGAGACACCTAAAGATTTAACGGCTTGTTACACATACTCAGTGCAATCGTGTTGCCTACGAAAGTGTGCTACTTAGGTTTTTCTTTTTCTTTTTCTCCCTCTCTTGAATAAATAGTTTGCTTGGGATGATCAAAGTTAAGTTTGGGGGTATTTGTTCAGTCGAAAATACTGCATATTTGATATAACATTTTCCTTACTTTTCTTAGATATTTAAAGGTATTTATTATAAATATGAAATATATGAGGGTTTATCTGCAAAATATCTATTTTCATATGTTTATATACTATAATTAACATTATGAAGGAAAATATATGCATATAATATTTATATAATATTTTGATAATTTAAATATGCATATCATATCAAATATCCCCAACCAATATTCTCAAAATATAATATCATATCAAATGGTTAGGATAATATCTCAAAAATACCAAATATTACTAACATTATTCATTGAGATATTGTGCAAGATTTAGTTCAGCTCAGGAGATCGAGATGTTGAGATATCGGGAAACAGAAATCTGCCGATGAAGTTAGATAAAATCGAAGAATCAATACTGGCAGAGACTCAGAAAATATTTTCAAGTTCCAGACATCAAATAAATCTCCATGTGTCACATCGAAGTATACCCAGAATTTTGAAGCCAAGATCCCACCAAATGGCCGCGGATCCACGGCCAAACCATGCAATAAGCGGCGGATCCGCGGCCGATTCACCGAATCAGGAGTTGGGATTTTCAGGTTGGATTTGCTACAACTAACACTAATTCTGAGGATTTTTAATTTCTGGCTTTGGGGCTATATAAAAGACCGAGGGCTAAACCTAGAAATCATCAAACCGAAGAGATCACGAAGTTCACGTTGACTCATGCATCCAGGTTGATCAATCAGCTGTTCATTTACCTCCTTCAAGATAGATCGAGAAGCAAACTAGGATTTTGTATTCAACTTCTAAAGGAACAAAAAGTATAATTGATCAAGTTGATTAATAAAGGTAGTTGTTTTATTCTTATTGCATTTATTTTCTTTATTTACATCATGGTCTCTATCCGTTCTTCTATCTCTATCATGCGCGAATAATTCACTGCTGGATAAGGTTCGTAGGATTATGGTAGATCAATGGAAGATGAAGAATTTCTTAACTTCTTTTAAATCTTATGAAGTTTATAAACTTTATTAAAATAAATGTTAACATCCTAATCGGGCGCGCTATCAATTTATTGATAGTCTTGACCGCGATTTGAGATTAGATTAACAATTGTTTTGTTAAGGGCTAGACACGAATAGAAATCAATGGAAGGATAAGGGTCAATAGTGTGAAACACTAGTTTCTTCAAAGAACCCTAATCCTCATTCATCACTATCAATCTAGTTTTAAATCTATCAATAGATAAAACGAGTCATCTTTATTAGTCAACCATTACTACTAAATCCGAACGAACCCTATGTTTCCTGATTTAAAATCAGGAAAGGTTACGAAGGAGGCATCACGTGCTAGCACGTGACCAGCAGTCACGTGTTGGCACGTGACATTTAAAAGCATCGGCAAGGCAGATTCAGCTTCCCGTATACATCAAAGAAAAGGGCTTCAGAAAGGGTCGCGTGCTCCCACGTGACCTGGGTCACGTGTTGGCACGTGACATTTAAAAGCGGCTTCAAAAGCAAATCGGTTCCCTAATCAAATCAAGGAAAAGGGATTCAGAAAGGGTCACGTGCTCCCACGTGACCAGGGTCACGTGTTGGCACGTGACACTCAAAAGCAGCAGACTCAACTCCCTGATTAAATCAAGAAAAAAGCGCCAGACGAGGGTCACGTGCTCACACGTGACCAGGGGTCACGTGGTGGCACGTGACGGCTAGGCGGCAGCCAGAAGGCAGAGCGCAAAAAAGAAGAAGAGGTCTCGTTCCAAGGGGGGTCACGTGCCCACACGTGACCAAGGGTCACGTGGCCACACGTGACCGGCTTTCAAAGCCTATCTGTCAACAGAATTAAATTCTGAGAAAAGGCCTCTCAAATCTTTCCAAAGGAACCGATTGAATTAAAGATTTAAAGATTCTTAAATATCACCTATCAATGGAAAAAGGCTGAATTTAGAAAGATTTCCCCTTTAAAATCCAACCGAAATAACAAAGGAGAATCTCTGGATTTAAAATCCAATGGTGAATAAAATTCACCTAATAATCCAAAGGTCCAAAACGAATGGTGAATACAAATTAAATCTTTCAATAAAAGATTCACCAAAACTAATTGATTCGGCTGCTTCTCCTATAAATAGAAGCCAAGAGACACACAGAGAGAGAGACAGGCAGGAGGAATCGATACATAAAAAAAGAGGAGAGCCTTGATACTTGGGAGGAATTTAGATCTTCTGCAAAAGAAAACCCTAGGTAAGAAAGGGAAGGCTTTTTGAAAGGAAAAAAAGAATTTAATTCTCAACAGAGTTTAACTCTGATATAAAACAGAAGAACATAGTTCTCTCTTTAGTGGAGGATCTGTAAAGTGCACATCTCCCCTCGAATTGAGAATTTAATTCTCAATGGGTTGAGATCCTGCCGTGCAGATCCAAAGCATAGAGAGGGAATGGAAGCTCGAGAATTTAATTCTCACAGAACTATAGGAATTTAATTCCTTCAAAATAGAATTAGGGTTTGACCCTATGTTATGGGAATTTAATTCCTTCAGAATAAACAGATCCAGGGTTTAACCCAAATTAAGAACTTAGTTCTGTTAAAATAACAGGAATTTAATTCCCTCAAGAAAGAAGAAATGAGGGTTTAACCCTATTTAAGAATATAATTCTTCAAAAGAAAGTAGGAATTCAATTCCTCTAAAGTTATTGCTAGGGTTTAACCCTATGAAGAATTCAATTCTTAAAAAGATAAACAAACCTTCAAACAGGCAAAGGAATAGGGTCACGTGCTACCACGTGACCCATGAAAAGAAACAGAAAAGAGCTTTAGGGCGCCCTCACGTGTCGACACGTGACCCCTAATGAACAGCCTAACAGATCAAAGCGCAGGCCCCCATCACGTGCCCACACGTGATGGCTTTCAGAATTAAAAGTGTTAAACACTTATCTGTAGAACAAAATAAAGGGAAACAGAGCGCTATCACGTGCTACCACGTGACCCCCTTGGCTGAAGCCTTAACGGACAAACACCAGAATTCCCATCACATGACAGAACGTGATGCTCCAAAGTATTCAATACTTTTGGCAGAATAAAATGAATTGAGGGCGCTCTCACGTGCTCCTACGTGACCCTCATTATATATGGAACAAAAGCAAAGGCAGAAACAATTCTGGGCGCTCTCACGTGACACCACGTGACCCCTAATAAATGTTCTAATAAATCAGGGCATGAGTATACATCACGTGCCCACACGCGATGGCTATGAAAATTAAAAGTCTTTAACACTTGTTTGCAGAACAAAATAAAGGGGATCTGGCCCCACTTTTTGATGCCATCACGTGCTCCACGTGACCCCCGAAACACAGAAAGAAAAAGCAAAAGAAATAAAGGCCTTGGGCGCTCTCACGTGCTCCCACGTGACCCCTCGGCTGATGCTCTAACAATCAGCGCACTAATCCTCCTCACGTGGCAGCACGTGATGCTCCAAAGAAAACATAAAAAGTGTTTAACGCTTACTTACAGAACGAAGAAAAGGAGATCTGGCTCCACTTTTAGGGCGCCCTCACGTGTCACCACGTGACCCCTAACGAGCATTCTAACAGACCAGAGCGGGGGCCTCCATCACGTGCTCACACGTGATGGCCGTCAGAATTAAAAGAGTTAAACACTGATCTACAGAATAAAATAAGGGAAATCAGGGCGCTCTCACGTGTCCACACGTGACCCCTCTCTCCTTAGTATTTAACACTAATCTGAAGACTTTGTTCCCAGTGTTTAACACTGATTTGCTTTAGTGTTAAACACTAATTTGAAATCTCTGATTACCAGTGTTTAACACTGATTTGCTTTAGTGTTTAACACTAATTTGAAAGCCCTGTTGCTAGTGTTTAACACTGATTATCTTTTAGTGTTTAACACTAACTTGTTAATCTTATTCCACGTGTTCAACACTGTTGACCTCTAGTGTTTAACACTAGTTTTAGCCCAATTGGCTAAGTTTCTAGTGGCAAAGCCTCTCCTTCAATGGACCAACAGAGAGCCAATATTTCAAACACAATTGGACTTAGCCCAAATTGTCCATAAGTCCTCAAATCATCTTGAGCTGAGCACATCTGCTCTTTCAACCAACTCATTGGTTCAAGGGTACATCTCTGAGCTCCTCTGACATCTGTCGTTGTAATCCTTCAACGACGTCAGAGAGGTGATGGGTACCGACGGCCATACATACAATGGACCACCATGTCCCTAAATTGGAGATGGACCACCACATCCCTAAACTGGAACTTGGACCACCATGTCCCTAAACTGGCGATGGACCACCATGTCCCTAAACTGGAACAATAGAGCTCAAATGCTCTTTTGTCAGATCTAAATGATCCTGTTAAGTCGATCTTAGTCTCAAATTAGGCTAATGTATCCTTAACAAACGTTTAAGTTGATCTTAGCCTCAAATATGGTTAACGCATCCTTAAACCAAAACTTTCAAAACAGACTTTAGTCCCAAATTGGACTATAGATCCTCCAAACAACTCTGGTTCAAGGGTACATCTCTGAACTCCTCTGACACCTATCGTTGTAATCCTTCAACGACATCAGAGAGGTGATGGGTCCCGACGACCATACATGCAATGGACCACCATGTCCCTAAACTGGAACAATCGAGCCGCCAAACGCTCTTTTGTCGGATCTAAACGATCCCGTTAAGTTGATCTTAGTCTCAAAATGGACTAACGTATCCTTAATAAACGTTTGAGTTGATCTTAGCCTCAAATATGGCTAACGTATTCTCAAACCAAAACCCCAAACCCAAATCTAAGAAAATACGGATTTGGACTAAGCCACTGGACTATTCTTCGGGACCATGCTCCCACCGATGAGCTTCGATACCCCAATGACGTGGCAAGAAGCTCCAAAGAAGTTGGTCTTTGATCGGCTTGCTACTGCCGCGGCCCCTCTCAACGGGTCGCCCAACTTCAATACCTCATTTCCAACAGACTGGGCCAGAACGTCTACGAGTCCGTGATACCCGAAGCTGCCATCCCAAAGCGGATAGCCATCCCGGCTCAAGCGGACGAAATCATTGGAAAGGCTCCTCCTTCCAAGAAGTCAGTTTTTACAAGGCTGGCCATTCCGGTTGCTGCTCCAGGCGAGGTCCTCAAAGCTGCTTCCCCTGCTCAGAGGTCTGTCTTTGACAGATTAGACATTGCTGCTCAACGGGTGTCAGTCTTCGATAGGCTAACACCAATATCAGTCTCTCCTCAAAGCAGGGAGTACGACGAAGTCACCCTTATAGCTGAAACAACTCCATCCACAAGACACGCTCGATGTCGCCACTGGGGCCGAGTGAGGAAGGCTGGGGGCAACTCCCCATCCGGGATAACTCCGCCAGCTCCAACGGTGGGGATTGATGCTTGCCCTGTTGGTATTGGTCTTCAACCCAGTTTTTGAAGACGTAGCAATTTTCGAGTGGGTGACCTATTACTCTGTGGTAGGGACAATAGTTAGGATAGTTAGGTGCTACCACGTGACCCCCTTGGCTGAAGCCTTAACGGACAAACACCAGAATTCCCATCACATGACAGAACATGATGCTCCAAAGTATTCAATACTTTTGGCAGAATAAAATGAATTGAGGGCGCTCTCACGTGCTCCCACATGACCCTCATTATATATGGAACAAAAGCAAAGGCAGAAACAATTCTGGACGCTCTCACGTGACACCACGTGACCCCTAATAAATGTTCTAATAAATCAGGGCATGAGTATACATCACGTGCCCACACGCGATGGCTATGAAAATTAAAAGTGTTTAACACTTGTTTGCAGAACAAAATAATGGGGATCTGGCCCCACTTTTTGATGCCATCACGTGCTCCACGTGACCTCCGAAACACAGAAAGAAAAAGCAAAAGAAATAAAGGCCTTGGGCGCTCTCACGTGCTCCCATGTGACCCCTCGACTGATGCTCTAACAATCAGCGCACTAATCCTCCTCACGTGGCAGCACGTGATGCTCCAAAGAAAACATAAAAAGTGTTTAACGCTTACTTACAGAACGAAGAAAATGAGATCTGGCTCCACTTTTAGGGCGCCCTCACGTGTCACCACGTGACCCCTAACGAGCATTCTAACAGACCAGAGCGGGAGCCTCCATCACGTGCTCACACGTGATAGCCGTCAGAATTAAAAGAGTTAAACACTGATCTACAGAATAAAATAAGGGAAATCAGGGCGCTTTCACGTGTCCACACGTGACCCCTCTCTCCTTAGTATTTAACACTAATCTGAAGACTTTGTTCCCAGTGTTTAACACTGATTTGCTTTAGTGTTAAACACTAATTTGAAATCTCTAATTACCAGTGTTTAACACTGATTTGCTTTAGTGTTTAACACTAATTTGAAAGCTCTGTTGCTAGTGTTTAACACTGATTATCCTTTAGTGTTTAACACTAACTTGTTAATCTTATTCCCAGTGTTCAACACTGTTGACCTCTGGTGTTTAACACTAGCTTTAGCCCAATTGGCTAAGTTTCTAGAGGCAAAGCCTCTCCTTCAATGGACCAACAGAGAGCCAATATTTCAAACACAATTGGACTTAGCCCAAATTGGCTATAAGTCCTCAAATCATCTTGAACTGAGCACATCTGCTCTTTCAACCAACTCATTGGTTCAAGGGTACATCTCTGAGCTCCTCTGACATCTGTCGTTGTAATCCTTCAACGACGTCAGAGAGGTGATGGGTCCCGACGGCCATACATACAATGGACCACCATGTCCCTAAACTGGAGATGGACCACCACGTCCCTAAACTGGAACTTGGACCACCATGTCCCTAAACTGGAACAATAGAGCTCAAATGCTCTTTTGTCGGATCTAAATGATCCTGTTAAGTCGATCTTAGTCTCAAATTAGGCTAACGTATCCTTAACAAACGTTTAAGTTGATCTTAGCCTCAAATATGGCTAACGCATCCTTAGACAAAAACTTTCAAAACAGACTTTAGTCCCAAATTGGACTATAGATCCTCCAAACAACTCTGGTTCAAGGGTACATCTCTGAACTCCTCTGACACCTACCGTTGTAATCCTTCAACGACGTCAGAGAGGTGATGGGTCCCGACGACCATACATGCAATGGACCACCATGTCCCTAAACTGGAACAATCGAGCCCCCAAACGCTCTTTTGTCGGATCTAAACGATCCCGTTAAGTTGATCTTAGTCTCAAACTGGACTAACGTATCCTTAACAAACGTTTGAGTTGATCTTAGCCTCAAATATGGCTAACGTATCCTCAAACCAAAACCCCAAACCCAAATCTAAAAGAACACGGATTTGGACTAATCCACGTCCTACGGGCGACGACATAAATTGGTCTCCGTATACAATCCACGGGCAACCACAAATAAAACAAACACACACGACACGAAGTGACCATATGGAGAAGGAGAAAGTTGTTACCGCATTGCGGTAGCGTAATTAACTGCAGGGGCTTGCGCCTGCAGGGAAGAGCGTCCCCACAATCAAAAACCCCTCAAGCGAGGGGGAATCTGACGAAGTCTGCTACATCGGACGCATCCGTTTAAACCTTCGATACATGGTGCCATAAATCAACTTGGCATCTTTGGAGAGGTAGACGGATAGCACCAATTAGCATCTGCCCCGAATCTCAGGCAAGACGTCCCGCGTCTCGGCCGCCGTTCGGAGGGGAACAGATTCTGGCACGCCCGGTCGGATTAATATTTATGTCGTCGCCCGTAGGACGTGGATTAGTCCAAATCCGTGTTTTCTTAGATTTGGGTTTGGGGTTTTGGTTTGAGGATACGTTAGCCATATTTGAGGCTAAGATCAACTCAAACGTTTGTTAAGGATACGTTAGTCCAGTTTAAGACTAAGATCAACTTAACGGGATCGTTTAGATCCGACAAAAGAGCGTTTGGGGGCTCGATTGTTCCAGTTTAGGAACATGATGGTCCATTGCATGTATGGTCGTCAGGACCCATCACCTCTCTGACGTCGTTGAAGGATTACAACGATAGGTGTCAGAGGAGTTCAGAGATGTACCCTTGAACCAGAGTTGTTTGGAGGATCTATAGTCCAATTTGGGACTAAAGTCTGTTTTGAAAGTTTTGGTTTAAGGATGCGTTAGCCATATTTGAGGCTAAGATCAACTTAAACGTTTGTTAAGGATACGTTAGCCTAATTTAAGACTAAGATCGACTTAACAGGATCATTTAGATCCGACAAAAGAGCATTTGAGCTCTATTGTTCCAGTTTAGGGACATGGTGGTCCATCGCTAGTTTAGGGACATGGTGGTCCAAGTTCCAGTTTAGGGACGTGGTGGTCCATCTTCAGTTTAGGGACATAGTGGTCCATTGTATGTATGGCCGTCGGGACCCATCACCTCTCTGACGTCGTTGAAGGATTACAACGACAGATGTCAGAGGAGCTCAGAGATGTACCCTTGAACCAATGAGTTGGTTGAAAAAGCAGATGTGCTCAGCTCAAGATGATTTGAGGACTTATGGCCAATTTGGGCTAAGTCCAATTGTGTTTGAAATATTGGCTCTCTGTTGGTCCATTGAAGGAGAGGCTTTGCATCTAGAAACTTAGCCAATTGGGCTAAAGCTAGTGTTAAACACTAGAGGTCAACAGTGTTGAACACGTGGAATAAGATTAACAAGTTAGTGTTAAACACTAAAAGATAATCAGTGTTAAACATTAGCAACAGGGCTTTCAAATTAGTGTTAAACACTAAAGCAAATCAGTGTTAAACACTGGTAATCAGAGATTTCAAATTAGTGTTTAACACTAAAGCAAATCAGTGTTAAACACTGGGAACAAAGTCTTCAGATTAGTGTTAAATACTAAGGAGAGAGGGGTCACGTGTGGACACGTGAGAGCGCCCTGATTTCCCTTATTTTATTCTGTAGATCAGTGTTTAACTCTTTTAATTCTGACGGCCATCACGTGTGAGCACGTGATGGAGGCCCCCGCTCTGGTCTGTTAGAATGCTCGTTAGGGGTCACGTGGTGACACGTGAGGGCGCCCTAAAAGTGGAGCCAGATCTCCTTTTCTTCGTTCTGTAAGTAAGCGTTAAACACTTTTTATGTTTTCTTTGGAGCATCACGTGCTGCCACGTGAGGAGGATTAGTGCACTGATTGTTAGAGCATCAGCCAAGGGGTCACGTGGGAGCACGTGAGAGCGCCCAAGGCCTTTATTTCTTTTGCTTTTTCTTTCTGTGTTTCGGGGGTCACGTGGAGCACGTGATGGCATCAAAAAGTGGGGCCAGATCCCCTTTATTTTGTTCTGCAAACAAGTGTTAAACACTTTTAATTTTCATAGCCATCGCGTGTGGGCACGTGATGTATACTCATGCCCTGATTTATTAGAACATTTATTAGGGGTCATGTGGTGACACGTGAGAGCGCCCAGAATTGTTTCTGCCTTTGCTTTTGTTCCATATATAATGAGCGTCACGTGGGAGCACGTGAGAGCGCCCTCAATTCATTTTATTCTGCCAAAAGTATTGAATACTTTGGAGCATCACGTTCTGTCATGTGATGGGAATTCTGGTGTTTGTCCGTTAAGGCTTCAGCCAAGGGGGTCACGTGGTAGCACGTGATAGCGCCATGTTTCCCTTTATTTTGTTCTACAGATAAGTGTTTAACACTTTTAATTCTGAAAGCCATCACGTGTGGGCACGTGATGGGGGCCTGCGCTTTGATCTGTTAGGCTGTTCATTAGGGGTCACTTGTCGACATGTGAGGGCGCCCTAAAGCTCTTTTCTGTTTCTTTTCATGGGTCACGTGGTAGCACGTGACCCTATTCCTTTGCCTGTTTGAAGGTTTGTTTATCTTTTTAAGAATTGAATTCTTCATAGGGTTAAACCCTAGCAATAACTTTAGAGGAATTGAATTCCTACTTTCTTTTGAAGAATTATATTCTTAAATAGGGTTAAACCCTCATTTCTTCTTTCTTGAGGGAATTAAATTCCTGTTATTTTAACAGAACTAAGTTCTTAATTAGGGTTAAACCCTGGATCTGTTTATTCTGAAGGAATTAAATTCCCATAACATAGGGTCAAACCCTAATTCTATTTTGAAGGAATTAAATTCCTATAGTTCTGTGAGAATTAAATTCTCGAGCTTCCATTCCCTCTCTATGCTTTGGATCTGCATGGCAGGATCTCAACCCATTGAGAATTAAATTCTCAATTCGAGGGGAGATGTGCACTTTACAGATCCTCCACTAAAGAGAGAACTATGTTCTTCTGTTTTATATCAGAGTTAAACTCTGTTGAGAATTAAATTCTTTTTTTCCTTTCAAAAAGCCTTCCCTTTCTTACCTAGGGTTTTCTTTTGCAGAAGATCCAAATTCCTCCCAAGTATCAAGGCTCTCCTCTTTTTTTATGTATCGATTCCTCCTGCCTGTCTCTCTCTCTCTATGTCTCTTGGCTTCTATTTATAGGAGAAGCAGCCGAATCAATTAGTTTTGGTGAATCTTTTATTGAAAGATTTAATTTGTATTCACCATTCGTTTTGGACCTTTGGATTATTAGGTGAATTTTATTCACCATTGGATTTTAAATCCAGAGATTCTCCTTTGTTATTTCGGTTGGATTGTAAAGGGGAAATCTTTCCAAATTCAGGCTTTTTCCATAGATAGGTGATATTTAAGAATCTTTAAATCTTTAATTCAATCGGTTCCTTTGGAAAGATTTGAGACGTCTTTTCTCAGAATTTAATTCTGTTGACAGATAGGCTTTGAAAGCCGGTCACGTGTGGCCACGTGACCCTTGGTCACGTGTGGGCACGTGACCCCCCTTGGAATGAGACCTCTTCTTCCTTTTTGCGCTCTGCCTTCTGGCGGCCGCCTAGCCGTCACGTGCCACCACGTGACCCCTGGTCACGTGTGAGCACGTGACCCTCGTCTGGCGCTTTTTTCTTGATTTAATCAGGGAGTTGAGTCTGCTGCTTTTGAGTGTCACGTGGGAGCACGTGACCCTGGTCACGTGGGAGCACGTGACCCTGGTCACGTGGGAGCACGTGACCCTTTCTGAAGCCCTTTTTCCTTGATTTGATTAGGGAACCGGTTTTCCTTTGAAGCCGCTTTTAAATGTCACGTGCCAACACGTGACCCAGGTCACGTGGGAGCACGTGACCCTTTCTGAAGCCCTTTTCGTTGATGTACACGGCAAGCTGAATCTGCCTTGCCGATGCTTTTAAATGTCACGTGCCAACACGTGACTGCTGGTCACATGCTAGCACGTGATGCCTCCTTCGTAACCTTTCCTGATTTTAAATCAGGAAACACCCTACAAGCCCTCTTCTGATATAAAATCTACATTTTTATTTAAACTAGATCTATTTTCTATATTCGTATTTTGACATAGATCTAGAAACTATTCTCCACTATTCTTTATTCTTCTATTCTTCCACTTTTCAACACGTCTAAAGTAAGATTGAAAGATTCAACGTTTCCCTAGGGACGATCCGTACTCATCTCGGTCTAGCTACACGTGACACCGTTATTGATTGTGGTTATTCTACAAACACTTCTTTAAATACAGATCAATCATCGGTGATGATGCACCTCGAAATTCCAAACTATGCAATTATGTTGTTCTACAGGAACTTCACTGTGGAAGCGGCATCCGTTTTTCTAATTGGTGTGGCTTCGATCCATTTTGTAAAGTAGTTCACGGCGACGGGCATACATTTGTGCCCCTGTGCATGTGGGGAGCTGGCCAACTATGTCCATCCTCCAATTTTCTAATGGCTAAGGGGAGCTCAGTGGCGTTAGCTCTGTGGCTGGTAACCGAGAAATGCTGCCGAAGAGTTGACACGCTTTGCACCTCCGTACGAGCTTTTCTGCATCAACGTGGATAGTCGGCCAATAATAACCCTGTAGCAGCGTCTTTTGGATCAAATTGTGGGCTCCCTGATGTGCGCCTCCAACTCCTTCGTGTATCTCCTGGAGAACATACTCAGTTTCATCGGAATCGACGCACCTAAGCAGAGATTGGGTGTATGAATTTTTATACAAGTTCCTTTGCTCCATACAAAGTGATGGGCTTTCATGCGGAGCCTGCGCGCTTCCGTTCGGTCCTTGGGGAGCATTCCATCCTTAAGGAATTCCACTATGGGCTTTCTCCAATCCGAGATACTCCCCTGAGTGGTGTAGACTCAGTGTATCACTTCTGTATCTTCGATGATGCGTCACGGCAGGACTTCGAAGAGTGTAACGACCCTGAAATCCATGTGTAATTGTAACTTGTTCAATGTATAGAAAGGTGTATTTCAGCCTGATCAGGAATTATAAGTTAAATGTTTTGAATAAAAGCAAGAAACAACTTGTAGCTCATTAGTTAAGACTTTACACTGTTGTCCCATAACCTGCAAGTTCGAATCCCATCAACCTCAAATATTTTTTCTTTTTAACTTTTCGAAAGCCCAAGAGTTGCACGTACATTACATAGAGAAACAAAAAAATTTAGAGAAATCTAACAGGATAAATGGGGGAGTTAAGACCAAATAGATCACATAACATAAATCTCAAGACAGATAGGCAAATCTCGAACGTCGAAAATTGCCAAAAAACTGATACCGGCGGTTCAATTTGGTCCATTCGCCTCCGTGTTTCGCCCGTGTGTTCCTTTGGCTCCTCTCTACTCAATTTTATTGTTTGTTTTCTCTGAATTAAACCAGAGACTTCACAACCTTTCAATTCCCCCATTAACACCATTAAATCTAAATTTTTATTCAATATTTTTATCCACACACTCTCATTTTACCCTATAAATACCACCTCATTCCCTAACTCTTCCTTATTCTGAAAATCTATAGAAAAATTCTCTAAAAATTCCTAAGTTCAAGAAGAGTTAAAACAAATCAAGTGGAATTAGCGATCCAAGTTCATTCCTTCAAAGACCGGAGCCGTTCTCGATGCTACACGATTCCACAAGGCCTCCTCTCCTTCTTCTTCTCTTTTCAAAGCTCGAAAACCGTAAGTTCCTTCTTCTCTCTCGATTCGATTCCTCTCCATCATTCTTTAAAACAAAAATCGAAAAAGTGGAGCTAACTTTAATATCCTTTCTTTAAAACATTTTATCATCCTTGATGGGCCAAAAAAGTCACACAAATACTCTAACATCACTTTAAAAATATTATTCATCCCATTTACTTTTTAATGTATTTAAAATTCCATACGAAATAAATATACATCGAACATTTTCATATAAATACCATGAATTTTACATATAACCTTTTTTATCGCTATTTGGACCTATAACTCTAGAAAAATTACGGGGTAATGACCTACCCCACTCACAAACACTATGGTTCATTGCATGATATTTTAGATATATGTTTAATTCTAAAAGAAACAATTATCATTAAAATACCATCGCTTAATAAAAATACATTTTTTAATTGCTATTTTTAATACCTTTGTAATTACGCCTCTATAACCCTCGTTAGAGGACCCTTTTTTGGATGGTGCGGATTATCGCACGTTCTTAGGATAGTAGAGCGAGATGCAGAACTTCTCATGGAGAATTCGATCTCGAAAGGATATAAAAATACGATTTTAAAAAATATGACTTTTTCAACAAATTAAATCATCTGAAAATTTTCATAAATCATAAATCCGTATTTTTCTATGAAAATAAATTTTGATGACTTTTTTTTTTTAAATAAAAAATTAAAGTTACACAAAAATACCATCAAGTTTCCAAAAGATAGATTTTTCATTAAAATACCATAAACTTTAAAAGCTAGTATTTTTACACTAAAATACTACAAAATATAAAATATGTTTTTATACAAAAATCTTGACTTTTTAAACAACATATTTTTATTAAAAACTTATTCGAGGCTCTAGGACGGATTAAAAACCCTCGAGAATTTTAAATGGCAGTTTTACTAAAATACCCTAGAAAATCAATATACTAGTTTAAGTAACGTATTTAAATTGCGGATTGGTTTGAGTGGAATCTTCTCTTATCAGTTGCCTTGGGGTTGCCGGAGACAATGATGTATCAATTGCCTCTCTCTAAATATAGATCGTAAGCTTAGGGTAGAAATTATCAAACGATAATCGTTTTTAAAAAAGGCATAAATCCTGTTGTACATGTGCAGCGGTTATCAATGTTTTCCAAACTCAAGAATTTCACACGATTAAACCCAGTAATAAGATTTGACTATAACCTGAATACAAATTCGATTTTGACTTGAACTCGAACTCAAACCCAAACTTGAACACTTCAACATGAACTTGAATATCCAAACTTGAAGTTGAACACTTGACATGACTTGACTGAACCATGAATATAGCTTGACATGAACTTGACATGAATACCTGATTACCACTTGAACCTGAACTTGTACTCTTTATATTCGGTCAAGGCCTGTAACCTTACACTACAATATGCAGGGATAAGGGATATATTGGTATGTAACGTATATCGTGGCACGAGAGGTTATTTTAAAAGACATCTAACCTGAATTCCTGTGCTGTTGTCCCGTGGGTTTTGACGAGTCCCTGTACTTCTTGTTACCTTTGTCCACAGGGTAAGTTGGACTTCTCTCGTATACATGAATACTTTCTTTATTAAACTACAAATAACTACGTTAGAATAGCTATCTTATACATAAAAATGACATGCTTAGATACTCTCATATACAACCTTACATGTTCACATTTACTTGGTTCCTATTCATTTTACATAATATTCAGTCATCTTTATTTACTTCTCTTGGGGACTTATCAAGCGCTATTTCGTGACGATATTCTTCTCTGTTTCTTTTCCTTGGAATGTTCGCTAAGAGAACCGGATTCTAAGGAGAAAGTGTCAAGCCATAAGGACTTAGATCAGCTCATAGCCCAGTGTCACAACCCAAATTTAGGTACATGACCGACACTTAAACCACGTGACGTCAACAGGCGTAACGCAATTTAAGCAAGCCAAAAACCTAGAAATCTAAACCATCAAAAGAAGTAAATGATAAAAACATTGTTAAAAACATTTGGAAATCTCAAGTAAAAATCATTAAACTTAAGTTTATTTTTTTAAAAATTTCGGCAACACCTCCTTTGTAAAAACTAGCCCCGAAACGGGTACAAATATAGAATATAAATAAAGCATCCCTAAATGGGAGAAAATCACGCCCAAAAGCGGAAACAATCACCACAAGCATATATATACGACGCCATAGCGATGAAATAGACAATATAAATGAAAAACAGTATAAAGAGGTAAAACTACATAATAAAGGCAGGCTCACACGAGTATGACACCCAGAGTCACAAAATAATACAATATCGATCCTCACAACTCGTCTCTAAGTCAATACATGGAAATGGTAAATGAAGAATACTAGATACAATAAGATATACAATAGATAAAATCGGATAGCCGCAACCCACCTATACCAAACAGCCTCACAGCCAACCATAGTGATATCCACAAAAATATAGATAATAAGAAGCCCTGCCGTGACTACTCTGATGGTCAAACCTGCAAAACACTATGGCACAACGGGGATAAGTTGCCAACTCGTGAATAGTAAATAACATCATACTGATAATCGCAGGTATGCACGAACAGCAACAATCAATAGCATGCAATCTGATAGCATAAATATAGCAATATTGATATGCAACAATCATGATCAAGGTACTCCATCAAGTACTACAAATGCATGAAGCAATGCATATAAAATTAATACTGAGTATGGGATAAAACATAACATCATCAATGAATCATCATCGTGGAAAATCTCAGTGTCCATCAATGACACCCCAAATCCCAATACCTCAGGTGCCGTCACTCTGATCGGCCCTCATATCTGTAAATCTCATGGAACCTGAGTGTCCAACATTGACACTCGAAACATCATGAAAACTCATGTCCATCAACGACACGTAAATACTCATCTCTCAGGCGCCGCATACCCAGATCGGTTCTCAATATATCTCATGTCATAACTCCCAAACGGTATCCTCCGAATATCCGTCGGGTTCTATACTATCACCGGTAGGTAGTGCTCCCTCCGCCAGGCTCATTGTCTACACCACAAAAACCATTTCTTGCCCCGAGGTACCATACCGGGTCCACCATGTACCCGCAGACGGTGCCTACCGCTCCTCGAATCGGGTTTCTAACACAAGTCTCAGAACCGAGAAAACTCATGGTGGACGCACCAAAACATTATATCAAGAGAAACCGGGTTTTCAAAACAATGCATACTTTCTTGAAATATCCCCCCGGTTCTCAAATCCATAAATCACATGAAATCCGTATCTTAATGCGTAAATCCATGAAATATGATATATGCAACATAAAACAGTAATATGAGCATATTAAGGGAAAACCGCTCTTTTAAATGAATCCAGTTTTTAAATATATCATGCGGCTCCCAATTCGTCCAAAATCAAATACAACATCATATAAAGGTGTACATGTAGCTATAGCAAGGTATGGGTGTATACATGTAAGTATGTATGCATGATGCATTTCATATGCGTAATAGAACAAGAATCAACGTCTCAATGTCAATAACAATACAATACCACATAGGTGTATATGTAGTTATAGCAAGGTATGTGTGTATACATGTAAGTATGTATGCGCAATAGAACGAGAATCAACGTCTCAATGTCAATAGCGATACAATACCACATAGGTGTATATGTTGTGCGTGTCATAGCAATTACCAACGGTGTGTGTATAGCATACGATTTAGTGCTCGTGCAACATGAACCATCAGTAATTGTGCGGTGTCCAATAGGTACTAAGTCAAGGCACAACATGTAATAATATGCAATGATGCTCATACACAATCAACTCATATACGTATAAACATGCGGCTATAATATCATATCTAGCCCTGACGCATAACGCCATACGGGCGATTTCCCCGTAGATGTTAAATCTATTCACCGAAGATCTCGAGCTAGGTAAATCCAACCACCTGCTTCCCATTTCTAGTAGCGTCCGAAGTTCCCACAATCGATCCTAAAATTTCACAAACACAATATATAAGGCTAAATATCCTGCGCCAACACAAAGACAATGAGACGCAAGAATAAACGTCCACAAGATAGACACATTGTGCACCTAGTGCACAAAACGCGTACGACAGCCATAACCTCAATTAAGATAGCTAAACGACACAACCACCAAGCCTAGAACCCGATCATTCCGATCGCGCATTCACAACACACTAAATATTATTAGAAATAGATTGTATATCATCAAAACCTAAAACTTAATCAAAATCGATTTATTCCAAAAACTTAGTAAGCATTGATTTACCATTTTAGTCCAAAACTAGATATTTCAACAAAACTAGTGGCCACAATAATCACATAATAGCTTAATTAAGCCACACAAACCCTTACTAAACTTTTAATCTCGCCCATTTTAGATTTATTAAAAGTTAGTTTGCAAAAAGCTTAGTTTGGACAATTTGGAAAAAAACAATTTACAATTTAACAACTAGGCTAGATTTTGCATGTCTAAACATGTTAAACTACATGCATAACCATATCCAATTAATAAAAACCCTAACTTGATCTCAACCCTATTGTTGAAATTTCTAACTTCCAATCAAAACCATATTTAAACACCTAATAAGCTAGATTAATGTGATTAACTAATAATTAAACCTTAGGGTTATGATTTATATCTCACAAACTTGATATCAAACTTGAAAACTTGACTCTCAAAATGGCCTCCAAAATGCTAACTTGCTCCTTGATCCAAGCTGGATTAGGCTAAGGAATAATGGGTAAGGATTAAATTTGGAATTGGTGGGAATTTGTATGGATTTTTGAGGCAATTTTTGAGGATTTTGAAATGGAAATGAAGTGGGGAAAATTTGGGGCTGCTGAGGGGAGAGGCTCGGCCAACTGAGGAAAGAGGAGAGTGGTGTGTGTGTGTGTGTGGAAAATTCTAGATTAAGTCAACCCTTAAGCCTCCATCAATGCACCTCACATCAATCTTATCTCTAATTCATTTTCTTTTCTATTTTCCTTAATCTTAGAAAAGTCTAGAACAATAGAGATAATTGGAGAAAAAGAAAATAATTTGTAAACTTGTATTTAAGCTGACATGGTTCACATTTGTATATTTAACTCATTCCAATTTGTAATTACCACTAATTAAATGTTTAAGTAAAAGCTTATAATAATATTTGAAATAATTAATTAAGGAAAAAATATTTAAGTGAACTAATAATTGTAAGTGACTAAATAAATACAACATACTAGCAATTTCATAGTTAAACTAGGTGCATTTGAGTCTATATTGAAAAATGATTATATCTTGGTTTTTACGGAAAACACAAATTATTTTACCGATTATCGGAAAATTCACCTAAACGATTTCTAAAACGTTACAATCTTTCCCCCTTAAAGAAATTCGGTCCCCGAATTTAAAATTTAACTACGCGTACCTTCGAAGAGATGGGGATATTTCATCCGCATCTCGTCCTCGGTCTCCCAGGTGACCTCTTCGCTGTTCGGACCACGCCAAAGAACCTTTATGGAAGGTATAACTTTTGACCTCAATTTCTTCACCTGCCGATTCAGAATGACCACCGGCTGCTCGGTGAAAGAAGGTCGCGCTCCAGCTGGATCGTCTGGTGCTGAATCGCATGAGAAGGATCATGAAGGTACTTGCGAAGTATCGACACATGGAACACGGGGTGAACATCGGGGAAACTGGGCGGAAGTGCCAAACGATAGGCAACAGTACCAACTCACTCAAGGATCTCAAAAGAACCTACAAATCTGGGACTAAGTTTCCCTTTCTTTCCAAATCTCATTACACCCATCATCGAAGAAATCCGTAGGAATACATGATCCCCCACTGCGAACTCGAGCCTGCAACGACGACGGTCGGCATAAGACTTCTGTCTGCACTGGGCTGCTCTCATCCTATCCTGAATCAACAAGATCTTCTTCGTAGTCTCTTGAACTAGCTGGGGTCCCAAAATCCTGCTCTCGCTGAGTTCGGTCCAACAGACTGGCGATCGACACTTTCTCCCATACAAAGCCTCAAAAGGTGCCATCTGAATCGTCTCCTGATAATTGTTATTGTAGGAGAACTCTATCAACGGCAAGTGACGATCCCAACTGCCCCCAAAATTAAGCACGCACGCACGAAGCATATCCCCTAGTGTCTGTATAGTCCGCTCCGACTGACCATCGGTCTGCGGATGGAAAGCGGTGCTAAAACTCAAGTGGGTACCCAAGGATTCTTGAAGCTTCTACCAAAAACGGCTAGTGAACTGGGTGCCCCTGTCGGATACGATGTATGTGGGAACACCGTGCAAATGCACAATCTAATCAATGTACAACTGAGCATACTGAGCATAACCAAAAGTGGTTTTCACTGGAAGGAAGTGAGCCTCTTTCGTCAACCGGTTAACAATCACCCAAATGGAGTCATACCCTCGACTGGACCTGGGTAGACCCACAACGAAATCCATGAAGATCTGTTCCCATTTCCACTCCAGAATGGGTACAGGCTGCAACTCTCCTGCCGGTCTCTGATGCTCAGCCTTGACTTGCTGATAAGTCAGGCACCTCGAAACAAAATCCGAAACATCACTCTTCATCCCTGCCCACCAGTAGATATCTCTCAAGTCACGATACATCTTGGTGGAACCTGGGTGAACACTAAAAGCTGACTGATGTGCATGCTCTAGGATCTCGCATCTCAACCTATCGGTATCAGGTACACACAAACGAGTCCCGAAACATAGCACACCCTGGTCATCAATCAAGAACTCCGAATCTCTACCCTCCCGAACATGCTCAAGAATCTCAGACAAACGGGCATCGTCAGGCTGTGCCTCACGAATACGATCAAGTAGAAGTGGACGTGCGTGGACATGAGCAAGCTTTCCCCCAGTGGAAGTGAACTCAAACTGTACTCTACTGTCACACAAGATCTGCCAATCTGCAGAAGACTGTCTCTGAACTGCGCTCAACTGGGATAAACTACCCTCGGGCCTACGACTCAAGGCATCGGCTACCACATTCGCCTTGCCCGGGTTATAAAGGATCTCGCAATCATAATCCTTCACAATCTCCATCCAACGGCGCTGTCTCAAATTCAGATCCCGCTGCTGGAAAATATACTTCAAGCTCTTATGGTCCATGAAAATCTGACACGACTCCCCGTACAAGTAGTGTATCCAAATCTTAAGCACAAAGACCACCGCGGCCATCTCAAGATCGTGAGTGGGATAATTCTGCTTGTGTTTCTTCAGTTGCCGAGAAGCATAAGCGATAACTCTATCATGCTGTATCAATACACAACCGAGCCCCACTCGAGAAGTATCACAGTAAACAACATAGCCGCCCGATCCAGAAGGCAAGGATAAAACCGGTGCAGTCGTCAACCGAGTCTTCAACTGCTGAAAACTCTGCTCGCATGCCTCGGTCCAAAGAAAAGGAACCCCCTTCCTGGTCAGTCCGGTCAACGGTGCAGCGATACTCGAGAAGTCCTGCACGAAACGGCGGTAATAACCGGCTAAGCCCAATAAGCTGCGGACCTCTGTCACTGATACAGGTCTAGGCCAAAGCTGTACGGCCTCGATCTTCCTCGGGTCCATATGAATACCGTCTCCCGTAACCACATAACCCAGGAAGTCAACACTATCTAGCCAGAAGGCACACTTCGATAATTTAGCAAACAGCTGGTGCTCTTTCAATATCTGCAAAGCAATCCTCAAGTGTTGCTCATGCTCCTCTCGACTCTTGGAATAAACTAGAATGTCATCAATAAACACAATAATAAACTGGTCGAGGAACGACCCGAAAATCCGGTTCATCAAATCCATGAACGTTGCTGAGGCATTGGTGAGTCCGAACGACATCACCAAAAACTCATAATGCCCGTAGAGCGTACGTAAAACAGTTTTCGAAATGTCATCATTCCGAACCCGCAACTGATGATAACCTGATCTCAAATCAATCATAGAAAAATGTCCCGCACCCTGGAGTTGATCAAACAAATCATCAATGCGAGGTAAAGGATACCTATTCCGCACCGTAACTCGGTTTAATTGACGATAATCAATACACAACCTCAAACTGCCGTCCTTCTTCTTGACGAACAGAACAGGAGCTCCCCAAGGCGAAACACTCGAATGTACAAGTCCCCTATTAAGTAACTCTTGCAGCAGATCCTTAAGCTCCTTAAGCTCCGCCAGGGCCATCCGATAAGGCGGTATAGAAATAGGCCCCGTGCCGGGGATCAAATCAATGCAAAACTCAATCTCACGCTCTGGCGGCAATCCAGGTAACTCATCGAGAAATACATCGGGAAACTCTCTCACGATAGGAACCTGGTCCAACGAATCTACTGTGGCTCCAGTATCTCGTATGAAAGCCAAGAATCCTCGACATCCCCTCCTCAAAAGCCGACTAGCGCAAAGGGCTAAAATCAAACTGTGAAGGGCGGCACCACGGTCCCCCTGCACAACAAGAACTGACTCGCCCAGAAAACAAAATCTGACTGTCTTCTCGCGACAGTCCATGGACGCATAGCAAGTAGTTAACCAGTCCATGCCCAGGAGAACATCGAAGTCCAATATCTCAAGAAGGATCAAGTCGACGGACGAATCTCTATCTCCAATACGAAGGGCACATGACCGAAACACGTGTCGTGCAACAAAAGACTCGCCAACAGGAGTAGTCACGACAAGTGGCTGGTCTAGCAAATATGACTCTCGGCCCAACCTCGGCACGAAGTGTGTAGAAATATACAAGTGCGTAGATCCCGGATCAAATAAAACGTGTGCATCGAAGGAACATACTGAAAGAGTACCTGAAACCACTGCATTGGATGCATGCGCGTCCTGATGAGTCAAAGCAAACACTCGAGCCTGCCCTCTACCGACAACTGACTTTCCTCCGCCTCCGCCATCCCGTCCTCTCTGAACAAAACCTCCTCGACCACAACCTCTCTACGCATGAGTCTGACACAGAGCAACAACAGGCGTAAGAGGCAACGCTCTCTGAGGTGAAGGTGGTAAGGTAATATGTGGAACCGCTGTCTCTCTCTGGCGTATCTCAGTGCAATCTCTGATGTGGTGATAGGGACTGCCACACCTAAAACATCCAGGCGATGACTGCTGACCCTGTGGGTAGGAGCTAAATAACTGACCTCGTCCCAAGCCTCTGCTATCCCCATGACCTGAACGAAATCTGTCGCGGCGTCTACCCAACTGCCTCTGAGCTGATACTTCTGTACGAACCCTCTTCGGTCCTGGAATGACCGAAGTCTCGGAAAAGCGCTCCTCAACCAGAAGGGCTGCGTCCACCGCAGCTGCATATGTGTCAAATTGCTGGGAGCAGATAGCGAGGAACAACTGGGTAATCAGGCCTCGAACAAATCTCTTGATCCGCATCTCCTCAGTGTCCACCAAATATGGAGCATACACAGATAGCTGGGTAAACTGAATATCGTATGCTGCTACCATCATACCCGGAGTCTGGCTTAACAACTCAAAACTGCGAGCTCGAGCATCCCTGGCGCTCTACGGAAGGAAACGGGCAAGAAACACCGTCACGAACTCAGCCCAAGTCATAGGAGAAAGACCTGCAGCTCTGCCCCTCTCTAAAGACTTGCACCAGGTCTGGGCAAGACCCTCCAGACGAAAACTCGCGAACTCTACCCATCTCGCGTCGGAACATCTCAGCGAACGACAGATCCTGGCCATCCGATCAATGAACGACTATGGATCCTCAGTTGTATCGGTGCCGGTGAAAACCGGAGGCTTCAGCCTTATGAACTCAGATAATGATACGGTGATAACCTCCGTAGCTATAGCTGCAACTGCCGTAATAGTAGGCACCATTGCGGTCCCCGTAACAGGTGGGTCAACCTCTGGTCTCTGCGCTCGACTGGCCTTAACTAATGACCCCATCATCTGGCGCAAATCCTGCATACTGGCCTCTAGCATAGTAATACGGTCTGTCGAAGGTGGATCAACCTGCTCCTGTACAACGGGCGTACCGCCCTGGTCAGTCCTCATCTCCGACGAGCCTGCCCTGACCTCGGCTCTCGCGGCCGCTCTCTGCGCCCTCGTAGTCTTCGGCGGCATAATAGCTGGAAATGAAAATAGGATTTGATAAGAACATAGAAATCGAATCACAAGGATGTATATAATCATAGAAGGATTTCAACCAAGTCCTGAGGTCACTTAGGCGGAGTACCGTGTCGTAAGTATGCCGCGGAATATACACACGCTATGTCACTCTACTTAAGCTACCTACTCCATCATACCAAGGTCATCCTACACTCCGAAAGGTAAAATCTAGCGCTCTGATACCAACTTTGTAACGACCCAAATTTAGTCACGTGACCGGCACTTAAACCACGTGACGTCAACAGACGTAACGCAATTTAAGTAAGCCGAAAACCTAGAAATCTAAACCATCAAAAGAAGTAAGTGATGAAAAGATTGTTAAAAACATTTGGAAATCTCAAGTAAAAATCTTTAAACTTAAGTTTATTTTCTTAAAAATTTCGGCAGCACCTCCTTTGTAAAAATTAGCCCTGAAACAGGTACAAACATAGAATGTAAATAAAGAATCCCTAAACAGGAGCAAATCACGCCCAAAGGCGGAAACAACCACCATAAGCATATATATATATGACGCCGTAGCGAAGAAATAGACAATATAAATGAAAAACAGCATAAAGAGATAAAACTACATAATAAAGGCCGGCTCACATGAGCACGACACCCAGAGTCACAAAATAATACAATATCGATCCTCACAACTCATCTTTAAGTCAATACATGGAAATAGTAGATAGAGAATACTAGATACAATAAAATGTACAATAGATAGAATCGGATAGCCGCAACCCACCTATACCAAACGGCCTCACAGCCAACCCTAACGGAATCCGCAAAAATAGAGATAATAAGAAGCCCTACCGCGACTACTCTGAGGGTCAAACCTACAAAACACTATGGCACAACGGGGGTGAGTTGCCAACTCATGAATAGTAAGTAACATCATACTGATAATCGCAGGTATGCACGAACAGCGATAATCTATAACATGCAATCTGTTAGCATAAATATAGCAATATGGATGCAACAATCATGATCAAGGTACTCCATCAGGTACTACAAATGCATGAAGCAATGCATATCAAATAAATACTAAGTATTGGATAAAACATAACATCATCAATGAATCATCATCGTGGAAAATCTCAGTGTCCATCAACGACACCCCAAATCCCAATACCTCAGGCGCCGTCACTCTGATCGGCCCTCATATCTGTAAATCTCATGGAACCTGAGTGTCCAATATCGACACTCAAAACATCATGAAAACTCATGTCCATCAACGACACGTAAATACTCATCTCTCGGGCGCCGAATATCCAGATCAGTCCTCAATATATCTCATGTCATAACTCCCAAACGGTATCCTCCGAATATCCGTCGGGTTCTATACTATCACCGGTAGGTAGTGCTCCCTCCGCCAGGCTCATTGTCTACACCACAAAAACCATTTCTTGCCCCGGGGTACCATACCGGGTCCACCATATACCCGCAGACGGTGCCTACCGCTCCTCGAATCGGGTTTCTAACACAAGTCTCAAAACCGAGAAAACTCATGGTGGACGCACCGAAATATCATATCAAGAGAAACTGGGTTTTCAAAACAATACATACTTTCTTGAAATATCCCCACGGTTCTCAAATCCATAAATCACATGAAATCCATATCTCAATGCGTAAATCCATGAAATATGATATATGCAACATAAAACAGTAATATGAGCATATTAAGGGAAAACCGCTCTTTTAAATGAATCCAGTTTTTAAATATATCATGTGGTTCCCAATTCCTCCAAAATCAAATGCAACATCATATAAAGGTGTGCTTGTAGCTATAGCAAGGTATGGGTGTATACATGTAAGTATGTATGCATGATGCATTTCATATGTGCAATAGAACAAGAATCAACGTCTCAATGTCAATAACGATACAATACCATATAGGTGTATATGTAGTTATAGCAAGGTATGTGTGTATACATGTAAGTATGTATGCATAATGCATTTCATATGCGCAATAGAACAAGAATCAACGTCTCAATGTCAATAACGATACAATACCACATAGGTGTATATGTTGTGCGTGTCATGGCAATTATCAACGGTGTGTGTGGCATACAATTTAGTGCTCGTGCAACATAAACCGTCAGTAATGGTGCGGTGTCCAATAGATACTAAGTCAAGACACAACAAGTAATAATATGCAATGATGCTCATGCACAATCAACTCATATGCGTATAAACATGCGGCTATAATATCATATCTTGCCCTGATGCATAACGCCATACGGGCGATTTCCCCGTAGATGTTAAATCTAGTCACCGATGATCTCAAGCTAGGTAAATCCAACCACCTGCTTCCCTTTTCTATTAGCGTCCGAAGTTCCCACAATCGATCCTAAAATTTCACAAACACAATACATAAGGCTAAATATCCTGCGCCGAAACACAAGAATAAACGTCCAAAAGATAGACACATTGTGCACCTAGTGACAAAAACGCGTACGACATCGCCACAACCTCAACTAAGATCGCTAAACAACACAACCACCAAGCCTAGGACCCGATCGTACCGGTCACGCATTCACAACATACTAAATATTATAAGAAATAGGTTGTATATCATCAAAACCTAAAACTTAATCAAAATCGATTTATTCCAAAAACCTAGTAAGTATCGATTTACCATTTTAGTCCAAAACTAGATATTTCAACAAAATTAGTGGCCACAATAATCACATAATAGCTTAATTAAGCCACACAAACCCTTACTAAACTTTTAATCTCGCCTATTTTAGATTTATTAAAAGTTAGTTTGCAAAAAGCTTAGTTTGGACAATTTGGAAAATAACAATTTACAATTTAACAACTAAGCTAGATTTTGAATGTCTAAACATGTTAAACTACACACATAACCATATCCAATTAATAAAAACTCTAACTTGATTTCAACCCTATTCTTGAAATTTCTAACTTCCAATTAAAACCATATTTAAACACCTAATAAGCTAGATTAAATTAATTAACTAATAATTAAACCTTAGGGTTAGGATTTATACCTCACAAACTTGATATCAAACTTGAAAACTTGACTCTCAAAATGGCCTCCAAAATGTTAACTTGCTCCTTGATCCAAGCTAGATTAGACTAAGGAATAATGGGTAAGGATTAAATTTGGAATTAGTAGGAATTTGTATGGATTTTTGAGGCAATTTTTGAGGATTTTGAAGTGGAAATGAAGTGGGGAAAATTTGGGGCTGTTGAGGGGAGAGGCTCGGCCAAGTGAGGAGAGGGGAGAGTGTTGTGTGTGTGTGTGTGTGTGGAAAATTCTAGATTAAATTAACCCTTAAGCCTCCATCAATGCACCTCACATCAATCTTATCTCTAATTCATTTTCTTTTCTATTTTCCTTAATCTTAGAAAAGTCTAGAACCATGGAGATAATTGGAGAAAAAGAAATCAATTTGTAAACTTGTATTTAAGTTGACATGGTTCACATTTGTATACTTAACCCATTCCAATTTGTAATTACCACTAATTAAATGTTTAAGTAAAAGCTTATAATAATATTTGAGATAATTAATTAAGGAAAAAATATTTAAATGAACTAATAATTGTAAATGACTAAATAAATACCACATACTTGCAATTTCATAGTTAAACTGCGTGCATTTGAGTCTATATTGAAAAATGATTATATCTTGGTTTTTACGGAAAACACAAATTATTTTACCGATTATCGGAAAATTCGCCTAAATGATTTCTAAAACGTTACACCCAGCCTGACTGCTAGCTCCTTTTTCTGTACTAACTTTCTGTATGTCATTGTTTAGGCACTTTTCAGTCATTGTATCTTTTATTTCAGACAATTGTACTTGAATTTGAATGTAAATAAAGTTGTTGTTATTTTTATTACTCTTGTTATTCTTGAATATTGTTATATTGCTTACATATGCTTAACGTATTTATAAAAGGAAATGACCGTCTCATAATAAATACGTTGCGGGCCTCGTCATGTGCCGTTACCATCTTCTGGGAAGCGGGGCAGGACAAAGTGGATTTTCCTCTTGTGATTGGCCGAATGGGAGGAGGTGAGCTTGCTCAATGCATCGGCTTCAGCGTTCATACTCCAGGAAACCTGCTCCACTTAGACTTCATCGAAATTTTTCCGTAGCCTTTTTACCTCGGCGAGATATTTCATCATGAGGGGTTCTCGGGATTTGAATCGCCCGGTCACTTGGCCGACGACCAACGCGGAATCACTGCGGATTCTGATTTTCCTTAGCCCCATCCCCAAGGCGATTCGTAGACCAGACAATAAAACTTCACACTCCGCGGCGTTTTTCGAAACCTTAAAGTCAAACCACAGAAAATACTCCATCTCGGCTTCATTGGGGTTGCGGATGTCCAGCCCAGCCCCACTTCCTTCCTCTCTGTAGGAACCATCCACATAGAGTATCCAGTCTGAAATCAGACCGAGATTTTCTTCGACTGAGTGTGGTGGGTTCGAATCTCGTGTCGAAGCTTCTTCTCTGTTGGGAATGGTGCATTTGACCACGAAATCGGCTAGGGCTTGGGCTTTAATAGTTTGCCTTGGTCTTTACTGAATGTCAAATTAAGAAATCTCCCATCTCCATTTCTCCAAGCGGCCGGATGACTCAGGGGAACCGAGGATGTTTCCAAGGGGTTAATCAGTGAGAATGATGATTGTATGAGCCTCGAAATAGTGCCAAAGCTTCCTAAAGGCGACGACAAGCGCCGGGACTATCTTTTCGATGGCCATGTACCTTGTCTCCACGCCTTTGAAAATGTGGCCAATATAGTAAACCGATCTCTGTATCCCCTCGGATTCTTTGATGAGTATGGAGCTAGCTGCCTGGTCGAAGACGGCTGGGTACAATAGCAGCTCATCTCTTTCGGCTGGTTGGGTGAGAAGCGGTGGCATTGACAGATGAGCTTTGAGCTGCTCGAAGGCAACTTGACACTTTTTGGACCACTCGAACCTTAGGATCTTCCTTAAAGTTTTGAATAAAGGTAGGCACTTTTTCTCGGATCTGGACATGAACCGACTCGGAGCGGCCATCCTGCCTGTGAGTCGCATGATTTCTACGTTGCTCTTGGGCGGCGTCATGTCAATGATGGCTTTGATTTTTTCCGGGTTTGCCTTGATTCCTCGGTGGGTAACTCTGAATCCGAGAAAATTTCCGCCCGTGACTCCGAAATCACACTTGGCTGGATTCAGCTTCATTTTGTACTTTCACAAGACCTCGAAGGTTTCGCCAAGGTCCGTGGTATGCATGGTTGACTGGGTGGACTTCACAAGCATGTCATTGACATAGACTTTCATATTCCGACCGATCTGTAGCTTGAACATCTTGTTGACCAGCCGTTGATAAGTTGCCCTAACATTTTTTAGGCCAAAGGGCATTACCTTATAGCAGTAGACCCTCGATCAGAGGTGAAAGTGGTGAGCTCTTCATTGGCAGGGTCCATCCGGATTTGATTACAACCGGAGAAGGCATCCATGAAGCTCAGCAGCTCATGACCGGCCGAGCTATCCACCAGCTGATCTATCCGAGGGAGCGGATAGTTGTCTTTCGGGCAGGTTTTGTTCAGATCGGTAAAGTCGACGCACTTGCGCCACTTCCCATTCGCTTTCTTGACCATGACTACGTTGGCTAGCCAAGCCGAATAGTCCAGGTTTCTGATGAAGTCTGCCGTGAGTAGTCGGTCCACTTCCTTCTTAATCGCCTTTTGTTTGACAGGCATAAAGCTTCTTTTCTTTTGTCGGACCGGTCGGGATTTTGAGTCAACTTCGAGCTCGTGGGAGATTGCCTTTGGGTCAATCCCCGGCATGTCCACAGGAGTCCAAGCAAACACATCGAAGTTGTTTTGGATTAACTGGATAAGATTGTCCCGAATTTCCTCGGTCAAGAGGGAGCTGATCTGGATAGTTCGGCTGCTATCCCTCTCTTTGAAGAGAACTTCGGACAAGGCTTCTACCGGGAAACCCCGGATCTCTTTCTTGTCATCACGTGTATCCAGCGATTCCCGAGGATCACACGGTCCGTCGGTCAGATAAACTTCTTTGTTCTCGGGCACTGTCGTGGTGAGACATACCCTAGCGATTTGCTGATCTCCATAGGACCGGCCTATCCCCCTATCGCTCAGAGAAAACTTGAGCGCAAGGTGGTAGGTCGAGATCTAAGCTTGAAGGGTGTTTAAGGTGGGGCGACACAAGAGGATGTTATAAGACGAAGGAACCCGGACGAAGAGGAAACTCACCGACATTGTTCGGGTTCTTCCGGCCTTCCCAATATTGAAAGGGAGAGTGATTGTTCCCTCGGCTTGGATGGAGTGGTTGGTAAACCCGGAGAGAACATGCGAGGTAGGTTGGAGATCGGAAGGGTTTAATCCCATACGTTGGAAGCAGTCGTAGAATAAGATGTCTGTCGAACTTCCTGAGTTAACAAAGATTCTCCTGACTTCGTACCGATTTACCCCGGCCATGATCACTAGGGGATCATTGTGCGGGACGGATATGCCATGCAGGTCCTCGTCGGTGAAGGTGACGGGAGTAACCATGTTGTACTTCTTAGAGAGGGGAACATCCAAGGTCATGACCGGCTGGATACGGCGGGTGTCTTCGTTGCTCGGAATCGAGCCAACGGAGATGACCATGATCTGTCCGGCCATCAACTCTTCGGTGGGAAGTTGGTCCGCTTGCTCCCTATCTGCTTGACGTTTGTCTCGCAGGTACTTTGCTAAATGACCGGAGAGGATCAAATCCTCGATGTAATCGCACAGCTGCTTGCAATTCTCAGTCGGGTATCCTTGCGACCGATGAAAGGCATAATATAGGCGGCGAAGTAGCTTGCCCGGCCTTTGTATCATCAGCGGGAGCTTGAAGAATCTCTCTCTTTTTGCCTCCTCTAGACGTTCAGGGGAGTGTACTCGTGAAACCTTGGAGAATAGGGTTCCGAACGATCGGCCTTCTTCTTCGCTTCTCGGTCTCGTTTCTTTCGGTCGGACTGGTCTCTACGGGGAAAGTTAGCATTCACCTCAGACTTAAGTTGGATTTCCCGTTCGGTCCAGACTTTTCCCTCGGCCATGGTCTTAGGTTGCGCCAATGCAAAAGAGCAGAGCCATTCTTTGTGCCTAAGACCGGATCTCAGGACGGTGATGACCGTCTCGTTCTGGTGCTCGGACACTTCTAGGAGAGCGTTACAGAACCGGGTGATATAGCCCTTGAAAAATTCTATGTCCTCACTCTTGATGGTGAACAGGTAGTCAACCGACCTCTTCTGTTGTCGATTGCCGATGAAGTGGCTGAGAAACTGAGTAGCCAGCTCGTCGAAAGTTGAGATTGAGTGCAGATCGGAACCAGTCTTGCCCGGCCCGGATGAGGGTGGTGGGGAAGGCTCGGTACAGAACTATGTCAGAGTTATCTTAGAAGCTCATGCCCACTGTGAACGCATCCAAGTAGTCTTTTGGGTCAGTCTTCCCGTCGAAGAGAGCTACTTTAGGCGGTTTGTTCCGAGATGAAACCCGCTCCATCGGTAACTGCTCGATGAAGGGCTTCGTGAGAGAATCCGCAGAGTATTTTGCCGATCCCCCAGGCGAACGGGTGGTGAGCCGCATGTCTTCAATCTTCTTCTCGAGGACCTCGATTCGCTGCTGGTACTCCAAAGATTCTCCGTAATAGGAGTGTCTATTGTCTCTACTTTAGGCTTAAACGATGGAACGGCTTCGGCTTTGCTCTATCACGTTCCTCATATCCTCGGGGTGAACCCTTCATGGCTCCCCCTATCGTGCGCCATAAGTGTGGTCTCGATAATTATGGTGACGTCGGTCTTCCTTGGAATCAGGCGACCTGAAAGACGTCGTCTCGGTGAGCGAGGGAGCATGGCGAGCGTTGAAGCGACAATACGGTTAGTCCTAAGACCTCAGCGTTGGACTGTCCGGTGCCCAATGAGTCATGGAATCATTCCTCGTATGGGGGTTGTGGCTGCCGGAATCGGCACGCCGGTGTTCTGTGGTGTCGAGATTGGCACGAGCGAGGTTGAGGACCTGAACGCGTCCATTTGTCTCCTCATGCTCGCCGCCGTTCTGGGGAGCAGGGATGGTGGTTTACCGGGTGTGGTTGGCAATTTGAACACGAGCGAGCACGTCCACCATCGCTGTCAGTCGGTCGATCCGTGCCGTTAAAGCTTCGACGATATTTGGAAGAGGGGTAGAACCACCTCCACCTCCGTTATGGGGGACGGGGTGGCTCGTGCTAGGATCTTCATTGCGATGATCGCTTACCATCGAATCAAAAGCGGAAGATCAACTTTTTTGATGGAAAAACGTTCCTACAATGCCAACTGATGGTGTCACGCCCCGCTTCCCAGAGTGCGCTAACTACGACATGTGACAGAGCCAACCATGCTACCTGTGGATATAAATCATCCCTCCACAGTCACATTACTGCTGTTTATAGGATATCAAGAACAGTAAAATATAAAATCTATCTAGTACATATCCATTTGCCACGATAAAAGAGTCAAGAAAATGTATAAGCGGCAACGATAATAATATCCAATAAGCAACATCTGAAAATACATCCCAATATGGGCTCACATCAAGAAATAAAAGCTGCGGAAAAATAACTAAACTAAATATCACTAAACTCAATTCCTCACTGCTCGGCTTGACGGTTAAAGTACTCCCGTTCAGCCTGCGATAGAGATAGAGGAACTGGGCCATGCAAAACCCAGACGTCGGTGCGTCAAAATACCAAAATAGCAGTAATAACCAGGATGTAGCAAGATATGTAAACATGAATATAAATCACAACATAAATATAAACAGTGAGGTACGTGTGTGTATGTGATGTGTAACCTAAAATGGACTTCTAGGTTATCTATTCTAAAGTCTTCGAAATCAATTAATATAATTCTCATCGTAACCCATCAGTCTACGCCCCGTTCATTCCCCACGGGACCAGAGTAACAGGATTATTCCGTAACGCCTGGAAAAACGGCAAACAGGATATTCCGTAACGCCCGGAAAAACGGCAAACAGGATTATTCTGTAACGCCCGGAAAAATGGCAAACATGTAATAATAGCCTTTTGAATTACGTTTCAGTTACATTCTTAATTTCCCCTTTACCCTCAGGTTTGTGTTCAAGTCGGGTATTGCCAATATAGATCTAATGCTAATACAGGATCAAGCAGGTATAGGTTTTCGTCTATGCAGACAACAAGTAACGTCCGTCAGGACAACAGGTCAGAATTGTTGGCATTCGTAACTATATCCAAGTAATGAGTCAAGTAATGGGTTGTGAACATGTCATGTGATGTCTATATATCAGATAGATACCCAAATGTAAAACTGTAAGGAATATATGAACACGGTAAGCACGACGGATATCAGGATGCATATGTGTCTATCTGTAATAACCTGTATACGTATCCATAACTACGTGTGATGCAACTAGACAGCATGTCACACTAATATAAATGTAATATGATATAATGAGGTTCCGGCATGCAACGAGATATGCAATTCTCAGTATGGATACGAACGGATATCGAAAACGGTAAAACTATAATATTGGATGCTCAATTAAAATATATGTATTATTTTTATTCATATAGATATAAATATATTGACATAGCATGTTGCAAGGTAAACTTGCCTGATCGAATCTCGCGTCGGGGTACGTACGTTACGTTCAACGTTGGGTAAACGTCGTGATGCAAACCACGTGCGTACCAGACTGGGCTTGGCTACACAAAGACTTGACCATGCTGGATAGTGACGATGACTGGGTCGCCCGGATCGTCGGCGACGTGTGCGACTCCAGCGACGGTCAAGAACCAAGAAGCAAGAAAGAAAGAAAGAAGAAAGAAAAGAGAAGAAGGAGATGGAGGGAATGGGTTGTAGTATTGGCTTGGGGTTTCTAGGGATAGAGGAAATGAGGGGGGTGGCGACGGCGACGAAGGGCGGCCGTCGATGTCAAAGGCAGAGGGGTTTCCTAGGTTGGTTGGGCACTCAGGTTTGTGGTGTCGGGGGTCTGCAAGGAGGTGAGGAGAAGAGAGAGGGAAGAAGAAGGTGAAGGCAAGGAGGTGAGGTCGACGAGGTCTGGGATGGTGGCGACGACGAGGGTTCAGGCATCGGGTTGGGGTTCTCGGGTGAAGTTGCTGGGGGTCGTAGTGGTAGTGTTGTGGTGCTGGTGGAGAGAAGAGGTGAGGAGAAGGAGGAAGTGGGGGTGAGGTCGTGATGATGACGAGGAGATCGGCGGTGAGGGGATGAAGTCAAGGTATGGTGGTTTTCTTGGGTGCAGGGATGCGGTGATCGGGTTTGTAGGTTCTCGCCGTGGGGTGGATGAGGTTCCGATGAGGACGAGGAGATGGTGAAGTCGACGAAGTGGCGAGGTTGGTAGTGAGGTGAGGGAGCGGCTAGGGTTGCAGCGGTGGGTTTCATGAGGAAGACGAAGAAAAATTTGAGGGGAGAGAGAGAGGTGTTGTGATATAAATTATTATTATTATTATTATTATTATTATATATATATATATATAAGTAGAAAGAGAGCGAGAGAAGAGCGGGAGGCAGATAGCGGAGGGAGAAAGAGAGAGGCAGGGGTAGAGAGAGAGATAAGAAAATATTTATTGGTTATACACACACACACACACACACACACACACACAATATTAAAACCGTTAGGTTTTAAAATATTTTAATATATAATCTAGGATTTTATAGCCAATACAAAAATACTCCGAAAAATATCCGAGTCCTATCTAAAAATTTAGTTTTAAAATATGGATAATATACGTATCAGCTAAAACCATAATGCGATGTCCGGTTAAATAAAATGCATACCCCCAAACACGGATACACGTAAATGCACGTAGCGATCCAAACGAGTCTGTTTCATTAAACTGGACATGAACACGATGTCTAGATGCAACCATAGAGTATAAGGTATGATACAGGTCATGCTAGATATTAAAAATATTATTAGACTATAATTTGAATTATTTAAAACTATATGCAGATACTAAAATATGATACATGTATATATCTGCATGGATCCTCTGTACTGGTAAAGATATAATGTAATCTTGAACCATAATGGGTTTCAAGCATGCTGGTTGGGTCAGATACTATCCACAGATACCAAAAGCACTATCCGCACCCAAAAACAAGACTAAACAAGAAAACTGTCGCAAAATTAGGAAAATACACAAATTAAATATGTTATAAATGAATTAGGATGTTACATTATACCCAACTACAAAAGAATTCCGTCCTTGAAATTCCCAGAACAAGAAAAGATATGAATCTAAGAACATAGGTGTGGAAACTTCTGTTGAATCTTGTCTTCTCGTTCCCAAGTTGATTCTCCATGCGAATGATTCCCCCATGAAACAAGTACTAGAGGGATAACTTTGTTTTTGAGGACTTTTTCTTTTTGATCTACAATTGCCATTGGTCGTTCTTCATATGTCAAGTCCTCTCTTACTATCAGCTCCGAATGATCTAAGACGTGCATCTCATCTCGAACATACTTGTGGAGTTGAGATACATGAAACACGTGAACACTCGCCAAGGATGGTGGTAAAGCCAATCGGTAAGCTACTTCTCCCATGCGCTCGAAAATACCGAAAGGCCCCACGAATCGAGAACTAAGCTTGCCTCAACTCCCAAATCGAATCACTCCTCTGGTCGGTGATATCTTCAGGAATACAAGATCACCAACTGCAAACTTCAGAGGTCTTCGTCCTGTATTGGCCCAACTTTTCTGTCGATCTTGCGCCGCCTTCATATGATTTTGGATCACGTTGACTTTCTCTACTGTTTGCAAAATAAGATCATGTCCTAATAGTCTTCTTTCTCCAATATCGTCCGAACAGACAGGCGAGCGACACTTACGACCATATAATGCTTCGAATGGAGCCATCTGTATAGTCGCCTGAAAACTGTTATTGTATGAAAACTCCACCAAGTGCAAATGATCCTTCCATGAACCCTTGAAGTCTAACATGCACACTCTCAACATATCTTCAAGAGTTTGGATCGTTCTTTCTGACTAGCCATCTGTCTAGGGATGATAGGCTGTACTGAATTTCAATCGAGTCCCCAAACTTTCCTGTAGACTCCTCCAAAAGTGCGATAAAAATCGGGTATCACGATCGGAAACGATGCTCACAGGTACTCCATGCAATCTCGCAGTCTCCTGCATATACTGCTCTGCTAACGCTTCCGTCAACTGACCAACTCGAAACGGTATGAAATGAGCTGCCTTGGTCAATCGATCAAAAATCACCCAAACTGCATTATTACCCTTTGGACTCCGCGGTAATGCTATCACGAAATCCATGGTTATATATTCCCACTTCCACTGAGGAATCGGAAGTGGTTGCAATAAACCAGCTACTCTTTGATATTCAGTCTTGACTTGCTGACACACCAAGCACTTCGCTACGTAGCGAGCGATCTCCCTTTTTATGCCTTCCCACCATAAATGCTGTCGTAGATCTTTGTACATCTTCATGCCTCCCGAATGTATGAAATACGCAGAACTATGAGCCTCTTTCATAACTTCTTCACGAATATCTCCTTTCGGCACACATAAACGGCTCCTATATTATAACGAACCATCTTCATGAATCAACAAGTCCGTTCAAAGTCCCGCTTCTACCTGTTCTCGAAACTTCTGCAACCTTAGATCGTGCGACTGCGCTGCTTTAATATTATCCATCAAGGACAATTGTACTTGCAGCTGCATCAACCGTCTTGAAGAATGCGGAAATACGATCTCGAACTCGAATCTTTGGAAATCATCTATAATCTCCTTCTGTGCAGTCAACATCCGTATTGCTGGCAACCGACTTAGCGCATCCGGTACTACATTAACTTTCCCTGGATAGTACTTTAGATCAAGATCATAGTCAGCCATCAGCTCCAACCATCTACACTGCCTCAAGTTGAACTCTTTCTGCGTGAACACATACTTTAGGCTTTTGTGATTGGTAAATACTTCTACCCTTTCGCCCAATAAGTAGTGTCTCCAAATCTTCAAAGCAAAAATCACTGCTGCTAACTCCAGATCATGAGTTGGGTAGTTCTTCTCATGAGTCTTCAATTGTCTCGATGCGTAGGCTATAACTTTCCTATACTGCATTAGAACACATCTCAAGCCTTTCCCAGATGCGTCGCTATGAATAACCAACCCTCTGGAACTGTCTGGCACGGTCAGAATAGGAGCAGTGGTCAATCTTCGCTTCAACGCTTCAAAAACTGATGCACATTTATCTGTCCATACGAACGGTACCTCTTTTCGAGTTAGCTTAGTCAATGGTTCAGCTATCCGAGCAAAATTCTCCACGAACCTTCTATAGTATCCGATAAGCCCAAGAAAACTTCTGATCTTCGCCACGTTCTTTGAAATCGGCTAATCATGAACTGCTGCAATCTTTTCAGGATAAACAGCAATTCCATCTCTGGATACGATATGACCCAAAAACTTCACTTCATCGAGCCAAAACTCGCACTTGCTCGTCTTAGCATATAACCTCTCTTGCCTCAATGTTTGCAGTGCGATCTTCAAGTGTTCTGCATGCACTTCTTGGCTCCTCGAATAGACCAAAATGTCATCAATAAACACCACTACAAACTGGTCCAAATACGGTGAAAAGATTCAGTTCATCAAGTTCATAAATATTGATGGTGCGTTCGTGACTCCGAATGGCATCACTAAATACTCGTAATGCCCATATCGAGTTCAGAATGCTGTCTTGCAAATATCTTCTGATTTCACCCGAACTTGATGATAACCGGATCGCAAATCCAGTTTCGAGAATACCTGCACGCCACTGAGTTGATCGAATAATTCGCCGATGCGAGGGATCGGGTATTTGTTCTTAATAGTCACCCGGTTTAATTCTCGATAATCAATGCACATCCGTCGTGTGCCATCCTTCTTCTTGACTAGAAGAATTGGAGCTCCCCAGGGTGAATTGCTGCTGCGAATTCAACCCTTCTCTAGTAATTCGACAACCTGTTTCTTGACTTCTTCTAGCTCCACTGGTGCCATTGGATAGTAACCCTTTGAAATCGGCGCTGCTCCAGGAATAAGGTCAATCGCAAACTCCACATCTCATTTTGGCGGTAAACCCGAGATGTCCTCGAACACATCCATAAACTCTTGAACTACTGATAGCGCTTCCTTCTTATCTGCTTCCATTGAAGAAAGAACGGCACTTGTTGGCCTGGTCCTAAATTCGACTGGCCCGACAGATCTGCTACCTCCTGAAAATATAAACTCTGGATGTCCGGGAATCTAGAAGATCACTTTCTTTGCCCTACAATCGATGTGAGAATGAAAAGTGCCGAGAAAGTCCATTCCCAATATGACATCATAGCTGCCCGTATCGATCACCAAGAAATCCACAAATAACTCTCGTCCGCATATAACAATTGGACAATACTTGCACTCACTACTAGATATAATTTTCCCATTCCCAGTGTGTATGTCCCAGCAACTAGATAAGGCCGCGTATGGAATCGAGTGTGCAGTAATAAACTTGGACGACATAAAATAATGGGATGCACCTGAATCGAATAATGCCAATGCGGAAAAATTATGAACGAGTAAGATACCTGAAATTACTTCATCTAAAGCCTTGGCATTCTCGGCCGTCAAAGTAAAGGCCCGTGCTTGATTAGGCCCCTGAGTAATCTGCTTCTGCCCCTGAATCTGCTTCTGCGGTGGTTTCTGAATATCGTCCCTCAATCGTAGCTTCGAAGGACAAACATCGATGGTATGGTTAGCTGATCCGCAAACAAGACAGATTCCAAGCCTCCTTCGACATTCTCTTCCGAAATGACCCGGTCATTAGTAGTAGTCACAAAACACCCTTCCTTTCTGATCGGGTACAACAGGCTTCTTCATAGGCACAATGCCACGCCTGTTCACCGGGATGTCTCTACGTATAGGAGCTCGGTTTGGTGTAAACGCCGGTTTCCGTATTACGATGGCTTTTTGTTGTGTACTCTTCGCTTTCTCCTATAAGCTCTACTGCTCCCTGGCTGCCTTGAAAACTTGTGAGAAGGTGGTCAATCCCAGAGATATAATATGTCTCTGAATCTCTACATCCAAGCTATGCATGAACCTTCATGCCCTATCTGTATCGTCGGAAACCAAAGGTCTCGTAAATCAACTGAGCCGAATCCACTTAGCCGCATGCGCATCAACGGATCCGTCATTCTACTTCAAGTAAATAAACTTTTCTTCCATTTCTTCTCGAGTAGTTTGCGGAAAAAACTTCTCCAAGAAACTTCGCGAAAACGCCGCCCAACTGATCGGCTTGGGCAGACGGGTCTCCTCTACGAGCCACCACTCGCGAGCATAATCCACCAGTTGGATGCATACAATATCCACCTTCTTATCATCTAGAATCTGCGCGGTGACGAGTAGATTCTCTGTATCAACTAGCCACTGCTCCGCTGGCAATAGCTCCTCCAATCCAGTAAATGTGGACGGACCAAGTCTCTTGAAATCCACCACAGTGCCTTCACGCTGTGCTGGCCTGGGTGCTACTGCGTCTACGAACTGCTGGACTGTTCGCAGACCCTCCTGGAAAGCCTCGGCTTGCTATTGATTAAGCTCGGTTTGCCGCTTCTAGTTTTCCAGCATTCCATGTATAACTCTAAGCAATGCGGCGTCATCGACATGCCTATGGTACGATCGCAAATCTCTATCCTCCATTCTGAAGCCAAGACACTGAAGAAGATTAGCAACGGTAAACAGGATTCAATAAACAAGATAGTTATAGATTCAAGAATGGCAAGGTGGTAATGTAGCAGGACATGTTCCTAATTACGGGTTTTTCGATTAGTGTATCAGGTTTAATACCCAACTACAAAAGAACCAAACCCGATTAACCTAATTACTATTGCTCTGTACCAAACAAACCCTGTCATGCCTCGCTTCCCAGAGTGCGCTAGCTACCGCATGTGACGGAGCCAACCATACTACATGTGGATAGAAATCATCCCTCCACAGTCACATTACGGCTGTCTATAGGATATCAAGAACAGTAAAATATAAAATCTATCTAGTACATGTCCATTTGCCACGATAAAAGAGTCAAGAAAATGTATAAGCGGCAACGATAATAATATCCAATAAGCAACATCTGAAAATACGTCCCAATATGGGCTCATATCAAGAAATAAAAGCCGCGGAAAAATATCTAAACTAAACATCACTAAACTCAATTCCTCACTGCTCGACTTGACGGTTAAAGTACTCCTGTTCAGCCTGCGATAGAGATAGAGGAACTGATGCAAAACCCAGACGCCAGTACGTCAAAATACCAAAATAGCAGTAATAACCAGGATGTAGCAAAATATGTAAACATGAATATAAATCACAACATAAATATAAACAGTGAGGTACGTGTGTGTATGTGATGTGTAACCTAAAATGGACTTCTAGGTTATCTATTCTAAAGTCTTCGAAATCAATTAATGTAATTCTCATCGCAATCCATCAGTCTATGCCCCGTTCATTCCCCACGAGACCACGGTAACAGGATTATTCCGTAACGCCCGGAAAAACGGCAAACAGGATATTCCGTAACGCCCAGATAAACGGCAAACGTGATTATTCCGTAACGCCCGGAAAAACAACAAACATGTAATAATAGCCTTTTGAGTTATATTTCAGTTACATTCTTGATTTCCCCTTTACCCCCAGGTGTGTGTTCAAGTCAGGTATTGCCAATGTAGATCTAATGCCAACACAAGATCAACCAAGTACAGGTTTTCGTCTATATAGACAATAATTAATGTCCGTCAGGACAACATGTCAGAATTGTTGGCATTCGTAACTAGATCCAAGTAATGAGTCAAGTAGTGGGTCGTGAACATATCATGTGATGTCTGTATATCAGACATATACCCAAATGTAAAACTGTAATGAATATCTGAACACGGTAAGCATGATGGATATAAGGATGCATATGTGTCTATCTGTAATAACCTGTATACATATCCATGACTACGTGTGATGCAACTAGACAGCATGCCGCACTAATATAAATGTAATATGATATAATGAGGTTCCGGCATGCAACTAGATATGCAATTCTCGGTACGGATGCGAACGGATATCGAAAAACGGTAAAACTATAATATTGGATGCTCAATTAAAATACATGTATTACTTTTATTCATATATATATAAATATATTGACATAGCATGTTGCAAGATAAACTTGTCTAATCGGATCTCACGTCGGGGTACGTACGTCATGTTCGACGTTGGGTAAACGTCGCGATGCAAACCACGTGCATACCAGACTAGACCTAGCTACACAAAGACTTGACCATGTTGGATAGTGACGACGACTGGGTCGTCCGGATCGTCGGCGACGTGCGCGACTCCGACGACGGTCAAGAACGAGAAGCAAGAAAGAAAGAAGAAAGAAAAGAGTAGAAGGAGATGGAGGGAATGGGTTGTAGTATTGGCTTAGGGTTTCTGGGGATAGGAAACGAAGGGGGTGACGACGGCGACGAAGAGCAGCCGTCGACGTCAAAGGTAGAGGGGTTTCTTGGGTTGGTTGGGTGCTCGAGTTTGTGGTGTCGGGGGTCTCCATGGAGGTGAGGAGAAGAGAGAGGGACGAAGAAGGTGAAGGCGAGGAGGTGAGGTCAATGAGATCTGAGATGGTGGCGGGGACGAGGGTTCAGGCGTCGGGTTAGGGTTCTCGGGTGAAGTTGCTGGTGGTGGTGGTGGTGGTGTTGGGGTGCTGGTGGAGAAAAGAGGTGAGGAGAAGGAGGAAGTAGGGGTGAGGTCGTGATGATGACGAGGAGATCGGCGGTGAGGGGATAAAGTCAAGGTCGGGTGGTTTTCTTGGGTGCAGAGATGCGGTGATCGGGTTTGTGGGTTCTCGTCGTGGGGTGGAGAAGGTTCTGATGAGGGCGAGGAGATGGTGAAGTCGACGAGGTGGCAAGGTTGGTGGCAAGGTGAGGGAGCAGCTAAGGTTGCGGCGGTGGGTTTCGTGAGGAAGACAAAGAAAAATTTAAAGGGAGAGAAAGGTGTTGTAATATAAATTATTATTATTATTATTATTATATATATAGAGAGAGAGAGAGAGGAGAGAGCGAGAGAAGAGAGAGAGACAGGGATAGAGAGAGGGCGATGGGAAAATATTTATTGGTTATATATATATATATATATAAAAGATATTAAAAGGTTTTAAAATATTTTAATATATAATCTAGGATTTTATAGTTAATACAAAAATACTCCGAAAAATATCCGATCTCATCTAAAAATCTAGTTTTAAAATATGGATAATTTACATATCAGCTAAAACCATAATGCGATATCCGGTTAAATAAAATGTATATCCCAAAAACAGATACACGTAAATGCACGTAGTGATCCAAACGAGTCCGTTTTATTAAACCGGACATGAACACGATGTCTGGATGCAATCATAGGGTATGGGGTATGATACAGGCCATGCTAGATATTAAAAATATTATTTGACTATAATTTGTATTATTTAAAACCATATGCAGATACTAAAATATGATACATGTATATATCAAATCTAAATATACATGGATTCTCTGTACTGGTAAAAATATAACGTAATTTTGAACCATAATGGGTTTCAAAGTATGCGGGTCGGGTCGGATACTATCCACAGATACCAAAAACGCTATCCGCGCCTAAAAACAAGATTAAACAAGAAAACTGTCGCAAAATTAGGAAAATACCCAAATCAAATATGGTATAAATGAACTAGGAAGTTACAGATGGAGGCCGGAATCTCGCTCAGATGTTGTCCTCCGTCGATCTTGTGGCTGGCGGGACTGAACGGTTGAGATTTGTGATGGAGGTTGGGTGTGGATCTCAATGAGTTGTTGATTGTTGTTGTCGTCGAGCTACCTGCAAAGGAAGTCTCGGAATGGGAAACCACCGTAGGATCCTCCGACGGTCAAGTAATTATCCGGGAATATTTGGATAGAGTAGCGGCGTATTGAAATCAATTCAAATTACCTGAATCATCTGGAGGAGAGGTTTATATAAAGTTTGCATCGGAACGAGCCGTTGCGAGATTCTCGCCGTCAGTTCTGCCCAGGCGTAACGTCCGCATTAATAGAGGGATACCCCAAAAGGTCGAGTGCTATCTCGGAGGCGAGGTGCCAAGAAATGTCCCCATTGCATCATATCTATTCCAGCTCCATAGCCCCCAGAAATCCAATGGGCTTATATTGACGATACGTCATCTGCTACGTGTCGTGACCTGGGGAATCCCCACTTATAAGTATCATCACTCCCTCTCTGTTTTTCCTTCCTCTTTTCCTTTCTATTTGACAGACCCATATAGGTTTTTCTCTAAGATTAGCTTATCCCATGTTCCTTATCGGAAAAACATATATATAAAAGGTGTACGGGCCAGCTCAAAAAAGGAAAATTTATATAAGGATTTTTTTATTTTTGTCCATATTAAAATCCATATTAGTATCATTGGTGTTGTATAGTAAAACATTTTCCTTTGAAAACTTATGCAACCTGACTTTAATGTCCATTTTGGGTGTTAAAAATGAACGGCTAACTTAAATACCAACATCTTTACGTTTTCCTGACCAAGAAGCGTCATATGTCCATCCCTCCCCCACGTCACTATTTGTCATTTCTTTTTCTTAGCATGTGTTTTAACCTCCTCGGTTCTTGTTCTCTCTTCATCTTTTAAACTTGGTTTAACTCATTCATCCTATACAAAACCAAAACCTCTTCTCTCTCAAGTTCGCCACTTGCCTATATGACCGAGAACCATTTGTTCTAATGTATGATAAAAAATCTGTTTATTTGACTAAAAAATATTTAAAATGCAGTAAAATAGGACTCTTTTAATCAACTTCTGGTTTTTCCAAGCTCCACAAAAAATCAGGCAACACAAGAAAAGGCTCGTCATCGAATATTTCTCTACCAAAAACCCCCTACAAGGTTCCAGCTTATTCCATAATCACTTATATATCCTATAGGGCATTTTGCAAAATTACAAGGGTAATCATGTAATCGGGCGAATTTTTGAAAATTTCAATCCTCCCCAAAACGCCGCCCCCCACCCCCGCCCTCCTCCCTTTCGTATTGTAGGAGTCAAAAAATACCCCACACACACAATTAACCGCCTTTTCGAAAATATCCCCTCTATATATATATATTTATAACTAAAACTGCCCTCCTTTTTCTCTCTCCTCACTGTTCGAATAATCCCCACCTTTCCTCTCTCTCTCTCAACTAAGGTATCTCCTTTATCCTCAGATCTCAATTAGGGCTCCAGGGTTTCTTTAATTCCTTTCAATTATAGATCTCGGCTCTCTTCATATTGAATCTTTGTAAATTAAAAGAGCATTTTTTTAGGTTTTTGATTTGATTTCTTGTTCCAATTTCAGGAAGAAGATGGCAGGCAAAGGTGGTAAAGGGCTTTTGGCGGCGAAAACGACGGCGGCCAACAAAGACAAGGACAAGAAGAAGCCTGTCTCTCGATCTTCTCGCGCTGGGCTGCAGGTAAAATTTCCATCTTTCTTCAATATTTTTTGAGATCTAGCGATATAATTTTCAATTACCCCCTCAAAATTTACTTTTTTGCATATCTTCCTCAGTTCCCGGTTGGGCGAATCCACCGCCATCTGAAGTCGAGGATCGCCGCCAACGGCCGCGTGGGAGCCACCGCCGCCGTGTACTCCGCCGCGATCTTGGAGTACCTGACCGCCGAGGTGCTGGAGCTCGCCGGAAATGCCAGCAAGGATCTGAAGGTGAAGCGCATCACCCCACGTCACCTCCAGCTGGCGATCCGCGGAGACGAGGAGCTTGACACCCTCATCAAGGGCACCATCGCCGGCGGCGGAGTCATTCCTCATATCCACAAGTCGCTCATCAACAAATCGACGAAAGAGTGATTTGGATAAAGTTTAGGTTATCTTGTTTTTGTTCCCTGTGTTTGGGTTTAGTTGTGGACTGATGTTTAAATGTTAGTGATGTGAGTATAGCTTATTTAGAGATTTAACTTTGGTTGATAGATTGTTTTGTCGGCACTGTAGTTGTTTGATTAAATGCTTGACTGAGAAAAACTTAGTTTGGCTGCTTAGTTTATGGATATCTGATGAATTGCTTGGGTAGATATTATTTGATATTTTCTTCAATTGTAGCCAGTGTTGAGTAGTACGTTTCTGTTGATTTGATGAAGCGTTTTCTTGACATGACATGAATTGAACTGTTGTTCTTATTAAGAAAAAGCTGACTGAAACTTTCAGGGCCTGTTTCTGTTTGGAGCGTGGATAAGCAAAGTTATGTTTTAGGCTTTTAGCAATGGTTGCTCTTGTTTGATTTTGGAGTTGCTGAACTTGCGAGGATTGTTTTGTATTTAGATTATGGTTTCGAAACTTCGCATTGTTTGGTTTCGCGTGATCTAAAGGAGTTTCTGATATATGTGTTTGAAAGGTTTCAAACTCCATGAAATCTTGGGTTTTGGAATTCTTTTACTATAATACGGATGTCAAGTGTTTTTAGAAGTTTCAACAGTGTAACTTTGAGTATTTGTCGCCAAACAACGTGTCAAAATAAATGAAATCTTGATTTTTGAAACGGGCTTTGGAGGCCTGAAAATTTTAAGGAAGCTAAAATTTTGGAAATTGTGTTGCCACACTAGGCCTGAAAAATGAGTAAACGGAGGTGAGTTTCACTGATAGGTCCTTGGCTATTTTGTAAATAGCTTCTTAAGCCTCATCCTTTATGACTCTCGTTACTATAGTTAGTGCCCTACAGTGACATTCTAGAACTTGTTTTCTTCTGAAAAATGTTTTTTCTTATATTTCTAGAGTTTGGAAAAAGGATTTAAAATAGTTGCTAGGTCCTGTTTGGTTGCAAAGCTGGAAAATATGGATTTGGAATATGCCAGAAATCTTTTTTTGGTAATCCAAGAAAATAATATTGTTTGTTTGGATGCAACTATAAGATATGAATATGCAGCTATACACTCATTCTTTTCTTTTGTTTATGTTTACTTGAAATATGAAATAAAAATAGGAATTGCAGCTAGTGAGAGAGAGAGAGAGAGAAATATTTTTTTATTAGGCGAAAAAAAAGTGACTGGCACCAAATTCCTCAAATACATTTCTTTTTACTTTGAAACCCATGTTTCGTTCATGTTCATAGACCTCTAAATCCTATAAAAACATACTAAGGATTTCAAATTTGGGATGTATGATTGTAGTTGCCATAATGTTTTGTTCCTGTTCCCATATTTATCTCAAATCCTTGCAAAAACACTTTAACGGTGTGCATTAGAGGGTCCTATCCAACTTAAATCCCAAGTAGGTGTGACCCCTCTAATATATGCTTTTGTGCTTGTAGTGAGGTAGTTGCCTACGGTGGTAGCTCCATACATCACTTAGTAAAAAGATATCGAGTGAAGTCATAACTTTGGCTATCTAAATTCTAATTGTTAGTAAAGCAAGACATAGCTATGAATCGGGAGTCTAAATAAAGAAAAACGAGACCTGCAAGTCCAAAACTGCAGTGCTCTCTCACATGGGCTAGTGGGGTCCAAAGATCTAACTGCAAAATAGTCAGCGGGTCCCACTGACCCATGTCCAGTTACCTAAATTCTAAAATGAGTATATCGCTTTGGAGTTATGATCAAAAGATATTTTGGAGTCCTATAAGGAAGCAAACCGCAGATTTCATATCTAGCGCTTTTGTATTTGCGGTCATAGTCAAATTCAGTCCGTAAACCCTGAAGACGTAGATTGCTCAAAACTAATTATTATTTCTCGTTATTTACTCTATTTCCTGACTTCATAACAATATATCTATAGACATTTTTAATGACATGAAAGATGTAATACATTAGACAAAGTTCAAACGGATGCTTCCCAAAATCATATTTATTTCTAGGGTTTTTTGTCGAAATAGGATATAATAATATTAAAATTATTAAAATAAAATCATTTAAATTATATTTACTAGAATAGGACGGTTTCCCACCCCACCCGCACCCCACATGTGCAGAAGACGGGTTCGGCGGGTTCTAAGAACCCGCCCCCACCCTCCTAAATAAGAGGACGGGCCCTCTCCTTTATAAAGGAGAGGACGGGTTGAACCCGTCCTGTATTAATTAAAAAATAAATAAATAAAAAACGGAATTTAAGAAATCTCATTTTTAAAAAAATAATAAATAATAATATTGTTGTTTTCGTTACGGACGGTTGACAATTGTTATTACAGTTCATATAGAATTACTATAAATATAAATCTTGTATACACTCTAATAACAAAATGAATCCGTCGAATTTATAATACAAAAAAATCATATCATACTAAAAGGTAAATTGTACAAGTTTCTTTACAAGCGCTAACCGATTTTCCTCCGGTGCACTTGTCACGATCTTGAAGGTCCCGTCCCTGTTGACTGTCCTGAACATCTGGTCCTATAATGACCTGGTTATTTGCATAGGCTATATCTGACGCGCCTTTGCTGAGGATCAGCATCCATTGTCATTCGATCTCGACGCACTTTAGGTCTTCCGGGTCCTATATTTTTGTCCGGCGGTAATACAGTCGGTGTTTGTCTGTTCCCAGTATAATAATGCCAATAGCGACTGTCTGATATATGATGAAATTTTGGATCATATGCGCCTTGGTAATTAGAAACTGTATAGTAACGGGAAGCAAAGTTGTAATGTGAGTTATGCATGCTGCTCGCAGCAGCAATTGCATGGGCACAAGGTAAATGTTGTTGTTGGAAAATACCGCATGTGTACGAAGAGAGCCCTTCATATCTAAAATTTACGGTATATTAATTCCTATTACTCCCCATAACTTGAAACTTCGCTGTGTCAAACCTTTCAGATTTGTAGTATTGTGCCCTGCGCTTTCTTTTCCGGAATATCTCCGTAATATGCGGTGGGTTGAGTCTCCATCGCCAAGGACTTTTCCCTTCTTTACACAAAATAAGTATTCACTCTAAAAAAGGTTCGAACAATCAACTCCTGTATCGGTAAGCCTCTAACATCTTTAAGAACCCCGCTGAAGCTTTCAGACATATTAGTGGTCATTAGTAGATATCTGCATCCATTATCATATGTTTGTGACCACATGCGTACCGGATACTCATCTAACCACGCTTTCACGGCTTGACTCATCTCTCCAATTTTCTTCATGTACATGTCATGAACATTAAGGTCAGACGCTTCACCGGCTTTGTACATAAACTTATGTAGATCTGAATTTTTAAATTTTCTATCAAAATTTTACCTGAAGTGCCGCAGGCAAAACCTATGTAGAGCCGTCGGAAATACAACTCTCATTGCAGCTAGTATTCCTAGATGTCTATCAGATATGATGAATAAATCTGTTTTATCAATAACAGATGGGATATTTTTGAGTTGACGGAAAAACCATGACCAGGTTGGTATATTTTCATCATCGACGATAGAAAATCCCAACAAAAGTATACCGTTATCAGCATCAACACCTGTAGCAATTAACATGCAAACTCTGTACTTACCATATAGATACGTCCCATCCACGCACAATACCGGCCGACAGTGTGTGAAACCAGCCGCACAAGGAGCAAAGCACCAGAAAATTCTTTGAAACCTGACACGGCCATCGACATCTGTTTCTGTGGTTTTTAACCGGTATACGGACCCCGGATTTGATACTTTCATGCCTTTAATAAAAGGGACTAGTGGTTGAACGAGCTTTCCCAATCCCCAAATATCTTGCATAAAACCTTTTTACAAGCATCCCATGCCTTCGTATATGAAATCTGAATTTTGTGCTCTCCGCTGACGTAGAGCAGTATCTCTCGGGGAGTCATCGCCACATCTGTACGGATTAGTGACCAAATGTAAGATGAAGTGCAATTCCTGTGATCTTTTAATATAATAGAATTGATGCAAGTATGTTCTTGGTTGTATTTCGTGACCTTCCAAGGTTTGGCTATTTTGGAATAACATGCATGCAATCTCCACTTACATTCAGAAGCTTTCATACATACCACGGTATAGTACGTCTTATTTGACTCTTCGGTTTTAAATGTAACGTTTTTTTGAATAGCCCACGACTTCGGCTTACAAATAAGATCTCCTTTTTTTCTGAAACATGTCTCCAACAGTGATGCAATCTTCACTTACTACAGTCACTTCCAAATAAGGTTCAGTATTTACTTCAGCTAAGTCTATCCAACTATCATCTTCCAGCGGATCGATGCCGGGATCTTCTAACTCGACAAAATCATTATTCGCAGCCATATCATCAATCAATGCTACTTTATTCAATCCAGCGGCATAATTCACGCTATCCTCCCCTTGATGACCTTCACCAGTTTCATCATCATTATTGCAGCCATATCAATGTCACTCGTAGCAACATAAGGCTCGGGTGCAATATATGATGGTTGAGATCGGTATAATGTGGATGATTCAGGGTGAAAAGACCGGAAAGATGTGGACGGTCATGCTTGGAATGCACTACTTGAATCGTGTTAGAATGATGCGGAGGTATGGAAAAATCTGCGTTTAGTACATAAATTGTTCTTATATAGTTTTTCCTTAATATTTTCGTATTACGAAGAATATAAACATAATCACCACTTGTTTCAGATTTATTTACCTTTTGGAAGGTTGTATATGATAATCCTTGTTGTTCTTCAGGGGTGCATGCAACTGCAGCAGTCGATTAGGAAATCCTGTATTTAATATATAAAATATATTAGTATTTTGGTATTACAAAAAGTGGATTTATAAAATATTTACCCTTGAGTTTGAAAATTTGAATAATATTGTGTATAGTCGTATCCGCTGAGACTAACGGTATCTTCGTTAACTATGGGACCGTACCCCAAGGAACTATCTCCAGTATTACCATCAAAATTACCCGTTGAAGCGACATCTGATAATTCCAATTGTCCTTCTGAACTAAAAATTCAAAAGAATGCTGGGTGTTTACCAGACCGAAGTCTATCATCGAAGATATTGATGCATCGTCTATAATTTCAACCAATGTATTTTGTTCCCGCCAAAATTTTCGGCCAAGAGCTACTTGTTCTCTTATAAAAAAAGGGGGAGAATTCTCAAAAAACAGGTATCACGTGTAAAACACGTAGGCGCACATATGCAAAGCATATGAGCGCTGAACATAAATAACCAAGGACCAAACAGGCATCATGTGTAAAATACGTGGGCGCACATATGCAAAGCATATGAGCGCTGAACATAAATAACCAAGGGCTAAACAGGCATCACGTGTAAAACACGTGGGCGCTTATATGCAAAGCATATGAGCGTTGAACATAAATAAGCAAAAGCCAAACATACCTCACGTGTTACACACGTGAGCGCTCTGAACATACACATGCTAAAACTCACAGTAGGGGTCACGTGTTAAACACGTGAGTGCTTTTGCCAATCACATGCAAAGTATGTAAGCACCCTAATTTAAAATGTTCCTATCAAATTCTAGAATTAAATTCTATCTTGGGAAATATTTTCCTGATCTTTCTCAAATTAGAAAGATCTTCTCTGTTAAACAAAGAACTCTTGGATCAAAGATCCAGCGGTAATCATTTGATAGAATAAAAATCTATCATAGGAAAATATTTTCCTAATCTTATAACAAGAATAAAATTCTATGTTAACAAGATATCCATATTAACAAAATACATTTCTGATCTTGTTAAACTAAAAAGATATGATAAAATAAAATTCTAATCTTGTTAAAACTAACAAGATATTCATAATCTTGTTAAACAAACAAGAAATCTTCTCTGTTAAACAGGAGCCTTTGGATTAAAAATCCAACGGTGAATAAAATTCACCAACTGATCTAAAAGATCATTGAATCAATCATGATCTCTCAATGAGAGATTTTCTTAACAAATTGATTTTTTTTCTTCTCATATAAATAGGAGTAAGGAGAGGAGAAAAAATGAGAAACAGAAGGAGATGGGAAGAAAAATAGAGAGAGAATTTAATTCTCTAAAGAAGGGGAACCCCTCCCAAAAGCTCCCACAAAAAGAGAATTTAATTTTCAAACTAAGAGTTTAACTCTTCTAAAAGAACTTAGTTCTTCCTCTGGTTGAAGATCTGCAGAAGCATATCTCCCCACAAGTTGAGAATTTAATTCTCATCGGGGAGATTCTGTCATGCAGATTCAAAACCTAGGGGAAAGAACTGAATCCAAAAGAGTATAACTCTTACAAAACATATAGGAATTTGATTCCTCTGAAACTAGGGTTTAACCCTTTAAAAAGAAATTTAATCCTTACAAAGAACAAAAGGAGAACTTGATCCCTCAGAACCATAGAAGAACGGCCTGATGATTCGTTAGCATTCAAACGCTACATAAAACCTCACGTGATCCCACGTGAGCACCTTTTGAAGAACAAAGAGGAAAAGAATGAGATCTAGTCACGTGACCCCTGAGAAGTGCTCAGCACTTATAAAAGAAAAAAGGGAATAAACCCTATTTTTGGAGCGCCTCACGTGACCCCACGTGACCCTTGAGAAGTGCTCAGCACTTATAAAAGAGAAAATGGAATAAACTCTATTTTTGGAGCGCTTCACGTGACCCCACGTGTCCCTTGAGAAGTGCTCGGCACTTATAAAATAGAAAAGGGAATAATCCCTATTTTTTTGGGCGCCTCACGTGACCCCACGTGACCCCCAAGCAGTGCTTAACTTTTATAAAGCAGAAAGGGAATAAATCAAAGGGCAGTTTCCATTCTTGGGGCGCCTCATATGATCCCACGTGACCCAATAGTGCTTAGCACTCAGAAAAGGAAAAAGGGAATAAACCCAAGATAGCTCCCATTCTGGGGGCACTTCACGTGTTCCCATGTGACCCCCAAACAGTTGTGTATAATGAGGGAGAAAATTCCATAGACAGTGCTCGCATTTTGAAGGCACCTCACGTGTCTGCACGTGACTGTTTAATGAACCAAGTGCTTAGCACTTATAAATGAAAGAGGAATAAAATCCAGAGAACTGTTCTCATATCGGGCGCCTCACGTGCTCACACGTGAGCCAAGTGCTCAGCACTTTTATATATATATGAGGGAATAAACTCGAGGAACAATGCCCACTTCGGGGCCCTCACGTGTTCACACGTGAGCTCCTCCAAAGTCCAGTGTTTAACACTGATTTAGTGCTTATCACTATGGGGTGATTAAGGGAAATCAACTTTAGCTCAAATTAGCCAAATCTTCCGAAGCCAAGACCCTTTTTGTCACCAATCAACTGAGCCCCTTTGTTCAGGTCTCCCCAAAACAATCCTAGTCCCAAACATGACTAGTGTTCTCCTAACAGATGACATCTAAATTGATGTTCATCCCATTCCCCAAATCGGGATATTGGTTCAAGGGTACATTTCTTCACGCATCTGATATATATCGTTATAATCCTTCAACGTCTTCAGAGAGATGGAGGGTTCTAATAACCAATAACTTTTGGCGCATCCCCAAACGGTTGAACCGAAACCACACAGACTATGATGTCTTTAAACTAAACTATGATGTCCTTAAACTTTACGGGCTGTGGGGTCCTTAAACTCACGGACTATGATGTCCTTAAACTTTATGGACTGTGAAATCCTTAAACTCACAGATTATGATGTCTTTAATCTTTACAACTATGATGTCTTTAAACTGGACCGCAAAGTCTCTAAACTAAAACAATAGAGTCCAAATGCTCTTTTGTTGGATCTATGATCCTGTTAAGTAGATCTTAGTCTAAAATTAGACTAACGTATTCTTAACAAATGGTTAAGTTGATCTTAGTCTAAAATTAGATTAACGTATCCTTAACAAACGTTTAAGTTGATCTTAGTCTCAAATGAGATTAACGATCCTTAAACCCAACCCAAACCCAAATCTAAGAAAATACGGATTTGGACTAATCCACGCCTTACGGGCGACAACATAAATTAGTCTCCGTATACAATCCACGGGCAACCAAAAATAAAACAAACACACACGACATGAAGTGACCATCTGGAGAAGGAGTGTAATACCCCAGGTATTATCCGGTATACCCATTTATACCAGATAAGCATGGGGACCCACTATAAAACAATGGGGAATCTTCAGAATACATTCCGAAAGAGGACAGATCTGTACTATAAATGGAATGATACCACTCTTCATTACAGAGGCGCCTTTTAAGTGAACTGGCACTATAGGAGTTTGAGAACTCCGTAGTTAAGTGTGCTCGAGCCAGGGAAGTCTTGGGATGGGTGACCTCCTGGGAAGTGGTCCCTGGTCGGGTCCAGTTCGCCCTGAAGGACAAAACCGTGCGGCTTCGGCCAGAGTGGACAATACTCTCTGTATTGGGGGTGGGGCGTGACAGAATGGTATCAGAGCTGGTTGCTCAATAGTAGGTCTGTGGTTCGAGAACGAACCATTGTTCTAAGTGGGGAAGAATGTAATACCCCAGGTATTATCCGGTATACCCATTTATACCGGATAAACTTGGGGACCCACTATAAAACAATGGGAATCTTCGAAATACATTCCGAAAGAGAACAGATCTGTACTATAAATGGAATGATACCACTCTTCAATACAGAGGCGCCTTTTAAGTGAACTGGCACTATAGGAGTTTGAGAACTCCGTAGTTAAGCGTGCTCGGGTCAGGGAAGTCCTGGGATGGGTGACCTCCTGGGAAGTGGCCCCTGGTCGGGTCCAGTTCGCCGTGAAGGACAAAACCGTGCGGTTTCGGCCAGAGCGGACAATACTCTCTGTATTGAGGGTGGGGCATGACAAGGAGAAAGTGGTTATCGCGATAGGATAGCGTAATTAACTGCAGGGGCTTGCGCCTGCAGGGAAGAGCGTCCCCACAATCAAAAACTCCTCAAATGAGGGGGAATCTGACGAAGTCTGCTACAACGTCCGCATCCGTCTAAACCTATGATACACGGTGCCATAAATCAACTTGGTATTTTCGGAGAGGTGGACGGATAAAACCAAATAGCATCTGCCCCTAAATTCAGGCAAGACGTCAGTCTTCCCGGTCTTTCGGCGGAGAACAGATTCTGGCACGCCCGATGGGACCTCTTTCTCTTTCCACTCCACACTTCGTGTGTCGTATTTTTCCCGCGATCAGATAATCGCGGTGTATATGTTTGTGGTTGCCCTTTGGTGATGGGATACTGAAGCCAGCGTTTCATCTTTATGAAGAATGGTGTTTGCTTCCACCCTAGCAACTCAGGCTTTATCATATATGGTGGAGTCAAATATGGGTCACTTGCAGTTTCAAATCTATGCAATCCGGCTCTACAAAAAATCAACGGGCTTCTCTTTGGGTCGATGCCCTCACCTCCCACCCTCGGTGCCTAAACGCCGATGGAGGAAGCCCAGAGGAAGTCTGTCTTTCACAGGCTGGTTCCCTAAGCTGCAACTTTGCCGACAGAATCAGTTCTCAAATAACTGGCACCTGCCAAGGACCAAGGTCGACGCAGGGGGGCAGAATATTCAAGCTCCTAAAGGAAATAGGGGGCAGGCTCGGCAAAATCCTGAGGGTAATCAAATTCCGGCCGTAAGAAATGGTCAACGTTGATATCGGCATCATACAAAATGAGCTGGGGGCAGTTCTCCGTATGGTCCTGTTTCAACCCCAGTGGTGAATGTTGTTCCAACCGGGAACAGCTTCAAATTGTTGCGAAGGGTCAGACAAAATTCTCCTACCGCGATATTGAAAAAATCTCCGCAGCCTATGGAGATCCTACGAGAGCAGAAACCAGTTCGCTCCCTAAAGCAACTTTCCTCATCTATATATAAAGTGCGGAAGCAAGTGAAGGTCTCTGTCGACAACCGCGGCTCTTCCTCTAGACGTCAGCCAAATTCTGACAAATACTCTTTCAAATACAAGGGGACTCATCCCAAGACGGATTATGATACAGCGATTCCTCCCAAAACCAAAACGGCCTTTCACAAAAAAAAGGAGGCCCAATAAAGCTCAAGTGCCCGAAGCAAACTCCAAAGGCCAAAAACTCCAAACACCCCAAGCCTGGGGGCATGGTAGTTCACATAGTCTATGTGATGAATTCCAAAGACGAAGTTCGAGTTTCTACTAGTCACCGACCTCAAACTCGGTCCTTAACAAAAGTTTGTTTCCCCCAATCAGAGCAAAGCTCTGTTTTGAATTTCAAAATTCAAAAATTGAAGCAACGCTTCAGATTCTGCGTGCCGCGCGCTGCGCGCCACGTGTCAAAAGCAGACACGTCAGTGCCAGGTGCGCTGTGCCCTAGGCAGCGCACCGAATCAAAACAAAGCTCTGTTTTAAAATTCAAATTTTAAATTGAAGCAACGCTTCAGATTCTGCGCGCTGCGCGCCACGTGTCAAAAGCAGACACGCCAGCGCTAGGAGTGCTGCGCCCTAGGCAGCGCACCCCCAATCAGAGCAAAGCTCTGCTCCAAAATTCAAAATTTAAAAGTTCAGATCCAGCGCTCTGCGCTGTGCGCCACGTGTCAAACACGGGTGCGCTAGCGCAGTTGCGCTGCGCTGCATGCCACGTGTCAAACGCGGGCGCGCTAGCGCAGTTGCGCTGCGCTCTGCGCTGAGTGCTGTTTCCCCCAATCAGAGCAAAACTCTGTTTGAATTTCAAAAATTCAAAATTAGAAGCAACGCTTCAAATTCCTTGCGCTGCGCGCAACGCGCCACGTGTCAAAAGCTGGTACGTCAGCGCAGCGCGCCCAATCAGAGCAAGGCTCTATTTAAAACAAAAATTAAAGGAAGTAACGCTTCAGTTGCGCAAGCGCAGCGCTGCGCGACACGTGTCAGCGCAAGCGCAGTGGCGCAAGCGCTGCGCTGCGCGACACGTGTCAGCGCACTCTGCGCTACGCGACACGTGGCAGCGCAGTTACGCTGCGCTCTGCGCTGCGTGACACGTGTCACGCGCTGGGGTTTTTGCGCCAAACAGAATTAAAATTCTAGTAAGATTCTTCTGTTCTTGTTAAAACAAGAAGATTGTCTTCTGTAAAACAGAAGCCCTTGGATAAAAGATCCAACGGTGGGGAAAATTTCCCAAATCACTCAGAGAAAGATCTCTTTAACAAACTTAACAAATATATGGGCACAATATAAAGACCCCCAAACCCCAACTCAAATCATCAACATTGGGAGAGATCAAGAATTTCAAAACAGAGAGAACTCTGAAGAAAGTTCAAGAAAAAGGTAAAAACCTTCATAAAATAAAAGAATTTCTTCTAATAGATCATTGATCTAAGAACAAGATCAATGATCTTCAATAAAAAAAATAAATAATAATAGTGCCTTGCACTTTTTATGAACCACTGGTTCTCTGAAAACAAGAAAAAAAAAAGAAAAACTTGTTTTCTCTGATCTAAATTGGATCAAGAAATTAAACAGTGCCTTGCACTTGTAAAACTGCACTGTTGCGCTCTTTGATTGGCGCAAGCAACCAGAGAGCGCCATGTGTCAGCACCTGAACCACTTGCGCTATGCGCTTTTAAGATAGAGCCTTGCCCTCTAAAATTGGCGCAACTCACCAGAGCGCGCCACGTGTCAGCAGCGCAAGCGCAGCGCAAGCGCAGCGCACTGGCGCAGCGCACTGCGCTTGCGTGACACGTGTCATCACCACAAGCGCTTGCGCTCAGTTAATGGCGCAAAGCGCCTGAGAAATACAAAGCATTGTTTACTAAAGGGCCAGGCCCAAATCAAAAAGGCCTAGTAGGCAAAAATAAATTGCAATGCAATAAAAGGGCAGAGCCCAAACAAAATAAAATGCAGAGTCCAGACAGAATTGATGTTCTGCATCATTTATAAAAGGGGCAGAGCCCAAACAAAATAAGAAATGCAGTGCATTATTAAAAAGAGGCAAAGCCCTAGCATAGGCCTAATAGGCCAAAGACAAATAAAAATGTTGAACATTTTTTTAACTGGACTTAGCCCAATCATGGCCGTAAGTCCTCAAATTAAATTGACTTAGCACGGCTGCTCTCTTAAATCAATTTACATCCGGTTCAAGGGTACATCTCCGAACTCCTCTGACACCTATCGTTGTAATCCTTCAACGACGTCAGAGAGGTGACGGGTCCCGACGGCCACAAATAAAATGGACCACCATGTCCCTAAACTGGCAATGGACTACCATGTCCCTAAACTGGAAATTGACCGCAACGTCATTAAACTAAACAATAGAGCCAATTGCTCTTTTGTTGGATCTAAACGATTCCGTTAAGTTGATCTTAGTCTGGAGATTAGGCTAACGTATCCTTAACAAAAGTTTAAGTCGATCTTAGCCTCAATATGGCTAATGTATCCTTAAACTAAAACACCAAACCCAAATCTAAGTAAATACGGATTTGGACTAATCCACGTCCTACGGGCGATGGCATAACTTAGTCTCCGTATACAATCCACGGGCAACCACAAACAAAACAAACACACACGACACGAAGTGAAATTCTGGAGAAGGAGAAAGTTGTTACCGCGATGCGGTAGCGTAATTAACTGCAGGGGCTTGCGCCTGCAGGGAAGAGCGTCCCCACAATCAAAAACCCCTCAAGCGAGGGGGAATCTGACGAAGTCTACTATATCGGCCGCATCCGTCTAAACCTCCGATACACGGTGCCATAAATTAACTTGGCATCTTCGGAGAGATAGACGGATAAAACCAATTAGCATCTGCCCCGAATCTCAGTGTCAGGACTTCACAGTCCCGTGCGCCGTCTTTCGGAGGGGAACAAACGCCATGTGTCGAACGTAGGTGCGCTAGCGTAAGGTGCGCCAGCGCTGGAATTAAAAATTCCCCACCGTCAAATCAAAAGATCTATTAATAATAAATTATTAATTAATCAGAACTAAAATTCTGTTATGCAAAGATCTTTCCAATCTTATTAAAAACAAGAAGATTATCTTCTGTAAAACAGAAGCCCTAGGATCAAAGATCCAACGGTGGGAAATATTCCCAAATCAATCAGAGAAAAATCTCTTAAAACTGATTTAACAAATCATTTGGCCCTATATAAAGGACCCTAGACTTCAAGTCCAATATAGAGACATATACAGAAAAAGAGAGAGAAAACCCTCTGCAAATTTTGAGAAAACTCAAAGAAAAAGAAAGGCAAGCCTTTAGCAAAAGAAGATCATTTCTTCAAGGTAAAGAATTAATTCTTGAACAACAGAGATGAAACCATCTCGTAAAAAGATGAAATATCTTCTAAAAAGATCTTAGATCTATAAAAAGACCAAGGTCTTTTGATTTAAAAGAAAAGATCAAAAAGATCTAATCATAAAAAGACTAAAAGAAGTATTTTACTTCATTCACGGATCTTTTGATCTATAAAGACGGAGCTTTTTATAAAAAAAACAAGAACTTTTATTCTTTGATCTTGAGGCAAAGCCTCCTTTGAAGAACATAAGTTTGTTCTTTGATCTTAAAATTGATCAAAATGCGTTTTGCGCTATTAGACGGTACCTTGCACTCATGAACTGCGCCCTTGCGCTCCTTGGACTGGCGCTCAGCGCCAAAACCTGCCACGTGTCAACCAGAGACACAATCTGTGCTTTGCACTTCTAAAAACAGAGCACTGCGCTCATGGGCTGGCACTCAACGCCAAGCACGCCACGTGTCATTCATTGGTGCGCCAACAGACTAGCGCAACGCGCTCATACACTAAAAGCGTAATGCGTCAATAAACTAGCGCTGAGCACGACATGTGTCCTCATCGTGCGCGCAATCCAACAGAAGCGCAATGCGCACTTTCCTTGGCGCAAAGCGCCTGACGCGCCATGTGGCGCACTGTCAGAACATACTTTGTTCTGATAAATGCTATGCATTCAATACAAGACAAAAATGTTAGAGCCCAATGCTTAACATTATTAAAAGGGCCGAGCCCAAATAAAGGCTCAATAGCCAGAACAATAAAATGTTCAACTCATATCAACTGAGCCCATATGCTCATAAACCTTTAAACAGACTTTAGTCCCAAATTGGACTATAGATTTCCCAACCAACTTTGGTTCAAGGGTACATCTCTGAACTCCTCTGATATTTGTCGTTGTAATCCTTCAACGTCTTCAGAGAGGTGACGGGTCCCGACAATCATACATTTCATAGACTATGACGTCTCTAAACTGGACTGTGGGGTCCTTAAACTCATGGACTATGATGTCCTTAACCTCGACCGTGATGTCTTAAAACTAATATTGGACTGTGGGATCCTTAAACCCATGGACTATGATGTCCTTAACCTTGACTGTGAGGTCTTTAAACTCACGGACTATGATGTCCTTAATCTTGACTGTGAGGTCTTTAAACTCACGGACTATGATGTCCTTAACCTTGACCGGGATGTCTTTAAACTAACATTGGACCACCATGTCCTTAAACTGGTAATTGACCGCAACGTCTTTAAACTAAACAATAGAGTCTAAATGTTTTTTTGTTGGATCTAAATGATCCTGTTAAGTTGATCTTAGTCTAGAAATTAGACTAACGTATCCTTAACAAACGTTTAAGTTGATCTTAGTCTCAAATGAGGCTAACGTATACTTAAACCAAACCCCCAAACCCAAATCTAAGAAGATACGGATTTGGACTAATCCACGTCCTACGGGCGACAACACAAACTAGTCTCCGTATACAATCCACGGGCAACCATAAACAAAACAAACACCCACGACACGAAGTGACCATCTAGAGAAGGAGAAAGTTGTTACCGCGATGCGGTAGCGTAATTAACTGCAGGGGCTTACGCCTGTTAGTGCACGGCAGCGCCCCGGCCGTCTGTCCGAGGCCAAAATGCGGAAACGAAACTTTTCTTTAAACTTTTAAACCGGCGCTACCGCGTACTAAAATCCCGGATCGGGCCATTAACGTAACTTTAGCTAAATAGAAAAAGGGTAGAAAGCTATACCGAGCGATCCGTGTCCTTTGGTCTTCGGCCTCCACTCCGATCTCCTCGCGGAATCTCCGGTCTTCATCTCCTCGTCGGAACGGGCACCACATCGCCGGGTTCTTTTACGGGCTCCCACCTCTGGACCGAAGCAACTCGAGCACGAAATTGGCGAGTCGACGTGCCCAAGGATGCTGTAGGCTAAGTGTAGTAATGTTTGTCTCATGGGGTTGTGAAGTTGCCTTGGTGATAGAGGAAATGAACTATGGAATTTTTGTGGCAAGCAAAGAATATGAGATGAACTAATTTTCCCCACACCAAAATGAATCCTCATCTCCCTCTCTCTTTAAAAGTGGCCGGCCCCTACAAATTGGAGGAGGGAAAAAGCAAGGGTGGTGAGCACAGGAGAGTGTGTGGGTGAGCATAAGAAAATGGGTGATAACAAGGAAAAATAATCACATCAATATCCAATCCAAAATCCTTTCATAATCCATCACATTTAATGCAAACCATGTGAAGAAAAGAATGGAATCAAAAGATGCTAGATTATCATAATCCCTCATTTACAAATAAACCCCTCCACAAATGCTAATTTGCACACTTGCAAATAATCCCCTCCATCGGAAAAATCCGGCCGTGAAGGAACAAAGGAAAACTGGCCGAAACGGAATGCAAACTGGAAACTTCAAAAAACTGATCCCGTAATAAATTACAGGAAAACCCCGCGACCGTATATACATACCCGCATTTGTATTCCGACCGAATACAAATGCAATGAGACAAAATCTATACTGTACAATACTAGGATCCGGCTTAAACCAAAGCCCGCTAGTATTATCCGTCCGATCATGATCCGTGCAATACCGCACGTATAAGATCGAACCATGCCATATCTCCATACGGCCTCTACAGCGTTTCGCCCGAAACTTGAGTAACTTTCTGTGGGGGGACTCTAAAGACTCGTCAATACTTTTGGCTGTGGATTTAACCACTAGCACGTCAGAGGTATTAGCCATACGTAACGGGCTATCGGGTATTGACCAAAAGGGACGTCAATGAGCGAACTCATCCTGACACCCTACTGAGCCTGTCAGTGACAATATCCATACAATCCGGTCCGTTCGTCTATGAGCATCGCATGGCAGGCCTAGGGGGTTGGTAAAAGTCAGACACCCAAAAGCGGTACAAGTCGTGTCGAAGTGTAGCCTAGAACACCCTGAGATACTACTGGAATACCTACCAGTAAATCTCCTGCCTCGGCCGAGGTCTTTGTGTAATGGCTCTCCTAGACACAGCGCGACCTCACCCCCAATACCGGGAGAGACGAACCCCTGCAGATCCGCTCACTGCCTCCATGTAGCTCGGGACTGTACCCAACTAAAACCTGTTTGCACGACTCCTCTGAGCCGTGGTAGGGTAGTAATCAAAGTACAGTGGGAACTCACACGAGACAAATGACGATCCCAGGTCGATGAACTAACCTGTACACATGTCACCAGGGAACTGCTATCTGACGTCAGGTATAAGACCAACTAGCATGTTCCCGGCGAGTCTTGTCCGGTGTACTCATAACCCAATGAGCACCTGTATACATCTTAGGTGAACCAACTGACACCAGTGGCTTGTGAGACCGGCCACCGCCCCTCGTCGGGGTCTCGACTGTATACACTAGTCTACTCTGGAGTATCGATGCCCTGTCTCGAAAACTCCCACGACTAGGGACCTTTTAAGGATGTGCTTATAGACCCCAGCTCCCACGTATATGATCGCCATCATACTGCTGGCCGTCAAGCAAGAATCCTAAGGGCTCTATCAACGTGCAATAGTGACCTGTAAGGTCACCTGAAACAGTACATGATGATAAAGATAAACCAGATAGCATACTATCATCTTGAGTAAGACTGTTCTAACGGTATAGGTCCTTTCTCAATCATTGCAATCACGTGCCTGTGATCCAATAATTGACTATGAGGGCACTATCTCCAACAGTCTCCCACTTGCACTCAAGGCTAATTATTGCGATGTCGCATACTCACAGCCCGTGTGATACCGAACACCCAAATCCTCTACTAATCACAAAACCCGCTTGCGAAACTAATGCGTTCGAGGAATAGCCTCAGTGAGTGGATCCGCTCTAATGTTTCTTTCTATGTCTCTCTTTATCTTAAGTTCGCGGAGAAAGCCATCTCCCGAAATGAGCAATACCTGTCTTAGAATGTGTCTGGATATCTGATGGGACCTAGTTCATAAATGAACTCCAAATCCAAACTTCTTAGACTGTATCGTCAACTGAACTTAATCAGTATCCTGCGCCATGCCTCCCTCAGTATCTGCCTGGACCACCTGTCCATAGTACTGCCCCTCGTCAGAGGGAAAACTATAACTCTGACTGTCACTCTGCCGTCCAGGTCACCTTGGAAGCCTGGAATGATAACCGTCTCCTGAATGAGGCTGATGTTATCATATCCCTAGAACATCCACTTATGTTCTAAAACTGTTTCCGATCGTTTCTCCAGGACTGGATTAATATCAACATATTGCATCTAATGCAAAAAAACAATATCTGGTGTGGTATTTGACATCTCATGATCAACTCAATTGCCTAAGCAAGTGATCTGCCAATCATGCACATGCCTTTCCCCTTTAGTCTGTAAGACACCTTTAGAGAGGGTGACTCCATCACCTGCAGGTACACGACCATGCCAGGAGTCGTCCATTCTAAAACACTTTTAGAATGCTGTCTAAGTACCCAGATTGGGAAACTACCCAAATCTAGATCTAAAACCATAGATCCAGTAACCAGAATGTCTGATATAAAATCCATATCCTATATGGAGAAACCACTGTGTGACAACCAAAGTATAACCGATCGTAGTATAGGAATTTCACTTCCTACTCTGTGTATGTCATCCAAATACCACGACATAACACCCTACTACCTTCTTAACAGATCCATCCCCTATTCTGATGAAGTCAAACCTATGACTGTGACATCAGAAATAGATGATCTATCTCCGCTATATCTGCTTTAGTCTATAAATAGACATAAGCTACTTGTCCACTATTCTTCCGCTGCTCCTACTGACTACGACAACCCTCTGGCAGAGTCATATACATGTACACTTCTAAAGCTAGTTTAGAACGACGCTATACTCATCCTCCTGCCGGGTCTTATAGCCTGGAACAACAGTAGTGTCAAGTCTGGGTAAGCAAGAACCTCCCTGTCACCGTCTTTGAGCATACTGAAGTACCTCTCGAGTGCCTGAGGTTACCCACCTTTTCTGCGGAGTGGCCAATAGAATGTCAAACCAGATTGAATCTTTAGGTTCATATCAAATTTTCAGTAATCGTTTGCGGTTCTGGAATCACTTCCAGTTCTACCATACTCCCACTACTGTTTTTTTTTTGAAAAAATCCATTTTGCTTAAAACTGTGGCGAGTCAAGAACAATATCGCTATTGATCTTCCAGATGGTAGAAAGTCAACCCTCGTCACAGCCCGGGTCAACCCACAAACAGCCATTACAGAAACGTGCCTTGAGTTATCCAGAGTCTGGTTTTAAGCATAAGCCGGACAACTCCCCGTACCTTAACATAGTTAAGATATGAACTATTCTATATCCAATATAGAAATAGAGACACTGATTTAATTGGAACCAGATTCAAATCATGCAGCTGTTTCCAGTGCATGTCCACTAAATGGAGAGAGGCCGATCAACATTACTCAACTTAGGAGAGCTTCCAATTATGAGTAACCTGAAAGAGAAACAAGTTCTCAAAACCATTACTATCAACTGAATACCATACACAAGTATCTACATCTTCGATTACCTTGAAGAATCCTGATACTTGCAACACCTGGTTCTCTACTCTATTCTTATACCTATAACTTCTCAAAACTTGGACCTTGTGTTTCTACGAAACACATGTCTAAGACCCAGAGAAGTCACAAGTAAACAGAATCTAGTACGAGTACCAACCCCTCTGTCCTAATGGATACTGGACAACATACAATACTCTGTATAAGTCCCCTGAGTCTAATGATCCATTCCCTGTGTGTCGTAGGTTGAAAACTGTACTTATGGTTAAGAAGAATTACGCCGCTGTTTAATACTCCTTATCTAACCATCCACCGATATAGGTAAATGTCATGGACATAATTTCAAAAAGATATATCTCACTCTATAAAAATAGACGTACAGATATATCAATTTGAAATTGGTGCATAACAACGGATATTCAAAACCAAATATTTGCCGTCCGGCAAACTACCCAGGTGATTTCCTCAAATATCACCAATTACAACGAATCCCGATATAATGAGGATAATCACCCAATTCCCAATAACTTACTCCCACTCATCATCTGTAAAACCATACAGATGTGAGAATCAAACCTGGTAAATACATACCCTGGAGCAAGGACTAATTGGAAAATCAGTTTTCTTTTAACAGTACACAGTGAAACTGAAACATTGAAATGTTTCGTAGGGGTTTCCGGGTATTCCTAGTAATGCCTCTTCCATTATCAGATTCACAACTGTAACCGTATATTTCTTTTCCATCTCTCCAAATCCCTTTATATGTCTTTAGTCATTACCTTCTGTACACCCTCTCAGGCTAAATGGTTTTCTTCCTTTCTTACCTTTCGGCACCAGCCTATGGTTTGGAAGAAGACTATCCAATAAGCATAATGGGTGTACTGTCCTAATCCTAGGAGCACTCGCAATGCGAGAGAATGTGAAGATAAAAGACAACCGAATAAACCTTATTCCTATTTCTCCTGAACCAGAATCCATCCCCGAACTGGAACAAGTTCCTTTCGAGTTCGTATATAACTATACGATGGAGTATCTAAATAACTGTGGATCTTCGTAGTGATACGGAGTGTCCTGGAGAAATACAAAGGTGAAGTGGGAGTGGTAATGAAATACTTGGTTTGGTCGTGAATAGCAGTCACAATTTACTTTGCCCTCTTACTAATCCCTTTATTTGTCTTAACTTAATATCTTCTGTACACCACACTTAGGCTAATCGGCTTTCTTCATTCCCTACCGTTCGGCACCAGCCTAAGGTTTGGAAGAAGACTATCCAATAGCCGTAACGGGTGTACTATCCCCTAACCCAAGGAGCACTCGCAATCTGAGAGAAGGTAAAAGGAAAAGACAACTGAATAGTCCTATTCGTTTTCTCCAGAACCGGAAACCATCCTCGAATGAATTCCTTCGAGTTCGTATATAACCATACGATGGTTTTATCCAATGGAAGTGGACGTTTGTAGTAATACGGGGTGTCCTGGAGAAAAGGGTAAAAGTAGGAGTGGCAATGAGGTATGCAACTCTGACAATCTAAAAGGCCAGTCTTATAAGAAGGTTCGGTCAACTTGGTCACTGAGTCATAGTCAAGGGTCGGGTCATGGTCGCTGCCAAAGAGAGAGAGAAAAGAAACACTCAGCGTGCACTCTAAGCTAGATCAGAATGGTTATCAGTTTATCTAATCAGGAAACCTCCCATTATACCGTCAAATTCTCCTCCAAACCTGAAAGAAGAATTAGTCGGGATTACCCGAGGAGTAAACCAACTCATCAGTGGGAATCGGGATCCAACTATCATCGCATGATAACGTAACGGAATCCACTCACGTTATCACACTCCAGAAGGTATGCGCATGCCTGGCAAGTTTCAGTTTCTTTAGAAACTCCCGATGTGTGTTTTTACCCCAAACGGCTTATGACCTTGACTAGGTCAACAAACCATAAACCGCCAGTCAAGTTCAACCCGTCATTATTCTGGATTGCGTTAAACCCACTCGTACGTGCTCTTGACTAGGTCCTTAGGCCGCACGACTGTCCTAACCAATCCCACTTATGCAACAAACAAGTACCACTTAGCTACCGAACACTACGTCTTGACTAGGTCAACAAACGCAGCACGGATACTAAATAATACCCGTAAGAAATGACGGAGGGCTACGGATGGTTTTTGGCGAAAAACTTTTAACGTAATGAACTTGATATCGTTGAAGGAACTGCATAGCTTTTTGTAAAAATATAGTGACGAAAACCTTTGCTAAAGAGGTCACTCCCGGTGAAGGGATCTCGGCTCTTTCCCCGTAGAATGAGGTGCAGGATATTCCAACTGAATACCACGATGCAAAGCAAAAGGCAATCGGCTATAGTGAAGTTATTACCCTGACGCAAACTTCTGTCCAAGGGGTCACTCCCGGTGAAGGGATCTCGGCCCTTGTCTCGTCGACTGAGGTGCTGGATATTCATAACCGAATACCACTGTGCAAAACAAAAGAGAACGTCCTTGCAATAACAGCTTTTTTGAAAAATTGTTCCAACAACATCTGAATAGGTTTGTTTAGCTTGCATTGATCCGAATCAACGCAGTCCCATCAATTGATCACACCACAAAAGAACGAAAATAATGATGTACGTATATGCCATCCACATTCACCACTGGGTCCCGTCATCACCCGTTAGGTTACTTAACTAACGACAGAGCGGGGACTGGACTAGCGCGGATGCAAAACATATACAACATCTACTAGTATATATAACAATATATAATATTCGCTCAAGGCGTGATAAAATGCAACAACACAGAAATGTAATAAGTATCACAGAACAATACAGATATCTGGGATCCCTGGGTTTCATAGAGCCGCTACTGAAACCCGACGTTCCCTTGGTCGTGTGGATAGTCTGTGCAATGAAATCCTAGACCCCTACGGGCGCGGCAAGTTACCCGCCAAGACCTGAAGCGAGGCAGCCCCCTTCAACAACGTGAATGGACCACCCAGCACTTCACGGAATCCGATAACTTGAGCACCCCTCCTTGGGTCAACCTGTACCCCCTACGAGTGCGGCGAATAGCCCGCCAATTCTAGAGTAAAGCCCCCTCCGTCTCAACGCCATGAGATGCGGGCCTGTTGCCCTCTAGAACCCGGCTATTCGTGCACCCCTCCGCGGGGTAATCCTAGTACAGAAAGTAAAATATACAACGGGTACATCGACCTCAGCCCGGTCGTGCCCCAAAAGAATAATATACAAACAGGCAGTGACGGCAGTCCAAATGTCGGACGCTCGCCCCGCAATATCAAATATACATATAAAACGAAACTGTACTACCATTGCATCCAGGCTATCCACCACGACAATCCGCAACATTGCAGCACAACACAGGACATCAACGTGAATGTCACGTTCGCAAATCCATCTAAAAGGGCTATAGCAGTTAGACAGGATTTACCGATCAAATGACATTCACGGTCGCAGATATAATGTAAATACTGTGAACTAACATGTTTAAGATTTTCGATCGACTAAATTTACCGAAGTGGGCCCCAAGCACAACTGTAGCACTCAAAATAAATCTGGGCCCAAAAGGAATATACCAAAAACCCTATGTCCATGTCAGAGAGCCACTGTAGAATTTTGGTCCAATGAAGAGCTATAACGGCGGCGGAACCACGGCCAAAATGGGGTTAAGGCCGCGGTTCCGCAGCGTTCCTAAGGAATTAGTCCACCAAATTTTTGCAGTGCCCCTACAAAACCCTGCCTGATTTTCTGCAGTACACCAAATAATTTTTTGACCACAGAAAAATTTCGACAGAAACTGTGATTTTGAAAACGCGGTTTCGGAATATTTGTTTGATCGAAGTTTTAAACACACTAGAGCAAGCTAGACTAGGTTAATGGCGTGGCTCTGATACCATGTTAGTGCACGGCAGCGTCCCGGCCGTCTGTCCGAGGCCAAAATGCGGAAACGAAACTTTTCTTTAAACTTTTAAACCGACGCTACCGCGTACTAAAATCCCGGATCGGGCCATTAACCTAACTCTAGCTAACTAGAAAAAGGGTAGAAAGCTATACCGAGCGATTCGCGTCCTTCGGTCTTCGGCCTCCACTGGGATCTCCTCGCGGAATCTCTGGTCTTCATCTCCTTGTCGGAACGGGCACCACATCGCCGGGTTCTTTTACGGGCTCCCACCTCTGGACCGAGGCAACTCGAGCACGAAGTTGGCGAGTCGACGTGCCTAAGGATGCTGTAGGCTAAGTGTAGTAATGTTTGTCTCATGGGGTTGTGAAGTTGCCTTGGTGATGGAGGAAATGAACTATGGAATTTTTGTGGCAAGCAAAGAATATGAGATGAACTAATTTTCCCCACACCAAAATGAATCCTCATCTCCCTCTCTCTCTAAAAGTAGCCGGCCCCTACAAATTGGAGGAGGGAAAAAGCAAGGGAGGTGAGCACAAGATAGTGTGTGGGTGAGCATAAGAAAATGGGTGATTACAAGGAAAAATAATCACATCAATATCCAATCCAAAATCCTTTCATAATCCATCACATTTAATGCAAACCATGTGAAGAAAAGAATGGAATCAAAAGATGCTAGATTATCATAATCCCTCATTTACAAATAAACCCCTCCATAAATGCTAATTTGCACACTTGCAAATAACCCCCTCCATCTGAAAAATCCGGCCGTGAAAAAACAAAGGAAAACTGGCCGAAACGGAATGCAAACTGGCAACTTCAAAAAACTGATCCCGTAATAAATTACAGGAAAACCCCGCGACCGTATATACATACCCGCATTTGTATTCCGACCGAATACAAATGCAATGAAACAAAATCTATACTGTACAATACTAGGATCGGCTTAAACCAAAGCCCGCTAGTATTATCCATCCGATCATGATCCGTGCAATACCGCACGTATAAGATCGAACCCTGCTATATCTCCATACGGCCTGTACAGCGTTTCGCCCGAAACTTGAGTAACTGTTTGTGGGGGGACTCTAAAGACTCGTCAATACTTTTGGCTGTAGATTTAACCACTAGCACGTCAGAGGTATTAGCCATACGTAACGGGCTACCGGGTATTGACCAAAAAGGACGTCGATGAGCGAACTCATCCTGACACCCTACTGAGCCTGTCAGTGACAATATCCGTACAGTCCGGTCCGTTCGTCTATGAGCATCGCATGGTGGGCCTAGGGGGTTGGTAAAAGTCAGACCCCCAAAAGCGGTACAAGTCGTGTTGGAGTGTAGCCCAGAACACCCTGAGATACTACTGGAATACCTACCAGTAAATCTCCTGCCTCGGCCGAGGGCTTTGTGTAATGGCTCTCCTAGACACAGCGCGACCTCACCCCCAATATCGGGAGAGACGAATCCCTGCAGATCCGCTCACTGCCTCCATGTGGCTCGGGACTGTACCCAACTAAAACCTGTTTGCACGACTCCTTTGAGCCATGGTAGGGTAGTAATCAAAGTACAGTGGGAACTCACACGAGACAAATGACGATCCTAGGTCGATGAGCTAACCTGTACACATGTCACCAGGGAACTGCTATCTGACGTCAGGTATAAGACCAACTAGCATGTTCCCGGCGAGTCCTGTCCGGTGTACTCATAACCCAATGAGCACTTGTATACATCTTAGGTGAACCAACTGACACCAGTGGATTGTGAGACCGGCCACCGCCCCTCGTCGGGGTCTCGACTGTATACACTAGTCTACTCTGGAGTATCGATGCCCTGTCTCGAAAACTCCCACGACTAGGGACCTTTTAAGGATGTGCTTATAGACCCCAGCTCCCACGTATATGATCGCCATCATACTGCTGGCCGTCAAGCAAAAATCCTAAGGGCTCTATCAACATGCAATAGTGACCAGTAAGGTCACCTGAAACAGTACACGATGATAAAGATAAACCAGATAGCATACTATCATCTTGAGTAAGACTGTTCTAACGGTATAGGTTCTTTCTCAATCATTGCAATCACGTGCCTGTGATCCAATAATTGACTCTGAGGGCACTATCTCCAACAGCGCTTGCAGGGAAGAGCGTCTCCACAATCAAAAACCCCTCAGACGAGGGGGAATCTGACGAAATCTGCTACATCGGCCGCATCCGTTTAAACCTTCGATATATAGTGCCATAAATCAACTTGGGATCTTCGGAGAGGTGGACGGATAGCACCAATTAGTATCTGCCCCGAATTTCAGGCAAGATGTTTATCGCGTCTCCGCCGCGTCTTTCGGAGGGGAACAGATTCTGGCATGCCCGGTGGGACCTCTTCCTCTTTCCACTCCACACTTCGTGTGTCGTGTTCGCGAACGAATCGCGGATTGCTATGGTTTCCTGTAGATTCGAGGTACTTAAATTTGGCGTCTTGCTCCGTGCAGAAAACAGAAGATCAATGGATTCAAACTGCACTAACTGCAACTGCAACTCTCGCTCCGTCCCGTCCGGAGGAGTGACTTACGGGCCTCAAGCGGCCTCCATCTTCGCTATGCCGGTGGAACAAGTGACTCAGGCCACCACTAGGCTATTCTTCGGGACTATGCTCCCACCGATGAGCTTCAACGCCCCACTACCATTGCAAGAAGCCCCGAAAAAGTCGGTCTTTGATCGGCTCGCCAATACTGCGGCCCTTCTCAACAGGTCGTCCAAATCCAATGCCTCAGTTTTCAATAGACTGGGCCAAAGCTCCAACGGGCCCATGAACAAGCCCGCAATACCTGAAGCAGCCATCCCAAAGCGGATTGTCATCCCGGCTCAAGCAGACGAAATCATCGGAAAGGCTTCTCCTGCCAAGAAGTCAGTTTTCACAAGGCTAGCCACTCCGGCTCCCGCTCCGGGCAAAGTCACCTCTGCCCAGAGGTCTGTATTCGATAGACTGGACATTACTTCTCGGCGAACGTCAGTCTTCAAGAGGATGGTACCAGCAGCGCCTGACCAGAGCAGGGGGCATGACAAAGCCATCCCCATAGCTGAACCAACACCATCTGCGCGACATGCTCGCCGTCGTCACTGGCGCCGAGTACGGAAGGCTGGGGGCAGCTCTCTATCTGGATTTACTCCACCAGCTCCAACAGTGAAGATCGATGCTGCTATTCCAACCGGGAACAGCTTTGAGCTGCTAAATAAGGTGCGCAGGAACTCTCCTACCACCGTGCTGAAGAGGTCTCCTCCACCGGTGGAGACGGTCACAGAAATGAAGCCAAAGCAGTTTCCTCAACGGCTGTCTTCCAAAGTTTACAAAATCTGGCGGCAAGTCCGAGAGTCGGTGGTCGATCAAGATTATCCTCGCCGACAAAAGAAGCTGAAGGTTCAGCAGGAAGAGAATTGCCCTGTCAAGCCACAGAAGGCAACGACTACTTGGGTGCCCACTGCGACGGCCCCCTCAACATCAACTGCTCAAAGAAGAAGGAGGCTAAGGAAAGCCCCTGTGACTACGGCAGACCACAAAGATGCTGAGCACAAACGCCCCAAGTTTGGGAGCATAATGGTGCATACTGTTTACATGGCTTCCGGAAAAGAGGAAAGCCGCGCTTCGACGGGTCACCGACCGCTCACCCGATCCGTGACAAAAGCCCAGGAATAACAGCAGAAGCTTCAGGAGATGCTGACTGCAATGGCCGCACTTACCGAGCCAAAAGAAAGCCCGGAGGTATCATCAGAATAGCGTCACGAACAAGAAACTGACGCTGACTTCCTACGTAGAGTCCTCGAGAAGAAGGACAAAGAGGATGCGGAACAAGCGGCCAATATAAAGCAAATGGCCCTTCTATTCCAGGACATGGTGGGCATGATGATCCAGCCGGATCCCCCAGCCGAAGATCCTCCAGTGATAATTGAAGATGACAGAGGAGAGACATCTAATCCTCCTCCGGCTCTTTCAGCAGCCAAGGAGGAAACCATCTGCAAGGCCGCACTCGATGATTATATAGCTCAGCAAATACAAGCTTACCGAGCAAACGAAACGGCTGGCCAAGTTGTCAAGACTAGACGACCCTATCCGGGCTGGTATGACCAAATAAGTTACCCGCCGGGATATACGATCCCTAAGTTCCATGTATATAAAGGGACGGGGAATCCACATCAGCATGTCGCTCAATTCAGGGCTCTTTGCGGCAACACCGGGGGCGATGATAAACTGTTGCTTCGCCAATTCGTCGGCAGCTTAGCGGAAACGGCCTTCGAATGGAATTCGGAGCTACCTAACGACTCTGTCAAAACATTTGCGGAGATGGAGCTGCTGTTTACACAAAGATTTGCAAGCGCCAACGAGCGCACCCCGATCACCGCATTGATTAACGCCAGGGTAAGGCCAGGCGAAACGTAGGTTCAATACGCAATACGGTGGCGAAACTTATGGTCGAAGTACGAACAACGCATCGAAGAAGCACCTGCGGTAGGCATGTTCATGGGCACTCTTGATCCGCAAGCGACCATCTCGTAATTCATGATGTTCTTCAAGCCAACTACTTTCCAGGCCTTGATTGACAAGTTGGCCCAAATGGATCAGATGGGTCATAGACCATTTCCTTCAAAGACGGATCCTCGGAATGAAAAGGGGAAAGGAAAAGAAATTTTCGTTGCTAATACTCAACAACAGTCGATCAACTTAAAGCCGGTTGTCCATCAAAACAATATGCGTCCACGCCCATCCCTTGAGGAAAGACTAGGACGTCCTTACTCGTTTCCTCAGGATAAAACAAGAAGACTGTTCGAACTAGCAGTGCGCAACAGACTCATCAATCTGCCGAGTCCAAAACGTTCGTTGCAGCCAGGCGATGTCAACAATCCTAATTACTGTCCTTACCACCGAGTATTGGGCCATCCGATCGAAAACTGCTACGTCTTCAAAAACTGGGTTGAAGACCGATACCAACAGGGCAAGTTCGCGCTGTCCGAAAACTGGAAGATAAACCCGCCGCAACCACATGCTCCGAAAAAGATGGATATGCCGGGGGCATCATGTTCATTCATAGAGAAAGCCCCATGGACCACTATGTCCTAAAACTAGTTGATGACCGAAACGTCGTTAAACTACTACCAACCCGCGGCATTCTCAGGCTGACGTGGTAAAAAAAACGGTATGTCCATAAGCAAAATGGGCACGGATGAAAACCCGAAAGGGCTCCGTGAGTAAAAACAGCAGGGCTACCGGCGAGTCTTGTGAAAACCCGAAAGGGCGCAATCTCGTTAGAATAAAAAAAAAAGAAAAAAAAGAAAACGGTATGTCCATAAGTGAAAATGGGCACGGATGAAAACCCAAAAGGGCTACGTGAGTAAAAACAGCAGGGTTACCGGCGAGTTTTGTGAAAACCCGAAAGGGCGCAACCTCGTTAAAATAAAAAAAAAAACAGTAAGTCCATAAGCGAAATGGGCACGGATGAAAACCCGAAAGGGCTCCGTGAGTAAAAACAGCAGGGCTATCAGCGAGTTTTGTGAAAACCCGAAAGGGCGCAATCTCGTTAAAAGACATTTGCAAGGTCCTCTCGACTTTGTAAGGAGAAACCGCCTGCGTGAGATCCTTACGACTCACAAGGGAGCAACACACTTAGGGATCCCCACGATCCCTAAGGAGAAATTACACTTGCGAGATCCTCACGACTCGTAAGGAGAACCCTCTTATGAGACCCTCACGGCTCATAAGATTCAAAAGCCTTAAGTTACAGGGATCTGAACCTGTTCTTTAGCAGTCATACCGCCCGATTTTGCCCTACAAGCGGCTCAATATTGACCCTTGTATACAATCCACGGGTGCAAATAAACATCTCCCTAACAAAGTCCCATCCGCAACTAGGGATATGTTTGCACGGTGAACAACCCTTGTGAGTCCTCTCAACTTATAAGAAGAAAACACTCTTGTAAGATCCTTACAACTTATAAGAGAACATACACTTAGGAGTCCTCGTGATTCCTAAGGAGAAAACGCACCTACGAGATCCTCACGACTTGTAGGGAGAAATACCTTTATGAGACCCTTACGGCTCATGAAGTCAAAAGCCTTAGTCGACAGGATCCTAACCCTGTTCGCTAAGCCACCTTTATTCGACATCGGCAGAGGCAAATGATGATTCGCTCCTGGCAATATTCCAGTTGTAGCGGTGCTGATGCCGAAATCAGTGTCTAATCCCAAGCTTGCAGTAAGAAGCTAGTGAGCCGCACATGCATACGAAATAGCCGAAATGATGGGGCAACTTGCAACAAAATCAGCAAGTAAAAATGTATGCATGCAAAATAGCCGAAATAATTGGGCAACTCGTAATAAAAAGCAGCGAGTAAAAATGAAATAAATAGCCGAAATGATTGGGCAACTCGCAATAAAAAGCAGCGAGTAAAAATGAAATAAATAGCCGAAATGATTGAGCACCGCGAAAAATAGCCGAAATGATTGGGCAATCGCGACATTCGCGATGCAAAAGCTGAAATGATAGAGCATCGTGGAAAGAAATAAAGAAAAATGAAATTTATGCCCTACAGGCGATATCACATTAATCCCTGTATACAATCCAGGGGCACAAACAAAGAAGGAAGCACACCTTCCCTCCCCAGGCTCCATCAGAAAGAGAGCCAAGTCTCGACGGTCACATTTGCATCCCAGAAGACCAACAACAGCGTTCCTCCTTATGCCAGCAAGGCACGGAAGCGACACAACGAAACGGAGCCACGACATAGTCCCCGGTTCCAAATCTTAACAGCAATATCTGCAGCCTAAAAATCAGCAACGGTGATCCTCCTCATTCCAACAGGACTCGGACGCAACATCACCAAGCGGAGTGACGGCAAAATTCCAGCTCCACCTTAGCATTCGTCTCGTTACAGCAGGCGCAATGTCAACAACGGCGTTCTTTCGCAAGTCCGCCAGGATGCAGATGCAACATCAACAAAAGACCTCATGGTCGAAACAAAGCGGAGTGATGGAAAAATCCCAACTCCACCTCAGCATTCGTCCCGATACAGCAGACGCAATGCAAACAAACGAAGCAAAGGATAAATTCCTAGCTTCAAGGTCTTGACGGCGACTCATATAAAGCCTGAAAGACAATCGGAGATCACCCCACACCAGCGCGGAGTGGTCACCACCTTGACGTTCGTCTCGATACAGCGGACGAAATGTCACTACAGCGTCCTTCCTACAACAGGATTCGGACACACCAAAGCAAACGAAGCGAAAGCCAAATTCCTAGCTTCAGGGTCTTGACGGCAACTCATATAAAACCGGAAAGACCATCGGAGATCATCTCACACCAGCACGGAGTGGTCACCACCTCAACGTTCGTCTCGATACAACAGACGCAATGCCAGCAAACGAAGCGAAGGCCAAATTCCTAGCTTCAGGGTCTTGACGGCAACTCATATAAAACCGGAAAGACCATCGGAGATCATCTCACACCAGCGCGGAGTGATCACCACCTCGACGTTCGTCTCGACACAACAGACGAAATGTCACTACAACGTTCTTCCTCCAGCAGGATTCAGACGCAACAATCAAACAATGGAGCCACGGCAAAATCCCTAGTTCCAAATCTTGACGGTTCACCAGTAACCTAGAGACAACCGCGACATTCGTTTCGATACAGCAGACGCAATATCAACAAACGAAGCAAAGGCCAAATTCCTAGCTTCAGGGTCTTGACGGCAACTCATATAAAACCTGAAAGACTATCGAAGATCATCCCACACCAGCACGGAGTGGTTATGACTCATCGGGGCTCTCCAAAATGAGCCTAACCTCAAGTAAAAGCTGCATGGCAAAATTCCTAACGCTTGCTCTTCCGATGGTCAAACTGCCTAGGAGGATTGCTTGAAGACGTCTTGTCCAGCCCCCGAAGGGATCAGAGATATGACGGTCGCAAGGCTACTCGAACAGCAAGGTTGCCTATCGAGGAATACATCTACCAACGCGACGGTACGACGGACAAAACCCTAGTACCACAGACCCTAACGGACCTCTATCGTAAAGAGCAGAGGTTAACTATGACATTAGGATATTCTTGCGAGAAATGCTCGATTTGTCTCGACTCGTGAGGAAAAGCCTTAGGCAGCAGAGATTAAAAAACCTGTTTTCTAAGCACTGGTGCCCTGCAAGTCGGTCCATAACGGACTCTTGCATACTATTCACGGACCACACTCTCCAAAGTCGAATCTCGATAAGAAGGGAAACAACTACTTACGTGTCCTCTCGACTTGTAAGAGGGAAAATTCTCTAGTGAGATCCTTACGACTGTCAAGGGAAAACGCACTTGCGAATCCTCACGATTCCTAAGGAGAAAATACACCTACGGGATCCTCTCGACTCGTAGAGAGAAAGTCTTTATGAGGCCCTCACGGCTCATAAAATTGAAAAGTCTTAGGTGACAGATCCTAACCCTGTTTCCTAAGCCATCACCATTCTACAAAGAATCCAAGATTGACGGCTATATACTATCTACAGACCGCACTTGCTAAAATCACATGGCAACAATACAGAAAGGGGAAGAAAGCAACAATATAACAAAAATGTGTCTTTATTCATCGGGGCCAGGAGACAGCAAAGAACCGTAGGCGGGAAGAGCGATGATCGGGGCGGTGCCCGACTCTTAAGAAAGAGCGGCCATCTCGAACCCAGCAATTGTACCCGTTTCGCTCACCACCACCTCAGGCTCAGTGATTGCAACCGTCTCATCCATCGCTGCCTTACACTCGGCCGTGATAGCCGTCTCACCCGCCGCCACCTTAGGCTCGGCAGTGGTAGCTATCTCGGGCATAGCAATCATGACTGTCTCGACAGCCACTATCTCGGGCCCTGCAATTGCGGCCACATCTCCTACCGCCACCCTGGGTTCGGGAATAGCAGCTACCTCCTCCACCGCTCCCTCAGGCTCAGCGGTCGCCGCCACTTCTTTGGGAAGGCTCAGCCCTGCAAGATAGGGTATATGAGAACTGATAATTCGGAAATTTGATAACGGAACCTTACGGCGCATTACCTGGAATTGATTTACCGTTCGCTTCCCGAGCTGCACGTGCCGCTCGTCTATGAGCGGTAGACAAGGCGACCGGAGACTCCTCTGAAGGAGTAGCAGCAGGGGTAGCGGCGCTCGAACCCGCACCCACGGCTAAAGCAGCACTACGCTCCTTTGCTGCGCGCCTCTGGCGCTTCCTTTCCTCCCGGGCTGTCAAAGCAGACCTTCTAGAAGCCTCCTTCAACAGAGCGTCATCATCCACACCCAGGGTTACCTCTGGAGCCGTCAAGACTTCCGTCATCGGTTGTTTGAGTAAGGCCTCTTTCGGCAGTACCGAAGAGGCTGGGACTTCGGTGGCTGGCCCGGGAAGAGTCTCCGCATCACCTTGCGAGGTCGGCATTGTGGTCCCTGCGATAAGATAAAGAAAGGGTTAGATTGTCCATAAAAGGGAAAATGAAGACTCAATGAGCCGAGACCTACCAATGCCCAATAAAGCGCGATTCCTCTCCTCCTCCTCGAAGGTTCTGAGGGAAGCCGCCAGAGCCTCTTCAGTAGTAAAGCCTGTTACAAAAGGAAGAATGTCAGTCAAGACATGATAATAAAAATAAAAATATAACGCGATGACGAAAGTGCGACTGATATTTACTTGATTGCACGAGGGCGGCTATTTTCGCTTGGTGGCTTGCGAGTCGCGCAGAAGCAGCAATAGCGGCATCAAGATCAGTGTCTTCTGGCGCTATAAAGAGACCCTCATTGGTTCCATATTCACTTAGGCCTCCAGTATAAGGAGCCTAGGGCTCCAAGCCGAGTACAACATCCAGGGAGAGGACCGACTTCTTCTTCTTCTTCTGTGCGCGAGCTCCAGTCGCAGCAAACACGAGCTTACGCTTGGTGGACACCTTGGGACGGCGAGTCCCGATATCCGAGCCTACGCCAGATTCGGGTGAAACTACAGTTACTGTCTCCACGGGAGCACGGGGCACCGATGGCACATCCACTATCTCCACAGGAGTACAGGGCAATCCACGCGTAGGGCTTAGCACACGTGGAGGCTCAACTGCAGCGACTTCTCTTAGCGAGGGGGGACAATGGTCCGTCGCCTCAAAGGGACCTTGTGATCACTGGCAGGAGGTGCACTTTTGCGGTCAAGCAGCAACCGCCTTTCTTCCTTAATAACGGCGCCCGTCGAATGCTGGTACCATGCCGTATATGCATTAAGGATCCGTGGGACACAACTCGGCTCGCTGATAAAGAAGTGAGAGCCCGTATTCAAACGCATGAAGTGATGCAGCGCGCTCCGCATCCCCTCTTCAGTAGCAGTGGGTTCCATCAAAAAAGCCTCCAGCGGCATTCCTTGGTTATAGCTCAATTGTTGGGCAAAACGATGCGGATTATATCTCATGAATAGCGCTGCATCATTTTGCCTAAACACCAGGAAGCCCGGTCTGATAGAATATAAATGGAGGGTTTCCCGAGCTGTCAGAACTGAGGCTCCATCTTTGAAAATATCCTGCAATAACTGCACCGTTATGGTAGACTCTTTTCCGATGGTTAACACCTTATTGGTAAAGGTCATCCCGTCTCCAACCGTGCGGGGGCGAAGGAGCAAACCTCTAGCAGCCCGCGGTGACGGATTTACAATTGAGGCGCCGACCAATCGCATAATCCGGGGGAAGCTGCACCTGTCATAGAACGAAGGCCTTCTATGGATACTAAAAACGCCAAGCGCATGTAGCTCGAGCCATGACATGAAGTAATGCATCGAAAAGTTCGCATGCTGTACTCCAGGTTCAGTTGTATCCGCCGCTTGACTAAGGCCATGATACAGATGGGCTAAGCCGGCGACCCCGACAGCCACTTTCACCCCAATAGTCATCCGGTGAGCTGGGTAAAAGACAGATGGCCTCATGCGGCGAAGGTGCATCGGGAGCGCAAACCAGCTCAACCATAGCCCAAGAAATCCTAGAAAGAATGATTCCTCATCCATCCCAGGGACTGCAATCTCCGCAAAAGGAACAACTGGAGAGTTGGGAAGGAAGAAACTCTTCTGATTTACCTCAGTCGCTGGCAGGTTCTCCAAACCTAAGCCGATAGGATCGTCAAGTGTGGCGAATTTAACGGCCTCCTTCGAGAAGACTTGTGGGTGAAGGAAACGAGCGATGAAATCCTCGAAACTAACCCCGCGGCTCCCAGATTCAAGAAAAAGGCCCTCGTAGATACCCAACACTTTGATCAAACTAGGAAACTGGTGTTGAACAGCATTCACCGGGGTAAGGCCCATTATCACCAGCTTGGCACCGAAAACATATTCGTCCGTGGGAAGCAACTCCTCATAATGCTCCCCTATGACCGGTAGGCCAGAAACCTCTGCAAATTCCTCTAAAAAGATTGATACTTCTCGGTCCAGCGAGAGGAAGGTGTGAGTAGGGATATTCCACTGCTCCAAAAAGGCCTTAACCCACCAGGTGGGAAGCGTAGGATACTGGAAAAGAGAAGCATAAACGGCGGTATACAACCCAAGTCTCATCAACTGCGACTTCTCCGCTGACAGAATATAGCGGGCCCATTGCAGATAACCGGTCGGATGACGAGGAATCTGACCTATGTTATATGGTTTCCCCCACGGCCGTGCCTCGCCTTGACAAATACGGCGTCCCAAGGTTTCTAAAACCATGGGAGGCTGAACGGGAATCGAAGCTATAGCAGGCTGAAGAAGGCCTTCTGAAGTCCAATTGACCATCTCTACGACATATATCACCGGGGGTGAGTTGGCGTAATGGATCGCCGTGATGGGCTCCGAGGGTACCGTGCATGAAAAGCTTTATCGACCCCTAATAATCTGATTGTACCATGACCCCCAAAGGTGAAGATTCTTATGTTCCGGATCATGGTCTCTGATCAAAGCTAAGACTTCCCGGTCTACGGGTGCTCCAGGAAATCCTCCCTCTGAGCGAACGAACGGGAACGAAGCATCGAAAGACATGTTGCGTGCAAAAGGGACAGAAATCAACTGTCGGTGTTGTAATTTAATCTTAAAATTCCGACGCTCGGCACTTTAAAATTTGTACCACACTGCAATGCAGTGGAAAGGGGACCAAAGGGGGACCCACAAAATCTAGATAATAATGCATCAATTAATAAGACAGCCTCATCATTGGATGAGACTGTCAATTAATGAGGAAATCCTCAAAGATTTTTCTCATTGAATAAGAAATCCCTCGGGAAAAGGAGAAAATCTTCGTTTGAGAGCAAAGCTCTGTAACAGAGTGACACTTGTCAAACTCTGGTCACGAGAGAATAAAATTCCTTAAAGAGCCTGGCTATGTAATGATGATGGAAAATCCATCAAAGATTAATTAAAATTAATTCTTGAGAACTAAAAATTCTGGGATCTTCAAGATCCATGAAAAAAACTCTTAAGAATTCTTCATCAAAAGATCAAAAGATCTACATATTATCAAAAGAGCAGAGCTCTGATTCATGGGCTAAGAAACCCCAAGAAATATCTCTTTAGATCTGTGGATTCATGAGAGCAAGTCTCTATTAATGAAACCCTACAACGGTTTTCTTTATATCAAAAATCTATGAAGAGCAAGGCTCTGTTAATGGGTAAAAACCTTAATTTAATTTTACCTAAGTTTGATAGAGTTCTAACTCTTGAAAGCTCTTGAACAGAAGAGCAAGGCTCTGAATAAAAATTCTTAAGAAGAAGATGATAATCATCCGAGGACCAAAGGTCCTATTTATAGGCACTAAACTGTCTTTTCAACTCCGGAGTTGATCCAAGGGCTCAGAAGTTGCCACCGCTGCACTCACGTGTGCGCCACGTGAGCGCAACGGTGGGGGGGCATTTGTTTCCCCCAATCAGAGCAAAGCTCTGTTTTGAATTTCAAAATTCAAAAATTAAAGCAACGTTTCAGATTCTGCGTGCTGCGCGCTGTGCGCTACGTGTCAAAAACAAACACGTCGGTGCCAGGTGTGCTGCGCCCTAGGCAGCGCACCCAATCAGAGCAAAGCTCTGTTTTAAAATTCAAAATTTAAATTGAATCAACGCTTCAGATTCTGCGAGCTGCGCGCCACGTGTCAAAAGCAGACACGCCAGCGCCAGGAGCGCTGCGCGCTAGGCAGCGCACCTCCAATCAGAGCAAAGCTCTGCTCCAAAATTCAAAATTTAAAAGTTGAAGCAACGCTTCAGATCCAGCGCTCTGCGCTGTGCGCCACGTGTCAAACACAGGTGCGCTAGCATAGTTGCGCTGCGCTCTGCGCCGAGCGCCACGTGTCAAACACAGGTGCGCTAGCGCAGTTGTGTTGCACTTTGCGCTGCATGCCACGTGTCAAACACGGGCGCGCTAGCGCAGTTGCGCTGCGCTCTGCGCTGCGCGCCACGTGTCGAACGTAGGTGCGCTAGCGCAAGGTGCGCCAGCGCTGGAATTAAAAATTCCCCACCGTCAGATCAAAAGATCTATTAATAATAAATTATTAATTAATCAGAACTAAAATTCTGTTATGCAAAGATCTTTCCAATCTTGTTAAAAACAAGAAGATTATCTTCTGTAAAACAGAAGCCCTAGGATCAAAGATCCAACGGTGGGAAATATTTCCAAATCAATCAGAGAAAGATCTCTTAAAACTGATTTAACAAATCATTTGGCCCTATATAAAGGACCCTAGACTTCAAGTCCAATATAGAGACATATACAGAAAAAGAGAGAGAAAACCCTCTGCAAACTTTGAGAAAACTCAAAGAAAAAGAAAGGCAAGACTTTAGCAAAAGAAGATCATTTCTTCAAGATAAAGAATTAATTCTTGAACAACAGAGATGAAACCATCTCGTAAAAAGAAGAAACATCTTCTAAAAAGATTTTAGATCTATAAAAAGACCAAGGTCTTTTGATTTAAAAGAAAAGATCAAAAAGATCTAATCATAAAAAGACTAAAAGAAGTATTTTACTTCATTCACAGATCTTTTGATGTATAAATGCAGAGCCTTTTATAAAAAAACAAGAACTTTTGTTCTTTGATCTTGAGGCAAAACCTTCTTTGAAGAACATAAATTTGTTCTTTGATCTTAAAATTGATCAAAATGCGCTATGCGCTATTAGACAGTGCCTTGCACTCATGAACTGCGCCCTTGCGCTCCTTGGACCGGCGCTCAGCGCCAAAACCTGCCACGTGTCAACCAGAGACACAATCTGTGCTTTGCGCTTCTAAAAACAGAGCACTGCGCTCATGGGCTGGCGCTCAATACCAAGCGCGCCACGTGTCACTCACTGGTGCGCCAACAGACTAGCGCAACGCGCTCATACACTAAAAGCGCAATGCGCCAATAAACTAGCGCTTAGCGCTGAGCGCGACACGTGTCCTCGTCGTGTGCACTATCCAACAGAAGCGCAATGCGCTCTTTTCTTGGCGCAAAGCGCCTGACGCGCTTGTTCACACCAGAATATTGCATTATTGTATTCCCCATTCTTATTCTTTTTATAAATAAACAGATGATTTTGACGCATGTCTGCTACATATTACAGGTTACAGGTTCTTGGACAGAAAAACAGTGCAAACGATGTAAAGACGATGAAAATGTGGACTTTAACCAACAAACAGAGAATCTTGATCAAGCCTACATAAGGAACAATTCACAAAGTAAGATTCAAGACATCGACTCAAAGCGAACGGTTAAAAATCCATTGCAAATTGTTCACTGAAGATCTGGAACCAACCTAGAAGCCCAAATGGAAAAAGATATATAGAAATAAGAAGCCCAAGCCAACAAGAAGCAGCCCACAAAACCTCACATTTTGATCTCTCTAAAGGGCCGCGGAACCGCGGCCCAAGCCTGCCATTGCCGCGGTTCCGCGGCCTTCTGGTGCCCGCGCTTCGAGAAATTTTTACCAAAATTCTTTTGCTGCTCTGAAAATATTTCCTAAGGGCTATTTTTGTAATTTCAGACATGCGAAACAAATGTAACCCTAGGGTTTCCTATTCTCTATAAATAGGAACCCTAAAAATTGTAATTTCTTATGCCTCCTTTTAATAATAAATTTCAGATCTCTTTTTGGAGAGCATCGGTGTTTCCTTTCCATTCAGAAATTCAGATCTGACAACCCTGCATGGATGATTGGAGGGATGCATCTGTAAGTAGATTTAATTTCTCGCCCTAGTGTAGATTTTAATTCTTTGCCCTAGGTAGATTTAATTTCATGCCCTAGGAACTTGTTTAGGGTTTAGCTTTAGGGAAGGATTTTGAGAGATGAGATCTCTCATCCCTTTCTTACCCACATAATATTTACAATAGGACTCCATGCATACACGCACACACCGCGCCCTACGACATCCTACCCCTCGAGGTAGCGGTGACACCGTAGTGTAAAGGCCCGGTTGCGCGCGTTTTCCATGGAGGTTAGGGTAAGGATCTCTAAAGGAAGGACAAGAACCTAGAGGAAGGAACACCTTCCCGAATGGATCTAATCCCCTTTATTGATAATTACCATAACTCCTCATAGATCTTCATTCGGGTATAGAAAGCGTTGAGATTTAATTGCATTTCCAAACCATCCCTAAACCTAACCCTAGCGAGAATAGATCTAGATAATCGTAGATAGATTAATTTAGGTTTTTAGATTTAATAACCAATCCGAACACCCTTCGGAATTAACTCGTTAGCGTGACTCGGAGATTCACAAAATCCCTGTGGACCGACCCGTACTCACCGGCTAGCTTCATGTGACGCCGTTCTTGATTGCGGTAATAGATAGTTTTTGACACAAATCAGCGCTACGTACCGCACTGTCAGAACATACTTTGTTCTGATAAATGCTATGCATTCAATACAAGACAAAAATGTCAGAGCCCAATACTTAGCATTATTAAAAGGGCCGAGCCCAAATAAAGGCTCAATAGCCAGAACAATAAAATGTTCAACTCATATCAACTGAGCCCATATGCTCATAAACCTTTAAACGAACTTTAGTCCCAAATTGGACTATAGATTTCCCAACCAACTTTGGTTCAAGGGTACATCTCAGAACTCCTCTGATATTTGTCGTTGTAATCCTTCAACGTCTTCAGAGAGGTGACGGGTCCCGACAACCATACATTTCATAGACTATGACGTCTCTAAACTGGACTGTGGGGTCCTTAAACTCATGGACTATGATGTCCTTAACCTCGACCGTGATGTCTTAAAACTAACATTGGATTGTGGGGTCCTTAAACCCATGGACTATGATGTCCTTAACCTTGACTGTGAGGTCTTTAAACTCACGGACTATGATGTCCTTAACCTTGACTGTGAGGTCTTTAAACTCACGGACTATGATGTCCTTAACCTTGACCGGGATGTCTTTAAACTAACATTGGACCACCATGTCCTTAAACTGGTAATTGACCGCAACGTCTTTAAACTAAACAATAGAGTCTAAATGCTCTTTTGTTGGATCTAAATGATCCTGTTAAGTTGATCTTAGTCTAGAAATTAGACTAACGTATCCTTAACAAACGTTTAAGTTGATCTTAGTCTCAAATGAAGCTAACGTATCCTTAAACCAAACCCCCAAACCCAAATCTAAGAAGATACGGATTTGGACTAATCCACGTCCTACGGGCGACAACACAAATTAGTCTCCGTATACAATCCACGGGCAACCACAAACAAAACAAACACCCACGACACGAAATGACCATCTGGAGAAGGAGAAAGTTGTTACCGCGATGTGGTAGCGTAATTAACTGCAGGGGCTTGCGCCTGCAGGGAAGAGCGTCCCTGTAGGGTGTTTTTCGTCACCCCATTGAGATGGAAATACGCGGGCGCTTGTCAGGCGTACTACAGATTCCCCCTGCCCATGGTAGGCCGGGGTTTAATGATTGTGGGGATCCGAATCTCCGGCAGCCGCGGACTAAGCTGCCGTTAATTACCCCTCGCCTTTGGGGCGAGGGAACCTCCGATTAACGGGTTAAACTGGTCATGCGAACTCAATGTACAGTGTATGTGTGTTGTGTTTTGAAAGGGGGGTTTGGATATATCGGGAGCCACGCAGAGTTTTTACGGGGGTCCCACTACCCGGATAGCGGGCTGGGGGTCAAGGGGGCTAGCAGCCCCCTTGCGGGGTGCGGGGCAGCGCCCCGTTAGAAATTTTTTTCTAACAGGGACAGTGTCGTGGAGCACGTGTGTGTGCAAATATGTGTACATATGTATATATATATATATATATATATATATATATATATATATGTATATATGTGTATATGTATATATATAAAAGAAAGAGGAGGAAAAGGCATCCAAAGGATGTGTGGGGGCAGCACCTTGGGCGCTGTGCGCCTAGGTGCTGTGCGCTCAGGCGCTAGAGTGCCACGTGTCGGCACGTGGGCGCTCTGCGCTGGAGCGCTGGGCGCTGGAGCGCAAGCGCGCCACGTGTCGGCACGTAGGCGCTTTGCGCTTGAGCGCCTGCGCTGGAGCGCAAGCGCGCCACGTGTCGGCACGGGGGCGACTTGCGCTCGGGCGCTTGCGCTGGAGCGCAAGCGCGCCACGTGTCGGCACGTGGGTGACTTGCGCTCGGGCGCTTGCGCTTGAGCGCAAGCGCGCCACGTGTCGGCACGCGGGCGCTCTGCGCTTGAGCGCCGGCGAGAAAAAGTGGCTTTTAGCCTAAGAAACAGAAGCTATGCTTCAGAAAGAAAATATTTGTTATGTATATATGTGTGGAGTTAAACTCCTGGGATGTTTTGAAGCTGATGAAGGGGGTTCTTCTTCTTCCTTCTGTTGTTTGGCCGGATCTTGAAGATCAAGAAGTAGGAGATTTTAAAAATCACTCCTTTTTGAGATCTGATGGGAGATCTGAGTTCCCCTTTGTGGGTTTTGTGGTGGAAAACTACTTAGTTTTGGAAAAGAAAGAGTAAAACTCTTGATTTAATTCAAAAGAATTGAGAAGGTTTAGAACCTTGGAGAAGGAGCAGGAGGCACAAAGAACCCTAGTTTTTGGGGGAATGAAAAGTGTTCTTTTTTTATTCATCATGTTGCCTTTTATAGGCTTACATATTTACGTATAGCCCCTTGGGCTTTACAAAAATGGCATTTTAGCCATCCCATGGCTCATGTGCCATTTCATTTTTGTACATAAGCCACGGGCTTACAAAATATTGGCTTTATGCCCATTTTGCATACATTCATGTATAAAAAATTACATAAAAATTATTTATTACATGATTTTGTTGTTGGCATGGGGAGGCTGGCCGTGGGCTTGACTTGGGCATGGGCCCGCTTGACCTGGGCTTGGGCCCACCTAGCTTGGGGGTTGACCTTGACTTTGACTCGGTCAACCGGGGTGCAAATTTTGACCCCAACAGTCCCCACAATCAAAAAACCCTCAGACAAGGGGGAATCTGACGAAGTCTGCTACATCGGCCGCATCCGTTTAAACCTTCGATATATAGTGCCATAAATCAACTTGGCATCTTCGGAGAGGTGGACGGATAGCACCAATTAGTATCTGCCCCGAATTTCAGGCAAGACGTTTATCGCGTCTCCGCCGCGTCTTTCGGAGGGGAACAAAGTTCAACTGCAACGTGAAAAGCTGCAGGAGATACTTGCTCAGGCGGCACCACTCGCTAATCCATCGTCTAAGGCAAATCCCGAAGACGCGCCTGGAGAAAGAATATAGAAAGAGTTGGATATTGATTTCCTAAAGCGCGCTCTGAAAAAGGGAGATGCAGAAGCGGCAGAAATGTCCACTAAAATGAACTAGATGGCCCTTCTGATTCAGAATATGGCTGGAATGATAGTTCAATCGGAACCACTGGCAGATGAACCGCCGGTAGTCGGTCTTAAAGATAAGGATGGCATTTCAAATCCTCTGCAAAGCTCATCAATGGCTGAGAAGGAAATGATTTCTAAAAGTAAAGCTGAACGAATATATCGCTCAGCAAATCGAAGCTCACTACGCCAGTGAAGCCGCAAATAGATCAATTAAGATTGGTCGATCGTATCCGACATGGCACAATCAAATACAGTACCCGCTAAAGTACACACTTCCAACGTGCCACATGTACAAAAGAACTGAGAATTCTCGCCGGCACATTGCGCGATTTGAACCTATGTGCGGCAATACTGATATACTTCTCCTCTGATAGTTCATCGGCTGTCGGCGGGCATTGCCTTCGAATGGTATGCGGAACTCCCGAATGACTCCATGAATACCTTCGACGAAATGGAGATGCCCTCCTATCAGATATTCGCTAGTGTGAATAAACGCACTACCGTGACGACACTGGTCAACGAAAGGGTTAGACCGAATGAGACTTGGGTTCAATGTGTTACCCGATGGTGAAATCTCTGGTTAAATACAAGTAACGCATCGATGAAGTTGTAGCCATGGGAATGCTCATAGCCACCCAAATTCAAAGGCGTCCTCGTATATACCCCTCTTCAAACCGACATCCTTCCAAGAGCTCATGGATAAAATGACTCGATTGGATCAGCTGAGTCAAGACCCTTCATCATCTGATGAAGATGAATGAAAAGCGGAAGTAAGGTGGTATTTGTCGCCGACGCTCAACAAAAAATGAGCGACTTTGAAACAACCTGTCACCAAAATAGAGACGGTGTGGGTACTCGCTCCCCCCGAGGTATACATAGGGGGCATATTTCTCACTGAAGGAAGAATCTCTACGTAAGATGGTCCTTTCTTCTCAAAGAATAGAAAGGATATTAAGGGGCTTACAAACGAGTCCTGCAATCAAGTGGAATACCCTAATTGAAACCCGAAAAAAAGAAAAAAAAGAAAAGGTATGTCCACAAGCAAAATGGGCACGGATGAAAACCCGAAAGGGCGCCGTGAGTAAAAACAGCAGAACTACCGGCGATGTTTGTGAAAACCCGAAAGGGCGCAGTCTCGTAAAAAAAAGGTACGTCCGCAAGCAAAATGGGCACGGATGAAAACCCGAAAGGGCTCCGTGAATGAAAACAGCAGGGCTACCGGCGAGTCTGTGAAAACCCGGAAGGGCGCAGACTCGTAAAAAGTGCATGCACACTGGCAAGGTCCTCTCAACCTTGTAAGGAGAAAATACCTGCGTGAGATCCTTACGACTCACAAGGGAGCAACATACTTAGGGATCCCCATGATTCGTGAGGAGAAACGCACTTACGAGATCTTCACGACTCGTAAGGAGAAACATCTTTATGAGACCCTTATGGATCATGAAGTCAAAAGCCTTAGTCGACAGGATTCTAACCCTGTTTGCTAAGCCATCTTTGTTCGAATCGACAGAGGCAAATGCTGATTCGCTCTTGGCAATGTCCTAGTGGTAGCGATGCTGATGCCTAAATTGGTATCAAATTCCAAGTGCTTTCACGGCAAATGATGATTCGCTCCTGACAACATTCCAGTCGCAGCGATACTGATACTAAGATTGGTATCAAATCTTGAGTCCCATACTCGAGAAGAAAGAAAAAAGAAAAGAAAAGAAAAAAAAGGGTACGTCCATAAGCAAGATGGGCACAGATGAAAACCCGAAAGGGCTCTGTGAGTAAAAACAGCAGGACTACCGGTGAGTTTGTGAAAACCCGAAAGGACGCAATCTCGTTAAAAGACACTGCAAGGTCCTCTCGACCCTGTAAGGAGAAAATATTTGCGTGAGATCCTTACGACTCACAAGGAAGCAACACACTTAGGAATCCCCACGATTCCTAAGGAGAAAATACACTTACGAGATGCTCACGACTCGTAAGGAGAATTCCCCTTTGAGACCCTCACGGCTCATAGGATTCAAAAACCTTAAGCTGCATCGATCTGAGCCGGTTCTTAAGCCGTCATACACCCCGATTTTGCCCTACAAGCATTTCAATATTGACCCTTGTATACAATCCACGGGCATGAATAAACATTTCCCTAACAAAGTCCCACCAGCGACTAGGGATATGCTCACACGGTGAAAGACCCTTATAAGCCCTCTCGACTTATAAGGAGAAAACGCTCTTGTAAGATCCTTACGACTTATAAAAGAACATACACTTAAGAATCCTCACGAATTTTAAGGAGAAAACGCACTTACGAGATCCTCATGACTTGTAGGGAGAAACACCTTTATGAGACCCTTACGACTCATGAAGTTAAAAGCCTTAGTCGACAGGATCTTAACCCTGATTGCTAAGCCACCTTTGTTCGAACCGATAAAGGCAAATGATGATTCGCTCATGACAATATCTCAGTTGTAGCGATGCTGATGCCTAAATCGGTATCAGATCCCAAGTCTCATACTCGCGGCAAAAGTCAGCGAGCCATAAAGGCATATGAAATAGCCGAAATGATGGGGCAACTTGCAAAAAAATCAGCAAGTAAAATATATGCATACAAAATAGCCGAAATGATTGGGCAACTCACAATAAAAAGCAGAGAGTAAAAAGAAAAATAGCCGAAATGATCGGGCACCGCGAAAAATAGCCGAAATGATTGGGCAATCGCGACTTTCGCGATACAAAAAGCTAAAATGATAAAGCATCGCGGAAAGAAAACAAAAAAAAACAATACATATAAAATGAAACTTTTGCCCTACAGGTGAGATCACATCGATCCATGTATACAATCCAGGGGCGCAAACAAAGAGCGAACCATATCATCTCACCAGGCTCCATCAGAAAGAGAGACAAGTCTCGATGGTAACATCTACAGCCTAGAGCAACAATGGCGTTCCTTCTCGTTCCAATCAGAAGCAGATACGATGTCAACAAAACGGAGCCATGGCAAAGTCCCATAGTTCCAAATCTCAACAGCCACATCTACAGCCTGGAGACCTACAACAGCATTCCTCCTCATTCCATCAGGATTCATACTCGACATTCGTCTCGTTACAGCAGACGCAACGTCAGCAAAGCGGAGCCACAACAAAATCCCTAGTTCCAAATCTCGACGGTTCATAGACAACCTAGAGACCACCTCGACATTCGTCTCATTACAGCAGACGCAACGTCAGCAAAGCGGAGCCATGGCAAAGTCCCTAGTTCCAAATCTCGATGATTCATAGACAACCTCGAGACCACCTTGACATTCGTCTCGTTACAGCAGACGCAACGTCAGCAAAGTGGAGCCACGACAAAGTCCCTAGTTCCAAATCTCGACGGTTCAAAGACAACCTCGAGACCACCTCGACATTCGTCTCGTTACAGCAGACGCAACGTCAGCAAAGCGGAGCCACGGCAAAGTCCCTAGTTCCAAATCTTGACGGTTCACATACAACCTCGAGACCACCTCGACATTCGTCTCGTTACAGCAGACGCAACGTCAGCAAAGCGGAGCCACGGCAAAGTCCCTAGTTCCAAATCTCGACGGTTCACAGACAATAAAGAGACCACCTCGACATTCGTCTCGTACAGCAAACGCAATATCAGCAAAGCGGAGCCACGGCAAAATCCCTAGTTCTAAATCTCGACGGTTCACAGACAACCTCAAGACCGCCTCGACATTCGTCTCATTACAGCAGACGCAATGTCAGCAAAGCGGAGCCACGGTAAAGTCCCTAGTTCCAAATCTCAACAGTTCACAGACAACCTAGAGACCACCTCAACATTCGTCTCGTTACAGCAGACACAATGTCAGCAAAGCGGAGCCACGGCAAAGTCCCTAGTTCCAAATCTCGACGGTTCACAGACAACCTCGAGACCACCTCGACATTCGTCTCATTACAGCAGACGCAATGTCAGCAAAGCGGAGCCATGGCAAAGTCCCTAGTTCCAAATCTCAACAGTTCACAGACAACCTAGAGACCACCTCGACATTCATCTCGTTACAGCAGACGCAACGTCAGCAAAGCGGAGCTATGGCAAAGTCCCTAGTTCCAAATCTCGACAGTTCACAGACAACCTAGAGACCACCTCGACATTCATCTCGTTACAGCAGACGCAACGTCAGCAAAGCGGAGCCACGGCAAAGTCCCTAGTTCCAAATCTCGACGGTTCACAGACAACGTAGAGACCACCTCGACATTCGTTTCGTTACAGCAGACGCAACGTCAACAACTGACCCCAGGGTCAAAACAACGGAGCCATGGCAAAATCCCTAGTTCCAAGCCTCGACGGTTCATAGGCAACCTAGAGACAACCGCGACATTCGTCTCGTTATAGCAGACGCAATGCCGGCAAACGAAGCAAAGGAAAATCCCTAGCTTCAAGATCTTGACGGCAACTCAAATAAAACCTGAAAGACTATCGGAGATCATCCCATACCAGCGCGGAGTGGTTATGACTCATCGGGGCTCCCATACTGAGCCTAACCTCAAGTAAAAAGCGACATGGAACATCCCTAACGTTTGCTCTTTCGACGGTAATACTACCTGGAAGATTGCTTGAAGACGTCTTGTCCAGCCCCCGAAAGGATCAGAGACACGACAGTCGTGGGGCTACTCGAACAGCAAGATTGCATATCGAGGATTACGCCAGCCAACGCGACGGTACGACAGACAAAACCCTAATACCACAGACCCTAACAGACCTCTGTTGTAAAGAGCAGAGGTTAACTGTGACGTTAGGACATCCTTGTGAGAACTTCTCGATTCGTCTCGACTCGTAAAGAAATTAGTGTCCTTGCGAGAACTTCTCGATTCATCTCAACTCGTAGGAAAAAGCCTTAGGCAACGGGGATAAGGACCTGTTTCCTAAGCACTGGGGCCCTGCAAGTCGGTCCAAGATAGACTATTGCATACTATTCACGGGCCACACTCTCCAAAACCGAATCTCGACAAGGAGGGAAACAACCACCTACGAGTCCTCTCGACTTGTAAGCGGGAAAATTCTCTTGTGAGATCCTTACGACTCTCAAGAGAAAATACACACTTAGGAGTCCTCACGACTCTTAGGGAGAAAATACATCTACGGGATCCTCTCGACTCGTAGAGAGAAAAGTATTTATGAGATCCTTACGATTCATAAAGTTGAAAAGTCTTAGGCGGCAGATCTGAACTTGTTTCCTAAGTCATCACTGCTCTGCAAGGAGGTCAAGATGGACTATCCACGGGCCACACTCTCCCAAGTCGAATATCGACATGGGGAAAACAACCACTTACGAGTCCTCTCGACTTGTAAGAGAGAAAATTCTCTTGTGAGATCCTTACGACTCTCAAGAGAAAACGCACTTAGGAATCCTCACGATTCCTAAGGAGAAAATACACCTACGAGATCCTCTCGACTTGTAGGGAGAAAAAACCTTCTTGAGACCCTTACGACTCATGAAGATGAAAAAAGTCTTAGGCTACAAGGACTCTAAACTTGTCCCCTAAGCCGTCAATTCTATTGCCATGCATAACTCTGCACTACTTCACCCACGTACATGCTTACGTGGGCAAAGTAGTGGGGGCATTTGTTCCCGCCAAAATTTTCGGCTAAGAGCTACTTGTTCTCTTACAAAAAAGGAGGAGAATTCTCAAAAAACAGGCATCACGTGTAAAACACGTGGGCGCACATATGCAAAGTATATGAGCGCTGAACATAAATAACCAAGGGCCAAACAGGCATCGCGTGTAAAACACGTGGGCGCTTATATGCAAAGCATATGAGCGCTGAACATAAATAACCAAGGGCCAAACATACCTCACGTGTTACACACGTGAGTGCTCTGAATATACACAAGCTAAAACCCATACTAGGGGTCACGTGTTAAACACGTGAGTGCTTTTGCTAATCACATGCAAAGTATGTGAGCACCCTAATTTAAAATATTCCTATCAAATTCTAGAATTAAATTCTATTTTGGGAATTATTTTCCTGATCTTTCTTAAATTAGAAAGATCTTCTCTGTTAAACAGAGGACCCTTGGATCAAAAATCCAGTGGTAATAATTTGATAGAATAAAAATCTATCATAGGAAAATATTTTCCTAATCTTATAACAAGAATAAAATTCTATGTTAACAAGATATCCATATTAAGAAAATACATTTCTGATCTTGTTAAACTAAAAAGATATGATAGAATAAAATTCTAATCTTGTTAAAACTAACAAGATATTCATAATCTTGTTAAACAAACAAGAAATCTTCTCTGTTAAACAGAGAGCCTTTGGATTAAAAATCCAACGGTGAATAAAATTCACCAATTGATCTAAAAGATCATGGAATCAATCATGATCTCTCAATGAGGGATTTTCTTAACAAATTGATTCTTTTTCTTCTCATATAAATAGGAGTAAGGAGAGGAGAAAAAAGGAGAGACAGAGGGAGAGGGGAAGAAAAATAGAGAGAGAATTTAATTCTCTAAAGAAGGGGAACCCCTCCTAAAAGCTCCCACATAAAGAGAATTTAATTCTCAAACTAAGAGTTTAACTCTTCTAAAAGAACTTAGTTCTTTCTCTGGTTGAAGATCTGCAAAAGCAGATCTTTCCACAAGTTGAGGATTTAATTCTCATCGGGGAGATTCTGTCATGCAGATTCAAAACCTAGGGGAAAGAACTGAATCCAAAAGAGTATAACTCTTACAAAACATATAGGAATTTGATTTCTCTAAAACTAGGGTTTAACCCTTTAAAAAGAAATTTAATCCGTACAAAGAACAAAAGGAGAACTTGATCCCTCAGAATCATAAAAGCATGGCCTGATGATTCGTTAGCATTCAAACGCTACATAAAAGCTCACATGATCCTACGTGAGCACCTTTTGAAGAACAAAGAGGGAAAGAATGAGATTTAGTCACGTGACCCCACGTAACCCCTGAGAAGTGCTCAACACTCATAAAAGAAAAAAAAGGAATAAACCCTATTTTTGGAGCGCCTCACGTGACCCTACGTGCCCCTTGAGAAGTGCTCAGCACTTATAAAAGAGAAAAGGGAATAAACTCTATTTTTTGAGCGCCTCACGTGACCCCACGTGACTCTTGAGAAGTGCTCAGCACTTATAAAATAGAAAAGGGAATAAACCCTATTTTTTCTTGGGCGCCTCACGTGTCCCCACGTGACCCCCAAGCAGTGCTTAACTTTTATAAAGCAGAAAAGGAATAAATCAAAGGGCAGTTTCCATTCTTGGGGCACCTCACATGATCCCACGTGACCCAATAGCGCTTAGCACTCAGAAAAGGAAAAAGAGAATAAACCCAAGATAGCTCCCATTTTGGGGGCACCTCACGTATTCCCACGTGACCCCGAAACAGTTGTGTATAAAAGAGGGAGAAAATTCCAAAGACAGTGCTCGCATTTTGAAGGCACCTCACGTGTCTGCATGTGACTGTTTGATGAACCAAGTGCTTAGCACTTATAAATGAAAGAGGAATAAAATCTAGAGAACAGTTCTCACCTCGGGCGCCTCACGTGCTCACATGTGAGCCAAGTGCTCAGCACTTATATATATATATATATATATATATATATATATGAGGGAATAAACTCAAAGAACAATGCCCGCTTCGGGGCCCTCACATGTTCACACGTGAGCTCCTCCAAAGTCCAGTATTTAACACTGATTCAGTGCTTATCGCTATGGGGTGATTAAGGGAAATCAACCTTAGCTCAAATTAGCCAAGTCTTCCGAAGCCAAGACCCTTTTTGTCACCAATCAATTGAGCCCCCATGTTCAGGTCTCCCCAAACCAATTCTAGTCCCAAAGATGACTAGTGTTCTCCTAACAGATGACATCTAAACTGATGTTCATCTCATTCCCCAAATCGGGATATTGGTTCAAGGGTATATCTCTTCATACCTCTGATATATGTCGTTGTAATTCTTCAACGTCTTCAGAGAGATGGAGGGTCCCAATAACCAATAACTTTTGGCGCATCCCCAAACAGTTGAACCAAAACCACACAGACTATGACGTCTTTAAACTGGACTATGATATCCTTAAACTTTACGGACTGTGGGGTTCTTAAACTCATGGACTATGATGTCCTTAAACTTTATGGACCGTTAGGTCTTTAAACTCATAGACTATGATGTCTTTAAACTTTACAGACTATGATGTCTTTAAACTGGACCGCAAAGTCCCTAAACTAAAACAATAGAGCCCAAATGCTCTTTTGTTGGATCTAAATGATCCTGTTAAGTAGATCTTAGTCTAAAATTAGACTAACGTATCCTTAACAAATGGTTAAGTTGATATTAGTCTAAAATTAGACTAACGTATCCTTAATAAACGTTTAAGTTGATCTTAGTCTCAAATGAGATTAACGATCCTTAAACCCAACCCAAACTCAAATCTAAGAAAATACGGATTTGGACTAATCCACGCCTTATGGGCGACAACATAAATTAGTCTCCGTATACAATCCACGGGCAACCAAAAATAAAACAAATACACACGACATGAAGTGACCATTTGGAGAAGGAGAAAGTGGTTACCGCGATGCGGTAGCGTAATTAACTGCAGGGGCTTGCGCCTGCAGGGAAGAGCGTCCCCACAATCAAAAACTCCTCAAATGTGGGGGAATCTGACGAAGTCTGCTACAACGGTCGCATCCGTCTAAACCTCCGATACACGGTGCCATAAATCAACTTGGTATTTTCGGAGAGGTGGACGGATAAAACCAAATAGCATCTGCCCCCAAATTCAGGCAAGACGTCAGTCTTCCCGGTCTTTCGGCGGAGAACACATTTCCACTAAACATAAGCCATATACAACTTAACTTAAGCTTAATTTCACGGGGATTGTATTTCGTGATTTTAAACACTTTATTCTCGATTTCATTATAAGTCGTTGATAGTTCTAATCGCGTAATTCTTGCGCACCCATCCATATACCCGGGACCTTATGCACTTGTGACAATCTAGCCATCATATTAACATATAATAAATAAACTTGAACTTGCCATTATCTGCATCAAACAATATCAAGCCAATAATAAAAAAAGCGTTAACAACTTATATAATGATTATATTCATTAAAAAATAAATGAACGTTAAAATAAATTTATATACATTTGAAGGGGTGCAGATGAGATTTTGTAGGAGGTGCAGATGCAAATCGGAGCAGAATGGAGAGTAAATGGGAGGAGTGTGCAGATGCAATTGGAGCAGAATGGAGAGCAAATGGGAGGAGAGAGAGAGGTTTTTTTATAAGTGTTTGGTGGTAAAGAGGTCACGGGTGATTCGAGAACCCGCCCTCTCCTTTTTAAATGTGAGGGCAGGTTCTTGTAATCCGCTACAAATTCTATTTGACAATAGGTCAGAGTCACGGCCTATTGGGTTAAGAGTCACGGGCTATTTGCATTCCTTATTTTTAATTTAGAGGGCGGGTTTTAGGAAACCACTATTTCCTTTTTAAATGAGAGGGCGAATTCTTGTAAGCCGCTATTCCCGTGTGACAAATTCAATTTGACAATACAATGGGTCAGAGTCATGGGAGTCATGGGCTATTTACATTCCTTAATTTTAATTTAGAGGGCGGGTTTTAGGAACCCGCTGTCATAAAATTATTGAAGGGGGCGTGTTCTAAGAACCCGCCCTCTTCTTTGTAAAATGAAAGGGGGATCAGAGAATAAATTTGACAACAAATTACTTTAAAAAAACAAAAGTATAATATGACAACACATAATTTTTAAAAGTAAGATTTGACAACACAATATAATTTAAGAAAAAAATAAAAGATTTGACAACACACGACATTATGTTTTAGGAAAAAACAGAAGAGATGAGGGCGGGTTTTTAGAAACCGCTGGCATAAAATTTTAAATAAGCTTCATTACAATTTTTGTACTATATTATTTGCGCAGTTCACGTGGACGCCTTATATAGCAGATCGTCTGCAAAGATTACCCGGCATCTATATCGAAGGAGAGTCGGTTTGGCGGGCTCGATACCCACTACTCTACATTAATATCGTGGTCATGCACTTACCGGACCGGATGTTATGACAGTTCAATAGATTGCAACATATTCCTGTTACGCCGCCTGCGCCTATGACAATAGAGGGAGACATGCGAGGAGGAAAGGCGGAGCGTGATTGGAGAGAGCATCATCATCAATATTTGCTGAGATGGGAGGATATGCAGCGTAATATTGTCTTACAGTAAATAGGTGACCAAACAACCACCGATGTTATAGAAACATATCTATAATGATATAAGCGTATCACTATAAGATATCTTTCTGCTCCCCCTAACGACTTTCCAAATATCCAGCAGTACGAGCCCAAAGGCCACGTGGAACGAGAAATGGTAAGTTAAATTCTTTAAATTATATTAGTTTTTAACATCTGGCTGTATGAGTCAATAATTATATCTTATTTTTAATGTAACGACATGCTCGTGGGTTGCATCATATACAATTATTGATGCAGGATCCATATCCGACTAATGCTGGTCCAGATACTCAAGCTTTATTTTCTACTGTAGACTAATATTTTGGTTGTATATTCAGTTCATATAATATGCTTCCGCATTTATCGCCATCGCTAGAGCAGCAGCATGGGCCGGCACCAGAGCAGCAGTATGAGCCGGCACCCAAACTGCAGCATGAGCCGGAACCAGAGCCACAGCATCAGGAAGATCCAGAGCAACGGGATCAGTGGTTCGGAACACCATACTGTCAGCAGCAACTCTGGCATACTGAACAAGCGCAACAACCGGAGGAACAACAGTTTTGAGGGACAGGTTTTGCGCAACAACAGCAGTCTTGGAGGTCAGGTTTTGCGCAGCAGCAGCAGTCTTGGGGTTTTACGCAACAACAGCAGTCTTGGGGGGTCAGGTTTTGCGCAGCCATGGGGGCCAGATTTTGTGCAGCGGCAGCATGAAACCAGAACAGGTTTTTCGCAACAACAACCCAGTTGGAAAATGGATTTTTCGTCCTACATACAGTTGTTGGGAGGCAGCACATATCCGACATCTGTCCCACATTCAGGATTTGCGGAATAACAGTCTGTCAAAGATGATGCTGAAAACGAAGCAGAATAGCAGACGCCGCCGCCGCCATATACCCAAGAAACGGGAGGGTCGTCCAGTCATCCCAAGAAGCATGGGCTTATGTCAAGCCTCCTCGGATTGGGAAGGGAAAGATAAGGGAAATGGAAAACGATAATTGTATACTTTTACAAACATATATGATTTTTTGTATTATAAATTTGACGGATTCATTTTGTTATTGAAGTGTATACAAGATTCATATTTATAGTAATTCTATATGAACTGTAATAACAATTGTCAATCGTCCGTAACAAAAACAACAATATTATTATTTATTAATTTTTTTAAAACGAGATTTCTTAAATTCTGTTATTTATTTATTTATTTATTTATACAGGACGGGTTCCTAAAACCCGCCCCCCACCCTCTAAAGAAGAGGACGGGTTCTAGGAACCCGCATAGAACCCGCCCTCTTCTTTAGGAAGATGGGGGCGGGGTCTTGGAACCTGCTCTCTGCACAGATGGAGATGGGGTGGGAAACCGCCTTACTCTGGTAAATATAATTTAAATGATTTTATTTTAATAATTTTAATATTATTATGCCCTATTTCGAAAAAAAAACCCTTATTTCTATTTCATTAGCAGGTGTAAATGATAGATATATTTTTTCCTCTACACTATAAAAATCATGCAAGCTTCTTGGAGCTAAAATATTAGATTTAATTTTTATAATAACCTCAAAAAATAAATGTTAAATGACCATAATAAAAGCGTGAGACCAGCTCAAACTCCTACGCAGTTGCTGACATCAAAACCTCTCCCTGAGGATACTACATTCTCAAGCGTTTGCGATTGATCAAGCGTTTGCGATTGATCAATCGCAGCCGTTGGATAAAAAATCGAAAATCTATTTTATTATTATTATTTTATTTCAACGGAGATTACGTTTCTTAAAAAATCGCCGGGTGCTTCAAGATTCGACCCCGTTTCTTCTCCATTTCGATCGCAGCCGAAGGCGAAGGGGACTGTGTAAGTGCTCCGATCCTCTAGGGCTTTGTTCTTTCTTTCTTTCTCTTTTTTGGGTTTTTGATTTGATCTGATCTTCAAAGAGTCATAAACGTGAATTCGTAATGTGAACAGGATTTTTGAAGACTTCCCCTCAAATTTCACCAACACAAAGGTTTGCTCTCATGTTATCTCCTGATCTTTTTACTGTTTTAATTGGGGAAAAGGGTTAAAGTTAGGGTTTTGTTGAGATCCATGGCAATTAATTCAATTGGGAAGTCTAAGTTTTGGTGCAGTGGCGATGAAATTGATGTTGGATGTTTTAGATTTTGATTTTACTGAAATATGTAATTATCTAGTTTTATGTGAATGAATCGACATTTGTCTAGGGATAGATTTTTCATTCAAATTTATTCTATGTAAATGGATCATAAATTTGATTCTCTTGGTGACTATTAGTGTTGGGTTCGTTTTGTAAATTTATAGATGCAGATATGCTAGTATGATTTCCATTTTTATGCCTGAAAGAACGCTTTAAGTGACCATTTCTTATCAATTCTCACATTGATTCTCTCTTTCCTTTCAACACCAATTGAACTTACAGGTTTCTTCCTGTTTCATTTTAGTAACTGAAAATTTTATTTCTTTCTTCTTAGTAGTTTACTTTTTCAGAACCAAAGGTGCGGAGGCTATAGAGCTCTAAGCATCTTTGAAGGTGAGTACTGAGTAATTTTCGGTACATTCCTTCCTTTATTCAGTTGAGGGAAGCTCCCTTGCTCATGATAATATGGCAATTTAATTTTGTATAAACTTCGTCTTGGTTATAAGATACTTGAGTTGTCTGAGTTCAAGTTGCTGAAGATGATGAACCATGAGTTTGCTGCCAACGTTGCTCTTTTAGGTATGATGTGCTCTCTTGAAGGATGGTCTATGTAATTTTACTTCATGGAACTGCAGTTGGGAGATTTTTTACATTGTGAAATTTGAAGGGTAAGGTTGGAATCAATATTTAGTTGCATTCCACTGGCCTTCCCTCCTCATCCTATTCTGCTTGGCATTCTGTTACATAATAACTCACAAAGAAAAAGTAGGAGGGTTTGATGTATATGGGTATTATATGATTGACATCAAATTCTTAGTTAGAAGCAATGTACATGTATGAGCTTTTCTTGTGGGACTCGGCCTTCAATAGAGTGATTTCTATCCCTGGATGTGTACCATCTCTTAAAAATGAAGCGGACAGTGAGGATGGGCGGTGTGTCATCTTTTCCCCCTTTCCCCCATAATACAAAGCATTATATGTATATTCCATTGATACTACTCGGTTACTTGATAACATACAGAAACTCGCTTGCATTGTCCATTTAGAAGTAGAAGTGGCCTAACTAATATGATAAATATCCTTGACTTTTATTATGGTTAGTGCTAGATGAAACGGGTTTAGGTATATCACAAGTACATTGCAGGCGCTTTTGTGGAATTTTACTGAGAAAAGTTTGTACCTTGTTGCTTATGGATGCTAAATACTCATGTGAGTAAAGTTAGCACAATGCCACCTGATAACAAAGAACCAGCTATATTAGATATTTTATAGTGTATAAAATTAAAAAAAATCAGGGGCAAGGTCAAATAGAGATTTCATGTCGGGAATTGGGAGACCTCAATACAAGAATTTTGAAAATGAAACTAATGTTATGTGGAGAAAAATGACTAGTTGTATTTAAAAAGTAGCTAAAGATGTACTTGGTGAATCTAAAAGTAGGAGAAGTTTCTTAAAGAGAGTTGGTGGAGGAATCGAGAGGCTCCAAAGATAATGAAAGTGAAAAGGGGATCATAAAAAAATTGGCAAAAATCTAAAAATGAAAACTTTTAAAAATATAAAGAGTTGGACTAATCTCCTCTTAGGAGGAGTGGGAATCTTTTCCTATGTTTTTCACCATTGGATTTGCGATTCAATGGTTGGATGCAAATAGGTAGTTATTGATGATATCCTATAAAATGACGATGACATCATCCCACTTCATCCACCACTTGATGAAATGATCCAACGGTTAGAGAAGTGGAGCACTAGATTTCTTTTTTCTTAGAAGTAGAATAGTTCAACTCATATAAATTAGCAAATAATGAAGCTTCAAAGACGATTAGTAAAGCTGAATCTTAAAACTTATGATATTGTATTTAGAAAGTTAGAAATAAGAGAAATATATTTATTCACACTATATAAATGTGTGTGTAGAGAGAGAAATAGAGAGGCTCTAGGAGGTTTTTTTCTTAGGTGTCGTTGAACAAATATGTTCTCCATTTTATTCAGCGACCGGCACCATCATCTTGATCTCTATCGTCTAAGATGTGCATGCACCAAATTTCATTTGATTCTAACACCTTGTCACTGTTGATTTAGCAATGTAAAAAGTTCTATTGTTGGTAAACCGTTAATTTTGCACCCACTAAATCAACGGTGAAAAGGTAGTAGAATCATATGAAATTTGTTATATGCACATCTTAGATGATGGAGATAAAGATGATGGGTGATCATCGTCGAATAAAATGGTGGAGGGTGTATTTTTTTGACGCCGCCGAAGGAAAAACCCTCCTAGGGCCTCTTTCCTCCATTATTCACACACACACACATAAACTTGCAAAGATGAGAGGAAAAAGTAGAGATCTAGGTAATGTTAAGTGTATTAAGAGTAAAATTAAAAACGTGCAAGTCGAGAACAATGAAATTAAGAACAGATGGAGGCGCTATTTCTATAAATTGATGATATAAATAAGATTATGTTTAATGAAGTGAAGGATGCTATAAATAAAATGAATATAGAAAAAATAGTAGTACTCAATGATATTTCTATCGAAGTCTAAAAGTGTTTAGTGTATATAGGATTAGTATGGTTAAATAAGTTATTTAATAAAAGTGTAGATGTGAAGAAAATGCCAGATGAATAGAGAATTAGCATCTTGATACCTATATATATATATATATATATATATATATATATATATATATATATATAATTGTTCAAATTATCGTAGAATTAAGCTTATGAGTTCTACAATAAAACTATGAGAGATAATACTCGATCATAGATTAAGCAAAGAAATGTCTATATTAGAAAATCAATTTAGTTTTATGCTCGGAAGCTATATCATAGAAGCGATTATTTATTTCTTCAGCTGATGATGAAATATAAAGAGAAGAAGATCTACATATAGTTTTTATTGGTCTAAAATAGGCTTGTGATGGGGCCGTATGGAGATAGTGTGGTGGGCTTTAGAAAAAAACCTACCGTTTCATAGGTATGCTTCATAGGTATACTGATGTGATTAAGGACATATATAAGGTGCAGATACTAAAGTGAACGATTGGAGGAGAGACAATTATTTTCTATCACCATAAATTCACACCATGGCTTGACATTAAATCCTTCTTTATTTGTACTAGTTATGGATAACCTTATTATACATATTAATGATGATGTCCTATGATGTATGTTGTTTTTTGATGATATTGTTTAGCAGATAAATCCAAAGAAGGGATTATTTTCGAAAGTAGGAAAATGAAGAGATGCCTTGGATATAAAGGATTTATTAGCAGAAGAAAAAGCAGAGTATATGGAATGTTACTTTAGTAAAATAACACAAGGAGATTGGTGTACAGTGCAAATTGTCGGCCAAGAAATATATGGAAATAATTATTTTTTGATAATTAAGGTCTATAATTAATATTGATGGAGAAATCGAGAAAGATATAACTTATAGAATGTAAACGGGATGGTTGAAGTGAAGAAGTGCTTCAGCAGTATTAGTATTATATGATCGTAGGTATAATTGAAATTGGAAGGAAAATACTATAGGACAACTATAAGACCAGCACTTCTTTATGGATCACAATGTGGGGCAATTAAGAAACATGTCCAAAAAATAACTGTGGTTGAAATGAGAATATTAAGATGGATGAATGATATTTCACTAAAAGATATGATAAAGAATGTATCCACAACAATTTGGAGGTCGCTCCTATAGATGAAAAGATGAGAGAGAAGCGGTTTAGATGGTTTGAACATGTACAACGGAGGCCAACAAATGTCCCAGTTAGAAGAACTGATAAAATTGTAGATAATTGGCACAATTAGGGTTAGGGGTAAACCCAGACGGATGTGGTTAGAGACACAAAATAATGGTATGTTAATTGTTAATGTAATCGATGAGACGGCCGTAATAGAGCATAATGGAAGAAATGGATTCATATAGCCTAGCCAAACCCAAAATTTTGGGATAAAGGCTTGCTGTTGTTGTATTTGTATAGTCGATGCAAGTGATTTTTTACCTTTTTAGTTACTCTTATTGATGAATTGTTATCATTGTAATTGTTGTTAATTGCATGCTTTTGAAGGGAAAGGTGATCGAGTTAAAGAAAGATTAGTAAAGCAGCATGCAGGACCTCACGTCTTGTACTTTCTTGATTTGTTTTTTTAACTACATGCTATGAAATGAACCAAAATTATTTCTGGAGGTACAGTAGGATGCTGTGTTGTTTATGTAAATTTTCTATCCAAAATGCTTGGAAATTAACAAGTGATATTCAACATGAACATCTTCTTTGTGCTTAATTCTACTGCTTGACATGGGAAACTATGTGAATATCCTTGGAAAATATTCCCTAAATAAACCTTGTTTTGAATTTAATGGGAATCTCACTTCAACTGTTGCTATCTGGACCATATTTTCAACTGTTACTACGTATTATGAGCCTGCCTCAAATCTTGTGCATAAAACTTGTCAAACATATGGTGGCAAAGTGACAATCATTAGATGGAGCAACATATTCAACTTTCTTAAACAGATAACAACTATTTTGCACTTCTTGTATCGTCCCAGTTCATTATTGTATTTGATTTTGTCAATGGAGGTAGGACCAAGCATAATAATCACAACAGTCAACTATAAATTGGTGAGGGTTTACTTGATGTTATCAAATAAGCAGGTCGGTATATATTCTTCAATTGTATAGATACAAATTATCATGTAGAGTCAGACGAATAAATGTACTGACTACCTGGCTGAGGAGAACTTCTTCTAGGGAAAAATGCTCAACCTTTTAGATATCGCAGATCTAGAATTAGTGTTAGACTAGTTTACATTTATTTGTGTTTCCAGTCACTTTGTTTCACCATGCATTTGTTAGTGTTGGTTGCCTTTGTACTTTTAGATAACAAGGTATAGCTGCTAGTTGCCAATAATTTAGCCATTCTAATTTTTATGGAAGCAGGAAAATCTAGTTCTGCGTCATATCATTTGTTATATTAAATTTATGAAGCTAATAGGTAGCTCATATTTCTTGTTTTGCAGGTCTTACATTGGCGCCACTTATCCTAAAGGTGGATCCCAATCTGAATGTAATTCTGACAGCATGCCTGACTGTTTATGTTGGCTGCTACCGGTCAGTAAAGTCCACGCCACCATCAGTAAGCTTTGCCGCTGATTTGAAAATTCTTTTAATGTTATGTCTTTTACGGAATATAATCAATGAATTTTTTGTTTTTCCTTATTACTTTCCTGATGTTTAATGTAACAATGCAGGAAACGATGTCAAAAGAGCATGCCATGCGCTTTCCTTTGGTGGGGAGTGCAATGCTTTTGTCATTATTTTTGCTTTTCAAGTTTCTATCAAAAGATTTGGTCAATGCTGTGCTTACATGTTATTTTTTTGTGCTTGGGATCATCGCTTTTTCGTATGTTCTTTTCCCTACATATGTTTGAGTCCCAATAAATTTAGATAAGTAACTTCTTATCTTTTGCTCCCCCCCCCCCCACTTTCTAGTGCGACATTACTACCGTCTATCAAGCGCTTCCTTCCAGAAACTTGGAATGACAATCTCATTGTTTGGCGGGCTCCATATTTCAACTGTATGATACTTCTTATGCTCTACTGATATACTTATTTAATTATAACTAGAGTTCTGCATGTGCCATGCACATGGAAATAAAATAAATTCCTGTATAATATATTTTTAAAGATTATGCTAATACATATAGACGTTTCACTATGAAGGAAATGAGGAGCATAAACATATAAACTTGTAATTCTTAGGTAATATTGAAGCGCTTCCCACTTCCATTTACATAGATATATCCAAGACTATAATAATCTACAGGGTTCATATCATTATGTAGGTAATACATTCTCTGATATAAAGGCGTATACTTATAAGACACTCAAGGACACATGCAAAATTTTAGTTCAGTTATATTTTTCATATTACAACAGTGTGGTCATAAAAAACATGGTTGTGTTCAAAGACTGGTACCCAGGGACATTAACTAATATAAATATCTAATAGGGGCATATTGTAATTTTCAGAACATTTGAGCTTCCAATTGAGAGAAAGGTACTTTACCAAACTGATATGTAAATCGCAAACCTCCATGGTATTTTTTTTTATGTTTATGGAGAGAGTACTGTATGATTTTGACCAATTATATTGCCTAGTTCACTACCAATACCTTCTATGAAGCCTTAGAACATAGATTTCTGAAGTAGTATTGGATTTTAATTAAAGAAACAACTATTAGATGTCATGATTATTTTCTTGATTTGCTTCTAATCAAGTGCAAGTATTCTTCCTATTATGATGTCTGCATTGTATGTATCTTCTAAACATCATGCCTATCTTCCCTCTAAGGCAAGTTGGCAATGGAAGAACTTTAAATAGTACAAATTATAAGTGCAGAGGTTAATATTGCAATCTTCATGCCATTTTCCATGATCTAGCATATAGTTTTTAATTTAATTTTCAAACATCAATGATTTGCTTATTCTTTCATTCATCCTAATCCTCAAAAACAACTTCCATCACTTTTGGTTTGGATCTGGACTTAGTGAGAATTAAAACCATTAAGAATATTTATCATAGCCTCATATCATGGGAATATTGTCTAATTCAATCATGTCCCTTTACTTTGGTAAGATCAGGATTCATACATATTTAGTGGATGTGTGGTTCCTTATCTTGCATTCTACCAGTAGAAGATAAATAATCTAAAGCTAAGTGAAAAGGGTATGAGCATTCTAATCCTCTTTTCTGTGCCATTACCCTTTTAGTTCTAATTGTGCCTCTGATTAAAATTGAGCATAAGAGTTCCTAATGGGGCCATCTTTGATTCATCAACACAAGCTGAGAACCTATGAAGCGAACTTTCTATGAGTGTTACCTTTTTTTTTGTGCGCGCGCGCGCTAGCAAATCAGATCTTGTGGACACAAATAACTTATGGATGAGCTAGGGAGATTGGGAACTTTGGATCCCGAGTGGCTCAGAGAAGTCATTTTTACAGTTTTAGTAGGGCACATGGCACTCTATTGGCATGTTAGCTTCATGGATGTTGTTACCCCACGGTGTTATCTTCTGTTATATTAAAAAGAGGAAAATGAGATATAAAATATAATGAATTTTCCTCCATCCATTTATATGCATTGAGAGGATGAAGAACATAAGTTAGGACTTTTCAGGTTCAATTTCCCACTATACATCTGCTCCTTAACGATAGTATTTCCGTTGAATATGGAAGAGGCTGCCACGACACCAAGAATAGTATACAATGTGGCTCCATGAAATTATTAACGATAGTATTTTCTTTGAATATATAAGAGGCTGCCACCAAGAGGTGGTTTATGGCAAGGCTCCATGGAAGAGAGAATAAATTTTCTGTCTCTTTCTCTTTTGTTGCCTCTCTCAATTTTCTATCTGTTACCCAGCTTATCTTCTTATTTGTTACCTTGGGGTGCCTTTTTGGAGATCATGGGTCAGGTTTGGTAATCAGACTATGAATCAAGTTTGTTTAGGATAGGTGTATACTGAATCTAGAACCGCCATACATGATACTATCAAACCAAAACGATTTCCCTTTGTATTCAAGCTATCAATTAATAAAACAGAAAAGAACATTTAGAAAAAAACACCAACACTTGCAATTACCAATGTAGTACCCAGAACAAAAGAAAACAAAACATGCACATGCTAACTCTAACAGGACATCAGTTGGTTGTAGTTTAAAAACATTCAATTTGATCCAGCCAAGTGAAGTCTTGATGAAAAGATGTTGGGTTGGTTGCGTCATGAGAAGTCTCATAGTCAAGTCTTCACACACCAAAATAAGTGTTTTATATCAGGTCCAAGGGTCTGACTAAAATTGACTCGCTTTTTGACTGGCTAGCTCGACTCATGAATGATTAAAACCAACCGCGAGTGGGTGACGTTATCCCTATATAAGAGGATGTTGTTTGGAAGTTCTGTGCAATATTAGGCTCGTATCTGTTGCACAGTGCCTATTTATGGAAATACTAAATATATGGGAAGGTCATTTCATCCATTCATGTATGGAAAGGAACCCTGTACCATTGGAAGATGCGGGAGTGTGGATTTTTCTAATCCCTTTTTGTTTCCTCTTACTTGTTTTAAGGGTTTCATGTGATATGCTGTCTTTAGGCTTAATACTCCTATGTAGTGGCGTGTACTTGGTTACATTGCTACATGTTCGTAGATGCTGCTTTCTATAACAACGAAATCCCATGACTATAGGCAATAGACAAATGAAACATCATCAATGGCAATAAATAAGCCTTTTCTCTAAGTTTATTGATGACCTATGTAGGTGCTGATTCTAGTTTGGCTCTATTTGTGATCTTCACATTACACTAGCATTTAATGTTTCAATGCCGAATGGTGTGTGACGCGTTGCTTTTGAGGGATGCCATTGTATGACGTGTGTTATGGATGGGCACACTTCATATTGAAACTCAGTTTGAGCTGTTTTTCTTTTAAAATTTTACATAGAATCTTTCTTTGGTAGGTTAGTGAGAACAAAGTTTGTAGCCACAAGTGTGTTAAAATATGAACCTAAACCTTATTAGCTGGTATTATTTTTTCTTTTGCTGTACCTGTTTTGATCTCCGTTATGTTTTCTTTTTGCCGTTTTTCCTAGAATGATGTATAGCTTTTTGTATTACTTCGGTGCAGCTGTTTCTGTAGAGTTCACTAAGTCTCAGATTGTCGCTTCTATTCCGGGAACATTTTTCTGTGTGTGGTATGCATCACAGAAGCATTGGCTGGCAAACAATGTCTTGGGAATTGCATTCTGCATTCAGGTATTCTTATGAATTAGTTGTTTCAACATGTTTGAACCATCCTGTAAAATTCAGATTAACATTTAAACATTGCTTCAAGGTAAAATGTTTTGCGCTTGAGCATCATTTTTTCCCTAATACCCTACACATATTGGTGACATTTTATAGTTCAAGTGTAAATTTAATTTACAGACATTGAAAATGAACAGGTTGGTCTTTTTTCCCCACTGAAATAATATTTCAGCCACATTAGGATGTTAGATTCAATATATAATAATATACTTAACGGTCTTGAAGCCTTATACAGGCTGTTGGGATGTCATTCAGACACTTTAGGTTCAGTGTTAGCCTGATGCTGGGATCATTAGGTATGGGCCAAAATCTAGGTCCCAAAGAATTAAGGGCTTATTGGGCCATGAATAGACCCAGCCCCACATGACCCATTATCGTCCCAATTTTTGTTTTCAATGTTCTGCGCTTTCTAAATGATGATGAGCTAAATCATGTGTGGTTGTAATGATTTGAAAGGGTGCAACTTCTGTGAAATTTAGCCATTTTCTCGTTGGAAGTTATTCTATTTGGAATTTATGTAACAAAGCACCTAAATTTTGCAGGGAATTGAAATGTTATCATTGGGTTCATTCAAAATCGGCGCTATTCTCCTGGTGAGAAAGTTTTACAATATACTTCATAAATTATTGAATCCATAACCATCTGCTATAAGGATTGATGATCTTTGCTGTCATTGTGATTCTGTGTTGATATAGTGTTCATTGCATATTCTTGTTTTCTTCTATGCTCAATCTGCAAAATAAGTATTTCATCTGTTTATACTGAGCTCCATTGTTTCAATATAGTTATTATTTGTATTTCTGTATCAATGGAGGCAACCATTTTACATGTGAAGAAATCTCGGGATTATAGTGTAAAAGGGTATTATCATATGCTAGTTAAATTGTACAGATGAGTGGTGAGGGTGGTAGCTGTTCTTTCTGTTTTCCCTTTATTGGGGTATATTAGGTGGAGTATTATGAACGCTTATTTAACTGGCAGTGCATCATTATGTTCATTTTAAATCAATCTCTAACCTCTATTGTTTTTTCCAAGTGTGTTGGGCATAGGTTTCTTATTTCCATTTTCTTAAAATTTCCAAGTGCTCCGCTTTCTATGAATCCATGATGTGATCTCTCTTACTGCATTATTATCTTGATCTGGGAAAACATTGCTGTAGGGAAATTGCTGTTAATCTTACCTTTTGCATCGATTTCATTCTTTCAAGTTGTTTTGGTAGTATATTTCATGAGTATCACAGAATTGTTGTCCTCTCGATATGTACTCACCAATTGTACTCGTCTAAGTAGTCTGCCATCCTACTCTTTTTGCAGGCTGGCTTATTTGTGTATGACATCTTCTGGGTGTTCCTCACTCCCGTTATGGTTAGTGTTGCCAAATCCTTTGACGCTCCTATAAAGGTTAGTCATGACTTTAATGTCGACTTTATGAGAATTTCTGATAATGTTAGAATCTGGTTTTTCAATATTCTGTTAATCCATTGCTATGCAGCTTCTGTTCCCAACTTCTGATTCTGCTCGTCCATTCTCCATGCTTGGTCTTGGTGATATTGTAATACCAGGTATAAGTTTCTATATCAAGATAATAAATTTTCGCACCATTCAGTTGTCCTGTTGGTAGAGCACCAAACTCTCTCACTAAAGTGAACAGGTTCGAGGATTGGTATGGAAGAAGAAGAATGAAGAAGAAAATAAATTTTCGCAATTTTGTAGTTATTTTAGAAGTTTTGATGAATTTTCAGATTAAATTTTTCCTACCTTTTCTCCAGTGTTACCACTATAGAACAGGAGTGGAACTGCTAGGTGCTTAGGTAGATATTTTCTTATATTATTTTATTTCATTGTGTGAGCCTCTGTGGAGAGGGAGGGGGAGGAATCATATAAACTATTTTTGTTTCCCCAAGATGTGTGTAGATGGATGGATGTGGTGTGGTTGTTGGCTTGAAAGGGAGAACGGAAAGATGAGCGATTCAGAGTTTAGTAAGGAGGGAGGATATGCTACTATTGTCTCTCTATGGAGACATTTTTAATATGCTTTACTGTAAATTTATATTTACAAAAATAGAATGTACATATTCCAGTATCATGACCATAGTACCTTAAAACTTACTAATGTTTTGCACATGAGACGTACATATATTTTATTAGACAATGGATGTTCTGGGAAAAGATTCGATTAGGTTTTTAGTCAAGACAGTAGATCTTTTATAAGAATTAAGAGGATTTAAACAAACTTAAAATAAACAGAATTAAATTGAGACTATAATGTGAGACTGTTCCCCTTGAGTTACACTAGTAGAGATGTCCCTATTACTTCTTGGAAGAAAGAGTGATTAGTTTGTTATGATCGCTATGGGTTTGCTAGATGATTGGGCAAATCATTGGTGTACATTCTCATACATTAGTAATATGAATAGGGATTTAGAGAGATTCTCTCGTCTTCTTCATTTCCCAAATCTGGCATCCCCCCCCCCCACCACCACTCTGTCAATATGTTAACAGAGCTCAGGGCTTCATAGGTTGAAAAACCATCAGAAAATCACTCAACTACGTCTTGCCCCGTCGCCATTACTACCTAAACAACTATATTATTGAAATGAGCTTATAACGTCTTCTGTTCTGTTCTGGTTCTCAGATTTTTGATTGTTGTATAGAAGCACCTTTCAATGTTTTTTCCGGTCCGATTTCAGAATTAAATTTAGGTTCTTTGAATCCGGATAAGCTTTTCCTTACATACTCAGTGATTAAATGCATGTTTCTCCTTTAGGTATATTTGTTGCATTGGCATTGCGCTTTGATGTTTCTAGAGGGAAGCCAAATCGTTATTTTAATAGTGCATTCTTCGGGTATACACTTGGTTTGGTTGTGACTATAGTTGTGATGAATTGGTTTCAAGCTGCCCAGGTGATTAAACAAGTTTAATTCATGATTATTCTTTTAACCGCGATATTATTTAACATTTTCTCTCCATTGTTGCTTGGTTCTTGCAGCCTGCACTTCTATATATAGTACCTGGTGTTATTGGATCTGTGGCTGTTCACTGCTTATGGAATGGGGAAGTAAAACAGGTATTGCTACTTTGTATTTACTTAGACTGAGATCAAAATATATTTCCTGACAAGCAAAACTCTTTTTTTTGCTGTCATAAGTAATTTTTCGTTCTGTTGTTACCCCTTGTTAAAAAAATTGTCTTGTTACCTGTTTCTAGGCATAAGATCTGAAAAGACCACTTTCCTTTTTCTTTGCCGTTTACTAAACAGCTATTGGAGTATGATGAGTCCAAATCTGAAGCTGATTCAAAAAACCCTCAAGATGGAGATCCCAAACTCGAAACAAAAGAAGAATGATCACAGAAGACTCTGGTTACAGAAAAGGGGGAACAATTATTCTTAACGTATCTTTTAGTTTTAATGCGGATTCAAAAAGCCTAGAGTTTTCATTGTTGTGCTGCTGGATTCCTAGAAATTTCAGAAGTTCTTACATAGTCCATAGAACGCCACAAATTCAGAAAGAAATGTTTTCTTTCTTTGCTACCTTTTACCGCAATTTTGCTTTGTAGCACCATATATGTTTTCATATATATATTAGATAGATTCTGATGTTTAAGTTCCAAAAAAGCAAAAGACTAACAAATTGCACGGTTAAGATGAGTTTTAAGGTGCATATATCTTTTTATCTTAATTTTTTTATTACTCAAAACTCTATGGGTTATGGGATCGCATTTTGTCTTTTTGTCATAAAAACTTCAAGTTAGATATCTTTTAGGGCTTTTTACTAAAAAGTACTTGCATACTTTGTTAATTATTAAAAGGCCTCACCATATTTCGTATTTACTTAAAAGGTTTTCCATACATTTAAATTGCACCAAAAAATCCTCCCAACATGTCAAAAAGGAATCTTCCATTAGTCCGTTAGTAGGTTAACAGAGAGTGGGGCCGTTAGAAAAGCTCAAAGTTCGGAGCTCGGCTTGGGATTGTTTGATAACTAAACGAGTCGAGCTTGAACAAAATCTAAGTTCGGTGAAATAAATGAATACGGTGACAAAATCTAAGTTCGGTGAAATAAATGAACATGGTGGTAGGCTTGAGCTCGGCTTAAGTTCAAGCTCATGTAAGGTAGGATAATTTGTATCTTATTTAATATTCACTATGAATAAATATATGATTATTTATTATTAAATTTAGATTATAATTATTAGCTTGTTGATGTTAATTAGTACTTACATCATGATAAATATTGAATCAAATATTATTATGTTAAAATACTAATGAATTTAAATAATTAATAACTTTAAATTTTGATGACAGTTCAAAACAAGTTTTAAACTCGTCTATTTAATTATAATAATTGAATTCCTTACTGCGCACTTTGTCAGATGCTATATTGAGCATTGATAGGATGCTTTTATGTAGGTTTTTTTTACTTGTAGCCCTTCAAAACATAACAAATTTCTTTCTATCCCTAAAATCTTGGTATTTACTTTTTACCCCTTTCAAAACTAATAAAATATATCATTTTACCCCCTTTACGATTTCCGTCGACTTTTAACGGCATAATATCAGGTTTTTCTTTAAAATATCTCAACCACTTCTATTTTGGAAACACTCAATTTCTTTCCGAAATTGAAATTAGGGTTTAGGCTTCTGCTGTACTCTTCTTAAAATCGGCATTGAAATTAGGAGCATTTTCAACATCCTTCTCTAGCTATGAAGAAGTTGAATGCTTTTGTGTTCTTACTTGTTGTATTCGGATAAATGGTAAATCTATAATTTATGAAGAAAAATTAAAGTTAAAGTTAACAGGGTTTTTTCTTGATGGAAATCGTAGGGTTTTTTTTAAAGGGGGTTTAAAATGATGTAATTTATTAGTTTTTTTATGGGGGGTAAAAAGTAAATACCAAGTTTTGGGGGTTAGAAAGTAATTTACTATGATTTGGAGGGCCTATAAGTAAAAATCTCTTTTGTGTATTGATGACATTATTTATAACTTTTCCTCTAGATTTTAGATAGGCTCGATAAAACTAAAAGCTCGATAAAGACTTGGTTCGGGCTCGTTTGATAAATAAACGAGCCAAACTTCAACAAGTTTTTAAACTCGTTTAAAAAATTGAGCCAAGCCGAACAATCTCAAGCTCGACTCGTTTGGCTCGTTTACCAGCCCTAACAGTGAGTATCAGGTTAGTATTTTAAAACCTTTCCCGCTCTCTTCTTTTCCCAAAATTCCTAATTTTCCCTCCAAATTAACTTTATGATTAGGTTATCGATCAAAGATCTCTCAAATTGATCATATAAATTGTCTCTTCTTTCTTAATTTTCTTCAGCAACGAGTCTGCCGCGTGTCATTTTCCCGTCAATTGCAAGTTTCGGGTTCATGAGCAGCCTCATTTGAAAGTGGAGTGATTTTTTAGTTGCACTAAATCCCAATTTTTAATTAAACGAGAATGTGGGTTCTTTTTGTAATAGAAAGATCTAACTAAATATCTTGAAGGTACGAGAGCATCTCACACATAAGTTCCAGCTCAATCTTCCTAACAGGACATTGAATTTTGATGAAAAACTAGGAAGGAGGTCTTTTTTTGCAGTTTAAATGTATAAGGGGTGTTTTAAGTAAATATGAAGTATGTGGGCTTTTTCAATAATTAGAAAAGTATGAGAGGGTTTTTTAGTAAAAAGCCTTGTTTTAGTATATTCTAAATTCTCGAGATGTTCACATCAACCCGCTTTTGTCACTCTTTCTCTCTCCTTTTAACTCTCTCACACGCGCACATGCACACACATTCGATTAGTTACAAAAGGGTAAAAGAAAAAGACAAATACATGTGTTATGAGACCGAAGAATTTGTGTATAAACCCATAAAATGTATATTTTTTTAGGTCAGTCTCAATTTTTCAAAGTTTTTGTCTTCGCAGGTACATTGCAGGTACAAACACTAGTTTTTTTTTAAAATGCTTTTATGGTTTGAGTGTTTTGTTTTGGATATCTTTTTACATTTTTCTTTTTAAAAAATAAATCTTTTTAATACACATTTGGCAGAATTGAAAAGTGTAAATAATGCCTCCTTACAATTTTAGACCAGTAGAACACTCCGTAGTTTTAGCTGTTCATTGGTTATGTAAACATATCATAAACTTTCTTTTTCCCCATTATATATATATATATATATATATATATATATATATATATCCCTTAAAAGCTTGATGCAATATATATATATATCTATCTATCTATCTATCTATATATATATATATATATATATATATATCCCTTAAAAGCTTGATGCAATATATATATTTATATATATATATATATATATAGCCTTTAAAAGCTTGATGCAAGTTTTTCTTTTCCGCATTTTGCCTCTTACATTCAATTTAATTACTGTTTTGTCCTAAATATCTTCAAGCTTTTCTCGTCCTCACGCATGGAAAATTAGACTCCACCTCTTTAATTTAAGAAAATCTACTTTTAGTCCCTTATTGTAAGAAATTAATCCTCCCCACTATAATTTAATTTAATATGCATTTGATTCATTCTAAGCTTATCTTCACATTCATGTAATATATTTTCTGATAAATTATCAATATTTATTTTCATACAAATTATCATTATTCAACCTAAATTGTACCATAAAATTTATGGAAAGTATTTTCTCCATGGACACATGTAGATGGAAAATTAAATGAAAACTTTGTTATCTTTTGAAAATTGCAATCAACTAATCCATTATTAATTTATATTTACATGCATGGAAAATTAGATGAGGTTCAGATGTATTTTTGAAAAATTGGCGTCAACACTTTCACTATTATTTTGTATACGTTCTCATCGATTAGATACGTCCGTCTATTATTACTTTACATAAGTACATGGATTAAATATTATATGAAGCTCAGATGTCTTTTAAAAATTACAATCAACACATTCACTATTAATTTTTATAGGTTCTCATCGTTCGAATACGGATCGGATGTAAATATTATTATATTTGTATCATGTGGCCATTGACGGATGCAAATATGGATATGAATAGTTTTAAGAAATGAAAATATGTATATTATAGATGGAATACCAATTATGAAATATATATTAAAAGTTATATACTCTTTTGAAATATATATTAACAGCGGTGAGTTGAATTATATAATATGAAAATTAACAAGAGAAGAGTACAAGATGAGTGAAGATAGCCGCCGTCTGAAAGAGGACGGAGGTCGAGAGCAATTAGTGATGATGAAAGGAAGATTTTGGAAAAAATCTTTTAAAATTCAAATGCAGACGGTGATGATTGCATGAATTTTCGAATGCAATCTGTCATCCGGTGAATACATGCAATAGGCAGAAATGTGTAAAGACAGATACTTTTCTGGAATTATTTTTAGAGAAAATGAAGAAATTTTCTAGATTATTTCGATTCGGACTCGATTTATGTTAGATTTGAACGATTTTCCTATAATAAAATTTTGTTAAATTTCAGCCATCTATGTGATACCATTTTGTATTGTTGGGCAACTCTTCGTGTTCGTGCATAGTCGGGCACAAACAAGCTCCTTTTTGTCATTTTCCCTGAAAAATTAGCACCACCCCTTAACAGGCACAGACAAGTTTTTTTTCCTTTTCCCTGGAAAATTAGTCTCCACCCCTTTAGATTTTAGGAAATTTGCATTTACTCCTTTATTGCAAATGAATAATAATTGGTTATGGAAAAATTTCAACTTTGATCAAGAAAATTTGCATTTGTCCCCTTCTATGTTTATCTAGATCTAAATGATTGGAAAATTAGTCTTGCCCTTTCTTTTTATTGGAATTTTCATTCGGGCCATTTACAATGTATTTTTGGGCTTTTTAAAAATTTTGCTAATAGACTAAAAATTTAATTCCCTCTTTCTGCTTGAAATCGATTAAGCTAACATACATAATTTATTTTGTATTAATTATTACATTAGATACATTTTGATTTTGATGTAAAACATTTTTGTTCAAGTATGGATTAATATAGGTTGCAGCATACCATCTTCATTTAATTGTCATAATTTATTTTGTATTGTCATAATTTTTTTATATCAGGCGATATTTATTTATATGATTTATTTATATTCATCGTAAATCATGTAAAATATCAAAATAGAATTTTTGCAGCATATTTTTCGGACCTGTGCGTCTGCACGGGCCCTTGCTAGTATATATATTATAAAAAGCTATATGTGGAATATTCGCTCTTCAACCTTTTATATTGTCATCTTGTGGTACAGGGAGGGGCAATCTAATTTTCCTATTTGTTTATTGCTTGGTTCAATGTTTGAGGATAATAAGCAAATTGTCGAATAATATATTTGGTTGTGCCCATTACTAATAGTGATGGGAAGCTAATTTTCATTTTTCTATTGTTTAAAGCATGTGGCTCTAAGTCTCGTGAGGATATATTCCTCTCAAAACTAAAAGTTTGTGAACGACTACAATTCTAAACTTTGCATAAGCTTTTTTTCAAATAAATTTCTACAATAAAAAAAACATTTTGGATAAATGATATTTTTCACGCATGCACTTGAAAGCCTTTAAATTCTAATTAGTAGCTGATTCACGGTAAACGGTTTGGCTCTGATTGTGATAATAGCCCAAAATCGACTTGAGTGATTAACGGATTGGGTCAACTAAAAAAATTAACAAGTTCTGATTAGCTGGAGCATGACAACTACGTGTTGTTATTGATCATTTTGGCAGCCTTTTGATTTCCAAAATAATATTAAACTTCAATTCATTGGTAGAAAATAACTTTCCAATCGTCTTTAGAACAATGAATAGAGTATAGTATTTTTATTAAGAGCATATTAAGATAGTTAAGAATAAAATTTGTAGTATTTAACCTATATTTGAATACCTCAAATCATACATACATACCTTGCAACAAATGTTCGGAATTTTCTTAGCTTAATCCATATTTCTCAATGGTTTGAAATGAGATTATTTTAATTAGTAGATGAATCACGGTAAACAATTCGGCTCTATCATCTTGATTAATTGACGTATGTCACGACCCGAAATAGCACGTGACTGGTCTTGAATCATATGAAGTCTATAGGACCCCATCTAATTCAAGTAAACCAAAAACCCAGAAATCTAAAACCATTTTTAAGGAGTAAATAAGAAAAACTAGTTTTAAGAAGTGAAGAAAACACAATTTTAAAAACAAGGTTTTTAAATAAGTAAGCCGAATATGCATTTTTAAAATCTTTAATCTTTGCTGAAAATTTCGGCAGAGTTTCCTTCGTAAATACTGGCCCCAAACGGGGTACAACAGGAATAGTATATATACAATGATAAAAGGCATCCCCAAACGGGAGCTAGCTCTTCGTCAATTGACGGTCACAACCACGCAAGAAGTATAATATATAACACCGAATGGCGAGAATCAAAACTCAAAGGAAAACTCAAAATCAGCATGAAAACCATAATACTATAACGCGCGACTCTCAGGTCGAAATAATACATAACTGGTTTTCTAAGTCTGAAATAATATACAAGTTTGGTTGATGGAATTACGAAATACAACTGAATAAAATAATACAAAGATGGTCACGATGCGAGTGAACCCACCTACCAATACAATCACCCAGAAAGGAAGCAGCGTGCCAGAAAAGCCGCAATGGAATCTGTACGGCAAAACATGCAAGAACTGTGGCACAACGGGGGTGAGTTGTCAACTCGTGAATAGAAAACATCACAGAGCAGAAATCGTATGTATGACACAATCCTAGGTCAATACGATCAGATCTATATATAATCCTTAAATGAATAAGTCTGAAGCATGATAAGGTGGCAATGTAACATCTATACATGAGTGTAGTGCCAAGTGCTCGTACCAGTGCCTCAGGTAATAACATATCATAAATATGAGGTATGCTCAATGTCGACTATATCATAAAGTCTATGAATATGCGGATATCATCCAACTATGTGATCAATGTCATCAATGTCAACTATATGTATGTGGAAATCGTCCACGTGTCACCCAATGACAATAAGCATCATGCATGTAAATATTATAAAGCATATGCATAGAAGTATGAGAATGTAAATCAACAGGTGTCGCTCGCGACATATCAAATCATGGAACCTGAGTGTCAAGCATCGACACTCTAAAACATCATGAAACCTGTGCCTAATATCGGCACATAAATCCTCATATACATAGGGCTCCGTCAGTCCGGATCGGCCCGTCTTATCTCTTAACTCCGGTCGGTATCCCCCAGATATCCGCCGAGCTCAACACAATCACCGGTAGGTAGTACTCCCCTGCCAGGCTCACCGTCTAGCATATACGAGTCTTCTTGCCCCGGGGTACCTCACCGGGTCCACCATGTACCCGCAGACGGTGCCTACCTCTCCTCGAATCGGGTTTCACATGCCGCTCTCAGAACCGAGAAAACACATGGTGGACACACTGAAATATCATATCAAGGGTAACCGGGTTTTTAAAACAATATATACTCTCTTTTAAAATACCCACGGTTCCCAAATCCAGAAATATCATGGAAACAACATATCTCAATTCGTATAATCATAAATCATGATGTATGTGACATGTAAAAGAAATATAAGTATATCAGTATATCATGCAACATGGAATAGTAATATGCACATATTGAGGGAAACCGTTCTTTTTAAATGAATCAGTTTTAAAGAGTATCTTGCGGTTCCCAAATCTCCAAAATTAAGACAGAATCGTCTATGTATATGCAAGTATGTATGTGTACAGAATATGAGTGTAAAATATGTAAGTACACAAGTATGAGTGTACCATATGTAAGTACACAAGTATGAGTGTACCATATGTAAGTGCACAAGTATGAGTGTACAATATGTATGTGCACAAGTATGAGTGTATAATATGTAAGCACACAAGTATGCCATGCAAGGGGTCATATCCTGAATGCAACAGTCCTACAATGTAGTGACATGGCAATTATCGATGATGAAGCGTGTGAGCCGGCAAGCAGGTGTACGTGGAACATATGCATCATCGATAATGGTGCTGGTGTCCTATCAGCATGGTTTTAATATAACAATAAACATATTTAATATGCAATGCAATGCGAACAGCAAGAATATGCAGCAAATGAATAATAACCACAACAATGCAGAATCTATATCAATGTATCTATATCATACTGTTTTGCCATTTAAAAGAAAACGAATCGGGGTTTTTAGGAAAATAAGAGCTACGGTGTTTTTAAGAAAAGATGCGTCTTTTAAAAATATCCGTAGAATCGCTTTGCCTGTCTTTAAAATACTCCTAATTCGTTAGTTTTTGAAATAGGTATAATATCGGCCTAGCCTAACATCTACTAGCAAAACTACATCTCTATCTAACAAGTCAATCAGGAGGGGTATGGAGACCACCTAAATCTGAGTCGATATATATATATATATATATATATATATATATAGTCGGTGATCCCGCCTCAAAGGTACCATGTACAATACAATATCATATGACATTCTCGAGTCATGAGTGCGGATCTATCATCAATATAAAGCTCGTACGGTAAATCATCGTACGGCATCTCAAAAGCTGGGTACGGGTCAATACCACATTCATTTCATCAATTATCTGGTATCCTTATCATATCTCATGATCTGGGGTACCGATCTAAATCTAGTACAAATCGATACCATCTATATAAATACAAATGCGTGTGTGAAACACACGTCCAAAGACCCACTAAAATCTCGTGTCGTATCCCAAATACGAATCACATCATATCACCGATCTCATGGCGCTATGCCCAATCTCATCGACTCATCTCCAATATCATACACTATCCCCATCATTCAGGTATAAGTATAACAAGCAAGCGCGTGTGTGTGTGGGGGTGTAAACCTATTCTAGGGTTCACAATTAGGAAACTATACTAGTTCACTTCTAAACTCTAATCTATCCATAGTACATCTAAACACATCTAAAATATCCATATTACACTTAACGCTATCATACTTATATATATAGCATATATATAGTATACTAAATATCGAACTGCGGGGGTGCTATACGCCATCCACCTGACTTCCCCCGTAGATATAATTTACTTACCTTGCATCCTGCGTGTCGGCGCCGATGTCGCCTTCATCTTCTTCACCGTATGAAGACCTCGAGAAGGTACTTACAAGATATCACAATCGCAAATGCACATTAAAATCACATTGGGAAAACCAAACGAGGCCTATAGGTTAGAACCTATGAACTACGCTTTCAAAACCATCAAACAACCCTCGATGTCGTCGTGCAAACGTCAAGTGATCGAGATAAAACACAAATACGCAAATCCAGAATTTAAAATACGCAAAACGAAACTCCGAATCAAAACAGCAACTCAGGAAAAAGGCTCCAGATTCTACCCTAGGTCAAATTGGTCAATTTTGCATATACCAAGGGTCTAGTTTACTGGAGATGGGGCCATGGAAGAAACACGAACCCAAATGGGCCAGGTCTGGCCGCAATGTGCGGCCAGAGGGATTAAATCTGCGGCCGGAAATAGGAGTTAGGGGCTGGGGTTTTGGTGGTAGCTTCCTAGGTGCCTGCATGTATCTCTGTCCTTCTAAAATAATTTTTAGAGTCTCCGAGTGATAGCATATTTCATTTAGCCCTCACAGATTCCACAATTTCCCGATATCGGCTTTTCTAAATCCGTATTCCGGTGTTCTAGTCTCTGTTTTAGGCCTGAATTCTAGCACTAGGGGTTTTGTGTGGTCTCTACTGAGCTTAATTACACATCACAACCCAAAGTTTCCATAAACCCTAACTAGAGTTTTCAAAGTTCACCCAAACCACACGATATCGATTCTAATCTAACATGGGGGTAAAAGTAATGGAAATTCTAAGCTAAACATTCAAAAAATATCTCATTTGGCAACTCAAGAATTTTCTTGAGTTGCTCAAAGTCCTTAAAATCTTCTCTTTCTTGGTCCATGGGGTAGCTAGTGAACTTGTGTATCTTTTTTATGAAATGGGGTTTGGGTTTTGAAGTGTTTAGCATGGAGTTTTGGGGAGATGAAGAGGGGAGGGAGAAGGAGCAGCAGCAACAGCAGAGAATGAAGAGGAGAGGAGAGGAAATGGTGAGGGAATGGCCAAGTCTAAAGTCAAAGATAAACCCTTGCCTTTCTCTCTCTCACCCATACCTATATATTATACTCTTTTCCTTCTCTTTTCTTTTCTTTTCCCCTCTCTAATAAATCAATAAACATGCTATAAAACATGTAGGAAAATCATGGAAATAAATTTAACAAGTGTAAAAATGATATGGTGCATGTTTTGCACAAAATATGCTAAAAATTCGATTAGTGATTTTTAATCGCGATTAGCACTAAATTAGCATATAATTAATCATAAAAACTTAAAATTTGCATAATTCACATAAAACACCCTATTTTAATAATTTCTATAATTTTCTAAATTTTTTCCAATTTATCGGTATTTAATTATACCGCCTTATTAAAATATTCAATATTTTATTATATTTTATTATTAAATTATAAAAAATTCCCCAAAAATAATATTTTATTTTTTTGAAATGTTACAATCTTCCCCTTTAAAAAAATTCGGTCCTTGAATTTAAATTTAAACCCCTCAAATACTAAAACATTTCAGTAAAGTCCAAGTCGTCGGGGCTCCGAAATCATCAATAGATAAAACGCATTATAGCGCAATGCATGCGCATGAACAATGAGCAGATAACTCAAAATCAAAACTCCGTCAAGCATCCCACAATCATCGGAGTCATGGTAAAGACACAAAGGTCAAATCCAAAACAAAACCGATATGATATACATCAAAATTATACATGTAGATATCAATCTATGCATGTAATTAACTGAAAGAAATGCATACCAATCCTTTTCAAGTCGCTGTGCGATGCACATATCACTGCACAGTGGCGGGCGTCTATTGTAAGAAAATAATCATATATGTTACTTATCCTTATTTAATATGTACGTTCCGCCGTTTTGAGAACAATTTAGAAGGGTTACCTTGCTTTAAACGTTTCGTGTCATATCAGACACGTAGGTAAATACTGAGACTATAGCTCACTTTTTGGAAATCCCTTCGATAACTATCAATGCATGCAAAATATATCCAGGTACTGCTCTCTGACTAGTCCTGCTCAGTACGAAAACATATAGCAATATCATAAAAACGTACTGCTCCATAAGAAATCAATCCTAAAATGTATATAAGAATACCCTGTGCGTATGGTGCGCACGGAAATCAAAATCCATATATGTTCCATACATGTGCACAGAAACAACATCTAAGTGCAACGGGTGTGCACAAAACATCTGCCAAAGGCAACGCGTGTGCCTGACAGCAAAATCAGGTGCATTTGATATGCACGAAGAATCTCGATTTAGTGCATCTGGTGTGCGCCAAAATTGCATCTCAAAACATGCGCCCAATATGCGCGAAAATCTAAATCGGTGCATCCATCATGCACTAATAAAATCTAAATCATACGCATTCAACATGCACGAAATCACGAAGTCCAATATCAAGCGTCGAACATGCGCAAAGTCCAAATCAAATGCACGGAGTGCAAGAAATCAAAATCAATATCAGAATCAAAATCGACGGTATACAATACAGCTCAATCAAAATCAGGTATACCGCGGTATATAATCTCACAACCATATATATCAACGTGCATAAATCAAATCTAAGCACAAAAGTGCATGAAAACTATACTGAAAGCATACGTCAAATCACATGCATAATATAGGCATGAATTCAAAATCAATATGTCCAATGACATCAAATCGAAGTCAGGTGCAACCGTAATGCACAAAATATAAATCTGGTGCGATAAATGCACGAAACATAAATCTGGTGCGACAAACGCATGAAGTATAAAACTGGTGCATCCTGTGCAAAAATACAAATACGGTGCATCCTGTGCACAAATACCAAACAATAACTCAAATGCGTAATTAGCAACACCGAGCGTACCAAGGTGTAAAAATCATAAACGTGTGCAACTGCGTGCACAAAACACATATCAATGCACTACAAGCATATATAAGCTATACCGAGTGCAAAAAGCCAAATCGTGTGCATACCACGTGCACAAAATTAACCCAACGGTATGAAATCCATGAAGTCATAAGCATGTGCAACCAAGGCACAAAAACGATATCAGGTGCAATAACTGTGCACAAATATGAATATCCAGTAGGTGCAACCATGGTGTACGAAAACAGAAATCATGGAACTCAGCCATCAAGGCTAAATCATTCGAATAGATCGCCCAAAAACACCGAAATTCAAGGTGACGGATACATGATAATCAATCACCAAATCACAAATCACAATTACCGTCGTCGATATTTCCTCCTTCAAAGTCGAGAAGGTGTCGGTGCATCCAATACTAGCAGCGCAAGGTATCTACTTGCCTCCTGCTCACGGTCTGACGTCCTCTGTCTCTGGGCCCTTAACTTCTCTATGGATTGCCAATTTCGTAATCGCTCGGCTCATCGGCCCGGTCAGGTGTGCTAACGGGGGCGATTCCGTCCTGGCACTTCTCTGATCATCTCTCGGTCAATCCTCACGGCCACTCGTAAAGCAGCACGTCACTGGCGCCGACCTCTGGTCCTCTGAACACACATTACACATCTGATCCCCAGTGCAAATCTTATCGCAGCTGTGTCCTGGAAGGAATCCTGCTTAAGGTCTCTTCCGATCTCGCCTATGCCGAACTGTACGGAGACTGGTACACTTGCATAATCTCTTCTCGCTCTATGGACATCTGCGTCCTCAGCACAGCAATTCCTTGGAAACTGGTCGCATCCCAATGCCTCTGTAGGCATATCCGACCTTTAATCTTAACGGGGAGTAACAACAGCTCGTCAGTATCTCGCACGAACCTCTTGTCCCACTTGTCTGTATCATCGTTCACTTCGACGTCATGTCTCTATCTGCGCACTGCAAATGTCCTCGGCTATGGTCAATCCAAAGTCTCTACACGGACTCAAAATCACGAACTCGGTATCTTCATCACTCTGTGGAAGATATCTAGCCGAACACGTCCTCAGGAACTCGTCCCAACTTGCGGAGGTATACTCAATACTCGTCCATTATTGATCAACTCACAACGTATCTGGTTGAGGTCCTTTATCCGAACCTGGTCAACTATCTCATTGACGATACCCGACTCTGGCCTGCTGGGTGTGCGTAATATGACCACTCCTGGGTCCAAGTCTTCTCGTATAGTATTCCAGAAATGTCCTGTCGAGATCTCTCTCTAATCTCGTTTCTGCCGAATTACCCGGAAGTTATCATCTTTTCTATATCGGTTTCTTGTTCCGGAACGGCTACATACTCATCGCGCCTCCTTCTGAAAGATATATCAATAACCAACGCCTCTGCATGCGTATCGCATCTCTGAAGTCAGCGGAGTGGAACATCATCTCGTCGAATTCTCGTGCGAACTCTTGACTCCACTCTGTTCCAATGTCGACTGATTTGGACTCGTCTTCTCGTGGCTGCATGGATTGCGCTCTAACGGCTATACTCCTATCTAGAGTCTCCCAAGCAATTTATCCCATCACATGATATCCGAATGATGTCGAATCATCCGATCGATTGTTAAAACCTCATAACCCCCTAAGAGATCAATATCTTGAGTACAGTTTAACAGTATTCCAGTACATGCCACAACACCTGTGAACCAACCGTAGAAGGGTAAACCCAAGCCTCACAAATGACACCGCTAAACTGCCGCAAACCCTAAGGTTCGGAGGCGTTCCATGGTCATTACGTCGAGTTAGGGTTTCATTCTTCTAGAGGGTTCATAGCATTACTTGCATTGTCTTCCGAATACTTTAAACTTGGAAATGGGTTCCTGACATTCGATCGTCTCTATCGACTACCAACGAATCTGCGTGAAGTCGTATGTAGCTGGAATCAATCTATCTGTGAACTTGCATCGGGGTAAGCGAACGAACCACATGTCCTAATCATTCATTCTCGGGTGACTAGCGACCTTCCATCATATCTCTAAGTATATACTCATGCTGCAGTAGCTCCAACATCTGGGCGATATCTCGTCATTTGCAGTAACAACTGGCTCATTCGTCTGTACGCTGAATAGCGCCTCAATCATCATGAATAAGCGATATATCAATGGTCATTACATCCTGGCTGGCCTCTAGCAGTAGCCTGATCCTCTGGTGCTGATCTGCACGTCCGAGAAATCCCGTAAAAGCGATCTGTCAAACGCTTATGGCGCGAAAACAAAATAAAACGACGCCCCTATGCAATCGTACGTCTTTGGAATCGCGCCCTGGTCAGTCCTCGTCCGTGACGAGCTCAAGTTGACGCAACTCTAGCCGTAGCTCTTTCTGCCAGTGTAATCGTGGCAGCAAAATCATAACCAATATCGATCAGGATAGATTATAGGAATGAATATAATACTGTGCAAGGAAATGTACATCCTAAGGTTTCTTAAGCAGAGTAGCGTATCGTAAGTATGCCGCGGAACATACGTACGGCACGTCACTCTACTCAATCTACCTACTCCATCAACCAAGGGTCATCCTACGTGACGAAAGTTCGGGTATAATACCCCCCCGTTCAAGTCTAAGTTCCGTAAGGTCAAGCCTAAGTTCCGTATATATATAAACGCTCTAGGCTCCGCATAGTCAAACTTAGACTCGAACCAAGGTTAAACCTAGCACTTTGATACCAATTTTGTCACGACCCGAAATAGCACGTGACTGGCCTTGAATCATATGAAGTCTATATGACCCCATCTAATTCAAGTAAGCCAAAAGCCTAGAAATCTAAAACCATTTTTAAGGAGTAAATAAGGAAAACTAGTTTTAAGAAATGAAGAAAACACGTTTTTAAAAACAAGGTTTTTAAATAAGTAAGTCGAATATGCATTTTTAAAATCCCTAGTCTTTTCTGAAAATTTCGGCAGAGTTTCCTTTGTAAATACTGGCCCCAAACGGGGTACAACAGGAATAGTATATATACAATGATAAAAGGCATCCCCAAGCGGGAGCTTGCTCTTCGTCAATCGACGGTCACAACCACGCAAGCAGAATAATATACAACGCCGAATGGCGAGAATCAAAACTCAAAGGAAAACTCAAAATCAGCATGAAAACCATAATACTACAATGCGCGACTCTAAGGTTGAAATAATACATAACTGGTTTTCTAAGTCTGAAACAATATACAAGTTTGGTTGATGGAATTACTAGATACAACTGAATAAAATAATACAAGGGTGGTCACGATGCGAGTGAACCCACCTACCAATACAATCACCCAGAAAGGAAGCAGCGTGCTAGAAAAGCCGCAATGGAATCTGTACGGCAAAACCTGCAAGAACTGTGGCACAACGGGGGTGAGTTGCCAACTCGTGAATAGAAAACATCACAGAGCAGAAATCATATGTATGACACAATTCTAGGTCAATACGATCAGATCTATATATAAACCTCAAATGAATAAGTCTGAAGCATGATAAGGTGGCAATTTAACATCTATACATGAGTGTAGTGCCAAGTGCTCGTGCCAGTGCCTCAGGTAATAACATATCATAAATATGAGGTATACTCAATATCGACTATATCATGAAGTCTATGAATATGTGGATATCATCCAACTATGTGATCAATATCATCAATGTCAACTATATTGTTAGTTGTATGTATGCCCTAGAGGCCAGTATTGTACAGATGATATATATTATATTGGATGCTTGGACATATATAGAGAGGACTTTCTTGCTCGATATGATAGTATGCTATCCGGTTGCTCTTTATCTTAACATGTATACTTGTCTCTTTATACTGTCTTATAGTTACATGTTGGTAAAGCCCTTAGGATGTGTACTTGACTATCTGGACTATGATGCGGATCATACTAGTGGGGACATGGTAGTCCATAAGTACATCCTTCAAGGTCCCTAGTCGTGGGTGTATCGAGACGGGGCATCGATATACCAGTGTAGACTAGCGTATATGCTTCTTGACCCATGAGATGGGCGATGGATGATCCCATATCCATTGGTGTTTGACATCAGATATGGTATACGGGTGCTCAGTGGAGACTGGGTACACTGGACGGACTCGCCGAGAACTCCCAGATGGTATTATACCTCATGTCAGATGGCAGTTCTCTGGTGACACTTGTGCAGGTTAGTCTGTAGACCCGAGATCGTCATAGAGTCTTGTGTGATTCCCACTGTGCTTTGATTTCCACCTTACCGCGTCCATGAGGGCGTGCAAAACGGTGGTTTTTGGGTACAGTCCTAAGTCACATGGAGGCAATGAGCGATAGGAGGGGTTTCGTCTCTCCCGGTATTAGGGGTTGATGTTGCGCTGTGCTCGATTGGCCGTAACAGGGAAGTCCCTGGCCAGGGCTTATTTAGAGATTTACTGGTAAGTGTTACCAGTAGTTTCTCGACCCGTTATAGGCCTCACATCGGCACGACTTATCGGTTATTGGGGTCTGACGTTTACCACCCCTAGACTTGATATGCGGCATATCAGACGAGGAGACCGGACTGTACGGGAAGTGTTACCGGCAGGCTTTTTACAGGAGTTGGAGCGGGCTTGCTTGCTGATCTTCTGATCGCTCAATACCCGGGTAGCCGTTACGTCCAGCTAGTACCGCTGACGGCTTGTGGGTGCTTGATGTGATCATCACCTGCTGCCGGCGTATTGACGAGTCTTTAGAGTCCTACATAGAGATTTTACTGGCTCAGGCAAAACGAAATAGAAGCGCATATATGATATGTGCGGGACCGAGAATAATGCGTGTATGTGATACCGTATTCTATTCTCGCGACTTTTTGTATCGGTCGGTTATATATGATATAGCCGGGTTATCGAATCAAGTGTTAATTCGATAAGTCGATACAATGGATGTTAGCCGGTTATATGAGATATGACCGGATTATTAAGTCAAGTGTTGATTTAATAATTAAGTGTATAATTGTATATTAGATATACTAATTTACATTTACTAACACTTGTTCACTTTAGGATTTTTCTCACATGAGCACAATTTTAATGTATATATGATATATATTAAAATGTGTTTTTCTTATTGTATCATGGTTGATGATACACATGACATGGGTGTACAAAACATACACCATTCTATTTTTATGGTGGGTTATAATTATTTAAGGTAATTACAAAATTGGTGGAATTTTGGAAAGAGCATGAAGCTTGTAGAAGCTTGCTTTGCTTTGACAAAGTCCACTACCTTTGTCTTCACCTTAGATTTTTTATTAACCTAACCATTTAGATTAGCTATGGTTATGGCTCTACAAGAGTTAGTATATGATACTCACTCACCATGGTTAGCCTTCTCACTTGATCATTATCCTCATCTCTTTCTTTTCTTCTTCTTCTTTATTGTGAAAAAGAAAAAAAGGTTGCTAGGGTTTGATCCAAAGTGAGATAGATTGTGAGAAATAAAATTCTAAAGAGAACCCGCTTCTTATTTCTCCATCCTCTACTAGACTAGCACTTTAGTTTAGGGTGTTTGCTTCACAAATTCTCAAGTTAGTGAAGTAGAAGGTTGAGTTGGCATCCCCTCGATGTAGATCATCTTCGGCCTCAAAGACTTCAAGCAAGAACGCGTCTTTCGCCTCGAGAAGCCATGCAAGGGTCCGAGAGAACCACGATCGCAGCGAAGGGACTTCAACAAGGAGCTAAAGAAGTGAAGGACCGATCTACAAAGGTTGTATTTCGTGTTCCCTTAGAAGTAAAGTTGTTTACTTACTATTAGTTTCGCCTAAACTCTAGTATACGATCTTACTTAGGGTTGTTCGGCACATAAAAATTTAATTTTGGCATGGTCGATGCCTTGTAGAGCCTTATTAGTGTGACTTGTAACCCTACATATATGTATGTGGAAATCGTCCACGTATCACCCAATGACAATAAGCATCATGCATGTAAATATCATAAAGCATATGCATGGAAGTATGAGGATGTAAATCAACATGCGTCGCTCGGGACATATCAAATCATGGAACCTGAGTGTTAAGCATCGACTCTCGAAAACATCATGAAATCTGTGCCTAGCATCGGCACGTAAATCCTCATATACATAGGGATCCGTCAGTCCAGATCGGCCTGTCTCATCTCTCAACTCCGGTCGGTATCCCCCAGATATCCGCCGAGCTCAACACAATTACCGGTAGGTAGTACTCCCTTTCCAGGCTCACCGTCTAGCATATACGAGTCTTCTTGCCCCGGGGTACCTCACCGGGTCCACCATGTACCCGCAGACGATGCCTACCTCTTCTCGAATCGGGTTTCACATGTCGCTCTCAGAACCGAGAAAACACATGGTGGACACATTGAAATATCATATCAAGGGTAACCGGGTTTTTAAAACAATATATACTCTCTTTTAAAATACCCACGGTTCCCAAATCCAGAAATATCTTGGAAACAACATATCTCAATGCGTATAATCATAAAGCATGATGTATGCGACATGTAAAAGAAATATAAGCATATCAGTATATCATAGAACATGGAATAGTAATATGCATATATTGAGGGAAACCACTCTTTTTAAATGAATCAGTTTTAAAGAGTATCTTGCGGTTCCCAAATCTCCAAAATCAAGACAGAATCGTCTATGTATGTGCAAGTATGTATATGTACAGAATATGAGTGTACAATATGTAAGTACACAAGTATGAGTATACAATATGTATGTGCACAAGTATGAGTGTACCATATATAAGTACACAAGTATGAGTGTACCATATGTAAGTACACAAGTATGAGTGTACCATATGTATGTGCATAAGTATGCGTGTACCATATGTAAGTACACAAGTATGAGTGTACAATATGTAAGTATACAAGTATGCCATGCAAGGGGTCATATCCTGAATGCAACAGTCGTACAGTGTAGTGACATGGCAATTATCGATGATGAAGTGTGTGAGCCGGCAAGTAGGTGTACGTGGAACATATACATCATCAATAATGGTGCTGGTGTCCTATCAGCATGGTTCTAATATAACAATTAACATATTTAACATGCAATGCAATGCACACCGCAAGAATATGCAGCAAATGAATAATAACCACAACAGTGCAGAATCTACATCAATGTATCTATGTCATACTGTTTTGCCATTTGAAAGAAGACGAATCGGGGTTTTTAGGAAAATAAGGGCTACGGTGTTTTTAAGAAAAGATGCGTCTTTTGAAAATATCCGTAGAATTTCTTTGCCTGTCTTTAAAATACTCCCGATTTGTTAGTTTTTGAAATGGGTATGACATCGGCCTAGCCTAACATATACTAGCAAAACTACAGCTCTATCTAACAAGTCAATTAGGAGGGGTATGGAAACCACCTAAATCTGAGTCGATATATATATATATATATATATATATATATATAATAGTCGATGATCCCGCCTCAAAGGTACCGCGTACGATACAATATCATATGACATCCTCGAGTCATGAGTGCGGATCTATCATAATTATAAAGCTCGTACGGTAAATCATCGTACGACATCCCAAAAGCTGGGTACGGATCAATATCACATTCATCTCATCAATTGATTGAATTGAACTCTTCGTGTGTCATGTTTTGAAAATGTATAAAGATCACAATCAAAGAAATTTGTAAACCGCAATCAATAACGGTGTCAATTGTAGGTTCGTTAGCGAGTGCGGATCGTCCACATGGAAAGTGTGATCCGTTCGAATTTGATTTAGATGAATTGAAAATTAAAGAAAAGAGAAAAAGACAATTCAATTCAAGATTTAAAAGTGAATTTCAAGAATTATTAAAATCTAGATCTAATAACAAGAAAACTCAAAATCAAGAATCAAGAATTGATGATATCCAATCGAATTAGGTATCAACAATCGAAGTGAGGCTCGTAGGAATCGATCGAATCTATAGACGTGATGAAAACTAGCGATTACGTTTTCTTATCCATTAATGATTTGATACTAGATCGATGATGATCAACGAGAATTAGGGATTTCTTGCGGAAACTAGGGTTTCATCATCTATCCCTTGTCCTTTCGTTGATTTCATTCACACTCTAGCCTCTAGTAAATTCAAGTATCGATCGTGGATCGCTAATTAAGAGCGAAAACATTCAAGAAAGTATCGCTCGAAACTAGGTTGTCGATAGTTCAATTTACAAGAGTTTACAAAACTTATAGGAATTAAGAATCGTTTCAAGATTTGTAACATCATCATCTATTGATTCTCTCGACTCCTTCACGAGTGAAGTTTTTACTCAAGCATCATATCAAAGAACACAATCAAGAATCGAGATCTAATCATGATGCTCAAATATAAAAGTAAGCAAGATAAAGAATTTCACCTTTTATTTATCAACAATTTTGTTACAATTCTCTCAAGATCTACAATAAGGAAAGAACTCGATCGTCGATTTAGCTCCGCATCGTCTCCGTGAGTCATGGATCGTCTTGAGGATCACTTGCTCGGTTGAAGATCGGCTTCGCTTCTAAAAGGTTGAAGGTTTCTTGCTTGAATTATACTCGGAGATCTTGAATTTGGTTTTGGTGATTGGATTAGGGTTAGGGTTTGAATGCACAAGTTGTGTCACTCAACTTATGGGTGTTTGGCTCAATTTTCAACAACCCATGAACAACCGCTTTAGGGTCCCTTTTATAGCCCTAGGATTGGGATTAGCTTCCTTTAGAAGCTAGGTTTAGTTTAGCTTCCCTTATAAGCTTGGTAGTTATGTAGAAGGTCCTAGAGTGAGTTAGTTAGGGTTAGCTTCCTTCATACGCTTGGAGGTTAGGGAGAAGCTTCTAGGCTTAGGTAGTTATGTGGCTTGCTTTGGAAGCTTGAGGGTGTTTAGCTTGAACAAGGAGCTTTGCTGTTCTGACAGAAGCTTTTGGAGATTTCTAAAGTTTGAAGTGGCTTGAATGAGTGTACCCTTGGAATAGAGAAACCTGAGACAAAGTATTGCTGACGTCACCATGAAGTGGCCGCGGATCCGCCGCGGGAAGGGGCATTCAGCCGTGGATCCGCGGCCCTTTTATGGCATCCGTGCTCCAAAATTCCTGATTTGCTTGATGTTGGCTTTAGTGATGTTTCCTGATGTGTGGAATCTTGTAAATATTTCTTGATCGCTGCCAGATTACAAATCTTGGACTTGGCGCATTTTTATCAGCACTTTTAACAGTTTTGGCTCTTTTCTTAGAATTTCCTGCACAGATTCTCGAGACAAGTGTTGCGCTATATACAGATGATGCATGCAATGATAAACACTCAATTTCCCTCAAAGTGTCGGTTATAATACATAACACATGTTATTTGGTATTTTACAGATGTTTTGCTAATATGTGCTATATTAATACCGAACAACTTTAGATGAGTGCAAATGGTAGGCAAATCGACGTGTTAAAAATGCAATATTTTCGACTGATCAAATTCCCCAAAACTTATTTTCGATCGTCTCGAGCGAACTGTTTTATTAAAAAGAGGAGAAAATAAAGAAAAAGAAAAACTAACTAGCATACTTTCGTAGGCAACACGATTGCACTGAGCATGTACAACAAGCCTTTAAACCTTTAGGTGTCCCTAGTAGGAGGAGTGTTGTCTCCTGAGGGTTTTCCGCGGATTGCACCCACAAAATCCAATAATAAAAGGAAAACCGTGAAGATTACATATAAAGATAAGAATTATAAAAGAAAGACTTTGAAAATTAGGGTTTCCAACTATGCTAGCTTTTTGGTTGTCATGAGCCCTATCTTAATAGTCATGAAAAGATGTCAAAAATCACATCATCCCTCAATAAAACACCATCTTTATTCTTCATTCCTATCTTTTTTCCAAACATCGATCATATAACCCTACGTGTGTTTAATATACATCCCTACACCTGGAGAATTCAATTCAAGCTATCATACTCTTGTCCATCTGCCTCAGTACTTTTTAATTAATGAATATTTAGATGGATTTGCTCACACATTTTCATGCGACCGTTAATACTTCTTGAGGTACTAACCGACCGATTACTCATGTGCTTGCTTATTAGGTATTTTCCTCGTCTTGCACCACCTAAGGCTTAGCAGTGACTCCCAGACCAGTTGGTCTAAGGCACTAGGTGATGAAGCACCATCGCTATATTTTTTTATTGCTGTCTTGGCGATAACAAGACCAGTGTTTATTTTTTTTCTTTTCACCATTTTATATTTTATTCATTTTTTTTATTTCCTTCATACTTTGGCTTTTAGACAAGAGCATTTCAAGGTATCCTCTACTATCCCGAGCTTCAAGACGTGTGTAAGTACGAATAGCAGGGTATCAACGTTCAAAATGTTTGGCTTCCAGAATAGGAACTATTTTTCAGACTTATTTTTATCCTCAGATTAGTGACTTCCTTCATCTTACTAACCCTTGGGACAATGGCTCATAACTACTTATTACTAGTTCGTATAAGAAAACTTCTAATTTTCTTGGTTTTCTTAATTTTTCCAATCTTTTGGATGTAATTTTTCACTATCTAATCTTTTATTATCTTATTTATGTACAAAATATTTTTATTTTTTTTATTTTTTTTATTTTTTAAATTTTTATAGTTTTTTAAAAAAAAATGTTTTGTGCTTATGCAAAGTATGATGCAAATGATGCGCAAATAAGCACAAACCTCCCCAAACTTGTTTTCAACAGTGTTCTCACTGTTGCCATCCGCTAAATCTCAAAAACCTGTAAGCCTGGGAGGAAATTTATTAATGGGGGCAAAATATTTAAGTGAAAATTCTCTCCCAAACTTATTTTTGGCTCATCATTTTGTGTAAAAAATTTTCTTTTCAGGAGCCAGATTATACCCCCCAAACTTGAGTTAAACAATGTTAATCTTTTGAAAATCACAAGAGGGGGTCAAGATTATTGGTCGATGCCAAGCTTTGCAAAGACTGAAAGTTAACACTAACCATTCGAAAATTTTATCAATGTAGTGCTCAGGTTGGTGGAAAGCTAGAAAGACGTGGGGAAAAGGTAAGTGGTGGAATAGAATGTGTTTGCGTCTCGTTTTGGAGAGACGATGCAGTGATTGTAATGGATTTCTCGCATCCTTTTTACAGTTCAGAAGAAGGGGTGGATGTTCAATTTCAATGTTTTGATGTGAATTCATCTCAACACCCGTGCTTATCAAAAATGCGAGTTCATCAGCGAAGATCTCCTCAAAAGTCTCATCAATACCCTGAAGAATAATGTCATCACAAAGCGCGGGGTGATCTTTAGACTCCAAAAACAGTTCATAATCAGTGTTAGTTGTTGACCCGGACAACTCGGTGGAAGAGTCCATATGTGTATGATACATAGTTGGGTCAAACAACAACATATGAAAAGAGTCTAGATCGGTATCATGAGGCTGATCAAATTCGCTGCTGTCGACATCCATTAATTCGACAGAACAAACCTTAGCAGTAGGTTCGGAGGGTACACTTCCCAATTTGTAAATGTTCAGCTCAATTGACCTATTCCCGAAAGATAGGGTCATAGAACCATTACGACAGTTGATGATAGTATTGGAAGTGGCCAAAAAGGAGCGACCTAAAATCACCGGAATTTGATTCCGTGGGTTCGTTACAGGCTGTGTATCAAGTACAATAAAGTCCACAGGGAATACAAATTCCCCGATTTTTATTAACACATCCTTCAGTTCATCCCTAGGTTTGGTGATTGATCGGTCAGCCGTCTAGAGAGTGCAGTGGGCTGGTTTCAACTCTCCGATCCCTAACTGCTCGTAAACCGAGAAAGGAAGAAGGTTAACACTTGCGCCAAGGTCGAGTAGAGCACGGTTGATGTATTTTTCCCGATAGAAATTGAAATAGTAGGACAACCAGGGTACTTACGTTTCCTCGGTAATTGTTGGGGAAAAGCCGTGTCTATAGTCTTTGCCATGAATATCTTCTTGGGCACTTGAGTCTTCTTCTTCCTAGTGCACAAGTTCTTAAGAGTTTTCGCATAGGATGGAATTTGTTGGATAGCATCTAGGAGAGAGATGTTGATGTTAACTTGCTTAAACATGTCCACAAGCTTCTCCATTTGGGTATTGGGTTTGTTGGGCCTCAACCTATTTGGAAATGGAGCTCTATCAATAGGTGTTGGGTCCAACATTTGTGGAGAAGGTTGTGGGGGTGGAAAGGATGAAGTGGGTGGAGGGTTCGAGCCTTTGGGAAAACGGAGAATAGGCTCGGAAGAAGACGGTAAACTAGACGAAATAGGGTAAGAAGTAGAAGTGGGAGTGGAAGTGGAAGTGGAAGCCGGCGTGTTAATGATCAATTCATCATCATTAATTTGTTCACCCACATGATTGTCTAGCACTCTTCCAGATCTCAACATGGTAAGTGCATCCACATTTATGTAATATGAAGGTCCAGGATCAGGTAGAGGTTGAGCTGGAAGTTTCCCTTTTTCTCTCGCACTCAATTCGGTTTTTAATCTTGCAATTTCTTCTTCCATTGATTTTATACTCTCCGCTTGAGAAGTGGAGTTTCTCTTTATATTATCGACGGAAGTCTTTATTGTCAGAAGCAAGTTCATGAATGAAGAGGATTCATCAGTACCGGTTAACTGCAAAGGATTATTCGGTGTGGGTGTGTTGACCGGATTTTGAAAGTTTTGTGATTGGAAGGGGTGCTGACTCAATTGAAGTGGTTGCTGTTGTGGTGGAAGAGCCTTTTGGAAATTGTTTTGGGTTGGAACCGTGTTTTGAGTTTGTGATTGGTTCCTGTTGGGGTAAAAATTTACACCCCGGTTGACCGAGTCAAAGTCAAGGTCAACCCCCAAGCTAGGTGAGCCCAAGCCCAGGTCAAGCGGGCCCACGCCCAAATCGAGCCCGCAGCCAGCGTCCCTATGCCAACAACAAAATCATGTAATAAATAATTTTTATGTAATTGTTTATGCATGAATGTGGGCATAAAGCCAATATTTTGTAAGCCCATGGCTTATGTGCAAAAATGAAATGGCACATGTGCCATGGGATGGCTAAAATGCCATTTTTGTAAAGCCCAAGGGGCTATATGTAAATATGTAAGCCTATATAAGGCAAAATGATGATGAATAAAATAACACCTTTCATTCTCTCCACAAAAATTAGAGCTGAGCTCTTTCTTCCTTCTTCAAGGTTCTAAAACCTTCTTCTTTCTCTTGAATTAAATCAAGAGTTTTACTCTTCCTTTTTCAAAACTAAATAGTTTTACACCATAAAACCCACAAAGGGGAACTTGGATCTGCCATTAGATCTCAGAAAGGAGAGATTTTGAGATCTCACATCTCTTGATCATTAAGATCCAGCAAGCAACAGGAGGAAGAAGAAGAACCCTTCCATTAACCCAACCAAAAAAAAAAACACTCAGGAGTCTAACTCCTCTTTGATTTCTCTTCAGAGAAATCTTTTTAGGCTAAAAGCCTGTTGTGTGCGCAAGTCGCCCGCGTGCCGACACGTGGCGCGCGCGCTTGCGCAACTGCGCAAGTGCGCAAGTCGCCCGCGTGCCGACACGTGGCGCGCGCGCTTGCGCACCTGCGCAGTTGCGCAAGTCGCCCGCGTGCCGACACGTGGCGCGCGCGCTTGCGCAACTGCGCAAGTGCGCAAGTCGCCCGCGTGCCGACACGTGGCGCGCGCGCTTGCGCACCTGCGCATCCCTTGGATATCTTTTCCCCCTCTTTTGTGTACATATATACACATATACATATGTATACAAATTTATACATACACGTACTCCACGACACTGTCCCTGTTAGAAAAAAATTTCTAACAGGACGCTGCCCCGCACCCCGCAAGGGGGCTGCTAGCCCCCTTGACCCCCAGCCCGCTATCCGGGTAGCGGGACCCCCGTAAAAACTCTGCGTGGCTCCCGATATATCCAAACCCCCCTTTCAGAACTGAACACACGCACACTGCACATTGAGTTCGCATGACCAGTTTAACCCGTTAATCGGAGGTTCCCTCGCCCCAAAGGCGATGGGTAATTAACGGCGGCTTAGTCCGCGGCTGCCGGAGATTCGGATCCCCACAATCATTAAACCCCGGCCTACCCTAGGCAGGGGGAATCTGTAGTACGCCTGACAAGCGCGCGCGTATTCCCATCTCAATGGGGTGACGAAAAACACCCTACAGATTCTGGCACGCCCGGTGGGACCATCTCTCCTCCCATATTTCGGGTTAAATGTTCATGCGAACTCAATCAATATACATATCGATTGCCTATACTGAAATAATGTTTCTATTTGCAGGGGTTAACAATTTCCAATTGTCATATTCGATGCAAGTCGGTATTTGAACGATTTTTCTTGGCCCCAGCTGGGGGCAAGGCCATCAACACTGACAAAGTAATAAGTCATCTCGGGCAAACTCCAGCGGTACCCCCGATAACTACCCAATCAGGTATCTTCTCTGACCTCCACGTCGTTAAACTGGAAACAGCTGACCTCCACGTCGTTAAACTGGAAACAGCTGACCTCCACGTCGTTAAACTGGAAACAGTTGACCTCCACGTCGTTAAACTGGAAACAGATGACCTCTAAGTCTTTAAACTGGAAACAGTAGACCCCTAAGTCTTTAAACTGGAAACAGATGACCTCTACGTCTTTAAACTGGAAACAGATGACCTCCAAGTCGTTAAACTGGAAACAATCGACCACCACGTCATTAAACTGGAAACAATCGACCTCTAAGTCGTTAAACTGGGAATGTAAAAAAAAATGTGTAATAAAAAAAATGTGTGTAAATAAAAAAAAGAAGAGAAAAGCCGAAATGATGGGGCAACTCGCAATAAAAATCAGCGAGTAAAATAAAGATGAAATAAAGCCGAAATGATGGGGCAACCGCGAATAAATAGCCGAAATGATAGGGAAATCGCGACCTTCGCGATAAGAAAAGCTGAAATGATAGAGCAATCGCGGTAAAATAAAAAAAAAAAACAAAAAAAAACAAAAAAAAACAAGGGCGGATGATGAGTTGCTCCTGGCATTATTCCAGTGCAGCAATGCAGACGCCAAACAAAAATCCAATTTCTACGGTTGGTCCCTAAGTTGACTACCGTATACAATCCACGGGCTCAAATAATTCTCGTCATACCCATGCCCCACCACAATTACCAGTTACGCGGCTGGTCTCCGCCTTTGGAATTACGCTTCATTGGAAAGACCCACTCATGTGTCCTCACGATGCATGAGGAGAACAAACCTTCGTGAGATCCTTACGACTCACCAAGGAAAAACACACTTAGGAGTCCTCACGACTCTTAAGGAGAAAACACACCTGCAGGATCCTTACGACTCGCAGGGAGAAAATACCTTTATGGGACCCTCACGGCCCATAAAATTGAAAAGTCTTAGGTGATAGGGATCTAAACCTGTCTCCTAAGCAATCGCTCCCCAATCCCCAAGTGGCGAATGATGAGTCGCTCCTGGTACCATATTCCAGTGCAGCGATGCAGACGCCAACCAAATTCCAAATTCCAATCCCCAAGCGGCGAATGATGAGTCGCTCCTGGTACCATATTCCAGTGCAGCGATGCAGACGCCAACAAAGCCCTAAAATTTTTATGGCCCTACGGTCTGGATCATACATCCTGCAAAACCGTATACAATCCACGGGCGTAAAACGATCCCAATCTCTCCCAAATCCTCCCGGGCACATGATGAGTTGCTCCTGGCATTATTCCAGTGCAGCAATGCAGATGCCAAACAAAAACCAAATTCAAATCCTCCCCGGGCACATGATGAGTTGCTCCTGGCATTATTCCAGTGCAGCAATGCAGATGCCAAACAAAAACCAAATTCAAATCCTCCCCGGGCACATGATGAGTTGCTCCTGGCATTATTCCAGTGCAGCAATGCAGATGCCAAACAAACCAAATCCAAATCCTCTCTGGGCATATGATGAGTTGCTCCTGGCATTATTCCAGTGCAGCAATGCAGATGCCAAACAAACCAAATCCAAATCCTCTCTGGGCACATGATGAGTTGCTCCTGGCATTATTCCAGTGCAGCAATGCAGATGCCAAACAAAAACCCCAATTCCCAAATTCTCTCAAAGACAGATGATGATTCGCTCCTGGTACCATATTCCAGTATAGCGATGCTAATGTCAACTCAAATCAAACAAATCAAACCAACTAATTCCAACATCGACCTCTGCGTCAACCACAGGCACTCCGTCTCGGGGATACGCCCTACAACAGGCACCCCGTCTCGGGGAAACGTCCTACAACAGGCACCCCGTCTCGGGGAAACGTCCTACAACAGGCACTCCGACTCGGGGATACGTCCTACCACAGGCACTCCGTCTCGGGGAAACGTCCTACAACAGGCACTCCGTCTCGGGGATACGTCCTACAACAGGCACTCCGACTCGGGGAAATGTCCTACAACAGGCACTCCGTCTCGGGGAAACGTCCTACTACAGGCACTCCGTCTCGGAGAAACGTCCTACAACAGGCACTCCGTCTCGGGGATACGTCCTACCACAGGCACTCCGTCTCGGGGATACGTCCTACAACAGGCACTCCGTCTCGGGGAAACGTCCTACAACAGGCACTCCGTCTCGGGGAAACGTCCTACCACAGGCACTCCGTCTCGGGGAAACGTCCTACCACAGGCACTCCGTCTCGGGGAAACGTCCTACCACAGGCACTCCGTCTCGGGGAAACGTCCTACTATAGGCACTCCGTCTCGGGGATACGTCCTACAACAGGCACTCCGTCTCGGGGAAACGCCCTACCACAGGCACTCCGTCTCGGGGATACGTCCTACAACAGGCACTCCGTCTCGGGGAAACGTCCTACAACAGGCACTCCGTCTTGGGGATACGTCCTACCACAGGCACTCCGTCTCGGGGATACGTCCTACCACAGGCACTCCGTCTCGGGGAAACGTCCTACCACAGGCACTCCGTCTCGGGGATACGTTCTACAACAGGCACTCCGTCTCGGGGAAACGTCTTACCACAGGCACTCCGTCTCGGGGATACGTCCTACAACAGGCACTCCGTCTCGGGGAAACGTCCTACAACAGGCACTCCGTCTCGGGGAAACGTCCTACCACAGGCACTCCGTCTCGGGGAAACGTCCTACCACAGGCACTCCGTCTCGGGGAAACGTCCTACCACAGGCACCCCGTCTCGGGGATACGTCGTACAACAGGCACTCCGTCTCGGGAAAACGTCCTACAACAGGCACTCCGTCTCGGGGATACGTCCTACAACAGGTCTCGGGGATACGTCCTACAACAGGCACTCCGTCTCGGGGATACGTCCTACAACAGGCACTCCGTCTCGGGGAAACGTCCTACAACAGGCACTCCGTCTCGGGGAAACGTCCTACAACAGACACTCCGTCTCGGGGAAACGTCCTACAACAGACACTCCGTCTCGGGGATACGTCCTACAACAGGCACTCCGTCTCGGGGAAACGTCCTACAACAGGCACTCCGTCTCGGGGAAACGTCCTACCACAGGCACTCCGTCTCGGGGAAACGTCCTACCACAGGCACTCCGTCTCGGGGAAACGTCCTACCACAGGCACTCCGTCTCGGGGATACGTCCTACCACAGGCACTCCGTCTCGGGGATACGTCCTACTACAGGCACTCCGTCTCGGGGATACGTCCTACAACAGGCACTCCGTCTCGGGGAAACGCCCTACCACAGGCACTCCGTCTCGGGGAAACGTCCTACCACAGGCACTCCGTCTCGGGGATACGTCCTACAACAGGCACTCCGTCTCGGGGAAACGTCCTACCACAGGCACTCCGTCTCGGGGAAACGTCCTACCACAGGCACTCCGTCTCGGGGATACGTCCTACCACAGGCACTCCGTCTCGGGGATACGTCCTACAACAGGCACTCCGTCTCGGGGATACGTCCTACCACAGGCACTCCGTCTCGGGGATACGTCCTACAACAGGCACTCCGTCTCGGGGAAACATCCTACAACAGGCACTCCGTCTCGGGGAAACGTCCTACCACAGGCACTCCGTCTCGGGGAAACGTCCTACCACAGGCACTCCGTCTCGGGGAAACGTCCTACCACAGGCACTCCGTCTCGGGGAAACGTCCTACCACAGGCACTCCGTCTCGGGGAAACGTCCTACTACAGGCACTCCGTCTCGGGGATACGTCCTACAACAGGCACTCCGTCTCGGGGAAACGCCCTACCACAGGCACTCCGTCTCGGGGATACGTCCTACAACAGGCACTCCGTCTCGGGGATACGTCCTACCACAGGCACTCCGTCTCGGGGATACGTCCTACCACAGGCACTCCGTCTCGGGGAAACGTCCTACAACAGGCACTCCGACTCGGGGATACGTCCTACCACAGGCACTCCGTCTCGGGGATACGTCCTACAACAGGCACTCCGTCTCGGGGATACGTCCTACAACAGGCACTCCGTCTCGGGGATACGTCCTACCACAGGCACTCCGTCTCGGGGAAATGTCCTACCACAGGCACTCCGTCTCGGGGAAACGTCCTACCACAGGCACTCCGTCTCGGGGAAACGTCCTACCACAGGCACTCCGTCTCGGGGAAACGTCCTACCACAGGCACTCCGTCTCGGGGATACGTCCTACAACAGGCACTCCGTCTCGGGGAAACGCCCTACCACAGGCACTCCGTCTCGGGGATACGTCCTACAACAGGCACTCCGTCTCGGGGAAACGTCCTACCACAGACACTCCATGTCGGAGATACGTCAACCAGCGACACTCTGCATCGGGGAAACGTCCAGCACAGACACTCCGCATCAGGGAAACGTCAACCAGTGACACTCTGCATCGGGGACACGTCTACTAAATCGCTTCGGATCAGAGCACCGACCGTCCATGTCGTAAAAAGGGCAGTGCACCCCAAAAAGTGGGAACCAAAGCAAGTCGCCTCCACGCGAAAGAAGATCCATCAATTTCATGCACACGACCTACATATGCTGTGTGCATTTATTGATGGGGGGCAATTTGTTGGGGTAAAAATTTACACCCCGGTTGACCGAGTCAAAGTCAAGGTCAACCCCCAAGCTAGGTGAGCCCAAGCCCAGGTCAAGCGGGCCCACGCCCAAATCGAGCCCGCAGCCAGCGTCCCCATGCCAACAACAAAATCATGTAATAAATAATTTTTATGTAATTGTTTATGCATGAATGTGGGCATAAAGCCAATATTTTGTAAGCCCATGGCTTATGTGCAAAAATGAAATGGCACATGTGCCATGGGATGGCTAAAATGCCATTTTTGTAAAGCCCAAGGGGCTATATGTAAATATGTAAGCCTATATAAGGCAAAATGATGATGAATAAAATAACACCTTTCATTCTCTCCACAAAAATTAGAGCTGAGCTCTTTCTTCCTTCTTCAAGGTTCTAAAACCTTCTTTTTTCTCTTGAATTAAATCAAGAGTTTTACTCTTCCTTTTTCAAAACTAAATAGTTTTACACCACAAAACCCACAAAGGGGAACTTGGATCTGCCATTAGATCTCAGAAAGGAGAGATTTTGAGATCTCACATCTCTTGATCATCAAGATCCAGCAAGCAACAGGAGGAAGAAGAAGAACCCTTCCATTAACCCAACAAAAAAAAAAACACTCAGGAGTCTAACTCCTCTTTGATTTCTCTTCAGAGAAATCTTTTTAGGCTAAAAGCCTGTTGTGTGCGCAAGTCGCCCGCGTGCCGACACGTGGCGCGCGCGCTTGCGCAACTGCGCAAGTGCGCAAGTCGCCCGCGTGCCGACACGTGGCGCGCGTGCCGACACGTGGCGCGCGCGCTTGCGCAACTGCGCAAGTGCGCAAGTCGCCCGCGTGCCGACACGTGGCACGCGCGCTTGCACAACTGCGCAAGTGCGCAAGTCGCCCGCGTGCCGACACGTGGCGCGCGCGCTTGCGCACCTGCGCAGTTGCGCAAGTCGCCCGCGTGCCGACACGTGGCGCGCGCGCTTGCGCAACTGCGCAAGTGCGCAAGTCGCCCGCGTGCCGACACGTGGCGCGCGCGCTTGCGCAACTGCGCATCCCTTGGATATCTTTTCCCCCTCTTTTGTGTACATATATACACATATACACATGTATACAAATTTATACATACACGTACTCCACGACACTGTCCCTGTTAGAAAAAAATTTCTAACGGGGCGCTGCCCCGCACCCCGCAAGGGGGCTGCTAGCCCCCTTGACCCCAGCCCGCTATCCGGGTAGCGGGACCCCCGTAAAAACTCTGCGTGGCTCCCGATATATCCAAACCCCCCTTTCAGAACTGAACACACGCACACTGCACATTGAGTTCGCATGACCAGTTTAACCCGTTAATCGGAGGTTCCCTCGCCCCAAAGGCGATGGGTAATTAACGGCGGCTTAGTCCGCGGCTGCCGGAGATTCGGATCCCCACAATCATTAAACCCCGGCCTATCCTAGGCAGGGGGAATCTGTAGTACGCCTGACAAGCGCGCGCGTATTTCCATCTCAATGGGGTGACGAAAAACACCCTACAGTTCCAAGCAAAATTAGGGTGATTCCTCAAATCTTGAGTATATGAGGAAGAAGAAAGATCGTTTCGAGGTCTTTCCTGAAATGCATCATTAGTGTGACCTTAAAACGGTGCATTCAAAAGACATTCTTCCATCAAATATGATGGGTTTGAACAGCAGCCACACACGGTTTTGGGAAGTGTGTATTGGTTTAGGGAGGCTGAAGAGATTTTGTTTTCTATAGTGTCGAGTTTCCTTTGTATTGTGGCCATTTTGGCTCTCATTATGACGGAAATATCGAGCTGGTTGACATCTTCCCTAGACGGTGGTGGTCTAACACTTTCCCATTGTAATGTGTTTTGAGCTAAATCTTCTAGGTATTTCCAAGCTTCACCATCATCTTTAGACAGGAATTGGCAATGACACATGGTTTCAAGCATCTGTCTAGTAGTGAGATCAATACCCTCATAGAGAATTCGACACAAATCCCATCTGGAGATTCCGTGATGAGGACATTGGATAAGAAGATCCTTGAACCGTTCAAAGCATTTCCAAAATGGTTCATTGGGAAGTTGGGTAAATTTGAAGATTTCGCTCCGAACACGGCTGGTCTTGTGATCGGGATAAAATTTCTTTAGGAATGCTTTTACAAATTCATCCCATTTTGAAATAGATTGTGCGGTTGTATTGTAAAGCCACTTCTCGGCTAAATCGTACAAAGTGAATGAGAGAAAACGTAAACGCAAAGCATCCACAGACAGTTGTGACGTTCCAATCATTGCGCATATGTTTTCAAATTTGGAGATAAAAACGTATGCGTCTTCAGAATCAAGACCATGAAATTTGGGTAACAGTTTGATGAATTGAAGATTGATTTCAAAATTTTTCCCGTTGGCAGGTGATATAGAAAGATAGGTGGGAAGGGGAACACGTGAAGGATAGCATCTCTCTTGGAGAGAAATGCGTGGAAGATTCTGCGCACCTGCGGGCGGTGGCAGAGTGGTGTAAAAGTTTGATGGAAATCCGTCCATCGCGGTGGTGGTGGGAAAAAGGAAATGTAGAAATACCGACTTTGGGGTCGATGGGGGAAAACGCGGACAAGACGGGCATTAGAATCCCGTGTCCAGCCGAGCTTGCACTAAAGGGTTTAGCATAAGTGGCAGCGTTGTGATAATTAGGGAAAAGATGTAGTAGTGTTTGTTTTGAAAAAGATACGGATTTTTCAAAAAAATGCAAATCACAACAATGCACAAGCAACCCTAAGTCTAATGGTCACCTAGGTTAAGTCTCTAGACCGCTCCTAACTGCCAGAAGACAATTCGCAAGATCAATCCTCTACTGCCTCTTTGTCTCTCCTGTAGTCAGGTAAGTACCAGGTAAGTGGGAGGTTCTCCACTACGTAAGTAGTGGGCCTAATTAAGTAACCATTTGCCTTAGACACCACAAAAGAAACGCGGATAAGCAATAGATTACCCACGACCTTCTCCTGTCCTAAGTGAGCGTGACGGTCCTTAGAGTCATGTCTAGATATTTTTTAATTAATGAGGGTAATGCGGATGCAGTTTTGTGATTTTCGGGGCTTAGGAAGGGTAATGAACTCCCCACCTAATCTGAATTTGGTGTTTGACCCTTAATTTCCATATTAAAAAATGCAAACAACCAAGATCAAACACGCACAATTTTTATTTTTGCGGCGCTGCGAATTTTTGCAAAGAAACCTGCAGATATTTGTTAATGGAGCAGATTGAGGAAAAGATAAGAAAGTCAGAGAGGACCTGAGAAATTTTCGTACAGCGATGTTGCAGGATCGCCGCGGATCCGCCGCGGGAATCAGGTATTTGCCGCGGAAACGCGGTCCTATGATGAGATCGCTGCACAGAATTTTGTGCAGAAGCTAATGTTGCTTCACTGAGCTCTCTGGAATATTCACAATATTTTTCCTCTTGCTCCACAGATTGCAGATTTCCTCGCAACAAATCACAACGAATCGTTTAGTGTTTGTGCGAATTTAGATCTAAAAATTCTGATGGAATAAATTTTTCAACTCAAATTTTAAAAACGAACAAATTAGCACACTATCTCCGGCAACAGCGCCAGTTGATTGAATTGAACTCTTCGTGTGTCGTGTTTTGAAAATGTATAAAGATCACAATCAAAGAAATTTGTAAACCGCAATCAATAACGGTGTCAATTGTAGGTTCGTTAGCGAGTGCGGATCGTCCACAGGGAACGTGTGATCCGTTCGAATTTGATTTAGATGAATTGAAAATTAAAGAAAAGAGAAAAAGACAATTCAATTCAAGATTTAAAAGTGAATTTCAAGAATTATTAAAATCTAGATCTAATAACAAGAAAACTTAAAATCAAGAATCAAGAATTGATGATATCCAATCGAATTAGGTTTCAAGAATCGAAGTGAGGCTCGTAGGAATCGATCGAATCTATAGACGTGATGAAAACTAGCGATTACGTTTTCTTATCCATTAATGATTTGATGCTAGATCGATGACGATCAACGAGAATTAGGGATTTCTTGCGGAAACTAGGGTTTCATCATCTATCCCTTGTCCTTTCGTTGATTTCATTCATACTCTAGCCTCTACTAAATTCAAGTATCGATCGTGGATCGCTAATTAAGAGCGAAAACATTCAAGAAAGCATCGCTCGAAACTAGGTTGTCGATATTTCAATTTACAAGAGTTTACAAAACTTATAGGAATTAAGAATCGTTTCAAGATTTGTAACATCATCATCTATTGATTCTCTCGACTTCTTCACGAGCGGAGTTTTTACTCAAGCATCATATCAAAGAACACAATCAAGAATCGAGATCTAATCATGATGCTCAAATATAAAAGTAAGCAAGATAAAGAATTTCACCTTTTATTTATCAACAATTTTGTTACAATTCTCTCAAGATCAACAATAAGGAAAGAACTCGATCGTCAATTTAGCTCTGCATCGTCTCCGTGAGTCGTGGATCGTCTTGAGGATCACTTGCTCGGTTGAAGATCGACTTCGCTTATAAAAGGTTGAAGGCTTCTTGCTTGAATTATACTCGGAGATCTTGAATTTGGCTTTGGTGATTGGATTAGGGTTAGGGTTTGAATGCACAAGTTGTGTCACTCAACTTATGGGTGTTTGGCTCAATTTTCAACAACCCATGAACAACCGCTTTAGGGTCCCTTTTATAGCCTTAGGATTGGGATTAACTTCCTTTAGAAGCTAGGTTTAGTTTAGCTTCCCTTGTAAACTTGGTAGTTAGGTAGAAGGTTCTAGAGTTAGTTAGTTAAGGTTAGCTTCCTTCATAAGCTTGGAGGTTAGGGAGAAGCTTCTAGGCTTAGGTAGTTATGTGGCATGCTTTGGAAGCTTGAGGGTGTTTAGCTTGTACAAAGAGCTTTGCTGTTCTGACAGAAGCTTCTGGAGATTTCTGAAGTTTGAAGTGGCTTGAATGAGTGTACCATTGGAATAGAGAAACCTGAGACAAAGTATTGCTGACGTCACCATGAAGTGGCCGCGGATCCGCCGCGGGAAGGGGCATTCAGCCGCGGATCCGCGGCCCTTTTATGGCATCTGTGCTCCAAAATTCCTGATTTGCTTGATGTTGGCTTTAGTGATGTTTCCTGATGTGTGGAATCTTTTAAATATTTCTTGATCACTGCCAGATTACAAATCTTGGACTTAGCGCATTTTTATCAGCACTTTTAACAGTTTTGGCTCTTTTCCTGGAATTTCCTGCACAGATTCTCAAGACAAGTGTTGCGCTATATACAGATGATGCATGCAATGATAAACACTCAATTTCCCTCAAAGTGTCGGTTATAATACATAACACATGTTATTTGGTATTTTACAGATGTTTTGCTAATATGTGCTATATTAATACTGAACACCTCTAGATGAGTGCAAATGGTAGGGAAATTGATGTGTTAAAAATGCAATATTTTCGACTGATCATCAATTATCTGGTATCCTTATCATATCTCATGATCTGGGGTACTGATCTAAGTCTAGTACAAATCAATACCATCTATATAAATACAAATGCGTGTGTGAAACACACGTCCAAATGCCCGCTAAAATCTCGTGTCGTATCCCAAATACGAATCACATAATATCGCCGATCTCATGGCGCTATGCCCAATCTCATCGACTCATCTCCAATATCATACACTATCCTCATCATCCAGGTATAAGTATAACAAGCAAGCGTGTGTGTGTGGGTGTAAACCTATTCTAGGGTTCGCAACTAGGAAACTATACTAGTTCACTTCTAAACCCTAATCTATCCATAGTACACCTAAACACATCTAAAATATCCATATCACACTTAACGCTATCATACTTATATATATAGCATATATATAGTATACTAAATATCGAACTGCGGGGGTGCTATACGCTATCCATCCGACTTCCCCCGTAGATATAATCTACTCACCTTGCATCCTGCGTGTCGGTGTCGATGTCGCCTTCATCTTCTTCACCGTATGAAGACCTCAAGAAGGTACCTATAAGATAACACAATCGCAAATGCACATTAAAATCACATCGGGAAAACCAAACGACGCGCTAAGGCCTATAAGTTAGAACCTATGGACTACGCTTTCAAAACCATCAAACAACCCTCGATGTCGTCGTGCAAACGTCAAGTGATCGAGGTAAAACACAAATACGCAAATCCAGAATTTAAAATACGCAAAACGAAACTCCGAATCAAAACAGCAACTCAGGAAAAAGGCTCCAGATTCGATCTTAGGTCAAATTGATCAATTTTGCATATACCATGGGTCTAGTTTACTGGAGATGGGGCCATGGAAGAAACACGAACCCAAATGGGCCAGGTCTGGCCGCAATTTGCGGCCAGAGGGATTAAATCTGCGGCCAGAAATAGGAGTTAGGGGCTGGGGTTTTGGTGGTAGCTTCCTAGGTGCCTGCATGTATCCCTGTCCTTGCAAAATAATTTTTAGAGTCTCCGAGTGATAGCAGATTTCATTTAGCGCTCACAGATTCCACAATTTCCCGATATCGGCTTTTCTAAATCCGTATTCCGGAGTTCTAGTCTCTGTTTTAGGCCTGAATTCTAGCACTAGAGGTTTTGTGTGGTCTCTACTGAGCTTAATTACACATCACAACCCAAAGTTTCTATAAACCCTAACTAGAGTTTTCAAAGTTCACCCAAACCACACGATATCGATTCTAATCTAACATGGGGGTAAAAGTAATGGAAATTCTAAGCTAAAGGTTCAGAAAATATCTTTTTTGGCAACTCAAGAATTTTCTTGAGTTGCTCAAAGTCCTCAAAATCTTCTCTTTCTTGGTCCATGGGATAGCTAGTGAACTTGTGCATCTTTTTTGTGAAATGTGGTTTGGGTTTTGAAGTGTTTAGCATGGAGTTTTAGGAAGAAGAAGAGGGGAGGGAGAAGGAGCAACAATTGCAGTAGAGAATGAAGAGGAGAGGAGAGGAAATGGTGAGGGAATGGCCAAGTCTAAAGTCAAAGATAAACCCTTGCCTTTCTCTCTCTCACCCATACCTATATATTATACTCTTTTCCTTCTCTTTTCTTTTCTTTTCTCCTCTCTAATAAATCAATAAACATGATATAAAACATGTAGGAAAGCCATGGAAATAAATGTAACAAGTGTAAAAATGATATGGTGCATGTTTTGCACAAAATATGCTAAAAATCCGATTAGCGATTTTTAATCACGATTAGCACTAAATTAGCATATAATTAATCATAAAAACTTAAAATTTGCATAATTCACATAAAACACCATTTTCTAATAATTTCTATAATTTTCCATTTTTTCCCAATTTATCAGTATTTAATTATATCTCCTTATTAAAATATTCAATATTTTATTATATTTTATTATTAAATTATAAAAAATTCTCCAAAAATAATATTTTATTTTTTTGAAATGTTACAATGTTCTAGGTCAACTAACAAGTTCTGACTAGTTGAAGCACAATAACTACTTGTTGTTATTGAGCATTTTTCGCAGACATTCTATAGCAAAAATAATATTAGAACTTCAATTCATCGGTAGAAAATGACTATCCAATTACTTATGTAATAATGAATAGAATATAAGATGATATTTAGATAGTTAAGATTAAAATTTATAAGATTACCTATATTTGAATAAAAGCATGCAACAACTGTTGGGCACTCTTTCAACTTAACCCGTATTTCGATTGTTTCGAATGAGAATATACATTTAAATGTTTTTTTGGAATACTTGGCTATATATAAAATATTCCTTTTTATCATTTAACCATATATACTTTTGATAGTAAATAGTAAGGAAGATAGAAAGTTAAGCAATAGAAAAATTAGTTTTGGGTTAATTTTTCTAATCACGTGGAATACTTAGTATTTTGTTTTTTCTTTGCAAAAATTGTATCAATTTTACCATTTAAACTGAAAATTAGATTGGAAAATCATCATAGAAATTTTTTATGTAGTGCTTGAGAAAGGCAAATATTTACTTTTTTTCATTGAGAAAATACTTTACCTATTCACATGGTAACTTAAGCATTTACTAATTTATACCGAAAAAAGTTAAGAATGAATATTAAACTATTGTGTAAGTAAAGACTCACGGCTTCATTTTTGCTCCATCTTACGAACGAAACTTCTACTTCAATATTCACAAACGGTTCAAATAATATATATATATATATATATATATATATATAATTGTTGGATGTAGATGAATCTAAATTTTGAACAAAATATAAATTTTGAAATCGTGTCCCGCATGGCGTGGGGGCCTTGTTAGTCTAGTGTAAAGTGTATATAATGTTATATCTGAAAAGTGGTTAAATCTGGGCCGAGTATCGGTATTTTCTGCATAAAATGTGAAACTTTTAAGCATGAAGACTATTAAAGGTGTTCTGACTTATGCATCTTTACTTGATCTTTGTTATTTATAGTTTTTTTCTGGTTATTGAGTGAAACACTCAGTTGATATCGAAACGTTCAGTTACTAATAGGAAAGTCGTACAAGCAATGTGTTGTTCCTGTCCTCGTTTCTTTCCGCTAAACCTTATCTCGTTCCTAACTTTCCACCACCGCCAGAGTGTGTAAGAGAGGAAAGATCGTAAGAAACGAAGACCATTCTCTTTCCCCCTACTTTTGAGCCATCCTTCCAGCTATTCAATAGAAAACGGTGTGAATTTGAGCTTCCCATCGAGCCAGAATACCACAAAATTTGCAGAAAGGTGTGCAGTCATTAAAAAGGTGTTGCAAGGATTCTTGGCGATTGCCCGTACACATAACACAAGTACCATCCACAAACCCTTGGTAGCTAACCAGGCCGCCGTCGGTTTTGCCGTTGCAAGAAACACCATATGAACTACCAAACTCGACTAGTCGTGTGAAGAATAGCAGGAATAATAGGTCTTTGCGACATAGTTCAAATTTTCCTTTTGATATTATAACCTTCACCAACCATGTAGGGTTCGCTACCTTGCTGTCTAGGGACGTCGACGATTTGGGGCTGCCAATTATCAATTTCAGTTCTAAGCGACTAAGGTAGGGCCAAATACAAAGCAGAAACTCTCATCTCCTCCACCATAATGTTGTCCACACAGTTGACATCGATCTCAATTAGGTAAACACACAACGGTTTTGGTCGCGGCCAGCAATCAAACCAAAATAAAACTATCATGCCCCACTTCCTAAAAGACCGTAGCGAGGACGTAACCAAGTCCGCAACGTAATTATACCGAGAGAGTAACTCGACTCGATACAATTACGTTAAGCGTAAGTATGCAGGGAATATATAATGACAAGAAGTAAAAAAACTTTATTTCATCAACTCAACATTTATTACATAACATGTTCGACATCAAGTTATTACATCAATAGAAAGGCAGGAATAAAAGCAAGCCCTAAACAGATGGGCGGACAAGAACACGATGAAAACTAAGATCCTAATAGTTGGTAGATAGGTGGGTGTAATCTTCTTCCATAGCTTCAATCTCTGCCACGTCAGCTCCATTCTCTTCTCCCAGCCCTAGCGAACATTATGGGAGGAAGAGAGAGAGAGAGAAACATCCTTCAAAGAGTTTAACTCAAGAAGGATTCTCAAGAGGAGAAAGCGTAATATAAAAGATTTGTGTATTAGTGTCACGGTGTGCATGTAAGAGTGTAGGCAAAATAGTATCGTTAGGTATATAAATCAAGTGTAGTTGTCACGCCCTGCTTCCCAAAAGACGAGAAGTGAGAATGATAAGCCCACGACGTATTTACATCGAGAAGCACGCCTTCTCGATATGAATATGATAAGCATCTGGTTTAAACAGAATAAATAATTAAAGAATTTAAAATTCAACTATATAAATAAAGCATCCAACATCATTTATTACATAGCCCAAAAAAGAGGTTATATTGAAAATAAAAGTTCTAAAATGAAGCCTTAAACATATGCCACAATGAACTGGAAGAGAAGATGAAAGCTCAGCTTGGGAAGAAAGATATTGACCGTCCTCCTCACTTTACTCGATCTTATACTGATCCTCATCACCTATCTCTGCAACACCTGATAGACCAAGAAGAAAGAAAACAAAATGGAATGTCCGTTAGTGAACTTGTGCTCGGTAAGTACCAAATTATAAAAATAAAATAATAATTTCTATTTAAGTAAGAGCAACATAAAGTACACAAGAATGATAACACAGGAGATAAAGATAAGCAATGCATATGAAAGGAACACTTAACAGATAAGAGTAGTTCTAGGGATGCATGGCAATGTCATAATGTAATTCTAGCAACTTTAACATGTGTTTTACAAGCATGACAATCGAGAATATAACAGTAATATAAATGCAATATAATAGAATAACATAGAAGCATGGAAAATGACATATCACGAACAAATGAAGATGGAAAAGTCATTAATAGACGGGTTCTCTATTCGAATGTGAGTTAAGGCACGGTGTTTTCAACCGCGTCATAAGATTTTAGTTAATAATGTACTTTTCTGGCTACATGCCACAAAAAAAGAGATTCATGAGATAATAATAATAATAATATACCGCTCCAGTTCGGTATCACAACAAAACAGATCTACAGATTCATGTAAGGGACTTCGAAACAATTGAACGACTCATACTTAATTACCCCAACACCTCCGGCAAATATTTGGTCAATTCTAATTATAAATTAACACGGGTCTATAAATACATGCAATTGGTTCAGGTTTATAAGAGATTCAAGGATTTATGGTTTCAAATAGTCACGGAGTCATGTATTCACGGAGTAATGTATAATTCAAGATATAATGCAAAATATCCGTATACACCTAAAGCATGAAGTTGCAATCATGGCAACTAATAAAAATAAGAACACCACATAACATTATCTTCATCATCGCTCTCCATGTAGGTGATGCACCCAAGCAAGCGTAAAGGAGAACCCTTCCATACTTACTTCTGCTATCCTTTAATCCAAGTCCTCCTTGATCAATCGGTGAATAAGTTGTATTCCAATTAACCATGCTCATCTTTCTGTGCCCCCAAATAATGGATCGCATAATGCCGTCTATTTTGTGGAAGAAACCTTGAGGAATGAACATAGACCGAAACTATGGTGTTCAAACACATTCGGATCCAAGCTATCCATTTGTCGCCGTATCCCTTTTTCATCATGACTCAAAGAAGAAAGTACCAATTGGCTCTGTCTTATGTCTTCTTGAGATCAATCTTAGCAATAAATGAATTCCTGACCGTAGATTTATTTTCGGAAATAGGGTGCCATATCTCCTGGACAATGGTGATCCCGTCAACGATGTCCTTATATGGTACAAAACCCATCTTCTTGCTCAAGATAGTTTCAGAAATAATTCATCTCCATCTGTTAACCAACATTCGGGCCAAAATTTTGTAATTTGTGTTGCACAAACTAATCGGTCTATAATCTTTCGGTTCAATCGCCGTTTCGAGATTAACGTGATGATTGTTTCGTTCCAGGCTAGCGGGATGAAGTTCCTAGTGAGCATGTCATCAAGGGCTGCAAGGAGATCGTGCTTAATCTTAGGGAACATTTGAGCATAGAAATCAGAGCCAAAACCATCCGACCTATTCATCCTCAACTTTTGTGTTAGGAGCTCTTTCATGTTGTCTGCGATTATCCTATGAACTATATCCAAACAAAGTGTTTGTGCATGCTGGTTATTTATAGTTGTGTTGCAATCTGAAAGCTTGCGTTTTTTTGAGAAATGTGGATGTCAAAGATACGCAAGAAAATTAATCTTCTATTGGTCAATTAGCCAAATTTCCATATTTTTTTTGATGATTGACACTGTTCACGCTTTTTATTTTTTAACTTCGTCTACTCGTTGCTTATTCTCTATTTGTCCACAATGTCTACATCATCTTGGGAAACCCACTATTGTCGGTTTCAAGTCCGGATGAGAAAGAGTGAGAGTTGTGGTAGGCTTGTGACAGCCAACGTAAAACTTTGTCACATTCTATTACATGAACCACTATAAGAATATTGTTGGGGCGTCTCCTACTCAGCAACGTGCTATATCGGATCCCGGATGTAGTATTATGTATGTAAGAGCTTCTAGGTCGTCGTCCGGAAGCGGCGAGCTATATCGGACCCCGGGTGTAGTGTCAAATGAGTAAGCGTTTCATAGGATCCATCTAGACTCTTGGAACATAAGTTCCCTTACGGGTAGACTGATAGAATCAGTGGAGTCGATAATTAGGAGGAGAGTTAGTATTATGTGTTTGTAAGAAACTAAATGGGTAGGTGAAAAAGGTAGAGTTATAGCGCCCTGGGGTTATATGATTTGATATACGGATAGAGATAAAAATCGTAATGGAGTAGGAATAATCATAGATAAACTGTTGCTTGAGAATATAGTTGAGATTAGGAGAAAAGGTGATAGGATTTTACTAGTTAAGCTTATTCTAGGTGGGGAGATCCTTAATATTATTAGTGCTTATGCACCATAAATAGGTTTTTGATAATACTAGTAAGCGTCAATTTTGGGAGAATTTAGACGAGATGGTGTAAAGGATACAAAGTAGAAAGAAGTAATTTATTGGTGGGGATCTCAAAGGACATGCAGGTACTAATCGTAGTAGGTTTAATACTATCCATAAAGGTTTTGTTTTTGGACAGAGAAATGAAACATGCAACTCGATTTTAGTTTTGCCTTGTCTTATGACTTGAACTTCGTGAATACTTGGTTTAGGAAAAGAGAGTCTTATTTGATCACCTTTAAGAATGGATCGATGCTAGTCAAATTGACTTTTTTCTGACTAGAAGGATAGATAGAGATTGTTGCATCGATTGTAAGATAGTGCCAGATGAGAGTATAACTATTCAACATAGACTTTTAGTTCTATATGTCTGTTTCAGAAGAATACATGGGAAGATTAGACATAAGATAGACCCTATAATTAAATGGTGGCGACTGAAGGAAGGTAACAAAGAAGCCTTTGTAGATCGTGTAGTTCAAGGGCTGATTGGAAGTACGAAAACGATTCAGACACAATAGGAAACAAGATGGCTAGTTGCGTTAAGAGGGTAGTTAGAGAACTACTTGGTGAGTCGAGGGTTGGTGCTCCACCATTTAAGGACACCTCATGGTGGAATGAAAAAGTAAAGGCTGCTATTAAAATCAAGAGAAATTCTTATAAAGATTTGAAGAAGAGTAAATATGTAGAGAGATTTGAGAAGTATAAGACAACTAAAGATAAGGTTAAGAAAGCTGTTCGGGAAACTAAAACTAAGGTTTACAAAGATGTGTACGAGAAGTTGGACACCAAGGATACTGAAAATGATATATACAGGATTGCTCGGATGAGAGAAAGGATGACCAGAAACTTATGAACGGTGAAGTGTGTCAAAGATGAAGATAAAAAAGTTTTAATTCGAGATGATGATATCAAGAAAAGGTGGAGAGATTATATTGACAAGTTGTTTAATGAGAGCTTTACTAAGGATTTGGATGAGCTTGTCATTCAATCTCAAGATATAAACCATGATTTCCTGCGTAGAATAAGAATACCTGAGTTTACAGAGGATTTGAAGAGGATGAAATTAAGGAAAGTTGTTGTTCCAGATGGAATTCTTATGGAGATGCTTATGACAGATAGGTGTTAAATGGCTGATGGACTTGTTTAAAAAGATTTGACAAACCAAAAATATACCGAATGAGTGGAGGAAGAGTACCCTTGTATCTCTTTAGAAGAACAAGGGTGACATTCAAAGTTATCCAAACTACCGTGGAATAAAACTCATATGTCACACCATGAAGCTTTAGGTAAGAGTGATTGAACATAGGCTAAAGCAAGATGTTAAGATTGTTAGTGATATATGCCCTAGAGGCCATTATTGTATCATACTGGTTTGTATATTAAATATTGGAAGCTTGGGATATACACGGATATAGTAGCAGTTTTGCTCGAAATGGTACTATGTTACCTGGTTTGTTTCTACCTCAATATATGCATGTGTTTCTTTTAGCATATCGCTTATACATATTGGTAGAGCCCTTACGATCTTTGCTTGATTACCAGCGTTGCGATGACAGTCACACTAGTGGAGGCTGGGTAGTCTATAAGCACATTCTTATACAGGTCCCTAGTCCCAGGATTATCGAGACGGGGCATCGATACTCCAGAGTAGACTAGTGTATACGCTTCTCATCCCAGCAGAGGAGATGGTCTGTCTCACAGCCATTAGTACGCCGTACTGGAGATAGTATGCAGGTGCTCATTGGGTTATGAGTACACTGGACATGACTCGTAGGGTGCTGCTGGTGGGTATTATACCTATCGTCGGGTAGCAGTTCCCAGGTGACATGAGTACAGCTTAGTCCGTCGACTTGACACTGCTACTTTGCCTCGAGTGTGTTCCCACTGTTGTTAGATTATTACCCTACCATGACTCAAAGGAGTCGTGCAAACAGGTAGTAGTTGGGTGCAGTCCCGAATCACTTGGAGGAAGTGGTGGTTAGATAGAATTCATCTCTCCCGGTATTGGGGGTTGATATCGCGCTGTATTCGGAAAGCCATTACACAAAGTCCCTGGCCAGGGCAAGCGAGATTTACTGGTAGGTACTGAAAGGTTATGCTAACGCCCTAGCCATCTCCCGTGACCGATTGCGGAACAAAATTTTTCATAACGGTTAAAACTTGGCGTTAGTGTAACCCTAAACCAGATCTTTACCATAAACCTAACTAGCTACAAATGATTTCTATCTACTATGATAGAAAGTTATACCATGAGAATCAAGTTCTTCGGGTCTTCAATCCTCTCCTCTAACTCCTCGAAGGAAGTACGGATCGTGCTTGAACTTCGGCCACCTCGCGTTAAAGATGATCCACCCGAGAGTTCCGACTTTGAGCTCCTACCTCCAAAATAAGGTAACTATGTTACTTAGCTTACTAATCTAAGTAGCCTAGAGTGTGTAGAGTGTGAAGATGGATTAGTTTGTCTCTTAGAACCCTAGGTTTCTCAACTCATGAGACATTTAGGGTTTATAGGAAGAAGAAGATCTCTTGAGAAAAAGAAAGTGAAGAAAAAATGAGCTTGGATAAAAATGAAGCCTTACTCTCTCTTGAGAATAATGAAGCATATAATATTTGATGAGATAAAAATATCTCACAAATTTCTCTATACTTCAAAATATCTATTTTGTCAAGTGAATGACTCACCATCCATTTGCAAAATATCTCCACCTCATTTTCCTCCACCCAAATTAGGTTTTAATTCATAAAAGAAAATCAAAACCCTAATTAGGCATCTCCTTCTAGAAGCTTTCCTGAGAAATTACGAGAACGCCTCTCATCCGTATATATATACCCACATCCGTATTCCGAAGAATACGAATACAATGAGACGAAAATAATCCATCAATATAATACTAGTATCCGGCTTAAACGAAAGCCCACTAGTATTATCCGCCCGAACATCACACGTGCACAAGTATATGTATGTGATCGAAGCCCTGCCGTAAAACCATACGGCCTCTACATCGTTTCGCCCGAAGCAGCGAAACCCTCTGTGTGGGACTCTAAAGACTCGACAGTACGCTGGCAGTGGGTTTAATCACAAGCACGTCAGCGACACTATCTGTATGTTACGGCTACCTAGGTACCTGTTAAAAAGGAAGGCCGACGAGCAAACTCATCCAAACTCCTACTGAGCCTATCCGTGACAATATCCGTACAGTCCGGTCTCTTCGTCAAAGAGTATCGCATACCGGGTCTAGGGGGTGCTAAACGTCAGATTCCAATAACCCGATAAGTCGTGCTGATGTGGCTCAGGACCAATCCGGGAAACTACTGATTAACCTATCAGTAAATCCCAACTGCCTTGGCCAAGGTCTTATGGTCCTGACCAATCGAACACTGTGTGATATCGACTCCCAATACCGGGAGAGACGAATCCCCAAAAATCGCTCACTGCCTCTATATTGCTCGGGACTGTACCCAACTAAAACCTGTTTGCACGACTCGGTAGAGCCGTGGTAGAGTAGTGATCAAAGCACATTGGAAACTCACACGAGACAAATGACGATCTCAGGTCCGAAAACTAACCCGTACACATGTCACCTGAGAACTTCCATCTGACGATAGGTATAGTACCATCTGGATATTCTCTGCGAGTCCATCTAGTGTACTCACACCCAGTGAGCACCTGTATACGATCTTAGGTGCATCTGACCAATGGCTGCGGGACCAACCATTGCCCCTTGTCGGGGCTAGAAACGTATACAATAGTCTACTCTGGAGTATCAATACCCAGTCTCGATACTCACGCGACTAGAGACCATTTAAGGATGTACTTATGGACTACCCTGCTCCTACAAGTATGATTGCCATCATAACACAGGTAGTCAAGCAAGATCCTACGGGCTTTATCAACATGTAAACGCAATATGTAATAACATGTATAATATATGCCATGTTAAGATAAAGTCAAACCATAATAGTATATCACTGTATCAAGTCTTTATCAATATGTGCAAGCTGGATAAAGTATGAATAAAAACAAATACACATATCCTGATAAAAGACAACCGAAACAATATACTATATAACTGATCAAGAATGTCCTGTACATACATATCTTTAGCATTCGCATGTATGCATATACAATAATGGCCTCTACGGCATACATATCCAACAATCTCCTACTTACACTAAAGGCCAGTAATTGGTGTACCGCATACCTAACGTCTGCACTAAGGCCAGCTGCCGGCGTACCGCATACCCAATAGCTCAAAAAGTCGCTCGAACCGCGCTTGAGGGAGGGCCTTTGTAAATGGATCCGCCGTGTTTTCTTTAGTGTCCACTCTCCGCACCTCGATCTCCTGGCGATCAATGATCTTCCTGATCAGGTGATACCGCCTTAAGATGTGTCTGGATTTCTGATGGGACCGTGGTTCCTTCGCTAAAACTATAGCCCCATTGTTATCGCAATACAAAGGTATCAGATCAACAATGGACAGAACCACCTGAAGTTCAGCAATGAACTTGTTCATCCAGACTGCTTCTTTTGCGGCATCGCTGGCAGCAATGTATTCAGCCTCCATCGTCGAGTCTGTGACGGTGTCCTGTTTGGAACTCCTCCAACACACCGCCCCTCCATTGAGGGTAAATACAAAACCCGAGACAGACTTATTGTCATCCTTATCACTCTGAAACCTTGAATCGGTAAAGGACTCGACCTTCAGGTCTCCATTACCGTAAACCAGGAACATCTCCTTAGTCCTTCTCAGGTACTTGAGAATGTTCTTCACAGCTGTCCAGTGGTTCTCACCTGGGTCTGACTGATACCGGCTCACCACGCTTAGCGCGTAAGCTACATCTGGTCTTGTACATAGAATCACATACATTATAGATCCTACCGCCGAAGCATAGGGTATAGTGCTCATGCGAACCCTCTCCTCGTCAGTCTTGGGAGACATCTCCTTGGAGAGGGTGATTCATACAATGCGGGTATGTTACCGCTCTTAGAATCTTCCATACTAAATCTCTTTAGTACGGTCTCTATGTACTTGGACTGCGAAAGTCCCAATAATCTCTTGGATCTATCTCTGTAGATCTTGATCCCCAGAATGTACGAGACATCACCCAGGTCCTTTATGGAGAACCTTTGCGACAAGAACAGCTTGACCGATTGTAGCATAGGAATATCATTTCCTATCAAAAGAATGTTGTCCACATACAAGACTAGGAATACGACAGTTCGTCCTACAATCTTCTTATAAATACACAGCTCATCCCCGTTCTTGATGAAGTCAAATTCCTTGATAGTTTCATCAAAACAGATGTTCCATCTTCGCGATGCCTGCTTTAATCCATAAATGGATTTAACCAACATGCGCACCTTCCCACTGCTCCCACTTTCTACAAAACCTTCTAGCCGATCCATATAAACGCACTCTTCCAAACTTCCGTTTAGAAAAGTCGTTTTTACGTCCATCTGCTAGATTTCATAGTCATGGAAGGAAGCAATGACAAGTAGGATCCGAATGGATTTGAGCATAGCCACTGGAGAAAAGGTTTCGTCATAGTTCACTCCCGGTCTTTGACGAAAACCTTTCGCAACGAGTCTAGCCTTATAGGTTTCAACCTGCCCATCTACTGTTGGATATAGTGCCCTCAGAGTCAATTATTGGATCACAGGCACGTGATTGCAATGATTGAGGGAGAACCTATGCCGGTAGGACAGTCTTACTCGAAATGATTGTATACTATCTGGTTTGTCTTTATCATCGTGTACATGCTTTAGGTGACATTGTAGTTCACTATAACACGTTGATAGAGAATAGTATGCTACCATGATTTATCTTTATCATCGTGTACATGCTTTAGGTGACATTATAGGTCACTATTGCACGTTGATAGAGCCCTTAGGATTCTTGCTTGACGGCCAGCAGTATGATGGCGATCATATACGTGGGAGCTGGGGTCTATAAGCACATCCTTAAAAGGTCCCTAAGCGTGGGAGTTTTCGAGACAGGGCATCGATACTCCGGAGTAGACTAGTGTATACAGTCGAGACCCCGACGAGGGGCGGTGGCCGGTCTCACAAGCCATTGGTGTCAGTTGGTTCACCTAAGATATATACATGTGCTCATTGGATTATGAGTACACCGGATAGGAATCGCCGGGAACATGCTAGTTGGTATTTTACCTGACGTCAGATAGCAGTTCCCTGGTGACATGTGTACAGGTTAGTTCATCGACCTGAGATCGTTATTTGTCTAGTGTGAGTTCCCACTGTGCTTTGATTACTATGCTACCACGGCTCAAAAGAGTCGTGCAAATAGGTTTTAGTTGGGTACAGTCCCGAGCCACATGGTGGCAGTGAGCGGATCGACAGGGGTTTCGTCTCTCCCGGTATTGAGGGTGAGATCGCGCTGTGTCTAGGAGAGCCATTACACGAAGTCCTTGGCCAAGGCAGGAGATTTACTGGTAGGTATTCCAGTAGTATCTCAGGTTGCTCTGGGTTACACTCCGACACGACTTGTACCGCTTTGGGGGTCTGACTTTTACCACCCCCCTAGGCCCGCCATGCGATGCTCATAGACGAACGGACCGGACTGTATGGATATTGTCACTGACAGGCTCAGTAGGGTGTGAGGATGTGTTCGCTCATCGACCTCCCTTTTGGTCAATACCTGGTAGCCCGTTACGTACGGCTAGTACCTCTGACGTGCTAGTAGTTAAATCCACAGCTAAAATATTGACGAGTCTTTAGAGTCCCCCACAGACAGTTTCTCAAGTTTCGGGCGAAACGTTGTAGAGGCCGTATGATATATGGCAGGGTCCGATCATATACGTGCAGTAGTGCACGGATCATGATCGGACGGATCATACTAGTGGGCTTTGGTTTAAGCCGGATCCTAGTATTAGATCTGTTGGATTACTTTAGTCTCATCGTATTCGCATTCGGTCGGAATGCGGATGCAGGTATGTATATACAGGTGAGGGGTATCCTTGTGATCCGTCACGAGTTTACTTTAGATGTTGCCGTATCTTTTTATTGTTGTAAACATTTGGGTTAATGTTTACTTTGGTGAAAATAGTGAGCTTAATTCATGATAAGGTGCATTAATTGTGACATGGACATGCTTAGTGACTCATGGTCTCTTTTCTTGTGCTAATGTCACATTAGGATTGATTTAATGTGTTGATTTGATAAGAGGAGAGAGAGAGGGCAGCCATATGGCTAGTGTTTGCTCTTGTATATTCTCATTCTTACTCTCATTTTTATCAAAGCAACATATAAGAAAAAAAGAAAAGAAAGGCACTTCTTCTTCTTCTTCCTCTTGCTTCTTGAGCTCACCATTTCCACCAATGGCATCACCTTCAACCTCCATCCATACAATGGATGCAAGAGACAAAGTTGTCACACACATTCTCTACATCGCCTTGGACACGTCGGCTAGCGAACTTCGTGCCCGAGTTGGTTCGGACGAAGCGGGAGCCCGTAAAAAGACTCGATGATGTGGTGCCCTTCCGACGCGAAGACCGGAGATCGGAGATGCCGCAACGAGCTTGGGATGGTGGCCAAAGACTGAAGGACACAGATCGATCGGTATAGCTTTCCAACCCTTTCTCTAGTTGCTAGTTATAGGTTAATGGTTCGATCCGGGACTAAGCATGCGATATCGCCGGTTTCTAGTTTAAGAAAAGTTTTCGTTTCCGCATTTTGGCCTCGGACAGACGGCCGGAGCGCTACCGTAGTCTTACATGGTATCAGAGTCATGCCATTAACCTTTACTAGCTTGTTCTAACCTGTTTAAAATATCGATCGATCGAAATTTCCGAATCGTATTTCCATTTCTGTGTGCTTGCTGTCGAATTTCAAAAAGTTACAGAAAAAGTTTGGAGACCTAACTCCAAAATTACACCGCGGAACCGCCACGAAATGTCGCATTTGGCGGCTCTTCCGCGGCCCTTTTTGGGCTACAGTAACCCAAATTTTTTCTGGAGCTTTAATTCATGGAAATATGATTTTTGTGATATATAGTTTTGTCCCAGATTCATTTGAGTGCTGTATTTGCACTTGGGGCCCACTTCGGGAAGTTTTGTCGATCGGAATTTTAAATACGGTGGTTCACAGTGCTTACTTTATATCTGCGACCGTGAATGTCATTTGATCGGTAAATCTTGTCTAATTGCTATAGCCCTTTTAGACGGATTTGCGAACGTGACATTCACGTTGACGTTCTGTTTGTGCTGTGATGTTGCGGATTTGTCGTGGTGGATAGCCTGGATGCAATGGTAGTACAGTTTGGTTGTATTTGTACATTTGATATTGCGGGACGAGTGCCCGACATGTGGACTGCCGTCACTGCCTGTTTATATATTATTCTTTTGGGGCACGACCGGGCTGAGGTCGATGTACCCGTTGTATATTTTACTTTCTGTACTAGGATTACCCCATGGAGGGGTGCACAGGTAGCCGGGTTCTAGTGGGCAACGGGCCCACATCTCATGGTTTTAAGACGGAAGGGGCTTCACTCTAGAATTGGCGGGCTATTCGCCACACTCGTAGGGGGTATAGGTTGACCCAAGGAGGGGTGCTCAAGTTACCGGATTCCGTGAAGTGCTGGGTGGTCCATTCACGTTATTGAAGGGGGCTGCCTCGCTTCAGGTTTTGGCGGGTAACTTGCCGCGCCCGTAGGGGTCTACGATTTCATTGCATAGGCTATCCACACGACCAGGAGAACGTCGGGTTTCAGTAGCGACTCTATGAAACCCGGGGATCCCAAATTATCTGTATTGTTCTGTGATGCTTATTAAATCTCAGTGATGTTGCATTTTATCACGCCTTGAGCGAATATTATATATTGATATATATACTAGTAGATGTTGTATATGTTTTACACCTGCGCTAGTCCAGTCCCCGCTCTGTCGTTAGTTAAGTAACCTAACGGGTGATGACGGGACCCAGTGGCGAATGCGGATGGCATATACGTACATCGTATTTTCGTTCTTTATTGGTGTGATCAATTGATGGGATTGCGTTGATTCGGATCAATGCAAGCTAAACAAACCTATTCTGATGTTGTTGGAATATTTTTCAAAAAGCTGTTATTGTAAGGACGTTCTCTTTTGTTTTGCACAGTGGTATTTGGTTATGAATATCCAGCACCTCAGTCGACGAGGCAAGGGCCGAGATCCCTTCACCGGGAGTGACCCCTTGGACAGAAGTTTGCATCAGGGTAATAGCTTTACTATAGCCGATTGCCTTTTGTTTTGCATCGTGGTATTCAGTTGGAATATCCTGCACCTCATTCTACGGGGAAAGAGCTGAGATCCCTTCACTGGGAGTGACCTTTTTAGCAAAGGTTTTCGCCACTATATTTATAAAAGGTTATCCGGTTCCTTCAACGATATCAAGTTCATTACGTTAAAGGTTTTTCGCCAAAAACCAACCGTAGCCCTCCATCATTTCAGATTAGTATTGCTTAGTATTCGTGCTACGTATGTCGTGCTCAGCCGAGGCGTAGTGTGCGGTAGCTATGTAATGCTTTTCTGTCTTATGGATATGTGATTGGTTAGGACAGTCGTTGTTAGTTGTATGTATGCCCTAGTGGCCAGTATTGTACAGATGATGTATATTATATTGGATGCTTGGACATATATAGAGATGACTTTCTTGCTCGATATGATAGTATGCTATCTGATTGCTCTTTATCTTAACATGTATACTTGTCTCTTTATACTGTCTTAGAGTTACATGTTGGTAAAGCCTGTTAGTTATATGTATGCCCTATAGGCCATTACTGTACATTGGATGTATATTGTAGTGGATGCTGGGACATATATATAGGTAGGACTTTCTTGCTCAACATGATAGTACGCTATCTGGTTTCTCTTTATCTTAACATGTATACTTTCTGTCTCTCTGTTACATATTGATAAAGCCCTTAGGATGTGTACTCGACTTCCAGGACTATGATGCAGATCATACTAGTGGGGCCTGGATAGTCTATGAGTACATCCTTCAATGTTCCTAGTCGTGGGAATATCGAGACGGGGCATCGATATTCCAGAGTAGACTAGCGTATATCTTCTCGACCCATTGATGGGCGATGGATGATCCCATATCCATTGGTGTTTGACATCAGAGATGGTATGTGGGTGCTCAGTGGAGACTGGGTACACTGAACGGACTCACCGAGAACTCCCAGATGGTATTGTACCTCACGTCAGATGGCAGTTCTCTGGTGGCACTGGTATAGCTTAGTCTGTTGACCCGAGATCGTCATAGAGTCTTGTGTGTCTCCCCCTGTGCTTTGATTTCCACCATACCACGGCTCTACTGAGGCGTGCAAACAGATGGTTTTTGGGTACAGTCCCGATTCACATTGTAACGTTTTGAAAATCGTTTCGGTGAAATTTCGAAAAATCGGTAAAATAAGGGGGTTTTCTGTAAAAAGTCAAAATACAAATATCTTATTATAAAAATTAAATATACATATTCTAGCTATGTAATTGCTATTATTTGGTGTTTATTGAGCCGCTGGTGAAATTTCAAATTTTCTGAAAAAAATATTATTTTATTATTATTTAAGCCGTCACTAATACATTTAATTAGGGAAAATTACAAATTGGAATGAGTTGAAACAAATTTTGTGCATCATAAAACATTAAATAAAATTTTATCATGTGGTTTTTGGAACGAAATCATTTGCCAAAACGGTTTAGAAATTATTGAAGAAAAAATGCTTTTTTTTAGCGTAAATGGATGTTTGGGGTATTGTATTTATCATTTTTCATCACCCCACACCCGTACCCACACCCACACACCCCCATTCACTTCTCCCCTTGGCTGAATTCAGCAGCCCCCATCTTTTTCCCCACTTGAATTTCAAAGGAAAAGAAAAGAAAAGAAAAGAAAAAGGAAATGTAGAAATGAGAGTGGACTTTGACTAGGTTGACTAGATATCTTTTTCCCCACCTCCCTCTCTCTCCTCTTTCCCCATACATGCAGCCGAGCCCCCCCCCTTCTTGCTGTCCAGAATTTTTCCTCAAAACCCCATCTCATTTCCCCTCAAAAAAATGTCCAAATTCCATCAAAAATCAAGCTAAAATCCAAATCCGACTCCTACCCATTTTCCCTCGTCTTCTTTAGCATGGATCTTGGTGCAAGGATTTCAAATTGGAGGTCTAGATTTCAATTTTGATTCATGGTTGTGAGGTATAACTTTTGACCCATTGTTCAATTGTTGGTTTAATTCCTTAATGAAGCTTATTAGGTGCTAATTTTTGGCTTAATTGAAAGATGTGGGTTTGCAAGAGAAGATTTAGATTAGGGTTTGTGAAAATCTAATTAGGGTTTTGTGTTGTGAGGTTATGGTTGTGTGATGTATTTGACATATTAGTGTTATGCTAAATCAAATTAAGTTGCTAGTTTGCATTTTTGTTGATTTAAAATGTGATATTTATATAAGTTGTAAACTAGGTTTTTAAAATAATTATATTTTTGTGAGATAAAATTCAAATTAAGGTTTCATGTCATTATAAATATTATATTGAGTGGTTAGTGCCTTTAGTTCATGAAAATCCAAGCTAAATTGTTATTTGTGCATTTTTGCTATAAATTGTTAAAATTTGGGTATTTTGTAAACTAGAATATTAGGGGTTTTGGAATTTAATGAGATTAAATTCCGGGAGTTGTTTATATGACTTATTTAAGATATTTAATAAATATATTGGCCGCTACATTCATTTAAACATCCTGTTTTGTACAAAAACGGCGAATTGTGCATGCTAGATTTTCGGAAAAATGACTTTTTAAGTGAAATTGGGGTTTTTGTGAGTTTTAACCTAGTTTATATTAAAATTAGTGTTCGTGAATGTGCAAATGAGTGTGATTGGATTTTTCTCGATGGTTTGACGTTTGTACATCGACATCGAGGGTTGGTTTGACTATTCTTGCATGCGTGGGCGATAGGTTTGGACCTATGCGTGATACGCGTGCCGATTTGATTTTCGTATGCCGTTTCGATTTCGAATTTAGTTTTAATGCGATATGGTGCGTTATGATATGTAGGTACCCCCATGTGGACTTCGAGATGACAAGCAAGCGCGTTGCGACGTCGGCACCGGCTAGCGAGGACCAGGTGAGTAGATATATATCTACGGGGAGAAGTCGGGTGGATGGCGTATAGCACCCCCGCAGTCCGTGGTGGTGTATACGGATGCGTATACACACCAACAATTATTATATATTATTTGGGAATAATAACGATGCTTAGGATGGATATTGGTGTGTTGGATTATTTTAGCGTTGCGAACCCTAGGGTAGTGTTGCACTACACATACACACATACCTACTTGCATACTTTCCTATTGATATATGCTCTTGGGATTCTTTATAGTTATGTGTTCACATGGGTATGGGACTATGTGTTCACATACGGATTGAGGATGATACTTGGGGTTGAGCTGAGTCGATGAGTTTTGATTTGAGGCCGTGAGATCGGTGATATAGCAGGGTTCGTATCTTAGATACGACATGACGTTGTAGCGGGTCCTTGACGTAGTGTTTCACACACGTCCATGCATACGTAGGCGGTATCAGTATGGTACTAGACGTAGATCAGTACCCCGATCATGATATTTGATAAAGAGGATACCAGGTGAATAGTATGATGAATGTGATATTGACCCGTACCCAGATTTGGGATGCCGTACGATGGATTTACGTACGAGCTATATCTTGATGATTGATCCGCACTCTTGACTTGGGATGTCTGATTTTAGATATGGTATCGAATATGATATTATTGAGGCGGGATCACCGACTAATATATATACAGGTATGTATATGTATCGACTCAGATGTTAGGCGGTTTCCTTACCTGTAGTTCAGCTTGTTAGCTTAGCCCTTTGGTTTAGTTTAGTTGTTAGATTAGATTCGATTCTTACCTATTTCAAAAACTAACGAATCGTGGGTATTTTAAAAGACAGCCCAAGGGATCCTACGGATATTTCAAAAGACGTATCTTTTCATAAAAACACCGTAGCCCCTATTTTCAAAACCCCATGATTCGTGTTATTTCAAAAGGCACCATTTGTAGGACTTATATTAGATTATTACAGATTAATTATCGTTGTGTCTAGTATTCAGCTCCCGCATATTATTGCTGTTCGCTCTGCCTCGCATACTTATTTTGCTGCATATTCCATTATTGTTATCATGCTGTTAGGACACCAGCACCATTACCGATGATGCGTAGGTACCACGTACACTTAATTGCCGGCTCACACACATCTTCATCGGTAATTGCCATGTCACGTACACCTTAGAAAATATTATTGCTTAACTTAGCTAGATAGCTAGTAGTTTGACATAATATTAGTGTACTTACCTTATATGCCAGCTTAGATATTGTAGTTATTACTTGTCACTTCATGCATACTGTTATTCATCGTTATGCCGCATTCATGGATTCTCATGCATATATTCACTATTTTACGTGTTATTGAGGTTTTGGATTCGGATTTCTATGAGATTTTCTGGATTTGGAGGAAAACCGCAAAAACATAAATAAACCTTTTCTCTCTTTTAAAATAAAAAGTGCGGTTTTCCTATGATGTATGAGTCGTCCACCATGAATTTGCTGATGGATTTCGAGACCCGATTCGAGAAGTGGAGGAACCGTTTCGGGTACATGGTGGGCCCGGTATGGTACCCCGGGGCAAGATGAATGTGGTGTTGACGTTGAGCCTGGCAGGGGACAGATTACCTACCGGTGATATTACCCGACGCGTCGGATATCCGGAGGATACCGTCGTGGTCTTGAGATGGATGGTAGGGGCCGGTCTGGACTGACGGCGCCCCAGATATTGAGATTGAGACATTGATATTTCGAGACATTGAGATTTATGTTTTGTGTCGATGCTAGACACTGTTGATACTGATTTCATTTATGATACCTCAGTTTAAAAATACAAAGGAAATCTCACTAATTTATGAAAACAGTTCTTCATTTACATGTATTCTGTTTTCATGCATTTATACCTCATTCATATGATATATTGCTACCTGAGGCACTGACACGGGCACATGAGTTTACACTCGGGTTAGATACTACCCTAGCCATTGTTATAGGCTGCATGTTATATACATTTTTGAGGATATATTATGATCATTGACCTAGGATTGCGTTATTTATGCGATTTCTGTGCGTAGATGTTTTTCTACTCACGAGTTGGCAACTCACCCCCGTTGTGCCCCAGTTTCTTGCAGGTTTGCCGTACAGGTTTCATTACGGCTTTGCGGGCTCAGTTTCAGGTTTCATTACGGCTTTGCGGGCTCAGTTTCATTCGGGTGACTTGCTAGTAGGTGGGTTTTTCTTGTATCGTACCCATCATATTACCTTGTATAATATTATTCCGTTGTATCTAGTAAATTCCATCAACCAAACATGTATTTATTTTTGAGATAGAGACCAGTGATGTTATTCCTTCGACCTTAGAGTCGCGCGTTATATTTCTGTGGATTTCTGGTGGTTTTGAGTTTCCCTTTGAGTTTTGATCCTCGCCGTTGGCGTTGTATATTATATTGCTTGTGTGGTTGTGGCCGTCGATTGACGAAGAGCTAGCTCCCGCTTGGGGATGCCTTTTTATTGATTTCGTATACTATTCATGTTGTATCCCGTTTGGGAGCCAGTATTTACAAAGGAGACTCTGCCGAAATTTTCAGTAAATTTTGATGTTCTTAAAAACCTCATAATTCGGCTTATGCTATTAAAACTACTTGGTTTAAATTGGTTTTCCTTCACTCTACTTCTTTTCTTGGTTTGGATTTCTGGGTTTTCGGTTTACTTAGATTACGTACGTCTCGAGACGTTCGTAGTTTAAGTGCCGGTCATGTTCCGTACTTTCGGGTCGTGACAAAGTTGGTATCAGAGCGTTAGGTTTTAACCTTCGGAGCGTAGGATGACCCTTGGTTGATGGAATAGGTGACTAAAGTAGAGTGACGTACCGTTGGTATGTTCCGCGGCATATTTACGACACGCCACTCCACTTATGAAGCCTTAGGATGTACATTTCCTTGTTCAGTATTATATTCATTCTGATCTAGCCTCATCGGTACCAGTTTGGTTTTGCTGCTACGGTTACGGCAGGGAGAGCTACGGCTAGAGTTGCGGTCAGCACAAGCTCGTCACGAACGAGGACTGACCAGGGCGAAATTCCGGCGACACACGATTGCTTAGATGTGTCTTCTTACTGTGTTTCCGCGCCACGAGCGTTTGGCGGATCGCCTTTATGAGGTTACTCGGAGGTGCTGATCGACACTAGAGAATTGAGCCAATGATGGAGGCCAGCCAGATTTTGATGACCGTTGGTGTGTTGCTTACTCCTGATGATCGAGGCACTGTTCAGCGTGCAGACGAGCGAGCCAGTTATTGCCGCGAACGACGAGGTATTGCCCCAGATGCTGGAGTTAGTGCAGAACGAGTTGTACTAAGAGATGATAGAAGGTCGCTATTCATCGTGGATGAATGACTAGGACATGTGGATCGTTCGCCTAACCCGATGAGAGGTCATCAGATAGATTGATTCCAGCGAGAGACGACTTCACACGGAGACGTTGAGAGTCGACAGAGACGATCGAATGTCAGAAATCTATTATTCCAAGTTTAAAGTAGTCGGAAAGACATGCAGGCAATTCTATGGTCCCTCTAGAAGAATGAACCCCTAACTCGACTTAATGACCGTGTGAAAGCCTTTGAACCTTCGGGTTTGCGGCAGTTCTACGGCGCCATTAGTGAGGCTTGGGTTTGCCCTTCTACGGCTGGACCACCGATGCTGTGGTATGTATTCGATACTATTAAACTGTGCCCAAGATGTTGAGCTCTTGGGGGATTATGAGATTTTGACGACTCGATCGGATGGCTCGACTTAATTCGGATGCTAGGTGGTGAGATGCATTTCTTGGGAGACTCCAGATACGAGGATAGTCGTTGGAGCTCAGTCCATGCAGCCACGACGAGACGAGTCCGAAGCGGTAGACATTAGAGAAAGGTGAAGTAGGAGGTTCGTACCAGATCTAGATGAAACGACGTTCCACTCCGCCGACATCAGAGATGCGATACGCAGGCCGAGGCATGGTACTTGGACTTACCTTCCAGAAGGAGTCGCAATGAGTATGCAGTCGTTCCAGAGCAAGATGCAGATATAAGAAAGGACAATGACTTCCGGACAGTTGGCAGAGACGAGACATGGAAAAGACCATGAGCAGGATTCCTTCCAGGACACTGCTGCAATGATACTTGCATCCAGGATCAGATGTGTCACGTACATTCAGAGAGCCAGAGGCCGACGCCAGTGATATGCTGTCTTACGAGTGGTCGTGATGATTGACCGGGAGATGACAAGAGACGTGCCAGAACTGGATCATCCCCGTTAGCACACCCGACAGGGCCGATTAGCCGATGGACCGAAAGATTGGTAATTCACAGTGAAGACCTTGACCCAGGAGTGGTCATGGTTACGCACACCAGTAGGACAGAGTTCATGATCATCGACGAGACGTCCCACTAGTGACCGCGACAGTTGGCCGAGATTCTTAGAGGATGCGCTTGAGCGGATTGTTCCGCCATACTTGATTTGCGTATTTTGGGCGATTTATTCGCATGATTGATTTTGATGATTGAGTTTCATGATATTTGTCTTCATGGACCATGGTTGCACCTGCTGAGTATTTACGATTTTTGCACGGTTGTTGCACTTGATATCGTTTTCGTGCCTTGGTTCTCATGTTTATGATTATATGGATTTCATACAGTTGAGTTGATTTGTGCGTATATATGCACACGATTTGGTTTTTGCACTCGGTATAGTTCATATATGCTTGCAGTGCCGTGTTACGTATGTTGTGCATTTAGATGCCCTGGACTTCGATTTCGATGGTGATGTTCGATATTTGTTTTGTGCACCTTGTGCACCTGATTGGATTTTGCGTATATTCGGTACTTGATATTGGATTTCATGATTTCGTGCACGATGGATGCACCTGATTTGGATTTTCGCGCATGTTGGGCGCATGTTTTGAAGTGTGATTTTGGTGCACACCAGATGCACTAAATCGAGATTTTTCGTGCATGTCAGATACACCTGATTTTGCTGTCAGGCACACATGTTGCCTACGACAGATGTTTCGTGCACACCCGATGCACTTAGATGTTGTTTCTGTGCGCATGTATGGCACATTCATGGATTTTGATTTCCGTGCGCACCAGACGCACGTAGCATTCATGTGCATATTTTGGGATTGATTTCGTATAGAGCAGTACGTTTTTATGATATCGCTATGTATTTTCGTACTGAGCAGGACTAGTCAGAGGACAGTACCTGAATATATTTTGCATGCATTGATAGTTATTGAAGGGATTTCCAAAAAGCGAGCTATAGCCTCAGTATTTACCTACGTGTCTGATATGACACGAAATATTTAAAACAAGGAGACCCTTCTAAATTGTTTCCAAAACGGCGGAACGTACATTTCAAACAAAGGTATATATGTATATAGTTATTTTCTTATGATAGACGTCCGCCACTGTGCAGTGTTATACGCGTTGCACATCGACTTAAAGAGATTTGGCATGCATTTCCTTCAGATACTTACATATATAGATTCGATATTTACATGTATAGTTTTATATCATATTGGTTTTGCTTTGGATTTGGCATTGATGTCTTCCCCATGACTCCGATGATTGCGGGATGCTTGACGGAGTTTTTATTGAGTTATATGCTCATTTTTCATGCGCATGCGCTGCGCTACGATTTGTTTTATGTATTTATGATTTCGGAGCCCCGACGACTTGATGGTTTTGCTTAGATATTTTAGTATTTGGGGGGAGTTTTAATTTAAATTCGGGGACCGAATTTCTTTAAGGGGGGAAGATTGTAACATTTTGAAAATCGTTTCGGTGAAATTTCGAAAAATCAGTAAAATAAGGGGGTTTTCTGTAAAAAGTCAAAATACAAATATCTTATTATAAAAATTAAATATACATATTCTAGCTATGTAATTGCTATTATTTGGTGTTTATTGAGCCGCTGGTGAAATTTCAAATTTTCTGAAAAAAATATTATTTTATTATTATTTAAGCCGTCACTAATACATTTAATTAGGGGAAATTACAAATTGGAATGAGTTGAAACAAATTTTGTGCATCATAAAACATTAAATAAAATTTTATCATGTGGTTTTTGGAACGAAATCATTTGCCAAAACGGTTTAGAAATTATTGAAGAAAAAATGCTTTTTTTTAGCGTAAATGGATGTTTGGGGTATTGTATTTATCATTTTTCATCACCCCACACCCGTACCCACACCCACACACCCCCATTCACTTCTCCCCTTGGCTGAATTCAGCAGCCCCCATCTTTTTCCCCACTTGAATTTCAAAGGAAAAGAAAAGAAAAGAAAAGAAAAAGGAAATGTAGAAATGAGAGTGGACTTTGACTAGGTTGACTAGATATCTTTTTCCCCACCTCCCTCTCTCTCCTCTTTCCCCATACATGCAGCCGAGCCCCCCCACTTCTTGCTGTCCAGAATTTTTCCTCAAAACCCCATCTCATTTCCCCTCAAAAAAATGTCCAAATTCCATCAAAAATCAAGCTAAAATCCAAATCCGACTCCTACCCATTTTCCCTCGTCTTCTTTAGCATGGATCTTGGTGCAAGGATTTCAAATTGGAGGTCTAGATTTCAAGTTTGATTCATGGTTGTGAGGTATAACTTTTGACCCATTGTTCAATTGTTGGTTTAATTCCTTAATGAAGCTTATTAGGTGCTAATTTTTGGCTTAATTGAAAGATGTGGGTTTGCAAGAGAAGATTTAGATTAGGGTTTGTGAAAATCTAATTAGGGTTTTGTGTTGTGAGGTTATTGTTGTGTGATGTATTTGACATATTAGTGTTATGCTAAATCAAATTAAGTTGCTAGTTTGCATTTTTGTTGATTTAAAATGTGATATTTATATAAGTTGTAAACTAGGTTTTTAAAATAATTATATTTTTGTGAGATAAAATTCAAATTAAGGTTTCATGTCATTATAAATATTATATTGAGTGGTTAGTGCCTTTAGTTCATGAAAATCCAAGCTAAATTGTTATTTGTGCATTTTTGCTATAAATTGTTAAAATTTGGGTATTTTGTAAACTAGAATATTAGGGGTTTTGGAATTTAATGAGATTAAATTTCGGGAGTTGTTTATATGACTTATTTAAGATATTTAACAAATATATTGGCCGCTACATTCATTTAAACATCCTGTTTTGTACAAAAACGGCGAATTGTGCATGCTAGATTTTCGGAAAAATGACTTTTTAAGTGAAATTGGGGTTTTTGTGAGTTTTAACCTAGTTTATATTAAAATTAGTGTTCGTGAATGTGCAAATGAGTGTGATTGGATTTTTCTCGATGGTTTGACGTTTGTACATCGACATCGAGGGTTGGTTTGACTATTCTTGCATGCGTGGGCGATAGGTTTGGACCTATGCGTGATACGCGTGCCGATTTGATTTTTGTATGCCGTTTCGATTTCGAATTTAGTTTTAATACGATATGGTGCGTTATGATATGTAGGTACCCCCATGTGGACTTCGAGACGACAAGCAAGCGCGTTGCGACGTCGGCACCGGCTAGCGAGGACCAGGTGAGTAGATATATATCTACGGGGAGAAGTCGGGTGGATGGCGTATAGCACCCCCGCAGTCCATGGTGGTGTATACGGATGCGTATATACACCAACAATTATTATATATTATTTGGGAATAATAACGATGCTTAGGATGGATATTGGTGTGTTGGATTATTTTAGCGTTGCGAACCCTAGGGTAGTGTTGCACTACACATACACACATACCTACTTGCATACTTTCCTATTGATATGTGCTCTTGGGATTCTTTATAGTTATGTGTTCACATAGGTATGGGACTATGTGTTCATATACGGATTGAGGATGATACTTGGGGTTGAGCTGAGTCGATGAGTTTTGATTTGAGGCCGTGAGATCGGTGATATAGCAGGGTTCGTATCTTAGATACGACATGATGTTGTAGCGGGTCCTTGACGTAGTGTTTCACACACGTCCATGCATACGTAGGCGGTATCAGTATGGTACTAGACGTAGATCAGTACCCCGATCATGATATTTGATAAAGAGGATACCAGGTGAATAGTATGATGAATGTGATATTGACCCGTACCCAGATTTGGGATGCCGTACGACGGATTTACGTACGAGCTATATCTTGATGATTGATCCGCACTCTTGACTTGGGATGTCTGATTTTAGATATGGTATCGAATATGATATTATTGAGGCGGGATCACCGACTAATATATATACAGGTATGTATATGTATCGACTCAGATGTTAGGCGGTTTCCTTACCTGTAGTTCAGCTTGTTAGCTTAGCCCTTTAGTTTAGTTTAGTTGTTAGATTAGATTCGATTCTTACCTATTTCAAAAACTAACGAATCGTGGGTATTTTAAAAGACAGCCCAAGGGATCCTACGGATATTTCAAAAGACGTATCTTTTCATAAAAACACCGTAGCCCCTATTTTCAAAACCCCATGATTCGTGTTATTTCAAAAGGCACCATTTGTAGGACTTATATTAGATTATTACAGATTAATTATCGTTGTGTCTAGTATTCAGCTCCCGCATATTATTGCTGTTCGCTCTGCCTCGCATACTTATTTTGCTGCATATTCCATTATTGTTATCATGCTGTTAGGACACCAGCACCATTACCGATGATGCGTAGGTACCACGTACACTTAATTGCCGGCTCACACACATCTTCATCGGTAATTGCCATGTCACGTACACCTTAGAAAATATTATTGCTTAACTTAGCTAGATAGCTAGTAGTTTGACATAATATTAGTGTACTTACCTTATATGCCAGCTTAGATATTGTAGTTATTACTTGTCACTTCATGCATACTGTTATTCATCGTTATGCCGCATTCATGGATTCTCATGCATATATTCACTATTTTACGTGTTATTGAGGTTTTGGATTCGGATTTCCATGAGATTTTCTGGATTTGGAGGAAAACCGCAAAAACATAAATAAACCTTTTCTCTCTTTTAAAATAAAAAGTGTGGTTTTCCTATGATGTATGAGTCGTCCACCATGAGTTTGCTGATGGATTTCGAGACCCGATTCGAGAAGTGGAGGAACCGTTTCGGGTACATGGTGGGCCCGGTATGGTACCCCGGGGCAAGATGAATATGGTGTTGACGTTGAGCCTGGCAGGGGACAGATTACCTACCGGTGATATTACCAGACGCGTCGGATATCCGGAGGATACCGTCGTGGTCTTGAGATGGATGGTAGGGGCCGGTCTGGACTGACGGCGCCCTAGATATTGAGATTGAGACATTGATATTTCGAGACATTGAGATTTATGTTTTGTGTCGATGCTAGACACTGTTGATACTGATTTCATTTATGATACCTCAGTTTAAAAATACAAAGGAAATCTCACTAATTTATGAAAACAGTTCTTCATTTACATGTATTCTGTTTTCATGCATTTATACCTCATTCATATGATATATTGCTACCTGAGGCACTGACACGGGCACATGAGTTTACACTCGGGTTAGATACTACCCTAGCCATTGTTATAGGCTGCATGTTATATACATTTTTGAGGATATATTATGATCATTGACCTATGATTGCGTTATTTATGCGATTTCTGTGCGTAGATGTTTTTCTACTCACGAGTTGGCAACTCACCCCCGTTGTGCCCCAGTTTCTTGCAGGTTTGCCGTACAGGTTTCATTACGGCTTTGCGGGCTCAGTTTCAGGTTTCATTACGGCTTTGCGGGCTCAGTTTCATTCGGGTGACTTGCTAGTAGGTGGGTTTTTCTTGTATCGTACCCATCATATTACCTTGTATAATATTATTCCGTTGTATCTAGTAAATTCCATCAACCAAACATGTATTTATTTTTGAGATAGAGACCAGTGATGTTATTCCTTCGACCTTAGAGTCGCGCGTTATATTTCTGTGGATTTCTGGTGGTTTTGAGTTTCCCTTTGAGTTTTGATCCTCGCCGTTGGCGTTGTATATTATATTGCTTGTGTGGTTGTGGCCGTCGATTGACGAAGAGCTAGCTCCCGTTTGGGGATGCCTTTTTATTGATTTCGTATACTATTCATGTTGTATCCCATTTGGGATCCAGTATTTACAAAGGAGACTCTGCCGAAATTTTCAGTAAATTTTGATGTTCTTAAAAACCTCATAATTCGGCTTATGCTATTAAAACTACTTGGTTTAAATTGGTTTTCCTTCACTCTACTTCTTTTCTTGGTTTGGATTTCTGGGTTTTCGGTTTACTTAGATTACGTACGTCTCGAGACGTTCGTAGTTTAAGTGCCGGTCATGTTCCGTACTTTCGGGTCGTGACACACATGGAGGCAATGAGCGATAGGAGGGGATTCGTCTCTCCCGGTATTGGGGGTTGATGTTGCGCTATGCTCGACTGGCCATAACAGGAAATCCCTGGCCAGGGTTGCGGTGATATACTGGTAAGAGTTATCAGTAGTTTCACGAATGTTATGGACCTTATGTCGGCATGACTTATCAAGCTACTGGGGTCTGACGTTTACCACCCCTAGGCGAGATATGCGACATATCAGACGAACAGACAGGACTGTACGGTAAGTGTTACTGGTTGGATTCACAGGAGTATGAGCGGGCTTGCTCGTCGATCTTCTGATCGCTCAATACCCGGGTGGCCGTTACGTTTAGCAGACCGCTTGCGGCTTGTGGGTGTTTGATATGATCATCACCTGCTGCCGGCGTATTGACGAGTCTTTAAAGTCCTACACAGAGGTTTCCTGGCTCAAGCGAAACGAAATAGGAGCGCATATGAGATATGTGCGGGACCGAGAATAATGCGTGTATGTGATATCGTATTCTATTCTCGCGATGAATGTATCGATTGGTTGTATGCGATATAACCTAGTTATCGAATCGAAGATTGATTCGATAAGTCGATACATTGGATACTAGTCGGTTATATGCGACATGACCGGATCATTGAATCAAGTGTTGATTTAATGATTTAATGTATAATTATATATTTGATATATTACTTTACATTAACTAGTATTGGTTCACTTAAAAAGGATTTTCTCACTTGATGTGCACATTGTATATGTGATATACTTTTGTGCACTTGTTTGTATCATGTTTGATGATACATGCAAACTTGGGTTTGTGTAAAGAATTAAACCATGGTTATGTTAATGGTTAGGGTTTTGATTTACTTACTTATTCATTTATTTATTTATTCATTAATTCATTTTAGGCAAAAATGAAATGGTGGCTTAGTTTGTTTTGTTGTTGAAGCTTCATGAAGCTTTGACTAAGTGACCATTTTGTCTTCATGTCCTAACCCTAACCATTCAACTTAACCCTAGTTAGTTCTCTACACTAAACCATGGTTGAAATTATGATAAGTATCATTTTGTTTTCTATTTTTAATATAACTTATCATATTCTTTCTTCTTCTTCTTCTTCAACAAAGAAGAAACCTTGCCTCCATTAATGGCAACTTGAGAAAAAGAGTGAGAAATCCAATTCTAAAGTGAACCCACTTCCTATTTCTTCATCCTCTACCACTTGCCAAGTAGTATAGGGTGTTTTCTTCACAAGTTTCATGACTTGGTGAAGTTGGAGTTTGATCTTGAGTTGCCTCGACGTAGATCATCTTCGGCATCGAAGTCGACGACCTAGCCCGATCTTTTCTCCGATGAGACCACCGCGAGAGTCTAGGATTCTGATGGGTACAGCGGAGGGACGTCATCACGGAGCTAGAGAGGTGGAGGACCGGATCTACAAAGGTTGTAGCCCCTTTCCTTTAAGTTAAAGTTGTTTACTTGCATTGCATCGCCTATACATCTAGTTAACGATCCGTATTAGGGTTTGTAGGCACATAAAAAATTTGAATTGGCCATGTTTGATCACTTGTAGAAGCTCATGGGTGTGCCTAAGAACCCTACAGTGGTATCAGAGCCTAGCTAGAGCCTTAGGCGATGCGTAGACGGAGTAAGAAGTCCGATCGACCCGAAACCCTAACTCAAAACGGCTCTCTGGACATTTTCTGGATTTGTGGATTTTTGTGAATTAAAAATTCTCAGAAAATAGAGCAGGAAATTCTAAGAGTTACTGTTGAAAACGAACCCCTAACTCCACTAAATCGCCGCGGAACCGCGGCATTAGCATGCCATTCGCGGCGGTTCTGCGGCCGTATGTACAGATTAGAGGTAAATTTTTATACAGTAATGCCCGTATCTGTTTCCTCTGTTCTCTGGGAAGTTTTAATCTGCACTCAAGAGTTGAGTTTTCTGGATTGTATTGGGGACTCGGTGTTTCGATCGGATTGTCTAATTTTGTCCGTGTGTTTTTTCCGGGTAATTTTAGAATATGTTAAAAAGTTCGACCGGATATAAATACCCACTTTTTCCCCTGTCGGAAAATTTCCAACTGTTGGATTTTTCCGTAGTTTAATGACGTTCTAAGTAGTGCAAGTAACGCGATGGTCCCTCTAGAAGACAACAAACCTTAACTCGATTATGTGACCGTCTTGAACTACCCTTTGAACCTTAGGGTTTGGAGCAGTACGGCGTGCCACATGTGAGGCGTTGGCTTGACCCTTCTACGGCTGGACCGTTGGTACTGAGGTACGAAGTGAATGTTTTTAAACTTATTTTATGTGTTGAGCTGTTTCGGGAAAACTTGGGTGTTCGATTGTTCGATCGGAAAGTTTAACATTTTTTATTTACCTGGAATGTGATACAACATTTGGAATTCACAAGTAGTTATGAGATAACTGAATGAATGTTATAAACATAGCAGTTTAGTCTCACTTGATCGGTTGCCACGGAATTTTGATGCGATCAAAAGTCCGTCGCAATCACGTAGTGTACGCGGATACTCGCCGGGTAAACTTAATAGACAGCCTCACTCCATAGCCCCGACCAAGTGACTGTAGGAGAACCCCGTTGCCGAAAGCATCCGTTTGGGTGCTCGCGGCAGCGGTGTTCCGCCTTGGTGCACTTCGTCGACGGTATCAGGGGTGCGGCCGCCTACTAAAGTTTGCGACGAGCATTCGATCATGATGTCGGGAATCTTGTTGAATTGCACGACTTGATATTGAAAAGAGTTTTCGATAATGAGACTAAAATGCGGGGTTTATAATTGTTAGGCATGCGATGTCTAAGGAAATCATTGGTTTAGGCATGCGATGTCTAAGGAGGTTGCGGATTCCAACTGTTGTAGTTTTACACTTTCTTTTCTGTGACCGTAAGTGTAATATGTGATATCGCCGGTTTCGTTGTTATATGTCAACGACAATTGAGATGCGCATATTTACTTACGTTGATGACATGTGATGTTATGTGTTGCTGGATATGTTATATTGGATCGTCGTGTTTGAATAGCCGGGGTTTTTTATGTGAGATGAGTGTTTTTCATTTTCATTCATGTAAAAACTTGTATGTAATATTCTTTTATTGGGGCACTTCCAGGTTGCGGAAGATGTCACCTTTTGTATATTATTTACTTTTCCGCATTAGGATAGACCCAAGGAGGGGAGCACAAGTAATCGGGTTCTAGGGTCCAGTGGGAGACCATCTCGAGGAGTCGAGTCCGGGTCTCCTAACCCTAGAATTGGTAGGGTTGCTTGCCGCTCTCGTAGGGGTCTAGGGGTGTGGGATTGGCTGTTCATCATGACCGTGGAATCCGTGTTTTATACTGGCTCGTATTAAAAACACGGACGTCCTAGTATATCCAATATTTCATATGATATTTTCTGCTGCGTTATCTGTGATGTGATCATGTGATATGTTCAGATAGATATTATATATAGTATATATGATATATTTGTAGGGTTCCTAGGCACGCTAATGAGGTCTTACAAGGCGCCAACCATGCCAATTTCAAATTTTACAAGTGCCGAGAAACCCTAATACGGATTCGTTGACTAGAGTTTAGGCGAAAAGGAAACTAGTTAACAACTTAACTAAAAGAAAGAGGCTACAACCTTTGTAGATCCGGTTCTCCAATTCCTTAGCTCCACGTAGACGTCCCCTCGCTGTCCATATCGGATCCCGGACTCTAGCATCGGCTTCATCGGAGAAATGGGCGGGTTAGGTCGTCGATTTCGATGCCGAAAATGATCTACGTCGAGGCAACACAAGATCAAGCTCCAACTTCACCAAGTCGTGAAACTTGTGAAGAGAACACCCTATACTACTTGGCAAGAGGTAGAGGATGAAGAAATAGAAGATGGGTTCACTTTAGAATTGGATTTCTCACTCTTTTTCTCAAGATGCCATTAATGGTGGCAAGTTTTCTTCTTATAGAAGAAGAAGAAGAAGATGATAGAATATATGATAAGTCTCTCTTTAAAAAAGGAAATAATATGAAGACTTATCATATACTAACCATGGTCAAGTGTAGAGAGTAAACTAGGGTTAGGTGAATGGTTAGGTTAAGGGAAGCAAACAAAATGGTCAAACTTTCAACTCTTCATGAAGCTTCATGAAAGAAACAAAGAAAGCCACCATTTCCAATTTTCATTCCAAAATAAATAATCAAAATAAATAAATGAATAAGTAAACAAAACCCTAACCATTCATATAACCATGGTTTAATCTTTACACAAACTCAAGTTAGCATGTATCATCAAACATGATACAATCAAGTGCACACAAAAATATATCACATATACAATGTGCACATCAGGTGAGAAAATCCTTTTAAAGTGAACCAATACTAGTTAATGCAAAGTAATATATCAAATATATAATTATACATTAAATCATTAAATCAACACTTGATTCAATGATCCGGTCATGTCGCACATAACCGACTAGTATCCAATGTATCGACTTATCGAATCAATCTTCGATTCGATAACTAGGTTATATCGCATACAACCAATCGAAACATCCATCGCGAGAATGAAATACGGTATCACATACACGCATTATTCTCGGTCCCGCACATATCTCATATGCGCTCCTATTTCGTTTCGCTTGAGCCAGGAAACCTCTGTGTAGGACTCTAAAGACTCGTCAATACGCCGGCAGCAGATGATGATCATATCAAGCACCCACAAGCCGCAAGCGGTCTGCTAAACGTAACGGCCACTCGGGTATTGAGCGATCAAAAGATCGACGAGCAAGCCCGCTCACACTCCGGTGAATCCAACCAGTAACACTTACCGTGCAGTCCGGTCTGTTCGTCTGATATGTCGCATATCAAGTCTAGGGGTGGTAAACGTCAGACCCCAATAATCGATAAGTCGTGCCGATGTTAGGCTCATAACGGGTCGAGAAACTACTGGTAACACTTACCAGCAAATCTCTGATCAGCCCTGGCCAGGGACTTCCCTGTTACGGCCAATCGAGCACAGCGCAACATCAACCCCCAATACCGGGAGAGACGAAACCCCTCCTATCGCTCATTGCCTCCATGTGACTCGGGACTGTACCCAAAAACCACCGTTTTGCACGCCCTCATGGACGTGGTAAGATGGAGATCAAAGTACAGTGGGAATCACACAAGACTCTATGACGATCTCGGGTCTACAGACTAACCTGCACAAGTGTCACCTGAGAACTGCCATCTGACGTGAGGTATAATACCATCTGGGAGTTCTCGGCGAGTCCGTCCAGTGTACCCAGTCTCCGCTGAGCACCCGTATACCATCTATGAAGTCAAACATCAATGGATATGAGATCATCCATCGCCCATCTCATGGGTCGAGAAGCGTATACGCTAGTCTACACTGGTATATCGATGCCCCGTCTCGATACACCCACGACTAGGGACCTTGAAGGATGTACCTATGGACTACCATGTCCCCACTAGTATGATCTTCATCATAGTCCAGGTAGTCAAGTACACATCCTAAGGGCTTTACCAACATGTAACTATAAGACAGTTTAAAGAGACTAGTGTACATGTTAAGATAAAGAGCAACCAGATAGCATACTATCATATCGAGCAAGAAAGTCATCTCTATATATGTCCAAGCATCCAATATAATATACATCATCTATACAATACTGGCCTCTAGGGCATACATACAACTAACAATCTCCCACTTGCACTAGGGCCAGCTGCTGTAGTATCGCATACCGAGCATCCCGAAGAGTCTCTCAAACTGTATCTGGGGAATGGCCTTCGTGAGTGTATCCGCCGTGTTGTTCTTCGTGTCAACCCTCCTGACCTCGATCTCCCGGCGATCAGCAATCTCCCGGATCAGGTGATACCGCCTCAGAATATGCCTGGATCGCTGATGGGACCTGGGTTCCTTGGCCAAAGCCACCGCTCCATTGTTATCGCAATACAAAGGTATTGGATGCTCAATGGATGAAACCACACCAAGTTCAGTAATGAACTTCTTGATCCAGACAACCTCTTTGGCAGCATCGTTGGCAGCGATGTATTCAGCCTCCATCGTCGAGTCTGCCACGGTTTCCTGCTTGGAACTCTTCCAGCTAACCGCCCCTCCGTAAAGGGTAAAGACAAATCCCGACTGCGACTTAGAGTCGTCCTTATCACTCTGGAAGCTCGAATCGGTAAAGGACTCCACTTGGAGTTCTCCGTTACCATACACCAAGAGCACATCTTTAGTCCTTCGCAAGTACTTGAGAATGCTCTTCACAGCTGTCCAGTGACTCTCTCCAGGATCAGCTTGATACCTGCTCACTATACTTAGTGAGTATGCAACATTGGGTCTGGTACATAGCATCGCGTACATGATAGAGCCTACAGCCGAAGCATAGGGTATCCCTTGCATGCGAGCTCTCTCCAAATCTATCTTGGGAGACATCTCTTTGGAGAGAGTGACTCCAGAGATCGTGGGCAAGTTCCCACGCTTGGATTCTTCCATACTAAACCTCTTTAGTATGGTGTCAATGTACCTGGATTGGGACAATCCCAATATCCGTTTGGATCTATCTCTATAGATCCTGATTCCCAATATGCAGGAGGCATCACCAAGATCTTTCATTGAGAATCTTTGTGATAAGAAGAGCTTGACTGATTGCAGCATAGGAATATCATTTCCTATCAAGAGTATGTCGTCCACGTATAATACGAGGATGACAACCTTACTCTCTGCCACCTTCTTGTAAATACAAGGTTCATCTGGGTTTTTGACGAAATCAAACTCTTTGATAACGACGTCAAAGCAGATGTTCCAACTCCGTGATGCTTCCTTTAATCCATAAATGGATTTAAGCAGCTTGCACACCTTCCCGCTGCTCCCACTGTCTATGAAGCCCTCTGGCTGAGTCATGTACACGCACTCTTCTAAATCACCGTTTAGAAAGGCGGTCTTAACATCCATTTGCCAGATTTCGTAGTCATGATATGCAGCGATGGCAAGCATGATCCGGATGGATTTAAGCATAGCCACTGGAGAAAAGGTTTCGTCATAGTCCACACCTAGTCTTTGACGAAAACCCTTTACAACGAGTCTAGCTTTGAAAGTCTCTACTTTCCCATCTACACCAAGTTTTTTCTTGAAGATCCACTTGCTCCCAATGGGTTTTACCTCTTCAGGAGCAACTTCCAAAGTCCATACTTTGTTGGTGTACATGGATTCCATCTCGTACCGCATAGCATCCAGCCATTTCACTGAGTCCCTACTCGTGATGGCCTGCTCGAAGCTAGTTGGATCATCATCCTCCATGATGCAATCCTCGCTCCCACCATCCATGAGAAAACCGTAGTATCTCTCAAGTGGGCGAGGAACCCTACTAGATCGGCGGAGTGGCTGGGGTTCATTGGGAACTATTGAATCCTCTGGTTCCACCAGATCTTCTGTTGTAGCTTCTGTAGCTGGAACCTCTTCCAGTTCTACCTCATGACCACTAATCTCTTTTTCAAGAAATTCCTTTTCTAAAAAGGTGGCATGCCGAGAAACAAAAACTTTTTGTTCCTCAGGGTGGTAGAAGATATACCCTTATGAATTCTTGGGATATCCTATAAATTTGCATAGAACAGACCGTGCCTCGAGTTTGTCCGGATTTTGTCGTTTGACATAGGCTGGACAACCCCATATCTTAACATAGTTAAGACATGGTCTCTTCCCTTTCCATATCTCATATGGAGTGGTAGGCACAGATTTGGTGGGGACCATATTTAATAGATGCATGGCTGTTTCAAGCGCATACCCCCAGAAGGAAATAGGTAACTCAGCTGTGCTCATCATAGAGCGCACCATATCTAATAGGGTGCGGTTTCTCCGTTCTGATATACCGTTGTGCTGTGGTGTATATGGAGGAGTCAGCTGAGAGAGAATCCCATTCTCTTTTAGGAAGTCCAGGAATTCACTGCTCAAGTATTCACCTCCTCGATCAGATCGAAGGATTTTAATACTTTTTCCGGTTTGGTTCTCGACTTCTTGTTTATATTCTCTAAATTTCTCAAAAGCTTCAGACTTGTGTCTTATCAAGTACACATGTCCGTATCTTGAGAGATCGTCAGTGAATGTAATGAAGTATGAAGAACTATCCCTGGCATGTGTAGACATGGGACCACATACATCACTATGTATTAGTCCTAAGAGTTCGGTAACTCTTTCTCCGTGTCCCGTAAACGGAGTTTTGGTCATCTTGCCTTTGAGACATGACTGGCAAGTGTCATAAGATGAAAATTCGAACGGTTTCAAATATCCATCTTTATACAACTTAGCAAGTCGTGTCGCATTGATGTGACCTAGTCTACAATGCCACAAGAAGGATTCGTTCAAATCTGAACTCTTCCTCTTGTGTGTGTTTGTTATGCTCAGAACTGTTGATTGATTTAAAACATAAATGCCATTACATAACGTGCCTGATCCAACCAACTTTTGGTTACGGAAAATGTTCATAACATTATCCTGTAATACAAAATTATATCCCTCTTTACTCAATAAAGAAACCGATATAATGTTGTATATCAGGTTCGGCATGTAATAGCATTCATTCAGAACCAATGTATTACCAGTTGGTAATGCAAGGTGATATTCCCCGACAGTCTTAGCCGCAACAATTGCACCATTTCCAACTCTTATGTCTTTATCACCTTCTCCAAGTTCTCTACCTTTTCTAAGCCCATGTAACTGATTACATATATGGGATCCTGACCCGGTATCTAATACCCAGGACGTAGGGCAAATGGAGAAACAGTTCTCTGTAACGAACACACCCGAAGAAAATGCATCATCATGTACTTTCTTCATTCGGGTGGTATGAGAATCCTGGTATTCCCCTATGTCCTATTCATTCCTATAACTCTTATAAGAAAGAACGGAACCAACGTTTCCCAGCACAGTATAACATGCGGGTTCAGTCAATACATCCATATTATTATCTTGATTAGGGCATGACATGGTCGCTACCTGGAGAGAGAGAGAAGAAAACACTTTTAGCGTATGCTCTTGCAAGATCAGATTGGTTATTATCTTATCTAATCAGGATGGCTCCCACTGGTTTTTATCAAATCTTCCTTCAAACCCTAAAAGGAAAGACTAGCTGGGATTAATTACACCCTACAACTTCGTCGATCTTTCAGCCAGGCCAGTGTCGGTACTTTGAGGAAGGTTCCCCGTGCTTTCACACGGACTTAATTAAAGTAAACCTCGTTTTCCCAGAGGCGAAACCCCGTTGACACCTTTCTAGACACCTACTTGATCGGCTAATTGTAATGTGTAAAACTCTCCCAGGAGTAACTCTTACTTGCAGTGGGTATCGGGATCCAACTATCTCATAGAAGGTATGCAATCTCATTGCAAATTTCAACACTTGAAATTCCCGATAATGCTTTTGCCCCTAGCGTGCTATGACCTTGACGAAAGCCAACAAACCACAGCCCACTAGTCAAGTTCAACCCGTACATTTCTTGATTGAATTAAACCCACCCGCACGACCCTTGACGAAAGCCAACAAAGCCGTACGACTACCCTAATCCAGTCGCATCATATGCAGCAGATAAGCAGCACATAGCTACCGCATACTACACCTTGACGAAAGCCAACAAATGTAGCACGAATACTATATGCAACTTATCTGAAATGACGGAGGGCTACGACAGGTTTTTCTGAAAACCTATTGCGTAATGAACTTGATATCGTTGTAGAATCAAATGAAGTTTTGAAATGGAGTGATTTTGAGGCTTTTCTAGTTTTGCTAAAGGGGTCACTCCCGGTGAAGGGATCGTCGGCCCTTTCCTCGTCGAATGAGGTGCGGGATATATCATATATATCACTGTGCAAAGCAGAAACTATAGAAGCAATCAAAAGTCAAACCGAGTGTGTAACATCTGCCAGTTATTGCTAAAGGGGTCACTCCCGGTGAAGGGATCTCGGCCCTTTCCTCATCGAATAAGGTGCAGGGTATATCATATATACCGCTATGCAAAGCAAAACTGTAGCTACCCTTTTTATTTAAAATTTGATTCTACAACATCTTTTAGGTTTCTTTTCTTTCATTAATCACATTAATGAAGTCCCATCATTTAAGTCACCTAAACATTACAGATAAATACGACGTACACTTATGCCATCCGCATTCGCCTCGATGTCCCCTCGTGCACCGTTAGGTTAGGTAACTAACGACAGAGCAGGGCAGGGCTAGTGCGGGTGCAAAACATAAGCAACGTCTATATATTATATCATATATACTATATACTGTACCCATCAGAACATATCAAATGATCACATCACAGATATCGCAGCAGAAAATATCATATGAAATATTGGATATACTAGGACGTCCGTGTTTTTAATACGAGCCAGTATAAAACACGGATTCCACGGTCGTGATGAATAGCCAATCCCACACCCCTAGACCCCTACGAGAGCGGCAAGCAACCCTACCAATTCTAGGGTTAGGAGACCCGGACTCGACTCCTCGAGATGGTCTCCCACTGGACCCTAGAACCCGGTTACTTGTGCTCCCCTCCTTGGGTCTATCCTAATGCGGAAAATTAAATAATATACATCAACGGTGACATCTTCCGTAACCTGGAAGTGCCCCAATAAAAGAATATTACATACAAGTTTTTACATGAATGAAAATGAATAACACTCATCTCGCATAAAACCCCCCGGCTATTCAAACACGACGATCCAATATAACATATCCAGCAACACATAACATCATATGTCATCAACGTAAGTAAGTATGCATACACCGATTGTCGTCGACGTATAGCAACGAAAATCGGCAACACCACTACATACTACACTTACGGTCACAGAAAAGAAAGTGTAAAACTACAACAGTTGGAATCCGCAACCTCTTTAGACATCGCATGCCTAATCAAATGAAATACTTAGACATCACATGCCTAACAATTATGAACCCCGCATTTTAGTCTCATTATCGAAAACTCTTTTCAATATCAAGTGAGACTAAACCGCTAGATTTATAACATTCATTCAGTTATCTCATAACTGTTTGTGAATTCCAATTATTGTATCCCATTCCGGATAAATAGAAAATATTAAACTTTCCGATCGAACATTCGAACACCCAAGTTTTCCCGAAACCGTTCAACACATGAAATAAGTTCAAAGACATTCACTTCATGCCTCAGTACCAACGGTCCAGCCGTAGAAGGGTCAAGCCAACGCCTCACATGTGGCACACCGTACTGCCCCAAACCCTAAGGTTCAAAGGGCAGTTCAAGACGGTCACATAATCGAGTTAAGGTTTGTTGTCTTCTAGAGGGACCATCGCGTTACTTGCACTACTTAGAACGTCATTAAACTACGGAAAAGTCCAACAATTGGAAATTTCCCGGCAGGGGAAAGATTAGGTATTTACATCCGGTCGAACTTTTTAACATATTCTAAAATTATCCGGAAAAACACATAGACAAAATTTGATAATCCGATCGAATCTTTGATTCCCAATACAACCCCAGAACACTCAACTCTTGAGTCATAATAAAAATACCCAGAAAATATAGCACTGCAAAATAGGAATTACTGTGTAAAATTCATTGAACAAGGAGACCGTACGGCCGCGGAACCGCCGCATGAGCCAAGCTCATGCCGCGGAACCGCGGCGGTTTGATGGACTTAGCCACTCGAATTTCACAGTAACTCTTACAAACTCCTGCTTATTTTTCTGCATATTTTTAATTCACAAAAATCCAAATTTTCAGAAAATTTCCAGAGAGCATTTTGGATTAGGGTTTCGATGTTCGTTCGGATTTCAAACGTCGTTTACACTTCACCTAAGGCTCTAGCTAGGCTCTGATACCACTGTAGGGTTCCTAGGCACGCTAATGAGGTCTTACAAGGCACCAACCATGCCAATTTCAAATTTTACAAGTGCCGAGAAACCCTAATACGGATTCGTTGACTAGAGTTTAGGCGAAAAGGAAACTAGTTAACAACTTAACTAAAAGAAAGAGGCTACAACCTTTGTAGATCCGGTTCTCCAATTCCTTAGCTCCACGTAGGCGTCTCCTCGCTGTCCATATCGGATCCCGGACTCTAGCATCGGCTTCATCGGAGAAATGGGCGGGTTAGGTCGTCGATTTCGATGCCGAAGATGATCTACGTCGAGGCAACACAAGATCAAGCTCCAACTTCACCAAGTCGTGAAACTTGTGAAGAAAACACCCTATACTACTTGGCAAGAGGTAGAGGATGAAGAAATAGGAGATGGGTTCACTTTAGAATTGGATTTCTCACTCTTTTTCTCAAGATGCCATTAATGGTGGCAAGTTTTCTTCTTGTAGAAGAAGAAGAAGAAGATGATAGAATATATGATAAGTCTCTCTTTAAAAAAGGAAATAATATGAAGACTTATCATATACTAACCATGGTCAAGTGTAGAGAGTAAACTAGGGTTAGGTGAATGGTTAGGTTAAGGGAAGCAAACAAAATGGTCAAACTTTCAACTCTTCATGAAGCTTCATGAAAGAAACAAAGAAAGCCACTATTTCCATTTTTCATTCCAAAATAAATAATCAAAATAAATAAATGAATAAGTAAACAAAACCCTAACCATTCATATAACCATGGTTTAATCATTACACAAACTCAAGTTAGCATGTATCATCAAACATGATACAATCAAGTGCACACAAAAATATATCACATATACAATGTGCACATCAAGTGAGAATATCCTTTTAAAGTGAACCAATACTAGTTAATGCAAAGTAATATATCAAATATATAATTATCCATTAAATCATTAAATCAACACTTGATTCAATGATCCGGTCATGTCGCACATAACCGACTAGTATCCAATGTATCGACTTATCGAATCAATCTTCGATTCGATAACTAGGTTATATCGCATACAACCAATCGAAACATCCATCGCGAGAGTGAAATACGGTATCACATACACGCATTATTCTCGGTCCCGCACATATCTCATATGCGCTCCTATTTCGTTTCGCTTGAGCCAGGAAACCTCTGTGTAGGACTCTAAAGACTCGTCAATACGCCGGCAGCAGATGATGATCATATCAAGCACCCACAAGCCGCAAGCGGTCTGCTAAACGTAACGGCCACCCGGGTATTGAGCGATTAGAATATCGACGAGCAAGCCCGCTCACACTCGTGTGAATCCAACCAGTAACACTTACCGTGCAGTCCGGTCTGTTCGTCTGATATGTCGCATATCAAGTCTAGGGGTGGTAAACGTCAGACCCCAATAATCGATAAGTCGTGCCGATGTTAGGCTCATAACGGGTCGAGAAACTACTGGTAACACTTACCAGCAAATCTCTGATCAGCCCTGGCCAGGGACTTCCCTGTTACGGCCAATCGAGCACAGCGCAACATCAACCCCCAATACCGGGAGAGACGAAACCCCTCCTATCGCTCATTGCCTCCATGTGACTCGGGACTGTACCCAAAAACCACCGTTTTGCACGCCCTCATGGACGTGGTAAGGTGGAGATCAAAGCACAGTGGGAATCACACAAGACTCTATGACGATCTCGGGTCTACAGACTAACCTGCACAAGTGTCACCTGAGAACTGCCATCTGACGTGAGGTATAATACCATCTGGGAGTTCTCGGCGAGTCCGTCTAGTGTACCCAGTCTCCACTGAGCAACCGTATACCATCTCTGAAGTCAAACATCAATGGATATGGGATCATCCATCGCCCATCTCATGGGTCGAGAAGCGTATACGCTAGTCTACACTGGTATATCGATGCCCCGTCTCGATACACCCACGACTAGGGACCTTGAAGGATGTACCTATGGACTACCATGTCCCCCACTAGTATGATCTTCATCATAGTCCAGGTAGTCAAGTACACATCCTAAGGGCTTTACCAACATGTAACTATAAGACAGTTTAAAGAGACTAGTGTACATGTTAAGATAAAGAGCAACCAGATAGCATACTATCATATCGAGCAAGAAAGTCATCTCTATATATGTCCAAGCATCCAATATAATATACATCATCTGTACAATACTGGCCTCTAGGGCATACATACAACTAACAATATTATATAGACGTTGCTTATGTTTTACACCCGCGCTAGCCCTGCTTCGTTCTGGCGTTAGTTACCTAACCTAACGGTGCAGACGGGACATCGAGGCGAATGCGGATGGCATAAGCATACGTTATATTTATCTGTGATGTTTAGGTGGACTTAAATGATGGGATATTCATTAATGAGATTAATGAAAGAAAATAAACCTAATTGATGTTGTGGAATTGAATTTCAAAATAAAACAGGTAGCTACAGTTCTTTCTTTGCATCGCGGTGTTCCTTGTAGAACATCCTGCACCTTATTCGATGAGGAAAGGACCGAGATCCCTTCACTGGAAGTGACTCCTTTAGCAATAACTGGCAGATGCTACACACTCGGTTTGTCTTTTGATTGCTTCTATAGTTTCTGCTTTGCACAGTGATATATATGATATATCCCGCACCTCATTCGACGAGGAAAGGGCCGACGATCCCTTCACCAGGAGTGACCCCTTTAGCAAAACTAGAAAAGCCTAAAAAACATTCCATTTAAAAACCATTTGATTCCGCAACGAGATCAAGTTCAAAGCGTTAAAGGTTTTCTTAAAAACCATTCGCAACCCTCCGTCATTTTAGGAAGTAGAGTACTTAGTATTCGTGCTACGTTTGTCGACCATAGCCGAGGCGTAGTGTGCGGTAGCTAAGTGATGTCTTCCTATACCGCATATGATGCGATTAGTTAGGACAGTCATGTTGCTTTGTTGACCTTAGCCAAGGGTCATGTGGGTGGGTCTAATTAATCACGAAATGACGGGTAGAACTTGACTAGTACCTATGATTTGTTGACCTTAGCCAAGGTCATAGGTGCTAGGGGTAAAAATCATTATCGGGAGTTTCAAGTGTTGAAATTTGCAATGAGATTGCATACCTTCTATGTGATAATTAGATCCCGATACACACTGCGAGTAATTGTTACTCCTGGGAGAGTTTTGCACTTTGCAATTAGCCGATCAAGTAGGTGTCTAGAAAGGTGTCAACGGGGTTACGCCTCTGGGAAAACGAGGTTTACTGTAATTAGGTCCGTGCGAAAGCACGGGGAACCTCCCTCAAAGTACCGACACTGGCCTGGCTGAAAGATTAGCGAACTTGTAGAGTGTAATTAATCCCGGCTAGTCTTTCCTTTTAAGGTTTGAAGGAAGATTTGATAAAACCAGTGGGAGCCATCCTGATTAGATAAAATAAATAACCAATCTAATCTTGCAAGAGTGCACGCAGAGTGTTTTCTTCTCTCTCTCTCTCTCCAGGTAGCGACCATATCACGCCTTAATCGAGATAATAATATAGATGTATTGACCGAACCCGCTTGTTATACTGAGCTGGGGAACGTTGGTCCCGCTCCAACTTATAATTGTTATAAGACAGAGCAGGAAATAGGGAAATACCAGAATTCCCATGCCGCCCAAACGAAGAAAGTACATGAGATGCATCTCCTTCGGGTGTGTTCATTACAAAGAACTGTTTCTCAGTATCCTCTGCATCCTGGGTATTTGATACCGGATCAGGATCTCAGATATGTAATCTGTTACATAGGGCTACAGAAAGGTAGAAAACTGAGAACGGGTGATAAGTTTCATGAGACAGAAAACGGGGCAAGTGTTGCAGCCAAGTCTGTTGGTCACTGTCACCCTGTATTACCAGTACATTGATTCTGAACGAATGTTATTAGATACCGAACCTGATATACAAAATCATATCAGTCTCTTTATAAGTAAAGAAATGATAAAATTTTGTATTGTTGGATAATGTTTTGAACATTTCCTATATCAAAAGTTGATCGGTTCAGGCACGTTATCTAAAAGCATTGATGTTCTAAATCAAACTACAGTTCCTAGTATACAGAACACACACAAGAGGAAGAGTTCAGAAATGAACGATTCCTTCTTGAGGCATTGTAGACTAGGTCATATCAATGCGACCCGACTGGCTGAAGTTACATTATAGATGCATATTTAAATCAGTTTGAATTTACATCTTGTGAAACTTGCCAGTCATGTCACAAAGATAAGATGACCATAGCTCTGTTTATTGGGAACAGAGAAAGAGTTAATGAACTCTTGGGAATGATACATGATGATGTATGTAAGGTCTCCTGTCTACATATGCCAGGACCGATTCTTTGTACTTCACTACATTCTCTGATGATCTCTCAAGATTCAGTCATATGTTCCTGTTGAAACATGAGTCCGAACCTTTTGAGATATTCACAGAATATAAGCTAGAAGTAGGGAATCAATAAGGGTATAAGTATTATGTCCTATGATAAGATCAGGGAGGAGAATACTTGTGCATAGAATTACTGAATTATTTTAAAGGAAGAATGAGATTCTCTCTCAGTATTACTCCTCTGAATACACCACAACACAACGGTGTATCAGGGCGGAGCAATCGCACCGTATTAGATATGGTGTGCTCTATGATGAGTACTACTGAGTTTCCTATTTCCTTTTGGGAGTTATGCACTTGAGAAGCTGCATACTTATTGAATTGGGTTCAAATCAAATCAGTTGCCTACCACTTCATATGTGATATGGAAAGGGAAGAGCCCATATCTTAAGTTAGTTAAGATTTGGGGTTGTCCGGCCTATATCTAAAAGCAAAATCCGGACAAGATCGAGGCAATGTCAGTTCTGTAGAACTGGGAAGGTTCCAGCTATACAAAACTGCAGCTGATGATTTGACAGAACCAAAGGATTCAATAGTCCCCGACGAACCTCAGCCTCTTCGCCGATCTGGTAGGGTTCCTCACCTACCTGAGAGATACTTTGGTTTCTCGATGACAGTGGGAGCGAGGAATGCATCATGAGATGATGACCCAACTAGATTCGAGCAGGTCATCAAGAGTAGGGACTCTGTAAGGATGGCTGGATGCTTAGCGATCTGAAATGGAATCCACATACACCAACAAAGTATGGACTTTGGTTGCGATATCTGAAGGGTTAAATCCCCATCAGGAGCAAGTATATCTTGAGAAGATTACTTGGTGTAGATGGAAAAGTTGAGACTTTCAAAGCTAGACTTGTTAAAGGTTTTCGTCATCGACTAGGCGTGGATAATGATGATACCTTTTCCAGTGGCTATGCTTAAGTCCATTCGGATCCTACTTGCCACGGCTACAAACCATGACTACGATATCTGGCGGTTGGGTGCCATGACTACTTTTCTAAATAATGATTTAGAAGAGAATGTCTATAAGTACACAGCCAGAGGGCTTCGTAAACAGTGGGAGCAGCGGAAACATGTGCAAGTTGCTTTACAGGATAAAGCAGGCATCGCGGAGTTGGAACATCTGTTTTGATGTGGTAGTCAAAGAGTTTGACTTCATCAAAATGGTAGATGAACCTTGTATATACAAAAAGGTAGTAGAGAGTAAGGTGGTCATCCTCGTATTGTACGTGGACAACATACTCTTGATAAGAAAAGAGTTTCCTATGCTACGCACGGTCAATCTCCGCTTATCACATGGATTCTCCATATAGGATAAAGATGATACCTCCTAAATCCTGGGATTTGGGTCTATGAGATAGATCTAAATGGATGTTAGGATTCTCACTAGCTATAGTAAGATAGTATCAATCGATCCTGGGGAGAATCACTGGAAGTGTTCCAGGGTGATAAGGACGACTGAATGTCAGTCACAGGCATTGTCTTCACCCTCAGTGAAGGGACGGTATGTTGGAAGAGTTCCAAGCTAGATACCGTGCTAAACTAGACGATAAAGGCTGGTAACATCGCTATTAAAGATACTACCAAAGAGGCAGTTTGGGTGTATATTTGGTTCATAAGATGGACTAGGTTCCTACCATTGTATGACAATGGAAGTGTGGCTTAGGCCCAGGAACCCTGGTCCCATCAGTGACCCAGACATTTTCTGAGGCAGCATCACCTGATCATGGAGATAGATGATCTCCAGGGTGATCGAGGGTAGGAGAGTAGACACAGAGGACAACACGGCGGATCCACTCACAAAGGCTTATTCCCAGAGAGAGACTTATATGGGATGGTTGAGTATCAGATACTGCAACCACTGCTACAGATGGCCCTAGTGCAAGTGGGAGATTATTAGTTATATGTATGCCTTAGAGGCCATTACTGTACATTGGATGTATATTGTAGTGGATGCTGGGACATATATATAGGTAGGACTTTCTTGCTCGACATGATAGTACGCTATCTGGTTGCTCTTTATCTGAACATGTATACTTTCTGTCTCTCTGTTACATGTTGATAAAGCCCTTAGGATGTGTACTCGACTTCCAGGACTATGATGCAGATCATACTAGTGGGGCCTGGATAGTCCATGAGTACATCCTTCAATGTTCCTAGTCGTGGGAATATCGAGACGGGGCATCGATATTCCAGAGTAGACTAGCGTATATCTTCTCGACCCGTGTGATGGGAGATGGATGATCCCATATCCATTAGTGTTTGACATCAGAGATGGTATGCGGGTGCTCAGTGGAGACTGGGTACACTGAACGGACTCGCCGAGAACTCCCAGATGGTATTATACCTCACGTCAGATGGCAGTTCTCTGGTGACACTGGTACAGCTTAGTCTGTTGACCCGAGATCGTCATAGAGTCTTGTATGTCTCCTACTGTGCTTTGATTTCCACCCTACCACGGCTCTACTGAGTCGTGCAAACAGGTGGTACAGTCCCGATTCACATGGAGGCAATGAGCGATAGGAGGGGATTCGTCTCTCCCGGTATTGGGGGTTGATGTTGCGCTATGCTCGACTGGCCATAACAGGAAATCCCTGGTCAGGGTTGCAGTGATATACAAGTAAGAGTTATCAGTAGTTTCATGAATGTTATGGACTTTACATTGGCATGACTTATCAAGCTACTGGGGTCTGACGTTTACCACCCCTAGGCGAGATATACGACATATCAGACGAACAGACCGGACTGTACGGTAAGTGTTACTGGTTGGATTCACAGGAGTATGAGCGGGCTTGCTCGTCGATCTTCTGATCGCTTAATACCCGGGTGGCCGTTACGTTTAGCAGACCGTTTGCGGCTTGTGGGTGTTTGATATGATCATCACCTGCTGCCGGCGTATTGACGAGTCTTTAGAGTCCTACACAGAGGTTTCCTGGCTCAAGCGAAACGAAATAGGAGTGCATATGAGATATGTGCGGGACCGAGAATAATGCGTGTATGTGATATCGTATTCTATTCTCGCGATGAATGTATCGATTGGTTGTATGCGATATAACCTAGTTATCGAATCGAAGATTGATTCGATAAGTCGATACATTGGATACTAGTCGGTTATATGCGACATGACCGGATCATTGAATCAAGTGTTGATTTAATGATTTAATGTATAATTATATATTTGATATATTACTTTGCATTAACTAGTATTGGTTCACTTAAAAAGGATTTTCTCACTTGATGTGCACATTGTATATGTGATATACTTTTGTGCACTTGTTTGTATCATGTTTGATGATACATGCAAACTTGGGTTTGTGTAAAGAATTAAACCATGGTTATGTTAATGGTTAGGGTTTTGATTTACTTACTTATTCATTTATTTATTTATTCATTAATTCATTTTGGGCAAAAATGAAATGGTGGCTTAGTTTGTCTTGTTGTTGAAGCTTCATGAAGCTTTGACTAAATGACCATTTTGTCTTCATGTCCTAACCCTAACCATTCAACTTAACCCTAGTTAGTTCTCTACACTAAACCATGGTTGAAATTATGATAAGTATCATTTTGTTTTCTATTTTTAATATAACTTATCATATTCTTTCTTCTTCTTCTTCTTCTTCAACAAAGAAGAAACCTTGCCTCCATTAATGACAACTTGAGAAAAAGAGTGAGAAATCCAATTCTAAAGTGAACCCACTTCCTATTTCTTCATCCTCTACCACTTGCCAAGTAGTATAGGGTGTTTTCTTCACAAGTTTCATGACTTGGTGAAGTTGGAGTTTGATCTTGAGTTGCCTCGACGTAGATCATCTTCGGCATCGAAGTCGACGACCTAGCCCGATCTTTTCTCCGATGAGACCACCGTGAGAGTCTTGGATTCCGATGGGTACAGCGGAGGGACGTCATCACGGAGCTAGAGAGGTGGAGGACCGGATCTACAAAGGTTGTAGCCCCTTTCCTTTAAGTTAAAGTTGTTTACTTGCATTGCATCGCCTATACATCTAGTTACCGATCCGTATTAGGGTTTGTAGGCACATAAAAAATTTGAATTGGCCATGTTTGATCACTTGTAGAACCTCATGGGTGTGCCTAGGAATCCTACAAAGCCCTTAGGATGTGTACTTGACTACCTGGACTATGATGCGGATCATACTAGTGGGGACATGGTAGTCCATAAGTACATCCTTCAAGGTACCTAGTCGTAGGTGTATCGAGACGGGGCATCGATATACCAGTGTAGACTAGCGTATACGCTTCTCGACCCATGAGATGGGCGATGGATGATCCTATATCCATTGGTGTTTGACATCAGAGATGGTATACGGGTGCTCAGTGGAGAATGAGTACACTGGACGGACTCGATGAGAACTCCCAGATGGTATTATACCTCACGTCAGATGGCAGTTCTCAGGTGACACTTGTGCAGGTTAGTCTGTAGACCCGAGATCGTCATAGAGTCTTATGTGATTCCCACTGTACTTTGATTTCCACCTTACCACGTCCATGAGGGCGTGCAAAACGGTGGTTATTGGGTACAGTCCCGAGTCACATGGAGGCAATGAGCGATAGGAGGGGTTTCGTCTCTCCCGGTATTGGGGGTTGATGTTGCGCTGTGCTCGATTGGCCGTAACAGGGAAGTCCCTGGCCAGGGCTGTTTTAGAGATTTACTGGTAAGTGTTACCAGTAGTTTCTTGACCCGTTATGGGCCTCACATCGGCACGACTTATCGGTTATTGGGGTCTGACGTTTACCGCCCCTAGACTTGATATGCGACATATCAGATGAGGAGACCGGACTGCACGGGTAGTGTTGCTGGTTGGCTCGACGGGAGTTGTAGCAGGTTCGCTTGTTTTCTTCTGATCGCTCAATACCCGGGTGGCCGTTACGTTTAGCTGACCGCTTACGGCTTGGGGGTGCTTGATATGATCATCACCCACTGCCGGCGTATTGACGAGTCTTAGAGTCCCACAAAGGAGTTACCTAGTCCAGGCGAAACGTTGTGGTGCGCGTATGCGATATGCGCATGGACCCGGTCAAAATGCGCGTATAAGATACCGTATATTAATCGGGCGGCTTGCTTTTGGTTAGGTCGTATGTGATATGGCCGGATTGATAAATCAAGTGTTGATTTATAATTTAACCATTAGTTTCTCACTTAAAATCCTTTCTTGTATTTTTGATGTATGCATGCATGTATGCATTCTTTCTTGATTCATGCACATATGGATGTGCATGCACCCATACATACATACATCATCCTTCATGGTTGTTTATACATTGAAATTGGTGGCAATATAAGACTCACACCATGGTTTATGTGTATGGATTATTATTTCTATTTATGTTAAAACAAAAGAAAAGAGAAAAGATTAATTGATGGATTAGTTTCTACACTCTTCTTTTGACCTAACCATATTCACATACTTATTAACCATGATTTAATATTACTCTTTTGTTTTAACTAAAGTAAAATAAATATCCATAATAGATAACCATGGTTTGAGATGAAGAGGAAAAATATATATAGATATATTTTTCTATTTTCACACAAGGGTTAATCTTTTACTCTTGTTCTAAAAGCCATCATCTTCTTCCTTCTTCTTTTGCTCTCTAGATTTTTGTAGTGAAAAAATACTCATCAAGTTAGGTTTTTGAAGTGAGAAAAGCCACCATAACATCATTCTATACAAGTCTTGCCCACTTATTTAGAGTGTTAGCTTCATTTCTTTCTCTTGATCAAGTGAAGTTGCAAGCTTGGACAAAGCGGACTCCGGGTGGATCATCGTGGACCTAGAGGAGCTCAAGCGGACTTTTTCCAAACCCTAAGTAGCCGAGGAGTCTAGCGTAGGGAGCTACAAAGGTTGTACTCTCAAAACCCTAACTTAATCTACTTGTGTTAAAGTGTTGTTTTTGAAACCCTAATTTTTTAGGATTGATTCTTTGTTTGCTTACTTAGCACCCTAAAATTTTAATTTTTGGTACATGTGATGCTTCCAATCCCTTCATGAGGTGCTAGGTAAACCCAATATTGGTATCAGAGCCGACCTAGAATATTAGGCAACACTTTAGCGAAGTTAAAACTCCGATCGAATCGAAAAATACGGATTTTTAGCACTCTCTGGACATTTTTTGAAAACTGTTGTTTTTCAGGATTAAAAATATGTAAAAAATACAGCAGGGAATTATAAGACAAACTGTAAAAAACGAAACCCTAATAAGCAAATTCCACCGTGGAACCGCGGCTTAAGCTGGCTTAGGCCGCGGCTCCGCGGCCGTACTGAGCCATTAAGGCTTCGTTTTTGTACAGTGTGCTTATTTTCTGCTTGTAGAGGTTTTTGGATATTTTTAATATGGTTTCAGTGACACATGTTCTGGAGATTGTTTTAGATTCGGTAATTCGATCGGAATTTTGATTTCGTGTTTCTTTCCGGGTAATTTAGAAAATATTGAATTGTTCGAACGAGTATCATTTACTCACTTTTTCACGGGGTTTTAATCTTTCGGAAATACGTGCAAGTTTTGTGGTGGACCCTCTAGAAGACAACAAACCTTAACTCGATTATGTGACCGTCTTGAACTGCCTTTTGAACCTTAGGGTTTGGGGCAGTACGGCGCCCCACATGTGAGGCGTTGGCTTGACCCTTCTACGGCTGGACCGCTACTACCGTGTCACACTTCGGGTTTTTTGAACTCCGCTCAAGTGTTGAGCTTTATGGAATTTTGGGTATTTGGTCATTCGTTCGAAAACTTTAATACTGTCTATTTATCTGGAATATGATACAATATGTGGAATTCATATAGTTAGGCATGAAATACGAAATATGTGATATTTCGCATTTACGATGTCTAAAGAGAATGTGGATTCTAAATATTGTAGTTTTACACTTTCTTTTCTGTGACCGTAAGTGTAGTATGTCGATATCGCCGGTTTCGTTGCTATACATCAACGACAATTGGGGTATGCATACTTACTTACGTTGATGATATGTGATATTATGTGTTGCTGAGATATGATGTGCAGGATTGTCGCGATTGAATAGCCGGGGGTTTTTATGTGAGATGAGAGTTTTACATTTTCATTCATGTAAATTCAAATGTAATGTAATATTCTTTTATTTGGGGCACTTCCGGGTTGAGGTTGATGCCACCAGTGTTGTATATTATTTACTTTTCCGCATTAGGATGGACCCAAGGAGGGGAGCACAGGTGACCGGGTTCTGGGGTTCAGTGGGAGGCCATCTCGAGGAGTCGAGACCGGGTCTCCTAAACTCCAGAATTGGTAGGGTCGCTTGCTGCTCTCGTAGGGGTCCAGGGTGTGGGCTTGGCTATTCATCGCGACTGTGGAATCCGTATTTTCTATTGTTGGCTAAATACTAAATACGGACGTCCTAGTATATCCCACATTATATCTATGTTTCTGCTGCGATATCTGTGATGTGATCATTTGATATGTTGTGATGGATACATTATATAGTATATATGATATATTATATAGACGTTACTTATGTTTTACACCCGCAGTAGCCCTGCCCTGCTCTGTCGTTAGTTACCTAACCTAACGGTGCACGAGGGGACATCGAGACGAATGCGGATGGCATAAGTGTACGTCATATTTATCTGTGATGTTTAGGTGACTTAAAATATGGGACTTCATTAATGTGATTAATGAAAGAAAAGAAACCTAAAAGATGTTGTAGAATCAAATTTTTTCAAAACGGGTAGCTACAGTCTTGCTTTGCATAGCGGTATATATGATATACCATGCACCTTATTCGATGGGGAAAGAGCCGAGATCCCTTCACCGGGAGTGACCTCTTTAGCAAAACTGGTAGATGCTACAAAACTCGGTTTGGTTTTTGATTGCTTTTGGAGTTTTGCTTTGCACAGTGATATATATGATATATCCCGCACCTTATTCGATAAGGAAGGAGCCGAGATCCCTTCACCGGGAGTGACCTCTTTAGCAAAACTAATAAAAACCTCAAAATCACTCCATTTCAAAATTCATATGATTCTACAACGATATCAAGTTCATTACGCAATAGGTTTTCAGAAAAACCTGTCGTAGCCCTCCGTCATTTCAGATAAGTCCTACTTAGTATTCGTGCTACGTTTGTTGACCTCCGTCAAGGCGTAGTGTGCGGTAGCTAACTAGTATTTATCTGCTTATGCATATGATGCAGATTGGATTAGGGTAGTCGTACGACCTTGTTGACCTCCGTCAAGGGTCGTGCGGGTGGGTTTGATTCAATCAAGAAATGACGGGTTGAACTTGACTTGCACCCTGTGGTTTGTTGACCTCCGTCAAGGTCATGGGATGCTTGGGACAAAAGATTATCGGGAGTTTCAAGTGTTGAAATTTGCAATGAGATTGCATACCTTCTATGAGATAGTTGGATCTCAATACCCACTGCGAGTAATAGTTACTCCTGGGAGAGTTTTATACAGGACAACTAGCCGATCAAGTAGGTGTCTAGAAAGGTGTCAACGGGGTTACGTCTCTGGGAAAACGAGGTTTACTTTAATTAGGTCCGTGCGAAAGCACGGGGAACCTCCCTCAAAGTACCGACACTGGCCTGGCTGAAAGATCGGCGAAGTTTTAGGGTATAATTAATCCCGGCTAGTCTTTCCTTTTAGGGTTTGAAGGAAGATCTGATAAAAAACAGTGGGAGCCATCCTGATTAGATAAGATATTAACCAATCTGATCTTGTAAGAGCATACGCTAAAGTGTTTTCTTCTCTCTCTCTCCAGGTAGCGACCATGTCATGCCTTAATCAAGATAATAATATGGATGTATTGACCGAACCCGCATGTTATACTGTGCTGGGGAACGTTGGTTCCGTTCTTTCTTATAAGAGTTATAGGACTGAACAGGACATAGGGGAATACCAGGATTCCCATGCCACCCGAATGAAGAAAGTACATGATGATGCATTTTCTTCGGGTGTGTTCGTTACAGAGAACTGTTTCTCCATTTCCTCTACGTCCTGGGTATTGGATACCGGGTCAGGATCCCACATATGTAATCAGTTACATGGGCTTAAGAAAGGTAGAGAACTTGGAGAAGGTGATAAAGACATAAGAGTTGGAAATGGTGCAATTGTTGCAGCTAAAACTGTCGGGGAATATCACCTTGTATTTCCAACTGGTAATACATTGATTCTGAACGAATGCTATTACATGCCGAACCTGATATGCAACATTATATCGGTTTCTTTGTTGAGTAAAGAGGGATATAATTTTGTATTACAGGATAATGTTATGAACATTTTCCGTAACCAAAAGTTGGTTGGATCAGGCACCTTGTGCAATGGCATTTATGTTCTAAATCAATCAACAGTTCTGAGCATAATAAACACACACAAGAGGAAGAATTCAGAACTAAACGAATCCTTCTTGTGGCATTGTAGACTGGGTCACATCAATGCGACGCGACTAGCTAAGTTGCATAAAGATGGATATTTGAATCCGTTTGAATTTTCATCTTATGACACCTGCCAGTCATGTCTCAAAGGAAAGATGACCAAAACTCCGTTTACGGGACACGGAGAAAGAGTTACGGAACTCTTGGGACTGATACATAGTGATGTATGTGGTCCCATGTCTACACATGCCAGGGATGGTTCTGCATACTTTATTACATTCACTAACGATCTCTCTAGGTTCGGGTATGTGTTCATGATGAAACACGAATCAGAAGCTTTTGAGAAATTTAGAGAATATAAACAAGAAGTCAAGAACCAAACCGGAAAAAGTATTAAAATCCTACGATCTGATCGAGAAGGTGAATACTTGAGCATTGAATTCCTGGACTTCCTAAAAGAGAATGGGATTCTCTGTCAGCTGACTCCTCTATATACACCACAGCACAACGGTGTGTCAGAACGGAGGAACCGCACCCTATTAGATATGGTGCGCTCTATGATGAGCACAGCTGAGTTACCTATTTCCTTCCGGGGATATGCACTGGAGACAGCAGCATACCTACTGAATAAGGTTCCTACCAAATCTGTGCCTACCGCCCCATATGAGATATGGGAGGGGAAGAGACCATATCTTAATTTTATTAAAATATGGGGTTGCCCGGCCTATGTCAAAAGACAAAAACCGGACAAACTCGAGGCAAGGTCTGTTTTGTTTAAGTTTGTTGGATATCCCAAGCATTCACGAGGGTATATTTTCTACCACAGTGAGGAACAAAGAGTGTTTGTTGCTCAACATGCCACCTTTTTAGAAAAGGAATTTCTTGCAAAAGAGATTAGTGGCCCTGAGGTAGAACTGGAAGAGGTTCCAGCTGTACAAACCACAACAGAAGATTTAGTGGAACCAGCGGATTCAGTAGCTCCCAACGAACCTCAGCCTCTCCGCCGATCTAGTAGGGTTCCTTACCCACCTGGGAGATACTACGGTTTTCTTATGAATGGTGGGAGCGAGGATTGCATCATGGAGGATGATGACCCAACTAGCTTCGAGCAAGCCATCACGAGTGGGGACTCAATGAAATGGCTGGATGCAATGCGGTCCGAGATGGAATCCATGTACACCAACAAAGTATGGACTTTGGAAGATGCTTCTGAAGGGGTAAAACCCATTGGGAGCAAGTGGATCTTCAAGAAAAAACTTGGTGTAGATGGGAAAGTGGAGACTTTCAAAGCTAGACTTGTTGCAAAGGGTTTTCGTCAAAGACCAGGTGTGGACTATGACGAAACCTTTTCTCCAGTGGCTATGCTTAAATCCATCCGGATCATGCTTGCCATCGCTGCATATCATGATTACGAAATCTGGTAAATGGATGTTAAGACCGCCTTTCTAAACGGTGATTTAGAAGAGTGCGTGTACATGACTCAGCCAGAGGGTTTCGTAGATAGTGGGAGCAGCGGGAAGGTGTGCAAGCTGCTTAAATCCATTTATGGATTAAAGCAAGCATCGCGGAGTTGGAACATCTGCTTTGAGGTCGTTATCAAAGAGTTTGATTTCTTCAAAAACGTAGATGAACCTTGTATCTACAAGAAGGTGGCAGAGAGTAAGGTTGTCTTTCTCGTATTGTACGTGGACGACATACTCTTGATAGGAAATGACATTCCTATGCTGCAATCGGTCAAGCTCTTCTTATCACAAAGATTCTCAATGAAAGATCTAGGTGATGCCTCCTGCATATTGGGAATCAGGATCTATAGAGATAGATCTAAAAGGATATTGGGATTGTCCCAGTCCAGATACATTGACACCATACTAAAGAGGTTTAGTATGGAAGAATCCAAGCGTGGGAACTTACCCACGATTTCTGGAGTCACTCTCTCCAAAGAGATGTCTCCCAAGACTGATTTGGAGAGAGCTCGCATGCAAGGGATACCCTATGCTTCGGTTGTAGGCTCTATCATGTACGCGATGCTATGTACCAGACCTGATGTAGCATACTCACTAAGTGTAGTGAGTAGGTATCAAGCTGATCCTGGAGAGAATCACTGGACAGCTGTGAAGAGCATTGTCAAGTACTTACGAAGGACTAAGGAGATGCTCTTGGTATATGGTAACGGAGAACTCCAAGTGGAGTCCTTTACCGATTCAAGCTTCCAGAGTGATAAGGACGACTCTAAGTCGCAGTCAGGATTTGTCTTTACCCTTTACGGAGAGGCGGTTAGCTGGAAGAGTTCCAAGCAGGAAACCGTGGCAGACTCGATGATGGAGGCTGAATACATCGCTGCCAACGATGCTGCCAAAGAGGCTGTCTGGATCAAGAAGTTCATTACTGAACTTGGAGTGGTTCCATCCATTGAGCATCCAATACCTTTGTATTGCGATAACAATGGAGCGGTGGCTTTGGCCAAGGAACCCAGGTCCCATCAGCGATCCAGGCATATTCTAAGGCGGTATCACCTGATCCGGGAGATAGTTGATCGCCGGGAGATCGAGGTCAGGAGGGTTGACACGAAGAATAACACAGCGGATCCACTCACGAAGGCCATTCCCCAGATACAGTTTGAGAGACTCTTCGGGATGCTCGGTATGCGATACTACAACAGCTGGCCCTAGTGCAAGTGGGAGATTGTTAGTTGTATGTATGCCCTAGAGGCCAGTATTGTACAGATGATGTATATTATATTGGATGCTTGGACATATATAGAGATGACTTTCTTGCTCGATATGATAGTATACTATCTGGTTGCTCTTTATCTTAACATGTATACTTGTCTCTTTATACTGTCTTATACTTACATGTTGGTAAAGCCCTTAGGATGTGTACTTGACTACCTGGACTATGATGCGGATCATACTAGTGGGGACATGGTAGTCCATAAGTACATCCTTCAAGGTCTCTAGTTGTAGGTGTATCGAGACGGGGCATCGATATACCAGTGTAGACTAGCGTATACGCTTCTCGACCCATGAGATGGGCGATGGATGATCCCATATCCATTGGTGCTTGACATCAGAGATGGTATACGGGTGCTCAGTGGAGAATGGGTATACTGGACGGACTCGCCGAGAACTCCCAGATGGTATTATACCTCACGTCAGATGGCAGTTCTCAGGTGACACTTGTGCAGGTTAGTCTGTAGACCCGAGATCGTCATAGAGTCTTATGTGATTCCCACTGTGCTTTGATTTCCACCTTACCACGTCTATGAGGGCGTGCAAAACAGTGGTTATTGGGTACAGTCCCGAGTCACATGGAGGCAATGAGCGATAGGAGGGGTTTCGTCTCTCCCGGTATTGGGGGTTGATGTTGCGCTGTGCTCGATTGGCCGTAACAGGGAAGTCCCTTGCCAGGGCTGTTTTAGAGATTTACCGGTAAGTGTTACCAGTAGTTTCTAGACCCGTTATAGGCCTCACATCGGCACGACTTATCGGTTATTGGGGTCTGACGTTTACCACCCCTAGACTTGATATGTGACATATCAGACGAGGAGACCGGACTGCATGGGTAGTGTTGCCGGTTGGCTCAACGGGAGTTGTAGCAGGTTCGCTTGTTTTTATTCTGATCGCTCAATACCTGGGTGGCCGTTACGTTTAGCTGGCCGCTTGCGGTTTGGGGGTGCTTGATATGATCATCACCCACTGCCGGCGTATTGACGAGTCTTAGAGTCCCACAAAGGAGTTACCTAGTCCAGGCAAACGTTGTGGTGCGTGTATGCGATATGCGCATGGACCTGGTCAAAATGCGCGTATAAGATACCGTATATTAATCGGGCGGCTTGCTTTTGATTAGGTCGTATGTGATATGGCCGGATTGATAAATCAAGTGTTGATTTATCATATAACCATTAGTTTCTCACTTAAAATCCTTTCTTGTATTTTTGATGTATGCATGCATGTATGCATTCTTTCTTGATTCATGCACATATGGATGTGCATGCACACATACATACATACATCATCCTTCATGGTTGTTTATACATTGAAAATGGTGGCAATATAAGATTCACACCATGGTTTATATGTATGGATTATTATTTCTATTTATGTTAAAACAAAAGAAAAGAGAAAAGATTAATTGATGGATTAGTTTCTACACTCTTCTTTTGACCTAACCATGTTCACCTACTTATTAACCATGATTTAATATTTCTCTTGTGTTTTAACTAAAGTAAAATAAATATCCATAATAGATAACCATGGTTTGAGATGAAGAGGAAAAATATATATAGATATATTTTTCTATTTTCACACAAGGGTTAATCTTTTACTCTTGTTCTAAAAGCCATCATCTTCTTCCTCCTTCTTCTTTTGCTCTCTAGATTTTTGTAGTGAGCAAAATACTCATCAAGTTAGGTTTTTGAAGTGAGAAAAGCCACTAATTTCTTTCTCTTGATCAAGTGAAGTTGCAAGCTTGGACAAAGCGGACTCCGGGTGGATCATCGTGGACCTAGAGGAGCTCAAGCGGACTTTTTCCAAACCCCAAGTAGCTGAGGAGTCTAGCGTAGGGAGCTACAAAGGTTGTACTCTCAAAACCCTAACTTAATCTACTTGTGTTGAAGTGTTGTTTTTGAAACCCTAATTTTTTAGGATTGATTCTTTGTTTGCTTACTTAGCACCCTAAAATTTTAATCTTTGGTACATGTGATGCTTCAAATCCCTTCATGAGGTGCTAAGTAAACCCAACAGTCGTACGGTCATTTTGGCTCAGTCAAGGACTCGTGCGGGTGGGTCTAATGCAATCAAGATAATGACGGGTTGAACTTGGATAGGATCCTTTGATATGTTGGCTCAGTCAAGGTCACTTGGGTCCTAGGGGTAAAAATCACATCGGGAGTTTCTAAAGAAACTGAAACTTTTCAGGCATGCGCATACCTTCTGGAGTGTGATAACGTGAGTGGATTCCATCACATTATCTTGCGATGATAGTTGGATCCCGATTCCCACTGATGAGTTGGTTTACTCCTCGGGTGATCCCGACTAATTCTTCTTTCAGGTTTGGAGGAGAATTTAAGGTTACAGTAGGAGGTTTCCTGATTAGATAAAGTGATAACCATTCTGATCTAGGTTAGAGTGCACGCAGAGTGTTTCTTTTCTCTCTCTCTTTGGCAGCGACCATGACCCGACCCTTGACTATGACTCAGTGACCAAGTTAACCGAACTTTCTTAAAACACTGGCTTTTAGATTGTCAGAGTTGCATACCTCATTGCCACTCCTACTTTTACCCTTTTTCCAGAACACCCCGTATTACTACGAACATCCACTTCCATTGGATAAAACAATCGTATGGTTATATAAGAACTCGAAGGAACTTGTTCCAGATTCGAGGATGGTTTCCGGTTCTGGAGAAAATGAATAGGATTATTCAGTTGTCTTTTCCTTTCACCTTCTCTCAGGTTGCGAGTACTCCTTGGATTAGGACAGTACACCTGTTATGCTTATTGGATAGTCTTCTTCCAAACCATAGGCAGGTGCCGAATGATAGGGAATGAAGAAAACCAATTAGCCTAACGATGGTGTACAGAAGGTAATAAGTTAAGACATATAAAGGGATTAGAAAGAGGGCAATGTAAATTGCGACTGCTATTCACGACTAAACCAAGTATTTCATCATCACTCTTACTTCACCTTTGTATTTCTCCGGAACACCCCGTATCACTACGAAGATCCACAGTTATTTGGATACTCCATCGTATGGTTATATACGAACTCGAAAGGAACTTGTTCCAGTTCAAGGATGGATTCTGGTTCAGGAGAAATAGGAATAAGGTTTATTCAGTTGTCTTTTATCTTCACCTTCTCTCAGGTTACGAGTACTCTTAGGATTAGGAGAGTACACCCATTATGCTTATTGGATAGTCTTCTTCCAAACCATAGTCTGGTGCCGAACGGTAGGGAAGGAAGAAAACCATTTGGCCTAAAGGGGTGTACAGAAGGTAATGACTAAAGACATATAAAGGGATTTGGAGAGATGGCAAAGAAATATACGGTTACAGTTGTGAATCTGATAATGGAAGAGGCATTACTAAGAATACCCAGACATCCTTACGAAACATTTTCATGTTTCAGTTTCACTGTGTATTGTTAAAAGAAAACTGATTTCCAAATTAGTCATTGCTCCAGGGTATGTATTTACCAGGTTTGATTCTCACATCTATATGGTTTTACAGATGATGAGTCGAAGTAAGTTATTGGGAATTGGATGATCATCCTCTTTATATCGGGATTCGTTGTAATTGGTGATATTCGAGGAAATCACTTGGGTTGTCTGCCGGACGGCTAATATTTGGTTTTGAATATCCGTTGTAATGCACCAATTTCAAATTGATATATCTGTACGTTTATTTTTATAAAATGAGATATAACTTTTTGAAATTATGTCTATGACATTTACTTATATTAGTGGATGGTTAGGTAAGGAGCATTGAACAGCGGTGTAATTCTTCTTAACCATAAGTACAGTTTTCAACCTACGACACACATGGAATGAGTTATATGACTCAAGGGACTTATACAGAGTATTGTATGTTGTCCAGTGTCCATTAGGACAGAGGAGTTAGTACTCGTACTATATTCTATTTACTTGTGACTTCTCTAGTTTTTAGACAAGTGTTTCGTAGAAACACAAGGTCCAAGTTTTGAGAAGTTATAGGTATATGAATAAAGTAGAGAACCAGGTATTGCAAGTATCAGGATTCTTCAAGATGATCGAAGATATGGATACTTGTGTATGGTATTCAGTTGATAGTAATGATTATGAGAAACTTGTTTCTTTTTCAGGTTACTTATATCTGGATGCATTCCTAAGTTGAGTAACGCTGATCGGCCTCCTTCCATTTAGTTGACATGCACTGGAGACAGCTGCATGATTTGAATCTGGTTCCAATTAAATCAGTGCCTCTGTTTCTATATTGGATATAGAACGGTTCATATCTTAACGATGTTAAGGTACGGAGAGTTGTCCGGCTTATGCTTAAAACCAGACTCTGGATAACTCAAGGCACGTTTCTGTAATGGCTGTTTGTGGGTTGACCAGGGCTATGACGAGGGTTGATTTTCTACCATCTGGAAGATCAATAGTGATATTGTTCTTGACTCGCCACAGTTTTAATAAAAATGGAATTTTTCAGAAAACAGTAGTGGGAGTATGGTAGAACTGGAAGTGATTCCAGAACCGCAAATGATTACTGAAAATTTGATAAGAACCTAAAGATTCAATCTGGTTTGACATTCCATTGGCCACTCCACGGATATGGTGGGTAACCTTAGGCACTCGAGAGGTACTTCGGTATGCTCAGGAACGGTGACAGGGAGGTTCTTGTTTACCCAGACTTGCCATTGCTGTTGTTCCAGACTGTGAGACCCGACAGGAGGATGAGTATAGCGTCGTTCTAAACTAGCTTTAGAAGTGTACGTGTATATGACTCTGCCAGAGGGTTTTCGTAGTCAGTAGGAGCAGCGGAAGCATTGGTGGACAAGTAGCTTATTTCTATTTATGGACTAAAGCAGATATAGCGGAGATAGATCATCTATTTCTGATGTAACAGTCATAGGTTTGACTTCATCAGAATAGGGGATGGATCTGTTAAGAAGGTAATAGGGTGTGATGTCCTGGTATTTGGATGACATACACAGAGTAGGAAGTGAAATTCCTATATTACGGTCGGTTATACTTTGGTTGTCATACAGTGGTTTCTCCACAAAGGATATAGATATAATATCAGACATTCTGATTACTGGATCTATAGTTTTGGATCTAGATTTGGGTAGTTTCCCAATCTGGGTACTTAGACAACATTCTAAAGGTGTTTTAGAATGGACGACTTCTGGCACGGTAGTGTACCTACAGGTGATGGAGTCACCCTCTCTAAAGGTGTCTTACAGACTAAAGGGGAGAGGGATGTGCATGATTGACAGATCACTTGCTTAGGCAATTGAGTCAATCATGAGATGTTAAGTACCGCACCAGATGTTGTTTTTGCTCGAGATGCAATAAGTTGATATTGATCCAATCCTGGAGAAACGTTCGGAAGCAGTTTTAGAACATAAGTGGATGTTCTAGGGAAATGATAATGGCAGCTTCCTTCGGGAGACGGTTATCATTCCAGGCTTCCAAGGTGACCTGGATGACAGAGTGATTGTCAGAGTTATAGTTTTTCCTCTGACGAGGGGCAGTTGTTTGGATATGAGGTCCAAGTGGATGCTGAGGGAGGCATGGCGCAGGATACTGATTAAGTTCAGTTGACGATACTGATTAAGTTCAGTTGACGATACAGTCTAAGAAGTTTGGATTTGGAGTTCATTTATGAACCAGGTCCCATTAGATATCCAGACATATTCTAAGACAGGTATTGCTCATTTCGAGAGATGGTTTTCTCCGCGAACTTGAGATAAAGAGAGACATAGAAAGAAACATCAGGGCGGATCCACTCACGGAGGCTATTCCTCGAACGCAATAGTTTCGCAAACGGTTTTTGTGAAACTGATTAGTAGAGGAGATGGGTGTTCGGTATCACACGGGCTGTGAGTATGCGACATCGCAATAATTAGCCTTGAGTGCAAGTGGGAGATTATTGGATATAGTGCCCTCAGAGTCAATTATTGGATCACAGGCACGTGATTGCAATGATTGAGGGAGGACCTATGCTGGTAGGACAGTCTTACTCGAGATGATTGTATGCTATCTGGTTTGTCTTTATCATCGTGTACATGCTTTAGGTGACATTGTAGTTCACTATTACACGTTGATAGAGAATAGTATGCTACCATGGTTTATCTTTATCATCGTGTACATGCTTTAGGTGACATTACAGGTTACTATTGCACGTTGATAGAGCCCTTAGGATTCTTGCTTGACGGCCAGCAGTATGATGGCGATCATATACGTGGGAGTTAGGGTCTATAAGCACATCCTTAAAAGGTCCCCAGTCGTGGGAGTTTTCAAGACAGGGCATCGATACTCCGGAGTAGACTAGTGTATACAGTCAAGACCCCGACGAGGGGCAGTGGCCAGTCTCACAAGCCATTGGTGTCAGTTGGTTCGCCTAAGGTGTATACAGGTGCTTATTGGGTTATGAATACACCGGACAAGACTCGCCGGGAACATGCTAGTTGGTATTTTACCTGACGTCAGATAGCAGTTCCCTGGTGACATGTGTACAGGTTAGTTCATCGACCTGAGATCGTCATTTGTCTCGTGTGAGTTCCCACTGTGCTTTGATTACTACCCTACCATGGCTCAAAGGAGTCGTGCAAACAGGTTTTAGTTGGGTACAGTCCCGAGCCACATGGAGGCAGTGAGCGGATCGACAGAGGTTTCGTCTCTCCCGGTATTGAGGGTGAGATCGCGCTGTGTCTAGGAGAGCCATTACACGAAGTCCTTGGCCAAGTCAGGAGATTTACTGGTAGGTATTCCAGTAGTATCTCAGGGTGTTCTGGGCTACACTCCGATATGACTTGTACCGCTTTTGGGGGTCTGACTTTTACCAACCCTCTAGGCCCGCTATGCGATGCTCATAGACGAACGGACCGGACTGTACGGATATTGTCACTGACAGGCTCAGTAGGGTGTCAGGATGAGTTCGCTCATCGACCTCCCTTTTGGTCAATACCTGGTAGCCCGTTACGTACGGCTAGTACCTATGACGTGCTAGTGGTTAAATCCACAGCTAAAGTATTGACGAGTCTTTAGAGTCCCCCACAGACAGTTTCTCAAGTTTCGGGAGAAACGTTGTAGAAGCCGTATGATATATGGAAGGGTCCGATCATATACGTGCAGTAGTGCACGGATCATGATCGGACGGATCATACTAGTGGGCTTTGGTTTAAGCCGGATCCTAGTATTAGATTTTTTGGATTACTTTAGTCTCATCGCATTCGCATTCGGTCGGAATGCGGATGCAGGTATGTATATACAGGTGAGGGGTATCCTTGTGATCCGTCATGAGTTTACTTTAGATGTTGCCGTATCTTTTTATTGCTGTAAACATTTGGGTTAATGTTTACTTTGGTGAAAATAGTGAGCTTAATTCATGATGAGGTGCATTAATTATGACATGGACATGCGTAGTGACTCATGGTCTCTTTTCTTGTGCTAATGTCACATTAGGATTGATTTAATGTGTTGATTTGATAAGAGGGGAGAGAGAGGGCAGACATATGGCTAGTGTTTGCTCTTGTATATTCTCATTCTTACTCTCATTTTTATTAAAACAACACATAAGAAAAGAAAGGCACTTCTTCTTCTTCTTCCTCTTGCTTCTTAAGCTCACCATTTCAACCAATGGCATCACCTTCAACCTCCATCCATACAATGGATGCAAGCGACAAAGTTGTCACACACATTCTCTACATCGCCTTGGACACGTCGGCTAGCGAACTTCGTGCCCGAGTTGCTTCGGACGAAGCGGGAGCCCGTAAAAAGACTCGATGATGTGGTGCCCTTCCGACGTGAAGACCGGACATCGGAGATGCTGCGAGGAGCTTGGGATGGTGGCCAAAGACCGAAGGACACGGATCGATCGGTATAGCTTTCCAACCCTTTCTCTAGTTGCTAGTTATAGGTTAATGGTTCGATCCGGGACTAAGCATGCGATAGCGCCGGTTTCTAGTTTAAGAAAAGTTTTCGTTTCCGCATTTTGGCCTCGGACAGACGGCCGGGGCGCTACCGTAGTCTTACATCTACACCAAGTTTTCTTTTGTAGATCCATTTGCATCCAACGGGTTTTACCCCAGGTGGAGCAATATCGAAGGTCCATACTTTATTGGTGTACATAGACTCCATTTCGGATCGCATAGCATCCAGCCACTTATCAGAGTCCCTACTGATAATGGCATGCCTGAAACTAGTAGGATCAATTTCTTCCAAGATGTAATCCTCTCGATCCCCGTCTATGAGAAAACCGTAGTATCTCTCGGGCGGATGAGAAATCCTACCAGATCTGCGGAGTGGCTGAGGTTCTTCTGGGACTACTGAATCTAGTGGTTCTACCAAATCTTCAGTTACATTTTGTTGTTCAGAAATTTCTTCCAGTTTTACTATACTCCTACTAGCTTCTTTTGCAAGAAACTCCCTTTCTAAAAATGTAGCGTGGACAGATATAAACACCTTCTGTTCCTCAGTGTGGTAGAACAAATATCCTAGTGAATCCTTAGGATATCCCACAAATTTACATAGAACTGATCGTGCCTGAAGTTTTTCCGGTTTCTGTGTTTTGACATAGGCCGGACAACCTCATATCTTAATAAATTTCATGGTTTCTTACTATTCCATATTTCATACGGAGCCTTAGGCACGAATTTGGATGGAACTTTATTCAAAAGATATGCCGTTGTCAAAAGCGCATGTCCCCAAAATAAAAGAGGCAACTCGGCGTTACTCATCATGGAGCGAACCATGTCCAATAGGGTACGGTTCTTCCGCTCCGATACACCGTTGTGCTGTGGTGTATACGGAGGTGTAAACTGAGAGAGAATTCCATTCTCTTTTAGATAATCTAGGAATTCCGTGCTCAAGTACTCTCCTCCTCTATCAGACCGGGGGATCTTGATACTTTTGCCAATCTGGTTCTCTACTTCGTTTCTGAATTCTTTGAATTTCTCAAAAGCTTCAGATTTGTGTTTCAAAAGATACACATATCCGAACCTAGAGAGATCGTCAGTGAATGTGATGAAGTATGAGAACCCACCCCTTGCATGTATAGACATTGGACCATATACATCACTGTGTATGAGTCCCAAGAGCTCTGCTGCTCTTTCTCCGTGCCCGGTGAATGGAGATTTGGTCATCTTTCCCTTGAGACAAGACTGACAAGTTTCATAAGATAAAAATTCGAACGTATTCAAAAGTCCATCTTTATGCAACTTACTTAGTTTTTTCTCTCCGATATGACCAAGTCTATAATGCCACAAGTAGGATTCGTTCATTTCTAAACTCTTTCTCTTGTGTGTGTTTTGTATATTGAAAACTGCGTTTTGATTTAGAACATAGATACCATTAAACAATGTACCTTCTATAACCAGTTCCTTATCAAGGTAAATGTTCATGATATTTCTATCAAGAACAAAGTTATATCCATCTTTATCACGTAAAGAAACTGATATTATGTTACAAACCATGGAAGGTACATAATAGCAATTGTTCAAAATCATAGTATTGCCATTTGGCAACACCAGGTGATATTCACCGACGGCTGCAGCATCAACTTATGCTCCGTTCCCTACTCTGAGGGATATATCACCAGGTCTAACTATCCTACTTTTTCTCAGTCCCTGCAATAAATTACAGATATGAGATCCTGATCCGGTATTTAGTACCCAGGAGGTAGGACTGACCGAAAAGCAGTTCTCAATTACAAGAACACCTGAAGTAGATGCAATATTATTCTTCTTCTTCGTTGGGGTCTCCAAGGAATTCAGACTATTCTCTTTCCTCTGTTCATACTTATGACCGCCATCATAAGTTAGAGCCAAACTGACGTTCCCCAGCCCCGAATAAGAATTCGGATCGGTCAAGCGATATATTTTATTATCTTGATTAGAGTGTGAAATGGTTGCTACCTGGAGAGAGAGAAAAGAAACACTTAGCGTGCGCTCTTGCAAGATTAGATTGGTTATTAATTTATCTAACCAGGATGGCTCCTACTGTTTCCTTAAATTCTTCTTCAAACCTTAAAAGAAGAACTAGTCAGGATTAATCGCACGTTACAATACTTGCTTAACCTTTCAGCCAGACTAGTGTTGGTACTTCGAGAGAGGTTTTCCAATGCTTTCGTGAAGTTTATTAATTATGTAATCTCTTTTCACTGGAGGCATAGCCTCGCTAATACCATTCTAGACATCTACTTGGTTTATAGCATCGATTGATAAGTGAAATAATCTCCCAAGATTAATCCTACTCATCAATGGGATCGGGATCCAACTATCATTGTGCGATGACCTAGATGGAATCCACTCTAGTCACCACACTCCAGAAGGTATGCTAAAACTGCAAGTTTCCTGTATATTTGATACTCCTGATGTGTTTTTTGCCCCTAGGACCCAAGTGACCTTGACGAATAATCAACAAATCAAAAGGTCCTAGTCAAGTTCAACCCGTCGTTATCATGATTGCATTAGACCTATCCGCATGATTCTTGACGAATAATCAACAAAATCATGTGACCGTCCTAACCAATCGCATCTATCTATGCAACAGAGAATCATTACTCAGCTACCATTTATTGTGCCTTGACGAATAATCAACAAACACAACATGAATACTAAGTACTAATTTTCTGAAATGACGGAGGGTTACGGCTAGGTTTTTGGCGAAAAACCCGTTAATGTAATGAACTTGATATCGTTGAAGGAGCTTGATAGTTTTGAAAATGAGTGGTTTAAGCTCCGCCTTTTGAAAATTTCTTGTTTTGAAAAAAAACCGAGTAATCTACAGTATAGTCTTTTGCTCAAGAGGTCACTCCTCATGAAGGGATCTTGGCTCTTGCCTCGTGGAATGAGGTGCAGGATATTCACGACCGAATAACACTATGCAAATCGAAAGAACATAACTGTAGTTTTTCGAAATTTGTTCTAACAACATCTTTTAGGTTTCTTTACTTGCATTAATCAAAATTAATGCGGTCCCATCAGTTAACCTATCACACCAGAAAAGAACGAAAATATGATGTACGTATATGCCATCCGCATTCGCCACTGGGCCCCATCATCACCCATTAGGTTACCTAACCAACGACAGAGCGGGGGCTAGACTAGCGCGGGTGCAAAACATATACAACATATACTAGTACACACACACACACACATATATACAACATTCGTCCCAGATATGATAGTAAGCAACATTACAGAATCTCAGCCAACAATACAGAATAGTGGATAATCTTGGAGCCCCGGGTTTCATTTGAGCCGCAAATAAAACCCGACGTTCCCGGTCGTGTGGATAACCTGTGCAATGAAAATCTGGACCCCTACAAGCGTGACAAGTTACCCGCCAATCCCAGAAGTGAGGCAACCCCCTTCATCAAAGTGAACGGGCCAGCCAGTACTTCACAAAATCCGGTAACTTGAACACCCTACCTTGGGTTAACCTATACCCCCTACGAGTGCAGTGAATAGCCCGCCAATACTAGAATGAAGCCCCTTCCGTCTCAACTCCATGAGATGCGGGCTTGTTGCCCTCTAGAACCCGGCTATTCGTGCACTCCTCCGTGGGGCAATCCTAGTACAGAAAATGAAATAAATACATACAATGGTGATATCGACCTCAACCCGGTCGTGTCCCAAACAAATAATATACAACTCGGCAAAGACGACAGTCCACATGTCGGACGCTCGCCTGCAAAATCAAATGTACTAATGAATCTAAACTGTACTACTATCATTGCACCACAAGCTATCCATTACGACTATCCAACCACAACCACAGCACAAATACAGAACATCAACGCGAATGTCATGTTCGCAAACCCGTCTAAAAGAGTATATAGCAATTAGACGGGTTATACCGCTCTAATGACATTCACTGTCGCAGATAGTAATGCAGGCACTGAAACTTAACGTATTAAAAAATTTTGATAGACAAAAACTTCCGCATTGGACCCTAAGTGCAATCCAGAACTCAAACAAATCTGGGCCAGAAACTAAATGTTCCAGAAATCACTTCTCCGAAAACTAGAATACCATGTGAAATTTTGTACACTGTTTCCCTAAGTTAACCGCGAAACTGCCGCAAACAAGGGTGTTCTGCCGCGGTTTTGCGACCTTATGGTGACACGTGTCCAAATTTCACATGGTGTCCTAAAATACCCTGCTCGAATTTCTGAGATACAGGAAAATAATTTTTGAACGCATTTAAAAATCGGCAAAGAACCCAAGTTTGAAAATGTGATTTAGGAAAGTTTTTTCGATCGATCTTTTAAGCACGTTAGAACTAGCTAGTTTAGGTTTTATGGGTTGGCTCTGATAACATGAAAGGTTATGATAACGCCCTAGCCATCTCCCGTGGCTGATGGCGGAACAAAATTTTTCATAACGATTAAAACTTGGCGTTAGTGTAACCCTAAACCGGATCTTTACCATAAACCTAACTAGCTACAAATGATTTCAATCTACTATGATAGAAAGTTATTACCATGAGAATCAAGTCCTTCGGGTCTTCAATTCTCTCCTCTAGCTCCTCGAAGGAAGTACGGATCGCGCTTGAACTTCGGCCACCTCGAGTCAAAGATGATCCACCCGAGAGTTCCGACTTTGAGCTCCTACCTTCAAAACAAGGTCACTAGGTTACTTAGCTTTCTAATCTAAGTAGCCTAGAGTGTGTAGAGTGTGAAGATGGATTAGTTTGTCTCTTGGAACCCTACGTTTCTCAACTCATGAGACATTTAGGGTTTATAGGAAGAAGAAGATCTCTTGAGAAAAAGCAAATGAAGAAAAAATGAGCTTGGATAAAAATGAAGCCTCACACTCTTTTGAGAATAATGAAGCATATAATATTTGATGAGATAAAAATATCTCACAAATATCTCTATACTTCAAAATATCTATTTTGTTAAGTGAATGACTCACCATCCATTTGCCAAATATCTCCACCTCATTTTCTTCCACCCAAATTAAGTTTTAATTCATAAAAGAAAATCACCCTAATTAGGCATCTCCTTCTAAAAGCTTTCCCGAGAAATTACGAGAACGCCCCTCATCCATATATACATATCTGCATCCGTATTCCGAAGAATACGAATACAATGAGACGAAAATAATCCATCAATATAATACTAAGATCCGACTTAAACCAAAGCCCACTAGTATTATCCGCCTGAACATCATATGTGCACAAGTACATATACGTGATCGAAGCCCTGTCGTAAAACCATACGGCCTCTACATCGTTTCCCCCGAAGTAGGGAAACCCTCTGTGTGGGACTCTAAAGACTGACAGTACGGTGGCAGTGGGTTTAACTACAAGCACATCAGTGGCACTAGCTGTACGTAACGGCTACCCAGGTACCTGTCGAAAAGGAAGGCCGACGAGCAAACTTGTCCGAACTCATACCGAGTCTATCCGTGACAATATCCGTACAGTCCGGTCTCTTCGTCAAAGAGTATCGCATATCGGGTCTAGGGGTGGTAACCGTCAGACCCTAATAACCCGATAAGTCGTGCTGATGTGGTTCAGGACCAATCCGAGAAACTACTGATCAACCTATCAGTAAATCCCAACTGCCTTGGCCAAGGTCTCATGGTCTTGACCAATCGAACACTGTGCGATATCGACTCTTAATACTGGGAGAGACGAATCCCCAACAATCGCTCACTGCCTCCATGAGGCTTGGGACTGTACCCAACCAAAACTTGTTTGCACGACTCAATAGAGCCGTGGTAGGGTAGTGATCAAAGCACAGTGGGAACTCATACGAGAAAAATGACGATCTCAAGTCCGAAGACTAACCCGTACACATGTCACCTGAGAACTTCCATCTGACGATAGGTATAGTACCATCTGGATGTTCTCCGTGAGTCCGTCCAGTGTACTCACATCCAGTGAGCACCTGTATACGATCTTAGGTGCATCTGACCAATGGCTGCGGGACCAACCATTGCCCCTTGTCGGGGATAGAAACGTATACACTAGTCTACTCTGGAGTATCAATGCCCAGTCTCGATACTCATGCGACTAGGGACCATTTAAGGATGTGCTTATGGACTACCCTTCTCCCACAAGTTTGATCGCCATCACAACGCAGGTAGTCAAGCAAGATCCTACGGGATTTATCAACATGTAACCGCAATATGTAATAACATGTATAACATATGCCATGTTAAGATAAAGTCAAATTATAATAGTATATCACTGTATCAAGTCTTTATCAATATGTGAAAGTTGGATAAAGTATGAATAAAAACATATACACATATACTGATAAAAGACAATTGAAACAATATACTATATAACTGAGCAAGAATGTCCTGTACATACATATCCCTAGTATCCACATGTATGCATATACAATAATGGCCTCTAGGGCATACATATCCAATAGGTACTCCAGTAGTTTCTCAGGGTGTTTTGGGCTACACTCCGGCACGACTTATTGCGCTGTTAGGGGTCTGACGATTACCGTCCCTAGGCCCGATATGCGATACTCTTAGACGAACAGACGGGACTGTACGGAGATTGTAACAGATAGGCTCAGTAGGAGTTCGGATGAGTTTGCTCATCGGCCTTCTTATCGACAGATACCTGGGTAGCCGTTACGTGCAGCTAGTACCGCTGACGTGCTTATGGTTAAACCCACTGCCAGCGTAGCGTCGATTCTTTAGAGTCCCACACAGAAGGTTTCCCTGCATCGGGCAAAAGTTGTAGAGGTCGTATGGTTTTACGATAGGGTACGATCACGTACGTGTACTTGTGCACGGATGATGATTCGGACATATAATACTAGTGGGCTTTGGTTTAAGCCGGATCCTAGTATTATATTGATGGATTATTTTCGTCTCTTTGTATTCGTAATTTTCGGAATACGGATACGGGTATGTATATACGGATGAAGGGTATTCTTGTAATTTGCTCAAGATTGCTTCTAGAAGAAGACACCTAATTGTGGATTATATCATTTTGTTAAATGATTAATGAGGTAGAGGATGAGGTGTTATTTGACAAAAGAAGAGGCATGGCTACTTGGTGACTCATGGGGTGACTCATACTTTAGTGACTATTGAAGCATGCTTGATATTTTCATTGTGAATTATTGTATGCTTCATTATTCACAACACTTAGCCATCTTCTTTCATTCATCACTTGAACACTCTCCCTCCTCCAAAGCTCCTTCTTCTTCCTCTAACCCTAAATCTCTCATGTGTTGAGAATCCTAGGGTACTTAGAGACATACTAATCCATCTACACTCTCTACATCATCTAGGACATCTAGTTTAGCGAACTAGATGCCGTAGTTACCTCGGATTTGAGGTTTGAGCTCGGACTATAGACTCTCGGGTGGATCGTCTTTAACTCGAGAAGGCCGACGAGGATGCATCGATCCAAGCGATCCTTGGAGCTTATGACGAGCAAGAGGACAGTGACAAGATTACCTGAAGGATATGGTAACATGAGGTATAACATCTTATCCGAGTAGTTAACCTCATACAGCTTTGTTAGTTAGGGTTTAGCATCGATCCTGGAGTTCAAGTCGGTGTTGCGACACCCGTAAAAATCGTTTTTTTATATATTTCGCCTCCCCGCGAACCCGTAGGGTGCGCGACATCGACTTACAGTAGTATCAGAGCCTACTAAACCTTAGCTAACAATTTAGACAATGTGTAAAACTACGAAACCGAAATAACACCGAAACACGAAACAAGAAATCCAAGTTTCTGTCGATTTTTTCAGAGACTCTAAATTTTTTTTAAACAATTGCAGAGTGCTTTATTTGTTGTAATATGAACACCATAGAAAAACGAGCCCAATTGATCAAATTTTGGCCGGCGACAGAGGCAATTTTACCGGCCTCGCCGGTTCATTAGTGGCATTTGGACTTGAATTTTTTGTGGTGTTCTAGTCTCTTGGATTTAGGGTTTCAGGTGTTGTTTGATTTTGCCAATTTTGATTATATTGTTATCTTTCTGTTATGGCAATACAGTGAGTTTCGAAGTCGCAGTTTTAACGTAGTTTAACATGTTTCAGTTGTGATATATGTGTTCGTAAACTTCCGCTAATTGCTATACATCAGTTAGTTGGGGGTTGCACATATCTGTGTTGTTGGTTTGTGAATATGAACTTTATTGGATCGTCGTGGATGAATAGCCGGGGATATGAGAAGAGAGTTTTCTTTTATTCGATGTAAATTGTAATTTGATGTAATATTATTTTGCGGGGCACATCCGGGTTTAGGTTGTAGCCACCGTTGAATTATTTCTTTTACTATTTTCTGCTCCTAGGATAGACCCAAGGTGGGGTGCATAAACTACCAGGTTCTTGAAGTGCCGAGTGGCCTACTCATTTTACTGAGGGAGGTTGCTTCATTTCAGGAATTTGGTGGGTTGTTTGCCTCACCTGTAGGGGTCTAGGGTAGGGTTTGGCTATTCATCACGACTGTGGAATCCATCTTTCGTTACAAGCTTAAACGAAACGCGGAATTCCTAGTATATCTAATATGTTCATCTGTGATCTGAAATGCCTTTTATTGCGTGAGACGAACGGATATATTATATATGCTATATAATAGACGTTGCTTATGTTTTTTACCCGCGCTAGTCCAGCCCCCGCTTTGGCGTTAGTTAAGTAACCTAACGGTGTTGGACGGGGCCCAGTGGCGAATGCTGATGGCATAAGCGTACGTGGTATTTTTGTTTCTTTCTGCAATGGTAGGTGTAAATGATGGGACTACATTATATGATTAATGCAAAGTAAACAAACCAAAGCTGAATCGTTGGAACAATTTCAAAACCACTCGGTTTTTTCAAAACGCAAACTTTTAAATGCGGAGCCTAAATCACTCCTTTAAAAGCTATCATGGTTCCTTCGATTAAATCAAGTTCATTATGTTCACAGTATCGCCAAAACCATTTGTAGCCCTCCGTCATTTCAGTTGGGTATTCAGCAGTATTCAAGCTATGTATTTTGACCTTTGCCAAGACATAGTGATTGATAGCTGCTGGATATTCATCTGTAGCATAGATAGATGCGTTGGTTTGGGACAGTCATACTAATATTTTGGCCTTCGTCAAGGGTATGTACGGGTGGGTTCAAATTAACCTGGACAATGACGGGTAGAACTTGACTTGCGATTTATGATATGTCTTCATCAAGGTCATAAGAGCTTGGGGCAAAAATCCACATCGGGGGTTTCTAAAGAAACTGAAACTTGCTAGTGTTGCATACCATTTGGAGTGTGATAATTTTGGTAGGATTCCTTCAGGATTATCACACAATGATATTTGGATCCCGATCCTACTGTGAGTATCGCTACTCCTCGGGAGATTTTTTCACTAAAACAATCAATGTTATAAACCAAGTAGGTGTCTAGAACGGTGTTAGCGGGGCTACGCCTCTAGGGAAAAGAGGTTATGTAATTAAGGAATTTCGCGAAAGCATTGGAAAATCTCCCTCGAAGTACCAACACCAGCCTGGCTAAAAAGTTAAGCAAGTATTGTAAGAGTGAGATTAATCCTGACTAATTCTTCTTTTATGGTTTGAGGAAGGATTCGAGATACAGTGGGAGCCATACTGTTTAGATAAACTAATAACCAATCTAAACTTGCAAGAGCATCATGCTAAGTGTTCTCTCTCTCTCTCTCTCTCTTAATTGCAGCGACCAGGTGACTAGACTCAGGTTACAGCTAGATAATAAATTGACCGACCCAGACTATATTGATTGGCAAATGTTTGTCCAGATGTCCATTACCTATGACAAGCTGGGCCACCTCCTTACTACTAAAGCCCCTGCAGTCCCAGGTCCAGTTTTCACCGTCACGGATGTTGATATCCGTAAGACAAGGGAAAAAGACTGTGCGAATGCTAAGTGCCTCGTGTTGGCCTCCATGGATATTGAACACCAGAGGCAGCACGAGAAGATGGACTTAGCTTCTATCTTCCTCCATAACAAAGATTTATATGGAGAGCAATCTCATATTACAAGATATAAGACCTCGAAGGAATTGCTTCAAGCGAGCTTGGCTGTCGGGTCATCTGTGGGGGACCACGTCCCTACAATGATCAGCTATATTAAAGAGCTCACGGACCTAGAAACTACGTTGGAGAACGAGTTTTGTACTAACTTGATTCTACAGTCCCTACCTTCTACTTACACCCTGAAGGAAACCAGGGAGACACCCGCTCTGCTTATTGGGGAATCTTCCTCTTCTAGATCAAGGGCGAAAGCCAAGGGAGAGAAGACGAAGGCCTCCACCAAGCCGATAGGCGGTGTCAGTAAGGTAGAAGGAAAGGGCAGGGCAAAAGTTTCGGGGCTAACAGTAGGAAAGGAGGATTGTTCCTATTATCACGGGAAATGGCATTGGTAAAAGAAATGCAAAGCTTAGAAAGCCAGAATCCAGGATCCGAAGCACGTTGTGTTTTCGGCTTCGGGTGTGTTTGTAATTGAAAACTGTATGTTAATTAACTCTACTTTCTGGGTACTAGATACCGAATCAGGATATCATATCTGTAATTCATTACAGGTTTTGAGAAACCGTAGAGTTATCAGGGCAGGTGATATGACTCTCAGGGTTGCTAACGGAATGAGCGTGGACACTGTATCCGTAGAGGAATATCACATAGGATTGACAAGTGGGCAAATATTACGTAACTGTTTGTGTGTACCTAGTCTAGCTTGTAATATCATATCTGTATCTATACTTTCTAAGGAAGGATATGATTTTACATTTGTAACCGATGTGGTCCACATCTACCTAAATCAAGCTTTGATTGGGTCAGGTACACTAGATAACGGAATATACGTATTAAATCAAGCTCAGATTTTCAACATCCAGAACACACTTAAAATAAAGTCTCCAGAATTAAATAAGGCTTTCTTATGGCATTGTAGACCGGGTCACATCAATGAAACACGGTTGACGAAGTTACATAGAGAGGGATATTTGAATCTGTTCGAATATCAGTCTTATGAAACTTGTCAATCTTGTCTCATATGAAAGATGACAAAGACTCCGTTTACTAGACACGGAGTAAGAACGAGCGAGCTCTTAGGACTCATACACAACGATGTGTGTGGTCCAATGTCTACACATTCATGAAGTGATCATTCCTATTTCATTACTTTTACAGATAATTTCTCTAGGAATGGACATGTCTTCTTGATGAAACATAAATCCGAGGCCTTTGAGAAATTCCGAGAATATAAGAATGAAGTGGAAAAACAAACCGGCAAAAGTATCAAGACACTGAGATCTGATCGAGGTGGTGAATACTTAAGTGCCGAGTTCCTGGGTTACTTAAAAGAGAATGGAATTCTCTCTCAGCTTACTCCTCCATACACACCACACCACAACGGTGTATCGAAAAGGCGAAACAGAATCCTATTAGATATGGTACGTTCCATGATGAGTAACGCTGAGTTTCTGCGATCCTTCTGGGGTTATACACTAGAATCAGCTGCATATCTTTTGAACAAGGTTCCTACCAAGACTGTGCCTACTACACCATATCAGATGTGGAGTAGGAAGAAACCCTATGTTCAGTATCTGAAGATATAGGGATGTCCAGCTTTTGTAAAAAAGCAGCATGCGGACAAGCTCGAGGCACGCTCAGTACTGTGTAAGTTTGTGGGATACCCAAAGAACTCCAGGGGGTATCTTTTCTATTACGTAGAGGAACAAAAGGTTTTTGTTTCTCGTCATGCCCACTTTTTGGAAAATCAATTTTTGGAAAATGAAACTAGTGGGAGCGCAATAGAACTGGAAGAAATTCTAGAACCACAAGCTATTACTGAAAGCATGGTAGAAACAGAGGTTTCAAAAGAACAGGACATCCCCGCGCTACTCCGCAGGACTAGTAGGGAGTCTCATCCGCCCGAGAGATAATATGGTTTTCTTATAGACGGGGATAGAGAGGATTGCATCATTGACAATGATGAGCCAACTAACTTCCAGCAAGCATTCAGAGCGGTGACTCGGTAAAATAAATGGATGCAATATGGACCGAGATGGAGTCCATGTACACCAACAAAGTATGAACTTTGGACATTGCTCCAGAAGGGGTAAAACCCGTAGGCTGCAAATGGATCTTCAGAAAGAAGATTGGTGTAGATGGATAGGTTGAAACCTATAAGGCTAGACTTGTTGCAAAAGGTTTTCATCAAAGACCTGGTTTGGACTATAATGAAACCTTTTCTCCAGTGGCTATGCTTAAATCCATTCGGATCCTTCTTGCCATTGCTGCCTTCCACGATTATGAGATTTGGCAGATGGACGTAAAGACCGCTTTCTGAATGGACATTTGGAAGAGTGCGTCTATATGGATCAGCCAGAGGGTTTCATTCAGAGTGGGAGCAGCGGAAAAGTATGCAAGTTGCTTAAATCCATTTATGGATTAAATCAGGCATTGCAGAGTTGGAACATCTGTTTTGATGAGACGGTTAAAGAATTCGACTTTATCAAAAATCCAGATGAACCATGCATATATAGTAAGATTATAGCGAGAACTGTGGTATTCCTCATCTTGTACGTGGATGACAATCTTTTGATAGGAAATGACATTCCTATGCTACAACCAGTCAAAGGATTCTTGTCATAGAGGTTCTCCATGAAAGAGCTGGGTGATGCCTCTTACATTCTGGGGATCCAGATCTATCGTGATAGATCTAAGAGGATGTTGGGACTTTCGCAGTCCAGGTGTTGGATATAGTGCCCTCAAAGTCAATTATTGGATCGCAGGTACATGATTGCAATGATTGAGGAGGACCTATACCGGTAGCACAGTCTTAATCGAGATGATAGTATGTTATCTGGTTTGCCTTTATCAGTCGTATACAGGTTCAGGTGACTGATCACTATTACACGTTGATAGAGCCCTTAGGATCTTGCTTGACTACCAACAGTATGATGGTGATTATATACATGAGAGTTGGGTAGTCTATAAGCACATCCTTAAAAGTGGTCCCTAGTCGTGGGAGTTTCGAAATAGGGCATCGATACTCCGGAGTAGACTAGTGTATGCAGTCGAGACCCCGACGAGGGGCGGTGGCCGGTCTCACAAGCCACAGGTGTCAGTTGGATCACCTAAGATGTATACAGGTGCTCATTGGGTTATGAGTACACCGGACAAGACTCGCCGGGAACCTGCTAGTTGGTATTTATACCTAGTGTCAGATAGTAGTTCCCTGGTGACATGTGTACAGGTTAGTTCATCGACCTGAGGTCATCATTTGTCTCGTGTGAGTTCCCACTGTGCTTTGATTTCTACCCTACCACGGCTCAAAGGAGTCGTGCAAACATGTCTTTTTTGGGTACAGCCCGGAGCCACATGGAGGCAAGTGAGAGGATCGGTAGGGGATTCATCTCTCCCGGTATTGGGGGTGAGATCGCGCTGTGTCTAGGAGAGACATTACATAAATCCCTCGGTCGAGGCAGGAGATTTACTGGTAGGTACTCCAGTAGTATCTCAGGATGTTCTGGGCTACACTCCGACACGACTTATACCGCTATTGGGGGTCTGACGTTACCAGCCCCCTAGGCACGATATGCGATACTCATAGACGAACGGACCAGACTGTATGTATATTGTCACTGTTAGGCTCAGTAGGGTTCCAGGATGAGTTCGCTCATCGGCTTCCCTTGAGGTCAGTACATGGGCAGCCGTTACGCACAGCTAGTGCTGCTGACAGCTTGTGGTTAAACCCACTGCCAGGGTACCGATGAGTCATTAGAGTTCCCCACAGATAGTTTCCCAAGTTCGGGCGAAACGTTGTAGAGGCCGTATGGTTTTATGGCAGGGTTCGGAAAATGCACGTGCGTTTACGCACGTGTCATATTTCGGGCAGATAATACTGGTGGGCTTTGGTTTAAGCCGGATCCATGTATTATATTGTGTAGATATAATATCTTTGTCTCAGTTGCATTTGTATTCGGTCGTAATACAAATGCGGATATGTATATACAGTTACGGGGTTATCCTGAAATTCGTTTCGGGATCGCTTTTCGAAGTTGCCAGTTTTCTATCACCCGTCTTAAACATTCGGTTTAATGCGGAATTATCTTTTTCATTTTGGTGAGTCATGAGGGTGAGTCATTTGTGAGTTTCTAGAAAGTGATGAGGTGTTTATGTGTGTCACCATTTTGCATTAAATGATTTAGTGAGGTGTTAAATGACTCATCATTTGCATTAATGTGTTTTGGTTTGAACTTGGATATTTCCTATGTGATAAGCATTGCTAATGGTCACCCCTTGCTCCTACACTCACCCCCTCCTCTCTTATATGTGGCCGACCATTTACGGAAGCCCCATGGTTGTTGAAATGATATGATTCATATTTGATAAATTTCCTAGTTCAATTGATCAATCAAAAAGGAAACTTCATTAACCGTTCATCCATGGTTTTGGATGACACGAGACAAAGTATTCTACTCGTTCTCTACTTCATCTTGGTCATCTCTTTTAGCAGACTTGATGACCGAGTTGCCTCGGTATAGAAGCGAGAGCCTGTTTAAAGATCCGTAGATGTGGTGCCACCTCGACGAGGAGCAAAGAGATCGGAGTTGCCGCAAAGGAGCGTGGGATGATGGCTAAAGACCGAAGGACTCGGATCGATCGGTATAGCCTTTCTACCTCTTTACAGTTTGTTAGTTTAGCGTTAATAGCAAGATCCGGGTTATAGTATGTGATAGCGCCAGTTATAAAAGTTTTTGTTCTGCATTTGGCATCAGAATGACGGCCGGGGCGCTACCGTAGACTTACACCAGGTACATCGACACCATACTTAAGAGATTTAGTATGGAAGATTCAAAACGCGGTAGTCTACCCGCTTGTCACGGAATCACACTCTCCAAAGAGATGTCTTCCAAGGCTGATTTGGAAAGGGCTCGCATGTCAATTATACCCTACGCTTTTGCGGTAGGCTCTATAATGTATGCGATGTTATGTACCAAACCAGATGTTGCTTACGCACTTAGCATGGTAAGCCGGTATCAGTCAAACCCAGGGGAGAACCACTGGAAAGCAGTAAAGAACATTCTCAAGTACCTGAGAAGGACTAAGGAGATGTTCTTGGTGTATAGCGGAAAAGACCTCCAGATCGAGAACTTTGCTTACTCCAGCTTCTAGAGTAGCAAGGATGACTCTAAGTCCATGTAGGGTTATGTCTTTACCCTCAATGGAGGGGCGGTCTGTTGGAAGAGGTCCAAGCAGGACACCGTTGCTGACTCGACGATGGAAGCGGAGTATATCGCTGCTTGTGACGCCGTGAAAGAAGCAGTCTGGATGAGGAAGTTCCTAACAGAACTTTAGGTGGTTCCGTCTATTGTAGATCCGATACCTCTGTATTATGACAACAACGACGCTATAGCTTTAGCGAAAGAACTCAGGTCCCATCAGAAGTCCAGACATATCTTGAGGCAGTACCACCTGATCAGGGAGATCGTTGATCACCGGGAGATCGAGGTGCGGGGAGTTGATTCGGAGAACAACACCGCAGATCCACTCACAAAGGCCATTCCCCAGACACAGTTCAAGAGGCTATTCGATATGATAGGTATGCGATATGCCAATACATGGCCTTAGTTCAAGTGGGAGATTGTTAGTGATATATGCCCTAGAGGCCATTATTGTATCATACTGGTTTGTATATTACATATTGGAAGTTTGGGATATACACGGATATAGTAACAGTCTTGCTCGAAATGGTAGTATGCTACCTGGTTTGTTTCTACCTCAATATGTGCATGTGTTTCTTTTAGCATATCGCTTATACATATTGGTAGAGCCCTTAGGATCTTTGCTTGATTACCAGCGTTGTGATGGAAGTCACACTAGTGGGGGTTTGGTAGTCTATAAGCACATCCTTATATAGCTCCCTAGTCGTAGGATTATTGAGACGGGGCATCGATACTCCAGAGTAGACTGGTGTATACGCTTCTCATCCCAGCAGGGGAGATGGTCTGTCCCAGAGCCATTAGTATGCCGTACTGGAGATAGTATGCAGGTGCTCATTGGGTTATGAGTATACTGGACAGGACTCGTAGGGAGCTGCTGGTGGATATTATACCTATCGTCGGGTAGCAGTTTCCAGGTGATATGAGTAGAGCTTAGTCCGTCGACTTGACACTGCTACTTCACCTCGAGTGTGTTCCCACTGTTCTTAGATTACTACGCTACCATGGCTCAAAGGAGTCGTGCAAACAGGTAGTAGTTGGGTGCAGTCCCGAAGCACTTGGAGGCAGTGGTGGTTAGATAGGATTCGTCTCTCCCGATATTGGGGGTTGATATAACACTGTGTTTGGAAAGCCATTACACAAAGTCCCTGGCCAGGGCAAGCGAGATTTATTGGTAGGTACTCCAGTAGTTTATCAGGGTGTTTTGGGCTACACTCCAACACGACTTATTGCGCTGTTAGGGGTCTGACGATTACCGCCCCTAGGCCCGATATGTGATACTCTAAGACGAACAGACCGGACTATACGGAGATTATCACAAATAGGCTCAGTAGGAGTTCGGATGAGTTTGCTCATCGGCTTTCTTATCGACAGATACCTGGGTATCCGTTACGTGCAGCTAGTACCGCTGACGTGCTTGTGGTTAAACCCACTGCCAGCGTAGTGTCGAGTCTTTAGAGTCCCACACAGAAGTTTTCCCTGCATCGGGCAAAAGATGTAGAGGTCGTATGGTTTTACGACAGGGTTCGATCATGTACGAGTACTTGTGTAAGGATGATGATTCGGACAGATAATACTAGCGGGCTTTGGTTTAAGCCGGATCCTAGTATTATATTGATGGATTATTTTCGTCTCTTTATATTCATATTTTTCGGAATACGGATACGGGTATGTATATACGGATGAAGGGCATTCTTGTAATTTGCTCAAGATTGCTTCTAGAAGAAGACGCCTCATTGTGGATTATATCATTTTGTTAAATGATTAATGAGGTAGACGATGGGGTGTTATTTGACAAAAGAAGAGGCATGGCTACTTGGTGACTCATGGGGTGACTCATGCTTTAGTGACTATTGAAGCATGCTTGATATTTTCATTGTGAATTATTGTATGCTTCATTATTCACAACACTTAGCCATCTTCTTTCATTCATCACTTGAACACTCTCTCTCCTCCAAAGCTCCTTCTTCTTCCTCTAACCCTAAATCTCTCATGTTTTGAGAATCCTAGGGTACTTAGAGACATACTAATCCATCTACACTCTCTACATCATCTAGGACATCTAGTTTAGCGAACTAGATGCCGTAGTTACCTCGGATTTGAGGTTGGAGCTCGGACTATAGACTCTCGGGTGGATCGTCTTTGACTCGAGGAGGCCGACGAGGAGGCATCGATCCAAACGATCCTTGGAGTTTATGACGAGGAGGAGGACATCGACAAGAAGACCCGAAGGACATGGTAACGTAAGGTATAACTTCCTATCCGAGTAGTTAACCTCATACAATTTTGTTAGTTAGGGTTTAGCATCGATCCTGAAGTTCAAGTCGGTGTTGCGACACCCGTAAAAATCTTTTTTTGCGTTTTCCGCCTCCCCGTGAACCCGCGGAGTGCGCGACATCGGCTTACAAAGATAACAGATAACCAGTTTGGGTTTATGCCTGGACGATCGATGACAGAGGCTGTTCATTTGCTTCATCAACTTGTCGAACATTTTCGAGAGAGAATAGATTTGCATATGGTTTTTATTGACCTAGAGAAAGCTTACAACTGTAGAGTGTTTTTCGTCACCCTATTGAGATAGGAATGCGCGTTGCTTATTAGGAATATTACAGATGCCTCCTGCGTTGGGTGGGCTAGGGTTTAATGATTGTGGGTATCCGAATCTCCGACAGCCGTGGACTAAGTTGCTATTAATTACCCTTCGCTTTTAGAGCAAGAGAGCTTCCGATTAACAAGTCACACATATCATGCGAACTCAATATGCAATATATGCGTGTTGTGTTTGGGAACAAGCCGAGAGTGCTTCGGGTATATCGGGGGCGTCGAAGAGTTTTTACGGGGGTTCTGCTACCCGAATAGCTGGTTGGAGGTTAAAGGGGCTAGCATCCCTTTTACGGGGTGTAGGGCAGCGCCCCGTTAGAAATTTTTTTCTAATGGGAGAGATGATGAGTGCATATATGCCAAGTGCACATGTAAGGTCATAACAAGCGCACACCTGCCAAAACGCGCAACCTGCAAGGTGCACACCTAGCAAGGGGCGCATATGACAAGCGTGCACCTTCCGAGATGTGCACCTAACAGGTGCGCACTTGGCAAGGTGCGAGGGAGTTAAGGGGGACCAAAAGGTCCAGTAAGGTGAGCACTTAAGAAAGTGCGCACCTAGCGAGATGCGCAACTGGGACGGTACGCACTTGGCTCAATATGCACCTAACGGGATGTGCACCTAGCCAAATGGGCACCTAGCACAGTGTAAATAGGGTCGAAACCCAATGAAGTAACAGTTTAAAAACACAATGATTTTGACTTTTGACGATCAAAGGGGGCTCTTTTTCCCTTTTTCGAAGCCTCCTGACGTGCACACATATAAAAAAGAAAGGAGGAGAGAAAGATCAACTTGCGCACTAAAGAGCAGCTCAAAACTCAAGATTTTGATTTTGGGGATTCATGATTAAGATCAGTTATCAAATCATCATGGGGGCCTTTTATAGGCTTACATCTTTTACATTTAGCTCCATGGCTTGTACAAAATTAGCATTTTTCCTATTCCATGCCCATGTGCTTATTTCTTATTACACATGAGCCATGGGCTTTACAAAATTTGGATTTTTGCCTATTTATTTTATATTTATTCATGAAAATTACATCAAACCTATTTATTGCCTGAAGATTTTTCCTTTGGAATGGGAGCTGGTCTGGGCTTGAGCCCACCTGCTTGGACTTGGGTTCGGGTATGGGCCTAGCTTGGATTTGACAGTAGCATCTGTTTGCTTTAGCTTGAGCCTACTTATTCGCAGTTTGACTTCGACTTCGACTTTTGGTCAATGGGGTATAAATTTTAGCCCTAACAGAGTACCCCCTATCAATGAATGCACACTCTATGTATAGGTCATGTGCGAGAAATTAATGGATCTTCTTTCGCGTGGGGGTTGACTTGATTTGGTTCCCGCTTTTGGGAAGCTGGAATTGCCCTTTTTACGACATAGACGGTCGATACTTGATGTATCTCCAAGACGGAGTGTCAGTGTATGACATGTCCCCGGTACGGAGTGTCGATAGTTGATGTATCCCCGGCACGGAGTGTCGCTGGTTAACGTTTTCTCGAGACAGAGTGTCTGTTTGACATTTCCCCTGCACAGAGTGTTGCTGGTTGACGTTTTTGTTAGTTGTATGTATGCCCTAGAGGCCAGTATTGTACAGATGATGTATATTATATTGGATGCTTGGACATATATAGAGATGACTTTCTTTCTCGATATGATAGTATGCTATCTGGTTGCTCTTTATCTTAACATGTACACTTGTCTCTTTAAACTGTCTTATAGTTACATGTTGGTAAAGCCCTTAGGATGTGTACTTGACTACCTGGACTATGATGCAGATCATACTAGTGGGGGCATGGTAGTCTATAAGTACATCCTTCAAGGTCCCTAGTCATGGGTGTATCGAGACGGGGCATCGATATACCAGTGTAGACTAGCGTATGCGCTTATCGACCCATGAGATGGGCGATGGATGATCCCATATCCATTGGTGTTTGACATCAGAGATGGTATACGGGTGCTCAGTGGAGACTGGGTACACTGGACGGACTCGCCGAGAACTCCGAGATGGTATTATACCTTACGTCAGATGGCAGTTCTCAGGTGACACTTGTACAGGTTAGTCTGTAGACCCGAGATCGTCATAGAGTCTTGTGTGATTCCCACTGTGCTTTGATCTCCACCTTACCACGTCCATGAGGGCGTGCAAAACGGTGGTCTTTGGGTACAGTCCCGAGTCACATGGAGGCAATGAGCGATAGGAGGGGTTTCGTCTCTCCCGGTATTGGGGGTAAATGTTGCGCTGTGCTCGATTGGCCGTAACAGGGAAGTCCCTGGCCAGGGCTGATCAGAGATTTGCTGGTAAGTGTTACCAGTAGTTTCTCGACCCGTTATGAGCCTCACATCGGCATGACTTATTGGTTACTGGGGTCTGACGTTTACCACCCCTAGACTTGATATGCGACATATCAGACGAACAGACCGGACTGTACGGTAAGTGTTACTGGTTGGATTCACAGGAGTATGAGCGGGCTAGCTCGTCGATCTTCTGATCGCTCAATACCCGGATGGCCGTTACGTTTAGCAGACCGCTTGCGGCTTGTGGGTGCTTGATATGATCATCATCTGCTACAGGCGTATTGACGAGTCTTTAGAGTCCTACACAGAGGTTTCCTGGCTCAAGCGAAACGAAATAGGAGCGCATATGAGATATGTGCAGGACCGAGAATAATGCGTGTATGTGATACCGTATTCCATTCTCGCGATGAATGTATCGATTGGTTATATGCGATATAACCTAGATATCGAATCAAGGATTGATTCGATAAGCCGATGCATAAGATACTGGTCGGTTATATGCGATATGACCGGATCGTTAAATCAAGTGTTGATTTAATGATTTAATGTATAATTATATATTTGATATATTACTTTGCATTAACTAGTATTGGTTCACTTTAAATGGATTTTCTCACTAGATGTGCAAGTTGTATATGTGATATACTTTTGTGCACATGTTTGTATCATGTTTGATGATACTTGCTCATTTGGTTAAGTGTAAAGAATTAAACCTTGGTTAAGTAAATGGTTAGGGTTTTTATTTATTCATTCTTTTATCTTTTTAATTTGGATTAAAAAAGAAATGGAAAAAGAAAACAAAATGGTTGCTTTCATTCTTGAAGCTTGTTGAAGCTTCATGAAGCTTTGACCAAAGTAACCATTTTGTCTTCATGCTTAACCCTAACCATTCATCTAACCTTAGTCAATTCTCTACACTTAACCATGGTTTACATTATGATAAGTATTCATTTTCTTTTTCATTTTGTATACTTATCATAATCATCTTCATCTTCTTCTTCTTCATGAGATAAAGAAAAAACTTGCCACCATTAATGGCATGTTGAGCAAAAGTGTGAGAAATCAAATTCTAAAGTGAACCCACCTCCTTTTTCTTCACCCTCTATCTCTTGCCAAGTAGTATAGGGTGTTTTCTTCACAAGTTTCACAACTTGGTGAAGTTGGAGCTTGATCTTGTGTTACTTCGACGTAGATCATCTTCGGCATCGTACCCGACGACTAGTCCGCCCATTTCTCCGATGAAGCCGATGCCAGAGTCCGAGATCCGACTTAGACAGCGGGAGGACGTCTACGTGGAGCTAGGGAAGTGGAGAACCGGATCTACAAAGGTTGTAGCTTCTCACTTTTAGTTAAGATGTTAACTAGTTTCATATTTCGCCTAAAATTCTAGTTAACGATCCGTATTAGGGTTTCTCGGCACTTGTAAAATTTGAAATTGGCATGGTTGATGCCTTGTGAGACCTCTTGAGAGTGCCCAGGAACCCTACAGTGGTATCAGAGACTAGCTAGAGCCTTAGGCGATGCTTAGACGATGTTTGAAACCCGATCGAAACCGAAACTCTAAAACCAAATCGCTCTCTGGACTTTTTCTAAAAACTGGATTTTTTCCAGATTAAAAATGCTTAAAAAATTCAGCAGGTAATTCTAAGAATTACGGTGCAAAATTTATCCCCTGATCTGTTGGAAGAGCGGCGGAACCGCGGCAGAAGCCTGGCTTCTGCGGCGGTTCCGCGGCCAAAAGATGACATCATCCATCCAATTTTGCACAGTAATTTGTTAATTGGGATGCTGAGTTTTCTGGGATTTTTTAATCTGAACTCAAGAGTTGAGTTTTCTGGGGTGTTTTGGTGCTTCGATTATTCGATCGGATTATCAAATTTTGTCTGTGTGTATTTCTGGATAACTTTAGAATATGTTAAAAAGTTCGACCGGATATGAATACCCAACTTTTCCCCTGCCGGAAAATTTCCAAGTGTTGGATTTTTCTGTGGTTTAAGGACGTTTTGAGTAGTGCAAGTAACGCGATGGTCCCTCTAGAAGACAACAAACCTTAACTCGATTATGTGACCGTCTTGAACTGCCCTTTGAACCTTCGGGTTTGGGGGAGTACGGCGTGCCACATGTGAGGCGTTGGCTTGACCCTTCTACGGCTGGACCGTTGGTACTGAGGCATGAAGTGAATGTCTTTGAACTTATTTCATGTGTTGAACGGTTGTGGGAAAACTTGGGTGTTCGAATGTTCGATCGGAAAGTTTAATATTTTCTATTTATCCGGAATGGGATACAATAATTGGAATTCACAAACAGTTATGAGATAGCTGAATGAATGTTATAAATCTAGCGGTTTAGTCTCACTTGATATTGAAAAGAGTTTTCGATAATGGGACTAAAATGCGGGGTTTATAATTGTTAGGCATGTGATGTCTAAGTATTTCATTTGATTAGGCATGCGATGTCTAAAGAGGTTGCGGATTCCAACTGTTGTAGTTTTACACTTTCTTTTCTGTGACCGTAAGTGTAATATGTGTTATCGCCGGTTTCGTTGCTATATGTCAACAACAATTGGGATGCGCATATTTACTTACGTTGATGACATGTGATGTTATGTGTTGCTGGATGTGTTATATTAGATCGTCATGTTTGAATAGCCGGGGGTTTTTATGTGAGATGAGTGTTTTTCATTTTCATTCATGTAAAAACTTGTATGTAATATTCTTTTATTGGGGCACTTCCAGGTTGCGGAAGATGTCACATTTTGTATATTATTTACTTTTCCGCATTAGGATAGACCCAAGGAGGGGAGCATAAGTAACCGGGTTCTAGGGTCCAGTGGGAGACCATCTCGAGGAGTCGAGTTCGGGTCTCCTAACCCTAGAATTGGTAGGGTTGCTTGCCGCTCTCGTAGGGGTCTAGGGGTGTGGGATTGGCTATTCATCACGACTGTGGAATCCGTGTTTTATACTGGCACGTATTGAAAACACGGACATCCTAGTATATCCAATATTTCATATGTTTCTTCTGCTGCGATATCTGTGATGTGATCATATGATGTTCTGTGATAGATACAGTATATAGTATATATGATATATTATATAGACGTTACTTATGTTTTGCACCCGCACTAGCCCTGCCCTGCTCTGTCGTTAGTTACCTAACCTAACGGTGCACGAGGGGACATCGAGGGGAATGCGGATGGCATAAGTGTACGTCATATTTATCTGTGATGTTTAGGTGACTTAAATGATATGACTTCATTAATGTGATTAATGAAAGAAAAGAAACCTAAAAGATGTTGTAGAATCAAATTTTAAATAAAAAGGGTAGCTACAGTTTTGCTTTGCATAGCGGTATATATGATATACCCTGCACCTTATTCGATGAGGAAAGGACCGAGATCCCTTCACCGGGAGTGACTCCTTTAGCAATAACTGGCAGATGCTACATACTCGGCCTGCTTTTGATTGCTTCTATAGTTTCTGCTTTGCACAGTGATATATATGATATATCCCACACCTCATTCGACGAGGAAAGGGCCGACGATCCCTTCACCGGGAGTGACCCCTTTAGCAAAACTAGAAAAGCCTCAAAATCACTCCATTTCAAAACTTCATTTGATTCTACAACGATATCAAGTTCATTACGCAATAGGTTTTCAGAAAAACCTGTCGTAGCCCTCCGTCATTTCAGATAAGTTGCATATAGTATGCGTGCTACATTTGTTGGCTTTCGTCAAGGTGTAGTGTGCGGTAGCTATGTGCTGCTTATCTGCTGCATATGATGCGACTGGATTAGGGTAGTCGTACGGCTTTGTTGGCTTTCGTCAAGGGTCGTGCGGGTGGGTTTAATTCAGTCAAGAAATGTACGGGTTGAACTTGACTAGCGGGCTGTGGTTTGTTGGCTTTCGTCAAGGTCATAGCACGCTAGGGGCAAAAGCATTATCGGGAGTTTCAAGTGTTGAAATTTGCAATGAGATTGCATACCTTCTATGAGATAGTTGGATCCCGATACCCACTGCGAGTAAGAGTTACTACTAAGAGAGTTTTACACATTGCAATTAGCTGATCAAGTAGGTGTCTAGAAAGGTGTCAACGGGGTTACGCCTCTGGAAAACGAGGTTTACATTAATTAGGTTCGTGCGAAAGCACGGGGGACCTCCCTCAAAGTACCGACACTGGCCTGGCTGAAAGATTGGCGAACTTGTAGTGTGTAATTAATCCCGGCTAGTCTTTCCTTTTAGGGTTTGAAGGAAGATTTGATAAATACCAGTGGGAGCCATCCTGATTAGATAAGATAATAACCAATCTGATCTTGCACGAGCATACGCTAAAGTGTTTTCTTCTCTCTCTCTCCAGGTAGCGACCATGTCATGCCCTAATAAAGATAATAATATGGATGTATTGACCGAACCCGCATGTTTTACTGTGCTGGGGAACGTTGGTTCCGTTCTTTCCTATAAGAGTTATAAGACTGAACATGATATAGGGGAATACCAGGATTCCCATGCCATCCGAATGAAGAAAGTACATGTTGATGCATTTTCTTCGGGTGTGTTCGTTACAGAGAACTGTTTCTCCATTTGCTCTACGTCCTGGGTATTAGATACCGGGTCTAGATCCCATATATGTAATCAGTTACATGGGCTTAGGAAAGGTAGAGAACTTGGAGAAGGTGATAAAGACATTAGAGTTGGAAATGGTGCAATTGTTGCAGCTAAGACTGTCGGGGAATATCACCTTGTATTACCAACTGGTAATACATTGGTTCTGAACGAATGCTATTACATGCCGAACCTGATATGCAACATTATATCGGTTTCTTTGTTGAGTAAAGAGGGATATAATTTTGTATTACAGGATAATGTTATGAACATTTTCCGTAACCAAAAGTTGGTTGGATCAGGCACGTTGTGCAATGGCATTTATGTTCTAAATCAATCAACAGTTCTGAGCATAACAAACACACACAAGAGGAAGAGTTCAGAACTGAACGAATCCTTCTTGTGGCATTGTAGACTGGGTCACATCAATGCGACACGACTGGCTAAGTTGCATAAAGATTGATATTTGAAACCATTCGAATTTTCATCTTATGACACTTGCCAGTCATGTCTCAAAGGCAAGATGACCAAAACTCCGTTTACGGGACACGGAGAAAGAATTAATGAACTCTTGGGACTGATACATAGTGATGTATGCGGTCCCATGTCTACACATGCCAGGGATGGTTCTTCGTACTTCATTACATTCACTGACGATCTCTCAAGATACGGACATGTGTACTTGATAAGACACAAGTCTGAAGCTTTTGAGAAATTTAGAGAATATAAACAAGAAGTCGAGAACCAAACCAGAAAAAGTATTAAAATCCTTCAATCTGATCGAGGAGGTGAATACTTGAGCAATGAATTCCTGGACTTCCTAAAAGAGAATGGGATTCTCTCTCAGCTGACTCCTCCTTATACACCACAGCACAATGGTGTATCAGAACGGAGGAACCGCACCCTATTAGATATGGTACGCTCTATGATGAGCACAGCTGAGTTACCTATTTCCTTCTGGGGGTATGCGCTTGAGACAGCCATACATCTATTGAATATGGTCCCCACCAAATCTGTGCCTACCACTCCATATGAGATATGGAAAGGAAAGAGACCATGTCTCAACTATGTTAAGATATGGGGTTGTCCAGCCTATGTCAAACGAAAAAATCCGGACAAGCTCGAGGCACGGTCTGTTCTATGCAAATTTATAGGATATCCCAAGAATTCACAAGGGTATATCTTCTACCACCCTGAGGAACAAAGAGTGTTTGTTTCTCGGCATGCCACCTTTTTAGAAAAGGAATTTCTTGAAAAAGAGATTAGTGGTCATGAGGTAGAACTGGAAGAGGTTCCAGCTATAAAAGCTACAACAGAAGATATGGTGGAACCAGAGGATTCAGTAGCTCCCGATGAACCTCAGCCTCTCCGCCGATCTAGTAGGATTCCTCGCCCACCTGAGAGATACTACGGTTTTCTCATGGATGGTGGGAGCGAGGATTGTATCATGGAGGATGATGACCCAACTAGCTTCGAGCAGGCCATCACGAGTAGGGACTCAGTGAAATGGCTGGATGCTATGCGGTCCGAGATGGAATCCATGTACACCAACAAAGTATGGACTTTAGATGTTGCCCCTGAAGGGGTAAAACCCATTGGGAGCAAGTGGATCTTCAAGAAGAAACATGGTGTAGATGGGAAAGTGGAGACTTTCAAAGCTAGACTTGTTGCAAAGGGTTTTCGTCAAAGACCAGGTGTGGATTATGACGAAACTTTTTCTCCAGTGGCTATGCTTAAATCCATCCGAATCATGCTTGCCATCGCTGCATATCATGACTACGAAATCTGGCAAATGGATGTTAAGACCGCCTTTCTAAACGGTGATTTAGAAGAGTGCGTGTACATGACTCAGCCAGAGGGCTTCGTAGACAGTGGGAGCAGCGGGAAGGTGTGCAAGCTGCTTAAATCCATTTATGGATTAAAGCAAGCATCGCGGAGTTGGAACATCTGTTTTGACGTCGTTATCAAAGAGTTTGATTTCGTCAAAAATCCAGATGAACCTTGTATCTACAAGAAGGTGGCGGAGAGTAAGGTTGTCTTCCTCGTATTGTACGTGGACGACATACTCTTGATAGGAAATGATATTCCTATGCTGCAATCGGTCAAGCTCTTCTTATCACAAAGATTCTCAATGAAAGATCTTGGTGATGCCTCCTGCATATTGGGAATCAGGATCTATAGAGATAGATCCAAACGGATATTGGGATTGTCCCAATCCAGGTATATTGACACCATACTAAAGATGTTTAGTATGGAAGAATCCAAGCGTGGGAACTTACCCACGATCTCTGGAGTCACTCTCTCCAAAGAGATGTCTCCCAAGACTGATTTGGAGAGAGCTCGCATGCAAGGTATACCCTATGCTTCAGCTGTAGGCTCTATCATGTATGCGATGCTATGTACCAGACCCGATGTAGCATACTCACTAAGTGTAGTGAGCAGGTATCAAGCTGATCCTGGAGAGAGTCACTGGACAGCTGTGAAGAGCATTCTCAAGTACTTACGAAGGACTAAAGAGATGCTCTTGGTGTATGGTAATGGAGAACTCCAAGTGGAGTCCTTTGCCGATTCGAGCTTCCAGAGTGATAAGGACGACTCTAAGTCGCAGTCGGGATTTGTCTTTACCCTTTACGGAGGGGCGGTTAGCTGGAAGAGTTCCAAGCAGGAAACCGTGGCAGACTCGACAATGGAGGCTGAATACATCGCTGCCAACGATGCTGCTAAAGAGGCTGTCTGGATCAAGAAGTTCATAACTGAACTTGGTGTGGTTCCATCCATTGAGCATCCAATATCTTTGTATTGCGATAACAATGGAGCGGTGGCTTTGGCCAAGGAACCCAGGTCCCATCAGCGATCCAGGCATATTCTGAGGCGGTATCACCTGATCCGGAAGATAGTTGATCGCCGGGAGATCGAGGTCAGGAGGGTTGACACGAAGAACAACACGGCGGATCCACTCACGAAGGCCATACCCCAGATACAGTTTGAGAGACTCTTCGGGATGCTCGGTATGCGATACTACAGCAGCTGGCCCTAGTGCAAGTGGGAGATTGTTAGTTGTATGTATGCCCTAGAGGCCAGTATTGTACAGATGATGTATATTATATTGGATGCTTGGACATATATAGAGATGACTTTCTTGCTCGATATGATAGTATGCTATCTGGTTGCTCTTTATCTTAACATGTACACTTGTCACTTTAAACTGTCTTATAGTTACATGTTGGTAAAGCCCTTAGGATGTGTACTTGACTACCTGGACTATGATGCAGATCATACTAGTGGGGGCATGGTAGTCTATAAGTACATCCTTCAAGGTCCCTAGTCGTGGGTGTATCGAGACGGGGCATCGATATACCAGTGTAGACTAGCGTATGCGCTTCTCGACCCATGAGATGGGCGATGGATGATCCCATATCCATTGGTGTTTGACATCAGAGATGGTATACGGGTGCTCAGTGGAGACTGGGTACACTGGACGGACTCGCCGAGAACTCCCAGATGGTATTATACCTATGTCAGATGGCAGTTCTCAGGTGACACTTGTACAGGTTAGTCTGTAGACCCGAGATCGTCATAGAGTCTTGTGTGATTCCCACTGTGCTTTGATCTCCACCTTACCACGTCCATGAGGGCGTGCAAAACGGTGGTCTTTGGGTACAGTCCCGAGTCACATGGAGGCAATGAGCGATAGGAGGGGTTTCGTCTCTCCCGGTATTGGGGGTTGATGTTGCGCTGTGCTCGATTGGCCGTAACAGGGAAGTCCCTGGCCAGGGCTGATCAGAGATTTGCTGGTAAGTGTTACCAGTAGTTTCTCGACCCGTTATGAGCCTCACATCGGCATGACTTATCGGTTACTGGGGTCTGACGTTTACCACCCCTAGACTTGATATGCGACATATCAGACGAACAGACCGGACTGTACGGTAAGTGTTACTGGTTGGATTCACAGGAGTATGAGCGGGCTAGCTCGTCGATCTTCTGATCGCTCAATACCCGGATGGCCCTTACGTTTAGCAGACCGCTTGCGGCTTGTGGGTGCTTGATATGATCATCATCTGCTACCGGCGTATTGACGAGTCTTTAGAGTCCTACACAGAGGTTTCCTGGCTCAAGAGAAACGAAATAGGAGCGCATATGAGATATGTGCAGGACCGAGAATAATGCGTGTATGTGATACCGTATTCCATTCTTGCGATGAATGTATCGATTGGTTATATGCGATATAACCTAGATATCGAATCAATGATTGATTCGATAAGCCGATACATAAGATACTGGTCGGTTATATGCGATATGACCGGATCGTTAAATCAAGTGTTGATTTAATGATTTAATGTATAATTATATATTTGATATATTACTTTGCATTAACTAGTATTGGTTCACTTTAAATGGATTTTCTCACTAGATGTGCAAGTTGTATATGTGATATACTTTTGTGCACATGTTTGTATCATGTTTGATGATATTTGCTCATTTGGTTAAGTGTAAAGAATTAAACCTTGGTTAAGTGTAAAGAATTAAACCTTGGTTAAGTAAATGGTTAGGGTTTTTATTTATTCATTCTTTTATCTTTTTAATTTGGATTAAAAAAGAAATGGAAAAAGAAAACAAAATGGTTGCTTTCATTCTTGAAGCTTGTTGAAGCTTCATGAAGCTTTGACCAAAGTGACCATTTTGTTTTCATGTTTAACCCTAACCATTCATCTAACCTTAGTCAATTCTTTACACCTAACCATGGTTTACATTATGATAAGTATTCATTTTCTTTTTCATTTTGTATACTTATCATAATCATCTTCATCTTCTTCTTCTTCATGAGATAAAGAAAAAACTTGCCACCATTAATGGCATGTTGAGCAAAAGTGTGAGAAATCAAATTCTAAAGTGAACCCACCTCCTTTTTCTTCACCCTCTACCTCTTGCCAAGTAGTATAGGGTGTTTTCTTCACAAGTTTCATAACTTGGTGAAGTTGGAGCTTGATCTTGTGTTACTTCGACGTAGATCATCTTCGGCATCGTACCCAACGACTAGTCCGCCCATTTCTCCGATGAAGCCGATTCCAGAGTCCGAGATCCGACTTGGACAGCGGGAGGACGTCTACGTGGAGCTAGGGAAGTGGAGAACCGGATCTACAAAGGTTGTAGCTTCTCACTTTTAGTTAAGATGTTAACTAGTTTCATATTTCGCCTAAAATTCTAGTTAACGATCCGTATTAGGGTTTCTCGGCACTTGTAAAATTTGAAATTGGCATGGTTGATGCCTTGTGAGACCTCTTGAGAGTGCCCAGGAACCCTACAGTTTTACCCGAAGTATCTTTTGACGTTTCCTCGAGATGGAGTGTCGCTGGTTGACGTTTCCTCAAGACGGAGTGTCGGTGTATAATGTATCCCCAAGACGGAGTGTCTGTTTAACGTCTCCCCGAGACGGAGTGTCGGTGTATGACGTATCCCTGAGACGAGGTGTCTGTTTGACGTCATTCTGAGAAGAAGTGTCGGTGTTTGACGTATCCCCGAGATGGAGTATTGTACGTGATGTATCCCCGGCACGGAGTGTTATGGGTTGATGTATCCCCGGCACACAGTGTCGGTGTATGACGTATCCGCGACACGGAGTGTTGCTGGTTGACGTATCCCTGGCATGGAGTGTTGCTGTTTGACGTTTCCCCGAGACAGAGTGTTGCTGTCTGACGTTTCCCCGAGACAGAGTGTATGTTTGACTTATCCTCGAAGTGGAGTGTCGCTGGTTGACGTATCCCCGAGACAGAGTGTGGGTGTATGACGTATCCTCGAGATGGAGTGTCGCTGGTTGACGTTTCCCTAAGATGGAGTGTCTGTCTGACGTATCCCCGAGATGGAGTGTCTGTACGTGACGTATCTCTGGCATAGAGTGTTGCTGGTTGACGTATCCCCGGCACGGAATGTCACCGTGTAACACTTTGAAATTCGTTTAGGATATTTTCGCGATAATTAACAATTTTGCGTGTTTTTCATAAAAACCCGAATATCTTATTTTCCTTTTTAATTAGTGATAATTGTGTTGTGAAGTGCTATAAATATATATTTATATGTATTTATAGGGTTTACTAATTATATTTAGTCTTGTTACCCTAATTGGAAAATTTTGGTGTTAAGTGTACACATGCACACTTAGCCAATTTTGTGACCTAGGTTAAAAGTGTTAACCATTTCATTTCATTCTTGCATGATGCATTTTTATTTTCCACCATTCTAATCAAGCCAAAACCCCTTTTTAAAATTCAAAATGCATTAGAAAATGAGGTATGGGGGCTAGGTAAAGAATTTGACATTGTCTTGCTTCTCTCTCATTTCTCTCTCTTTCCCCTCACTTCTGAGCTCCAGCAGGAATAGCAGCAGCAACAACACCATTTTCTTTATCTTTTCTTCTCTTTTCAATTCCCATTTGGATCTACACAAAACCCTACACCAAAAACCCAATTTTATTCACAAAAACCCTTGTTAAGGTGGCTCTTTTGAGGTGTTTGGAGCAAAGCTGTACACTTGGGGCTAGAGCTGGGACTTTTTAGTGTTCTTAAGGTTTTTTTAAGGTATTGATTCATGTTTAACACCCTTTTCCCATATCTTGTAGTATTTCTATCAAAATATCACTTTTTTGTGCAATTTTAGTGCTATTGAAGAGATTTTGTGATGATATGTTAAAATTAGCATTTTTATGGCTTGATTAGCTTGGTAATGGGTTATTAGTATGGTTTTAGACTTGGGTTTGCTTCAGTTTGCACAAAAACACCCTAAGTATCATTTTAGTGCAAAAGTGTGATTTTTTAACTAGAATTAGGGCTCTATTGAAATCTGCTTCTACCCGGGGTGTTTCAGAATAAAATTGTATTTACTATAGCTTGTACATGGGGTATAGAGTGCACACACAAAACCTGGGAGCCCACCTCCCTACCCAGGCCGCCGAAAAATGAGTTCTGGCCGCAATTGCGGCCAGATGAGTGAGTTGGGGGTTGGGGCTTGGACCACAGGAGTCTGCTGCTTTGTGTAGTATTATGGTATATATAGTTTTGTAATATCTTTTCTGCATAAAAATCTGGGATCTATTACCTTATTTCTCGTATTTTAAATCTTCGCGACACGCGTGATACATGTGTGGGTTTGGGGTTTCTGCGTATCGCGATGCGTCGGGTTAGCTTCAGGCGCGTAATCACACGGTTTAGCGTATCGCGCACACGCTCGCTTGGTTCGCAACGTGGGTTTCTAGTTTGACGTTAACGTTGCGTTTTATGTGGATTTGAGCTTATATGTGATATATTGTGTAATTCTAGGTTCGCAAAGCGAGTACGACGGACGCCGCGCAGAAGGGGAAACAAGTCGTCGGCTATACCTAGCGCGAGACTACGGTGAGTAGATTTAACATCTACGGGGATATCGCCCGCATGGCGTTATGCGTCAGGGCTGATAGGACCTTGTAGCAGCATATTACATTTACATACATTGACTGTTCATGGCTACTATTTAGTGCATACCGCATTCCTTGCTATATATATAAACTAGAATTGATAGAACACCGTACCATTACTAATGGTTCATGTTGCACGAGCACTATTTTTCATGTTACACACACACCGTTAGTAATTGCCATGACACCCACACTGTAGAATTGCCATGATCATTATACTGTAGCTCTTCTTTTATGTGATTTGACATGATATTCATACTTGATGCATAGACACACACCGCATTGACTTGTATATGGGTTTTAGATTTCATGAGATTTTTGGTTTTGAGGACCGTGGGGTTATTTAAGAAAGATGCACTATTTAAAAAACCCGGTTCCTCTTGATATGATATTTCAGTGCGTCCACCATGTGTTTTCTCGGTGCTAGAGTGACATATGAAACCCGATTCGACGAGTGGACGAGGCCGATTGCGGGTACATGGTGGACCCGGTATGGTACCCCAGGGCGAGAACGGATCGCTGTGCAGTAGACGGTGAGCCTGGCAGAGGGACTACTACCTATCGGTGATTGGTTGGACCTGGCGGTTATCCGGAGGATACTGACCAGAGTCGATAGATGGATGCGGGATGACCCATACTGCCGGGGCCGAGGGCCGATACCGCAGACGAAACCCGTGGGCTGACCCGGACTGACGGATGCCCGCTATATGAGGATTTGCGTGTCGATGCTGGACACGAGTATTTATGATATTTGGGTGCCGATGTTGGGCATTCGTGACTCTAAGAGATTACAGGATTTGAGGGCCGATGGGAGTGCCGGCGTCTGAGTTTTTGGGATCTGGATGCATTGATGGGCACCGATTATATTTTTCCACGTTGACATTCCGTGTAGATGTTATATTTCCCATGCTCAGCATTCATTATTGTATCTCATCCTGTAGTTATATTACCTGATAGATCACTTGCATGATTATTACACATATTGCTTATCGCGCATTGATATCATCTGCTGGCATATGATAGAATAGCACAGTACGTGCATGCTCGCGATTACCTTTATATGTTATCTCTATTCACGAGTTGGCAACTCACCCCCATTGTGCCACAGTATTTGCAGCTTGTCCCTCAGAGTAGTCGCGGCAGGCTGCCTTCGTACATCTTTTGGCTACAGATACCACTACCGTTGGTGCGAGAGCTGTTTTGCTGATAGGTGGGTTGTGGTATCTGGTTACTTCTTTTGTACACACTTCTGTATCTAGTATTCTCCATCTACCTTTATATGTACTTGACTTAGAGACAGTGTGAGGACGATGATGTATATTATTGGTATTCTGGTGTCGAGTTCGTTGTGAGCCGACTTTACTTATGCAGTTTATTCTATCTGTGATGTTTCCCACTTTTTGCTCATTTTCTTCGCTACGGCGTCGTATATTGCTATCTTGGTGATTGTTTACTTAAGATTTCTTAACATTTTAGTAAATGCTTCCATTTAAAGCTTAAAACACTCTATACTTTTACTGGTTTGATTTTTGGGTTTTCGGCTTACTTAGTCGCGTTACTCCTGTAGACGTTACGTGGTTAAGTGCCGGTCACGGGCCAAACTTTGGGTCGTGACAAAGTTGGTATCAGAGCGTAGGTTTTTACCTTTCGGAGTGTAGGATGACCCTAGTATGATGGAGTAGGTAGCTAAAGCAGAGTGGCGTAGCGTGTGTATGTTCCGCGGCATGCTCATGACACGGTACTCCGCCTAAGCGACCTTAGGACTTATTGATTTGATTTCCTTCATGAGTATGTACATTCTTGCGATTCGATTTCCGTACCCTTATCGAATCCTACTTTTCCTTTCAGCCATTATGCTGCCAAAGACTACGAGGGTGCAGAGAGCGGCCGCGAGGGCCAAGATTCGAGTTGACTCGTCCGAGACGAGGACTGATCCGGGTAGTACACCGGTTGTTCCCGAGCAGGCTGTTCCTCTCGTGACAGATCAGATTGCCATGTTAGGGGCTGGTATGCAGGAGATGTGCCACACGGTGGGATCCAGTATGCAGGAGATGCGCCAGATGATGGGATCTCTAGTTGAGATACTTCGAGCGCAGCGACCAGAGGTAGTTCCACCCGTTGCAGAGACTGCGGTGGTACCCACAGTACAGGCAGTTGCCCTTGCAGCTACAGAGGTCATCTCGGTATCGCTATCAGAGTTTATGAGGCTGAAGCCTCCGGTCTTCACAGGCACCGATGCAGCCGAGGACCCACAGTCTTTCATTGATAGGATGGCTCGGATATGCCGTTCCCTTAGATGCGCAGATGCGAGATGGGTTGAGTTCGCGAGCTTTCCCCTGGAAGGTCTTGCGCAGAAATGGTGCGAATCAGTCGAGAAAGGTAGAGCAGCAGGTCTTCCTCCTATGACCTGGACAGAGTTCGTGGCGCTATTCCTTACCCGCTTTCTTCCACTGAGTGTCAGAGATGCTAGAGCACGCAGGTTCGAGTCCTTACGCCAGACACCGGAGATGTCAGTGGCAGAGTACGATGTGCTGTTCACCGAGCTATCAGTTTATGCTCCGTACCTAGTGGCTACTGAGGAGTTGCGAGTCAAGAGATTTGTCCGAGGCTTGCTTACACCACTGTTCCTTACGATCAGCGCACAGCATTACGAGATATATGCAGCAGCTGTGGATGCAGCCCTATTAGTCGAGGAGCGCCTTGCTGAGACTTCGGTAGTTCCAGAGCCGAAGAGAGTTCGTGCGGATACATCAGCACAGAGACAGCCTTTTCGGCGCCGTGACAGGCACCTTGCAGGTGGCAGAGATTTGGGGCGAGGCCGGTTGTTCAGCTCCTATTCTCAGGAGGGTCAGCGGCCATCGTCGGGGTGTTTCCGTTGCGGGAGTTCTTATCATTGTGTGCGAGATTGTCCTGAGATACCCCGGAGGGAGGCGGCAGCACCGCATGTCACATTACCACCTTCACCACCCCAGAGGGCGTTGCCTATTGTTCCTACTGTTACTTCACATCAGCTCATGCACAGAGAGGTCATGGACGCGGAGGATTTGTTCATAGAGGACGAGGTGATCGAGGCAGAGGACAGCCAGCTGCCGGCAGGGGACAGTCAGCCACAGGTGGAGGACAGGCGCGAGTTTTTACTTTGACGCATCAGGATGCGCAGGTGTCCAATGCGGTGGTCTCAGGTATCCTTCTAGTATGTTCTGTTGATGCACACGTGTTGTTCAATCCCGGATCCACGCACTCGTACGTATCCACACACTTTGGGCCGAGTTTGGGTAGAGAGTCCGGTTTGCTTGATCAGCTGCTTATTGTGACCACTCCTATGGAAGAGTCGTTTGTTGCTAGGCACGTGTTCCGATCCTGTACCGTCTGTATTGGCGAGAGAGAGTTGCCTGTCGACTTGATTTTTCTTGAGATGTTGGACTTCGACGTTCTTTTGGGCATGGATTGGTTAGCCACGTGCTATGCTTCTGTAGACTGCCGTGAGAAGACAGTTAGATTTTGTTTTCCCGGCGAGTCGGTTTTTGTTGTGTTGGGGGACCGTGGTGCCGCCCCTCACAGTGTGATTTCTTCTTTTCGCGCTGGACAGCTTTTGAGGAAGGGATGTTAGGGATTTCTCGCCTATGTTTGCGATACTAGAGCTACAGAGGTTCCGTTGGATCAGGTTCCGGTTGTTAGCGAGTTCCCTGATGTGTTCCCTGACGAGCTTCCTGGGCTACCGCCCGAGCGTGATATTTCTTTCTGTATTGATTTGGTTCCTGGCACGGGGCCTATTTCTGTACCGCCTTATCGGATGGCCCCGGCGGAACTTAGAGAATTGAAGGGTCAGTTGCAAGATTTGTTGGATAAGGGACTTATTTGACCCAGTGTTTCTCCTTGGGGTACTCCAGTCCTGTTTGTCAAGAAAAAGGATGGTAGTTTGCGTCTGTGTATCGACTACCGCCAACTGAACAGGGTTACAGTGCAGAACAGGGATCCTTTGCCACGCATTGACGATTTGTTCGACCAGCTTCAGGGGGTAGGATACTTTTCGAGGATCGATTTGCGATCAGGCTACCATCAGCTGTGGGTTCGACAGGAGGACATTCCTAGGACAGCTTTCCGCACGCGCTACGGCCACTATGAATTTTTGGTGATGTCGTTCGGACTCACCAACGCGCCAGCAGCATTTATGGACTTGATGAACCGTATTTTCCGGCCGAATCTTGATCTGTTCATCATAGTATTCATTGACGATATCTTGGTGTATTCCCGAAGTAGAGAGGAGCACGAACAGCACCTGCGGATTACACTGTAGACCTTGAGGGAGCATCAGCTTTTCGCCAAATTCTCCAAGTGTGCTTTCTGTCTGGACAACGTAGACTTCTTGGGGAATGTGATTACACGAGATAGTATATGTGTAGACCCGATGAAGATCGAGGCCGTTCGGAGTTGGCCCAGACCCACGTCAGTTACGGAGGTTCGCAGCTTTCTAGGGCTGGCAGGCTACTACAGGCGATTCGTGCAGGACTTCTCCTGTATTGCTACACCTTTGACCGGGTTGACCCGGAAGGGAGTTCATTTCATTTGGACGGAGGAGTGTGAGCACAGTTTTCAGCAGCTATGGGCTCTACTGACTACGGCGCCAGTGTTATCATTGCCTTCTGGATCAGGCGGGTTTGTGGTCTATTGTGATGCTTCTCTAGTAGGGCTAGGGTGCGTATTGATGCAGCATGACAGGGTGATTGCGTATGCTTCGCGGCAATTGAAGAAACATGAATAGAATTACCCCACTTACGATTTGGAGATGGCGGCAGTGGTCTTTGCACTTAAGATCTGGCGACATTACCTATATGGCGAGTCGTGCCAGATATTCACTGATCACAAGAGCTTAAAATATATATTCCAGCAGCAAGACCTGAACCTTAGACAGCGCCGATGGATGGAGTTAGTGAAGGACTACGATTGCGAGATCCTGTACCACCCGGGCAGGGCTAATGTAGTGGCAGATGCTTTGAGCAGGAGGCCCGGGGGTAGTCTATCTTGTTTGAGCGCAGTACAGAGGCAGTCGTCGGCAGATTGGCAGATTTTATGCGACAACCGGGTACAGTTCGAGTTTACGCCGATCGGAGGACAGATTGCGCATGTTCGTGCACGCCCACAGTTGCTTGACCGTATACATGAGTCACAGCACAGTGATGACCGATGTTCAGAGATCAGGGCACAGATTGGACAGGGCAGATTTTCCGAGTTCATGATCGATGATCAGGGGATACTACGATTTGGGGCTAGACTGTGCGTACCAGATACTGAGGGACTGCGGCATGAGATTCTTGAGGAGGCACATCGATCGGTATACAGTGTTCATCCCGGTTCCACCAAGATATACCATGACATGAGAGGTGTTTACTGGTGGGACGGAATGAAGAGAGACATCGCGGATTTTGTGTTGAGATGCCTGACTTTTCAGCAAGTCAAGGCTGAGCACTAGAGGCCCGCGGGAGAGCTACAGCCGTTACCCATTCCAGAGTGGAAATGGGAACAGATTTCTATGGACTTCATTGTGGGTTTACCCAGGACTAGTCGAGGGTATGACTCCATCTGGGTGATCGCGGATCGTTTGACGAAAGCGGCTCACTTCCTACCGGTGAAGATGACTTTCGAATTTGCTCAGTATGCCCAGATTTAGATCGATGAGATTGTACGACTGCACGGAGTCCCGACATGTATCGTGTCCGACAGAGGCACCCAGTTTACCAGCCGACTATGGCAGAGGCTTCAGGAGGCTATGGACACTCGCTTGAGTTTCAGCACAACATTTCATCCGCAGACCGACGGACAGTCAGAGCGGACTATTCAGACTCTCGAGGACATGCTTCGAGCGTGTGTATTAGATTTCGGAGGTAGCTGGGATCATCATTTACCCTTAGTAGAGTTCTCCTACAACAACAGCTACCAGGAGACCATTCAGATGACACCATTTGAGGCTCTTTATGGGAGGAGATGCAGATCGCCCGCCTGTTGGACAGAGCTCAATGAGAGCAGTATCTTAAGGCCGCAGATTGTTGAGAAGACGACCGCGAAGATCCAGTTGATTCGCGATAGGATGCGAGCAGCCCAGAGCAGGCACAGATCTTATGCGGACCGTCGTCGGCACAGACTTGAGTTTTCTGTTGGTGATCATGTTTTCTTGAGGGTCTCCCCAATGAAAGGTGTGATGAGATTTGGGAAGAAGGGGAAGCTTAGTCCCAGATATGTGGGCCCCTTCGAGATCCTCGAGCGTATTGGTGCAGTTGCGTATCGGTTAGCCCTTCCGCCCAGTTTCCCAGATGTGCACCCCGTATTTCACGTTTTGATGCTCCGCAAATATCTTCATGATCCTTCGCATGCGATTCAGCACCCGACGATCCAGCTTGAGCTTGACCTTTCCTATGCAGAGCAGCCGGTGATCATTTTGGATCGACAAGTGAAGAAATTGAGATCGAAGAACATACCATCAGTCCAGGTACTTTGGCGTGGTCAGAGCAGCGAGGAGGTCACTTGGAAGACCGAGAGCGAGATGAGGAAGAGGTATCCCCGCCTTTTTGAAGGTACGTATAGTTAGATTTCTTTTTAAATTCGGGGACCGAATTTCTTTAAGGGGGGTAGATTGTAACACTTTGAAATTCGTTTAGGATATTTTCACGATAATTAGCAATTTTGCGTGTTTTTCATAAAAACCCGAATATCTTATTTTCCATTTTAATTAGTGATAATTGTGTTTTGAAGTGCTATAAATATATATTTATATGTATTTATAGGGTTTACTAATTATATTTAGTCGTGTTACCCTAACTGGAAAATTTTGGTGTGAAGTGTACACATGCACACTTATCCAATTTTGTGACCTAGGTTAAAAGTGTTAACCATTTCATTTCATTCTTGAATGATGCATTTTTATTTTCCACCATTCTAATCAAGCCAAAACCCCTTTTTAAAATTCAAAATGCATTAGAAAATGAGGTATGGGGGTTAGGTAAAGAATTTGACCTTGTTTGACCCTTACTTCTCTCTCATTTCTCTCTCTTTCCCCTCACTTCTGAGCTCCAGCAGGAATAGCAGCAGCAACAACACCATTTTCTTTATCTTTTCTTCTCTTTTCAATTCCCATTTGGATCTACACAAAACCCTACACGAAAAACCCATTTTTATTCACAAAAACCCTTGTTAAGGTGGCTCTTTTGAGGTGTTTGGAGCAAAGCTGTACTCTTGGGGCTAGAGCTGGGACTTTTTGGTGTTCTTAAGGTCTTTTTAAGGTATTGATTCATGTTTAACACCCTTTTCCCATATCTTGTAGTATTTCTATCAAAATATCACTTTTTTGTGCAATTTTAGTGCTAATGAAGGGATTTTGTGATGATATGTTAAAATTAGCATTTTTAGGGCTTGATTAACTTGGTAATGGGTTATTAGTGTGGTTTTAGACTTGGGTTTGCTTCAGTTTGCACAAAAACACCCTAAGTATCATTTTAGTGCAAACGTCTGATTTTTTAACTAGAATTAGGGCTCTATTGAAATCTGCCTCTACCCGGGGTGTTTCAGAATAAAATTATATTTACTGTAGCTTGTACATGGGGTATAGAGTGCACACACAAAACCTGGGAGCCCACCTCCCTACCCAGGCCGTCGAAAAATGAGTTCTGGCCGCAATTTGCGGCCAGATGAGTGAGTTGGGGGTTGGGGCTTGGACCACAGGAGTCTGCTGCTATGTGTAGTATTATGGTATATATAGTTTTGTAATATCTTTTCTGTATAAAAATCTGGGATCTATTACCTTATTTCTCGTATTTTAAATCTTCGCGACACGCGTGATACGTGTGTGGGTTTGGGGTTTCTGCGTATCGCGACGCGTCGGGTTAGCTTCAGGTGCGTAATCACACGGTTTAGCATATCGTGCGCACGCGCACTTGGTTCGCAACGCGGGTTTCTAGTTTGACGTTAACATTGCGTTTTATGTGGATTTGAGCTTATGTGTGATATATTGTGTAATTCTAGGTTCGCAAGCGAGTACGACGGACGCCGCGCAGAAGGGGAAACAAGTCGTCGGCTATACCTAGCGCGAGACTACGGTGAGTAGATTTAACATCTACGGGGATATCGCCCGCATGGCGTTATGCGTCAGGGCTGATAGGACCTTATAGCAGCATATTACATTTACATACATTGACTGTTTATGGATACTATTTAGTGCATACTGCATTCCTTGCTATATGTATAAACTAGAATTGATAGAACACCGCACCATTACTAACGGTTCATGTTGCACGAGTACTATTCTGCATGTTACACACACACCGTTAGTAATTGCCATGACACTCACACTGTAGAATTTCCATGATCATTATACTGTAGCTCATCTTTTATATGATTTGACATGATATTCATACTTGATGCATAGACATCACACCGCAATGACTTGCATATGGGTTTTGGATTTCATGAGATTTCTGGTTTTGAGGACCGTGGGGTTATTTAAGAAAGATGCACTATTTAAAAAACCCGGTTCCTCTTGATATGATATTTCAGTGCGTCCACCATGTGTTTTCTCGGTGCTAGAGTGACATATGAAACCCGATTCGAGGAGTGGACGAGGCCGATTGCGGGTACATGATGGACCCGGTATGGTACCCCAGGGCGAGAACGGATCGCTGTGCAGTAGACGGTGAGCCTGGCAGAGGGACTTCTACCTACCGGTGATTGGTTGGACCTGGTGGTTATCTGGAGGATACTGACCAGAGTCGATAGATGGATGCGGGATGACCCGTACTGCCGGGGCCGAGGGACGATACCGCAGACGGAACCCGTGGGCTGACCCAGACTGACGGATGCCCGCTATATGAGGATTTGCGTGTCGATGCTGGACACGAGTATTTATGATATTTGGGTGCCAATGTTGGGCATTCGTGATTCTCAGAAATTACAGGATTTGAGGGCCGGTGGGAGTGCCGGCGTCTGAGTTGTTGGGATCTGGATGCATTGATGGGCACCGATTATATTTTTCCACGTTGACATTCCGTGTAGATGTTATATTTCCCATGCTCAGCATTCATTATTGTATCTCATCCTGTAGTTATATTACCTGATAGAGTACTTGCATGATTATTGCACATACTGCTTATCGCGCATTGATATCATCTGCTGGCATATGATAGAGTAGCGCAGTACGTGCATGCTCGCGATTAACTTTATATGTTATCTCTATTCACGAGTTGGCAACTCACCCCCGTTGTGCCACAGTATTTGCAGCTTGCCCCTCAGAGTAGTCGCGGCAGGCTGCCTTCTTACATCTTTTGGCTACAGATACCACTACCGTTAGTGCGAGAGCTGTTTTGCTGATAGGTGGGTTGTGGTATCTGGTTACTTCTTTTGTACACACTTCTGTATCTAGTATTCTCCATCTACCTTTATATGTATTTGACCTAGAGACAGTGTGAGGACGATGATGTATATTATTGGTATTCTGGTGTCGAGCTCGTTGTGAGCCGACTTTACTTATGCAGTTTATTCTATCTGTGATGTTTCCCACTTGTTGCTCATTTTCTTCGCTACGGCGTCGTATATTGCTATCTTGGTGATTGTTTACTTAAGATTTCTTAACATTTTAGTAAATGCTTCCATTTAAACCTTAAAACACTCTATACTTTTACTGGTTTGATTTCTGGGTTTTCGGCTTACTTAGTCGCGTTACGCCTGTAGACGTTACGTGGTTAAGTGCCGGTCACGGGCCAAACTTTGGGTCGTGACACACCGTCTGATGTTTTCCCAACACGGAGTGTCACTGTCTGACGTTTCCCCGGGACAGAGTGTTTCTTGGTTGATGTTTCCCCAAGACAGAGTGTATGTTTGACGTTTCCCCGAGACAGAGTGTCTGTTTGACGTTTCCCCAGCATGGAGTGTCACTGGTTGACGTTTTCCCTAGACGGAGTGTCGGTGTATGACGTATCCCCGAGACGGTGTATCTGTTTGACATCTTTGCAGAGTCTTTTTCGTCACCATATTGAGATAGGAAATACGTGTCGCTTGTCAGGCGTATTACAAATTCCCCCTTCTTGGGGTAGATCGGAGTTTATTGATTGTGGGGATCCGAATCTCCGGCAGCCGCGGACTAAGCTTCCGTTAATTACCTCCCGCTTTTGGAGCGAGAGAACCTCCGATTGACGAGGGAACCTCCGATTGATGGGTAAAACTAGTCATGCAAACTCAATGTACGGTGTGCGTATATTGTGTTCTGGACGTATCGGGAGCCTTACAGAGTTTACGGGGGGCCCGCTATCCGGATAGCGGGCTGGGGGTCAAGGGGCTAGCAGCCCCCATGCAGGGTTTGGGGCAGCGCCCCGTTAGAAATTTTTTTTCTAACGGAGGAAGTGTCTTGAGTGTGGAGCGTGCGAGAATAAAAGGGGTGAGGAGCGTCCTAAGGACGCATGAGACAACACGTGACCGCTGGGAGCCATCGGGTCACATGCTAGGCACGTAGGTGCTGGACGCCAGCGGGTCACGTGCGTGGCGTGTGGTTGCTGGGCTCCAGCGGGTCACGTGCCCTCCATATGGACACTGGGCGCCAGCGGGTCACGTGTCAGGCTCATGGGCGTTGAGCGCCAGTGGGTCATATGCATGGTGCGTGGCCGCTGGACGCCAGCGGAACGCGTGAGCGGCACGCGGCCGCTGGACGCCAGTGGTCACGTAAGCGGTACGCGACCGCTAGAAACACCTGCGGAAGAAGGGGCTGATCCCTTTGGCTTGGAGTTGAACTCCCGAACAGGAATTGTGTGTAGATTTGTAGTTAAACTTCTAAAAGATCTGGATTTTGAGTAAAACTCTTTTGAGAATTCGGATCTTGGAGTTGAACTTCTCATTGATCTTCGGAGATGATCAAAGGGGACCCCTTTCTTCTCCCTTGAGCCTTGGATCCTTCTAAAGTAGGATTTTTGGAGGGGGTCTTCCTCCTCCTCTTCTCTTTTTGCTGGATTTTGGGGAAAAAGGGAGGCGAGATTAAAAATCTCATTTTAGGGATTTGATGGGATATTTGAACTCCCCTTCGAAGGTTTTATGGTGAAACTTTATTTATTTTTGAGTAAAATAGAGCTAAGCTCTTGATTTAATTGGAAATGAAGAGGAAGAGGAAAAAGACTTGAGAAAAAGAAGATGGAGGCACAAACCTTAGAATATTTAAGAGAATGGAAGTTCTTATTGATTTTCTCATCATGTTTGTCTTTTATTGGCTACATACTTTACATATAATCCCTTGGGTTTTTTTAAATGGCACTTGTGCCCCCATGTCTCATGTGCTTGTTTCTTTTTGCACATAAGCCATGAAGTTTACAAAATTTTGGCTTTTTGCCCATTTTCATATATTTATTTCTAAAAATTGTATTTAAACTAATTTATTGCCTCCTTTATGGCATGGAGCCGGCCCCTTTCATACATGGTATTGACTTATGCTTGGGCCAACTTGGCTTGGGTTTCGGCCTGCTTGTTTAGGCTCGGGCCCACTTGACTTGGTGTTGACTTTGACTTGGTCAACCGGGGTGTATTTTTTGACCCCAACAAAGTGCCCCCATCAATAAATGCATACTGCGTGTATGAGTTGTGTGCATGAAATTGATAGATCTTGTTGTATATGGAGAATGATTTGGTTAGGTTCTCTTTTGACGATGTGGAGGGTATGCTGCCATTTTAGCGACTTAGATGGTCAGTGCAGCCATTTTTGCGACTTGGACAGTCGGTGCTGCCACTTTTGCGACTTGGACGGTCGGTTCTGCCATTTTTGTGACTTGGACGGTCAGTGCTGCCATTTTTGCGACTTGGACGGTCGGTGCTGCCATTTTTACGACTTAACGGTCGGTGCTTGATTTTAATTGCTCCGCTTCTTGTGGTGTTGGGGTTGAAATTGACATGCTCCGCTTTTTGTGGTGTCAGGGTTGAAGTTGACTTGCTCCGCTTTTTGCGGTGTCGGGAGTTGATTTGACTTGCTCCGCTTTTTATGGTGTCGAGGTTGAAGTTGACTTGCTCCTCTTTTTGCGGTGTCAGGGTTGAAATTGACTTGCTCCGATTCTTGCGGTGTCAGGATTTGATTTGTTTCCGAGATGGAGCTTGATTTCACCGAGGAGGTGATTGCTTCCGAAGTGGAGCTTGATTCCGCCAAGGAGGCCGTTGGTGTTGAATCGGTTGATTTGATTGGTTTTGAAGTTCTTATCCATTCTGCAAGACCTTTTGAGCTTGGAACCACTGTCAGTGGTACTTTGATTTGATTTATTTGATTTCTGTCTTGTCTGGTGGGACTTTTGAATTTGAGTGGGACTTAGAATTTGGATTTTGTTTGGCATCAGCATCGCTGCACTAGAACAATGCCAGGCGTGACTCATTATTTTCCCTGGGAATACTTAGGATTTAGGTTTTGGATTGGCATCAGCACCGTTAACACTGAAGCATAGTGCCAGGAGCGACTCATCATTTGCCGTTGCCCATTGAGAAGTAATGTCTTAAGAGACAAGTTTAGATCCCTATCACCCAAGGCTTTTCAATTTTATGAGCCGTAAGGGTCTCATAAAGGTATTTTCTTCTTACGAGTCGAGATGATCTCGTAGGTGTATGTTCTTCTTAGGAATCGTGAAGATTCCTACGTGTGTTGCTCCTTTGTAAGTCGTAAGGATTTCACGCGGGATTTTCTCCTCACAAGGTCGAGAGAACTTTGGGAGTGTATTTCATCTCTTTTCACAAATTTGCGTCCTTTGGGGTTTTCACAAACTCGCTGGCGGTCCTGCTATTTTTACTCATTGAGCCTTTTCGGGTTTTCATCCGTGCATATTTTTCTTATGGACATACCCTTTTTTTACATTGATGGAGCTCCATCGCTGGTAGGACTTCAAATGTAGTCTCGCCGGTAAGACTTGGGAGAGATAGTGGTCGTTTATGCCCGTGGATTGTATACGGTTTTACAGGATGAAAGATCCAGAAAGTAGGGCCGGTGTGCTCAATTCGTCTGCGACTTGGAGCATTCACGCGTAGTATTTCTTGACATATCGGCCAATTATGGGTGGCATGGGCCTTTCTCCCTCGGCATTTATCAGCTGGTAGGATCCTCCATCAAACACTTTCTCGGTCATATATGGTCCTTCTTGGTTTTGCTCGAATTTTCCCTTGGCATGTCGATTGGGGATGATCTGTCTTTTAAGGACCAACACCAATTCGTCTTTATTGAAAGCAAGGAGATGGGTCATCTTGTCATAGTCCCGTGACATTTGGGCTCGGTACAGCTCCAGATTTTGCTGTACTGCGAGTCTCTTTTCTTCGAGGGCATCGAGCTCTTCGAGCCAAAGGAGAACGTTTTCCTTCTCCGTCAAACCATGCTGGACAGCCATTCTTAGGCTTGGAACTTTGACTTCGAAAGGGAGGATCTCCTCTACTCCGAAGAGTAGTGAGTATGGAGTGGACTGAGTTGGAGTGCGGTGTATGGTACGTTATGCCCACAACGTCTTATGGAGTTTGAGATTCAAGTCTCTTTTGTTGGCTGAAGCATTTTTCCTTAGAAGCTTGCATAGAATTTTATTGAAGGGTTCGGCTAGCTCATTGGCTTTTTGATTATAGATGGGGGAATATCTCCAGTCCATCTTGTGCTGAGTGGCGAACCTTGAGTCTTTGAAGCTTTTAAAAGAAGGCCATGTTCACCGCCGAAAGACCGGACCGAGACGTTGGGACGTCTGACCTGAATTCTGGGGGCATATGCTATTTGGATTTATCCTTCCACCTCTCTGAAGATACCAAGTTGATTTATGGCAAAATATATTGGAGGTTTGGACAGACGCGACCGTTGTAGCAGATTTTATCAGATTCCCCCTCATTTTATGAGGGTTTTTTGATTGTAGGGACGCTCTTCCTTGCAGGTGCAAGCGGCTGCAATTAATTACGTTACCGCATTGCGATAACCACTTTCTTCTACTCTGGTAGTTCACTTCGTATCGTGTGTGTTTTTGTCTGTTTAGGTTTCCCGTGGATTGTATACGGAGACTAGTTTATGTCGTCTCTCGTAGGGCGCGGATTAGTCCAAATTCGTATATTTGAGATTTGGGTTTAGGTCGAGAAGTTTGCTTGACGGGGCCCACGTTGGTACCTTGGTTTGCCAACGGAAATGAACTTAGGACGCGGATCTCACATTTGTGAGGTCCATCGGCTCAGGGGATATTTGGGTTTGATCTAAGAATCATTAGCCATATTTGACACTAAGATCAATTTATGAGCAGTGAGCATATGGGCTCAACTGATCATTAGATCATATATGAATAGCCCATGGATAGTATACGGTAGTCATTATGGAGACAGTCCGCAGGGCAAAACATATTAGTTTAAGGATGTCGCGGTCCAACATTCCCTGTTTGGGATGAATGTTAGTTTAAGGAAATTTCGGTTCAATGTTCCCTGTTTGGGATGAAGATTAGATTAAGGATATTTCGGTCCATTATCGCCGTGTTTGGGGGTGAAGATTAGTTTAAGAACATTTTGGTCCAACATTCACCTTGCACACACGTGTATTTGTTACGTGGCGGAGTGAACGATGGTGACATGGAATGTACCCAATTTGGAGTGTGATCCGATTTGAGGTGTGCACATCAATTTGGAAGTGCATCAACGTGGGATATATCCTTCCCAGTATTGATGAAGTTTTACATCAAGTTCGGACGAGAAAAGAGTTGTTGGTTGTCGGGACCCGCTACCTCTTTGATGATGTTGAGGAATTATAATGACATATATCAGAAGTGTGGAGAGATGTACCCTTGAACCAAATCCTGTATTTCAGGGAAAAAGGGGTTGTGGCGGACCTAAGAATTGTTAGTCATATTTGAGACTGAGAGTACCTTTGGAGATATGTGATGAATATCATTTTGGATATCATTAATGAGAGATCATCAGTCATGTTTGAGACTAAGATTAGTTTGGAAATCACGAGCATATGGGCTCGGTTGATTTAAAATCAAAAAAGTTTAACCTCGGGAAGCTTAGCCAATTTGGGTTGAGATTGGGTTTCTATACTACCCAGTAGTGCTAAGCATTAAGATATACAACGCTCACGTATGTTTTAAGTGAGATGCTGGCATAGCGCTAAGCACTAATTTTTTCTGGCGCTCACGTGCTTTTCACGTGAGGCGCTGGGTTTTTAGCCTTGGGCGCTCACGTGCTTTTCACGTGAGGTGCTACAATAGTGCTAAGCACTAATTTTCTCTGGCGCTCACGTGTGTTTCACGTGAGGCGCTATGTTTTTGGAGATTTAATCTCTGCTGATATTTTAGAGAACTTAAATCTCTGTTAATGGTATTTTGACTATTAACGATCACCAAGATCACTATTTTGAGAATCTGTGATCATATTCTTTAAGAACTAAGTTCTTGATTTGAAGAAACTAAGTTCCTGAAGTATTATGAATTCCATGCTTTCCATGCTAATGTTTTCAGAGAGGTTAAATCTCTTTTAATGGTGTTTTGACCATTAAGGATCACCAAGATCACTATTTTGAGGATCTTGGATCGGGTTCTTTAAAGAACTAAGTTCTTAATTTGAAGGAACTAAGTTCCTGGAGTATTATGAACTCCATATTCTTTGTTTTAAATTTTGTTCTTCCCTGAATCTTTGATTCTCAAGATCAAGATCTTCCCGATGAGAATTAAATTCTCAACTTATGGGAGATTTGTCTTGTGGATCTCAGATCCAGAGAAAGAACTAAGTTCTTTAAGAAGGGTTAAACCCTTAGATATGGTATGTTAGGTAGAGGAGATATTTTTATCTTTTCTTTTTTCTTTACCTAGGGTTTTTTAGGAGGGAAATCTTCTTCTTTGAGAGAATTAAATTCTCTGTTGTTTTGAGAGCCTTCTGTATTTTTACAGAAGCTTATGGGGGTCTCCTTTTTTCCTCCTCCCCTCTTTGATTAATCTCTTTACTCCTATTTATAAGAGAAGAGAAAAATCAATTTTTTGAGATAATCTCTCATTGAAAGATCATGATTGATTTCATGATCAATCAAAATGATCTTTTTGATCAATCGGTGAATTTTATTCACCGTTGGATTTTTAATCCAAAGGCTCTCTGTTTAACAGAGAAGATTTTTTGTTTGTTTAACAAGATTAGGAAATATTTTCCTAAGATAGAATTTTAATCTATCATATGAATATCTTGTTAGTTTAACAAGATTAAAATCTTATTCCAACATAGAATTTAATTCTTTGACATAGAATTTTATTCTATCATAAATATCTTGTTAGTTTAACAAGATTAGAATTTTATTCTATCAAATGAATATCTTGTTAGTTTAACAAGATTAGAATTTTATTCTATCATATGAATATCTTGTTAGTTTAGTTTAACAAGATTAGAATTTTATTCTGCTAGATGAATATCTTGTTAGTTTAACAGGATTAGGAAAATATTTTCCTAAGATAGAATTTTATTCTATCAGATGATCGATGGGTGATTTTATAATCACCGTTGGATCAGAGATGATCTTTCTATTTTGAGGAATATCAGGGAAATATTTCCCACATAGAATTTAATTCTATCAGATGGTTTAATTGGTGATATTTTATAACCATTGGATTTTAAATCCATGATTCTCTGTTAGAGAAAGATCTTTCAATATTAGAAATATCAAGGAAAATATTTCCCAAATAGAATTTAATTCTATCACATAGAATTTAATTCTATCGAGATTTGGAGATACTTAGGAGAAATAGGCGTTAAATGGCTGACAGATTTGTTTAATAAGATTTGGCAGACAAAAAGATGCCAAATGAATGGAGGAAAAGTATCCTTGTACCTATCTAAAAGAACAAGAGTGACATTCAAAATTGCTCAAACTACCGTGGAATAAAACTTATGTGTCACACCATGAAACTTTGGGAGAGAGTGATTGAACACAGGCTAATGAAGGATATTAAGATAACAGAGAACCAGTTTGGATTCATGCCTGGACGATCGAAGACAGAGGCTATTCATTTTCTTTGTCAACTTGTCGAGCGTTTTCGAGAGAGGAGAAAAAATTTGCATATGATATTTATTGATTTAAAGAAAGCGTACGACAAGATACCTAGAGAGGTATTATGGGGGACAATGATGAAGAAGGGGGTCCCCGTCAAGTATATTGACATAATCAAGGATATGTACGATGGAGTAGTGACAAATATCAGAACTTGCGGCGACCTAATGAGTGATTTTACGATTACAATTGGTTTACATCAAGGATCTGCATTAAGTCCATTCCTGTTTACTATCGTGATGGATGAGCTTACTAGAACTATCCAAGTTGAGGTACCTTGGTGTATGCTATTCGCTGATGATATTGTTCTAGTAAATGAGACGAAAGCAGGGATTAATGCCAAATTGGAATTATGGAGGTAAACATTGGAATCTTGGGGGTTCAGATTGAGTAGGTCCAAGACAACATATATGCATTGCAAATTTAGTAAACAGAGAAGTCAAAACCATATTGGTATAACATTGGAAGGGCAAGAGATATCACATAGCGATCATTTTAGATATCTAGGTTCCATCATCCAAAAGGATGGGGAGATCGATAGTGATGTTAATCAAAGGATCCAAGCTGGTTGGTTGAAATGGAGGAGTGCAACAGGGATTTTGTGTGATCGTAACTTTCTGTTAAAATTGAAAGGGAAGTTTTATCGGAGCGCTATTCGGCCTGCCTTATTATATGGTACAAAATACTGGGCTCTTAAGAAGTATCATACATAGAAGATGCACGTAGCAGAGATGCGCATACTTCGTTGGATGTGAGGTAACACTATAAAAGATAAGGTACGAAATGAGGATATTCGTGCAAATGTTGGTGTAGCATCTGTGGAGGAGAAGATGCGGGAAAACCGGCTAAGATGGTTTGGTCATGTGCGACGAGACCTATGGAAGCACCGGTACGACGAATAGATACTCTCAATATGGGCAATGGCAAAAGGGCAAAAGGGAGACCGAAAAGACATGGATGGAGGTGATACGAAATGATATGGTTGCCAAAGGCCTCAATGAAAGTATATTGTTTGATAGGAGTGAGTGGAGGCGGACGATTCATGTGCTGGACCCGGCGTGATTCTCATGTTGGTTCATGTAGCCTACCCCATATGCTTGGGATAAAAGGCTCAGTTGTTGTTGTAGTTGTTGTATAGAATTTAATTCTATCAGATAGTTTAATTGGTGATATTTTATCACCATTGGATTTTAAATTCAAGATTCTCTGTTAGAGAAAGATCTTTCCATATTAGAGGAAAATATTTCCCAAATAGAATTTAATTCTATCACATAGAATTTAATTCTATCAAATAGTTTAATTGGTGATATTTTACCCCCATTGGATTTTAAATTCAAGATTCTCTGTTAGAGAAAGATCTTTCCATATTAGAAGAAAAATATTTCCCAAATAGAATTTATCATCTAATGATTTATTATCACTATTGGATTTTTGATCCAACGGCTCTATTTAACAGCGAGTATCATAGAATTTTAATACTACCTAGGCGCCGGTGCTCACGTGTTATGCACGTGGGCGCCACTTAAGAATTTAATTCTTATTTATGATAGGCGCTCCTGTGCTTTGCACATTGGCACCCACGTGAGGAGCACCTGCGGCGCCACCAAAGGATTAATCCTACAAGATTGGCACTGGCGCTGACGCCCTCGTGAGGGGCACGTGAGGCGCCGCCTCAACAAAATTTTAACAGAGCTTAGCTGTTTTGTTGTTAGGAATATGTATGCCCTAGAGGCCATTATTGTATATTGATATATATTATAGTGGATGCTTGGACATATATATAGAGGACTTTCTTGCTCTACAAGATAGTATGTTATCTGGTTGCCTTTATCTTAATATATAGACTGGTATTATTATACTGTCTTTCTCTTACATGTTGATAAAGCCCTTAAGATATGTACTTGACTACCAGGACTATGATGCAGATCATACTAGTAGGGCCAGGGTGGTCCACAAGTACATCCTTTAAACAGTCCTATTCAAGGGGATATCGAGACAGGGCATCGATATAGTAGACTAGTGTGTACGTTTCTTGACCCAGTATGGGGCGATGGTTGATCCCACAAACATTGGTGTGTGACATCAAAGATTGTACACATGTGCTCATTAGAGAATGGGTACACCGAACATGACTCACGGAGAACTCCTAGTTGGTACTATACCTATCGTCAAATAGCAGTTCTCTGGTGACACTGGTACAGGTTAGTCTGTAGACCCGAGATCGTCATAGAGTCTTGTATGTCTCCCACTGTGCTTTGATTTCCTCCCTACCACGGCTCAAAGGAGTCATGCAAACAGGTGGATTTTGAGTACAGTCCCGAGTCACATGGAGGCAATAAACGATAGGAGGGGTTTCGTCTCTTTCGGTATTGGGAGTTCATGTTGCGCTATGCTCGATTTTCCATAACTGTAAGTCCCTGGCCAGGGCTGCTGATGAGATTTACAGGTAAGAGTTACCAGTAGTTTCTTGAACTGTCATGAGCCATACATCGACATGACTTATCAAGTTACTAGGGTCTGACGTTACCACCCCTAGACTCGATATGCGACATATCAGACGAAGAGACCGGACTGTACGGTAAGTGTTACTTATAGGCTTCATGGGAGTTTGGACAAGCATGCTTGTTGATCTTCTAATCGCTCAATACCTGGGTAGCCGTTACGTCCAGCTAGTACCGCTGACGGCTTGTGGGTGACTGATGTGATCATTACCTACTACTGGCGTATTGACGAGTCTTTAGAGTCCCACACATAAGTTTTCTGGTTCAAGCGAAACGAAGTAGGGCACACATGCTGATATGTACGGGGGCCTGATTAAATACGAGTATGTGATACCGTATTATAATCTGGCGGTTATTTGTTATTAGTTAGGTTATATGAAATATAACCAAATTATCGAATCAAGTGTTGATTTGATTATGTGATATACAGATAAATAATATTAGTCGGTTATATGTGATATAACCGGATTATTAAATCAAGTGTTGATTTAATATGATATATATTTTATATTTGATATAATTATATCTTAATTAATATTAATGCTCACTAAATATTTTCTTATGTGTGTGTGTGTGTGTGTGTGTGTATGAAGCATGACATGGATTTTCTATTTTTGGAAAATAGAATAAGAGGTAGAAAATGAGGAGCATGGGTGAAGCATAGCTTTTATCATTATTCTATTGGTCTTGACTCACTATTGAGGCATGGTTGCTTTTGTTTATTGATGGAAATTGGATGCTTCAATTATTGTGAGAATTGATAAGCCATTCTTCACTTCATTCTTCATGGTTTTATTTTTCTTCACTTGAGCTCATATGCTCTCTAGCTCTTCATCTTCCATCTTCATCTTTTTCCAAGCTCAATCCCTCACATGTGTTGTGAAAGCTTGTGAGAAGCCTGGTGAGCTTTAGAACCCTTACTTCACCATCCTATATTAGATTAGCACTTTGGTGTGGTGTGTTGCCTTCACTAAAGTGTTTAGTGAAGAGGTAGCTTGGATTGACGGACTTCGGGTGGATCATCTTCGGCACGAAGGTCATCGGAGGAAGTTTGCACCTTCTTTAAGTGGAGCCTAGTGGAGTCGCGTGGACTACTACCCAGAGCATTAGAAGATAAGGATACGGTCATAAAAGGTTGTAGCCTCCTTCCCTTCTCTTAGTTTATCATATCATCATTGTTAAGCCCTAATATTCTAGTTAAGATCTTGTTAAGTATTCATTAGCACCACGAATTTTTGAAAATTGCATGTGTGATGCCCGTTTAAACCACGTCGCGGTGCAAGTAAACACTTTCTTGGTATCAGAGACAAGCTAGAACATTTGGGCAGGTCTTTACGATGTTAAAGTGTTCGATCGATTTTTCGAAGCCGCAAAATATCATATTTCTGTCGATTTTTCAAAAGTTGGAATTTTAGTGATTAAAAATATGCAGAAAATCGTGCAGGGGTTTCAATGGAGCCCCAAGAAATTTGAAGCCCCAATTCCCTTAAGCGCCGCGGAACCGCGGCCCAAACTCTAGTTTGGCCGCGGTTCCGCCGCCGTTTTGGGGTATTATGGGGTCCTGTTTCTTGTGCTGCTCCATGGTTACATTTAGCAATTTCTGAGTGTTCTTAATGATTCTTAAGTTGTTGAAGTCTCTGGAATTTGTGGGTGTTTGTTAAATCGATCGAAATTTTTAACGTCGTATATATCTTGATGATATGTGTTACAATTGTTAGAATCCAAAATAATTAGTTTTATGAAAACTAGTTAGTATATTGTAAATCTAGCCATTTAGTCTCGTTTGATCGATTGCCACGGAGTTTTGATTCGGATCAAAACTCCGTCGCAATTGCGTATAGTACGCGATCACTTAGTCATGAATCTTGTTGAATTATCTGATAGGTTATTGAAAAGAGTTTTCAGTTTGAGACTAAAATGCAAGATTTATAAGTTAGGCATGAAATCCGAAATATGAGATATTCCGGGTTTATGATGTCTAAGGATATACGGATTCTAATTATTGTAGTTTTTCATTTCTTTTCTGCGACCGTAAGTGTAATATGTGAGGTATCCCAAATCTTGTTGCTATATGTCAACGGAATTTGGGATACGCTTATTTACTTACGTTGATGACATGTGATATTATGTGTTGCTGTGATATGCTATATTGAATCGTCGTGAGTGAATAGCCGGGGTTTTTATGTGAGATGAGAGTTTTTCAATTTTCATTCATGTAAAATTTGTATGTAATATTCTTTTATTGGGACACTTCCGGGTTGAGGATGATATCACCATTGATGTATATTATTTACTTTTCTGCATGTCACGCCCCGCTTCCCAGTGTACGGGCAGAGGACGCGACGAGGCCGCTACGTATTTACTCTGAAGTAAACACGCTAAGCGTAACTAAGCAATATAAGAGAAATATACATAAGAGACAAATGTAATGAACAACAACTTTATTTATTAACATTCTTTTACTGTACATGGAAAAGTAAATACATGGAATGAAAAGCAACGCCTAAACAGTGGCATAACAGAAATGAAAAAGTACTGAAAGTAAATGTGTACAAGAAATCTAAAACTCCGGGTCGAAGGCTAGCTGATCCAAGTCCTCGCCGGTGGGCTCGATCTCCTGAAGGTCCGAATCACCTGAAAACATTCCAAAGAAGAAAGAGAAGGAATGTCGTCAGCGAACAATCGCTCGCTAAGTTCCAAAGATAAGGGAGAATTATAATAGACAAAGAGAGAGAGAGAGAGTGTGTAACTTTTAAAATGGTATGATATTGTTATCCTGTTGTATTTAGTATTAACGCTGTTGTTAACGTAAGTTTAAGGGTGAATGTAAACCAATCTCAAGAGTGTTCTCGAACCCAACAGGCTGTAATCCAGGGGTAGGGAACCACGGGCCCGAATCAAATGTTAGTAACGGGACTTCAACCTAGTGTTGAAATATTCCAAACTCAACAGGCTATAATCCAGGAGCAAGGAAACACGGGCCCTCATGATAGCTTGCTTGTGTTAGTAGATATGGATTCATGATCTAGGGGACACTTGAGATTCTGTTGGATTCACGCATGAACTACCCCAACACCCCGTGTATTTATTGGATTGATAGTAATGATTATACTGATGATATTGTATTGTCTTGTATTATATATTGTATAGATGGATGACTTGCCGAAACCATGATATCAGTAAACGGATGTAACTGGAGAATCATGTAGATGAATGTATATCCATGGTTCGGTTCAGTCAAGATAGATTGAATAGATTGAATATATGGATTCATGGATTCATGTTGAATTGTTATATATATTTGAATCTCATTCAAGTCAGATTGATTATATCGAGACTCATTCTGAGTCAGATAATTAGAAAAGAAATTGAATCCTGAATTAGGTTTTGATGTTATCGGTAACCGCTGCACATGGACGGCAGGATTTGTGTCTTTTTCAAAGAAGATTACCATGTTGATAACACCGTTTGTTAAGTTGTCTACCTTAATAGGAAAGCACCCATATCTCCGGCTCCGTGAGGCTCAAGAGACTAGTCCCGCTTAAACCTATATTTACTAGGGTCCTTATTGTAATTTATAAAACTTGAGGGGGTTTTATATAAAAATAATTTTGTATAATTTTCAAAATACACCCAAGTATTTTATTATCGCCTTTAGAGTTTTCATTGATGTATATTTTATTATTGTGACATTTCTAGTGAATAAACCTATTTTTCATAATATATGGTATTTATTTGTAAAGTATTGAACTTGTATGGAATTGCATGGTATTTTCATGTGAAGTGATTCTTTTTATTTAGAAAAATTGGAATATTTATACTATATCAAAAATAGATATTTTGATGATACATATATATATTTATAAAATTATTTAATTTATTATTTTTCTAAAAATCTCATTTTATTAAGATATTTATATTTTTAAATTTTTCGAGACCGTATGCTCCTTGCGGAGGTCTGCATCTCGCACTACTATGCCCGAGGATGTGCGATAATCCACACCATCCCGAACAGGTTCCCCAAATGGGTTGTAGCAGCGCTTAGCAAAGATTTGTTTAAAATACATAATCTTGTAGAAAAAGGTTTTTATAAGTTTGAGTTAGTTTTATATAAAACCGTATTTTCCCAAAACTATATTTCCAAAGATCATAGTGCTATATTACATATGAGTGTTGTGAGGAGGTAGGTCATTACCTCATGAACTATCTAAAGGTATAGCAAGGATAATGCTGTTTTATGTCGAACTAAACTATATGGTATTTTTCTGTAAAAGTGCTATAAAATGTAAAATAGGAATTCTTTTGGTATGGAACTTGTTCAATATGTTTTGTTAATATTTAATGGTCATGATGTGCAAGATTGGTATTGTTGTATTTAATAAAATTGGAACTTTTTAAAGAAAACCGAATCGGAAGTCGGATTAACTCCGTTTCCGTCGGGTTTTAGAAATATAAGTTTTTAGATTAGAAAAGAGAAGAGAGTGGAGGTACTTATAGGATTTTATATTAGAGATGAGTAAGAGGGAGTGGTAGAAGGTGCCGGTGCATCGTTTCATCGCCGGGAGCTCCTAGGGTCATCATCGGAAGTTCGTCGGAGCTTCGCCCTTCGCTAACTCCACTTGCACACTATTGAACTTAGAATTTTCTTGAGAGTTTTGGACAGAGATTTGGGGTGAGTATGTGGAAAAGAGTGTGGGTATTTATAGTAGAATTTTAGGGTTAGGGTAGATGAAAAGATGTATTGAAAATTGTATTAAAAATTTGTATTAAAAATAGATTAATGGGGTTTTAAAAAGGCTCTGTTAATGTGCAGGGGATTTAAACCATACAGGGTTATGGGGAATGCAAAGAGTCACGAGAGTCAAGAAGAACCAAATCCGATCTGAGGTGAGTCGGCCGGCGACGGCGGCGGCCGATTCGGCAGATCCGCCGGTCGAGTCGGGCCCCCCGACGCCACGTGTTCATTGCCTCTTAGTCTACCTCCTGGGCTTGTTTATTTTTAGTGTGACCTTTGGGTTTACGGGTTAAGCACGTGTAGACTCTTGGGCTTCTAAAAAGATTAAAAGAAATCAAATAAAAATATATGTGGATGATGGGATTTGAACTCTGGTGCTTTGGTTCAACAGTGCAAGGTCTTACCAATGAGCTACAAGCTCTTTCTTGCTGTTAAAAAGCAAATCAAATTTATAACTTGTGCTCAAGCAAAAGTTCCCCTTTATGGTTTTTTGAAAAAAAAATTTGTACAAAAAGTTTAAGGTTGTTACATTCTACCCTCCTTATAAAAATTTCGTCCTCGAAATTTGTAAAAGGAAAGTGTAACAGATTCAAGGAAAGTTTGGTGACTGAAGTACTGGTAGTGTATGAAAAATAACAAAATGATATAAGGGTTTTAAAAAATGTGAAAGAGACTTACTAGTGTTACCTTGGTCAACTGTCTCGGCTTCTACGGCTGCTAAGGTGTAAGCCAATCGCCGAGGCACGTTTCTTCATGCATGCTGGTACATCGATGGTTGTCGAGGTAAAGGTGGTCTACGTGGAGGTGGTGCAGGAAGAGCTAACCGAGTAGGTGGAGCTTGGATAGCTGGTCTAGCTGCGGAATTAGGGTCAGTTCGGTTGTGTAGGCAAGTTCCTATGGCATGTGAGGATGATCCACATATCCAGCAAAGACCGTTTGCTCGTCGGCAATCTTTCATCAGATGTCCAGCTCTCTTGCAGTAGGTACAAAAGGTTGTGCTGGGCCTGTTGATTGGTACTCCCAGTATCCTTGGTATAAATGGTGGTCCTGATGAGGCTCCTCCTGCCACCTGGTTGGCAGGGCGCTTCACTCTGGCAGATTGAGGTCTGCCCTTCTTCTTCACCACTGCCTCATATTTTCGGGCAGCTTTCAAAGCCATATCATGGGTTGGGAAATCCACTGTAGCTAATGCAGCTTGGATTTTTGGGTCCAACCCTTACTGAAATCTTCTAGCTCTGATCTCAGCAGTCGGTATGAGATGAGTCGCAAACCTGTTATGGTTTTATGTTAGCTGTGTAGTATGTAATATAAAATCAAACATTGAGACATATCTTACCGACTGAGCATGGTGAACTCAGCATCATATTCATCTACTGACATGGTCCATATTGATCCTTGTTGCAGATGGATGAACTGATGTTCCATATCAAAGCGGGCAGTCTCAGGGAAGTACTTTGCATCAAACATGTCACGGAAAGTCTTCCATTCGATAGGTTAGTCAAGAAGGCTTTCTTCCGCCTTCCACCAGACCCGTGCATTGTCCGTAAGTTGCATCTTCGCAACTCGGACCCAAGCTACCTCTAGCACTTGTGCTGCTGCCAGGTCGTCCTCGATACTCTGAGCCCATTCCTCCGCTTCCAGAGGCTCTATTTTCCTAAAAATTTCTTGGGGTGTAGTGCCCGAAATTGCTTCACTCCGGGTGCTTCCGCTTCTGAACGGTTCAAGAGAATAGCAGTCTGCTGCTGCTGTCCTTCCAGGAGGCTGCGGATCGCCTCAAGCAGTATCGTCTGCTCATTGATCGGAGCAGCTACGGCAGGTGTATTGGTAGGGAAGGTGGAGTGTTGTTGACATTCGCGCGGGTGTTGTTTGGGGAATCCATAACCTTGGAAGAAAGATTTGGGTTAGGATAGATTTAAAATATATGGAATTGGAAGATTCAAGGAATTTGAATTGTAAAGAATATTTTCAGTTGCTGGTTCTTGTGTTATATTGCTTAGGTTGTCTACGCAGAACAGAATTGCATGGTAGTGTTCCATACAGCTCTGACTTGCATGGGCCGCCAACAAAACCTGTCACGCCCCGCTTCCCAGTGTACGGGCAGAGGACGCGACGAGGCCGCTACGTATTTACTCTGAAGTAAACACTCTAAGTGTAACTAAGAAATATAAGAGAAATATACACAAGAGACAAATATAATGAACAACTACTTTATTTATTAACATTCTTTTACATTACATGGAAAAGTAAATACATGAAATGAAAAGCAACGCCTAAACAGTGGCATAACAGAAATGAAAAGTACTGAAAGTAAATATGTACAAGGAATCTAAAATTCCGGGTCGAAGGCTAGCTGATCCAAGTCCTCGCTGGTGGGCTCGATCTCCTGAAGGTCCGAATCACCTGACAACATTCCAAAGAAGAAAGAGAAGGAATGTCGTCAGCAAACAATCGCTCGGTAAGTCCCAAAGATAAGGAGAATTAGAATAGACACACACAGAGAGAGAGAGAGTGTGTAACTTTTAAAATGGTATGATATTGTTATAATGTTGTATTTGGTATTAACGTTGTTGTTAACGTAAGTTCAAGGATGAATGTAAACCAATCTCAAGAGTGTTCTCGAATCCAACAGGCTGTAATCCAGGGGTAGGGAACCACGGGCCCGAATCAAATGTTAGTAATGGGACTTTAACCTAGTGTTGAAGTATTCCAAACTCAACAGGCTGTAATCCAGGAGCAAGGAAACACGGGCCCTCATGATAGCTTGCTTGTGTTAGTAGACATGGATTCATGATATAGGGGACTCTTGAGATTCTGTTGGATTCACGCATGAACTACCCCAACACCCCGTGTATTTATTGGATTGATAGTAATGATTGTACTGATGGTATTGTATTGTCTTGTATTATAGATTGTATAGATGGATGACTTGCCGAAACCATGATATCAGTAAACGGATGTAACTGGAGAATCATGTAGATAAATATATATCCATGGTTCGGTTCAGTCAAGATAGATTGAATAGATTGAATATATGGATTCATGGATTCATGTTGAATTGTTATATATATATACTTGAATCTCATTCAAGTCAGATTGATTATATCGAGACTCAGTCTGAGTCAGACAATAAGAAAAGAAATTGAATCCTGAATTAGGTTTTGATGTTATCGGTAACCGCTGCATATGGACGACAAGATTTGTGTCTTTTTCAAAGACGATTACTCTGTTGATAACACCGTTTGTTAAGTTGTCTACCTTAAATAGGAAAGCACCCATATCTCCGGCTCTTTGAGGCTCAATAGACTGGTCCCGCTTAAACCTATATTTACTAGGGTCCTTATTGTAATTTATAAAACTTAAGGGGGTTTTATGTAAAAATAATTTTTTTATAATTTTCAAAATACACCTCAACTATTTTATTATCGTCTTTAGATTTTTCATTGATGTATATTTTATCATTGTGACATTTTTAGTGAATAAACCTATTTTTCATAATATTTGTTATTTATTTGTAAAGTATTGAACTTGTATGGATTGCATTGTATTTTCTTGTGAAGTGATTCTTTTTGATTTAGAAAAGTTGGAATATTTATACTATATCAAAAATTGATATTTTGATGATACATATATATATTTATAAAATTATTTAATTTATAACTTTTCTAAAAATCTCATTTTCTTAAGATATTTGTATTTTTAAATATTTCGAGACCGTATGCTCCTTGTGGAGGTCTGCATCTCGCACTACTAAGCCCGAGGATGTGCGATAATCAGTACCATCCCAAACGGATTCCCCAAATGGGTTGTAGCGGCGCTTTGCAAAGATTTATTTAAAATACATAATTTTGTAGAAAAAGGTTTTTATAAGTTTGAGGCAGTTTTGTATAAAACCGTATTTTCCCAAAACTATGTTCCTAAAGATCATCATGCTATGTTACATATGAGGAGGTAGGTGATTACCTCGTGAACTATCTAAAGGTATAGCAAGGGTAATGTTATTTTATGTCGAACTAAACTATATGGTATTTTTCTATAAAAGTTCTATAAAATGTAAAATAGGAATTCTTTTGGTATGGAACTTGTTCAATATGTTTTGTTAATATTTAATGGTCATGACGTGCAAGATTGGTATTGTTGTATTTAAGAAAATTGGAACTTTGTAAAGAAAACCGAATCGGAAGTCGAATTAACTCCGCTTCCGTCGGGTTTTAGAAATACAAGTTTTTAGATTAGAAAAGAGAAGAGAGTGGATGGACTTACAGGATTTTAGATTAGATAAGAGGAAGAGGGAGTGGTTGGAGGTGCCGGTGCGTCGTTTCGTCGCCGGGAGCTCTTAAGGCCGTCGTCGGAAGTTCGTCGGAGCTTCGCTCTTCGCTAACTCCACTTGTACACTATTGAACTTAGAATTTTCTTGAGAGTTTTGGACAGAGATTTGGGGTGAGGAGGTGGAAAAGAGTTTGGGTATTTATAGGAGAATTTTAGGGTTAGGGTAGATGAAAAGATGTATTGAAAATTGTATTAAAAATTTGTATTAAAAATAGATTAATGTGGTTTTAAAAAGGCTCTGTTAATGTGCAGGGGATTTAAACCATACAGGGTTATGGGGAATGCAAAGAGTCACAAGAGTCAAGAAGAACCAAATCCGATCCGAGGTGAGTCGGCCGGCTACGGCGGCCGATTCGGCCGATCCGCCGGCTGAGTCAGGCCGAGCCCCCCCTCCCCGACGCCACGTGTTCATTGCCTCTTGGTCTACCTCCTGGGCTCGTTTGTTTTTAGTATGACCTTTGGGTTTACGGGTTAAGCACGTGTAGATCTTGGGCTTCTAAAATGATTAAAAGAAATCAAATAAAAATATATGTGGATGATGGGATTTGAACTCTGGTGCTTTGGTTCAATAGTGCAGGTCTTACTGATGAGCTACAAGCTCCTTCTTGCTGTTAAAAAGAAAATCAAATTTATAACTTGTGCTCAGGCAAAAGTACCCTTTTCTGTATTTTTGAAAAAAAAATTTGTACAGAAAATTTAGGGTTGTTACACCGCATTAGGATAGACCCAAGGCGGGTAACATAAGTAACCGGGTTCTAGAGTCCAGTGGGAGGCCATCTCGAGGAGTCGAGACCGGGTCTCCTAACTCTATAATTGGCAGGCTTACTTGCCGCTCTCGTAGGGGTCTAGGGATGTGGGTTTGGCTATTCATCACGACTGTGGAATCCGTGTTTTTCATTACTAGCTGAATTTAAAACACGGAACTCCTAATATGTCCAATATTTCATATGTTGACTTTTGCTGCTTTGTTCTGTGATTTGATCATATAACTGCCTGAGACGAATGCTATATATATATATGATAGATATAATAAACGTTGCTTATGTTTTGCACCCGCGCTAGTCCAGCCCCCGCTCTGCCGTTAGTTAAGTAACCTAACGGTGCATGACGGGGCCCCGTGGCGAATGCGGATGGCATAAGCGTACGTTGTATTTTCATTTCATTTTCTGTGATGTTTAGGAAACATTAAATGATGGGGCTTCATTAATGAGATTAATCAAAAGAAAATAAACCTAAACATGTTGTAGAATAAAAAGTTTTTAAAAAACGGTAGCTCTAGTTCTTGCTTTGCATAGTGGTATTCCTTGATGAATATCCATCACCTCATTCGATGAGGAAAGAGCTGAGATCCCTTCACCGGGAGTAACCTCTTTAGCAAAACCAGCAAATGCTACAACCCACTCGGTTTTGTTTTAATAGCTTCTCTAGTTCTTGTTTTGCATAGTGGTATTCCTTGATGAATATCCAGCACCTCATTGTTGGTGTATATGCCCTAGGGGCCATTATTGTATCATACTAGGTTGTATATTACTTAATGGAAGCTTGGGATATTCACAGTTGTATATACAGTCTTGCTAAAAATGGTAGTATGCTACTTGGTTTGTGTCTACTTTAATATGTCCATATATTTCTTGTAACGTATCACTTATACATATTAGTAGAGCCCATAGGTTCTTTGCTTGATTACCAGCGTTGTGATGGCAGTCACACTAGTGGGGGCTGGGTAGTCTATAAGCAACATCCTATACTTGTCCCTAGTCATAGGATTATCGAGATAGGGCATCGATACTTCAGAGTAGACTAGTGTGTACGCTTCTCATCCCAGTTGGGAAGATGGTCTGTCCCAAAGCCATCAGTACGTCGTACTAGAGATAGTATACAGGTGCTCGTTAGGTTACGGGTACACCGGACATGACTCGCAGGGGAACTGTTGGTTGGTATTATACCCGTCGTCAGTTAACAGTTCCCAGGTGACATGAGTACAGCATAGTCCGCAGACTTGACACTGCTACTTCGCCTCGAGTGTGTCCCACCGTTCTTAGATTGCTACCCTACCACGGCTCAAAGGAGTCGTGCAAACAGGTAGCAGTTGGGTGCAGTCCCGAGCACTTGGAGGCAGTGGCGGTTAGACAGGATTCGTCTCTCCCGGTATTGGGAGTTGATATCGCGCTGTGTCAGAGAGCCATTACGCAAAGTCCCTGGCCAGGGCAAGCGAGATTTACTGGTAGGTTTCAGTAGTTTCTCAGGATGTAATGGGCTACGCTCCGACACGACTTATACCGCTATTAGGGGACTGACGCTTACCGCCCCCTAAGCTAGATATGCGATAGTCTTAGACGAACAAACCAGACTGTACGGAGATTGTCACGTCAGGCTCAGTAGGAGTTCGGATGGGTTTTCCTCATCGGCCTTCTTATCGACATCTACCTGGGAACCATTACGTACAGCTAGTGCCGCTTGCGGTCTGTGGTTAAACCCACTGCCAGCGTAGTGTCGAGTGTTTAGAGTCCCACACAGAGAGTTTCCCTGCTCCAGGCGAAACGATATAGAGGTCGTATGGTTTTACGACAAGGCTTCGAACGCATACGTGTTTAAACGCACGTGTGACATTCGGACAGTTTTTACTAGCCGGTTTTTGTTTAAGCCAGATTCTAGTATCTGGTTATTGGATTTATACAGTCTAAAGTTTTTCCGTATTTTCAGGGATTGTAAGGGCGTTCTCGTAATTTGTCGGGAAGCTTCTAGAAGCATGGTGACTTGGGGGGTAAGGTGGTATTGGCATTAAATGATATTGTGACTCATTATGTGTGATTCATCATGTCATTAATGCATTATTAAATGCTTAATGACTCATATTGTGAATCACTCATAATGCATTTATGTAGCATGATGAATAATCTCATTTTATTCATTTATTCATTTATTCATTATGCTTCATATATCAAGTGAGAAACAATATCATATTTCATTCTTATCATCACCTTCTCTCTCCTCAAGCTCTCTCATTCTTGAAACCCTAACCCTAACCTCTCATGAGTTGAGATCAAGGGTTAGCTAGACTAATACATCCATAATCTCACTCTATATCCCCTAGGTAGCTTAGATTAGAATTTTGAGCAACCTAGTTATCTCAAGTTAGAGATCAAGCTTGGCGTAGGAGCTCTCGGGTGGATCGTCTTTGACCCGAGGAGGCCGTTGAGGTGGCGATGTTCCAAGGAGCCTACGAGGAGTGGAGGACAACGATGAAGACCCGAAGGACATGTAACGTGAGGTATAACTTCGAATCCGAGTAGTTAAACCTCTCGTAAATAGCTAGTAACGGTTTAGATACGATTCATGCGCTCAAGTCCGTGTTGCGAAGCTTTGATAATCGTTTTTCATATATTCCGCCTCCCCGCAAGTTCGTGGGGTGCGTGACATGGACTTACAGGTATCAGAGCCAACTAAACCATTACTAGCTTGTTAGCAACTGATTAGAACTTCGATCGTCGGAAAACGCGAAAACGAAACCCCGGATACCCTAACAGTTTCTGTAAATTTTAAACGTGTCTAAAAAAATATTTGATATGCCTTAAAATTTACAGCATGGAAATATAAGAATTCTGGGAAAATATGAAGTTCTAACTCGGCTTGATGGCCGCGGATCCGCGGCAAGATTATGCTTTTGGCCGCGGATCCGCGGCGGAGTCAACCCCGAGTTGACTCCTATTTGCTCTAAAATTCATATATTTTTGTGTTTTGTTTTCCTGTATATTCTTTTTCTGCCCAGGTTACTTCAGTGCTGGTTTGCTTTTGGGGTAGACACGGAATATGGTTATTGATCGATGTTCTAAGATATTTGCTAATTGGGTTTTTATCTGTAATGTTTAATGTGTTCGTAAACCTCCCCTAACTGCTAGTATGTCGGTTGGCAGGGGGTTGCACATTTCTGAAATGTTTACTGTTTGTGTATATGGACTTGATTGGGATGTTGTGATGATTAGCCGGGGTTTGAGATGTGTTTTATATTCATTCATTCGATGTAAATGTAATATGATGTAATATTCTTTTGCGGGGCGCATCCAGGTTGCGGTTGTAGCCACCATTGTATATTTCATTTTTACTGTTTTTTTGCTCCTAGGATAGACCCAAGGCGGGGTACACAAACTACCGAGTACGTTGAAGTGTTTAGTGGTCTACTCACATTGTTGAGGGAGACCGCTTCACTTCGGGTACTTGGCGGGTAGTTTGCCGTACCCGTAGGGGTCTAGGGTGGGGTAATGGCTATTCATCACAACTGTGTAATCCGTCTTTTGTTGCAGGCTCAAAGCAAATGCGGATTGCTTGCATATCCAATAAAGTTCATCAGTGATCTGGAATGCTTATTATTGTATCTGACAAATGTACAATATCTATATATGATAGCTATTAGAAGTCACTTATGTTTTACATCAGCGCTAGCCCAGCCCCCGCTCTGTCGTTAGTTAAGTAACCTAACGGGTGATGACGGGACCCAGTAGCGAATGCGGATGGCATAAGAGGACGTGGTATTTTCGTTGTTTTCTGCAATGATAGGATAAATGATGGGATGCATTATTATAATGCAAAGAAAATAAACCAAAGATTAATCGTTGGAACAAATTTAAAAGAAACCACTCGGTTATTTTAAAAAAAAGAAGCAGAATTTTTAATTGCGGAGCTTTAACCACTCCTTTTAAAAAGTTATCAGGTTCCTTCGGTTATATCAAGTTCACTACGTTCACGGTTTTGCCAAAACCATTCGTAGCCCTCCGTCATTTCATTTGGGTATTCAGTAGTATTCAAGCTATGTATTTTGACCTAACGCCAAGGCATAGTGTTTGGTAGCTGTTGGGTATTCATTTGTTGCATAGATAGATGTGTTAGTTTGGGACAGTCGTATTATCATTTTGGCCTAACGTCAAGGATATGTACGGATGGGTTCAAATTAACAAGGATAATGATGGGTAGAACTTGACATGTGACTTATGACATTTTGACCTAACGCCAAGGTCATAAGAGCATGGGGCAAAAATCCATATCAGGAATTTCTAATGAAACTGAAATTTGCAGAGAGAGCATACCATTTTGGAGTTTGATGAATGTTGGTAGGATTCCTTCAACATTATCATACGATGATATTTTGGATCCCGATCCTACTGTGAGTACATGCTACTTATCAGGAGATTCGTCACTTAACGATCAATGCTATAAACTAAGTAGGTGCTTAGAAAGGTGTCAGCGGGGTTACGCCCCCAGAGAAAAGAGGTTATTTAATTAAGGAACTTCGCGAAAGCGTTGGAAAACCTCCCTCGAAGTATCGACACTGGCCTGGCTGAACGGTTAAGCAAGTATTGTACGGTGGGAATTGTCCTGACTAATTCTTCTTTTATGGTTTGAGGAAGGATTCGAGAAACAGTGGGAGCCATCTAGTTTAGATAAACTAAAAACCAATCTAAACTTGCAACAGCATCATGCTAAAATGTTTTCTTCTCTTTCTCTCATTGCAGCGACCTTGTGACCACACATAGGTTACATCTAGATAACAATTTGACTGAATCTGACTTATATGACTGGCAAAGGTCTGTCCAGATGTCCATTGCCTATGACAAGCTGGACCACCCTATTACTAGTCAAGATCCCGCCGTCCCAGGTCCAGTTTCCACCGTCGCGGATATGGATATCCGTCCGACAAGGGAAAAGGATAAAACGAAAGCCAAGTGCCTCGTGTTGGTTTCAGTTGATGGTATATACCAGAAGCAGCACGAGAAGATGGACTCAGTTTCTATCTTTCTCCATAACAAAGATTTATATGGAGAGCAATCTCATATCGTAAGATATAAGACATCGACCGATTTAATTCAAGCGAAGATGACTGTCAGGTCATCTGTAGGGGACAACGTCCTTACAATGACTAGCTGTATTGATGAGCTCCAGGACCTGGAGACCACGTTGGGAAACGGGTCAGATACTGACTTGATTCTACAGTCTCTACCTTCTACCCTGAAGGAAACCAGGGAAGTAGAAGGAAAGAGAAGGGCAAAAGTTTCGGGACTGAATGTAGTAAAAGAGGGACATTCCTATTGTTATGGGATTGAGCATTGGCAGAAGGATTGCAGGGCTTTGGAAGCCAGTAGCCAAGATACGAACCATGTTGTGGCTTCGGCCTCAAGTGTGTTTGTAATTGAGAACTGTTTGTCTATTAACTCTACCTACCTCCTGGGTACTAGATACCGGAGCAGGATCTCATATCTATAATTTATTACATGCTTTGAGAAATCGTAGAGTTATAAAGGTAGGTGATTTGTCTCTCAGAGTTGTAAACGGAATGAGCGTGGACGCTGAATCCGTGGGAGAATATCGCCTAGGTTTGACAAGTGGGCAGATATTGATTCTACGTAACTGTCTATATGTACCTAGTATGACTTGTAACATCATATCAGTATCCTCACTTTCGAGAGAGGGATATGATTTTACATTCGTAGGCGATGTAGTTCACATCCACCTAAATCAAGTTTTGATTGGGTCCGGTATATTAGATAACGGCATATACGTATTGAGTCAAGCTCAGGTTTTCAATATCCAGAACACACTTAAAAGAAAGTCTCCGGAATTAAATCAGGCTTTCTTATGGCATTGTAGACTGGGCCACATCAATGAGAGAAGGTTGACTAAGTTACATAGAGAAGGATATTTGAATCCATTCGAATATCAATCTTATGCTACTTGTGAATCTTGTCTCATAGGAAAGATGACAAAAACTCCGTTTACTGGATACGGAGTAAGAGCGAGCGAGCTCTTAGGGATCGTACACAGTGATGTGTGCGGTCCAATGTCTACATATGCGCGAAGCGGTTATTCATACTTCATTACTTTTACGGATGACTTTTCAAGGTACGGATATGTCTTCTTAATAAAACATAAATCTGAAGCTTTTGAAAAATTCCAGGAATACAAGAATGAAGTAGAAAACTAAACAGGCAAAAGTATCAAGACACTGAGATCTGATCGAGGTGGTGAATACTTAAGTGCCGAGCTCCTAGGTTACTTAAAAGAGAATGGAATTCTCTCTCAGCTTACTCCTCCATACACACCACAACATAACGGTGTATCGGAGAGATGGAACCGAACCCTATTGGATATGGTTCGTTCCATGATGAGTAACGCTGAGTTGCCCCAATCATTCTGGGGATATGCACTAGAATCAGCTGCATATCTTTTGAACCGAGTTTCAACCAAGACTGTGCCTACCACACCATATCAGATGTAGAGTAGGAAGAAACCCTGTCTTAAGTATCTTAAGATATGGGGATGTCCAGCTTTTGTTAAAAAGCAGCATGCGGACAAGCTCGAGGCATGATCAATACAGTGTAAGTTTGTGGGATATCCAAAGAACTTCAGAGGGTATCTATTCTATTACACAGAGGAACAAAAGGTTTTTGTTTCTCGTAATGCCCATTTTCTAGAACATCAGTTTTTAGAAAAGGAAATAAATGGGAGCGAAATAGAACTGGAAGAAATTCCAGAACCACAAACTGTTACTGAAAGTATGGTAGAACCAGAGGTTTCAGAAGAAAGGGACATCCCGATGCCACTCCGCAGGAGTAGTAGGCAGTCTCATCCGCCCGAGAGATACTGCGGTTTTCTCATAGACGGGGATAGAGAGGATTGCACTATTGACTATGATGAGCCTACTAGCTTCCAGCAAGCCATTCAGAGCGGTGACTCAGTAAAATGGCTGGATGCAATGCGGACCAAAATGGAGTCCATGTATACTAACAAAGTATGGACTTTGGACATTTCTCCAGATGGGGTAAAACCCGTAGGATGCAAATGGATCTTCAAAAAGAAGATTGGTGTAGATAGACAGGTTGAAACCTATAAGGCTAGACTTGTTGCAAAGGGTTTCCATCAAAGACCTGGTTTGAACTATAACGAAACCTTTTCTCCAGTGGCTATGCTTAAATCCATTTGGGTCCTTCTTGCTATTGCTGCCTTCCACGATTATGAAATCTAGCAGATGGACGTAAAGACGGCCTTTCTAAATGGTAATTTGGAAGAGTGCGTCTTTATGGATCAGCCAGAGGGATTCATTCAGAGTGGGAGCAGCGGTAAAGTATGCAAGTTGCTTAAGTCCATTTATGGACTAAAGCAGGCATCGCGGGGTTGGAACATCTGTTTTGATGATGCTGTCAAAGAATTCGACTTTATCAAAAATCCAGATGAACCTTGCATATACAGTAAGATTGTAGGGAGAGCTGTAGTATTCCTCGTCTTTTATGTGGATGACATTCTCCTAATAGGAAATGATATTCCTATGTTACAGTCAGTCAAAAGATTCTTATCACAGAAATTCTCTATGAAAGACCTGGGTGATGCCACCTACATTCTGGGGATCCGGATCTATCGTGATAGATCAAAAAGGATGTTGGGACTTTCGCAGTCCAGGTACATAGACACCATAGTGAAGAGATTCAAAATGGATGATTCTAAGTGCGGTAACCTACCGGCTTGTCACGGAATCACCCTCTCCAAAGAGATGTCTCCCAAGACTGATTTGGAAAGGGATCGCATGTCGATTATACCGTACGCTTCTGCGGTAGGCTCTATAATGTATGCGATGTTATGTACCAGACCAGATGTAGCATATGCATTGAGCGTTGTAAGCCGGTATCAGGCAAACCCAGGGGAGAATCACTGGTTAGCAGCAAAGAACATTCTCAAGTACCTAAGGAGGACTAAGGAGATGTTCTTGGTGTATGGCGGAAAAGACCTCCAGATGGAGGCCTTTGCCGACTCCGGCTTCCAGAGTGACAAGGATGACTCCAAGTCCATGTCGGGTTATGTCTTTACCCTCAATGGAGGGGCGGTATGTTGGAAGAGTTCCAAGCAGGAGACCGTTGCTGACTCAATAATGGAAGCGGAGTACATAGCTACTTACGATGTCGCAAAAGAAGCTGTCTGGATGAAGAAGTTCCTCACAGAACTTCAGGTGGTTCCTACAAGTGTTGATCCAATACCTCTGTATTGTGATAACAACGGCGCTATAGCTTTAGCGAAGAAACCCAGGTCCCATCAGAAGTCCAGACACATCTTAAGGCGGTATCACCTGATCAGGGAGATCGTAGATCGCCAGGAGATCGAGGTGAAGAGAGTAGAGACGGAGAATAACATTGCTGATCCATTCACAAAGGCCATTCCTCAGACGCAGTTCGAGAGGCTATTCGAGATGATAGGTCTACGATATACCAGCTCATGGCCCTAGTGTAAGTGGGAGATTGTTGGTGTATATGCCCTAGGGGCCATTATTGTATCATACTAGGCTGTATATTACTTAATGGAAGCTTGGGATATTCACAGTTGTATATACAGTCTTGCTAAAAATGGTAGTATGCTACTTGGTTTGTTTCTACTTTAATATGTCCATATGTTTCTTGTAACGTATCACTTATACATATTAGTAGAGCCGATAGGTTCTTTGCTTGATTACCAGCGTTGTGATGGCAGTCACACTAGTGGGGGCTGGGTAGTCTATAAGCAACATCCTAAACATGTCCCTAGTCATAGGATTATCGAGACAGGGCATCGATACTCCAGAGTAGACTAGTGTGTACGCTTCTCATCCCAGTTGGGGAGATGGTCTGTCCCACAGCCATCAGTACGTCGTACTGGAGATAGTATACAGGTGCTCGTTAGGTTACGGGAACATCGGACATGACTCGCAGGGGAACTGTTGGTTGGTATTATACCCGTCGTCAGTTAACAGTTCCCAGGTGACATGAGTACAGCATAGTCCGCAGACTTGACACTGCTACTTCGCCTCGAGTGTGTCCCACTATTCTTAGATTGCTACCCTACCACGGCTCAAAGGAGTTGTGCAAACAGGTAGCAGTTGGGTGCAGTCCCGAGCACTTGGAGGCAGTGGCGGTTAGACAGGATTCGTCTCTCCCGGTATTGGGAGTTGATATCGCGCTATGTCAGAGAGCCATTACGCAAAGTCCCTGGCCAGGGCAAGCGAGATTTACTGGTAGGTTTCAGTAGTTTCTCAGGGTGTAATGGGCTACGCTCCGACACGACTTATACCGCTATTAGGGGACTGATGCTTGCCGCCCCCTTGGCTAGATATGCGATAGTCTTAAACGAACAGACCGGGCTGTACGAAGATTGTCACGTCAGGCTCAGTAGGAGTTCGGATGGGTTTTCCTCATCGGCCTTCTTATCGACATCTACCTGGGGACCGTTACGTACAGCTAGTGCCGCTTGCGGTCTATGGTTAAACCCACTGCCAGCATAGTGTCGAGTCTTTAGAGCCCCACACAGAGAGTTTCCCTGCTCCAGGAGAAACGATATAGAGGTCGTATGGTTTTACGACAAGGGTTCGGACGCATACGTGTTTAAACGCACGTGTGACGTTCGGACAGTTTTTACTAGCCGGCTTTGGTTTAAGCCAGATTCTAGTATCGGGTTATTGGATTTATACAGTCTAAAGTTTTTCCGTGTTTTCACGGATTGTAGGGACGTTCTCGTAATTTGTTGGGAAGCTTCTAGAAGCATGGTGACTTGGGGGGGTAAGGTGGCATTAGCATTAAATGATATTGTGACTCATTATGTGTGATTCATCATGTTATTAATGCATTATTGAATGCTTAATGACTCACATAGTGAATCACTCATAATGCATTTATGTAGCATGATGAATAATCTCATTTTATTCATTTATTCATTATGCTTCATATATCAAGTGAGAAACAATATCATATTTCATTCTTATCATCACCTTCTTTCTCCTCAAGTTCTCTCATTCTTGAAACACTAACCCTAACCTCTCATGAGTTGAGATCAAGGGTTAGCTAGACTAATACATCCATAACCTCACTCTATATCCCCTAGGTAGCTTAGATTAGCACTTTGAGCAACCTAGTTATCTCAAGTTAGAGATCAAGCTTGGCGTAGGAGCTCTTGGGTGGATCATCTTTGACTCGAGGAGGCCGTTGAGGTGCCGATGTTCCAAGGAGCCTACGAGGAATGGAGGACAGCGGTGAAGACCCGAAGGACATGTAACGTGAGGAATAACTTCGAATCCGAGTAGTTAAACCTCTCGTAGATAGCTAGTAACGGTTTAGATACGATTCATGCGCTCAAGTCCGTGTTGCGAAACTTTGATAATCGTTTTTCATATATTCCGCCTCCCCGCAAGTTCGTGGGGTGCGTGACATGGACTTACACTCATTCGATGAGGAAAGAGCTAAGATCCCTTCACCGAGAGTGACCTCTTTAGCGAAACTAGCAAAAGCTACAAAAACACTCCTTTTCAAATCACTAGATTCTACAACGATATCAAGTTCATTACGCTAAAGGTTTTCTTAAAAACCAACGTAGCCCTCCGTCATTTCAGATAAGTGCTATTTAGTGTTCGTGCTGCGTTTGTTGACCTTATCAAGGCATAGTGTGCGGTAACTGATTAATGCTTATCTGCCGCATGTGATGCGATTGGATTAGGGTAGTCGTGCGACCTTGTTGACCTTGTCCCGGGTCGTACGGGTGGGTTTAATTTAATCAAGAAATGAACGGGTCAAACTTGACTTGCGGTTTATAATTTGTTGACCTTGTTAGGGTCATAAATCGCATGGGGTAAAAACAATATTGGGAATTTCAAGTGTTGGAATTTGCAATGAGATTGCAGACCTTCTATATGATAGTTGGATCCTGATACCCACTGCGAGTAAGAGTTACTTCTGGAAGAGTTTCACACTTTACAATTAGCTGATCAAGTAAGTGTCTAAGAAAGGTGTTAACAGGGTTATGCCCCAGCGGAAACGATGTTATTTAATTTGTTTCGTACGAAGAATAAGCATGTTGATGTATCGTCTTCGGGTGTGTTCGTAACCGAGAACTGTTTCTCAGATTGCTCTACGTCCTAGGTATTGGATACCGGATCAGGATCCCATGTTTTTAATTTGTTACATGGGCTAAAGAGAGGTAGAGAACTGGAAAAAGGTGACAAATCTCTAATAGTAGGGAATGGTGCAATTGTTGCAGCCAAAACAGTTGGCGAATATCACTTAGTATTACCAACATGTAATACATTGATTCTGAACGACTGTTACTATGTACCAAAGATGATGTGTAACAATATATCAGTTTCTTTGCTAACTAAAGAAGGATATAATTTCACATTAGAGGACAATGTTATGAACATTTTTCTAAATCAAGTGTTGATTGGGTTTGGTACGTTATGTAATGGTATATACGTTCTAAATCAAACGACAGTTCTAAACATACAGAACACACACAAGAGGATGAGTTCAGAAATGAACGAAGCCTACTTGTAGCATTGCAGACTAGGTCATATCAGTGCGACAAGACTAGCTAAATTACATAAAGATAGATATTTGAATCCGTTCTAATTTACATCTTATGAAACTTGCGAGTCATGTCTCAAAGGTAAAATGACCAAAACTCCGTTTACTGGACACGGAGAAAGAGCTACTGAACTCTTGGGACTGATATATAGTGATATATGCGGTCCTATGTCTACTCATGACAGGAATGGTTCCTCGTACTTTATTATATTCACCGACGATCTCTCAAGATTCAGACATATGTTCCCGTTGAAAACAAATCTGAAGCTTTTGAGAAATTCAAGGAATATAAGTACGAAGTTGAGAACCAGATGGGTAAAAGTATTAAAATCCTTCTATCTGATCGGGGAGGAGAATACTTGAGCACGTAATTCCATGACTATTTAAAAGAGAATGGAATTCTCTCTCAGCATACTCCTCCGTATACACCACAGCATAACGGAGTATCGGAGCGAAGGAATCGCACCTTATTAGATATGGTGCGCTCTATGATGAGTACTCCTGAGTTACCTATTTCTTTTTGGGATTATGCGCTTGAGATAGTCGCATACCTATTGAATCAAGTTCCATCAAAATCTGTGCCTAAAAAACCATATGAGATATGGAGTGAAAAGATACCGTATCTTAAACGAGTTAAGATGTGGGGTTGTCCGGCCTATGTCAAAAAGAAAAATCCGGACAAGCTCGAGGCAAAGTCAGTTCTATGTAAGTTTGTAGGATATCCAAAGAATTCGCATGGATATCTCTTCTACCATTGTGAGGAACAAAAGGTGTTTGTTGCTCAACATGCCACCTTTTTGGAAAAGGAATTTCTTGTAAAAGAAATTAGTGGTAATGAGGCAGAATTGGAAGAAGTTCCAGCTACACAAACTGTAACTGACAATTTGATGGAATCGGAGGATTCAATAGTCCCCAAAGAACCCCAGCCACTCCACAGATCTAATAAGGTTTCTTATCCACCTGAGAGATACTTTGATTTTCTCATTGACGGTGGGAGTGAGGATTGCATCATGGAAGATGATGACCCAACTAGTTTCGAGCAGGCCATCACAAGTGGGGACTCTATGAAATGGCTGGATACTATGCGATCCGAGATGAAATCCATGTACACCAACAAAGTATGGACTTTGGAAGTTGCTCCTGAAGGGGTAAAACTCATTGGGAGCAAGTGGATCCTTAAGAAGAAAATTGGTGTAGATGGAAAAGTTGAGACTTTCAAAGCTAGACTTGTTGCAAAAGGTTTTCGTCAACGACCTGGTGTCGATTATGATGAAACCTTTTCTCCAGTGGCTATTCTTAAGTCCATCAGGTTCTTACTTGCCATTGCTGCATACCATGACTACGAAATCTGGCAGATGGACGTCAAGACCACTTTTATAAATGGTGATTTAGAAGAGAGCGTGTACATGACTTAGCCAGAGGGCTTCGTAGATAGTGGGAGCAGCGGAAGCGTGTTCAAGCTACTTAAATCAATCTATGGATTAAAGCAGACATCGTGAAGCTGGAACATCTGTTTCGATGAAGCTGTCAAAGAGTTTGACTTCATCAAAAACGTAGATGAACCTTGTATATACAAGAAGGTTGTAGAGAGTAAGTTTGTCTTCCTTGTATTGTACGTGGATGACACACTCTTGATAGGAAACGATGTTCCTATGCTACACTCGGTCAAGCTCTTCTTATCACACAAGTTCTCCATGAAAGATCTAGGTGATGCCTCCTACATCCTAGGGATTATGATCTATAGAGATAGATCTAAACGGATGTTGGGATTGTCCCAATCCAGGTACATAAACACCATACTAAAGAGGTTCAGTATGGAAGATTCTAAGCGTGGTAATTTACCCACTTACTTAAGAATCACTCTCTCCAAAGTGATATCTCCCAAGACTGATTTGGAGAGGGCTCGCATGCAAGGGATACCCTATACTTCAGCAGTCGGTTCAATCATGTATGCGATGTTGTGTACCAGACCGGATATAGCTTACTCGCTAGGTGTAGTGAGTAGGTATCAATCAGATCCTGGGGAAAACCACTGGACAGCTGTGAAGAACATTCTTAAGTTCTTGATAAGGACTAAAGAAATGTTCTTGGTGTATGGTAACGGTGAACTCCAGGTGGAGTCCTTTACCGATTCGATCTTCCAGAGTGATAAGGACGACAGTAAGTCGGTCTCGGGTTTTGTCTTTACCCTCAATGGAGGGACGGTATGTTGGAAGAGTTCCAAGTAAGATACCGTAGCAGACTCGACGATAGAGGCTGAATACATCGCTGCCAACGATACTGCAAAAGAGGCTGTCTGGATGAAGAAGTTCATAGTTGAACTTGGTGTGGTTCCATCCATTGAGCATCCAATACCTATGTATTATGATAACAATGGAGCTATGGCTTTGGCCAAGGAACCCCGGTCCCATCAGCAATCCAGACATATTCTTAGGCGGTATCACCTGATCAGAGAGATAGTAGATCGCCAGGAGATCGAGGTCAGGAGAGTTGACACGAAGGACAATATAGCGGATCCACTCATGAAGGCTCTCCCCCAGACGCAGTTTGAGAGACTTTTTAGGATGTTGGGTATGAGATACTACAACACATGGCCTTAGTGCAAGTGGGAGATTGTTAGGAATATGTATGCCTTAGAGGCCATTATTGTACATTGATGTATATTATAGTGGATACTTGGACATATATATAGAGGACTTTCTTGCTCGACATTATAGTATGCTATCTGGTTGTCTTTATCTTAATATGTAGACTGGTATTATTATACGGTCTTTCTCTTACATGTTGATAAATCCCTTAGGATATGTACATGACTATCAGGACTATGATGCAGATCATACTAGTGGGGCCAGGGTGGTCCACAAGTACATCCTTTAAACAGTTCCTAGTCGAGAGGATATCGAGATAGGGCATCGATATTCTAGAGTAGACTAGTGTGTATATTCCTTGACCCTGTATGGGGGTGATGGTTGATCCCACAACCATTGGTGTGTGTGTTCATATCAGAATTTTGCATTATTATATCACCCATTCTTAATCATATTACAAATAAACAGGTGCTTTTGATCCATGTCAGCTAAATAGTTGCAGGTTACAGGTTCTCAGATCATTACAGTGAAATTCATGAAAAGACGCTACAAATGTGAGACTACGACCAACAATAAATGAATCCGTATGATTCCGCCTAACAGTTCAAGGAACAAATGAAGATCAGTAAACAGTTCAAATGCACAAAGTACAAAGGCAGCACAAGATTCAAGATTTCAAAGCGAAGCTTACGGTAAAAGTCCACATAATTCTGCACTGTTGGAAATCTGGAAGGAAATAGAAGAGACTCTGAGGAACCAAGTGAAGAAAACAGAAGAAAAAGCAACATGAAGCAAACCTGAGAAAACGAGCCAGAGATCTCTCAAGATGGCCGCGGAACCGCGGCCAAACAAGGCTTCCTGTCACGGTTCCGCGGCCGTGCAGTGCACGTGTCGGTGCAAATTGTCGGTGGTGTCGGTGCTTTGACCCGGCTTTCTTAGGGTAGTATTGTAAATTCAGATGTGGATCAGATGTAAACCCTAGAGTTTTTCCTATCTATAAATAGGAGGGCTCAAAGCCAAATAAAAGGGTGCCTCTTTTGAGATGCCTCTTTTTAATTTCTTAGATTTAATTTTATTTCCATTGTAATCGTCAAGAGGTCATCAATAAAGGTATTTTTATCGTGCATTCTTTTATCTGAATTTAATTCCTGAATTTTTATCTGTCTTTTATTATCTGCAACTTAGATAGTCTTTTAAAATCATAAAAATGAATTCCATTGTTAATACCCTAATGAGTGAGTAATTCCTCACTTGTTAGGGTTAGGATTGGGAAGATTTGAGAGAAGTAAATCTCTCTCTCCTTTCTTTGCCCATATAATTTTTATAATAGGACTCTATTTAAATTAACCACACACCGCTCACTACGGCACCCTATCCTACAAGATAGCGGTGATTCCCTAGTTAGACCGGTTGTGGTTGATTTAAATAGAGGTTAGGGCTAAGAGTTAAGAAAGGACGGATAAGGACCAAAAGGAAGAAACTAAGTTTCTTCCTAGTCGTGCTATTCCCCTTTGTTTACTATTACTCTAACACCTATATTCTTCACTAGGGCATTGAAAGCAGTGGCTAGAATCCCTTTTCCAAACTAACCTAATCGTAACCCTAGCAAGACTTTTAATCAATTTAATCTCATTCTTAGATCGTAAAACAAAACCCGACTTGAACGGATTAACTCGTTAGAACATAAAGAAAAGGAATCCATCTCCCTGTGGACCGACCCGTATGGCTAGCTACCAAGCGACACCGTTATTGATTGCGGTATATTCTAAATTTTGATTTCAAAACGCACACGCAAAACATCTAACCGATCAAATGGCGCCGTTGCCGGGGAGACGATAGTCTCTTTCATTGTGTAATTTCGGGTTAATAAAAAAAATTATAAAAATTATAAAAATTTAAAAATTTTAAAAAAATTAATAATAAAAATAAAAATCATCTTGTTATTTTTGAAGGGTGTTTGTGCGAATTATGCAGGAAAGGAGGACGGACTGATTCAGATCTGGAGCAAGCACAGCGAACAAACAAACAGAGGATCTGAACAGACAGAGGAGAACCATAACATAACATAGAAATATTTTGGAGATTCAAACCTACAGAACCGCCGCGGAAACGCGGCATAAGCAAGCATTTGGCCACAGATCCGCGGCCGTTTGCTGATGTCAGCACCCCATTTTCTCTGTGAGTATTTTTTTCTTCTCTCCCACCCCCTGAACTCCACTGAAAATTTTTTCCTACAGGATTCTTTACACAGCAACCTCTTTCTCCTATCCAATAAATTGTTTTTGTGCAGGATTCTTTGCGCTGCCAAATAAAAAAAATTTTCTGCAAGTGTTTTAGATTTTTGGTGTGTTACTATTTTGCATAATTAATACGAAATCTAAAGGGCTTTAACACCAATCAAGATTGGGTGGGGATTTCATCACCCTTCTTAGGACCCCAAAAATCACAAAAAGCATATGCATCAACTCTCGAGTTAATTAAAAAATATCTAGACTCAGCCAACTAAATACTGTCGTGCTCATTAGGACAGAGGAAGGTTGTGGGTATTCAATCGTTTATCTAAACTTGACTTTGTGGTGCCTAGGCTAGACAAGTGAGAAATGTAACTTTAAAAGGCCCGTCTCACGGTGATTCATGAGAGGAACCCTCCTTTCTTCATTTTTGCTTACTGTTCATATCAGATTTTTGCATTTTCATACCGCCCAATTTTTATCACATTGCATATCCGTAGATACTCTTGAGCCGTGTTTGCTAGTCAATTGCAGGATACAGGTTCTCGGTTCCAAAACGATGAAATTCATGGAAAACACGAAAAAATCCGGGTTCTTGCCGACCACAGATAAAACACGGTCTCCGTCCCTCATCCGTATGTTGCCAGATACCAGTAGGAAGACAAAATGTCAAATCTATGCACAAGGCTCAATGGTGGCACAAGATCCAAGAGATCTACGCGGAGCTCGAGGCAATCATGACAAAATCTTGACAAAAAGTCCACCTTTCCCTCAACAGAAATTCTGGAAAATTCGTGAAGCAATTATGGGAAAATACATATACCAGAAGGATTCTCACATCAAACCAGGGTCCCACCAAAAAGATCCAGACCCAACTCATCTAAACGGCCGCGGAAGCGCGGCCAAAGGGTGGTTTTGGCCGCCCTTCCGCGGCCATCTTGGCGCCAAATGTGCAGGGTTTTGGGGGGTAGGTTGGTCTTTTCATGTATGTTCTGTTGGTTGCCCTAGGGTTTCATGTTTTGGCCTATAAATAGCCCAGAAGTTTGTGAAGGAAAGGGTCCATAATCTTGTATTTTTCTTTTGCTAGGTTTTAGTACATGTTCTTCTTCCTCTTCTCACCTCTTCTCCATTAAACTTTTAAGTGAGCTTTTGAGTGAAGAGTGATGAATAAAGAAGACCATTTTTATTATCATGCTTGTCTCTTTCTTTACTTGTTATAATTGTTGTAATTGTAATTGTTAAGTAGTTGTTGTTATTTCCTTGTTGTTTGTTTCTTCTCTATTTTTCTTTATCCTTTCATACGATAATGATACTTACGCTTGATCCTCGCCAAGGTGAGGTCGCAAATAGTTAGTCGTATTCTTCTAATCTCCTTCTTTCTCTCCTTCCTCTTTTGTGTTGTTTTATTTTTCCGTATTATGATGTGTGAGTAGTTCATTCTTGTTAGGGTAGGATAAGGGAAGTTTGAGAGAAGGAAATCTCTCTCACTCTTTCCTTGCCCAACATCTTAAATCAACTCCCGTTAATTGAACCACAATCCGCTCCTTACGGCACCCTATCCTATATGATAGCGGTGATTCCGTAGTGAGACCGGTTGTGGTTGGATTAACCGGAGGTTATGGCTAAGAGCCAAGAACGGACGGACAAGCACCAAAAGGAAGACTTATGCGTTGGAAAGCCTAGCTTATACTCGCAAAGTCCTTCCCAGTCGTGCTAATCCCCGTTGTTGCCGATTACCGTAACACGATATTAAGAAGGGCAACGAAAGATGTGGAGACTCCTAACTCAAACTAACCTAATCCTAACCCTAACATGCTCTCTTTAAATATCAACTCAACACTTAGATAACTACAAACAAAATCTGAACAACCGGACTTAACTCGTCGAAAAACACATAGAAAAAGATTCCCATCTCCCTGCGGACGACCCGTACTCAACCGGCTAGCTACGTGCGAAACCGTCTTGATTGCGGTATTTAGAACTAAACTTGACACGCTCGTATCCTAACAATCAAATGGCGCCGTTGCCGGGGAGACGGTAGTCTATTTCTAAGTGAAATTTCGGGTTAATTTGTGAATATAAAAACAACCAAAAACCAAAAAAATATATACTTTGTAAAAGAAACCATCTTGTTATTTTTGATTAGTTTTTGTGCAAGTGTGCAGGAAATACGAAGCTCAAGATCGACGCCAAAGACGTTGGAAATACGGAGTTCAAGTACAGTGCCAAAGACGTGGGAAGATAGACCCACATTTTCGCGGCTACACCGCGACGGACAAAACGAAGCATCCGGTTTACTGTACAAATCTGGAGCAAATACAGTGAGCAAATCAAGATTCAGTACATCCAGACAAGCAGAGGACACCCAACAGAGAACACCAAATTTTTCCAGAGCGCCAAAGCCCCAGGACTGCCGCGCAAGCGCGGCAATTACATGCATTTGGCCGCGGAAGCGCGGCCATCTTTTGGCTTCAGGGCCCCATTTTTCTCTGGTGAGTCTCTCTGCCTCTCTCCACTCCTCTAAGCTCCACTGAATTGTGTTTTCTGCAGGATTCTTTGCGCAAATTCTTCTCCCCTTTCCAATAAACTGTTCTTGTGCAGGATTCTTTGCGCCACAAATAAAAATTGTTTGCTGTTGATATTGTTACTGTTTTGCATTCTTTAATACGGACTTAAGGGGCTTGAAACCAATCCAGATTGGGTGGGGATTTCATCACCCTTCCCAGGACCCCGGAAATCACTAAAGCATATGCATTGTCCACTGTAAATTAAAAAAATACTAGACTTCAGCCCTAAGGACTTCGCGCTCATTAGGAGAAGATAAACCTTGTTTAGAACCTTGCTTAACCGTATATTGTTTACGGGGTGTCTAGGAAAGTGTTAAAGGCGCAACCACCGAAAGAGAAAGGGTTATTTAATTAAGGAACTTCGCGAAAGCGTTGGACAACCTCCCCTTATCTCTGCACTTACCTGGCCTCGTGATCAGTGTATTTTTAAGCCTGTTTCTCGACACTGTTTAACTTCGACAATCAAGTTCAGGAGCAGGTCTAGTAGACCTAGGTTACCCTAGATCTAGGTGTGATTGTGCATATCTTGTTTGTGATTGCTTAAGCCGTATTTCCGTACATACTTCTGTAAATCTCTTTCTAAAAACAAAATAAAAAAAAAAATCAAAAACTTTTATAAAAACTTGCCCTTTTGTCGCCAAATCCATTTTCACCCAACACCCATCGCCTTTCTTCATTGACGTTTTCTTACCCTCACCTTCTCCGCTTTGACTATACTAAACTCGTTTAGTGTATGTCCGCTTGGACTCGGGACACTAGCGCCCGTCTAGTCCACGTTACGTTAGTCGCGACCGACTACGCGATCGACTCCGAAGTCGATACTCCGTCCACTCCTCTTTCACCCCTTCCTTTGCCGGCCAACTCCGACGTTGACCGGAATTCTGTTCATACATCTTCACCTTCACCTTCACCTTCACCAACCTCTTCTTCCGTGATGTCGGGATTTAATCCGAACATCTCGTTGACCACCCCTGGATTGGCTCCACCTCCTATGGAGACCAATCTCCCACCACCTCCGCCTGTTGTAGCGCCGCAGCGAATTGCGCTCCAGGATCGTTTCTACCCTACCCGTTCTGCACTTCCAACCTGCCTTTCTCTTCCTCCGGCCAATGGGGACAACTTTGAAATTAAGCCCCATTTCATCAACATGCTTCCACGTTTTCATGGGCTTGAATCTGAAGATGCCTATATCTTCATTAACAAATTTCAAAACGTCTGTGCCATGATGAAAACAACCCAGCTGTCGGACGATGCTATACGTCTACGGGTCATTCCGTTCACTTTATGCGATCTCGCAGAAAAATGGCTGTATAGCACCACTTCCCACTCAATCACCAGCTGGGACGAGTTTGTTAAAGCGTTTCTGAAAAAATTCTACCCAAATCATAAGACCGCAAGAATTCGAAATGAGATCAACCAATTCTCCCAGCTTCCTTCTGAACCCTTTTGGAAGTGCTTTGACCGATACAAAGACCTTCTTGTTCAGTGTCCTCACCACGGTATAGAGAAATGGCAACTCTGCCAAACCTTATACGAGGGACTGAACCCAGCAACGAAGCAGTTGCTGGAAACCATCTGTCAGGGCCACTTCCTATCCAAATCTGACGAGGAAGCGTGGCAGTTCTTTGACGATCTTGCGGAGCAAACGCTACAGTGGGAGAGCACCAGACCGACTCCTTCTTCTTCTTCTACCTCCACTTCTACCGGTCAGTCTAGGGTAGGAATTCACCAGCTTGATGTCTCTATTGCGATGAGAGCTGAAATGGCTGCAATAACAAAAAAGCTTGAAGCAATAGAGAGCAAATTTTCTTCTCCTACTCCTGCCCCTGTTCTCCCCCTTCATACCATCTGCGCTTGTTGTTCCGATCCGTCCCACTTGACTGAAGAGTGTCCTTACAATCCACCCTCGCAAGGACAGGATCAGGTTAATGCATTCCAGCAAAGACCGAGGAATGATCCATACTCTTCCACCTTCAATCCCGGTTGGAGGAACCACCCCAATTTCGCCTGGAATCAGAATCAGAATCAATTCCAGGGCAACAATTTCCAAAGGGCCCCTCCACCGCAACAACAAGCGCAACAACAAACTCAGTATCAGCAGCCCTTCCAACCCCAGCCTTACCAAAACCAGACGAACAACTTTGCACCGAACAATTCCTTTCCACCAAACAACTTTGTTCCGTCGAACAACGATAAGGTTTCCTCGCTCGAGCGAAGTCTGGATGCGTTTGTTAAACAATCGACTCAATCCACCGCCAACATCCAGTCTTCGATCCAATCTTTAGTGCAACACACCGCCGCACACGGGCAGAGCATCAAGACCATCGAGGCCCAGATTGCACAGCTGAACGCGGCCTTGAGCGAGCGAGAGAAGGGGAAGCTCCCATCCCAGCCACTTCCAAATCCCGGCCACCCACATAATGCACATGTTGCTCTTGAACAACAAAACCATAATGTGAGTGCCGTGACCACACTGAGATCAGGGAGGGTGCTGCAAAACAACATTGGCAAGCAAATCAACGATGACACCCCGGCCGCTTCTTCTTCTTCTTCTTCTCCTGCTTCTTCTTCTTCGTCTTCCGAGCCTATTCTCCGTTCTTCACAAGGCTCTCCTTCCTCTTCTTCTCTAAACGGACCCGCTTCTCACTCCACGAAAACACCTATTCTGGGATCCGTTCCAACTCCAAAATCTCCTCCTCCAGCATTAGACTCAACCAATTTTCAAAATGTTCCATTTCCAAACCGGTTGAGGTCTAACAAACAAAATCCACAAATGGAGAAGATTTTGGAGTTATTCAAGCAAGTTAACATTAACATTCCTCTTTTAGATGCTGTCCAACAAGTCCCTTCTTACGCGAAAATCTTAAAGGACTTGTGCACGAAAAAGAGGAAGTCTCAGGTACCCAAGAAATTTTTCTTGGCTAGTGCTGTGAGTGATGCCCTTACCCAATCTTTACCACAAAAACGGAAGGACCCTGGCTGTCCTACGATTTCAATTACTATTGGGGATAAGAACATCAACCGCGCACTATTAGATCTTGGTGCCAGTGTTAACTTGCTTCCGTATTCAGTATAAGAGCAATTAGGCGTCGGAGAGCTGAAACCCACACACTGCACTCTCCAGATGGCCGACCGATCGATCACCCATCCTAGGGGTGAGCTAGAGGATGTGTTAATCAAAGTCGGGGACTTCATATTCCCCGTCGACTTCATTGTCTTGGATACACAGCCTGTAGCTAACCCCCGGAATCAAATTCCGGTGATACTCGGTCGCCCATTTCTCGCAACCTCAAATGCTGTGATCAATTGTCGCAATGGTTCAATGAACCTCTCTTTTGGAAATATGACAATTGAACTCAACATTTTTAGGTTGGGGAATCAGCCCGCCGAACCTAATGCTCATATACTGGATGTTTGCTCGATCCAGGAGATCACCCCCGAAGAGTGTGAATTCGAGGAGTTTTTGTTTGAATACGATAATCTTGACGCCACTAGTGCGTGTCTCTTCGAACCTGCTGCTGTTTCTGCACCCGATAACGACTACGAGTGTTTCACGTTCACGAACGATCTTAGCCGCGCACAACCCGAGTTTGAATCTTTCGACTTTTCGGATGAGTTACCTGAACCATCCGACTCGGTTGCCTACACTCGTTTTGAACCTTTGCTGGAGTCCTTTGAGTTCGAGACCTTTGCACCAGTCTTGCCTTCCATCATTTCACCTCCAACGCTCGAACTCAAGCCGTTGCCGTCTCACCTTAAGTATGCTTACTTAGGTGAGAACGAGACCCTCCCTGTCATCATCTCGGCTTCTCTAGCTCCCGAGCAAGAGAAAGCCCTTCTCACGGTCTTGCACGGCAACAGGCAAGCTTTTGGCTGGTCCATGGCGGACATCAAGGGGATTAGTCCCCTCATCGTTGAGCATCACATTCATCTGATGGATGATGCCAAACCAGCCCGGGATCCACAAAGACGTCTTAATCCAGTCATGAAGGAGGCTGTGAAGAAGGAGATCGTCAAATGTCTAGATAGTGGTATCATTTACCCTATCTCTGATAGCCAGTGGGTTAGCCCCATTCACGTTGTCCCCAAGAAGTCGGGCATCACGGTCATAACCAACGAGGCGAATGAGTTAATCCCTACTCGTACCCAAACTGGGTGGCGAGTTTGCATTGATTACAGAAAACTCAACGCTGCAACGCGGAAAGACCACTTTCCGCTACCTTTCATTGACCAGATGCTGGAACGATTGGCCGGACATGAGTACTATTGTTTTCTTGATGGATACTCTGGTTATAATCAAATTCCCATCGCCGAAAAAGACCAGGACAAGACCACTTTCACTTGTCCTTTCGGCACGTTTGCATATCGACGCATGCCCTTTGGGTTATGCAATGCGCCCGCTACCTTCCAGCGGTGTATGATGGGAATTTTCTCAGACATGGTGGAGAAATTTCTGGAGATCTTCATGGACGACTTCTCCATCTTTGGCGATTCTTTTGACGAGTGTCTGCTGCATCTCGACGCTGTCCTTACCAGATGTAAGGACAAGAATCTCACTTTGAACTGGGAGAAATGCCACTTCATGGTGCGCGAAGGTATTGTCTTAGGACATATCATCTCGCAAAATGGCATAGAGGTTGACAAAGCAAAGATTGAGGTCATTTCCAATCTGCCTCCTCCCCGATGCGTCAGAGATATCCGAGCCTTCCTTGGCCATGCCGGTTTCTATAGACGGTTTATCAAGGACTTTAGCAAGATTGCTAGGCCCTTGACGCTTTTGCTGGCCAAGGACACGCCTTTTGACTTCAACTCGAGCTGTGTGACTGCATTCGAGTCACTAAAACGCTCACTCACTTCTGCTCCCGTTCTTTCTTCTCCTGACTGGACGCACCCATTCGAGATCATGTGCGATGCATCCGACTTTGCCATCGGTGCTGTCCTTGGACAGCACATCAACAAGATGCCGCACGTAATCTATTACGCGAGCCGAACCCTGAACGACGCCCAACTTAACTATACAACAACTGAGAAGGAATTCTTAGCTGTTGTATTTGCCTTAGAAAAGTTCAGGCCCTACCTCATCGGCTCTCCAGTCATTGTCTACACTGACCACTCAGCTCTGCGCCATCTTTTTGCGAAGAAAGATGCCAAATCTCGGTTAATCCGTTGGATCCTCTTGCTTCAAGAGTTTGACCTTGTCATTAAGGACAAACGGGGATGTGAAAACGTGGTTGCCGACCATCTCTCGCGACTTCCTTCTTCGCCTTCGCTTCCAATTCCGATAAACGACGTTTTCCCGGATGAACAACTCTTGACAGTATCTTGCGAACCCTGGTTCGCAGATATTGTGAACTATTTGGCCACGGGATTGCTACCGACCGAATGGTCACGTCAGGACAGACTTCGCTTCTTATCCCAAGTAAAACACTTTTACTGGGACGAACCCTACTTGTTCAAGTACTGTCCCGACCAGATTATTCGTCGGTGTGTCCCTGATGAGGAATTCAAGAGTGTGCTGTCATTTTGCCACGACCAAGCATGTGGCGGGCATTTTGGGCCCAGAAAGACAGCCGAGAAGATCTTGCAATGTGGTTTCTACTGGCCACAACTTTTCAAAGACGCTCACGATTATTGCAAGACTTGCTCCCGGTGCCAACACATGGGCCGGATATCCCGGAGGAACGAGATGCCGCTCCAACCGATCTTGGTTGTGGAGATTTTCGATGTTTGGGGGATAGACTTCATGGGGCCGTTTCCCAACTCTTTTGGGAACTTGTACATTCTTCTAGCTGTTGATTACGTCTCTAAATGGGTCGAGGCTGTGCCCAGCCGGACTAACGACAACAAGGTTGTCGTTAGGTTCCTTAAAGAAAACATTTTCTCACGGTTTGGGCACCCCCGAGCGATCATTAGCGACAATGGAAGTCATTTCTGCAATAAGACTTTCGAGGCCTTGATGCGGAAATACTCCATTAATCATAAGCTTTCTACGCCCTACCACCCCCAAACCTGCGGGCAGGCCGAAGTTTCAAATCGGCAGATCAAGCAGATACTGGAGAAAACGGTTTCCAAGAACCGTAAGGATTGGTCTTTGAAACTCACTGATGCCCTTTGGGCATTTAGAACCGCTTATAAGACCGACCTTGGCATGTCTCCCTATCGGCTTGTGTACGGAAAAGCCTGCCACCTTCCTGTCGAAATCGAGCATCGCGCGTTTTGGGCGATAAAGGAGCTGAATCTGTCTCTGGAGGACGCGGGCAGCCATCGGAAGCTGCAGCTGAACGAACTGAGCGAGCTTAGGGATGAGGCTTACGACAACGCGGTTGTCGTTAAGAATCGAACGAAGGTGTTTCATGATAAACACCTTTTGCGCAAAACCTTCGTACCTGGTCAGCAGGTACTTCTTTACGACACCCGACTTCACTTCCATCCTGGAAAGCTCCGATCTCGCTGGAAAGGGCCGTATTTTGTGCGGAATGTGTATCCGCAGGGCGCTGTGGATTTGGAAAATCCAAAGGACGGTTCACTCTTCAAGGTAAATGGACACCGATGCAAACCGTACCTTAGCGCCGAACCAACAGAGGAGCTCCTGTTCTTACAGGAGCCGGTTTACCTTGCTTGATCTTCCTCTGCCTACCTCCAAACTTCGGTTATCCAGCCAAGAACAGTGGACACTGTTCCAAATAAGTTTGGGGGTATGTACAAACCATTTTGTTTATATTTGTGTATATTCTTTTTCTTTTCTTTCAAAACAAAAACAAATAAAAATTGTGTATCGCTAACCAACAATTTTGAACCTTCAAACTACTCTCTTCATGCAATGACAGTGAGGACACTGTCCAGTTTAAGTTTGGGGGTACGCTCGGTACGCATTTCTTACCTTCGCATTCATATGTATATTTTGCATCTGCATATTAAAATCCATAAAATCCATAAAAATTTGAAAATTTTCCAAAAATATAAAAACTTTTTTGTCAAGTTAGCTTGTGGAAGAACTCTGATTCAACATTCGACGGTTTTTGTTTGATAAAATAGGAATAACTAGATCTTATGTTTGGATTTTGAAAACCTGAAAGATAACTCTCCTTTGAAGTTAACTATAGCTGATATACGTCTTTACATCACACTACACGTGTCGTGAGTTTTGGGAATTAGATGACAAGTCTTTCATGTTCAAACTTTTAAACAGATAAATGATTTTCAGAGAATCAAATAGGTTTGTTCTGAAATAAGTAATGACAAGAATAGTTTATGAAGTAAAGCGAATATGAAGGAATGTTATTGATGCCGTAATAGGAGCTAAGTCTGAAAAATAACCCATCTAAAACTTGATTGGAATGATTACACACCAAACCCACTAGTCACGTCTTTTATCCAAAAAAATATTTGAACTGCCGGTTATATCTCCGTTCGTATTAAATCATCTGATTTTCACGCCAAACTGTCTTTTGTTTTTGGACCTAGGTAACTTGAGTAATTAAGTCCGCTGGGGTGTTTCTACACCTAATGCCCTAAAACCAACTGGTTTGGGAGCATTGGCCCAAAGCTCGCTAAGAAGCCTAGAAAGTCCAGTTTAAAACAAAGTCAAGCAAGTGTTCTCTCCGAGTTAAAATTCCTAACGGTTCTTTGTGTGAGAATAATCTTGATAAAAGACAGGCTTTTAAAAAAATTTTTTTAACGGAGATATGAAGGTTTTACTCTTTGATAAAGACTATTGCACGTTCACAGTGGTGTGTATGAAATGAAAACAAGAAAAAGGTGGAGTGAAAAATACGACTTAGTTTCCTGTTAAGGAAGATAGAAATTCTAAAGTTGAAACCTTACTGCAAAACGAAACTTGAAAAATGCTTAACTCATTATAAAACTTATGTGATCCTTTTAAAATTGTTATCTGGGCTTTATTGTGCGACATGATGACTCTAATCGATCCTTCTGGAACTTAACGACACTATCCGCACTGCACGTAAAGACATATAAAATCTGTAGTTAAATAAGATGTGAGGTGTGAAAAATAAAGGTTCGATAGTCTAGACTAAGGATTATAGAATTGTTATTTTCTAAAACAAAACTTTAGGGTTTTGAAACTTAGTCATTTTTACAAACCAACTTGACCGGATTTTGTGGGTAGTATCCGCTGAAAACCCTCAGGAGACAACACTCCTCCTACTAGGGACACCTAGAGGTTTAACGGCTTGTTGCACATGCTCAGTGCAATCGCGTTCCCTGCGAAAGTGAGGTTAAGAAATTTTTGTGAATAAATGGACTTTGCTCGGGACGAGCAAATGATAAGTTTGGGGGTATTTGTTCATATCAGATTTTTGCATTTTCATACCGCCCAATTTTTATCACATTGCATATCCGTAGATACTCTTGAGCCGTGTTTGCTAGTCAATTGCAGGATACAGGTTCTCGGTTCCAAAACGATGAAATTCATGGAAAACACGAAAAAATCCGGGTTCTTGCCGACCACAGATAAAACACGGTCTCCGTCCCTCATCCGTATGTTGCCAGATACCAGTAGGAAGACAAAATGTCAAATCTATGCACAAGGCTCAATGGTGGCACAAGATCCAAGAGATCTACGCGGAGCTCGAGGCAATCATGACAAAATCTTGACAAAAAGTCCACCTTTCCCTCAACAGAAATTCTGGAAAATTCGTGAAGCAATTATGGGAAAATACATATACCAGAAGGATTCTCACATCAAACCAGGGTCCCACCAAAAAGATCCAGACCCAACTCATCTAAACGGCCGCGGAAGCGCGGCCAAAGGGTGGTTTTGGCCGCCCTTCCGCGGCCATCTTGGCGCCAAATGTGCAGGGTTTTGGGGGGTAGGTTGGTCTTTTCATGTATGTTCTGTTGGTTGCCCTAGGGTTTCATGTTTTGGCCTATAAATAGCCCAGAAGTTTGTGAAGGAAAGGGTCCATAATCTTGTATTTTTCTTTTGCTAGGTTTTAGTACATGTTCTTCTTCCTCTTCTCACCTCTTCTCCATTAAACTTTTAAGTGAGCTTTTGAGTGAAGAGTGATGAATAAAGAAGACCATTTTTATTATCATGCTTGTCTCTTTCTTTACTTGTTATAATTGTTGTAATTGTAATTGTTAAGTAGTTGTTGTTATTTCCTTGTTGTTTGTTTCTTCTCTATTTTTCTTTATCCTTTCATACGACAATGATACTTACGCTTGATCCTCGCCAAGGTGAGGTCGCAAATAGTTAGTCGTATTCTTCTAATCTCCTTCTTTCTCTCCTTCCTCTTTTGTGTTGTTTTATTTTTCCGTATTATGATGTGTGAGTAGTTCATTCTTGTTAGGGTAGGATAAGGGAAGTTTGAGAGAAGGAAATCTCTCTCACTCTTTCCTTTCCCAACATCTTAAATCAACTCCCGTTAATTGAACCACAATCCGCTCCTTACGGCACCCTATCCTATATGATAGCGGTGATTCCGTAGTGAGACCGGTTGTGGTTGGATTAACCGGAGGTTATGGCTAAGAGCCAAGAACGGACGGACAAGCACCAAAAGGAAGACTTATGCGTTGGAAAGCCTAGCTTATACTCGCAAAGTCCTTCCTAGTCGTGCTAATCCCCGTTGTTGCCGATTACCGTAACACGATATTAAGAAGGGCAACGAAAGATGTGGAGACTCCTAACTCAAACTAACCTAATCCTAACCCTAACATGCTCTCTTTAAATATCAACTCAACACTTAGATAACTACAAACAAAATCTGAACAACCGGACTTAACTCGTCGAAAAACACATAGAAAAAGATTCCCATCTCCCTGCGGACGACCCGTACTCAACCGGCTAGCTACGTGTGAAACCGTCTTGATTGCGGTATTTAGAACTAAACTTGACACGCTCGTATCCTAACAATCACTTACCTGGTCACAATTGGCGGTGAAGAGGCGATTTGAGGGATATCTCACAACTTGTCACTTTGGAACAGTTAGGAGCAGTCTAGTTGACTTAGGAGACCCTAGCTCTATGTTTGATTGTGCATATTTAAACTGTGGTTGTTTGAAATTGTGCCGTAGTTCCGTACAAATTTTTGCTAAAACTCTTTCAACACTTTTAAAAAATTTCAAAACTCCAAAAACAAACAATTTAAATATATATATATATATATATAAATAAATAATTCACATTCTTTTCCTTTCTTCACATCATGGGTACCCCATCTCGCAAAACTCTTGCCGAACTTTGGTACCCTCAACCAGACATTACTTCCTACGCTCATTGTTTTGGTCGAATTTCGGACGACCCCTCCATGCCCAAAATTTCTTTGAAAGATCGAATAGACGCGTCTAGGGCATCCGGTTGGACTCCGCAATCCACGTTGTATCAACCATTTCAACCTTCACCACTTTCTTACATTGATACTCCTTTTTCGAGTCCTGTTGTAACCCCGAAACCCATGTCTATTGCTGAACATATTGCACAATCTCGTAACCGATCTTTCACTCCTTTCACTACTGCGAATTCTTTCGATCAACAATTCCATTCACCTTCTTATCCAAATGTTGATCCTACTCCAGCCCAACCATTCAATTCCTACCAGTCCTACCCGACTTTCACACCTTCCCTAGACATTGCTTCTACACAGCCATTTGGGGGTTTCCAGTATCCAAACGACTTTGAATCTTTTACTGAAACCCCCTTCACAACTCATGTCTAGTCTGGAACAGTCGTTGGAATATTTTATGGTAACGTCAAGACAAAATATGATGGATTTGAATGCGTCCATGGCCGCCCTTATACAACCTAGTGACCCGGTAGCTAGTTTCCAACTAGCTCCAAATTTTCCAATGTATGATGAGGCGGTAGGACAGGTTGAGAATTTGAGTGGTGAGAGTGAGCTGTACACCCTTCCAAATCAAACCCACCTATCCCCAATTGAATCCCACAACTCCAGTTTTGAATGTCTATCAAGTGTTCCAAATGATGCACCAGTTGAAGATAAAACGTTTAATGAGTTGTGCGACTTTGTAGTGTTTGATTTACCTGATTGTGAACGGTCCCTTTCGAGTGAAACCATCACTAATCCTTTTGACCTCTACACCTCCACTTTAAAACCTGAATTGATTAATATCCATGCTTTTGATGAGGTGTCTGAAAAAATTGATTTTCACTTGATTGAGGATATCGACACTGGGAATATTTCGGATGATGAACCCACAGATTTGGATGAGTTTCTCTCTCCAATTCATCATCCCGAGTCATTAACTGTTTTTCCCGAACTTCATATGCGTTTGGATTTTGATGATAAATGCATGGGTGAGATAACTTTTAAGGGGAATTTTGAGGATAGTATTGAGGATGAACCAGTTTTGCTTAATGAGTCGGATTTTCCAATTCATCCTATCCCTTCCACTGACTGTGTACATCCTCCTGAACCTTTAACTGTTACCCTTCCTAAATCACTCCCTTTCATCCTTTCCATCGTTCCGACCGCGCAAGAAACCGTTACACTTTCATTTTCAATGTCTGGTTTACCAAGTTCGGCGTACCCATGTTTTCTCACGAATCTTGAGGGATTTGACATCATTTCTCAGTGGATTGATAGATTAGCACAATCGCTTTTTACACATCGGTCATTACAAATTGTGCTGATTTATACACTCCATTTCCACCCTCAAGTTCGTATTCCACTTCTTTTTCCCACTTTCTCTGGTTCTTCTTCTAATCTTCCTTTAATGATACCGAGTGTTAATGAATCACAATCCAATATTTTGAGTTTGATATTTCTGGAAAAACAACTTGATTTAGACTCTTTTGAAAATAAGGTATATGAGCCTTACGACTATCCTACCTTCATAATTTTTGAAAAATCAAGTGTGTTGAATTCTAGCGCGACACTTATTGACATTGAAACATTCAATCGGACCATCGATGGAAGTTTCGAAGATATTTTCGCCGACGAACTCGCATTCCTAAACGACACGGATTTTGTGATTAATCAATCTCCACCTGAAGAATTCGAACCACCACCATTCCTTTTTTCCTTCCGCCATTCTTCTCCTCCACCGAGACCGTATACTGCTTCTATCTCCACATGGTCTTGTGTGTTTCTCATTTCTTTTCTCTACACTCCATTCTTTCACCAACCACACTATTATAACGATAAAATTTTTGAATGGTTGGTGCTAACCTTTGGCCTGTGTAAGGCCTTGTATAGCTTGATACTATGTTTTTCTCCCCCTAACTCTAAACTTTAACGCTTAAACAGTGGAAACATTGTTTCACTTAAGTTGGGGGGGGGCCTTTTTGTATATATATTTTGTTTTCTTTTTTCTGTTAATAATTAAAAAAGGGGGGGAGTGCCGGTAATTTTAACCCTCTTGGTGTAACCTGACAGTGAAGGCACTGTCAAGTTTAAGTTTGGGGGTGTTCTCGGTAAGCTTTCTTCCCTCGCATTCATGTGTATATTTTTGCATTTGCATACTTATTTTAAAATCCATAAAAATCAAAAAAAAAATTAAAAATTATAAAAATTGAAAAGTTCAATTTTGGCCATATTTGACTTAAGTTCAACATGACGGTTGAATAGTTAGGAAAAACTAGATCCTAAACTTAGTAAATTAAAAACCCTAAAAATTACCTTTCTTAAAGTTTAACTATAGAAAATATATGTCATTGCAGTTTATTTAGAAATAGGCAAATTTTGAGTTCAGTTCTTGGGCTAAGTCAAAATAAGGGAAAATTATTGAAATTTTTATTTGAAGTGTAAGTCTGAAAAATAAATTCTGAAACTTTAGTCTAAATCCTGAAAATATATACCCTACTACATGCACTAACACACATCTTGAAACTTGGAATAGTAGAGGATACCTTGAAATGCACTTGTTTAAAATTGTTAGTATGAATGGAAATAAAATAAAGTATAAAAGGTGAATAAAGAGACATAAAAAAATGAACACTGGTTTTACTTAAGGCTGCATAAATAAAAAAATATATAGTGAGGGTGCTTTATCACCTAGTGCCTTAGACCAACTGGTTTGGGAGTCACTGCTAAGCCTTAGGTATTGCAAGATGAAGATTTACGCCTAAATGCCGAAACACATTTTATAATCGGTCGTTCAGTACCTCAAGAAGTAATAACGGTCGCATGAAGGATGTATGAGCAATTTCATCTAAAATTCACCAACTAAAAGTATTTTGGAAGATGGACAAGAGTATGATATCTTGAATTGAATTTCTAAGTGTAGGGGTGATACATACACACACGTAGGGGTATATGATTAGGGTTTAGATGAGAGATATGAATGAAAGATAGGGCTTACACGTTCAGTAGAGATGATAAAAATTCCTAAGTTGAGATGGAACCTTAGAAGGAAAATTCAAATGATGCTGAAAGCTTAAAAAATTTGCAAAACATATACGATCTTAAGTTAAATGAAGAGGGAGTGTGAAAAATATGGGTTGATGATTTATAGGTTGAAGATAATAGAATTTCTTGCTAGAATACCGAATTGAAGAATAAAAGTCAACCGGCCAAATTGATCGGATTTTGTGGGTAGTATCCTCTGAAAACCCTCAGGAGACAACACTTCTCCTACTAGGGACACCTAGAGGTTTGACGGCTTGTTGCACGAGCTCAGTGCAATCGCGATTCCCTGCGAAAGTGAGGTTAGGATTTTGTTGAGAATAAAATTGGCTTTGCTCGGGACGAGCAAAAGATAAGTTTGGGGGTATTTGTTCATACCAGAATTTTGCATTATTATAATCATATTACAAATAAATAGATGCTTTTGATCCATGTCTGCTAAATAGTTGCAGGTTACAGGTTCTCAGATCATTACAGTGAAATTCATGAAAAGACGCTACAAATGTGAGATTACGACCAACAATAGATGAATCCGTATGATACTGCCTAACAGTTCAAGGAACAAATGAAGATCAGTAAACAGTTCAAATGCACAAAGTACAAAGGCAGCACAAGATTCAAGACTTCAAAGCAAAGCTTATGGTAAAAGTCCACATAATTCTGCACTGTTGGAAATCTGGAAGAAAATAGAAGAGACTCTAAGGAACCAAGTGAAGAAAACAGAAGTAAAAAGCAACATGAAGCAAACCTGAGAAAACGAGCCAGAGATCCCTCAAGATGGCCGCGGAACCGCGGCCAAACAAGGCTTCCTGTCACGGTTCCGCAGCCGTGCAGTGCACGTGTCGGTGCAAATTGTCGGTGGTGTCGGTGCTTTGACCCGGCTTTCTTAGGGTAGTATTGTAAATTCAGATGTGGATCAGATGTAAACCCTAGAGTTTTTCCTATCTATAAATAAGAGGGCTCAAAGCCAAATAAAAGGGTGTCTCTTTCAGGGTGCCTCTTTTAAGATGCCTCTTTTTAATTTCTTAGATTTAATTTTATTTCCATTGTAATCGTCAAGAGGTCATTAATAAAGGTATTTTTATCGTGCATTCTTTTATCTGAATTTAATTCCTGAATTTTTATCTGTCTTTTATTATCTGCAACTTAGATAGTCTTTTAAAATCATAAAAATGAATTCCATTCTTAATACCCTAATGAGTGAGTAATTCCTCACTTGTTAGGCTTTGGATTGGGAATGTTTGAGAGAAGTAAATCTCTCTCTCTCTCCTTTCTTTGCCCATATAATTTTTATAATAGGACTCTATTTAAATTAACCACACACCGCTCACTAAGGCACCCTATCCTACAAGATAGCGGGGATTCCCTAATTAGACCGGTTGTGGTTGATTTAAATAGAGATTAGGGCTAAGAGTTAAGAAAGGACGGACAAGAACCAAAATGAAGAAACTAAGTTTCTTCCTAGTCGTGCTAATCCCCTTTGTTGACTATTACCCTAACACCTATATTCTTCACTAGGGCATTGAAAGCAGTGGCTAGAATCCCTTTTCCAAACTAACCTAATCGTAACCCTAGCAAGACTTTTAATCAATTTAATCTCATTCTTAGATCGTAAAACAAAACCCGACTTGATCGGATTAACTAATTAGAACATAAAGAAAAGGAATCCATCTCCCTGTGGACCGACCCATACTCAACCGGCTAGCTACCAAGTGACACCGTTATTGATTGCGGTATATTCTAAATTTTGATTTAAAAACGCACACGCAAAATCTCTACCAATCAAATAAGAAATTAAAAAGTGGTATCTCAAAAGAGGCACCCTGTATGGAGTGATGGGGTGATGGTTGATCCAACAACCATTATGAGAAATTAAAAAGAGGCATCTCAAAACGCATACGTTATTTGACCCTGTATGGGGTGATGGTTGATCCCACAACCATTGGTGTGTGACATCAAATATTGTGCACAGGTACTTATTAAAGAATGGGTACACCGAACATGACTTGCTGAGAACTCTTAGTTGGTACTATACTTATCGTCAGATAGCAGTTTTCTGGTGACACTGGTACAGATTAGTTTGTAGACCCGAGAACGTCATAGATTTCTGTGTGGCTCCCACTGTGTTTTGATTTCCTCCTTACCACGGCTCAAAGGAGTCATGCAAACAGGTGAATTTTGGGTACAGTCCTGAGTCACATGGAGGCAATGAGCTATAGGAGGGGTTTCATCTCTCCCGGTATTGGGAGTTGATGTTGAGCTATGCTCAATTGGCTATAACTGGAAGTCCCTGGTCAGGGCTGCTGATGAGATTTACTATTATGATTTACCAGTATTTTCTCGAACCATTATGAGCCATACATTGGCAAGACTTATCAAGTTACTGGGGTCTGACGTTACTACCCCTAGACTCGATATGCGACATATCAGACGAAATGATCAGACTGTACGGTTAGTGTTACTTATAGGTTTCATGGGAGTTTGGACAAGCTTGCTTGTTGATCTTATAATCACTCAATACCTGGGTAGCCGTTACGTCCAGCTAGTACCGTTGACGGCTTGTGGGTGACTGATGTGATCATCACCTATTGCTGGCGTATTGACGGGTCTTTAGAGTCCCACACAGAAGTTTTCTAGTTCAAGTGAAATGAAGTAGGGCACATATGCTGATATGTGTGGGGGCCCTGATTAAATACGAGTATGTGATACCGTATTATAATCTGGCGGTTATTTGTTATCGGTTAGGTTATATGAGATATAACCGAATTATCGAATCAAGTGTTGATTTGATAATGTGATATACAGATAAATAATATCAGTCGGTTATATGAGATATAACCGGATTATTAAATCAAGTGTTGATTTAATATGATATATATATATATATATATATTATATTTGATATAATTATATCTTAACTAATATTAATGCTCACTAAATATTTTCTTATGTATGTATGTATGTATGTATGTGTGTGTGTGTGTGTGTGTGTGTGTATTTGAAGCATGGCATGGATTTTCTATTTTTGGAAAATAGAATAAGAGGTGGAAAATGAGGAGCATGGGTGAAGCATGGCTTTTATCATTATTCTATTGGTCTTGACTCACTATTGAGGCATGGTTGCTTTTGTTTATTGATGGAAATTGGATGCTTCAATTATTGTGAGAATTGATAAGCCATTCTTCACTTCATTCTTCATGGGTTTTTCATTTTTCTTCACTTGAGCTCATATGCTCTCTATCTCTTCATCTTCCATCTTCATCTTCTTCCAAGCTCAATCCCTCACATGTGTTGTGAAACCTTGAGCTTGTAAGAAGTCTGGTGAGCTTTAGAACCCTTACTTCACCATCCCACATTAGATTAGCACTTTGGTGTGGTGTGTTTCCTTCACTAAAGTGTTTAGTGAAGAGGTAGCTTAGATTGGCAAATTTCGGGTGGATCATTTTCGGCACGAAGGTCATCGGAGGAATCTTGCACCTTCTTCAAGTGGAGCCTAGTGGAGTCGCATGGACTACTACCCGGAGCATTAGAAGTGAAGAAGGACACGGTAATCAAAGGTTGTAGCCTCCTTCCCTTCTCTTAGTTTATCATATCGTCATTGTTAAACTCTAATATTCTAGTTAAAATCTTGTTAAGTGTTCATTATCACCATGGATTTTTGAAAATTGCATGTGTGATGTCCGTTTAAACCACGTCGCGGTGCAAGTAAACACTTTCAGTTTTATTATGTTTAAATATTAGGGGAACAGGCGCTCCTGTGCTTTGCACATTGGCACCCACGTGAACTTCATGTGCGGTGCTACCTGAGGTAATAGTTACATGCTTTGCATGTGGGTGCATGTATTTAACACGTGGAGCTTTCCCTTTATTTTTATAAGGGAACAGCAAGCTCCGAACCAAAAAAAATTGGTGGGAACAGTCCCGTTGTCAGAAATGATTCTTCTTGGTATACTGAAGCGGTATAGAATATTATGCCGGAAGAATGTCAGAATATCTTCTGTCTTGACTTCTTTTAACGGGACAACTTCAGCCCATCTGGATAAGTAGTCAGTTGCGGCCAATATGAACCGGTGTCCTTTGGACGACGGAGGATCAATTGGGCCTACTATATCAGTGCCCCAAACTTCAAAGGGCCATGACGCCACCGTAGGATGCAGTGGGTTGGGATGCTTGTGGATGAAGTCACCGTGAATTTGGCAGAGATGACACTTCTTCGCATGCACTTCACAATCCCTTATCATGGTAGGCCAGTAATATCCAAGCTGTTTGATTTGAAGCCGCATTTTGGGGCCGAACTGATGAGCTCCGTGGACACCTGAGTGAACTTCTTTCACGACTTTTTGGGTTTCGGCTGAGGACACACATATGAGCCAGAGCTGGTCGTATGGTCTGCGGTGTAGTGTGTCATTTATGAACACATATCGGAGAGTTCTCTTCTTTAGCTGAACCCTCGCAGATTTTTCTTCTGGCAGCTTGTCGTATCGGAGGTACTCTATGAAGGGCTCTCTCCAATCGGGCTCATCTTGAGCGATCATAACTTCTTCAGTAGGATTGCTCTTTTGTTTTGCGCTTCTTCTTCTCATAAAGAGATCGTAAGCAGAATTTGCCGGATTCTGACTGTGATCAGAATTTCATCCATGTCGGGATCAGCCAGCTTTTTGGCTAAGAGAGCGAGTACATCGGCTTTTCCGTTCAACACCCTAGGAACTCTCATTAGTTCAATGTGGATGAACTGTTTCATGAGTTCTACCACCCGGATTCTGTATCAAGCTAACTCAGGCTTATATATCTTGTATTCACCGCTCAATTAGTTCACGACAATCTGGGAGTCACCGTAGACCCATAGCCGAAGGATTTCCATATCTATGGCAAGCTCCAAACTAGCTATCAGAGCTTCGTACTCAGCCCCGTTGTTTGTGTGAGGCTCGGTGAGAGCAAAAGAACGTCGTAGGGTTCCTCCCAATGGTGTGATGAACACCAATCCTATCCCCTCTTTTATCTCCGGGACGCTTGATTTGTTGGAGGTCCTTATTGATGAGGCTCCATCGAAGTAGAGCTCCCAATATGGCTCGTCATCCTCGAGGTGCAGCACTTGTTCGTCGGATAACTCGCAATTTAGCGGTGACCCTTCTAGTATGGGATGAGCAGCGAGGAAGTCGGCAAGGGCTTGCCATTTTACTGCTTTCTAAGGAGTATAGACTATGTCTAACTCAAGCAGCATGATAGCCCATATTGCCATTCTGCCGGCTAGGCTTGCCTTGGTCATTAAGTGTTTAAGCGGGTCGACCTTGGAGATCAGTATAATCCGATGAGAGAGAAGATAGTGCCTTAGCTTTTTTACGCGAATATCCGGGCCAGGCACTGCTTTTCGATCGGGGAATAGTTATGTTCCGCCCCGACTAACGTTCGATTGAGGTAGTAGAGGGCATTTTCTTTTCCCTCCTCATTTTTTTGGGCAAGGATTGCACCGAGCGACTCATCTAGCGCGGTAGTATAGAGAATCAGCGGTTTATTTGGAATGGGAGAAGCAAGTACCGGAGGGTGCAACAGGTACTGTTTGATACTTTCGAACATTTCTTGATATTCGGCATCCCAGACAAAGGGAGCACCCAACTTCATGAGCTTTGAGAAAGGCCGGCATCCCCCCGATAGGGTCGAGAAGAACCTTTGTATGTATGCGAGCTTGCCTTGAAAGGATCTTAGCTGCGTCAGATTCTTTGGAGGAGGCATCTCCATGATAGCCTTTATCTTTGATGGGTCAACTTCGATCCCCCGATGTTGGACTATGAAGTCTAAGAATTTTCCCGATGATAAGCCAAAAGCGCACTTTAGAGGATTCATCTTCAGATTGTGTTCCTTCAGTCTGGTGAAGATAGTTCGGAGATCTTGGATGTGATTGACTTTGGCTCCAGTCTTGACGACCAAGTCATCGACATAGCATTCGACGACTTTGTGGATTAATTCATCAAAGATCTTTGTCATTGCCGTTTGATATGTGGCGCCCGCATTCTTCAGTCTGAATGGCATCACCTTGTAGCAGTATATCCCGATCGGGGTTCGAAATGCTATGTGCTTCTCATCCTCGGGCGACATTTTTATCTGATTGTATCCAGACGAACCATCCATGAAGGTGAAGAACTCGTAATTTGAAGTGTCGTTGACCATCATTTCCATGATCGGGAGCGAAAAGTCGTCTTTAGGGCATGTTCACCGCCGAAAGACGGATCGGGAAGTCGGGACGCCCGGGCTGAATCTTGGGGGCAGATGCTATTTGGATTTATCCTTCCACCTCTCTGAAGATGCCAAGTTGATTTATGGCACCGTATATCGGAGGTTTGGACGGACGCGGCCGTTGTAATAGACTTTATCAGATTCCCTCTCGTTTGTGAGGGTTTTTTGATTGTGGGGACGCTCTTCCCTGCAGGCGCAAGCCCCTACAGTTAATTACGTTACCGCATCGCGATAACCACTTTCTCCTGCTCCGGAAGTTCACTTCGTGTCGTGTGTTTTGTTTTGGTTTTGGTTTCCCGTGGATTGTATACGTAGACTAATTTATGTCGTCACCCGTAGGGCGTGGATTAGTCCAAATCCGTATATTTTTAGATTTGGGTTTGGGTTGATTTAAGGATCGTTAATCTGGTTTGAGATTAAGATCAGCTTAAACATATGAGCATTTGGGCTCGATTATTTTAGTTTAAGGACATCGTGGTCCATTATCGCCATGTTTGAGGCGAAATGTTAATTTAAGGACGTTTTGATCCTTTATCGCCGTATTTGGGGGCGAGTATTAGTTTAGGGACATTTCGATCCATTATTGCCATGTTTGAGATGAAATGTTAATTTAAGGACGTTTTGGTCCTTTATCGCCATTTTGGAGGTGAATATTAGTTTAGGGACAATTCGGTCCATTATCTATCTTGCACGCAAGTGTATTTGTTACGTGACGAAGTGAACAATGGTGATATAGAATGTGCCCAATTTGAGGCACAATCCGATTTGAGGCATGCACGTTAATTTGGAAGTGCATCAGTGAAAGAAGTTGTTGGTCATCGGGACCCGCCACCTCTATGAAGACATTGGGGAATTACAACGACATGTATCAGAGGTGTGGAGAGATGTGCCATTTTGAACCAAATCCCGTGTTTGAGGAGAAAAGGGTTGTTGTGGACTTAAGAACCATTAGTCGTATTTGAGACTAAAATTGCTTTAGGAGACACAGGATGAATATCATTTTGGATATCATCAATGAGAGATCATCAGTCATGTTTGAGGATAAGATCAATTTGGAAATCACGAGCATATGGGCTCGGTTGATTTAAAATCAAAGAGGTTTAACCTCAGGAAATTTAGCCAATTTGGGCTGAGATTGGGTTTCTATACTACCCAGCAGTGCTAAGCACTAAGATATACAGTGCTCAAGTGTGTTTCACGTGAGACGCTGGCATAGTGCTAAGCACTAATCTTTTCCGGCGTCCAACTGCTTTTCATGTGAGGCGCTGGGTTTTTAGCCTTGGGCGCTCGCGCTCTTTTCATGTGAGATGCTGAGTTCTTTGGAGATTTAGTCTCTGTTGATTTTCTTAGAAAACTTAAATATCTGTTAATGGTATTTTGACCATTAACGCTCACTAAGATCACTATTTTGATGATCTTGATTCGGGTTCTTTAAGAACAAAGTTCTTGATTTGAAGAAACTAAGTTCCTGGAGTATTATGGACTCCATGTTCTTCATGTTCATGCTTTCAAAAAGGTTAAACCTCTGTTAATAGTATTTTGACTATTAACGATCAACAAGACCAATATTTTCAGGATCTGGGATCAGATTCTTTATGAACTAAGTTCTTGATTTGTAAGGAACTAAGTTCCTGGAGTATTATGGACTCCATCTTCTTTCTTTTCAATTTTGTTCTTTCCTCAATCTTTGATTCTCAAGAACAAGATCTTCCCAATGAGAACTAAATTCTCAACTTGTGGGAGACTTGCCTTGTGGATCTCAAATCCAGAGAAAGAACTAAGTTCTTTGAGAATGGTTAAACCCTTAGATATGTTAAGTAAAAGCTATGTTTTTATCTCGATATTCTCATTACCTAGGGTTTTAAGAATGGAGACGATCTTCTTTATTGAGAATTAAATTCTCTATTGTTTTGTGGATTCTTTTGAGAGCCTTCTGTATTTTTACAGAAGCTTACGGGGGGTCTCTCCTCCTTATTTGGAAAGAGAGATCATTGGTCGTTGGGACCCACCACCTCTCCGACGACACTGAGGGATTACAGTGCTATGTATCGAAGGTGTGGAGGGATGTACCCTTTGAACCATGTCCCATTCATCAGGGAGAAGAACAGGTTGGAGCTTAAATTTCTAGCTACTTGAAAAAGGTTTCTTTGCGTTCGCGCACGTGCGTCGCATGTGTTGGGCGCACGTGCGTCACACGTGGTGGACGCACGGCATGGGCGCACGTGCGTCGCACATGTTGCGCACGTGGCGCGCACGTGCGTCATACGTGGCTCGTACATCATGGGGGCAGCTAAAACCCTAACTTGGAGAACTAAGCTCCTATGGAGAACTAAACTCCTTTGAGGATAGAATCCTCACAAGTGGTGCGCACGTGGCGGGCGCACGTGCGTTGCATGTGGTGCGCACGTGGCGGGCACACGGGCATTGCATGTAGCGCACATGGCGCTTGCGCATATGCGCATTATGGGGGCAGCTAAGGACCTAACCTGGAGAACTAAGCTTCTATGGAGAACTAAACTCCTTTGAGGATTGAATCCTCATACGTGGTTTGCACGTGGCGGGCGCACGTGCGTTGCACGTGCGCTTGCGCATTATGGGAAGGCGGCTAAGGCCCTAACTTGGAGAACTAAGCTTATTTGAGGATTGAATACTCGCACATGGTGCGCATGTGGCGGGCGCACATGCGTTGCACGTAGTGCATGTGGCGAGCGCACGTGCGCATTATGGGCGGCAGCTAAGGCCCTAACTTGGAGAACTAAGATCCTTTGAGGATTGAATCCTATTTTTTCTAAGAGGTATCCCTTCTTATTTATATGGGAGTGGTAGAGAAAGAATCTCTCTTTTTCTCGATGTGAGACTAAAAATGTATCCCTCATGTGGTTGAGCATTACTTAAACTATACATGCATAGCACATTTGCTCATAACTTTTGATTCCGGAAGAGTTATGAGGTCTGCAATATATCAAATCGAAGGATATTTTGAGACTCTTTCGATGCCATCATAATTTACTTGATTCTCATTCTGGAGTTTGGAAAAATACAGCCCGGAAAATACTGGTTTGCATTTTCTTAAGCGTATTGCTGCTATTTGATACCTTGGGCTTTTTTGCGCAGAAATTTTTGGCGGGAACAAATTCTCCCCACTACTTTGCCCACGTAGATATATATATGTGGGTTAAGTAGTGCAAAGTTATGCATCTCCGTAGAATTGATGGCTCAGGAGACAGGTTTAGGTCCCCGTCACCTAAGACTTTTTCATCTTTATGAGTCGTAAGGGTCTCAAGAAGGTTTTTTCTCCATATGAGTCGTGAGGATCTCATAGGTGCATATTCTCCATAGAAATCATGAGAATTCTTAAGTGTCTTTCACTTTCGTAAGTCGTAAGGATCTTATGCAAGTATTTTCTCCTTATGAGTCGAGGGGACCCGCAAGTGGTTTCTTCACTTTATTAGCGAATGTGGCCCGTGGATATGTATAAGAGTCAGTTTAGACCTTCTTGTATGGCAGCGATGGCTTAGGAAACGGGTTTAGATATGTTGTCTAAGACTTTTTAACTTTATGAGCCGTAAGGGTCTCATAAGGACTTTTCTCCCTACGAGTCGAGAGGATCTCGTAGGTGTATTTCTTCTTAGAAGTCGTGAGGGCTCCTAAGTGCGTTTTCTCTTGAGAGTCGCAAGGATCTCACAAGAGAATTTTCCCCTTACGAGTCGAGAGGACTCGTAAGTGGTTTTTCCTCCTCATCGGTATGCGACTTTGGAGAATGTTGCCAATGGATAGTATACAAGAGTCAGTTTAGACCTATTTGTAGGGCCACGGTGCTTAGGAAATAGGTTTAGATCTGCCGCCTAAGACTTTTCAATTTTATGAGTCGCGAAGGTCTCATAAAGACTTTTCTCTCTACGAGTCGAGAGGATCTCGTAGGTGTATTTTTTCCTTAGAATTCATGAGGACTCCTAATTGCCTTTTCTATTGAGAGTCATAATGATCTCATAAGAGAATTTTCCCCTTATGAGTCGAGAGGACTCGTAAGTGGTTTCTTCTCCTCGTCGGTATGCGACTTTGGAGAATGTGGTCCGTGCATAGTGTACAAGAGTCAATTTGGACCTACTTGTAGGGCCACAGTGCTTAGGAAACAGGTTGATATCCCCGTCACCTAAGGTTTTTCACCTTCATGAGCCATGAGGGTTTCATAAAGATGTTTTTCCCTGCAAGTCGAGATGAGTAGAGAGGATCTCGCAGGTGGATCCTAACGTGAAGTATAAATAACCCTTATTCTTTACGACAGGTGTCCGTTAGGTTTGGAGTACTAGGGTTTTAGTCCGTGGTACCGTCACATTGACGGATGTATTCCTCGATATGCAGTATTTAAGCTGCTGTTCGAGTATCCCCGCGACTGTCGTGTCTCTGATCCCTTATGAGGCTGAACAAGACGTCTTCAAGTAATCTTCTTAGGTAATATTACCATTGGAAGAGCAAGCGTAAGGAATTTGCCATGATGCTTTTTACTTGAGGTTAGGCTCAATTTAGAGCCCCGATGAGTCATAACCACTCCGCTCTGGTGTGGGATGATCTCCAATAGTCTTTTAGGCTTTATATGAGGTGTCGTCGAGACCCGAAGCTGGGAATATGTCATTGCTTCATTTTTGTTTTGATGATGTCGTGATGTTTCTTTGCTAAAGTAGGGTAGACATCTATAGGACCTCTATACTGTATGTATTGCAATTGAAGTCCGGAGCTGGGAATATGCCATTGCTCCAATTTCATTTGAGTGTCGCGTCCGCATTCTGCTGAATGAGAGTGAACGCTGTGATAGTCTCTTAGTTGTATATGAACTGTCAAGACTTGGAGTTAGGATTTTGCCGTTACTCCTTTTTTTTGTTTCGACCCTTAGGTCTTTTGTTGACGTTGCGTCTTTACTGAGAAGGAATGCCGAGATAGTCTTTCAGTTGTATATGAACTGTCAAGACTTGGGGCTAGGGTTTTTCCATGACTCCATTTTTGATTTGACACTTGGGTCTTTGTTGACGTCGTGTCTGCATCTTGTAGAATGAGAATGTAGGTCGGGATAGACTTTAGGTTGTGTATGGACCGTCAAGACTTGGAGCTAGGGTTTTGCCATGATTCCACTTTTGATTTGACCCTTGGGTCTTTGTTGACGTCATGTCTGCATGCTGTCGGAATGAGAAGAACGTCGAGTTGATCTCTAGGTTGTAGATATTGCCGTCCAGATCTAGCTCGCCCTTTGACGGAGCCTGGTAGGAAAATACGGTTCCCTTTTTTTCATTTGTGCCCATGGATCGTATACAAGAGTCAATATGGACATGCTTGCAGGGCAGAGGAAATTTTATTTTATTTTATTTTTTATTACCGCGATGCTCTATCTTTTCAGTTTTTCATATCACGAAAGTCGCGATTGCCCAATCATTTCGGCTTTTTATCCGCGGTGCCCAATCATTTCGGCTATGTATTTTTTTATTTTTACTTGCTGTTTTTTTTTTGCGAGTTGCCCAAATATTTCGGCTGTTTTTATATGCATATTTTTTTGCTACTCGCTGCTGTTTTTTTTATTGCGAGTTTAGAATCTGATACCAACCTTGGCATCATCGCTACGACTGGAATATTGCCAGGAGCGAATCATTATTTTCCATGAAAGGACTTGGAGTTTGACACCTGTTTAGGCATCAGCATCGCTGCAACTGGGATATTGCCAGGAGTGAATCATCATTTGCCTTGAGAGGACTTGAAGTTTGATACTTTTTTAGGTATCAGCATCGCTGCGACTGGAATATTGCGAGGAGCGACACATCATTTGCCTTTTTTGATTTGAAAAAAGTGGCTTAGCAAACAAGGTTAGGATCCTGTCGACTAAGGCTTTTTGACTTTATGAGCCGTAAGGGTCTCATAAAGGTATTTCTCCCTATGAGTCGTAAGGATCTCGTAGGCGTATTTTCTCCTTAGGAATCGTGGGGATTCCTAAGTATGCGTTCTCCTATAAGTCGTAAGAATCTTATAAGAGTATTTTCTCCTTATAAGTCGAGAGGACTTACAAGTGTCGTTCACCATATGAGGACATTTCTTATCATTGGTGGAACTTGGTGGGGAATTCGTTTATTTGTGCCCGTGGATTGTACACAAGGGCCAATATTGGACCGCCTGTAGGGCAACTTAGGGGATATGACGGCTTAAGAACAAGTTCAGATCCCTGTAGCTTAAGGCTTTTGAATCCTATGAGCCGTGGGGGTCTCATAGGGGGAGTTCTCCTTACGATTCGAGAGGATCTCGTAAGTGAAATTTTTTATGAGATTGCGCCCTTCCAGGTTTTCATGAGCTCGCCGGTAATCCTGCTGTTTTTACTCACGGCGCCCTTTCGGGTTTTCATCTGTGCCCATTTTGCTTGTGGACATACCATTTTTTTACGAGATTGCGCCCCTCCGGGTTTTCATAAGCTCGCCGGTAATCCTGCTGTTTTTACTCACGGCGTCCTTTCGGGTTTTCATCCGTGCCCATTTTGCTTGTGGACATACCGTTTTTTTAATGACCCGTCTGTTTTCCAGTGGAACTTGGGGGTGACTTCACCGCTGGAGTAGCTGTGTAGTCAGTGGGACTTGAGTTGCAGTCTTCATCGTTGGGACTTTGATTGCAATATAGATCTCAAGTGAGTATATCGCCGTATTTGAGGCGACGTGCTAGTTTAGGGACGTTCCGGTCCATCATCACCGCGTTTGAGGTGGATTTTTAGTTTAAGGACTTTTCGGTCCATTGCCACCATGTTTGAGGTGAATAATTATTGTAAGGACTTCTCGGTCCGGTATTGCCTTGTTTGAGGCGAATAATTAGTTTAAGGACTTCTCGGTCCGGTATCGCCGTTTTTGAGACGAAGTTTTAGTTTAAGAACATCTCGGTCCGATGTCACCATATTTGAGACGAGGTTATAGTTTAAGGACATCTCGATCCGTTATCGCCATATTTGAGGAGAATTTTTAGTTTAAGGACATCTCGGTCCGTTGTCGCCATGTTTGAGGCGAATTTCTAGTTTAAGGACATCTCGGTCCTTTGTCGCCATGTTTGAGACGAATTTCTAGTTTAAGGACATCTCGGTCCTTTGTCGCCATGTTTTTGGCAACGGAGTTTCTTTGTATACCACTCTAAGAGTTTTTGACTCAGGAGGATAGTGAGCGGACACGAGCGTCGTCATCTATCATTGACCTAGGTCATGACTCGTTAGGCGTAGTATTTTTTGAGGAATCGGTCGTTTATTGGCCGGAAGGGTCTTTCGCCATGCATATCCATGAGTAGGTAGGCTCCACCTTGGTAGATTTTGTTTATGATGTACGTGCCTTCATAGTTCGGCTCGAATTTCCCCCGTTTTGTACGATTGGGGATCATTGGTCTTTTGACGACTAGCACGAGCTCGCTTTGGCAAAATGTTCTCGGCCTAGCCAGTCTTTCGTATGACCGTGTCATCCTTGCTTCATAAATCTTTAGATTTTGCTGTGCTATAAGGCGAGTTTTGTCGAGGGAAATTTCCTCATGGATTTTTTCTTTCCCTTTGCCTTTTTTGCTCGAACCCTTGTTTGTAGGTCCGAGATTCTTTTCAGGAAGTGTGCGGCTACGCAGCTGAATGTTTTCACAGTTCTTCTCCCCCTCTTCTTTTTCGGAGGTGGAGTCTTTGAAGAGAGGGCCGAGAGTCATTTCGTCCTCAGAATCGCCCCCGAAGGTAAGAACTTGGGGCTTTTCCCTTTTTGGACTGGTATCAACCATATGACAGTTGCCAGTCATTTTTTCACACGCATCTGTCGCACCTTTATGCTGTCGACGAGTTTCGCACTTCATCCTTTTGAAGTGTTTTTTATGGGCAACATATCCCTGCCACCACTTCTTGAAGGTATTGCATTCTTTGGTGGGGTGGGTGACCCTCCGATGATATAGGCAGTAGTTTGGATGTGAATCCTCTCCGTCGAGGCATATGACCCCGGGAGTGTTTCTTACGAGAGGTGGCAGCTTTAATCCCATTAACAGGGCTTTGGCGAACCGCTTCTCTGCCTCGATTATGCTCTTATTTGTGGCAGGGGTGCTTCAGTTTGGTTGGAGTACTTTGTAACAACCCTAAACTTTCTGTACGAATTTTTTTTCAAAATACAGAAAGGAGTACCTGAGCCTGAGCATAAGTTATAAATTTGTTTTGCTTTTGAACAGCAAGAAAGAGCTTGTAGCTCACTGGTAAAGACCTTGCACTGCTAAGACATAGTACCTGAGTTCAAATCCCATCAGCCACTTATTATTTTTATTGTATTTTCTTTTAATCTTTTAAAAGTCCAAGGGTTTGCATGTGCACAACACGTAAAATGAAGAGATACAGAATAAACAAATACGTGCATGAGAGTATATGAGACGATAGGGACATGTGCCGTGAATCTAGAGCCCATCTCACCGGATCGGACCGGCGAGATTAGTTGATGGGGCCGGAACCACCGGGCCCCCCATAGGGACTGCTCTCCATTCTTTTCCCCTTGTAACTCTTGGCCTACCCGTACTTCCCCTATATTGTTTGATTTTTCTGCACATTGCCAAAGGGATTAAAATCATCCTTTTAATCGTTTTAGATGAAAAATTTTAATTCTCCAATTCAATACACTAAGCCCTAGTTTTCCCTATTAATACCACACCATATTTCACCCCTCCTCATTCAGAATATCCCCACAAAAACTATAAAAAATTCTCAAGTCCTTATAGTGTGCAAGTGGAGTTAGCGAAGGACAAAGTTCCGGTGAAGTTCCGAGAAGATTCCGGCGATTGAAAGGACGCCCTGACGCCTTCCTTAGTTTCCTCTCTCTCTTCTCTTATTCCCTAGCCAGTAAGTCCCCTCTCCCCGTCTCATCTTCTATTCTAAAAACTTTAATTTCTAAAACCCGACTTAATCCGACTTCCGATTCGGTTTTTCCTTAAAAAGGTTATTTTTCTTAAACAATTAATACCATGCTCTCATATAATGTTTAACAAACATCAACAATCACTTTAAAACAAGTTTCAATTCAAAATAATCTTTTATGCAAGTTTTATTGTATTTTTACGGTAAAATACCACACACTTCATTTTCGACATAAAACAATATAATACTTGTATCACCTTTAGATAACTCATGAGATAATAACCTACCTCATCACAACACACATCTTGACATTGCACGATGAAAGTTTGGGACATTAGTTATGGGATAATACGACATTACAAATAAATACCATCAAACTTGCAAAATCATTTCTTTAAAAAGTGTATTATCTAATTCCCTGCAATTACGCCTCTACAACTCAATTTTGGTTATCGCGCTTCCTCGGTCGTAGTAGTGCGAGATGCAAACCTCCGAAAGGAGCATTCGATCTCGATGGAATTTTTAATGCTTTTTTCTTTAGAAAATGAGATTTCTACAAAAAATAAATAAAATTTATTTTTATTAAATATATATATATATATATAACTATTATCAAAATATATATTTTAATTATATATAAATATTCCAAGGTTTCCAAATCAAAGAAATCATCATTACATGAAAACACCATCCAAATACAAAACAATACCAATATTTCAAGAAAATACCATATACTATGAAAACTAGGTTCTACTCACTACAAATTTCACTTTTATAAAATATACATCTATAAAAACCCTAAAGACGATAATTAAATACTTGAGGTGTATTTTGAAATTATACCAAAACTATTTTTACATAAAACCCCCTCAAGTTATACTATATTACAATAAGGACCCTAGTAAACATAGGTTTAGGCGAGACCGGTTCTCTTGAGCCTCAGGGAGCCGGAGAATATGGGTGCTTGCCTATTTAAGATAGACAATCTAATAACGGTGTTATCAACACGGTAATTGTCTTTGAAAAAGACACAAATCCTGCCGTCCATGTGCAGCAGTTACCGATAACTCCAAAACAATCAGGACAATTCTGTTCAAAAGTCTGACTCAGTTCGAGTCGCCGGAAATAAACAATCAATCCGACTTGAATATTATTCAAGTATAAACTACAATACAACATGAATCCATGAATCCGTCTATTCAATCTATATCAACCTATATTGACCGAACTGAACCATGGATATATTTCGTTTACATGACTATCCATTTACATTCATTCCATTTACTGATATCATGGTTTCGGCAAGTCTTCCATTTACTACAAGACAATACAATACAATCAATACAATTAATAGATTAAATATTACGGGGTTTGTAAAGGGGTAGACTGGTACGGAACATATTAAAGGTGGCACGATGTGGTCACTTAAGACGTAATTACATCAATGTCGTTATTCCGTGGTATTTTCGACGAAGCCTTGTACTACGGGTTACCAAAGTCCACGGTGTAAGTTGGACTCCTCTCGTATACACTGGCATTTTCTATACCAAGCTACAAACAACTGCGTTAACATTATAATCAAACATTACTAGTTATACTCTCTTTCTGTCTATTCTATCTCTACCCATCTTTGGGACTTACCGAGCGATTGTTCGCTAACGATATTCCTATTTCTCTTTTTCTTTGGAATGTTGTCAGGTGGATCGGATGCACTGGAGCTCGAGACCATCCAGGAGCACTTGGAGTAGTTCACAGAAGATCCTGAGCATTGACTTTACTTGTACATATTTCATTTCAATTATGCCATTGTTTAGGCATTGCTTTCTATTCATGTATTTACATTTCAAGTTGTACTTGTAAAGAAATGTTAATAAATAAAAGTTGTTGTTCATTTACATTCATGTCTCTTGTGTACTTTACTTTATATTGCTTAAATATGCTTAGCGTGTTTACTTCTGAGTAAATACGTGGCGGACCTCGCCGCGTCCCCTCCCCATACACCGGGAAGCAGGGTGCGACAGGTTTTGTTGGCAGCCCATGCAGGCCAGCTCTGTATGGACATACAGGTTAGTTCTGCATGGACATGTGGTTCATTTCTGCATGAAGTTCTAAACAATATAACACAAGAATCAGCAACTAAAAACATTCTTTACATATTTCTTGAATCTTACAATTTCATCTGTCCTAACCCAAATTTTTCTTTCAAGATTACGGATTCTCAAGACAACACCAGTACCAATTTCCATAACTCTTCACCACCTCTACCGCTTACACCTACCATCACTGCTCCGATCAATTAGCAGAAGATACTGCTTGAGGCGATCCGCAGCTTCCTGGAAGGACAGTAGCAGCAGACTGCTATTCTGATGAACCGTCCAGAAGCCGAAGTGCCCGGAGTGAAGCAATTTCGGGCATTGCACCCAAAACAATTTTCGGGAAAATAGAGCCCCTGGAAGCTGAAGAATAGGCTCAAAGTATTGAGGATGACCTGGCAGCGGCACAAGTGCCAAAGATCGCTTGGGTTCGAGTTGCGAAGCTGTAGCTCACTGACAATGCACGAGTTTGGTGGAAGGCGGAAGAAAGCCGTTTTGACCAACCTATCGAATGGAGGACTTTTCGCGACATGTTCGATGCGAAGTACTTCCCAGAGACTGCCTGATTTGATATGGAACAACAATTCATCCATCTACAATAGGGTTCGATGTGGACCAAGTCCGTGGATGAGTATGATGCTAAGTTTACCATGCTCAGTAGGTAAGATATGTCTCAATATTCGATTTTCAAATATCACATATTACACAACTAACACAAGACATTAACAGGTTCGTGGCACATTTAATACCGACTGCTAAGATCAGGGCTAGAAGATTTTAGCAAGGGTTGGACCAGGAAATCCAAGCTGCCTTAGCTACAGGGGATTTCCCAACCCATGATTTGGCTTTGAAGGCTGCCCGAAGATACGAGGCAGTAGTGAAGAGGAAGGGTAGACCTCAATCTGCCGGAGTGAAGCGCCCTGCACTCAGATGGCAGGAGGAGCCTTTTCAAGGACAACTGTTGAACCGAGGAGACCGGAAGTAACAGATAATCAACCATGTCCATATTTTTTCTTCTATTGCAAGAAGGATGGACACTCGTGGAAGGACTGTAGGCATGCAAAAGGCCTGTACTTAGTTTGTGGCGCATCCAATCATGGAATTGGAGCATGTTCTTATAGACACAACCCAATTTCAACTCACAACACTTATCCACAGCGGCCAGCTATCCAGGCTCCTGCACCTCGTCTAGCACTCACAGCTCCATCTCCACGTGGACCTCCTGCATAGCCTAATCGCCAATTCCATCAGGCACTGAGAAACATGCCTCGATGGCAGAGAAACATGCCCCGAGGACAGAGGAATATGCCTCCAGCTAGGATGAATGTATCCCGTCATCAGGTTTTCACATTAGCAGCCGTAGAAGCCGAGACTGTAGACCAAGGTAACCCTAGTAATTCCCTCACCTCTTTTTCAATCTTACACAAACTTTCACATTCTTTCGTTTTACCAAATATTTTTCATGCACTATCAATAGTTCTAACATTATCACTATCAAAAATTGCTTTGAATCTGTTACACTTTCCTTCTACAAATTTCGAGGACGAAATTTTTATAAGAAGGGTTGAATGTAACAACTCTAAACTTTTTTTATGAATTTTTTTCAAAATACAGAAAGGAGTACCTGAGCCTGAGCTCAAGTTATAATTTTTTTTGCTTTTGAACAGCAAGAAAGAGCTTGTAGCTCACTGGTAAAGACCTTGCACTGCTGAGACATAGCACCTAAGTTCAAATCCCATTAGCCACATATTATTTTTATTGTATTTTCTTTTAATCTTTTAGAAGCCCAAGGGTTTGCATGTGCACAACACGTAAAATGAAGAGACACGGAATAAACAAACACGTGCACGAGAGTATATGAGACGACAGGGATACGTGGCGTGAATCTAGAGCCCATCTCACCAGATCGGACCGGCGAGATTAGTTGATGGGGCCGGCACCACCGGGCCCCCCATAGGGACTACTCTCCATTCTTTCCCCCTTGCAACTCTTGCCTACCCCCCTTCCCCTATATCGTTTGATTTTTCTGTATATTGGCAGAGGAATTAAAATCACCCTTTTAATCCTTTTAAATGAAAATTTTTAATTCTCCAATTCAATACACTAAACCATAGTTTTCCCTATAAATACCACACCATATTTCACCCCTTCTCATTCAGAATTTCCCCACAAAAACTCTCAAAAATTCTTAAGTCCTTATAGTGGGCAAGTGGAGTTAGCGAAGGGCGAAGTTCCGGTGAAGTTCCGAGGAGATTCCGGCTACGAAACGACGTCCCGATGCCTTCCTTAGTTTCCACTCTCTCTTCTTTTGTTCCCTAGCAAGTAAATCCCCTGTCCCCCTCTCATCTTCTATTCTAAAAACTTTAATTTCTAAAACTCGACGGAAGCAAAGTTAATCCGACTTCCGATTCGGTTTTTCCGTAAAAAGGTTATTTTTCTTAAACAATCAATACCATACTCTCATATAATGTTTAACAAACATTAACAATCACTTTAAAACAAGTTTCAATTCAAAATAATCTTTTATGCAACTTTTATCGTATTTTTACGGTAAAATACCACATACTTCATTTTCGACATAAAACAACATAATACTTGTATCACCTTTAGATAACTCATGAGATAATAACCTACCTCATCACAACACACATCTTGACATAGCACGATGAAAGTTTGAGACATTAGTTATGGGATAATACGACATTACAAATAAATACCATCTAACTTGCAAAACCATTTCTTTAAAAATTGTATTATCTAATTCCTTGTAATTATGCCTCTACAACCCAATTTTGGGGACCCCGTTCAGGATGGTGCAGGTTATCGCACATCCTTTGGCCTAGTAGAGTAAGATGCACACCAAAGGAGCATTCGATCTCAATGGAATTTTTAATGCGTTTTTCTTTAGAAAATAAGATTTCTACAAAAAATAAATAAAATTTATTTTTATTATATATATATATATAACTATTATCAAAATATCTATTTTAATTATATATAAATATTCTAAGTTTTCCAAATCAAAGGAATTATCATTACTTGAAAATACCATCCAAATACAAAACAATACCAATATTTCAAGAAAATATCATATACTATGAAAACTAGGTTCTACTCACTAGAAATTTTACTTTTATAAAATATATTCTATGAAAACTCTAAAGACGATAATTAAATGCTTGAGATTTATTTTGAAATTATACCAAAACTATTTTTACATAAAACCCCCTCAAGTTATACTATATTATAATAAGGACCCTGATAAACATAGATTTAAGCGGGACCAGTTCTCTTGAGCCTCAGGGAGCCGGAGAATATGGGTGCTTGCCTATTTAAAATAGACAATCTAATAACGGTGTTATCAACACGGTAATTGTCTTTAAAAAAGACACAAATCCTGCCGTCCAAGTGGAGCAGTTACCGATAACTCCAAAACAATCAGGACTTCAATTCTGTTCAAAAGTCTGACTCAGTTCGAGTCGCGGGCAATATACAATCAATCTGACTTGAATATGATTCAAGTATAAACTACAATACAATATCAATCTATATCAACCTATATTGACCGAACCGAACCATAGATATACTCCGTTTACATGACTATCCATTTACATCCATTCCATTTACTGATATCATGGTTTCGTCAAGTCTTACATTTACTACAAGGCAATACAATACAATTGGTACAATCAATACATTAAATATTACGGGGTTTGTAAAGGGGTAGACTGGTACGGAACATGTTAAAGGTGGCACGAGGTGATCTCTTAAGACGTAATTACATCCATGCCGTTGTTCCGTGGTATTTTCGACGGAGCCTTATACTATGGGTTACCAAAGTCCATAGTGTAAGTTAGACTCCTCTTGTATACACTGGCATTTTCTGCACCAACCTACAAACAACTGCGTTAACATTATAATCAAAAATTACTAGTTATACTCTATTTTTGTCTATTCTATCTCTACCCATCTTTGGGACTTACCGAGCGATTGTTCGCTGACGACATTCCTATTTCTCTTCTTTTTTGGAATGTTGTCAGGTAGATCGGACGCACTGGAGCTCGAGACCAGCCAGGAGCAGTTGGATTCACAGAAGATCCTGAGCATTGACTTTACTTGTATATATTTTCATTTCAGTTTTGCCATTGTTTAGGCATTGCTTTCTATTCATGTATTTACATTTCCAGTTGTACTCATAAAGAAATGTTAATAAATAAAAGTTGTTGTTCATTTACATTCCTGTCTCTTGTGTACTTTACTTTATATTGCTTAGATACGCTTAGCGTGTTTACTTCTGAGTGAATACGTAGCAGACCTCGCCGCGTCACCTCCCCGTACACCGGGAAGCGGGGCGTGACATACTTTACGACTCCACCTTACCGCAGCTTCTTCATCCTGACGCTGACGCTTAGCCTTTTCGTATATGGCTGTTTCGCGTTCTCGGTCAGCTTTGCTTTTTCGAAAGGCTTCGTTTAACAGCCTATCGATCGGGTCTTCTGGTAGTTCCGGGGATTTTAGCGCCGATTCTGCCTCTAGTTTCTCTGCGTTGTTTTCTGACGCTGAGTGAGTTTCTTCTTCATTTAACAACGAATGCGAGAACATGTGGCAACTCGCTACATATTCTTCAGTTTCTTCTGATGAGTCATTTTCCTCATCGTTGTCACTATCTTCATTCTTAAGAATATGCTTGAGGAACTCTTCTAGCATGACCGGTGTTCGCACCTTCTGGTTGTACTCCTCCAGCGCATCGATTTACTTTTGTAGGTTTGTGCACTTGTCGTCATACTCGGCAGGCTGTACAGGCTTCTTGGTCTTCTTCTTTTTCTTTAAAGTCTTTGAAGGCTTGACTTGGGGATTTTGCCCTTTGTCAACAATTTTCGGTATGGGACACGGTTTTAGCATCCCTTTGATGATTTCAGGTTCAAGTGGTCTTTTCCACCTGACTGCCGGACATGCATGTAGATCCTTCAGTGTTCTTTTGGTCTTTTCTGAAAGAACGATTTCCCATGGAGTTTCTTCCATGAGCGAGCATGATGGCCCCGGTGCATCCGCCTTTTTAGGAGTGTGCTTCTGTGACGGGTTCACCCTCCAGTTCTCAGAAAATGCGAACTTCTCCTGTTGATACCGATCCTCGACCCAGTTCTTGAAGACGTAGCAATTCTCAATTGGGCGGCTCACCATTCTGTGATAGGAGCAGTAGTTGGGGTTATTGACGTCGCCGGGTTGCGGTGGACGCCGTGGGTCTAGCAATGTGATGAGTTTGTTACGCATTGCCAACTAAAATAATCTCTTCGTCTTATCGCGGGGAATCGAGTAAGCGTGTCCTAGCCTTTCTTCCAGGGATAGGCGTAGACGTGTATTGTTTTGGCGAGCTACCGATTTTGGGTTGCTCGGTTGTTGTTGAGTGTTGGCTATAAAGGCCGCTTTCCCTTTACCCTTGGCATTTCTAGGGTCCTTATTTGAAGTAGAAGGCCCGTGGCCCATCTGTTCCATTTGGGCCAGTTTATCGATCAGAGCCTAGAAGGTCGTCGGCTTGAAGAACGTTATGAACTGGGGCACGGTTGTTTGCAGATCTAGGGGCCCGATGAACATGCCCACGGTGGGAGATTCTTCGATGCGTTGTTCGCACTTTGACCACAGGTTCCGCCACCGGATCGCATATTGGACCCAGGTTTCTCCTGGCTTTACCCTGGCATTGATTAAAGACGTGATCGAGGTGCGTTCGCTTGCGCTGGCAAACCGCTGTGTGAACAGCAGCTCTATCTCTGTGAATTTCCTCACGGAGTCATTTGGGAGCTCCGAGTACCATTCAAAAGTTGTCTCTGACAGGCTACCAATGAACTGGCGAACCAACAGTTTGTTGTCGCCTCCAGTGTTGCTATACAGAGATCTGAATTGCGCGACGTGTTGGTGTGGGTTGCATGTTCCCTTGTACACATGGAACTTGGGGATCGTATATCCCGGCAGGTACTTGATTTGATCATACCAGCCTGGATACGGTTGCCCAGTTCTGAAAGTTTGGCCGGCTGCTTCATTTGCTTGATGGGCTTGTATTTGTTGAGCGATGTAATCATCAAGAGCAGGCTTGGAGATTGTTTCCTCCCTGGACGCTTATAGAGCCGGAAGAGGGTTTGATGTTTCTCCTCTGTCATCCTCGATGATTATTGGTGGATCCTCATCTGGGGGTTCTGGCTGAATCATTATTCTAACCATATGCTGGAACAAGAGCGTCATCTGTTTTATGTTGGCGGCTTGCTCAGCAACTTCTTTGTCTTTTCTTTCAAGCACCCTTCGCAAGAACTCTGTATCGGTCTCCTGCTCTTGGCGTTGTTCAGATCCTAGTTCCGGACTTTCTTTCTATCCAGTGAGTGCTATCATTTTGGTCAGCATCTCTTGGAGCTTTTATTGTTGCTCCTGAGCTTTTGTTAGCGACCGATTTTGCGGTCGATGAGCCACAGAATCACGGCTTTCCTCTTTCCCGGAAGCCATGTAAACCATGTGTACGATCATGCCCCCAGACTTAGGGCGTTTGGGTTCATCGCCTTTGGAATTTGCCGCAGGTGGTGGGATTTTCTCTGGCCTTCTCCTTTTATGGGAGGTCGAAGTTGAAGGAGCCGTTGTAACAGGCACCCGTGTGGAAGAAGTCCCTTGCTGTATGGCAGAGGGATGGTCTTCCTCTTGCTGAGCCTTCGATTTCTTTGGTCGAAGAGAATAATTTTGATCAATCACGGAGTCCTGGACTTTTCACCAGACTCTATGAATTTGGGAGGAAAGTCGTTGACAGGGCTGCTCCAGCTTTGCCAGCATTATGGCTTTTGCAGGCGGGGGCGATTTCTTTAGCACCGCCGTTAGAGAGTTCTTTCGTACCCTCCTAAGAAGATCAAAGCTGTTCTCGGTTGGAACAGCAACATCAACTTCCACCATTGGAACTGGCGAAGTAAGCCTAGAGGGGAAGTTGCCCCCGGCTTTCCTCACACGGTGCCAGTGGCGACGTCGAGCGTGTTTTGCAAAAGGGACCGCCTCAGTTTTGGAAGCGACTTCTTCGTGCCCCCAGCTTTGGTGAGGGACTGCTGTTGGTGTCAGCCTATTGAAGACTGACGTTCTTGGTAGGGTTTACGGAGGAACGACCAATCTTCCAAAGACCGATCTTCTGGTAGGGGAACCGCTTTTGACGGCTTCACCCGCAGGAGGTGTTGGGAGGGCTATCCGTTTTGGGGCAGCCCCTTCAGGTATGACGAGCCTCTTTGCGAGCCCGTTTTGGTTCTGGCTCAGCTTGTTGAAGACTGAGACGTCTGAACTTTGATGCAGCCTGTTGAAGACCGAGGCATCGGATTTGGACGGCCCGTTAAGAGGGGCCGTTGTGGTTGCAATTCGATCGAAGACCGATCTCATAGGAGCTTCGTCTTGCGGCGCTGGGGCACTGAAACTTGTTGGTGGGATCATGGTCCTGAAGAACAATCCTGTAGTGGCTTGAGTTACTTGCCCCACCGGTATTGAAAAGATGAAGGCCGCATTGGGCCCATAAGTCACTCCTCCAGTTGGGGCGGAGTGGGAGTTGTTGTTGCAAGTTATACAGCTGGAAGCCATTGATTTTTCTTCTTCTGCACAGGAACAAGACACAAAATCTTAGTACCACGAATCAAAGGGCAACCATAGCAAACCGCGATTTTGTTCGTGAAACACGACACACGAAATGTGGAGTGGAAAGAGGAAAAGGTCTCACCGGGCGTGCAAGAATTTTTTCACCGCCGGAAGACGGACCGGGACATCGGGACATTCGGCCTGAATCTTGGGGGCAGATGCTATTTGGATTTATCTGTCCACCTCTCCGAAGATGCCAAGTTGATTTATGACACCGTATATCGGAGGTTTGGATGGACGCGGTCGTTGTAGCAGACTTTATCAGATTCGCCCTCATTTGTGAGGGGTTTTTGATTATAGGGACGCTCTTCCCTGCTAGAGAAAGCCCCTGCAGTTAATTACGTTACCGCATCGTGATAACCACTTTCTCCTGCTCTGGAAGTTCACTCCGTGTTATGTGTTTTGGTTGCCCATAGATTGTATACGAAGACTAATATATTTTGTTTCCCGTAAGACGTGGATTAGTCCAAATCCGTATATTTTTAGATTTGGGTTTGGGTTGATTTAAGGATCGTTAATCTGATTTGAGATTAAGATCAACTTAAACATATGAGCATTTGGGTTTGATTATTTCAGTTTAAGGACATCGCGGTCTATAATCGCCATGTTTGAGGCGAAATGTTAATTTAAGGACGTTTTGGTCCTTTATTGCCGTATTTAGGGGTGAGTATTAGTTTAGGGACTGTTTACCGCCGGAAACAGAGACTAACTGGGATGGATCGTCTTGCCTGAGTCCTGGGGGCAGATGCTATTTGGACTTATCTGTCCATCTCTCCGAAAATGCCAAGTTGATTTATGGCACCGTATATCGGAGGTTTGGACGGATGCAGCCATTGTAGCGTGACTTCTTCAAATTCCCCCTCGTTTTATGAGGGGTTTTTGATTGTGGGGATGCTCTTCCATGCAGGTGCAAGCCTCTGCAGTGAATTACGTTACCGCATCGCGATAACCACTTTCTCCTACTCCGAAAGTTCACTTCGTGTCGTGTATGTTTTTGTTTGTTTAGGTTGCTCGTGGATTGTATACGGGGACTAATTTATGTTGTCGCCCGTAGGGCGTGGATTAGTCCAAATCCGTATATTTTAGATTTGGAGTTTTTATTTAAGGACCATTAATCTATTTTGAGATTAAGATCGACTTAAATATATGTGAGCATTTGGGGCTCGATTTGTTTTTGTTAAGGATACATTAGGCCAATTTTAGACTAAGATCCACTTAACGAGATTTCAGGATCATTTTTATTTAGGATCCAACAAAAGAGCGTTTGTGTTATATTATTTTAGTTTAATGACGTTTCGGTCCATTATCGCCATTTTGGTTATTGTATGTATGCCTCAAGGAAACCTCTTCCTAGAGCCAGTTAGAGTGCCCAATTCCAGTTTCAATATCTTTATTTCGTGTGTATCTTACAGGTGGGTTTAAAAAACCGAATATTAGTTTAGAGACATTTCGGTCTATTATCGCCATTTTGGAGGCGAATATTAGTTTAGGGACATTTCGGTCTATTGTTTGTTTATGGACATCTCGGTCCATTATCTCCATTTTGGAGGCGAATATTAGTTTAGGGACTTCTCGGTCCTTTATCCATCTTTCACGCACGTGTATTTGTTACATGACGAAGCGAATAATGGTGATATAGAATGCACCCAATTTAGGGTGCGATCCGATTTGAGGTGTGCACGTCAATTTGGAAGTGCATCAACGTGGGATGTGTCATTCTCAGTCTTGATGAAGTTTTATATCAAGTTGGGACAAGAAAGGAGTTATTGGTTGTCAGGACCCGCCACCTCTCCGAAGACGTTGAAGAATTACAATGACATATATCAGAGGTGTGGAGAGATGTACCCTTAAACCAAATCTCATGTTTGAGGGAAAAAGGGGTTATTGTGGCCTTAAGAATTTTTGTTAAGGATACGTTAGTCCAATTTGAGACTAAGATCCACTTAACAACATTTTAGAATCTTCTTTATTTAAGACCCAGCAACAGAGCATTTGGACTCATTTTCAAGACACTAGCAACTTAGCCAATTTGGGCTTTAGTCTGCTAAGTCTCCCCACTTTTCTGAAAAAGTGCTAAGCACTTGTTTGGGCTCTGTTTAATCAGTCCCTTTTTCTTATGTAGAAAGTGCTGAACACTTATATGAGTTCTGACGCCCACATATGATCATGTGGAGCTTTCAGTCATGGGGATTGCCCAATAAGTGTTGAACACTTTACTCCTTTTGTCTTTATATGGAGTGCTAGGAACTCTTTATGGCATCCATATGGGGAGCGCGTGAGGTGCTGGGCGCTTCCCAATGAGTGTTGAACACTTAGCCGTTTTGGACTGCTTGTGGAGTGCTAAGCACTCTTTATGGCATCCACGTAGGGAGCGCGTGAGGCGCAGGGCGCCGCCCAATGAGTGTTGAACACTCAGCCGTTTTTGACTGCTTGTGGAGTGCTAAGCACTCTCTTATTTTCTTTTGCGGTGCATACGTGGGGAGCACATGAGGTGCTTGGCGCTAGGCGCTACCTAGTGAGTGCTAAGCACTCTTCCCTTCTGTGGCGCCCACGTGAGGAATACGTGCGGCGTTGGGTGCTGGACGCTGCCCAGTGAGTGCTAAGCACTCTTCCCTTCTGTGGCGCCCACGTGAGGAACACATGCGGAGCTGGGCGCTGCCCAGTAAGTGCTAAGCACTCTTCTCTTCTGTGGCGTCCACGTGAGGAACACGTGCAGCGCTGGGCGCTTTTCTCCTCTGCTGATAGCATTTTTTCCCATTAATGATCAATAGGATCTTTAATTTGTAGATCTAGGATCAAGCTTCATTTTTAAGAACCGAGCTCTTTTACAAGAACTAGGTTTCTCTTATATGGTTTGCTTTGAGGAATTTGATTCCTAGTTCTTGTCTGAATCTTTGATTATCAAGAACAAGTTCCTCCCGATGAGAATTAAATTCTCAACTTGTGAGAGACTTGTCTTGTGGATCTCATATCCAGAGAAAGAACTAAGTTCTTTGATAAGGGTTAAACTCTTTAGATATGTAAACGAGATGTTTTTATCTCTGTATATTTTTTCGTTTACCTAGAGTTTTTAAGGAGGGAGATCTTCTTCGTTGAGAATTTAATTCTCTGTTCCTTTTTGAAGCTTTCTGTTTTTGTTTTTAGAAGCTTATGGGGGGGGTTCCTCCTTATCAGACTTGAAGTCTTCGGTCCTTTATATAGTGGAGGCAAGTTTGTTAATTAGTTTTGAAGAAATCTCTCATTAAGAGATCCCAATTGATTTAGGGAATTTTACCCACCATTGGATTTTTGAGCCTAGGATTTCTGTTTTTACAGAACATATTTTTTTGTTTCTAACAATATTGGGGAAATATTTTTTCATATGCGGAGTTTTACACTGTGAAATGGTGATTTTTAATCACCATTGGATTTTCAATCTCAGGGTTCTCTGTTTTACAGAGGACATAGAATTTTATTTTATGATCCAACCGAAGGTTTCTTTCTTATTTTAGAAAAATTTGGGGAATATTTTCTCCCCAACAGAATTTAATTCTGTATCTTGATGATTTATCATCTCCGTTGGATCTTTAATCCAACAGCTCTGTTTAACAGAAAGTAGAATTTAATTCTACCTGGGCGCCGATGCTCACGTGTTCCTCACGCGGGCTCCACTTAAGAATTTAGTCCTTAGGGTGGGAATTATGTGCTTTGCACACTTGCGCCCGTGTGAAAAGCACGTACGGCGCTATATGAGAGTTTTAACTCTTATTTAATCTAATATATTCTTTTGTGCTTTGCACGCTGGCGTCCGCGTGAGGAGCACGTGAGGCGCCACCATAGGATTTGATCCTATCGGCGCTAGCGCCCTTATGGAAGGCATGTGAGGCGCTGCCTCATTAATTTTGAACAGAGCTTTGCTATTTTATTGGGGAAACAAATGCCCTCCCACCGTTGCGCTCATGTGGCTCGCACGTGAGTCCAGCGATGTCATCTTTTCCACCGTTCGATCTCTTGGGGAGTTCAATCGTCTCCTTGTGTTTATAAGCAGGGCCTTTGGCCGTTGTGATGACTGTTGTTCATCTTCTTTGGTCTTCTTCTTTTCTTGAGAATTTAATTATCTTTTCATAGCTTAACTCTCTGTTCAAAGAAACTCCTTCAGAGTTAAAAATCTGTCAAAATTTGTAAGAATCATGACCATGTCTTAACTCCTGAAGAAACCTTTGAAGGAATCTCTTCATGTTCTAGGGTTTTGAACCCATTAATAGAGCTTTACTCTTCTTTTGTAATGATCTCTTAGAGATCTAAACTTTTACTTGAGTAGCCCATAGATCTTAAAGATCTTTAGGGTTTTACCCTATTATTAACTTTGATTTTTGAAGGTTATTTGGAATTTAATTCCATTTCTCGAGCGGATTTCAGGAATGTTATCCCGTTATTCTACAGAGCTTGGCTCTGAAAAATTTCTTTTCAAGAAATTCTTTTGGGAATTTTATTCACTTTCTTATTTTCCATGCAAATTTGAAATTTATTTGGAGAACACATTTCTTGAGAGAGTTTAACTCCAGAGTTCAATGATATTTTCTCATCAAATGAGAATCCTTTTGGATTGTAACGTTTTAGAAATCGTTTTGCGAATTTTCCGTTTTTAGGGTAAAATAGTCGGTGTTTTCCGTTTTAACCCGATTGTCATCAAACTTCTGTTTAGGCTTGTCGGCACCTAGTTTAGCTAGAATGAAGCTAGTGCACGGGCTTTGGGGATCAATTGGAAGTTTTGGTTCATATAGAATTTTTCCCTAATTAAATATTATTGTAATACTTTATTTGTGCACTTTATTAGTGGTAATTACTTTTTGGGTTGGGTTAATTACTACTAATGAGAATCTATGCTAATCTAATCATTAGATATTTTTGTTAATTGATCCATCCAAATAGCTAGATATTTTGTGAATTAAAATGAAAATTTAAAAAGAAAAGAAAAGAAAAGGTGGCAAAATGCATTAATGAGCATTTATTGTCAATTTTTAGCTAGAACTTTCTTGTTTTTTTTCCACTACCCCCCCCCCCCCCATTTCACTTGGCCGGCCACTTGCATGCTTGCTGCCCCTTCTCTCTTCTCACCTCATTTCATCAAATTCAAGTCCAAATAAATCCTCAAAAATCATCAAATATTCACACAAATTCATAATTAAATCCAAATCCATCTTTTTTTTAATCACAAAAAAAGCTTTGTTCTTCATTCAAGTGAGGTTTTTTGGAGGCTAATCTTCGGATTTTCAAGTTTCAAGTTGTATTTCTTTGAAGGTATAAATCCAAACCTTAATCTCTTTTTATGGTGATAATACTTTAATTAGCTTAATTATATATTTAATTTAAGCTTTTAAATTCATATTTAGAATTTCTAGTAAGGGTTTTGTTAAACAAATTAGGGTTTTGATTAGTGAAATGGTTAGTTGATAATTTTAGACAAATGAAAACTAAATCAAGTTGCTAATTTGTTACATGATATTTTCCTAATTGGTTAATTAAACTAATTAACAAACTAAACATTTGCTAATCCTAATTAAGTGAGATGAAAATTATAGTAAAGGTTTAAATGGTTTAACATTGCTATTTAGTGATGTTTGCAAATACTAGTTTGGTAAAAAGTTGTAGTTTTGTAATAAAATAATATATATTGCTTACTAGGCTTTTCTAAAACATAATTGGACGAGTTTAAAATTATGGAAATGGTTTGGATAACTTAGTTAAGTTGTTTGATATCGCTAGAATTGTGTTAACTTTAGACTTGTGTTGTGAATGCGCTATCGGTACGATCAGGGTCTAGACTTGGTAGTTGTGTCGTTTTGCGTTCCTAGCTAGGGTCGTGCCGATGTCGTTCGTGTCTTTGTGTCGCTTTTGCTCTTGAGTTGGTTTCGTAGTGTCGCTACGTGCGTTAGCCACTTGACGAACACTTGAGAGTATGTTTGGAGTTGGTGCGTCGGTCAAACATTGTTGGCACGTGTTATTAGTCGATTGCTAATATATACTTGTTATATTGTTATATGCTTTCAGGATCGCAGGCGGGGACTTCGGGCGCTGCGAAGGAGGGAAAGCGAGTTGTTGGCTTTTACTAAGCCAGGATAGTTGGTGAGTAGATTTAACATCTACAAGGGGATCGCCCGCATGGCGTTATGGGTCATGGACTAGATCAAATAACATGATTATTAGTTAGAAATATACGGATATTGATTGTGCATGTGTACCTTTGTTGCTTATCTCATTTCCTTGTGTATGGACTTATTATTAATGAGACACAACACTATTATTGACGGTTCATATTTCACGAGCACTAATTGTATGCTACACACACACCGTTAATAATTGCCATGACATGCACAACACCTATACATATGTGATATTGTATTATTTAGGGACATAAGACATGATCCCTATTTACTTTTGTGCATATGACATATAGCATACTTGTATACCTACATGCTTACACATATGCCTTGCTATACACACATACTTACATGTACACCGTGCATACATACTTACATGTATACTCACTTACCGGGTTAGGGCTACACATACCTATATGGTGCTGTTTGTCATTAGCATGGGGTTATTGATTCTTATGCGTTGGCGCATATGATAGCTGGTATACCTTGTCATGCCTACATGCTAGTTACCTATATACCCATATGGTATCGTACCATTAGTGACAGGTATATACACATATGAGACATAGCTACATGTACAGCTTGCATACCTACTTACACATATACCTGGAGGGTATTACATCATTATTGATAGGTAGATACACATATCTTGCTATATCGACATGGTTACGCATACCTGGCTATAGCTATATATTCATCTTTATTTGATATTGTATGGACTTGGAGGAAATTAGGAACCACATGATATATATATTAATTTGTTGCAGTTAAATAACGGTTTTTCCTTTATATGCTCATATTACTGTTTCATGTTGCATATATTACATTCATGGATTTCATATTATGTTCTCTGATATTCTTACTCCTAAGTATATATAACAGTGGAATGTGACGCTGTTATATATGCCTATATATATATTAGTGGAATGGGACGCTAATATATATGTATTGATTCATGCATTTATACTTATTTATTACTTGATATTTTCTGGATTTGAGGACCGTGGTTGTTTCATGAAATTATGCATTATTTGAAAAACCCGGTTTCTCTTGATATGATATTTCAGCGTCCACCATGAGATTTCTCGGTTCTGAGATGGTGATATATACTCGACGCGAGGAGTGCAGTAGGCCATGTGCGGGTACATGGTGGAGCCCGGTACGGTTCCCTTCGGCAAGATGGTCGACGGTACATGCCGATGAGCCTGAAAGGTGGGCAAGTACCTACCGGTGACAGTACCTTTGACTCGACGGGTATCGTGGGGATACAGGCCGGGGTCATGTACGTATGGATACGTACCTATCAGGGGGCCAGTCGTGGTGACAGAACCTGATAGATCAGTATTTATGTGTCGATGCTAGACACTTGTTTCATGATATTTTTGGGTGTTGATGTTGGACACTCACTTTATATGAGGCTTTCTCGATACTGGATATTGGATATATGAGATATACTTGATATTGTACATTCCGGATATATGAGATTTACTTGACACTGTACATTCAGGATATATGAGGTTTACTTGATATTGTACCTTCAGGATATATGAGATATACTTGATATTGTACATTCAGGATATACGAGACTTACAGGATATGAGAGCCAATTTGGGGGCTGATTTGAGGAAATTTGGGATTTAGATTGTCTTGATGGACGTTGGTCCTGTCACGAGGTCAGGATTCCGTGAGAATGACATGCTTTATTCCATACTCCTCATTTATGCTATATGCATTGCTCCATGTATTAGTAGTACCTGATAGAGTATCTTTCATGACTGTTGCATATACATATTGTCATATTATTGCTTCATGTATTAGTTGTATCTTCTAGAGTACCTTTCATGACTGTTGCATACATATAACCATTTATTGCTATCCGCTTGCATGTATTAGATTCGCGCTGTACGTGCATACTTGCGATTACCTGCATATGTTATTTACTATTCATGAGTTGGCAACTCACCCCAGTTGTGCCACAGTGTTTTGTAGGTAGTCCCTCAGGGCAGTCGCGACAGGCTTTTCATCTTTCGTATCATCTTTCGCAACAGATACCACTACGGCTGACTGTGTACAGTTTTGCTATAGGTAGGTTTTACGGTTATCCGATATTGCTTATTGTATATTCGTTGTATCATGTACTCTCCATCTACCACTTTCATGTGCATGACTTAGAGACTTGATGTGAGGACGATATTGTATATTTTGGTGACTTGGATGTCTTTTATGCAGTTTTTACTTATATCGTCTTTTATTTCTTCGCTACGGCGTCGTATATCTGTTGTGGTGGTTGTTTTCCGCCGTTGGGAGTGGATTTGCTCCCGTTGGGGATACTTTACTTTATATTTATGTTGTACCCATTTTTGGGGTTAGTTTTTACAAAGGAGGTGCTGCCAAAATTTTTAAGAAAGTAAAGTTGGACTTTAAAGAATTGGGTTTGAGATTTCAAAAGTTTTGAAAATGTTATTATCACTTACTACTTTTGATGGTTTAGATTGCTGGGTTTTCGGCTTACTTAAATTGCGTTACGCCTGTAGACGTTGCGTAGTTTAAGGGCCGTCACGTGCCAATTTCGGGTCGTGACAAAGTTGGTATCAGAGCGCTAGGTTTTACTTTTCGAAGTGTAGGATGACCTTGGTATGATGGAATAGGTAGCTTAAGCTGAGTAACGTAGTGTGTGTATGTCCGCGGCATACTCACGATCACGGTACTCCACCTAAACTGACCTAAGTACTAATTGTTTGAAATTCCTTCCTTGATGATACATATCCTTGTGATTCGATTTCCGTGTTCATATCGAATCCTATTTCCATTTATAGCCTTTGCCGCCGATGACTATGAGGACTCAGAGTGATGAAGCGAGAGCCGAGGTCAGAGTTGACTCGTGTGGGACGAGGACTGACCAGGATAGCACACTCGTTGCACATGAGAAGATGGATCCGCCTTCGATAGATCGTATCGCTAGGCTTGAGGCTGAGATGCAGGACGCGCCAGACGATGAGGACTTTGGTTCAGGCCAGTAGAGCGCAGCGACAGGAGGTTACCACCCCTGTTACCCAGTTGTTCCTTGCGGTCAGTACCCAGCTTTTCGTCACTTACACAGCACCAGTGGATGCAATCCTAGTTGACGAGGCAAGTCTTCCAGAGACTTTAGGAGTTCGAGGACCGAGGAGGGCTAGTATAGGTGTGTCAGCCCCGAGACAGAGGTTCAGTCGTCGAGACAGATTTCATGACCGTCGCGGGAGTAGCAGAGGCTTAGGACGAGGACAGTCGTTCAGCTCTCATCCCCAGGAGGGTCAGCAGTCATCGCGTGGATGTTTCAGGTGCGGGAGCCTTCATCACCTCATCAGGAATTGTTCCTTAGTACCGCGTCAGACCCATGTTCAGAGAGGTCAGGGACGCGGAGGGTTTGGTTCGAGTGGACGGGTTGGCAGAGGAAGAATTGTGACAGTTGCGGGTAGAGGGCAGACATGAGAGTTTGCTTCTACTCATCGGGACGCAAGGGCGTCCAATGCGGAGTTTTCAGGTATTCTTAAATTCGTATGTTCTTTTGATTCGTAGGGTTGTTTTGATCGGGATCTATGCACTCGTTTGTTTTACACACTTTGTGCCATGGTTGGGCCGAGGGTGGTGTATGCTAGATCAGCCGTTGTTGTGTTAAGTTCTGTCAGTGATTCTTTTGTTGCGTGACACGTATTTCAGTCGTGTGCCAATCGGATAGGAGATAGAGATTCTTCCATCACTTTGATCCTTCTAGAGATGTTGGATTTGACGTTCTCCTGGGCACGGACTGGTTAGCTACGTGTTAGGCGTCTGTGGACTGCCGTGAGGAAACAGTCAGGATTTGTTTCCTGGCGAGTCAGTTCTTATTGTGCAGGGGGACAGTGGTGCCGCCCATCACAGCTTGAATTCAGCCTTTTTCACTAGTCGGCTTTTGAGGAGAGGAGGTCGTGGACTCTTGGCTTCCATTCGTGATACCAGAGCCACAGTGGGTGTGTTGGACCGGGTTCCTATCGTGCGGGAGTTCCGACTTTGTTCCAGATGAGCCGGCGGAGCTTAGGGAGCTTAAGGATCTGCTGCAGAGTTGCTAGATAGGTGGGACTTATACGTCCAAGTGTTTCGCTTGGGGAGCTCCTATTCTGTTCGTCAGGGAGAAAAATGGCAGTTTGAGGTTGTGTGTTGATTGATCGTCAATTGAACCGAGTTACGGTGCGGATATGTACCGTTTATCTCGCATTGACGATTTGTTCGACTTGCTCCAGAGTGCGAGACATTTTCTAAGTTTGTTTAGGATCAAGTCATCATTGGTTGCGGGTTCGGAGTGATGACATTCCGAAGACTGCTTTTGTGCGCGCTATGGGCAGTATGAATTTTGGTGGTGTCGTTGGATTCACCAATGCCCTAACAGCGTTCGTGGATATGATGAACCCGATTTTTTTCAGGCCGTTCCTCGACCAGTTGATTGTTGTGTTATTGATGACATTCTGGTCTAGTCCAATGTGTCATGAGGAACTTGAGCAGCACTTGAGAATTTGCTTTGAGTATATTGGGAGAGCCCCAGCGGTTTGCTAAATTCTCTTAGTGTTCCTTCAGGCTTGATTGTATTGACTTCCTAAGGTCATGTGGTTACGGGAGACGGTTTTCGTACGGACCCGAGGAAGATCGAGGCCGTACAGCTTTAGCCCATAGTTATATCTGGGACTGAGGTCCGCAGATTTTTGAGCTTAGCGGGTTTTTACCGCCATTTCGTATAGGATTGCTTGCGTATCGCTGCACCGTTGACTAGACTGACCGGGAATGAGGTTCCTTTTTCTTTGGACTGAGGCATGCGTGTGGAGTTTTCGGCAGTTGAAGACTCGGTTGACAACTGCACCGGTTCTTTCCTTGTTTCTGGATCGGGCGACTTTGTTGTTTACTGTAATGTTTCGCGAGTGGGGCTCGATTTTGCGTTGATGAGGCATTTTAGAGTTATCACTTTTGCTTCCTGACAGTTGGTGGAGGTACGAGCAGGATATCCTACTCATGATCTAAAGATGGCCGCGATGGTCGTGCATTGAAGATTTGGGACACTACTTGTGTGGAAAGTCGTGTCAGATTTTCACGGACCACCAGAGTTTAATGTACATCTTCCTTCAGCGGGTTTTGATTGTTGAGACAACGCCGTTGGATGGAGCTTGTGAAGGATTGTGATTGTGAGATCCTTTGTTTCCTGTGGCAAGGCGATTATCGTAGCTGATGCTTTGAGTCGTAGGCCCGGAGGTAGCTTGTTCCAGTTGTGCGTAGTTCAGAATTAGTCTTCTGCAGAGTTACAGTTCTTGTGTGATTGTGGAGTATAGCTAGGTTCACCTCTTCTAAAGGGGGAAATAGCTTGCTCATGTCCGTGCCCGTCCACTTTTACTTAATCGTTTTCGTGTGGCACAGCCTACCGATGCTCGTTGTCTGTGATACTTGAGCATGTTCGGCAGGGTAAAGATTCGGAGTCCTTGATTTGTGACTAGGGGGTGCTACGTTTAGGGACGCATTTGTGTGTACCTGATACTGATGGGTAGAGACGCGATATTCCAGAGCAGGCAGACCAGTCAGCTTTCTGTGTTTGTCCAAGTTCCACCAAGATGTGACGTGACTTGTGAGATCGTCACGAGTGGGCAGAGATGAAGAGTGAGGGTTCGGATTTCGTTTCGAGGTGCTTGTCTTGTTGCGAGCTAAGGTTGAGCATTTGAGACCGGCTGGAGAGTTTCAACCTTTAAACGTTCCAGAGGGGGAATGGGAGCAGATCTCCATGAATTTCGTTGTGGTGTCTACCCAGGTTTAGACAGGGTGTGACTCCATTTGGGTGTTTATTGTCCGGTTATGCTTAGTTTTCTCTGTTGTTCTTCGGTAAGTGTGTACGTTTGCATGGAGTTCCTTCATACGTTGTATCCAATAGAGGCACCCCGTTCGCTAGATGTCGTTGGCAGAAGCTTCAGGAAGCCTTGGGTATTGGTTGAGCTTTAGCTCCGCTTTTCCATCTGTGGGACGATTGTCAGTTAGAGTGGACTATACAGAAGACTCTGAAGGATATGTTTGTGCGTACGTACTAAGTGTTTGTTGGCTGTTGGGATCGTCACTTGCCATTTTTAGGGTTCTCCTTCGATAGCTGTTATCAGGAGACATTCCAATTGGCAACATTTAGGTTTTGTTTGGTAGGTTGTGTCGATCACCAGTCTCTTTTTCTGACTCTGCGAGAGTAGGATTTGTGGACCCCAGCTAGCTATGAGGTTTCGGAGAAGATCCGGTTGATTCAGGTCAAGATGAGAGCAGCCCAGTGCAGACATAAGTCTTATGTCGACCGTGGTGGTCGCAGACTTGACTTCGCGGTGGGAGATCATGAATTCCTACGGATTTTTCCGATGAAATAGGGTGTTGAGTTTTGGGAAGCTTGGTCCCAGAATTGTTGGTCCTTTGAGATCCTCGAGCGAGTTAGTTTCGTTGCCTATAATATGGCACTTCCGTCCAGATTATTGAGTATTCACCCGTTTTCCTTATGTCGATACTTCGCAATTATCTTCATGACCTTCTCACATGATTCAACACCAGACCATTCTTTTGGACGCGATCTTTCTTTCACCAGCAGCCGATAGTTATTGTGGATCAGCGGGTGGAGAGACTTCGGTCAAGAGTCTTGCTATACGTGAAGGTTCTTTGGCGTAACCGTATAGTGAGGTGATCACTTGAGAGGTTGCGAGCGAGATTTGCGAGTTTTTGTACTCATCTCTTTGAAGGTACGCTTAGTGAGAATTTTAAATTCGGGGACCGAATTTCTTTAAGGGGGGAAGATTGTAACGTTTTAGAAATAGTGTTGCGAATTTTCCGTTTTTAGAGTAAAATAGTCGGTGTTTTCCGTTTTGACCCGATTGTCATCAAACTTCTGTTTAGGCTTGTCGGCATCTAGTTTAGCTAGAATGATGCTAGTGCGCGGGCTTTGGAGGTCAATTGGAAGTTTTGGTTCACATAGAATTTTTCCCTAATTAAATATTATTTTAATGCTTTATTTGTGCACTTTATTAGTGGTAATTACTTTTTGGTTTGGGTTGATTACTACTAATGAGAATTTATGCTAATCTAATCACTAAATATTTTTTGTTAATCCATCCATCCAAATATCTAGATATTTTATGAATTAAAAGGAAAATTTAAAAAGAAAAGAAAAGAAAATGTGGCAAAATGCATTAATGGGCATTTATTGTCAATTTTTAGCTAGAACTTTCTTGTTTTTTTTTCACAACCCCCCTCCCCCCATTTCACTTGGCCGGCCGCTTGTATGCTTGCTGCCCCTTCTCTCTTCTCACCTCATTTCATCAAATTCAACTCCAAATAAATCCTCAAAATTCATCAAATATTCACACAAATTCAAAATTAAATCCAAATCCATCTTTTTTTTTTATCACAAAACAAGCTTTGTTCTTCATTCAAGTGAGGTTTTTTGGAGGCTAATCTTTGGATTTTCAAGTTTCAAGTTGTGTTTCTTTGAAGGTATAAATCCAAACCCTAATCTCTTTTTGTGGTGATAATACTTTAATTAGCTTAATTAGATGTTTAATTTAAGATTTTAAATTCATATTTAGAAATTCTAGTAAGGGTTTTGTTAAACAAATTAGGGTTTTGATTAGTGAAATGGTTAGTTGATAATTTTAGACAAATGAAAACTAAACGAAGTTGCTAATTTGTTACATGATATTTTCCTAATTGGTTAATTAAGCTAATTAACAAACTAAAATTTTGCTGATCCTAATTAAGTGAGATGAAAATGTTAGTTGTATGTATGCCCTAGAGGCCAGTATTGTACAGATGATGTATATTATATTGGATGCTTGGACATATATAGAGATGACTTTCTTGCTCGATATGATAGTATGCTATCTGGTTACTCTTTATCTTAACATGTACACTTGTCTCGTTAAACTGTCTTATAGTTACATGTTGATAAAGCCCTTAGGATGTGTACTTGACTATCTGGACTATGATGCAGATCATACTAGTGGGGACATGGTAGTCCATAAGTACATCCTTCAAGGTCCCTAGTCGTAGGTGTATCGAGACAGGGCATCGATATACCAGTGTAGACTAGCGTATACGCTTCTCGACCCATGAGATGGGCGATGGATGATCCCATATCCATTGGTGTTTGACATCAGAGATGGTATTCGGGTGCTCGGTGGAGACTGGGTACACTGGACGGACTCGCCGAGAACTCCCAGATGGTATTATACCTCACGTCAGATGGCAGTTCTCAGGTGACACTTGTGCAGGTTAGTCTGTAGACCCGAGATCGTCATAGAGTCTTGTGTGATTCCCACTGTGCTTTGATCTCCACCTTACCACGTCCATGAGGGCATGCAAAACGGTGGTCTTTGGGCACAGTCCCGAGTCACATGGAGGCAATGAGTGATAGGAGGGGTTTCGTCTCTCCCGGTATTGGGGGTTGATGTTGCGCTGTGCTCGATTGGCCGTAACAGGGAAGTCCCTGGCCAGGGCTGATCAGAGATTTGCTGGTAAGTGTTACCAGTAGTTTCTCGACCCGTTATGAGCCTCACATCGGCACGACTTATCGGTTATTGGGGTCTGACGTTTACCACCCCTAGACTTGATATGCGACATATCAGACGATCAGACCGGACTGTACGGTAAGTGTTACTGGTTAGATTCACAGGAGTGTGAGCGGGCTAGCTCGTCGATCTTCTGATCACTCAATACCCGGATGGCCGTTACGTTTAGCAGACCGCTTGCGGCTTGTGGGTGCTTGATATGATCATCATCTGCTACCGGCGTATTGACGAGTCTTTAGAGTCCTACACAGAGGTTTCCTGACTCAAGCGAAACGAAATAGGAGCGCATATAAGATATGTGCGGGACCGAGAATAATGCGTGTATGTGATACCGTATTTCATTCTCGCGATGAATGTTTCGATTGGTTGTATGCGATATAACCTAGTTATCGAATCATTGATTCGATAAATCGATACATTGTATACTAGTCGGTTATGTGCGACATGACCGGATCATTGAATCAAGTGTTGATTTAATGATTTAATGTAAAATTGTATATTTGATATATTAATTTGCATTAACTAGTATTGGTTCATTTTAAAAGGATTTTCTCACTTGAAGTGCACATTGTATATGTGATATGCTTTTGTGTGCACTTGATTGTATCATGTTTGATGATGCATACTTACTTGGGTTTGTGCAAAGAATTAAACCATGGTTATGATAATGGTTAGGGTTTTGTGTTATTCATCTATTTATTTATCCATTCTTTATTTATTTAAATAGATAAAGGAAAAGAAAATGGTTTCTTTTTATCATGAAGCTTGTTGAAGCTTCATGAAGCTTTGACTAAAGAGACCATTTGTCTTCATGCTTAACCCTAACCATTCCCACTTACCATGGTCTATTCTCTACACTTAACCTTAGTTAGCTTATGATAAGTATTGATTTATTTTCATTTTAATTCAACACTTATCATATTCTAGCTTCATCTTCTTTTTCATCTTCAAAAGAAAAAGCTTGATGCCATCAATGGCAACTTGAGCTAAAGTGAGAGAAATCCAATTCTAAAGTGAACCCACCTCCTATTTCTTCACCCTCTACCTCTTGCCAAGTTGTTTTGGGTGTTTTCTTCACAAGTTTCATAACTTTGTGAAGTCGGAGCTTGAACTTGTGAAACCTCGACGTAGATCATCTTCGGCACGAAGCCGACGACCTTGCCCGCTCGTTTTTCCGATGAAGCCGACGATCGAGTCTAGGATTCAAGATGGACAGCGAGAGGGCGCCTACGTGGAGCTAAGGAAGTGGAGAACCGGATCTACAAAGGTTGTAGCCTCTCTCCTTTAGTTAAGTTGTTAACTAGATTCGTATATCGCCTAAATTTCTAGTCAACGATCCGTATTTGGGTTTGTCGGCACCCGTAAAATTTGAAAATGGCATGGTTGATGCCTTGTGAGACCTCTATAGTGTGTCTAGGAACCCTACAGTGGTATCAGAGCCTAGCTAGAGCCTTAGGCGATGCTTAGACGATGTTTGAAACCCGATCGAACCCGAAACCCTAACTTCTTCTTGCTCTCTGGACTTTTTCTAAAATCTGGGATTTTTCCATATAAAAAATGCTTTAAAAATTCAGCAGGGAATTCTAAGAATTACGGTGCAAATTTTTTCACATGAACAGTATATAATGCGGCGGAACCGCGGCATAAGCATGGCTTATGCGGCGGTTCCGCGGCCTGATGATGACGTCAGCCCTCCTCGTTTGCACAGTAACTCCTATTTAATTATGCTGAGTTTTCTGGTAATTTTTAAATTGACTCAAGAGTTGAGTATTCTGGGGTTGCATTGGGAATCGTAGATTCGATCGGATTGTTAAACTTCGTCTATGTGTTTTTCCGGATAACTTTAGAATATGTTAAAAAGTCCGAACGGATATAAATACCCAACTTTTCCCCTGCCAAAAAATTTCCAAGTGTTGGATTTTTCTATGGTTTAAGGACGTTCTGAGTAGTGCAAGTAACGCGATGGTCCCTCTAGAAGACAACAAACCTTAACTCGATTATGTGACCGTCTTGAACTGCCCTTTGAACCTTCGGGTTTGGGGCAGTACGGCGTGCCACATGTGAGGCGTTGGCTTGACCCTTCTACGGCTGGACCGTTGGTACTGAGGCATGAAGTGATTGTCTTTGAACCTATTTCATGTGTTGGACGGTTTCGGAAAAACTTGGGTGTTCGAATGTTCGATCGGAAAGTTTAATATCTTCCATTTATCCGGAATGGGATACAATAATTGGAATTCACAAACAGTTATGAGATAACTGAATGAATGATATAAATCTAGCGGTTTAGTTTCATTTGATATTGAAAAGAGTTTTCGATAATGAGACTAAAATGCGGGGTTTATAACTGTTAGGCATGTGATGTCTAAGTATTTCATTTTTATTAGGCATGCGATGTCAAAGAGGTTGCGGATTCCAATTGTTGTAGTTTTACACTTTCTTTTCTGTGACCGTAAGTGTAATATGTGATATCGCCGGTTTCGTTGCTATATGTCAACGACAATTGGGATGCGCATATTTACTTACGTTGATGACATGTGATGTTATGTGTTGCTGGATATGTTATATTGGATTGTCGTGTTTGAATAGCCGGGGGTTTTTATGTGAGATGAGTGTTTTTCATTTTCATTCATGTAAAAACTTGTATGTAATATTCTTTTATTGGGGCACTTCCAGGTTGCGGAAGTCGTCACCTTTTGTATATTATTTACTTTTCTGCACTAGGAAAGACCCAAGGAGGGGAGCACAAGTAACCGGGTTCTAGGGTCCAGTGGGAGACCATCTCGAGGAGTCGAGTCCGGGTCTCCTAACCCTAGAATTGGTAGGGTTACTTGCCGCTCTCGTAGGGGTCTAGGGGTGTGGGATTGGCTATTCATCACGACTGTGGAATCCGTGTTTTATACTGGCTCGTATTGAAAACACGGACGTCCTTGTATATCCAATGTTTCATATGTTTCTTCTGCTGCGATATCTGTGATGTGATCATGTGATGTTCTATGATAGATACAGTATATAGTATATATGATATATTATATAGACGTTACTTATGTTTTGCACCCGCGCTAGCGCTGCCCTGCTCTGCCGTTAGTTACCTAACCTAACGGTGCACGAGGGGACATCGAGGCGAATGCGGATGGCATAAGTGTACGTCGTATTTATCTGTGATGTTTAGGTACTTAAATGATGGGACTTCATTAATGTGATTAATGAAAGAAAAGAAATCAAAGATGTTGTAGAATCAAATTTTAAACAAAACAGGTAACTACAGTTCTTGCTTTGCATAGCGGTATATGTGATATATCCTGCACCTTATTCGATGAGAAAAGGACCGAGATCCCTTCACCGGGAGTGACTCCTTTAGCAATAACTGGCAGATGCTACATACTCGGTCTGCTTTTGATTGCTTCTATAGTTTCTGCTTTGCACAGTGATATATATGATATATCCCGCACCTCATTCGACGAGGAAAGGGCCGACGATCCCTTCACCGGGAGTGACCCCTTTAGCAAAACTAGAAAAGCTTCAAAATCACTCCATTTCAAAACATCATTTGATTTTACAACGATATCAAGTTCATTACGCTCATGGTTTTCAGAAAAACCTGTCGTAGCCCTCCGTCATTTCAGATAAGTACTAGTTAGTATTCGTGCTGCGGTTGTTTGGCATGCGTCAAGACGTAGTGTACGGTAGCTAACTAGTGCTTATCTGCTAGCATACGATGCGATTGGATTAGGGTATTCGCACGGCGTTGTTTGGCATGCGTCAAGGGTCGTGCGGGTGGGTTTAATTCAATCAAGAAATGTACGGGTTGAACTTGACTAGCGGACTATGGGTTGTTTGGCATGCGTCAAAGTCATAGCACGCTAGGGGCAAAATATTATCGGGAATTTCAAGTGTTGAAATTTGCAATGAGATTGCATACTTTCTATGAGATAGTTGGATCCCGATACCCACTGCGAGTAAGAGTTACTCCTGGGAGAGTTTTACACATTACAATTAGCCGATCAAGTAGGTGTCTAGAAAGGTGTCAACGGGGTTACGCCTCTGGGAAAACGAGGTTTACATTAATTAGGTTCGTGCGAAAGCACGGGGGACCTCCCTCAAAGTACCGACACTGGCCTGGCTGAAAGATTGGTGAACTTGTAGTGTGTAATTAATCCCGGCTAGTCTTTCCTTTTAGGGTTTGAAGGAAGATTTGATAAAAACCAGTGGGAGCCATCCTGATTAGATAAGATAATAACCAATCTGATCTTGCACGAGCTTACGCTAAAGTGTTTTCTTCTCTCTCTCTCCAGGTAGCGACCATTTCATGCCCTAATAAAGATAATAATATGGATGTATTGACCGAACCCGCATGTTATACTGTGCTGGGGAACGTTGGTTCCGTTCTTACCTATAAGAGTTATAGGACTGAACAGGATATAGGGGAATACCAGGATTCCCATGCCACCCGAATGAAGAAAGTACATGATGATGCATTTTCTTCGGGTGTGTTCGTTACAGAGAACTGTTTCTCCATTTGCCCTACGTCCTGGGTATTAGATACCGGGTCATGATCCCATATATGTAATCAGTTACATGGGCTTAGAAAAGGTAGAGAACTTGGAGAAGGTGATAAAGACATTAGAGTTGGAAATGGTGCAATTGTTGCAGCTAAGACTGTCGGGGAATATCACCTTGTATTACCAACTGGTAATACATTGGTTCTGAACGAATGCTATTACATGCCGAACCTGATATGCAACATTATATCGGTTTCTTTATTGAGTAAAGAGGGATATAATTTTGTATTACAGGACAATGTTATGAACATTTTCCGTAACCAAAAGTTGGTTGGATCAGGCACGTTGTGCAATGGCATTTATGTTCTAAATCAATCAACAGTTCTGAGCATAACTAACACACACAAAAGGAAGAGTTCTGAACTGAACGAATCCTTCTTGTGGCATTGTAGACTGGGTCACATCAATGCGACACGACTGGCTAAGTTGCATAAGGATGGATATTTGAATCCGTTTGAATTTTCATCTTATGACACTTGCCAGTTATGTCTCAAAGGCAAGATGACCAAAACTCCGTTTACAGGACACGGAGAAAGAGTTACTGAACTCTTAGGACTGATACATAGTGATGTATGCGGTCCTATGTCTACACATGCCAGGGATGGTTCTTCATACTTCATTACATTCACTGACGATCTCTCTAGGTTCGGGTATGTGTTCCTGATGAAACACAAATCAGAAGCTTTTGAGAAATTTAGAGAATATAAACAAGAAGTTGAGAACCAAACCGGAAAAAGTATTAAAATCCTTCGATCTGATCGAGGAGGTGAATACTTGAGCAATGAATTCCTGGACTTCGTAAAAGAGAATGGGATTCTCTCTCAGCTGACTCCTCCATATACACCACAGCACAACGGTGTATCTGAACGGAGAAACCACACCCTATTAGATATGGTGCGCTCAATGATGAGTACAGCTGAGTTACCTATTTCATTCTGGGGTTATGCGCTTGAGACAGCCATGGACCTATTGAATAGAGTTCCTACCAAATCAGTGCCTACCACTCCATATGAGATATGGAAAGGGAAGAGACCACATCTTAATTATGTTAAGATATGGGGTTGTCCAGCCTATGTCAAAAGACAAAATCCGGACAAACTCGAGGCAAGATCAGTCTTATGTATGTTTATAGGATATCCCAAAAATTCACAAGGGTATCTTCTACCATTCCGAGGAACAAAAGGTGTTTGTTTCTCGACATGCCACTTTCTTAGAAAAAAGTTTTCTTATGAAACAGATAAGTGGCATTGAGGTAGAACTGGAAGAGGTTCCAGCGACACAGACTACGATAGAAGATTTGGTTGAACCAGAAGATTCAGTAGCTCCCGACGAACCCCAGCCTCTCCGCCGATCTAGTAGGGTTCCTCGCCAACCTGAGAGATACTATGGTTTTCTCATGGATGGTGGGAGCGAGGATTGCATCATGGAGGATGATGACCCAACTAGCTTCGAGCAGGCCATCACGAGTAGGGACTCAGTGAAATGGCTGGATGCAATGCGGTCCGAGATGGAATCCATGTACACCAACAAAGTATGGACTTTGGATGTTGCTCCTGAAGGGGTAAAACCCATTGGGAGCAAGTGGATCTTCAAGAAGAAACTTGGTGTAGATGGGAAAGTGGAGACTTTCAAAGCTAGACTTGTAGCAAAGGGTTTTCGTCAAAGACCAGGTGTGGACTATGACGAAACCTTTTCTCCAGTGGCTATGCTTAAATCCATCCGGATCATGCTTGCCATCGCTGCATATCATGATTACGAAATCTGGCAAATGGATGTTAAGACCGCCTTTCTAAATGGTGATTTAGAAGAATGCGTGTACATGACTCAGCCAGAGGGCTTCGTAGACAGTGGGAGCAGCGGGAAGGTGTGCAAGCTGCTTAAATCCATTTATGGATTAAAGCAAGCATCATGGAGTTGGAACATCTGCTTTGACGTCGTTATCAAAGAGTTTGATTTCGTCAAAAACCCAGATGAACCTTGTATCTACAAGAAGGTGGTAGAGAGTAAGGTAGTCTTCCTCGTATTGTACGTAGACGACATACTCTTGATAGGAAATGATATTCCTATGCTGCAATCGGTCAAGCTCTTCTTATCACAAAGATTCTCAATGAAAGATCTTGGTGATGCCTCCTGCATATTGGGAATTAGGATCTATAGAGATAGATCCAAACGGATATTGGGATTGTCCCAATCCAGGTACATTGACACCATACTAAAAAGGTTTAGTATGGAAGATTCCAAGCATGGGAACTTGCCCACGATCTCTGGAGTCACTCACTCCAAAGAGATGTCTCCCAAGACTGATTTGGAGAGAGCTCGCATGCAAGGGATATCCTATGCTTCGGCTGTAAGCTCTATCATGTATGCGATGCTATGTACCAGACCCGATGTAGCATACTCACTAAGTATAGTGAGCAGGTATCAAGCTGATCTTGGAGAGAGTCACTGGACAGCTGTGAAGAGCATTCTCAAGTACTTACGAAGGACTAAAGAGATGCTCTTGGTGTATGGTAACGGAGAACTCCAAGTGGAGTCCTTTACCGATTCGAGCTTCCAGAGTGATAAGGACGACTCTAAGTCGCAGTCGGGATTTGTCTTTACCCTTTACGGAGGGGCGGTTAGCTGGAAGAGTTCCAAGCAGGAAACCGTGGCAGACTCGACGATGGAGGCTGAATACATCGCTGCCAACGATGCCGCTAAAGAGGCTGTCTGGATCAAGAAGTTCATTACTGAACTTGGTGTGGTTCCATCCATTGAGCATCCAATACCTTTGTATTGCGATAACAATGGAGCGGTAGCTTTGGCCAAGGAACCTAGGTCCCATCAGCGATCCAGGCATATTCTGAGGCGGTATCACCTGATCCGGGAGATAGTTGATCGCCGGGAGATTGAGGTCAGGAGGGTTGACACGAAGAACAACACGGCGGATCCACTCACGAAGGCCATTCCCCAGATACAGTTTGAGAGACTCTTCGGGATGCTCGGTATGCGATACTACAGCAGCTGGCCCTAGTGCAAGTGGGAGATTGTTAGTTGTATGTATGCCCTAGAGGCCAGTATTGTACAGATGATGTATATTATATTGGATGCTTGGACATATATAGAGATGACTTTCTTGCTCGATATGATAGTATGCTATCTGGTTACTCTTTATCTTAACATGTACACTTGTCTCTTTAAACTATCTTATAGTTACATGTTGATAAAGCCCTTAGGATGTGTACTTGACTACCTGGACTATGATGCAGATCATACTAGTGGGGACATGGTAGTCCATAAGTACATCCTTCAAGGTCCCTAGTCGTAGGTGTATCGAGACAGGGCATCGATATACCAGTGTAGACTAGCGTATACGCTTCTCGACCCATGAGATGGGCGATGGATGATCCCATATCCATTGGTGTTTGACATCAGAGATGGTATTCGGGTGCTCAGTGGAGACTGGGTATACTGGACGGACTCGCCGAGAACTCCTAGATGGTATTATACCTCACGTCAGATGGCAGTTCTCAGGTGACACTTGTGCAGGTTAGTCTGTAGACCCGAGATCGTCATAGAGTCTTGTGTGATTCCCACTGTGCTTTGATCTCCACCTTACCACGTCCATGAGGGCGTGCAAAACGGTGGTCTTTGGGCACAGTCCCGAGTCACATGGAGGCAATGAGCGATAGGAGGGGTTTCGTCTCTCCAGGTATTGGGGGTTGATGTTGCGCTGTGCTCGATTGGCCGTAACAGGGAAGTCCCTGGCCAGGGCTGATCAGAGATTTGCTGGTAAGTGTTACCAGTAGTTTCTCGACCCGTTATGAGCCTCACATCGGCACGACTTATCGGTTATTGGGGTCTGAAGTTTACCACCCCTAGACTTGATATGCGACATATCAGACGAACAGACCGGACTGTACGGTAAGTGTTACTGGTTGGATTCACAGGAGTGTGAGCGGGCTAGCTCGTCGATCTTTTGATCGCTCAATACCCGGATGGCCGTTACGTTTAGCAGACCGCTTGCGGCTTGTGGGTGCTTGATATGATCATCATCTGCTACCGGCGTATTGACGAGTCTTTAGAGTCCTACACAGAGGTTTCCTGGCTCAAGCGAAACGAAATAGGAGCACATATGAGATATGTGCGGGACCGAGAATAATGCGTGTATGTGATACCGTATTTCATTCTCGCGATGAATGTTTCGATTGGTTGTATGCGATATAACCTAGTTATCGAATCATTGATTCGATAAATCGATACATTGTATACTAGTCGGTTATGTGCGACATGACCGGATCATTGAATCAAGTGTTGATTTAATGATTTAATGTAAAATTGTATATTTGATATATTAATTTGCATTAACTAGTATTGGTTTATTTTAAAAGGATTTTCTCACTTGAAGTGCACATTGTATATGTGATATGCTTTTGTGTGCACTTGATTGTATCATGTTTGATGATGCATACTTACTTGGGTTTGTGCAAAGAATTAAACCATGGTTATGATAATGGTTAGGGTTTTGTGTTATTCATCTATTTATTTATCCATTCTTTATTTATTTAAATAGATAAAGGAAAAGAAAATGGTTTCTTTTTATCATGAAGCTTGTTGAAGCTTCATGAAGTTTTGACTAAAGAGACCATTTGTCTTCATGCTTAACCCTAACCATTCCCACTTACCATGGTCTATTCTCTACACTTAACCTTAGTTAGCTTATGATAAGTATTGATTTATTTTCATTTTAATTCAACACTTATCATATTCTAGCTTCATCTTCTTCTTCATCTTCAAAAGAAAAAGCTTGATGCCATCAATGGCAACTTGAGCTAAAGTGAGAGAAATCCAATTCTAAAGTGAACCCACCTCCTATTTCTTCACCCTCTACCTCTTGCCAAGTTGTTTTGGGTGTTTTCTTCACAAGTTTCACAACTTTGTGAAGTCGGAGCTTGAACTTGTGAAACCTCGACGTAGATCATCTTCGGCACGAAGCCGACGACCTTGCCCGCTCGTTTTTCCGATGAAGCCGACGATCGAGTCTAGGATTCAAGATGGACAGCGAGAGGGCGCCTACGTGGAGCTAAGGAAGTGGAGAACCGGATCTACAAAGGTTGTAGCCTCTCTCCTTTAGTTAAGTTGTTAACTAGATTCGTATATCGCCTAAATTTCTAGTCAACGATCCGTATTAGGGTTTCTCGGCACCCGTAAAATTTGAAAATGGCATGGTTGATGCCTTGTGAGACCTCTATAGTGTGCCTAGGAACCCTACAGAAAATTATAGTAAAGGTTTAAATAGTTTAATCTTGCTATTTAGTGATATTTGTAAATGCTAGTTTGGTAAAAAATTATAGTTTTGTGATAAAATGATATATATTGCTTACTTGGTTTTTCTAAAACATAATTGGGCGAGTTTAAAATTATGGAAGTGGTTTGGATAACTTAGTTAAGCTGTTTTAAGATGTTCGATATCGCTAGAATTGTGTTAGCTTTAGACTTGTGTTGTGAATGCGCTATCGGTACGATCAGGGTCTAGGCTTGGTGTTGTGTCGCTTTGCGTTCCTAACTAGGGTCGTGCCGATGTCGTTCGTGTCTTTGTATAGCTTTTGCTCTTGAGTTGGTTTCGTAGTGTCGTTACGCGCGTTAGCCACTTGACGAACACTTGAGAGTATGTTTGGAGTTGGTGCGTCGGTCAAACGTAGTTGGTACGTGTTATTAGTCGATTGCTAATATATACTTGTTATATTGTTATATGCTTTCAGGATCGCAGGCGGGGACTTCGGGCGCTGCGAAGGAGGGAAAGCGAGTTGTTGGCTTTATTTAGCCAGGATGGTTGGTGAGTATATTTAACATCTACAGGGGATCGCCCGCATGGCGTTATGCGTCTGGGCTAGATCAAATGACATGACTATTAGTTAGAAATATACGGATATTGATTGTGCATGTATACCTTTGTTGTTTATCTCATTTCCTTGAGTATGGACTTAGTATTAATGAGACACAACACTATTATTAACGGTTCATGTTTCACGAGCACTAATTGTATGCTGCACACACACCTTCAATAATTGCCATGACACACGCAACACCTATACATATGTGATAATGTATTGTTTAGGGACATAAGACATAATCCCTATTTACTTTTGTACATATGACATATAGCATACCTGTATACCTACATGCTTACACATATGCCTTGCTATGCACACATACTTACATATACACCGCGCATACATACTTACATGTATACTCACTTACCTAGTTAGGGCTACACATACCTATGTGGTACTGTTTTGTCATTGACATGGGGTCATTGATTCTTATGCGTTGGCGCATATGATAGGTAGTATCCCATTCCATGCCAACATGCTAGTTACCTATATACCCATATGGTATCGTACTATTTGTGACTGGTATATACACATATGAGACATAGCTACATGTACAGCTTGCATACCTACTTACACATATACCTAGAGGGTATTACATCATTATTGATAGGTAGATACACATATCTTGCAAAAATCGACATGGTTACGCATACCTGGCTATAGCTACATGTTCACCTTTATTTGATGTTGTATGGACTTGGAGGAAATTAGGAACCACATGATATATATATATTAACTTGTTGCAGTTAAATAGCGGTTTTTCCTTTATATGCTCATATTACTGTTTCATGTTGCATATATTACATTCATGGATTTCATATTATGTTCTCTGATATTCTTACTCCTGAGTATATATAACAGTGGAATGGGACGCTGTTATACATGCCTATATATATATATATATTAATGGAATGAGACGCTAATATATATGTATTGATTCATGCATTTATACTTATTCATTACTTGATGTTTTCTGGATTTGAGGACCGTGGTTGTTTCATGAAATTATGCATTATTTGAATAACCCGGTTTCTCTAGATATGATATTTCAGCGTCCACCATGAGATTTCTCGGTTCTGAGATGGTGATATATACTCGATGCGAGGAGTGCAGTGGGCCGTGTGCGGGTACATGGTGGAGCCCGGTACGGTTCCCCTCGGCAAGATGGTCGACAGTACATACCGATGAGCCTAGAAGGTGGGAAAGTACCTACCGGTGACAGTACCTTTGACTCGACGGGTATCTTGGGGATACAGGCCAGGGTCATGTACGTATGGATACGTACCTATCAGGGGGCCAGTCGTGGTGACAGTACCTAATAGATCAGTATTTATGTGTCGATGCTAGACACTTGTTTTATGATGTTTTTGGGTGTCGATATTGGACACTCACTTTATATGAAACTTACTCGATACTGGATATTGGATATATGAGATATACTTGATATTGTACATTCAGAATATATGAGATTTACTTGACACTGTACATTCAGGATATATGAGATTTACTTGATATTGTACGTTCAGGATATATGAGATATACTTGATATTGTACATTCAGGATATACGAGACTTACAGGATATGAGAGCCAATTTGGGGGCTGATTTGAGAAAATTTGGGATTTAGATCGTCTTGATGGACGTTAGTCCTGTCACGAGGTTAGGATTCCGTAAGAATGACATGTTTTATTCCATGCTCCTCATTTATGTTATATGCATTGCTTCATGTATTAGTAATACCTGATAGAGTATCTTTCATGACTGTTGCATATATATGTTGTCATATTATTGCTTCATGTATTAGTTGTACCTTCTAGAGTACCTTTCATGACTGTTGTATACATATGACCATTTATTGCTATCCGCTTGCATGTATTAGATTCGCGATGGACGTGCATACTTGCGATTACCTGCATATGTTATTTACTATTCACGAGTTGGCAACCCACCCCCGTTGTGCCACAGTATTTTGCAGGTAGTCCCTCAGGGCAGTCGTGACAGGCTTTTCATCTTTCGTATCATCTTTCGCAGTGGATACCGCTACGTCTGACTGTGTACAGTTTTGCTATAGGCGGGTTTTACGGTTATCCGATGTTGCTTATTATACATTCGTTGTATCCTGTACTCTCCATCTACCACTTTCATATGTATGACTTAGAAACTTGATGTGAGAACGATATAGTATATTTTGGTGACTTGGATGTCTTTTATACAGTTTTTACTTATATCGTCTTTTATTTCTTCACTACGGCGTCGTATATCTGTTGTGGTGGTTGTTTTCCGCCGTTGGGCATGAATTTGCTCCCGTTGGGGATGCTTTTCTTTATATTTATGTTGTACCCATTTTTAGGGTTAGTTTTTACAAAGGAGGTGCTGCCAAAATTTTTAAGAAAGTAAAGTTGGACTTTAAAGAATTTGGTTTGAGATTTCAAAAGTTTTGAAAATGTTATTATCACTTACTACTTTTGATGGTTTAGATTGCTGGGTTTTCAGCTTACTTAAATTACGTTACGCCTGTAGACGTTGCGTAGTTTAAGGGTCGTCACGTGCCAATTTCGGCTCGTGACATGGATTCTTTCAATGAGTGACTACCTCATCATTGATGGGGCGTTACCTTGATTTTGTGGGGGCCTTTGTCCCTTTCTCTTTGAACTATGACGCAGTACTATTTTAGTTGTAAAAGAATATTGTGTCGATAATTAACCCCTCCTTTTTTGTGTGCAGGTACTATGGCTTTCGATTCCTCCTTTTCCTTTGTTCGCTCGGAGAGTGCTTTTGCCGACGCACCTACAGATCGGGAAGTCTTCGCACTTATTCAGGACCATGACCCGGAGCAAAAGTCTTTTCATTTATGGGGGTCATGGTACAGTCAAATTATCTAGAGTCGGTGCAGTTTTACTTGCGTAGCGCCTTCAGAACCGATCCCGGCGATCCATTATGCCGATTCGCCGCCGGTAACTTACGCAGTAGAAGAGGTCAACTGGATCTCAGAAGGTCGTCTTCAGCCTTCCATGGCATCAATACCAGTGCGGTCGACGATGGCCTTGGACATTTTAAGGCAACGTATATGCCATGGAGAGTCACGTCCTTAGGGGCAGGTTTACATGATAAGAATGACTCCCCGTCATTCGACTGGCTATCCGCAGTGGGCTCGATATATCCTGTCGGCCAAGAAATTGTTGTTGCTGAAGACCGGGCTGTATCCCATGATCTATGCGTCCCTCTTTCACTACCATACTCCTCATGTGTGGTGGGTCAAATCTTTCCTGGAACAATGGAACATCCCGACCCACACCTTTCTCTTATCAGATCGAGAGGTTTCAATCTTATTGGAGGAGTTTGCGGAGATATCCAGATTACCCGTCATAGGGGAACATTATGAAAAGATACTTCCCCCGACGAGTATATCTTTGCCACCAAATCAGTGGTGATTGGTCTTACCCTAGAGAATGCCATTCAACACAAGTTTCCAAGCTTGATTAAGGTTTTGAACATATACGAGAGCTTATTCCTGGAGTCGGGCGGGCACAGAGTTGGCTTTACAGATTTCATCGCCCGCTTCCTTCGTCCGCAGGCTTTGCCGAAGGAAGCTGCCAAGTTCGCCAAGCTTGATGATCCATTCGGATTTGGCTTGGACAAACTACCGACCGCAGAAGAAAACTTAAAGCAGTTTTTTTCTGGATACTCCGATCGTTTCCTTCACAGAGGTCGCTGCTCCTGACATTGATGAGGAGACATTCTTCCTGGGGTTCATTAGCCTGTGGTTGAGCTGGTTCACACTCCCGATGAATCCTCGTTATATGAGGTCGTCTGTCTTTTATCCAGCTCACCGTATTGCGATAGGGACACGCTTGGCCGTTGGGGTTGCTGGTTTGGCTCACTTATACCATGGCTTGAGTCTAGCTGCTGACACTACTCAGCTGGGTCTGAAGCCCGTCAATCTCCCACTGCATTACTTCACCTGATGAATTGTGATGCATGTATTGGATGCCTTTAGGGTACATAAACGACCCAAATTTTACGAGGGATACAATTTTCCTCGGGTCATGCACTTAGTCGATGCTTTTTCACCCGATCTGACACAACGGGAGGCTCGGCGACTGCTTCTTCGCCCGCGCATGGTCGGGGATAACATGACCTTCGTTGATAAAGTCCTGACCATCGGCAAAGAATCTTTAACAGCGATCCAGCCGCTGCATGATGTTTTAAAGGATGGAGCTTCTGTGTTAAGGGCTCGTGAGATCGTCCATCTATATTCTATCAGGCCAGGTTTCCTGGTATTCAAACAAAATGCCTCGGTTTTATTTATGAGATATAACCCACACCGCTTTGCTCAGCAATTGGGTTACAACCAAGGGGTTCCTCTCGAGGCGTTCATCGTGGACCCGGTTACTATTGAGGAAGGTGTTCGTAACGCGACGCATCACTTCATGCGTCAAAATACGGGGTCTCACTTCCTTGTCAGTGAGCCTGGTTATACTCCAAGGGCATCGAATGCTTACGTTGCTTGGTACCAACATGCAACGGGTGCTATCATTAGGGAGGAGAGGCTGCTGCTGCTTGACCATAAGGATGTCGTTCCCGCTAGTAATCCAGTGGTCCCGCTGAAGCGACGGACAATCGTTCTTCCTTCTTTAAGAGATATCGCTACGGCTGTAATCCCATGAGCTTTTCCTGATAGGCTTCGACCGGATGTTCCTGCGACTGCGGTAGCCATGGCATCCCCGGAGTCGGGCATTGGTTCGAAGATTGGGACTCGCCATCTGAAGAGACCCGTCAAGCGAAAACTCTTATCATTGGTTGTTGGTGCCAGCTCGCAGAAGAGAAAAAATCCTTATTTTCTGCTGATGTCGTATTCGTCCAGGAGCCCCATGTCCCCTATAGCGAGTGCTTGTGCGGGTATGGAACCAATGTCGGTCTGTTCGATGCACCTGTGACTGATACCGATCTTCAGGCTGCTATTGAAGCTTCCAAGCGACTGGCCCGTGAACAGGCGGCGCTAGCCTCTATTGCGGAGTCCGGTATACTTCATTTATACTCTCCTGTATATATCCCCTCCTTTTTTTGAATTTATTATACTTTACTAACGCTCTCTTCCTTAATAGGTATTTCTGCTGAAGAGGCTCTTTTGGCTTCCCTCAAGACGTTGGAAGAGGAGGAGAGGCTCCGCGCCTCCTTGGGCCTTGGTATGATTCGCTTCACTACACCTTTATATTTTTAGTTCCTTTTATTTATGATCTGGCCCTTTTCTTTATCCTATTACAGGAACCACCATAACCCAAGCTGTTCCGAATGTAGTGCCAACCCTGGGTGGTGATGTAGAAAAGCTTTCAGAGCTATCGGCTACGGCTGAAGCCTTCCCAAGGCCACCACAGGAGGTGTTGCTGAAGCAGCCGATGATGGATGCCACAGCGGATCCGGAGGCCGAGCTCGATTTGGACGATGATGTCCCCTTATCAGAAGTTTTGAGGTGATCGGCTCATACAGCCCAAGCTGAGAGGAAGCGTAGAAAGCATGCTGCAAGGGAATGTCAGGCTCTCTTGTCTGTTGGCATGGGTTCGAGTAATGCTCAACCCTATAGCGTTCTCATGGTGGACGTTCCTTCTGCCCTGTCTACTGCCAATAGACAGGTTACGCATGCGGCCCGAGAAGATATTGAACGACTACTTCAAGGTAGAACAACGCACGGTTTTTAGTAACAGCCTTTTTCTTGCATCATAACACACGCATTTCTTAACAGGGCCAAATTTAGGTGAAGACGTGGCAAGTGAAGTGTCGGCGACTAAAGAGCCTGAAGTGGCCAACCTTTCTCTGGAATCTAGGATCGATCCGACTGTCGCTTCTTCTCCCTGTGGATCCTTATATCAGCGGGGGATGCAAGCATTACGACGGCCCTTATCAAGTCAGGGGATGAAGGTGTGGGTGTTGAATCCACTTTCCCAATAGAAATCGAGAAAGCCGTCACAACTGGTGACGCTTCAGGCACTGTCTCAGTTTGTGCTCTGTCGGGTATTCCTTGAGTTATTATCTTTGAGTTTTTAATCCTACTAGAAATCTAATGATATCTCCTTTATTCTGAGTATAGGCGCGGTAGACCCTGATGCTGTACTGACTGAAGAATTGCCGCCCGTCATTGCTCTGACTGCCATGGTTCCACCCCTTTCTTCTGCGTATCTCCGAACTCTGGAAGGTGAAGATTTCTCATTTCTTTGCTTCAGTGTGGATACCATTTTCCTGCATTAACCATATATTGTCGCAATCCTGCATGAGTGCTCTTTGATCACTTACACCATGTGTTAAGCCCGCATTTTGCCTTCCAGTCGGAATTCGTTCCACCTTCCGGCATTGGTTAGTATACTCCTCGCTTAGTATTTCTTGTTTCCATGAGTAAGCTTTCTGTTGCTAAGCTTTCTTCGTATTGAACACAGTATCATGGCTCGAGGGAGGGAGCGAAGGAATAGCCGAGCCTCCTATGCTCCCTGTCGTGCTACTTTCAACAGCTGGTACGGTAGATCTTGTCCATCGGCTTTTTTATCTTTCAAGTTGAAATCTGACCCTTATTCGTGCGCGATTTGTTTTGCAGCAACTATTCCGGCTTCGGTCCCTTTTGAGTCTCGCATTCCCATGCCTACGGGATCTTTTTCTAAGCGCCAATCTTCCAGGGGCGCTGTGACTAGAAGGCGGATGTTAAGCGAATTTATCGAAGATCTTGATGCCGATGCTCTCATCTTTGCTGCAGATTTCGCTGACGAAGTCAATCCTATACCGGCGACACTTGTGAATTTCCACAACGAAGATTTCGTCGGATTTTGGGTCGACTATTGTAAGAGGATCAAAGCTTGTCTGCATGAGATCGAGCTCAAGAGTCTCGCTCCTGAAGTATTGACCTTGAAGGCTCAGTGGGTCGCGTGGATCAAGCAAAGTGCCGATTTCATTCAATATTTTGAATAAAAGTTGACCCTGAAGCGAAAGGAGCATGAGACGGCATCTGGCGAATCCATCAAATTGCGTGCCCAGATCAAGGCGAATGCCGCGCAGCTGCAAGTCATTTTCGAAAACCTCCAACAATGTATTTCTGACGGCCTAGTGCTGAGCCGGAAACTTGACTTTACCGAGTGGGGCATGCAAGATTACGAGTTGCCAAGCAAGAAATCGCTGAGAATCTTTCATCAAGCTTGCAACAACGGGCTCAAATTGAAGCGGGGCTGGCCGCAGTAGTAGCATGCGAGGAGGAGCTGCGGGGAACGCGTGAGCGGGTTTCCAATTTGTTGAAAGCCCCGCCTTCTTAACAATTGTAATTGTATTCCCCCTTTTGTATTAATCGTGTCTTTTAAAGACTTTGATTCGTGAATAAGAATATACATTTTTTTTTTGCATGCGCTTATCTGTGTTTTGATGTCTTAATGTGGAGCTAATTAGTTTACTTACTCGTTTCGGAGTCCGTAGTTTATTCACTCGTTTCGGAGTCCCTAGTTTATGTACTCATTTCGGAGTTTTTAGTTTATTCACTCGTTTCGGAGCTTCTAGGTTATGGACTCATTTCACAGTTTGTTTAGTTTATGGACTCATTTCGGATTTTGTTTAGTTTACCTCCCTTGGGTTTACAGGCAAACTTATCATAATGTTATATATAGATAACCCTTGCTTTTTGCGACAGAGGTCCATTAGGTTTTGTGGTACTAGGGCTTTGGTCCGCGGTACAGTCGTGTTGGCTGATGTTTTCCTCGATATGCGGTCTTTAAGCCGTTGTTCGAGTAGCCCCGTGTCTGTCATGTCTCTGATCCTTTCGGAAGATGGACAAGACGTCTTCAAGTAATCTCCTCAGGCTATATGACCGTCGGAAGAACAAGCGTTAGGAATTTGCCATGTCTCTTTTTACTTGAGGTTAGGCTCAATTTTTAGCCCCAATGAGCCATAACCACTCCGCGCTGGTGTGGGATGATCCCTGATAGTCATTTAGGCTTTATATAAGTTTCCGTCGAGACCCTGAAGCTAGGAATTTTCCATTGCTTCATTTTCGTTTGTCGATGCCATGTTGTTTCTTTGCTGAAGTATGGTAGACATCTGTTGGACCTCTATGCTGTATGTATTGCAGTTGAAGTCCAGAGCTAGGAATATGCCTTTGCTCTAATTTGATTTGGCTCGTTGGAGCTTTTGACGACGTCGCGTCTGCACCCTGATGGAATGAGAGGGATCGCCGAGGTAGTTTTTAGGTTGTATATGAACCGTCAATACTTGGAGCTAGGAGTTTGCCGTTGCTCCATCTTGTTTTGGCTATTTGGAGCCTTTGTTGACATTGCGTCTGCTGTAATGAGAAGAATGTCGAGCTGGAGCCGGGATTTTGTCGTCACTCCTTTTTTATTTGGCTCATTGGAGTCTTTGTTGACACTGCATTTGCACCCTGATAGAATGAGAAGGTACGCCGGAGGAGTCTTTAGGTTGTATGTGAACCGTCAAGACTTGGATTTAGGAATTTGCCATGGCTCTGTTTTGTTTCAACCTTTGGGCTTTTGTTGACGTTGCATCTGCATCCTGATGGAATGAGAAGGAATGCCGGGATTGTCTCTAGGTTGTATATGAACCGTCAAGACTTGGAGCTAGGAATTTGCCATGGCTCCTTTTTGTTCGACCCTTGGGTCTTTGTTGACGCCGCGTCTGCACTGAGAAAGAACGTAAGGCTGATCTCTAGGCTGTAGATATTGCCATCAAGATCTGGCTCTCCCTTTGACGGAGCCTGTTGAGAAAACACGGTACCCCTTTTCATTTGTGCCCATAGATTGTATACAGGGGTCAGTGTAGATTCACCTGCAGGGCAAAGAAAATTTCCTTTTATTTTATTTTATTTTTGATTTCCGCGATGCTCTATCTTTTCAGCTTTTCATATCGCAAAACTCGCGATTGCCCAATCATTTTGGCTTTTTATCCGCGGTGCCCAATCATTTCGGCTATATCGTTTTTTTTTTGCTCGCTATTTTTTATTGCGAGTTGTCCAAACATTTCGGCTGTTTCATATGCATATATTTTTTTGCTCGCTGATTTTTATTGTGAGTTGCCCTATCATTTCGGCTATTTCATGTGCATTTTTTTTTGCTCGCTAATTTTTTATTGCGAGTTTGGAATCTAATACCAACTTTGGCATCAGCATCGCTACCACTGGAATATTGCCAGGAGCGAATCATCATGTGCCTTTGTCGATTTGAACAAAGATGGCTTAGTAAACAGGGTTAGGATCCTGTCGACTAAGACTTTTCGACTTTATGAGCTGTAAGGGTCTCATAAAGTTATTTCTCCATACGAGTCGTGAGGATCTCGTAGGTGTATTTTCTCCTTAGGAATCGTGGGGATTCCTAAGTGTGTGTTCTCCCTTGCAAGTCGTAAGGATCTTGCAAGAGTGTTTTCTCCTTATAAGTCGAGAGGGCTTATAAGTGTCGCTCACCATATGGGGACATTTCGCGCCATTGGTGGAACTAGGTGATGGCTATATTTATTTGTGCCCTTGGATTGTATAAAAGGGCCAATATTGGACCGCCTGTAGGGCAACTTGGGGAATGTGATGGCTTAAGAACATATTTGGATCCCTGTAGCTTAAGGCTTTTAAATCCCATGATTCGTGATGGTCTCATAGGGGGAGTTCTCCTTACGAGTCGAGAGGATCTCGTAAGTGAAAATTTTACGAGATTGTGCCCTTCCGGGTTTTCACAAACTCGCCGGTAGCACTGCTATTTTTACTCGTGGCGCACATTCGGGTTTTCATCCGTGCCCATTTTGCTTATGGACATACCATTTTTTAACGAGATCGCGCCCTTCCGGGTTTTCACAAACTCACCGGTAGCCCTGCTGTTTTTACTCACAGCGCCCTTTCGGGTTTTCATCCGTGCCCATTTTGCTTGTGGACATACCCTTTTTTCTGACCCGTCTGTTTGCCAATAGGACTTAGGGGTGACTTCACCGCTGGAGTAACTGTGTAGCCAGTGGGGCTTGAGTTGCAATCTTCACCGTTGGGGCTTCGATTGCAATGTAGATCTCAAGGAAGCATATCACCGTTTTGGAGGCGACATGCTAGATTAGGGACATCTCGGTCCGTTATCGCCGTGTTTGAGGCAGATAATTTCTAGTTTAAGGACTTCTCGGTCCAATGTCGCCATGTTTGAGGCGAATTTTTGGTTTAAGGACATCTCGGTCCGTTATCGCCATGTTTGAAGCGCCGTTTAGTGTAAGGACATCTCGATCCGTAATCGCCATTTTTGAGGCGATGGAGATTCTTTGCATACTACTCTCAGAGTTTTTGACTCAGGAAGGTAGCGAGCAGACACGAGCGTCATCATCTATCAATGACCTAAGTCATGACTCGACAAGCGTAGTATTTTTTGAGGAATCGATTGTTTATTAGGCTGAAAGGTCTTTCGCCATGTATATCCATGAGCAGGTAGGTTCTACCTTGATAGACTTTGTCTATGATATACGGGCCTTCATAGTTCGGCTCGAAATTCCCCCATTTTGCATGGTTGAGGATCATAGGTCTTTTGACAACTAGCATGAGTTCGCCTTGGCGGAATGTTCTCGGCCTGGTCAGTTTTTCATATGACCGCGTCATCCTTGCCTTATAAGCCTCTAGGTTCTGCTGTGCTATAAGGCGAGTTTCGTCGAGGGCATCGAGCTCCTCAAGCCGGAGAAGAGCGCTTTCTTCATCTATCAGCTCGTATCGAACCACTACTCGAAGAGAAGGGAGTTCTATTTCCAGAGGAAGCACTGCTTCTGTGCCGAATACTAATGCGTATGGGTCGTATTTGTCACGACCCAAAGTTCGGCCCGTGTCCGGCACTTAAACATGTGACGTCTACAGGCGTAACGCGATTAAGTAAGCCGAAACCCAAAAATCAAAACCATAAAAAGTATAAAGTGTTTGAAACATTATTAGAATATTTGTTAAAACATTTAGAAAACTTTAAGTTGTTTAGTACAATTCTTTAAAGTTCAAGTTATTATTTTAAAAATTTTGGTAGCATTTCCTTTGTAAAAACTAGCCCCAAAATCGAGTACAAGGCAATATATGAGTAAATGATGTACAAAAAGAAATAAGCATCCCAAACGGGAGCAATCATGCCCAACGGCAGAAACAGCCACCACAATGATAATATACGACGCCGTAGCGAAGAATGGGTAAAATAAATGAAGACAACATAAAATATAAAACTGCATAAATAAAGTCGGCTCACAACGAGCTCGACACCAGAGTACAATAATATACATCGTCCTCACAACTGGTCTCTAAGTCCATACATAAGTAGTAGATGGAGAGTACTGGATACAATGATGTATACAACTGGAAAATAAACAGATACCGCATAAAAACCCACCTATCAGCAAAATGGCTAGTATGCCAACCGCAGTGGTATCTGTGACAAAAGATGTAAGGAAGCAGCCTGCCGCGACTACTCCGAGGGGCAAGCTGCAAACACTGTGGCACAACGGGGGGTGAGTTGCCAACTCGTGAATAGTAGATAACATATAAAGGTAATCGCGAGTATGCACGTGCTGCGATACTCTAACCTATGCCAACAGATAACATCTATATGATGAACTGGATGCTCAAATCATGCAATAAATGCGATCTAATAACATCTCTATGTTATGAGCAGGGTATGCAATAGTCGTGCATGTCATATGTACTCTGTCATGTACTACAGATACAGGAAGAGGTGTGTGATACTAAATACTGAGCATGGGAATAAATAATATCTACACGGAATGTCAACGTGGATGAAATAGTCGGTGTCCAACAATATACCGAAATCCCAGTAAAACTCAAGCGCCGTCATCCTCATCGGCCCTCAAATCCTGTAAATCTCATAAAATCGTGAGTGCCCAACATCGGCATCCAAAATATCAAGAAATACTCGTGTCCAGCATCGACACGCAAATCCTCATATACCGAGCTCCGTCAGTCCGGATCAGCCCACGGGCTCCGTCTGCAGTATCGACCATTGGCCCTGGCAGTACGAGTCGTCCCGTATCCATCTATCGACTCTGGTCAGTATCCTCCAGATAACCGCCAGGTCCAACCAATCACCGGTAGGTAGTAGTCCCTCTGCCAGGCTCACCGTCTGTATACACAGCATCCCTTTCTTGCCCCGGGGTACCATACCGGGTCCACCATGTACCCGCAATCGGCCTTGTCCAGCTCCTCGATTCGGGTTCACATGTCACACGTCTCAGAACCGAGAAAACGCATGGTGGATGCACTGAAATATCATATCAAGAGAAACCGGGTTTTTAAACTGTGCGTATTTTCTTAAAATAATACTCCGGTTCCTAAATACAGAAATCTCATAAATCCAAACTCAATGCGTAAATCCATGCAATGTGTCGTATGACACTAAGAGTAAAAGAAAGAGAAAACCGCTCTTTTAAAAGATCCAGTTTTGAAATATCCCATGCATCACTTAGTTTTAAAATCATGTCAATGCCATCCATGTATGTAACATATGTATGTATATAGGTATGGATGTGCGAATGGATATATATACGCAATGTGAGTGTAGCAGTATACATGCGCACTAATATAGGTATACGATGTATATGTGCACAAGAGTAAATATATCAAGATATGTATGCACTAAGATGAATATAAGGGTGCATGTGCGCAGGTAGTGGTATATCGGTAAAGGCGTGCACAAAAGTGAATATACAGGGTGCATGGTATGAATATAAATATATGCATCAATATGCGGCAAATCATGACGATATAAAATTCGTAGTAGTCCTATAATGTGAGTGTCATGGCAGTCACTAACGGTGTGAGTGTAACATAAAAATAGTGCCCGTGCAGCTTGAACCGTTAGTGATAGTGCAGTGTTCTATATTACCAATTCTACATGCAATAAGAGATGGTATGCTACTATAGTGTGTGTGTGTGTGTGTGTGTGTGTCTATATATATATATATATATATATACACACGAACACATGCAATCTAAAATATCCTATAACGCCCGGACGCTTAACGCCATACAGGCGATTTTCCCGTAGATGTTAAATCTACTCACCTGGTCGCGTGCTACACGTAGCCGACCACTTGCTTCCCTTTCTTGGCGGCGTCCGACGTACCTGCCTGCGAACCTGGAATTTACACAAAGAATCCATATATAAGCAAATATCTCGTAAAACGCGATATCGAAACAAAACGAGAAACTCGCGTCGCGAATTAACGCGCGTGTGTTTGATACGCTGAAACGTGTGTATACGCGTCTAAAACTAACCCGACACGTCGCGACACGTTGGATCACAGAACCCACTCACGTATCGCGCGTATCGCGCGAACTAAACGTACTTGAAAAACGATATATTGCCCCAGATTTTACCCAGGTTAAAACTTACAAAATTGCATATACCATAAGTCTTAGAATAGCAGCAGACACCTACAGAACAAAACCCAACACTTATCTCCCAAGTCTGGCTGCAATTTGCGGCCAGAAGGATTATTCCGGCGGCCTAAAAGTGGGGTGGGGGTCTCATCCTCTGGTGGTGTGGTCAGGGTCTCCCAAGTAGGCTACAGTCAACTCAGATTTTATCTGAAGTGCCCGGGTCTATAGCAGATCACAGAAAGCCAAGATTTTGTTTAAAAAGGTTAAATTTTGCACAAATTGAAAACTTAGGGTATTTTAGTGCAATCTGGGTTTTACCTAGGTTTACATGGCCTTAATAACACTTAATTAGGCTAGTCTAACCAATACTAACTTTACTTAAGCAAAGTTCACACTAATCACCACATATAGCACTAAAAACGCATAATTATCGCTAATTGAAGCTATATCGACACAAACTAAGCAAACTAAGAAGTTAGGCTCGGAGATTATACCTCACTCGACCCTACGATGCAGGAGAAGGAGAAGAAGAGGAAGGGAAGGAGGTGCTGCAGTTGCTGGAGCTGCTGCTGTGCTGCTAAAGCTGTTGCTGTTGCTGCTGCTCACTGCTGCTGCCTACTTGCTGCTGCTGCTTGTGCTGGGGCTGCTACTGCTTCAGCTGATGAGTGTGTGTGTGTGTATCAGTGAGTGAGAGTGAGAGAGATGTGAGAAATAATGTGAGTCAAGAAATGATAACACCCAATGTCAAACCCTTCCTCTCTCTCTCTTCATTAAATGTAGGCATGGCAAGGCCATCATGACATTTTTCTCTCTCTCTCCCCCTCCAAGTCAACCATATTCAAAAAAAAATTCTATTTTCCTTTTTAAAAAAAACACACACTTAATTAAAAACCCCATAACTTAATTTCCATGTTTTTAACCCACCATGGTTGCTAATCATGGTTTAACCCCCATTTTTAACCCTAGTTTACATGCATAAGTGTGTGCAAGCCTAGGAAAAATCTAATAAAATATTCATTAAATTTGGAAAAATATTTGAAAATCAATTTGGTAAACTTTTTATTTAAAATCATATATTAACATATAGTTAGCCACCAAACACATCCTAAGGCGTTACAATCTTTCCCCCTTAAAGAAATTCATCCCCGAATTTAAAATATAAAGCTACGTATACCTTCAAAGAGATGAGGGAACTTCTTCCGCATCTCGCCCTCGGCCTCCCAAGTGATCTCTTCACCATTCGGGCTGCACCAAAGCACCTTCACTGATGGCAAGACCTTCGATATAAGTTTCTTCACCTGTTGGTCCAATATCACGACTGGCTGCTCGGTGAATGAAAGATCACGCTCGAGCTGAACGATCTGATGCTGAATCATGTGCGAAGGGTCATGTAGGTATCTACGAAGTATCGACACGTAGAACACGGGGTGAACATCTGGGGAGTCGGGTGGAAGAGCCAAACGATATGCTACTGCGCCCACACGCTCGAGGATCTCGAAGGGACCTATGAATCTGGGGCTAAGCTTCCCCTTCCGTCCAAACCTCATCACTCCCTTCATCGGAGAGACCCTCAGAAAAACGTGATCTCCAACTGCGAACTCTAATCTGCAGCGGCGCCTGTTAGCATATGATCTCTGCCTGCTCTGAGCTGTCCTCATCCTGTCTCGAATCAGCTGTATCTTCTCGGTCGTCTCTTGTACGAGCTGTGGCCCCAAGATACTACTCTTACTGAGCTCTGTCCAACAGACGGGCGATTTACATCTCCTCCCATACAAAGCCTCGAAAGGTACCATCTGAATAGTATCCTGGAAACTATTGTTGTAGGAGAACTTCACCAAGGGTAAATGATGATCCCAACTACCACCAAAGTCTAAAACACACGCTCGGAGCATGTCCTCGAGAGTCTGAATAGTCCACTCTGACTGGCCGTCGGTCTGCGGATGAAATGCTGTGCTGAAACTCAAGCGGGTGCCCAAAGCCTCCTGAATCCTCTGCCATAGTTGGCTGGTAAACTGGGTGCCTCTGTCGGACACGATACACGTTGGGACTCCATGCAGTCGTACTATCTCGTCGATGTATATCTGGGCATACTGAGCAAATCTGAAATTTGTCTTCACCGGCAGGAAGTGAGCCGCTTTCGTCAAACGATCCACGTTCACCCAAATAGAGTCATACCCTCGCCTAGTCCTAGGTAGACCCACAACGAAATCCATCGAAATCTGTTCCCATTTCCACTCCGGAATGGATAACGGCTGTAGCTCACCCGCGGGCCTCTAGTGCTCGGCCTTGACTTGCTGGCAAGTCAGGCATCTCGATACGAACTCCGCGATGTCCCTCTACATTCCGTCCCACCAGTAAACATCTCTCATATCATGGTACATCTTGGTGGAACCCGGATGAACACTGTACACCGATCGATGTGCCTCCTCAAGAATCTCACGCCGCAATCCCTCAGCATCTGGTACGCACAGTCTAGTCCTAAATCGCAGTATCCCCTGATCATCGATCACGAACTCGGAAAATTTGCCATGTCCAATCTGCGCCATGATCTCTGAACATTGGTCATCACTCTGCTGTGCCTCATGTATACGGTCAAGCAACTGTGGGCGTGCACGAACATGCGCAAGCTGTCCCCCGATCGGCGTGAACTCGAACTGCACTCGGCTGTCGCATAATATCTGCCAATCTGCCGACGACTGCCTCTGCACTGCGCTCAAACAAGATAGACTGCCCCCGGGCCTCCTGCTCAAAGAATCCGCCACTATATTTGCCTTGCCCGGGTGATACAAGATCTCGCAATCATAGTCCTTCACTAGTTCCATCCAACGGCGCTGTCGGAGATTCAGGTCTCGCTGCTGAAATATATACTTTAAGCTCTTGTGATCAATGAATATCTGGCACGACTTGCCGTATAGGTAATGTCGCCAGATCTTAAGTGCAAAGACCACTGCGGCCATCTCCAAATCTTGAGTAGGGTAGTTCTGTTCATGTCTCTTCAGCTGTCGTGAAGCATACGCGATCACCCTGTCATGCTGCATCAATACGCACCCTAGCCCCACTCGTGAAGCGTCACAATAGACCACAAATCCGCCTGATCCTGAAGGCAATGATAACACTGGCGCCGTAGTCAAACGAGTCCGCAACTGCTGAAAGCTGTGCTTGCACTCCTCCGTCCAATCGAAAGGAACTCCCTTCCGGGTCAACCCGGTCAAAGGTGCAGCAATACGGGAGAAATCCTGTACAAATCGCCTGTAGTAACCGGCCAATCCTAGAAAACTGTGTATCTTAGTAACGGATGTAGGCCTGGGCCAACTCTGAACGGCCTCGATCTTCCTCGGGTCTACACATATACCATCCCGTGTAATCACGTGGCCCAAGAAGTCTACGCTGTCAAGCCAGAATGCACACTTGGAGAATTTTGCAAAAAGCTGATGCTCCCTCAAGGTCTGCAGTGTGATCCGCAGGTGCTGCTCGTGCTCCTCTCTGCTCCGGGAATACACCAATATATTGTCAATGAATACGATGATGAACAAGTCCAAATACAGCCTGAATATACGGTTCATCAAGTCCATGAATGCTGCTGGTGCGTTGGTGAGTCCGAACGACATCACCAGAAACTCATAATGGCCATAGCGCGTGCGGAAAGCTGTCCTCGGAATGTCCTCCTGTCGAACCCGTAGCTGATGGTAGCCTGATCGCAAATCGATCCTCGAAAAGTACCCTGCCCCCTGAAGCTGGTCGAACAAGTCATCGATGTGTGGCAAAGGATATCTGTTCCACACGGTAACCCTGTTCAGCTGGCGGTAGTCGATACACAAACGCAAGCTGCCGTCCTTCTTCTTGACAAACAGGACCGAAGCACCCCAAGGAGAAACACTGGGTCGAATAAGTCCCTTATCCAGCAAATCTTGCAACTGACCCTTCAACTCATTAAGCTCCGCCGGGGCCATCCGATAAAGCGGTATAGAAATAGGCCCCGTGCCAGAAATCAAATCAATACAGAAGGCAATGCCGCGCTCAGGCGGTAGCCCAGGAAGCTCGTCAGGGAACACATCAGGGAACCACATACAATCGGAACCTGGTCCAATGGAACATCTGTAGCTCTAGTATCGCAAACATATGCTAGAAATCCCTGACATCCCTTCCTCAACAGCTGTCCAGCGCGAAGAGAAGAAATCGAAATGTGAGGGGCGGCACCACGGTCCCCCTGCACAATAAAAGCCGACTCGCCGGGAAAACAAAATCTAACTGTCTTCTCGCGGCAGTCCACAGTCGCATAGCACGTGGCTAACCAATCCATGCCCAAAAGAACGTCGAAGTCCAACATCTCAAGAAGGATCAAGTCGACAGGCAGCTCTCTCTCGCCAATACGGACAACACAGGATTGGAACACGTGCCTAGCAACAAACGACTCTCCCACAGGAGTGGTCACAAACAGCGGCTGATCAAGCAAACCGGACTCTCTACCTAAACTCGGCACGACGTGTATGGAAACGTACGAGTTCGTGGATCCCGGGTCAAACAACACGTGTGCATCAACAGAACATAATGAAAGGATACCTGAGACCACTGCATTGGACGCCTGCGCGTCCTGATGCGTCAACGCGAAAACCCGCGCCTGTCCTCCACCTGCGACTGGCTGTCCCCTACTAGCAACTGGCTACACTCTGTCGGTAGCTGTCTGTCCTCTGCCTCGGCTATCTCATCCTCTAGGAACAAACCCTCCGCGACCACGGCCTCTCTGTGCATGAGTCTGATGCGAAGCAACAGTAGGTACAACAGGCAACGCCCTCTGGGGTGGTGAAGGTGGTAGTGTGACATGTTGTACGGCTGCCTCCCTCAGGGGTATCTCAGGACAATCTCGAACGCGATGATAAGAACTCCCGCATCGGAAACATCCGGATGGTACTGGCTGACCCTCCTGGGGATAAGAGCTGAAAAGCTGACCTCGTCCCGATCCTCCGCTACCCCCCGTACCTGAACGGAACCTGTCGCGGCGCCTAAACGGATGTCTCTGCGCTGACGTAACCGTGCGAATTCTCTTCGGCTCTGGAACTACCGAAGTCTCAGCAAGGCGCTCCTTGACTAATAAGGCTGCGTCTACAGCTGCTGCATACATCTCGCAATGCTGGGCGCTGATCGCAAGGAACAGTGGTGTAAGCAAGCCTCGGACAAATCTCTTGACTCGCATCTCCTCAGTAGCCACTAGGTATGGAGCATAAACTGATAGCTCGGTAAACAGCACATCATACTCTGCCACTGTCATCTCTGGCGTCTGGCGTAAGGACTCAAATCTATATGCTCAGGCATCCCTGACACTATGGGGAAGGAAACGGGCTAGAAATACCGTCACAAACTCGGTCCAGGTCATAGGAGGAACACCGGCTGCTCTGCCCTTCTCTACCGATTCACACCATTTCTGCGCAAAACCTTCCAGGCAAAAGCTCGCGAACTCTACCCATCGCGCATCTGAGCATCTGAGCGAACGGCATATCTGGGCCATCCTATCAATGAAAGACTGTAGGTCCTCGGCTGCATCGGTGCCTGTGAAGACCGGAGGCTTCAGCCTCATGAATTCTTATAACGATACTGTAATTACCTCCGTGGCTGCAGGGGCAAATGCCTGTACTGTAGGTACCATCGCGGTCCATGTGACGGGTGGAGCTACCTCTGGCCGCTGCGCTCGAAGCGTCTCAACTAGCGATCCTATCATCTGGCGCATCTCCTGCATACTGGATCCCATCATCTGGCGCATCTCCTGCATACCGGATCCCATCATCTGGTCTGTCGAAGGAGGAGCAGTCTGCTCTGGTACAACAGGGGTACTACCCGGATCGGTCCTCATCTCGGCGAATCTCGGCCCTCGCGGCCGCTCTCTGCGCCCTCATAGTCTTTGGCGGCATAGTGGCTGAAAAGGAAAGTAGGATTCGATAAGGATACGGAAATCGAATCGCAAGAATGCATACAATCATGAAGGAATTTCAATCAGTAAGTCCTAAGGTCGCTTAGGCGAAGTACCGTGTCATGAGTATGCCGCGGAACATACACACGCTATGCTACTCTGCTTCGGCTACCTACTCCATCATACCAGGGTCATCCTACACTCCGAAGGTAAAACCTATGCTCTGATACCAACTTTGTCACGACCCAAATTTCGTCCCGTGACCGGCACTTAACCACGTGACGTCTACAGGCGTAACGCGACTAAGTAAGCCGAAACCCAGAAATCAAAACCATAAAAAGTATAGAGTGTTTGAAACATTATTAGAATATTTGTTAAAACATTTAGAAAACTTTAAGTTGTTTAGTAGAATTCTTTAAAGTTCAAGTTATTATTTTAAAATTTTTGGTAGCATTTCCTTTGTAAAAACTAGCCCCGAAATCGGGTACAAGGCAATATATGAGTAAATGATGTACATAAAGAAATAAGCATCCCAAACGGGAGCGATCACGCCCAACGGCGGAAACAGCCACAACAATGATAATATACGACGCCGTAGCGAAGAATGGGTAAAATAAATGAAGACAACATGAAATATAAAACTGCATAAATAAAGTCGGCTCACAACGAGCTCGACACCAGATTACAATAATATGCATCGTCCTCACAACTGGTCTCTAAGTCCATACATAAGTAGTAGATGGAGAGTACTGGATACAATGATGTATACAACTGGAAAATAAACAGATACCGCACAAAAACCCACCTATCAGCAAAAGGGCTAGTATGCCAACCGCAGTGGTATCTGTGACAAAAGTTGTAAGGAAGCAGCCTGCCGCGACTACTCCGAGGGGCCACCTACAAACACTGTGGCACAACGGGGGGTGAGTTGCCAACTCGTGAATAGTAGATAACATATAAAGGTAATCGCGAGTATGCACGTGCTGCAATACTCTCAGCTATGCCAACAGATAACATCTATATGATGAACTGGATGCTCAAATCATGCAACAAATACGATCTAATAACATCTCTATGTTATGAGCAGGGTATGCAATTGTCGTGCATGTCATATGTACTCTATCATATACTACAGATACAGGAAGAGGTGTGTGATTCTAAATACTGAGCATGGGAATAAATAATATATACATGGATTGTCAACGTGGATGAAATAGTCAGTGTCCAACAATACACCCAAATCCCACTAAAACTCTGGCGCCGTCATCCTCATCGGCCCTCAAATCCTGTAAATCTCATAAAACCGTGAGTGCTCAACATCGGCACCCAAAATATCAAGAAATACTCATGTCCAGCATCGACACGCAAATCCTCATATATCGGGCTCCGTCAGTCCGGATCAGCCCACGGGCTCCGTCTGCGGTATCGGCCCTCGGTCCCGGCAGTACGAGTCGTCCCGTATCCATCTATCGACTCTGGTCAGTATCCTCCGGATAACCGCCAGGTCCAACCAATCACCGGTAGGTAGTAGTCCCTCTGCCAGGCTCACCGTCTATATACACAGCATCCCTTTCTTACCCCGGGGTACCATACCGGGTCCACCATGTACCCGCAATCGGCCTCGTCCAGCTTCTCGATTCGGGTTCACATGTCACACGTCTCAGAACCGAGAAAACGTATGGTGGACGCACTGAAATATCATATCAAGGGAAACCGGATTTTTAAACAGTGCGTATTTTCTTAAAATAATACTCCGGTTCCCAAATCCAGAAATCTCATAAATCCAAACTCAATGCGTAAATCCATGCAATGTGTCGTATGACACTAAGAGTAAAAGAAAGGGAAAATCGCTCTTTTAAAAGATCCAGTTTTGAAATATCCCATGCGGTCCCTTAGTTTTAAAATCATGTCAATGTCATCCATGTATGTAACATATGTATGTGTATAGGTATGGATGTGAGAATGGATATATATACGCAATGTGAGTGTAGCAGTGTACATATGCACTAATATGGGTATACGATGTATATGTGCACAAGAGTAAATATATCAAGATATGTATGCACTAAGATGAATATAAGGGTGCATGTGCGTAGGTAGTGGTATATCGGTGAAGGCGTGCACAAAAGTGAATATACATGGTGCATGGTTTGAATATAAATATATGCATCAATATGCGGCAAGTCATGACGATATAAAATTCGTAGCAGTCCTATAATGTGAGTGTCATGGCAGTCACTAACGGTGTGAGTGTAACATAAAAATAGTGCCCGTGCAGCTTGAACCGTTAGTGATAGTGCAGTGTTCTATATTACCAATTCTATATGCAATAGGAGATGGTATGATACTATAGTGTATGTGTGTGTGTGTGTGTATACGAACACATGCAATCTAAAATATCCTATAACGCCCTGACGCTTAACACCATACGGGCGATTTCCCCGTAGATGTTAAATCTACTCACTTGGTCACGTGCTATATGTAGCCGACCACTTGCTTCCCTTTCTTAGCGGCGTCCGACGTACCCGTCTGCGAACTTGGAATTTACACAAAGAATCCATATATAAGAAAATATCTCGCAAAACGCGATATCGAAACAAAACGAGAAACTCGCGTCGCGAATTAACGCGCGTGTGTTCGATACGCTGAAACGTATGTATACGGGTCTAAAACTAACCCGACACGTCGCGACACGCTGGATCACAGAACCGACTCACGTATCGTGCGTATCGCGCGAACTAAACGTACTTGAAAAACGATATATTGCCCCAGATTTTACCCAGGTTAAAATCTTACAAAATTGCATATACCATAAGTCTTAGAATAGTAGCAGACACCTACAGAACAAAACCCAACACCTATTTCCCAAGTCTAGCCGCAATTTGCGGCTAGAAGGATTATTCCGGCGGCCTAAAAGTGGGGTGGGGGTCTCATCCTCTGGTGGTGTGGTTAGGGTCTCCCAAGTAGTCTACAGTCAACTCAGATTTTATCTGAAGTGCCCGGGTCTATAGCAGATCACAGAAAGCCAAGGTTTTGTTTAAAAAGGTTAAATTTTGCACAAATTGAAAACTTAGGGTATTTTAGTGCAATCTGGGGTTTACCTAGGTTTACTTGGCCCTAATAACACTTAATTAGACTATTCTAACCAATACTAACCTTACTTAAGCAAAGTTCACACTAATCACCACATATAGCACTAAAAACGCATAATTATCGCTAATCGAAGCTATATCGACACAAACTAAGAAACTAAGAAGTTAGGCTCAGAGATTATACCTCACTCGACCCTACGATGCAAGAGAAGGAGAAGAAGAGGAAGGGAAGGAGGTGCTGCAATTGCTGGAGCTGCTGCTGTGCTGCTGAAGCTGTTGTTGTTGTTGCTGCTCACTGCTACTGCCGCTGCTTGTGCTGGGGCTGCTGCTGCTTCAGCTGGTGAGTGTGTGTGTGTGTGTGTGTGTGTGTGAGATGTGAGAAATAATGAGAGGCAAGAAATGATAACATCCAATGTCAAACCCCTCCTCTCTCTCTCTTCATTAAATGTAGGCATGGCAAGGCCATCATGCCATTTCTCTCTCTCCCCCCCCATCCAAGTCAACCATACTCAAAAAAAAATTTCTATTTTCCTTTTTTAAAAAAAAAACACACTCTTAATTTAAAACCCCATAACTTAATTTCCATGTTTTTAACCCACCATGGTTGCTAATCATGGTTTAACCCCCATTTTAACCATAGTTTACATGCACAAGTGTGTGCAAGCCTAGGAAAAATCCAATAAAATATTCATTAAATTTTGAAAAATATTTGAAAATCCATTTGGTAAACTTTTTTTTAAAAATCATATATTAACATATAGTTAGCCACTAAACACATCCTAAGGTGTTACTGTATTAGTGGCTGTTTTGAACGTCTTTCGGTATGCCAAGAGAGCTTCGTGCAGCCTTTCGTGCCAGTCTTTTTTGTTTCTCGACACCGTTTTCTTTATAATCTTTGTTAAGGTCTTGTTGAAAGCTTCAGCTAGACCGTTAGCTCGGGGATTATAGACGGAAGGGTATCTCCAGTCTATTTTATGCTGTTCTGCGAAGCGGCTGATTTTATGGCTCCTGGAGGTTGGTCCATTATCCGAGATTATCCATCGCGGAGTACCGAACCGGTAGATGACATGTGTCTTGAAGAAATGGAGAATATTCTCCGTCTTCACTTCCCTTAGTGGTACTACTTCTGCCCACTTAGAAAAGTAATCGATTGTTGCTAGTATGAACCGATGTCCTTTGGATTATGCCGGTTCAATAGGACCAATTATGTCGGTTCCCCACATTTCAAATGGCCAGCTAGCCACCGTTGGGTGTAGCCGATTTGGATGTTGGTGGATGAAGTCCCTGTGAATCTGGCACGAGCGACACTGCTTCGCATATTCGAGGAAGTCCTGAATCATTGTGGGCCAATAGTAACCCATTCTTTTGATCTTCGGTTTCATCTTTGGCCCGGGTTGATGAAAACCGCAGAATCCGTCGTGAGTTTCTTGGACGACTCTCTTTGCTTCTTCTAGCCCCAAGCACCTTAACCACAAACAGCCAAGCGACCTTTTGTATGTCATTTTGCACTCAATTTATATATTACACATCTCTATTAGGACTTACCGAGCGTTAGTTCGCTGACGGGCATTCCACCCACTTCTTTCTATTCTTGGAATGTTCGTCGGGTGACATTGAGACAGAGAAAATAGAAGTGGTCGAAAAGGAGTACAACCAGTTCGCATAAAATACAGACGTATAGTTTCATTCAGTTTTTCATTTCATTTTAGCTTATTTATGTATGCCTTCTTGTTAAGGCTTATCATGTTAAATATCTTGTATTCAGATATTTTGTCTACTATGAATCATGAATGTAACAAATCACAGTTGGATTTCATTCTTTTTTTTTATTCTTGTTAGTTTATGTTGCTTATAGATGCTTAGCATATTTATTTCGAGAAACGATCTTCTCGGAATAAATACGTCGCGGGCTTGCCATGTCACCGTTTCCATCTATTGGGAAGCAGGGCGTGACAGTCTATGTACCTGGATTGGGACAATCCCAACATCCTTTTAGATCTATCCCTATAAATCTTTATCCCCGGGATGTAGGAGGAATCACCCAGATCTTTCATGGAGAATTTTTGTGATAGGAAGAGTTTGATCGAGTGCAGCATAGGATCATCATTTCCTATCAAGAGTATGTCATCCACGTACAACACGAGGAATACGACCTTACTCTCTACAACCTTTTTATATATACATGGTTCATCTACGTTTTGTATGAAGTCAAACTCTTTAACTGCGATATCAAAACAGATATTCCAACTCCGCGATGCCTGTTTTAATCTGTAGATTGACTTAAGCAGCTTGCACACCTTTCCACTGCTCTCACTGTCTGCGAAGCCCTCTGGCTGTGTCATATACACGCTCTCTTATAAATCACTATTTAGAAAAACAGTCTTGACGTCCATCTGCCAGATTTCATAGTCATGGTATGCAGCAACAGCAAGTAGAATCCTGATGGACTTAAGCATAGACACTGGAGAAAAGGTCTCATCATAGTCGACACCTGATCGTTGACGAAACCTTTTTCTACAAGTCTAGCTATGAAGGTCTCAACCTTTCCATCTACACCAATTTTCTTCTTGAAGATCCACTTGCTCCTAATGGGTTTTACCCCTTCAGGAGCAACTTCCAAATTCCATACTTTATTGGTGTACATGGATTCCATCTCAGATCGCATAACATCCAGCCATTTCACAGAGTCCTCACTTGTAATGGCCTGCTCGAAACTAGTTGGATCATCATCTTCCATGATGCAATCCTCGCTCCCACCGTCTATGAGAAAATCGTAGTATCTCTCAGGTGGATGAGGAACCCTACTAGATCTGCGGAGTGGCTGAGGTTCGTCGGGGACTATTGAATTCTCCGATTCTACCAAATCTTCAGTTGCAATTTGTATTTCTGGAACTTCTTCTAGCTCTACCTCATTACCACTAATTTCTTTTACAAGAAATTCCTTTTCTAAAAAGGTGGCATGTTGATCAACAAACACTTTTTGTTACTCGGTATGATAGAAGATATGCCCTCACGAATGTTTAGGATATCCAACAAACTTACATAAAACAGACCTTGTCTCGAGTTTTTCCGGATTTTGCTTTTTAGTATAAGCCGGATAACCCTATATCTTAATGAAATTAAGACATGGTCTCTTCCCATCCCATATATCATATAGAGTGGTAGGCGCAGACTTGATAGGAACCCTATTCAATATATATGCAGCCGTCTCAAGTGCATAACTCCAAAAGGAAATAGGTAACTCAGCAACACTCATCATAGAGCGCACCCTATCTAATAGGGTGTGATTCCTCCGCTCTGATACACCATTGTGTTGTGGTGTATACGGAGGAGTAAGCTGAGAAAGAATCCCATTTTCTTTTAGATAATCTCGAAATTCCGTGCTTAAGTATTCACCTCCTTGATCAGATCGAAGGATTTTAATAATTTTACCTGTCTGGTTCTTTACTTCGCTCTTATATTCCTTGAATTTCTCAAAAATTTCAGATTTGTATTTCAACAGGAACACATGTTCGAATTTTGAGACATCATCGGTGAATGTAATAAAGTACGAGGAACCATTTCTGGCATGTGTAGACATAGGACCGCATACATCACTATGTATCAGTCCCAAGAGTTTAGAAGCTCTTCTTCCGTGTCCTGTAAACAGAGTTTTGGTCATCTTACCTTTGAGACATAACTGATAAGTTTCATAAGATGTAAATTCGAACAGATTCAAATATCCATTTTTATGCAACTTAGCTAGTCCGATCGTATTGATATGACCAAGTCTACAATACCACAAGAAGGTTTCGTTCATATGTGAACTTTTCCTCTTATGAGTGTTTTGTATAGTTTGAACTGTACTTTGATTTAGAACATATAAACCATTACACAATGTACCAAACCCAATCAACACTTGATTTAGAAAAATGTTCATAACATTTTTCTCTAATGCAAAGTTATATCCTTCTTTATCTAATAAAAAATGGATATTATATTGCACATCATCGATGGTACGAAATAACAGCCGTTCAAAATCAATGTATTATCATTTGGCAATACTAGGTGATATTTGCCGACATCTTCGGTAGCAATAATTGCTCCATTTCCTACTCTGAGAGACATATCACTCTTTCCTAGTTCTCTACTTTTTTTTAACCTTTGTAACATATTACAAATGTGGGATCCTGATTCGGTATCCAATACCAAGTACGTAGAGCAGTTCTCAAAAACTAACACACCCGAAAAAGATGCATCAGAATGCTCTTTCTTCATTAGGGCTGCGTGGAAATTCTTGATTCCCCTATCTCTTGCCCAGATTTATGACAGTTGTCATAAGGTAAAACGGAACCAACGTTCCTCAGCCCAGTATAATAAGCGGGTTCGGTCAATACATCCATATTACTATCTTGATTATGGCGTGACATGATCGCTACCTGGAGAGAGAGAGAAGAAAACACTTTAGCGTGCGCTCTTACAAGATTAGACTGGTTATTATCTTATCTAATCAGGATGGCTCCCGCTGTTTTTATCAAATCTTCCATCAAGCCCTTAAAGGTAAAATTATCCAGGATTAATTACACACTACAAGTTCGCTAATCGGTCAGCCAGGCTGGTGTTGGTACTCCGAGGGAGTCTCCCCGTGCTTTCGCATGAAACTAATTAAATAATCTCGTTTCCGCAGGGGCATAACTCCATTAACACCTTTCTTAGACACCTACTGGATTAACTAATTGTAAAGTGGAAAACTCTCCCAGGAATAACACTTACTCACAGTGGGTATCGGGATCCAACTATCACAAAGAAGGTATGCAATTTCATTGCAAATTTCAACATTTGAAATTCTCGATATCTGTTTTTACCCCTAACGACCTATGACCTTGACGGAGGTCAATAAACCATAGGCCACCAGTCAAATTCAACCCGTCATTTCTTGATCGATTCGAACCCACTCACACAAACCCTTGACGGAGGTCAACAAGGCTGTGTAACTGTCTCTACCGATTGCATCAACATGCTGCAGATAAGTATTACCCAGCTACCGTATACTGTGCCTTGACGGAGGTCGACAAACACAACACGAATACTAAGCACTACATATCTGAAATGAAGGAGGGTTACGGCTGGTTTTGAAAAAAACTTTTAACGTAACGAACTTGATATTGTTGTAGAACCTAGTGATTTGAAAATGAGTGGTTTAAGTTCCGCATTAAAAATCGAGTAGTTTTCAAAACAAACCGAGTGAGTTGTAGCATATACTAGTTTTTGCTAAAGTGGTCATTCCCGATGAAGGGATCTATGCTCTTTCCTCATCGAATGAGGTGCTGGATATTCATAATGGAATACCGCTATGCAAAGCAAGAACTAGAGCTACGTTTTTGAAAATTTTGATTCTACAACATCTTTTAGATTTCTTTTCTTTTCATTAATCTTATTAAAGACATCCCATCAATTATGTTTCCTAAATATCACAAAAGAAACGAAAATAAAACACACATATATGCCATCCGCATTCGCCATAGGGACCTGGGTTTTCACCGTAAGGTTACTTAATTTACGGTAGGGCAGGGTCAGGACTAGCGCGGATGCAAAACATATATAGTGTCTACTGATATATCATATATAGAAGTAGCATTCGTCTCACGTGGTTAAATGATCACATCACATCACAGAACAGCAGAAGCAGATATATGAAATATAGGATATACTAGGAGGTCCGTGTTTTAGATTAAGCCAGTAATGAAAAACACGGATTCCACGGTCGTGATGAATAGCCAAGCCCACACCCCTAGACCCTTACGAGAGTGGCAAGAAACCCTGCCAATTTTAGAGTTAGGCGACCGGTCTCGACTCCTCGAGATGGCCTCCCACTGGACTCTAGAACCCGGTTACTTGTGCTCTCCACCTTGGGTCTATCCTAATGTGGAAAAGTAAATAATATATATCGAATGGAGACAACAACCTCAATCCGGAAGTATCCCAATAAAAGAATATTACATACAATTCTTTACATGAATGAAAATTGAAAAACTCTCATCTCACATAAAACCCCCGGCTATTCAATCACGACGATCCAATATAACATATTGATAGCAACACAATAATATCGCATGCCATCAATATAAGTAAATATGCGTATCTCTAATGTCGTTGTCGTATAGCAACGAGATCAGGGATAGTGTCACATATTATACTTACAGTCGCAGAAAAGAAATAAAAACTATAATAATTAGAATCCGCATCTGTAGACATCATAAACCCGGATTATCACATATTCCGAATTTCATACCTAATGTTATAAACCTTACATTTAACTCTCGAATTGAAAACGCTTTTCAAAAATTAAACCGGGCAATTCAAAAAGATTCCCGATTAAATGATTCGAAGGCTCGTCGAGAACTTTAGTGGATGGCCGCACCCCTGGGGCTGTCAACGAAGTGAACTTGGGCGGAACACCGTGGACGCGAGCACACAAGTGGATTCTTTTGGCCAGGGGGTTCTCCTATAGTCACTCGGTCGGGGCAAAGGAGAGTGGTTGTCTACTAGTTTCTCCCGACGAGTATTCGCGTACGATACGAGATTATGACAGAGTTTCGATTAAAATCCAAACTCCGTGGTAATCTATCATTTGAGACTAAAATACGAGATTTACAAATCGATAACTAGTTTTCGCAAAACTAATCAATGTAGATTCCAAAAATTGTATCACATAACCAAAGCAATATATACGATGTTAAACATTTCGATCGATATTTCAAACAACAACAATTCACAGAGAGCTCAACCACTTGAGCCTCAATAAAAATATTCAGAAAATCCAAAATGTCAAAATGAAGCAACATAAGAAATTTGGATTTCTATCTCCACAAGTCAACCGCGGAACCGCGGCCAGATCATGCTCTAAGCGGCAGTTCTGGGCAACTTAGTGGAAATAGCTTCTCGTTTTTCTTGTGCCTCCTTAAAATACTCTGCACGATTTTCTGAGCATTTTTAATATGAAAAATGTTCAAGTTTGGAAAAATGAACAGAAACTAGCAAATTTTAGAAAAACAAACGTCGATCGAACACTTTAATGTCGTCTAAATTTCGCCTAAGTCTCTAGTTTGGCTCTGATACTATGAAAGTATGTCTTAGCAGCTCTACTAGGTTTCAATGAGTATCAAATATGCAATTTAAAAAATCTAAAGGGCTAAATATACTAAATAAGAATCGAACTAGAGAATTAGGGTTTCAAAGTTAAGCAAATAAGTTCTAAACTAAGTGAAGAGAGTCTACAACCTTTGTAATCTAATCCTCCACTTCTAAAGCTCCAAGTAGTAGTCCTTAGAACTCTTTTTTGACTCCACTTGAAGGATGGAACGAGTTTGCTTGTAGTCTTTGTCATCGAAGATGATCCACCTTGAAGCTTCTCACACTCAAGCTCACACTTCACTAATCAAAGTATTATTGAAGTTAACAACCTAAACTAAATGGCTAGAGTAGTATAAGTTGATGAAGTAAGAATTTTGCCCACTAAAAATATTTTTTTTTCTCAACCTTAGAAAAACTAGTGAGGAGATGAAGAAGAAGATGAACTTGGAAGTGAAGTGAACCATTGAGGATAAGATGAGATGAGATTGAAAAATATCTATGAATAAAATAAAGATAAAGATGTGAGTCATGGCTTCTCAAGGCTTCTCCAAGCAACCCAAGAAAAAATGACACATTCTCTTTTTCTTTAATTCATAAATCTAAGCTATTATCTTCTCATCTTTACTTCAATGTGATTCTCACACATCCTAGTTCTATGTATCATCAACCATGATACTATATATATATATATATATATATATATATATATATATATATATATATAAAGAGAAAAAAATCTTAAGTGAGCTTAATATTAGTTAGTGTGTGTCTATATATATATATATATATATATATATATACATATATTATTAAATCAACACTTGATTCAATAATCCGGTTATATCATATATAACTCGGTTAATATCAAATATATATATATATATATATATATATCAAATCATTAAATCAATACTTGATTCAATAATCCAGTTATATCATATATAACCGGCTAATATTTAATATTGGTTAATATATATATATATATATGTATATATATGTGTGTATATATATGTATATATCAAATTATTAAATCAACACTTGATTCAATAATCCAGTTATATCATATCTAACCCGGCTAATATCAAATATTAATATATATATATATATATCAAATCATTGGATCAACACTTGATTCAATAATCCGGTTATATCATATATAACCCGGCTGATATCAAAAACGCTAGATTAGAATACGGTATCATATACTCGTATTTAATCAAGCTCCCGCACATATCTCCATACATGCCCTACTTCATTTCGCTTGAGCTAGGAAACCTCTATATGGGACTCTAAAGACTCATCAATACGCCATCAGTAGGTAATGATCACATCAGATACCCACAAGCCATCAGTGGTACTAGCTGGATGTAACGGCTACCCAGGTATTGAATGAATAGAAGACCAACAAGCAAACTTGTCCAAACTCCCGTAGAGCTTATAAGCAACACTTACCGTACAGTCTGGTCTTTTCGTCTGATATGTCGCATATCGAGTCTGGAGGGTGGAATCGTCAGACCCCAATAACTCAATAATTCATGCCGATGTGTGGCCTATAACCTTTCGAGAAACTACTGATAACACTTATTAGCAAATCTCATAAGCCTTAGCTAGGGACTTGCTGTTATAGCCAATCGAGCATAGCGCAACATCAACTTCCAATACCGGGAGAGACGAAACCCCTCCTATCGCTCACTACCTCTAAGTGACTCGGGACTGTACCCAAAAACCACTTGTTTGCACGACTCATTTAAGCCGTGGTAGGAAGGAAATCAAAGCACAGTGGGAACTACAAAAGACACTATGATGATCTCGTGCCTACAGACTAACATGTACAATTGTCACCAGAGAAGTGCTATTTGATGATAGGTATGGTACCATCTAAGAGTTCTCGGCGAGTCCTGTTCGATGTACCTATTCTCCAATGAGCACCTATGTACAATCTTTGATTTCAAACACCAATAGTTATGGGATCAACCATCGTCCCATACAGGGTCAAGAAACGTACACACAAGTCTACTCTGGAATATCGATGCCCTGTCTCGATACTCCATCGACTAGGAACTGTTAAGGATGTGCTTGTGGACTACACAAGCCCCAGTAGTATGGTCTGCATCATAGTCCTGGTAGTCAAGCTAACATCCTAAGGGCTTTATCAACATGTATCAACGAGATAGTAAACTAAAACAAGTGCACATGTTAAGATAAAGAGCAACTAGATAGCATACTATCATATCGAGAAAGAAAGTCCTCTATATATGTCCAAGCATCCACCATAATATACAATAATGGCCTCTAGGGCATACATATTCCTAACAAGTGCATCTTTTCTGGATTTGCTCCGCTGCTTTCGCGCGGCACAGAGTGCCTGATAGACTCTTGAAGAGACGGTGTCATGTTTTCTCTGTTGGGGCTGAGACACATCTTTTTGTAGCATCATTCGGATTGTTGTCTTCTTGATTTTGGCGGTCATGGCATTTTTCTGAACCCACTTCAGATATTCGAAGGAATTGCTGACTTTTAAGGCCGACTCAACCGTCGTCGCGGGGTAACCCTGCTCTTAGAACCTTACAAGATTGCACTTAGCCGGTGTCCTGGCCCTCTTGTTGGATCAATACCTGAGCTGCTTCTGTCTTAACCTTTCTGTTTTGAGCACTTAGCAGGTTTCGGCTCTTCGGGAAGCCGTCGTAGATCGAGCGATGGAGAACTTTGGAGATACGCCTAATTGTTTACTTGTTGGAGTCGTCGCCTGAGCCCATCTACGACGTTTGATGATGCCCTTTGTTCTGGCAGTCTTTCCCCCAGCTGGGGCACCAGAGAGTCATTCGGACATCGTCTTAAGTTTGGGTTGTGGTTCCTTAGCGATCACAACATTCGGCCTCTTGCCCCTTGAGACCGGCTTGGCCACCTGGTTTGCCGGGATTTCTGCCAGATGAGCGCTTCCGGCTAGGTAGATAATGACAAAACCAAATTGGCAGAGCGGTTCCTCCCATTGCCGGCTGAGACTTACAGGGAGAACTACACGGGCATTAATCTTGTCAACGTACGGGATCAAAGTTGCCTCAGAGATCGAACTGGTCCTTGGGGAAATTCTCGTTGAATTTGAAGATTGTGATTGGAAAGATATTATCCTGCACAAAGAAGCATGATTTCAGTACAAACAATCGATATATATGTTGATTAAGTTCGCATGAACGTTTAACTAGAAATATGGGAGGAGAGAAAAGGTCCCGCCAGGCGTGCCAGAATCTGTAAAGTGTTTTTCGTCACCCTATTGAGATAGGAAATACCCATCACTTGTCAGGCGTATTACAGATTCCCCTACCTGTGGTAGGCCAAGGTTTATTGATTATAGGAATCCGAATCTCCGGCAGCCGCAGACTAAGCTGTCGTTAATTACCCCTCGCTTTTGGTGCGAGAGAACCTCCGATTGACGGGTAAAACTTGTCATGCGAACTCAATGTGCGGTGTGTGTATATTGTGTTCTGGACGTATCGGGGCCTCACAGAGTTTACGGGGGTCCCGCTACCCGGATAGTGGGCTGCAGGTTAAGGGGGCTAGCAACCCCTTTGTGGGGTGCGGGAAATTTCTAACGGGGGAAGTGTTTTGAATGTGGAGCGTGTGAAAAAAAGAGAAGTGAGGAGCGTCCTAAGGACGCGTGATACAAAACTTGACCGCTGAGCGCCATCGGGTCATGTGCTGGGCATGTGGGCGCTAGGTTCCAGCAGGTCACTGTAAGGTTCCTAGGCACTCTAATGGAGTCTCACAAGTGATCGAACATGCCAATTTCTAAAATTCCTAGTGCCGAGAAAACCTAGAACGGATCGTTGGCTAGAAGTATAGGCAAAGCAAGCATGTAAACGGAAATGTATCTAAAGGAAAGTGACTACAACCTTTGTAGATCCGGTCCACCACTTCCTAAGCTCCACGATGATCTCCCTCCGCTGTCCAAATCGAACTCACGACTCTAGCATTGGCATCATCGAAGAATGGGCGGGCTTGATCGTCGGTTCGATGCCGAAGATGATCTACGTCGAAGCATCACAAGAACAAGCTCCAACTTCACCAAGCTTTGAAAACTTGTGAAGTAAACACCCTATACAACTTGGCAAGAGGTAGAGGATGAAGAAATAGGAAGTGGGTAAACTTTAGATTTGGATTTCTCACACTTTTCCATCAATCACCATTGATGGTCAAGCTTTCTCTTTCTTGCTCAAGATGAAGAAGAAGAAGAAAAGATATGATAAGTTCAAAAAAAATAGAAAAGAAAATACAATACTTATCATATCTTCAACCATGGTTTAGTGTAGAGACTTAACTTAGGTTAGATGAGTGGTTAGGGTTAGGCATGAGACAAGAATGGTGACTAAGTCAATGCTTCATGAATCTTCAACTAAAAACAAATATAGCCACCATTCATTTCTCTTTTTCTTTTCAAATGAAATAAATAAAAAGATAAATGAATAAGCAAATGAAATGATACCCTAACCACTAACTAACCATGGTTCAATACTTTACACAAAACCAAGAAAGAATGTATCATCAAACATGATACAATCATGTGCACAAAAATATATCACATATACAATGCGCAATACAAGTGAGTAAATCCATTTAAAGTGAACCAATACTAGTTAATGCAAAATAATATATCAAATATATAATTATACATTAAATCATTAAATCAACACTTGATTCAATGATCCGGTCATGTCGCATATAACCGGCCAGTATCCAACGTATCGGCTTATCGAATCAATCCTTGATTCGATAACTAGGTTATATCGCATATAACCAATCGATACATTGATCGCGAGAATGGAATACGGTATCACATACTCGAATTATTCTCGGTCCCGCACATATCTCATATGCGCTCCTATTTCGTTTCGCTTGAGCCAGGAAACCTCTGTGTAGGACTCTAAAGACTCGTCAATACGCCGGCAGCAGATGATGATCATATCAAACACCCACAAGCCGCAAGCGGTCTGCTAAACGTAACGGCCACCCGGGTATTGAGCGATCAGAAGATCGACGAGCAAGCCCGCTCACACTCCTGTGAATCCAACCAGTAACACTTACCGTACAGTCCGGTCTAATCGTCTGATATGCCGCATATCTCGCCTAGGGGTGGTAAACGTCAGACCCCAATAGCTCGATAAGTCATGCCGACGTAAGGCCCATAACATTCATGAAACTACTGATAACTCTTACCTGTATATCACAGCAACCCTGGCCAGGGATTTCCTGTTATGGCCAGTCGAGCATAGCACAACATCAACCTCCAATACCGGGAGAGACGAATCCCCTCCTATCGCTCATTGCCTCCATGTGAATCGGGACTGTACCCAAAAACCACCTGTTTGCACAACTCAGTAGAGCCGTGGTAGGGTGGAAATCAAACCACAGTGGGAGACACACAAGACTCTATGACGATCTCGGGTCAACAGACTAAGCTGTACCAGTGTCACCAGAGAACTGCCATCTGACGTGAGGTATAATACCATCTGGGAGTTCTCGGCGAGTCCGTTCAGTGTACCCAGTCTCCACTGAGCACCCGCATACCATCTCCGATGTCAAACACCAATGGATATGGGATCATCCATCGCCCATCGCATGGGTCGAGAAGATATACGCTAGTCTACTCTGGAATATCGATGCCCCATCTCGATATTCCCTCGACTAGGAACAATGAAGGATGTACTCATTGACTACCCAGGCCCCACTAGTATGATCTGCATCACAGTCCTGGAAGTCGGGTACACATCCTAAGGGCTTTATCAACATGTAATCAGAGAGACAGAAAGTATACATGTTAAGATAAAGAGCAACCAGATAGCGTACTATCATGTCGAGCAAGAAAGTCCTACCTATATATGTCCCAGCATCCACTACAATATACATCCAATGTACAGTAATGGCCTCTAGGGCATACATATAATTAACAATCTCCCACTTGCACTAGGGCCATCTGTAGCAGTGGTTGCAGTATCACATACTCAACCATCCCCTAAAAGTCTCTCTTTGGGAAAGAGGCCTTCGTGAGTGGATCCGCCGTGTTGTCCTCTGAGTTTACTCTCCTAACCTCGATCACCCTGGAGATCAACTATCTCCATGATCAGGTGATGCTGCCTCAGAATTTGTCTGGGTCACTGATGGGACCATGGTTCCAGGGCCGAAGCCACACTTCCATTGTCACACAATGGTAGGAACCTAGTCCATCCTATGAACCTATATACACCCAAACTGCCTCTTTGGTAGTATCTTTAATAGCGATGTTACCAGCCTTTATCGTCTAGTTTGCCACGGTATCTAGCTTGGAACTCTTCCAACATACCGTCCCTTTACCAAGGGTAAAGACAATGCCTGTGACTGACATTCAGTCGTCTTTATCACTCTGGAACCCTTCCAGTGATTCTCCCCAGGATCGATTGATACCATTTCACTATACCTAGTGAGAACCCTAATATCCCTTTAGATCTATCTCATAGGTCCAAATCTCAGGATTTGGGAGGTATCATCTTTATCCTATTTGGAGAATTCTTGTGATAAGCGGAGATTGATCGAGCGTAGTATAGGAAACTCTTTTCCTATCAAGTGTATGTTATCTACGTACAATACGAAGATGACCATCTTACTCTCTACTACCCTTTTGTATATATACAAGGTTCGTCTACCACTTTGGTGAAGTCAAACACTTTGACTATCACATCAAAACAGACGTTCCAACTCCGCGATGCCTGCTTCATTATGTAAAGCAACTTGCACACGTTTCCGCTGCTCCCACTGTTTACGAAGCCCTCTGGCTGTGTTCTTATAGACGTTCTCTTCTAAATCAGTATTTAGAAAAGCAGTCATGGCACCCAACCGCCAGATATCGTAGTCATGGTATGTAGCCGTGGTAAGTAGGATCTGGATAGACTTAAGCATAGCTACTGGAAAAAGGTTTCATCATTATCCATGCCTGGTCGATGACGAAAACCTTTAACAAGTCTAGCTTTGAAAGTCTCAACTTTTCCATCTACACCAAGTAATCTTCTCAAGATATACTTGCTCCTGATGAGGATTTAACCCTTCAGATATAGCAGCTAAAGTCCATACTTTGCTGGTGTACATGGATTCCATCTCAGATCGCTAAGCATCCAGCCATTTTTACAGAGTCCCTACTCTCGATGGCCTGCTCGAAACTAGTTGGGTCATCATCTCATGATGCAATCCTTGCTCCCACTGTCATCGAGAAACCGAGGTATCTCTCAGGTGGGTGAGGAACCCTACTAGATCGGCGGAGAGGCTGAGGTTCGTCGGAAACTATTGAATCCTTTGGTTCTGTCAAATCATTAGCAGTTTTGTACAGCTGGAACCTTTCCAGTTCTACAGAACTGATCTTGCCTCGATCTTGTCCGGATTTTGCTTTAAACATAGGCCGGACAACCCCAAATCTTAACTCGCTTAAGAGATGTGTTCTTCCCATACCATATCTCATATGGAGTGGTAGGCATTGATTTGATTCAAACCTAATTCAATAGGTATGCAGCTTCTCAAGTGCATAATCCTAAAAGGAAATAGGTAACTCAGTAATACTCATCATAGAGCACACCATATCTAATATTGTACAATTGCTCCGCCCTGATACACCGTTGTGCTGTGGTGTATTCAGAGGAGTAGCACTCAGAGAGAATCTCATTCTCCTTTAGAATAGTCCAGGAATTCTATGCACAAGTATTCTCCTCCCTGATCTTATCATAGGACATAATACTTATACCCGCATTTTGGTTCTCTACTTCCTACTTATATTCTGTGAATACCTCAAAAGGTTCGGACTTATATTTCAACAGGAATATATGACTGAATCTTGAGAGATTATCAGAGAATATAATGAAGTATAAAGAACCAGTCCTGGCATGTGTAGACAGGAGACCTTACATACATCATCATGTATCAGTCCCAAGAGTTTACCAACTCTTCCTCTGTTTCTAATAAACAGAGCTATGGTCATCTAATCTTTGTGACATGACTGGCAAGTTTCACAAGATGTAAATTCAAACTGATTTAAATATGCATCTAAAATGTAACTTCAGCCAGTCGGGTCGCATTGATGTGACCTAGTCTACAAAGCCTCAAGAAGGATTCGTTCATTTCTGAACTCTTCTTCTTGTGTGTGTTCTGTATACAAGGAACTGTAGTTTGATTTAGAACGTCAATGCTTTTAGATAACGTGCCTGAACCGATCAACTTTTGATATAGGAAGTGTTCAAAACATTATCCAACAATACAAAATTATATCATTTCTTTACTAATAAAGAGACTGATATGATTTTGTATATCAGGTTCGGTATCTAATAGCATTTGTTCAGAATCAATGTATTGGTAATACAGGGTGACAGTGACCAACAGACTTGGATGCAACACTTGCCCCGTTTTCTGCCTCATGAAACTTATCACCCGTTCTCAGTTTTTCTACCTTTTTGTAGCCCTATGTAACATATTACATATCTGGGATCCTGATCCGGTATCATATACCCAGGATGCAGAGGATACAGAGAAACAGTTCTTTGTAATGAACATACCCGAAGGAGATGCATCTCATGCACTTTCTTCGTTTGGGCGGCATGGGAATCCTGGCATTCCCCTATTTCCTGCTCTGTCTTATAACAATTATAAGTTGGAGCGGGACTAACGTTCCCCAGCTCAGTATAACAAGCGGGTTCGGTCAATACATCCATATTATTATCTTGATTAAGGCGTGATATGGTCGCTACCAGGAGAGAGAGAGAAGAAAACACTCAGCGTGCGCTCTTGCAAGATCAAATTGGTTATATCTTTTATCTAATCAGGATGGCTCCCACTGTTTTTATCAAATCTTCTTTCAAACCCTAAAAGGAAAGACTAGCCGGGATTAATTACACTATACAAGTTCGCCAATCTTTCAGCCAGGCCAGTGTCGGTACTTTGAGGGAGGTTCCCCGTGCTTTCGCACGTACCTAATTACAGTAAACCTCGTTTTCCCAGAGGCGTAACCCCGTTGACACCTTTCTAGACACCTACTTGATTGGCTAATTGTAAAGTGCAAAACTCTCCCAGGAGTAACAATTACTCGCAGTGGGTATCGGGATCCAACTATCATATAGAAGGTATGCAATCTCATTGCAAATTTCAACACTTGAAACTCCCGATAAAGGTTTTTACCTCTAGCACCTATGACCTTAACTATGATCAACAAATCATAAGTACTAGTCAAGTTCTACCCGTCATTTCGTGATTAATCAGACCCACCCACATGACCCTTAACTAAGGTCAACAAAGTCACGCGACTGTCCTAACTAATCGCATCATATGCGGTGTAGGAAGACATCACTTAGCTACCGTACACTGTGCCTTGACTATGGTCAACAAACACAGCACGAATACTAAGTACTCTACTTCCTAAAATGACGGAGGGTTGCGGCTGGTTTTTGTGAAAACCTTTAACGCTTTGAACTTGATCTCGTTGCGGAATCAAATGGTTTTTAAATGGAATGTTTTTGAGGCTTTTCTAGTTTTGCTAAAGGGGTCACTCCCGGTGAAGGGATCGTCGGCCCTTTCCTCGTCGAATGAGGTGCGAGATATATCATATATATCACTGTGCAAAGCAGAAACTATAGAAGCGATCAAAAGACAAACCGAGGGTTGTAGCATCTGCCAGTTATTGCTAAAGGAGTCACTCCCGGTGAAGGGATCTCGGTCCTTTCCTTATCGAATAAGGTGCAGGATGTTCTATAATGAACACCGCGATGCAAAGCAAGAACTATAGCTACCTGTTTTATTTTGAAATTTGATTCCACAACATCAATTAGGTTTATTTCTTTCATTAATCTCATTAATGAATATCCCATCATTTAAGTTCACCTAACCATCACAGATAAATATAACGTACGCTTATGCCATCCGCATTCGCCTCGATGTCCCGTCTGCACCGTTAGGTTAGGTAACTAACGCCAGAACGAGGCAGGGCTAGCGCGGGTGTAAAACATAAGCAACGTCTATATAATATATCATATATACTATATATAATACCTGTCACAGAACATCACATGATCACAGATAAATCACAGCAGAAGAAACATATGAAATATTGGATATACTAGGACGTCCGTGTTTTCAATACGAGCCAGTATAAAACACGGATTCCACGGTTGTGATGAATAGCCAATCCCACACCCCTAGACCCCTACGAGAGCGGCAAGTAACCCTAATAATTCTAGGGTTAGGAGACCCGGACTCGACTCCTCGAGATGGTCTCCCACTGGACCCCAGAACCCGGTTACTTGTGCTCCCCTCCTTGGGTCTATCCTAGTGCAGAAAAGTAAATAATATACATCAACGGTGACATCTTCCGCAACCTGGAAGTGCCCCAATAAAAGAATATTACATACAAGTTTTTACATGAATGAAAATGAAAAACACTCATCTCACATAAAAAAAACCCCGGCTATTCAAACACGACGATCCAATATAACATATCCAGCAACACATAACATCACATGTCATCAACGTAAGTAAATATGCGCATCCCAATTGTCGTTGACATATAGCAACGAAACCGGCGATATCACATATTACACTTACGGTCACAGAAAAGAAAGTGTAAAACTACAACAGTTGGAATCCACAACCACTTCAGACATCGCATGCCTGACCAAATGAATTCTTTAGACATCGCATGCCTAACAATTATAAACCCCGCATTTTAGTCTCATTATCGAAAACTCTTTTCAATATCAAGTCGGGCAATTCAACAGGATTCCCGACATTTTGATCGAATGCTCGTCGCAAACTTCAGTAGACGGCCGCACCCCCGACGCCGTCGACAAAATGCACCAAGGCGGAACACCGCTACCGCGAGCACCCGAACGGATGCTTTCGGCGACGGGGTTCTCCTACAGTCACTTGGTCGGGGCTATGGAGTGAGGCTGTCTATCAAGTTTACCCGGAGAGTATCCGCGTACACTACGTGATTGCGACGGACTTTTGATCACATCAAAATTCCGTGGCAACCGATCAAGTGAGACTAAACTGCTATGTTTATAATATTCATTCCGTTATCTCATAACTATTTGTGAATTCCAATTATTGTATCACATTCCGGATAAACAGAAAATGCTAAACTTTTCGATCGAACAATCGAACACCCAAGTTTTCCCAATACTACTCAACACATGAAATAAGTCTAACAACATTCAGTTCGTGCCTCTGTACCAACGGTCCATCCGTAGAAGGGTCAAGCCAACGCCTCACATGTGGCACGCCGTACTGCCCCAAACCCGAAGGTTCAAAGGGCAGTTCAAGACGGTCACATAATCGAGTTAAGGTTTGTTGTCTTCTAGAGGGTCCATCGCGTTACTTGCACTACTTAGAACGTCGTTAAACTACGGAAAAATCCAACAATTGGAAATTTCCCGGCAGGGGAGAAAGTGGGTATTTATATCCGGTCGAACTTTTTAACATATTCTAAAAATACCCGGAAAAGCACACCGACAAAAATTAGACAGTCCGATCGAATACACCGAGTCCCCAATACAACCCAGAAAATAAAACTCTGGAATAAATATTAAAATATTCCCAGGAAAACCAGCACCAGAAAACAAGAATTACTGTGCAAAGTTTGAAGTCCAATCATGTCACGTGACCGCAGAACCGCCGCAGAAGCCAGGCTTCTACCGCGGTTCCACCGCGTAATAGAGGTATCAATGAAAAAATTTTGCATCGTAATTCTTATAATTCCCTGCTGGATTTTCTGCATATTTTTAATTTCGAAAAAACCACATTTTACAGAAATGTCCAGAGAGCATTTTCAAGTCGGGGTTTTGTGTTCGTTCGGACTTCTAACTCTGTCAGGACTTCGCCTAAGGCTCTAGCTAGGCTCTGATACCACTGTAAGGTTCCTAGGAACTCTAATGGAGTCTCACAAGTGATCAAACATGCCAATTTCTAAAATTCCTAGTGCCGAGAAAACCTAGAACGGATCGTTGGCTAGAAGTATAGGCAAAGCAAGCATGTAAACGGAAATGTATCTAAAGGAAAGTGACTACAACCTTTGTAGATCCGGTCCACCACTTCCTAAGCTCCACGATGATCTCCCTCCGCTGTCCAAATCGAACTCACGACTCTAGCATTGGCATCATCGAAGAATGGGCGGGCTTGATCGTCGGTTCGATGCCGAAGATGATCTACGTCGAAGCATCACAAGAACAAGCTCCAACTTCACCAAGCTTTGAAAACTTGTGAAGTAAACACCCTATACAACTTGGCAAGAGGTAGAGGATGAAGAAATAGGAAGTGGGTAAACTTTAGATTTGGATTTCTCACACTTTTCCATCAATCACCATTGATGGTCAAGCTTTCTCTTTCTTGCTCAAGATGAAGAAGAAGAAGAAAAGATATGATAAGTTCAAAAAAAATAGAAAAGAAAATACAATACTTATCATATCTTCAACCATGGTTTAGTGTAGAGACTTAACTTAGGTTAGATGAGTGGTTAGGGTTAGGCATGAGACAAGAATGGTGACTAAGTCAATGCTTCATGAATCTTCAACTAAAAACAAATATAGCCACCATTCATTTCTCTTTTTCTTTTCAAATGAAATAAATAAAAAGATAAATGAATAAGCAAATGAAATGATACCCTAACCACTAACTAACCATGGTTCAATACTTTACACAAAACCAAGAAAGAATGTATCATCAAACATGATACAATCATGTGCACAAAAATATATCACATATACAATGTGCAATACAAGTGAGTAAATCCATTTAAAGTGAACCAATACTAGTTAATGCAAAGTAATATATCAAATATATAATTATACATTAAATCATTAAATCAACACTTGATTCAATGATCCGGTCATGTCGCATATAACCGGCAAGTATCCAACGTATCGGCTTATCGAATCAATCCTTGATTCGATAACTAGGTTATATCGCATATAACCAATCGATACATTGATCGCGAGAATAGAATACGGTATCACATACTCGAATTATTCTCGGTCCCGCACATATCTCATATGCGCTCCTATTTCGTTTCGCTTGAGCCAGGAAACCTCTGTGTAGGACTCTAAAGACTCGTCAATACGCCGGCAGCAGATGATGATCATATCAAACACCCACAAGCCGCAAGCGGTCTGCTAAACGTAACGGCCACCCGGGTATTGAGCGATCAGAAGATCGACGAGCAAGCCCGCTCACACTCCTGTGAATCCAACCAGTAACACTTACCATACAGTCCGGTCTGTTCGTCTGATATGCCGCATATCTCGCCTAGGGGTGGTAAACGTCAGACCCCAATAGCTCGATAAGTCATGCCGACGTAAGGCCCATAACATTCGTGAAACTACTGATAACTCTTACCAGTATATCACAGCAACCCTGGCCAGGGATTTCCTGTTATGGCCAGTCGAGCATAGCACAACATCAACCCCCAATACCGGGAGAGACGAATCCCCTCCTATCGCTCATTGCCTCCATGTGAATCGGGACTGTACCCAAAAACCACCTGTTTGCACAACTCAGTAGAGCCGTGGTAGGGTGGAAATCAAAGCACAGTGGGAGACACACAAGACTCTATGACGATCTCGGGTCAACAGACTAAGCTGTACCAGTGTCACCAGAGAACTGCCATCTGACGTGAGGTATAATACCATCTGGGAGTTCTCGGCGAGTCTGTTCAGTGTACCCAGTCTCCACTGAGCACCCGCATACCATCTCCGATGTCAAACACCAATGGATATGGGATCATCCATCGCCCATCGCATGGGTCGAGAAGATATACGCTAGTCTACTCTGGAATATCGATGCCCCGTCTCGATATTCCCTCGACTAGGAACAATGAAGGATGTACTCATTGACTACCCAGGCCCCACTAGTATGATCTGCATCACAGTCCTGGAAGTCGGGTACACATCCTAAGGTCTTTATCAACATGTAATCAGAGAGACAGAAAGTATACATGTTAAGATAAAGAGCAACCAGATAGCGTACTATCATGTCGAGCAAGAAAGTCCTACCTATATATGTCCCAGCATCCACTACAATATACATCCAATGTACAGTAATGGCCTCTAGGGCATACATATAACTAACAGTCACATGCGTGGCGCGTGGGCGCCGCCGCGTCACGTGCCCTGCTCATGGGTATTGGACGCCAGCGGGTCACGTGCCCTGCGCTTGGGCGCTGGGTGGGTCACGTGCATAGCGCATGGGCGCTGGGTGCCCGTGGGTCACATGCATTGCACGTGGCCGCTAGGCGCCAGCAGAACGTGGCCGCTGGGCGCCAGCGGGTCACATGCGTGGCACGCGACCGCTGGAAACACTAGCGGAAGAAGGGGTTAAGCCCTTGGGTTTGGAGTTGAACTCCTGAACAGGAATTGGGTGTATATTTAGAGTTAAACTCCCAAAACATTTGGATTTTGAGTTAAACTCCTAAAATATCTGGATTTGGAGTTAAACTCCTTTGAGAATTTGGATCTTGGAGTTGAACTCCTCAAAGATCTTCGGAGGTGATCAAAAGGGACCCCTTTCTTCTTCCTTGAGCCTTGGATCCTCCTAAAGTGGGATTTTTGGAGGTAGGTCTTCTTCCTCCTCCTCTCTTTTTGCTATATTTTGGGGAAAAGGGAGGTGAGATTAAAAATCTCCCTTTTAGGGATTTTGTGGGAGATCTGAACTCCCCTTTAAGAGTTTTATGGTGAAACTTTTTTTTTTTTTGAGAAAACTAAAGCTAAGCTCTTGATTTAATTGGAAATGAAGAGGAAGAGAAAAAAAACTTGAGAAAGAGGATACATGTCATGTCGCGTCTTTCGGCGGAAAACAGATTCTGGCACGCCTGGTGGGACGTTTTCCTCTTTCCACCCCACACTTCGTGTATCGTGTTTCGCGAACGAATCGCGATTTGCTATGGTTGCCCCTGGATTCGAGGTACTAAGATTTGGTGTCTTGTTCCGTGCAGAAAACATCAATGGCTTTCAACTGCAACAACTGCAACAACTCCCACTCCGTCCTTGCTAGAGGAGTGACCTAAGCGGCCTCCGTTTTCACGATGCCAATGGAACAAGTGACGCAAGCCACCACTGGGCTGTTCTTTGTAACCATGCTCCGAAAAAGTCGGTCTTTGATCGGCTTGCAACTACCGCGGCCCCTCTCAACAGGTCGCCTAAATCCAACACCTCGGTTTTCAACAGATTGGGCCAAAGCTCAGGTGGGCCCGTGAGAAAGCCTACAATACCTGAAGGAGTTATCCCAAAGCGGATAGCCATTCCAACCCCAAGAAACGAAATCATCGGAGAGGCTTCTCCTGCTAAAGGATCGGTCTTTGCAAGTCTGTCTGTTCCGACACACGCTCCAGGCGAAGTCGCTAAGGCTGCTTCCTCTGCTCGCAAATCAGTTTTCGATAGGTTGGACGTTTCTTCTCAGCGGACATTAGTCTTCAAGTGGCTGACACCAACAGCAACCCTTCACCAGGACAGGGGGCATGATGAAGCCACCCCCATAGCTGAATCAATACCGTCTGCAAGACATGCTCGACGTCGCCACTGGCGCCGAGTGAGAAATGCTGGGGGCAGTTCCCCTTCTGGATTTACTCCGCCAGCTCCAACAGTGGAAGTCGATGTTGTTGTTCCAACTGGGAACAGCTTTGAACCACTTAGGAGGGTGCGCAAGAACTGTCCGATGGCCGTGCTAAAAAGATCTCCTCCACCTATGGGGAACGTTACAAAGGTGAAGCCAGAGCAGCCCACTCAGTGGCTGTCCTCTAAAATTCATAAGGTCTAGCGACAGGTCCTAGACTCGGTGATCAACCAAGACTACTCCCGCCGACCAAAGAAGATGAAAGTTCGGCAAGAGAAGGACCACCCTGTCGTACCATAGAAGGTGTCGTCTACTTGGGTGCCCGCTGCAACGGCCCCCTCAACTTCGACCGCCCACAAAAGGGGAAGACCGGAGAAGATCCCTACTTCTGCGACGAATCTCAAGGGCACTGAACCTAAATGCCCCAAGTCTGGGGGCATGGTGGTGCACACCGTCTACATGGCTTTCGGAAAAGAGGAAAGTCGTGCTTCTACGGGTCATCGACCGCTTACACGATCTGTAACGAAGGCTCAGGAATTACAACAGCAAAAGCTCCAGGAGATGCTGACAACTATGGCTGCACCCACCGGGCGAAAAGCAAGCCCGGAGACATCGTCGGAGCAGCGCCAAGAACAGGAAACTGATGCCGAATTCCTCCGAAGAATGCTCGAGGGGAAAGACAAAGAGGCCACTGAACAAGCGGCCAACATAAAAAAAATGGCGCTATTGTTCCAAGATATGGTGGGTATGATGATCCAGCCAGACCCTCCGGCCGAAGAGCCTCCAGTAATAATTGAAGACGATAGAGGAGAGACATCAAACCCTCTTCCAGCCTCTTCAGCAGAAAAGGAGGAAACAATCTCGAAAGCTGCGCTCGATGATTATATCGCTCAATAGATACGAGCTCATCAAGCGAACGAAGCCGCCGGCCAAGTCGTCAGAACTGGACGACCATATCCAAGTTGGTACGATCAGATTAAGTACCCGCCAGGATACACGATCCCTAAGTTCCATGTGTATAAAGGGACGGGCAATCCTCATCAACATGTCGCTCAGTTCAGGACTCTGTGCGGCAACACTGGAGGTGATAATAAGTTACTGCTTCACCAATTCATCGGCAGCTTGGCGGAGACGGCATTCGAATGGTATTCAGAGCTTCCCAATGACTCCGTCAAAACTTTTACAGAGATGGAATTGCTGTTCACCCAGTGTTTCGCAAGCGCTAGTGAACGCACCCCAATCACCGCACTAATTAACGTCCGGGTGAAGACAGGCAAAACATGGGTTCAGTATGCAATACGGTGGCGGAACCTATGGTCAAAATGTGAACAACGCATCGAAGAAGCTCCCGCAGTAGGCATGTTCGTGGGTACCCTCGATCCGCAGGCGACCATATCCCAGTTCATGATGTTTTTCAAGCCGACTACCTTCCAGGCCTTGATTGACAAGGGCCCAAATGGATCAGATGGGCCATAGACCGTCTTCCTTGAAGATGGACCCTCGAAATGAAAAAGGAAAAGGGAAAGCGACCTTCGTCGCCAATGCTCAGCAGCAGCCCAGTGGTCCAAGACCAGCCGATTGCCAAAACGAGAGACAGTGATTCTTCAATGAGAAGCTGAAACGCCCTTACTCGTTTCCCCGGGATAAAACGAGGAGACTATTCGAGCTGGCGGTGTGCAACAGGCTCATCAATCTGCCAGATCCAAGACATCCACTGCAGCCAGGCGACGCCAATAATCCTAATTATTGTCCCTACCACCGAGCAATAAGCCATCCAATCGAAGATTGCTTCGTCTTCAAAGGCTGGATAGAGGACCAATACCAACAGGGAAAATTCGCGCTGTCTGAGAATTGGAAGGTAAGTCCGCCCCATCCATACACTCCTAAAAAGATGGACACGCCAGGGGCATCATGCTCTTTTATAGAGGAAGCTCCATGGGAAGTCGCTCTTTCAGCCAAAACAAAACGAATGCTGAAGGATCTCCAAATTTGCCCGGCAATTAAGTGGAAGAGCCCGCTGGAGCCCGAGATTATTGAAGGGATGCTGAGGCCGCGCCCAATGCTGAAAGTTAGTGATGGTGGACAAAACATTCAGGCCCAGCCGTCAAAGTCTTCGAATAAGAGGAAGAAGACCAAAAAGCCCGTGAAGCCTGATGACAAGCGTACGGAGCTGCAGAAGCACATTGGTGCGCTGGAAGGATACAACCAGAAGGCGCGAACCCCGGTCACGCTCTAAGAGTTTCTCAACCACATCCTTAAGGATGGATATGACGACAATGACGAGGAGGAAGACTCGTCAGATGAGCCCGAGGATTATTTAGAAAGCTTCCATGCGACCTCTCATTCGTCAATCAATGGTAAAGAAGCTCCTAATGGAAATAAACTGGGGGCAGAACCAGAACTCTTGGAACCGTCAGACAAGATGATTGACATATTACTGAACGAAGATCTTCAGAAAAGCAAAGCTGACCGAGAGAGTGAAATCTCCATATACGAAAAAGCCAAACGTCGGCGACTGAACGAAAGGGTTGAAGTACCCCAACTGGATCAAAGCACTCCTGCCACCAGCAAAAACATGCTTAAGACAAGGAAGCGGTTCGCCAAAGCCCTTTCAATGGAATGAAGTTGCCATCTCTCGAAGAAGATACTTTAGGGAGTACGTGTCCCGATGAACCGGATGCACATCCAAACTACTGCTTATACCATCGGAGGATCATGCACCCTACCGAAGAATTCGTGGCCTTTAAAAATTGGTTGCGGGGATATGTCGCTTATCGACAACATTTCAAGCGGATGAAGCGCAAAACTCGTCTGGAACAAAGAAGCGCGACCGATGAGCACAAAAGAACCGCCGATAACTGTCACATGGTTGATTCTGGAGGATCGCAAGTTCTCACCTTCGGGAGCGATTCTGATGAAGAAATAGCCCTCGGCCCTCTCTTCAATGAATCCATCTCCGAAACAGAAGAAGTAAAGAACTGCGAGAATATTCATATGCGCAATCGTACGTTGCCCGAAAATAATTTCGGACCTATGAACAACAGATCGAATAAAAAAGATAAAGGGAAGGAAAAATTGCCAAAGGATATCACCCTCGATGATCGAGTCGTCGAAGAACTGACAGCCAAGGACCCGCCCAAGAAAAACAAGGTGGATTACAACGTTCTGGCACACCTGAGGAAGATACCGTCGCAGCTAAGCATTCTCGATGCCCTTCTGCTATCTGAAGAGGCAAGAGATTCTTTGATCAAGGCACCACAAGAGCCCGAGCAGTTCCAAGCTTTCCTTGCCGAAGAAAAGATGAAGGACGAGCTGGAAAAAGTGCACACGGCTGTCATCACTTTCGGCGATGAAAATCTCCTCCTCGGAACATGCGAGCACAACCATCCCTTGTATGTCACCGGATACTTCCATTACATCAAGATAGGGAAGATCTTAGTTGACAACGGGTCCTCTGTCAACCTCCTAAATGTGAGGGTGCTAAAAGAAATCTGCATGAGCGTTCAACACCTCGCTCGGGATAAAATCACTATCTCCGGATTCGACTCCCAGTCATCACGGACGCTCGGGTCTGTGATACCGACGTTACGCTTTGGGTTGCTCATCACTGACATCAAATTTCATGTCATTGACGCCAAGACTTGCTACAACGCTTTGCTCGGCAGGCCTTGGTTACACGAGTACAACATCATACCTTCTACACAGTATCAGTGTATGAAGTACTTCAAAAATGGTCTTGAGTATACCGTGATAGGGGAACTGAACCCATTTTCCATAAATGAAGTCCAAAAGTACGAGGATACAAAGTATTTCCTGCTAGACTTTGAAGACACGGAAAGATGCCGTAAGCCGAAGAATAAGCAGAAAGCTATCACCACTATTCCGGTCTTTGGGAGCGGTACCGAAGAGGAAGAAGAGATAGTTTATTCAGGGCCACCCTAATGCAACAAGCCGGGACCATCTACCCCTATTCTGGTATTTGGTAGCGACTCTGAAGACGAAGTTAACGCAGTGTTCTCGGTCTGGCCATCGATACATACCCTCACTGGAGAAGACCAAAGCTTGCAAATAGCTATGGTTCTGCGACAGCACTACAGAGAGCTTGATACGCTCGAAACATATAATGTGCAAGAGCTGCAAACATTCTATGTCCCTCCCAGGCGAAAAGGTGAAAAGGCGATCTTATTCTACCGATCCACGGAGACTAGAGTTGAAAGAGAAGTCCGGCATGGTGCCGATCCTACGCTCGACAGGCTCCAACCCATTCGTCTGCCCAGGTACTACACATAGGGATTAAAAAGGTTATTAAGATGCCAAGGCGTACCTTTCAAACAAACCCCTCGACAAGCTCAGTTCTACAACAGGATTTGGAACGTCCCTGGAACTCAGCGAAAATTGCCTACCGGGAAAATGGAAACGATCAGGCTTGGATATGTCCAGTCCAAAAAACGGGGGCAGTTCCATGGCTGCCTGGTCATAAAGGACCTGGATGAAGAAGATGATGCCCTTTTAAAAGATGCTGACATTGAACCAGAACGAGGTCCTGCCATAAAAATACCGAGTCCGTCGTTTTTAGAACAAATGGACAAGCTAATGAAGGAAGCGGGTCAAAAGGTTCGAAACGACTATAGCCGCGAAATGGCCATTTACGAGAAGGCCAAGACGCAACGTCTCATTCAGCAGGCCACGGAAGATGATGATGCCCTTTGCCGTCAGCCCGCCACGCACTCCCGAGATAGGAAAAAGGCCCGATGCAGAGGCAAAAACAAGTTGAAGAACGAAAAAATGTTCGACATCGGCAAAACGGATCCAAAAGGTTACACGATCAAGAAAAGGTCAGCCGGAATCCATCTCTAACGAAAAAGATAGACCGAGCATATTCTTTCCCCTAAGAAAAGACAAGGAAAATCCTTGACCTCGTCATGAAGCATCAAATGATGACACTCCCGAAGTCTCACCATCCCGTGCAAGCAAACGAAGGTCATCACCCAGATTATTGCTCCTATCACCGAGCAATAGGTCATCCTCTTGAAGACTGCTTTACTTTTAAGAATTGGGTCGAAGACCAATATCAACTCGGCAGGTTCGCTCTATCCAACAGTTGGAAGGTGGCCCCACTGCAAAAGCATATGCCAAAGGCAACGTATATGGCGAGAGCAGAACCAGACCAACATCGGTTTTGGAAACAATCTCGTACCTGTCACGCAATAACGCTGCCAGAAGAAGGAATGCGCGAGAACATGGATGACCTGTCCTGGTGCTTTGAAAACGATGATGACGAGGTGATCTCAGAGTTTCCACCGGTGCCAAAAGAATTGGAAGATGGAATACACACTACTGCGGACAACCTAAGGAAAATTAACCTAGGGACGACAGACGATCCGCGGACTACATTCATCAGTGGGCTGCTTTCTAAAGAGCAGGTGGCTACGCTCAAAGACGTGCTCATGCAGTATAAATACTGTTTCGCATGGAACTACTCCGAAATGCCGGGACTAGATCCAGAAGTAGCTGTGCACAAATTAGCGATATCTCTGGACATCAAGCCAGTCAAACAAGCGCCGAGAAGAATACGGCTCGAACTTGAAATGAGCATCAACGCCGAAGTTAAGAAGCTAATCGACTCCGGCTTCGTCCAAGAATTGCAATACCAGTGATGAAGAAGAACGGGATGAAGAAGAACGGGACGGTGCGCATCTGCGTAGACTTTCGGGACTTCAACAAAGCCTGTCCAAAAGATGACTTTCCCGTACCGGTTACCGAGCTGATGATAGATAACATGTCCACTAACGAAGTCTTCTCCTTCATGGACGGCTCATCAGGGTACAACCAAATAAAGATGCATCCTGAAGACCAGAAGCATACCGCTTTCTGAACCCCTCTAGGCATATTCTGCTACAAAGTGATTCCTTTCGGTCTGAAGAACGCCGGCGCCACCTATCACAGGGCCATGATGAAGATCTTTGATGACCTTATACATGAAATCATCGAATGATATATCGATGACCTCGTGGTTAAAAGAAAATCGTACGAGGAACATTGAGAGCATCTGAAAATCATGTTCCAACGTCTTCGAAAATACAATCTGAAGATGAACCCTCTCAAATGCGCATTCGGAGTCTCCTCGGGCAAATTCCTAGGATTCATCGTACGACGCCGGGGCATCGAGATAGATCCGTCGAAGATCAAGGCGATCATGGAAATGCCTCCGCTAAGAACTCTCAAGCAACTACGGTCTCTCTAAGGAAAGCTCACATATATCCGACGGTTCATTGCTAACATCTCCGGAAAATGTCGTCCCTATAGTCATCTAATGAAAAAAGGGACTCTGTTCGTCTGGGATCGCAAATGCCAAAGCGCACTGGAGGAAATCAAGCAATACCTACAGAATCTGCCAGTACTGACCGCGCCAGTCAAGGGAAAGCCTCTTATCATGTACACAACCGCCCTTGAAGGTTCTTTAGGCGCGCTATGGGCACATGAGAACGACCAAGGGAAAGAGAGAGCCCACAACTATTTAAGTCGAGTTCTCCTAGGGGCAGAAAATAACTACTCCCCTATCGAAAAGCATTGCCTGGCGTTAATCTTCGCGATAACGAAGCTCCGGCATTATGCTTTGGCGCATGAGGTCCACCTCATATCAAAAGTGGATTCTCTCAAATATTTGATGTCAAGAGACATACTAACAGGACGGCTCGCTAAATGGGCCCTGCTCTTAATGGAATTCTCGATAACATATCGATCGCTAAAGGTAGTGAAAGGCCAGACCATCGCCGACTTCCTCGTTGAGCATCTGATACCTGCCAATTCACCCCTAAATTGTGAATTGCCAGACGAGCATGCGTTTGACACAATCGATAGGGAGAGAAGAGAGAGTGATACCCGATGGCAACTCTACTTCGATGGGGCATCTTCCATGAAAAAGCGAAAGCGCGGCTCCCCCATAATCAAATCGGGGGTAGGACTTATTTTCGTAACTCCACAAGGAGGGATAATGCACTTTACCTTTTCCTTAACAGAGCCGAGGACGAACAATGAAGCAGAATATGAAGCTTTGATAGCAGGTCTTGAGATCGCTGTCGACATGGGAATCGAAAACCTCCTTATATACGGAGACTCCCAGCTGGTCGTTAGTCTAGTAAACGGCGACTATCAAACATGCAAACCAGAGTTGATGAATTACGCCGAGAGAGTACAACAATTGCTGACTCAAATTCCTTCCTTGGTTCTGGAAAGCATACCGCGTACGGAAAATAGCAAAGCGGATGCGTTAGCCAAACTCGCTAAAGAACTGGCTGATGAAAATCTCGATGACGTAAGGATCGTTGTACAAAGTCGTCGGGTTCTTACACCGGCGGAAATATCTCCGGAGTCGTCCGAAAAAAAGGGAGCGACCAAGCAAACGGCTCTACAAATAAAAGACCAGGAAAAGACTAAGCATTGGAGAGAAGTCTTTATAGACTACTTCAAATCCCATCGAACACCTGAAGATGCATCCTCAAGACATCAGCTCATAAAACGAGCTATGTCCTTCGCCTTCGTCAATGACACGCTGTATAAGAGATCGTTCGACTCTCTATGGCTGAGATGCTTGGGACCTGAAGATGCAAGGAGAGTCGTCCAAGAAACTCACGACGGACTCTGCGGTTCTCATCAAGCTGGGCAAAAGATGAAGCTGAAGATCAAAAGGATGGGCTATTATTGGCCCACGATGATCCAAGACTGCCTCGAATACGCAAAGCAGTGCCACTCGTGCCAGATTCATGGGGACTTCATCCACCAGCATCCAAATCTGCTACACCCAACGGTGGCTAGCCGGCCGTTCAAAATATGGGGAACTGACATAATCGGGTCCATCGAACCGGCATCATCTAGAGAACATCGGTTCATATTGGCGACAACCGATTACTTCTCTAATTGGGCAGAAGCAGTACCGCTGAGAGAAGTGAAGACGGAGAATATTCTCCATTTCTTCAAAACACACGTCATCTATCGGTTCGGCACTCCGTGATGGATTATCTCCGATAACGGGCCAGCCTACAGAAGTCACAAAATCAGCCGCTTCGCACAGCAGCATAGCATAGACTGGAGATACTCTTCGGTCTATAATTCTCGTGCTACCAGTCTAGCTGAGGCTTTCAACAAGACCTTGACGAAGATCATAAAGAAGTCGGTGTCCAAAAATAAGAAGGACTGGTACGAGAGACTGCATGAAGCTCTCTGGGCGTACCAGACCATGTTCAAAACGGCTACGAATACAACGCCATAAACATTGGTATTCAGCACTGAAGCAGTACTCCCCTTAGAGATAGAGTTTCCCTCTCTACTAGTGACGGTTCATTACAAGCTAACAGACGAAGAGAATGCTCATCTTCGGCTTGAGGAGCTTGACGCCCTTGACGTAACCCGGCTCATGGCGCAGCAAAACTTGGAGGCTTATAAAGCAAAGATGACGCGCTCATACGAAAGATTAACTAGACCGAGGACATTTCGCCAAGGCGAACTCGTGCTAGTGGTCAAGAGACCTATGATCCCCAATCGTGCCAAACGAGGGAAATTTGAGACAAACTATGAGGGCCTGTATGTCATAGACAAAGCCTACCAAGGTGGAGCTTACTTGCTCATGGATATGCACAGCGAAAGGCCCTTTCGGCCAATAAACGGGTGGTTCCTGAAAAAATACTACGCCTGATGAGTCACGAACCAGGTTAGTGATAGATGACGACGCCTATGTCCGCTCGCTATCTTCCTGAGTCCAAACTCTATAAGTAGTATCCGGCGAAACCTTGCCTCAAAAACGTGCGATAGACCGCAACATCCTAAAACTAACGACGGACCGAGATGTCCTAAAACTAACAACGGACCGAAATGTCCTAAAACTAACTACGGACCGAGATGTCCTAAAACTAACAACGGACCTAAATGTCCTAAAACTAATTACGGACCGTAACGTCCTTAAACTACTACGAACCGCAGCATCCTTAGGCTGACGCGGCAAAAAAAACAAAAAAAAACGGTACGTCCATAAGCAAAATGGACACGGATGAAAACCCGAAAGGGCTCCATGAGTAAAAACAGCAAGGCTACCGGCGAGTTTGTGAAAACCCGAAAGGGCGCAATCTCGTTAAAAGACACTTGCAAGGTCCTCTCGAATTTATAAGGAGAAAACGCCTGCGTGAGATCCTTACGACTCACAAGGGAGAAACACACTTAGGGATCCCCACGATTCCTGAGGAGAAATTACACTTACGAGATCCTCATGACTCGTAAGGAGAATTCCCCTATGAGGTCCTTAAACATGAGAAGGAGAATCTGTTCGCCGCCGAAAACAAAGACGAAACCACGTAGGTTATCTTGCCTGAATTTGGGGACAGATACTATTTGGTTTTATCCGTCCACCTCTCCGAAGATGCCAAGTTGATTTATGGCACCATGTATCGAAGGTTTAGACGGATGCGGCCGATGTAGCAGACTTCGTCAGATTCCCCCTCATTGTGAGGGGTTTTTGATTGTGGGGACGCTCTTCCCTGCAGGTGCAAGCCCCTGTAGTTAATTACGCTACAACATCGCGGTAATCACTTTCTCCTTCTCCAGATGGTCACTTCGTGTCGTGTGTGTTTGTTTTGTTTTTGGTTACCCGTGGATTGTATACGGAGACTAATTTATGTTGTCGCTCGTAGGGCGTGGATTAGTCCAAATCCGTATTTTCTTAGATTTGGGTTTGGTTTGGGTTTAATGATCGTTAATCTCATTGAGATCAAGATCAACTTAAACGTTGTTAAGGATACGTTAGCCTAATTTTTAGACTAAGATCTACTTAACAGGGTTTTGGGATCATTTAGATCCAACAAAAGAGAATATGGACTCTATTGCGATCCAGTGGGTTTAAGGATTGTTAATCTCATTGAGATTAATATCAACTTAAACGTTTGTTAAGAATACATTAGTCTAATTTTTAGACTAAGATCTACTTAACAGGGTTTTGGGATCATTTAGATCCAACAAAAGAGCATTTGGACTCTATTGTGTTAGTTTATGGACATTGCGGTCCATTGTTAGTTTTAGGACATCTCGGTCCATGGCAGTTTAGAGACATCATAGTCTGTTGGGTTTAGTTTAGGGGCGTTGCGGTCCATAAGTTTTAGGACATCATTGTCCATGAGTTTAAGGACCTCACAGTCCGTAAAGTTTAAAGACATCATAGTTTGTGGGGTTCTGGTTAAACCAGTTTGGGAATGTGCCAAAAGTTATTGGTTATTGGGACCCTCCATCTCTCTGAAGACGTTGAAGGATTACAACGACATGTATCAGAGGTATGAAGAGATGTGCCCTTGAACCAATGTCCTGATTTGGGGAAGTGGGATAAACATCAGTTTAGATGTCATCTGTTGGGAGCTTATTAACTGTCTTGAGATCGGCTTAAGAAACCCTGAACATGAAGGGCTCAATTGATGGTCCTTGGAACATTTGGTCTGATTCTGGCTAATGTTAGCCATCCGTAGTGTTCAACACTAACATGTTTATTCAGCGCTCACGTGCTCCCACGTGATACTTTGAGGCAGTGTTAAACACTGGAATTTGAGAATGCTCACGTGTCGCACGTGATGCCTTTAAAGGTGGTGCTGTTCGCTTGGTTTTATTCCCGATCTTCAGATAAGTGTTAAACACTTGGGCCATCACGTGTGAGCACGTGAGGCGCTTAAGATAGTGTTAAACTTCAAGGATTTGAAATGCTGCTTCTTTGGGTTCATTCTTTTGTTCAAGCGTTCTTAGGTCACGTGGGATCACGTGACGGGACCCAAAAGTGGGAACCGCCTTTGATTTATTCCTTTTTGTTCTGTAAGTACCAAGCACTACTATGGGGTCATGTGTGATCACATGAGCCAATCTCAATTATTCAATTTTGTTCATCAAAGACGCTCACGTGGAAGCACGTGATCGGCTGTTATCATGTTGGGTACCAATATTTTTACGTGCATGGAGATCCTAAGTTTCGAGACTTTCAAGCCTATTGTTTTATGAGAATTGGACTCTTAAGACTTAGTTTTTCTCTTAGATTTGGGATCTGTATGACAGAATCTCCCTGATGAGAATTAAATTCTCAACTTGTGAGAATATCTGCTTCTGCAGATTTTTGCCATAAGGGAGAACTAAGTTCTCATATGAAGGGTTAAACCCTTATTTAATCAGAGGAATTAAATTTTTAGGAATTAAATTCCTATATACTTTTTGGGAGAATTAAATTCTCTGAACTTAGATCTCCCTCTAGGTTTTGGATCTGCATGGCAAAATATCCCCGATGAGAATTAAATTCTCAACTTGTGGGGAGATCTGCTTCTGCAGATCTTAACCAGAGGAAAAACTAAGTTCTTTTTGGAAGAGTTAAACTCTTATGTAGGTGAAAAGGAGATGAGATATTCTCTGTATTTTGTTCCTTCTCTTACCTAGAGTTTCTTTTTCTCTTTTTCTCTTTGGAGAATTAAATTCTCTTTCTTTTAAGCTTGCGAAGGGTTTCTCTCTTTTTTTTATCTTCTCTTTTTTCTGTCTCTCCTCCTTTTTTGTGTTTCTTTGCTCCTATTTATAGGAGAAAGAGGAGAATCAATTCGTTCAGAAAATCTCTCATTGAGAGATTTTGATCAACAAAAAGTGATCTTTTACATCAATTGATGAATTTTATTCACCGTTGGATTTTTAATCCAAGGAATTCTGTTTTACAGAAGATATTTCTTTTGTCGTTCTTAACAAATTTAGGAAGATATTTCTTTGCACAAATTTTTTTTATAGATTGGTGATTTTTTAATCACAACTGGATCTTTAATCCAACGGCGTTCTGTTTTACAGAGCGTAATCTTTCTTGTTTAGAAAGATCCAAGGAAGTATTTTCCAAATAAGGCTTTTAATCCCTTTTAATTAGAATTATTTTTTATCAGTCCAGAAGGCATAAGAGTCTATCACGTGTAGCACGTGACTCCACCAAATTAAACCGACCCAAGGGTGTCACGTGTTATCACGTGAGTTTCTTTTTGTCTCACTTGTTTTCTTTATTCAGGCGCCTGTATGCTTTACTTATAGAGGTCACGTGTCTGCATGTGAGGTTCAGTTTTGGCTTAGTTTTGTTAAACGAAGCGCCTATCACGTGTGGGCACGTGACGCTCCACTTGGGGACTTTCTCCGTTGCTCTATTTAATTATTTATTTTCCGTAAGGGAACAAAGAGGAAGAGGAAAAAGACTTGAGAAAGAGAAGATGGAGGCACAAACCCTAGAATTTTTAAGAGAATGAAAGTTCTTATTGATTTTCTCATCGTGTTTGTCTTTTATAAGCTATTCACTTTACATATAGCCTTTTGGGCTTTTCTAAATAGCACTTGTGCCTCTCCATGCCTCATGTGCTTATTTCTTTTTGCACATAAGCCATGGTGTTTACAAAATTTTGGTTTTTTGCCCATTTTCATACATTTATTTCTAAAAATTACATTTAAACTAATTTATTGCCTTCTTTATGGCATGGAGCCGGCCCCTTCCATGCTTGGTCTTGACTGGGCTCAGGCCCACTTGGCTTGGGTTTGGGCCCACTTGACTTGGGGTTGACTTTGACTTTGACTTGGTCAACCGGTGTGTAATTTTTTACCCCAACAGTCTCCTCTCACACGTAGCATCTGTTTGACGTTTCTCCGGTACGGAGTTTCGCTGGTTGACGTTTCCCTGAGACGGAGTGTCGGTGTATGACGTATCCCCGAGACGGAGTGTCTATTTGACGTCTCCACTTGCACGGAGTGTTTGTTTGACGTTTCCCTTTGCGTGGAGTGTCATTGTTTTGACGTAGAGTTCGTTATTGGAATTAGTTGATTTGATTTGATTTGTTTTGGGAGGTTCCAATATGTACGGCGGGACTTTTGAGATTGGAAGTGCTTCCGGGTGGCACTTTAGTTTGATTTGTTCGATTACTAACTTGTTTGGCGGGACCTTTGAATTTGAGGCATTGCAATGTGGAGCTTGGAATTTGGATTTTTGTTTGACATCAGCATCACGATACTGGAATATGGTACCAAGAGTGAATCATCATTTGTTATGAGAGGATTTGAGGATTTTGGTTTTGGTTTGGTATCAGCATCGCTATACTAGAATATGGAACCAAGAGCGAATCATCATTTGCCATGCCCATTGGGGAATGATGGCTTAGGAGACAGGTTTAGGCCCCTGTTACCTAAGGCTTTTCAATTTTATGAGCCGTTAGGGTATCATAAAAGCATTTTCTCCCTATGAGTCGAGAGGATCTCGTAGGTGTATTTTCTCTTTAGGAGTCGTGAGGACTCCTAAGTGTGTTGCTCTTTTGTGAGTCGTAAGGATCTCACGCAGGAATATTCTCCTCACAAGGTCGAGAGGACTTTGTGAGTCTGGGATTTGGAATTTTGTTTGGCATCAGTATCGCTACACTGAGATGTGGTACCAGGAGCAATTCATCATTTGCCTTGGGAAAATTTAGGATTTGGGTTTTGGGTCGGCATGAGCACTGCTAACATTGAAGCGTAATGCCAGGAGTGACTCATAATTTTCCATTGCCCGTTGGGGAGCGATGGCTAGAAGACAGGTTTAGGCCCCTGTCATCTAAGGCTTTTCAATTTTATGGGCCGTAAGGATCTCATAAAGGCATTTTTTCTTTAGAGCCAAGAGGATCTCGTAAGTGTATATTCTCCTTAGTAATCGTGGGGATTCCTAAGTGTTTTGCCCCTTTGTGAGTTGTAAGGATCTCACGCGGGGATATTCTCCTCACAAAGTCGAGAGGACTTTGCAAGTGTATTTTCGTTTCTTGTCACGAGTTTGCGCCCTTTTGGGTTTTTCACAAACTTGCCGGCAGTCCTGCTGTTTTTACTCACGGGGCTCTTTCGGATTTTCATCCGTGCCCGTTTTGCTTGTGGACATACCGTTGTTTTTTCAACGAGTTTGCGCCCTTGTAGGTTCTCACAAGCTTGCGGGCAGTCTCGCTGTTCTTACTCACGAAACTTTTTCAGGTATTCATTCGTGCCCCTTTCCCTTGTGGACTGACCCTTTGTTTCTTTTTTTCTTTTCTTTTTTTATTTCCCGGTTTAATGACTTAGGGGTCAATTATTCTCAGTTTAACGACTTAGGGGTCAACTGCTCCTATTTTAACGATATAGGGTTCTGTTGTGCGCTTATTCAAAAATTATTGAACTTTGATCTCAAGATGTTTCAACGTTCTCTTTGTCTCTCTGAGAATATGTGTGTCCCGTAGGAGCTGTGGTGGACCGGGTCATTTTCTGAAGTGGGTGATTGAACCGTTTACCCCTAGAGGGTTTTGGTCCTCGTTAGTGTAGAGCTGGCGATCATAGCTTGGTCATTTGTTAACGCGTATTTGGCCAATGAGATCACTCCCTCCTTATTTTGTTTTTCAATCCAATCCTTTAAAATTACTACCCTATGGTATGGGCAATACATGAGATTGTCGATCATATTTGCTTCATGAGGCCTTTTTGGCTCTGGGAATTGAAGACCGTTGTTTAGGGCGTCCTCGAATATTTTACGGACCCTTTCCCTTTTGAAGAAATAAACTTTAGTCAACTTCTTTGTCAGGGCGATTCTCCTCTCCCTCCCAACACTGGTTTTTAAGGCTGGTCAGGATTAAGCCCGCATGTTCCTCGCTTATTTCGGTTAGCAGAGGTATTAAAGGATTCAGTGTTATTGGGACGTCCACCTTTGCGGTTGTCGTTTTCTAGACATTTGAACTTGTTGTTATATTAGAATTTTGGAAGAGATTCAGGACCCGCATGTTTCAACGTCTGGACTCTTTTAATTAGGTCCTGAAGAGTTTTGGAGTCTGCCGATGACTTGCCCTTGATTTTGTCTCATGTCAATTTGCTGTAGTCATGCATCAGGACTTCCCTGGAGCCTGGGCACCGTTGACTTTCATGAAGGTGCTCCGCCCTTGGATTGGAAGGAATAGTTGCTGGCTGCTTCGAGGGGGTAATCCTTGGTTCATGGACTGAACCTTGATCTTGTTGTGATTGAATTCGAATGACTTGGGTTGCGAGATTTGCCACAATATTTACCAGATTGTCAATTTTGGCACGGATCTTGGCTAACTCCTTATCTCTGTCCTAAATTTCTCTTGAAACCATTGGAATAATACTCGTTCTGTAATTTCAGGGATAATGACTAGGTTATCCTCATCATCTGAGCTTGATTCTCCAGGAGTCATGGGCTCTTTTTGCTTAGCAGCTTGAGTAGGGTCCTTATCATTATCTGAACCAAGCCAGTATTAAGCAGCATCAACCATATCATCACCATGAGTGTGAGGCGTAAGAGAATTTGTTTCTCCAGCTCCGACCATGTAGACAGTATGGATTGCATATCCGTTCATTGCCTCCTCATTGTCAGTGTTGCTTGCTGAACCTTTAGAATGTCGCCGTGGTTTTCTCCTTTCAGGGAAGGGTGAACAATTGAGAGTGGTAAGTTCCTGAAATACCTCGGTTTCTGTTTGTATAAAATTGGCGGTTGCGGCTTGATCGTTTGTCAACACGCCAGGGGACAATGAGATTTCTCCCATCTTGTATTGTTTCTCGACCCAATTCTTGAAAATGCAACAGTCTTCAATAGTGTGTCCCAACACTCGGTGGTATGGGAAAAAATTGGGATGACCTGTCCTGTTTGCTTCACTCGGCCTCTTTGGTTCCAGCAGCCGCAGGCCATTCTTAAAAGCATCCTTGAATATTTTATGGAGCTTGTCTCTTCTGAAAGAGTGGACCATGTTTCTCCTTTCCTCCAAAATTGCCTTCGGGGTTGGTTGATATTAGGCCCGCCTGTCCCTTACTTTTTTCGGTCAACCGAAGTGTTAAAAGATTCAGCATCGTCGGATTTTCCTCCTTTGCGATTATCGTCCTTTCGGTTCCTCCAGGATATGTTGTTAGTTTGGGGGTCTGAAGTGGATTTTTGTTTTGAGCGCTCCAACATTTGAACTTTCTTGGTCAGCTCTTGGAATGTCTTGAGACCCGCAGTGCATAGAAAAGGATTCAACCAGGTGCTGAGATTTCCGATGAGGAGATTGACGGATTGGTCTTATTCAAACGGTGGCTCACATTTAATGGAGAGATTGCGCCATCGGGTTATAAAATTCGTGTTGCTTTCGTTGTTCTTTGGCTTGGTCCTTACGAGGTTAGCAATGGTAATCTTATCGCTAACACTCATAAACCTTTACCGAAACAGAGATTCCATCTGAGTGAAAGTAGTAACGAAGCTGTAACGACTCTGAAATCACTGTACAGAAAATTCTTGTTATTGTACAGAAAAAGGTATTACAGCCTGTGTAAAAGTTATAAGTTAGATTTGTTTAATAAAAGAAAGAAACAACTTGTAGCTCATTGGTAAAGCCTCTACATTGCTGTGACGTAGTCTGTGCGTTCGATTCCCATCAAACACAATTATTTTTTCTGATTTTTTCTTTTTAATTTTTGGAAGCCAAAGAGTTGCACGCGCAATACATAGGGAAAGGAAATGTTTCAGAAAAATCAAGCATGCGCAAAATGGAGTAAACACAGAAAAACCTATGTGTCACGAATCTCGAGGCGATTACTTCAGATCCAACCGTCCAAACCCCTCAATGGGCCGGCACCGACAGTCTGATGAGCTCCAATGAGCTCCGTGCTTTGCACACTTGTCCCTTCATCTCCACTTAACTCCTCTGCACTGTTTGATTTCCCTGCAATCGAAAAGAGACCCTTCAATTCACCATTTAATATCTTTTTAATGCTTTTTAATCCACAATTTTAATTCTCAAATCCTAATTCTCCATTATAAATACCACCCCATATCATAGCTCTCCCCCATTCTGAAATTCTAGAAAAAATTCGCTAAAAATATCGAAGTGCCAAGTAGAGTTAAGCCCCTCAAGTGGAGTAGCGAGCCAAACTCGAAGACCGGAGCATCTCCGACGAAACCACGACCCCGGAGAGTTTCTCCAACCTCTTCTTAATCATATAAAACGGTAAGTTCCTCTTCTTTTCTTTTCTTCCATCTCAAAACCACTTTTTAAAACAAACCGACAAAAGAGGGGTTATCTCCGATATCGCTTTCTTTTTAACTTTTGTAAGCCATGTGATAAGAAACAAGATCAAATTAGCATGCTAAAACAATCTTAACCTTATTTCACATGTTTTAGTTTTTAGTTTTAACAAAATTTTCATATGAAACGAACATATAACAAACTGTCACAGTAAAATACCATGAACTTTAGTATCGCCCTCTCATCGATAATTAGTTTAAATACCTTTAGAAAAACTTCACGGGGTAACGACCTACCCCACACGTACACCATGGTTCCATAGCACGGTATTCTAGATCTATGGCTAAGTTAAAGAAATAAGCTTTTCATTAAAATACTACACCGTTTCAAAAGGGGTTTTTTTAAATCGGTATTTCAAAATCCTTAGCAATTACGCCTCTACAACCTTTGTTAGGGGACCCGCTAATGGATGATGCGGATTATCGCATATCCTTGGGACCGTAGAGCGAGATGCAGAACTCCTCACTGTGTATTCGGACTGGAAAGGAATAAAAATACGTTTTTTTAAGAAACGCGACTTGTTCAAATAAAAAAAACTAATTTTTAGGAAAATTGTATAAAAATTATGAAATCTGTATTTTCAATAAAAACAAATTAAGAAACTATATTTTTTAAATGGAAGATTAAAAATTGTAAATAAAATACCACCAAGTTTCCAAAAGTAGTAGTTTTCATAAAAATACCATAAACTTTCAAAAAGCTATGTTGTATCATTAAAATACCCCAATAATTAAAATACATGCTCATGAAAACCTTAAATGTTATAAATCACCCTTGAGCTTTATTTTGAAACTATATTAAAATATTTTTCATAAAACCCCCTCGAGATATGCAAACAATATTTTAAGTATCTTAGATAAATATAGGTTTAAGCAGGATCAATTCTCTTGAGCCCCAGGGAGCCAGAGAAAGTGAGTGCTTGCCTATTCAGGTTAGATAATTTAACGGAGTTATCAATGGCAACTGTCTTGGAAAAAGACACAAATCATGCCGTCTATGTGCAGAAGTTGCCGATTTCTCCTGAACACAAGAGTTTAACAATTTACATCAATTCACATGAAAAGACATGAACTCAAATCTAAACATGAACTCGAAATCGAATACAAACTCGAACTCTAATCTAAATCTGAATACGAACTCGAATCCAATATACTTGAACCAACTTGACTTGAATTCCAGATTGCAATTATCATGACTCGCACATTACCCGACTCACTCAAATACAATTACACCTTTTGCAATCTAGGGTTTCAATCAAGAAATATCAATCAATCAAATCAAATAAGCATATTAACCGGTTATAATATATTTTACACGGGGTGCTTGGGATAGTTTCTTGTGTGAATCCAACAGAGCTTCAGAAGTCCTGTATTAACCTCTTTTTTATTTTACTCGAATATCAGTCGGGTTGACTCATCCACAGCCTAAAGCCCCGATGCTAACACATGAAATGGGACCGTGTTTCCTTTCTCCTAGGGCCCCACTTTTGAGCTCGTGAATATTTCTACGGCTGCGTTGACAATCCATTTAGAACTTAACGTTAACATAATGACCATCTAGAGACCTATAGTATATATTTGCCTATGATCATATACTCTTACTCATCATATATATATTCTACTCTTGTCATTTTCTTTACTCTCACCTATTCTTGGGACTTACCGAGCGCTAGTTCGCTAACGGGCATTCCACCCATTTTTTTATTCTCTTGGAATGTTCGTCAGATACTATCGAGTCGGAGGAAGTTGAAGCCACAGAGGAGGACTACAACCAGATAGCTACTCAGAGCTAGCTCAGCTTCTTTTCCTTCAGTTTATGCATGCCACTTGTTTAAGAATTTTCTTTATTGTATTTACTTTCCAGTATAAACTCTTGTATTTGTAAATATTGGAAGTTGAATGTAAATAAAGATGTTCGTTGAAAAAAATTTACAGTCTCAATTTATTCTTGCATTATGTATTATTGTTTCAATACGCTTAGCATATTTATTTAGGGAATGATCTTCTCTGGATAAATATACAGCGGGCTTGCCACGTCACCATTTCCGTCTATTGGGAAGCGGGGCATGACAGGTTTTATTGGTGTTCTATGCATGTCAATTCTGCATGAAGTCGTAAACAATACACCATAATAATTAATGAGTTAAACAAACATTTACATTCCTTGTATTTCAAATTCCTTGAATCTATCCTAACTTATCTCTTATATAAAGGTGATGGACTCTTCGAACAATACCAGTACTAACGACAACGGTAATACTCCACCGCCTACTCTACCACCACCACCTACCGTTGCAGCTCCTATCAATGAGCAAACGGTACTGCTTGAGGCTATCAAGAGCCTATTGGAGGGACAGCAGCAGACTGCTATCCTCATGCACCGCCCCGAAGCCGAGGCACCCGGAGTTAAGTAGTTTCGAGTACTGCACCCAAAACACTTCTCGGGAAAAGAGAGCCCACTTGAGCCAGAAAAATGGGCTCAAGCGATCGAAGATGATCTAGAAGCATCTCAAGTGCCAGATATTACCTAGGTGAGAGTTGCTAAGTTGCAACTGACCGATAACGTCAGAGTTTGGTGGAAGGCTGAGGAGAGCCGTCTCTCACAACCGATAGAATGGAGAACATTTCGAGACCCCTTCGATACTAAGTACTTCCCTGAGACTGCCCGTTTTGATATGGAGCAGCAGTTCATCCATCTACAGTAGGGCTCGATGTGGGTCAAGTCTGTGGATGAATATGATGCTGAGTTTACCATGCTCAGCCGTTAAGATATTGTCTCAAATTCAATTTTCTGATCTCACTCACTACACTGCTAATACAAGGTCGTAACAGGTTCACTGCACACCTTATTCCCACTGCTGAGATCCGGACACGACGATTTGAGCAAGGGTTGGACCCTGCAATCCAAGATGCACTCGCTACAGGGGATTTCCCAACCCATGAACTTGCTTTGAAGGATGCCCGACGCTATTGTTCATACCATAATATTGCATTATTATATTCCCCATTCTTATTCGTTTAATAAATAAACAGGTGCTTTTGACGCATGTCTGCTACATATTACAGGTTACAGGTTCTTGGAGCGAAAACAGTGAAAAAGACAAAAGACGACACAAAAAAGGGACTTTGACCAACAAATAGAAGGATCTTAATCAAGCCTACACAAAAGATCAGTACAAGGCAACGCAAGGTCCAAGATTACAAAGCAAACGGTTAAAAGTCCACTGCAATTGTTCACTGGAGATTTGGAAGAAATAGAGAAGCCAAATTGAATAAAGATCCAAAGAAATAAAAAGCCCAAGAAGCCCAGAATCAGTTCCAAAATTTCCAGACATAAAATTTTACCAAAGCTTGGAGTCTACTTTGACTAGGTCTTCCTATGGATATTTTGGTAAATGTAGACGTGCGAATCAATTGTAACCTAGGGTTTCCTATCCTCTATAAATAGGAACTCTAAATCATTGTAAAGGCTATGCCTCCTCATGCCTCTTTTTATCAATAAAATTTAGATTTCTTTTAGAGAGCATCGGTGCCTCTTTTCATTTCAGAAATTCAGATCTGACAAGTCTTGTGTTGATGTTTGGAGAGAGCCATCTGTAAAGTAAGTAATTAATTTCAATTCTTGCCCTAAGTAATTTTCATTCTCTGCCCTAGTATAAATTTAATTCCTTGCCTTAGTTAGATAGTTAGATCTTTAATTCAATTGCCCTAGATTAATTTAGTTTTTAGATTTAATTAATCCATTCACACCGTTTGGAATTAACTCGTAAGAGCAACTAGGAAATTCACAACATCCCTGTGGACCGACCCGTACTCACCGGCTAGCTACCAAGCGACGCCGTTCTTGATTGCGGTTAATAGATAGTTTTTGAGATCAATCAAATGGCGCCGTTGCCGGGGATGGCGTGTTATTTCCTTTTTGCAATTTCGGGTTAATCTAAAATTAAAAAATCATAAAAACTGAAAAATAAAAAAAAAAGTATAAAAATTTATCATTTTGTTATTTTGTGAAGGGTATCTTTGTTTGAATTTTGCAGGATATATAATCAAGTTCGGATATGGAAATCTTTAGAGATTAAAACAGTAAATATCAAATCTGAACAAACAGAGGAATATCACAACAGACAACAGAAGAAATTTAGAGGACCGAGTCAACAAGTCAACCGCGGTGATCTGGTGACCAAAAAAAAATCCGGAGAATTGATTCGTTCCTGCCACCGCGGAACCGCCGCGCGAGCCTACCTGCGGCCGCGGAACCGCCGCGTTTTGGTCGAGTCAAAAAAAAAAAAAAGAGCAGAAGCGCGGTAAAAAAAGAAAAGAAAAGAACTGTAAGTCTTCTGATCTCCTCCTCTGCAAATCTCTGATATCTCCTCTGAAAAATCTCCTGCAGGATTCTTTGCGTTTAAAAATCTTTTCCCTTCCAAATAACAAATCTTGTGCAGGATTCTTTGCGCTCGCTTAAAATAGAAATTGATTGCAAGTAATATTTTTTGTTTTGCATATCTTTTATCGAAAATCTTTTTGCAAAATTTCCAAATAAAGAGCAAGCGGAAAAAGGAAAATTTTAATTAGAAAACTTGCAAACTTTGAAATTCATAAAAAAAGATTTGATTGAAAGTGATTTACTGTTTTGCATATCTTTAATCGGATTTTAAGGGGCTTTTGACTAATTCAGATTGGGTGGGGATTTCACCACCCTTCCCAGGACCCCAGAAATCACATAAGGCATTTGCATTGACCAATCTTTAATTAAAAAATACTAGACTCAGCCCTAAGGACTACGAGCTCAGTAGGACAGAGGACTAGTTATAGGCATCGACCGTTTATCCTAACCTGATTTTGCGGTGTCTAGGCAAGTGTGTCTAAGGCAAGTGGTTACTTAATTAGGACCGCTACTTGTAGCGGGGAGCCTCCCACTCACCTGGCACTTACCTGGCCGCAATTGGCGGTGAAGAGACGGTTTGAGGTCCTATTTCTAGCCCTTTAGAACAGTTAGGAGCTGTCTAGCTGACCTAGATGACCCTAGATCTAGGTCTGATTGTGTATTTCTGGTTGATTGCATTTGTGTCTAAGCCCTTTATCGAAAATTTTTTGTTGCAAACAGTTTCAAATAAAGAGAAAAAGGAAAAAAAAAGGAAATTTTTTTATCAAAACTTGCAAAAATTTTGTCGCTAAGAAATCCTTGCACCCCACTTGCACCACCTACCTTCTTTCTTTTCTCATTCTTCTATCATGGGTACCCCACATCATAAATCTCTTGCCAAACTTTGGTATCCCGAACCTAACTTTGCGTCGTACATCAATTGTTTCGGTCTATTTAAGGAAGATCCCTCCGTGCCTAAAATTTCTTTGAAAGATCGAATAGAAGCGTCTAGGAGAAACAGTTTGACTTTGCAACCCACTTTGTGTCAACCTTATCAACCTTCACCACCTTCATACGTTGATACCACTTTTTCAAATCCTGCTGAAACTCCTAAACTGATGTCCATTGCTGAGTATATTGCTCAATCTCGTAGCCGATCTTTCACCCCTCTCCACACATCTAGGGATCAACAAGTCCATTCACCTTTTTATCCACATGTTGACCCTACTCTTGTCCAACCATCCAATTCCTACCAGTCCTACCCGACTTTCCCACCTTCATTAGACATTGCTTCTACACAGCCATTTGCGAGTTTCACATATCCAAACAATTTCGAATCTTTTCCCGAAACCCCTTCACCACCCATGTCTAGTTTGGAACAGTCGTTAGCAGCTTATATTGCAGCAACAAACAAAATGACTAGGAATATGGAAGCGTCCATGGCCGCCCTTATGCAACCTAGTGAACCGGTCGTTAGTTTCCCGCTAGCTCAAAAAATTTCAATGTATAAGGAGGTGGTTGGACAGAATGAGAATGTGAAAGGATTTCCAAATCAAACCTACCCATACCCAATTGAATCCAACAACTCCAATTTTCAAACATGTGTCCAAAATGATGAGTTGTGCGACTTTGTAGTGCTTGATTTGCCAGATTATGAGGAACCCCTTTCGAGTGAAACCGCACTTAATCCTTTCAATCTTTACACCTCTAATCTAGAACCTGAATTGATAAATATCCATGCTTTTGATGAGGTGTCTAAGAAAATTGATTTTCACTTGATTGAGGATATTGACACCGGGAATATTTTGGATGATGAACCCGTCGATTTGTTTGAAATTTTATGTCCAATTCATCATCCCGACTCATTAGATGTTTCTCCCGAACTTCATATGCGTCTTGATTTTGATGATAATGGCATGGATGAGTTAAATATTGAGGAAAATTATGAGGATAGTATTGAGGATAATATTGAGGTTGAACCATTTTTGTTTGATGTGTCGGATTTTCCAATTCATCCTCCCGAACCTTTAACTGTTATATTACCCTCCCTCCTTTCCATCGTTCCGACCACGCACAAGATCACGCTTGACGACTGTGAGCTTGAAAACTTTTCCTTTGAATCTGACACAGTTCTCACAGCCGATAACACTTACGAGTGTTTCACTTTTTCGAATGATGTTGATGACTCACCGCCCGAGTTTGAGTCCTTTGAATTTTCAGATGAGTTAGTTGAACCATCAGACTCGATTGCTTACAGTCGTTTCGAACCATTGATGGAATCTTTCAAGTTCGAGACAGTTTACTACGGTGAGAATGAGACTATCCCTAATTCACTCCCTTTCATCCTTCCTATCGTTCCGACCTTACAAGAGACCGTTACGCCTTCATCTCCAATACCAAGTTCGACGGACCCATGTTTTCTTGCGAATCTTGAGGGATTTGACCCCATTTCTCGACGGGTTGATAGATTAGCATAATCTCTTTTAACACATCGGTCATCACAAATTGCGCTAATTTATTCACTCGATTTACACCCTCAAGATCGTGCTACCCTTCTTTCTCTTTTCTGCCATTCTTCTCCCCCAACAAGACCGTATCCCATTTCTACCTCCACACGGTCTCGTGTGCTTCTCATCTCTTTTCTTTCCATTCCATTCTTTCACCAACTCGACCATTACCACGATAAGATTTTTGAATGGTTGGTGCTAACTTTTGGCTTGTGTAAGGCCAAGCTTAAGTTTGGGGGGAACCTTGTTGTATATATGTATATATATTTTTTGTTTTCTTTTTCTATAAAAAAAATTTCAAAACATTAAAAAATATATAAAAAATTAAAAATAAATAAACAGGGGAGTGCCAGCATTTTGACCCTCTTGGTGTAGCATGACAGTGAGGACACTGTCAAGTTTAAGTTTGGGGGTATGCTCAGTACGTCTTTTTCCTTCGCATTCATTTGTACATATTTTTGCATTTGCATACTTATTTTAAAAACCCATAAAAAATTGAAAATTTTCAAAAATTATAAAAATTTATGTATTCAATTTTGGCCATATTTGACTTGAGTTTGACAAACAGGTTAACTAGTTAGGAACAACTAGATCTTAGACTTAGTAAATTAAAAACCCTAAAAATAACCTTCCTTAAAGTTTAACGGTAGAGAGTATATGTCTTTGAAGTTTATTTAGAAATAGGCAAATTTTGAGTTCAGTTCTTGGGCAACATTGAAATAAAGGAAAAGTATTGATATTCTTATTAGAGTATAAGTTTGAAAAATAATTCCTAGCTTAAGTCTAGATTCTGAAAATGTATACCCTACAAATTGCACAATCACGCACCTTGAAACTTGGGATAGTAGAAGAGACCTTGAAATGCTCTTGTCTAAAGTCCTTAGTACAATGAAAATAAAAAATACAAGTGTGAATAAAGAAAGAAAAAAATGAACACTGGTTTTTGTGATTACTTAAGGCTGCAAAAATAGAAAAAAATATTTAGCGAGGGTGCTTCATCACCTAATGCCTTAGACCAACTGGTTTGGGAGTCACTGCTAAAAGCCTTGGGTGTTGCAAGACTAGGAATTACGCTTTAATATGCAAACACATCTTGTAATCGGTTGTTGGTACCTCAAGAAATATTAACGGTCGCATGAAGGATGTGTAAGCAAAATTCAATTAAAAATTCACCTACTAATAAGTACTTTGGACAATGGACAAGGGTATGATTGCTTGATTTGAATTTCCAAGTATAGGGGTGATTTATACACACACGTGGGGATATGTGATTGGAGTTTAGATGAGAGAAAGGAGTGAAGAATAGAACTTGAATCTTTAGTAGAGATGATAGAAATTCCTAAGTAGAGATAGAAATTCCTAAGTAGAGATGGAACCCTAGAAGGAAAACTTAAGAAATGCCAAAAGCTAAGTAGGTCTGCAGAACATATATAATCTTAAGTTAAATAATGAGGAAGTGTGAAGAATATGGGTGGATAATTTACAAGTCGATGATAATAGAATTCCTTGCTAGAAAACCTAATTGGAGTACAAAAGTTAATAGGCCTAATTGATAGGATTTTGTGGGTAGTATCCGCTGAAAACCCTCAGGAGACAACACTCCTCCTACTAGGGACACCTAGAGGTTTAACGGCTTGTTGCACGAGCTCAGTGCAATCGCGTTTCCCTGCGAAAGTGCGGTTAGGTTTTTGTCGAGAATAAAACTAAGTTTGCTCGAGGACGAGCAAAAGATAAGTTTGGGGGTATTTGTTCATACCATAATATTGCATTATTATATTCCCCATTCTTATTCGTTTAATAAATAAACAGGTGCTTTTGACGCATGTCTGCTACATATTACAGCTTACAGGTTCTTGGAGCGAAAACAGTGAAAAAGACAAAAGACGACACAAAAAAGGGACTTTGACCAACAAATAGAAGGATCTTAATCAAGCCTACACAAAAGATCAGTACAAGGCAACGCAAGGTCCAAGATTACAAAGCAAACGGTTAAAAGTCCATTGCAATTGTTCACTGGAGATCTGGAAGAAATAGAGAAGCCAAATTGAATAAAGATCCAAAGAAATAAAAAGCCCAAGAAGCCCATAATCAGTTCCAAAATTTCCATACATAAAATTTTACCAAAGCTTGGAGTCTACTTTGACTAGGTCTTCCTATGGATATTTTGGTAAATGTAGACGTGCGAATCAATTCTAACCTAGGGTTTCCTAACCTCTATAAATAGGAACTCTAAATCATTGTAAAGGCTATGCCTCCCTCATGCCTCTTTTTATGAATAAAATTTAGAAATCTTTTGAAGAGCATCGATGCCTCTTTTCATTCAGAAATTCAGATCTGACAAGTCTTGTGTTGATGTTTGGAGAGAGCCATCTGTAAAGTAAGTAATTAATTTCAATTCTTGCCCTAGGTAATTTTTCATTCTCTGCCCTAGTATAAATTTAATTCCTTGCCCTAGTTAGATAGTTAGATCTTTAATTCAATTGCCCTAGATTAATTTAGTTTCTAGATTTAATTAATCCATTCACACCGTTTGGAATTAACTCATAAGAGCGACTAGGAAATTCACAACATCCCTATGGACCGACCCGTACTCACCGGCTAGCTACCAAGCGACGCCGTTCTTGATTGCGGTTAATAGATAGTTTTTGAGATCAATCAGCTATGAGGCAGTTGTGAAGAAGAAGGGCAGGCCGCAGACTGCCGGTGTGAAACGCCATGTGCACCAGATCACAGGAGGGGCCTCTTCCAAGCCAGCTTTTAACGGACCATCTCGGAGGCCAGTAGGTTCGTTCGCCAATAGCAGGCCAGACTTTTGCACCTACTGCAAAAGAACAGGGCATCTTGTGAAGAACTATGGCAGGGCGAACAACTTGTGCTTAATCTGTGGGTCTTCTACTCATGCCATTGGAGCATGTCCCCAGAACCGAGGACCAAACAACCCTCCATCTAGACAGGCGATCCAAGTTCCTCCCACCCAGCTAACTCTACCAGCTCCAGCTCCCCGCACCCAGACCACTCAACCCCAACGCCGAGTGTTTAACCAGGAACAAAGGAAAGTGCCGCGACACCAATCATTCACCATGTCGGTCGAAGAGGCCGAAGCTACGGATCAGGTTATCACTAGTAAATCCCTTCCCTATTCTTTTTTAAGTCCTTTCAATTCATAATCATCTTATATCTGTTATACCTAAACCTATCCTACACAACTTAGGTACAATCTTAGTAGTCTCCCTACGTGCTCTAGCACTCATCGACACTGGAGCATCACATTGCTTTATGTCGCAATGGTTTGTCTGTACTCATACTATCCCAGTTACACAGCTCGTATCCAGCTGGAATGTTAGTTCAAGGAACGGCGTTCTATAAGCAACTTTGGGCTACGATCTATGTCCAGTGGTTGTCTGCAGTCGAGAATTCTATGCGGACTTCAAGGTGCTGGACATACCGAACTTCGACGCAGTCTTAGGAATGGACTGGCTGGGAACTTTCTTCGCTACCATCGACTGTTGCCAAAGGAGGGTAGTGTTCGAAATACCAGATCATCCAGTGTTCTATTTCAAGAGTGGAGACCGTACCTTGGAACCTAGCGTCTACAGAGTAAAACTAAAGAAGGCTGAGGCTGCAGCATTGCAAGCTGAAGAATCGAAGCCAGAGGTAGTTCGAGAGTTCGAGGATATATTTCCGGAAGATATATCAGGTTTGCCTTCCGATCGAGCTCTTGAATTCAGCATCTATTTACAACCCGGCGCACAACCAGTAATAAAAGCTCCGTACCGATTAAGTCCGGAGGGATTAAAGGAGATCCGCATTCAGTTAGAAGAACACCTGAAGAAAGGTTGGATTCATCCCAGTACTTCAAGCTGGGGATCTTCGGTGCTACTGGTAAAGAAGAAGGAAGGTTCATACAGGATGTGTGTGGATTATCGAGCTCTGAATGAAGTGACGATTAAGAACAAGTATCCACTACCGCGCATCGATGACCTTTTTCGATCAGTTAAGTGGATCTTGTGTCTTTTCAAAGCTAGATCTTCGTTCAGTTTACCATCAGGTGAAAGTCAACAAGTCCGACATTCCGAAGACGGCGTTTAGAACTCGTTATGGTCATTATGAATATCTCGTAATGCCATTCGGAGTGACAAATGCACCTTCCATCTTTATGAACCTAATGAACCAAGTTTTCCGAGAGTAACTATATAGGTTTGTTGTCATCTTCATCGACACCATCCTGGTGTACTCAAAGAATCGGAAAGAACACGCCGAGCACTTACGAATTGTCCTGGAGACATTGCGGCAACATCAGCTCTATGCCAAATACAGCAAGTGTGAATTTTGGCTAGATCAAGTCGGATTTCTCGGACATATTGTTTCAGGTGAAGTAATCTCTATGGATCCAGCTACGGTGTTAGCTGTCAGTGAGTGGCCGACACCAAAGACGGTGAAAGATATATGAAGTTTCTTGGGCTTAGCAGGATACTATCGACGATTCATAGAAGGATTCTCAAAGATTGCAGCACCCCTGACCAAGCTCACACGTAAAGATGAAGTATTCGTGTGGTCAGAAACATGTGTAATAGCTTTTGTAGAACTCAAGTCGATGTTAACCTCTGCACCAATTCTTGTAATACCGAATCAATCTGGAGGATTCGTGGTGCATTGTGATGCATCCGGTAAAGGATTAGGATGTGTTCTACACCAGCATGGAAAAGTTGTGGCTTTGCATCAAGACAACTAAAAGTTCATGAGCGCAACTATCCAACACATGATCTGAAGTTGGCAGCCGTCATCTTCGCACTCAAGATTTGGCGCCACTATCTCTTGGGAGAACGAGTGGATATATACACTGACCACAAGAGTCTGAAGTATAAATTTACTCAGAAGGAACTAAACATGAGGCAGAGAAGATGGCTAGAACTCATGGCGGACTTCGACATCAACCTACAATATCATCCTGGGAAGGTGAATATAGTTCCTGATGCACTTAGTCGTCATCCATTAGCAATGAACCTCACCGCTCAGTAGAAGTTACAGCAAGAACTGCATGGATTGGAGATTGAAGTAGTTATGCCAGGTAACGCTTTATCCTTAATGAACTTACAAGTCCAGTCCACTCTTGTAAATCAGATTAAAGCAGCTCAAGCAAATGACAACAAGCTACAAAGGATCCGAGAACGAGTAGAATGTGGACTACGAACTGACTTCATCATCCACGGTGATGGATCCTTATGGTATGGAAGTCGTTTATGCGTGCCAGTCAGACCTGTTCGAGAAGAGTTGATGAAAGAAACTCACAGCTCTCCTTATTCGGTACACCCCGGTGGCACGAAAATGTATAAGGATCTACGACAACACTACTGGTGGCATGGAATGAAGCGAGAAGTAGTAAGGAGCGTAGCCAAGTGTTTGGTGTGTCAGCAAGTGAAGGCTGAACATCACAGAACTGCTAGTCTATTTCAGCCGTTACCAATCCCAGAATGGAAATGGCAGCACATTACTATGGACTTTGTGACTGTCCCTCCTCTCAGCACGAAGGGTAACGACGCAATATAGGTTATCGTATATCAACTCACCAAGTCGGCTTACTTTATTCCATTTCGAGTTGGCCAGTCAATCGAGACGCTGGCAAAGAAGTACATGGAGGTGAGCATAAATCTAAAGTAAGATTTAAACCATTCAAGATGTACCATTTTTGATACCCACAAACCCATGCAAAAGATCGTGAGATTACATGGAGTACCTGTTTGCATCGTCTCCGATTTGATACAAGATTCCGATCATAATTTTGGCAGAGTCTGCAAGCTAGCCTGGGAACAAGTCTGAATTTCAGCACAGCATATCATCCACAAACAGACAGACAGTACGAGCGAACAATTCATATTCTAGAAGACATGCTAAGAGCCTGTATGTTAGATTTCAGAGGTTCGTGGGAAGATCATCTACACCTTGTGGAGTTTTCATACAACAACAGTTATCAGGCAAGCATTGGGATGGCACCATTCGCAGCATTCTACGGACGGAAGTGTCATTCCCCGCTGAGTTGGGATGACGTTGGAGATCGTGAACTCCTTGGACCAGAGATGATCGCAGCAACTGTAAACGTAGTTCACACGATCAGGGAAAGAATGCGCATCGCCCAAGACCGATAGAAGCATTGGGAAGATACAAAGCGCCGACACCTGGAGTTCCAACCTGGAGACCATATATTCCTAAAGATCTCTCCAAACAGAGGAGTGATCCGTTTTGGCAAAAGGGGTAAACTCAGTTCAAGATACATAGGACCGTTCGACATACTCGAATGAATTAGAGAAGTGGCATACCGTTTAGCACTACCACTCTCATTGGAAGGAGTGCACAACGTATTCCACATATCCCAATTACGACGATATGTGAGTGACCCCAGCCATATACTTGATAACGCAGAGCTCACAGTACAGACTGACTTAACATTCGACAAACAACCAGTTGAGATCCTGGACCGAAAAGTGAAGATATTACGGATAAGGAGGTAAACTGGTCCGAGTGATGTGGAGAAAGGAATCGCCAGGAGAATCAACTTGGGAAAGAGAAGAGGATATGCGTACATGATACCCTTACATATTTGAAAATTAGCCCTATGTAATTGTAAATTTCGAGGACGAAATTTTTATAAGGAGGGTAGAATGTAACGACTCTGAAATCACTGTACAGAAAATTCTTGTTATTGTACAGAAAAGGGTATTACAGCCTGTGTAAGAGTCATAAGTTAGATTTATTTAATAAAAGTAAGAAACAACTTGTAGCTCATTGGTAAAGCCTCTACACTGCTGTGACGTAGCATATGCGTTCGATTTCCATCAGACACAATTATTTTTTTTATTTTTTCTTTTTAATTTTTGGAAACCAAAGAGTTGCACGTGCAATATACGGAGAAAGGAAAAGTTTCAGAAAAATCAAACATGCGCAAAATGGAGTAAAAACAGAAAAACCCACATGGCACGAATCTCGTGGCGATTGCCTCAGATCCAACCGTCCAAACCCTCAATGGGCCGATGCCGACGGTCTGATGAGCTCTAATGAGCTCCGTGCTTTGCACACTTTTCCCTTCAGCTCCCCTTAACTCCTCTGCACTGTTTGATTTCCCTGCAATCAAACAGAGACCCTTCATTTCACCATTTAATATATTTTTAATGCTTTTTATTCCACAATTTTAATTCCCAAACCCTAATTCTCTACTATAAATACCACCCCATGTCATAGCTCTCCCCCATTCTGAAATTCTAGCAAAAATTCCCTAAAAACTTCTAAGTGCCAAGTGGAGTTAAGCCCCTCAAGTGGAGTAGCGAGCCAAACTCGATTACCGGAGCATCTCCGATGAAACCACAACCCCCGAGAGTTTCTTCAACCTCTTCTTAATCATAAAAAACGGTAAGTTCCTCTTCTTTCCTTTTCTTCCATCTCAAAACTACTTTTTAAAACAAACCGACAAAAGAGGAGTTATCTCCGATATTGTTTTCTTTTTAACTTTTGTAAGCCATGTGATAAGAAAACAAGATCAAATTAGCATGCTACAATAATCCTAACCTTATTTCACATCTTTTAGATTTTAGTTTTAACAAAATTTTCATATGAAACGAACATATAACAAACTTTTTCGGTAAAATACCATGAACTTTAGTATCGCCCTTTCATCGATAATTAGTTTAAATACCTTTAGAAAAACTTCATGGGGTAACGACCTACCCTACACGCACACCATGGTTCCATAGCACGGTATTCTAGATCTATAGCTATGTTAAAGAAATAAGCTTTTCATTAAAATACCACACCGTTTCAAAACGGGTTTCTTTAGGTATTTCGAAATCCTTGGCAATTATGCCACTACAACCCCCGTTAGAGGACCCACTAATGGATGGTGTGGATTATCGCACATCTTTGGAACAGTAGAGCGAGATGCGGAACTCCTCACGGAGTATTCGGTCTCGAAAGGAATAAAAATACGGTTTTTTTAAGAAACGCGAATTATTCAAATAAAAAAACTAATTTTAAGGAAAATTATATAAAAATTATGAAATCCGTATTTTCAATAAAAACAAATTAAGAAACTATATTTTTTAAATGGAAGATTAAAAATTGTAAATAAAATACCACCAAGTTTCCAAAAGTAATAGTTTTCATAAAAATACCATAAAATTTCAAAAAGCTAGATTGTATCATTAAAATACCCCAATAATTAAAATACATGCTCATGAAAACCCTAAATGTTATAAATCACTCTCGAGCTTTATTTTGAAACTATATTAAAATATTTTTCATAAAACCCCCTCGAGATATGCAAATAATATTTTAAGAACCTTAAATAAATATAGGTTTAAGCGGGATTAATTCTCTTGAGCCCCAGGGAGCCGGAGAAAGTGGGTGCTTTCCTATTCAGGTTAGACAATTTAACGGAGTTATCAATGGTAATTGTCTTGGAAAAAGACATAAATCCTGCCGTCCATGTGCAGCAGTTGCCGATTTCTCCTGAACATAAGAGTTTAACAATTTACATCAATTCACATGAAAAGACATGAACTCAAATCTAAACTTGAACTCGAACTCGAGTACAAACTCGAACTCTAATCTAAACCCGAATATGAACTCGAATCCAATCTACTCGAACCAACTTGACTCGAATCCAGATTGCAATTGTCATGACTCGCACATTACCCGACTCACTCGAATACTATTTACACCTTTTGCAATCTAGGGTTTTGATCTAGAAATATCAATCAATCAAATCAGATAAGCATACTAACTGGTTATAATATATTGTACATGGGGTGCTTGGGATATATTCTTGTGTGAATCCAATGGAGCTTCAGGAGTTTCGTATTAACCTCTTTTTTATTTTACTCGAATATCAGTCGGATTGACTCATCCACAGCCTAGAGCCCCGATACTAACACATGAAATGGGCTCGTGTTTCCTTACTCCTGGGTTTCACTCTTGAGCTCGTGAATACTTCTACGGCTGCGTTGACATTCACACTTGGAACTTAACATTAACATAATGACCATCTAGAGACCTATAGTATATATTTACCTATGATCATATACTCTAACTTGTCACATATATATATATATATATATATATATATATATATATCCTACTCTTGTCATTTTCTTTACTCTCACCTATTCTTGGGACTTACCGAGTGCTAGTTCGCAGACAGGCATTCCACCCATTTTTTTCTTCTCTTGAAATGTTCGTCAGATACTGTCGAGACGGAGGAAGTTGAAGCCACAGAAGAGGACTATGACCAGATAGCTACTCAGGGCTAGCTCAACTTCTTTTCCTTCAGTTTATGTATGCCACTAGTTTAGGCATTTTCTTTATTGTATTTATTTTCCAGCATAAACTCTTGTATTTGTAAATATTGGAAGTTGAATGTAATTAAAGATGTTTGTTAAAAAAATTGTACAGTCTCAATTTATTCTTATATTGTGTATTATTGTTTCAATATACTTAGTATATTTATTTAGGAAATGACCTTCACTGGATAAATATACCGCGGGCTTTCCACGTCACCGTTTCCATCTATTGGGAAGCGGGGCATGAAAGAAGCCATCCGGTATGCTTGCGTACCAGTCAAAAGCGACATCGGTTAAGCTATTAACGAATTGGCGGAGGAGAAGCACATCATTGTCCCCAGTATTCCCACATGATACTTTAAAAAGCGCGATGTATTGATTCGTATTTCCCATTCCATCGAATCTTCCGAATTTGGGGATAACATAGCCACTAGGTAACTCTACCAGATCATACCGAGTAGGATATGATCTCCCACTACTGCTGATATCTTTTTGCACTTCGGTTTCAGCCATAAATGTTTTGACTTTGTAAGTGACCCAATCCATGATATAATAATGCGTTAGCAGGTGGCCATCATCTATGGTCAAGATATTTCCCGAGATAGGATGTGGCTGACTTTCGTGCGGCTCGCCTGCTTTTGGACTTGAGGGAATGTGCGTCGGCTGCTTCGGGGCACCATTTCCCGGTTCATGGGTAGAGCCTTGTGCTTGATTGGGAGGTTGAGGGGCAACTTGGGTCGTGAGCTCTAAGACGACGTTTGTTAAGTCATCAATTTTTGAGTAAAGCTTAGCAATCTCCTTGTCTTTGTTTCTGAGCTGCTTTTGGAGCTCTTGAAGGAGTTGCTGCTCTGCAGTCCTGAGGCGGAAAGTCGGCTCTTCTTCGCTTTTTGAGCCCGATTCCTCATGAACCGAGGGATCTCTCAGCTTATCGGCCTCACTGGCAGGGTTTTCATTATCTTCCGGAGGATGTAGGTCTTGAGAAGTGGTGGCCATATTCAAACTCGGTTGGACCTGATATGTGTTGGCCCCATCCTTACTCTTGCTATGTGTGCCTTCCATGTAGACGGTGTGGACAACATATCCGTCCATCTCTTTATCTTTGGTGGCTAATCTTTCGGATCGTCGTCGTAGCCTTTATGCTTCGGGAAATGTCAATCGACTGAAGATGGTTTGCCTGGCCAGGTTGTTAAGTGGCGCTGATGCTTCTTTTCTAGTTTTGCCTCGTTGCTTTCGCGTGGCACGAAGTGCTTGGTAAACTTCGGAAGAGAGGGTATTGCGCCTTTTGGGCTGGGACTTGGACATGTTCTTTCGCAGTACAGTTTGAATCGGGGTCTTTTTAATCTTGGCAGACATCGCATTCTTCTGGACCCACTTTAAAGGTTCGAAAGAATTGCGGATTTTCAAGGCTGACACGGCTGTGGTCACGGAGTAGTCTGGGTTTTGGAACTTCACAAAATTTAACTTAGCCGGAGCCCTGGCCCTTTTGTTGGCTATATATCTGAGCTGCTCCTGTCTCAACTTCTCTATTTTGAGTGCCTAGCGGGCTTCTACTCTTCGAGAAGCTGTAGTAAGCCGAGTGGTGGAGCGTCTTGGAGATACGTCTGACTCCGCGCTTGTAGGAGGCATTACCTGCGATGTTTGATGACATTCTTTGTTCCGGCGATCTTGACCCCAGTTAGAGTACCAGAGAGTCATTCAGACACCGTCCTGTGTTCGAGTTGTGGTGCCTTAGCGATCACAACGTTCAGCCTCATGCCTCTTAAGGTTGTCTTGGGCACTTGTTTTGTCGTGATCTCTACCAGATGAGCACTTTCAGCAGGGTAGATGATGATTGAACCGAATTGACGGGCCGATTCCTCCCACTGCTAACTGAGACTTACGGGGAGAACCACACGAGCATTGATCTTGACCACGTATGGGATCAGGGTTGCATCGGAAGCTGAATTCATCTTGGAAGACATCGTCGTTAATTTTTGAAAGTTGATTTCTACATAAAAAGGCATTATTTCAGTACAAACATCGGTATATATGTTAAATGAGTTTGCATGAATACTTGACCCGAAATATAAGAGGAAAGAAAGGTCCCACCGGGTGTGCCAGAATCTGTAGTGTGTTTTTCGTCACCCTATTGAGATAAGCATATTACAGATTCTCCCCGCTTAGAGTAGGCTGGGGTTTAGTGATTGTGGGGATCCAAATCTCTGGCAGCCGCGGACTAAGCTGCCGTTAATTACTCCTCTCTTTTGGAGCGAGAGAACCTCCGATTAATAAGTCAAATAGATCATGCGAACTCAATATGCAATATGTGCGTGTTGTGTTTGGGAATAAGCTGAGAGTGCTTCGGGCATATCGAGAGCTTCGCAGAGTTTTTACGGGGGTCCTGCTATCCGAATAGCGGGTTGGGGTAAAGGGGGCTAGCAGCCCCCTTACGAGGTGTTGGGCAGCGCTCCGTCAGAATTTTTTTCTAACGGGGGAGTTGATGAGTGTATATATGTCAAGTGCGCACGTATTCATGGATCCAGCAAGGTGCGCACCTAGCAAGGGGCGCATATGACAGGCGCGCACCTGCCGAGACGCGCACCTAGTAAGGTGTGCACTTGGCAAGGTGAGAGAGAGTGAAGGGGGCCAAAAGGTCCAGTAAGGTGCGCACCTCGGCCAGTGCACACTTGGCTCGATATGCATCCAACGGGGTGCGCACCTAGCCAAATGGGCACCTTGCCCAATGAAGCAACAGTCCAAAAATATAAAGATTTTGACTTTTGAAGATCAAAAAAGGATCTTTTTCCCTTTTTCGAAGCCTCCCGACGTGCGCAGTTAAAAAAAGAAAGGAGGAGAGAAAGAGAGACTTACGCACTAAAGAGCGGCTCAAAACTCAAGATTTTGTTTTTAGGGAATCAAGATTAAGATTAGTTATCAAATCATCATTGGTGTTTTTTATAGGCCTACATCTTTTACATTTAGCCTCATGGCTTATACAAAATTGGCATTTTGCCTATCGTTTGCCCATGTGCTTTTTTTTTTGCGTATGGTCCATGAGCTTTACAAAATTTGGCTTTTTGCCTGTTTAATACATTTATTCATGAAAATTATATCAAACCTATTAATTGCTTGATGATTATTCCTTTGACATGTGGGCTAGTCTGGGCTTGAGCCCACCTGCTTGGACTTGGGTTCAGGCGTGGTCCCGGCTTTTGTTTGGGCGTGGTCCCGGCATGGATTCGACAGTAGGGTCTGTTTGCTTTGGCTTGAGCCTACTTGTTCGCAGTTTGATTTTGACTTTTGGTCAATGGGGTGTAAATTTTAACCCCAACAACAAGATACCTAGAGAGGTATTATGTCGGTCAATGATGAGTGAGAAAATCCCAATTAGGTACATTGACATAATCAAGGACATGTATGATGGAGTAGTGCAAAATGTATAGACTTGCGGCGACCTAACGAGTGATTTTTCGATCACAATTGGCCTGCATCAAGAATTTGCGTCAAGTCCATTCTTATTTGCCATGGTGATAGATGAGCTCACTAGAACTATCCAGGATGAGCTGCCTTGGTGGATGTTTATTCGCTGATAATATTATTCTGGTAAATGAGACGAAAGCAGGAGTTAATGCCAAATTGGAGTTATTGTAACATTTCAGAAATATAAAATAATATTTTTGGAATTTAAATAATAAATTTCACGAAAACTATTCGAGTATGAATTTGGGGTTTTCGTAGAACGGTATAATTATATATACCAATATTTGGAAAATATTTGGATATTAATATGAATTATTAATTAAAAAGGGATTTATTGGATTTGGGCATTTTATAAATAATTACACAATTAATTATATGCAAATTTATGTTAAACTTGATTAGTACACTACTAATCATGCTTTAGGCCAAATCCACTTTTGTATTAACCATGGCTAGTGCACCATGACATATTGTATTTGTTTCATGCATGGTTCATTGTATTTATGGACTTGTGGTTTATTATTGAGAGGAAAAGAAAAAGAAAAGATATTTGTATGAGTGGGGGACAAAGATGACATGGAGGGAGATAAGAGAGCATGGGCATGAGAGAGAGGGGGGGTTATCTTGACCATGGCTCCCATCCCTTTTCTTTCACCCTTTATTTCTTCAGCTCCTTCATTATCTTCATCTCCTCCTCCTTCACCTCCACTACCCCATGGAAATCATCTCCAAAACCTCATCAAAACCTATGGGTTCCTTCACAAAAAATGACCACCGCCTCATCTTACAACTTATAGCAAGCTCAAGTTTGGATTTTGAGCAACTTGCACCATCTTAGAATTTTATTCAGTTGCTCCAAGAGGTAACCCTTCACTTTTCTTCTTGTTATCAAGTTTCTTCAACTCCTATTTGTGTTTAGAGTTTGATTAAACTATATTAGAGACATTGGAAATTTCTAGGATGTTTCTAGTAGGTGATTTGAGTAGTAGAGATACAATTGAGGTTTAGTTAGTGACCTGTTCATCACAGAAAACTGCATTTCAATACCGCTTATTCATTATCATTTTTGTATAATATCGGTACTATTAATCCGTGTCTGCTCAATAAATACAGATTACAGGTATTCATGACAAAGCACTGGAAACACACTCAAATACACGGATATGACATTTGTGAGCCGACACTGCAACCGGAACTGCAAACCGATCTATATTTAAAGAGTTTCTTTTTGCAACATGCAAAAGTACACATCTTTTAAGTGTGAACACCTTTTGTGATGCATGAACCTTGGAGCTACCTTGCACAAGTGGGCACAACACTACTCATGACTTGTGCAACTGGAGTGAGTGGGTGTAGGTAATGAGTGATATGAAAAGTTGTGATGTGATTTAAAGGTTTGATTTCCCTCCAAAGTTACTGAGCAAAACCCAAGTTGTTATCAATAAATCAAACATTACCAGTGGAATTGTGGAGAGAACATAACATCACAGAACCAACACGAGCCCAATTTCCCAAGAGATGACCGGCAAAAAGGTCCAAAAATTCGGCGGCGCCGGTCCTATCATGCCTAAAGCTCCCCATTTTTCTTCTGGCTATCCTTTGTTGTCACATCATCCTTATTATATTGTTTGTTTAATCTTATTTTATGCCTATAAGTACCAAATCAGTAAGCAAGGAAAGGAAGGACTTGGAGAGATACTTTGAGCAATAGTTTAACTCTTGTTTCATTTTTCATTTTGAAGCTTTGTACATAGTAGCTAGTTCACCTCGAGTTCTTTGCCTTCTCTTGATCTTGCAACCTCTTTGTTGAGCTTTCAAGTTTAAGTTTTGGTTATTGAACTCATGGTTTGTATCATCACTTGGAATTAATAAAGCTTTCATTTTGCACTTAGGTTCTTAGTATTCATTTTCTATCTTTTTTATTTACTTGCAATTTAATTTCTTGCCATTTACTTACTTGCAATATTGTGTTGTTCCTTTTATGTTATTTCATTTGCACTTTCTTTTGTTGTTTGATGGTTTGTGAATAGTGGTATTGTTAGGAAAAGAGAGTGGTTATGTAAATTAAGGTTTTCTTTGCTCATTTCTTTTGCCCGATATTTTCCCATTGAACTTCATCCAAATTTTACGCAAGCGCTCCATAGGCACCCTACCCTACCAAGATATCGGTGATCCCAAACCATGACAGGTTGCGTTCGGTTTGGCCGGAGGTGAAAGTAAAGAGACAAGAACGGACGGACAAGGGTCGATAAGCCGGATTTCACTAATATCGTGCTTAAGCACCCCAATCCACGTTATTGCCGATTACTCTAGCTTCAATAGTCAAGCTCGGCACAAAGGATTGAGTACGGATTTCCCTAACTTACATGAACCTATCTCTATTCCTAACAAACTTATACTTTGCATATACAAACACTTAGGTTAGAATCGAACAGTTCCGACCCTTGCTTAACTCGTGATAACAAGAACTTAAAACGCTCCATCTCCCTGCGGACGACCCGTACTCATCACAGCTAGCTACACGCGACGCCGTCTTGATTGCGGTTAACTTTAGAACTAGATACGACACGCGAAACCTCTAATGATCAAATGGCGCCGTTGCCGGGGAGACGGTAACTTTTTTATTCTTGTTATTTCGGGTTAATCTCTGTATATCTTTTTTATAATTCTAACACCATTCTAAAAACAACTAAAAATCGAAAAATTCCAAAAACCAAAACAAAAATTGACATTTTTAACTTTTTGTTCTCTGGAAATTTGACCTGCTGGAATTATATGACTAATTAGAAAAGTTAAACAATAACATTAAGACAATAGTAAAATACTAAGACATCAGAAGAAAGTTGGAGCCCCAATTCAACATTTCGACCGGCGACTTCCTCTAAAAATCCGGCACCGCCGGCCATTACTCCTCATTTGGCTCCAAAATTTTGTTCACTACTCCAGTGTTCTATTATTATCCTAATTTTATTGTTTGATTTTTTTAATTATGTGTGTGCAGGAGTTTGGGCATTCATATCACTTTTTCGCACTAAATATCCGTTTTTCCGACATTTGCAGATTTTACGGATTTACGAACTGAGATTGTGTGGAGCAAAGGGTATATTCAAAGCTAAGGTGATTGCGAAGTACAGTGCCAAAGATCCGGGTAGCTTGACCCACGCAAGCGAACTTTTCAAGCTAACGGGATTCAATTCAACGGGGTTTTCTTAACCCAAAAACTTATCGGTACGTATTTACTAACACCTTCTTCTTCTCAAATCCGACGCATCCAATATATTATCTTTGCATGATTTTTTGCAAGTTCGCAGTCAAACGCTAAAAGTGACTAATCCGTATTTGTTGCAATGCCGTGCCTAAACATAAAAAAACGATTGATTGACGTTTTGAACTTTTTCATTGATTTGCGCATTGCATCATTAATATGTACTTAAGGGCAAGCGAATCCTGTAGGGTGTTTTTCGTCACCCCATTGAGATGGGAATACGCGCGCGCTTGTCAGGCGTATACTACAGATTCCCCCTGCCTAGGGTAGGCGGGGGTTTAATGATTGTGGGGATCCGAATCTCCGGCAGCCGCGGACTAAGCTGCCGTTAATTACCCCTCGCCTTTGGGGCGGGGGAACCTCCGATTAACGGGTTAAACTGGTCATGCGAACTCAATGTGCAGTGTACGTGTGCTTTGTTTTGAAAGGGGGGTTTTGGATATATCGGGAGCCACGCAGAGTTTTTACGGGGGTCCCGCTACCCGGATAGCGGGCTGGGGGTCAAGGGGGCTAGCAGCCCCCTTGCGGGATTCGGGGCAGCGCCCCGGCCCGAAAATTTTTTGGAGGGGGAGAATGTTGCGGAGTATGTGTATGTGTACATTTGTATACAAATGTATATATATATATACATATATATATAAATAAAGGGGAAAAGGCATCCAAAGGATGCGTGGGGCAGCGCCTTGGACGCTGTGCGCGTAGGTGCTGTGCGCTCAGGCGCAAGCGCGCCACGTGTCGGCACGTGGGCGCTTTGCGCATGAGCGCAAGTGCAGGTGCGCAAGCGCGCGCGCGCCACGTGTCGGCACGCGGGCGCTTTGCGCCCTTGCGCAAGCGCGCAGGTGCGCAAGCGCGCACGCCACGTGTCGGCACGCGGGCGCTTTGCGCACTTGCGCAGGCGCCCAGGTGCGCAAGCGCGCGCACCACGTGTCGGCACGCGGGCGCTTTGCGCACTTGCGCAAGCGCGCAGGTGAGGACAAGAGGCTTTTAGCCTGAAAAAAAGATTTCTCAAAGAGAAATCAGAGAGGAGTCGGGCTCCTGAATGTGTTCTGGGTTTAATGGAAGTGGTTCTTCTTCTTCCTCCTGTTGCTTGCTGGATCTTGAAGATCAAGAGATGTGAAATCTCAAAATCTCTCCTTTTTAAGATCTGATGACAGATCCAAGTTCCCCTTTGTGGGTTTTGTGGTGAAAAACTAATTTGTTTTATGAAAAGAAGAGTAAAACTCTTGATTTAATTCAAGAGAAAGAAGAAGGTTTTGGAACCTTGAAGAGGAAGAAAAGATCTCAGATCTGAAACTTTTTTGGAGAGAGAAAAAAGTTTCTTTTTTTTTTATTCATCATCATGTTGCCTTTTATAGGCTTACATATTTACATATAGCCCCTTGGGCTTTACAAAATGGCATTTTAGCCATCTCATGGCTCATGTGCCATTTCATTTTTGCACATAAGCCATGGGCTTACAAAACATTGGCTTTATGCCCATTTTGTTTTCATTCATGCATAAACAATTACATAAAAATTATTTATTACATGATTTTGTTGTTGGCATGGGGAGGCTGGCCGCGGGCTCGACTTGGGCATGGGCCTGTTTGACCTGGGCTTGGGCCCACCTGGCTTGGGGTTGACTTTGATTTTGACTTGGTCAACCGGGGTGTAAATTTTTACCCCAACAAATCCCACAACATACGGTAAATGATTTCATCACCTTTTCCGTGGCTCACAAATCACGAAATTGAGCATAACGTTTACCCGCACAAATTTTAAAAAGAAACTAGAGTTTAAGCCTTTAAGGACTTCGCGCTCATTAGGAGAAGTTAACTGTGTTTAGAACACCGCTTAACGGTATATCGTTCACGAGGTGTCTAGGAAAGTGTTCATGGTGAAACCGCCAAAAGAGAAAGGGTTATTCTAATTAAGAAACTTCGCGAAAGCGTTGGAAAACCTCCCCTTATCTCTGCACTTACCTGGCCTTGTGATCAGTATATCTTGAGCCCGTTTCTCGACACAGTTTGACTTCAAGTTCTTGAGCAGGTCTAGTTGACCTAGGTGAACCCTAGATCGATAAGGTGTATAGTATTGTGTCGTGATTATTTTTTTTCTTTATCTTTTGTGTGTGTATTTCATACTTTTGTTGATAACTAACATAAAAAAAACTCACATTCTTGTTCATCTCCTTTTCTCTTTTTCTTCTCTTCATATCATGGGTACCCCACATAGACCAACTCTTGCCGAAGTTTGGTACCCACAGCCAGATATTACTTCATATGGTTCTTGTTTTGGTAGAATATCAAACAATCCATCCATGCCAAAAATCTCTTCGAAAGATCGGATAGACGCTTCTTGGAAATCTACTTGGACACCACAATCTACATCATATCAACCTTTTCAAACTTTCAACCCTCCTCATGTTGATACCCCTTATGAGGAAAACGTGGAGACTCTTAAACCGATGTCCATTGCTGAACGTACTGCGCTATCTCATAGCCGATCTTTCATGCTTTTCACCACTCCGGATTCTTTAGGACAAAAATTCCAACCATCTCCTTATCCAGATGTTGATCCTAATCCTCCCTTTTTCACACAGCCATTCAATTCCTATCAATCCTACCCGACTTTTACACTCTCACTAGACATGTCTTCTGAACAGCCATTTGGGAGTTTCATGTATCCAGAAAACTTTGAATCTTTTACTGAACCCTCTTCACCACCCTTGTCTAGTCTTGAACAGTCGTTAGAAGAGTTTCGGGTAGTATCATGCCGACAACTGGAGGAATTGAATGTATCTATGGCTGCCCTCATACAACCTTATGAACCAGCAGCTAGTTCCCATCTAGCTCAAAATTTTCACATGTATGATGAGGCAATAGGACAATTTGAGGATTTAAGTCGTGAGAGTGAGCAGTACACCCTTCAAAATCAAACCTACCTGTTCCAAATTGAATTCCACAACTGCGATTTCGAAAGTCTATCGAGTGCCCTAACTGAATTGAAGATAGAAAGGTTGACAAGTTGTGCAACTTTGTAGTGTTTGACTTACCTGATTGTGAAGGGACCCTGTCAAGTGAAACCATTGCCAATCCCATGGATATCCACACCTCCATTCTAGAAATCCAACCAATTGAAAACCATGCTTTTGTTAAGGTGTTTGAGAACTTTACGTTTGACTTGATTGAGGATATCAATGTTGAGGATGATTTTGATGATGAACCCACAAATTTGGGTGAGATTGTCTCACCATTGCAGCACTTTCTTTTAGAACCATGTGGACATCATCCTGAACCTTTAACTGTTTCTCCTGAACCCCATTTACATCTTGAGTTTATTAATGAAGATTTAGACGAACGCATGGATGATTTTGATATTATACAAAATTATGAGGAAAATTTTGAGGATGAACACGTTTTACTGGATGAGTCGGATTTTCCGATTCATCATGTCCCCTCCGTTGACTGTGAATATCCTCCTGAGCTTCTGATCGAGACCATTCCTCAGTTACTTCCCTCCATCGTTTTCTTACCACAAGACCATTTGATACTGTCATTTCTGTCATCTGGTTCACCAAGTTCGGGCCCATGTTCTCTCGTGAATCTTGAGAGGTTTGACCCTATTTCTCGACATAGTTAAAGATTAGTACAATCCATTTTTTCATTGCAATCATTACAGATTGTACTAATTTATTCAATCAATTTTCACCCTCAAGTTTGCATTCTGTTTCTTTTTCCCTTCCGTTCATCTCCTCATATACCGGAACTGTATACCACTTCTGTCCACACAAGGTCTCGCGTATCCTTCATTTCTTTTCTCTACGCATTCTTCCACCAACCATGGTCATATAACGATAACATTTTTGAATGGTTGGTGTTAATTTTTGGTCTATGTAAAGCCATGTATAACTTGAAATTGTTCCCTCCCCCAACCTTGAACTTCAACGCTTAACAGTGGAAACACTGTTTCACTTAAGTTTGGGGGGTGGGGGCTTTTTGTGTATATATATTTTTTGTTTTCTTTTTTCTGTTAAAAATATATAATAAAAAAAGGGAGAACCGACTGTATTGACCCCCCTTCCCCCGTAACAATTTTGACCCTCGTTGGGTAGCATGACAGTGAGGGCACTGTCAAGTTTAAGTTTGAGGGTGTGCTCGGTAAGCATTTTTATTCTTCGCATTCATTTGTATATTCTGCATTTGCATACATATTCGAAAACCCATAAAAATCAGAAAATTTTCCTTAAAATATAAAAACTTTGTCGTCAAATTAGCTAGGGGAAGAACTTAGATTCGATATTTCGTCGGTTTTGTTTGATGAGATAAGAACAACTAAATCCTATTTTTAAAATTTGAAAACTTGAAAGATAACCCTCCCTTGAGTTTAACTGTAGTTAATATACGTCTTTACATCACACTACACGTGTCGTGAGTTTTGAAAATTAGATGACAAATCTGATATGTCTTAAAACTTTTAAATTGATAAACTATTTTTTTAGGATCAAACATGTTTGTTCTGAAATAAGTAATATCAAGAATAGTTTATAAAGTGAAGTAGATATGAAGGGATATTATAGATGCCTTAATAGGAACTAATTCTGAAGAATAACCCATCTGGAAACTTGATTAGAGTGATTATACACCTGATCTACTAACACGTCTTTTATCCAAAAAATAATTGAACAACTGGTTATATCTCCGTTCACATTGAATTGTTATGATTTTCACACCAAAATGAGTCTTTTTGTTTTAGGGCCTAGGTAACTTGAGCAATTAAGACCGCCGGGGTGTCTCTACACCTAATGCCCTAAAACCAACTGGTTTGGGTGCATTGGCCCAAAGCTCCCTAAGAACCCTAGAAAGTCCAAATTAAAACAAAGTGAAGCAAGTGTTATCTCCGAGTTAAAATTCCTAACGGTTCTTTGTGAGAGAATAATCTTGACAAAAGACAGGTTCTTATAAAAATATTTTTTAACGGAGATATAAAAGTTTTATCGTATGATAAATACTATTACACGTTCACGAAGGTGTGTATGAAACGAAAATAAGTAAAAAGCGGAGTGAAGAATAAGACCTAGTTTCCTGTTAAAGAAGATAGAAATTCTAAATTTGAAACCAAGCTGGAAAATGAAAATTGAGAAATACTTAAATCTTTATAAAACTTGTGTGATCCTTTTTAAGTTTTTATCCGGGCTGTATTTTGTGACATGATGACTTTAATCAATCCTTTTGAAACTTAACGACACTATTTGCACCGCAGGTAAAGAAGTATAGGATCTTAAGTTAAATAAGAAGAAAGGTGTGAAAAATAAAAGGTTCGATATTTCTTAAGATAATAGAATTTCTAGCTTTGAAGCTAAACCTTAGGGTTAGAATCAATAGTTATTTCGCGAAACTAGTTTGGCGGGATTTTGTGGGTGTAATCCGCTGAAAACCCTCAGAAGACAACACTAAAAGAAAAGTCGTTCTTCTATCTATCCTCCTACTAGGGACACCTAAAGGTTTAACGGTGTTGGGGTCAAAAATTACACCCTGGTTGATCAGATCAAAATCGAAATCAACCCCAAGCCAAGTGGGCCCAAGTCCGAACCCAAGTCCGAGCAAGTGGATCCATTCCCAGGTCGAGCCCAAGTATGAAGAGGCCGGCCCCCTCATACCAAAGGAATAATTGTCAAAACATAAATAGGCTTAATGAAATTTTTTTTTATAAATAATGTAGTACAATGGGCAACAAACCCAAATTATGTAAATGCCCATAGTTTATGTGCAAAAAGAAAAAAAAGGGCACATGGTATAGGAAGGGCACATGGCATGGGAAAGGCACATGTGCCATTTTGAAAAGCCCAAGGGGCCATATGTAAAATTTAAAGCCTATATAAGGCATCATGATGAATGATAACAAATAAAATTCCTCTCATATCAATTTAGGGTTTCGTGCCTCCTTCAAGGTTCACAGCCTCCTTTTCTTCTTTTTCCTTTTGAATTAAATCAAGAGTTTAACTCTTGTTTTCTAAAAAAAAGAAAGAAATAGTTTTTCACCATAATATTTTTGGAAAGGAGTTCAAATCTTCTGTCAAGTCTCTAAAATGGGGAGATTTTAAATCTCATCACCCTTCCCCCAAGATCCAAAAAAAGAGAAGAAGGAGAAGAAAACCCATCTTTAAAAAGAGACCTCACTTTGAGAGGATTCAAGGCTCAAAAAAAGAGAAAGGGGTCCCGTTTCATCATCCAAGACAGAGAGATCTTAGAGCTTCAATAGATCTCTTTTGGATTTTCCAAAAATAAATTATTTTTTGGGAGTTTAACTCCAAATAAAATTATTTTGGGAGTTTAACTCCAAATAAAATTGTTTTGGAGAGTTCAACTCCATATATAATTTTGGGGAGTTCAACTCCATATTTTTAAAACCTTTTGGAGTTTAACTCCATAATAATAAAAAGAAAAGAGGAGAATCTTTTGAAGTTTAACTTTAAGCCAGTGGGAACCCTCTAATTTCCCCCACGTAAGTGGGGATCCATTCCTCACGTGAGGGGAAAGGAAGCTCCCACAAAGTGGGAGCCCCTTTGTTCCCCCTTACGTGAGAAGGAAGCCCCCACTCCCTGTGGGAGCTTCCTCTTATAAACAAAAATTCCATATACATCAAAGATAAAAAAAAAGTGTTTTGTTTTAGGAATTTAACTCTAAGATTAAAAATTTTTTAGGGAGTTTAACTCCATGTAAAATCTTTTGGAATTTAACTCCATACAAAAATCTTTTGGAGTTTAACTCCATAATAAAAAAAATAAAATCTTTGGAGTTTAACTCCATATTTTAAAAATCTTTGGGAGTTCAACTCCATAAAAATATCTTTTGGAGTTTAACTCCATACAAAAAACTTTTGGGGAGTTTTAACTCCACATAAAATCTTTTGGAGTTTAATTTCATAAAAAAATATATCTTTTGGAGTTTAACTCCATACAAATGTTTTTGGGAGTTCAACTTCATAAAAATATCTTTTGGAGTTTAAATCTATACAAATATTTTGGAGTTGAACTCCTTCACAAAAAAATAAAAATAAAAATAAAAAATTTGGATCCCCCTCACATGAAGGAGAGGCTCCCACCAAGTGGGTGGGAGCCCCTGCTCCCTCTCACGTGACAGGGGGGCTCCCACTAAGTGGGAGTGGGAGTCCCCTTTCCCCTTTCACGTGAGTGGAGGGGGCTCCCCTCTTTTTTTATTATTTTAATTTTAATTTTTTTTATTTATTCTTTCTCTCGTTTTTTATATACTTTTTTTTCATTTTGGAGTTTAACTCCATACAGTAACTTTTGGGAGTTTAACTCCAAATAAATTTGTTTTTGAAGTTTAAATTCAAATAAAAAATTTTGAAGTTTAACTCCATAAAAAAATATTTTTTTGAATAAAAAGGGATTTAACTCCATACATAAACTTTTGGTAGTTTATCTCCAAATAAAATTGTTTCTGAAGTTTAACTCCAAATAAAACCTTTTGGAGTTTAACTCCATAAAAATTGTTTTAGAAACTTTGGGAGTTTAGCTCCAAATAAATTTGTTTCTGGAGTTTAACTCCAAATAAAATGTTTTGGAGTTTAACTCCATTAAATAAAAAATAAGTTAATTTTTCTTATAAAAAAAATATTTTGGAGCTCTGCTCCCTCTCACGTGAGGGAGAGGGAGCTCCCTAAGTGGGAAGCTTTCCCCTCAGAGAGGGGGATGCTCCCACTAAGTAGGAGCTTCCCCCCTCTCACGTGAGGGGGAGGATCCCCCTTTCCCCCCTCACATGTGTGGAGGGGGCTTCCCTCCCTTTTTTTCTTTCTTTCTTTTTTTTCCTTTTTTTTCTCTTCCTTTTTTTTATGTTTTTTTTGAAGTTTAACTCCATGCAGAAACTTTGAAAGTTTAACTTCAAATGAAATCTTTTGAAATTTAACTCCATAAAATATATATTTTTTTGATTAAAAGAGAGTTTAACTCTATACGGAATCTTTTGGAATTTAACTTCATAATAAAATAATAAAAAAAAATTCTTTATTTTGGATTAAGAAAAAAAAAAACCATTTGTCACAAATAGAATAAATAAAATGAAATAAATATGCCCTTCTGCATTACTTTCAAACACCGACACTTCACATTGAGCTCGGATGACTATTTTGACCCGTCAATCGGAGGTTTCTTCGCTGTAAGAGCGAGGGGTAATTAACGGCAGATTAGTCCACGGCTGCCGGAGATTAGGATCCCCACAATCAATAAAACCCAGCCTACCATGGACAGGGGGAATCTGTACACGCCTGACCAGCGACGCGTATTCCATCTCAATGGGGTGGCGAAAAACACCCTACTGATTCTGGCACGTCCGGTGGGACCTTCTCTCTCCTCCCATATTTCGGGTCAAGAATTCATGTGAGCTCAATTAATATATATTGATTATTTGTACTAAAATTCTATTTTTTTTACGCAGATTAACAATTTTCGATCTCAATTTTCGGACTCAACAAGGATGTCTCCAAGGAAAAGCTCAACTCTCAACACGACTCCAATCTCCTATACGATGGAGATGGACGCTAGGACGGTCCTCCCGGCCAGTCTCGGACGATAGTGGGAGGAGCCGCCGCTACAGTTCAGCTCTGTTCTGTTAATACCAGCTAACACCATCCTAGCTCCTCAAGCTCCCGTAACAAACAAGCCGGCCTCGAAAGACAGGAAGCCAAATGTGGTGGTTTCGAAGGCGCCCCAACCCAAACGCAAGTCGGTATTCGAACGGCTCTCCTTCGCCCCGGATGGGGGCAAAGTCGTCAGAATGAAAGAAGTCGCCAAACGTCGCGGGCAAGCCCAAGCGATGCCTTCGACGAGTGCGCAGCCGGATGTCTTTTCAAGGCTCTCTATCGGCCGACCCACGGCGGCTTCCCGAAGAGCAGAAGCCCGCCAGGCACTCAAAGCATAAAAGCTAAGGCAGAAACGGCTCAGGTATAGAGCCAACAAAAGGGCACGAACTCCGGCCAAGCTGGATTTTGTGAAGTTCCAAGAGCCGGCTTATCCCGCAAAGACGACCGTCTCGGCCGTAAAAATCTTCAACTCTTTTGAACCCCTGAGATGGGCTAAGAGAAACTCCAGGGCTGCAAAGATCAAAAGGATAGCAATTCGTACAGTGCTGCGAAGGGACGTGTCTAAACCCCAACGTAGAAAACCTGACACCGTCTCTTCATGCGTTTACCAGGCACTCCATGCAGCGCGAAAGCAGCGGGGCACGACCCAAAAAGAAGCGCCAATGCCACTCGATAACCCTGTCAGGCCGCCCGTCTTCAGTCGATTGTCCTTTCCCAAAGCGGAAGGGCCACGACGGCAGTCCGCAAAACCAGCCGCTGGGAGTAGAAAGGTGACCGGCCATGTTATCCACACGGTCTATATGGCGAGTACGCATCCTAGTGACAACCTTCGCAGTAAAAGTAAGGATGGGACCACCACATCCCAAGCCCAATCTGGCTTGAATGTGGCTTCCTCTTCCTAAGATCAACCTCCTCCACAGAATGATGAAAATCCTCTCGATGGGACCGATAGACAGAAGGACCCCTCAGTCCACATGGAATCAAGCTCAGACGGTAAGGAAGAGCCGATCTTTCACCCTCGGACTGCTGAACAGGAGCTTCTCCAAGAGCTCCGAAAAAAACTTCGCAGCAAAGATAAGGAGATGGCCAAGCTATACTCCAAAATTGACGACTTGACGAATGTCGTGATGCAGCTCACGGCTCAAGTTGCTTGGATGCCCTCCAATCAAGCACAAGTCTCTACTCATGAGCCGGGCGATAACGACCCGAAGCGACCGATGCATGTCCCTTCAAGTCTGAATATGAGCGAGCTACACGAAAGCCGATCGTATTCCACTTCTGGGGAAGCCATAGCCCCAGATGGCACCGTTCCACTGACGCAAGATCGGATAATTGATTTGGTCACTAACAAGGTTAAAACATTGGTGGCCTAAGCTGAGGCTCAGAAAGACGTTGGCGGTAGTTGGAGGTCATAGCCCGCACAATACGACCTGATCGAGTTCCCTAGCGATTACGTTATCCCTAAATTCGGGTGATTCGACGAGACAGGAAATGTGAATCAGCACGTTGCCCACTTTAAAGCATTATGTGGGAATACAGGGGGCAACGATGCACTTCTTCTCCGTCAGTTCGTCAACAGCCTGACAGGTGTCGCTTTCGACTGGTACGCGAGCATACCAGACGGTTCTGTCACTACTTTCACCCAGATGGAGTCTCTATTTCGGCAAAGATTCATAAGTGTCAGCGACAAAATCTCCATTGCTGATCGTGTGCGGACCAAGTCGGGAAAGAATGAAAGCAACACGGACTTCATTGGCCGATGGCGCAACCTCACCGTCAAGTGTGAGCTGCCGTTAGAACAGCACCAATCCGTCAGCCTTCTCATTGGGAACCTCAGCAATTGGATGGTCCTATTCTTATGTACAGCGGGCTCAAAACATTTCAAGAGCTGACCAAGAAGGTTCAGATGTTGGAGCGTTCGAAGCAAGAATCTACCCAGGACTCTCAAAATGACAAACCTTGGAAAAGCCGAAAGGATGACTATCGTAAAGGTAGGAACTCCAACAATACCAACGTCTTCAATGCGTCTGACAATGAAGACAAGAGAAAGACGGGCGGACAAAAAATCGACCGATCGCAAAAGCCATACTGGGAGGAGAAGGACCGACTTTGGAAGAGAGGAAAAGCAAAGTATACTCCTTTAGAAGGGAAAATGTCCGAAAGATTTTTAGGGATGCCTTGAGGAATGGTTTACAACTGCCGAACCCAAAGAGGCCGCATGAAGCAAGCATGGCTGACAACCCTCTGTATTGCCCATACCACAGAATGCTGGGTCACGTCATCGAGGATTGTTATATATTCAAAGGTTGGGTTGAGAAACAGTACAAGGCGGGAGAGATCTCATTGTCCCCTGGCGTGTTGACAAGCGATCAAGCCGCAACCTCCAACTTCGTACAGACAGAAGCTGAAGCCCTTTGGAGGCATGCCGCTGAACCGTCTGCCCTAAGAAATGACGACAACGTGTCTCAAGCTCTGTGGGATGTATATATATCTAAGAAGACGGAGAAGATGCTAAAACTGCTCCAGAAAGAACTCGGAGTTGGATGGGAAGAGCAAAAGAAGCCTACTATCCCATCCACCAATCCGAGACGGGCAGACTCGAAGTCCAAAAAGCTCAGAAAGAAGAAAAAGAAAGACGCAGCTCAACGAAAAGAAGAGTGTACAAGGAGAACGGCCATTCAAAAACACATCGATTCTCTCGAAGACTATGTACAAAAGGAAAGAACCCTTATCCAACTGAAAGAGTTCTTCCCTATAGAGGCCACAGAAATCTTGGAAGAATTAGAAGATGGTTCCGATGATAGGGCTCATACTGTGACTTGCTACGTCATCCATCTTGGCAGCGACTCTGAGGAGAAGCTCTTCTTTCCTGAAGAGGACGATGGACTCGCCGCAAAAGCCAACCAAATCCAGCTCAGAAGCGGTAAGACTCTAGCGCCAAGACACGGCAACACCGCAAAAGAAAAGGAAAATCAGATGGCTAATGAAGAAGACAATAGGGATCCGACTCACGAAGATTCGAGCCCTTCCTTGGTAGACTATAACGTCTTGGCTTACCTCCGGAAGCTTCCATCCCTCTTAAGTATCTATGATGCTCTGGTTCTATCCAAAGAGCTTAGGGATGTCCTTATCTATGCTCTGCAAAATACCGAGCGGTACCAGGCGCACTTCGCGGAGATCAATATAAAAGAGTCTCAATATGCTGTGCACACGGCTGCGGTCATATTTAAAGATGAAGACCTGCTATTAGGGACAGCCGAGCATAACCGAACGCTTTATGTGACAGGATACATCGACGAAGATCGGATTAATCGCATATTGATTAATCCAGGGTCCTTAGTGAACATCATGAACTTACGGACTCTAAAGAGTTTATCAATGGACTTCCGACACCTATTAAAGGAGAGAATTGTCATCCAGGGTTTCAATCAAAACTGCCAGCAAGTTCTTGGATCTATAGCTTTAACAATCAGGTTCGGGGACCTGCAAACCGAAGCTAAGATATATGTGATCGATGCCGACACGTCCTACAAGATTCTCCTGGGACAACCGTGGCTTCACGATTATGGTATCGTTCCGTCAACACTCCATCAATGCATGAAGTATACCAAAAATGGCGAAGAAAGATGCATTGACGGAGATATACAGCCGTTTGGTGTAAATGAAGTCCGATATAAAGATTCTCGGTACTTTATGAAACCCCAGAATGCTGAGCCGCAGTCGACTAGAGACAAGAGGTCCTAGATTCTCAAAAGCAAACCTGAGCCGCGATCAACTAAAAACAAGAAAACCCAGAGTCTCAAAAACCAATCTAAGCCGGTCGTAACGTTTAAAAGTAAAGATCCCCAAGTGCGCCCACATTTCAGCAGTGACACTGATGAGTCTGACACTGGGGGTACTTCCTTCCATAAAAACTACCCCCATTTTCAGCAGCGATACAGAAAAATCTGATATTGAGGGCCCATCCGGCAGCAAAGCTCGCCCTCATCTCGACAGTGATACCGAAGAGTCGGAGGAGGACCCGTCTTGCAACAGTTGCACAGGCTAAACTCTAACACAAAAAGCAAAGCTAAGAGAGACCTTTAAAGTCACAGAGAGATCTCTGGCCATCACCAAAGTTCCGGAACAGATGTTTAAATAGCTCGACATGTTGTCGGTCTCCACCGTAGACCAGCTGACAACCTTCTATGTCCCCGGAAGGAATATCGGACAAAAAGGCATCCTGTTTTATGGGTCGAGCCCTATCATACACCCGGATGATCTGTCCACCACGTACCTTCCTTATGAGAGAGGCATAAGATCCGTCTTAAATCCCAAATATTATGCGCCCGGGATGCGGGAATATTTTAAAAGGTGCGGATGTCGGTTATACCAGACAGACTCTGAAGCAAAGTTTTATGAAAATTTATGGCACTCACCTCAGGTCCGATCGCTAATCGAGGGGCGAGTCCCAGATAGACGGGGCCTAGGTTATGTGCAACCCGATGCCAAATCATGCTACATGATCCACGTTAGCGAAGTTAGTGAAGGGTCGAATGATGACGGTGAGCTAGCCGAGCCAGGAGAAGCCCCTTGAGAGCTCGAAGATGGCAGACAGGCAACGTTCAACGAGCTAACCGAGATTGATTTGGGGTCGCCCGATTATCCGAGGCCGACCTACATTAGCTCGCTCTTGTCACAGGAAATGAAAGAGCAGATAATCACCTTGTTGCGTGAGTTCGTCGACTGCTTCGCATGGACGTAGAAAGAAATGCTTGGCCTCTCCCCCAAAGTGGCCGTGCATAAGCTGGTTATTTCTCCTTATGCCAAGCCAGTCAAACAAGCTCCTCAAACAATGAGAATGGAGATGGAGGAAAAGGTCATCGAGAAAACCAAGAAACTCATCGATGCCGGTTTCATCAGAGAAGAGAAATACACAGACTGGATCACATGCATCGTCCCAGTAAAAAAGAAAAATGGGCAGATCCGGATTTGTGTCTATTTTAGGGACCTTAATAAGGCGTGCCCTAAAGATGATTTCCCGCTTCCGGTCATGAAAATGATGGTCGATGACACCTCAAATTACGAGCTGTTCACTTTCATGGATGGTTCGTCTGGATACAATCAGATAAAAATGTCGCCTGAGGATGAGAGACATACAGCATTTCGAACCCCGATAGGTATATAATGTTACAAGGTGATGCCGTTTGGACTGAAAAACGCAGGTGCCACATATCAAAGGGCAATGACCAAGATCTTTGATGACTTAATCCATAAAGTCATCGAATGTTATGTTCATGATTTGGTCATCGAGACTAAAACCAAGGCCAATCACATCCAAGATCTCCGAACTGTATTCACCAGACTGAGAGAGTACAATTTGAAGATGAATCCTCAAAAGTGCGCCTTCGGCGTATCATCGAGAAAATTCATAGGCATCATAGTCCGGCACCGAAGGATCGAGATCGACCCATCGAAGATAAAAGCGATCGTGGAGATGCCTCCTCCAAAGAATCTGACGCAACTAAGATCCTTCCAAGGTAGGCTAGCATACATAAGAAGGTTCATCTCAAACCTATCAAGAAGATGTTGACCTTTTTTCAAAGCTCATGAAAAAGAAAGCCCCTTTTGTCTAGGATACCGAGTGTCAAGAAGCATTCAACAGCATCAAACAGTACCTGTTACACCCCCCAGTGCTTGCTACCTCCATTTCAAATAATGAGTCGATCCTCTACACCGCCGCACTGGATGAATCGCTCGGCGCCCTCCTTGCTCAAAACAACGAGGAGGGAAAGGAAAATGCCCTCTACTACCTTAGCTGAACATTAGTTGGAGCATAGCATAAATACTCCCCGATTAAAAAGCAATGTTTAGCCTTGATATTTGCCGTAAAGAAGTTGAGGCATTATCTACTTTCTCACCGGGTTATGCTGATCTCCAAGATCAACCCGCTAAAGTATTTGATGACCAAGGCGGGTCTAACTGGTAGAATGGCCAGATGGGTTGTCATACTGCTTGAATTTGACATGGTCTACACTCCTCAGAAAGCAATAAAAAGGCAAGCCCTCGCCGACTTTCTAGCTGCTCATCCCATACCTGAAGGATCACTGCTAAATTGCGAGTTGCCCGACGAACAAGTGCTACACTTCGAAGAGGACGAGCCATATTGGGAGCTCTATTTTGATGGAGCCTCATCAATAAGGGCCTCCAGCAAATTAAGCATCCCGCAAATAAAAGCAGGAATAGGATTGGTGTTCATCACGCCATCGGGAGGAACCCTACGACGTTCTTTCGCCCTTACCGAGCCTTGCACAAACAACGAGGCTGAGTATGAAGCTCTGATAGCTGGTTTGGAGCTCTCCATAGAAATGCAGATCCCTCAGCTGCGTGTCTACGGTGATTCCCAGCTAGTCGTCAACCAAGTAAACAGCGAAAACAAGATATACAAGTCCGAATTAGCTCAATACAGAAATCGAGTGGTGGAGCTCATGAAGAGTTTCACCTATATTAAACTGATGAGAATTCCTAAGGCGCTGAATGGAAGAGCCGGCGTACTCGCTCACCTAGCCAAGGAGCTGGCTGATCCTGATATGGATGAAATTCTGATCACAGTCAGGAGCCGGCAGATCCTGCCTCCCGTCTTTTTACGATAAGAAGAAATCATAGAACAAAAGAACGGTCTTGCTGAAGAAGGTCAGGTCGTTAGGGACGAGCCAGATTGGAGAGAACCCTTCGTAGAATATCTCCGATATAACAAGCTGCCTGAGGAAAAATTCACGAGGGTTCAGTTGAAGAAGTGAGCTCTCCGATATGTGTTTGTGAATGACACACTATACTGCAGTTCATACGACCAGCTTTGGCTCAGGTGTCTGTCCCCGGCCAAAGCTTGAGAAATTATGAAAGAAATTCACTCAGACGTCTGTGGAGCTCACCAATCTGACCCCAAAATACGGCTTCAAATCAAACGGCTTGGATATTACTGGCCTACCATGATAAAGGATTGCAAAGAGCATGCAAAGAAATGTCATCTATGCCAAATTCACGGTGACTTCATTCACAAGCACCCCAATTTGCTGCACCTTACCGTGGCGTCCTGGCCCTTCGAAATTTGGGGCACCGACATAGTTGGTCTGATTGATCCTCTGTCATCCAAAGGACACCGGTTCATATTAGCTGCGACGGACTACTTCTCCAGGTATGCTGAAGCTGTCCCGCTAAAAGAGGTTAAGACAGAAGACGTATTGAAATTCTTCCGGTATAATGTCTTATATCGCTTTGGTACGCCGAGAAGAGTCATATCTAACAACGGGCCTTCTTTTAAGAGCTTCAAAGTCTTAAGGTTCGCTACTCAACATAAGATAGACTGGAGATATTCTTCTATCTATAATCCAAGGGCGAATGGGTTAGCCGAAGCGTTCAACAAAACCCTGTGCAAGCTCCTGAGAAAAAATGCCTCAACCAATAAACGAGACTGGGATCTGAAACTCCATGAAGCGTTGTGGGCATATCGTACCATGCACCATACTCCAATACGGTCCACTCGCTGCTCTTCGGGGTGGAGGCAATCTTCCCCCTTGAAATTGAAGTTCCAAGCCTAAGGATGGCTGTCCAACACAATCTGGCGAAAGAGGAAAATTCTCTCCTTCGGCTCGAGGAGCTCGATGCGCTCGAGGAAAAGAGGCTCACAGTACAGCAAAATCTGGAGCTATACCGAGCCTAAATGTCACGGGCCTATGACAAGATGACCCGTCTCCGTGCTTTTTAGAAAGATGAATTGGTATTGGTCCTTAAAAGACCGATCATCCCCAATCGGCATGCCAAGCGAAAATTCGAGCCAAATTAGGAAGGGCCATACATCATCGAGAAAGTGTTCGACGGAGGATCTTATCAACTAATAAGTGCCGAGGGAGAAAGGCCCATGCCACCCATTAACGGCCGATACCTCAAGAAATATTACGCGTGAATACTCCGGGTCGCAGATGGATCAAGCACGCCGGCCCTACGGTCTGGATCATACATCCTATAAAACCGTATACAATCCACGGGCGCAAACACCCCTATTTCTCCCAAGTCCTACCGATGATACTACATTTGAAGTCTTACCGACGATAAAAATAAAAAATGAAAAAAAACAAGAAAAAAACGGTATGTCTACAAGCAAAATGGGCACAGATGGAAAGCCGAAATGGCTCCGTGAGTAAAAATAGCAGGGCTGCCGACGAGTTCGTGAAAACACGAAAGAGCGCAAACTCGTGAAAAAGAGATGAACTTGCGAAGTCCTCTCGACTTTGTGAGGAGAAAACCCCCACGTGAGATCCTTATGATTCACAAAGGAGCAACACACTTAGGAATCCCCACGATTCCTAGGGAGAAAATACACCTGCGAGATCCTTTCGACTCGTAGGGAGAAAATGCTTTTATGAAACCCTTACGGCTCATAAAATTGAAAAGCCTTAGGTGACAGGGATCTAAACCTGTCTCCTAAGCCATCACTCTCCAACGGGCAACGGCAAATGATGAGTCGCTCCTGGCATTGCTTCAGTGTTAGCGGTGCTGATGCCGACCCAAAAACTCAAACCCTAAGTTTTCCCAAAGGCAACTGATGAGTCACTCCTGGCATTGCTTCAATGTTAGCGGTGCTGATGCCGACCAAAAATCCAAATCCCAAGTCTTCCTAAAAGCAAATGATGAGTTGCTCCTGGCATTATTCCAGTGCAGCAATGCTGATGCTAAACAAAATCCAAATTCTATGTTCCTCTCAAATTCAAAAATCCCGCCAAATAAGTCAGAAATCAAACAGATCAAATCAAAGTCCCACCGAACACTTCTAAGCTCGAAAGTCCCGCTGGACAGGTAGAGAACTTCCAAAACAAATCAAATCAAACAAGTCAACCTTAACCCCAACACCACAAGAAGCGGAGCAAGTCAACCTCAATCTCGACACCGCAGAAGGCGGAGCAAGTCAAATCAAACCCGACACCACAGAAAGCTGGGCAAGTCAAATCAAATCCAGACACCAAGCGGAGCAAAAATGCCCGCCGCATAAATGGCAGTAACGACCGTCTACATCATAAAAAGGGCAGCACCGACCGTCCACGTCGTAAAAATGGCAGCACCGACCGTCCACGTCACAAAAATGGCAATAACGACCGTCCACGTCGCTAAAATGGCAGTATCAACCCTTCGCAGGGAACGGCAGGGAACCAAACCAAATCAATTCCCATATAGAACAATGTCCATCAATTTCATGCACACAACAGCCCACACGCGGTGTGCATTTATTAATGGGGGGCACTTTGTTGGGGTCAAAAATTACACCACGGTTGACCAGGTCAAAATCGAAGTCAACCCCAAGCCAAGTGGGCCCAAGGCCGAACCCAAGTCCGAGCAAGTGGACCCATTCCCAGGTCAAGCCCAAGTATGAAAAGGCTGGCCCCCCTTGCCAAAGGAATAATTGTTAAAACATAAATAGGCTTAATGTAATTTTTTTTTATGAATAATGTAGTACAATAGGCAACAAACCCAAATTATGTAAATGCCCATGGTTTATGTGCTAAAAGAAAAAAAATGCACATGGCATGGGAAAGGCACATGTGCCATTTTGAAAAGCTCAAGGGAACATATGTAAATTGTAAAGCCTATATAAGGCATCATGATGAATGATAACAAACAAGATTTCTCTCATATCAACTTAGGGTTTCGTGCCTCCTTCAAGATTCACAGCCTCCTTCTTTTCTTCTTTTCTTCTTTTTCTTTTTAAATTAAATCAAGAGTTCAACTCTTGTTTTCCAAAAAAAAAATAGTTTTTCACCATAATATTTTTTGAAAGGAGTTCAAATCTTCTGTCAAGTCTCTAAAAAGGAGAGATTTTAAATCTCATCACACTTTCCCCAAGATCCAAAAAAAAAAAGAGAAGAAGGAGAAGAAAACACATCCTTAAAAAAAAGACCTCATTTTGAGAGAATTCAAGGCTCAAAAAAAGATAAAGGGGTCCCCTTTCATCATCCAAGACAGAGAGGTCTTGGAGCTTCAAGAGATCTCCTTTGGATTTTCCAAAAATAATTTTTTTTTTGGAGTTTAACTTCAAATAAAATCATTTTGGGAGTTTAACTCCAAATAAAATTGTTTTGGGGAGTTCAACTCCATATATAATTTTTGGGAGTTCAACTCCATATTTTTAAAACCTTTTGGAGTTTAACTCCATAATTAAAAAAAAGGAGAATCTTTTGGAGTTTAACTCCAAGCCAGTGGACACCCTCTAATTTCCCCCACATGAGTGGGGATCCCTACCTCACGTGAGGGGAAAGGAAGCTCCCACAAAGTGGGATCCCCTTTGTTCCCCCTTACGTGAGAGGGAAGCCCCCACTCTCTATAAGAGCTTCCTCTTAAAAAAAATCCATCTACATCAAAGATTAAAAAAAATGTGTTTTGTTTTTGGAGTTTAACTCCACGATTAAAAATTTTTTTAGAGAGTTTAACTCCATGTAAAATCTTTTGGAGTTTAACTCCATACAAAAATCTTTTGGAGTTTAACTCCATAATAAAAAAATAAAATCTTTGGAGTTTAACTCCATATTTTAAAAATCTTTGGGAGTTCAACTCCATAAAAATATATTTTGGAGTTTAACTCCATACAAAAAACTTTTGGGGAGTTTTAACTCCACATAAAACCTTTTGGAGTTTAACTTCATAAAAAAATATATCTTTTGGAGTTTAACTCTATATAAATGTTTTTGGGAGTTCAACTCCATAAAAATATCTTTTTGAGTTTAACTCTATACAAATATTCTAGAGTTGAACCCTATACAAATATTCTAGAGTTGAACCCCTTCAAAGAAATAAAAAAAATTAAAAAAAATAATAAAAAATTGGAGCCCCCTCACGTAAGGGAGAGGCTCCCACCAAGTGGGAGCCCCTGCTCCCTCTCACGTGAGGGGGAGAAAGCTCGTACTTAGTGGGAGCTTTTACCACCTCACGTGAGGGGGAGGCTCACACTTAGTGGGAGCCCCCCTTTTCCCTTTCACGTGAGTGGAGGGGCTCCCCTCCCCTCCTTTTTTATTTTAATTTTTTATTATTTTTTATTTATTCTCTCTCTTTCTTTTTAATATACTTTATTTTTCTTTTTGGAATTTAACTCCATACAGTAACTTTTGGGAGTTTAACTCCAAATAAATTTGTTTATGAAGTTTAACTTCAAATAAAATCATTTGGAGTTTAACTCCATAAAAAAATATTTCTTTGAATAAAAGGGGATTTAACTACATACAGAAACTTTTGGGAGTTTACCTCCAAATAAAATTGTTTCTGGAGTTTAACTCCAAATAAAAATTTTTGGAGTTTAACTCCATAAAAAATGTTGTAGAAACTTTGGGAGTTTAGCTCCAAATAAATTTGTTTCCGGAGTTTAACTCTAAAGAAAATATTTTGGAGTTTAACTCCATTAAAAAAATTAATTAATTTTAAAAAAAAGATATTTTGGAGCTCTGTTTCCTCTCACGTGAGGGAGAGGGAGCTCCCACTAAGTGGGAAGCTTTCCCCTCGGTGAGGGGGATGCTCCCACTAAGTGGGAGCTTTCCCCCCTCTCACGTGAGGGGGAGTCTCCCACTAAGTAGGCGCCACCTTCCCCCCTCACGTGAGTTGAGGAGGGCTTCCCTCCCTTTTTTCTTTCTTTTTCTTTTCTTTTCTTTTCTCTTTGTTATTTTAATGATTTTTTTGGAGTTTAACTCCATTCAGAAATTTTGGGAGTTTAACTCTAAATGAAATCTTTTGGAGTTTAACTCCATAAAATATATATTTTTTTTGAATAAAAGAGTGTTTAACTCTATACGGAATCTTTTGGAATTTAACTTCATAAAAAAAATTATTTATTTTGGATTAAAAAATAAAATTAAAAAAAAATCATTTGTCACAAATAGAATAAATAAAATGAAATAAACATGCCTTTCTGCATTACTTTTAAACACCGACACTTCACATTGAGCTCGCATGACTATTTTGACCCGTCAATTGGAGATTTTTTCGCTCTAAGAGTGAGGGGTAATTAACGACAGCTTAGTCCGCAGCTGCCGGAGATTGGGATCCCCACAATTAATAAACCCCAGCCTACCCTGAGCAGGGGGAATCTATACACGCCTGACCAGCGACGCGTATTCCCATCTCAATGGGGTGGCGAAAAACACCATACAAATGACTTGTTGCACGAGCTCAGTGCAATCGCGTTACCTGTGAAAGTGAGGTTAGGATTTTGTTTTGCTCGGGACGAGTAAAATATAAGTTTGGGGGTATTTGTTAATCACAGAAAACTGCATTTCAATACCACTCATTTATTATCATTTTTTTATAATATCGGTATTATTAACCCGTGTCTACTCAATAAATACAGATTACAGGTATTCGTGACAAAGCACTGGAAACACACTTAAATACACGGATATGACATTTGTGAGCCGACACTGCAACCGGAACTGCAAACCGATCTATATTTAAAGAGTTTCTTTTTGCAACAATGCAAAAGTACACACCTTTTATGAAAAATGGTCCAACACATTACAAGTGTGAACACCTTTTGTGATGCATGAATCTTATGGTTGCCTTGCACAAGTGGGCACAACACTATTCATGACTTGTGCAAGTGGAGTGGCAAGTGTAAGTGCACGGCAGCGCCCCGGCCGTCATTCCGAGGCCAAAATGCGGAAACGAAACTTTTCAAAAACATATAAACCGACACTACTGCGCACTAAAAACCCGGATCGGGCCATTAACCTAAAGCTAGCAAACATGAGAATGAGTAGAAAGCTATACCGAGCGATCCGTGTCCTTCGGTCTTCGGCCTCCACTCCGATCTCCTCGCGGAATCTCCGGTCTTTATCTCCTCATCGGAACGGGCACCACATCGCCGGGTTCTTTTACGGGCTCCCACCTCTAGACCGAGGCAACTCGGGCACAAAGTTAGCGAGTCGACGTGTCCAAGAATACTGTAGATGAAGTGTAAAAAGCTTTGTCTCGTTGGGGTATGAAATTACCATTTGATGGAGGAGAAGAATGATGAGCAAGAGGGAATGAGCTTTTTTGGATTTTTGATACAAGCATAGAATGAGATGAATGATTTTTTCCCCACCAAAAATAAACCTCTCCCTCTCTCTAGTTGTGGTCGGCCATGACAAAAAATGGGAGAAGGGAAAATTATACAAGGGAGGTGAGTGTAGGAAAAGGAAAATGGTGACCATAAGCAAAAGCAAACCTCACTTCAAAACATCACCCTCACATCCTCATCAAATCCCATCTCAATTAATGCTAAAGAAATGATGAAAGAAAAAGCAAAGATGCTTTGAATTATCATAATCCTCCATTTACAAGAAACCCCTTCCACAAAACTAATTTGCAAATATGCAAATTAGCCCCTCCCATCACAAAAAACCGGCCATGAAGGAACAAAGGAAAACTGGCCGAAATGGAATGCAAACTGGCAACTTCAAAAAACTGATCCCGTAATAAATTACAGGAAAACCCCACGACTGTATATACATACCCGCATTTGTATTCTCACTGAAAACAAATGCAATGAGACAAAATCCACACTGTACAATACTAGGATCCGGCTTAAACCAAAGCCCGCTAGTATTATCCGTCCGATCATGATCCGTGCAATACCGCACGTATATGATCGAACACTGCCATATCTCCATACGGCCTCTACAGCGTTTCGCCCGAAACTTGAGCAACTGTCTGTGGGGGACTCTAAAGACTCGTCAATACTTTTGGCTGTGGATTTAACCACTAGCACGTCAGAGGTATTAGCCATACGTAACGGGCTACCAGGTATTGACCAAAAGGGACGTCGATGAGTGAACTCATCCTGATACCCTACTGAGCCTGTCAGTGACAAAATCCATACAGTCCGGTCCGTTCGTCTATGAGCATCGCATGGCGGGCCTAGGGGGTTGGTAAAAATCAGACCCCCAAAAGCGGTACAAGTCGTGTCGGAGTGTAGCCCAGAACACCCTGAGATACTACTGGAATACCTACCAGTAAATCTCCTGCCTTGGCCAAGGACTTCGTGTAATGGCTCTCCTAGACACAGCGCGACCTCACCCCCAATACCGGGAGAGACGAACCCCTGCAGATCCGCTCACTGCCTCCATGTGGCTCGGGACTGTACCCAATTAAAACCTGTTTGCACGACTCCTTTGAGCCGTGGTAGGGTAGTAATCAAAGTACAGTGGGAACTCACACGAGACAAATGACGATCTCAGGTCGATGAACTAATCTGTACACATGTCACCAGGGAACTGCTATCTGACGTCTGGTATAAAACCAACTAGCATGTTCCCGGCGAGTCCTATCCGGTGTACTCATAACCCAATGAGCACCTGTATACATCTTAGGTGATCCAACTGACACCAATGGCTTGTGAGACCGGCTACCGCCCCTCGTCGGGGTCTCGACTGTATACACTAGTCTACTCTGGAGTATCGATGCCCTGTCTCGAAAACTCCCACGACTAGGGACCTTTTAAGGATGTGCTTATAGACCCCAGCTCCCACATATATGATCGTCATCATACTGCTGGCCGTCAAGCAAGAATCCTAAGGGCTCTATCAACGCGCAATAGTGACCTGTAAGGTCACCTAAAGCAGTACATGATGATAAAGATAAACCAGATAGCATACTATCATCTTGAGTAAGACTGTTCTAACGGTATAGGTCATCCCTCAATCATTGCAATCACGTGCCTGTGATCCAATAATTGACTCTGAGGGCACTATCTCCAACAATCTCCCACTTGCACTCAAGGCTAATTATTGCGATGTCGCATACTCACAGCCCGTATGATACCGAACTCCCAACTCCTCTACTAACAGTTTCACAAAACCCATTTGCGAAACTATTGCGTTCGAGGAATAGCCTCAGTGAGTGGATCCGCTCTGATATTTTTTTCTATGTCTCTCTTTATCTTAAGTTCGCGGAGAAAGCCATCTCCCAAAATGAGCAATACCTGTCTTAGAATGTGTCTGGATATCTGACGGGACCTAGTTCATAAATGAACTCCAAATCCAAACTTCTTAGACTGTATCGTCAACTGAACTTAATCAGTATCCTGCGCCATGCCTCCCTCAGTATCCGCTTGGATCACCTGTCCAAAACACTGCCCCTCGTCAGAGGGAAAACTATAACTCTGACAGCCACTCTGCCATCCAGGTCACCTTGGAAGCCTGGAATGATAACTGTCTCCCGAATGAGGCTGTCGTTATCATATCCCTAGAACATGCACTTATGTTCTAAAACTGCTTCCGAATGTTTCTCCAGGATTGGATCAATATCAACATATTGCATCTAATGCAAAAACAACATCTGGTGTGGTACTTGACATCTCATGATTGACTCAATTGCCTAAGCAAGTGATCTGCCAATCATGCACATCCATCTCCCCTTTAGTCTGTAAGACACCTTTAGAGAGGGTGACTCCATCACCTGCAGGTACACTACCGTGCCAGGAGTCGTCCATTCTAAAACACCTTTAGAATGCTGTTTAAGTACCCTGATTAGGAAAATTCCTAAATCTAGATCTAAAACCATAGATCTAGTAACCAGAATATCTGATATAATATCCAAGTCCTATGTGGAGAAACTACTGTGTGACAACCAAAGTATAACCGACCGTAGTATAGGAATTTCACTTCCTACTCTGTGTATGTCATCCAAATACCAGGACATCACACCCTACTACCTTCTTAACAGATCCATACCCTATTCTGATGAAGTCAAACCTATGACTGTCACATCAGAAATAGATGATCTATCTCCGCTATATCTGCTTTAGTCTATAAATAGACATAAGCCACTTGTCCACTATGCTTCCGCTGCTCCCACTGACTACGACAACCCTCTGGCAGAGTCATATACACGTACACTTCTAAAGCTAGTTTAGAACGATGCTATATTCATCCTCCTGCCGGGTCTCACAGTCTGGAGCAACAGCAATGGAAAGTTTGGGTAAACAAGAACCTCCCTGTCACCGTCCTTGAGGCCACCGAAGTACCTCTCGAGTTCCTGAGTTTACCTACCATATCTGCGGAGTGGCCAATGGAATGTCAAACCAGATTGAATCTTTAGGTTCTTATCAAATTTTCAGTAATCATTTGCAGTTCTAGAAACACTTCCAGTTCTACCATACTCCCACTACTGTTTTCTGAAAAAATCCATTTCTTTTAAAACTGTGGCAAGTCAAGAACAATATCACTATTGATCTTCCAGATGGTAGAAAGTCAACCATCGTCATAGCCCGGGTCAACCAACAAACTGCCATTACAGAAACGTGCCTTGAGTTATCCAGAGTCTGGTTTTAAGCATAAGCCGGACAACTCCCCGTACCTTAACAATGTTAAGATATGAACTATTCTATATCCAATATAAAAACAGAGGCACTGATTTTATTGAACCAGATTCAAATTATGCAGCTGTCTCCAGTGCATGTCAAATAAATGGAAAGAGGCCGATCAGTATTATTCAACTTAGGAATGCTTCCAATTATGAGTAACCTGAAAGAGAAGCAAGTTCTCTTAATCATTACTATCATCTGAATACCATACACAAGTATCTATATTTTCGATCACCTTGAAGAATCCTGATACTTGCAACACCTGGTTCTCTACTTTATTCTTATACCTATAACTTCTCAAAACTCGGATCTTGTATTTCTACGAAACACATGTCTAAGAACTAGAGAAGTCATAAGTAAACAGAATGTAGTCCGAGCACCAACCCTTTTTCCTCATGGACACTGGACAACATATAATACTCTGTATAAGTCCCCTGAGTCTAATAACTCATTCCCTGTGTGTCGTAGGTTGAAAACTGTACTATGGTTATGAAGAATTACACCGCTGTTTAATGCTTCTTACCTAACCATCCACTGATATAGGTAAATGTCATAGACATAATTTCAAAAAGGTATATCTCACTCTATAAAAATAGACGTACATATATATCAATTTGAAATTAGTGCATAACAGCGGATATTCAAAACCAAATATATGCCGTCTGGCAAACAACCCAGGCGATTTCCTCAAATATCACCAATTACAACGAATTCCGATATAATGAGGATGATCGCCTAATTCCCAATAACTTACTCCTACTCATCATCTGTAAAACCATACAGATGTGAGAATCACACCTGGTAAATACATACCCTGGAGCAAGGGTTAATTGGGAAATCAGTTTTCTTTTAACAGTACACAGTGAAACTGAAATATTGAAATGTTTCGTAGGGGTATCCTGGTATTCCTAGTAATGCCTCTTCCATTATCCAGATTCACAACCGTAACCGTATATTTCTTTGTCATCTCTCCAAATCTCTTCATATGTCTTTAGTCATTACCTTCTGTACACACTCTTAGGCTAAATGGTTTTCTTCCTTCCCTACCTTTCGACACCAGCCTATGGTTTGGAAGAAGACTATCCAATAAGCATAATGGGTGTACTGTCCTAATCCTAGGAGCACTCGCAACCCGAGAGAAAGTAAAGATAAAAGACACCTGAATAAACCTTATTCCTATTTCTCCTGAACCGGAATCCATCCCCGAACTGGAACAAGTTTCTTTCGAGTTCGTATATAACCATACGATGGAGTATCCAAATAACTGTGGATCTTCGTAGTGATACGGAGTGTCCTGGAGAAATACAAAGGTGAAGTGGGAGTGGTAATGAAATACTTGGTTTGGTAGTGAATAGCAGTCGCAATTTACTTTGCCCTCCTTCTAATCCATTTATTTGTCTTAACTTAATACCTTTTGTACACCGTTTAGGCTAGTTGGATTTCTTCATTCCCTACCGTTCGGCACCTGCCTATGGTTTGGAAGAAGACTATCCAATTTGCGTAATAGGTGTACTGTCCTAATCCAAGGAGCACTCGCAACCTGAGAGAAGGTAAAAGGAAAAGACAACTGAATAGTCCTATTCGTTTTCTCCAGAACCGGAAACCATCCTCGAATAAATTCCTTCGAATTCGTATATAACCATACGATGGTTTTATCCATTGGAAGTGGACGTTCGTAGTAATACGGGGTGTCCTGGAGAAAAGGGTAAAAGTAGGAGTGGCAATGAGGTATGCAACTCTGACAATCCAAAAGCCAGTGTTTAAGAAGGTTCGGTTAATTTTGGTCACCGAGTCATAGTCTAGGGTCTGTTCCCCTCCGAATGGCGGCCAAGACATGGACTGTCTCGCCTGAGATTCGGGGCAGATGCTAATTGGTGCTATCCGTCTACCTCTCCGAAGATGCCAAGTTGATTTATGGCACCATGTATCGAAGGTTTAAACGGATGCGTCCGATGTAGCAGACTTCATCAGATTCCTCCTCGGTTGAGGGGTTTTTGATTGTGGGGACGCTCTTCCCTGCAGGCGCAAGCCCCTGCAGTTAATTACGCTACAGCATTGCGGTAACAACTTTCTCCTTCTCCAGATGATCACTTCGTGTCGTGTGTGTTTATTTTGTGTTTGGTTGCCCGTGGATTGTATACGGAGATTGAGTTATGTCGTCGCCCGTAGGGCGTGGACTAGTCCAAATCCGTATTATCGTAGATTTGGGTTTGGGGGTTGTATTTAAGGATATGTTAGCCTCATTTGAGACTAAGATCGACTTAAACGTTTGTTAAGGATATGTTAGTCTAGTTTTTAGACTAAGATCAACTTAACGGGATCGTTTAGATCCAACAAGAGAGCAATAAAGGGGGGCTCTGTTGTTTAGTTTAGTGACATTGCGGTCAATAGGTAGTTTAAGGACATTGCGGTCCATGGGTAGTTTAAGGACATTGCGGTCCAATATTAGTTTTAAGACGTTGCGGTCAAGGTTAAGGACCTCATAGTCCGTGGATTTAAGGACTCCACAGTCCGTTGTTAGTTTTAAGACATCACGGTCAAGGTTAACGACCTCATAGTCCGTGAATTTAGGGACTCCACAGTCCGTTATTAGTTTTAAGACATCACGGTCAAGGTTAAGGACCTCATAGTCTATGAGTTTAAGGACCCCACAGTCCGTATCAATATGTGGTCATCGGGACCCGTCACCTCTTTGAAGACGTTGAGGAATTACAACGCCACGTATCAAAGGAGTGAAGAGATGTACCCTTAAACCGAGGTAGATTAAATAATCTTTGGCCCAATTTGGAACCAAGACCAATTGATTATATTATGAGCCCATTGGCTCAGTTGAATTTGAATTGAGGACTTATGGCCAGCTTGGGCTAAGTCCAATCATGTTTGGGATATTGGCCCTCTGTTGGTCCATTAGAGGAGAGGCTTTGCCTCTGGATACTTAGCCAATTGGGCTGAAGTTAGTGTTAAACACTAGCAACAGGGGGTTCAAATTAGTGTTAAACACTAAAACAAATCAGTGTGAGACCCTAGCAACAGAGATCTCAAATTAGTGTTAAACACTAAGATAATCAGTGTTAAACACTGGTGACAGAGACTTTAATTTGGTGTCGAACGCTAAGAAGATTAATGTTAAACTCTGTTAACAGAGATTTAATTTAGTGTTAAACACTAAGAAATTCAGTGTTAAACACTGCAAGAAAGCTCTTTAATTAATGTTGAACACTAAGGCAAAACAGTGTTTAACACTGGATTCAGGGGTTCCAATTTAGTGTTAAACACTAAGGCAAGAGGGGTCACGTGGTAACACGTGAGGGCACCCTCCCTTTATTTTATTCTGTCAAAAGCATTGAATACTCTGGAGCATCACGTGCTGTCACGTGATGGGCATCTTGGTGCTTGTATGTTAAAGCTTCTGCCAAGGGTCACATGGGTCACGTGAGGCACTTCCTCAAAGGGCCTTTTCTGTGGATCTTTTCGGGGGTCACGTGGTAGCACGTGACCCTGCCTCTTTGTATGTTTTTTGGAAGATCTGTTAACCCCTTTAAGAATTAAATTCTTCGCAGGGTTGAACCCTAACAATAATTTTTTGAGGAGTTTAATTCCTATTTCCTTCTGAAGATTTATATTCTGGGATAGAGTTGAACTCTGAATTTTCTGTAGGAATTAAATTCCTCATATATGTGAAGAACTGCATTCTATCATAGGGTTAAACCCTAATATCAGCTTTAAGGAATTAAGTTCCCACTCTCTTTTAGAGAATTATTCTGAGGAATGAGATTCTGTCATAGGGTGAAACCCTAATTTCTTCTTTCTTAAGGGAATTAAATTCAGAACTAAGTTCTTAACTAGGGTTAAACCCTGATTCTGTTCATTCTGAAGGAATTAAATTCCCATGACATAGGGTTAAACCCTAATTTTAATTCAAAGGAATTAAATTCCTATAGTTCTATGAGAATTAAATTCTCAAACATCCATTCCCTCTTTATGCTTTGGATCTGCATGGCAGGATCTCAACCCAATGAGAATTAAATTCTCAATTCATGGGAAGATGTGCACTTTACAGATCCTCTGCTAAAGAGAGAACTAAGTTCTTCTTTTTAATATAAGAGTTAAACTCTTTTTTTTACTTGAGAATTAAATTCTCTTTTTCTTTCAGAAGCCTTCCCTTTCTTACCTAGGGTTTTCTTTTTGCAGAAGATCAAATTCTCCCAAAGTCTCAGGGCTCTCTCTCTTTTTTCTTTATCTCTCTATGTATCGATCTCTCTCCTCTTTTTTCTTTATCTCTCTATGTATCGATCTCTCTCCTCTCTTTTTTCCTGTGTTTCTCTTGGCTCCTATTTATAGGAGAAGAAGCAGAATCAATTAGTTTCGATGAATCATTCATTGAGGGATTTGATTTGTATTCATTAGAGATTTGATTTGCATTCATCATTCATTTGGACCTTTGGATTATTAGGTGAATTTTATTCACCATTGGATTTTAAATCCAGAGATTTTCCATTGTTATTTCGGTTAGATTTTAAGGGGAAATCTTTCCAAGTTCAAGATTTTTCCCTAGATAGGTGATATTTAATCACCTTTTAATCTTTAGTCCAATCGGTTCCAAATAATCATTTTCCTTTGGAAAGATTTGACTGATCTCTTCAGAATTTGATTCTGTTAAATAAATAGGCTTTGAAAGCCGGTCATGTGTGGTCACGTGGCCCGTGGTCACATGTAGGCACATGACCCCCTTGGAACGAGCTTTCCTCTGCTTTCTGCGCCTTGTCTCCTAGCCGCTGTTCAGCCGTCACGTGCCAGCACGTGGCCCCTGGTCACGTGTGAGCACGTGACCTTTTCTGTGCCTTTTGCCGCCGCTTTTAAATATCACGTGCCAACACGTGACTGCTGGTCACGTGTGAGCACGTGACCTTTTCTGAAGCCTTTTTCTTGATTCGATCTGGGAACTGATGTACCTTTGCCGCTGCTTTTAACTGTCACGTGCCAACACGTGACCTCTGGTCACGTGTGAGCACGTGACCCTCGTATGGAGCCTTTTTCTTGATTTAATCAGAGAATGAGTCCGCTGCTTTTAAATGTCACGTGCCAACACGTGACTGCTGGTCACGTGCTAGCACGTGATGCCTCCTCCATAAACTTTCCTGATTTTAAATCAGGAAACAAATGCCCCCACAGCGTTGTTCTCACGTGTCTGCACGTGAGTGCAACGCTGTCACCTCTTGTGACCGTTGGATTCCTCTAGGGATTTGGGGAGATGAAGCGTTTCCATCACCTCCTATAAATATTGGGGTCATTTCAGAGACGCCTCCACTTTGCTCATCTTCTTCCTTGCATACTTTTCTTTCTGAGAATTTAATTCTCCTTTCCAGAGCTTAGTTCTCTGCCTTGAACAATTTTCAGAGTTTAACTCTGCCCGAAAATAATTCTTTTCTTCAGGTAATGCTCTTGAACAAACGATGAACTTTCACATTCCTCTGGATTTTAAATCCAAAACAAGGGTTTTTACCCTTTAAACATGAACCCATGAAACCAATTAATCTTCAGCAGTAAATCTCTTTCAGGGTTTATCTGATCCTCCAAGGAGATGATGATGACAGTTCAAATCCATGGAGTTTAACTCCGTTCACAGAAAAAAAAGTTTCTGGGGATTTAATTCCCCTTTCCAAAAGGAATTCAATTCCTGTGAAGAACTAAGTTCTTCCCCATAGAGGCTTCTTGGGGTTTCCTTCGCCCGAGGTTGTCTTTCTGCAATTAATGGAACAGAAGTTTGTTATAATTCTCATGATCTTTATTTCAGGTATCATGGATGCCCATTTGTATGGTCTTGACGAAATCATTTCCTACGGGAACATTCGTGCATTGGGTCGCAGTCAGAACCAGGAGTTCACCAACGCTCAATGCGCCGAGATCATGAGCCGCTTCGGCGAGTACAACCATCGGCTACTCCCCCGTCACTCTTCTCTTCTGAGACTGATCGTGCTGGCTATCTGGGAGGCACTCCCTCTCTTTTGTACCGGCGTACCGCTCAGGGCCTTGGACACTGCTGAGGATAAGGTACATTCGGTGTACCTGATGAGCTTGATTTCAAAGAGGAGGCGAGATCGCCTCATTAATCTCCTGCACCAAGCCTTTCAGCAGTCAGCCATACTTGCTGCCTATCGGAGGGTGGAGGACATTTGCGAGGACCCCGACGCTTGTGATCGTGAGAGAAAACAGGCTCGGGAGGTTCGAAATGCTTGGAGGCTCTTGGACAAAGTTAAGCTTGAGTTTCTCAATCCGTGCCCCGCGTCTGAAGTCTTACTATTGTAAACATGTTCTCTTTATTTTGTATGACCTTCTTGAAGTATGAATGATAAGTTCTATTATGTCTTTGTATGTTTGCATGCCTTTCTGTGGGATTTTATCATTTCACTATTGTTGTTGCTGATGCTTTTAATATGCATGGTGCTATTCTACTTTTAGTGCACGTCAAGTTTGAGGCTCACGTGTTCTGCACGTGGGGTCCTTTGATGGGACTGTTCAAAAAAATTTCATGCCATATTTTTAGTGCACAATATCAGATGCAGAAAAGGAGCCTTGGAAATAGTTCCATCCCCCTGATTTTCGATGCCTTTCCTTTTTTTTTGGGCCTTAGAAATAGCTTCATCATGCAAGATTTTCCGCGCTCAACAATTAATGCATCTCTTTATATCTGAGGCTATAGCCTTGTTTTTCCTTCACAGAGAGATTTATTTATTTTTTTTATTTTGGTGCAATTTATCTTGAGAAACAATCGAGCGCCATGGCCTGCAATCGCCCTCATGCTCGTCGACAGGCATGGGAAGTTCCTATCGAGGAGATGATCCCCCGCTTTGCTGCCCGATTGGTGGATCCACTCCTTACCGATGACGAATGCGACTCGGCGATGTATGAACTCTCGATCCGTAGGGGGTCCCCCCTCCCGATGGGGTCCCTCTGGCTCCGGATGATTCTCGCGGCCGTGCTTGCCGACATCCCTCCTCACCCGGCGGAGATGACCCTGGCGATGCTTGACGCGGCTGAAGAAAAGCTCGAGGGTTTTCACGAAGCGTGCCTGATTACTCAGGCTTTGAAGGATTGCTCAATTCATCTGCTGAGCCAGATAAAGGCCCGGCGAGCTATTATGTCTGCTTTCGCGGACGAACATGGCGCCAATCGATGGGGAGCGATTCCTCGCGAGAACCGTCGTTTTGATGTGCTGGAGAAAGCAGAGAGGGAGATGGAGAATTTTGTTCTCTGTTTTATTAACCCTTGTGCTATTGATCCCGTGTTCGGTGATCTTTTCCCGCTAGCGTAGCATATTTAAATTAGTCCCTTTTTTTGTATGCTTTATGCTGAATTTTCATGTAGGCTTGGTGCTCGTACGTATGTATTCACTTGCATAAATAAACTTTGTGTTCTCCTTATAAGAGCTTTCTTTAATTATCAACACAATCATCATGTCGCATGCACATTAAAGCCCCGAATATTATTTCCTTTTTGGACGTTCATATAATTACGAACGCATGCTCGTCGGAAATTTTCTCGTTGCTTTTCATACCAGGTAATGTGAGCACGTTTTAAGTCGATTATTGCTGTCGACTGGACGCCCATTTATATGGTCTTTAGCGTGTATGTCCCGTTTCCAAGGTTGCGGTCGCGAACGTGAGCTTACGTGGCCTGATAGGGAGACACGTGGCGAACATATTGTCGTGCAAGAAAAGGGTTCGGCTGTAACTTCTCGGAGAGGGAGCTGGCTTCTAAAGCGCTGAGCGAGCTTCACGCAAGTCTTACTGCCACGTCCAACAAAGCGTATGAACCCTGGTGGGTGCTTCAAGAGTCTATCAGGGAGGTGGTGACTCTTGATAAAGCTGCTACGTTCACTCGTGAGAGGGTCGAGGCTCATAAGGCCACCGAGAAAGAGCTCGAAGGCCGGCTCGCTTCGTATCAAGCCCAGCAGGCTCAGGAGGAGGCCCGTCTTCTGGCGATCTTAAATCATGAGGCCGTGGCCCAACAAAAGCAGGATGAGCTGACCGAGCTGCTAAATCGCCCGCCGGCTTGAAACATTTGTATCTTTTCCTTCCTTCTTGTATATACTCATAGATGAGAGTATCTTCTTTTGTTCTTTCATGAATTGTAGTTTGTATCCATTTTGGTTTATGAATAAAAGATACATTTTTCTTCTCAATGGTGCGTCTCCTTTTTGTTGAATGTGTTTTGCGGAAAATTTATCTTGATCTCCTTGCAGGGCAGCGATGGCTTAGGATTCAGGGTTAAGATCTGCTTCCTAAGACTTTTGCGCCTTATGAGCCACGAGGGTCTCATAAAGAGTTTTTCTCCCCATGGGTCAAAAGGATCCCATAGGTGTAAGTTCTTCTTAAGAATCGTGAGGATTCTTAAGCGGGTTTTCCCTTGAAAGTCGTAAGGATCTCACCAGAGAGTTTTTCTTCCTTACAGGTCGTGAGGACCTGCAAGTGCTGGATGTGGTCACCCTTATTCGTGTTTCACGGGGTCAGGGGTTGCTCAAGGCATCGTAGTTTAAAGACGTCGCGGTCAAGGTTAAGGACATCATAGTCCGTGGATTTAAGGACTCCACAGTCTGATGTTAGTTTTAAGACATCTCGGTCAAGGTTAAGGACCTCATAGTCCGTGGATTTAGGGACTCCACAGTCCGATGTTAATTTTAAGACATCACGGTCAAGGTTAAGGACCTCATAGTCCGTGAATTTAGGGACTCCACAGTCCGATGTTAGTTTTAAGACATCTCGGTCAAGGTTAAGGACCTCATAGTCCGTGGATTTAGGGACTCCACAGTCCGATGTTAGTTTTAAGACATCACGGTCAAGGTTAAGGACCTCATAGTCCGTGGATTTAGGGACTCCACAGTCCGATGTTAGTTTTAAGACATCTCTGTTCCCCTCCGAACGGCGGCCGAGACATGGGGCGTCTCGCCTGAGGTTCGGGGAAGATGCTAATTGGTGCCATCCGTCCACCTCTCCGAAAATGCCAAGTTGATTTATGGCACCGTGTATCGGAGGTTTTGACGGATGCGTCCGATGTAGCAGACTTCGTCAGATTCCCCCTCGCTTGAGGGGTTTTTGATTGTGGGGACGCTCTTCCCTGCAGGGGCAAGCCCCTGCAGTTAATTACGCTACCGCATCGCGGTAACAACTTTCTCCTTCTCCAGCTGGTCACTTCGTGTCGTGGGTGTTTGTTTTGTTTGTGGTTGCCCGTGGATTGTATACGGAGACCAATTTATGTCGTCGCCCGTAGGATGTGGATTAGTCAAAATCCGTGTTTTCTTAGATTTGGGTTTGGGGTTTTGGTTTGAGGATACGTTAGCCGTATTTGAGGCTAAGATCAACTCAAACGTTTGTTAAGGATACGTTAGTCCAGTTTGAGACTAAGATCAACTTAACGGGATCGTTTAGATCCAACAAAAGAGCATTTGGGGGCTCAATTGTTCCAGTTTAGGGACATAGTGGTCCATTATATGTATGGCCGTCGGGACCCGTCACCTCTCTGACGACGTTGAAGGATTACAACGACAGATGTCAGAGGAGTTCAGAGATGTACCCTTGAACCAAAGTTGATTGGGGGATTTATAGTCCAATTTGGGACTAAAGTCTGTTGGGAGGTTTAAGGATACGTTAGCCATATTTGAGGCTAAGATCAACTTAAACGGTTGTTAAGGATACGTTAGTCCAGTTTGGGACTGAGATCGACTTAACGGGATCGTTTAGATCCGACAAAAGAGCATTTGGGCTCTATTGTTCCAGTTTAGGGACATAGTAGTCCATTACCAGTTTAGGGACATGGTGGTCCATCTCCAGTTTAGGGATATGGTGGTCCATTTCCAGTTTAGGGACGTAGTGGTCCATTGCCAGTTTAGGGACATGGTGGTCCATTGGTAGTTTAAGGACGCATAAGTCCATGGGTTTAAGGACCCCACAGTCCATATGGGTGTGTTTAAGGACGCATTAGTCCGTTAGTTTAAGGACGCATAAGTCCGCGGGTTTAAGGACCCCACAGTCCGTATCTTGGTTTAGGGACGCATAAGTCCATGAGTTTAAGGATCCCACAGTCCGTGTTGATGTGTGGTTGTCGGGACCCGTCACCTCTCTGAATACATTGAAGGATTACAACGACAAATATCAGAGGAGTTCAGAGATGTACCCTTGAACCAATGAGTTGGTTGAAAGAGCAGATGTGCTCAGTTCAAGATGATTTGAGGACTTATGGCCAGTTTGGGCTAAGTCCAACTATGTTTGAAATATTGGCCCTCTGTTGGTCCATTGAAGAAGAGGCTTTGCCTCTAAAAACTTAGCCAATTGGGCTAAAGCTAGTGTTAAACACTACAGACCAACAGTGTTGAACGCTGGGAATAAGATTAGCAAGTTAGTGTTAAACACTAAAAGATAATCAGTGTTAGCAACAGGGCTTTCAAATTAGTGTTAACACAAAAGCAAATCGGTGTTAAACACCGGTAGCAGAGATTTCAAACTAGTGTTAAACACTAAAACAAATCAGTGTTAAACACCGGGAACAGAGTTTTCCAATTAGTGTTAATCACTAAGAAAATCAGTGTTAAACACTGCAAATAGAGTTTTCCAAATTAGTGTTAAACACTAAGAAAATCAGTGTTAAACACTGCAAATAATGTTTTCCAAATTAGTGTTAAACACTAAGAAAATCAGTGTTAAATACTGCAAATAGAGTTTTCCAATTAATGTTAAACACTAAGGAGGGAGGGGTCACGTGCGGACACGTGAGAGCGCCCTGATTTCCCTTATTTTATTCTGCAGATCAGTGTTTAACACTTTTAATTTCCTGGCCATCACGTGTGGGCACGTGATGGAGGCCCCCGCTCTGGTCTGTTAGAATGCTCATTAGGGGTCACGTGGTGACACGTGAGGGCGCCCTAAATGTGGAGCCGGATCTCCTTTTGGTTTATCCTCAAATCTGCGAATAAGTGTTAAACACTTTTATTTTTATTTTAGAGCATCACGTGTTGGCACGTGATAGGGATCTGTGCGCCAATTGTTAAAGCATTTGCTGAGGGGTCACGTGATAACACGTGAGAGCGCCCAAAGCTTTCATTCCCTTGGCTTTTTCTTTCTATGTTTCGGGGGTCACGTGGAGCACGTGATGGCATCAAAAAGTGGGGCCAGATCCCCTTTATTTTGTTCTGCAAACAAGTGTTAAACACTTTTAATAGCCATCACGTGTGGGCACGTGATGTATACTCATGCCCTGATTTATTAGAACATTTATTAGGGGTCACGTGGTATCACGTGAGAGCGCCCAGAATTGTTTCTGCCTTTGCTTTTGTTCCATATATAATGAGGGTCACGTGGGAGCACGTGAGGCATTGCATCAAAGCTTTCCTCTTCTCATTTTTGGGGGATCTTTTCAAAGGCCACGTGGGGGCACGTGACCCTAGTTCTTTTCATGAACAGAGATCTTTTAAGAATTGAATTCTTTGTAGGGTTAAACCTTAATTATGATTTTGGAGGAATTAAATTCCTATCGTGAAAGAATTAAATTCTTATTTAGGATAAAACCCTGATTTCTTTTCAAAGGAATTAAATTCCCAGATATGTAAAAGAATTAAATTCTTTATTAGGGTTAAACCCTAGTTTTGTTTTAGGAGAATTAAATTCTCAAAACTCAATTCCCCTTCTAAGTTTAGGATCTGCATGGCAGGATCTCAACCAGATGAGAATTAAATTCTCATCCTATGGGGAGATGTGCTCTGTACAGATCTTCAACCAGAAGAAGAACTAAGTTCTTCTTCTTTTTCATAAGAGTTAAACTCTTGAATTTTGAGAATTAAATTCTCTTTTTGAAGTTAATCTTTTCCCTTTTCTCACCTAGGGTTTTTCTTTTGCAGAGAATTAAATTCTCTTCTCTCTGTTTCTTCCCTTTCCAAGAAAGTAGATCCCTTCTCTTCTCTTCTTGGCTCCTATTTATAGAAGAAGAAAAAGAATCAATTTGTTTAGCAAATCTCTAATTGAAAGATTTGATTTGATTGTTGAGAGATTTGATTTATATTTATCATTAATCTGGGCCTTTAGATCATTCAGTGAATTTTATTCACCGTGGATTTTAAATCCAAAAGATATTCTATTTGTTATTCTGGTGAGATTTTCAGGGAAATCTTTCCTTGTCCAAGATTTTTCTATAAATTGGTGATTTTTAATCACCCTTGGATCTTTAATCCAACGGTCCCCATAATCCTTTTCCATTTGGAAAGATTTAGAAGCTTTTAGAATTTTAATTCTATTTCGAAAGATTTAAATGATCTTTTTTTTTTAATTTAATTCTGTTGAACAGCAAGGCTTTTACAGCCAGTCACGTGTTGCCACGTGACCCCCAATTGAGTCCTTTTCTCAGTGTTTGCTTATGCTTCAGTTGTAACCATCACGTGTCAACCCGTGACCATTGGTCACGTGTGAGCACGTGACACCTCATTGAGGTATTTCCTTCAGCTGTTTGTTTACGCTTCAGTTTTAACCATTACGTGTCAACACGTGACCATTGGTCACGTGTGAGCACGTGATTCCTGATTTTTAATCAGGGAACAGATTTTAGAATTTAATTCTATTCATTATTTTAGAGGCCTTAAAAGCCCATCACGTGTCTGCACGTCACCCATGGTCACGTATGAACACGTGATGCCCCATTGGGTTCTTTTCTGAGTTTTTATTATATTTTTTAACTCCTCCAGCGGGTTCTTAAAAGTCCATCACGTGTGGACACGTAATTCCTCATAACTTTTGATCCCGGATGAATTACGAGGCCCATAATATATCAAATCGAAGGGTTTTTCGAGCCGCTTTCGATACCATCAGAATTTATCTGTTCCTCATTCGGGAGTTTGTCATAAAACAGCCCGGAAGATACTGGTTCGCATTTCCTTAAGCATATCGCTGCCATTTGATACCTTGGACTCTTTTGCGCAGAAATTTTTGGCGGGAACAAATGCCCCCCACTACTTTGCCCATGTAAGTATACACGTGGGTGAAGTAATGCAGAGTAATGCATGGCGTATGACCAGTTTCGGATTGGTATATAACTTTCAGGATCTTGATCTGAGAAGATAACGAGCGGACACAAGCGTCGTCATTTATCATTGACTCAAATCTTGACTCTTAAGAGATATAGTTCCAAACCCTTAACTCCATGAGCCGCACCCTTTTATCTCTTTATGTCTTACTCTGGCGTGGAGTAGTTTATACGCTTATGAGTAAGTTCTCCATTTCAGTGGCATGTAGCTTTGGCAAGTGTGGCTCATAGATGGTCCATCTTGACCTCTTTGCAGGGCAGTGATGGCTTAGGAGACAGGGTTAGGATCTGCCACCTAAGACTTTTCAACTTTATGAGCCGTGAGGGTCTCATAAAGACTTTTCTCCCTACGAGTCGTGAGGATCTCGTAGGTGTATTTTCTCCTTAGGAGTCGTGAGGATTCCTAAGTGTGTTTTCTCTTATAAGTTGTAAGGATCCTATAAGAGAGTTTTCCCTCTTACGAGTCAAGAGGACCCGTAAGCGGTTGTTTCCCTCCTTGTCCAGATTCGACTTTGGAGAGTGAGACCCGTGGATAGTATGCAAGAGACCGTTTTGGGCCGACTTGCAGGGTCCCAGTGCTTAGGAAACAGGTTTTTTAATCCCTACTGCCTAAGGATTTATCTCACGAGTCGAGACGAATCGAGAAGTTCTCGCAAAGACATCAATTTCCTCACGAGTCGAAACGGATCGAGCAGATCTCGCAAGAATATCCTAACGTCACAGTTAACCTCTGCTCTTTACGACAGAAGTCCATTAGGGTCTGTGGTACTTAGGGTTTTGGCCGTCGTACCGTCGCATGAGCTGATATATTCCTCGATAAGCAATCGTGCTGTTTGAGTAGCCCTGCGACTGCCGTGTCTCTGATCCCTTCGGGGGCTGGACAAGACGTCTTCAAGCAATCCTCCTTGGCAGTTTGACCGTCGGAAGAGCAAGCGCTAGGAATTTGCCATGCCGCTTTTTACTTGAGGTTAGGCTCATTTTGGAGAGCCCTGATGAGTCATAACCACTCCGCGCTGGTGTGGGATGATCTCCGATAGTCTTTCAGGCTTTATATGACTTGCCGTTAAGACCCTGAAGCTAGAAATTTTGCCTTTGCTTCGTTTTGCTGGCATCGCGTCTGCTGTATCGAGACGAATGTCGCGGTTGTTTTTAGTTTGCTGATGAACCGTTGAGGTTTGGAACTAGGGATTTTGCCGTGGCTCCGTTTGTTTGATCGTCGCGTCTGATCCCTGCTGGAGGAAGAACGCTGGGGTGACATCTCGTCTGCTGTATCGAGACGAATGCCATGCTGGAGCTGGAATTTTGCCGTGGCTCCGTTTGTTGGATTGTCGCGTCCGAATCCCGCTGGAGGAAGAACGCTGGGGTGACAACTCTTCTGCTGTATCGAGACGAACGTCGAGGTGGAGCTGGAATTTCGCCGTGGCTCCGTTTGTTTGATTGTCGCGTCCGGATCCCACTGGAGGAAGAACGCTGGGGTGACAACTCGTCTGCTATATCGAAACGAACGCCAAGGTGAAGCTGGAATTTCGCCGTGGCTCCGTTTGTTTGATTGTCGCGTCCGAATCCCGCTGGAGGAAGAACGCTGGGGTGACAACTCGTCTGCTGTATCGAAACGAACGCCGAGGTGAAGCTGGAATTTCGCCGTGGCTCCGTTTGTTTGATTGTCGCGTCCGAATCCCGCTGGAGGAAGAACGCTGGGGTGACAACTCGTCTGCTGTATCGAAACGAACGTCGAGGTGGAGCTGTAATTTTGCCGTGGCTCCGTTTGTTTGATGATGTTGCGTCTGCTGTGTCGAGACGAACGTCGAAGTGGTGACCATTCCACACTGGTACGAGACGATCTCCAGTTGTCTTTCTGGCTTTATATGGGTTGCCGTCAAGACCTTGAAGCTAGGAATTTAGCCTTTGCTTCGTTTGCTTTGTCATGTTCGAAGCCTGTTGGAGGAAGAACGTTATTGTTGACATTGCGTCTACTGTATCGAGGCGAATGTCACGGTTGTCTCTAGGTTGTTGTTGAACCGTCGAGATCTGGAACCAGGGATTTTGCCGTGACTCCTTTTGGTGATGTCGCGTCTGCTGTGTCGAGACGAACGTCGAAGTGGTGACCACTCCACACTGGTGCGAGATAATCTCTGATTGTCTTTCCAGTTTTATATGACTTGCCGTTAAGACGTTGAAGCTAGGAATTTGGCCTTCGCTTCGTTTTCTGGCATTGCGTCCTCTGTATCGAGACGAGTGTCGCGGTGGTGATCACTCCATGTTGATGCGAGGACCAGGATCCACTCTAGACGTTTCCCACGGGGTCGAAGAGTGACGTTATCCGCGTTCCACGTGACCAAGAATTTTGCTATAGATGCTTCACACGGGTTCACTGCCGCGTTAGGCGAGGACTACGCTCCGCTCTGGATGCTTCGCGCGGGTTCACTGCCGTGCTCTGTGAGGACCAGGATCCGCTCTGGACATTTTCCACGGGGTCAAAGAGTGACGTTATCCGCGTTCCACGTAACCAGGAATTTTGCACTAGATGCTTCACACGGGTTCACTACTGCGTTAGGCGAGGACTAGGCTCCGCTCTGGATGCTTCACACGGGTTCACTGCCGTGCTCTGTGAGGACCAGGATCCGCTCCGGACGTTTTCCACGGGGTCGAAGAGTGACGTTATCCGTGTTCCACGTGACCAGGAATTTTGCTCTAGATACTTCACACGGGTTCACTGCCGCGTTAGGCGAGGACTAGGCTCCGCTCTGGATGCTTCACACGGGTTCACTGCCGTGTTCTGCGAGGACCAGGATCCGCTCTGGACGTTTTCCACGGGGTCAAAAGGTGACGTTGTCCGCGTTCCACGTGACCAGGAATTTTGTTGATTATATCCGCATTTCACGGAGTTGAGATTTGACTCTCTGTGGGAGTACATCGTCGAGTCATGGAACTGGGAGTTGCTGCTGTTCCGCTTTGCTTGATGATGTGTCCGCTGTGACGAGACGAGTGTTGAGATGATCTCTAGGTTATTTGTGGCTCGTCGAGATTCGGCTTCTTCTTCTAATGAAACCTGGGGAGGAGGAGTGCGACTCCTTCTTTGTTTGCGCCCCTGGATTGTATACAGGGATTGATGTAGCATCACCTGTAGGGCAAAAAGTTTCATTCTTTCATCATTTTTTTATTCTTTCCGCGATGCTCTATCATTTCAGCTTTTTATATCGCGAAAATCGCGATTGCCCAATCATTTCGGCTATTTTTCGCGGTGCCCAATCATTTCGGCTATTTATTTTATTTTTACTCGCTGCTTTTTATTGCGAGTTGCCCAATCATTTCGGCTATTTTTCATGCATACATTTTTTTACTTGCTGAATTTTATTGCAAGTTGCCCCATCATTTCGGCTATTTCGTATGCACGTATGGCTCGCTGTTTTTTTTTTATCGCGAGTGTGGAACTTGGAATCTGGTGCCAATCTCAGCATCAGCATCGCTACAACTGGAATATTGTCAGGAGCGAATCATTATTTGCCATGAACGGACTTGGAATTTGATACCGGTTTGGGCATCAGCATCGCTACAACTGGGACATTGCCAGGAGCGAATCATCATTTGCCTCTGTCGATGTTGAACAAAGGTGGCTTAGCGAACAGGGTTAGGATCCCGTCGACTAAGGCTTTTGACTTCACGAGCCGTAAGGGTCTCACAAAGATATTTTTCCCTACAAGTCGTGAGGATCTCGTAGGTGTGTTTTCTCCTTAGGGATCGTGAGGATTCCTAAGTGTATGTTCCCCTGTAAGTCGTAAGGATCTTACAAAAGGGTTTTCTCCTTATAAGTCGAGAGGACTTATAAGGGTTGTTCACCGTATGGACATATCCCCAGTCACGGGTGGGACTTGGTTAGGGAAATGTTTATTCGCGCCCATGGATTGTATACAAGGGTCAGTATTGAGCTGCTTGTAAGGCCATATCGAAGGTTGTGGGGGTTGCCTAAGAACAGGTTCAGGTCTCTGTAACTTAAGACTTTCAAATCTTATGAGCCGTGAGGGTCCCATAAGAGAGTTCTCCTTACGAGCCGTGAGGATCTCGCAAGTGTATTTTCTCCTTAGGAATCATGAGGATCCCTAAGTGTGTTGCTCCCTTGTGAGTCGTAAAGATCTCACGCAGGTGGTTTCTCCTTAAAAGGTCGAGAGGATCCTGTAAGTGTCTTTTAACGAGGTTGCGCCCTTTCGGGTTTTCACAAACACTCGCCGGTAGCCCTGCTGTTTTTACTCACGGAGCCCTTTCGGGTTTTCATCCATACCCATTTTGCTTGTAGACATACCGTTTTTTTATTCTTTTTTTTTATTCCTTTTTTATTCCTTTTTTTTCTTTCTTTTTTTAAAAAACGAGGTCGCGCCCTTTCGGGTTTTTCACGAACACTCGCCGGTAGCCCTGCTGTTTTTACTCACGGAGCCCTTTCGGGTTTTCATCCGTGCCCATCTCGCTTGTGGACGTACCGTTTTTTGTTTTTTTTGTTTTTTTTTTTTACCACGTCAGCCTGAAGATGCTGCGGGTTGAGAGTAGTTTAACGACGTTTCGGTCATTTGCAAGTTTTAGGACATTGCGGTCCATCGTTAGTTTAAGGACGTTTCGGTCCACCGTCGCCGTATTTGAGACGCATCTCTAGTTTACTGACTTTTCAGTCTATGGGGCTTTCTCTATGACTGAGCATGATGCCCCCGGCATATCTATCTTTCTCGGAGCATGTGGTTGTGACGGGTTTACTTTCCACTTTTCGGGCAGCGCGAACTTGCCTTGTTGGTATTGGTCTTCAACCCAGTTTTTGAAGACGTAGCAATTTTCGAGTGGGTGACCCATTACTCTGTGGTAGGGACAATAGTTAGGATTGTTAACGTCACCTGGTTGCAATGGACGTTTTGGATCTGGCAGAATGATGAGCCCGCTGCGCACTGCTAGTTCGAACAATTTCTTTGTTTTATCTTTGGGAAACGAGTAAGGACGTTTCAACTTCTCATTGAGGTATCGCGGCTTGTTGTTTTTACGACAAAACGGTCTCGGGTTACTCGGCTGTTGTTGAGTGTTGGCAACAAAGGCCGTTTTTTCCTTTTCCTTTCTCATTTCGTTTGCTCTGTCGTTTGCGGGTCCGGAATTCTTTCCGGGTAGCGTGAGATTGTACGGCTGAACGTTCTCACAACTCTCCAATTCTTTTGTTTTAGAAATGAATTCCTTAAAGAGAGGGTTGAGGGCGGCTTCTTCGTCAGAATCGCTTCCAAAGGTGAGAACTCGTGATCCCCCGGGCTCGTCCCTATGACAATTGCCGGCAACTCTTTTATGCTCATCTGTCGTATTTTTTCGCTGTCTACGAGCTTCCCGCTTTATTCTATTGACGTGTTGTCTATGAGCGACATATCCTTGCCACCAACACTTAAAGGAGTTGCAGTCTTCAGTAGGATGTGCGATCCTCTGATGATATAAGCAGAAGTTAGGGTGTACGTCCGTTTCATCAAAATGTATACCACCAGAAGAATTTTCTCTGAAAGAGGGCGGCCTCATCCCCATTGATGAGCTTTCCCCTGCACCCATCACCGGCCACCCTGCACCCATCTAGACGACCACCTACACACCCAACCCACAACCTCCATCGACCGAACACCTCCTCACCATCTCCCCCGCTTCGACTCCCTCGCCCGACCTCCATCCCTCTCTGTTTCTCTCTCTTTCTCTCTATCTCACAGTTTTCCTGCACTCTCTCTCTCTCACTTCCCTCTCCCTCTCCCTCTGTGCCTTCTCTCTGTTTCTTTCTCTCTCTCTCTCACTCTGTGATCTCTCTCTCTCTCTCAGTTTTCTCTCTCTCTCTCTCTCTCACTCTGTGATCTCTCTCTCTCTCTCAGTTTTCTCTCTCTCTCTCTCACTCACTGTATCTCTCTCTCTCTCTAACTCTCTCTCTCTCTAACTCTCTTTCATTCACTGTGTGTCTCTCTCTCTAACACTCCCTCTATCTCAAAACCCCTAGCAAAACCAACTCAACCGAGCCCGTGCCATCCAGCTCAAGCCGAGGCCAAATCTTGACGTTGTCACTCGCGCGTGTGTTGTTGCCGCTGCCGTGTGCCCCAACGTCTCCAGGAAAGTTTTTACTTGCTTACATGCTATTTACTTATGGTACAATCACTAAATACATAGATTATAAAGTTACAAATTTAAACCAATTATGTGTCATACCTGTTCGACGCATATTCCTAAAGAAAATACTTTTCTAAATTGACGGAACTGGATTATTTACTTTGGCCCTTGCTGTGATGAACACCTTGTGCAAATTCCGTTGGATAATTTGATCGTTAATGACTAAAACAACTACCCCCAAGTTTAACCGTAAAACTGGAATTTTATTGTACCTGAAAATCGTTAAATTCACCATAAATCATATATATACTAGAATGGTGTGTTCGAGGGCTCAAATCGAAGCCGACCCGATGAACTTTAACCCTATACTGGTTTTCTGATATTCCTGTACTTAAATTGTGATGAAATTCGTATCGGAGTGCGACTCTGGACTGCAGTCCAGAGCGACTCCAGTCTTTGCTTGCTGTTCCGTATTGGGTACCACAGGATTTCCTTAACTCGTAGATTGCGGAACTCCACTTGTTATTATAGGTAAATCTGTTAGCTAGACAACACAATTGGTTTCATTCTGTTTCGTTACCGTTTGATATTTATTCTGAAATTTTAAAGATCGGGACGCATAACAGTCCCAACAGAATCAGAACTGACATATTAGAGTTAAATAGTGTATATATCCTGACGTACAGACGCGATCAAAGATCCGTCTATTGCGTTGAAAACCTTACTGAAAACCCTAGATTTCATTCAACTGTAGCATCGCTAAATTCTGATCCCAACTAGGATTAAAATGCGTTCCGAAACGGACATCCGATTCTGAAACCGGATTTCCAGCCGCGAACGCTTAAAATGAAATGGTTATAATTAATGATCCTGGAACCCGATTGGCTTGAAACTAAATTCGATGGATGGACAACTGAACATACTAATTACTATCTGTTTACCGTTTCGCTAAATTATATGTGTACGTTTCATGATAAATCGTGCAAGTGATAAATTACTGTTTTTGTGACACTTTAATAGTGCTTATATACTGTTCACGCATCATATCATACCCATATCATTGTAGTGATAACCTAGTGATATCATGTATTTACCCAGTGTTAGATTTTAGTGATGATTGTGGCAAGTACGTCAGTGTTCGTGTATCCGTGATTAAGTGAAAGTGATACGTACTTGTACACAATCAGTGAACCTATTATTCTATTGCATTGTCGACGTCTGTGGGATGCGTGTACGTGTGACTATAAGTGGTATGGGACACTTATGGAAGCGCTTGCACGGGTGTCACAGATAAGACATCCGACACTGCCATTTATCTTAGGTATTAGTCGGGACGTGCTTGATGGAGGTCCTGCCTCCAGTTCTCGCGCAGACTTGTCACGGACCGATTAGTATTTAAGGTTATGGTTAGCGTTTGATGTAGGCCACGGGGTGTGGGATAGTTTAAGTGTGAGTTCAACAGAATCTCGGGAGTCCCATGCCGGCTTATATATTTAGGGAGTTATATGGAGATTTACAGGGTATGTGATATACACCGTGATATACATGTTACATGTTGGGCCCGTGGTCCCTTGTCCTTGGGTTCTACCCTTGGGTGGAGGACACTCACGAGTGGTTGACTCTCACACTTGGACTGACGATAGGCTTAGTGACCTGTACAGTGAGACTTAGAGACTGATAGGGATACTGGCATTTATATACCTTATATACCGTGTTGACATACGTGACATATCGTTCTACTGCTTTACTGTTCCGCTGCATTGATTACTGCACACTCATATTCATGATGTCATTGATTTATTGTTACTCATATCTATTACTACTGTTAGAACTGTCACTTAATGTTATATATATATTATATTGCTATTGTGTCGCTCTGACGACCTGAGTATGCATGCTCAGTGTGAGGAGAAGATTTAGCCTGGATTAGAACTAGACGTGCATCACAGACTTCTTGATTTGCCATTCCGAGTTACATTCGTTTGTTTTCCCATCAGGTCAGTTTATATTATTGTTCCTTTCAGTTACTGCATTTCTCATTACCTGCGCATCATTTACTGTTTACCATGATAAACTAGAAGCCAAAGTGTGACTACGGCAGGACTTTTCCTTGACCGTAGGAGCACGGCTGGCCTTGTCTACCCCTCGTATTCCGTATTTTGGAAAGCGGGGCGTGACATGGTTTAGTTGGTATCAGAGACAGGTTTTTGCATCGATTGGGATTGCAGTTTCCCGTGTATTGTTTGGCAATCTAAGACATTCTTCGGTCTAGGTTGTAAACTGCCATTCTTGATCCATATTCACATCGTGTGTTCAGCAATCCATTCGCTATGGTTTCGGGTGACTTGACAAGGGTACGTGGTGGCAATTGCACTACCGTACTCTGTTATGTGACTTAGAATGCTACCGTTGATTCTCCACTTATAACAAATTCGTCACCTCTGATATTCTTGAATCCTTGTCCTATCCGTGTTATATTTTGATTCGTATAGCTTGTGACTTATATCATTCTCAAAACTATTGTTTCAGGATTATGTCTTCCAACGACTCTTCATCTATATCCGCTCCCTAAAATCAGACCGTTGAGATCCTGAGTGTACTTCAAGGTTTGAAGGAAGCCCAGGAGCGAACAAACGACTTGTTGGCTGAAGGACTGAGAAGACAGGTGAATCAGGCATCAGCGGGAGTCTCAAATCATAAATGGGTCCCCGTTAGACGAAGAAAAGAGAAGAGAATGAAGCGTCAATTTGTTTCCCCGCGACAGAAGCAACAGAAGACCCCATGCTGTGGATATTGTAAGAGGCCAGGACATCTTCAGATGGATTGTCGCCGTGCCCAGGGGAAATGTCTGATTTGTGGATCCAGCGAACATCTCATCAACGGTTGCCCAGAAAGGAAGGAGCTACAAGGAGGAGATTCGTCCACACTCCCCACTTCTGCCGAATGACGATTATTGCGTAGTTCGCACTTCGAGGATAAAGCGAACCCAACACAGGATTCAGTTTGCGTGATGAGAATACAGCGGTCTAGTGATCAAAGAAGAATTTTCATGTTTTCTATTTCCAGTGATGATGTTGTCATCCTCTTATGAATATTTCTTTCCGTTTGAAATCTTGTATCCGTTGAATTTTTGGTTGAATGCAATAAAATTTGAATCATAATATATGTATCATTCTCATGCTTTCTCTATGTCAAATTCTATTCATTATCATAGTATTTTCATTCTAAGCTTTCAATTCCTGCAACCGCATATTTTCCTATACTTCGTACCATGAGCTTTTTCCTTGATGTATTCCACTGTCTAATCATGACTTTTCTTTTCAGACCATGGCCCACCCTGGAGCAGCGCCGCATCTAGATGAGGATACACAGTCATGCGTTTCCTTAGATCGCACGCTGATGAGTTCTGACGATGAGATCGACGGTCCCCAAGTCAACTTCGAAAACAATGATTCAGAGAACGAAGAAGCAGCCACCCCAGAGTTTAACATGATAGCTGATTCCGACGAAGAAGAAGGAGATCCTGAAGTGAACCCTATAGAGGGAGATCCCGATGAAGACCCGATAGAAGGAAATCCAGTTGAGGAAAATCCCGTGGAAGAAAATCCAGAAGAAGAGAATCACATGGAATCGGACCTCGATGAAGAAGCAACATCCGAGGAAGAAGAACCAGAAGATCAAAACCCTGCTGAGGAAGAACTTCCAATGGCGATGCCCGCGAGGCGATATGGGAATGGACGCCCTTACCTGAGTACGCGAGCCTACCGCAACCTACTGAACCTCCACAACCGTGACTGACGGAATATCTTTTGATGTTGTCTTTCTGGCCAAATAAAATGTGTATAGTTTAGGGCCACTTTTCGCCTTTGGGAATGCCTTGTTTCAAATTTTCTTGAATGAAATAAATCTTCTGAATTCGTAAACCTTTTGATTATTGGTTCGCTTGATACTTGTTTATTGCCCATATCCATTTATTTTTCTGCTGGGATTCCGGACTGTCCACCCCTTACTCATTGTATAGTTTTCACCCTCGATTCGACTAGAAAGTACCGCACCCTGATCGTTGGAATGAGCCACCATTCATCCTTCGTCTGTACCCTGTTTGAGATCCTTCAGGGAGGAGGACCTTTCTTATGAAATACCGAGTTCATTAACTTTTCAAATTTTTGATTCACATGATGTACCAACCCGTATCCTCCCCATACATTTTTCTACTTATAGTCCTTTATTGCTCACCCTTATTTTCTGTGCTGACCCGACCCCAATCTACTTGATCTTCAGCCTAAAGCCACCATACTTCAAACTTTGAATGATCCACACTTCCTTGTAATCATTACCTTAGCTAGCCCTATACCTATTTGTACTCTTCCTATTACCCTATATATATATATAGGGACTTTATTATTCGAGATTTGGTTTTCAGTTGTTTACGTTTATCAAAGAGTACGTGTTATTGATTACTCCGTTTTATGTGTTTAAAGTGCATTATTATTATTTTCATTTTCAGTAGCGCAACCTTATACCGCGCATACTTTTGGTCCATATTTCTTAACTTCACTATACAAGTTTTCTAAATTATTTTAAACCTATTGTATCGATACATTATCGTAAAATGTTTCAACCTACCGATTACTTTTCGCTACTTATTTCTCGTTATTTTATTTTCGGGTTTTGTGACTATGTTTATTATTATAAATAATGGTGCCTTATACTTATTTTTCTGCCGTGCTACCTCTAATATACTTATACGTGCACATATTTGAATTTCGATTTTATCGAGTACGTCCCGAATATCATTGTTCATTATTGTTGTTATTGCTATTCTTATATACATGTAGGTTACCTTTATATATTGTTCTTATATATACAAACCTTCAAATTTCGTTATCTGCCTATTTCTAATAAAGCATTATGTGTTAGTTGTAATATAATTGCTTTTGCATATGTTTGTATAACTTATTGTTTATTTTAAATTTCGAGGACGAAATTTTTGTAAGGGTGGTATGATGTAATACCCAGCAACTTTTGTACGTCTATATCCGTAATTTTATTTTCACCTATAAGATTTTATTTAAAATTATCTATTACTTTAAAATTTCCCAATCTATTTTAGTTCTCCCCCATTCCCTTTCTAAAATCCGAAATCCCCACACAATAACCCTCAGCCCATTCCGTCAGCCCAACTTTTTCAATTTTCCCAGTCATTTGATTTAAACCTAAATCTATTTTTCCCTTTTATTTTATAAACCCCAAGCCCATTCCTTATCTCATTTTATCCTTTCATTCTTCATTCATAGCTCTGGCCCGTTCACTAATTAATTTCTTTTCCATTTCCTTTACTTATTTCTTTTCTGACCCGAGCCCGGCCCTCTAATTCTTCCCTTTTATTGTTAAAATTTTCCCCTGTCCACTCTTTCTTTAAACTTAAACTAAATTCTTTTTTACCTGGCCCACTCCCTTTTCACCCCTCAGATTTCCTTTACTCTTTTCTCTAACCCAAATTTCAAATCCCTTTATTTTTCCATTTGATTTCTCCTCTAAATTCCACTACCCATTTTTCCTAATATTATTACCATTTTTAGCCGGGCCTTTCATTGCATTTCCCTTTGTTTTTCCTGCGACCCAGCTATCAGCCCGAGCCCACACTTTTTCCCAAGGAAATTTTCCTTTTTAAATAACCCAACCCCGGCCCGGCCTCTTATCCCATTTCCCCTTAATTCTTTTTTATTTTTCCAGCCCAACACCCTTGGCCCGTTCCCTCCCCCTTTAATTCTTTTCAGGCCCAGCAGCCCGCTACTGTACATCTCCCAACGGCTACTTCCTCAATCCCGCGCACGTTTCCTTCGCGACCACGTCGCCGCGTTTCTCGCCTCCGCCGACGCTCGCGCTGCCGTTACCCCCTCGACGCGCGACCCCGTCTCCACTACCTCTCCTCTCTACACACCTACACCCCTTTTTCCTCATCTCGTTTCCTTCCTCCCTCATTCTCCTTCCTCCTCGACCTCGCCTGCACCCTACTCCGCCGTCGACGACGACGACTTCGACCCCATTCATCTTCTCTCGCTCACCACTCCACCACCGAAACCGACTCCTCTGGCCAACGGCGACCCCTTCTCTCCTCATCCCTGCACCGTCGTTTCAACCCCCACGGCGAGCTTTCCCCTGCACCCATCACCAGCCACCCTGCACCCATCTAGACGACCACCTACACACCCAACCCACAACCTCCATCGACCGAACACCTCCTCACCATCTCCCCCGCTTCGACTCCCTCGCCCGACCTCCATCCCTCTCTGTTTCTCTCTCTTTCTCTCTATCTCACAGTTTTCCTGCACTCTCTCTCTCTCACTTCCCTCTCCCTCTCCCTCTGTGCCTTCTCTCTGTTTCTCTCTCTCTCTCTCACTCTGTGATCTCTCTCTCTCTCTCAGTTTTCTCTCTCTCTCTCTCTCTCTCTCACTCACTGTATCTCTCTCTCTCTCTCTCTAACTCTCTCTCTCTCTCTCTCTCTAACTCTCTTTCATTCACTGTGTGTCTCTCTCTCTAACACTCCCTCTATCTCAAAACCCCTAGCAAAACCAACTCAACCGAGCCCGTGCCATCCAGTTCAAGCCGAGGCCAAATCTTGACGTTGTCACTCGCGCGTGTGTTATTGCCGCTGCCGTGTGCCCCAACGTCTCCAGGCAAGTTTTTACTTGCTTACATGCTATTTACTTATGGTACAATCACTAAATACATAGATTATAAAGTTACAAATTTAAACCAATTATGTGCCATACCTGTTCGACGCATATTCCCAAAGAAAATACTTTTCTAAATTGACGGAACTGGATTATTTACTTTGGCCCTTGCTGTGATGAACACCTTGTGCAAATTCCGTTGGATAATTTGATCGTTAATGACTAAAACAACTACCCCCAAGTTTAACCGTAAAACTGGAATTTTATTGTACCTGAAAATCGTTAAATTCACCATAAATCATATATATACTAGAATGGTGTTTTCGAGGGCTCAAATCGAAGCCGACCCGATGAACTTTAACCCTATACTGGTTTTCTGATATTCCTGTACTTAAATTGTGATGAAATTCGTATCGGAGTGCGACTCTGGACTGCAGTCCAGAGCGACTCCAGTCTTTGCTTGCTGTTCCGTATTGGGTACCACAGGATTTCCTTAACTCGTAGATTGCAGAACTCCACTGATTATTATAGGTAAATCTGTTATCTAGACAACACAATTGGTTTCATTCTGTTTCGTTACCGTTTGATATTTATTCTGAAATTTTAAAGATCGGGACGCATAACAGTCCCAACAGAATCAGAACTGACATATTAGAGTTAAATAGTGTATATCTCCTGACGTACAGACGCGATCTAAGGTCCGTCTATTGAGTTGAAAACCTTACTGAAAACCCTAGATTTCATTCAACTGTAGCGTCGCTAAATTCTGATCCCAACTAGGATTAAAATGCGTTACGAAACGGACATCCGATTCTGAAACCGGATTTCCAGCCGCGAACGCTTAAAATGAAATGGTTATAATTAATGATCCTGGAACCCGATTGGCTTGAAACTAAATTCGATGGATGGACAACTGAACATACTAATTACTATCTGTTTACCGTTTCGCTAAATTATATGTGTACGTTTCATGATAAATTGTGCAAGTGATAAATTACTGTTTTTGTGACACTTTAATAGTGCTTATATACTGTTCACGCATCATATCATACCCATATCATTGTAGTGATAACCTAGTGATATCATATATTTACCCAGTGTTAGATTTCAGTGATGATTGTGGCAAGTACGTCAGTGTTCGTGTATCCGTGATTAAGTGAAAGTGATACGTACTTGTACACAATCAGTGACCTTATTATTCTATTGCATTGTCGACGTCTGTGGGATGCGTGTACGTGTGACTATAAGTGGTATGGGACACTTATGGAAGCGCTTGCACGGGTGTCACAGATAAGGCATCCGACACTGCCATTTATCTTAGGTATTAGTCGGGACGTGCTTGATGGAGGTCCTGCCTCCAGTTCTCGCGCAGACTTGTCACGGACCGATTAGTATTTAAGGTTATGGTTAGCGTTTGATGTAGGCCACGGGGTGTGGGATAGTTTAAGTGTGAGTTCAACAGAATCTCGGGAGTCCCATGCCGGCTTATATATTTAAGGAGTTATATGGAGATTTACAGGGTATGTGATATACACCGTGATATACATGTTACATGTTGGGCCCGTGGTCCCTTGCCCTTGGGTTCTACCCTTGGGTGGAGGACACTCACGAGTGGTTGACTCTCACACTTGGACTGACGATAGACTTAGTGACCTGTACAGTGAGACTTAGAGACTGATAGGGATACTGGCATTTATATACCTTATATACCGTGTTGACATACGTGACATATCGTTCTACTGCTTTACTGTTCCGCTGCATTGATTACTGCACACTCATATTCATGATGTCATTGATTTATTGTTACTCATATCTATTACTACTGTTAGAACTGTCACTTGATGTTATATATATATATATATATATATATATATATATTATATTGCTATTGTGTCGCTCTGACGACCTGAGTATGCATGCTCAGTGTGAGGAGAAGATTTAGCCTAGATCAGAACTAGACGTGCATCACAGACTTCTTGATTTGCCATTCCGAGTTACATTCTTTTGTTTTCCCATCAGGTCAGTTTATATTATTGTTCCTTTCAGTTACTGCATTTCTCATTACCTGCGCATCATTTACTGTTTACCATGATAAACTAGAAGCCGAAGTGTGACTATGGCAGGACTTTTCCTTGACCGTAGGAGCACGGCTGGCCTTGTCTACCCCTCGTATTCCGTATTTTGGGAAGCGGGGCGTGACATCAGCCATCCGGCTGACCCATCTCAATATCAATATCTCATCATCTCGCGGCCACGGTCGGTATCCTCTGGATATCCGCCGTCCCAAACAGTCACCTGTAGGTAATCCGTCCCCTGCCAGGCTCAACGTCAACAACACATTCCTCTTGCCCCGGGGTACCTTACCGGGCCCACCATGTACCCGTGAAGGTTCCTCCACTCCTCGACACGGATCTCGAAAACCGCAGCAAACTCATGGTGGACGACACTTACATCACTAGAAAACCGCAATTTACATATTTTAAAAATATAATAAGTTTAGAAATTTTGCGGCTTTCCCCCGAAATCCAGAAATATCATAAAATCTCAAGAAATCCTCATAAGTGCATATGTCAATGATAATGAATGCATATGGTATCAATAATCAAGTTGCGATGTGTGATTAATAGATTAGACATGAACAAATAATATGATGAAGTACATGCACATGAATAGCAATCCTACGATTTCATTTTAAGGAATTAAAGGCAATAGCACAAGTTTAAGTATCAATTATAGTAAAAGGTTTCAATTTAAAGGTTATCTAGTGTGGTGGCATGGCAATTACCAGGGTGTGTGTGTAAGCATGAATAGTGCTCGTGCTGCATATAAAAACCCTGGCAATGGTGCAGGTGTCCTATAGAATGGGTTCGCATATGTATGTCAATATAAGGCATGAATGTAGCAAATAATCATACAAGTATTACACCCCTAATTACTAACATTACTAAGAATCTTTTTAAGCTACTAAAACTATCGGGCGACTTGCACCATCCAACGATAGTCCCCCGTAGATGTTACATCTACTCACCGAAATCCCTAGCTAGTCACGTCCAATCACCGCTTTCCCCTTTCGTGCCGCGTCTGACGTCTCCGCGACCGAACCTGGAATTTACATCAATACCAAAAATAAGGTTACATATCAAGAACGACGCAAAACCCAAACGAAAATACTAACGTTCACAAGCTAGGTACAACGTGCACAAGGTGCGCGAAACACACGCGAAAATCGCAAAAACTAACTAAAATCGTCGATTTGGTCGCCCGGCAAAACTAAAACCCGAACACTCAAAAATCCGCACTCACACATCCTAAAAGTCATAGGATACGCTAAAAATGTCATCAAGACATCGCAAATACATCACCACAAAAATTTAATAAAAACTAGTAAGCACAAAAGACTTCCAAAATCGTGCAAACTTCGCGGATTTGCGATAAAGTGCACACAACTTCGCGCAAACACCCAAGTTAACCATAGATAGCCACTACACAAATTTCCAACACACTAGCAATGCTTAAAAACCTAATTTCCATAAACAAATCCTTTCTTGATTTTTTTTATAATTAGCAATACAATCAAAATTTCACACTAGATTAACTTAGATTAGCATAATTGAAGCCACTTATGCAAGGTAAGCTCATTGATTAGGTTAGTATAACAACTAGATAACAAAATAACCTAATAATGGTTTTCTAAACCCTAGTTTAATTTCAACCATGAACTTTTAAAAATCTAGAATGAAGCTAACACTAAATTAACACTAAAACAATTTAATTTAAGAAACTTAACCAAAAGAATTTAATTAGGAAGAATTTATACCTCAACTAGAGATCTAGCAAGAACAATTTGCCTCCAAAGATGCCTCCTTTCTCCAAGATTTAAACTAAAGTGGGTGTGAGAAGAGATGGATTAAGGTTTTGTGTTGAAATAGTGAAGGATTTGTTGATTTTTGATGGAATTTTCTTGAAGAAAATGAGAGAAAAGAGAAGGAAAAAATAATGGAAGGGGGGGCTGCTCTCGGCCAGAAAAATGGAGAGGGGGAGAAGGGTGTGGGCTTGCTAAATCTTTCACCAAGTCAAAGCCATTTCATATCCAAAGTACACCATACCTTAATTACAATATTTTAATCCTTTTCAAAACAAATCATTCACAATTGTTAAAGTCAAATGGAGGGGGATGGGGCTGTTGCAGCAGTGGTGGGGCCGGCCTTGGGGTGTGGGGGTGAGTGGGAGAGGTTACAAAAAGAATCACATGCAAAAATACCCCCCCACAAGTCCAAAATTGCAAGTTTTAGCTTAAAATTCAATAAATTTCGATTTCCATAATAAAAATTAGTTAAAATTTAAAATAAAATACTAAAAATTTATATTACAACTAGATTTTAATTAACATGATTTTAAAGCTTAATTTAGCCCATTTAAATTTGTATTTATTGCTAATTTAATGTATTTTCTTACCGGCTTAAAATAATATTTAAAAAATTGAAAAAATTAGGGAAAATTTTTAAACGACCAGAATTTCATAATAAACTCATTTGCTACTAAAAACTAGCAATTACCTATCCAAATTAGGTAAAATTAGTCATAAACTGCAAAATAACAAAAAAGACGATTTACGGAAAAATACCACATTTTCACCGATTTTCGGGAAAACACCAAAACGACTTTTCAAGGCGTTACAGTTTCGCCTGGCCTTATCCTGGCGTTGATCAGTGCTGTTATCGGGGTGCGTTCACTAGCACTCGCGAATCTTTGTGTAAACAGCAACTCCATCTCCGCAAATGTTTTGACAGAGTCGTTAGGTAGCTCCGAATACCATTCAAAGGCTGTTTCTGCTAAGCTGCCGACGAATTGGCAAAGCAGCAGTTTATCATCGACTCCAGTGTTGCCGCATAAGGCCCTAAATTGAGCGACATGCTGGTGGGGATTGCCTGTCCCCTTGTACACATGGAATTTGGGGATCGTATATCCCGGCGGGTAACTTATTTGGTCATACCAGCCCGGATAGGGTCGTCCAGTTCTAACAATTTGCGCAGCCGCTTCATTCACTTGATGAGCCCGTATTTGATGAGTTATATAGTCATCCAGCGCAGCCTTGGAAATGGTTTCATCTTTGGCTGTTGAAAGAGTCAGAGGAGGATTAGATGTCTCTCCTCTATCGTCTTCAGTAATGATCGGAGGGTCTTCAACTGGAGGGTCCGGCTGTAGCATCATCCCTACCATATCTTGGAAGAGGAGCGTCATTTGCTTTATGTTAGCCGCTTGCTCTGCGGCTTCTCTGTCCTTCTTTTCGAGGACTCTGCGTAAGAAGTCAGCATCAGTTTCTTGTTCGTGACGCTGCTTTGATGATGCCTCCGGGCTTTCTTTTGGCTCGGTGAGTGCGGCCATTGCAATCATCATCTCCTGAAGCTTCTGTTGCTGCTCCTGGGTTTTCGTCATGGATCGGGTGAGCGGTCGGTGACCCGTCGAAGCACGGCTTTCCTCCTTTCCAGAAGCCATGTATACGGTGTGCACCACCATGCCCACAGACTTGTGGCGTTTGTGCTTAGCGCTTTTACGGTTCGTCATGTTCACATGGGCTTTTTGCGGCCTCCTTTTCTTTTGAGTGATTGACGTTGAGGGAGCCGTTGTAGTGGGCACCCAGCCAGCTGTCACTTTTTGTGACTTTGAGTAGTCCTTCTCCTGCTAAACCTTCATCCTTTTCGGTCGGCGGAGATAGTCTTGATCGATCACTGACTCTTGGACATGTCGCCAAACTTTGTAAATTTCAGAGGATAGCCGTTGAGGAGGTTGCTCCGGCTTCTTCTCTGCAGCATTCTTCACAGGTGAAGGAGATCTCTTCAGCACAGCGGTCGGAGAGTTCTTGCGTACCCTCCTAAGTGGTTCAAAACTGTTCCCAGTTGGAACAGCAGCATCGCTCCCCACCATTGGAGCTGGCGAAGTTATCCCAGAGGGGGAGTTTCCCCCAGCCTTCCTCACTCGGTGCCAGTGGCGACATCGAGCATGTCTTACGGATGGAGTTGTTTTAGCTATAAGGGTGACTTCGTCATGCCCCCTCTGGGCAGGGGAAGCAACCTTGAGGACCTTGCCAGGAGCAGCAACCGGAGTGGCCAGCCTTGTAAAAACTGACTTCTTGGAAGGAGGAGCCTTCCCAATGATTTCTTCCGCTTGAGCCGGGATGGCTATCCGCTTTGGGATGGCAGCTTCGGGTATCATGGGCTTGTAGACGTTCTGGCCCAGTCTGTTGGAAACTGAGGTATTGAAGTTGGGCGACCCGTTGAGAGGGGCCGCGGCAGTAGCAAGCCGATCAAAGACCAACTTCTTTGGAGCTTCTTGCGCTGTCATTAGGGCATTGAAGCTCATCGGTGGGAGCAGGGTTCCGAAGAATAGTCCAGCGGTGGCTTGAGTTACCTGCTCCACTGGCATTTTGAAAAGGGAGGCCGCTTGGGGCCCATAAGTCACTCCTCCAGCACGGACGGAGCGAGAGTTGCAGTTGCAGGTAGTGCAGTTTGAAGCCATTGATCTTCTGTTTTCTGCACGGAGCAAGACACCAAATCTTAGTATCTCGAATCCACAGGCAACCACAGCAAACCGCGATTCGTTCGTGAACACGACACACGAAGTGTGGAGTGGAAAGAGGAAAAGGTCCCACCGGGCGTGCCAGAATCTGTTCCCCTCCGAACGGCGGCCGAGACATGGGGCGTCTCGCCTGAGGTTCGGGGCAGATGCTAATTGGTGCCATCCGTCCACCTCTCCGAAAATGCCAAGTTGATTTATGGCACCGTGTATCGGAGGTTTAGACGGATGCGTCCGATGTAGCAGACTTCGTCAGATTCCCCCTCGCTTGAGGGGTTTTTGATTGTGGGGATGCTCTTCCCTGCAGGCGCAAGCCCCTGCAGTTAATTACGCTACCGCATCGCGGTAGCAACTTTCTCCTTCTCCAGCTGGTCACTTCGTGTCGTGGGTGTTTGTTTTGTTTGTGGTTGCCCGTAGATTGTATACGGAGACCAATTTATGTCGTCGCCCGTAGGATGTGGATTAGTCCAAATCCGTGTTTTCTTAGATTTGGGTTTGGGGTTTTGGTTTGAGGATACGTTAGCCGTATTTGAGGCTAAGATCAACTCAAACGTTTGTTAAGGATACGTTAGTCCAGTTTGAGACTAAGATCAACTTAACGGGATCGTTTAGATCCAACAAAAGAGCATTTGGGGGCTCAATTGTTCCAGTTTAGGGACATAGTGGTCCATTATATGTATGGCCGTCGGGACCCGTCACCTCTCTGACGACGTTGAAGGATTACAACGACAGATGTCAGAGGAGTTCAGAGATGTACCCTTGAACCAAAGTTGATTGGGGGATTTATAGTCCAATTTGGGACTAAAGTCTGTTGGGAGGTTTAAGGATACGTTAGCCATATTTGAGGCTAAGATCAACTTAAACGGTTGTTAAGGATACGTTAGTCCAGTTTGGGACTGAGATCGACTTAACGGGATCGTTTAGATCCGACAAAAGAGCATTTGGGCTCTATTGTTCCAGTTTAGGGACATAGTAGTCCATTACCAGTTTAGGGACATGGTGGTCCATCTCCAGTTTAGGGACGTGGTGGTCCATTTCCAGTTTAGGGACGTAGTGGTCCATTGCCAGTTTAGGGACATGGTGGTCCATTGCCAGTTTAGGGACATGGTGGTCCATTGGTAGTTTAAGGACGCATAAGTCCATGGGTTTAAGGACCCCACAGTCCATATGGGTGTGTTTAAGGACGCATTAGTCCGTTAGTTTAAGGACGCATAAGTCCGCGGGTTTAAGGACCCCACAGTCCGTATCTTGGTTTAGGGACGCATAAGTCCATGAGTTTAAGGACCCCACAGTCCGTGTTGATGTGTGGTTGTCGGGACCCGTCACCTCTCTGAAGACGTTGAAGGATTACAACGACAAATATCAGAGGAGTTCAGAGATGTACCCTTGAACCAATGAGTTGGTTGAAAGAGCAGATGTGCTCAGTTCAAGATGATTTGAGGACTTATGGCCAGTTTGGGCTAAGTCCAACTATATTTGAAATATTGGCCCTCTGTTGGTCCATTGAAGAAGAGGCTTTGCCTCTAAAAACTTAGCCAATTGGGCTAAAGCTAGTGTTAAACACTACAGACCAACAGTGTTGAACGCTGGGAATAAGATTAGCAAGTTAGTGTTAAACACTAAAAGATAATCAGTGTTAGCAACAGGGCTTTCAAATTAGTGTTAACACAAAAGCAAATCGGTGTTAAACACCGGTAGCAGAGATTTCAAACTAGTGTTAAACACTAAAACAAATCAGTGTTAAACACCGGGAACAGAGTTTTCCAATTAGTGTTAATCACTAAGAAAATCAGTGTTAAACACTGCAAATAGAGTTTTCCAAATTATTGTTAAACACTAAGAAAATCAGTGTTAAACACTGCAAATAATGTTTTCCAAATTAGTGTTAAACACTAAGAAAATCAGTGTTAAACACTGCAAATAGAGTTTTCCAATTAATGTTAAACACTAAGGAGGGAGGGGTCACGTGCGGACACGTGAGAGCGCCCTGATTTACCTTATTTTATTCTGCAGATCAGTGTTTAACACTTTTAATTTCCTGGCCATCACGTGTGGGCACGTGATGGAGGCCCCCGCTCTGGTCTGTTAGAATGCTCATTAGGGGTCACGTGGTGACACGTGAGGGCGCCCTAAATGTGGAGCCGGATCTCCTTTTGGTTTATCCTCAAATCTGCGAATAAGTGTTAAACACTTTTATTTTTATTTTAGAGCATCACGTGTTGGCACGTGATAGGGATCTGTGCGCCAATTGTTAAAGCATTTGCTGAGGGGTCACGTGATAACACGTGAGAGCGCCCAAAGCTTTCATTCCCTTTGCTTTTTCATTCTATGTTTCGGGGGTCACGTGGAGCACGTGATGGCATCAAAAAGTGGGGCCAGATCCCCTTTATTTTGTTCTGCAAACAAGTGTTAAACACTTTTAATAGCCATCACGTGTGGGCACGTGATGTATACTCATGCCCTAATTTATTAGAACATTTATTAGGGGTCACGTGGTATCACGTGAGAGTGCCCAGAATTGTTTCTGCCTTTGCTTTTGTTCCATATATAATGAGGGTCACGTGGGAGCACGTGAGGCATTGCCTCAAAGCTTTCCTCTTCTCATTTTTGGGGGATCTTTTCAAGGGTCACGTGGGGGCACGTGACCCTAGTTCTTTTCATGAACAGAGATCTTTTAAGAATTGAATTCTTTGTAGGGTTAAACCCTAATTATGATTTTGGAGGAATTAAATTCCTATCGTGAAAGAATTAAATTCTTATGTAGGATAAAACCCTGATTTCTTTTCAAAGGAATTAAATTCCCAGATATGTAAAAGAATTAAATTCTTTATTAGGGTTAAACCCTAGTTTTGTTTTAGGAGAATTAAATTCTCAAAACTCAATTCCCCTTCTAAGTTTAGGATCTGCATGGCAGGATCTCAACCCGATGAGAATTAAATTCTCATCCTATGGAGAGATGTGCTCTGTACAGATCTTCAACCAGAAGAAGAACTAAGTTCTTCTTTTTTTTTATAAGAGTTAAACTCTTGAATTTTGAGAATTAAATTCTCTTTTTGAAGTTAATTTTTTCCCTTTTCTCACCTAGGGTTTTTCTTTTGCAGAGAATTAAATTCTCTTCTCTCTGTTTCTTCCCTTTCCAAGAAAGTAGATCCCTTCTCTTCTCTTCTTGGCTCCTATTTATAGGAGAAAGAAAAGAATCAATTTGTTTAGCAAATCTCTCATTGAAAGATTTGATTTGATTGTTGAGAGATTTGATTTATATTTATCATTAATCTGGGCCTTTAGATCATTCAGTGAATTTTATTCACCGTGGATTTTAAATCCAAAAGATATTCTATTTGTTATTCTGGTGAGATTTTCAGGGAAATCTTTCCTTGTCCAAGATTTTTCCATAAATTGGTGATTTTTAATCACCCTTGGATCTTTAATCCAACGGTCCCCATAATCCTTTTCCATTTGGAAAGATTTAGAAGCTTTTAGAATTTTAATTCTATTTCGAAAGATTTAAATGATCTTTTTTTTTTAATTTAATTCTGTTGAACAGCAAGGCTTTTACAGCCAGTCACGTGTTGCCACGTGACCCCCAATTGAGTCCTTTTCTCAGTGTTTGCTTACGCTTCAGTTGTAACCATCACGTATCAACACGTGACCATTGGTCACGTGTGAGCACGTGACACCTCATTGAGGTATTTCCTTCAGCTGTTTGTTTACGCTTCAGTTTTAACCATCACGTGTCAACACGTGACCATTGGTCACGTATGAGCACGTGATTCCTGATTTTTAATCAGGGAACAGATTTTAGAATTTAATTCTATTCATTATTTTAGAGGCCTTAAAAGCCCATCACGTGTCTGCACGTGACCCATGGTCACGTGTGAACACGTGATGCCCCATTGGGGTCTTTTCTGAGTTTTTATTATATTTTTTAACTCCTCCAGCGGGTTCTTAAAAGTCCATCACGTGTGGACACGTAATTCCTCATAACTTTTGATCCCGGATGAATTACGAGGCCCATAATATATCAAATCGAAGGGTTTTTCGAACCGCTTTCGATACCATCAGAATTTATCTGTTTCTCATTAGGGAGTTTGTCAAAAAAAACAGCCCGGAAGATACTGGTTCGCATTTCCTTAAGCATATCGCTGCCATTTGATACCTTGGACTCTTTTGCGCAGAAATTTTTGGCGGGAACAATCTCGGTCAAGGTTAAGGACCTCATAGTCCGTGGATTTAGGGACTCCACTGTCCGATGTTAGTTTTAAGACATCTCGGTCAAGGTTAAGGACCTCATAGTCCGTGGATTTAAGGACTCCACAGTCCGATGTTAGTTTTAAGACATCTCGGTCAAGGTTAAGGACCTCATAGTCCGTGGATTTAGGGACTCCACAGTCCGATGTTTGGTTGCAGAGATCCGTCACCTCTTTGAAGACGTTGAGGAATTACAACGCCATGTATCAAAGGAGTGAAGAGATGTACCCTTAAACCAAGGCAGAATCCGTAGGGAATCGGGGTGGTTGATCGTTAGTTTTAAGACATTACGGTCGAGGTTAAGGACATCATAGTCCATGGATTTTAAGGACTCCACAGTCCGGTGTTTGCTCTGGATGCTTCACACGGGTTCACTGCCGTGCTTGGCGAGGACCAGGCTCCGCTCTGGGCGTTTTCCCCAGGGTCAAAGAGTGACGTTATCTGCGTTCCACGTAACCAGGAATTTTGCACTAGATGCTTCACACGGGTTCACTGCCGTGCTCGGCGAGGACTAGGCTCCGCTCTGGATGCTTCACACGGGTTCACTGCCGTGCTCTGCGAGGACCAGGATCCGCTCTGGACGTTTTCCACGGGGTCAAAGAGTGACGTTATCCGTATTCCACGTGACCAGGAATTTTGCACTAGATGCTTCACACGGGTTCACTGCCGTGCTCGGCGAGGACTAGGCTCCGCTCTGGATGCTTCACACGGGTTCACTGCCGTGCTCTGCGATGACCAGGATCCGCTCTGGACGTTTTCCACGGGGTCAAACAGTGACGTTATCCGTGTTCCACGTGACCAGGAATTTTGCACTAGATGCTTCACACGGGTTCACTGCCGTGCTTGGCGAGGACTAGGCTCCGCTCTGGATGCTTCACACGGGTTCACTGCCGTGCTCTGCGAGGACCAGGATCCGCTCTAGACGTTTTCCACGGGGTCAAAGAGTGACGTTATCCGCGTTCCACGTAACCAGGAATTTTGCACTAGATGCTTCACACGGGTTCACTGCCGTGCTCGGCGAGGACTAGGCTCCGCTCTAGATGCTTCACACGGGTTCACTGCCGTGCTCTGCGAGGACCAGGATCCGCTCTGGACGTTTTCCACGGGGTCAAAGAGTGACGTTATCCGCGTTCCACGTAACCAGGAATTTTGCACTAGATGCTTCACACGGGTTCACTGCCGTGCTCGGCGAGGACTAGGCTCCGCTCTGGATGCTTCACACGGGTTCACTGTCGTGCTCTGCGAGGACCAGGATCCGCTCTGGACGTTTTCCACGGGGTCAAAGAGTGACGTTCTCCGCGTTCCACGTAACCAGGAATTTCGTTGATTGTATCCGTATTTCACGGAATTGGGATTTGACTTTTCGGTGATCAGGATATCGCCAAGCCATGGAACTGGGAGTTACCGCTGTTCCGCTTAGCTTAGAGTTATGTCCGTTGTTTCGAGACGAGTGTTGAGACGATCTCCAGGTCTCCTTTGGCCCGTCGAGATTTGGCTTCTTCTTCTGATGAAACCTGGGGGGAGGATGATATATTTTTTTTGTTTACGCCCTTGGATTGTATACAGGGTGTGATGGAACATCACCTGTAGGGCATAAATTAAAACTCTTTTTTTTATTTATTTTATTTCTCTTTCCGTGATGCTCTATCATTTCAGCTTTTATATCGCGAGGGTCGCGATTGCCCCATTATTTCGGCTATTTTTTACGGTGCCCAATCATTTCGGCTATTTATTTATTTTCTACTCGCTGCTTTTTATTGCGAGTTGCCCCATCATTTCGGCTATTTTTCATCCATACCTTTTCACTTGCTGCTTTTATTGCAAGTTGCCCCATCATTTCGGCTATTTTTCATGCATACCTTTTTACTTGCTGCTTTTATTGCAAGTTGCCCCATCATTTTGGCTATTTCGTATGCATGTGTGGCTTGCTAGCCTTTTTGCTGCAAGCTTGGGTTTTAGACGCCTCTTTCGGCATCAGCATCGCTACCACTGGGATATTGCCAGGAGCGAATCATCATTTGCCTCTGTCGATGTTGAACAAAGGTGGCTTAGCAAACAGGGTTAGGGTCCTGTCAACTAAGGCTTTTGACTTCATGAGCCGTAAGGGTCTCACAAAGGTATTTCTCCCTACAAGTCGTGAGGATCTTGTAGGTGTATTTTCTCCCTAGGAATCGTGATGATTCCTAAGTGTATGTTCCTCTGCAAGTCGTAAGGATCTTACAAGAGGGCTTTCTCCTTATAGGTCGAGAGGACTTATAAGGGTTGCTCACCATATGGACATATCCCTAGTCACGGGTGGGACTTTGCTGGGGAAATGTTTATTCGGGCCCGTGGATTGTATACAAGGGTCAGTATTGAGCCACTTGTAGGGCAATGTCGAAGGGTATGGGGGATTTTGCTTAAGCACAGGTTTAGGTCTTTGTGACTTAAGACTTTTAAATCTTATGAGCCGTGAGGGTCCCATAAGAGAATTCTCCTTACGAGTCGTGGGGATCTCGCAAGTGTATTTTCTCCTTAGGAATTGTGAGAACTCCTAAGTGTGTTGCTCCCTTGTGAGTCGTAAGGATCTCACGCGGGTGGTTTCTCCTTGCAAGGTCGTGAGGATCCCGCAAGTGTCCTTTAACGAGGTTGCGGCCCTTCGGGTTTTCACAAACACTCGCCGGTAGCCCTGCTGTTTTTACTCACGGAGCCCTTTCGGGTTTTCATCCGTGCCCTTCTTGCTTATGGACATACCGTTTTTTTATTCTCTTTATTTTATTCTTATTTTTTTTTACGAGGTCGCGCCCTTTCGGGTTTTCATGAACACTCGCCGGTAGCCCTGCTGTTTTTACTCACAGAGCCCTTTCGGGTTTTCATCCGTGCCCTTTTTGCTGATGGACATACCGTTTTTATTTATTATATCATTTTTTTCTTTTTTTTTATTCATCTCGTCAGCCTAAGAATGCTGCGGTAGTAGTTTAGGGACGTTTCGGTCCGTCGTTAGTTTAAGGACGTTTCGGTCCGTCGTTAGTTTAAGGACATTTCGGTCCGTTGAGGAGAGAGCCGGCTACTACTTATAGAGCTTTGAGCTTTAGGAAGATAGCGAGCGGACATAGTCGTCGTCATCTATCATTGACCTAGGCTGTGGCTCATTAAGCGTAGTATTTCTTTAGAAAGCGGCCGTTTATTGGCCTGAAAGGCCTTTCACCATGCATGTCCATGAGTAGATAGGCCCCACCCTGGTAGACCTTATCTATGATGTACGGGCCTTCATAGTTTGGCTCGAATTTTCTCCGCTTGGCGCGATTGGGGATCATAGGTCTTTTGACCACTAGTATGAGTTCGCCTTGGCGGAATGTTCTCGGCCTGGTCAATCTTTCGTACGAGCGCGTCATCTTTGCTTTGTAGGCCTCCAGATTTTGTTGCGCTATGAGCCGGGTTTCATCGAGGGCATCAAGCTCCTCAAGCCGAAGGTGAGTATTTTCTTCGTTTGTCAATCCGTGGTGGACTGCCACTCATAGAGAAGGTAGCTCTATCTCGAGGGGGAGTACTGCTTCTGTACCGAATACCAGTGCGTATGGCGTCGTGTTTGTGGCCGTCTTGAACGTAGTTCGATATGCCCAAAGAGCTTCTTGCAGTCTCTCATGCCAGTCCTTCTTATTTCGGGACACCGTCTTTTTTATGATCTTTGTCAAGGTCTTATTGAAGGCCTCGGCCAGACCGTTAGCTCGTGGATTATAAACTGGGGAGTATCTCCAGTCTATATTATGCTGTTGAGCGAAGCGGCTAATTTTATGGCTTCTGTAGGCTGGCCCATTATCGGAGATAATCCGCCGTGGATTTCCAAACCGATAAATGACGTGCGTTTTGAAAAAGTGGAGAATATTCTCCGTCCTCACTTCCCTTAGCGGTACTGCTTCCGCCCATTTGGAGAAGTAATCAGTCGTTGCCAGGATGAAACAATGTCCCCGGGATGATGCTGGTTCGATGGGGCCGACTATGTCAGTCCCCCACATTTCGAATGGCCAGCTAGCCACCGTCGGATATAGTGGATTCAGATGCTGGTGGATGAAATCCCCATGGATTTGGCATGAGTGGCATTGCTTCGCATACTCGAGGCAGTCCTGGATCATCGTGGGCCAGTAGTAACCCATCCGTTTAATTTTTAACTTCATCTTCGGGCCTGCTTGATGAAAGCCACAGATTCCGTCATGAACTTCCTGAATGACTCTTTCTGCTTCGTCAGGTCCTAAACATCTCAGCCACAGAGAATCAAACGTCCTTTTATACAGAGTGTCATTGACGAAAGCGAAAGATAGAGCTCGTTTCATGAGCTGATGTCTTGAGGACGCTTCTTCAGGCATTCGGTGGGACTTAAAGTAGTCTATGAAGACTTCCCTCCAGTCCTCGGCCTCCTCACGGTCTTTTATTTGTAGGGTCGTCTGCTCAGTCGCTCCCTTTCCTTCGTATGATTCCGGGGATATTTCTGCTGGGGCGAGCACTCGACGGCTTTGTACCATGATTTTAACGTTATCAAGGTTCTCGTCAGCCAATTCTTTAGTGAGCTTAGCTAACGCGTCCACTTTGCTATTTTCCGCGCGTGGTATGCTTTCCAGATTATAGGAGGGAATTTGGGTCAACAGTTGTTGCACCTTTTCGCCGTACTTCACCAACTCCGGTTTGCACGTTTGGTAGTCACCATTTACTTGACTAACGACCAGTTGAGAATCCCCGTATATAAGAAGGTCTTTAATTCCCATGTCAATGGCGATCTCAAGGCCCGCTATCAAAGCTTCGTATTCGGCTTCATTGTTCGTTCTTGATTCCGTTAAGGAGAAAGCAAAGCGCATTATCCCTCCTTGTGGGGTCACGAAGATAAGGCCTACTCCCGACTTGACTATAGGGGTACTTTGTTTGCGCTTTTTCATGGAAGATGCTCCATCGAAATAAAGTTCCCATTGGGTATCACCACCGTCGACCGCGTCAAACGCATGTTCGTCCGGCAAATCGCAATTTAGAGGAGAGCCGGCAGGTACTGGATGCTCAGCAAGGAAGTCGGCAATGGCTTGGCCTTTCACTGCCTTAAGAGGCTGATAGGTTATTGAAAACTCCATCAGGAGTAAGGCCCATTTAGCAAGTCTCCCCGTCAATATGGCCTTCGACATTAGATATTTTAGGGGGTCCACCTTTGATATAAGACGGACTTCATGTGCCAATGCATAGTGCCGGAGTTTTGTTATCGCAAGATTAACGCCAGGCAATGTTTTTCGATCGGGGAGTAATTGCTTTCTGCCCCCAGAAGAACTCGACTTAAGTAATAGAGTGCCCTTTCTTTCCCCTGGTCATTCTCTTGCACCCATAAGGCGCCTAAAGAACCTTCGAGGGCGGTTGTATAAAGAATGAGAGGCTTTCCCTTAACCGGGGCAGCCAACACTGGGGAGTTCTGCAGGTACTGCTTGATCTCGTCCAGTGCGCCTTGACATTTGTGATCCCAAACGAATGGAATTCCCTTCTTCATCAGGTGACCGTAAGGACGGCACTTACCTGACAGGTTGGCGATAAACCGCCGGATGTACGCGAGCTTCCCCTGAAGAGACCGCAGCTGTTTGAGCGTCCTCGGAGGTGGCATTTCCATGATCGTCTTAATCTTAGATGGATCTATTTCGATACCTCGGTGTCGGATGATGAATCCTAGGAATTTACCCGAGGAGACTCCGAATGCGCATTTGAGGGGATTCATCTTCAAATTATATTGCCGAAGGTGCTGAAATACGGTCTTCAGATGCTCTAAATGCTCTTCGTATGACATGCTCTTCACTACGAGGTCATCGATATAGCACTCGACGATTTCATGTATGAGATCAACGAAGATCTTTGTCATGGCCCTTTGATAGGTGGCGCCGGCGTTCTTTAAACCGAAGGGCATCACCTTGTAGCAGAATATACCCAAAGGAGTCCTGAAGGCGGTGTGCTTCTGGTCTTCGGGATGCATCTTTATCTGATTGTACCCTGATGAACCGTCCATAAAGGAGAAAACCTCGTGAGTGGACGTATTATCTATCATTAGCTCGGTTATCGGTACTGGGAAATCATCCTTCGGGCAGGCTTTATTGAGATCCCTGAAATCCACGCATATGCGCACCGTCCCATTTTTCTTCATTACCGGGACGATGTTGGCAATCCAGTCAGGATATTGGACTTCTTAGATAAATCCAGAATCGATCAGCTTTTTGACTTCGGCGTTGATGCTCATCTCAAGCTCGAGCCGCATCCTTCTCGGCGCCTGCTTGACCGGCTTGACGTCCGGGGATATTGCTAATTTATGTACCGCAATCTCTGGATCTAAACCTGGCTTCTCGGAATAGTTCCACGCGAAGCAATCTTTATGCTGTAGAAGCACGTCCTTTAACGCAGCCACCCTTTCTTCAGATAGCAGCTCGCTGACGAATGTCGGTCGCGGATCGTCTTCCGATCCCAACTCAATCTTTTTGAGGTTATCTGCAGTCGTATGTATGCCATCTTCCAGTTCTTTCGGAGCTGGTGGAAATTCTGAGATCACCTCATCATTGCTGTTCTCAAAGCACCAGGGAAGGTCATCCATGTTCTCGGGCTCTTCTTTTAATATTGTAATCATGTAACAGGTGCGAATCCGCTTCCAAGATTGATGTAGATCTGGTTCTGCTCTTGCGGCTTTGGGTTCGTGCTTTTGTGGCGGCGTTACCCTCCAGCTGCTGGATAAAGCAAATCTGCCTTGCTGGTACTGGTCTTCGACCCAGTTCTTGAAGGTGAAGCAGTCTTCGATAGGGTGTCCTATGGCTCGGTGATAGGAGCAATAGCCTGGATGGGAAACTTTGTTAGCTTGCTCAGGGTGCTTAGACTCCGGAAGTGCAATCATTTGATATTTTATAGCGAGCTCGAGTAGCTTCTTCGTCTTGTCTCGAGGGAAGGAATACGCTCGACTCATCTTCTTCATGAGGGACAAATCCGGACCGTGCAATGCCCGATCACACGACTCTCTAATCCTGCGTCGTTGTTGTCGGCTCCTCTTTCCGCTCCTTGACTTACTTCTTCCTTTGCGTCGGGCCCTTTTGCACAACGGGTTGACAGGGAGGAGCATCTTCGTCTTTTACAGCCTGTTGAAACAGACGTTGCGTCCTGGCCTTCTCGTAGATGGCCATCTCACGGTTGTGGTCTTCCCGAGCCTTTTGACCTGCTTTCTTAATAAGCTTATCCACTTGTTCTTCAAATGACGGACTCGGCAGTTCGCTCGCAGGATCCAGTTTTGACAAGGGGTTAGCATTCCCCGACAGGGTGTCCTCTTCCTCATCGAAGTTATATATGGCGTAGCTGCCGTGGACTCGCTCCCGTTTCCCGGATCTCACGTATCCAAACCCAAGCGTTTCCATTCTCCCGTTGGGCAATTTGCGCTGAGTCCCAGGGACATTCCAAATCCTGTTGTAGAACCGAGCTTGTCGAACAGTCTGTTTTAAGGATACTCATTGGCGCTTCAATAGCCTCTTTAGTCCATTTGTGTAATATTTGGGCAAACGGATGGGTTGGAGTTTGTCGAGTGTAGCATCCGCGCCATGCCATATCTCTTTCTCCACTCTCGTCTCTGTGGATTGGTAGAATAGGATCGCCTTTTCACCCTTTCGCCTGGGAGGGACGTAAAACGTCTGCAGGTCTCGCACATTGTAAGCTTGAAGTGCGTCGAGATCTTTGTAGTGTTTCCGCGGCACCATGGTGACCTGTAAACTCTGATCATCGGCGGGGGATGCTTGTATTGACGGCCGATTGGAGAACACGGCATTAACTTCATCTTCCGAGTCACTTCCGAAGACCAACATGGGGGCGGACGGTCCCGGGTTGTTGCGTCGGGACGGACCCGCGTAAACTATCTCTTCTCCTTCTTCGGTATCGCTCCCGAAAACAGGGATGGTGGCGGCGGCTTTGTTCTCCGGCTTGCGACACCTTTCTGTATCCTCGAAATCTGGCAAAAAGTACTTCGCATCTTCGTACTTGCGGACTTCGTTCACAGAAAATGGGTTCAGCTCACCTGTTACGGTATATTTGAAGCCATCCTTAAAGTATTTCATACACTGATGCTGTGTAGAAGGGATGATGTTGTACTCATGTAACCAAGGACGACCGAGCAAGGCGTTGTAGCAGGTCTTGGCGTCAATGACGTGAAATTTGATGTCCGTGACGAGTAGTCCAAAGCGTAATGTTAATATTACGGATCCGAGAGTCCGTGACGATTGGGAGTCGAAACCGGAGATGGTAATTTTGTCACGAGCGAGGTGCTGTACGCTTATGCAGATTTCCTTCAACACCCGAACATTAAGGAGATTGACTGAGGATCCATTATCCACCAGGATCTTGCCTATCTTGATATCATGGCAGTATCTAGAGACATATAAGGGACGGTTGTGGTCGCACGTCCCGAGAAGGAGGTCTTCGTCACCGAAAGTGATGTCGGCCGTATGCACTTCTTCTAGTTCATTCTTCATCCTTTCTTCGGCGAGGAAGGCTTAGAATTGCTCGGGTTCTTGTAACGCCTTGATTAATGAATCTCGCGCTTCTTTTGATAATAGGAGGGCGTCGAGAATGCTGAGCTGAGAAGGTAGCTTTCTTAGGTGCGCTAGGATGTTGTAGTCCACCTTACCCTTCCTGGGAGGGTCCTTGGCAGTCAGCTCTTTCATGACTTGGTCATCTAAGGTGATATCCTCAGTGACCTTTTCATTTCCCTTATCTTTTCTATTTGCGGGCCCGAGATTCTTTTCCGGGAGCGTGCGATTGCGCAGCTGAATGTTTTCGCAGGCTTCCGGTTCTTCTTTCCCTAAGATGGATTCTTTAAAGAGAGGGCCCAAAGCCATTTCTTCATCAGAGTCGCTTCCAAAGGTGAGAACTTGTGACCCTCCGGCGTTAACCATGTGACAGCTGCCAGCAGTTCTGTTATGCCCGTTGGCAGTGCTTCTTCGTTCCCGACGAGTCTTGCGTTTCATGCGCTTAAAGTGTTGCCGGTGAGCAACATATCCTCGCCACCACATCTTAAAAGCGTTGCACTCCTCTGTGGGGTGTGAAATCTTCCGATGATATGAGCAGTACTTAGGATGCATCTCCGCCCCATCGAGCGTGCTTTCTTCCGAGGGTGGTAGTTTCATTCCCATTGACACGGCCTTGGCAAACCGTTTCCTCATCTTGAATATCTTTTTGTCTGCGTCGGATGCCTTTCGATCTGGCGGGAGTACTTCAACTCTTTCGTTTAGTCGCCTGCGTTTGGCTCCTTCCGATGCGGCCATCTCACGCTCCTGATCCGTTTTACTCTTCAAACGAATCTCGTCTAGAAAGGCGTCGATCATTTCATCTGTTGGCCACACAAACTCTGGTTCAGGCTCTGTCCCCAGTTTCTTAGTGCCAGGAGTTTCTTCATCGTCGGTAAACGAGTGGGAGATTACGTTACAACTCAATACACATCCCTCGGATTCATCCGACGAACTCTCTCCATCATCTTCCTCTTGAAAGATGTGGTTGAGGAACTCTTGCAGCGTGACAGAAGTTCGCGTCTTTTGATTGTACTCTTCCAGCGCGTCGATTTGCTTCTGCAAGTTCGTGCGCTTGTCTCCAGGCTTCACGGGCTTCTTAGATTTCTTCTTCTTTTTCTTCGAAGATTTTGACGGTAGGGCGTGAGTACTTGGGCCATCACCACCGCTTTTTGTAGTTGGGCGCGGTCTCAGCATTCCTTCAATGATCTGGGGTTCCAGCGAGTCCTTCCATTCGACCGCCGGGCACGCATGAAGGTCCCTCAACATTCTTTTGGTTTTAGTTGACAGCACGACCTCCCATAGAGCTTCTTCAATAAAGGAACAGGTTGCCCCCGATGTATCTGCTTTCTTGGGAGTATGCGGCTGTGGCGGGTTCACCTTCCACTTTTGGACAGCGCAAACTTTCCCTGGAGGTATTGATCTTCAATCCATCCTTTGAAGACGAAGCAATCCTCAATCGGATGACTTACCGTTTGATGATAAGGGCAATAGTTGGGGTTATTCACCTCAGTGGGTTGTGGCGGTCGTCTTGGATTTGGCAAGTTTATAAGTATGTTGCGTACTGCCAGCTCGAATAACCGTTTTGTCTTGTCCCGTGGGAACGAGTAGGGACGCTTCATCTTCTCATTATAATACCGGCGTCTTTCTTCCAGTTGATCCGTCAGCTTTGAGGCATTAGGTTGCTGCTGGGCATTCGCGACGAAGGTTGCCTTTCCTTTACCCTTGTCACTCCGAGGCTCGGGCTTCGGGAGAGACGGTCTATGACCCATCTGGTCCATCTGGGCCAACTTGTCGATTAGAGCCTGGAATGTGGTTGGCTTAAAGAACATCATAAACTGGGAGATAGTTGCGTGAGGGTCTAGGGTTCCCACGATCATGCCCACCACGGGCGCTTCCTCAATGTGTTGCTCGCATTTCGACCACAAATTTCTCCAGCGTATAGCATACTGGACCCACGTTTCGCCTGGTTTTACCCTGGCATTAATCAATGCCGTTATCGGAGTGCGTTCTCTGGCGCTTGCGAATCGCTGAGTGAATAGCAACTCCATTTCAGCGAACGTCTTGATAGAATCGTTCGGGAGTTCCGAGTACCATTCGAACGCTGTTTCTGACAAGCTGCCCACGAAATGGCAAAGCAACAGTTTATCATCACCGCCAGTGTTACCGCAAAGGGCCCTGAACTAGGCAACATGTTGATGGGGATTGCCGGTCCCCTTATACACATGGAATTTTGGTATTGTATAACCCGGCGGATATTTGATTTGGTCATACCAGCTCGGATATGGTCGCCCCGTTTTTACGACTTGACCAGCTGCCTCAGTCGCATGATGAACCCGGATTTGCTGGGCTATATAGTCGTCCAAGTCAGCCTTAGAGATTGTCTCCTCCTTGGCCGTTGAGAGAGCCGGTGGTGGATTTGACGTTTCTCCCCTGTCGTCTTCAAGGACGATCGGAGGATCCTCAGCAGGTGGGTCTTGTTGGATCATCATTCCCACCATGTCCTGGAATAAGTGGGCTATTTGCTTTATGTTGGCCGCTTGTTCCGCAGCCTCTTTATCTTTCTTTTCCAGTATCCTCCGGAGGAACTCGGCGTCGGTTTCCTGTTCTTGTTGCTGATCCGAGGATGCCTCGGGGCTTTCTTTCGGTCCAGTAAGCGCGGCCATTGCGATCATCATTTCCTGGAGCTTTTGCTGTTGCTCCTGGGCTTTGGTCACCGACCGTGTAAGCGGTTTATGACCTGTGGAAGCGCGACTGTCTTCTTTCCCCGACACCATGTATACAGTGTGGACCATCCTGCCCCCAGCCTTAGGGCGTCTGGGCTCAGCGCTTTTATCTTTCGTTGCAGGCCCGGGGGTCCTCTCCGGCCTCTTCTTTTTATGAGCAGTGGAAGTTGAGGGGGCCGTTGAAGTGGGCACCCAGACAGTTTTTCGTGGCTTAGCCTGGTGACTGACTTCCTGTTGGATTTTCAGCCTCTTGTGCTGACGGGAGAAATTTGGATCGATCACCGAGTCTCGGGTCTGCCGCCAGACTTTATAGATTTGGGAGGACAGCCGTTGAGGAGATTGGGGCTGTTCTGGCTTTACTTCTACAGCCTTTTTCAGCGGAGGGGGAGACCTCTTTAGCACCGCGGTAGGAGAATTCTTACGCACCTTATCTAGCATCTCAAAGCTATTCCCAGTTGGAACAGCAGCATTAACTTCTGCCATCGGGGCTGGAGGAGTTAGCCCAGAAGGGGAGTTGCCTCCGGCCTTCCTCATTCGGCGCCAGTAACGACGTCGAGCGCGTCGTGCTGATGGAACCGGCTTGGTGAGGGCGATAGTCTCGTCTTGCCCCCTGTGTAGGTGGGGGGTCGCTGCTGGTGTCAGCCTGTCAAAGACCAATGTCCTTTGGGTTGCAGGAGCGGGAGCTGGAGCCGTCAATCTTGTAAAGACCGACTTTTTGGCAGGGGAAGCCGCCTTGACGACTTCAGGAGCAGGACTGGTTACTTTCTTAGGAGCAGCCTTCTCTGAGATTGTAGGCCCCATCGTGGTTTCACAGGAGCTCTGGCCTAGTCTGGAGAAGACCGACTTCTTGGGAGCCTCCGCTGTCAGCATTGGAGCGGTGAAGCTCGTTGGCGGGAGCATGGTCCCAAAAAACAACCCTGTGGTGGCTCGAGTGACCTGTTCTACGGGCATTGTGAATAGCGAAGCAGCTTGGGGTCCGTAGGCTACACCTCCTGGCAAGGCAGGGCGCCGGTTGCGGTTGCGGTTGCGGTTGGAGCATTTCGCACAAGTAGAAGCCATCGATCCTTTGCTTTCTGCAATAAGCAAGACGCCAAGTTTTAGTACCTTGAAACCCATGGGCAACCATTAGCGAACCGCGATTGGTTCGCGAATCACGACACACGAAGTGTGGAGTGGAAAGAGGAAAAGGTCCCACCGGGCGTGCCAGAATCTGTTCCCCTCAGAATGGCGACCAAGACATGGACTGTCTCGCCTGAGATTCGGGGCAGATGCTAATTGGTGCTATCCGTCTACCTCTCCGAAGATGCCAAGTTGATTTATGGCACCATGTATTGAAGGTTTAAACGGATGCGTCCGATGTAGCAGACTTCATCAGATTCCCCCTCGCTTGAGGGGTTTTTGATTGTGGGGACGCTCTTCCCTGCAGGCGCAAGCCCCTGCAGTTAATTACGCTACCGCATTGCGGTAACAACTTTCTCCTTCTCCAGATAATCACTTCGTGTCGTGTGTGTTTATTTTGTGTTTGGTTGCCCGTGGATTGTATACGGAGACTGAGTTATGTCGTCGCCCGTAGGGCGTGGACTAGTCCAAATCCGTTTTATCTTAGATTTAGGTTTGGGGGTTGTATTTAAGGATACGTTAGCCTCATTTGAGACTAAGATCGACTTAAACGTTTGTTAAGGATACGTTAGTCTAGTTTTTAGACTAAGATCAACTTAACGGGATCGTTTAGATCCAACAAGAGAGCAATAAAGGGGGGCTCTGTTGTTTAGTTTAGTGACATTGCGGTCAATAGGTAGTTTAAGGACATTGCGGTCCATGGGTAGTTTAAGGACATTGCGGTCCAATATTAGTTTTAAGACGTTGTGGTCAAGGTTAAGGACCTCATAGTCCGTGGATTTAAGGACTCCACAGTCCGTTGTTAGTTTTAAGACATCACGGTCAAGGTTAAGGACCTCATAGTCCGTGGATTTAGGGACTCCACAGTCCGTTGTTAGTTTTAAGACATCACGGTCAAGGTTAAGACCTCATAGTCCATGAGTTTAAGGACCCCACAGTCTGTATCATTATGTGGTCATCGGGACCCGTCACCTCTTTGAAGACGTTGAGGAATTACAACGCCACGTATCAAAGGAGTGAAGAGATGTACCCTTAAACCGAGGTAGATTAAATAATCTTTGGCCCAATTTGGAACCAAGACCAATTGATTATATTATGAGCCCATTGGCTCAGTTGAATTTGAATTGAGGACTTATGGCCAGCTTGGGCTAAGTCCAATCATGTTTGGGATATTGGCCCTCTGTTGGTCCATTAGAGGAGAGGCTTTGCCTCTGGATACTTAGCCAATTGGGCTGAAGTTAGTGTTAAACACTAGCAACAGGGGGTTCAAATTAGTGTTAAACACTAAAACAAATCAGTGTGAGACCCTAACAACAGAGATCTCAAATTAGTGTTAAACACTAAGATAATCAGTGTTAAACACTGGTGACAGAGACTTTAATTTGGTGTCGAACACTAAGAAGATTAATGTTAAACTCTGTTAACAGAGATTTAATTTAGTGTTAAACACTAAGAAATTCAGTGTTAAACACTGCAAGAAAGCTCTTTAATTAGTGTTGAACACTAAGGCAAAACAGTGTTTAACACTGGATTCAGGGGTTCCAATTTAGTGTTAAACACTAAGGCAAGAGGGGTCACGTGGTAACACGTGAGGGCACCCTCCCTTTATTTTATTCTGTCAAAAGCATTGAATACTCTGGAGCATCACGTGCTGTCACGTGATGGGCATCTTGGTGCTTGTATGTTAAAGCTTCTGCTAAGGGTCACGTGGGTCACGTGAGGCACTTCCTCAAAGGGCCTTTTCTGTGGATCTTTTCGGGGGTCACGTGGTAGCACGTGACCCTGCCTCTTTGTATGTTTTTTGGAAGATCTGTTAATCCCTTTAAGAATTAAATTCTTCGCAGAGTTGAACCCTAACAATAATTTTTTGAGGAGTTTAATTCCTATTTCCTTCTGAAGATTTATATTCTGGGATAGAGTTGAACTCTGAATTTTCTGTAGGAATTAAATTCCTCATATATGTGAAGAACTGCATTCTATCATAGGGTTAAACCCTAATATCAGCTTTAAGGAATTAAGTTCCCACTCTCTTTTAGAGAATTATTCTGAGGAATGAGATTCTGTCATAGGGTGAAACCCTAATTTCTTCTTTCTTAAGGGAATTAAATTCAGAACTAAGTTCTTAACTAGGGTTAAACCCTGATTTTGTTCATTCTGAAGGAATTAAATTCCCATGACATAGGGTTAAACCCTAATTTTAATTCAAAGGAATTAAATTCCTATAGTTCTATGAGAATTAAATTCTCAAACATCCATTCCCTCTTTATACTTTGGATCTGCATGGCAGGATCTCAACCCAATGAGAATTAAATTCTCAATTCATGGGGAGATGTGCACTTTGCAGATCCTCTGCTAAAGAGAGAACTAAGTTCTTCTTTTTAATATAAGAGTTAAACTCTTTTTTTTACTTGAGAATTAAATTCTCTTTTTCTTTCAGAAGCCTTCCCTTTCTTACCTAGGGTTTTCTTTTTGCAGAAGATCAAATTCTCCCAAAGTCTCAGGGCTCTCTTTCTTTTTTCTTTATCTCTCTATGTATCGATCTCTCTCCTCTTTTTTCTTTATCTCTCTATGTATCGATCTCTCTCCTCTTTTTTTTCCTGTGTTTCTCTTGGCTCCTATTTATAGGAGAAGAAGCAGAATCAATTAGTTTCGATGAATCATTCATTGAGGGATCTGATTTGTATTCATTAGAGATTTGATTTGCATTCATCATTCATTTGGACATTTGGATTATTAGGTGAATTTTATTCACCATTGGATTTTAAATCCAGAGATTTTCCTTTGTTATTTCGGTTAGATTTTAAGGGGAAATCTTTCCAAGTTCAAGATTTTTCCCTAGATAGGTGATATTTAATCACCTTTTAATCTTTAGTCCAATCGGTTCCAAATAATCATTTTCCTTTGGAAAGATTTGACTGATCTCTTCAGAATTTGATTCTGTTAAATAAAGAGGCTTTGAAAGCCGGTCACGTGTGGTCACGTGACCCGTGGTCACGTGTGGGCACGTGACCCCCTTGGAACGAGCTTTCCTCTGCTTTCTGCTCCTTGTCTCCTATCCGTTGTTCAGCCGTCACGTGCCAGCACGTGACCCCTGGTCACGTGCTCACATGTGACCTTTTCTGTGCCTTTTGCCGCCGCTTTTAAATGTCACGTGCCAACACGTGACTGCTGGTCACGTGTGAGCACGTGACCTTTTCTGAAGCCTTTTTCTTGATTCGATCTGGAAACTGATGTACCTTTGCCGCTGCTTTTAACTGTCACGTGCCAACACGTGACCTCTGGTCACGTGTGAGCACGTGACCCTCGTCTGGAGCCTTTTTCTTGATTTAATCAGAGAATGAGTCCGCTGCTTTTAAATGTCACGTGCCAACACGTGACTGCTGGTCACGTGCTAGTACGTGATGCCTCCTCCGTAAACTTTCCTGATTTTAAATCAGGAAACAGGGTCGGGTCATGGTCGCTGCCAAAGAGAGAGAGAGAAAAGAAACACTCAGCGTACACTCTAACCTAGATCAGAATGGTTATCAATTTATCTAATCTGGAAACCTCCCACTGTACCGTCAAATTCTCCTCCAAACCTGAAAGAAGAATTAGTCGGGATCACCCGAGGAGTAAACCAACTCATCAGTGGGAATCGGGATCCAACTATCATCGCATGATAACGTGACGGAATCCGCTCACGTTATCACACTCCAGAAGGTATGCGCATATCTGTCAAGTTTCAGTTTCTTTAGAAACTCCCGATGTGATTTTTACCCCATGCTCTTATGACCTTGACGAAGGTCAACAAATCATAAGTCACATGTCAAGTTCTACCCGTCATTGTCCAGGTTAATTTGAACCCACCCATACAAGCCCTTGACGAAGGTCAACAAGACTATACGACTGTCCCAAACCAACGCATCTATCTATGCAGCAGAAAAGTAACAAGCAGCTACCATACACTATACCTTGACGAAGGTCAACAAACATAGCATGAATACTACGTGCTACCCGTCTGAAATGACGGAGGGCTACGAATGGTTTTTGGCGAAAAACCTTTAACATAATGAACTTGATATCGTTGAAGGAACCGGATAGCTTTTATAAAAATATAGTGGCGAAAACCTTTGCTAAAGAGGTCACTCCCGGTGAAGGGATCTCGGCTCTTTCCCCGTAGAATGAGGTGCAGGATATTCCAACTGAATACCACGATGTAAAGCAAAAGTAAATGACTATAGTGAAGTTATTGCCCTGACGCAAACTTCTGTCCAAGGGATCACTCCCGGTGAAGGGATCTCGGCCCTTGCCTCGTCGACTGAGGTGCTGGATATTCATAACCGAATACACTGTGCAAAACAAAAGAGAACGCCCTTGCAATAACAGCTTTTTGAAAAATTGTTCCAACAACATCAGAATAGGTTTGTTTAGCTTGCATTGATCCGAATCAATACAGTCCCATCAATTGATCACACTACAAAAGAACGAAAATAATAATGTACATATATGCCATCCGCATTCGCCACTGGGTCCCGTCATCACCCGTTAAGTTACTTAACTAACGACAGAGCGGGGACTGGACTAGCGCGGATGCAAAACATATACAACATTTACTAGTATATATATCAATATATAATATTCGCTCAAGGCGTGATAAAATGCAACATCACAGAAATGTAATAAGCATCACAGAACAATACAGATATCTGGGATCCCCGGGTTTCATAGAGCCGCTACTGAAATCCGACATTTCCCTGGTCGTGTGGATAGCCTGCACAATGAAATCCTAGACCCCTACGAGCGCGGCAAGTTACCTGCCAAAACCTGAAGCGAGGCAACCCCCTTCAACAACGTGAATGGACCACCCAGCACTTCACGGAATCCGGTAACTTGGGCACCCCTCCTGGGTCAACCTATACCCCCTACGAGTGCGGCGAATAGCCCGCCAATTCTAGAGTGAAGCCCCCTCCGTCTCAACGCCATGAGATGCGGGCTTGTTGCCCTCTAGAACCCGACTATCCGTGCATCCCTCTGCGGGGTAATCCTAGTACAGAAGTTAAATATACAACGGGTACATCGACCTCAGCCCGGTCGTGCCCAAAAAGAATAATATACAAACAGGAAGTGATGGCAGTCCACATGTCGGACGCTCGCACCGCAATATCAAATGTACATAATAAACCAAACTGTACTACCATTGCATCTAGGCTATCCACCACGACAATCCGCAACATCACAGCACAATACAGAATATCAACGTGAATGTCACGTTCGCAAATCCATCTAAAAGGGCTATAGTAGTTAGACTGGATTTACCGATCAAGTGACATTCACGGTCGCAGATATAATGTAAATACTGTGAACTAACATGTTTAAAATTTTCGATCGACTGAATTTTCCGAAGTGGGCCCCAAGCACAACTGTAGCACTCAAAAACATCTGGGCCCAAAAAGAATATACCAGAAACCCTATTTCCATGTCAGAGAGCCACTGTAAACATTTGATGCAGTGAAGCTAAAATACGGCGGCGGATCCGCGGCGCAAACGTGGTTTTGGCCGCCGATCCGCCGCGCTACAGTAACTTCAGCCTACCAAATTTTCACATAATGCATAAAAAACCCTGCACGTATTTTTACAATGTACCAAATAATTTTTAGAGCACAGAAAAATTCGACAGAAAGTATGACATGGAAACGTGGTTTTTGGAAAATCCGTTCGATCGAACTTGTAAACACGTTAGAGCAAGCTAGACTAGGTTAATGGCGTGGCTGTGATACCAGTGTAAGTGCACGGCAGCGCCCCGGCCGTCATTCCGAGGCCAAAATGCGGAAACGAAACTTTTTTAAAACTTGTAAACCGGCACTACCGCGCACTAAAAACCCGGATCGGGCCATTAACCTAAAGCTAGCAAACATCAGAATGAGTAGAAAGCTATACCGAGCGATCCGTGTTCTTCGGTCTTCGGCCTCCACTCCGATCTCCTCGTGGAATCTCCGATCTTCATCTCCTCGTCGGAACGGGCACCACATCGCTTGGTTCTTTTACGGGCTCCTACCTCTGGACCGAGGCAACTCGAGCACGAAGTTGGCGAGTCGACGTGTCCAAGAATACTGTAGATGAAGTGTAAAAAGCTTTGTCTCGTTGGGGTATGAAGTTGCCATTTGATGGAGGAGAAGAATGATGAGCAAGAGGGAATGAGCTTTTTTGGATTTTTGATACAAGCATAGAATGAGATGAATGATTTTTTCCCCACCAAAAATAACCCTCTCCCTCTCTCTAGTTGTGGCCGGCCATGACAAAAAATGGGAGAAGGGAAAAATATACAAGGGAGGTGAGTGTAGGAAAAGGAAAATGGTGACCATAAGCAAAAGCAAACCTCACTTCAAAACATCACCCTCACATCCTCATCAAATCCCATCTCAATTAATGCTAAAGAAATGATGAAAGAAAAAGCAAAGATGCTTTGAATTATCATAATCCTCCATTTACAAGAAACCCCTTCCACAAAACTAATTTGCAAATATGCAAATTAGCCCCTCCCATCACAAAAAACCGGCCATGAAGGAACAAAGGAAAACTGGCCGAAACGGAATGCAAACTGGCAACTTCAAAAAACTGATCCCGTAATAAATTACAGGAAAACCAAGCGACTGTATATACATACCCGTATTTGTATTCCCATTGAATACAAATGCAATGAGACAAAATCCACACTGTACAATACTAGGATCCGGCTTAAACCAAAGCTCGCTAGTATTATCCGTCCGATCATGATCCGTGCAATACCGCACGTATATGATCGAACCCTGCCATATCTCCATACGGCCTCTACAACGTTTCGCCCGAAACTTGAGCAACTGTCTATGGGGGACTCTAAAGACTCGTCAATACTTTTGGCTGTGGATTTAACCACTAGCACATCAGAGGTATTAGCCATACGTAACGGGCTACCAGGTATTGACCAAAAGGGACGTCGATGAGCGAACTCATCCTGACACCCTACTAAGCCTGTCAATGACAATATCCGTACAGTCCGGTCCGTTCGTCTATGAGCATCGCATGGCGGGCCTAGGGGGTTGGTAAAAGTCAGACCCCCAAAAGCGGTACAAGTCGTGTCGGAGTGTAGCCCAGAACACCCTGAGATACTACTGGAATACCTACCAGTAAATCTCCTGCCTTGGCCAAGGACTTCGTGTAATGGCTCTCATAGACACAGCGCGACCTCATCCCCAATACCGGGAGAGACGAACCCCTGCAGATCCGCTCACTGCCTCCATGTGGCTCTGGACTGTACCCAACTAAAACCTGTTTGCACGACTTCTTTGAGCCGTGGTAGGGTAGTAATCAAAATACAGTGGGACTCACACGAGACAAATGACGATCTCAGGTCGATGAACTAACCTGTACACATGTCAACAGGGAACTGCTATCTGACGTCTGGTATAAGACCAACTAGCATGTTCCCAGCGAGTCCTGTCCGGTGTACTCATAACCCAATGAGCACCTGTATACATCTTAGGTGATCCAACTGACACCAGTGGCTTGTGAAACCGGCCACCGCCCCTCGTCGGGGTCTCAACTGTATACACTAGTCTACTCTGGAGTATCGATGCCCTGTCTCAAAAACTCCCACGACTAGGGACCATTTAAGGATGTGCTTATAGACCCCAGCTCCCACGTATATGATCGCCATCATACTGCTGGCCGTCAAGCAAGAATCCTAAGGGCTCTATCAACACGCAATAGTGACCTGTAAGGTCACCTAAAGCAGTACATGATGATAAAGATAAACCAGATAGCATACTATCATCTTGAGTAAGACTGTTCTAACGGTATAGGTCCTCCCTCAATCATTGTAATCACGTGCCTGTGATCCAATAATTGACTCTGAGGGCACTGTCTCCAACAGCAAGTGGGTGTAGGTAATGAGTGATATGAAAAGTTGTGATGTGATTTAAAGGTTTGATTTCCCTCCAAAGCTACTGAGCAAAACCCAAGTTGTTATCAATAAATCAAACATTACCAGTGGAATTGTGGAGAGAACACAACATCACAGAACCAACACGAGCCCAATTGCCCAAGAGATAACCGGCGAAAAGGTCCAAAAATCCGGCGCCGACGGTCCCATCATGCCCAAAGCTCCCCATTTTTCTTCTGGCTATCCCTTGTTGTCACATCATCCTTATTATATTGTTTGTTTAATCTTGTTTTGTGCCTATAAGTACCAGATCAGTGAGCAAGGAAAGGAGGGACTTGGAGAGATACGTTGAGCAATAGTTTAACTCTTGTTTCATTTTTCATTTTGAAGCTTTGTACATAGTAGCTAGTTCACCATGAGTTCTTTTCCTTCTCTTGATTTTGCAAACTTTTTATTGAGCTTGCAAGTTTCAGTTTTGGTTATTGAACTCATGGTTTGTATCATCACTTGGAATTAATAAAGCTTTCATTTTGCAGTTAGGTTCTTAGTATTCATTTTCTATCTCTTTTATTTACTTGCAATTTAATTTCTTGCCATTTACTTACTTGCAATGTTGTGCTGTTCCTTTTATGTCATTTCATTTGCATTTTCTTTTGTTGTTTTGATGGTTTGTGAATAGTAGTATTGTTAGGAAAAGAGAGTGGTTATGTAAATTAAGGTTTTCTTTGCTCATTTCCTTTGCCCGATATTTTCCCATTGAACTCCATCCAAATCTTATGCAAGCGCTCCACAGGCACCTTACCCTACCAAGGTATCGGTGATCCCTAACTGTGACCGGTTATGTTCGGTTTAGCCGGAGGCGAAAATCAAGAGACAAGAACAGACGGACAAGGGTCGATAAGCCGGATTTCACTAATACCGTGCTTAAGCACCCCAATCCATGTTGTGTCTGATTACTATAGCTTCAATAGTCAAGCTCGGCATAAAAGATTGAATACGGATTTCCCTAATTTACACGAACCTATCTCTGTTCCTAACAAACTTATACTTTGCATATACAAACACTTAGGTTAGAATCGAACAGTTCCGACCCTTGCTTAACTCGTGATAACAAGAACTTAAAACGCTCCATCTCCCTGCGGACGACCCGTACTCATCACGGCTAGCTACACGCGACGCCATCTTGATTGCGGTTAACTTTAGAACTAGATACGACACGTGAAACCTCTGACAATCATGACGCCAAGCCTTTAGTGATGATATTCTATCCAAACTTGAGACCAGAACCCCAAAACATAAACTTTGAATTTTCGCGATGTCGGTTTTGACAGATTGTGATGTTTAAATAGAATCTGCTATGACTCGAGAGCTCCATAAACAAAGTTGCTAATACAGTGAGGTATGCAGGCTACCAAGAATTTACCCCATAGACCCGAGAACCCAACTCCCTATTGTGGCCGCGGAAATATTCATCCTGGCTGCAAGTTGCGGCCTGGCCTTGAAGTCTTAGGCTGTTGTTTGGTTCATGGCTCCAGTATCTGATATCTAGACCTACCCTATATGCAAAATCTCCTAATTTGACCTAGGGTAGAATCTGGGAGTGTTTCTCCATGTTGCTGATTTCGAGTTTCCGATTTATGAAAACTTGGTTTTGGTATTTGAGTTTTGGCACGGTCGTTGGATGTTCATACGTCAACGCTGATGGTTATTTGATTGTTCTTTCATGCATGGGCTATAGGTTCTAACCTACGAGCACTTCGCGTGCCATATCGGTTTTCGGAGTTGGTTTTGATATCGTTACGATGTGATTTGATTGTAGGTATCTTCGCGTGGACTTCCGAGACAACAAAGGAGAACAAGAAGTTCATCGACTTCGGCTAAAGCAAGGATTAACAGGTGAGTAGATCTATATCTAGGGGTAAGTCGGGTGGATGGCGTATAGCACCCCTACAACTATAGTAATGGAGAATCAATATATAGAATATATTTTGGAGAAACCTATGCTATGAACATACGGATATGATCAAAAGATTTAGTATGATATGACATGATGAAAAGATGACATGAGTGGATATGTTAATATGAGGATGTGAGGCGGTATATATATGAAGAAACGATATGACATAAGTTGATATGCTGACTTGAGGACGCAAGGAAAAATACATATTTATATTCATATGCTAAGACATGATATGAGATTGAGTTATATATATAAATGAGAACAAACGATGATACAATGTACGAGACCATAGATCTATACCCTTGTTAATGTATAGGACGATAGATCCTTAATCTATTTGATGACACCGTATGATGGATTATCGTACGTGATGATATACTGGATGATTGATCTGCACTCTCGACTCGAGGATGATGTATGATGATTATACCACATCTAATACTATGAGGCTGGATCGCCGACTTAAGGATTTCACTTGAACCATACTTGTTTCCAAAACCGACGAATCGTATGCACTTTTAAACGATGACCTCAATGGACGCTACGGATTTTCAAATGGTGTCTTTTTCTCAAAAACACCGTATCCCCATTTTCAAAACTACGATTCGTATTATTAAAACTATAGCCGTATGGATTCAGGTGTAGTTACATACCTTATACCGTTCATGCTTATGTTGTATTATTCCTCGTGACATACGTACTATGATCCCATCACTTACCTTTATATGCAGCGTCTACTAGTACACCTGCATTATTGCCGATGATGTGCATGTTACACATACACAGATTTGCTAGCTCACACATTCATCATCGGTAATTGCCATGCCACTTGCACAGTAGAACTGTTATATCACCGTATTGCTCTTGCACTGTTAAATTACGATTCACTGTTCGGTACTTATTACACAACATGCTTATATAATAGCACTTGAGATATTTACAGTACTGTTCAGTGCATTGCATTTACTGTACCTTTAGGGTTACATGCATTGAGATGTTGTTTTCATAAGATCTCTGGATTTGAGAACCGCTGGTATATTTTAACAAGTATTATGATTGTTTTAAAAACGCGATTTCTCGTTATGTGATTTGTGGCGCCCACCATGAGTTTCTCGGTTCTGAGCCATATGTATACCCGATTCGAGGAGTGAGGAGGAACCGTCTGCGAGTACATGGTGGGCCCGTTAATGTATCCCGGGGCAAGAAGATCATATAGAACGGCGATAAGCCTGGCAGGGGATGCACTACCTACCGGCGATAGTTTGGGCTCGTCGGATATCCGAAGGATACCGACCAGAGTCATGAGATCAGATGGATAAGAAGGTCGATCCGAGAATGCAGTGCCTGAGATATGAAGATTTACGTGTCGATATTAGACACGGGTTTTATGATATTTTCAAGTGTCGATGTTAGACACTCAAGTTTCATGATGATGGATGTTTCCCCTAATCAGAGCAAAGATCTGTTTGAATTTCAAAATTCAAAAATTGAAGCAACGCTTCAGATTCCTTGCGCTGCGCGCAGCGCGCCATGTGTCAAAAGCAGACACGCCAGCGCAAAGAGCGTTGCGCCTAAGGCAGCGCACCCTGTCACGCCCCGCTTCCCAGTGTACGGCAAAGTGGACGCGACAAGGCCCGCTACGTATGTACTCAGAAGTACATACGCTAAGCATAACTAAGCAATATAAATACACAAGAGACAAGAGTATAAAAGAACAGCAACTTTTATTAATAACATTCTTTGTACAATATATGAAAGGAAATACAACTGAAATAAAAGATGCCTAAACAGTGGCATAACAGGAAACGAAAAGTACAGAAAGGAAAAGTGTATAATGAAACTACAGTGCAGGGTCTTCAGTAAACTGCTCCAAGTCTTCTTGCGATGGCTCAATTTCTGCCGGGTCCAAACCACCTGACGACATTCAAAGAAGAAAGAAATAGAATGTCGTCAGCGAACAGGTCGCTCGGTAAGTCCCAAAGAAGAATGAAGAATGAGAGTGACAGAGTATAGTATTTTCTAAAGTATTGTATTGTAGAATATTATGAAATATTGTTTAACTATATTGTTTGTAGCTTGGTACAGAAAGCTGCCAGTATATACGAAGGGAGTCTCTATATGCCAGAGACTAAGGGCACGTATAGTACAAGGAACCGTTTATGCCACGGTACAACAGCAACGGAATATAGGTTAGGTGTCTTAATCTGACCACCTCATTCCACTTTTAACATCTTCCGTACCAATCTACCCCTTTAAACCCCGTGATGTCATATTTGTATTGTTATCTTGTAAACTTGTAATGATTGCTTGATTGACTTTGATTGACTGATTGACTGATTGACTGACCGAAACCATGATATCAGGAAACGGTTATAACCATAGAGTCATGTAAATGGAATACTGGGAATCATGTAAAAGGAATATCCATGGTTCGGTTCGGTCAAGTTACATAGATTGTTAACTGGAATCTGGAATTCATGTATTCATCTTGAGTTGGAATATAAAAGAATATAGATTGACTTGAAACATATTCAAGTTTTGTAGCTTGGTACAGAAGGATGCCAGTGTATACGAGAGGAGTCTCTATATGCCAGAGACTAAGGGCACGTATAGTACAAGGAACCGTTTATGCCACGGTACAACAGCAACTGGATTCATGTTAGGTGTATTAAATCTGACCACCTCGTGCCACCTTTAACACCTTCCGTACCAATCTACCCCTTAAACCCCGCGAAGTCTTATTTGTATTGTTATCTTGTAAATTGTAGTAATTGTAGATTGATTGACTGACTGACCGAAACCATGATATCAGGAAACGGTTGTAACCGTAGAGTCATGTAAATGGAATACTGAGAATCATGTAAAAAGAATATATCCATGGTTCGGTTCAGCCAAATTGTATAAATTGATAATTGTATTCATGGATTCATGTGTTCATTTTGAATTGGAATCTTGTAGATTATATGACTTGAATCAGATTCAAGTCAAATTAATCAGACTCAAACCCGAGTCAGACAATCAGAATTATGAATCGTGGTCTTATAATTGTTAGGGTCCTTAGGGTAATTTATAAACTTGAGGGGGTTTTATGTAAAAATATTTTTGTATAGTTTTCAAAATATAACTCAAGTATTTAATTATCGTCTTTAAGTACATACAACAATTTAATGATCAAGATAAATATGTATACATATTCGAATAGCATGAAATGAGTCAAGTATATTATTCGAGTAACTACCATAAACAATGCTGTAAAGAAATATTATGTACGACTAATTAATCAAGTGGAACGAATGCGAAATATAAACAGAAATATGGCTCTAAATGTTTTGCATGCGTGAGTTCCAGTTTTACCTAAATATGACTACCGGTTTGAGAGATATATATGTTTTCGTATCGTCGCGCAAAACAGATCAGAATCTATTCGGCACCGTCACATATTTTTAAAACGCAGTTTGAGTTAATTTGTATCAGGTTTCAGGTTACGAAAATTATTAGAAAATTGTAGGTATTTCGATGTACTTATCGAAAACACCAAGATTCACATGATTTGGATTTCTGAAGCTCTAGTTATGATCATTTTAATATCAGCATTTAAAACAGAAATTCAGATTTCTGGACAGCAACTATATATTCTATTGCAAAGCCTATATCAGGTTGTTTCATGCATTCCTAAGTAATATAATATACAGAAAATTATAGTTCTATCAATGGTGCATCTACACATCTAAATTTTGTCACAAACGGACATCGGGTGTTCGAGTTATGTCCAATTTAAAAACAATATGCGAATCAGGACAGATTCTGTCCAGATCCGTCACTTAATATTGTAATGCAGTTTTCTTTATCTTAGGTAGGTTTTCAGTAAAACTATAAAACTAATAAAATCTATATCATTCGATGTAGATATCAAAAACATCTGAGTTTGCTCAATTTGGATACCGGTATACTAAGTTATGTGTCCTAGAAATTGACCGATAGCTGCAGTTTTCTGTTTTACGATCAGTGAATAAATACGATGTAATTCACAAACCGTTATGTGGATCGATCTAAAATTTTTACAGCATGTATAAAATAATATAATCTATCATATGTAAATTCCATGAAATTTTCAGAAGTAAAAATTAATGTCTAAAAATTATTTTAAACCTAAAGGTATTGATGTGTATACTAAAATCGGCAAAAAGATTAACTAGTATTTTTATGCAAGCTTTATCCTTTCTTTTAATAACCAAACCGATTCCATGAGATATCGTAGATATATTATGGATTGAAATCTATGTTCTCACAACTTGTAATAAACATTCATAATCATGAAGAAAGAATTAAAAATACTTTAATTTGAACAAGAGATAATAAGATATTATTAAACCATATAGAATCATATATATCTAAACTTATGTATATGTATATGTATATGTTTATGTGTATCTTCTCTTATGGATCATGATATGAAAAGAATAGGGGATTCACGATGCATGACAAGAGGAAAATAAGAGGTGGGGGGAAAGGAGAGAGAAGGGACTTACATGCACAAGCCGATATTGTCACCGGGCTTGTCTATCCGCCGATAGCCTCGCGTTACTAGCGAGACCTTCTTGAAGACTTCTTCATGTTCTTCTTCTTGTCATCTTGGTGAAGAGGAAGAAGTGAGAAATAGAAAAATATGAGGAAGGAAAAGATAGAGGAGGACAAATAAAGATGTTGTAATGGTGAATAATAATATATGCATTTAACATGAGAATTAAAAGAGAAATGAAAGGTCACCATTCATTTTGGAAATGAAAGGTCTCATTTGTAGGTTATGGGAAGAATAAAAAATGATAAAAAATAATTGCAAGAATAGGGATTTGAACATGTGACTTATGGAATAACAATGCAAGGACTTAACCAATGAGCTATAAGGTTGTTCATGCATATATTTAACTAGAATTAAATATATGATGTTGCTTAAAAAGAAAATGGGCTTTTTAGATGGGCTGTAGAGAATTAGAATAATGGATTTGGGTTAAATATTTATGAAAGGAAAAATAAGAATGAGAGGTTAAAAACTTAAATATAAGAAAAAAGAATTTGTACCTAGAAAAAAATACATAATAGATTGAGGAATAAAATAATAATAAATTTAATAGAAAAAAGGAAAATACCAAGTACAAATAAATACGGTATATTATTGAAGAGGGATAATACAAATGTATAAAGATTTTGGGGTCATTACATTCTACCCTCCTTAAAAATAATTTCGTCCTCGAAATTTGTAAAAGGAAAGTGTAACAGTTTCAAAACAAATTGGTGATTGTGAGTGAAAGAATAGGGTTAGGATAGATTCAACGGATGATAAGATTCAAGGAATATGAAATGGTAAGATTCAAGGAACATGATTGTAAAGAATGTTTTAGTTGCTGTTTCTTGTGTTATATTGCTTAGGTTGTTCACGCAGACCAGAACTGCATGACAGGGATTCATACAGCTCTGACCTGCATGGGCCACCAACAAAACCTGTCACGCCCCGCTTCCTAGTGTACGGCGAAGTGGACGCGACAAGGCCCGCTACGTATGTACTCAGAAGTACATACGCTAAGCGTAACTAAGCAATATAAATACACAAGAGACAAGAGTATAAAAGAACGGCAACTTTTATTAATAACATTCTTTGTACAATATATGAAAGGAAATACAACTGAAATAAAAGATGCCTAAACAGTGGCATAACAGGAAACGAAAAGTACAGAAAGGAAAAGTGTACAATGAAACTACAGTGCAGGGTCTTCAGTAAACTGCTCCAAGTCTTCTTGCGATGGCTCAATCTCTGCCGGGTCCAAACCACCTGACGACATTCAAAGAAGAAAGAAATAGAATGTCGTCAGCGAACAGGTCGCTCGGTAAGTCCCAAAGAAGAATGAAGAATGAGAGTGACAGAGTATAGTATTTTCTAAAGTATTGTATTGTAGAATATTATGAAATATTGTTTAACTATATTGTTTGTAGCTTGGTACAGAAAGCTGCCAGTGTATACGAGGGGAGTCTCTATATGCCAGAGACTAAGGGCACGTATAGTACAAGGAACCGTTTATGCCACGGTACAACAGCAACGGAATATAGGTTAGGTGTCTTAATCTGACCACCTCATTCCACTTTTAACATCTTCCGTACCATTCTACCCCTTTAAACCCCGTGATGTCATATTTGTATTGTTATCTTGTAAACTTGTAATGATTGCTTGATTGACTTTGATTGACTGATTGACTGATTGACTGATTGACTGACCGAAACCATGATATCAGGAAACAGTTATAACCATAGAGTCATGTAAATGGAATACTGGGAATCATGTAAAAGGAATATCCATGGTTCGGTTTGGTCAAGTTATATAGATTGTTAACTGGAATCTGGAATTCATGTATTCATCTTGAGTTGGAATATAAAAGAATATAGATTGACTTGAAACATATTCAAGTTTTGTAGCTTGGTACAGAAGGATGCCAGTGTATACGAGAGGAGTCTCTATATGCCAGAGACTAAGGGCACGTATAGTACAAGGAACCGTTTATGCCACGGTACAACAGCAACTGGATTCATGTTAGGTGTATTAAATCTGACCACCTCGTGCCACCTTTAACACCTTCCGTACCAATCTACCCCTTAAACCCCGCGAAGTCTTATTTGTATTGTTATCTTGTAAATTGTAGTAATTGTAGATTGATTGACTGACTGACCGAAACCATGATATCAGGAAACGGTTGTAACCGTAGAGTCATGTAAATGGAATACTGAGAATCATGTAAAAGGAATATATCCATGGTTCGGTTCAGCCAAATTGTATAAATTGATAATTGTATTCATGGATTCATGTGTTCATTTTGAATTGGAATCTTGTAGATTATAGGTTGACTTGAATCAGATTCAAGTCAAATTAATCAGACTCAAACCCGAGTCAGACAATCAGAATTATGAATCGTGGTCTTATAATTGTTAGGGTCCTTAGGGTAATTTATAAACTTGAGGGGGTTTTATGTAAAAATATTTTTGTATAGTTTTCAAAATATAACTCAAGTATTTAATTATCGTCTTTAAGTACATACAACAATTTAATGATCAAGATAAATATGTATACATATTCGAATAGCATGAAATGAGTCAAGTATATTATTCGAGTAACTACCATAAACAATGCTGTAAAGAAATATTATGTACGACTAATTAATCAAGTGGAACGAATGCGAAATATAAACAGAAATATGGCTCTAAATTTTTTGCATGCGTGAGTTCCAGTTTTACCTAAATATGACTACCGGTTTGAGAGATATATATGTTTTCGTATCGTCGCGCAAAACAGATCAGAATCTATTCGGCACCGTCACATATTTTTAAAACGCAGTTTGAGTTAATTTGTATCAGGTTTCAGGTTACGAAAATTATTAGAAAATTGTAGGTATTTCGATGTACTTATCGAAAACACCAAGATTCACATGATTTGGATTTCTGAAGCTCTAGTTATGATCATTTTAATATCAGCATTTAAAACAGAAATTCAGATTTATGGACAGCAACTATATATTCTATTGCAAAGCCTATATCAGGTTGTTTCATGCATTCCTAAGTAATATAATATACATAAAATTATAGTTCTATCAATGGTGCATCTACACATCTAAATTTTGTCACAAACGGACATCGGGTGTTCGAGTTATGTCCAATTTAAAAACAATGTGCGAATCAGGACAGATTCTGTCCAGATCCGTCACTTAATATTGTAATGCAGTTTTCTTTATCTTAGGTAGGTTTTCAGTAAAACTATAAAACTAATAAAATCTATATCATTCGATGTAGATATCAAAAACATCTGAGTTTGCTCAATTTGGATACCGGTATACCAAGTTATGTGTCCTAGAAATTGACCGATAGCTGCAGTTTTCTGTTTTACGATCAGTGAATAAATACGATGTAATTCACAAACCGTTATGTGGATCGATCTAAAATTTTTACAGCATGTATAAAATAATATAATCTATCATATGTAAATTCCATGAAATTTTCAGAAGTAAAAATTAATGTCTAAAAATTATTTTAAACCTAAAGGTATTGATGTGTATACTAAAATCGGCAAAAAGATTAACTAGTATTTTTATGCAATCTTTATCCTTTCTTTTAATAACCAAACCGATTCCATGAGATATCGTAGATATATTATGGATTGAAATCTATGTTCTCACAACTTGTAATAAACATTCATAATCATGAAGAAAGAATTAAAAATACTTTAATTTGAACAAGAGATAATAAGATATTATTAAACCATATAGAATCATATATATCTAAACTTATGTATATGTATATGTATATGTTTATGTGTATCTTCTCTTATGGATCATGATATGAAAAGAATAGGGGATTCACGATGCATGACAAGAGGAAAATAAGAGGTGGGGGGAAAGGAGAGAGAAGGGACTTACATGCACAAGCCGGTATTGTCACCGGGCTTGTCTATCCGCCGATAGCCTCGCGTTACTAACGAGACCTTCTTGAAGACTTCTTCATGTTCTTCTTCTTGTCATCTTGGTGAAGAGGAAGAAGTGAGAGATAGAAAAATATGAGGAAGGAAAAGATAGAGGAGGACAAATAAAGATGTTGTAATGGTGAATAATAATATATGCATTTAACATGAGAATTAAAAGAGAAATGAAATGTCACCATTCATTTTGGAAATGAAAGGTCTCATTTGTAGGTTATGGGAAGACTAAAAAATGATAAAAAATAATTGCAAGAATGGGGATTTAAACATGTGACTTATGGAATAACAATGCAAGGACTTAACCAATGAGCTATAAGGTTGTTCATGCATATATTTAACTAGAATTAAATATATGATGTTGCTTAAAAAGAAAATGGGCTTTTTAGATGGGCTGTAGAGAATTAGAATAATGGATTTGGGTTAAATATTTATGAAAGGAAAAATAAGAATGAGAGGTTAAAAACTTAAATATAAGAAAAAAGAATTTGTACCTAGAAAAAAATACATAATAGATTGAGGAATAAAATAATAATAAATTTAATAGAAAAAAGGAAAATACCAAGTACAAATAAATACGGTATATTATTGAAGAGGGATAATACAAATGTATAAAGATTTTGGGGTCATTACACACCCCCAATCAGAGCAAGGCGCTGTTTTAAAATTCAAATTTTAAAGGAAGCAACGCTTCAGATAACTTGCGCTCTGCGCTGCGCGCCACGTGTCAAGCACAGGCGCGCTAGCACAGTTGTGCTGCGCACCACGTGTCAAGCGCTGGCGCCAATTGCGCCAGCACTGGAATTTAAATAATAAATTATTTAATTAATCAGAATTAAAATTCTAGAAAGATCTTATTAAAATAAGAAGATTGTCTTCTAAAAAACAGAGCCCTTAGGATCAAAGATCCAACAGTGGGGAAATATCCCAAGATCAATCAGAGAAAGATCTCTGTAACTAACTTAACAAACCAATTAGCCCTATATAAAGGCTCCTAGACTCCAAGTCTCACATATAGATATACAGAAGAGAGAGAATCCTCTAAAAACTTTGAGAAAAAACTCAAAGAGAGAAAAGGCAAGCCTTTGAAGAAAGAAGATCATCTTCTTCATCTTTGAAGGTAAAAGAATTTGATTCTTGAAGAACAGAGATGAAAATACCTCATTAAAAAAGAAGAATTTCTTCTAAAAAGATCAAAGATCTAAGAACAAGATCAAGATCTTCAATAAAAAAGAAAAATATCAAAAAAGATCCAATCATAAAAGATAAAAGAAGTAATTTACTTCATCCCTAGATCTTTTGATCTATATAAAGGCACAGCCTTTTGATGAACCATTGGTTCTTGATCTTGAGGTAGAACCTCTTTTGAGAATAAGAAAAACATGTTTCTTTGATCTGGATTGGATCAAGATATGCTCTGCGCTATTGTACAGTGCCTTGCACTTTTGAAATGCGCCTTTGCGCTCCTTGGATTAGCGCACTGCGCCAGAGAGTGCCACGTGTCAATCACAGAACAATCTGCGCTTTGCGCTCCTAAAAACAGAGCACTACGCTCTTGGCACGGCGCACTGCACCAGAGCGCGCCACGTGTCAGCAGCGCACTAGCGCAGTGCACTGATGCAGCGCACTGCGCTAACAGACTTGCGCTTAGCAGAGCACGACACGTGTCACATCCACATGCGCTAGCGTCTTGCACTCTTTAATTGGCGCAAAGCGCCTGACAAGCCACGTGGCACACTGTCAGACCACTAAAATGCTATGCATTATTTAAAAAGGGCAGAGCCCAAGTAAAGTCTATCAGACCAATTTAAATGCTATGCATTATTAAAAAAAGGAAGAGCCCAAGCAAAGGCCTAACAGGCCAAATCTAAATGCTATGTATTTAATTACAGAGCCCAATGCTATGCATTATAAAAGGGCAGAGCCCAACTAAAAGCCTAATAGGCAGAACATGAACAAACGTTAAACATTTTCAACTGGACTTAGCCCAATTCTGGCCATAAGTCCTCAATATAAGTTGAACTGAGCACAACTGCTCTCCCAATCAATTTACACCCGGTTCGAGGGTACATCTCTTTACTCCTCTAATATCTGTCGTTGTAATCCCTCAATGTCGTCAGAGAGGTGATGGGTCCCGACAACCACACACTGCTACGGACTGTGGGGTCCTTAAACTCATGGACCATGACATCCTTAACCTCGACCGTGATGTCTTAAAACTAATACCGGACTATGATGTCCTTAACCTTGACCGTGATGTCTTAAAACTAATATCGGATTGTGAGGTCCTTAAGCTCATGGACTATGATGTCCTTAACCTCGACCGTGATGTCTTAAAACTAACACCGGACTGTGGAGTCCTTAAATCCACGGACTATGATGTCCTTAACCTTGACCGCAACGTCTTAAAACTAACATTGGACCGCAATGTCCTTAAACTACTTATCGATCGCAATGTCACTAAACTAAACAATAGAGCCCCCAATTGCTCTCTTGTCAGATCTAAACGATCCCGTTAAGTTGATTTTAGTCTAAAATTAGACTAACGTGTCCTTAACGAACGTTTAAGTCAATCTTTGCCTCAAATAAGGCTAACGTATCCTTAAACACACACCCCAAATCCAAATCTAAGAAAGAGACGGATTTGGACTAATCCACGTCCTACGGGCGACGGTATAACTTAGTCTCCGTATACAATCCACGGGCAACCGAACACAAAACAAACACACACGACACGAAGTGACCATATGGAGAAGGAGAAAGTTGTTACCGCGATGCGGTAGCGTGATTAACTGCAGGGGCTTGCGCCTGCAGGGAAGAGCGTCCCCATAATCAAAAAACCCCTCGAACGAGGGAGAATCTGACGAAGTCTGCTATATCGGACGCATCCGTTTAAACCTTCGATACACGGTGCCATAAATCAACTTGGCATCTTCGGAGAGGTGGACGGATAGCACCAATTAGTATCTGCCCCGAATTTCAGGCAAGATCCGCCGCCAAGGAGTTACGTCCCGAGCCTCCTCACGACCCTTACCCCCATGAGGAAATGTCGGTCACCTCTCCTATCCACGAGCATGACCGACCCCACCATGGTCGGCGGGAACGCACAGAAGGGGTCCGTCCCGGCGACTCAAGGGCTACCCCATCCCGGGACCTGAGGCACCTTATCAAAAGAAACCGGGGCCGCTCCTAGACGCAGTCCACCCGCAACGGGGCCCGAGAATCCTAAGGCGCCGATTCCTCAAGGTACCACGGTCGGCTCGACGCCCTCGAGAAGAAGATCGAGGGCATGCGCCGAGAATCTTACTTCTCGAGCGACGGGACTAAGTATGCCTCCGCCTCGCTCACGAAGCTATTCACCGAGGAACTGCTCGCCGTGCGCGTCTCCTCGCGTAATAAGCCCCCGAAGGTCTCTCTGTTCGACGGGAAAATCGACCCGAAGGACCACTTGGACGCTTTCACCGGCGGGAATGAGCTTCCAAGATCACTCCGACGCCGCCCAGTGCAAGGCCTTCCCGGCCACCCTCATCCGCGCGGGTCAGGACTGGTTCCATGGGCTCGAGCCCCGCTTAATTTCAACCTTCGACGAGCTGGCCACCCAGTTCCTCGGCCATTTCGTGGGGAACCGTCGACAGAAGTGCACGGTCGACTACCTCTTCACGGTTAAAAGCGGGGACAAGGAAACGTTCAAGGCCTATATTACCCGCTTCTACAACGCCCTCCTCAAGGTGCCTGAGCACCGGGACGAGACCGTCATAACGGCACTCAGATCTGGTCTGAGGCATAAAGAATAATTGCGCTCCTTCGCGCTGGCTCAACCTAAGACCATGACCGAAGTCAAGGCGTAGACCGAGCGCGAGGTCCAGCTGGAATCCGAAGTGAATGCCAACCTTCCCCGGGCGGATCGGCCCGACCAGAAGAAAACGACTCGGGAGGACAGGCCGGAGCGTCAGCAGCCCTACCACCCGAAGTTCCAGGAGTATACCCCCCTCAACGTCTCCCTCGCGGTGTTGCGGGAGGAGGCCCAGAATAAGGGGTTCTTCAAGTTCCCCCCGGTCCCACATCAGGCCGTTAAGCGAACCAGGGGCCCCTACTACGCCTTCCACCACGTACTGGGCCACGCCACGGAGGACTGCAAACAACTGAGAGACTACATTGAGGAGCTCATCCGGTCTGGGCACCTCGCCAGCTACCTAAGGGACAAACGACAGACCGACCACGAGCAAGAGCAGCCTCGCCCTCCCACCGACCTTACCATCGGCCAGATCATGCTTGTTTCAGCAGACTGCCAGCCCGGGGCTCAGGGAGCCCCATGCCCTATGCCAACCACGGGGGCCGACAGCCCTTCAGGGAGCTCGGCCCAAGCCGACCAAGTCATCCTTTAACCTATACCTGTTCTTTTTCTTTCTTTTTTCTAAAAGCAATGTAAATTCTTCCTAGGATCTACTGTTGACTAAATAAAGATCAATGGAACATTGCGAAAAAGAAAGGAAATCTTTGTTCATTCAAAGGGTATTATGGGCTCCTCAGCCATACATGCATAAAAAAGGGGGGAAGTTACAATAGCGGGGGTAAGGGGTGCAGCGACCACTGCTCGTGGTACTCGGCGAAGATCTCCGCCAACCGGGGCCGCGCGAGTTCCAGCCTCTGTTCCTGGTTCCCCCCGCAAGCGTCGACCCCGAGCCTCAGCTCGTAGCATTCCCGGACGAGCGCCTCCGAGCGCGCCAGCCGGTTTGCGGAGATCAAGCCGAAGTGCCTCAAGGACCGCAGCTTGCCTACGGCCTCATCGAAGAGCTGCTCCGACAGGGGGTTGTAAAGCCCCGGCGATGCCCTCCAGATGGAGTACATCAGTAGCTGCAGCAGGGAGGAGCGCCTAGGGAGCAGCCGACCGAAGTGCTCCTCAATGCGAGCAACCACCAACTGCACCGTGTCCTCGGTGCGGTCGCGGTCATAAAGGTACACATCTGCAGAACTGATGATTTAGGGGATAGTGAATGGGAAATCCTCCATTTTTGATGGCCTGTCTGCGAAAGGGGAAGAACCAGTACTCCTTATATAGCCCGTTGTGCAGCCCAACGGCCGCCATGCGGCGTCCATCGAACATCGCCTGGTCGAAACGAAGCGACGCGCCACGTGGCGTCCATCGAACGTTACTCGGTGGAAACGAAACGACGTGCCCCTATCGCTTCGTCTCCCCCGGCATTCAATGCACTAGATGCACGCGCCGTTGCCCCGACCATTCCCATTCCCCGCACCTACAGTCGAACGACCAAGCTGCACCTCGTCAAAGATTCAACTCAGCAGCCGCCCTGCTCAAACATCCCCGGCCGGCAGCTCCCCTGCCACAACGCCGAGGATCAAAAAGTCCTCCCAGAGGCATCCCAGAGTCAGTCGAGGCCCGAGGTTCCCTCGCTCGGCTATCCCCCGCGGGCAGCTTCCCTGCCACAACGCCGGGGATCAAAAAAAGCCCTCCCAGAGGCAGTCGAGGCCCGAGGTTCCCTCGCTCGGCTATCCCCCGCGGGCAGCTTCCCTGCCACAACGCCGGGGATCAATAAGCCCTCCCAGAGGCAGCCAAGCCCGAGATTCCCTCGCTCGGCTATCCCCCGCGGGAAGCTTTCCTGCCACGACGCCGGGGATCAAAAAAAGCCCTCCCAGAGGCAGTCGAGGCCCGAGGTTTCCTCGCTCGGCTATCGCCCGCGGGCAGCTTCCCTGCCACAACGCCAGGGATCAAAATGCCCTCCCAGAGGCAGTCGAGGCCAGAGGTTCCCTCACTCGGCTATCTTTCAGGACAAAAGCCCTCGCCACGAGGCACCGGGCAGTAACCCTGCCCGGCCAAGGGTCCTTGGTGGGCTTCCTACAGCCTTATAACTTTCCTCGTGCTAAGGGCCAAAGTCCTCCCAGAGGCAGTCGGGTCCTTGCCCGGCTATTCCCGGCTGGTAGCTTCCTACTACAACCGACAGGGATCAAAGTCCTCGCCAAGAGGCACTGGGCAGTAACCCTGCTCGATCCAAGTCCTGAAGGATCTAAAAGCCCTCCCAGAGGCAGCCGAGCTCGAGGTCCTCTCGCTCGGCTATCCCCGGCGGGCAGCTCCCTGCCACACGCCAGGGATCAAAATTTCCTCCCGAAGGCTGGTAGTCGCCTACCCACAACTCTAAAGAGCCAAGCCCTCCAAAAAGACGACCGAGTAGCTACCCTGCCCGGTCACCCCCAGATGACGGCAGATACTCTAAATCAGAAACAGATGTCAAGTCTGTCCAAGCCTAAACGATCCCCCTCTCGACCTCGGGGCCCAAGGAGATACCTCTACGGAGACGCTCGTCGGCAAACAACTGCAGTCAGCTCAACGGATGATCGTTAGACAGAGGGCCAACCTGACATGAAAGCACAACGGCGCAAGTAAAAATATCCCAAGCGAGTATTCTTCACAAACAGATGGCAGAAAGGAAAAATTTATCACAGCCGAAGAAGGAAAACTTTATTACTACTGCCAAAGATAAGTTTTTACAGAAGGTATTTTCTGGCTCCTCAGCCTTACAAAATTCAAAAGAAAAAAATGAAGATAGGAGAGCGGTGGCTCTACACCTCGGGCCCGGGCATGACCTCGAGGTCCTCAACCTCCACCACTGGGGGCGCTGGGTCCTCGGCCCCCACCTCGTCGGGAGCCTCTCCCCCTTACTCGTCGGCGCCCATGAAGGGGAACTCGGCCCGGAGATCCGTGTCGTCGAATTCCGGCATCTTAGACTTCACGGCATCAAGGGCGTCATGCCAGATGCGGGTCGTGGACACGGCCAGGTCGTCATAAAAATCCTTCGAGCTCTTCTAGCTCGCCACGGCCTTCGATCCAGCCGACTTGAAGGCCTCAGCTGATGCCCCCAGCTCCTTCCGGAGGGTCTTCACCGTCTTCTTCAGGTTGCCGGCGAGCACCTGGGAGTCCCCGAGCTTGCCTTTGGAGATCGCGGCAGCCTCGCGATGCCGGGCGACCTCCCTTTTCCCGGCTGCCACCTCGCCCTCCAGGGCGGCGATCCTCGCCGACATCGCCTCCTGCTCTCGCCTGGAGCTTTCTTGCAACGCGGCGAGCTGGCCCGTGGCCTCTACCACCGGGGCTACCACCTCGGTCTCCATGCGGAGGGCGAGGGCCACGTGCTAGAGAGTCTGGGAAGGCGCAAAAAGAAGAAGATCAGAAACATGAAGGAAAACACTAAATCTCACCGCGCAATGGGGGCATACCTACACGGCTTCCTGGGCGATCGACGCCATCTGAGCTTTGAGGGTCCTCCAAGGAACCCGACCCCCGGTCGAGGTCTCTATCTCGTGGAGGAGGCTATCCGCGACTGACAGCCCGGACGGCACCGCGAACCGGAGCCCCTTCCTCCACCACGGTCGGCGGGGACCGGCCCCGGGAAGGTCTCCGGGAACTCCTCTTGAGAGGCTCCGAAAGGGAGCCGATCTCCTCTTCCGAGGCCGTGTCCTCTACAATCAGGGCCCGCTTCCGACTCGACGCTCTGCTAGGGCCCGAGGCGGGACCCACCGCCGAACGTCCCCGGGGAACCGCTACCGGGGCAGTGGGAGCGGGGGAAGGTTGTGCCTGGGAAAAGCTGGCACCCCTGGCCCTGGCAGTCTGCCTCGGTTGGCGCATAGCATCTCGGAGAGTGCCGAAGTCTATAGATCCTACACAAAACAAACACCCAACTTATCAGCAACACGAGCAAAGCATAAACCTAGAAATCAAGCCTAACTTACCGACGAACTCGGCGGGGCTAAGCCCAGCCCAGCTCAAGACCCTTTCGGACAGTAGCACGTCATGTCTGGGGACGGGCTCCCATGACGCCACTCTTACCGCGGTGGGGTCGTTGGACAGGTTCCCCGGCAAACACTTCTCCCTCGACCATTTGGTGGGCACCGGCCAGTCCTTGCCCTCGGGAGGGGAAACGAAGAAAATTTTCTTTTTCCAATCATGGATGGAGGAGGGCAAGGCCATGACCCCGGTCCCGGCAGCGACCCCAGGCCGCTTCCTAAAAGTAAAGTAAACCCATCTTGGGTCGCCCGCTCGACCGCCAGGGTGACTCTTGAAAACAAGGGAGGAATCGAGAAGGGAAAGACTGAAAGGAACCGCCTACAGCCTCAGGCGGATCAGGAACCCAAGGAGAAGCCTCCACGCGTTCAGCACTAGCTGGCCAGGGGCCAAACCGAAGAAATTCAGAGTGGCGATGACCTCAAGAGAGAAGGGCAGGCGCATTCCGCCCCAAAATGCTTCCGAATATAGGGCAATCTCTCTGCCCCGTACCTGGTCTGCCCTCTCTCCCTCCTCGGCCAGACGGAGCGTGTAGCTCAGGGGAATGTGGAAGCGAGCTCGAGCGTTGGCGAGCTCGTTCTCATGCCTCACCCAGCACGAGGTGCTGGGGGCTACATCTGTAAGTCCGCGGCGGCGCCCCGGCCGTCGATCCGACGCCAGAAACGCGGAAACAAAAACTTTGCAAAACTTGCAACCGGCACCACCGCGCACTTTTCACCCGGATCGGGCCATTAACCTAGCAACTAGCAAATTAGAAAAGAGTAGAGAAGCTATACAAAGCGATCCGTGTCCTTCGGTCTTCGTCTCCACTCCGATCTCCCGCGGAATGTCCGTCCATCAACTCCTCGTCGGAAAGAGCACCACAAAGCCGGAATCTTTTACGGGCTCCCACTTCTTGACCGAGGCAACTCGGGCGTGAAGTTGGCTAGCCGACGCATCCAAGAGATGCTATAGAATAGTGTAGTAGCCATGTCTCTTTGGGGTATGTGAAGTTACCATGGAATGATGGAAGTGAGGAGAACTATGGAAGAATGATGGTGTATATAATTTTCAAGCATGAAAATCATATGAATTTCTTTCCCTCATCCAAAATGAAACCTCTCCCTCTCTCTCATGAATAGTGGCCGGCCCCTCACTCCATGGTGGAGAAAAAGGATGGAATTAAACAAGTGGAAAAAAAATTTAAAATGATAATGGTCATAACCATTTCATTTCTCATCAAATCAAACACAACCATCACATGAAAGCAAGTGATTGATTCAAAAGGAATCTCATGATGAGGAAGCTACATATATGCATCAAACCCCTCATCAAATAAGTTAATTACAAACTTGCAATTAACCCCCTCCATCAAGAAGTCCGGCCGTGAAGGAATAAAAGAAAACCGGCCGGAACGGAATGCAAACTGGCAACTTCAGAAAACTGATCCCGTAGTAAATTACAGGAAAACCCCGCTACTGCAAATACATGCCCGCATTTGTATTCCCTCTGAACACAAATGCAAAGAGACAAAACTACACTATCTAACACTAGGATCCGGCTTAAGCCAAAGCCGGCTAATAAAATCCATCCGATCACGATCTGTGCAATACCGCACGTATCTGATCGAACCCTGCCATATCTCCATACGGCCCCTACAGCGTTTCGCCCGAAACCTGAGTAACTGAGTGTGGTGGACTCTAAAGACTCGTCAATACTATGGCTGTGGATTTAACCACTAGCACGTCAGAGGTATAAGCCAATACGTGACGGGCTACCAGGTATTGACCAAAAGGGACGTCGATGAGCGAACTCATCCTGACACCCTACTGAGCCTGTCAGTGACAATATCCGTACAGTCCGGTCCGTTCGTCTATGAGCATCGCATAGCGGGCCTAGGGGTTGGTAAAAGTCAGACCCCCAATAGCGGTACAAGTCGTGTCGGAGTGAAGCCCAGAACACCCTGAGACTACTGGGATACCTACCAGCAAATCTCCTGCCTTGGCCAAGGACTTTTCATGTTCCGGCTCTCCTAAACACAGCGCGACCTCACCCCCAATACCGGGAGAGACGAACCCCTGCAGATCCGCTCACCGCCTCCATGTGGCTCGGAACTGTACCCAACTAAAACCTGTTTGCACGACTCCTTTGAGCCGTGGTAGGGTAGTAATCAAAGCACAGTGGGAACTCACACGAGACAAATGACGATCTCAGGTCGATGAACTAACCTGTACACATGTCACCAGGGAACTGCCATCTGACGTCAGGTATAATACCAACTAGCAGGTTCCCGGCGAGTCCTGTCTGGTGTACTCATAACCCAATGAGCACCTGTATACATCTTAGGTGAACCAACTGACACCAGTGGCTTGTGAGACCGGCCACCGCCCCTCGTCAGGGTCTCGACTGTATACACTAGTCTACTCTGGAGAATCGATGCCCTGTCTCGAAACTCCCACGACTAGGGACCTTTTAAGGATATGCTTATAGACTCCAGCTCTCACGTATATGATCGCCCTCATACTGCTGGTAGTCAAGCAAGAATCCTAGGGGCTCTATCGACGTGCAATAGTGACTCGTAAGGTCACCTAAAGCAGTGCACGATGATAAAGCTAAACCAGATAGCATACTATCATCTCGAGTAAGACTGTCCTACTGGGATAGGTCCTCCCCTCAATCATTGCAATCACGTGCCTGTGATCCAATAATTGACTCTGAGGGCACAATCTCCAACAATCTCCCACTTGCACTCAAGGCTAATTATTGCGATGTCGCATACTCACAGCCCGTGTGATACCGAACACCCAACTCCTCTACTAGTCAGTCTCACAAAGCTCGTTTGCGAAACTATTGTGTTCGAGGAATAGCCTCAGTGAGTGGATCCGCTCTGGTGTTTCTTTCTATGTCTCTCTTTATCTCAAGTTCGCGGAGAAAACCATCTCCCGAAATGAGCAATACCTGTCTTAGAATGTCTGGATGTCTGATGGGACCTAGCTCAAAAATGAACTCCAAATCCAAACTTCTTAGACTGTATCGTTAACTGAACTTAATCAGTATCCTGCGCCATCCTTCCCTCAGTATCCGCCTGGACCACATGTCCATAATACTGCCCCTCGTCAGAGGGAAAACTATAACTCTGACAGCCACTCTGCCATCCAGGTCACCTTGGAAGCCTGGAATGATAACTGTCTCCCGAAGGAGAATGCTGTTATCATATCCCTAGAACATCCACTTATGTTCTAAAACTGCTTCCGACTGTTTCCCCAGGATCGGATCAATATCAACTTATTGCATCTACTGCAAGAACAACATCTGGTGTGGTACTTGACATCTCATAATCAACTCAATTCCCTAAGCAAGTGATCTGCCAATCATGCGTATCCCTCTCCCCTTTAGTCTATAAGACACCTTTAGAGAGGGTGACTCCATCACCTGCAGGTATACTACCATGCTAGGAGTCGTCCATTCTAAATACTCATAGAATTTTGTCTAAGTACCCAGATTGGGAAACCACCCAAATCTAGATCTAAAACTATAGATCTAGTAACCAGAATGTCTGATATAATATCCAAGTCCTGTGTGGAGAAACCACTATGTGACGATCAAAGTATAACCGATCGTAGTATAGGAATATCACTTCCTACTCTGTGTATGTCATCAAATACCAGGATATCACACCCTACTACCTTCTCAACAGATCCATCCCCTATTCTGATGAAGTCAAACCTATGACTGTCACATCAGAAATAGATGATCTATCTCCGCTATATCTGCTCTAGTCTATAAATAGACATAAGCCTGATGTCCACCAATGCTTCCGCTGCTCCCACTGACTACGATAACCCTCTGGCAGAGTCATATAGACGTACACTTCTAAAGCTAGTTCAGAACGACGCTATACTCATCCTCCTGCCGGGTCTCACAGTCTGGAACAACAGCAATGGCAAGTCTGGGTAAACAAGAACCTCCCTGTCACCGTCCTTGAGCATACCGAAGTACCTTTCGAGCGCCTGAGGTTACCCACCATATCTGCGGAGTGGCCAATGGAATGTCAAACCAGATTGAATCTTTAGGCTCATATCAAATCTTCAGTAATCGTTTGCGGTTCTGGAATCACTTCCAGTTCTACCATACTCCCACTACTGTTTTCAGGAAAAATCCATTTTTAATTAAAACTGTGGCGAGTTAAGAACAATATCACTATTGATCTTCCAGATGGTAGAAAGTCAACCCTCGTCATAGCCCGGGTCAACCCACAAACAACCATTACAGAAACGTACCTTGAGTTATCCGGAGTCTGGTTTTAAGCATAAGCCGGACAACTCCCTGTATCTTAACAATGTCAAGATATGAACTATTCTATATCCAATATAGAAACAGAGGCACTGATTTAATTGAACCAGATTCAAATCATGCAGCTGTCTCCAGTGCATATCAAGTAAATGGAAGGAGGCCGATCAGCGTTACTTAACTTAGGAATACTTCCAATTATGAGTAACCTGAAAGAGAAGCAAGTTCTCTTAAACATTACTATCAACTGAATACCATACATAAGTATCTACATCTTCGATCACCTTGAAGAATCCCGATACTTGCAGTACCTGGTTCTCTACTTTATTCTTATACCTATAACTCCTCAAAACTTAGACCTTGCATTTCTACGAAACACATGTCTAAGAACTAGAGAAGTCATAAGTAAACAGAATATAGTACGAGGACCTACCCCTTTGTCCTAATGGACACTGGACAACATACAATACTCTGTATAAGTCCCTTGAGTCTAATAACGCATTCACTGTGTGTCGTAAGTTGAAAACTGTACTATGGTTATGAAGATTACACCGCTGTTCAATGCTCCTTACCTAACCATCCACTGATATAGGTAAAAGTCATAGACATAATTTCAAAAGGTATATCTCACTCTATAAAAATAGACGTACAGATATATCAATTTAAAATTGGTGCATAACAACGGATGTTCAAAACCAAATATTTGCCGACCGGCAAACAACCCAGGTGACTTCCTCAAATATCACCAATTACAACGAATCCCGATATAATGAGGATGGTCACCTAATTCCCAATAACTTACTCCCACTCATCATCTGTAAAACCATACAGATGTGAGAATCAAACCTGGTAAATACATACCCTGGAGTAAGTGTCTAATTGGGAAATCAGTTTTCTTTTAACAGTACACAGTGAAACAGAAACATTGAAATGTTTCGATGGGGTATCCTGGTATTCCTAGTAATGCCTCTTCCATTATCCAGATTTACAACTGTAACCGTATAATTCTTTGCCATTTCACCAAATCTCTTTATATGTCTTTAGTCATTACCTTCTGTACACCCCTTTACGCCAAATGGTTTTCTTCCTTCCCTACCGTTCGGCACCAGCCTATAGTTTGGAAGAAGACTATCCAATAAGCATAATGGGTGTACTGTCCTAATTCTAGGAGCACTCGCAATGCGAGAGAAAGTGAAGATAAAAGACAACCTGAATGAACTTTATTCGTATTTGTCCTGAACCATGATCCATCCCCGAACTGGAACAAGTTCCTTTCGAGTTTGTATATAACCATACGATGGATTATCCAATAAACTGGGATCTTCGTAGTGATACGGAGTGTCCTGGAGAAATACAAAGGTGATTTAGGATTGGCGAAGAAATATTTGGTTTGGTCGTGATTATTAGTCGCAATTTACTTTGCCCTCTTACTAATCCCTTGCTTTGTCTTAACTTAATACCTTCTGTACACCATTTAGGCTAATTGGCTTTCTTCATTCCCTATCGGTCGGCACCTGCCTATGGTTTGGAAGAAGACTATCCAATTTGCGTAATAGGTGTACTATCTCCTAAACCAAGGAGTACTCGCAATGAGAGAAGGTGAAAGGAAAAGACAACTGAATAGTCCTATTCGTTTTCTCCAAAACCAGAAACCATCCTCGAATAAATCCCTTCGAGTTCGTATATAACCATACGATGGTTTTGTCCAATGGAAGTGGACGTTCGTAGTAATACGGGGTGTCCTGGAGAAAAGGGTAAAAGTAGGAGTGGCAATGAGGTCTGCAACTCTGACAATCCAAAAGCCAGTGTTAAGAAGGTTCGGTCAACTTGGTCACTGAGTCATAGTCTAGGGTCGGGTCAATGGTCACTGCCAAAGAGAGAGAGAAAAGAAACACTCGGCGTGCACTCTAACCTAGATCAGAATGGTTATCACTTTATCTAATCTGGAAACCTCCCACTGTAACGTCAAATTCTTCCCCAAACCTGAAAGAAGAATTAGCCGGGATCACCCGAGGAGTAAACCAACTCATCAGTGGGAATCGGGATCCAACTATCATCGCATGATAACGTGACGGAATCCGCTCAAGCTATCACACTCCAGAAGGTATGCGCATATCTGGCAAGTTTCAGTTCTTTTGAAACTCCCGATGTGGATTTTTGCCCCATGCTCTTATGACCTTGGCGTGAGGTCAAAATATCATAAGTCACATGTCAAGTTCTACCCATCATTATCCAGGTTAATTTGAACCCACCCGTACATACCCTTGACGAAGGCCAAAATAGTAGTACGACTGTCTCAAACCAACGCATCTATCTATGCTGCAGATAAATATCCGGCAGCTACCAAACACTATGCCTTGGCGTGAGGTCAAAATACATAGCTTGAATACTACCGAATATTTAACTGAAATGATGGAGGGCTACGAATGGTTTCTGGCGAAAACCTTTAACGTAATGAACTTGATATCGTTGAAGGAACTGATAGCTTTATAAAAATATAGTGACGAAAACCTTTGCTAAAGAGGTCACTCCCGGTGAAGGAATCTCGGCTCTTTCCCCGTAGAATGAGGTGCAAGATATTCCAACTGAATACCACGGTGCAAAGCAAAAGTAAACGGCTATAGTGAAGTTATTGCCCTGACGCAAACTTTTTGTCCAAGGGGTCACTCCCGGTGAAGGGATCTCGGCCGTTGCCTCGTCGACTGAGGAGCAGGATATTCCAACTGAATACCACGATGCAAAACAAAAGTGAACGTCCTTGCAATAACAGCTTTTGAAAAGTGTTCCAACAACATCAGAATAGGTTTGTTTATCTTGCATTGATCCAAATCAACGCAGTCCCATCAATTGATCACACCACACAGAACGAAAATATACTGACGTACGTATATGCCATCCGCATTCAACACTGGGTCCCGTCATCACCCGTTAGGTTAGCTAACTAACGACAGAGCGGGGACTGGACTAGCGCGGATGCAAAACATATACAACATCTACTAGTATATATATAATATATAATTTTCGCTCAAGGCGTGATAAAATGCAACATCACAGAAATGTACAGCAACACAGATCAATACAGATATCTGGGATCCCCGGGTTTCACAGAGCCGCTGCTGAAACCCGACGTTCCCCTGGTCGTGTGGATAGCCTGTGCAATGAAAATCCTAGACCCCTACGGGCGCGGCAAGTTACCCGTCAAAACCTGAAACGAGGCAGCCCCTTTCAGCAACGTGAATGGACCACCCAGCACTTCACGGAATCCGGTAACTTGGGCACCCCTCTTGGGTCAACCCTATACCCCCTACGAGTGCGGCGAATAGCCCGCCAATTCTAGAGTAAAGCCCCCTCCGTCTCAACGCCATGAGATGCGGGCTTGTTGCCCTCTAGAACCCGGCTATCCGTGTACCCCTCCGCGGGGTAAACCTAGTACAGAAAGTAAAATATACATACAACGGGTACATCGACCGCAACCTGGTCGTGCCCCAAAAGAATAATACAAACAGGCAGTGACGGAAGTCCACATGTCGGACACTCGCCCCGCAATATCAAATGTACATATAAAACAAAACTGTACTAGTATTGCATCCAGGCTATCCCCCACGACCGATCCACAACATCACAGCACAACACAGAACATCAACGTGAATGTCACGTTCGCAAATCCGTCTAACCGGGCTATAGCAGTTAGACTGGATTTACCGATCGAGTGACATTCACGGTCGCAGATATAATGTAAATACTGTGAACTAGCATGTTTAAAATATCCGATCGAACAAATATATCTATGTGGGCCCCAAGCAGTACTGTAGCACTTACAGAAAATATGGGCCCAAAAAATAATATCCCAAAACCCCTAGTTCCAAGTCTAAGACAATCTGGAAAATTTTGGTGAGCTGATCTGTTCAAAGCGCGGCGGAACCGCGGCCCAAGCATGGGTTTGGCCGCGGTTCCGCGGCGGTATGGAGTGATCACGCGACCAAAATTTCACACAATTCTTAGATTTTCATGCACAGTATTTTGAAACAACCTGAAAAATTTTTGGAGCAAAAAATATTTCAACAGAAACACGATGCATGGAAAATACGGTTTTTGGGGATTTTTGTTCGATCGAGTTCTAAACATACTAGAGCAAGCTAGGCATGGTTAATGGCGTGGCTCTGATACCAATGTAAGTCCGCGGCGGCGCCCCGGCCGTCGATCCGACGCCGGAAACGCGGAAACAAAAACTTTGCAAAACTTGCAACCGGCACCACCGCGCACTTTTCACCCGGATCGGGCCATTAACCTAGCAACTAGCAAATTAGAAAAGAGTAGAGAAGCTATACCAAGCGATCCGTGTCCTTCGGTCTTCGCCTCCACTCCGATCTCCCGCGGAATGTCCGTCCATCAACTCCTCGTCGGAAAGAGCACCACAAAGCCGGAATCTTTTACGGGCTCCCACATCTTGACCGAGGCAACTCGGGCGCGAAGTTGGCTAGCCGACGCGTCCAAGAGATGCTGTAGAATAGTGTAGTAGCCATGTCTCTTTGGGGTATGTGAAGTTACCATGGAATGATGGAAGTGAGGAGAACTATGGAAGAATGATGGTGTATATAATTTTCAAGCATGAAAATCATATGAATTTCTTTCCCTCATCCAAAATGAAACATCTCCCTCTCTCTCATGAATAGTGGCCGGCCCCTCACTCCATGGTGGAGAAAAAGGATGGAATTAATCAAGTGGAAAAAAAAAATTTAAAATGATAATGGTCATAACCATTTCATTTCTCATCAAATCAAACACAACCATCACATGAAAGCAAGTGATTGATTCAAAAGGAATCTCATGATGAGGAAGCTACATATATGCATCAAACCCCTCATCAAATAAGTTAATTGCAAACTTGCAATTAACACCCTCCATCAAGAAGTCCGGCCGTGAAGGAATAAAAGAAAACCGGCCGGAACGGAATGCAAACTGGCAACTTCAGAAAACTGATCCCGTAGTAAATTACAGGAAAACCCCGCTACTGCAAATACATGCCCGCATTTGTATTCCCTCTGAACACAAATGCAAAGAGACAAAACTACACTATCTAACACTAGGATCCGGCTTAAGCCAAAGCCGGCTAATAAAATCCGTCCGATCACGATCTGTGCAATACCGCACGTATCTGATCGAACCCTGCCATATCTCCATACGGCCCCTACAGCGTTTCGCCCGAAACCTGAGTAACTGAGTGTGGTGGACTCTAAAGACTCGTCAATACTATGGCTGTGGATTTAACCACTAGCACGTCAGAGGTATAAGCCAATACGTGACGGGCTACCAGGTATTGACCAAAAGGGACGTCGATGAGCGAACTCATCCTGACACCCTACTGAGCCTGTCAGTGACAATATCCGTACAGTCCGGTCCGTTCGTCTATGAGCATCGCATGGCGGGCCTAGGGGGTTGGTAAAAGTCAGACCCCCAATAGCGGTACAAGTCGTGTCGGAGTGAAGCCCAGAACACCCTGAGATACTACTGGAATACCTACCAGCAAATCTCCTGCCTTGGCCAAGGACTTTTCATGTTCTGGCTCTCCTAAACACAGCGCGACCTCACCCCCAATACCGGGAGAGACGAACCCCTGCAGATCCGCTCACTGCCTCCATGTGGCTCGGGACTGTACCCAACTAAAACCTGTTTGCACGACTCCTTTGAGCCGTGGTAGGGTAGTAATCAAAGCACAGTGGGAACTCACACGAGACAAATGACGATCTCAGGTCGATGAACTAACCTGTACACATGTCACCAGGGAACTGCCATCTGACGTCAGGTATAATACCAACTAGCAGGTTCCCGGCGAGTCCTGTCCGGTGTACTCATAACCCAATGAGCACCTGTATACATCTTAGGTGAACCAACTGACACCAGTGGCTTGTGAGACCGGCCACCACCCCTCGTCGGGGTCTCGACTGTATACACTAGTCTACTCTGGAGAATCGATGCCCCGTCTCGAAACTCCCACGACTAGGGACCTTTTAAGGATGTGCTTATAGACTCCAGCTCTCACGTATATGATCGCCCTCATACTGCTGGTAGTCAAGCAAGAATCCTAGGGGCTCTATCGACGTGCAATAGTGACTCGTAAGGTCACCTAAAGCAGTGCACGATGATAAAGATAAACCAGATAGCATACTATCATCTCGAGTAAGACTGTCCTACTGGGATAGGTCCTCCCCTCAATCATTGCAATCACGTGCCTGTGATCCAATAATTGACTCTGAGGGCACTATCTCCAACAACATCTACCGCCTCCTCCCTGGAGGCGGCCCCCGCCTCACGGCCCCGGGGAGAGGGCCCAGCCCCTGCTCCCCGAGGGGTCTCGGACACGTCTAAAGAAGCCCTAACATCTACTCCTATAACGTATACTGATTCTACAGGGGAAGACATCTAACCTGGGAAAGAAATTCTTCAAAAGTTGGGAACAAGGGAGGGGAGACGAGCGCCGAGCAGCTAGGGCTTGAGAATGAGAAAATATGAGAGAGTAAGGGCCCTAGGGCGGGCCCCACCCGTATTTATTACCGCACACGGCCTCATCCAACGGCGCCCATCGTCTCCCGCCGAAACGGCTCCCGCCGAAACGGCTCCTTGCGCCCAGCGGCTCAGATTGTTCCACGTGGCAGCCCAGCGATTGGCCGCGTCCCATCAGACGCCGCAGGCCTGCGTGCGTCACATCAGCCAGTTGGCGCTCGACACGTGGACCGTCGCTTTGACTGCAGAGTGCACGAACCGACGCACCCTCCTTAAATGCAAAGATCTCGCCTCGATTCGCTAGTGGAAAAGACAACCGACGGCTCGAGGACTCTTCCCGGCACAACCCTGAGGAGGAGCTCACCTCGGGGAGGCCCGGCAGTCCACTCCTGACCCGACCCGCTAGATGGTCGGGGCAAGAGTGGGGGGCTAATGATGACACTCAATATTGACGACCTCCAGGATCAGGACACGTGGCAGATGACGTGTCCCAAGACTGAGAAGAAAGGGCCCGCAGAGGCCGACCATGCCGCTCCACACCCGATCTGCAAGCACAATCTGGCCCTCCACGAGGCCCCCTGCAAATCAGCCTCCTCGGCCTCCCCGCTCATCCCGAGCTCCCTGCCGAGGCCGTCTTCCTCGGCCTTCCGACCAACTCCACCGCTCACAGGCGTAACCGCCGCTCCGCGAATCTCGTCATGCGCGGATTCTCCGCCAGCAACATCCCACGTTCCACGCCATCACGATCTCCATTAATGGGCGATCCGCTCTCTACGCGGGCGTGACGTCGGGAGCGTAACCGCCGACGAGATTCTCGCGCCTGCTGCTGCATGCCGCCACCGCTATATAAACCCCCATCACAGAGGGGTCAAGTAAACCATTTTTTACACTTTACACCGTTACTCTGCTCGGATCTCATCACTGATTTGAGCGTCGGAGGGTCCTCGGTGATACCAAACCACCCCGGGACTTCTTTGCAGGTACTCGGTGACGGCCTTCTCACCCCATCTTCTCCTTTCAAAACCCATTGAGACCCACACGCAACGAAGGACCATCAACCAAGTTCACCTCGAGATCAACGGAAGACAACATCTGACGGAGGCCCGAAAAGGAGCTCCATCACTGCTGACATACCTAGGGCTGTTAAAAAAGCTTGAAGATCGGAAGATCGTCACCGATCGGTTAAAAGATCGTTCAAGCTCGTTTGATAGTTAAACAAGCCGAACTTGAATATAAATTTAAGCTCGATAAATAAACGAGCAAACATAAAGATAGTGTGTTCAAGCTCGGCTCGTGTCCAGTCTCGGCTTGTTTAAGGCTCATGTAGGCTCGAATTATTTATGGCTTAATTAGTGTTTATGAGAAATAATAAAATAGTTTCTCATTCTTAAATTTATGTGATATCCATTAACTCGTAAATATTAACATGAAATTCATATCGTCATAAATATTTTAATCAAGTATTGTTATGTTAGAATATCAAAATATTTAGATTTCGACAAAGTTTTTACAAAGAACTAGCTTATACATACAGCAATAACACCAAAATTTCTCACCGTTCAGTTTGTCAAAAATAATATTAAGCATCTATATGGTTTTTCAAATATTTTTGTAATTATTTATAGCTATTTTCTAGGTTTTGAATTGGATTGATAAAGCTCCAGGGCTTGGCTCCGGATCGGTGAAAACTCACTTGGGCTCGTTAGACAAATAAACGAGCCGAGCTTAAACAATTTTTTAAGCTCGTTTAAATAAGCGAGTCAAGCCGAACAATCTAAAACTCGAATCATTTGGTCCACAGCCCTGTAACATACCAATCTCTATGCCGTGAACAATAATCACATCAATTTGCATATTGTTTCAGTACCATTTGTATTTTTCTTCAGCATCATAAAATTTCAATGATTATGAGAAACTATTGAGGCCCTGTATGGGAATGGAGTTGGGTTTTCTAAAATGTGAACTCATGAAGTTAGAAAAACTTCAACTCTGAAATCTCTATTTTGACATGTTTGAGATTCATTTTGGAGTAGAGATAATTACAGTTATCTCATATTTGAAAGTGAGAAAACCACAGTTCTTTAAAATCCAATCTGATCAAAGTTCAGGTAACTCTATCTTTGAAGTTCGAGACTTGCAACCCACAGTTTGCTTTTCTGTACCTCCATCTAAAAAATAAACCATGATTATCTAAACTCCATTCAGTAAATATGGTATAAACAAGTTGGAAAAAGAGTGATTGCTATGCGGAAAATAATAGTATAGATGCTCTTATAGGATCTTAGCGATAGATGTGCTTTCACACAGATCTCTGACCTTTCATTTCTTATTTAAATGAATGTATATTGTTCAATATAACATGGAAGCACCAAAGAATTTCCCTTATATTATAGCAGCCACTCAAAATCCAATCCAAGCAAGTTTGCTTCAGAGAGTTAGTGAAGTAATGTACCGTCTATTATCAATGATAATCCATCCAGCCATTTTCTTTAACCAACGGTGCAGATGCAAAACCTAATTTTCGGCTCTATATATAAGCGTCATTTGTTACTCTCTCCTGCTCCCTCCCTAAAAACCCTAACCCCCATCCCCCTCGTTCCCTAACCCTAGCTCCCATCAATGGCCGCCGCCGTCCGCCCTCTCGTCAGCGTGCAGGTCCTGGAGGTCGATATGGCCACCGATGGCTCCGCCTCCGTCCCACTCCCCGACGTCCTCAAGGCGACGATCCGCCCCGATATCGTTCGGTTCGTCCACGCAAACCTCTCGAAGAACCACCGCCAGCCCTACGCCGTCTCTCGCCGCGCCGGACACCAGACCTCTGCCGAGTCGTGGGGGACCGGCCGCGCCGTCTCCCGAATCCCCCGCGTCCCCGGCGGCGGGACCCACCGCGCGGGCCAGGGAGCCTTCGGCAACATGTGCCGAGGCGGGCGCATGTTCGCACCTACCAAGATCTGGCGCCGCTGGCACCGACGCGTGAACGTCAACCAGCGCCGCTTCGCCGTCGTCTCCGCCCTTGCCGCCTCCTCTGTCCCCTCCCTCGTCCTCGCCCACGGCCACAAGATCGAAACCGTCCCTGAGCTGCCCCTCGTCGTCTCCGACTCCATCGAGTCCATCGAGAAGACCTCCACCGCCATCAAGGCCCTCAAGCAGATCGGTGCCTTTGCGGACGCCGAGAAGGCCAGGGACAGCGCCGGGATCCGACCCGGCAAGGGCAAGATGAGGAACCGCAGGTACATCAACAAGAAGGGCCCCCTCATCGTGTACGGCACGGAGGGATCCAAGATCGTCAAGGCCTTCCGCAACATCCCCGGCGTCGACGTCGCCAATGTCGAGAGGCTCAACCTTTTGAAGCTTGCCCCCGGGGGTCACCTGGGGAGGTTCGTCATCTGGACCAAATCGGCCTTTGAGAAGCTCGACTCGGTGTTCGGCACCTTTGAGAAGGCCTCGGAGAAGAAGAATGGTTATGTGCTGCCGAGATCCAAGATGACGAATGCAGATCTTGGGAGGATCATCAACTCTGACGAGGTGCAGTCGGTGGTGAGGCCCATCACGAAGGAGGTGAAGAGGAGTTCTTTGAAGAAGAACCCGCTGAAGAACCTGAACGCGCTGCTGAAGCTCAACCCGTACGCCAAGACTGCGAGGAGGATGGGGCTTGTCGCGGAGCAGCAGAGGGTGAAGGCCAAGAAGGAGAAGCTCGACAAGAAGAGGAGCAAGCTGCCCAAGGTATTGATTCTAGCTTCTCATTTATTTGATAATGTTTTGTTTCTGTTATGATTGCTATTGTTAATGCTTGTTTATGGCCTTGGTATTTTAGTCCTGCATAGAGTTGTATTTCTTATGATCAGTATACAGTATAGTGCTTAACTTGGTTAATTAACATACGATCTAGTTGATGTAATTTACTCAATTATAGTAGTATTTTGCTTGGGCTTTATATTGGAGTTTATCGTTCCATTAGGTTGCCAAAAATGATTGCCTGTTAATTTTTATGCCTTTGCCATTGACAACAGTAACTTTATGTATGTGATTATGTTTATATTTTAATTATGCTAATATTATTGTTATTTTGTTAGTAGTGTTGTCTTTTGTTGTTTGAAGCGACCAAGATTTACTCAAAGAATACTGTAATGATTATTATTTGCAATAGAGCGAATAATTTATCTTATGTCGTGGGCTGAACATTATTGCAACCCTCATTATTTACTATAGTGATCAAAACAAAATAAATAATGCACAAAAGCACAACTTGAAAATAAAGCAAGGTTCACATTTCAAGTTGTTTTTAGGGGTACAAAGTAGGAAAAATCTTTTGTTTTCATTGCATTATGCATTTTAGTTACTTTCCATTCACAACTTGTTTAAGAGGAAGTTGGTTGCACTTGAATAAGGGTTCACATGCACAATATTGTATATGCTTTTTGTTTATATCTACAATTGAATTTGAAGATTATTTATTAACAAATTAAGAACTATTATGGTTTATTATGCCATTTGTTGGTTTTACTTGAATAGATTTTTTACATCTGTTATGCATTCCGTCATTGTAGGCCAACAATTGATTTTAAAGAATATTTATTAGCTTATTTTGAACTATCATGATTTGTTATGCTACATTTGTTTGTATTTGACAGTTTAGATTATTTAGTGTTTTTCTGTTTTTAATGTAGCGATATGTCGTCGCATTTGCATTACTGGTTACTTGTGACGTTTCTTGTTGATGATATCCTGTAGATTGAAGTTTTATACTAGTCTTGCTAAGCTGGTTTGTTTTAATGTTTATTGCATCCCCAAATGCATGGGAATTGATTTTTCGGTTGCAGTACCATGCATATATATTCTAGTTCCTCATTTTTCAAGTTTGTTATTGGTTTATTGATTCATTTTTGATTCAAATTAATTTCCTGCTGCTGCAAGGATAGAACTTTTTGATGCTAAAAAACATATAAAGTTTCTTACAATTTTCCATTTATAGGTGTCACATTAAATTATGCTTTTATGTTCATTTTTGCTCTTATTGTTTATGTTGACTCTTTATATCTTCTCATTAAGGAAAACACATCCATACATCACATTTATTGTAATTGATACTCCTTAAATAATATTACAGAAAAACAAATAGCGGTATCTATGTTTAGAACCTAGCAGACAGGACAGCCCTAATTTTTTTATGCAAGACAAGAACAATATTAAAAATTTTCCATCTGTGTTGAATAGTTCTAATAGCTCTGCTTTCATCTCCATATGTTATCTTCTTTTGTGTTTTTTTCTGTAATCTTATATTTGAGCAAAATCTAGCCATCTTGTCATGATAGCTTTGCTTTCAGGGATGTTATTTTCTTGGGCCTTTTTTAAACCATTACTTTTATATTCCTTCAGAAAACATTTTGTTAAATAGTTTCAATATTAAATTTATGTGCCTGTTAACTTAGTTATCTGATTAGTAATGCATGCTTTGTTGCTAATTAACTAATCTTAGTCGCAGGCTTGCTCTTTTTACCTCCTATTGTGTTCAATACAAGAATGATTTTTGTTTAAACATCGCTCTTCTCCCTAGTAGAATTTATGCTCGTTTACGGTAAATGTTTATAGTAATCTTTTTACACATCAATATGTATACTATCTTATAATATTTTTTTAGTCTTTTAACAATTTACTTTGTATATTTCGGTTTTTATCTTTTTCGATAATCTCTGACCATCGTATTTGTTTTCTCTGTGAGTATTCCAAATTGCATATGTATCAACTAATGTCACACAAATGCATTTTATTTGACTTGCTGAAAACTTGATTTTGCAACTTTTTTAGCAAATTGTAGACCGGTAGCTGGCTCTTCTCCAGGTTCTCAAGTTATGCACACTTGTAACTCTTCTTTAGATGCATTGAGTTTTCTTATGATTTCTGGATCATTCTATTGTTATATATTCGTTGAGGTATAAGAGACTTGAATGAGAAAATGATCTATTCTTCACAATATATTTAGATTCTCAATTGCTATGAGCCATCCTAAACCTTTTTGTTTAGTAAATCTTTTTTGGTAGGAGTATCATATTTGTCTCCTTACCATTTTTATGTTTTGTTTTGTACTGATGTACTGGTTCTAGTTACTTTTATTTACCATTTTGATTGTTGAACGTTGAATACGTTTGATTTTTGATTTGGTGCAGAGGGTCCAAAGAATCAGTAATGAAAGAGTTTATTTAATCAAGTTCATAATTATTTTTTGAGTTGCTGGATTTTATTGGCAAGCTCGATGTTCCCCAGTTATGATAACTAGTTCGTGAAGCAAACAACTATATGCTTCTCTTTCAATACATAAAATTTTTGTTTGCTTTTTCACTAATTTATTCTCTTCTTTTGCAGGAGGAAGCTGCAACTATCAAAGCTGCAGGCAAAGCTTGGTATAAGACGATGATCACGGACAGTGATTATGCTGAGTTCGACAACTTCTCAAAGTGGCTCGGTGTTTCACAGTGAGCTGAGTCATTTGAGAGCTTCGTCTTTATCAATCTTATTTTGGTTTGGAAACTTATTAAGTTATTTTAAGAATTTTGCGTCTGTTTGCCCTTTTTTCTGAGAGTACTTAGGAAGCTATTTTGTTTTTTTAGTGTTTGGTTTAAGACTTAAAGATGTTATGGGTTTGCATGTCTGTCTTTTTTGGGTGCTTGCTAGTTATTTTTAGAACACTAGCTTATATTTTAATTATGTGCGCTTTAGCTCTTGAATTCACATATATCTCTGCTGCTTATTGTTCTTTGCTTTGATTATTAAATTAGGAAACTTATTAAGTTATTTTAAGAACTGGGCTGCAGATGACCCCAACCTCATTATCATTAAAAGTGAAAATATAACACTTCATCTAATGATATGGTTGTGCATGTTAAATCATTTGAGTGAGTTTTTCATTGTTGTTGATGTTGCACCTAATAAGCTAAAGCTCAAAGTTTATCCTTGTACCATTCAGCGTGCAGTTTTCCAAAGTTGAACGAGTACAAGGGTTTGTTTTCCCAAAAGAACAAACATGAGGGTTGGTTTCTTTTGTTTGAATTATGCATATGGTTAAGAACTTTAGGAAACCATAACAGACCATATATTTTCCTGAACCTTCAATCTCATCAATCTAACCGCATCCACACATTTTGTTTATGCACTTGAAACTTTTTTAGTTTAAGATAGCTTCAATTTGACTAACCTGTTATAGTCCCTTAGCAATAAAATAAAATAAAATAAAGAAAAAAAAGAGAGAAAGAAACATAGAGACCAAATTTAGGGGTTGGTCTCAAATAATTTTAGAATCCAGAATTTATAAAAATGAAATGACCGTCTTTTGATAATATTTTTCTTCTATTTAAAATGCTCGACATTTGATTTCAAAATCCATATGTAATTTAGGACAATACATTTAATAGTAGACGTTAGCTGGTACTCAACTGATGGAGGTTCGACGGACGCCGATTGATGACGGGGGATAATCGGTGGCGGCGATGAGGATGGTCGGCCGACGGTCGAAGGTGGCGATGGTAGCGGCGATTGGGGCCGGCAGCATGGACGACGACGAAGACGGTCGGCCTGCGGTTGGAGGCGAAGATGGTAGCTGCGGCCGACGATGAGGATGGTCGGACGGCGGCGATGGTGACAGCGATCGAGGATAGCGGCGGGCGGCGGCAATCGGGGACGACGGCGATCAGGGTCGGCAGCGGCTGCTGTGATGGTAACGATTGTTAGTATTCCTAGTGCTCGTACCGCTAACCTCGCTGCCGAGGCGGAATGATCAACGAAAATTTTCGAGCAAGCACTAGAAACCCAAAACCTAAAGATTGGTCCAAACACTAAACTAACGGCAAAACTAGAGAGCTAACCACAAGGTTAAGAGCATACAACCTTTGCAGCGTATTCATCAAATTGTGGAAGATCTCTTCTAAGCTTCTAGGCCGTCTAGAACAAGCTTGTAAGTCGATCGCCCTTACCGAAAATGATCCACCCAAGGGAAACCAATCCGAACTTCAGTTTCACTATAAAGTGAATTTTGAGGAAACAACTATCCTTCTAAGATAGAGTGTTAGTGATTTAGGAATTTTACACAATCATTTTATTTCTTTTTTTCATCTCAAGAGAGCATATAACTCAAGAGAGAAGAGGTCGGTGGAGGAGAGAAGAGAGAATGAGCAAGTGTGAATGAATGAGTGCATAACTCGAGTGAGTACAAGCTATCCAAAATTAGTTTTATCCAAATGAATTTTCCAATAAAAAATATGCCGATCCCTCTCATGCCATCTATTTTTCCACGTAATCCTTTTAGGTTTTTTTTGAAATATTAATAATTTAAAAATTAATTATTAAAATAGGAGGGTTATATTTAAAATTATGAAAATAGGACGGTTTCGCCCCCCACCCCCCACCCCAGAATAGGGGGCGGGTTCCTAGAACCCGCCTCCTATACAATAAGTATAGAGGGCGGGTTCCCAGAACCCGCCCCTCTTTTTTTTAATTGTTAATTTTAATTATTAATTATATAATTTTAATTATAATTATATAATTATAAATATAATTTGAATTATAATATGATTATGATTATAATTATAATCATAATTATAATTATTTTAAAAAATTTATAAAACTAAATAAACGTAAAAAATATTTGAATAAAATAATAAAATTTCATTATATCAATGTTTTTTACAGAATGAATCCGTCAAAATTTACAATACAAAAAAATCCTATCCGAGTTCTATCTCGACGGTCAAATTTATAATATCAAAATGAATCCGTCAAATTTACAATATAAAAAAATCCTATCTGTTTGTAAAATGTAAATTCTATATCGACGGTCAAATTTATAATAACAAAATGAATCCGTCAAATTTATAATACAAAAAAAATCTGAGTGCACTTGTCACGATCCTGAAGGTCCCGCCCCTGATGACTGTCCTGGACATCTGGTCCTATAATGGCCTGGTTGTTTGCATAGGCTACATCTGTCGTTTCTTTGCTGAGGATCAGCATCCATTGTCATTCGATCTCGACGCATCTTAGGTCTTCCGGGCCTTATATTTTTTTCCGGCGGTAATATAGTCGGTGTTTGTCTGTTGGCAGTATAATAGTGCCAATAGCGACTGTCCGGTATAGGATGAAATTTTGGATCGTATGCGCCTTGGTAATTGGAAACTGTATAGTAATGGGAAGCAAAATTGTAATGTGAGTTATGCATGCTGCTCGCAGCAGCAATTGCGTGGGCACAAGGTAAATGTTGTTGCTGGAAAAGACCGCATGTACACGAAGAGAGCCCTTCATCTCTAAAGTTCACGGTATATTGATTCCCATTACTTGAAACTCCGCCGTGTCAAACCTTTCGGATCTGTAGTATTGTGCTCTGCGCTCTCTTTTCTGAAATATATCTTCGTAATACGCGGTGAGCGGAGTCTCCATCGCCAAGGACTTTTCTCTTCTGTGCACAAAATAAGTATTCATCCGGAAAAATGTTCGAACAAACAACCCCTGTATCGGTAAGCCTCTAACGCCTTTAAGGATCCCGTTGAAGCTTTCAGACATATTAGTCGTCATTAGTAGATATCTGCACCCATCATCATGTGTTTATGACCACATGTGTACTGGATACTCATCTAACCACGCTTTCGCGGCTCGACTCATCTCCCCAATTTTCGTCATGTATATGTCGTGAACATTAGGGTCAGGCGTTTCACCGGCTTTGTACATAAGCTTATGTAGATCCGAATTTTTAAATTTTCGATCAAAATTTTGCCTGAAGTGCCGTAGGCAAAACATATGTGGGGTCGTCGGAAATACAGATCTCATTGCAGCTAGTATTCCCAGATGTCTATCAGATATGATGCATAAATCTGTTTTATCAATAACAGATGAGATATTTTTGAGTTGACGGAAAAAGCATGACCAGGATGATGTATTTTCACCCTCGACAATAGAAAATCCCAACGAAAATATACCGTTATTAGCATCAACACCTGTAGCAATTAACATGCAGCCTCTGTACTTACCGTATAGATACGTACCATCAACGCACAATACCGGCCGACAGTGTGTGAAACCAGCCGCACATGGACCAAAGCACCAGAAAATTCTTTGAAACCTGACAGAGCCTTCGACGTCTGTTTCTGTGGTTTTTAACCGGTATACGGTCCCCGGATTTGATGCTTTCATGGCTTCCATAAAAGGGACTAGTGAGTTGTACGAGCTTTTCCAGTCCCCAAATATCTTGCATAAAGCCTTTCTACGAGCATCCCATGCCTTCACATACGAAATCTGAATTTTATGCTCTCCGCTAACCAAGAGCCGTATCTCTCGGGGAGTCATCGCCACATCTCTACGGATTAGTGGCATGATTAGCGAGCAAATGTAAGATGAAGTGCAATTCCGGTGATCTTATAACATAATAGAATTGATGCAAGTATGTTCTTGGTTGTATTTCGTGACCTTCCAAGCTTCGGCTCTTTTGGAACAACATGCATGCAATCTCCACTTACATTCAGGAGCTTTTGTACATACCACCGTATAGTACGTCTTATTTGACTCTTAGGTTTTAAAAGTAACGTTTTGCTGAATAGACCACGACTTCAGCTTACAAATAAGATCTCCTTTTTCCTGAAACAAATCCCTGACACTGACGCACTCTTCGCTTGCTGCTGTCGCGTCCAAATAGGGTGCCGTATTTAGTTCTGCCACAGCTAAGTCTACCCAACTATCATCTTCCAGCGGATCGAGGCCGGGATCTTCTAGTTCGATAAAATCGTTATTCGCAACCATACCATCAAAGAATGCTACCTTATTCAATCCAGCGACATATTCCACGCTATCCTCCCCCTGATGACCTTCACCGATTTCATCATCATCACTGCCACACATATCAATATCACCCGTAGCAACATAAGGCTCGGGTGCAATATATGATGGTTGTGGTTGGTGTAATGTGGATGGTTCGGGGTGAGAAGACCGGAAAGATGTGGATGGACATGCTTGGAATGCGCTACTTAGATCATGTTGGAATGATGCGGAGGTGTGGGAAAATCTGCGTTTAGTATATAAATTGTTATTATAATATTATTCCTTAATATTTTCGTAAATAAATCATCACTTGTTTCTGATTTATTTACCTGTGGAAGGTTGTGTATGGTAATCCTTGTTGTTCTTCTGGGGTACATGTAACTGCAGCAGTCGACTGAGAGAACCTGGATTTATGGATTTATAAAATGTTTGAATATTAGTATCTTGGTATTACTAAAATGTTTGAATATGGATTTATAAAATGTTTACCCATGAGTTCGAAGGTTTGAATAATATTGTGTATAGTCATATCCACCGAGACTGACGGTATCATCATTAACCATGTGACCGTACCCCCAGGAACTATCTCCAGCATTACCATCAAAATTACCCGTTGGAGGGGCATCTGATACTTCCAATTGCTCCTTCTGAACCAAAAGTTCAAAAGAATGCTGGGTGTTTGACAGACCGAAATCTATCATCGAAGATATTGGTGCATCGTCTATAATTTCAACCAATGCATTTCCACTAAACATAGGCCATATACAACGTAACTTAACCCTAATTTCACGTGGATCGTATTTCGTGATTTTGAACACTTTATTCTCTAGTTCATCATAAGTGGTTGATGGTTCTAATCGCATGATTCTTGCGGACCCGCCCATATACTCGGGACCTTGTGCACTTGTGATAACCCGGCCATCGTATTTACATACAACAAATAAACTTGAACTTTCCATAATCTGCATCAAACAATATCAAGCCAACAATAAAAAAGCGTTAACAACATCATACAATCACAGTCAAACCCTGCACAATCATACCTAGAGCTATGGTCTTCAAAGTCCACTAGATTGCTCCTAACTGTTCCAAAGTGACAAGTTGTGAGATAACCCTCAAATCGTCTCTTCACTGCCAATTGTGGCCAGGTAAGCACAAATGAGGAAAGGAGGGATCCGCTCACGAATCACCGTGAGACGGGCCTTTTAAAGTTACCTTTCTCACTTGTCTAGCCTAACCACCACAAAGTCGAGTTTAGATAAACGATCGAATGCCCACAACCTTCCTCTGTCCTATTGAGCACGAGAGTCCTTAGTTGGCTGAGTCTAGATATTTTTTAATTAAACTCGAGGGTAATGCGTATGCTGTTAGTGATTTTTGGGGTCTTAGGAAGGGTGATGAAATCCCCACCCAATCTGAATTGGTGTTATAGCCCCTTAAAGTCCGTATTATTTATGCAAAACAGTAACAAATATAAATCGAAAACACTTGCAAACAACTTATTTGGCGGCGGCGCAAAGAATCCTGCACAAAAACAGTTATATTGGAGAGAGAAAGAGAGTTTGCGCTAAGAATCCTGCACAAAAACAGTTATATTTTTTATGTTGTGTTGAAACAAACATTTTATAATACAAAATAATAAATATTGTGTATAGGATAGAGCGTAAATGGATAGTTGTGTGTTGGAATATAATGGAACTCTAAGCAAATTGAAATCGGATATTCTAAGCATTAGAAATAAGACTTTGTTTCTTTTGAATTTTTTATTCTTTGGATAGCATAAATATTGTGTATATGATAGACCTATTTTTTGATTTTTGATTTCTGAATCTCCAGCAAAGTGGCTTCAAAATCTTGTATCTGTTTTTGAATAATTAGTGGAATCGAAATCTTGTATAATGTTGAGCATCTGAAGGGAAAAGAAGAGAAAAGGAGTTATAAAAAAATCTTGAATATGGTGGTTTTGATATGTATGTTTACTTTTTTTTTATTACTTTTGTTATATTACTGTTTTTTTGGGGGTTTTTATATTACTTTTTTTTCAGTGGAACTTTGAATATCAAAAATTGTTCTGGAAGAAAAGGAATCATAAAATAAATACTTTGTGAACTGCTTACCTCCAATACTTTGTGAACTGTTCCGTCTTGATCCTATCCAGCAGCTCCTCCTTCCATACTATGGTACTGAACTTGACCTTCTTCCTGGACTCCACATTTATACAAAATAAGTTGTGTATAGGATAGAGCGTAAATGGATGGTGAGTTGTATAGCAGAGAGTAAGTTGTGTATATGAGAGAGCGTAAATGGATGGTGAGTTGTATAGCAGAGAGTAAGTTGTGTATAGGATAGAGCGTAAATGGACGGTGAGTTGTATAGCAGAGAGCTATTTATAGGATATGAGGGCGGGTTAATTATTGAAGAGGGCGGGTTCTAATAACCCGCCCTCTTCCTTCTGCAAACGACATGATGGGACAACACACAGACAAAAAAAGGGACACATATAATTATTGAAGAGGGCGGGTTCGGGTTCTAATAACCCGCCCTCTTCCTTCTGCAAACGACATGATGGGACAACACACAGACAAAAAAGATGGGACACATATAATTATTGAAGAGGGCGGGTTTTAATAACCCGCCCTCTTCCTTCTGCAAACGATATGATGGGACAACACACAGACAAAAAAGATGACACATATAATTATTGAAGAGGGCGGGTTTTAATAACCCGCCCTCTTCCTTCTGACAAAGGTGATGTGACATATCACTGATTTGACTAAACTGATTTGACAAATATAATTATTGAAGAGGGCGGGTTATTAGAACCCGCCCTCTTCCTTCAACAAATGGGAACAGAAAAAAGAAACTGATGTGACACAACGTAATATAATATAATTATTGAAGAAGGCGGGTTTTAATAACCCGCCCTCTTTGTTTTAATGAACAGAATATAAATAATATATAAAAAACTGATTTGACACCACGAACCCCCCTCTTCTCGTGATTTGAAAATAGAACTGATTTGACATGTATCGTTAAAGAGGGCGGGTTCCAGGAACCCACCCTCCTTTTCCTATAAAACCCACCCCCTCCAGTGTGCCTTCTCGTATTTAAAATTAACTCACCCCCCTCAAATTAACTCACTCTGTCTCTTCTCGTATCTAAAATCGTCTCAATGGAGAATCAACCACTCGACAAATCTCCGCTCGTTCATCAAAACGAACACAGATCGTTTAATATATTACACGAAGAGGAAATATTCTAAACTTAATAATTTTTTTTAATTACCCCTTTCTTTTAATTCTAATAGTTGAAAATAACATTATTTAATTTTGCAGGATGGAGATAATCTCACCGTCGTCACCCATAGTTCAGACAAATGGATAGTTACCGACCAACGAATAACCCAGCGGCTTCGACGGGCCGGATTTTATGAAGCTTCATTGCTTCGTCATATCCAAATCGACCACGCCCTCGTTACCTCTCTAGTTGAGCACTGGAGAAAAGAGACCCACACTTTTCATCTAAGATGGGGTGAGGCCACCATCACACTCCAGGATATTGGCCTCTTACTCGGTTTACGGGTCAATGGGCTTGGATTGGTCGGAGGAAAAATTGTTGGTCCAGATACCGACCACCCATATTGGAATACATATGCTGAGTCTGTTCTCGGATAGGTAAAAAATTTCATTCTGATTCCCCTCTTTAGTGTACCTATTGCATGCTGTACATTATTTCTAGTTTTAATATTTCACAAAAAATGCTAATATCAGGCACCAAGAGGCTACAGTAAGGGGTATAAGATCAGTTTTGTTAGTTATATGTATACCCTAGAGGCCATTACTGTACATAGGATGTATATTGTAGTGGATGCTGGGACATATATAGGGAGGACTTTCTTGCTCGACATGATAGTATGCTATCTGGTTACCCTTTACCTTAACGTGTATGCTGATTGTCTCTCTGTTACATGTTGGTAAAGCCCTTAGGATCTGTACTTGACTACCTGGACTATGATGCGGATCATACTAGTGGGGACATGGTAGTCCATAAGTACATCCTTCAAAGTCCCTAGTCGTGGGTGTATCGAGATGGGGCATCGATATACCAGAGTAGACTAGCGTATACCTTCTCGACCCATACAGATGGGCGATGGATGATCCCATATCCATTGGTGTTTGACATCAGAGATGATATACGGGTGCTCAGTAGAGACTGGGTACACTGGACGGACTCGCCGAGAACTCCCAGATGGTATTATACCTCACGTCAGATGGCAGTTCTCTGGTGACACTGGTACAGAGTAGTCTGTTGACCCGAGATCGTCATAGAGTCTTGTGTGGTTCCCACTGTGCTTTGATTTCCATCTTACCACGTCCAAGAGGGCGTGCAAAACGGTGGTTTTTGGGTACAATCCCGAGTCACATGGAGGCAATGAGCGATAGGAGGAAATTCGTCTCTCCCGGTATAGGGAGTTGATGTTGCACTGTGTTCGATTGGCTATAACAGGAAATCCCTGGCCAGGGTTGCTGAGATTTACTGGTAAGTGTTACCAGTAGTTTCTCGAACAGTTATAGACCTCATATCGACACGACTTATCGAGCTATTGGGGTCTGACGTTTACCACCCCTAGGCGAGATATGCGACATATCAGAAGATCAGATCGGACTGTACGGTAGTGTCACTGGTCGGATTCACTGGAGTGTGAGCGGGCTTGCTCGTCGATCTTCAGATCGCTCAATACCCGGGTGGCCGTTACGTTTAGCAGACCGCTTGCGGCTTGTGGGTGTTTGATATGATCATCACCTGCTGCCGGCGTATTGACGAGTCTTTAGAGTCCTACACAGAGGTTTCCTGGCTCAAGCGAAACGAAATAGGAGCGCATATGAGATATGTGCGGGACCGAGAATAATGCGTGTATGTGATACCGTATTTCATTCTCGCGATGAATGTATCGATTAGGTTATATGCGATATACCCTAGTTATCGAATCAAGGGTTGATTCGATAAACCGATGCATTGCATACTAGTCGGTTATATACGATATGACCGGATAGTTAAATCAAGTGTTGATTTAATGATTTGATGCATAATTATATATTTGATATATTACTTTGCATTAACTAGTATCGGTTCACTTTAAATGGATTTTCTCACTCGGGTGTGCGCATTATATATGTGATATGATTTTGTGCACTAGCTTGTATCATGTTTGATGATACATGCATTTTGGTTAAGTGTAAAGTGTTAAACCTTGGTTAATGAATAGGTTAGGGTTTATTATTTGTTATTCATTTATCTTATTTAATTATCCATTTATTTATGATAAATGAATAAAAGAAAATGAAATGAAATGGTTGCTAATTTTGGATTCTAGTTGAAGCTTCTTGATCTTTTGACTAAGTGACCATTTTGTCTCTAGCTTGACCCTAACCATTCCTTTAACCATGATTAGCTCTCTACACTTTACCATGGTTCACTTATGATAAGAATGGATTATTCTTTTCATTTTAAATAATTCTTATCATAATAATTATCATCTTCTTGCTTTCTTCTTCTTCCTTCAAGTGAAGAAAAGCTTGACCATCAATGGCAACTTGATGATATGAGTGAGAAATCCAAAACTAAAGTCTACCCACTTCCTATTTCTTCATCCTCTACCTCTTGCCAAGTAGTAGAGTGTGTTTACTTCACAAGTTTCATGACTTGGTGAAGTTGTGAGCTTGATCTAGCGATGCCTCGACGTAGATCATCTTCGGCATGGACATCGACGACCTAGCTTGCCCATTCTCCGACGAAGCCGACGCTTGAGCCCGGATTTGATTTGGACAGCGGAGAGGACCTCGTTGCGGAGCTATGGAGGTGGAGCACCGGATCTACAAAGGTTGTATTTCCGTATCTTGTAGTTAAGTGTTAACTAGTTTACTTTTCGCCTAGATTTCTAGCAAACGATCCGTAGTCGGGTCTCTCGGCACCCGTAAAATTTTATAATGGCATGTTCGATGCCTTGTGAGACCTCACTAGTGTGCCTAGGAACCCTACAGTGGTATCAGAGCCTAGCTAGAGCCTTAGGCGAAGTCTAGACGGAATTTGAAACCCGATCGAACCCGAAACCCCAAATCAAAATTGCTCTCTGGAAATTTTATAAAATCGTGGATTTTTCCAAATTAAAAATTGCTAAAAAATTCAGCAGGGAAAAATAAGAATTACGGTGCAAAAAGTTTCTGGTGAACAGTAAATTTCGCGGCGGATCCGCGGCAGAAGCATGGCTTCTGCGGCGGATCAGCGGCCCCTTGATGACGTCAGCCTTGTTCCTTTGCACAGTAATTCCTAGTTCTAAGAGCTGAGTTTTCTGGGAATTTTTAATATTTATTCAAGAGATGAATTTTTCTGCTGTGTTTTTGGGGATTCGGTGTTTCGATCGGAGTATCAAATTTTGTCTGTGTGGCTTTCCGGATAATTTTTTAGAATATGTTAAAAAGTTCGACCGGATATAAATACCCAATTTTTCCCCTGTCGGGAAATTTCCAAGTGTTGGATTTTTCCGTAGTTTAACGACGTTCTAAGTAGTGCAAGTAACGCGATGGTCCCTCTAGAAGACAACAAATCTTAACTCGATTATGTGACCGTCTTGAACTGCCCTTTGAACCTTCGGGTTTGGGGCAGTACGGCGTGCCACATGTGAGGCGTTGGCTTGACCCTTCTACGGCTGGACCGTCGGTACTGAGGCACGAACTGAATATTGTTAGACTTATTTCATGTGTTGATCTGTATCGGGAAAACTTGGGTGTTCGAATGTTCAATCGGAAAGTTTAACATTTTCTAATTATCTGGAATGGGATACAATAATTGGAATTCACAAATAGTTATGAGATAACTGAATGAATATTATAAACATAGCAGTTTAGTCCCACTTGATCGGTTGCCACGGAATTTTGATGTGATCAAAAGTCCGTCGCAATCACGTAGCGTACGCGGATACTCGCCGGGTAAACTTAATAGACAGCCTCACGCCATTGCCCCGACCAAGTGACTGTAGGAGAACCCCGTCGCCGAAAGCATCCGTCCGGGTGCTCGCGGTGGCGGTGTTCCGCCTTGGTGCACTTCGTCGACGGTATCGGGGGTGCAGCCATCTACTGAAGTTTGCGACGAGTATTCGATCAGGATGTCGGGAATCTTGTTGAATTGCCCGACTTGATATTGAAAAGAGTTTTCGATTTTGAGACTAAAATGAGGGGTTTATAATTGTTAGGCATGCGATGTCTAAGGAATTCATTTGGATAGGCATGCGATGTCTAAAGAGTTTGCGGATTCCAACTGTTGTAGTTTTACACTTTCTTTTCTGTGACCGTAAGTGTAATATGTGATATCGCCGGTTTCGTTGCTATATGTCAACGACAATTGGGATGGACATATTTACTTACGTTGATGACATGTGATGTTATGTGTTGCTGGATATGTTATATTGGATCGTCGTGTTTGAATAGCCGGGGTTTTTTATGTGAGATGAGTGTTTTTCATTTTCATTCATGTAAAAACTTGTATGTAATATTCTTTTATTGGGGCGCTTCCAGGTTGCGGAAGTTGTCACCTCTTGTATATTATTTACTTTTCCGCACTAGGATAGACCCAAGGAGGGGAGCGCAAGTAACCGGGTTCTGGAGTCCAGTGGGAGACCAACTCGAGGAGTCGAGTCCGGGTCTCTTAACTCCAGAATTGGTAGGGTTGCTTGCCGCTCTTGTAGGGGTCTAGGGGTGTGGGTTTGGCTATTCATCACGACCGTGGAATCCGTGTTTTATACTGGCTCGTATTGAAAACACGGACGTCCTAGTATATCCAATATTTCATATGTTTCTTCTGCTGCGATATCTGTGATGTGATCATGTGATGTTCTGTGATAGATACAGTATATAGTATATATGATATATTATATAGATGTTACTTATGTTTTACACCCGCGCTAGCCCTGCCCCGCTCTGCCGTTAGTTACCTAACCTAACGGTGCACGAGGGGACATCGAGGCGAATGCGGATGGCATAAGTGTACGTCGTATTTATCTGTGATGTTTAGGTACTTAAATGATGGGACTTCATTAATGTGATTAATGAAATAAAAGAAACCTAAGATGTTGTAGAATCGAATTTCAAAATAAAACAGGTAGCTACAGTTCTTGTTTTGCACAGCGGTATATGTGATATATCCTGCACCTTATTCGATGAGGAAAGGACCGAGATCCCTTCACCGGGAGTGACTCCTTTAGCAATAACTGGCAGATGCTACACACTCGGTTTGTCTTTTGATTGCTTTTAAGTGTTTTTGCTTTGCACAGTGATATATACGATATATCCCGCACCTCATTCGACGAGGAAAGAACCGACGATCCCTTCACCGGGAGTGACTCCTTTAGCAAAACCAGAAAAGCCTAAAAAACACTCCATTTCAAAATTCATTCGATCCTACAACGATATCAAGTTCATTACGCAATAGGTTTTCAGAAAAACCTGTCGTAGCCCTCCGTCATTTCAGATAAGTCCTATTTAGTATTCGTGCTACGTTTGTTGACCTCCGTCAAGGCGTAGTGTGCGGTAGCTAACTTGTATTTATCTGTTTATGCATATGATGCAGATTGAGTTAGGGTAGTCGTGCGGCCTTGTTGACCTCCGTCAAGGGTCGTGCGGGTGGGTTTAATTCGATCAAGAAATGACCGGTTGAACTTGACTAGTAGCCTATGGTTTGTTGACCTCCGTCAAGGTCATAGGACGCTAGGGGCAAAATATTATCGGGAATTTCAAGTGTTGAAATTTGCAATGAGATTGCATACCTTCTATGAGATAGTTGGATCCCGATACCCGCTGCGAGTAAGAGTTACTCCTGGGAGAGTTTTATACATTACAATTAGCCGATCAAGTAGGTGTCTAGAAAGGTGTCAACGGGGTTACGCCTCTGGGAAAACGAGGTTTACATTAATTAGGTTCGTGCGAAAGCACGGGGGACCTCCCTCAAAGTACCGACACTGGCCTGGCTGAAAGATTGGCGAACTTGTAGTGTGTAATTAATCCCGGCTAGTCTTTCCTTTTAGGGTTTGAAGGAAGATTTGATAAAAAGCAGTGGGAGCCATCCTGATTAGATAAAATAATAACCAATCTATTCTTGCAAGAGCGCACGCTGTGTGTTTTCTTTTCTCTCTCTCCATGTAGCGACCATATCACGCCTTAATCAAGATAATAATACGGAATATTGACCGAACCCGCTTGTTATACTGAGCTGGGGAACGTTGGTCCCGCTCCAACTTATAATTGTTATAAGACAGAGCAGGAAATTGGGGATTACCAGAATTCCCGTGCCGCCCAAACGAAGAGAGTGCATGCTGATGCATCATCTTCGGGTGTGTTCGTTACAAAGAACTGTTTCTCTGTATCCTCTACATCCTGGGTATATGATACCGGATCAGGATCCCAGATATGTAATCTGTTACATAGGGCTACAGATAGGTAGAGAACTGAGAACGGGTGATAAGTTTCATGAGGCAGAAAACGGGGCAAGTGTTGCAGCCAAGTCTGTCGGTCACTGTCACCCTGTATTACCAATACATTGATTCTGAACGAATGTTATTAGATACCGAACCTGATATACAAAATCATATCACTCTCTTTATTAGTAAAGAAATGATAAAATTTTGTATTGTTGGATAATGTTTTGAACATTTCCTATATAAAAAGTTGATCGGTTCAGGCACGTTATCTAAAAGCATTAATGTTCTAAATCAAACTACAGTTCTTAGTATACTGAACACACACAAGAGGAAAAGTTCAGAACTGAACGATTCCTTCTTGAGGTATTGTAGACTAGGTCAGATCAATGCGACCCGACTGGCTGAAGTTACATTTAGATGCATATTTAAATCAGTTTGAATTTACATCTTGTGAAGCTCGCCAGTCATGTCACAAAGATAAGATGACCACAGCTCCGTTTACTGGAAACAGAGAAAGAGTTATTGAACTCTTGGGATGATACATGTTGATGTATGTAAGGTCCCCTGTCTACACATGCCAGGACCGGTTCTTTGTACTTCGTTACATTCTATGATAATCTCTCAAGATTCAGACCTATGTTCCTATTGAAACACAAGTCCGAACCTTTTGAGGTATTCACAGAATATAAGTTAGAAGTAGAGAACCAATACGGGTATAAGTATTATGTCCTATGATGAGATCAAGGAGGAGAATACTTGAGCACGGAATTCCAGGACTATTCTAAAGGAGAATGAGATTCTCTCTCAGCATTACTCCTCTGTATACACCATAGCACGATGGTATATCGGGGCGGAGCAATAACACCCTATATGATAAGGTGTGCTCTATGATGAGTACTACTGAGTTACCTATTTCCTTTTTGGGAGTTATGCACTTGAGAAGTTGCATACCTATTGAATAGGGTTCGAATCAAATCAGTTGCCTACCATTTCATATGTGATATGGAAAGGGAAGAGCCCATGTCTTAAGCTAGTTAAGATTTGGGGTTGACCGGCCTATGTCTGAAAGCAAAATCCGGACAAGCTCGAGGCAAAGTCTGTTATGTAGAACTGGAAAGGTTCCAGCTATACAAACTACAGCTGATGATTTGGTACAACCAAAGGATTCAGTAGATACCAACGAACCTCTGCCTCTCCGCCGATCTAGTAGGGTTCCTCACCCACCTGAGAGATACTTCGGTTTCTCTATGACAGTGGGAGCAGGAATGCATCATGAGATGATGACCCAACTAGTTTCGAGCTGGCCATCAAGAGTGAGACTCTGTAAGAATGGCTGGATGTTTATCGATCCGAGATGGAATCCTTATACACCAACAAAGTATGGACTTTGGTTGCTATATCTGAAGGGTTAAATCCCCATCAGGAGCAAGTATATCTTGAGAAGATTACTTGGTGTAGATGGAAAAGTTGAGACTTTCAAAGCTAGAATTGTTAAAGGTTTTCGTCATCGACCAGGCGTGGATAATGATGAAACCTTTTCCAGGAGCTATGCTTAAGTCCATCCAGATCCTACTTGTCACGGCTACATACCATGACTGCGATATCTGGTGGTTGGGTGTCTTGACTGCTTTTCTAAATGATGATTTAGAAGAGAGCGTCTATAAGTACACAGCCAGAGGGCCTCGTAGATAGTGGGAGCAGCGGAAACGTGTGCAAGATGTTTTATATGATAAAGCAGGCATCGCGGAGTTGGAACATCTATTTTTGATGAATTAGTCAAAGAGTTTGACATCATCAAAATGGTAGATGAACCTTGTATAAACAAAAAGGTAGTAGGGAGTATGGTGACGATCCTCGTAGAGTACGTGGATGACATACTCTTGATGGGGAAGGAGGTTCCTATGCTACGCTCGATCAATCTCCGTTTATCACAATGATTCTCCACATAGGATCAAAATGATACCTCCTAAATCCTGAGTTTTGGATCTATGAGATAGATTTAATTGGATGTTAGGATTCTCACTAGTTGTAGTGAGATGGTATCAATCGATCCTGGGGAGAATCACTGGAAGGGTTCCAGGGTGATAAAGACGACTGAATGTCAGTCGCAGGCATTGTCTTTACCCTCAGTAAATGGACGGTATGTTGGAATAGTTCTAAGCTAGATACCGTGGCATACTAGACGATAAAGGCTTGATACATCGCTATTTAAGATGCTACCAAAGAGGCTGTTTGGGTGTATATTGGTTCATGAGATGAACTATGTTCCTCCCATTGTGTGACAATGGAGTTGTGGCTTATGCCAAGGAACGCCGGTCCCATCAGTGATCCAGACATATTCTAAGGCAGTATCACTTGATCATGGAGATGGTTGATCTCCAGGGAGATCGAGGTATAGGAGAGTAGACTCAGAGGACAACACAGCGGATCCACTCACAAAAGGCCTGTTCCCAGAGAGAGACTTTTATGGGATGGTTGAGTATGAGATACTACAACCACTGCTACAGATGGCCCTATTGCAAGTGGGAGATTATTAGTTATATGTATGCCCTAGAGGCCATTACTGTACATAGGATGTATATTGTAGTGGATGCTGGGACATATATAGGGAGGACTTTCTTGCTCGACATGATAGTATGCTATCTGGTTACCCTTTACCTTAACGTGTATGCTGATTGTCTCTCTGTTACATATTGGTAAAGCCCTTAGGATCTGTAATTGACTACCTGGACTATGATGCGGATCATACTAGTGGGGACATGGTAGTCCATAAGTACATCCTTCAAAGTCCCTAGTCGTGGGTGTATCGAGATGGGGCATCGATATACCAGAGTAGACTAGCGTATACCTTCTCGACCCATACAGATGGGCGATGGATGATCCCATATCCATTGGTGTTTGACATCAGAGATGATATACGGGTGCTCAGTAGAGACTGGGTACACTGGACGGACTCGCCGAGAACTCCCAGATGGTATTATACCTCACGTCAGATGGCAGTTCTCTGGTGACACTGGTACAGAGTAGTCTGTTGACCCGAGATCGTCATAGAGTCTTGTGTGGTTCCCACTGTGCTTTGATTTCCATCTTACCACGTCCAAGAGGGCGTGCAAAACGGTGGTTTTTGGGTACAGTCCCGAGTCACATGGAGGCAATGAGCGATAGGAGGGGATTCGTCTCTCCCGGTATAGGGAGTTGATGTTGCGCTGTGTTCGATTGGCTATAACAGGAAATCCCTGGCCAGGGTTGCTGAGATTTACTGGTAAGTGTTACCAGTAGTTTCTCGAACAGTTATAGACCTCATATCGACACGACTTATCGAGCTATTGGGGTCTGACGTTTACCACCCCTAGGCGAGATATGCGACATATCAGAAGATCAGACCGGACTGTACGGTAGTGTCACTGGTCGGATTCACTGGAGTGTGAGCGGTCTTGCTCGTCGATCTTCAGATCGCTCAATACCCGGGTGGCCGTTACGTTTAGCAGACCGCTTGCGGCTTGTGGGTGTTTGATATGATCATCACCTGCTGCCGGCGTATTGACGAGTCTTTAGAGTCCTACACAGAGGTTTCCTGGCTCAAGCGAAACGAAATAGGAGCGCATATGAGATATGTGCGGGACCGAGAATAATGCGTGTATGTGATACCGTATTTCATTCTCGCGATGAATGTATCGATTAGGTTATATGCGATATACCCTAGTTATCGAATCAAGGGTTGATTCGATAAACCGATGCATTGCATACTAGTCGGTTATATACGATATGACCGGATCGTTAAATCAAGTGTTGATTTAATGATTTGATGCATAATTATATATTTGATATATTACTTTGCATTAACTAGTATCGGTTCACTTTAAATGGATTTTCTCACTCGGGTGTGCGCATTATATATGTGATATGATTTTGTGCACTAGCTTGTATCATGTTTGATGATACATGCATTTTGGTTAAGTGTAAAGTGTTAAACCTTGGTTAATGAATAGGTTAGGGTTTATTATTTGTTATTCATTTATCTTATTTAATTATCCATTTATTTATGATAAATGAATAAAAGAAAATGAAATGAAATGGTTGCTAATTTTGGATTCTAGTTGAAGCTTCTTGATCTTTTGACTAAGTGACCATTTTGTCTCTAGCTTGACCCTAACCATTCCTTTAACCATGATTAGCTCTCTACACTTTACCATGGTTCACTTATGATAAGAATGGATTATTCTTTTCATTTTAAATAATTCTTATCATAATAATTATCATCTTCTTGCTTTCTTCTTCTTCCTTCAAGTGAAGAAAAGCTTGACCATCAATGGCAACTTGATGATATGAGTGAGAAATCCAAAACTAAAGTCTACCCACTTCCTATTTCTTCATCCTCTACCTCTTGCCAAGTAGTAGAGTGTGTTTACTTCATAAGTTTCATGACTTGGTGAAGTTGTGAGCTTGATCTAGCGATGCCTCGACGTAGATCATCTTCGGCATGGACATCGACGACCTAGCTTGCCCATTCTCCGACGAAGCCGACGCTTGAGCCCGGATTTGATTTGGACAGCGGAGAGGACCTCGTTGCGGAGCTATGGAGGTGGAGCACCGGATCTACAAAGGTTGTATTTCCGGATCTTGTAGTTAAGTGTTAACTAGTTTACTTTTCGCCTAGATTTCTAGCAAACGATCCGTAGTCGGGTCTCTCGGCACCCGTAAAATTTTATAATGGCATGTTCGATGCCTTGTGAGACCTCACTAGTGTGCCTAGGAACCCTACAAGTTTAAACTGGCTAAAAGATACATTTAGTAATGTAGGGTTCCTAGGCACACTATAGAGGTCTCACAAGGCATCAACCATGCCAATTTCAAATTTTACGGGTGCCGAGAAACCCTAGACTAGATCGTTAACTAGATATTTAGGCGAAACTAGAACAAGTAAACTACTTTACTAAGAGAACGGAAATACAACCTTTGTAGATCCGGTCCTCCACCTCCTCGGCTCCATGATGAAGTCCCCTCGCTGTCCAAATCGAAACCCGGGCTCTAGCGTCGGCTTCATCGGAGAAATGGGCGGGCAAGGTCGTCGGCTTCGTGCCGAAGATGATCTACGTCGAGGCATCACAAGATCAAGCTCCCACTTCACCAAGTCATCAAACTTGTGAAGAAAACACCCTATACTACTTGGCAAGAGGTAGAGGATGAAGAAATAGAAGGTGGGTTCACTTTAGAATTGGATTTCTCACTCTTTTCATCAAGTTGCCATTGATGAGGCAAGCTTTTTCTTCAAGTAGAAGAAGAAGATAATGTTATGATAAGTTATTTTGAAAATAGAAAATAAAATAATACTTATCATAAACTAACCATGGTCAAGTGTAGAGAATTGACTAAGGTTAGATGAATGGTTAGGGTTAAACATGAAGACAAAATGGTCACTTGGTCAAAGCTTCATGAAGCTTCAAGATGCAAACAAAGAAAGCCACCATTTTCTCTTTATGACATTTATTTTCCAAAATGAATAAACAAATAAATAAATGAATAAATAAGTAATGGAAAAACAAAACCCTAATCATTTACTTAACCAAGGTTTAATTCTTTACACAAAAACCCTAGCAAACATGTATCATCAAACATGATACAATCAAGTGCACAAAAGTATATCACATATACAATATGCACATCCGAGTGAGAAAATCCATTTAAAGTGAACCGATACTAGTTAGTGCAAAGTAATATATCAAATATATAATTATACATTAAATCATTAAATCAACACTTGATTTAACGATCCGGTCATATCGCATATAACCGACTAGTATCCTATGTATCGGCTTATCGAATCAATCCTTGATTCGATAACTAGGTTATATCGCATACAACCAATCGATACATTCATCGCGAGAATAGAATACGGTATCACATACACGCATTATTCTCGGTCCCGCACATATCTCATATGCGCTCCTATTTCGTTTCGCTTGAGCCAGGAAACCTCTGTGTAGGACTCTAAAGACTCGTCAATACGCCGGCAGCAGATGATGATCATATCAAACACCCACAAGCCGCAAGCGGTCTGCTAAACGTAACGGCCACCTGGGTATTGAGCGATCAGAAGATCGACGAGCAAGCCCGCTCATACTCCTGTGAATCCAACCAGTAACACTTACCGTACAGTCCGGTCTCGTCGTCTGATATGTCGCATATCTCGCCTAGGGGTGGTAAACGTCAGACCCCAATAGTTCGATAAGTCGTGTCGATATGAGGTCTATAACAGTTCGAGAAACTACTGGTAACACTTACTAGTATATCTCAGCAACCCTGGCCAGGGATTTCCGGTTATAGCCAATCGAACACAGCGCAACATCAACTCCCTATACCGGGAGAGACGAATCCCCTCCTATCGCTCATTGCCTCCATATGACTCGGGACTGTACCCAAAAACCACCGTTTTGCACGCCCTCTTGGACGTGGTAAGGTGGAAATCAAAGCACAGTGGGAACCACACAAGACTCTATGACGATCTCGGGTCAACAGACTACTCTGTACCAGTGTCACCAGAGAACTGCCATCTGACGTAAGGTATAATACCATCTGGGAGTTCTCGGCGAGTCCGTCCTGTGTACCCAGTCTCCACTGAGCACCCGTATATCATCTCCGATGTCAAACACCAATGGATATGGGATCATCCATCGCCCATCTGTATGGGTCGAGAAGGTATACGCCAGTCTACTCTGGTATATCGATGCCCCGTCTCGATACACCCACGACTAGGGACTTTGAAGGATGTACTTATGGACTACCATGTCCCCACTAGTATGATCCGCATCATAGTTCAGGTAGTCAAGTACATATCCTAAGGGCTTTACCAACATGTAATAGAGAGACAATCTGTGTACACGTTAAGGTAAAGAGCAACCAGATAGCTTACTATTATGTCGAGCAAGAAAGTCCTCCCTATATATGTCCCAGTATCCACTACAATATACATCCTATGTATAGCAATGGCCTCTAGGGCATACATATAACTAACAATCTCCCACTTGCACTAGGGCCATCTGATAGCAGTGGTTGTAGTATCTCATACTCAACCATCCCATAAAAGTCTCTCTCTGGGAATAGGCCTTCGTGAGTGGATCCGCCGTGTTGTCCTCTGAGTCTACTCTCCTGACCTCGATCCCCTGGAGATCAACCATCTCCACGATCAGGTGACACTGCCTTAGAATATGTCTGGATCACTGATAGGACCGGGGTTCCCGGGCCAAAGCCACACTTCCATTGTCACACAATGGTAGGAACCTAGTTCATCTCATGAACCAATATACATCCAGACTGCCTCTTTGGTAGCATCTTAAGTAGCGATGTATCCTGCCTTTATCGTCTAGTTAGCCACGGTATCTAGCTTGGAACTCTTCCAACATACCGTCCCTTTACTGAGGGTAAAGACAATGCCTGTGACTGACATTCAGTCGTCTTTATCACCCTGGAACCCTTCCAGTGATTCTCCCCAGGATCAACTGGTACCATCTCACTACAACTAGTGAGTATCCTAACATCCATTTAGATCTATCTCATAGATCCAAAACTTAGGATTTAGTAGGTATCACTTTGATCCTATATGGAGAATCATTGTGATAAGCGAAGATTGATCGAGCGTAGCATAGGAAACTGCTTCCCTATCAAGAGTATGTCATCCACGTACTCTACGAGGATTGTCACCATACTCCCTACTACCTTTTTGTTTATACAAGGTTCATCTACCATTTTGATGATGTCAAACTCTTTGACTAACACATCAAAACAGACGTTCCAACTCCGCGATGCCTGCTTTATCGTATAAAGCATCTTGCACACGTTTCTGCTGCTCCCACTGTCTACGAGGCCCTCTGGCTGTGTACTTATAGACGCTCTCTTCTAAAACATCATTTAGAAAAGCAGTCATGACACCCAACCACCAGATATCGTAGTCATGGTATGTAGCCGTGACAAGTAGGATCTGGATGGACTTAAGCATAGCTACTTGAAAAGGTTTCATCATTATCCGCACCTGGTCAATGATGCATACTTTTAACAAGTCTAGCTTTGAAAGTCTCGACTTTTCCATGTACACCAAGTAATCTTCTCAAGATATACTTGCTCCTGATGGGGATTTAACCCTTCAGATATAGCAACCAAAGTCCATACTTTGTTGGTGTATAAGGATTCCATCTCAGATCGATAAACATCCAGCCATTCTTACAGAGTCTCACTCCTGATGGCTAGCTCGAAACTAGTTGGGTCATCATCTCATGATGTAATCCTCGCTCCCACTGTCATAGAGAAACCGAAGTAACTCTTAGGTGGGTGAGGAACCCTACTAGATCGGCGGAGAGGCTGAGGTTCGTTGGAAACTATTGAATCCTTCGGTCCTGTCAAATCATCAGCTGCAGTTTGTATAGCTGGAACATTTCCAGTTCTACATAACAGTATTTGCCTCGAGCTTGTCCGGATTATGCTTTTAGACATAGCCCGGACAACCCCAAATCTTAACCAACTTAAGATATGGGCTCTTCCCTTTCCATATCACATATGAAGCGGTAGGCAGCTGATTTGATTGGAACCCTTATTCAATAGGTATGCAACTTCTCAAGTGCATAACTCCCAAAAGGAAATAGGTAACTCAGTAACACTCATCATAGAGCACACCATATCATATAGGGTGTGATTGCTCCGCCCCGATATACCATCGTGCTATGGTGTATTCGGAGGAGTAATGCCGAGAGAGAATCTCATTCTCCTTTAGAATAGTCCAGGAATTCCGTGCTCAAGTATTCTCCTCCTTGATCTCATCATAGGACATAATACTTATACCCGTATTTTGGTTCTCTACTTCTAACTTATATTCTGTGAATATCTCAAAAGGTTCGGACTTGTGTTCTAACAGGAACATATGTCTGAATCTTGAGAGATTATCAGAGAATATAATGAAGTATAAAGAACCAGTCTTGGTATGTGTAGACAGGGGACCTACATACATCAACATGTATCATCCCAAGAGTTCACTAACTCTTTCTCTGTTTCCTGTAAACGGAGCTATGGTCATCTTATCTCTGTAACATGACTGGCAAGTTTCACAAGATGTAAATTCAAACTGATTTAAATATGCATCTAAATGTAACTTAGCTAGTCGGGTCGCATTGATATGACCTAGTCTACAATACCTCAAGAAGGATCCGTTTATTTCTGAACTCTTCCTCTTGCGTGTGTTCTATATACTAAGAACCGTAGTTTGATTTAGAACATTAATGTTTTTAGATAACGTGCCTGAACCGATCAACTTTTGATATAGGAAATGTTCAAAACATTATCCAACAATACAAAATTTTATCATTCTTTACTAATAAAGAGACTGATATGATTTTGTATATCAGGTTCGGTATCTAATAACATTCGTTCAGAATCAATGTATTACAATACAGGGTGACAGTGACCAACAGACTTGGCTGCAACACTTACCCCGTTTTTTGCCTCATGAAACTTATCACCCGTTCTCAGTTTTTCTACCCTTTTGTGGCCCTATGTAACAGATTACATATCTGGGATCCTGATCCGGTATCATATACCAAGGATACGGAGGATACTGAGAAAAAGTTCTTTGTAATGAACACACCCGAAGATGATGCATCAGCATGCACTCTCTTCGTTTGGGCGGCAAGGGAAATCTGGTATTCCCCAAATTCCTGCTCTGTCTTATAACAATTACAAGTTGGAGCGGGACCAACGTTCCCCAGCTCAGTATAACAAGCGGGTTCGGTCAATTACATCCGTATTATTATCTTGATTAAGGCGTGATATGGTCGCTACCAGGAGAGAGAGAGAAGAAAACACTCAGCGTGCGCTCTTGCAAGAATAGATTGGTTATTATTTTATCTAATCAGGATGGCTCCCACTGCTTTTTATCAAATCTTCCTTCAAACCCTAAAAGGAAAGACCAGCCGGGATTAATTACACACTACAAGTTCGCCAATCTTTCAGCCAGGCCAGTGTCGGTACTTTGAGGGAGGTCCCCCGTGCTTTCGCACGAACCTAATTAATGTAAACCTCGTTTTCCCAGAGGCGTAACCCCGTTGACACCTTTCTAAACACCTACTTGATCGGCTAATTGTAATGTATAAAACTCTCCCAGGAGTAACTCTTACTCGCAGCGGGTATCGGGATCCAACTATCTCATAGAAGGTATGCAATCTCATTGCAAATTTCAACACTTGAAATTCCCGATAATTTTGCCCCTAGCGTCCTATGACCTTGACGCAGGCCAACAAACCATAGTGCGCTAATCAAGTTCAACCCGTCATTTCCTGATTGAATTAAACCCACCCGCACGACCCTTGACGCAGGCCAACAAAGTCGCACGACTACCCTAATCCAATCTGCATCATATGCATAAGCAGATAAATACTAGTTAGCTACCGCACACTACGCCTTGACGCAGGCCAACAAACGTAGCACGAATACTAACTACCACTTATCTGAAATGACGGAGGGCCACGACAGGTTTTTCTGAAAACCTATTGCGTAATGAACTTGATATCGTTGTAGAATCAAATGATTTTTAAAATGGAGTGTTTTTGAGACTTTTCTAGTTTTGCTAAAGGAGTCACTCCCGGTGAAGGGATCGTCGGTCCTTTCCTCGTCGAATGAGGTGCGGGATATATCATATATATCACTGTGCATAGCAAAAACACTTAAAAGCAATCAAAAGACAAACCGAGTGTGTAGCATCTGCCAGTTATTGCTAAAGGAGTCACTCCCGGTGAAGGGATCTCGGTCCTTTCCTCATCGAATAAGGTGCAGGATATATCATATATACCGCTGTGCAAAGCAAGAACTGTAGCTACCTGTTTTATTTTGAAATTCAATCCTACAACATCTTAGGTTTCTTTTATTTCATTAATCTCATTAATGAAGTCCCATCATTTAAGTACCTAAACATCACAGATAAATACGACGTACACTTATGCCATCTGCATTCACCTCGATGTCCCCTCGTGCACCGTTAGGTTAGGTAACTAACGGCAGAGCGGGGCAGGGCTAGCGCGGGTGTAAAACATAAGTAATGTCTATATAATATATCATATATACTATATACTGTATCTATCACAGAACATCACATGATCACATCACAGATATCGCAGCAGAAGAAACATATGAAATATTGGATATTCTAGGACGTCCGTGTTTTCAATACGAGCCAGTATAAAACACGGATTCCACGGTCGCGATGAATAGCCAAACCCACACCCCTAGACCCCTACGAGAGCGGCAAGCAACCCTACCAATTCTAGAGTTAGGAGACCCGGACTCGACTCCTCGAGTTGGTCTCCCACTGGACTCCAGAACCCGGTTACTTGTGCCCTCCTCCTTGGGTCTATCCTAGTGCAGAAAAGTAAATAATATACATCAACGGTGACAACTTCCGCAACCTGGAAGTGCCCCAATAAAAGAATATTACATACAAGTTTTTACATGAATGAAAATGAAAAACACTCATCTCACATAAAAACCCCCGGCTATTCAAACACGACGATCCAATATAACATATCCAGCAACACATAACATCATATGTCATCAACGTAAGCAAACATGCGTATCCCAATTGTCGTTGACATATAGCAACGAAACCGGCGATATCACATATTACACTTACGGTCACAGAAAAGAAAGTGTAAAACTACAACAGTTGGAATCCGCAACCTGCATAGACATCGCATGCCTATTCAAATGAATTACTTAGACATCGCATGCCTAACAATTATAAACCCTGCATTTTAGTCTCTATATCGAAAACTCTTTTCAATATCAAGTCGGGCAATTCAACAAGATTCCCGAAATACCGATCGAATGCTCGTCGCAAACTTTAGTAGACGGTCGCACCCCCGATACCGTCGACGAAGTGCACCAAGGCGGAACACCGCTACCGGGAGCACCCGAACGGATGCTTTCGGTGACGGGGTTCTCCTACAGTCACTTGGTCGGGGCTATGGAGTGAGCCTGTCTATTAAGTTTACCCGGCGAGTATCCGCGTACGCTACGTGATTGCGATGGACTTTTGATCACATCAAAATTCCGTGGCAACTGATCAAGTGAGACTAAACTGCTATGTTTATAATATTCATTCAGTTATCTCATAACTATTTGTGAATTCCAAGTATTGTATCACATTCCGGATAAATAGAAAATGTTAAACTTTTCGATCGAACAATCGAACACCCAAGTTTTCCCAAAACCGTTCAACACATGAAATAGGTTCAAAGACATTCACTTCATGCCTCAGTACCAACGGTCCAGCCGTAGAAGGGTCAAGCCAACGCCTCACATGTGGCACGCCGTACTGCCCCAAACCCGAAGGTTCAAAGGACAGTTCAAGACGGTCACATAATCGAGTTAAGGTTTGTTTTCCTCTAGAGGGTCCATCGCGTTACTTGCACTACTTAGAACGTCTTTAAACCACGGAAAAATCCAACACTTGGAAATTTCCCGACAGGGGAAAAATTGGGTATTTATATCCGGTCGAACTTTTTAACATATTCTGAAATTTATCCGGAAAGCCACATAGACAAAATCTGATACTCCGATCGAAACACCGAATCCCCAAAACAACCCCAGAAAATTCAACTCTTGAATAAATATTAAAAATTCCCAGAAAATCCAGCATAATAAAATAGGAGTTACTGTGCAAACAGGGGATGATGATGTCATCCTTTGGCCGCGGAACCGCCGCAGAAGGCATGCTTCTGCCGCGGTTCCGCCGCTCTTTGTACTGTTCATGAGTCAAATTTTGCACCGTAATTCTTATAATTCCCTGATGAATTTTTTAAGCATTTTTAATGTGGAAAAATCCCAGTTTTTAGAAAAAGTCCAGAGAGCATGTTTCGGGTTAGGGTTTTGGTTCGATCGGACTTCAAACTCCGTCTACGCATCGCCTAAGGCTCTAGCTTGGCTCTGATACCACTGTAGGGTTCCTAGGCACACTATAGAGGTCTCACAAGGCATCAACCATGCCAATTTCAAATTTTACGGGTGCCGAGAAACCCTAGACTAGATCGTTAACTAGATATTTAGGCGAAACTAGAACAAGTAAACTACTTTACTAAGAGAACGGAAATACAACCTTTGTAGATCCGGTCCTCCACCTCCTCGGCTCCATGATGAAGTCCCCTCACTGTCCAAATCGAAACCCGGGCTCTAGCGTCGGCTTCATCGGAGAAATGGGCGGGCAAGGTCGTCGGCTTCGTGCCGAAGATGATCTACGTCGAGGCATCACAAGATCAAGCTCCCACTTCACCAAGTCATGAAACTTATGAAGAAAACACCCTATACTACTTGGCAAGAGGTAGAGGATGAAGAAATAGGAGGTTGGTTCACTTTAGAATTGGATTTCTCACTCTTTTCATCAAGTTGCCATTGATGAGGCAAGCTTTTTCTTCAAGTAGAAGATGAAGAAGAAGAAGATAATCTTATGATAAGTTATTTTGAAAATAGAAAATAAAAGAATACTTATCATAAACCAACCATGGTCAAGTGTAGAGAATTGACTAAGGTTAGATGAATGGTTAAGGTTAAACATGAAGACAAAATGGTCACTTGGTCAAAGCTTCATGAAGCTTCAAGATGCAAACAAAGAAAGCCACCATTTTCTCCTTATGCCATTTATTTTCCAAAATGAATAAACAAATAAATAAATGAATAAATAAGTAATGGAAAAACAAAACCCTAATCATTTACTTAACCAAGGTTTAATTCTTTACACAAAAACCCTAGCAAACATGTATCATCAAACATGATACAATCAAGTGCACAAAAGTATATCACATATACAATGTGCACATCCGAGTGAGAAAATCCATTTAAAGTGAACCGATACTAGTTAGTGCAAAGTAATATATCAAATATATAATTATACATTAAATCATTAAATCAACACTTGATTTAACGATCCGGTCATATCGCATATAACCGACTAGTATCCTATGTATCGGCTTATCGAATCAATCCTTGATTCGATAACTAGGTTATATCGCATACAACCAATCGATACATTCATCGCGAGAATAGAATACGGTATCACATACACGCATTATTCTCGGTCCCGCACATATCTCATATGCGCTCCTATTTCGTTTCGCTTGAGCCAGGAAACCTCTGTGTAGGACTCTAAAGACTCGTCAATACGCCGGCAGCAGATGATGATCATATTAAACACCCACAAGCCGCAAGCGGTCTGCTAAACGTAACGGCCACCCGGGTATTGAGCGATCAGAAGATCGACGAGCAAGCCCGCTCATACTCCTGTGAATCCAACCAGTAACACTTACCGTACAGTCCGGTCTCGTCGTCTGATATGTCGCATATCTCGCCTAGGGGTGGTAAACGTCAGACCCCAATAGCTCGATAAGTCGTGTCAATATGAGGTCTATAACAGTTCGAGAAACTACTGGTAACACTTACTAGTATATCTCAGCAACCCTGGCCAGGGATTTCCGGTTATAGTCAATCGAACACAGCGCAACATCAACTCCCTATACCGGGAGAGACGAATCCCCTCCTATCGCTCATTGCCTCCATGTGATTCGGGACTGTACCTAAAAACCACCGTTTTACACGCCCTCTTGGACGTGGTAAGGTGGAAATCAAAGCACAGTGGGAACCACACAAGACTCTATGACGATCTCGGGTCAACAGACTACTCTGTACCAGTGTCACCAGAGAACTGCCATCTGACGTAAGGTATAATACCATCTGGGAGTTCTCGGCGAGTCCGTCAAGTGTACCCAGTCTCCACTGAGCATCCGTATATCATCTCCGATGTCAAACACCAATGGATATGGGATCATCCATCGCCCATCTGTATGGGTCGAGAAGGTATACGCCAGTCTACTCTGGTATATCGATGCCTCGTCTCGATACACCCACGGCTAGGGACTTTGAAGGATGTACTTATGGACTACCATGTCCCCACTAGTATGATCCGCATCATAGTCCAGGTAGTCAAGTACATATCCTAAGGGCTTTACCAACATGTAATAGAGAGACAATCTGTGTACACGTTAAGGTAAAGAGCAACCAGATAGCATACTATCATGTCGAGCAAGAAAGTCCTCCCTATATATGTCCCAGCATCCACTACAATATACATCCTATGTATAGCAATGGCCTCTAGGGCATACATATAACTAACAAGTAATATCCCTGATGAAGCCACCGATGAAGTCTTGGATAGGCATGCACGTGCCTACATTCTGTACATGATCGGTTCTTGGTTGATGCCGGACCAATCAACAACGCATGTCCATCCGTTATACCTTCGCTTTCTTCAGGATTTTGATGTGTGTGGCCAATATGCTTGGGGAGCAGGGGTCCTGGCCTTTCTTTATAAGGAACTCGATAAGGCATGTGCTCCAACGAAAAATAAAATTTGTGGATGCATTACATTACTTCAGGTAAATTCCTTATTTTTCACAGTTAGAAATTTGTAAAATTGTAATATTGGTTTTCTCTCTTATCATCTGAAACTTTATTTATAGATCTGGTCATGGGAGCATATGTATATAGGAAGACCGGATCGAGTTAAAATAACTGGCTTGGATACCCGTGGAAAGCCGCTCGGCTGTTGGTGGAATGGGAAGAAAGCGTATAAGGCTCCTCGTCGAGTACTTAGGTACTATAGAGATGAGTTGGATCGCATGGAGGCGACTCAGGTAACCATAACTTAGGTATTTAAGTTTGTTTTAAAATTTTGAAATACCTTCATCACAATTTTTGTACTATGTTATTTGCGCAGTTCATATGGACGCCTTATACAGCGGATCGTCTGTAAAGATTACCCGGCATCTGTATCGAAGGAGAGCCGGTTTGGCAGGCTTGATGCCCACTCCTCTGCATTAATGTCGTTGTCATGCACCTCGCGGACCGGGTGTTGCGACAGTTTGATAGATCACAACATATTCCTGTCCCGCCGCCTCCGCCTATGACAATAGAGGGAGACATGCGAGGAGGAAAGGCGGAGCGTGATTGGAGGGAGCATCATCATCAATATTTGCTGGGATGGGAGGATAGGCATCGTAATATTGCCTTACAGCAAATAGGTGACCAAACAGCCACCGACGCTACCGAAACATATCTACAGTGGTATAAGCGTATCACCATAAGATATCTTTCTGCTCCCCCTAACAGCTTCCCAAATATCTCGCAGTACGAGCCTAGAGGCCACGTGGAACGAGATTTGGTAAGCTGAATTCTTTATATTATATTAATTTTTAACATCCGGCGGTATGAGTCAATACTTATTTCTTATTTCTAATGTAACGTCAGGCTCGTGGGTTGCATCTCGTACAAACAATGGTGCAGGAACCATACCTGACTGATGCTGGTCCGGCAACTCAGGCTCTATTTTCAAATGCAGACCAATTAATTGGTGGTGTATTCGGTTCATATAATATTTCTCAATATTTATCGCCGGTACCAGAGCAGCAGTATCAGCCGGCACCGGAGCCGCAGTATGAACCGGCACCAGAGCCACAGCATGAGCCGGCACCAGAGCCACAGTATCACGGAGATCCAGCGCAGCAGGATCAGTGGTTTGGATCACTATACCGTCAGCAGCAACCCTGGCATACCGGACAAGCGCAACAACACCAGTCTTGGGGGTCAGGTTTTGCAGAACAGCCGTCTTGGGGGTCAGGTTTTGCGCAACAACAACCTTGGGGTTCAGGATTTGCGCAGCCATGGGGCCAAGGTTTTGTGAAACATCAGCCGCATGAAATCGGGACAGGCTCTTCGCTACAACTGCCCAGTTGGGACACGGATTTATCGTCCTACATGCAGTTGTTGGGAGGCAGCACATATCCGACACCTGTCCCACATTCAGGTTCAGGATTTGCGGATCAACAGCCTGTCCAAGACGCCGCTGAAGACGAAGCTGAAGCCGAAGCCGAACCCGAAGCAGAAGAGCAGCCGCCGCCGCCGCCATCTACCCAAGAAACAGGTGGGTCCTCCAGTCATCTCAGGAGACATAGGCTTATGTCAAGCCTCCTCGGATTTCATAAGGGAAAAGGAAAAGGAAAACGATAGTTATTTACATTTTACAAACAGATATGATTTTTTTATATTGTAAATTTGACGGATTCATTTTGATATTATAAATTTGACTGTCGAGATAGAACTCGGATAGGATTTTTTTGTATTGTAAATTTTGACGAATTCATTCTATAAAAAATATTGATATAATGAAATTTTATTATTTTATTCAAATATTTTTACGTTTATTTAGTTTTATAATTTTTTTAAAATAATTATAATTATGATTATAATTATAATTATAATCATAATCATATTATAATTCAAATTATATTTATAATTATATAATTATAATTAAAATTATATAATTAAAATTTAAAATTTAAAAAAAAAGGGAACCTGCCCTCTATACAGTAGTATAGAGGGCGGGTTCTGGGAACCTGCCCTCTATACTTATTGTATAGGGGGTGGGTTCTCAGAACCTGCCTCCTATTCTGGGGTGTGGGGGGGGGGGGGTAGGGGGCGAAACCGTCCTATTTTCATAATTTTAAATATAACCCTCCTATTTTAATAATTAATTTTTAAATTATTAATATTTCAAAAAAAAAAAACCATCCTTTCATCTCATTTCTTTTCTAAACAAGAAAATCATAAATGAGGTGTTCTCTTCTAGAAATTTTTTGCATAAATACAACATACTTCCCCGGTATATATACAGTATACTTATATGCGTATCCGTATAAAAATACGAATAGCCAATAGATAAAAAATAGAAAGTGAACATACTACTAGAATATATATATATATATATATATATATATATATAGAGCGAGAGAGAGAGAGAGAGAGAATAATGGAGGAAAGAGGCCAATTCTCTCCTATGGCGTCGAAAAAATACGCCCTCCATCGTGTTTTCCGACGATCGGAATCCATCATCTTCATCGTTATCATTTAAGATGTGGGTACGCTAAATTTCATGTGATTCTACAACTTTTCACCATTGATTTAGCAATGTAAAAAGTTCTATTTTCGGTGAACTGTTAATTTTGAACCCATTAATTCAACGGTGAAAAAGTTGTAGAATCACATGAAATTTGGTGTACCCACATCTTAGATGATAACGATGAAGATGATGGGTGCCAATCGTCGGAAAACACGATTGAGATTGTATTTTTTCGACGCCATAGAAGGAAATTCTCTCCTATGGCATCTTTCCTTCATTATTCCCCCCCCACACACGGCTTAAACATAAGTCGGCTAGTATTATCAAACGTCCGATTAAAATCCATGTATTCAGTACACGTATTTAATCAGACTCCTGTATGCATCAACATATGCCTCTACATCATTTCGTCTGGACTAGGAAAACTCTCGGTGTGGACACTGAAGACTTGACAACTGGTAGTGAATTCCTGGATAAAATCCATAACCACAAGCACGTCAGTAGTACTAGCTGTACGTAACGGCTATCCAGATATATGTCGAAAGAGAGTCCGACAATCAAATTCGTCCGTACCCTACTGAGTTTATAAGTGACTGAAAGGAATCGGCGCATGAGGTCGCAACACTTGCGGACCAAGTGGAAATACAAAACAGTAATTTTTCAAAACTAGCAACCAATTCCCACCAAGATCAATATTTACATAGCTAATTGTAACAAACTATAAAACTCAAGAGAGCAAGTCTAGAGCGCTACAACCTTTGTAACGTGTCCGATCTCCATCGGAAGACTCATACTAGACTTCGTGAGCTCCCGGATAGTGTACAAGCCGACCGTCTCGCCGTAGATCATTCGTGGTGAAAGTAGGCCGTCCGAAACTTCATCTTCTCATTGCATGAGAGGAAACTCCAACTAAAGACTTGTTAGGTGTAGAGGGAGATGATGTGAATAAGAAAGTCACTTTCTTTCTCTCATTTCTTCTCATTTTCTCCTACCTCCTTTAATGAAGAGGAGGAAGACGATAAAGAGGAAGAAGGCTCCTCTCATATTTTTTCTAAAAGAATAATCTCTTTTTAGTTAGAAAATGAGATGGCTCTCTCTTTTAATAATAGCTTTTCTCTCTCTTTTATGTGTCAACCATTAAGTGAGCTTTACCTCCACAAAGCACATGGCTAACCCATTTTGTCATCTCATGACTACACACACATACAAACACACACACATATATAAAAGAGATAATATATGTAACATTACACACACACACACACAATAATTTTTCGGCATCACATACCAAAATGAGATCGAGAGAGATACTAGAAACTGTCACGCCCTGCTTCCCAAAATACAGAATACGGGAGGCGGTTTGACCAGCCATACTCGTACGGTCAGGGAATAATTCCGCCGTAGTCACACTTCGGTTTTTAACGTTACATGGTAATCAATAATTATAATACGGAAGTAAAGGAAATACATCACTAGTTTATTACATCAACTTTCATTATTCACTATTTACAAGAGTCCAACAGAAAAGAAAACTACTAACCAAGTGCGAATACAAGATTGATTTATGAAAAGCGGTAAAAGTGCCGGAGGTACGACCGTCTAAATCTCTGCGAGCTCGAACGGTAGATCTGACTCCTGAACTCGGTCCTCTCCAAATTCTGACCATGCATACTCAGGTCGTCAGAGCGACGCAATATCAATAATATGATAACAATAATGAGGCATGAAAATAAAAGGTAATAAAAGTGGAGAAAGTGAATGCAGGTAATCAATATATCAATATCGATGTAGTATATGAGCTATGCTCCTATTGGTCTCTAGGTCAATTTGAAATCGAATTTGTGGAAATGGATGATCTTGTTTAACGAGGGCCTCGTACGTACCTGAGATTATGGCCCACTGTTGCCCGAGACATAACCTTGTCAGCCAGACCACTAAGTCCAAATCTAATATATAAGAGTCGTTGTTCGAATGATCTTCCTCTAAATCGCTGTCCTCGCTAAATACAAGTTTCTTTCCACTTTGATTTCCTCTTTTCCCTCAGGTTTCAATAACTGCAAGTATGGGATAGTGTAAGTATGTGATAGTTGTCTACAAGTACGCACCAATAACACAGTTTTATTCACTTTTCACTGCACTATTCACCATCACAAATCATTCACTTTTCATTGGTGTACTGGACACAACTAATGCAATACCACTCATGTTCGAAAATACAATATTCTCTAAGAATCAATAAGAGTGCTTGCTATCACTAAAGGTATCACGGTTGGGTAAATATGTGAATTATGCCGCTAAACAACTCATGTGCAATATAAGTCACTACGCGCCTCAAGAATTCAGAAAATCATATCAAATTTTACGATCGTAATTAAGCAAAATGATACAAAAGGGGTGGAAATTAAACTTAAACACCAATCCAACGAAATTAGTTTCAGGTCAATCGGGTTTCGGGTTTGTGAATTATGGTCATTTTATTTTAAGTGTTCTCTGCTGGAAATTCAGTTCCTGAACTGAAAGTCTATTTCCTAACACACTTTTCACCCTGTTGGGATCGCAATTAGGAGACGCTACAGGTGGGTGATATTTAGATCTATTAATTAGGTTTCTAACGCACTAGATGGATCAACAATATCCATTGTGAGCTGGGAGATAGGCATTGTTTAAGATTAGGGTATACGTTCTGTCCCTGTCTGGGACTGCAATACATAACGACGATTTAAAATATAATTGAAATAGAAAACGATAGTAAAAACGAACGAAACTACCACCTATAGTTATCTAACAGGTTAATCTTCATAGCGGTATATGGTTCCGCATAATATCATTTTCATACAGAGTTATAAAAATATTTTAATTCAGGTGTAAACAAGCAGTACTGCTCTGGACTGCAGTCCAGAGCTGCATTCCCGAACAGTTTTCGTCATCGGTTTGTAACAGTGTCGAAATATAAATCACATAAGGTTATAGGCTGTTGAGTATGCTTCAATACGAGCTATCAAACACTGCATTCTAGTATGTATCCAGTTTACTATGATTTTCACGAGTTAGGTGCACATGAAATTTCAGATTTGATGGATCTAGGTGGGGGTGTCAATCCATGGTGGTAAAGTCTGTATTTTCAACCCAAATTTTGTTTCATGTTATTCATTATCGCTAAAGTAAGCTACTAAACATAAGTTCTGCCGTAATTGATTTAGTTTTTGTTAGTTATATGTATGCCCTAGAGGTCATTACTGTACATTGGATGTATATTGTAGTGGATGCTGGGACATATATAGGGATGACTTTCTTGCTCGACATGATAGTATGCTATCTGGTTACTCTTTACCTTAACATGTATACTGATTGTCTCTCTGTTACATGTTGGTAAAGACCTTAGGATGTGTACTTGACTACCTGGACTATGATGCGGATCATACTAGTGGGGACATGGTAGTCCATAAGTACATCCTTCAAAGTCTCTAGTCGTGGGTGTATCGAGACGGGGCATCGATATACCAGAGTAGACTAGCGTGTACCTTCTCGACCCATACAGATCGGTGATGGATGATCCCATATCCATTGGTGTTTGACATCAGAGATGATATACGGGTGCTCAGTAGAGACTGGGTACACTGGACGGACTCGCCGAGAACTCCCAGATGGTATTATACCTTACGTCAGATGGCAGTTCTCTGGTGACACTGGTACAGAGTAGTCTGTTGACCCGAGATCGTCATAGAGTCTTGTGTGGTTCCCACTGTGCTTTGATTTCCATCTTACCACGTCCAAGAGGGCGTGCAAAACGGTGGTTTTTGGGTACAGTCCCGAATCACATGGAGGCAATGAGCGATAGGAGGGGATTCGTCTCTCCCGGTATAGGGAGTTGATGTTGCGCTGTGTTCGATTGGCTATAACCGGAAATCCCTGGCCAGGGTTGCTGAGATTTACTGGTAAGTGTTACCAGTAGTTTCTCGAACTGTTATAGACCTCATATCGACACGACTTATCGAGCTATTGGGGTCTGACGTTTACCACCCCTAGGCGAGATATGCGACATATCAGACGACGAGACCGGACTGTACGGTAAGTGTTACTGGTTGGATTCACAGGAGTGTGAGCGGGCTTGCTCGTCGATCTTCTGATCGCTCAATACCCGGGTGGCCGTTACGTTTAGCAGACCGCTTGCGGCTTGTGGGTGTTTGATATGATCATCACCTGCTGCCGGCGTATTGACGAGTCTTTAGAGTCCTACACAGAGGTTTCCTGGCTCAAGCGAAACGAAATAGGAGCGCATATGAGATATGTGCGGGACCGAGAATAATGCGTGTATGTGATACCGTATTCCATTCTCGCGATGAATGTATCGATTGGTTGTATGCGATATAACCTAGTTATCGAATCAAGGATTGATTCGGTAAGCCGATACATAGGATACTAGTCGGTTATATGCGATATGACCGGATCGTTAAATCAAGTGTTGATTTAATGATTTTATGTATAATTATATATTTGATATATTACTTTGCATTAACTAGTATTGGTTCACTTTAAATGGATTTTCTCACTTGCTTTGCACAAGTTGTATATGTGATATACTTTTGTGCACTTGATTGTATCATGTTTGATGATACATGCTAACTTGGTTAAGTGTATGATTAAACCATGGTTAGTTAATGGTTAGGGTTTCATTTGATTTATTTATGCCTTTATTTATTTTGTTTTGACAAAAGAAAAAGAGAAATGAAAACAAAAGGGTTGCTTTCAAAGATGAAGCTTGTTGAAGCTTCATGAAGGTTTGACCAAAGTAACCATTTTGTCTTCATGCTTAACCCTAACCATTCCACTTAACCATGATTCATTCTCTACACTTAACCATGGTTTGAATATGATAAGTATTCATTTTTCTTTTCCATTTTTAAATAACACTTATCATATTCTTGCTTCTTCTTCTTCTTCTTCACTTCAAGAAAAAGCTTGCTATCAACAATGGCAACTTGTGAAAATGAGTGAGAAATCCAATTCTAAAGTGAACCACCTCCTATTTCTTCATCCTCTACCTCTTGCCAAGTAGTATAGGGTGTTCTCTTCACAAGTTTTATGACTTGGTGAAGTGGGAGCTTGATCTTGTGATGCCTCGACGTAGATCATCTTCGGCACGAAGCCGACGACCTTGCCCGCCCATTTCTCCGATGAAGCCGACGCTAGAGCCTGGGATTCCATTTGGACAGCGAGGAGACTTCATTGCGGAGTTATGGAGGTGGAGGACCGGATCTACAAAGGTTGTATTTCCATTCTTTTAGTTAAGTTGTTAACTACTTATTGTTTTCGCCTAAAATTCTAGTTAACGATCCGTAGTCTAGGGTTTCTCGGCACCGTAAATTTTGAAATTGGCATGGTTGATGCCTTGTGAGACTTCATTAGAGTGCCTAGGAACCCTACAGTGGTATCAGAGCCTAGCTAGAGCCTTAGGCGATACGTAGACGAAGTTTGAAACCCGAACGAACCCGAAACCCTAATCCGAGACCACTCTCTGTCCAATTTTTGAAAATGTGGATTTTTCAATATTAAAAATATGCAGAAAATTCAGCAGGGTTTTCTAAGAAAAACTGTGAAAAATGAGATCATGATTCCACTACAGTGCGGCGGAACCGCGGCATTAGCATGGCTAATGCGGCGGTTCCGCGGCAAGTTTGTCCCTTCTCCCAGTACTTTTTGCATAGTAACTCTTACATTTTAATGCTGTATTTTCTGGGAATTTTTAATTTGACTCAAGAGTTGAATTTTCTGGGGTTGTTTTGGGGATTCGGTGTTTCGATCAGAGTATCAGATTTTGTCTATGTGGCTTTCCGGATAATTTTTTAATATGTTAAAAAGTTCGACCGGATATAAATACCCAATTTTTCCCCTGTCGGGAAATTTCCAAAAGTTGGATTTTTCCGTGGTTTAAAAACGTTCTAAGTAGTGCAAGTAACGCGATGGACCCTCTAGAAGACAACAAACCTTAACTCGATTATGTGACCGTCTTGAACTGCCCTTTGAACCTTCGGGTTTGGGGCAGTACGGCGTGCCACATGTGAGGAGTTGGCTTGACCCTTCTACGGCTGGACCGTTGGTACTGAGGCACGAACTAAATGTTTTTAGACTTGTTTCATGTGTTGAGCTGTATCGGGAAAACTTGGGTGTTCGATTGTTCGATCGGAAAGTTTAACATTTTCAATTTATCCGGAATGTGATACAATAATTGGAATTCACAAGTAGTTATGAGATAACTGAATGAATGTTATAAACATAGCAGTTTAGTCTCACTTGATCGGTTGCCACGGGATTTTGATGTGATCAAAACCCCGTCGCAATCACGTAGCGTACGCGGATACTCGCCGGGTAAACTTAATAGACAGCCTCACTCCATAGCCCCAACCAAGTGACTGTAGGAGAACCCCGTCGCCGAAAGCATCCGTTCGGGTGCTCGCGGCAGCGGTGTTCCGCCTTGGTGCACTTCGTCGACGGCGTCGGGGGTGCGGCCGCCTACTGAAGTTTGCGACGAGCATTCGATCAGGATGTCGGGAATCTTGTTGAATTGCCCGACTTGATATTGAAAAGTGTTTTCGATTTTGAGACTAAAATGCGGGGTTTATAATTGTTAGGCATGCGATGTCTAAAGAATTCATTTGGTCAGGCATGCGATGTCTGAGGTGGTTGCGGATTCCAACTGTTGTAGTTTTACACTTTCTTTTCTGTGACCGTAAGTGTAATATGTGATATCGCCGGTTTCGTTGCTATATGTCAACGACAATTGGGATGCGCATATTTACTTACGTTGATGACATATGATGTTATGTGTTGCTGGATATGTTATATTGGATCGTCGTGTTTGAATAGCCGGGGGGTTTTTATGTGAGATGAGTGTTTTTCATTTTCATTCATGTAAAAAATTGTATATAATATTCTTTTATTGGGGCACTTCCAGGTTGCGGAAGTTGTCACCTTTTGTATATTATTTACTTTTCCGCACTAGGATAGACCCAAGAAGGAGAGCACAAGTAACCAGGTTCTGGAGTCCAGTGGGAGACCAACTCGAGGAGTCGAGTCCGGGTCTCCTAACTCTAGAATTGGCAGGGTTGCTTGCCGCTCTCGTAGGGGTCTTGGGGTGTGGGTTTGGCTATTCATCACGACCGTGGAATCCGTGTTTTATACTGGCTCGTATTGAAAACACGGATGTCCTAGTATATCCAATATTTCATATGATATTCTTCTGCTGCGATATCTGTGATGTGATCATGTGATGTTCTGTGATAGATACAGTATATAGTATATATGATATATTATATAGACGTTACTTATGTTTTACACCCGCGCTAGCCCTGCCGCGCTCTGCCGTTAGTTACCTAACCTAACGGTGCACGAGGGGACATCGAGGCGAATGCGGATGGCATAAGTGTACGTCGTATTTATCTGTGATGTTTAGGTACTTAAATGATGGGACTTCATTAATGAGATTAATGAAATAAAAGAAACCTAAGATGTTGTAGAATCGAATTTCAAAATAAAACAGGTAGCTACAGTTCTTGCTTTGCACAGAGGTATATACGATATGTCCTGCACCTTATTCGATGAGGAAAGGACCGAGATCCCTTCACCGGGAGTGACTCCTTTAGCAATAACTGGCAGATGCTACAACCCTCGGTTTGTCTTTTGACTGCTTTTAAGAGTTTTTGCTTTGCACAGTGATATATGTGATATATCCTGCACCTCATTCGACGAGGAAAGGACCGACGATCCCTTCACCGGGAGTGACTCCTTTAGCAAAACTAGAAAAGCCTCAAAAGCACTCCATTTTAAAATCATTTGATTCTACTTCGATATCAAGTTCATTACGCAATAGGTTTTCAGAAAAACCTGTCGTAGCCCTCCGTCATTTCAGATAAGTACTAGTTAGTATTCGTGCTGCGGTTGTTTAGCCTCCGTCAAGGCGTAGTGTACGGTAGCTAACTAGTGCTTATCTGCTTGCATATGATGCGATTGGATTAGGGTATTCGTACGGCGTTGTTTGGCCTCCGTCAAGGGTCGTGCGGGTGGGTTTAATTCAATCAGGAAATGACGGGTTGAACTTGACTAGCGGACTATGGGTAGTTTGGCCTCCGTCAAGGTCATAGGACGCTAGGGGCAAAACATTATCGGGAATTTCAAGTGTTGAAATTTGCAATGAGATTGCATACCTTCTATGAGATAGTTGGATCCCGATACCCATTGCGAGTAATTGTTACTCCTGGGAGCGTTTTACACATTACAATTAGCCGATCAAGTAGGTGTCTAGAAAGGTGTTAACGAGGTTACGCCTCTGGGAAAACGAGGTTTACATTAATTAGGTTCGTGCGAAAGCACGTGGGACCTCCCTCAAAGTACCGACACTGGCCTGGCTGAAAGATTGGCGAACTTGTAGTGTGTAATTAATCCCGGCTAGTTTTTCCTTTTAGGGTTTGAAGGAAGATTTGATAAAAACAGTGGGAGCCATCCTGATTAGATAAAATAATAACCAATCTATTCTTGCAAGAGCGCACGCTGAGTGTTTTCTTCTCTCTCTCTCCAGGTAGCGACCATATCACGCCTTAATCAAGATAATAATACGGATTATTGACCGAACCCGCTTGTTATACTGAGCTGGGGAACGTTGGTCCCGCTCCAACTTATAATTGTTATAAGACAGAGCAGGAAATAGGGGAATACCAGATTTCCCGTGCCGCCCAAACGAAGAAAGTGCATGCTGATGCATCATCTTCGGGTGTGTTCATTATAAAGAACTATTTCTCAGTATCCTCTACATCCTAAGTATATGATACCGGATCAGGATCCCAGATATGTAATCTGTTACATAGGGCTGCAAAAAGGTAGAAAAACTGAGAATGGGTGATAAGTTTCATGAGGCAGAAAACGGGGCAAGTGTTGCAGCCAAGTCTGTTGGTCACTGTCACCCTGTATTACCAATACAGTGATTCTGAACGAATGTTATTAGATACCGAACCTGATATACAAAATCATATCACTCTCTTTATTAGTAAAGAAATGATAAAATTTTGTATTGTTGGATAATGTTTTGAACATTTCCTATATCAAAAGTTGATCGGTTCAGGCACGTTATCTAAAAGCATTGATATTCTAAATCAAACTACAGTTCTTAGTATACGGAACACACACAAGAGGAAGAGTTCAGAAATGAACAAATTCTTCTTGAGGTATTGTAGACTAGGTCAGATCAATGTGACCCAACTAGCTAGAGTTACATAAAGATGCATATTTAAATTAGTTTGAATTTACATCTTGTGAAACTCGCCAGTCATGTCACAAAGATAAGATGACCATAGCTCCGTTTACTGGAAACAGAGAAAGAGTTGGTAACTCTTGGGATGATACATGTTGATGTATAAAGGTCCCCTGTCTACACATGCGATGACCGGTTCTTTGTACTTCATTACATTCTCTGATAATCTCTCAAGATTCAGACATATGTTCCTGTTGAAAAACAGGTCCGAACCCTTTGAGATATTCACAGAATATAAGTTAGAAGTAGAGAACCAAAATACGGGTATAAGTATTATGTCCTATGATGAGATCAGGGAGGAGAATACTTGAGCACGGAATTCCTGAACTATTCTAAAGGAGAATGAGATTTTCTCTCAGGATTACTCCTCCGTATACACCATAGCACGATGGTATATCAGGGCGGAGCAATCACACCCTATATGATAAGGTGTGCTCTATGATGAGTACTACTGAGTTACCTTTTTCCTTTTGGGAGTTATGCGCTTGAGAAGCTGCATACCTATTGAATAGGGTTCCAATCAAATCAGTTGCCTACCATTTCATATATGATATGGAAAGGGAAGAGCCCATATCTTAAATTGGTTAAGATTTGGGGTTGTTCGGCCTATGTCTAAAAGCAAAATCCGGACAAGCTCGAGGCAGGGTCAGTTATGAAGAGCTGGAAAGGTTCCAGCTATACAAACTGCAGCTGATGATTTGGTAGAACCAAAGGATTCAATAGCAACCGACGAACTTCAGCTTCTCCGCCGATCTAGTTGGTTTCCTCACCCACCTGAGAGATACTTTGGTTTCTCTATGACAGTGGGAGCGAGGATTGCATCATGAGATGATGACCCAACTAGTTTCGGGCAGGCCACCAGGAGTAAGACTCTGTAAGAATGGCTGGATGCTTAGTGATCTGAGATGGAATCCTTATACACCAACAAAGTATGGACTTTAGTTGCTATATCTGAAGGGTTAAATCCCCATCAGGAGCAAGTATATCTTGAGAAGATTACTTGGTGTACATGGAAAAGTTGTGACTTTCAAAGCTAGACTTGTTAAAGGTTTTCATCATCGACCAGGCGTGGATAATGATGAAACTTTTTTCCAGTAGCTATGCTTAAGTCCATCCAAATCCTACTTGCCACGGCTACATACCATAACTACGATATCTGGCGGTTGGGTGCCATGACTGCTTTTCTAAATGATGTTTTAGAAGAGTGCGTCTATAAGTACACAGCCAGAGGGCCTCGTAGACAGTGGGAGCAGCGGAAACGTGTGCAAGATGTTTTATTTGATAAAGCAGGCATCGCGGAAATGGAACATCTGTTTTGATAGATAGTCAAAGAGTTTGACATCATCAAAATGGTAGATGAACCTTGTATAAACAAAAAGGTAGTAGGGAGTATGGTGGCGATCCTCGTAGAGTACGTGGATGACATACTCTTGATAGGGAAGGAGTTTCCTATGCTACGCTCGATCAATCTCCGCTTATCACAAAGATTCTCCGTGTAGGATCAAAATGATACCTCCTAAATCCTAAGCTTTGGATCTATGAGATAGATCTAATTGGATGTTAGGATACTCACTAGATGTAGTGAAATGGTATCAATTGATCCTGGGGAAAATCACTAGAAGTGTTCCAGGGTGATAAAGACGACTGAATGTCAGTCACAGGCATTGTCTTTACCCTCTATCGAGGGACGGTATGTTGGAAGAGTTCCAAGCTAGATACCGTGATATACTAGACGATAAAGGCAGGATACATCGCTACTTAACATGCTACCAAAGAGGCTGTTTGGGTGTATATTGGTTCATGAGATGAACTAGGTTCCTACCATTTAGTGACAATGGAAGTGTGGCTTTGGCCCGGGAACCCCGGTCCCATCAGTGACCCAGACATAATCTAAGGCAGTATAACCTGATCATGGAGATGGTTGATCTCCAAGGAGATCGAGGTTAGGAGAGTAGACTCAGAGGATAACACGGCGGATCCACTCACGAAGGCCTATTCCCAGAGAGAGACTTTTATGGGATGGTTGAGTATGAGATACTACAACCACTGCTACAGATGGCCCTAGTGCAAGTGGGAGATTGTTAGTTATATGTATGCCCTAGAGGCCATTACTGTACATTGGATGTATATTGTAGTGGATGCTGGGACATATATAGGGAGGACTTTCTTGCTCGACATGATAGTATGCTATCTGGTTACTCTTTACCTTAACATGTATACTGATTGTCTCTCTGTTACATGTTGGTAAAGCCCTTAGGATGTGTACTTGACTACCTGGACTATGATGCGGATCATACTAGTGGGGACATGGTAGTCCATAAGTACATCCTTCAAAGTCCCTAGTCGTGGGTGTATTGAGACGGGGCATCGATATACCAGAGTAGACTAGCGTGTACCTTCTCGACCCATACAGATGGGCGATGGATGATCCCATATCCATTGGTGTTTGACATCAGAGATGATATACGGGTGCTCAGTAGAGACTGGGTACACTGGACGGACTCGCCGAGAACTCCCAGATGGTATTATACCTTACGTCAGATGGCAGTTCTCTGGTGACACTGGTACAGAGTAGTCTGTTGACTCGAGATCGTCATAGAGTCTTGTGTGGTTCCCACTGTGCTTTGATTTCCATCTTACCACGTCCAAGAGGGCATGCAAAATGGTGGTTTTTGGGTACAGTCCCGAATCACATGGAGGCAATGAGCGATAAGAGGGGATTCGTCTCTCCCGGTATAGGGAGTTGATGTTGCGCTTTGTTCGATTGGCTATAACCGGAAATCCCTGGCCAGGGTTGCTGAGATTTACTGGTAAGTGTTACCAGTAGTTTCTCGAATTGTTATAGACCTCATATCGACACGACTTATCGAGCTATTGGGGTCTGACGTTTACCACCCCTAGGCGAGATATGCGACATATCAGATGACGAGACCGGACTGTACGGTAAGTGTTACTGGTTGGATTCACAGGAGTGTGAGTGGGCTTGCTCGTCGATCTTCTGATCGCTCAATACCCGGGTGGCCGTTAGGTTTAGCAGACCGCTTGCGGCTTGTGGGTGTTTGATATGATCATCACCTGCTGCCGGCGTATTGACGAGTCTTTAGAGTCCTACACAGAGGTTTCCTGGCTCAAGCGAAACGAAATAGGAGCGCATATGAGATATGTGCGGGACCGAGAATAATGCGTGTATGTGATACCGTATTCCATTCTCGCGATGAATGTATCGATTGGTTGTATGCGATATAACCTAGTTATCGAATCAAGGATTGATTCGGTAAGCCGATACATAGGATACTAGTCGGTTATATGCGATATGACCGGATCGTTAAATCAAGTGTTGATTTAATGATTTTATGTATAATTATATATTTGATATATTACTTTGCATTAACTAGTATTGGTTCACTTTAAATGGATTTTCTCACTTGCTTTGCACAAGTTGTATATGTGATATACTTTTGTGCACTTGATTGTATCATGTTTGATGATACATGCTAACTTGGTTAAGTGTATGATTAAACCATGGTTAGTTAATGGTTAGGGTTTCATTTGATTTATTTATGCCTTTATTTATTTTGTTTTGACAAAAGAAAAAGAGAAATGAAAACAAAAGGGTTGCTTTCAAAGATGAAGCTTGTTGAAGCTTCATGAAGGTTTGACCAAAGTAACCATTTTGTCTTCATGCTTAACCCTAACCATTCCACTTAACCATGATTCATTCTCTACACTTAACCATGGTTTGAATATGATAAGTATTCATTTTTCTTTTCCATTTTTAAATAACACTTATCATATTCTTGCTTCTTCTTCTTCTTCTTCACTTCAAGAAAAAGCTTGCTATCAACAATGGCAACTTGTGAAAATGAGTGAGAAATCCAATTCTAAAGTGAACCCACCTCCTATTTCTTCATCCTCTACCTCTTGCCAAGTAGTATAGGGTGTTCTCTTCACAAGTTTCATGACTTGGTGAAGTGGGAGCTTGATCTTGTGATGTCTCGACGTAGATCATCTTCGGCACGAAGCCGACGACCTTGCCCGCCCATTTCTCCGATGAAGCCGACGCTAGAGCCCGGGATTCTATTTGGACAGCGAGGAGACTTCATTGCGGAGCTATGGAGGTGGAGGACCGGATCTACAAAGGTTGTATTTCCATTCTTTTAGTTAAGTTGTTAACTACTTATTGTTTTCGCCTAAAATTCTAGTTAACGATCCGTAGTCTAGGGTTTCTCGGCACCGTAAATTTTGAAATTGGCATGGTTGATGCCTTGTGAGACTTCATTAGAGTGCCTAGGAACCCTACAGTTTTCGCATCGAGCATTCAACCGATGTACACGAGTGACGATCGAACTCGATTAATTCAGGAAAAAACTAAATGATGTTCATACGATCAATAAACCCAAGATGGATTCGATCCAATATAACCAAACACGATGGCTCACGGTATATGTGTTCGATTAAACTTGACGCTATGTGGGTATTGATATATCTACGTACGATTGCACATACATGTGTATGTGTGTATCCAATTATATAACGATATCATATAGTCTTATAATCTACAGTAGCATGATTTGCAAGGGAAGGGAGATTCCACTTTCCTTTTGACGAACCGACAGTGATGATAGCGGCGATGGATCGCATGGGCATGAGCATGGCACGGCGACCACAACTTGGGCTCGGCTATGGGGTTCTGGCTAGGCAACTGTAGCAAGCTTGGGCTGAAGGAAGCTAAGGCGAGTTCAGGGCTTAGGCGGGGTTGGAGGTGCGCTGGGGTCACTGGTGGTCGGCAGAGGTAGCTCCGGCGATGGGTTAATAGTAAAAAAAGGAGAGGAGCTCGGTGGAAGACGAAGGGGGTATAGTCGAGGGTACCCGGAGGAGAGGAGGATGTGGTGGCGTTGTCGGAGGAGGGTAGGGGGTAACTCTGGCGATGGGTGCTTGGTGGTGTCGGCTTGGTGGCGGTGTGGGGCTGGTTTGGAGTTGAAGTTCAGTGGTGGGTCTTTTGGTGCACCGGCAGTGAGGTTTGAAGGCTAGGCGATGGGGATGAGGTGCTCATTCTCGGCGGGATTGGGTGGTCGGGGTTGCAAGGCGAGGAGCTTGTCGTGGTTGAAGGTTGTGATGAGGGTCGGCTATAGAGTTATGAGGAGGGAGACGGAGGCGATGCTGATGGTGGTGGGTCGTTAGGTTGAGGCGAAGAGGAAGAGGGTGTGGTGATGGTTGTTGGAGGCGATGGTGGGGAGCCGGAGGTGATGGCGGCGACACCGGTGGTTCGGGTGAAGTTTTGAGAGGGAAATGAGGGGGAGAAGGAGATCGAGATGAAAGAGATTGAGAGAGAGAGAGAGAGAGAGTGAACAAGGAGGGTAAAGTTTAAAGAGAGAGAGAGAGAGAGAGAGAGAGAGAGAGAGAGAATATGAGTAGATTAATAGGAATTATAGATAATTAAGAGAAATTATGAGGATTATTGTTTGGTTTAATGGGAGTTAATAGGAGATTTTCAGTTTTGATGTGGGGAAATTCAAAAAGAAAGAGGCAGTTGATGTATAGAGAAGAAGAAAAGAATGGAGGGAAGAATAGGAGTTGGGATTTGGGCCATCGGGACTTGGGCTGGGGGGGTTTATTTGTTAGGATTTAGCTAAGGGAAAATAGAATTTGAGTTTAGGGTTTAGGAAAATTATAAATAAAATAAAATATATAAATGGGTAAATTATTTGGAACAACACTTTATTTAAATATGGATATTGGTGTACAAAAGGGATCGGGTATTACATCATACCACGCTTACAAAAATTTCGTCTCTGAAATTAAAAGAACGAATACAACGAACGAATAACTACACGAAAAGTTGCGGGAAGTGCGAACGGATATCCTCCTCATGTTCCCAGGTTGATTCCTCAGGCGAACGACCGCCCCAAGATACTCAGACTAGCGGAATGACCTTATTCTTCAGCACCTTCTCTCTAATATCGAGTATAGTAGTAGGCTGCTCCACATACGATAAGTCGGTGCCCAATGTCAATTCCGAATGATAGAGAGCGTGACTGTCTTCTTGATGATGCTCACAAGTGGTATCTCCTCAAGATTACGACACGTGGCGGATGACGTGTCCCGAAGGCTACGGAGCTGGAATAAATGAGGTGCATTATAAGGGTTCCTCGTAACTTCGTATCGAGGAATGTATCCAGCCTTCCAGGAGACCTCCCTGAATACATTCCACCTTCATCTAGGAAACTACCAACAACTCATCTCCAGTCTCCCGGCTCGTCTTCGAGCCCTGACATGCCGAGCTTCCTCGGCTTTCCGGCTCGTCTCGGAGCCTCTGACATGTCGAGCTTCCTCGGCCTCCCGGCCCGTCTTCGAGCCTCTAACACGCCGAGCTCCCTTGGCCTCCCGACTCGTCTCTGATCCCCTGACGTGCTGAGCTTCCCCGGCCTCCCCGATCAACCAGGAGCGCGGATCCCATGCGCCCCGCGATGACTCCGCGTATATCGCCAGGGTGAGATATCCGCCTCCCCGCGATCCGCGTCCCACGCTGGCGCATCCCTCCATTAATGGGTGTATCTCTCCATTAATGGGCGCATCCCGCTATTAAAAGCAGGGATAACGCGGGGGTGTAACTGACGGTGGTGATCTCGCGCCCGCTCGCTCCAAGCGACCCTTGGATAAACCCCTCTCTCAGATGACTCAGGTATCTGAAATTTATCTCAATACGCCGCTACTTTGCACTTATTCCTCGGCTCTAACTTGATCGTCGGAGGGTCCTACGGTGGTCACCCACCCCGGGACTTCTTTGTAGGTAGCTCGGCATCCAACACCAACCCATTGAGATCCACACTCGACAACTCCAAAACCAAATCTCAGCCGTCCAAGACCGCTATCGCAGGATCGACGGAGGACAGCATCTGAAGGAGATGACGACCTCCATCAGTTGGCGCCGTCTATGAGAATCGAAAGATTTTTTTCATTCCACCATAAAAGTTGATCTTCCGCCCTCGATCCAATGGCGAGCGACGACCACAACGATCCGAATACAAGTCGCCACAACGGAGACGGGAGCGGCTCGCCTCCCTCTCCTAATGCCATCCACGCCTTGTCAGCCTGGATAGACAGGCTCACATCGCTGGTAGATGCCCTCGTCCGCGTTCAAGCGGCGGGCCCTACCCACCAGATCGTGGCTCCCCTTCCCCGGGATAACGACATCCACAGAAGGACGGATGAGCATACTCATGCCCTCAATCTACCTCACCCTCGTCACAGTGCCACTGAGCGCCGTCGGGCCGACTCCGGCCACCTTAATCCACACGCGGCGATTGATTCCATGACTCGCTGGGCGCCAGAAAGCTCCACTTCGCGGTTTCAAGGAAGACCGGGCCGTCGCTCCGATGCCCGTCGTGCGTTCTCCCTCATGAGGATGTAGGGTGACTAGGCACTGTCATAAGGTTCTACAAGGCATCAACCATGCCAAAATCAAATTTTTCAAGTGCCGAACAACCCTAACCAAGATCTTATACTAGAGATTAGGCGAAACAAAGCAAGTAAACAACTTTACTTCTAAGAGTTAGGGATTGCAACCTTTGTAGTCCGTTCCTTCACCTCTAAAGCTCCGTGTTGAGGTCCCTTCGTTGCGATCATTGAGTACCCGGACTCAAGAGAGGCTCCATAAAGAGAAAGATGCAAGTTTGCTTCCGATCTTCAATAACAAAGATGATCTACCTTGAAGAAACTCAAACCCAAGTTTGTGCATCACTAATCAAGTATTAGCAAAGAAAACACCATAATCTAAGTGGCTAGAATAGATGAGGATGATGAAGTAGGAATTTAGCTCTCATTTGTTTTCTTTATCTCACTCAAAATCATCACATAAGAAAAAGCCAGAAAGCTTTTTTCAAAGGAAGAAGAAGAAGAAATTACTTTGTGATGAATAATGAATCAAGTGAGGTTAGAAATGCAACCATGGGTTAAGAAAGAAAACTTAACCCATGTAGAGAATTAACTATGGTTAAAGGGTTGGGTTGGGTTAAACAAATATCTACAAAATATCTTTATATAAAAACAAAAGCAAAGCTTCTAGAAGCTTCAAGAAAGTTTAACCCTATTCCAAACCTTAACCATGTTTAAACTCCACAAAACATGTTGCATTTGTAATCTTAACTTGTTACAATATTATATATCACGTATATAATATATTTTGTAACAAAATAAAATAATACAATTAACATATATCACATATATATCAATGTATTACCCGAGTGAGAGAAAAAATCTTTAAGTGAGCTTATATTAGTTAATGTAATTTAATATATCAAATATATAATTATACATTAAATTATCGAATCAACACTTGATCCAATAATCCGGCTATTTCATAAATAACCCACTAATATAATCTGTATCAGTTCATCGAATCAACACTTGATCCGATGACCCGGCTATATCACATATACCCGGCCGATATCACATATCGCGAGAATCTAATACGGTATTGCATACTTGTAATATTCTCGGTCCCGCACATATCACATATGTGCTCCTACTCCGTTTTGCCTGAGCCAAGAAACTTCTGTGTAGGACTCTAAAGAATCGTCAATATGCCGGCAGTAGATGATGATTATATCAAACACCCACAAGCTGCAAGCGGTCAGATAAACGTAACAGCTTCCCAGGTATTGAGCGATCAGAAGATCAACAAGCAAGCATGTACATTCTCCTGCGAATCCAATTAGTAACACTCCCGTACAGTCTGGTCTCTTCGTCTGATATGTCGCATATCTCGCCTAGGGGTGGTAAACGTCAGACCCCAGTAGCTTGATAAGTCGTGTCGATACGAGGTCTATAATAGTTCGAGAAACTACTGATAACACTTACCAGTAAATCTCAGCAACCCTGACTAGGGATTTCTAGTTATAGCCAATCGACTACAGCGCAACATCAACTCCCTATACCGGGAGAAACGAATCCCCTCCTATCGCTCATTGCCTCCATGCGATTCGGGACTGTACCCAAAAGCCACCTTTTTGCACGCCCTCTTGGACGTGGTATGATGGAAATCAAAGCACAGTGGGAATCACACAAGATTCTATGACGATCTCGGGTCTACAGACTAACCTGTACCAGTGTCACCAGAGAACTGCCATCTGACGTGAGGTATAATACCATCTGGGAGTTCTCGACGAGGCCGTCCAGTATACCCAGTCTCCACTGAGCACCCGTATACCTTCTCTGATGTCAAACACCAATGGATATGGGATCATCCATCGCCCATCATATGGGTCAAGAAGCGCATACGCTAGTCTATTCTGGTATATCGATTCCCTGTCTCGATACACCTACGACTAGGAACATTTGAAGGATGTACTTAGCGACTACACTGTCCCCACTAGTATGATCTGCATCATAATCCTTATAGTCAAGTACTCATCCTAAGGGCTTTATCAACATGTAACATAGAGACAATCAGAGTACATGTTAAGATAAAGTGCAACCAGATAGTATACTATCATATCGAGCAAGAAAGTCCTTCCTATATATGTCCAAGCATCTACTACGATATACATCGTATGTACAGTAATGGCTTCTAATGCATACATATAACTAACAATCTCCCACTTGCACTAGGGCCATCAGTTGTGGTATCACATGCCCAACAATCAGCTGTGGTTGAAGTATCTCATACTCAACCATCCCATAAAAATCTCTACTGGGAAATGGGCCTTTGTGAGTGGATCCGCGCTGTTGTCCTCTGTGTCTACTCTCCTAACCTCGATCTCCCTGGAGATCAACTATCTCCATGATCAGACGATACTGCTTAAGAATATATCTGGATTTCGGATGGGACGGGGGTTCCTAGGCCTAAGCCACAACTCCATTGTCACACAATGGTAGGAACGAAGTTCATCTCATGAACTAGTGTACATCCAGACTATTTCTTTGGTAGCATCCTTGGTAGTGATGTATCTTGCCTTTAATCGTCTACTATGTCACAGTATCTATCTTGGAACTCTTCCAACATACTGTTCCTCCACTGAGGGTAAAGACAATACATGTGACTGACATTCAGTCGTCCTTACCACCCTGGAACCATTCCAGTGATTCTCCCCAGGATCTATTGATACCATCTCACTACAACTAGTGAGAATACTAACATCCATTTAGATCTATCTTATAGATATAAAATCTAGGATTTAGGAGGTATCACATTGATCCTATATAGAGAATCCTTGTGATAAGAGGAGATTGACCGAGCGTAGCATGGGAAACTCTTTCCCTATCAAGAGTATGTCATCCACGTACAATACGAGGATCACCGCCATACTCCCTACTATCTTTTTGTATATACAAGGTTCATCTACCATTTTGATGAAGTCAAACTTTTTGACTTTCACATCAAAACAGACGTTCCAACTCCACGATGCCTGATTTATCTCATAAAACAACTTGCACACGTTTCCGCTGCTCCCACTGTCTACGAAGCCCTCTGGATGTGTACTTATAGACGCTCTCTTCTAAATCACTATTTAGAAAAGCAGTCATGACACCCAACCGCCAGATATCGTAGTCATAGTATGTAGCAATGGCAAGTAGGATCTGGATGGACTCAAGCATATCTTTTGAAAGTCTCAACTTTTCCATGTACACCAAGTAATCTTCCCAAGATATACTAACTCCTGATGGGGATTTAACCCTTCAGATAATGCAACCAAAGTCCATACTTTGTTTGTGTATAAGGATTCCATGTCAGATCGCTTAGCATCCGGCCATTCTTACAGAGTCCCACTCCTGATGGCCTGCTCGAAATAAGTTGGGTCATCATCTCATGATGCAATCCTTGCTCCCACTGTCATAGAGAAAACCGAAGTATCTCTCAGGTGGGTGAGGAATCCTACTAGATCGGCGGAGAGGCTGAGGTTCGTTGGAAACTATTGAATCCTTTGGTTCTACCAAATCATCAGCTGCAGTTTTGTATAGCTGGAACTCTTTACAGTTCTACCTCATGACCACTAATTTCTTCACAAGAAATTCTCTTTCACAAAGGTGGCATGCTGAGAAACAAAACAACTTTTGTTCCTCGGTTTGGTAGAAGATATTCCTTTGTGAATGCTTAGGATATCCAACAAACTTCTACAGAACTGACTTTGTCTTGAGCTTGTCTGGATTATGCTTTTAGACATAGGCCGGACAACCCCAAATCTTAACTACCTTAAGAGATGGGCTCTTCCCATACCAGATCACATATGGAGTGGTAGGCACCTAATTTGAGTGGAGCCCTATTCAATAGGTATGAAGTGCATAACTCCCAAAAGGAAATAGGCAACTCAGTAGTACTCATCATAGAGCACACCATATCATATAGGGTGCGATTGCTCCGCCCCGACACACCGACGTGCTGTAGTGTATACGGAGGAGTAATGTTGAGAGAGAATCTCATTCTCTTTTAGAATAGTCCTGGAATCCCGTGCTCAAGTATTCTCCTCTTTGATCACATCAAAGGACATAATACTTATACCCATTTTGGTTCTCTACTTCTAACTTATATTCTTGAATTTCTCAAAAGGTTCAGACTTGTGTTTCAATAGAAACACATGTGCGAATCTTGAGAGACCATCAGTGAATATAATAAAGTACAAAGAACCGGTCCTGGCATGTGTAGACAGGGGACCTTACATACATCATCATATATCAATCCCAAGATTTCACTAACTCTTTCTCTGTTTCTAATAAACAAAGCTGTGGTCATCTTATCTTTGTGACATGACCGGCAAGTTTCACAAGAGGTAAATTCAAACTAATTTAAATATGCATCTAAATGTAACTTCAGCTAGTCGGGTCACATTGATATGACCTAGTCTACAATGCCTCAAAAAGGATTTGTTCATTTCTGAACTCTTCCTCTTGTGTGTGTTCTGTACACTAAGAACCATGGTTTGATTTAGAACGTATATGCTTTTAGATAATGTGCCTGAACCGATCAACTCTTGATATAGGAAATGTTCAAAACATTATCCAACAATACAAAATTATATCCTTCTTTACTAAATAAAGAGACTGATATGATGTTGTATATCAGGTTCGGTATCTAATAACATTCGTTCAGAATCAATATATTCTGGTAATACAGGGTGATAACTGCCAACATTCTTGGCTGCAGCACTTGCACTGTTTCCAACTCTTGAAACTTATCACCCGTTCTCTGTTCTCTACCTATCTATAGCCCATGTAACAGATTACATATGCGGGATCCTGATCTGGTATCTCATACCCAGGACGTAAAGGATACTGAGAAAAGTTCTCGGTAATGAACACACCCGAAGAAGATGCATCAACATGTACTTTCTTCGTTTGGGCGGCACGGGAATTCTGGCAATCCCCTATTTCCTGCTTGGTCTTATAACATTTATAAGTTGGAGCGGGACCAACGTTCCCTAGCGCAGTATAACAAGCGGGTTCGGTCAATACATCCGTATTATTATCTTGATTAAGGCGTGATATGGTCGCTACCTGGAAAGAGAGAAGAAAACACTCAATGTATGCTCTTGCAAGATTAGATTGGTTATTAATATATCTATTCAAGATGTCTCCCACTGTTTTAGTCAAATCTTCCTTCAAACCCTAAAAGGAAAGACTAGCCGGGATTAATTACACGCTACAAGTTCACCAATCTTTCAGCCAGGCTAGTGCCGGTATTTTGAGGGAGGTTCCCCGTGCTGTCGCACGGACCTAATTAAAATAAACCTCGTTTTCCCAGGGGCGTTACCCCGTTAACACCTTTCTAGACACCTACTCGATCGGCTAATTGTAATGTGTAAAACTCTCCCAGGAGTAACTCTTACTCGCAGCGGGTATCGGGATCTAACTATCTTATAGAAGGTATGCAATCTCATTGCAAATTTCAACACTTGAAATTCCCGATAATATTTTACCCTTAGCAGCTATATGACCTTAACATAGTCAACAAATCATAAGTGCTAGTCAAGTTCAACCCGTGATTTCCCGATTGAATTAAACCCACCCGCACGACCCTTAACATAGACAACAAAGTCGCACGACTACCCTAATCCAATCGCATCATATACTTATACAGATAAGCACTAATCAGCTACCGCATACTACGCCTTAACATAGTCAACAAACGTAGCACGAATACTAACTAGTACTTATCTGAAATGACGTAGGGCTACGACATGTTTTTAAGAAAACCCTTTGCGTAATGAACTTGATATCGTTGTAGAATCGAGTGATTTTAAATAGAGTGTTTTTTAGGCTTTTCTAGTTTTGCTAAAGAGGTCACTCCCGGTGAAGGGATTGTCGGCTCTTTCCTTATCGAATAAGGTGCGGGATATATCATATATATCACTATGCAAAGTAAAAACTATAGAAGCAATCAAAAGACAAACCGAGTGTGTAGCATCTGCTAGTTTCGCTAAAGAGGTCACTCTCGGTGAAGGGATCTCGGCTCTTTCCTTATCGAATAAGGTGCTGGATATTCTACAAGGAATACCGCTATGCAAAGCAAGAACTAGAGCTACTAGTTTTTAAACAAGTTTCTACAACATCTTTAAGTTTCTTTTAGTTTCATTAATCTCATTAATGAAGTCCCATTTTGTTATGCTTCGCAAGCATCAGATATGAAACGAAATCAGCAATATAATATATATCTCATATATAATATAAACATTCGTCTCAGGCAGTAATATGATCTTATCACAGAACATTGCAGCAGAAGAACATATATGAAATATTGGATATACTAGGAGGTCCGTGTTTTAATACGAGCCTGTATAAAACACGGATTCCATGGTCGCGATGAATAGCCAAACCCACATCCCTAGACCCCTACGAGAGCGGCAAGTAATCCTGCCAGTTCTAGAGTTAGGAGACCCGGTCTCGACTCCTCGAGATGGTCTCCCACTGGACCCTAGAACCCGGTTACTTGTGCTCCCCGCCTTGGGTCTATCCTAATGCGGAAAAGTAAATAATATACAATGGTGACATCATCCTCAGCCCGGAAGTGCCCCAATAAAAGAATATTACATACAAATGAATTTTACATGAATGAAAATGAAAAACTCTCATCTCACATAAAACCCCCGGCTATTCAAAACACGACGATCCAATATAACATATCACAGCAACACATAATATCACATATCATCAACGTAAGTAAATATGCGTATCCCAATTGTCGTCGATGTATAGCAACGAAACCGGCGATACACCACATATTACACTTATGGTTGCAGAAAAGAAAGTGTAAAACTACAACAGTTGGAATCCGCAACCTACTTAGACATCACATGCCTAACATATGAATTCCTTAGACATCGCATGCCTAACAATTATAAACCCCGCATTTTAGTCTCAATATCGAAAATACTTTTCAATATCTAGTAGGGCAATTCAACAAGATTCCCGACAACCAGATCGAATGCTCGTCGAAAACTTTAGTAGACGACCGCAACCCCGATACCGTCGACGAAGTGTACTATGGTGGAACACCGCTACCGCGAGCACCCGAACGGATGCTTTTGGCGATGGGGTTCTCCTACAGTAACTTGGTCGGGGCTTTGGGGCGCGGCTGTCTATTAAGTTTACCCGGCGAGTATCCGCGTACGCTACGTGATTGCGACGGACTTTTGATCGCATCAAAATCCCGTGGCAACCGATCATCTGAGACTAAACTGCTAGATTTATAACATTCAAATTAGTTATCTCATAACTACTTGTGGATTCCAAATATTGTATCACAATCCAGATAAATAGACAATGTTAAACTTTCCGATTGAATAAACAAACACCCAAGATTTCCCAAATAGCTCAACGGAATTCAAAAATTCCAGAACATGTCACAACCCCAATGAACCAGCCGTAGAAGGGTCAAACGAACGCCTCACATGTGGCAACGCTAAACTACCACAAACCCTAGGATTCAAGTGGCAGTTTTGACGGTCACATAATCGAGTTAAGGTTACGTTCTTCTAAAGGGTCCACAGATACGCTTGCATGATTTTCTGGAAGTTTCAAACTCGTGGAAAAATCCAACACTTGAAAGTTTTCTGTCAGGGGAAAAAGTGAGTTATTGATATCCGTTCGAACTTTTTAACACGTTCTAAAAATACCCAGAAAAAACTTAAACGAAGTTAAACTATCCGATCGAATCAACGAATACAAAAGATCTTCAGAAAACTCAACACTTGAGTAATATTAAAAATTCCCAGAAGCATATAAAATTAACCAGGAATAAACCCCAGAAGTATTATCCCATGATACCCTAAGATGGCCGCGGAACCGCCGCCAAACCCATGGTTTGGCCGCGGTTCCACGGTATCTTGAAGGGTTCATGGGATCGTACTTCACAATAATTCTTACAATTCCATACTTATTTTTCTGAGTGTTTTTAATACAGAAAAATTAACATTTTAAAAAATTTCCAGAGAGGGGGTATAATGCGACGTTTCGGGGTTCGATCGGACTTTAAACTTCGTCTAGACTTCGCTTAAAGCTCTAGCTTGGCTCTGATACCACTGTAGGGTTACTAGGCACTGTCACAAGGTTCTACAAGGCATCAACCATGCCAAAATCAAATTTTTCAAGTGCCGAACAACCCTAACCAAGATCTTATACTAGAGATTAGGCGAAACAAAGCAAGTAAACAACTTTACTTCTAAGAGTTAGGGATTACAACCTTTGTAGTCCGTTCCTACACTTCTAAAGCTCCGTGTTGAGGTCCCTTCGTTGCGATCATCGAGTACCCGGACTCAAGAGAGGCTCCATGAAGAGAAAGATGCAAGCTTGCTTCCGATCTTCAATAACAAAGATAATCTACCTCGAAGAAACTCAAACCCAAGGTTTTGCTTCACTAATCAAGTATTAGCAAAGCAAATACCCTAATATAAGTGGCTAGAATAGATGAGAATGATGAAGTAGGAATTTAGCTCTCATTTGTTTTCTTTATCTCACTCAAAATCATCACGTAAGAAAAAGCTAGAAAGCTTTTTTCAAAGGAAGAAGAAGAAGAAATTACTTTGTGATGAATAATGAATCAAGTGAGGTTAGAAATGCAACCATGGGTTAAGAAAGAAAACTTAACCCATGTAGAGAATTAACTATGGTTAAATGGTTGGGTTGGGTTAAACAAATATCTACAAAATATCTTTACATAAAAACAAAAACAAAGCTTCTAGAAACTTCAAGAAAGTTTAACCCTAATCCAAACCCTAACCATGTTTAAACTCCACAAAACATGTTGCATTTGTAACCTTAACTTGTTACAATATTATATATCGCATATATAATATATTTTGTAACAAAATAAAATAATACAATTAACATATATCACATATATATCAATGTATTACCCGAGTGAGAAAAAGAATATTTAAGTGAGCTTATATTAGTTAATGTAATTTAATATATCAAATATATAATTATACATTAAATTATCGAATCAACACTTGATCCAATAATCCGGCTATTTCATAAATAACCGACTAATATAATCTGTATCAGTTCATCGAATCAACACTTGATCCGATGACCCGGTTATATCACATATACCCGGTCGATATCACATATCGCGAGAATCTAATACGGTATCGCATACTCGTAATATTCTCGGTCCCGCACATATCACATATATGCTCCTACTCCGTTTTGCCTGAGCCAAGAAACCTCTGTGTAGGACTCTAAAGAATCGTCAATACGCCGGCAGTAGGTGGTGATCATATCAAACACCCACAAGCTGCAAGCGGTCAGCTAAACGTAACAGCTTCCCAGGTATTGAGTGATCAGAAGATCAACAAGCAAGCCTGTACGTTCTCCTGCGAATCCAATCAGTAACACTCCCGTACAGTCCGGTCTCTTTGTCTGATATGTCGCATATCTCGCCTAGGGGTGGTAAATGTCAGACCCCGGTAGCTTGATAAGTCGTGTCGATACGAAGTCTATAACAGTTCGAGAAACTACTGATAACACTTACCAGTAAATCTCAGCAACCCTGGCCAGGGATTTCCAGTTATAGCCAATCGAACACAGCGCAACATCAACTCCCTATACCGGGAGAGACGAATCCCCTCCTATCGCTTATTGCCTCCATGCGATTCGGGACTGTACCCAAAAGCCACCTTTTTGCATGCCCTCTTGGACGTGGTATGATAGAAATCAAAACACAGTGGGAATCACACAAGACTTTATGACAATCTCGGGTCTACAGACTAACCTGTACTAGTGTCACCAGAGAACTGCTATCTGACGTGAGGTATAATACCATCTGGGAGTTCTCGGCGAGTCCGTCCAGTGTACCCAGTCTCCACTGAGCACCCGTATACCTTCTCTGATGTCAAACACCAATGGATATGGGATCATCCATCGCCCATCATATGGGTCAAGAAGCGCATACGCTAGTCTACTCTGGTATATCGACGCCCTGTCTCGATACACCTACGACTAGGAACATTTGAAGGATGTACTTAGCGACTACACTGTCCCCACTAGTATGATCTGCATCATAATCCTTGTAGTCAAGTACTCATCCTAAGGGCTTTATCAACATGTAACATAGAGACAATCAGAGTACATGTTAAGATAAAGTGCAACCAGATAGCATACTATCATGTCGAGCAAGAAGGTCCTCCCTATATATGTCTAAGCATCCACTACAATATACATCGTATGTACAGTAATGGCCTCTAGGGCATACATATAACTAACCGAGGAGGTGTCAGTCAGCTCGCCTGCTTTCAGGCACGACCGACCCCCAACTCTCGTCGGGACCGCGCGAATGACGAGTGCTAAAACTACCCGAGAAGGGCCTTGCCCGAGGATTTGAGACACCTGATAGAGCGAAATCGAAGCCGCACCTTGGCACAGACTCGGAGCGAGGGTAGCCACCACTCCGGCTGTGCAGAATCCTCAGCATACCACCACCGACTCGAAGCCATCGAGAAGAAAATCGAGGGCATACGACGGGACAGCCATGCGTCCGGTGAAGGGGCCAAATACTCCGCTGATTCGCTGATGAAGCCCTTTACAGAAAAGCTGCTGGCCGAGCACATATCGTCCAGGAAAAAACCACCGAAGGTGGCCCTCTTCGACGGGAAATCTGACCCGAAGAGCCACCTTGACGCATTTACTGCGGGCATGAGCTTCCAGGATAACTCCGACGTGGCTCAATGTCGAGCTTTCCCCACCACCCTCATCCGGGCTGGTCGAGACTGGTTCGAGGACTTACGCCACACTCCATCTCGACTTTCGACAAGCTGGCCTCCCAATTCCTCGGTCACTTCGTCGGAAATTGGTGACAGAAGAGGACGGTCGACTACCTGTTCACCGTCAAGAGTGGATACAAAGAATCCTTCAAAGGATATGTCACCCGCTTCTACAATGCGCTTCTCTAGGTCCCCAAGCATCGCGATGAAACGGTCATCACTGCACTGAGGTTGGGTCTTAGGCACAAAGAGTGGCTCCGCTCTTTTGCATTAGCTCAACCTAAGACAATGGCCAAAGTGAAAGCCTGGACCGAGCAAGAAATCCAGCTCGAGTCCGAGGTGAACTCAAACCTGCCCCAGGCAGACCAGCCAGCCAGAATGAAAGGGGACCGGGAGGAGAAAAAGAAAGCCGATCGTCCGAAGCCTTACTCCATGAGGTTTTAAGAGTACACTCCCCTAAACATCTCCCAGACCGAGCTGCTGGAGGAAGCTAAGGGGGAGAGGTTCTTCAAGCTCCCGCCAGTGACCCAAAGGGCGGGCAAGCGTCTCCGTGGCCCGTACTGCGCCTTCCACAGGTCGCAGGGCCACCCGATCGAAAACTGCAAACAACTCCGTGACTACATCGAGGAGTTGATCCGCTCCGGCCACCTGGCGAAGTACTTGCGGGACAAGCGGCATGCAGAATGGGAGCAAGAGAACCAGCCTCCTCCTGGGGAGCTAACGATCTGGCAAATCATGTTCGTTACCTTGAATACTGCTCGGGAAGCTGGCGGAAACCACTGCTTCCTCCCGGTCGAGGGTGTAGGTGATCCACCTCAGAAGAAGTGCAGGAAGGACGAGCCCATCATCTTCACCGATGAAGACTTCCACGGTATATCCTTGCCTCACAACGACCCACTCGTAATAGCGACCAGAGTCCACCGTTACGAGGTCTAGAGGATTTTGGTCGACTCAGGAAGCTCAGCGGATATCATGTTCCACGATTGCTTCTAGCGTATGGGGCTAGGACCATCCAACCTTCGACCTACCTCCCATGTCCTCTCGGGGTTCACCAATCACTCCGTCCCTGCCGAGGGATTGGTCACCCTCCTACTCAACATTGAGGAAGCGGGACATACAAGGACCGTGTCACACCTCGCTTTCCAATATACGGTAAGGAGACGTGATAAGGCCTGTGACGTATTTACTCAGAAGTAAACTCGCTAAGCGTAAATAAGTAATTTAATGTAAATGTGCACAAGAAAGACATGAGATATAAATGAACAACAACTTTTTATTTATTAAACATTCTTTACAATACAACTAAAAAGTAAATACAATATGAAAAGCAATGCCTAAACAATGGCATGAACTGAAAGTAAAAGTATATACAGGTGACTAAAGCTCTGGGTCTTCTGAGAACTGCTTCAAGTCTTCTCAGCTGGGCTCGATCTCCAGAGAGTCAGGTCCTCCTGACAACATTCCAAAGAAAGAATAGAAAAGGAACGTCGTCAGTGAACAATCGCTCGGTAAGTCCCAAAGAGAGATAGAAATAGACTAAATGGGTAAAGAGAATATATCTGGTATAATGTATGATTATTTTGTTAACGCAGTTGTTTGTAGCTTGGTACAGAATATGCCAGTGTATACGAGAGCGGTCTAATTTACCCCATGGACTACGGTATAAGGAGTACAAGTCCCCGTCAAAACCCATGGGACAATTGCAACGGATATTCAGGTTAGCTGTATTAAAGTGACCGTCTCATGCCACTTTTAACACATTCGGTACCAGTCTACCCCTTTAAAACCCCGTAATGTTTTATTGTGTTGTTTATAGATGATTTGTAGATATAAGTCTTGCCGAAACCATGATATCAATTGTTCATGTAAACGGATAAGGATATAAACGGATAGTCATGTAGACAAGTCAATGTATATCCATGGTTCGGTCAAATTAAGTCATGTCGATATAGATTGTATCTGGTATAAATGGATTCATGTTGTATTGGAGTTATATTTGACTTGTATCCATGGATGGATTGATTTCCGATTAGACCGAGACTCTGACTGAGTCAGACACTTAATAGAATTGAAGTCCTGAATTAGTTTTGGAGTTATCGGTAACTACTGCACATAGACGGCAGGATTTGTGTCTTTTTCCAAGACAATTACTGTATTGATAACCCCGTTTTTAGTTGTCTACCTTAACTAGGCAAGCACCCACTTTCTCCGGCTCTCTGAAGCTCAAGAGAATTGGTCCCGCTTAAACCTATATTTACTAGTGTCCTTATTGTAAATTAATATAACTTGAGGGGGTTTTATGAAAATAATTTTGATATAATTTCAAAATAAATCTCAAGTATTTATTTATCGTCTTTAGGGTTTTCATAGATGTAATTTTTATAAGATGAGACATTCTAGTGGATATAAACCTAAATTGAATAGTATATGGTATTTTCATGTAAATTGACTTGTATTGATTTCTTGATGGTATTTTCATGAACTTTTGCGGTTCTTTTTATTGATTTAGAAAACATGGAATATATTATATATTTAAAATAGATATTTTGATAATATTTACATATATATATTTATTAAAAATAGAATTTATTTATTAATAGAATTCAGGTTTTTAAAAAAATTGTAATAATAAAAATTCCATCGATATCGTATGCTCCATGAGGAGGTTTACATCTCGCCCTACTAGTCCGATGGATGTGCGATAACCCGCACCAACCAAATCGGATTTCCCAAAATGGGTTGTAAGGACATAATCGTATGAAATTTGATTAAAACAATTAAAAGAAATACAGTTTTAATAGTTTATGGTATTTAACTGTAAATTTGTCTTAGCCACAAAAATATTATTTTGAGCCATCGTGCTATATCATGATGAGTGTTGTGATGACGTAGGTCATTATCTCGTGAGTTTTCTAAAGATAATATGAGCAATATGATGAAGTAATGTTGTAGGTAACCTTTGTGGTATTTAAACGAAAAAGTGTAATACAAGTTGCATAGCATTTTATTTTGAATTGAAACTTGTTCTAAATGTTGTTTTATGGTTGCTAAATAAGATATAAAAAAATGGTTGATTTGTTGTTAAGAAAAGTTGGGTTTTTAATGAAATTAGAATCGGAAGTTGGAGTCACTCCTCTTCCGGCGAGTTTTAATAAAAGATCGTTTTAGAATAGAAAGAGAAGAGACGAGAGAGAACTTACTGGTTGAGAAGAGAGATGGGAGGTGTAGGAATAGTTTGAAAGAGTCGTGGAGTCGCGGTGTCGCCGGATTTGTCTCGAATCGTCGCCGGAACTTGACCTTGGGCTAACTCCACTTGTACAACTTTTTGGACCTAGAAAAATTTGCGAGTTTTGACAATGGATTTCATAATAGAGAGGGATAGGGTGTAGGGTGGTATTTATAGGATAGAATTAGGGTTTAGGGTATTAAAAATAAGAATTAAAATGCATTAAAATTTAGTTTTAAAGCTCATTTTAATTCTCTGTTAATGTGCGGGAAAATCAAATAGAAGAGGAGTAGTGGGGGGAGGCCAAGGGGTGTTAGGATGAAAAATTGGAGCATTCCCCATGGGGGGCCCGGCGGCGCCGGCCCTTGGGGAAATCTCGTCGGGGCATCAAGGGAGGTAGGGTGTAGGATTGGTGCCGCGTGTCAGGGTCTGTTCAAATAACAATTTCCACATATTTGATTTTAGTGACTTTTCATATTTACGTGTATTGCACGTGCAAACTTTTGGACTTCCAAAAAGTTTTTAAAAAAATCAATAAAATAATATATGGCTGAAGGGATTTGAACACATGGGCTATGTCTCAGCAGTGCAAAGCTTTACTAATGAGCTACAAGTGCTTTCTTACTGCTCTAAAACAGATCAAATACTTATAGCATACTCAGGCTTGCGAATACTTCATTTAGTACTTTAACTTTAAACAGATTTTGTATATTATAAACAGAGTCGTTTATCCTTCTTATAAAAATTTCATCCTCGAAATTTACAAATATTTAAGGACTAATTTACAAATAAGAAAGGGTATCTTGCACGCATCTCGTATTCTATTTCCCATATTGATTCTTCTGGTGAGTCTTTCCTCCACATCACTTGAACCAAGTTTACTTCCTTGTTCCTAAGTGACTTTATATTTCTGTCCAGGATTTCAACCGGTTGTTGCTCACAAGATAGATCCGTCTGTACAGTGAGCTCGGAGTGATCAAGAATGTGACTAGGGTCACTCACATACCTTCGGAGTTGGGATATGTGGAACACACCGTGCACTCCTTCCAATAAGGGTGGAAGTGCCAAACGATATGCCATTTCTCCGACTCGTTGGAGTATGTCGAACGGTCCAATGTACCTCGGACTTAACTTACCCCGCTTTCCAAAGCGAATTACTCCACGGTTTGGAGAAATCTTCAGAAAGGCCTGATCTCCCGGTTGGAACTCCAAGTGTCGGTGCTTTGCATCAGCCCAGTGCTTCTATCAGTCTTGGGCTATGCGCATTCATTCCCTGATAGTGCAAACTACATCGACAGTCGCCACTATCATCTCAGGTCTAAGGAGTTCTCTATCTCCGATGTCGTCCCAATTTAATGGTGAACGGCACTTCCTTCCATATAGAGCTGCAAATGGTGACATTCTAATACTCGCTTGGTAGATGTTGTTGTATGAAAACTCCACAAGGTGTAGGTGATCTTCCCACGATCCTCCGAAGTCTAACATACACGCTCTTAGCATATCTTCAAGTATCTGAATCATTCGCTCAGACTGTCCATGTTTGTGGATAGTAAGCTGTGCTAAATTTTAGACTCGTTCCCAAGCTAGCTTGTAGACTCTGCCAAAATTATGATCGAAATCTGGTGTCACGATCGGAGACAATGCAAACCAGTACTCCATGTAATCTCACGATCTCCTGCATGAGTTCATGGGTAGCATCGATAGTACACTATGAAGAGTTAAATCTTACATAGATTCATACTTACTTCCATGTACTTCTTTGCTAGCGTCTCAGTAGATTGGCCAACTCGAAATGGGATGAAATGAGACGACTTTGTGAGTTGTGCTCACACCATAATATTGTATTTTATATTCCCCATTCTTATGCATTTTACAATGAAAACAGGTGCTTTTGACCCATGTCTGCTACATGTTACAGGTTACAGGTTCTTGGAGCGAAAACAGTGAAAAAACACAAAAGACGACACAAAAAGGACTTTTGACCAACAAATAGAAGGATCTTAGTCAAGCCTACACAAAGATAAAGTTCACAAAGCACAAGGCAATGCAAGTACCAAAATTACAAAACGAACGGTTAAAAGTCTACTGCAATTGTTCACTGGAAATCTGGAAGAGAACCAGAAGCTAAATTGAGAAAAGACATAAAGAAATAAGAAGATAAAGATCACCAGAGCCAGCCCACAAAACCCAAGCTCATGAACCGACCAATGGGCCGCGGAACCGCGGCCCAAACCCTACCCAGGCCGCGGTTCCGCGGCCGTATGGAGCCTGGATGGAATAAAGTTTTTACTATAATTCTTTATGTATTTGACCGGTCTTCCTAAGGGCTATTTTTGTAAATGTAGACATGCGAGTCATTGTAACCCTAGGGTTTCCTATTCTTTATAAATAGGAACTCTAATCATTGTAATTTCTTATGCCTCCCTATGCCTCTTTCTATGAATAAAATTTAGAATTCTTTTGGAGAGCATCGATGCCTTTTTTCATATCATGAATTCAGATCTGACAACCCTGTGTTGATGTTTGGAGAGAGCCATCTGTAAAGTAAGTAGGTAATTTCAATTCTTGCCCTAGTTTAGATTTCAATTCTTGCCCTAGGTAATTTTCATTCTCTGCCTTAAATAAATGTTTTTAAATTCCCTAATGAGTGAGTAGTCTCCTCGCTTGTTAGGGTTAGATCTGGGGAAGGTTTGAGAGACGAAGATCTCTCATCCCCTTTCTTGCCCGTCATATATTTTCATAGGACTCTATGCATACATGCACATACCGCTCCCTACGGCACCCTATCCCATGAGGTAGCGGTGATACCGTAGTATAAAGGCCCGGTTGTGATTGTTTTCCATGGAGGTTAGGGTAAGGATTGATAAAGGAAGGATAAGAACCTAGAGGAAGAAACATCTTTCCAAATGATTCTAATCCCTTTTATTAATAATTACCATAACACCTAATTAGATCTTCATATGGGTATAGAAAGCGGTGAGATTTATTGACTTTCCAAACTTAATCTAGACCTAACCTTAGCAAGATTTAGATATAGATTAATTTAGTTTTTAGATTTAATAATCAATCCGACCACAATCGGAATTAACTCGTTTGAGCGATTAGGAAATTCACAACATCCCTGTGGACCGACCCGTACTCACCGGCTAGCTACCAAGCGACGCCGTTCTTGATTGCGGTTAATAGATAGTTTTTGAGATCAACCAAATGGCGCTGTTGCCGGGGATGACGTGTTATTTCCTTTTTGCAATTTCGGGTTAATCAAAATTCAAAAAATCATAAAAATCTGAAGAAAAAAAAATTATAAAAATATATCAATTGTTATTTTTTGGAAAGGGTACTTTGTTGTGTGAAATCTTGCAGGAACAAACTCAGATCTGGAAATTTCCAGGAAGCAAAACAAAAAATAGACGATCATAACAACAGAAGATTACAACAAACAAGGAGCAGAAAAAATTTGGAGTTGTGAAGCCACCATCAGACCGCGTAAACGCGGCAAAATCCCACTTCTGACCGCGGAAACGCGGTGAATAGGTGGTATCGTCTTCTGCAAAAATTTCTCGGGATCCGTGCATGCTATTTAACCGCGAAACCGCGGTGTAAACCTCGTTTAGGCCGCGGAAGGGCGGCGCCGTCGTGCTTTCAGTCTCTGGAATTTGCACTGTAAGCTCCGTGTTATTTCTCCTCTGCAAATTTTGAGATATTTTCTATGAATTGCTTGCAGAATTTTGCGCGCTTGAAAAATCTTTCTCTTTCCAAATAACAAGTCTTGTGCAGGATTTTTGGGCCCCGCTCAAAATAGAAATTGATTGCAAGTAATCTTTTTTGTTGCATATCTTTTCTCGAATATCTTTTTGCAACAATTTTTTTTCCAAATAAAGATTCTTTGTGATATGCTTAAAATAATAACTGATTGCAAGTAATATTTTTTTTTGTTGCATATCTTTAATTAAAAATCTTTTTGCAACAATTTTCAAATAAAGAAAAAGAAAAAGGAAAATTAGTATTAAAAAACTTGCAAACTTTTGCCGCAAATAAATCCTTGCACCAACAAACTTTCTTTCTTTCACCATTTCTTCTAACATGGGTACCCCACATAATAAATCACTTGCCGAACTTTGGTATCCCGAACCTAATTTTACGACTTTCGTCAATTTGTTCAGTCAATTTAAAGACGATCTTTCCATGCCTAAAATATCTTTGAAAGATCAAATAGAGGCGTCTAGGAGAAACAATTCGACTTTTCAACCCACTTTGTGTCAACCAAGTCAACCTTTACCACCTCCATATGTTGATACCACTTTTTCAAGTCCTTCTGTCACTCCTAGGCCGATGTCCATTACTGAGCATTTTGCTCAATCTCGCAGCTGATCTTTCACCCCTCTCCACTCATCTAGTTCTAGGGATCCGCACGATTATTCACCGTTTTATCCACATGTTGACCCTACACCTGCCCAACCACCCACTTCCTACCAGTCCTACCCGACCTTCCCACCTTCACTAGACACTGCTTCTACACAGCCTTTTGGGAGTTTCACATATCTAAAAAATTTCGAATCTTTTACCGAAACCCCTTCACCACCCAAGTCTAGTTTGGAAGAGTCGTTGGAGGTGTATATCGCAGCAACAAACAAAATGGTTAGGAATGTGGAAGCATCCGTGGCCGCCCTTATGCAACCTGCTGAACCGGTAGCTAGTTTCCCGCTAGCCCCAAATTTTTCAATGTATGAGGAGGCGGTTGGACAGAATGAGAATGTGAGAGGACCTCCAAATCAAACCTACCCTTACCCAATTGAAGCCCACAACTCTGGTTTTCCATCGATTGTTCCCAATGAGTCACCAGTTGAAAATAAAAATGAGTTGTATGATTTTGTAGTGCTTGATTTGCCAGACTGTGAAGAACCCCTTTCGAGTGAAATCACACTTAATCCTTTCGATCTTTACACCTCCACTGTAGAACATAAATCGATAAATATCCATGCTTTTGATGAGGTGTCAGAAAAAATTGATTTTCACTTGATTGAGGATATAGACGCCGGGAATATTTTGGAGGATCAATCCGTCGATTTAATTGAAATTTTATGTCCAATTCATCATCCCGAGTCATTAAATGTTTTTCCCGAACTTCATATGCGTCTTGATTTTGATGATATTGGCATGGATAAGCTAATTTTTGAGGAAAATATTGAGGAGAATTATGAGGATAGAACCGAGGATAATATTGAGGTTGAACTATTTTCGTTTAATGTGTCGAATGTTCTAATACACCCTCCTAAATCCTTAACTGATACCCTTCCTCACTCACTTCCTTCCCTCCTTCCTATTGTTCCGACCGTGCAAGTGACCGTTACGCTTTCATCTCAACTACCAAGTTCGGTGCACCCATGCCTTCTTGCGAATCTTGAGGGATTTGACCCCATTTCTCGACGGGTTGATAGATTAGCGCAATCGCTTTTAACACATCGGTCATCACAAATTGCACTAATTTATTCACTTGCTTTATACCCTCAAGTTCGTACTCCACTTTTTTCTTCTTTCCGCCATTCTTCTCCCCCACCGAGACCATATTCTCTTCTTCCCACACGGTCTCGTGTGCTTCTCATCTCTTTTCTTTCCACTCCATTCTTTCACCAACTCGGCCATTACCACGATAAGATTTTTGAATGGTTGGTGCTAACCTTTGGCTTGTATAAGGCCAACCCTAAGTTTGGGGGGGACCTTTGTATATATGTATATATATTTTTGTTTTCTTTTTCTATAAAAAAAAACAAAATTTTTTTTTCAACACAATAAAATAAAAATATTATAAATAAATAAACAGGGGAGTGCCGGTATTTTGACCCTCTTGGTTTAGCATGACAGTGAGGACACTGTCAAGTTCAAGTTTGGGGGTATGCTCGGTACGTCTTCTTCCTTCGCATTCATTTATACATATTTTTGCATTTGCATACTTATTTGAAATCCCATAAAAAAATTGAAAAATTTCAAAAATTATAAAAATTAATGTATTCAATTTTGGCTAATTGACTTGAGTTTGACAAATATGTTAACTGGCTAGGAACAACTAGATCTTAGACTTAGTGAATTAAAAACCCTAAAAATAACCTTCCTTAAAATTTAACGGTAGAAAGTATATGCCTTTGTAGTTTATTTAGAAATAAGCAAATTTTGGGTTCATTTCTTGGGCTAAGTCGAAGCAAAAGAAAAGTATTGATGTTCTTATTAGAGTATAAGTTTGAAAAATAGTTCCTAGCTTAAGTCTAGATTCTGAAAATATATACCCTACAATTTGCTCAATCACGCACCTTGAAACTTGGAATAGTAGAAGAGACCTTGAAATGCTCTTGTCTAAAGTCCTTAGTACGGAAAAAAAAATATAAGTGTGAATAAAGAATAAAAAAATGGACATTGGTTTTTGTGATTACTTAAGGCTGCAAAAATAGAAAAAAATATTTAGCGAGGGTGCTTCATCACCTAGTGCCTTAGACCAACTGGTTTGGGAGTCACTGCTAAAGCCTTGGGTGTTACAAGACTAGGAAGTACGCTTTAAAGTGCAAACGCATTTTGTAATCGGTCGTTGGTACCTCAAGAAGTATTAACGGTCGCATGAAGGATGTGTAAGCAAATTTCAATTAAAAATTCACCAATTAATAAGTACTTTGGACAACGGACAAGGGTATGATTGCTTGATTTGAATTTCCAAGTGTAGGGGTGATTTATACACACACGTGGGGATATGTGATTGGAGTTTAGATGAGAGAAAGGAGTGAAGAATAGAACTTGTATTTTTAGTAGAGTTGATAGAAATTCCTAAGTGGAGATGGAACCCTAAAAGGAAAACTTAAGAAATGCTGAAAGCTAAGTAGGTCTGCATGACATATATGATCTTAAGTTAAATAATGAGGAAGCGTGAAGAATATGGGTGGATGATTTATGAGTCGAAGATAATAGAATTCCTTGTTAGAAAACCTAATTGGAAAGCAAAAGTCGAAAAGCCAAATTGATAGGATTTTGTGGGTGTAATCCGCTGAAAACCCTCAGGAGACAACACTCCTCCTACTAGGGACACCTAGAGGTTTAACGACTTGTTGCACGAGCTCAGTGCAATCGCGTTCCCTGCGAAAGTACGGTTAGGATTTTAGTGAATAAAAAAAAATAAGTTTGCTCGAGGACGAGCAAAAGATAAGTTTGGGGGTATTTGTTCATACCATAATATTGTATTTTATATTCCCTATTCTTATGCATTTTACAATGAAAACAGGTGCTTTTGACCCATGTCTGCTACATGTTACAGGTTACAGGTTCTTGGAGCGAAAACAGTGAAAAAACACAAAATACGACACAAAAAAGACTTTTGACCAACAAATAGAAGGATCTTAGTCAAGCCTACACAAAGATAAAGTTCACAAAGCACAAGGCAATGCAAGTACCAAAATTACAAAGCGAACGGTTAAAAGTCTACTGCAATTGTTCACTGGAAATCTGGAAGAGAACCAGAAGCTAAATTGAGAAAAGACATAAAGAAATAAGAAGATAAAGATCACCAGAGCCAGCCCACAAAACCCAAGCTCATGAACCGACCAATGGGCCGCGGAACCGCGGCCCAAACCCTACCCAGGCCTCGGTTCCGCGGCCGTATGGAACCTGGATGGAATAAAGTTTTTACTATAATTCTTTATGTATTTGACCGGTCTTCCTAAGGGCTATTTTTGTAAATGTAGACATGCGAGTCATTGTAACCCTAGGGTTTCCTATTCTTTATAAATAAGAACTCTAATCATTGTAATTTCTTATGCCTCCCTATGCCTCTTTCTATGAATAAAATTTAGAATTCTTTTGGAGAGTATCGATGCCTCTTTTCATATCATGAATTCAGATCTGACAACCCTGTGTTGATGTTTGGAGAGAGTCATCTGTAAATTAAGTAGGTAATTTCAATTCTTACCCTAGTTTAGATTTCAATTCTTGACCTAGGTAATTTTCATTCTCTGCCCTAGATAAATGTTTTTAAATTCCCTAATGAGTGAGTAGTCTCCTCGCTTGTTAGGGTTAGATCTAGGGAAGGTTTGAGAGACGAAGATCTCTCATCCCCTTTCTTGCCCGTCATATATTTTCATAGGACTCTATGCATACATGCACATACCGCTCCCTACGGCACCCTATCCCACGAGGTAGCGGTGATACCGTAGTATAAAGGCCCGGTTGTGATTGTTTTCCATGGAGGTTATGGTAAGAATTGATAAAGTAAGGACAAGAACCTAGAGGAAGAAACATCTTTCCAAATGATTCTAATCCCTTTTATTAATAATTACCATAACACCTAATTAGATCTTCATATGGGTATAGAAAGCGGTGAGATTTATTGACTTTCCAAACTTAACCTAGACCTAACCCTAGCAAGATTTAGGTATAAATTAATTTAGTTTTTAGATTTAATAATCAATCCGACCACAATCGGAATTAACTCGTTTGAGCGATTAGGAAATTCACAACATCCCTGTGGACCGACCCGTACTCACTGGCTAGCTACCAAGCGACGCCGTTCTTGATTGCGGTTAATAGATAGTTTTTGAGATCAATCAAGTCGATCCATAATAACCCATACAACATCGTTAACTTTCGTGCTGCGAGGAAGGGCAGTCACGAAATCCATGGTGAAGTGTTGCTATTTCCATTCTAAAATAGGTAACGGTTGAAGTAAACCAACAGTCCTGTGGTGTTCAGCTTTTACTTGCTGACACACCAACCATTTGGCTATGCTTCTGGCTACATCACACTTCATTCCATGCCACTAGTAATGTTGCCGCAGATCTTTGTACATCTTTGTACCACCAGGGTGTACTGAGTATGGGGAGCTGTGAGCTTCTTTCATCAACTCTTTCCGAACAGGACCTTGTGGTACACATAATCTGCTTTCGTATCTCAAAGATCCATCTTCGGATGAAGTCTGTTCTAAATCCACTTTCTACTTGTTCTCTGATTTTTTGCAACTTGGCATCACTTGCTTGAGCTGCTTTGATCTGATTAACAATTGTAGATTGAACTTGTAAGTTCATCAAACTTGAAGCGTTACCTCGCATGATCACTTCTATCTCCATCTGATGCAAATCTTGTTATATCTTCCACTGTGTCGTGAGATTCATTGATAGTGGTTGACGACTAAGTGCATCAGGTACTACATTCACTTTCCCTGGATGATATTGTAGATTGGTGTTGAAGTCCTCCATGAGTTCTAACCATCTTCTCTGCCGCTTATTCAACTCTTTCTAAGTAAACACATACTTCAGACTTTTGTGGTCTATGTAAATATCTACCCGTTCTCCAAGAAGATAATGACGCCAAATCTTTAAAGCAAAGATAATTGCTGCCAACTCCAGATCATGCGTCGGATAGTTGCGGTCATGAACTTTCAACTGTCTTGATGCATAAGCTACAACTTTACCATGCTGGTGTAGAACACATCCTAATCCCTTACCGGATACATCACAATGCACTACGAAACCTCTAGATTGGTCCGGTATTACGAGAATAGGCGTTGTTTTCAATCTTGACTTGAATTCTACGAAAGCTTATTCGCATGCTTCTGACCACACGAATTCTTCATCTTTACGTGTGAGCTTGGTCAGGGGTGTTGCAATCTTCGAAAATCCTTCAATAAATCTTCTGTAGTATCCTGCTAGTCCCAAGAAACTTACAATGTCCTTCACTGTCTTTGGTGTCGGCCATTCACTTAGTGCTGATACTTTATCTGGATCCACAGAGATTCCTTCACCTGAAACGATATGTCCGAGAAATCCGACTTGTTCTAGCCAAAACTCGCGCTTGCTGTACTTGGCATAGAGTTGATGCTGTCGTAAAGTCTCCAGGACAATTCTTAGATGTTCAGCATGCTCTTTCCGATTCTTTGAATATACCAGGATGTCGTCGATGAATATGACAACGAACCTGTTTAGGTACTCTCGAAAAACTTGATTCATCAGATTCATGAATATGGCTGATGCATGTTGGATATGTATGCCCTAGAGGCCATTATTGTATATGTATACATATAAATGCTTGGACATATATATGTACAGGACAATCTTGCTCGATATGATAGTATGCTATTTGGTTTGACTTTATCTTAACATGTGTATGTTTTACTTGATATTACATATCTTTTAGACATGTTGATAAAGCCCGTAGGATCGTTGCTAGACTACCTGCGTTGTGATGGCGATCATACTTGTGGGAGCTGGGTAGTCGGTGCATACATCCTTAAATGGTCCCTAGTCGTGGAAGTATCGAGACTGGGCATCGATATTCCGGAGTAGACTGGTGTATATGTTTCTAGACCCCAACAAGGGGCGATGGTTTGGTCCCGCAACCATTGGTCTTCAGACCTAAGATCGTATACAGGTGATGTTGGATATAGTGCCCTCAGAGTCAATTATTGGATCACAGGCACGTGATTGCAATGATTGAGGGAGGACCTATACCGGTAGGACAGTCTTACTCGAGAGGATTGTATACTATCTGGTTTGTCTTTATCATCGTGTACATGTTTTAGGTGACATTGTAGTTCACTATTACACGTTGATAGAGAATAGTATGCTACCATGGTTTATCTTTATCATCATGTATAGCTTTAGGTGACCTTACAGATCACTATTACACGTTGATAGAGCCCTTAGGATTCTTTCTTGACTGCCAGCAGTATGATGGCGATCATATACATGGGAGCTGCGGTCTATAAGCACATCCTTAATAGGTCCCTAGTCGTGGGAGTTTTCGAGACAGGGCATCGATACTCCAGAGTAGACTAGTGTATACAGTCGAGACCCCGACGAGGGGCGGTGGCCGGTCTCACAAGCCACTGGTGTCAGTTGGTTCACCTAAGATGTATACAGGTGCTCATTGGGTTATGAGTACACCGGACAGGACTCGCCGGGAACATGCTAGTTGGTATTATACCTGACGTCAGATAGCAGTTCCCTGGTGACATGTGTAAAGGTTAGTTCATCGACCTGAGATCATCATTTGTCTCGTATGAGTTCCCACTGTGCTTTGATTACTACCCTACCACGGCTCAAAGGAGTCGTGCAAACAGGTTTTAGTTGGGCACAGTCCCGAGCCACATGGAGGCAGTGAGCGGATCGGCAGGGGTTTCATCTCTCCCGATATTGGGGGCGATATCGCGCTGTATCTATGAGAGCCATTATACGAAGTCCTTGGCCAAGGCAGGAGATTTACTGGTAGATATTCCAGTAGTATCTTAGGGTGTTCTGGGCTACACTCCGACACGATTGTACCGCTTTTGGGGGTCTGACTTTTACCAACCCTCTAGGCCCGCCATGCGATGCTCATAGATGAACGGACCGGACTGTACGGATATTGTCACTGACAGGCTCAGTAGGGTATCAGGATGAGTTCGCTCATCGACTTCCCTTTTGGTCAATACCTGGTAGCCCGTCACGTACGGCTAGTACCTCTGACGTGCTAGTGGTTAAATCCATAGCTAATATATTGATGAGTCTTTAGAGTCCCCCACAGACAGTTTTCAAGTTTCGGGCAAAACGTTGTAGAGGCCGTATGATATATGGCAGGGTCCGATCATATACGTGCATTAGTGCACGGATCATGATCGGACAGATCATACTAGTGGGCTTTGGTTTAAGTCGGATCCTAGTATTAGATTTGTTGGATTATTTTAGTCTCATCGCATTCGCTTTCGGTCGGATGCGGGTGCAGGTATGTATATACAGGTGAGGGGTATCCTTGTGATCCGTCACGAGTTTACTTTAAATGTTGCCGTATCTTTTTATTGTTGTAAACATTTGGGTTAATGTTTACATATGGAAATTATGAGCTAGAAATCATCATTAGGAGCATTAATTGTGACACATGCACAAGTGGTGACTCATGGTCTCTTTCTTTGTGCATGTGTCACATTATGTGATAGATTTGTATATTGAAATGAAAGGATGAGAGAGAAGGGCAGCCACGTATATGGTTAGCTTTTGTATTATTTTGGCTTGCTCTCATTTTTTTCATTTCATCACACATGAGAAAGAAAAAGCCTTCTCTTCTTCTTCTTCCTCTAGCTCACCATTTCCATCAATAGCATCATCTCCAACCTCCATCCATACAATGGATGCAAGAGACAAAGTTATCACACACATTCTCTACATCGCCTTGGACACGTCGGCTAACGAACTTCGTGCCCGAGTTGCTTCGGACGAAGCGGGAGCCCGTAAAAAGACTCGAAGATGTGGTGCCCTTTCCGACGAGGAGATCGAGACCGGAGATGCCGCGAGGAGTTTTGGATGGTGGCCAAAGACCGAAGGACACGGATCGATCGGTATAGCCTTTCCAACCCTTCTCTAGTTAGCTAGTTATAGGTTAATGGTTCGATCCGGATTTAAAGTATACGATAGCGCCGGTTTCTAGTTTAGAAAAAGTTTTCGTTTCCGTATTTTGGCCTCGGACAGATGGCCGGGGCGCTACCGTAGACTTACATGGTATCAGAGCTACGCCATTAACCTTTACTAGCTTGCTCTAACGTGTTTAGAAGTTCGATCAAACGAAATTTTCCAAAAACTGCATTTCCAATTCTGAGTTTCTGTCGAATTTTTTTTTGTGCTCTAAAAATTATTTTGAGTGTGTCAGAAAATCAGGCAGGCATTTCTATGAAAACTGCAGAAATTTTGTAGGCTGATTTCACTGTAGCGCGGCTGAACTGCGGCCGTATGCACGTTTTGGCCGCGGTTGCGCCGCAGTGCTGTAGCAACACTGCACCAAATTTTCTGAAGTGGTCTCTGAGTTGGAACTGGGGTTTCTAGTAATTTTTGTTTGGGCCCAGATTTGTTTGAGTACTGGGAATTGTGCTTGGGGCCCACTTTGGGAAAATTTTGTCGATCGAAAATTTTAAACATGTTAGTTCACAGTATTTACATTATATCTGCGACCGTGAATGTCATTTGATCGGTAAATCTTGTCTAATTGCTATAGCCCTTTTAGACGGATTTGCGAACGTGATATTCACGTTGATGTTCTGTGTTGTGCTGTGATGTTGCGGATTTTTCGTGGTGGATAGCCTGGATGCAATGGTAGTACAGTTTGGTTATATTTGTACATTTGATATTGCAGGGCGAGCGTCCGACATGTGGACTGCCGTCACTGCCTGTTTGTATATTATTCTTTTGGGGCACGACCGGGCTGAGGTCGATGTACCCGTTGTATATATTTTACTTTCTGTACTAGGATTACCCCGCGGAGGGGTACACGGATAGCCGGGTTCTAGAGGGCAACGGGCCCGCATCTCATGGATTTGAGACGGAGGGGGCTTCACTCTAGAATTGGCGGGCTATTCGCCGCACTCGTAAGGGGTACAGGTTGACCCAAGGAGGGGTGCCTAAGTTACCGGATTCCGTGAAGTGCTGGGTGGTCCATTCACTTTGTTGAAGGGGGCTGCCTCGCTTCAGGTTTTGGCGGGTAACTTGCCGCGCCCGTAAAGGTCTAGGATTTCATTGCACAGGCTATCCATACGACCAGGGGAACGTCGGGTTTCAGTAGCGGCTCTATGAAACCCGGGGATCCCAGATTATCTGTATTGTTCTGTGATGCTTATTACATTTATGTGATGTTGCATTTTATCACGCCATGAGCGAATATTATATATTGATATATATACTAGTATATGTTGTATATGTTTTACACCCGCGCTAGTCCAGTCCCCGCTCTGTCGTTAGTTAAGTAACCTAATGGGTGATGACGGGACCCAGTGGCGAATGCGGATGGCATATACGTACATCATATTTTCGTTCTTTTGTGGTGTGATTAATTGATGGGACTGCATTGATTCGGATCAATGCAAGCTAAACAAACCTGTTTGATGTTGTTGGAACATTTTTCAAAAAGCTGTTATTGCAAGGACGTTCTCTTTTGTTTTGCACAGTGGTATTCGGTTATGAATATCCAGCACCTCAGTCGACGAGGCAAGGGACGAGATCCCTTCACCGGGAGTGACTCTTTGGACAGAAGTTTGCGTCAGGGTAATAACTTCACTATAGCCGATTGCCATTTGCTTTGCATCGTGGTATTCAGTTGGAATATCCTGCACCTCATTCTACGGGGAAAGAGTCAAGATCCCTTCACCGGGAGTGACCTCCTTAGCAAAGGTTTTCGCCACTATATATTTTTTTAAAAAAAAAAGCTATGCAGTTCCTTCAACTATATCAAGTTCATTACGTTAAAGGTTTTTCGCCAAAAACCAGCCGCAGCCCTCCGTCATTTCTTACGGGTATTATTTAGTATTCGTGCTGCGTTTGTTGACCTAGTCAAGACGTAGTGTTCGGTAGCTAAGTGGTACTTGTCTGTTGCATAAATGGGATTGGTTGGGACAGTCGTGCGGCCTTGTTGACCTAGTCAAGGGCACGTACGGGTGGGTTTAATGCAATCCAGAATAATGACGGGTCGAACTTGACTAGCGGTTTATGGTTTGTTGACCTAGTCAAGGTCATAAGCCGCTTGGGGTAAAAATCACATCGGGAGTTTCTAAAGAAACTGAAACTTGCCAGATATGCGCATACCTTCTGGAGTGTGATAACGTGAGTGGATTCCATCACGTTATCATGCGATGATAGTTGGATCCCGATTCCCACTGATGAGTTGGTTTACTCCTCGGATGATCCCGACTCATTCTTCTTTCAGGTTTGGAGGAAAATTTGAGGTTACAGTGGGAGGTTTCCTGATTAGATAAATTGATAACCATTCTGATCTAGGCTTGAGTGCACGCAGAGTATTTCTTTTCTCTCTCTATGGCAGCGACCATGGCCCGACCCTTGACTATGACTCAGTGACCAAGATTAACCGATCCGTCTTAAAACACTGGCTTTTGGATTGTCTGAGTTGCATACCTCATTGCCGCTCCTACTTCTACCCTTTTCTCCAGAACACCCTGTATTACTACGAACATCCACTTCCATTGGATAAAACCATCGTATGGTTATATACAAACTCAAAGGAACCTGTTCCAGATTCGAGGATGGTTTCCAGTTCTGGTGAAAATGAATAGGACTATTCAATTGTCTTTTCCTTTTCCCTTCTCTCAGGTTGCGAGTGCTCCTTGGATTGGGACGGTACACCTATTATGCTAATTGGATAGTCTTCTTCCAAACCATAGGCATGTGCCGAACGGTGGGGAATGAAGAAAAAAAATTAGCCTAACGAAGGCGTACAGAAGGTATTAAGTAAAGATAAATAAAGGGATTAGTAAGAAGGCAAAGTAAATTGCGACTGCTATTCACGACCAAACCAAGTATTTCATCGCCACTCCTACTTCACCTTCGTATTTCTCCAGGACACCCCGTATCACTATGAAGATCCACAGTTATTTGGATATTCCATCAAATGGTTATATACGAACTCGAAGGAACTTGTTCCAGTTTGGGGATGGATTCTGGTTCAGGAGAAATAGGAATAAGGTTTATTCAGTTGTCTTTTATCTTTACCTTCTCTCGGGTTGCGAGTGCTCCTAGGATTAGGACAGTACACCTATTACGCTTATTGGATAGTCTTCTTCCAAACCATAGGCTGGTGCCGAACGGTAGGGAAGGAAGAAAACCATTTAGCCTAAAGGGGTGTACAGAAGGTAATGAATAAAGACATATAAAGGGATTTGGAGAGATGGCAAAGAAATATACGGTTACAATTATGAATCTGATAATGGAAGAGGCATTACTAGGAATACCCGTATACCCCTTCGAAACATTTAGATGTCTCAGTTTCACTGTGCATTGTTAATAGAAAACTGATTTCCCAATTAGACACTTGCTCCAGGGTATGTATTTACCAGGTGTGATTCTCACATCTATATGGTTTTACAGATGATGAATTGGAGTAAGTTATTGGGAATTAGGTGATTGTCCTCATTATATCGGAATTCGTTGTAATTGGTGATATTTGAGGAAATCACCTGGGTTGTTTGCCGGACGACAAATATTTGGTTTTGAATATCCGTTGTAATGCACCAATTTCAAATTGATATATCTGTACGTTTATTTTTATAAAGTGAGATATAACTTTTTGAAATTATGTCTATGACATTTACCTATATCAGTGGATGGTTAGGTAAGGAGCATTAAACAGCGGTGTAATTCTTCTTAAACATAAGTACAGTTTTCAACCTACGACACACAGGGAATGAGTTATTAGACTCAAGAGACTTATACAGAGTATTGTATGTTGTCCAGTGTCCATTAGGACAGAGGGGTTGGTCCTCGTACTATATTCGGTTTACTTATGACTTCTCTAGTTTTTAGACAAGTGTTTCGTAGAAACACAAGGTCCAAGTTTTGAGAAGTTATAAGTATATGGATAAAGTAGAGAACCAGGTATTGCAAGTATCAGGATTCTTCAAGGTGGTCGAAGATGTGGATACTTGTGTATGGTATTCAGTTGATAGTAATGATTATGAGAAGTTTCTTTTCTTTCAGGTTACTCATATATGGATGTATTTCTAAGTTGAGTAATGCTGATCGGCCTCTCTCCATTTAGTTGACATGCACTGGAGACAGCTGCATGGTTTGAATCTGGTTCCAATTAAATCAGTGCCTATGTTCCTATATTGGATATAGAACGGTTCATATCTTAACGATGTTAAGGTACGGGGAGTTGTCCGGCTTATGCTTAAAACCAAACTCTGGATAACTCAAGACACGTTTCTGTAATAGATGTTTGTGGGTTGACCCGGGCTATGACGAGGGTTGACTTTCTACCATCTGGAAGATCAATAGTGATATTGTTCTTGACTCGCCACAGTTTTAGTAAAATGGATTTTTTCAGAAAACAGTAGTAGGAGTATGGTAGAACTAGAAGTGATTCCAGAACCGCAAACGATTACTGATAATTTGATAAGAACCTAAAGATTCAATCTGGTTTGACATTCCATTGGCCACTCCGCAGATATGGTGGGTAACCTCAGGCACTCGAGAGGTACTTCAGTATGCTCAAGGACGATGACAGGGAGGTTCTTGTTTACCCAGACTTGACACCACTGTTGTCCAGACTATGAGACCCGACAGGAGGATGAGTACAGCGTCATTCTGAACTGGCTTTAGAAGTGCACGTGTATATTATTCTGCCAGAGGGTTGCCGTAGTCAGTGGGAGCAGCGGAAGCATAGTGGACAAGTGGATTATGTCTATTTATAAACTAAAGCAGATATAGCGGAATTAGATCATCTATTTCTGATGTGACAGTCATATGTTTGACTTCATCAGAATAGGGGATGGATCTGTTAAGAAGGTAGTAGGGTGTGACGTCCTGGTATTTGGATGACATACACAGAGTAGGAAGTGAAATTCCTATACTACGATCAGTTATACTTTGGTTGTCACACAGTGGTTTCTCCACATAGGGCTTGGATATTATATGTCATGCCCCGCTTCCCAAAGTACACTAAAGTGGGCACGTGACATAGCCAACCATGCTACCTGTGGATAGGAAAAATCCTTCCACAGTCGCATTACGGCTGTGGAGATATCAAGAACAGGAAATTGGACTAACTATCTAGTACATGTCCAAAAGCCAGAGTAAAAGAGTCAAGAGATAATAATATGCGGAAGCCAAAAGATACAATAAATGAAACACCTGGAGTGAAACTACATACCGACAGGAACCTCACCGCTCGTCTAACAGCGGCAAAACTCCTAATCAGTCTGCAACAGGGTAGAAGAATCTGGGCCATGCAAAACCCAGACGTCAGCGCGTCAAGTCATCAAGTAATAACATAATAAACAGGCAATGCGAATATAAACATGAATAAAGCAGGGGTAACAATAATAAGAATCAGAGCAGTGCAGGGTAGTGTGCAGTGGGTAAACTAAACTGTTCTATCAGGTTTTCTGTTCTAAAGTCTTTGAAACCAAATTGATGAATTATTGATGTAACTCAATAGTATCCCGTACATACCCGGGACCACGGCCACAATATTCTCGGCTGCAGCCGAGACATGCCGCTAGGCACAAAACATGAATGTGTACACTCGATAGTATCCCGTACATACCCGGGACCACGGCCACAATATTCTCGGCTTAAACCGAGACATGCCGCTAGGCACAAAACAGGAATGTGTACACTCGATAGTATCCCGTACATACCCGGGACCATGGCCACAATATTCTCGGCTTAAACCGAGACATGCCGCTAGGCACAAAACAGGAATGTGTACACTCAGGACAGGTAGTGAACTGTCGAGTTACAAGTCAGGTTTCACCTTTGATTTCCCCATACCCCTAAGTTATATGTGCAAGTCAAGTCAGGTATCCCAAAATCAAGAAACTAATGCCAACACAGGATCAGGTAACAGGTTTGTCTGGATAGACAACAGGAACGGTCCATGAGGACTACATGTCAGGTTTGTTGGCATTAGACACAAGATCAAGTAACAGATCAGGTCAGGGTACATCATGTCAAGTCAAGCAGTATACGGTACCATGTCGGGTCAATCAATGTGTAGACAGGCCAAGAAGTAAGTGATATCATATGTGTGCTCACAATCAGTTATATAATCAAGCATGGGCATTACAACATGAGATAAGCAATGAAGTAAGCATTAGGCAGATTCACTGAATTAGCAGTACAGTTGTCAGTCGTGTCACAGATATGATTTCAACATTATAAGAATGCAGTAAGACAATCTATAGCCATTTAATCATATTAACAAGGTTTAAACACTTTAGATATGCAATGATTTATATAAAAGTTCGATACAACTATTACAGGTTAAAATGGATACGGGTGTCCGAATGGAATAAAACTATAGAGATAAACGCCATAAGCTATGTCAATATTAAAAATGTGATTAAGCAGGTAAATATGGTTATTAGGTTCAATTGCAAACTGTAGGTTCCGAGTTTAAGATAAAATGATATATAACAATATTGTACATGAAAAAGTGGGAAATTATCGTACCAAGGTTAAATTTACAGGTTTAGGGTGTCATAATATATATGTAAATATTGTATAGTATGTAGCAAGGGGTACTTGCCTCGACGGGTCGCGAATCGGGAAAACGGAACGTAGAATGTCGGCGGGGAAAACTCGCGACCGGCGCACGGTTCACGGAATGAACCCAAACGACGAACAATGGAACCACACGGGTTGGGGTACCTCGCTGGAACGTCGGGTCACGTCGTCGGCATCGTCGGATTCCGGCCGAGGAATGAACAGTGAATGTCAAGACATGGGATCAAGAAAAGAATAGAAAAACAGTGAAGAAAGGGTGTAGGATCAGCGAAGGGGTGCTCACGATGATCCGTGGGACGGGGGTGACGGTCGACCTCGTCGACGGAGCTCCGGCGGTGGCCTACGACGGCAGCGACAGAACCTGCAGTTCAAGAAATTTTACCGAGAAGGGAAAGAAAGAGGAAAGGAAGGAGGAGGAGATGAGAAAGAGAGAAAGCGCTCACCGAGGGTTGCACGAGCAGGAGAGAACGGAGACGGGGTCACCGGCGGCGACGCATGGCAGTGCGACGGTGCGCAAGAGGTTGCAGGTCTGGTCGGGGGTGCACAGGGAGAAGGGAGAAGGAGGAGGAGGCTTGGTGAGGGGAGGATGAGGATGACGAGGATGATGGCGGGAGGCGACGACGAGGTGATCGTCGGCGGCGAGATGCAGGAGCGGGTGCAGGTGGTCGCGGTGAGGGTGCAGGGCGCGTGAGGGTGGATGAAAGAGGTTGTGGGTGAGACGAGGCAGAGGAGGCGAGTGTGCTGGTGTCGGTGTCGTCGGCGTTGGGGTTGCGGCGGCGAGGAAGGAGACGGCGGTGGCTCGGGTTCGACGAGGATGGGTACGTGAAAAAGAAAAGAAGAGGAAGAATATGGAAATATAAGAGAGAGAGAGAGAGAGAGTAGAGAGAGAGTGAGACGGGGAGAGGGAGGAGAGAGATAGAGAGAGAGAAGAGAGAGAAAGATATGAGAGATATGGGGAGAGAGAGAGAGAGATATGAGAGATCTGAGGAGAGAGAGAGAGATAGAGAGATAAGGGGACCCGCGGGAAGGATGGATCTGATTGGCTGGGGTTTATTTAAAAAGATTTAAAAGTTTTAGAAATCATACACAGTTGAAATATATATGGGATTGTTAAAGGAATGAAATATATGAATGGTTTATTATATATTAAAATTTGGGGTTTGGCGCAAAATAAAACATTTTCAAATCGCGCCCGGGTCAGGTCCAAAAATTTGAAATTGAAATAATAGGATTTTAAGCGGGATCCAAAATTTAAAATGAAGTGTTTTATGATTAAAAAGCATACCCCTAAAACGGACACACGTACGTGCACGTAGCCGTCCAAACTCGCCTGTTTCACTGAACGGGACGAGGACACGATGCACGGACGCTACAACAGGGTTAGGGGTGTCAAGCAGGCCAAGATGAATATTATAAATTTTATTTTAGATGCCATAAATTGTTATATGCAGAAATGAATTTGCCGGGTAAAATTTTACAGTAAGTAACAAACAAGCAAGATAAAAGAAATGAGTGCCACACCACGTTCAAACAGTAACTGAAATTAGTAGCATTGGGCTCGGGTGTTACATTATACCCAACTACAAAAAGGATTTCGTCCTCGAAATTCCAAGAATACAAAGATAGAAAACTACAAGAAAAGGTGAGAAAACTTCTGCCGGATTTCATCTTCTCGTTCCCAAGTGGACTCTCTATGCGAGCGATTACCCCAAGAAACAAGCACAAAAGGGATCACCTTGTTCTTAAGGACCTTTTCCCTTCAATCCACAATTTGAATCGGTCGCTCCTCAAAAGTCAAGTCTTCTCGTCCTGTTAGCTCCGAATGATCCAATACGTGCTTTTCATCTCGAACATACCTTCGTAGTTGAGATACGTGAAACACATCGTGCACATTCGCCAAGGACTGCGGTAACGCCAAACGATACGCTACCTCACCAACACGCTCCAAGATCTCAAAGGGTCCAACGAATCGAGGACTAAGCTTTCCTCGACTTCCAAAACGAATCACCCCTCTAGTCGATGATATCTTCAAGAATACCAAATTGCCCACGGCGAACTCTAGAGGTCTTCTTGATGTGTCTGCCCAACTCTTCTGTCGGTCTTGTGCTGCCTTCATGATTTCTGATAGCGTTAACCTTCTCAACTGTCTGCACAACCAAATATGGTCCCAATAATCTTCGTTCACCGACATCATCCCAGCAAACAGGTGAACGGCATTTACGACCATACAAAGCTTCAAATGGAGCCATCTGGATGGTTGCCTGAAAACTGTTGTTGTGAGAAAACTCCACCAAATGTAGATGATCCTCCTAAGAACCCTTGAAGTCCAACATGCATGCTCTCAACATATCCTCAAGAGTTTGGATCGTTCTCTCCGACTGACCATCAGTTTGAGGATGATAAGCTGTGATAAACTTCAATCGAGTTCCCAAACTTTCCTGTAAGCTCCTCCAAAAGTATGATAAGAACCGAGTGTCCCGATCGGACACGATGCTCACCGGTACTCCATGCAATCTTACAATCTCTGGCATGTACCGCTCTGCCAAAGTCTCTATTGATTGACCAACCCGAAAAGGAATAAAGTGAGCTGCCTTGGTCAAACGATCGACAATCACCCATACAACATTGTTGCCCTTTGTACTCCGCGGTAAAGCCGTCACGAAATCCATGGTTATATGTTCCCACTTCCACTGAGGAATTGGATGTGGTTGCAATGAACCAGCAACCCTTTGATGTTCAGCCTTAACTTGCTGACGCACCAAGCACTTTGCCGCAAGGTGAGCAATCTCTCATGCCTTCCCACCAGAAATGCTGTCGAAAATCTCGGTACATCTTTGTGCCTCCTGGATGTACAGAATAAGCTGAACTGTGTGCCTCCTTCAAAAGCTCTTCACGAATACCCCCCTTGGCACACACAAACGGCTACCATACCTCAACGAACCGTCTTCGTAGATCAATAAATCTGTTCGTAGTCCGGCTTCAACCTGTCCTTGAAACTTTTGCAGTCTAGGGTCCTGCGATTGTGCTGCTTTAATATTCTCGATCAATGATGACTGTACTTGTAGCTGCACCAACTGTCCCGTAGAATGCGGTAGCACAACCCCCAAGTCAAATCTTCGAAAATCTTCAACAAGCTCTTTCTGCGTAGTTAACACCTGAATTGCTGGTAACCGACTAAGCGCATCCGGCACGACGTTAACCTTCCCCGGATGGTACTTAAGATCAAGATCGTAGTCAGCCATCTGCTCCAACCATCTACGCTGCCTCATATTAAGCTCCTTCTGTGTGAACACATACTTCAAGCTCTTATGATCAGTAAAAACTTCGACCCTTTCGCCCAAAAGGTAGTGTCTCCAAATCTTCAAAGCGAAAATCACAGCCGCAAGTCCCAAGTCATGGGTTGGGTAATTCTTCTCATGGGTCTTCAACTGTCTCGATGCGTATGCTACAACCTTCCCATGCTGCATCAAAACACATCCCAATCCTTTCCCAGATGCGTCGCTGTGAATCACCAATCCTCCGGAATTGTCTGGCACGGTCAGAATAGGGGCGGTTATCAACTTCTGCTTCAACGTCTCAAAAGCTAACGCACATTTATCCGTCCATACAAAAGGTACCTCCTTGCACGTAAGCTTGGTCAATGGCTCTGCCAGACGAGCAAAGTTCTCTACAAATCTTCTGTAATAACCGGCGAGTCCAAGAAAATTTCTTATCTCCGCAACATTGTTTGGAATCGGCCAATCACGAACTGCTGCAATCTTTTCTGGATCGACGGCAATTCCATTGCCAGACACAACATGCCCCAAAAACTTTACTTCCTCCAGCCAAAACTGACACTTACTCATCTTCGCATATAACTTCTCTTGTCTCAACGTTTGTAGTGCGATCTTCAAATGCTCAGTATGCTCCTCAAAACTCTTTGAGTAAACTAGAATATCGTCAATGAATACCTCAATGAACTGATCCAAGAACGGTGAAAAGATTCGGTTCATCAAGTCCATAAATACTGCTGGCACATTCGTTACTCCGAAGGGCATCACTAAGTACTCGTAATGTCCATATCGAGTTCGGAACGCCGTCTTGCAAATATCTTCTGTTTTCACTCGAACCTGATGATATCCGGATCGCAAATCCAGCTTCGAGAATACCCTCGCGCCACTACGCTGCTCAAAGTTCTCCAATGCGAGAGATAAGGTACTTGTTCTTAATAGTCACCCGGTTTAATTCTCAATAGTCGATGCACATCCTTCTTGTGCCATCCTTCTTCTTTACTAGAAGAACTGGAGCTCCCCAAGGCGAGTTACTGCTTCGAATCCAACCCTTTTCAAGCAATTCAGCAACCTGTTTCTTGACTTCTTCCAACTCTCCTGGTGCCATTGGATAATATGCTTTGGATACTGGCGCTGCACCAGGAATAAGATCAATTGCGAACTCCACGTCTCGCTTCGGCGGTAAACCCGATATATCTTCAAACACGTCCATAAAATCACGAACAACAGCCGACTCTTCACTCTCATCAACTTCCATTGCTGCAAGAATATTGTTTGTCGGCCTAGCCCTAAACTCGACTGGCCCGACAGAACTGCTTCCTTACCGCAACTGCTGTCTGCTGCAAACTCCCCTTCATCCCAGATAAACTCTGCTGCTCTCGGCTGCCGCAATTACTTGTGAGAAAGTGGTTAAACCCAGGGAGACAATCTGCCTCTGGGTGTCAATGTCCAAGCTGCGCATGAACCTCCGTGCCTTGTCTTCAACGTTGGCAACTAAAGGTCCATCGAATCTATTGAGTCTTGTCCATTCTGCGGCATGCACATCTACGGGTGCTCCATTCTGCTTTAGCCCGATGAATTTTTCTTCCATTTCCTCCCGTGTAGTCCGCGGGAAGAACTTCTCCAGGAAACTCTTTGAAAAAAATCTGCCCACTTAATCGGCTTGGGCAAACGGTTCTCTTCCATAAGCCACCATTCTCGGGCGTAGTCCACTAACTGAAAGCGTACCATAACAACTTTTTTCTCATCTGGAATCTGTGCTGCAATAAGCAAGTTCTCTGTGTCCACTAGCCACTGCTCTACTGGTAACGGTTCCTCCAAACCAGTAAATGTAGACGGACCCAAGTGTTTGAAATCTGCTACTGTCCCTACTCGGTCAACTGGCTTAGCTCCAACATTGTTTACAGACTGCTGAACGATCTGCAAACCTTCCTGAAACGAATCCGCTTGCGGCTGGATCAGCTCGGTCTGTTTCTTTGATTCTCCAACATTCCTCTTATCACCCCAAGCATGGCAGCTTCGTCCACACGCCCTGGTACGTCTTCAAATTCTTACCGGCCAAAACAAATACCCAACACTTGCATGATGATAGATTCGAAATATAGATCAAGGCTAGAACTCCAAGATGCTTAAATAGAGTGCCGTATTGTAACTATACCGCGGTATCATAGCCACAATTACACAACTCCACCCAAGTCGCCTAAGTCCTAGAGATAACAAGGAATCAGGTTTCGAGTCGATATGCAAAGGAAGTTTTCACATCGTAAAAGATATAATCGGGAAGAATGTGATTCAAGAATGGTAAAACGGCAAGGTGGCAGGACATGTTTCCTAAACACGGGTATTCTGATTCGTGTATTGGATACAATACCCAACTACAAAAGAATCAACCCGACTAACCTATGTCTCTGATACCAAAAGAACCATGTCACGCCCCGCTTCCCAAAGTACACTAAAGTAGGCACTGACATAGCCAACCATGCTACCTGTGGATAGGAAAAATCCTTCCACAGTCACATTACGGCTGTGGAGATATCAAGAACAGCAAAGCAGACTAACTATCTAGTACATGTCCATAAGCCAGAGTAAAAGAGTCAAGAGATAATAATATGCGGAAGCCAAAAGATACAATAAATGAAACACCTGGAGTGAAACTACATACCGACAGGAACCTCACCGCTCGTCTAACAGCAGCAAAACTCCTAATCAGTCTGCAACATGGTAGAAGAATCTGGGCCATGCAAAACCCAGACGTCAGCGCGTCAAGTCATCAAGTAATAACATAATAAACAGGCAATGCGAATATAAACATGAATAAAGCAGGGGTAACAATAATAAGAATCAGAGCAGTGCAGGGTAGTGTGCAGTGGGTAAACTAAACTGTTCTATCAGGTTTTCTGTTCTAAAGTCTTTGAAACCAAATTGATGAATCATCAATGTAACTCAATAGTATCCCGTACATACCCGGGACCACGGCTACAATATTCTCGACTGCAGCCGAGACATGCCGCTAGGCATAAAACAGGAATGTGTACACTCGATAGTATCCCGTACATACCCGGGACCACAGCCACAATATTCTCGGCTTAAACCGAGACATGCCGCTAGGCACAAAATAGGAATGTGTACACTCGATAGTATCCCGTACATACCCGGGACCACGGCCACAATATTCTCGGCTTAAACCGAGACATGCCTCTAGGCACAAAACAGGAATGTGTACACTCAGGACAGGTAGTGAACTGTCGAGTTACAAGCCAGGTTTCACCTTTGATTTCCCCATACCCCCAAGTTATATGTGAAAGCCAAGTCAGGTATCCCGAAATCAAGAAACTAATGCCAACACAGGATCAGGTAACAGGTTTGTCTGGATAGACAACAGGAATGGTCCATGAGGACTACATGTCAGGTTTGTTGGCATTAGACACAAGATCAAGTAACAGATCAGGTCATGGTACATCATGTCAAGTCAAGCAGTATACGGTACCATGTCGGGTCAATCAATGTGTAGACAGGTCAAGAAGTAAGCGATATCACATGTGTGCTCACAATCAGTTATATAATCAAGCATGGGAATTACAACATGAGATAAGCAATGAGGTAAGCATTAGGCAGATTCACTGAATTAGCAGTACAGTTGTCAGTCGTGTCACAGATATGATTTCAACATTATAAGAATGCAGTAAGACAATCTATAGCCATTTAATCATATTAACAAGGTTTAAACACTTTAGAGATGCAATGATTTATATAAAAGTTCGATACAACTATTACAGGTTAAAATGCATACGGGTGTCCGAATGGAACAAAACTATAGAGATAAACGCCATAAGCTATGTCAATATTAAAAATGTGATTAAGTAGGTAAATATGGTTATTAGGTTCAATTGCAAACTGTAGGTTCCGAGTTTAAGATAAAATGATATATAACAATATTGTACATGAAAAAGTGGGAAATTATCGTACCTGGGTTAAATTTACAGGTTTAGGGTGCCATAATATATATGTAAATATTGTATAGCATGTAGCAAGGGATACTTGCCTCGACGGGTCGCGAATCGGGAAAACGGAACGTAGAATGTCGGCGGGGAAAACTCGCGACGGGCGCACAGTTTACGGAATGAACCCAAACGATGAACAATGGAACCACACGGGTCGAGGTACCTCGCTGGAACGTCGGGTCACGTCATCGGCATCGTCGGATTCCGGCCGAGGAATGAATAGTGAATGTCAAGACATGGGATCAAGAAAGGAACAGAAAAACAGTGAAGAAAGGGTGTAGGATCAGAGAAGGGGTGCTCATGATGATCCATAGGACGGGGGTGATGGTCGACCTCGTCGACGGAGCTCCGGCGGTGGCCTACGACGGCAGTGACGAAACCTGCAGTTCAAGAAATTTTACCGAGAAGGGAAAGAAAGAGGAAAGGAAGGAGGAGGAGAGGAGAAAGAGAGAAAGCGCTCACCGAGGGTTGCACGAGGCAGGGGAGAACGGAGACGGGGTCACTGGCAGTGACGCACGACGGTGCGACGGTGCGCAGGGGGTTGCAGGTCTGGTCGGGGGTGCATAGGGAGAAGGGAGAAGGAGGAGGAGTCTTGGTGAGGGGAGGATGAGGATAACGAGGATGATGGCGGGAGGCGATGACGATGTGATCGTCGGTGGAGAGATGCAGGAGCGGGTGCAGGTGGTCGCGGTGAGGGTGCAGGGCGCGCGAGGGTGGATAAAAGAGGTTGTAGGTGAGACGAGGCAGAGGAGGCGAGTGTGCTGGTGTCGGTGTCGTCGGCGTTGGGGTTGCGGCGGCAAGGAGGGATACGGCGGTGGCTCAGGTTCGACGAGGATGGGTACGTGAAAAAGAAAAGAAGAGGAAGAAGAGGGAAATATAAGAGAGAGAGAGAGAGAGAGACGGGGAGAGGGAGGAGAGAGATAGAGAGAGAGAAGAGAGAGAGAGAGAGATATGAGAGATCTGAGGAGAGAGAGAGAGATAGAGAGATAAGGGGGCCCGCGGGAAGGATGGATCTGATTGGCTGGGGTTTATTTAAAAAGATTTAAAAGTTTTAGAAATCATACACAGTTGAAATATATATGGGATTGTTAAAGGAATGAAATATATGAATGGTTTATTATATATTAAAATTTAGGGTTTTGGCGCAAAATAAAACATTTCCAAATCACGCCCGGGTCGGGTCCAAAAATTTGAAATTGAAATAATAGGATTTTAAGCGGGATCCAAAATTTAAAATGAAGTGTTTTATGATTAAAAAGCATACCCCCAAAACGGACACACGTATGTGCACGTAGCCGTCCAAACTCGCCCGTTTCACTGAACGGGACGAGGACATGATGCACGGACGCTACAACAGGGTTAGGGGTGTCAAGCAGGCCAAGATGAATATTATAAATTTTATTTTAGATGCCATAAATTGTTATATGCAGAAATGAATTTTCCGGGTAAAATTTTACTGTAAGTAACAAACAAGCAAGATAAAAGAAATGAGTGCCACACTACGTTCAAACAGTAACTGAAATTAGTAGCATTGGGCTCGGGTGTTACATTATATCTGACATTATGGTTACTAGGTCTATGTTTTAGATCTAGATTTGGGTAGTTTCCCAATCTGGGTACTTAGACAGCATTCTACAGGTATTTTAGAATGGACGACTCGTGGCACGGTAGTATACCTGCAGGTGATGGAGTCACCCTTTCTAAAGGAGTCTTACAGACTAAAAGGAGAGGGATGCGCATGATTGGCAGATCACTTACTTAGGTAACTGAGTTGATCATGAGATGTCAAGTACCACACCAGATGTTGTTTTTGCACGAGATGCAATATGTTGATATTGATCCAATCCTAGAGAAACGATTGGAAGCAGTTTTAGAACATAAGTAGATGTTCTAAGGATATGATAACGTCAGACTCATTCAGGAGACGGTTATCATTCCAGGCTTCCAAGGTGACCTGGATGACAAAGTGACTGTCAGAGTTATATTTTTCCCTCTGACGAGGGGCAGTATTTTGGAAAGGTGGTCCAAACGGATACTGAGGGAGGCAGGCGCATGATACTGATTAAGTTCAGTTGACGATACAGTCTAAGAAGTTTGGATCTGGAGTTCATTTATGAGCTGGGTCCCATCAGATATCCAGACATATTCCAAGACGGGTATTGCTCATTTCGGGAGATGGCTTTCTCCGCGAACTTAAGATAAAGAGAGACATAGAAAGAAACATCAGGGCGGATCCACTCACTGAGGCTATTCCTCGAATGCAATGGTTTCGCAAACGGGCTTTGTGAGACTGATTAGTAGAGGAGTTGGATGTTCCCTATTACACGGGCTGTGAGTATGCGACATCGTAATAATTAGCTTTGAGTGCAAGTAGGAGATTGTTGGATATAGTGCCCTCAGAGTCAATTATTGGATCACAGGCACGTGATTGCAATGATTGAGGGAGGACCTATACCGGTAGGACAGTCTTACTCGAGAGGATTGTATACTATCTGGTTTGTCTTTATCATCGTGTACATGTTTTAGGTGACATTGTAGTTCACTATTACACGTTGATAGAGAATAGTATGCTTCTATGGTTTATCTTTATTATCATGTACAGTTTTAGGTGACCTTACAGATCACTATTACACGTTGATAAAGCCCTTAGGATTCTTGCTTGACTGCCAGCAGTATGATAGCGATCATATACGTGGGAGCTGGGGTCTATAAGCACATCCTTAATAGGTCCCTAGTCGTGGGAGTTTTCGAGATAGGGCATCGATACTCCAGAGTAGACTAGTGTATACAGTCGAGACCCCGACGAGGGGTGGTGGCCAGTCTCACAAGCCACTGGTGTCAGTTGGTTCACCTAAGATGTATACAGGTGCTCATTGGGTTATGAGTACACCGGACATGACTCGCCGGGAACATGCTAGTTGGTATTATACCTGACGTCAGATAGCAGTTCCCTGGTGACATGTGTAAAGGTTAGTTCATCGACCTGAGATCGTCATTTGTTTCGTGTGAGTTCCCACTGTGCTTTGATTACTATCCTACCACGGCTCAAATAAGTCATGCAAACAGGTTTTAGTTGGGTACAGTCCCGAGCCACATGGAGGCAGTGAGCGGATCGGCAGGGGTTTCGTCTCTCCCAGTATTGGGGGTGAGATCGCGCTGTGTCTAGGAGAGCTGATCAGTGGAAAATACTGCATCTCTTAACCGGCAATTTCCCTATCATTTGCATTCATATAGAAGTGTTCGACATTCATATCACACATATTAGAAAATCAGTCGTTAAATATCAGATTGCATGTGTTAAACTCTAAAACCGGCACTATGAAGGAAATTGACTGCATTTCATAGCATGGCATCATTCCTATATATCGCAACTTGTGTTCCGAAGTTTGTGCAGGAAAATCCAGAAGAATGGTCAATTTACAAAACAAAGACTGCTAAAGAATACACCAACTCATGGATTTGGAATCTGGTATTGTTCTAAGAAGCATTCAGAGATTTAAAATATCAGAAAATACATCAAAATACAGAAGAAGCCAACACTGGAAGTTTAAAGCCCTAAGGCAGCCAAATGGCCGTGGAACCGCGGCCGGAGCCGCCTTGCGCCGTGGTTCCGTAGCGGCTTGTCGACGTCACCTCCTCATTTTCAAGCCATAACTCCTACCTCAGCTCCTATGGCTCTTCAAGACACTACATTTTCCAGAAGACCCCAGAAGCTTCTGCCAGTTCAGCAAACTAGGGTTTCTAAAGCTAAACAATCCTAGCTTAAAGCCTAAGCTAAGCTCCTAACTAACTTACAACAAACTTTTGGAGGGAATTGCAAATTCAAAACCTAGACCTAGGGTTTGGGAAACCTATAAATAGACCCCTAGGCTCACTTGTAAATGGATCTTTTATCATATCATCTTAGATCATAGATCTTAGACAACTCATTGTTGGCTAAGCCCTAGTTCTTCATCTACCCAATTCTTTCCACCTCCAAACCCTAACCCTAATCCAATCTAGAAATACCCAATTCAAGATCCATGGAGTTCAAGCAAAGCAAGTCTTCAAGCAACCTTTAGAAGCAAAGCCGGTATTCAACGGAGCACGAGATCGAAGCGATCCAAGACTCAAGAAGCCGAGCGATGCAAGATTCAACGAGCGAAGTTCCTACCTGTTGTAAATCTCGAGAGTTGTAACTACTTGTTGTTGTAATAAAGGTGAAGATTCTTTAACTTGTTTACATTTCAATTCAAGCATTATGATTCATTTAGATTCTTGAATATGTACTTTGTGATGATGCTTGGATAAAACTCTGCTCGTGGAGGAATCGAAACAATTGTAAAATGATGATGTTGATGAATTGTTAAACGTTTTCTTAAGTCTTAAAGCAATTGTAAATTCTTGAAAATCGATTGATCGATGATCTAGATTGATGCGAATGTGTTCTTGATTCCTTTCGCACGATCTAGAGATCGATAATTGATCATTCGACTTTCAAGAAGCTATCTAGTGAATGTTATTCATCGAAAGGACAAAGGATAGGATGAGGAACCCTGATTCCTCGTAAGATCCTTGATCCTCGATGAATTCGACATCGATTTAGCATCAATTTGTTACTAGATAAGAAATCGTAATCTTGAATCTTCATCACATCTACAATTTACTCGATTCCTACGAGCTTTACTTCAAATCTTGAAACCCTAAAGTGATTGGAATTCTATCGAAACTCGATTCTCGATTGTTTATCATTTTCTTGATTCTTGATTAGAAAAGTGACACTTGAAACCCATCGATAAAAATCTTGAATCATGTTTTCTTTTCTTTTCTATTAACTTTTCAATTCAAACAAATCAAACATACAAACGAATCGCACAATCCCTGTGGACGATCCGCACTCGCTAACGATCTACATCCGACACCGTAGTTGATTGCGGTCAAATAATTCTTTGATTGTGAATTTTATTCATTTTCTAAATACCGCCACAAAGAAACTTATTCGAGTTACACGACACAATCGGAATTAAGAATCAATCAAATGGCGCCGTTGCCGGGGATCGCGCGCTAATTCGTTCTTTATTGAAATTTGAATTGAAAGATTTATTCCATTGCATTTTTAGATCAAAATTCGCGCAAACACTAATACGAGTTGTTGTGATTTGTGCGAGGAAATCTGGAATTATCGGAGCTGGAGAAATTTTTTTTTGAAATTTCCAGAGAGCGGGAAAAGTGAACAGAAGCTTGCTGGAAAATTTTGGAGCTGTGATCCCTTCCTTCCACCGCGATTCCGCGGCATATACCCCTCTTACACCGCGATTCCGCAGCGGATCTAGCCCTTCACTGCACCAAAATTCCTCTGTGAGTTTCTAACTTTCTTATCTCTCTCTCAATCTGCTCCAATAACAATTTTATGCAGGTTTCTTTGCAAAAATCGCAGCACCGCGCAAAAAGAAAAATTAAATTGTGCTTGTTTTGATCTTTGTTGTTGTTTGCATAATTAATACGGACATTAAGGGGCAAAGACCAAATCCAGATTAGGTGGGGAGTTCATTACCCTTCCTAAGCCCCGAAAATCGCAAAATTTGCATCCGCATTTACCCTCATTAACTAAAAAATATCTAGAGATGACTCTAAGGACCGTCGCGCTCACTTAGGAAAAGAGAAGGCCGTGGGTAATTCATTGCTTATCCGCGTTTCTTTTGTGGTGTCTAAGGCAAGTGTGTCGAAGGCTAGTGGTTACTTAATTAGGCCCACTACTTACGTAGTGGAGAACCTCCCACTTACCTGGCACTTACCTGGCCACATGAGAGACAAAGAGACAGTGGAGGATTTATCCTGCGACTTGTCTTTTGGCAGTTAAGAGCGGTCTAGAGCTTTGACCTAGGTGACCACTAGAATTAGACTTTTGTGTGTTGCATCATTTTTTTTCAAAAATCCGTATATTTTCAAAACAAACACCGCATTCGTATCATTTTCCCTAATTATAAATTCACGCTGCCACTTGTACTAACCCTTTTTAGTGCAAGATAGGCTGGACACGGGATTCTAGTGCCCGTTAAGTCTGCGTTTTCCCGATCGACCCTAAAGTCGGTATTTCTACATTTAGCTTTTCTTTACCCACCACCACACCCACATCGATGGATCCGTCTCCATCGAACTTCTTTTCCACTACCCTGCCGCCGTCCATTGGTGCGCAGAATCCACCTCACATCTCTCTCCAAGAGAGGTGCTATCCAACACGAGGTCCCCTTTCCACCTGTGTTTCCATTCCACCAGCCAACGGGGAAAATTTTCAAATAAAACCCCAATACATCAACCTTCTACCAAAATTTCACGGTCTCGAGACTGAAGACGCATATGCATTTATCACCAAATTTAAAAATGTATGCGCAATGATGGGTACCTCACAGCTTTCTATGGATGCTATGCGTCTACGTCTTCTCCCATTCACCTTGTGCGATATAGCCGAGAAGTGGCTGTATAACACTACCGTACATTCCATTTCAAATTGGGAAGAATTCGTCAAAGCATTCCTTAAGAAATTCTACCCACATCATAAAACAGCTCGAGTCCGTAGCGAAATCAATCAATTCACCCAGCTTCCGAATGAACCATTTTCAAAATGTCTTGAACGCTTCAAGGATCTGTTAGTCCAATGTCCACATCACGGCATCCCGAGATGGGAACTGTGCCGAATCATTTATGAGGGCATTAATCCTAACACAAGACAGACCCTTGAATCCATGTGTCAAGGCAACTTCATGACCAAAGATGATGGGGAAGCCTGGAAATTTCTAGAAGATTTCGCAGAAAAATCTTTACAGTGGGAGGGTGTGAGTCAATCGTCTAGGGATGACAATGATATTTCCATAGGAGTTAGAGCAGAAATTTCAGCTTTACATAAGAAACTCGAGACTATGGAAAACAAATTTTAGCCGCCCTAGTCAAATATCACTCTCCAAAACTGTATGTGGCTGCTGTTCTGATCCTTCTCACTTGACGGAAGAATGTCCACGAAATTCTCTGTTTCAAGGTCACGAGCATACCAATGCCACATTTCAAAGACCTAGAAACGATCCATTTTCTTCCACATATAATCAGGGTTGGAGGAATCACCCTAACTTTGCTCGGAACCAATCACAATCTCAAAACATGGTTCCAACCCAAAACAATTTCCAAAGGGTCCCTCCACCACAACAGCGACCACAACTTCAATTGAGTCAGCACCCCTTCCAAGCACATAATTTTCAAAATCCGGCCAACACACCCGCACTGTCTAGTCCTTTACAGTTGACCGGGACCGATGAATCCTCTTCATTTGCACAATACATGAATTTGGTCTTAACAAATATCATGCAAGTTTCGGCTGAAATGAAGTCTTCTGTCGATAAAATTGAGAAAAACTCTGTGTCCCAAAGTGACAGTATTAAATCGATGGAAGAAGAAATTGCACGATTAAAAGCCGAAATGAGTGCAAAAGAGAAAGGGAAACTTCCAGCTCAACCTTTACCCAATCCTGGCTATTCACATCATGTGGATGTAATCACGTTGAGATCTGGAAGAGTGCTTGACACTCACGTTGGGGAAGAGTTTGATGATACTGATAAATCAATCAATGATACCCCGGCTGAGACCTTTCCTCACACACACCCTTCTAATTCTGACCCCAGTTCTTCTACCCCACACCCTTCTTCCGAGCCTATTCTTCGTTTCCCAAAAGGCTCGCCACTTCAGCCCACCTCTTTTACTCCTCCACGGACGATCCCCACTTCTATTTTGGGATCGGGTCCACACACACTTCCTTCTCCTATGATGGACCCAGCGCTTATTGCTAAAGCACCTTATCCTAATCGGTTAAGGGCTAACACATCGAGTCCACATATGGAGAATATTATGGACATTTTAAAGCAAGTTAACATCAACATCCCTCTCCTAGATGCCATCCAACAAGTTCCGTCCTATGCGAAAACTCTTAAGAACTTGTGCACTAGGAAGAGGAAGACTCAAGTGCCCAAGAAGATATTCATGGCAAAGACAGTAGACACGGCTTTCCCCCAACAAGTACCGAGGAAACGTAAGGACCCTGGATATCCTACTATTTCCATTTCTATTGGGGAAAAACACATTAACCGTGCTCTACTAGACCTTGGCGCTAGTGTTAACTTGCTTCCATACTCAGTCTATGAGCAATTAGGGATCGGAGAGTTGAAGCCAACCCATTGCACTCTCCAGATGGCTGACCTATCAATCACCAAACCTAGGGGTGAACTAGAGGATATGTTAATAAAAATCGGGGAATTTATATTCCCTGTGGACTTTATTGTAATTGATACACAGCCTGTAGCGAACCCACGGAATCAAATTCCGGTGATTTTAGGTCGCCCCTTTTTGGCCACTTCCAATGCAATAATCAACTGTCGTAATGGCTCTATGACCCTATCTTTCGGGAATTGGTCAATAGAGCTAAAAATTTACAAGTTGGGAAGTGTACCCTCCGAACCTACTGCTCAGGTCTGTTCTGTCGACTTAATGGATGTCGACAGCAGCGAATTTGATGATCCTCCTGATACCGATCTTGACTCTTTTCATACGCTGTTGTTTGACCCAACTATGTATCATACACATACGGACTCTTCCACCGAGATGTCCAGGTCAACAACTAACACTGATTATGAACTGTTCTTAGAGTCTGAAGATCACCCTGCACTTTGTGATGACATTATTCTTCGGGGTATTTTTGAGGAGATCTTCGCTGATGAACTCGCATTTTTGAATGACACGGGTGTTGAGATGAATCATGTCCCACTCACTGAAATTGAACCTCCACCCCTTCTTCTGAATTGTAAAAAGAATGCGAGTAATCCATCACATACACTGCATCGTCTCTCCAAAATGAGACGCACCCACATTCTATTCCACCACTTAACCTTTCCCCACTTCTTCTTCCACCAACCAGAGCACTGCATTGATAAAATTTTTGAATGGTTGGTGTTAACCTTTGGTCTTTGCAAAGCTTGGCATCGACCAATGATTTTTGACCCCCTTATGTGATTTTCAAAAGATTAACATTGCATAACTCAAGTTTAGGAGGGTATATTTGCTGGCTCTTGAAAAGAAAATTTTTACAAAAATTTGAGCCAAAAATAAGTTTGGGGGAGGTTCTTCACTTAAATATTTTTCTCCCATTAATAAATTTCCTCCCAAACTTATAGATTTTCGAGATTTAGCAGAAGGCAACAGTGAGGACACTGTTGAAAACAAGTTTGGGGGAGGTTTGTGCTTATTTTCGTATCATTTGCATCATACTTTGCATAAGCACAAAACATTTCAAAAACTATACAAATTTAAAAATTTTCAAAAGATAAAAATATTTTTTGTACATAAATAAGATATAAAAGATTAGATAGTGAAAAATTACATCCATGAGATTGGAAAAATTTAAGAAAACCAAGAAAATTAGAAGTTTTCGTATACGAACTAGTAATAAGTAGTTATGAGCCATTGTCCCAAGGGTTAGTAAGATGAAAGATGTCACTAATCTGAGGATAAAAATAAGTCTGAAAAATAGTTTCTATTCTGGAAGCCAAACATTTTGAACGTTGATACCCTGCTATTCGCACTTACACACGTCTTAAAGCCTGGGATAGTAGAGGATACCTTGAAATGCTCTTGTCTTAAAGCCAAAAGTATGAAGGAAATAAAAAAAATGAAATGAAGAAAATATAAAGTGGTGAAAAAAAATGGACACTGGTTTTGTTATCACTGAGGGCAATAAAAAAATATATATATAGCGAGCGTGCCTCTTCACCTAGTGCCCTAAGGCCAACTGGTCTGGGAGTCACTGCTAAGCCTTAGGTGGTGCAAGACGAGGAAAATACACCAAGTAAGCAAGCACAGAAGTAATCGGTCGGTTAGTACCTCAAGAAGTATTAACGGTCGCATGAAAGTGTGTGAGCAATCTCATCTAAATATTCATTAATTAAAAAGTACTGAGGCTGATGAACAAGAGTATGATAGCTTGAATTGAATTCTCCGGGTGTAGGGATGTCTTTACACACACGCAGGGTTATATGATCGATATTTGGAAGAAAGATAGGAATGAAGAATAAGACGATGTTTTATTGAGGGAGGATGTGATTTCTAACATCTTTTCATGACTATTAAGATAGGGCTCATGACAACCGAAAAGCTAGCTTAGTTGGAAACCCTAATTTTTGAAGCTTTTCTTTTACAATTCTTTTCTTTAAATGTAAATTTCATGATCTTCCTTTTATTATTGGATATTGTGGGTACAATCCACTGAAAACCCTCAGGAGACAACACTTCTCCTACTAGGGACACCTAGAGGTTTAAAGGCTTGTTACACGTGCTCAGTGCAATCGTGCTGCCTACGAAAGTGTGCTAGTTAATTTTTCTCTTTCTTTATTTTCTCCTTATTTTTAATAAAAATTTTGCTCGAGACGATCGAAAATAAGTTTGGGGGAATTTGATCAGTCGAAAATACTGCATCTCTTAACCGGCAATTTCCCTATCATTTGCATTCATATAGAAGTGTTCGGCATTCATATCGCACATATTAGAAAATCGGTCGTTAAATATCAGATTGCAAGTGTTAAACTCTAAAACCGGCACTATGAAGAAAATTGACTGCATTTCATAGCATGGCATCATTCCTATATATCGCAACTTGTGTTCTGAAGTTTGTGCAGGAAAATCCAGAAGAATGGTCAATTTACAAAACAAAGACTGCTAAAGAATACGCCAACTCATGGATTTGGAATCTGGTATTGTTCTAAGAAGCATTCAGAGATTTAACATATCAGAAAATACATCAAAATATAGAAGAAGCCAACACCGGAAGTTTAAAGCCCTAAGGCAGCCAAAAGGCCACGGAACTGCGGCCGGAATCGCCTTGCGCCGCGGTTCCGCGGCGGCTTGTCGACATCACCTCCTCATTTTCAAGCCATAACTCCTACCTCAGCTCCTATGGCTCTTCAAGACACTACATTTTCCAGAAGACCCCAGAAACTTCTGCCAGTTCAGCAAACTAGGGTTTCTAAAGCTAAACAATCCTAGCTTAAAGCCTAAGCTAAGCTCCTAACCAACTTACAAAAAATTTTTGGAGGGAATTGCAAATTCAAAACCTAGACCTAGGGTTTGGGAAACCTATAAATAGACCCCTAGGCTCACTTGTAAATGGATCTTTTATCATATCACCTTAGATCATAGATCTTAGACAACTCATTGTTGGCTAAGCCCTAGTTCTTCATCTACCCAATTCTTTCCACCTCCAAACCCTAACCCTAATCCAATCTAGAAATACCCAATTCAAGATCCATGGAGTTCAAGCAAAGCAAGTCTTCAAGCAACCTTTATAAGCAAAGCCGGTATTCAACGGAGCACGAGATCGAAGCGATCCAAGACTCAAGAAGCCGAGCGATGTAAGATTCAATGAGCGAAGTTCCTACCTCTTGTAAATCTCGACAGTTATAACTACTTGTTGTTGTAATAAAGGTGAAGATTCTTTAACTTGTTTACATTTCAATTCAAGCATTATGATTCATTTAGATTCTTGAATATGTACTTTGTGATGATGCTTGGATAAAACTCCGCTCGTGGAGGAATCGAAACAATTGTAAAATGATGATGTTGATGAATTGTTAAACGTTTTCTTAAGTCTTAAAGCAATTGTAAATTCTTGAAAATCAATTGATCGGTGATCTAGATTGATGCGAATGTGTTCTTGATTCCTTTCGCACGATCTAGAGATCGATAATCGATCATTCGACTTTCAAGAAGCTATCTAGTGAATGTTATTCATCGAAAGGACAAAGGATAGGATGAGGAACCCTAATTCCTCGCAAGATCCTTGATCCTCGATGAATTCGACATCGATTTAGCATCAATTTGTTACTAGATAAGAAATCATAATCTTGAATTGTCACGCCCCGCTTCCCAAAATACGGAATACGAGGGGTAGACAAGGCCAGCCATGTTCCTACGGTCAAGGAAATGTCCTGCCGTAGTCACACTTCGGCTTCTAGTTTTTCATGGTAAACAGTAAATGATGCGCAGGTAATGAGAAATGCAGTAACTGAAAGAAACAATGTAAAGACTGACCTGAAGTGGAACAAATGAATGTAACTTGGAATGGCAAGTCAAGGAATCTGTGATGCACTGGTCCGGGCTAAATCTTCTCCTCACACTGAGCATGCATACTCAGGTCGTCAGAGCGACACAATAGCAATATAATATATATAAATCAAGTGACAGTTCTAACAGTGGTAATAGATATGTATAACAGTAATCAATGACAGCAAGAATATGAGTGTGCAGTAATCAATGCAGCGGAGCAGTAAAGCAGTAGAACGATATGTCACATATGTCAACACAGTATATAAGGTGTACAAATGCCAGTATCCCTACCAGTCTCTAAGTCTCACTGTATAGGTCACTAAGCCTATCGTCAGTCCAAGTGTGAGAATCAACCACTCGCGAGTGTCCTCCACCCAAGGGTAGAACCCAAGGGCAAGGGACCACGGGCCCAACATGTAACATGTATATCACGGTGTATATCACATACCCTGTAAATCTCCATATATCTCCCTAAATATATAAGCCGGCATGGGACTCCCGAGATTCTGTTGAACTCACACTCAAACTACCCCACATCCCGTGGTCTACATCAAACGCTAACCATAACCCTAAATACTAATCGATCCGTGACAAGTCTGCGCGAGAACTGGAGGCAGGACCTCCATCAAGCACGTCCCGACTAATATCTAAGATAAATGGCAGTGTCTGGTGCCTTATCTGTGACACCCGTGCAAGCGCTTCCATAAGTGTCCCATACCACTTATAGTCACACGTACACGCATCCCACAGACGTCGACAATGCAATAGAATAATAGGGTCACTGATTGTGCACAAGTACGTATCACTTTCACTTATTCACGGATACACGAACACTGACGTACTTGCCACAATCATCGCTAGAATCTAACACTGGGTAAATGCACGATATCACTAGGTTATCACTGCAACGATATGTGTATGATATGATACGTAAACAGTATATGAAGCATGATTAAGGTGTCATAATATAGCATTCTATCACTTGCACGATTTATCATGAAACGTACGTGTATAGTTTAGCGAAACGATAAACAGGTAATAATTAGTATGTTCAATTAGATATCCATCTAATTTAGTTTCAAGCCAATCGGGTTCCAGGATCATTAACTATAACCATTTCATTTTAAGCGCTCGCGGCTGGAAATCCGGTTTCAGAATCAGAAGTCCGTTTCGCAACGCATTTTAATCCCAATTGGGATCAGATTTTAGCGACAATACAGTTAGATGAAATCTAGGGTTTCCAGTAAGGTTTTTAACGCAACTGACGGATCTTCGATTGCGTCCTTAAGTCGGAAGTTATACACTATTTAACACTAATATGTCAGTTCTGATTCTGCTGGGACTGTTATGCGTCCCGATCTATTAATTTACAGATTAAATGTCAAACGGTAACGAAACAGCATGAATCCAATTGGGTTGTCTAGCTAACGGACTTACCTATAATAAAAAGTAGAGTTCCGCAACCTACGAGTTAAGGAAATCCTGTGGTACCCATTACGGAACAGCAAGCAACATCTGGAGTCGCTCTGGACTGCAGTCCGGAGTCGCACTCCGATCCAATTATCATCATGGTTTAAATACAGAAATGTCTGGAAACTGGTATAGGGTTAAAGTCCATCGAGTCAGCTTCGATTTGAGCCTTTGAACGCACCATTCTATTATGTATATGATTTATGGTGAATTTAACGGTTTTCAGGTACAATAGAATTACAGTTTTACGGTTAAACTTGGGGGTGGTTGTTTTAGTCGTTAACTGTCATATTTTCCAGCGAAATTTGCACACGTTATCCATCCCTACAAGGGCCAATGCAGTATATCCAGTTCCGCCAAATTTGATAATGATTTTCTATGAGAACAAGTATTGAACAGTTTTGTGGTAATATTTAACATAAGGCAAAACATGGGATATATATACGATTATAATTTATAAACTAATAATAAATAGCATGTAGCAAGTGGGGACTTGCCTGGAGGTGTCTTGGCGATGCTCGGCAGTGATAACGGCACGATCGCGACACACGCGCGGCTCAGCACCTGGCTTGGCTCGAACACGAGTCTCGGCAACGACGGCTCGCAGTTTGGTGGTCGGGGCTCGGCTGTGAAGCTTGGCTCTTGTGCGTCAAGGGGTTCGACGATGGGTGATGATGGCGATGGTGAGAGTGTTAGAGAGAGAGAGAGAGAATAGGCAGAGAGAGAGAGTGTAGACAGAGGGGGAGAGAGTGCTGAGAGTTAGAGAGAGAGTGTAGACAGAGGGGGGGAGAGGGAGTGAGAAAACTGAGAGAGAGAGAATGAGAGAACAAAGTGAGAGAGGGGGAGTGACAGAGGTCTGAGAGAGAAGAGGCAGATGACGAGAACGGTGACGATGATGATGACGATGATGATGCTGCGGGAGTCGACTGCGGTGGTGTCGCTGACGACGAGGGATGCGGCTATGGTGGTCGCGGCGTTGGGTGCAGGGAGATCGGCCGGGGTCAGCTCAGGGTGTCGACGAGATGCGATGGGTTCCTGGGTTTCTGGAGGGACGAGGGAGGAGCGAAGAGAGGGAGGGAGGCGAGGTCGGAGGGATGGGGATGCCGGCGGTGGTTGACACGATGGTGAGGGGAGGTCGGCTCGGGTGCGTGCAGGGGTCTCGTGGAGGATGAAGGAGGGAGCTTGGGGAAGGAGGCGGAGGAGTGATGAGGTGCTCGGTGATGGGAGGAGATGATGGTGGGGGTCGGAGCTCCGGTGAGGGGAGCGGAGTGCCGGGGCGGTTAGTAGGTTCGAGAGAGAGGGAGGAAGAAGGAGAACGAGGGAGAGAGAGAAGACGAGATGAGGAAAGGGTGCGTATGAGAGGAGCGGGTCGCAGGGAAACGTGCGCGTCGCGGGGAGTAACGCTCGCGAGCGTGAGCGTCGGTGGAGGCGAGAAGCGCGGCGACGTGGTCGCCTGAAAACGCGCGCGGGAAAAGAAATGAGCCGTTGGGGGAGAAAGAGAAGTCGGGTCGGGTCGGGGAGTGTGTGCGGGCGTGGGCTGAAAAAGAAGGGCCGGGCCAAGAATTTAAATAAAAAGAATTAAAGAAAAGAGGGCTGGGCCAAGAAAATGAGGGAAAAGAATTTGTTGAGGGGAAAATAAGGAAGCGGGCCGGGCTCTTGGGCTCAATGAATTAAAAAGGAAAATTGGGGAAAAGTGTGGGCTGAGGGATTGATTTTGGGTTTTATTGATGAAGAAAGTGGGGTTTAGGAATAAATAAATTTATAAATAAAATATATAAATTATAAGTAAAAATGAATAAAATTGTAAATAAGAATAAATAGAATTCTAGAGTAATAAAATACTAATTTTGGTATAAAAAGGGGTTGGGTATTATATCATACCACCCTTACAAAAATTTCGTCCTCGAAATTTATAAGAAACAACTAGCTATAAATAGTAAGCGAAGAATTATCATATCGAACACTAATACATGCTGATTTACTTAAAAACGGATAGACAAAGTTTTGAAGGTACATACATATATATAAGGACTACATACAAAAGATAGGCTTACAAGGTATAAGGCAGGAAACTATAAGGGCAAGTACAAACATACGAGAATATAGGTAACAATAACGAATAATAATTAAGGTGTGCTCGATAATTGTCGAAACTCAAATACGTGCACATCTAAGTTTATCAAAATAAGCAGAAAATAAGTGTAAGGTTCAACCGTTAATAATAGTATTCATAAGCACAAACGTAAAAATAAAGTAACGACGATAAAGTAGTGGAAATTAGTTGGTAGGTTAAAACATTTTAGTATAAGGTATCGATAAAATAGGTTAAAAATATTCTAGAAAACTGGTATAGTGAAATTAAGAAAATGGACCAAGAGTATACGCGGTGTAAAGTTGCGCTACTGAAAATGAGAATACTAATAGTGTACTTAAAATACATAAAACAGAGTAATCAATAACACACACTCTTTGATAAATTTAAAATAATGAAAACTAAATTTTGAATAATAATGTCTTTAAATATATTTTGGGTAATAGAGAAATCACCAATATGAAGAGGCTAACTAGGGTAGTGATTACAAGAGGGTGTGGCTCAATCAGAAGGTTGAAGTGTGTCTGCTTTAGGCTGAAGATCAAAGAGACTGGGATCGGGTCAGTACAGAAAGTAATGGTGAGCAACGAAAGGACTACAAGGGAAAAACATGGGGGAGACTAACGATCGGTAAATCCTATGAATCAAGAATTTGAAAAGCTAATGAACTCGATAATTCACAAGGAAGGTCCTCCTCCCAGAAGGATCTCAAACAGGGTACAGACGAAGGATGAATGGTGGCTCATTCCAAAGATCAGGGTGCGGTACTTTCTAGTCGAATCGAGGGTGAAAACTATATAATGAGTAGGGGTGGACAGTCAGGAATCTCCGCAGAAAAATAAATGGATATGGTCAATAAACAAGTATCAAGCGAACCAATAATCAAAAGATTTACGAATTCAGAAGATTTATTTCATTCAAGAAAATTTGAAACAAGGCATTCTCAAAGACGAAAAGTGGCCCTAAACTATACACATTTTATTTGGCCAGAAAGACAACATCCAAGAAATTCTGTCAGTCGCGGTTGTGGAGATTCAGTAGGTTGCGGTAGGCTCGCGCACTCAGGTAGGGGCGTCCATTTCCATATCGTCTTGCAGGCATTGTCACTGCAAGTACTTCCACAGCAGGGTCTTGATTTTCTGGTCCTTCGTCCTCGGATGGAGCTTCTTCATCGAGGTCCGATTCTATGTGATTCTCTCCTTCTGGATTTTCTTCCACGGGATTTTCCTCAACTGGATTTTCTTCTATCGGGTCTTCATCGGGATCTTCCTCTATCGGGTCTTCCTCTATAGGGTTCTCTTCAGGATCTCCGTCTTCTTCGTCAGAATCAGCTATCATGTCAAACTCTGGGGCGGCTACCCCTTCGTCCTCTGAATCGTTGTTTCCGAAGTTGACCTGGGGACCGTTGATCTCATCGTCAGAACTCATCAGCGTGCGGTCTAAGGAAACGCATGACTGTGCATCCTCATCTAGATGCGGCGCTGCTCCAGGGTGGGCCATGGCCTGAAAAGAAAGTGTCATGATCAGACAATGGAGCATATCAAGAAAATAGTTAAGTGTACGAAGTATGGAAAGATATGCGGTGGCAGGAATTGAAAAATCAAGATTAAAATGCTGTGATAATGAATAGTATGAATAAGGGGAAAGACAAGAGAATGATACATATTTTACGATTCAAGCTTTATTGCATTCAACTAAAAGTTCGACAGATACAAGATTTCAAACAGAAAGAAATATTTATAAAAGGATGACAACATTATTACTGAAGGTAGGGGAAACATGAAAATTCTTCTTCGACTACTATAACGTTGCCTTCTCCTCGCGTGAGTTGAATCCTGCGTTAGATCCGCCTTATCGTCGAAGTTCGAACTGCGCGATAATCCTCATTTGGTAGAAGTGGGGAGTGTGAACGAGTTTCCTCCTTGTAGTTCTTTCCTTTCTGGGCAACCGTTGATGAGATGTTCGCTGGATCCACAAATCAGAAATTTCCCCTGGGCGCAGCGACAATCCTTCTGAAGATGTCCTGGCCTCCTACAGTATCCACAGTATGGGGTCTTCTGCTGCTTCTGTCGCTGGGGAACAAATTGACGCTTCATCTTCTTCTCCTTTCCTCGTCTAACGGGGATCCCTGTGTGATTGGAGACAGCCGCTGATGCCTGATTTATCTGTCTTCTCAGTCCTTCAGCCAACAAGTCGTTTGTTCGCTCCTGGGCTTCCTTTAGACCTTGCAGTACACTCAAAATATCGATGGTCTGATTCTGGGGAGCGGATATGGATGAAGAGTCGTTGGAAGACATGATCCTGAACAATGATTTTGAGGATGATATAAGTCACAAGATATACGAATCAAAATATAATATGGATAGGACAAAGATTCAAAATATCAGAGGTGCTGAATTTATTATAAATGGGGAATCAACTGTATGACTTTGAGTCACTTGATTAGGGTACGGTAATGCAATTGCAACCACGTAACCTTGTCAAGTCACCCGAAACCATAGCGAAAAGATAGCTGAACACACGATGTGAATATGGATCAAGAATGACAAGTTTACAATCTAGACCGAGGGATGTCTTAGATTACCAAACTATACACGGAAAACTGCAATCCCAATTGATGCAAAACCTGGTCTCTGATACCATCTAAACAATGTCACGCCCCGCTTCCCAAAATACGGAATACGAGGGGTAGACAAGGCCAGCCATGCTCCTACGGTCAAGGAAATGTCCTGCCGTAGTCACACTTCGGCTTCTAGTTTTTCATGGTAAACAGTAAATGATGCGCAGGTAATGAGAAATGCAGTAACTGAAAGAAACAATGTAAAGACTGACCTGAAGTGGAACAAACGAATGTAACTTAGAATGGCAAGTCAAGGAATCTGTGATGCACTGGTCCGGGCTAAATCTTCTCCTCACACTGAGCATGCATACTCAGGTCGTCAGAGCGACACAATAGCAATATAATATATATAAATCAAGTGACAGTTCTAACAGTGGTAATAGATATGTATAACAGTAATCAATGACAGCAAGAATATGAGTGTGCAGTAATCAATGCAGCGGAGCAGTAAAGCAGTAGAACGATATGTCACATATGTCAACACAGTATATAAGGTGTACAAATGCCAGTATCCCTACCAGTCTCTAAGTCTCACTGTATAGGTCACTAAGCCTATCGTCAGTCCAAGTGTGAGAATCAACCACTCGCGAGTGTCCTCCACCCAAGGGTAGAACCCAAGGGCAAGGGACCATGGGCCCAACATGTAACATGTATATCACGGTGTATATCACATACCCTGTAAATCTCCATATATCTCCCTAAATATATAAGCCGGCATGGGACTCCCGAGATTCTGTTGAACTCACACTCAAACTACCCCACACCCCATGGTCTACATCAAACGCTAACCATAACCCTAAATACTAATCGATCCGTGACAAGTCTGCGCGAGAACTGGAGGCAGGACCTCCATCAAGCACATCCCGACTAATATCTAAGATAAATGGCAGTGTCTGGTGCCTTATCTGTGACACCCGTGCAAGCGCTTCCATAAGTGTCCCATACCACTTATAGTCACACGTACACGCATCCCACAGACGTCGACAATGCAATAGAATAATAGGGTCACTGATTGTGCACAAGTACGTATCACTTTCACTTATTCACGGATACACGAACACTGACGTACTTGCCACAATCATCGCTAGAATCTAACACTGGGTAAATGCACGATATCACTAGGTTATCACTGCAACGATATGTGTATGATATGATACGTAAACAGTATATGAAGCATGATTAAGGTGTCATAAAATAGCATTCTATCACTTGCACGATTTATCATGAAACGTACGTGTATAGTTTAGCGAAACGATAAACAGGTAATAATTAGTATGTTCAATTAGCTATCCATCTAATTTAGTTTCAAGCCAATCGGGTTCCAGGATCATTAACTATAACCATTTTATTTTAAGCGCTCGCGGCTGGAAATCCGGTTTCAGAATCAGAAGTCCGTTTCGCAACGCATTTTAATCCCAATTGGGATCAGATTTTAGCGATGCTAGAGTTAGATGAAATCTAGGGTTTCAAGTAAGGTTTTCAACGCAATAGACGGATCTTCAATCGCGTCCGTACGTCGGAATTTATACACTATTTAACACTAATATGTCAGTTCTGATTCTGCTGGGACTGTTATGCGTCCCGATCTATTAATTTACAGATTAAATGTCAAACGGTAACGAAACAGCATGAATCCAATTGGGTTGTCTAGCTAACGGACTTACCTATAATAAACAGTGGAGTTCCGCAACCTAAGAGTTAAGGAAATCCTGTGGTACCCATTACGGAACAGAAAGCAACAACTGGAGTCGCTCTGGACTGCAGTCCGGAGTCGCACTCCGATCCAATTATCATCACGGTTTAAATACAGAAATGTATGGAAACTGGTATAGGGTTAAAGTCCATCGAGTCGTCTTCGATTTGAGCCCTCGAACGCACCATTCTATAATGTATATGATTTATGGTGAATTTAACGGTTTTCAGGTACAATAGAATTACAGTTTTACGGTTAAACTTGGGGGTTGTTGTTTTAGTCGTTAACTGTCATATTTTCCAGCGAAATTTGCACACGTTATCCATCCCTACAAGGGCCAATGCAACATATCCAGTTCCGCCAAATTTGATAATGATTTTCTATGAGAACAAGTATCGAACAGTTTTGTGGTAATATTTAACATAAGGCAAAACATGGGATATATATACGATTATAATTTGTAAACTAATAATAAATAGCATGTAGCAAGTGGGGACTTGCCTGGAGGCGTCTTGGCGATGCTCGGCAGTGATAACGGCATGATCGTGACACACGCGCGGCTCGGCACCTGGCTTGGCTCGAACACGAGTCTCGGCAACGACGGCTCACAGTTTGGTGGTCGGGGCTCGGCTGTGAAGCTTGGCTCTTGTGCGTCAAGGGGTTCGACGATGGGTGATGATGGCGATGGTGAGAGTGTTAGAGAGAGAGAGAGAATAGGCAGAGAGAGAGAGAGTGTAGACAGAGGGAGAGAGAGTGCTGAGAGTTAGAGAGAGAGTGTAGACAGAGGGGGGGAGAGAGGGAGTGAGAAAACTGAGAGAGAGAGAGAATGAGAGAACAGAGTGAGAGAGTGGGAGTGACAGAGGTCTGAGAGAGAAGAGGCAGATGACGAGAACGGCGACGATGATGATGACGATGATGATGCTGCGGGAGTCGACTGCGGTGGTGTCGCTGACGACGAGGGATGCGGCTATGGTTGTCGCGGCGATGGGTGCAGGGAGATCGGCCGGGGTCAGCTCAGGGTGTCGACGAGATGCGATGGGTTCCTGGGTTTTTGGAAGGACGAGGGAGGAGCGAAGAGAGGGAGGGAGGCGAGGTCGGAGGGATGGGGATGCTGGCGGTGGTTGACACGATGGTGAGGGGAGGTCGGCTCGGGTGCGTGCAGGGGTCTCGTGGAGGATGAAGGAGGGAGCTTGGGGAAGGAGGCGGAGGAGTGATGAGGTGCTCGGTGATGGGAGGAGATGATGGTGGGGGTCGGAGCTCCGGTGAGGGGAGCGGAGTGCCGGGGCAGTTAGTGGGTTCGAGAGAGAGGGAGGAAGAAGGAGAACGAGGGAGAGAGAGAAGACGAGATGAGGAAAGGGTGCGTATGAGAGGAGCGGGTCGCAGGGAAACATGCGCGTCGCGGGGAGTAACGCTCGCGAGCGTGAGCGTCGGTGGAGGCGAGAAGCGCGGCGATGTGGTCGCCTGAAAACGCGCGCGGGAAAAGAAATGAGCCGTTGGGGGAGAAAGAGAAGTCGGGTCGGGTCGGGGAGTGTGTGCGGGCGTGGGCTGAAAAAGAAGGGCCGGGCCAAGAATTTAAATAAAAAGAATTAAAGAAAAGAGGGCTAGGCCAAGAAAATGAGGGAAAAGAATTTGTTGAGGGGAAAATTAGGAAGCGGGCCGGGCTGTTGGGCTCAGTGAATTAAAAAGGAAAATTGGGGAAAAGTGTGGGCTGAGGGATTGATTTTGGGTTTTATTGATGAAGAAAGTGGGGTTTAGGAATAAATAAATTTATAAATAAAATATATAAATTATAAGTAAAAATGAATAAAATTGTAAATAAGAATAAATAGAATTCTAGAGTAATAAAATACTAATTTTGGTATAAAAAGGGGTTGGGTATTACATGAATCTTCATCACATCTACAATTTACTCGATTCCTACGAGCTTTACTTGAAATCTTGAAACCCTAAAATGACTGGAATTATATCGAAACTCGATTCTCGATTGTTTATCATTTTCTTGATTCTTGATTAGAATAGTGACACTTGAAACCCATCGATAAAAATCTTGAATCATGTTTTCTTTTCTTTTCTATTAACTTTTCAATTCAAACAAATCAAACATACAAACGAATCGCACAATCCCTGTGGACGATCCGCACTCGCTAACGATCTACATCCGACATCGTAGTTGATTACGGTCAAATAATTCTTTGATTGTGAATTTTATTCATTTTCTAAATACCAACACAAAGAAACTTATTCGAGTTACACGACACAATCGGAATTAAGAATCAATCAAGAGCCCTTACACGAAGTTCTTGGCCAAGGCAGGGGATTTACTGGTAGGTATTCCAGTAGTATCTCAGGGTGTTCTGGGCTACACTCCGACACAAATTGTACCACTTTTGGGGGTCTGACTTTTACCAACCCCCTAGGCCCGCCATGCGATGCTCATAAACGAACGGACCGGACTGTATGAATATTGTCACTGACAGGCTCAGTAGGGTATCAGGATGAGTTCGCTCATCGACCTCCCTTTTGGTCAATACCTGGTAGCCCGTCACGTATGGCTAGTACTTCTGACGTGCTAGTGGTTAAATCCACAGCCAATGTATTGACGAGTCTTTAGAGTCCCCCACAGACAGTTTTCAAGTTTCGGGCGAAACGTTGTAGAGGCCGTATGATATATGGCAGGGTCCGATTATATACGTGCATTAGTGCACGGATCATGATCGGGCGGATCATACTAATGGGCTTTGGTTTAAACCGGATCCTAGTATTAGATTTGTTGGATTACTTTAGTCTCATCGCATTCGCTTTCGGTCGGAATGCGGATGCAGGTATGTATATACAGGTGAGGGATATCCTTGTGATCCGTCACGAGTTTATTTTAGATGTTGCCGTATCTTTTTATTGTTGTAAACATTTGGGTTAATGTTTACATATGGAAATTATGAGCTAGAAATCATCATTTGGAGCATTAATTGTGACACATGCACAAGTGGTGACTCATGGTCTCTTTCTTTGTGCATGTGTCACATTATGCGATAGATTTGTATATTGAAATGAAAGGATGAGAGAGAAGGGTAGCCATGTATATGGTTAGCTTTTGTATTATTTTGGCTTGCTCTCATTTTTTTCATTTCATCACACATGAGAAAGAAAAATCCTTCTCTTCCTCTTCTTCCTCTAGCTCACCATTTCCATCAATGGCATCATCTCCAACCTCCATCCATACAATGGATGCAAGAGACAAAGTTATTACACACATTCTCTATATCGCCTTGGACACGTCGGCTAGCGAACTTCGTGCCCGAGTTGCTTCGGACGAAGCGGGAGCCCGTAAAAAGACTCGAAAATGTGGTGCCCTTTCCGACGACGAGATCGAGACCGGAGATGCCGCGAGGAGCTTGGGATGGTGGCCAAAGACCGAAGGACACGGATCGATCGGTATAGCCTTTCCAGCCCTTCTCTAGTTAGCTAGTTATAGGTTAATGGTTCGATCCGGATTTAAAATATACGATAGCACCGGTTTCTAGTTTAGTAAAAGTTTTCGTTTTCGCATTTTGGTCTCGGACAAACGGTCGGGGCGCTACCGTAGACTTACAGGTGATCACTGGGCGTGAGTACACTGGACGGACTCGTCGAGAACTTCCAGATGTTATTATACCTATTGTTAGGTGGAAGTTCTCTGGTGACACTAGTACAGGTTAGTCTTTAGACTTGAGATCGGCATTTGTCTCGTGTGAGTTCCCAAACAGAAGTCCTTGGATTAAAAATCCGGCGGTGAATAAAATTCACTAAGTGATCAAAAAGATCATGTTGGTTGATTAGAAAATCAATCAAAATCTTTCGACGAGAGATTTGCTAAACAAATTGATTCCCTTCTTTCTCCTATAAATAAGAGCAAAGAAACAAACACAGAGAGAAAGAGGGGAGAGTTTTTTGTAAGTTCTAAGAAGAAGAAAAAGAGAGAAACCCCTCGTAAGCAAAAGAAAAGAGAATTTAATTCTCCAGAGAAAAAAAGAAACTCTAGGTAAGAGAAGGAACAAAACACAGAGAGAGCATCTCATCCCTTTTTCATCTCCATAAGAGTTCAACTCTTCTAAAAAGAACTTAGTTCTTCCTCTGGTTAAGATCTGCAGAAGAAGATCTCCCCACAAGTTGAGAATTTAATTCTAATCGGGGAGATTTTGCCATGCAGACCCAAAACTTAGAGAGAGATCTAAGTTCAGAGAATTTAATTCTCCCATAAAAGTATATAGGAATTTAATTCCGAGGAATTTAATTCCTAGAAATTTAATTCCTCTGATGAGACAAGAGTTTAACCCTTCACATGAGAACTTAGTTCTCCCTTATGGTAAAAGATATGCAGAAGCAGATCTCCTCACAAGTTGAGAATTTAATTCTCATCGGGGAGATTCTGTCATACAGATCCCAAACCTGAGAGAAAAACTAAGTCTTAAGAATCCAATTCTCATAAAACCATAGGCTTGAAAGTCTTAAAACTCAGGATCTCTATGCACATAAAAGGATTGGCACCTTGCATGATAATAGCCGATCACGTGCTCCCACGTGAGCGCCTTTGATGAACAAAAGAGAATAATCGAGATTGGCTCACGTGATCACACGTGACCCCATGGTAATGCTGGGCACTTACAAAACAAAAAGGGGAATAAATCGGAGGCAGTTCCCACTTTTGGGCCGCCTCACGTGATCTCACGTGACCCAGCAACGCTTAGCGCTTAGAAAAGAATAAAAGAATAAGCCCAAGGAGACAGCGCTTCAAATTCTTGAAGTTCAGCACTGTTTCATGCGCCTCACGTGACCCTACGTGAGCACCTCAGAATTTTAGTGTTTAACACTATTTTAAACACCTCACGTGAGAACACATGTGCGCTGAATAAATATGTTAGTGTTGAACACTATGAAAAGCTAACAATAGCCAGATGTAGACCAAATTTTCTAAGGACCATCAATTGAGTCCTTCATGCTCAGGGTCTCCAAAACCGATCTCAGTTTCAAAGACAGCTAATAAGCTCCCAACAGATGACATCTAAACTGATATTCATCTCATTTCCCCAAATCGGGACATTGGTTCAAGGGTACATCTCTTCATATCTCTGATACATGTCATTGTAATCCTTCAACGTCTTCAGAGAGATGGAGGGTCCCAATAACCAATAACTTTTGGCACATCCCCAAACTACTTAAACCAGAACCCCACAGACTATGACGTCTTTAAACTATATAGATTATGATGTCTTTAAACTTTACGGACTATGAGGTCCTTAAACTCATGGACTATGATGTCCTTAAACTTTATGGACTATGAGGTCCTTAAACTCATAGACTATGATGTCTTTAAACTTTACAGACTATGATGTCTCTAAACTGCCACAGACTATGATATCCTTAAACTATGGACCGCAACGTCCTTAAACTAAACAATAGAGCCCAACGACTCTTTTGTTGGATCTAAATGATCCCAAAAACCTTGTTAAGTAGATCTTAGTTTAAAATTAGACTAACGTGTTCTTAACTAGCGTTTAAGTTGATCTTAGTCTCAAATGAGATTAACGATCCTTAAACCAACCCAAACCCAAATCTAAGAAAATACGGATTTAGACTAATCCACGCCCTACGGGCGACCACATAAATTAGTCTCCATATACAATCCACGGGCAACCAAAAATAAAACAAACACACATGACATGAAGTGACCATCTGGAGAAGGAGAAAGTGGTTACCGCGATGCGGTAGCAAAATTAACTGCAGGGGCTTGCGCCTGCAGGGAAGAGCGTCCCCACGATAAAAAAAACCCTCACAATGAGGGGGAATCTGACGAAGTCTGCTACATTGGCCGCATCCGTTTAAACCTCCGATACACGGTGCCATAAATCAACCTGGTATCTTCGGAGAGGTGGACGGATAAACCCAAATAGCATCTGCCCCCAAAATTCAGGCCGAACGTCCCAACCTCCCGGTCGCGTCTTTTCGGCGGAGAACAGCTCCTCCCGAGATATACACAGGGGGCATATTTCTCACTGGCGGAAGAATCTCTACGTGGGATGGTCCTTTCTTCTCAAAGAACAGATAGAATATCAAAGGACTTACAAGCGGGTTCTGCAATCAAGTGGAATATCCCATTTGAACCAAAAAACCATGGGAGGGATGTGAAACACATATCCCACTCCGAATCAGACGATGAGGAAAGAACCCCAAGTCAAATTCATTCTTCCAAGGAAGTGGTAGACTCGGCAGAAGGAATGCCATGATATCTCGTTCCTTTGTATATGAAGAAGACGCTTCATCAGTATTGGAAAGCGACATTGATAAGCAGGGGGCATGTGTTGTTTAAAATACCCAGTACTTCCTTCAAAACAACCCGATTGGCACGATGATAGATGAAGAAGTCCAAGAAGGTAAAAATAGTCTAAGACGTGAAGTGTCCATGCAAACAAAGGACAAGCAGTAGCATCTCAGCAAACACGAGTTGGAAGGGTGAGTTATGCAACTTCGCGACCGAATGAGAATGTTGGACCGAAAAGTCCTTAAACTAGAAATTCACCAATGGACCGAAACGTCCCTAAACTAGCGTGTCGCCTCAAACATGGCACATCGCCCCAAATACGGCGATATCCTCTCTTGAGATATATATTGCAATCGAAGTCCCAATAGCAAAGGTTGCAACTCAAGTCCTACCGACTACACAGCCACTCCAGCAATGAAGCCACCCCTAAGTCCCACCGGCAAACAGATGGGTCACCTGCAGCGAAACTATTTTCGAGAGTTTCATCGTTCGCAAAAAAAAGGTATATCCACAAGCGAAATGGGCATGGATGAAAACCCGAAAGGGCGCCGTTAGTAAAAACAGCAGGATTGCCGATGAGTTTGTGAAAACCCGGAAGGGCGCAATCTCGTTAAAAAAAATAATATAGTACAAAAAAAGGTGTGTCCGCAAGCAAAATGGGCACGGATGAAAACCTGAAAGGGCGCCGTGAGTAAAAACAGCAGGACAGCCGGCGAGTTTGTGAAAACCCGAATAGGGCGCAGACTCGTAAAAAAAAGTTCATGTGCACTTGCAAGGTCCTCTCGACCTTATGATGAGAAAATACCCGCGTGAGATCCTTACGACTCACAAACGGAGCAACACACTTAGAAATCCTCATGATTCCTAAGGAGAAATTACACTTACGGGATCCTTACGACTCGTAAGAAGAATTCCCCTTATGAGACCTTCACGGCTCATAAGATTCAAAAGCCTTAAGCTACAGGGATCTGAACATGTTCTTAAGCCGTCATATCCCCCAAATTGCTCTACAGGTGGTCCAATATCGGCCCTTGTATACAATCCACAGGCATAAATAAGCGTTCCCTCACCTAGTTCCACTAATGATGAGAAATGTCCTCATATGATGAACAACACTTGTAGGTCCTCTCGACTTACAGGGAGAAAATTCTCTTATGAGATCCTTATGACTTACAAGAGAACACACACTTAGGAATCCTCATGACTCCTAAGGAGAAAATACACCTACGAGATCCTCAAGACTCATAGGGAGAAATACCTTTATGAGATCCTTAAGGCTCATGATGTCAAAAAGCCTTAGTCGGCAGGATCCTAGCCCTGTTTGCTAAGCCACCTTTGTTCAAATCAGCAAAGGAAAATAATGATTCACTCCTGGAAACATTCCAGTAATAGCGATGTTGATGCCTAAATTGGTAGAAAATTCCAAGTACTCTCAAGGCAAATGATGATTCGCTCCTGGCCATATTCCAGTCGCAGCGATGTTGATGCTAAGATTGGTATCAGATCACAAGTTCCATACTCGCAACAAAATCAGCAAGCCAAAAATGCATATGAAATATCCAAAATGATGAGGCAACTCGCAATAAAAATCAGCGAGCCAAAAATATATGCATATGAAATAGCCGAAATGATGGGGCAACTCACAATAAAAAAAATAGCGAGTAAAAATATAAATAGCCGAAATGATTGGGCACCGCGAAAAATAACCGAAATGATTGGGCAATCACAACTTTCGCAATATAAAAAGCTGAAATAATAGAGCATCGCGGAAAGAAACAAAAAAAAGATAAGGGAAAATTTTTGCCCTGCAGGTGAGTCCGCATCAACCCCTGTATACGATCCATGGGCACAAACGAAAAGGGAATCACATTTTCCTACCAGGCTCCATTAAAGGGAGAGCCAGATCTCGACGGCAACATCTACAGCCTGAAGATCACAACGGCATTTTATTTCACTCCAGCAGGATGCAGACGCGACGTCAACAAACGACCCCAGGGTCAAAACAACGGAACCATGACAAAGTCCCTAGTTTCAAGCCTCGACGGTGCACCAACAACCTAGAGACTACCTCGGAGCCATGACAAAGTTCTTAGTTCCAAGCCTCGACGATTCACAGACAATCTAGAGACAACCTCGACATTCATCTCGTTACAGCAGACGCAATGCCAGCAAACGAAGCAAAGGAAAATCCCTAGCTTCAGGGTCTTGAAGGCAACTCAAATAAAACCTGAAAGACTATCGAAGATCATCCCACACCAGCGCGGAGTGGTTATGACTCATCGGGGCTCCCAAACTGAGCCCAACCTCAAGTAAAAAGTGGCATGGAAAATCCCTAACGCTTGCTCTTTCGACGGTAATATGACCTGGGAGATTACTTGAAGACGTCTTGTCCAGCCCCTGAAGTGATCAAAGACACGACAGTCGTGGGGCTACTCGAATAGCAAGATTGCATATCGGGGAATGCATCAGCCAACGCGACGATACCACGGACAAAAACCCTAGTACCACAAAACCTAACGGACTTCTGTCGTAAAGAGTAGGGGTTATAACGTTAGGATATTCTTGCGAGAACTTCTCGACTCGTCTTGACTCGTAGGGAAAACAATGTTCCTGCGAGAACTTCTCGACTCGTCTCGACTCGTAGGGAAAAATATCTTCATGAAACCCTCACGGCTCATGAAGGTGAAAAGACTTAGGCAACGGGGATATCAACCAGTTTCCTAAGCATTGTGGTCCTACAAGCAGGTCCAAACTGACTCTTGTATACTATTCACGGGCCATATTTTCCAAAGTTGAATATCGACAAGGAGGAAAAAAAACCACTTACGAGTCCTCTCGACTTGTAAGGGGGAAAATTCTCTTGTGAGATCCTTATAACTCTCAAGAAAAAACACACTTAGGAGATCCTCACGGCTTCTAAGGAGAAAATACACCTGCGAGATCCTCTCGACTCGTAGGGAGAAAACCCTTTATGAGACCCTCACGGCTCATAAAGTTGAAAAGTCTTAGGCGGCAGATCCAAACCTGTTTCTTAAGCCATCGCTGCCCTACAAGAAGGTCCAAACTGACTCTTGTACACAATCCACGGGCCAGATTCACCAATGAAATAAAGAAGCTACTTACGGGTCCTCACGATTCGTAAGGAAAAATACACGAGTGAGATCCTTACGAATCACGGAGGCGATGAACACTTAGAAATCCTCATGATTTCTAGGAAGAATATGCACCTATGAGATCCTCTCGACTTGTAAGGAGAAAAAACTTTCTTGATACCCTTACGACTCATGAAGATGAAAAAAGTCTTAGGTTATAAGGACCCTAAACATGTCTCCTAAGCCCTCAATTCTATGGCCATGCATAACTCTGCACTACTTCACCCATGTACATACTTACGTGGGCAAAGTAGTGGATGGCATTTGTTCCCGCCAAAATTTTCGGCCAAAAGCTATTTGTTCCCTTATAACCCTTATAAAAAAGGGAGAGAAGAAAGAGGAAAAGAATTCACGGTTGGACATCACGTGTTTATTAAACACGTGAGCAATTATGTGCAAAGCATATAAGCGCTGAAAGAAAATAACAAAAGGCCAAACATGGCTCACGTGTTAAACACGTGAGCACTCATATGCAAAGCATATAGGCATTGAAAACACATAACTAAGGGCCAAACAAGCCCCACGTGTAAAACACGTGAGCGCTCATATGCAAAGCATATGAGCGCTGAACATAAATAACCAATGACCAAATAGGCCTCACGTATTAAACACGTGAGCGCTCATATGCTCATATGAGCGCTGAAAATAAACAGGCTAAAACCCACACTAGGGGTCACGTGTTAAACACGTGAGTTCTCTTGCCGCTCACATGCAAAGCATGTGAGCGCCCTGATTTAAAATGCTCCTATCAAATTCTAGAATTAAATTCTATTTGGGAAATATTTTTCTGATCTTCCTCAAACTAGAAAGATCTTCTCTGTTAAACAGAGGACCCTTGGATCAAAGATCCAGCGGTGATCATATGATATAATAAAATTCTATCATAGAAAAATATTTTCCTAATCTTGTTAAACTAATAAGATATTCATTTACCAGAATTAAATTCAATATTCCTAATCTTGTTAAAACTAAGATATTCACATGACAAGAATAAAATTCTAAATTAGAATAAAATTCTAATTTTGTTAAACTAACAAGATATCCATATTAAGAAAATATATTTTTGATCTTATTAAACTAAAAAGATATGATAGAATAAAATTATAATATTGTTAAAACTAACAAGATATTCATAATCTTGTTAAACAAACAAGAAATCTTTTCTATTAAACAGAGAGTTTTTGGATTAAAAATCTAACGGTGAATAAAATTCACCGATTGATCTAAAAGATCATGGAATCAATCATGATCTCTCAATGAGAGATTTTCTCAACAAATTGATTTTTTCCCTTCTCCTATAAATAGGAGCAAGGAGATTAAATCCAAAAGGAGGAGACCGCCCCATAAGCTTCTAAAAAATATACAGAAACCTCCCAAAAGCTCCTACAAAACAAAAGAGAATTTAATTCTCAAACCAAGAGTTTAACTCTTCTCAAAGAACTTAGTTCTTTCTATAGATCTGAGATCCGCAAGACAAATCTCCCTCAAGTTAAGAATTTAATTCTCATCTGGAAGATCTTGTTCTTGAGAATCAAAGATTCATGGAAGAACGAATTTGAAAAGGAAGAAGATGGAGTTCAAATCAAGAACTTAGTTTCTTCAAATCAAGAATTTAGTTCTCTAAATAACCCGATTCAATATCCTCAAAATAATGATCTTGGTGATCGTTAATGGTCAAAATACCATTAACAGAGATTTAATCTCTCGGAGAAGATGGAGTTCAAATCAAGAACTTAGTTTCTTCATATAAAAAACTTAGTTCTTTAAAGAACTCGATTCAAGACCCTCAAAATAATGATCTTGGTGATCGTTAATGGTCAAAACACCATTAACAGAGATTTAAGCTCTCGGAGAAGATGGAGTTCAAATCAAGAACTTATTTTCTTCAAATCAAGAACTTAGTTCTTTAAAGAACCCGATTTAAGATCCTCAAAATAATGATCTTGGTGATCGTTAATGATCAAAATACTCTAAAAACATCAACAGAGATTTAATCTCCAAAAGAACTCGGCGCTTCACATGAAAAGCACGTGAGCGCTCAAGGACAAGTTATATAGCGCCTCACGTGAAACACACATGAGCGTCGGGAAAAGTTAGCGCTTAGCACTATTGGAGCGCCTCACGTGATACACACGTGAGCACTATATGCAACTGAGTGTTTAGCACTGCTGAGTGATACATGTTGGCTATAGTGCCCTCAAGTCAACTATTAGATCGCAGGCACGTGATTGCAATGATTAAGGGAGGACCTATACCGGTAGAACAGTCTTACTCAAGATGATAGTATGCTATCCAGTTTGTCTTTATCATCATGTACTTGCTTTAGGTGACTTTACAGATCACTATTACATGTTGATAGAGTCCATAAGATTCATGCTTGACTGCCAGCACTATGATGGCGATCATATACGTGGGAGCTAGGGGTCTATAAGCACATCCTTAAAATGTCCCTAGTCGTAGGAGTTTCGAGACTGGGCATCGATACTCCAGAGTAGACTAGTGTATACTGATCGAGACCCTGACGAGGGGCGGTAGCCGGTCTCACAAGCCAGTGGTGTTAGTTTGTTCACCTAAGATGTATACAGGTGCTCATTGGGTTTTGAGTACACCGGACGGACTCGCCAGGAACATGCTAGTTGGTATTATACCTATTGTCAGATAGCAGTTCCCAGGTGACATGTATACAGGTTAGTCTATTGACCTGAGATCGTCATTTATCTCTTGTGAGTTCCCACTGTGCTTTGATTACTACCCTACCACGGCTCAAAGGAGTCATGCAAACAGGTTTTAGTTGGGTACAGTCCCGAACCACATGGAGGCAGTGAGCGGATCGTCAGGGGATTCGTCTCTCCCGGTATTGGGGGTTGATGTCGCGTTGTGCACGGGTGGCCATCACCAGAAATCCTTGGCCAAGATAGTCGAGAATTACTGATCTAGGATCAGTAGTTTCTCAGGTGGTGATAGGTTTCATGCCGATACTAAATGTCGAGTTATTAGGGGTCTGACTTTATCCACCCCCTAGACTCGATATGCGATACTCATAGACGAACGGACCGGACTGTACGGATATTGTCACTGTCAGGGACGAACGGACCGGACTGTACGGATATTGTCACTGTCAGGCTCAGTAGGGGTTTCAGGATGACTTTGCTTGTCGGCCTCCCTTTCGCTCAATACCTAGGTAGCCGTTACGTACAGCTAGTGCCGCCGATGTGCTTGTGGTTAAACCCACTGCCAGCGTATTAATGAGTCTTTAGAGTCCCACACAGAGCGTTTCTCTGCTTCGGGCGAAACGTTGTAGAGGTTGTATGGTTTTATGGCAGGGTTCGATCATATTTGCGCACTTGTGCACGGATCATGATTCAGACGGATAATATTGTTGGGCTTTGGTTTAAACCGGATCCTAGTATTATATTGTTGGATAATTTTCGTCTCGTTGTATTCGTATTCTTTCGGAATACGGATGCGGGTATGTATATACGGATGAGGAATATTCTTGTAATTCTATTACAAGATTACTTTAGTGGATGTCATTTCTTTTATTGGATTAAACATTTAGGGTTATAAATGTTTATGCGAGTGGAAAGTGTGAATTATTGTTTTGGCAATTTTCTTGCATGTGCACTTGGTGACTCATGGTGGTGAGTCATGGTGGCATGATGTGTGTTTTGTAGTGTTGTGAGATATTTGTTCTTGGGTTGTTTTTCTTGAGTTGCTAATTATTGATATAACACTCTCTCACAACTCACACAACTCATAACAAGAAAAAGGCAGCAGCCATTTATTTTCTTCACTTGCCAAAAATGCTTCACACTTCTCTCCATGGCATCTTCTTCTACCTCCACCCTACATGTCTCATTGTTGAGAAACCTAGGGTGTATAGGGTGTATTGAGACAATATAATCACACACACTCTCTACTTCATCTTGGCTATCTAGTTTAGCAAACTAGATACTCGAGTTGCCTCGGATTTGAGGTCGGAGCCTGTATTACATACTCTCGAGGTTGATCGTCTTCGATAGGGGGAGACCGGAGATCAAACATGATCAAGGAAGTCATGAGGAGCTTGGGACAGAGGTTGAAGACCGAAGGACACAGATCATTCGGTATAACCATTCTTAACTCCTTTTCATATAACTAGTTTAGGGTTAATGGTCGATCCGGGGAATCGGGATCCGTTAGCGCCGGTTTTTTAAAGTTTTTGTTCTGCATTTGGCCATGGATTGATTGCTGGGGCGCTGGCGTAACCCAACATGGAATCAGAGCCAACCCATTAACCTCATAATAGTTTTTTTAGACGATGTTAAAGTATTGAAACCGAAACAACTCTAAAACAATACCAACTAGCATTCTAGTTTCTGTCGAATGTAATTTAGTCTTCTAAAAATATTTAAGCAATTGCAGAAGACTACCTGTATGACAACTAGAACACACACCAAATACGAGCCCCAAAATCCACTATAGACCCGGCGAGAATTGCATAAAATCCGGCCTGGCCACTTTTTGTATGGAACTGGGACTTGAATTTTATGGTGTGTACTAGTCTCTGGAATATTGGTTCAGTGGTATTGTTTGTTTAGCCCAGTTTGGAAATGGTTTTGTCTATTATTTTGGGGGCAACTCGGGATGTTTCGAAGTCGATATTTCTAACATTGTTTAAGGTTTTACAGTATATACATTACTATCTGCGACCGTGAATGTCATTAGAGCGGTACAACTTGTCTAATTGCTATAGTTCTTTTAGACGAGTTTGCGAACGTGACATTCTGTGTTGTGCTGTGTTGTGGTTGAATCATCGTGGTGGATAGCTTGGATGCAATGTTAGTACAGTTTAGTTTTATTTGTACATTTGATATCGCGGGGCGAGCATCTGACATATGGACTACCGTCACTGCCTGTTTGTATATTATTTATTTGGGGCACGATCGGGTTGATGTCGATGTCACCGTTGTACATATTTTCTTTTCTGTACTAAGATTACCCCGCGATGGAGTGCACGGATAGCAGGGTTCTATAGGGCAACGGGCCCGCATCTCATGGCGTTGAGACAGAGGGGGCCTCACTCTAGAATTTGCGGGCTATTCTCCACACTTGTAGGGGGTACAGGTTGACCTAAGGAAGGGTGCTCAAGTTACCAGATTCTGTGAGGTGCCGGGTGGCCCATTCACTTTGATGAAGGGGGTTGCCTCACTTCTGGTTTTGGCGGGTAACTTGCCGCGCTCGTAGGGGTCTAGGTTTTCATTGCACAGACTATCCACACGACCAGGGGAACGTCGGGTTTCAGTTGCGCCTCAAAGGAAACCTGGGGCTCCCAGATTATCAGTATTGTTCTGTGATTCTTATCGCTTATCTGTAATGTTGTATTTATCATGCCTGAGACGATTATTATATATTTATATATATATACTAGTAGATGTTGCATATGTTTTGCACCCGCCCTAGTCTAGCCCCCGCTCTATCGTTAGTTAAGTAACCTAACGGGTGATGACGGGGCCGAGTAGCGAATGCGGATGGCATATACATACATCATATTTTTCGTTCTTTTCTGGTGTGATTAATTGATGGGACTGCGTTGATTCTGATCAATGCAAGGAAAACAAACCTATATGATGTTGTTGGAACAAAATTTCAAAAGCTGTTATTACAAGGACGTTTTATTTTGTTTTGCACAGCGGTATTCGATTATGAATATCCAGCACTTCATTCCACGAGGCAGGACCCGAGATTCCTTCACTGCGAGTGACCTCTTGGGCAGAAGTTTGCGTCAGGGTAATAACTTCACTATAGTCGATTGCTTTTTGCTTTGCATCGAGGTATTCAGTTTGGAATATCCCGCACCTCATTCTACGAGGAAAGAGCAGAGATCCCTTCACCGAAAATAACCTCTTTAGCAAAAGTTTTTGCCACTGTATATTTGTAAAGCTATCTGGTTCCTTCAACGATATCAAGTTCGTTACGTTAAAGGTTTTTTGCCAAAAACCATTCGTAGCCCTCCGTCATTTCAGACGGGTAGCACTTAGTATTCATGCTATGTTTGTTGGACTTCGTCAAGGCATAGTGTATGGTAGCTATTTTTTACTTTTCTGTTGCATAGATAGATGCGTTAGTTTGGGACAGTCGTACTACTATGTTGGCCTTCGTCAAGGACGAGTACGGGTGGGTTCAAATTAACCTGGACAATGACGGGTAGAACTTGACATGTGACTTATGATTTATTGGCCTTTGTTCAGTTGATAAAACTGCACATTTGTATTACATTTTTCCTACCATTTTCATATTAAAAAAGAACTTTATTATAATATATTATACATATGAGGGTTTATGTGTAAAAGCACCATTTTCCATGTGTTAATATATTTTAATTATCATTTGGTAGGAAAGTGTATGCAAATAAATTCATTGACCTAATCCTAGTAGAACTAGGTCTACTAAATCTTATTTAAGTTGTTGTGCAGAATTTTCCAAGTTGTTATGAAGAATTTATCAAACAAATCAATTTGTTGAAGAAAACTTGCCAAATTAAGAACCAAAACTTGGAGACCAAGTCTGGAAGCAACCGTGAGAAGATTTCTGAATTATGAAGGTGCCTAGGATTGACACTTGTCACAAGAAGAAAGCACAAGAATTTTGATCAAGAGATCTCACCCGTTGGCCGCGGATCCGCGGCCTTAGCACCCATTTGTCGCAGATCCGCCGCAATATTATGGAGTTGGAAGGAAAGATTTTGGGGCATGATTCTCTACTATATTTTACCAACTTTTGAAGCAAAATATTCTGGCTTTGCACTATAAAAAGGCACCGAGAGCCTCTTGGAAAAGCCATCAAGCCGAAGAGATCACGAAGCCCCTGACGCTCACGCATCCAGGCTGATCATCAACTGTTCGTCTACCTCCTTGGAAGAGATCGAGAAGCAAACTAGTCTTTGTAATCATTTTCTAAGGAATCAAAGTGTAGATTGTTCAAGTTGATTAATAAAGGTAGTTATTTTATTTAATTCTTTTTGCATTTTACATTATGTTTTCCCTCTCTTTCTTTTCATCTTCTTCTCCCAACATGTGTGAGTAATTCTCCGCTTGTTAGGGTTCGTAAGATTAGGGTAGGTTAATGGACGATGAAAATAATTAAACCCTTTTTAAGTCCTATAAAGTTTAGGAACTTTATCAAAAGAATCATTAACATCCTAATCGGGCGCGCTAGCAATTCTTTGCTAGTTCCGACCACGATTAGAGATTAGATTAATGATTGTTTTGGTAAAGGCTAGATAATGAACGGAGTTCCGTGTCAAGATAAGGGTTAAGAGTGGGATTCCTTTTCCCTCCAGAAACCCTAATCTACACGCATCACCGTCGTTCTAGTTCTAAATCTATTAATGGATAAAAAGGGTAACTTTTAATTAATCATCCATAACTACTAAATCCTAACGAACCCTACAAGCCCTCTTATTATATTAATTACATCTTTAAAATAATCTAGATCTATATTTTATATTCTTGTTTAACATAGATCTAGAAATCTTTCTATAAAATTTTTTTATCCCTCCTCTCTTTCTCAACACATCTAAAGTAAAAGTAAAAGGTTCCACGTTTCCCAGAGGACGACCCGTACTCATCTCGGTCTAGCTACGTGCGACACCGTTATTGATTGCGGTTAAACTACAAACACACCTTTTCGTACCAATCAAATGGCGCCGTTGCCGGGGATACGTGCGTAATTTTTTATTCTTACTATTTGTGTTGAATTCTTAGACGAGTCATATCATTATTATAACAAAACTGCAAATTGCATATTTAACGATTTGTGTGTGAATTTTGCGAGAGAATCTGGAGTCACGGACTTGAGAAAACAGGAGATCTAGGGTTCCGAACTTCTCTGGTATATTTCTTAACTCCTTCTCTCTCCTCTAAATCCAATAAAATCTATTTTCTGCAGGATTCTTTGCAAAATCGCGCCGCAAAAAAAAATTCTTTTTGCAATAGTTTTGTGATTGGTTTTGTTTCGCATATTTTAATACGGACTTTAAGGGGCAAAGACCAAATCAAGATTAGGTGGGGATTTCATCACCCTTCCTAAGCCCCACAAATCACAAACCGAGCATATAGATCAACCCTTCATTAATTTAAAAAATATCTAGACCAGACTCTAAGGACTGTCGCGCTCAATAAGGACAGAGGAAGGTCGTGGGTAATCTATCGTTTATCCGCATTACTTTTGTAGTGCCTAGGCAAGTGTGACAAAGGCTAGTGGTTTTTAATTAGGCCCACGACGTGGTTCCTTCCCACTTACCTGGTACTTACCTGGCTACAAGAGTAGTACGGAGGCGGTAGAGGATTAATCCTCCGGCTTGTCCTTTGGAAGTCTAGGAGCGGTCTAGAGACTGGACCTAGGTGACCTTAGTTCTAGGGTTGCTTGTGCATCTTAGGGAGATTTGTCTTGAGTCCCACTTTTTCAAAACAAGCCAATTTTAAAATCACACACACGCTGCCACTTGCACTAAACCCGCTTAGTGCATGCTCGGCTGGACACGGGATCCTAGTGCCCGTCTTGTCCGCGTTCCTGCTATCGACACCGAAGTCGATACTTCTTCATCTTCTTTTCCCCCACCACACACCACATCGACCGTGATGGATGGCACTCCATCTAATTATAACACCACGCTGCCACCGCCCGCAGGTGAGCAGAATCCACCGCGCATCTCTCTCCAAGAGAGATGCTATCCTATTCGTGGTCCTCTTCCTACTTGTCTATCTCTTCCACCACCTAACGGGGATAATTTCGAAATTAAACCCCACTACATCAATCTGCTGCCCAAATTTCACGGGCTTGAGTCGGAAGACGCGTACGTTTTCATCACCAAATTCGAAAATGTATGCGCAATGATGGGTACTTCACAATTGACTTTAGATGCTATGCGCTTACGTCTTCTCCCATTCACACTGTGCGACTTGGCAGAGAAATGGCTTTATAATACTGCCGCACACTCTATCACTAATTGGGATGAATTCGTCGTAGCATTTCTTAAGAAGTTTTACCCAAATCATAAGACTGCACATATTAGGAGCGAGATCAACCAGTTCACCCAGCTTCCCAATGAACCATTTTGGAAGTGCTTTGAACGTTTCAAAGATCTGCTTGTCCAATGCCCCCATCACGGAATACAAAGATGGGATTTATGTCGGATTATATATGAGGGCATTAATCCAGCGACAAAGCAGATGCTTGAAACAATGTGTCAATGCAATTTCATGTCTAAAGATGACGGTGAAGCTTGGAAATATCTGGAAGACCTTGCTGAACACACGTTGCAGTGGGAAAGCGTAAGACCACCTTCAACTAAGGGAGGTATTCACCAGCTCGATGTTTCTATTGCAGTAAAAGCCGAAATGGCAGCGATTCAGAAGAAACTCGATGCCAATTGAAAACAAGTTCTCAACATTCTCCCTAAATTAGGTCACGCTTCCTAAGACCGTCTGTGGTTGCTGTTCGGATCCTTCACACTTAACGGAAGAATGTCCTATGAATGCATCGTTTCAAGCTAATGCTGCTTTTCAGCAGCGACCTAGAAACGATCCTTATTCTTCCACATACAATCAAGGATGGAGGAATCATCCTAACTTTGCTTGGAATCAAAACCAACAAAGCAATTATCAAAGACCTCCTCCACAGCAACCACAACCACAGAATCAGCCCCCCTTTCAGTCACAAAATTTCCAAAATCCGGCCAACATTTCTACACCACAAGTGGCCGGTACTGACAACTCACTTGCACAAACTTTGGATATGTTCATGAAACAATCCATGCAAAATTCGGCTGAGATAAGGTCTTCTATTGATACCCTAACGAAAAACTCCTCCTCCCATGGTGAGAGTATTAAATCAATAGAAAACCAAATCGCACAGTTAAACGCCGCAATGAGTGCGAGAGAGAAAGGGAAACTCCCATCTCAACCCATACCTAATCCTGGCCACTCACAAAGTTATAATGTGAGTGCTGTTACCACGTTGAGATCGGGAAAAGTGCTGAATGACCGAGTGGGTGAGCAGTGTGATGATAGTGACACCAATGATACCCCAGCTTCTTCTTCTTCCCCTAATTCGTCTAGTCTCCCACCTTCATCCGAGCCTATTCTCCGTTTTCCCCAAGGCTCGAACCCTTCGCCCATTTCGCCAAATCTATCTAAGTCGATTCCCACTCCAGTTTTGGGATCGAATCCATCCCCACAGTCTTCTCCACAAACGTTGGACCCAAAACTTATTGATCAAGCATCTTATCCAAACAGGTTGAGGGGCAACAGACCAAGTCCACAAATGGAGAAAATTGTGGAAATTTTTAAGCAAGTTAACATAAACATTCCTCTCCTAGATGCTATTCAACAAGTTCCGTCATATGCGAAAATCTTAAAGGACTTGTGCACTAGGAAGCGAAAAGTTCAAGTACCTAAAAAAGTTTTCCTTGCGAGTAATGTGAGCACTGCTTTTACACAGCAACTACCCAAGAAACGAAAGGACCCCGGAAGTCCTACAATTTCAATTTCTATTGGGGGTAAAATTATTAATCGTGCTCTACTCGATCTTGGTGCTAGTGTTAACTTGCTTCTGTATTCTGTGTATGAGCAATTAGGGATCGGAGAGTTAAAACCTGCGCATTGCACTCTTCAGATGGCCGATCGATCTATCACCCAACCAAGGGGTGAGCTAGAGGATGTGTTAATCAAAGTCGGGGAATTCATATTCCCTGTGGACTTTATCGTTATAGATACACAACCTGTAGCAAACCCACGCAATCAAATCCCGGTTATACTCGGTCGACCCTTTTTGGCCACTTCCAACGCAGTAATTAATTGTAGAAACTGCTCTATGACCCTATCCTTTGGAAAGAAGTCAATTGAGCTTAACATTTACAAGTTGGGAAGTGAACCCTCCGAACCCTATACTCATGTGTGTTCTGTCGAATTAATGGATGTCGACAGCAGCGAATTTGATCAACCTCATGATACAGACTCTTTTCATATGTTGTTGTTTGACCCAACCATTTACTCTTCCACCGAGTTGTCCGGGTCAACATCTAATGAGAAACCTTTTATAGAGTCTGACGATCACCCCATTTTTTCTGATGACATTATTTTTCGGGGTATCGATGAAAGCTTTGAGCAAATTTTCGCTGATGAACTCGCATTTTTACAAGACACGGGTGTTAAGATGAATCAACTCCAAGATGAAGAAATTGGACCTCCACCCCCTCTTTTGGACAATCATGATAATGCGAGTAATCCATCATCACTATCACTGTGCCGTCTCTCCAAATTGAGACGCAATCCTTTTCCATTACACCTCTTGTCACCTCCCCACTTCTTCACGTCAATAGGTGACATGTTCTTCCACCAACCTTGGTGCTTCATCGATAAAATTTTTGAATGGTTGGTGTTGACCTTCAGTCTTTGCAAAGCTTGGCATTGACCAATAAGCTTGACCCCCTCGTGTGATTTTAAAAGATTAAAATTGTTTAAAGTTTGGGGGGGTGGTAGATTTTGGCTCTTGAAAAGAAAATGATTTTTACAAATTTGTGAGCCTAAAATAAGTTTGGGGGAGGATTTTCACTTTCATATATTCTTGCCCCCATTAATAATTTCCTCCCAAGTCTACAGGTTTTTGAGCTTAACGGATGACATCAGTGAGGACACTGCTGTAAACAGGTTTGGGGGAGGTTTGTGCTTATTTACACATCAATTTGCATCATACTTTGCATAAGCACAACATTTTCAAAAAAAATTTTAAAAATTTTCTTTTATAACAAAAGAATAGGAAGTGAAACATTACATCCAAAAGATTGGAATAATTTAAGAAAACCAAGAAAATTAGAAGTTTTCTTAAACGAACTAGTAATAAGTAGTTATGAGCTGTTGTCCCAAGGGTTAGTAAAATGAAGGAAGTCACTAATCTGAGGATAAAAATAAGTCTGAAAAATAGTTTCTATTCTGGAAGCCAAACATTTGAATGTTGATACCCTACTATATGCACTTATACACGTCTTGAAACTCGGGATAGTAGAGGATACCTTGAAATGCTCTTGTCTAAAAGCCAAAGTATGAAGGAAGTGAAAAAATGAAGAAAATATAAAAATGGTGAAAAGAAAAAAATGAACAATGGTTTTGTATCGCCAAGGCAGCAATAAAAAAATATAGCGAGGGTGCCTCTTCACCTAGTGTCCTAAGGCCAACTGGTCTGGGAGTCACTGCTAAGCCTTAGGTGGTGCAAGACGAGGAAAATATTATCACCGAATCTGCAAGCACATAAGTAATCGGTCGGTTAGTACCTCAAGAAGTATTAACGGTCGCATGAAAATGTGTGAGCAAATCTTTAATATTCATCAAATTAAAAAGTACTAAGGTAGATGGACAAGAGTATGATAGCTTGAATTGAATTCTCCGAGTGTAGGGATGTTATTTGCACACACGTGGGGTTATATGATCAATGTTTGGATGAAAGGTAGGAATGAAGAATAAAGACGATGTTTTATTGAGGGATGATGTGATTTCTAACATTTTTTCATGACTATTAAGATAGGGCTCATGACAACTGAATAGCTAGTATAGTTGGAAACTCTTCTTTTCAAGGCCTTTCTTTTATGGTTCTTATCTTTATATGTAAATTTCACCATCTTTCTTTTGTTATAGGATTTTGTGGGTGTAATCCGCTGAAAACCCTCAGGAGACAACACTCCTCCTACTAGGGACACCTAGAGGTTTAACGGCTTGTTGCACGTGCTCAGTGCAATCGTGTCTGCCTACGAAAGTGTGCTTAGTTTTCTCCTTTCTTTTTCTCCTCTTAAATAAACTAGTTTGCTCGGGACGATCAAAGATAAGTTTGGGGGTATTTGTTCAGTTGATAAAACTGCACATTTGTATTACATTTTTCCTACCATTTTCATATTAAAAAAGAACTTTATTATAATATATTATACATATGAGGGTTTATGTGTAAAAGCACCATTTTCCATGTGTTAATATATTTTAATTATCATTTGGTAGGAAAGTGTATGCAAATAAATTCATTGACCTAATCCTAGTAGAACTAGGTCTACTAAATCTTATTTAAGTTGTTGTGCAGAATTTTCCAAGTTGTTATGAAGAATTTATCAAACAAATCAATTTGTTGAAGAAAACTTGCCAAATTAAGAACCAAAACTTGGAGACCAAGTCTGGAAGCAACCGTGAGAAGATTTCTGAATTATGAGGGTGCCTAGGATTGACACTTGTCACAAGAAGAAAGCACAAGAATTTTGATCAAGAGATCTCACCCGTTGGCCGCGGATCCGCGGCCTTAGCACCCATTTGCCGCGGATCCGCCGCAATATTATGGAGTTGGAAGGAAAGATTTTGGGGCATGATTCTCTACTATATTTTACCAACTTTTGAAGCAAAATATTCTGGCTTTGCACTATAAAAAGGCACCGAGAGCCTCTTGGAAAAGCCATCAAGCCGAAGAGATCACGAAGCCCCTGACGCTCACGCATCCAGGCTGATCATCAACTGTTCGTCTACCTCCTTGGAAGAGATCGAGAAGCAAACTAGTCTTTGTAATCATTTTCTAAGGAATCAAAGTGTAGATTGTTCAAGTTGATTAATAAAGGTAGTTATTTTATTTAATTCTTTTTGCATTTTACATTATGTTTTCCCTCTCTTTCTTTTCATCTTCTTCTCCCAACATGTGCGAGTAATTCTCCGCTTGTTAGGGTTCGTAAGATTAGGATAGGTTAATGGACGATGAAAATAATTAAACCCTTTTTAAGTCCTATAAAGTTTAGGAACTTTATCAAAAGAATCATTAACATCCTAATCGGGCGCGCTAGCAATTCTTTGCTAGTTCCGACCACGATTAGAGATTAGATTAATGATTGTTTTGGTAAAGGCTAGATAATGAACGGAGTTCCGTGTCAAGATAAGGGTTAAGATTGGGATTCCTTTTCCCTCCAGAAACCCTAATCTACACGCATCACCGTCGTTCTAGTTCTAAATCTATTAATGGATAAAAAGGGTAACTTTTAATTAATCGTCCATAACTACTAAATCCTAACGAACCCTACAAGCCCTCTTATTATATTAATTACATCTTTAAAATAATCTAGATCTATATTTTATATTCTTGTTTAACATAGATCTAGAAATCTTTCTATAAAATTTTTTTATCCCTCCTCTCTTTCTCAACACATCTAAAGTAAAAGTAAAAGGTTCCACGTTTCCCAGAGGACGACCCGTACTCATCTCGGTCTAGCTACGTGCGACACCGTTATTGATTGCGGTTAAACTACAAACACACCTTTTCGTACCAATCAGCCTTCGTCAAGGTCATAAAAGCATGGGGTAAAAATCACATCGGGAGTTTCAAACATACAGGAAACTTGTCAGGCATGCGCATACTTTTTGGAGTGTGATAACTTGAGTGGATTCCATCAAGTTATAATGCAATGATAGTTGGATCCCGATTCCCACTGATGAGTTGGTTTACTCCTTAGGTGATTTAAGATGATCCCGACTAATTCTTCTTTTAGGGTTTGGAGGAGAATTTGATGATACAGTGGGAGACATCCTGATTAGATAAAATGATTAACCATTCTGATCTAGGTTAGAGTGCACGTTGAGTGTTTCTTTCCTCTCTCTTTTTGGCTGTGATCATGGCTCGACTCTAGACTAGAACTCATAAACCAAGTTAACCGAACCTTCTTAAAACACATTGGCTTTTGGATTATCAAAGTTGCATACTTCATTGCCACTTCTACTTTTACCCTTTGCATTTCTCTGGAACATTCCGTATCACTACGAAGATCCACATTTATTGGATATTACCATCGTATGGTTACATACGAACTCGAAAAAACTTGTTTCAGATTCGAAAATGGTTTCCGGTTCTAGAGAAATTGAATAGCAATATTCAGTTGTTTTTTCCTTTTATCTTCTCTCAGATTGTGAGGGCTCCTAGGATTAGGAGAGGGTACACCTATTGCGCTTATTAGATAGTCTTCTTCCAAACTATAGGCAGGTGCCGAAAGGTGAGGAAGGAAGAAAACCAATTAGCTAAGTGTGGTGTATAGAAGGTAATAAGTAAAGACAAATAAGGGATTAGAAAAAGGGCAAAGTAAATTGCGACTGCCATCATTCATGACTAAACCGCGTATATCACCACCACTCCTACTTCACTTTTAAATTTCTCCAGAACGCCCCGTATCGCTACGAAGATCCGCATTTATTGGATAATCCATCGTATAGTTATATATGAACTCGAAGGAACTTGTTCCAGTTCGAGAATGAATTCTGGTTCAGAAGAAATAGAATAAGGATTATTCAGTTGTCTTTTATCTTTACCTTCTCTCAGGTTGCGTGGGCTCCTGGAATTAGGAGAGTACACCTATTACGCTTATTGTATAGTCTTCTTCCAAACCATAGGCTGGTGCGGAACGGTAGGGAAGGAAGAAAACCATTTAGCCTAAGGGTGGTGTACAGAAGGTAATGAGTAAAGACAAATAAAGGGATTTGGAGAGATGGCAAGGAAATATACGGTTACAGTCATGAATCTGGATAATGGAAGAGGCATTACTAGGAATACCCGGCTACCCTTTTGAAACATTTTCATGTTTCAGTTTCTCTATGAGTTGTTAATTGAAAACTGATTTTCCAATTAGATCCTTACTCCAGGTATGTATTTAGCAGGTCTGATTCTCACATCTGTATAGTTTTACAGATGATGAATGGGAGTAAGTTATTGGGAATTAGGTGATTATATCCTCATTTTTTTGGAATTCATTGTAATTGGTGGTATTTGAGGAAATCGCCTGGGGTTTTGCCTGACGGCAAATATTTGGTTTTGAATATCCGTTGTTGTGCACCAATTTCAAACTGATTTATTTGTACGTTTATTTTATAAAGTGAGATATAACTTTTTGAAATTATGTCCATGACATTTACCTATATCAGTAGATGATTGGGTAAGGAGTATTAAACAGCGGTGTAATTCTTCTTAACCATGGTACAGTTTTCAACCTACGACGCACATGGTTTGAGTTATTCAACTCATGGGAGTTATACAAATTATTGTATGTTATCCAGTGTTCATTAGGACAAAGGGGTTGGTGCTCGTACTATATTCTGTTTACTTATGACTTCTCCAGTTTTAGACAAATATTTCATAGAAATACAAGGTCCAAGTTTTGAGAAGTTATAGGTACAAGAATAAAGTAGAGAACCATGTGTAGCAAGTATCAGGATTCTTCGAGGTGATCGAAGATGTAGATACTTGTGTTTGGTATTCAGTTGATAGTAATGGTTTTGAGAACTTGCTTCTCTTTCAGGTTACTCATATCTGGATGCACTCCTAGTTGAGTAATATTGATCGGCCTCCTTTCATTTAGTTGACATGCACTGGAGACAGCTGCATGATTTGACTCTGGTTCTAATTAAATTAGTGCATATGTTTCTATATTGTATATAGAATGGTTCATATATTAACGATGTTAAGGTTTGTAGAGTTGTCCGGCTTATACTTAAAACCAGACTCTGGACATACTCAAGGCACATTTCTGTAATGGCAGTTTGTGGGTTATCCCGGGCTATGACGAGGGTTAACTTTCTGCCATCAGGAATATCAATAGTGATATTATTTTTGACTTGCCACAGTTTTAGTAAAATGGACTTTTTCAGAAAACAGCAGTGGGAGTATGGTAGAACTGGAAGTGATTCCAGAACCACAAACGATTACTGAAAATTTAATAGAACCTAAAGATTCAATCGAGTTTGACATTCCATTAGCCACTCCGTAGATATGGTGGGTAACCTCAGGCACCCGAGAGGTACTTCGGTATCCTCAAAGACGGTGACAGGGAGGTTCTTGTTTACCCAGACTTGCCATTACTGCTGTTCTAGACTATGAGACCCGGCAGGTGGATGAGTATAGCGTCGTTTAAAACTAGTTTTAGAAGTGCACGTGTATATAACTCTGCCAGGGGGTTGTTATAGTCAGTGGGAGCAGCGGAAGCATAGTGGAAAAGTAGCTTGTGTCTATTTACAGACTAAAGCAGGTATAGCGGAGATAGATCATCTATTTTTGATGTGACAGTCATAGGCTTTGACTTCATCAGAATACGAGATGGATCTGTTAAGAAGGTAGTAGGGTATGATGTCCTGGTATATGGATGACATACACTTTATAGGAAGTAAAGTTCCTATACTACGATCGGTTATACTATGGTTTTCACACAGTGGTTTCTCCACATAAGATATAGATATTATATTAGGCATTCTGGTGACTGGATCTATGATTTTAGATTTAGATTTGGGTAGTTTCCTAATCTGGGTACTTTGAAACTATTCTAAAGGTGTTTTAGAATGGATGACTCCTGGCATGGTGGTGTACCTGCAAGTAATGGAGCCACCCTCTCTAAAGGTGTCTTGCAGACTAAAGGGGAGAGAGATATGCATGATTGGCATATCACTTGCTTAGGCAATTGAGTCAATCATGAGATGTCAAGTACCACACCAGATGTTGTTTTTGCACAAGCTGCAATAAGTTTATATATTGATCCAATCCTGAAGAAACGTTCGGAAGCAGTTTATGAACATAAGTGGATGTTCTAGGGATTTAGTAACGGCAACCTCCTTCAGAAGACGGTTATCATTCCAGGCTTCCAAGGTGACCTGGATGACAGAGTGACTGTCAGAGTTATAGTTTTCCTTCTTTTGAGGGGCAGTAATTTGGACAGGTGGTCCAAGCGGATACTGAGAGTGGCATGGCGCAGGATACTGATTAAATTCAATGGATGATACAGTCTAAGATGTTTGATGGATTTGGAGTTCATTCGTGAACTGGGTCCCATCAGATATCCAGACATATTCTAAGAAAGGTATTGCTCATTTCGGGAGATGGCTTTCTCCGTAAACTTGAGATAAAGAGAGACATAGAAGGAAACATTGGAGCGGATCCACTCACTGAGGCTATTTCTCGAACGCAATACTTTTACAAAAGAGTTTTGTGAAACTGATTAGTAGAGAAGTTGGGTGTTCGGTATTACACGGGCTGTGAGTATGAGACACCGCAATAATTAGCCTTAAGTGCAAGTGGGAGATTGTTGGCTATAGTGCCCTAAAATTAATTATTGGATCCCAGGCATGTGATTGCAATGATTAAGGGAGGACCTATACCGGTAAAACAGTCTTACTCAAGATGATAGTATGCTATCCAGTTTGTCTTTATCATCATGTACTTATTCTAGGTGGCTTTACAGATCAATATTACATATTGATAAAGCCCATAGGATTCATGCTTGACTGCCAGCAGTATGATGGCGATCATATACGTGGGAGCTGGGGGTCTATAAGCACATCCTTAAAATGTCCCTAGTCATGAGAGTTTCGAGACTGGGCATTGATACTCCAGAGTAGACTAGTGTATACTGATCGAGACCCCGATGATAGGCGGTGGCCGGTCTCACAAGCCATTAGTGTTAGTTTGTTCACCAAAGATGTATACAGGTGCTCATTGGGTTATGAGTATACCGGACGGACTCGCCGGGAACATGCTAGTTGGTATTATACCTATTGTCAGATAGCAGACCCCTGGTGATGTGTGTACAGGTTAGTCTATCGACCTGAGATCATCATTTGTCTCATGTGAGTGCCCACCGTGCTTTGATTACTACCCTACCACGGCTCAAAGGAGTCGTGCAAACAGGTTTTAGTTGGGTACAGTCTCGAGCCACATGAAGGCAGTGAGCGGATCGTCAGGGGATTCGTCTCTCCCGGTATTGGGGGTTGATGTCGCGTTGTGCACGGGTGGCCATCTCCAGAAATCCTTGGCCAAGATAGTCGAGAATTACTGATCTAGGATCGGTAGTTTCTCAGGTGGTGATAGGTTTCATGCCGACACTAAATGTCGAGTTATTAAGGGTCTGACTTTATCCACCCCTAGACTCGATATGCGATACTCATAGACGAACGGACCGGACTGTACGGATATTGTCACTGTCAGGATCATTAGGGGTTTCAGGATGACTTTGCTCGTCGTCCTCCCTTTTGCTCAATACCTGGGTAGCCGTTACGTACAGCTAGTGCCGCTGACGTGCTTATGGTTAAACCCACTGCCAGCGTATTAACGAGTCTTTAGAGTCCCACACAGAGCGTTTCCCTGCTTCGGGCGAAACGTTGTAGACGCCGTATGGTTTTATGGTAGGGTTCGATCATATAAATGCACTTGTGCACGGATCATGATTCGGACGGATAATACTGTTGGGCTTTGGTTTAAACCGGATCCTAGTATTATATTGTTGGATAATTTTCGTCTCGTTGTATTTGTATTCTTTCGGAATACGGATGCGGGTATGCATATACGGATGAGGGGTATTCTTGTAATTCTATTACAAGATTACTTTAGTAGATGTCGTTTCTTTTATTGGATTAAACATTTAGGGTTATAAATGTTTATGTGACTGGAAAGTGTGAATTATTGTTTTGGTAATTTTCTTGCATGTGCACTTGGTGACTCATGGTGGCATGATGTGTGTTTTGTAGTGTTGTGAGATATTTTTTCTTGGGTTGTTTTTCTAGAGTTGCTAATTATTGATATAACACTCTCTCAGAACTCACACAACTCACAACAAGAAAAAGGCAGCAGCCATTTATTTTCTTCACTTGCCAAAAATGCTTCACACTTCTCTCCATGGCATCTTCTTCTACCTCCACCCTACATATATCATGTGTTGAGAAACCTAGGATGTATTGAGACAATATAATCACACACACACTCTACTTCATCTTGGCTATCTAGGTTAGCAAACTAGATACTCGAGTTGCCTCGGATTTAAGGTCGGAGCCCGTATTATATACTCTCGAGGTGAATCGTCTTCGATAGGGGGAGACCGGAGATCAAACATGATCAAGGAAGCTACGAGGAGCTTAGGACAGAGGTTGAAGACCGAAGGATACGGATCATTCGGTATAACCATTCTTAACTCCTTTTCATATAACTAGTTTAGGGTTAATGGTCGATCCGGGGAATCGGGTTTCGTTAGCGCCGGTTTTCAAAAGTTTGTGTTCCGCATTTGGCCACAGATTGATGGCCGGGGCGCTGGCGTAACCCAACAATACAAAAACCCAATCTTTGCCCAAATTGGCTAAGCTTATGTTTGTGATATCCAAACTGATATCCAAACCGATCTTCATTCATGATTGACGATTCTTAGGTCCATCACAGTCTTTTCCCTTAAATACGGAATTTGGTTTAGAGGTACATCTCTTCACACCTCTGATATATGTCATTGTAATTCCTCAACGTCTTCAGAGAAATGGCGGGTCCCGACGACTAACAACTTCTTTCGCTGCTGCACTTCCAAACTAACGTGCACGCCTCAAATTGGGTCGTGCCCCAAATTGGACACACCCTATATCACCATCGTTCACTCCATCACATAACAAATAAACGTGCACGTGAGATGAGCAATGGTCCAAAAAGTCTTTAAACTAAAACAATAGAGCCCAAATGCTCTTTTGTTGGATCTGAATGATCCTAAAACCTTGTTAAGTGGATCTTAATCTCAAATTGGACTAACGTATCCTTAACAAAAAAAAAACAATCGAGCTCCAACTGCTCACAAACATTTAAGTTGATCTTAATGTAATATAATGAAAATTTAGAAACAAATAAAATTAATTAATTAATTAAATAATAAAAAGCCAATTTTAAAAAGTGATTAAACAAAATAGGACATTTTCATATGTAGGGTGTGAAACTAATTAAAATTAAATTTTAGTTTGTAACATAACTAAATTACAAGGGTTTTAGTGATAAATTTAGCTTCATTTTTATAAAATGATGTTTATATAATAACATAGGTAGTGAAGGGTCTTTTTGTAAAATTTAGGAAAAGTGTGCAAACTTGAAATTGTTGAGGGTGAAAGTGAAAAGGGGATTAGATAAAAATTTAGATCAGAAATTATGTCAAGATAAATCAATTTGGAGTGATAATGCATTGCCACCACCTACTTGCATGCACACTTCAATGCACAGCACCTCCTCCTTGCATGAAAGTGGCACACCCTTATTAGTGACACCTCCTCCTACACCTCACTCTTCCCTCTACCATATATATATTGTGTTCAGATCATTTCAACAAATTAACATTCAGAAAATTTCAAAGTTTAAAGAAAACTAAGAACAAGCAAAGAAAAAAAAAGAAAAGAAAAGAGAAGTGAGAAGAAGAAATAGGAGCTAAGGAGTTCACCATCAAGCTAGGAGTGAAGGACTTGGGTATCTTGGAGGAAGTATTTCAACCATCCTCAGTAGGTATAACTCTTAATTCAGTATGTTTTAGTTCTGTAAATTGCAAAATTTTAGAAATCGGATATCGGAAAAATTGGTATTTTAGGGAAATATAGTCTATGGGAAGATCTGCTATCACTTAGATAATAACTAAGTTAACCAAACAGTACCTTAATCTTATACACGGGACCTAGAAATTACCATAAGAACACGAGCAGGGGGGCTCGGATTTTGGCCGGCGAGACAAAGGCCAATTCCAGCGTCGCCGGATTTTTGGAAGAGATGGGTGTTTTGGGTTTTTGGGGTAGGTCTCTGTGTAGGTGTTATGATATTTGGTATTGTTTATTTAAGTTAATTTAATAGTATATGGAATCTGGGAACTAATATCGGAAAAGGGATCAAAATTCCAAAATACGACACGGTAAATTCGTAACGCGTTTAAGTTTTCTGTTGCAAACAGCGAGGGGTAAAAGATCCAGTTAAGATAAGTGTTAGATAGTTTAGAATAGTCGTACGTAGTATAGTTAATACTTAACATTCGTATTTTTATATTTCGCTGTATCGAAGTTAGCCGTTTCTTATACAAGTTAAATTCAATGTTAAATTTAAGTACGGGAACCTCGGAGGCCGCAAGGAAAGGAAAAGAATTGGCGATTTCTGAGTAGATTACGACGTATTCCGGTGAGTAGACTAAACATCTACCGGGGGATCTTGTAAAGATGGCGTAATACGTCCTTAGTTTTTTTTAAATAAAAATTAGGTTTTTGTATGTTAATTTGATCATATGCATCCACATACATATAAATATACATCGCTATGTTAATAGTTGTTAGAATACTGCACCATTATCGACGAGTTATGCCGCACATGCACATATTTACATGTTACACCGCACATCATCGATATTAACATGTCACTTTTACACTTAGTAATTATCATGTTAAATATGATTCTATCATACCTTAAACATCATTAACAGTAGTACTTTGCATAAATGACATCATGTTTCATATTTAAATATTCGAAGTTGATATAAGAGAAAATTTTATTATTGAGAATTTATGGTTTTGAGTTTTCCTATACTATTGCATAAATTCAGTGATTCTTCAAATTGATATGAGATGTCCACCATGAGATGTTATTTTTATGATTTGATTTTATTCTGGACCGAGTGGGGGAGCTATACGGTCGCGGATTTTTATGTTATCCAAACTGAGTGGGAGAGCTATACAGTCGGATTCATGGTGGACCCGGTCGAGACTGAGGGGAAGGAAAGCCGCATTTGAGGCGGGGAGCCTAGCGAGAATACTCGATACCAGAGTGTAGCGTCTTGAAAAGTCGTTTTGGTGTTTTCCTGAAATTCGGTGAAAATTCGGTATTTTTCCGAAAACCGTCTTTCTCGATATTTTGCAGTTTAGGGCTAATTATACCTAAAATGGATAGGTAATTGCTTGTTTTTAGTAGCTAATGAGTTATTTATAAAATTTTGGTCATTTAAAAAATTTTCCCTATTTTTCAATTTTTTAATATTATTTTAAGCCGGTAAGAAAATACATTAAATAAGCGATAAATACAAATTTTTCCGGGCTAATTTTAATCTCTAAAATTATGATAATTATATTCTAGTGATAACATGAATTTTTAGTAATTTATTTTGATTTTTTTCAAATTTTTATGATTTGAAACGAAATTATTGAATATTTGGGCTAAAACTTGCAATTTTTGAGTTGTAGGGGGCCTTTTTGCATAAAATTTCTTTTGTAACACCCCTCTATCTTTTCCCTCAGCCCTAGAACAGCCCAAACCTTGGCCAAGACCAGAAATTTCTGGCCTCTCTTTTCCTTGGTTGCTTCTTGAGTTGTTTTGTTAGTTTATGGATTTAATTTTAAATATAATGGTTAAAATATGATACATTGACTTTGGAAACTTGAACCAAGACTTTTCCCCACTTGCCCACACCCTCCCCCTTACCTCCTCTGGCCGAAACTGAACCCCCCTCTTCTTCCTCTCTTTTCTTTTCATTTTTCTTCAAATTTCATCAAAAAACCACATCAAAATCCATAGTTTATTCAAAAATCCATACAAAATCCTTATGCTATCATTTTCCTTAGCCATTCTTGCTTGGATCTTGGTGTTTAAGGCCATCATTTGGAGGAAACTTTCTTGCTTGATCCATTGATCAAGAGGTATAATTCCTATCATGTTAAATTCTTTGTTTAAGTGCTTATATTTTATGGTTTAGTGTTAAATTAGTGTAGTTTAATCTAGTTTTCTTAGATTTTGTTTGAAAATTCTAACTAGGGTTTGAAAGCCATAATAGTTAATTAAGTTATTTTATAGTTAATCTAGTTGTTAATGACTAATCTATATAGTTACCTTGTTGATATAGCTTTCAATTTTGCTAAATTAGTTAATTTTAGAAGGGTGGAATTGTTGTTTTGAAATTTCAAGAGAGGGTTTATGTTGGTATTGGTTTGTGAAGCTTGATTTGTGAGTGGATTAAGTTTTTGAAAGCATTATTTAAGTGATTAAACCTAAATTGCTATCTAGTGTTTTGGTAACCTTAATCTAAGTGGTTAATTTGCTTATTAGGCTAAAATATAGTGTTAAATTAAGGTTTTCATATATAGTTTGGTTTATGTTTGCTAAGTACAAAAATCAAGAGAAGGTTTTGTTATGTAAATTAGTTTTTTTTTAAAGCTTAGTTAATGGTTTAGAAATTGTGTATTGGCTAGCTATTTGGTTAGCTTGGATGTTGGTGTTGGGTGGTGTTGACTTTGTCGCTAAATTGTCGATGTTTGCATCAAATTGCAATTTCTGCTTACTAGATTTTTATAAAAGTTATGTGATGAATTAATTGTGGCATCTCGATGATTGTGTTGGCTTGTCCTACGACTTTTAGGATGCGTGAGTGCAGTTTTTGGGTAGTCGGGTTTTAGTTTTGTCGGGTGACCCAAATCGGCGTTTTTGGCAGTTTTTGCGATTTTCGCGTGTGTTCCGCGCACTTTGTGCACGTTGTACCCAGCTAGCGAACTTTAGTAGTTTCGTTGGGGTTTTGCGTCGTTCTTGATATGTAACCTTATATTTGGTATTGATATAAATTCCAGGTTCGGTCGCGGAGACGTCAGACGCGGCGCGAAAGGGAAAGGCGGTGATCGGATACAGCTAGCCAGGAATCCCAGTGAGTAGATTTAACATCTACGGGGGACGATCGTTTGGATGGCGCAAGTCGCCCGATAGATTTAGTAAACTGAAAATAAAATAGTAAACTGGATAACCACTTGTGACATTAGAATAATAATACTGGCATGATAATTGCTGCAATTAGATCAATATGTTATACCCATATACGCAAACTCAATTGTAGGACACATGCACCATTACCAGGTTTTTATATGCAGCACGAGCACTATTCATGTTTACACACACACCCTGGTAATTGCCATGCCACCACACTAGATAACCTTTAATTTAAACCTTTTACTAATTGATACTTAAATTGTGCTATTTCCTTAAAATGAAACCGTAGGATTGCTATTCATGTGCATGTACTTCATCATATTCATTGTTCATACTTAATACATTAATCACACATCGCAACTTGATTTTTGATATCATACGCATTCATTAGCATTGATATATGCACTTATGAGGATTTCTTGAGATTTTATGATATTGCTGGATTTCGGGGGAAAGCCGCAAAATTTCCAAACTTATGATATTTTTAAAACATGTAAATTGCGGTTTTCTAGTGATGTAAGTGTCGTCCACCATGAGTTTGCTGTGGCTTTGGAAATCCGTGTCGAGGAGTGGAGGAACCGGCACGGGTACATGGTGGGCCCGGTAAGGTACCCCGGGGCAAGAGGAATGTGGTGATGACGTTGAGCCTGGCAGGGGACGGATTACCTACCGGTGACTGTTTGGGACGGCGAATATCCAGAGGATACCGACCGTGGCCGCTAGATGATGAGATATTGATATTTGAGATGGGTCAGCCGGACGGCTGAGGCCAGAGATACATTTATGAGATTTGAGACAGCTTTTGGGTGTCGTTGCTGGACACCGATTTTCGTCGATTCATTGACATTATGCTGGCATTCTAAAAGAGTTTCAAAAACAAAAAGAGATAAAATATTTCTTATATATACCTATTGAGACCTCAGATTTTCATGTTGCATGCATATTAGTACACTGATGTTATATACACACCTGCTAGTGCATCCAGTCATACCTGTATTTTAGATGCTAGGATGCTTGTGTGCATGCATACGATAGCCTTTGTAGATGCTATTTATTTCTCACGAGTTGGCAACTCACCCCCGTTGTGCCACAGTCTTTTGCAGGTCCGCTCCGCCAGTTCAGTAGCGGCGGGCGCACTTGTCTTTTGCCTCTTTTGCCTGAGCTCGAGATTTGCTCATAGGTGGGTTATGTTATTTTTGTACCACCTTGTATATTCTTGTATATTCTTGTATCTAGTGTACTCCATCTACTGTTCTACCAGATTATTGTATATTGACCTAGAGATGAGACTGTGAGGTTTGTGGATTTTATACTGTATTTGGGGTCGAGCTCACTTGAGCCGACATGCTACTTTTTCATGCTTCCTTATGCTTTATTATGCTTGTTGTCATTTACATTGCGTGGGATTTGTGACCGCCGTATGGCGAAGAGCTAGCTCCCGCTTGGGGATGCCCTATTTTGTGGATTCATGTATATATTTTGTTGTACCCATTTTTGGGGGCCAGTATTTACAAAGGAGACTCTGCCGAAATTTTCGGAAAAATTAGTATTGTTTTTAAAAGGGGTTTTATATGACTTATTTGATAAGCTTGCTTTCAAATGTTTGGGTTTTCTTCACTCTTTTGCTTAATTGGTTTTGTTTTCTGGGCTTTGGCTTACTTATTTTACGGACGCCTTTAGACGTTTCGTAAACTTAAGTGCCAGTCACGTTCCGTACCCTGTGGGTCGTGACAAAGTTGGTATCAGAGCGATAGGTTTTACCTTTGTGAGTGTAGGATGACCCTTGGTAGATGGAGTAAGTGACTTAAGCAGCGTAACGTAGCGTGCGTATGTCCGCGGCATACTTACGATACGGTACTCCGCCTAAGTGACTTTAGGATATACTTGCTTGAAAAATTCCTTCTTCAACTCCGTGTATCCTATGATCCTATTGCACTGTCCTTATTATCCTTTTCCTATACCAGCCACTATGCCGCCGAAGGCTACGAGGGCACAGAGGGCTGCCGTCCGAGACGAGATTCGAGCTGGCTCGTCCGAGACTAGGACTGAGCAGGGTGGTATGCCTACGCCGCAGAGACAGACTGATCCGCATTCCCCAGGTCGCATGGATAGGCTTGAGTCCGGTATGGAGGAGCTGCGACAGATGATGGGAGGCATGCAGGAGTTACGACAGATGGTGGAATCGTTAGTAGAGGTCAATCGAGCACAGAGATCGGATATTACTCCCCCTGCAGTCGTTTCGAGACCGAGTCGGATTCGCACTAATATGTTAGCACCTAGGAGGGTTCGCAGAGGCTGTGGTGGATTCTTTAGGGGCCAGTTATATCGCCTTCACCCTTATGGTCAGCAGCCATGGTTAGGATGTTTTTGGTGTGGTAGCCTGCATCATCGTATCAGAGACTGTCCGGTGAGACGACAGGGAGCAGCGATAGTTCCGCATGTGACCCTACCACCATCACCACCCCCTCCTCAGAGAGCCCTACTTTCTACCCCAGGCGATGCTCCACGCCAGTTAGGTGCACCGAGAGGCCGAGGACGTGGCGGTCCTGTTCAGAGAGGACGAGGAGGCAGAGGCCGAGGTCGAGGTCAGCCCGCTATCGGTGGAGGACAGGCCCGAGTTTTTGCTTTGACACCGCAGGATGCGCAGGCATCCAATGCCGTCGTGACAGGTATCTTGCCAGTTTGTTCTTTCGACGCACGGGTATTATTCGACCCAGGTTCTACACATTCGTACGTCTCTACACACTCTGCACCGATGTTGGGCCGTGAGTCGTCGTCGTTAGATCAGCCGCTTGTTGTTGTTACTCCGGTAGGTGAGTCGTTTGTCGCTCGGTTTGTATTTCGTTTGTGTTCCATTCGTATCGGGGAAAGGGATTCATCAGTTGATTTGATACTCCTCGATATGTTGGACTTTGATGTGCTTCTGGGCATGGATTGGCTAGCCACTTGTTATGCTTCGGTGGACTGCCGTGAGAAGGCAGTCAGATTTAGCTTTCCGGGAGAGCCAGTCCTTGTTATTCAGGGAGACCGTAGTGTCGCCCTTCCCAGCTTAATTTCGTCTCTTCGCGCTGGTCAGCTCTTGCGGAAGGGATGTCAGGGATTCTTAGCGTTTGTTTGTGATACTCGAGCTGCAGAGGTTCCGTTGGACCGGGTCCCGATAGTTTGTGAGTTCCCTGATGTCTTCCCTGATGAGCTACCTGGGCTACCGCCTGAGCGCGATGTTGAGTTCTGCATTGATTTGATTCCCGGTTCGGGGCCTATTTCTATACCGCCTTATCGGATGGCCCCGGCAGAGCTTCGAGAGCTGAAGGAGCAGTTGCAGGATTTGTTGGATAAGGGGCTTTTTCGACCGAGTGTTTCTCCGTGGGGTGCTCCGGTCCTGTTTGTCAAGAAGAAGGATGGAAGTTTGCGCTTATGTATCGACTACCGCCAGCTGAACAAAGTTACCGTTCGGAACAGATATCCGTTGCCGCGCATTGATGATTTGTTCGACCAGCTTCAGGGTGCGGGGTATTTTTCGAGGATCGACTTGCGATCAGGATACCATCAGCTGCGAGTTCGACAGGAGGATATACCGAGGACAGCTTTCCGTACACGCTATGGCCACTACGAGTTTTTGGTGATGTCGTTCGGACTCACCAACGCCCCAGCAGCATTCATGGATTTGATGAACCGTATATTCAGGCCGTATCTTGACTTGTTCATCATCGTGTTTATCGACGATATCTTGGTGTACTCCCGGAGCAGAGAGGAGCACGAGCAGCACTTGCAGATTACGTTACAGACTCTGAGGGAGCACCAGCTGTTCGCGAAGTTCTCCAAGTGTGCTTTCTGGCTGGACAGCGTCGGATTCTTGGGTCACGTGGTTACGAGAGACGGCATTCGTGTGGACCCGAAGAAGATTGAGGCCGTTCAGCAGTGGCCCCGACCTACATCGGTTACTGAGATCCGTAGTTTTCTAGGCTTGGCGGGCTACTACAGGCGTTTTGTTCAGGACTTCTCCCGTATAGCTGCACCGTTGACCAGTTTGACCCGGAAGGGAGTTCCTTTCGTTTGGACAGAGAAGTGCGAGCGCAGTTTTCAGCAGCTGCGGACATGTTTGACTACGGCGCCGGTATTATCTTTACCTTCGGGATCAGGCGGATTTGTTGTCTACTGTGATGCTTCGCGAGTGGGATTAGGATGCGTTTTGATGCAGCATGGCCGGGTGATCGCTTATGCTTCTCGGCAGTTGAAGAAGCATGAACAGAACTACCCCACTCATGATTTGGAGATGGCTGCAGTGGTCTTTGCACTGAAGATTTGGCGACATTACCTATACGGCGAGTCGTGTCAGATATTCACCGATCACAAGAGCTTAAAGTACATATTTCAGCAGCGAGACCTGAACCTCAGACAGCGTCGTTGGATGGAGTTGGTGAAAGACTACGACTGCGAGATCTTATATCACCCCGGCAAGGCAAATGTGGTGGCAGATGCGTTGAGTAGGAGGCCCGGGGGTAGTCTATCCTTTTTGCGCGCAGTGCAGAGGCAGTCGTCAGCAGATTGGCAGATGTTATGCGACAGCCGAGTGGAGTTCGAGTTCACTCAGACAGGGGGACAGCTCGCGCATGTTCGTGCACGCCCACAGTTGCTTGACCGTATATATGAGGCACAGCGCAGTGACGACCGTTGCTCAGAGATCATGGCACAGATGGGACAGGGCAGATTTTCCGAGTTCATGGTTGACGATCAGGGGATTTTACGATATGGATCTAGACTGTGCGTACCAGATACTGATGGATTACGGCGCGACATTCTCGAGGAGGCACACCGATCAGTGTATAGTGTCCACCCCGGTTCCACCAAGATGTACCATGATATGAGAGAGACCTACTGGTGGGACGGGATGAAGAGGGACATTGCGGAGTTCGTTTCGAGATGCCTGACTTGTCAGCAAGTCAAGGCCGAGCACCAGAAGCCCGCAGGAGAGCTACAGCCGTTACCCATTCCGGAGTGGAAATGGGAGCAGATTTCGATGGACTTCGTTGTGGGTCTACCCAGGACCAGTCGAGGGTACGACTCCATCTGGGTGATCATGGATAGATTGACGAAAGCGGCTCACTTCCTTGCAGTGAAGACGACTTTCAGCTTCGCTCAGTATGCTCAGCTCTATATTGACGAGATCGTGCGACTACGTGGCGTACCGACTTGTATCGTGTCAGATCGAGGCACTCAGTTCACCAGCCGACTTTGGCAGAGACTTCAGGAGGCTTTGGGCACTCGTTTGAGCTTCAGCACAGCGTTTCATCCGCAGACCGACGGACAGTCAGAGCGGACCATTCAGACTCTCGAGGACATGCTCAGAGCGTGCGTTTTAGACTCTGGTGGTAGCTGGGATCGTCATTTGCCTCTAGTGGAGTTCTCCTACAACAACAGCTTCCAGGATACTATTCAGATGGCACCTTTCGAGGCATTGTATGGGAGGAGATGCAGATCGCCCGTTTGTTGGACAGAGCTCAGCGAGAGCAGTATTTTGGGGCCGCAGCTTGTTGAGGAGACGACAGCGAAGATACAGTTGATCCGAGACCGGATGAGAGCGGCTCAGAGCAGGCAGAAATCGTATGCAGACAGGCGCCGTCGCAGATTAGAGTTCGCAGTTGGCGGCCATGTTTTTCTGAAGGTCTCACCGATGAAGGGCGTGATGCGTTTTGGGCGAAAGGGGAAGCTTAGCCCTAGATTCGTAGGTCCCTTCGAGATCCTCGAGCGTGTCGGCGCTGTTGCATATCGTTTGGCTCTTCCTCCCAGCTTTCCCGATGTTCACCCCGTCTTCCATGTTTCGATGCTCCGCAAGTACCTTCACGACCCTTCGCATGCGATTCAGCACCCGACAGTCCAGCTAGAGCACGACCTTTCTTTTGCAGAGCAGCCGGTGGCCATCTTGGATCGGCAGGTGAAGAAGTTGAGGTCGAAGGTTATACCAACCGTCAAGGTCCTTTGGCGTAGCCCAAGCAGCGAGGAGGTTACCTGGGAGACCGAGGGCGAGATGAGGAAGAAGTATCCCCATCTCTTTGAAGGTACGCGTAGCTATTTTTTTTAAATTCGGGGACCGAATTTCTTTAAGGGGGGGAAGATTGTAGCGTCTTGAAAAGTCGTTTTGGTGTTTTCCTGAAATTCGGTGAAAATTCGGTATTTTTCCGAAAACCGTCTTTCTCGATATTTTGCAGTTTAGGGCTAATTATACCTAAAATGGATAGGTAATTGCTTGTTTTTAGTAGCTAATGAGTTATTTATAAAATTTTGGTCATTTAAAAAATTTTCCCTATTTTTCAATTTTTTAATATTATTTTAAGCCGGTAAGAAAATACATTAAATAAGCGATAAATACAAATTTTTCCGGGCTAATTTTAATCTCTAAAATTATGATAATTATATTCTAGTGATAACATGAATTTTTAGTAATTTATTTTGATTTTTTTCAAATTTTTATGATTTGAAACGAAATTATTGAATATTTGGGCTAAAACTTGCAATTTTTGAGTTGTAGGGGGCCTTTTTGCATAAAATTTCTTTTGTAACACCCCTCTATCTTTTCCCTCAGCCCTAGAACAGCCCAAACCTTGGCCAAGACCAGAAATTTCTGGCCTCTCTTTTCCTTGGTTGCTTCTTGAGTTGTTTTGTTAGTTTATGGATTTAATTTTAAATATAATGGTTAAAATATGATACATTGACTTTGGAAACTTGAACCAAGACTTTTCCCCACTTGCCCACACCCTCCCCCTTACCTCCTCTGGCCGAAACTGAACCCCCCTCTTCTTCCTCTCTTTTCTTTTCATTTTTCTTCAAATTTCATCAAAAAACCACATCAAAATCCATAGTTTATTCAAAAATCCATACAAAATCCTTATGCTATCATTTTCCTTAGCCATTCTTGCTTGGATCTTGGTGTTTAAGGCCATCATTTGGAGGAAACTTTCTTGCTTGATCCATTGATCAAGAGGTATAATTCCTATCATGTTAAATTCTTTGTTTAAGTGCTTATATTTTATGGTTTAGTGTTAAATTAGTGTAGTTTAATCTAGTTTTCTTAGATTTTGTTTGAAAATTCTAACTAGGGTTTGAAAGCCATAATAGTTAATTAAGTTATTTTATAGTTAATCTAGTTGTTAATGACTAATCTATATAGTTACCTTGTTGATATAGCTTTCAATTTTGCTAAATTAGTTAATTTTAGAAGGGTGGAATTGTTGTTTTGAAATTTCAAGAGAGGGTTTATGTTGGTATTGGTTTGTGAAGCTTGATTTGTGAGTGGATTAAGTTTTTGAAAGCATTATTTAAGTGATTAAACCTAAATTGCTATCTAGTGTTTTGGTAACCTTAATCTAAGTGGTTAATTTGCTTATTAGGCTAAAATATAGTGTTAAATTAAGGTTTTCATATATAGTTTGGTTTATGTTTGCTAAGTACAAAAATCAAGAGAAGGTTTTGTTATGTAAATTAGTTTTTTTTTAAAGCTTAGTTAATGGTTTAGAAATTGTGTATTGGCTAGCTATTTGGTTAGCTTGGATGTTGGTGTTGGGTGGTGTTGACTTTGTCGCTAAATTGTCGATGTTTGCATCAAATTGCAATTTCTGCTTACTAGATTTTTATAAAAGTTATGTGATGAATTAATTGTGGCATCTCGATGATTGTGTTGGCTTGTCCTACGACTTTTAGGATGCGTGAGTGCAGTTTTTGGGTAGTCGGGTTTTAGTTTTGTCGGGTGACCCAAATCGGCGTTTTTGGCAGTTTTTGCGATTTTCGCGTGTGTTCCGCGCACTTTGTGCACGTTGTACCCAGCTAGCGAACTTTAGTAGTTTCGTTGGGGTTTTGCGTCGTTCTTGATATGTAACCTTATATTTGGTATTGATATAAATTCCAGGTTCGGTCGCGGAGACGTCAGACGTGGCGCGAAAGGGAAAGGCGGTGATCGGACACAGCTAGCCAGGAATCCCAGTGAGTAGATTTAACATCTACGGGGGACGATCGTTTGGATGGCGCAAGTCGCCCGATAGATTTAGTAAACTGAAAATAAAATAGTAAACTGGATAACCACTTGTGACATTAGAATAATAATACTGGCATGATAATTGCTGCAATTAGATCAATATGTTATACCCATATACGCAAACTCAATTGTAGGACACATGCACCATTACCAGGTTTTTATATGCAGCACGAGCACTATTCATGTTTACACACACACCCTGGTAATTGCCATGCCACCACACTAGATAACCTTTAATTTAAACCTTTTACTAATTGATACTTAAATTGTGCTATTTCCTTAAAATGAAACCGTAGGATTGCTATTCATGTGCATGTACTTCATCATATTCATTGTTCATGCTTAATACATTAATCACACATCGCAACTTGATTTTTGATATCATACGCATTCATTAGCATTGATATATGCACTTATGAGGATTTCTTGAGATTTTATGATATTGCTGGATTTCGGGGGAAAGCCGCAAAATTTCCAAACTTATGATATTTTTAAAACATGTAAATTGCGGTTTTCTAGTGATGTAAGTGTCGTCCACCATGAGTTTGCTGTGGCTTTGGAAATCCGTGTCGAGGAGTGGAGGAACCGGCACGGGTACATGGTGGGCCCGGTAAGGTACCCCGGGGCAAGAGGAATGTGGTGATGACGTTGAGCCTGGCAGGGGACGGATTACCTACCGGTGACTGTTTGGGACGGCGAATATCCAGAGGATACCGACCGTGGCCGCTAGATGATGAGATATTGATATTTGAGATGGGTCAGCCGGACGGCTGAGGCCAGAGATACATTTATGAGATTTGAGACAGCTTTTGGGTGTCGTTGCTGGACACCGATTTTCGTCGATTCATTGACATTATGCTGGCATTCTAAAAGAGTTTCAAAAACAAAAAGAGATAAAATATTTCTTATATATACCTATTGAGACCTCAGATTTTCATGTTGCATGCATATTAGTACACTGATGTTATATACACACCTGCTAGTGCATCCAGTCATACCTGTATTTTAGATGCTAGGATGCTTGTGTGCATGCATACGATAGCCTTTGTAGATGCTATTTATTTCTCACGAGTTGGCAACTCACCCCCGTTGTGCCACAGTCTTTTGCAGGTCCGCTCCGCCAGTTCAGTAGCGGCGGGCGCACTTGTCTTTTGCCTCTTTTGCCTGAGCTCGAGATTTGCTCATAGGTGGGTTATGTTATTTTTGTACCACCTTGTATATTCTTGTATATTCTTGTATCTAGTGTACTCCATCTACTGTTCTACCAGATTATTGTATATTGACCTAGAGATGAGACTGTGAGGTTTGTGGATTTTATACTGTATTTGGGGTCGAGCTCACTTGAGCCGACATGCTACTTTTTCATGCTTCCTTATGCTTTATTATGCTTGTTGTCATTTACATTGCGTGGGATTTGTGACCGCCGTATGGCGAAGAGCTAGCTCCCGCTTGGGGATGCCCTATTTTGTGGATTCATGTATATATTTTGTTGTACCCATTTTTGGGGGCCAGTATTTACAAAGGAGACTCTGCCGAAATTTTCGGAAAAATTAGTATTGTTTTTAAAAGGGGTTTTATATGACTTATTTGATAAGCTTGCTTTCAAATGTTTGGGTTTTCTTCACTCTTTTGCTTAATTGGTTTTGTTTTCTGGGCTTTGGCTTACTTATTTTACGGACGCCTTTAGACGTTTCGTAAACTTAAGTGCCAGTCACGTTCCGTACCCTGCGGGTCGTGACACAGAGATAGTAGTGAAACACGGCGGATACCTAGATGATACCGACCGGTGTTATTGATTACATGATCGTTCGAGGAACGAGGCCTGAGGGAAACAGAAGATTTGTGTCGATGTTGGACACGGAAAGATGAACTTGATTTGGAATTAAGTGATGAGGTTTCATTCTTGATTTATATGACTATTAGTATAAATTCATGCTTTCACATGCTATAATGCATCACACTTATCCTTATCGCAATTAGTTATTGTTGTCATATTTACATTATCAGCTGTTATATGTTAGTCTTATTCACCGAGTTGGCAACTCATCCCCGTTGTGCCATAGCTCCTTGCAGGGGTAGAGTGGAAGGTTTGCAGCAGTGCATATTCACTTATCAGCTTTTATCACATATTTTGCTAGGTGGGTTATCTATGTAGTAACCTCCTCTTTTGGTATTGTATATTGAATCTAGAATATCTCCATCAGACCCTGTATTATGACTTAGAACGAGAAGTGGTTATATGTATATTATTTGACAGATGAGATCGTTTGGTTATATGGACTGATATTTCTTTTACTTATGTCTGAGATTTTTTACTGATGTCGTATAAAGTTGTATATTTATTTCCGCTGTTGGCATTGTTGATCCCAACTAGGAATGCAACCAAATTAACACTTACAACTGTTTTGTTATGAATTCAATAGGGAGTTACTGTTAAGATCTTAATTATTTAAAACTGTGATTTTTACTTTAAAAAATCTACATTTTCCTAAAATTCCGCAAAAAAAAAGGGTTTTGATCTTGGTTTTTGGCTTACTCGGGTTGTGTAGATATCTTTAGATATTATACAATCTAAGTGCCGGTCACATCCAAACTTTGGGTCGTGACAAAGTTGGTATCAGAGCTTAGGATTAACCTTACGGAATCGAGTTGTGAAGTATGTCGGATTGAGTTCATTATGTAGGATGACCTGTTGGAGATAGTGCCCTCAGAGTCAATTAGTAGGTCACAGGTACGTGATTGCAATGATTGATGGAGGACCTATCCCGGTAGGACAGTCTTACTCGAGATGATAGTATGCTATCTGGTTTACCTTTATCATCGTGTACTGCTTTAGGTGACCTGACAAGTTGCTATTACACGTTGATAGAGCCCCTAGGATTCTTGCTTGACCACCAGCAGTATGAGGGCGATCATATAAGTGGGAGCTGGGGTCTATAAGCATATCCTTAAATGGTCCCTAATCGTGAGAGTTTCGAGACAGGGCATCGATACTCCAGAGTAGACTAGTGTATACAGTCGAGACCCCGACGAGGGGCGGTGGCCGGTCTCACAAGCCACTGGTGTCAGTTGGATCACCTAAGATGTATACAGGTGCTCATTGGGTTATGAGTACACCGGACAGGACTCGCCGGGAACATGCTAGTTGGTCATATACCAGACGTCAGATGGCAGTTCCCTGGTGACATGTGTACAGGTTAGTTCATCGACCTGTGGATCGTCACTTGTCTTGTGTGAGTTCCCACTGTACTTTGATTACTACCCTACCACGGCTCAAAGGAGTCGTGCAAACAGGTTTTAGTTGGGTACAGTCCCGAGCCACATGGAGGCAGTGAGCGCATCTTCAGGGGTTCGTCTCTCCCGGTATTGGGGGTGAGGTCGCGCTGTGTCTACGAGAGCCATTACACGAAGCCCTCGGCCGAGGCAAGGAGATTTACTGGTAGGTATTCCAGTAGTATCTCAGGGTGTTCTGGGCTACACTCCGACACGACTTGTACCGCTTTTGGGGGTCTGACTTTTACCAACCCCCTAGGCCCGCCATGCGATGCTCATAGACGAACGGACCGGACTGTACGGATATTGTCACTGACAGGCTCAGTAGGGTTGTCAGGCTGAGTTCACTCACAGACGTCCCTTTTAGTCAATACCTGGTAGCCCGTTACGTATTGGCTTATACCTCTGACGTGCTAGTGGTTAAATCCACAACCAAGATGTTGACGAGTCTTTAGAGTCCCCCACATTCAGTTACTCAGCTTTCGGGCGAAAAGTTGTAGAGGCCGTATGGAGATATGGCAAGGTCCGATCAGATACGTGCGGTATTGCACGGATCAGGATCGGACAGTTTGTACTATAGGCCGTATGGATATATGGCAGGGTTCGATCAGATACGTGCGGTATTGCACGGATCAGGATCGGACAGATTTTACTGGCCGGCTTTGGTTTAAGCCGGATCCTAGTATAGTACAGTGTAGATTTTGTCTCATTGCATTTGTATTTCGGTCGGAATACAAATGCGGGTGTGTATGCACAGTATCGGGGTTTTCCTGTAATTTATTACGGGACCAGTTTTCTGGAGTTGCCAGTTTGCTTTCTGTTTCGGCCAATTTCCTTTGTATCGTTCATTGGCCGAAGATTGGTGGAGGAGGGCTTATTTGCATTGTTGCAAATAAGCATTTGTGGAGGGGGTCTTTGCATATATTTGTATCATGATAGCTTTTCCTTGACCTTGACTTCTTGACTTCTTCTTGTCATCATGGTTTGACTTGTGGAAAGATGATGGTTGCTTTGGAGTGTTGGAATTGTTGTGATCATTTGATTCTTTCTCTTCATCACTTGCTTTTCAACCACCTCTTTGTCTTGACCCTCTCTCTCCCCATTCCCTTGTATGGGCCGGCCATTCCCTTAGGGAATGATGGATTCATTTTTGGTGTGGCAATTTTGGTTCTCATGGTGCCAAGAAAAATGCCCTCTTGTTCATCCGAAAACATCCTTAATTTCCTCCACCAAAATGGCACCTCCATGAACCCCAAATGAGACTCAAACACTACATATTCTACAGCAAACCTTGGGCACGTCGACTAGCCAGCTTCGTGCCCGAGTTGCCTCGGCATTGAGGTGGGAGCCCGTAAAAGAAGTAGACGATGTGGTGCACTTCCGGCGACGAGGTGGAGACCGGAGCTTCCGCAGGAGATCGGGACGACGACGAGAAGACCGGAGGACTCGGATCAGTCGGTACATCTCTATTCCCTATCTTGTAGTTAGATAGGACAAGTTAATGGTTCGATCCGGGTATTAGTGCGCGGCGGTTTGCCAGTTCAAGTAAAATTTAAAGTTTATCACCGCTTCCGCATTTGGCCATCGGATTGACGGCCGGGGCGCCGCCATGCACTTACATGACCTTTGGGTTGATGGAGTAGGTGAATTAGGATGAGTGCAGTACCGTACGTATGTTCTGCAGCATATTTACGTTACAATACTCATCCTAACCAACCTTAGGATGTCTATCTCGATTTATCCTTACTTTGACTCTCTACTATTAATTACTTCTATTTGTAAGCCTTATCAACTCTCGTTTCTTGTTCCTGTTGCTATGGCTACACGAGCTAGGTGAGCCATAGCCAGAGATGCAGCTAGGGTGAATCCGCCTGTGACGACGACTGGCGCACCGGACATTCCGGCGGTGCATGAGCATGTTGACCCTCCTCCTCCAGATCGACTGACTAGGATAGAGGAGGGCATGTTAGGATTGCAGCACGTGATAGGACAGTTTACTGAGGCCACTCGAGTACAGAGACAGGATCAGACACCGACGATGGTAGAACCCGATGAACAGCCTATGCAGACTGTCGCACTGGCATAACCGAGAGTAATGGAGGTATCTCTTCCAGAGTTTATGAGGTTAAGACCTCCGGTATTTACAAGGACCGATGTAGCGGAGGATCCTCAGTCCTTTCTAGATAGGATGGCGAGGATTGGCAGATCATTGCGATGTTCTGATGCAAGGTCAGTAGAGCTGACTAGCTTTCGATTGGAAGGACTTGCACAGGAGTGGTGTGAGTCGATGGAGAGAGGGCGAGCTGCTGGTCTTCCTCCAATGTCGTGGACCGAGTTTTCTGAGGTATTTCTTGCCAGATTTCTTCCATAGAGTGTGAGGGACGCAAGAGCTAGCAGTTTTGAAGCGTTGCGAAAATCTGCGAGTATGTCGGTGGCGGATTATGATTTACGATTCACCCAGTTGTCACGCTATGCTCCATACTTAGTTCCTACAGAGGAGCTTCGGGTGAAGAGGTTCATAAGGAGTTTGGATACGCAGTTGTTTCTTGCGATAGGCTCCTAGCATTTCGATACTTATGCGCATGCCATGGATGCAGCTATACGAGTGGAAGAGCATCTGAGCGAGGCAGTGATTGTTCCATAGTCAAAGAGGACTAGACCTATGGGGTCAATAACCAGGCAGTTTGGCATAGGTAGAGGCAGGCATATTCCAGGCCGCAGTTTTGGACGAGGTTGGACCCAGGGCCAGATGTTCAATTCATATCCCGATGATCAGAGGCCTCCATATACATGTTTTAGTTGCGGACTTTCAGGATATTATGCTAGGGATTGTAGACCCCAGGGAGGGACTGTTGTTCTACAGGCTGCTTTACCCCCTCCACCTTCAACTTCGATGGCCTTACTTCCTCCCCCAGTTGGCACTATACGCCAGAAAGTTGCACTACGAGGTCGAGGCTTTGCAGGACGCTTTTAGAGAGGTCAAGGAGATCGAGTGAGAGGACGACGGGATGCGGGCAGGGGCCAGGCATGAGTTTTTACGCTGACTCCATAGGATGCCCAGGCATCCTGTGCAGTTGTGACAGGTACTCTTGCAGTATGTTCCTTAGATGCACATATTTTATTTGATCCCGGTTCTACACATTCTTATGTATCTTCACGTTTTGCACTTTCTCTGGGGAGAGAGTCGTCGTTGTTAGAGTTACTATTAGTGGTGATCACTCCGGTGGGAGATTCTTTTATAGCTCGACATGTATTCAGGTCATGTTCGGTACATATCGGTGATAGGGATTCATTAGTTGATCTAATTCTCCTAAATATATTAGATTTTGATATACTTCTTTATATGGATTGGTTGGCCGCTTGTCATGCTTATGTAGATTGTCGGGGGAAAGCGGTCAGATTTTGTTTTCCGGGTGAACCGAGCTTTGTTGTGCAAGGAGACTGTAATATAACTCCAGCCAACATGATTTCTGCTCTTTTGTGCGGGACGACTCTTGAAGAAGGGTTGTCATGGGTTCTTAGCAATTGTTCAGGACTTAGGAGCCACTGAGATTCCGTTGGACCAGGTTCCGATCGCACGAGAATTTCCGGATGTGTTTCCTGCTGAATTACCAGGATTATCACCAGATCGCGATATTGAATTTTATATCGACTTGATTTTGGGTGCGGGGTCTATTTCTATACCACCCTATCGGATGGCCCCGACGGGGTTGAAGGAACTCAAAATCCAGTTGTAAGAGTTGTTAGATAGGGGACTTGTTCGTCCAAGTGTATCCCCGTAGGGAGCTCCTGTCTTATTTGTTAAGAAGAAGGACGGTAGTATGAGACTGTGTATCGACTACAGGCAGCTGAATCGAGTTACTGTGCGAAATAGGTATCCATTACCTCGTATCGATGACTTATTCGATCAGCTACAAGGAGCTGGCTACTTCTCAAAGGTTGATTTGCGGTCAGGGTATCACTAGTTGAGGGTTCGGAAGGATGATATTCCGAAGACTGCTTTTCGCACACGTTATGGGCATTATAAGTTTCTGGTGATGTCGTTCGGACTCACCAATGCTCCAGCAGCTTTCATGGATATGATGAACCGTATTTTCCGGCCATTCCTTGATCATTTTATTATAGTATTCATTGATGATATTCTTTTTTATTCACGGAGCCGAGAGGGGCACGAGTAGCATTTGCGCATCACGTTGCATACCTTGAAGGAGTATCAACTGTTCGCTAAATTCTTCAAGTGTGCTTTCTGGCTGGACAGTGTAGATTTCTTGGGTCACGTAGTTACAAGAGATGGGATACGTGTGGACCCAAAGAAGATAGAAGCAGTACAGCACTGGCCCAGACCTATGTCAGTTACAGAGATTCGAAGTTTCTTGGGTCTGGCCGGTTATTACAGACGTTTTGTGCAGGATTTTTCTCGGATCGCTGCACCGTTGACTGGATTGACTAGGAAGGATGTTCCATTTCTTTGGACAGATGCATGTGAGCAGAGTTTCCAGCAGTTGAAGACTCGCTTGACGACTGCACCTGCCTTATCTTTACCTTTCGGGCCAGGTGGTTTTGTGGTGTATTGTGATGCCTCTCGAGTGGGTTTAGGCTGTGTGTTGATGCAGCACGGCAGGGTTGTAGCTTATGCTTCTCGACAGTTGAAGAGGCACGAGCAGAACTACCCCACTCATGATTTGGAGATGGCTGCAGTAGTTTTCGCACTGAAGATTTAGAGGCATTACTTGTATGGAGAGTCGTGCCAGATTTTTACAGATCATAAGAGCTTGAAGTATATTTTTCAGCAAAGGGATCTGAATCTAAGGCAGCATCGATGGATGGAACTCGTGAAGGATTATAATTGTGAGATCTTGTATCATCCAGGCAAAGCGAATGTGGTAGCAGATGCTTTGAGCCGGAGGCCTGGGGGTAGTTTATCTCATGTGCGCACCTTGCAGAGGCAGTTTTCCACAGACTGGCAGATTTTATGTGATAGCCGTATACAGTTTGAGTTCACATCGACAGGAGGACAGTTAGCACATGTTCGCACCCGTCCTCAGTTATTGGATCGTATTCGAGAGACACGGCCCGCAGATGCTCGTATATCGGAGATTATGGATCAGGTTAGGCAGGGCAGAGAGTCGGAATTCGTGATAGATGACCGTGGAGCATTACGTTTTGGGACTCCTCTTAGTGTACCAGATTCGGATGGACTGAGACGTGAGATCTTAGAGGAGGCCCATCGATCAGTATACAGTATTCATTGGTTCCACCAAGATGTATCATGACTTGAAGGATGTTTATTGGTGGGAAGGAATGAAGAGGGATGTTGCGGAGTTTGTTTCGAGATGATTGACTTGTCAGTAGGTCAAGGCCGAGCACCAGAGGCCGGCAGGAGAGTTGCAGCCCCTGCCCATTCCGGAGTGGAAATGGGAACAGATTTCCATGGATTTCGTTGTGGGTCTACCCAGGACTAGAATAGATGAATCCATCTGGGTGATAGTAGATAGATTGACAAAGGAAGCTCACTTTCTACCGGTGAAGACGACCTATGGGTTTGCACAGTATGCTCAGATTTATATCGACGAGATTGTACGATTGCATGGAGTTCCGACGTGCATAGTATCCGATAGGGATACCCCGTTTACCAGCAAGCTATGGCAAAAACTTCAAGAAGCTCTTGGTACACGATTAAGTTTTAGCACAACTTTTCACCCACAGACAGATGGTCAGTCAGAGCGGACCATTCAAATGCTAGAGGATATGCTTCGAGCTTGCAACCTTGATTTTGGTGGTAGTTGGGATCGTCACTTACCTTTGATAGAATTCTCGTACAACAACAGTTTTCCGGAGACAATCCAGATGGCACCCTTTAAAGCTTTGTATGGGAGGAAATTTCGATCACCCGTGTACTGGACGGAACTGAGCGGGAGTAGCATTTTGGGACCGCGGATAGTACAGGAAACTACGGAAAAGATTCAGTTGATACGGGACAGAATGAGAGCGGCCCAGTGCAGACAGAAATCATATGCAGATCGACGACGTCGTAGACTCGAGTTTCAGGTGGGAGATCATGTGTTCCTTCGTGTATCTCCGATGAAAGATGTGATGCGTTTCGGGAAAAAGGGGAAGCTCAGCCCCAGATATGTCGGACCTTACGAGATTCTAGAGAGAGTGGGTGCTGTAGCTTATCGTTTAGCACTTCCACCGAGTTTTCCCGATGTGCATCCTGTGTTTCATGTGTATATGCTTCGCAAGTATCTTCACGACCCTTCTCACACGATCCAGCATCAGACCTTACAGCTTGAGCCAGATTTATCCTACACAGTGCAGCCAGTAGCTATTCTAGACAGGCAGGCAAAGAAACTGAGATCAAGGGTACTTCCATCTGTAAAGGTTCTATGGCGAGGAACAAATTGTAAGTGCACGGCGGCGCCCCGGCCTCCATCCCGACGCCAAATGCGGAAGCGATGGTTAACTTTAATTTACCGAACCGGCACCACCGCGCACTAAAAAATCCGGATCGGGCCATTAACTAGTCCTAGCTAACTACAAGATAGGGAAAAGAGATATACCGAGCGATCCGTGTCCTCCGGTCTTCTCGCCGTCGTCCCGATCTCCCGCGGAATGTCCGGTCTCCACCTCCTCGCCGGAAGGGCACCACGTCGCCTGCTTCTTTTACGGGCTCCCAGCTCTATACCGAGGCAACTCGGGCACGAAGCTGGCGAGTCGACGTGCCCAAGGTTTGCTGTAGAATTATCTGTAGAACCATGTCTCATTTTGGGGTTTGTGGAATTGCCATATGGTGGAGGTATGAACTATGGAGTTTTTCTTGAGAATTTTTGTGAAGGAAAATGATACGAGATCATCCAAATATCACCCACTACCAAATGGGACAGCCCCCCCTCTATATGGCCGGCCATGACCAAAATGGTGAGAGAGTGGTGAGTGAATGGGGGAGAGCCTCTCAATAATAATGCAAGAGGGAAAACAATGTTATCATGAAAAAGAAATGATTACAAAATCAAACCCATACTCCAAAACAACCATCATCACAAGCATGATGACTCCAAAAGGTCAAGCCATCATGAACAAAGAAAGTCAAGTGATGGTGCATCATCATGATCCAACAAAATGCAAATAACACCCTCCACAAATACTTATTTGCACAAATGCAAATAAGCCCTCCTCCACCAATTTTCGGCCAATGAACGATACAAATGAAAATGGCCGAAACGGAAAGCAAACTGGCAACTCCAGAAAACCGTTCCCGTAATAAATTACAGGAAAACCCCGATACTGTGTATACACACCCGCATTTGTATTCCGACCGAAATACAAATGCAATGAGACAAAATCTACACTGTACTATACTAGGATCCGGCTTAAACCAAAGCCGGCCAGTAAAATCCGTTCGATCCTGATCCGTGCAATACCGCACGTATCTGATCTAACCCTGCCATATATCCATACGGCCTGTAGTACTAACCGTCCGATCCTGATCCGTGCAATACCGCACATATCTGATCGAATCGTGCCATATCTCCATACGGCCTCTACAACGTTTCGTCCGAAACTTGAGTAACTGAATGTGGGGGACTCTAAAGACTCGTCAACACCTTGGTTGTAGATTTAACCACTAGCACGTCAGAGGTATAAGCCAATACGTAACGGGCTACCATGTATTGACCAAAAAGGGACATCGATGAGCGAACTCATCCTGACACCCTACTGAGCCTGTCAGTGACAATATCCGTACAGTCCGGTCCGTTCGTCTATGAGCATCGCATGGCGGGCCTAGGGGGTTGGTAAAAGTCAGACCCCCAAAAGCGGTACAAGTCGTGTCGGAGTGTAGCCCAGAACACCCTGAGATACTACTGGAATACCTACCAGTAAATCTCCTTGCCTCGGCCGAGGGCTTCGTGTAATGGCTCTCCTAGACACAGCGCGACCTCACCCCCAATACCGGGAGAGACGAACCCCTGAAGATGCGCTCACTGCCTCCATGTGGCTCGGGACTGTACCCAACTAAAACCTGTTTGCACGACTCCTTTGAGCCGTGGTAGGGTAGTAATCAAAGTACAGTGGGAACTCACACAAGACAAGTGACGATCCACAGGTCGATGAACTAACCTGTACACATGTCACCAGGGAACTGCCATCTGACGTCTGGTATATGACCAACTAGCATGTTCCCGGCGAGTCTTGTCCGGTGTACTCATAACCCAATGAGCACCTGTATACATCTTAGGTGAACCAACTGACACCAGTGGGTTGTGAGACCGGCCACCGCCCCTCGTCGGGGTCTCGAATGTACACACTAGTCTACTCTGGAGAATCGATGCCCTGTCTCGAAACTCCCACGACTAGGGACCTTTTAAGGATGTGCTTATAGACCGCCAGCTCTCACGTATATGATCGCCCTCATACTGCTGGCAGTCAAGCAAGAATCCTAGGGGCTCTACCAATGTATAATAGCGACCGGTCAGGTCACTTAAAGCAGTACACGATGATAAAGATAAACTAGATAGCATACTATCATCTCGAGTAAGACTATCCTACCGGGATAGGTCCTCCCTCAATCATTGCAATCACGTGCTTTTGATCCAATAATTGACTCTGAGGGCACTATCTCCAACAATCTCCCACTTGCACTCAAGGCTAATTATTGCGATGTCGCATACTCACAGCCCGTGTGATATCGAACACCCAACTCCTCTACTAGTCAGTCTCACAAAGCTCGTTTGCGAAACTATTGCGTTCGAGGAATAGCCTTAGTGAGTGGATCTGCTTTGATGTTTCTTTCTATGTCTCTCTATATCTCATGTTCGCGGAGGAAGCCATCTCCCAAAATGAGCAATACCTGTCTTAGAATGTGTCTGGATGTCTGATGGGACCTAACTCATAAATGAACTCCAAATCCAAACTTCTTAGACTGTATCGTCAACTGAACTTAATCAGTATCCTGCGCCATGCCTTCCTTAGTATTGCCTTAGACCACCTGTCCAAAATACTGCCCCTCGTCAGAAGGAAAACTATAACTCTGACAACCTCCTTTTCGTCCAGGTCACCTTGGAAGCCTGGAATGATAACTGTCTCCCGAATGAGGCTGTCGTTATCATATCCCTAGAACATCCACTTATGTTCTAAAGCTGCTTCCGACTGTTTCTCCAGGATTGGATCAATGTCAACTTATTGCATCTAGTGCAAGAACAACATCTGGTATGGTACTTGACATCTCATGATTGACTCAATTGCCTGAGCAAGTGATCTGCCAATCATGCACGTCCCTCTCCCCTTTAGTCTGTAAGACACCTTTAGAGAGGGTGACTCCATCATCTGCAGGTAGACTACCGTGCCAGGAGTCGTCCATTCTAAATACTCTTATAATGCTGTCTAAGTACCCTTAATTGGGAAACCACCCAAATCTAGATCTAAAACCATAGATCTAGTAACCAGTATGTCAGATATAATGTTCAAGTCCCATGTGGAGAAACCACTGTGTGACGACCAAAGTATAATCGATCGTAGTATAGGAATGTCACTTCCTACTCTGTGTATGTCATCCAAATACCATGACATCACACCCTACTACCTTCTCAACAGATCCATCCCTTATTCTGATGAAGTCAAACCTATGACTGTCACATCAGAAATTGATGATTTATCTCCGCTATATCTGCTTTAGTCTATAAATAGACATAAGCCACCTGTCCACCAATGCTTCTGCTGCTCCCACTGACCACGACAACCCTCTGGCAGAGTCATATATACGTACACTTCTAAAGCTAGTTTAGAACGACGCTATACTCATCCTCCTGCCGGGTCTCACAATCTGGAACAACAGCATTGGCAAGTCTGGGTAAACAAGAACCTCCCTGTCACCGTCCTTGAGGCTACCGGAGTACCTCTCGGGTGCCTGAGGTTACCCACCTTATCTGCAGAGTGGCCAATGGAATGTCAAACCAGATTGAATCTTTAGGTTCCTATGAAATCTTCAGTAATCGTTTGTGGTTCTGGAATCACTTCCAGTTCTACCATACTCCCACTACTGTTTTCTGAAAAAATCCATTTTTATTAAAACTGTGGCGAGTTTAGAACAATATTTCTATTGATCTGCCAGATGGTAGACAGGCAACCCTCGTCATAGCCTGGGTCAACCTACAAACAGCCATTACAGAAACGTTCCTTGAGTTATCCAGGGTCTGGTTTTAACCATAAGCCGGACAACTCCCCGTACCTTAACACCGTTAAGATATGAACTGTTCTATATCCAATATAGAACCAGAGGCACTAATTTAATTGAACCAGATTCAAATCATGCAGCTGTCTCCAGTGCATGTCAACTAAATGGAAGGAGGCCGATCAGCGTTACTCAACTTAGGAATACTTCCAATTATGAGTAACCTGAAAGAGAAGCAAGTTCTCTTAATCATCACTATCAACTGAATACCATACACAAGTATCTACATCTTTGATCACCTTGAAGAATCCCGATACTTGCAACATCTGGTTCTCTACTTTACTCTTATACCTATAACTTCTCAAAACTTGGACCTTGTGTTTCTACGAAACACTTGTCTAAATACTAGAGAAATCATAAGTAAACCGAATATAGTACGAGAACCAACCCCTCTGTCCTAATGGACCCTGGACAACATACAATACTCTGTATAAGTCCCTTGAGTCTGATAACTCATTCACTGTGTGTCGTAGGTTGAAAACTGTACTTATGGTTAAGAAGAATTACACCGCTGTTTAATGCTCCTTACCTAACCATCCACTGATATAGGTAAATGTCACAGACATAATTTCAAAAAGGTATATCTCACTCTATGAAAATAGACGTACAGATATATCAATTTGAAATTGGTGCATAACAGCGGATATTCAAAACCAAATATTTGCCGACCGGCAAACAACCCAGGTGACTTCCTCAAATATCACTGATTACAACGAATCCCGATATAATGAGGATGATCACCCAATTCCCAATAACTTACTCCCACTCATCATCTGTAAAACCATATAGATGTGAGAATCACACCTGATAAATACATACACTGGAGCAAGTGTCTAATTGGGAAATCAGTTTTCCATTAACAGTACACGGTGAAACTGAAACATTGAGATGTTTCAATGGGGTATCCCGGTATTCCTAGTAATGCCTCTTCCAGATTCACAACTGTAACCGTGTAATTCTTAGCCATCTTTCCAAATCCCTTTTTATGTCTTTAGTCATTACCTTCTGCACATCCCTTTAGGCCAAATGGTTTTCTTCCTTCCCTACCGTTCGGCACCAGGCTATGGTTTGGAAGAAGACTATCCAATAAGCATAATGGGTGTAATGCCCTAATCCTAGGAACACTCGCAAAGCGAGAGAAGGTGAAGATAAAAGATAACCGAATAAACCTTATTCCTATTTCTCCTGAACCAGAATCCATCCCCGAACTGGAACAAGTTCCTTTCGAGTTCGTATATAACCATACGATGGAGTATCCAATAGACTGTGGATCTTCGTAGTGATACGGAGTGTTCTGGAGAAATACAAAGGTGATTTAGGATTGGCGAAGAAATACTTGGTTTGGTCGTGAATAGCAGTCGCAATTTACTATGCCCTCCTACTAATCCCTTTCTTTGTCTTAACTTAATACCTTCTGTACTCCATCGTTAGGCTAATTGGTTTTCTTCATTTCCCACCGTTCAGCACCAGCCTAAGGTTTGGAAGAAGACTATCCAATTTGCATAATATGTGTACTATCTCCTAAACCAAGGAGTACTCGCAACCTGAGAGAAGGTAAAACGAAAAGACAACTGAATAGTCCTATCCGTTTTCTCCAGAACCGGAAACCATCCTCGAATAAATTCCTTCGAGTTCGTATATAACCATACGATGGTTTTGTCCAATGGAAGTGGACGTTCATAGTAATACGGGGTGTCCTGGAGAAAAAGGGTAAAAGTAGGAGTGGCAATGAGGTTTGCAACTCTGACAATCCAAAAAGCCAGTGTTTAAGAAGGTTCGGTCAACTTGGTCACTGAGTCATAGTCTTAGGGTCGGGTCAATGGTCGCTGCCAAAGAGAGAGAGAAAAGAAACACTCAGCGTGCACTCTATCCTGGATCAGAATGGTTACCAATTTATCTAATCTAGAAACCTCCCACTGTTCCGTCAAATTCTCCTCCAAACCTGAAAGAAGAATTAGTCGGGGTCACCCGAGGAGTAAACTAACTCATCAGTGGGAATCGGGATCCAACTATCATCGCATGATAACGTGACGGAATCCGCTCACGGTATCACACTCCAGAAGGTATGCGCATATCTGGCAAGTTTCAGTTTCTTTAGAAACTCCCGATGTGATTTTCACCCCATGCTCTTATGACCTTGACTTTGGCCAACAAATCATAAGTCACATGTCAAGTTCTACCCGTCATTCTCCAGGTTGTTTTGAATCCACCCGTACCTACCCTTGACTTTGACCAACAAGGCAGTACGACTGTTCCAAACCAACGCATCTATCTATGCTGCATATGAATAACCAACAGCTACCAAACACTGTGCCTTGACTTTGGCCAACAAACACGGCTTGAATACTATTGACTACCCATATGAAACGACGGAGGGCTACGAATGGTTTCTGGCGAAAACCTTTAACGTAATGAACTTGATATCGTTGAAGGAACTGATAGCTTTTTAGAAAAATATAGTAACAAAAAACCTTTGCTAAAGAGGTCACTCCCGGTGAAGGGATCTCGGCTCTTTCCCCATAGAATGGGGTGCAGGATATTCCAACTAAATACCACGATGTAAAGCAAAAGTAATCGGCTATAATGAAGTTAATGCCCTGACGCAAACTTCTGTCCAAGGGGTCACTCCCGGTGAAAGGATCTCGGCCCTTGCCTCGTCGACTGAGGAGCAGGATATTCCAACTGAATACCACGATGCAAAACAAAAGCGAACGTCCTTGCAATAACAGCCTTTTGAAAAATGTTCCAACAACATCAGATTAGGTTTGTTTTTAACTTGCATTGATCTGAATCAACGCAGTCCCATCAATTGATCACACCACAAAGAACGAAAATATACTGATGAACGTATATGACATCCGCATTCTCCACTGGGTCCCGTCATTACCCGTTAGGTTAGCTAACTAACGACAGAGCGGGGACTGGACTAGCGCGGATGCAAAACATATACAACATCTACTAATATATATACCAATATATAATATTTCGCTCAAGGCGTGATAAAATGCAACATCACAGAAATGTACAGCATCACAGAACAATACAGATATCTGGGATCCCCGGGTTTCACAGAGCCACTACTGAAACCCGACGTTTCCCTGGTCATGTGGATAGCCTGTGCAATGAAATCCTAGACCTCTACGGGCGCGGCAAGTTACCCGCCAAAACCTGAAGCGAGGCAGCCCCCTTCAGCACCGTGAATGGACCACCCAGCACTTCACGGAATCCGGTAACTTGGGCACCCCTCCTGGGTCAACCTGTACCCCCTACGAGTGCGGCGAATAGCCCGCCAATTCTAGAGAGAAGCCCCCTCCGTCCCAATGCCATGAGATGCGGGCTTGTTGCCTTCTAGAATCCGGCTATCCGTGCACCCCTCCGCGGGGTAATCCTAGTACAGAAAGTAAAATATACATACAACGGGTACATCGACCACAACCTGGTCATGCCCCAAAATAATAATACAATCAGACAGTGACGGCAGTCCACATGTCGGACGCTCGCCCCGCAATATCAAATGTATACAATACAACACAACTGTACTAGCATTGCATCCTGGCTATCCCCCACGACCAATCCGCAACATCACAGCAATACACAGAACATCAACGTGAAAGTCACGTTCGCAAATCCGTCTAACCGGGCTATAGCAGTTAGACAGGATTTACCGATAAAGTGACATTCACGGTCGCAGATATAATGTAAATACTGTAAAAAATGTGTTTATAATATCCGATCGATCAAAATTATAACAAGTGGGCCCCAAGTACTACTGTAGCACATCAAGAAATTCTGGGCCCAAAATTAATATTCCAAAATCCCTATTTTCAGCCCAAAAGCCCACTGGAAAAAATTGGCACAATGATAACACAGAACCGCCGCGGAACCGCGGCCAGAAGGGGGTTTAGGCCGCGGTTCCGCGGTCTTCTTGTTGAATCATGTTGTCGAATTTTTACAGTAGGCTTAAAAGTCCATGCACATGCTTCTGCAACACACTGAAAAATTTTTGGAGCACAAAAAATTTTAACAGAGAACTGATGCATGAGAAAACGCGGATTTTGGAATTTTTGCTCGATCGGAAATGCAAAACACATTAGACAAAGCTAGACTATGTTAATGGCGAGGCTCTGATACCACTGTAAGTGCACGGCGGCGCCCCGGCCTCCATCCCGAGGCCAAATGCGGAAGCGATGGTTAACTTTAATTTTCTTGAACCGGCACCACCGCGCACTAAAAAACCCGGATTGGGCAATTAACTAGTCCTAGCTAACTACAAGATGGGGAAAAGAGATATACCGAGCGATCCGTGTCCTCCGGTCTTCTCGCCGTCGTCCCGATCTCCCGCGGAATGTCCGGTCTCCACCTCCTCACCGGAAGGGCACCACATCGCCTGCTTCTTTTACGGGCGCCCACCTCTATACCGAGGCAACTCGGGCATGAAGCTGGCGAGTCGACGTGCCCAAGGTTTGCTGTAGAATTATCTGTAGAACCATGTCTCATTTTGGGGTTTGTGGAATTGCCATATGGTGGAGGTATGAACTATGGAGTTTTTCTTGGGAATTTTTGTGAAGGAAAATGATATGAGATCATCCAAATATCACCCACTACCAAATGGGACAGCCCCCCCTCTATGTGGCCGGCCATGACCAAAATGGTGAGAGAGTGGTGAGTGAATGGGGGAGAGCCTTTCCATAATAATGCAAGAGGGAAAACAATGTTATCATGAAAAAGAAATGATTACAAAATCAAACCCATACTCCAAAACAACCATCATCACAAGCATGATGACTCCAAAAGGTCAAGCCATCATGAACAAAGAAAGTCAAGTGATGGTGCATCATCATGATCCAACAAAATGCAAAGAACACCCTCCATAAATACTTATTTGCACAAATGCAAATAAGCCCTCCTCCACCAATCTTCGGCCAATGAACGATACAAATGAAAATGGCCGAAACGGAAAGCAAACTGGCAACTCCAGAAAACTGGTCCCGTAATAAATTACAGGAAAACCCCGATACTGTGTATACACACCCGCATTTGCATTCCGACCGAAATACAAATGCAATGAGACAAAATCTATACTGTACTATACTAGGATCCGGCTTAAACCAAAGCCGTCCAGTAAAATTCGTTTGATCCTGATACGTGCAATACCGCACGTATCTGATCGAACCCTGCCATATATCCATATGGCCTGTAGTACTAACCGTCCGATCCTGATCCGTGCAATACCGTACATATCTGATCGAATCGTGCCATATCTCCATACGGCCTCTACAACGTTTCGCCCGAAACTTGAGTAGCTGAATGTGGGGGACTCTAAAGACTCGTCAACACCTTGGTTGTGGATTTAACCACTAGCACGTCAGAGGTATAAGCCAATACGTAACGGGCTACCATGTATTGACCAAAAAGGGACATCGATGAGCGAACTCATCCTGACACCCTACTGAGCCTGTCAGTGACAATATCCGTACAGTCCGGTCCGTTCGTCTATGAGCATCGCATGGCGGGCGTAGGGGGTTGGTAAAAGTCAGACCCCCAAAAGCGGCACAAGTCGTGTCGGAGTGTAGCCCAGAACACCCTGAGATACTACTGGAATACCTACCAGTAAATCTCCTGCCTCGGCCGAGGGCTTCGTGTAATGGCTCTCCTAGACACAGCGCGACCTCACCCCCAATACCGGGAGAGACGAACCCCTGAAGATCCGCTCACTACCTCCATGTGGCTCGGGACTGTACCCAACTAAAACCTGTTTGCACGTCTCCTTTGAGCGTGGTAGGGTAGTAATCAAAGTACAGTGGGAACTCACACGAGACAAATGACGATCCCCAGGTCGATGAACTAACCTGTACACATGTCACCAGGGAACTGCTATCTGACGTCAGGTATAAGACCAACTAGCATGTTCCCGGCGAATCCTGCCCGATGTACTCATAACCCAATGAGCTCCTGTATACATCTTAGGTGAACCAACTGACACCAGTGGCTTGTGAGACCGGCCACCGCCCCTCGTCGGGGTCTCGAATGTACACACTAGTCTACTCTGGAGAATCGATGCCCTGTCTCGAAACTCCCATGACTAGGGACCTTTTAAGGATGTGCTTATAGACCGCCAGCTCTCACGTATATGATCGCCCTCATACTGCTGGCAGTCAAGCAAGAATCCTAGGGGCTCTACCAACGTGTAATAGCGACCGGTCAGGTCACCTAAAGCAGTACACGATGATAAAGATAAACTAGATAGCATACTATCATCTCGAGTAAGACTGTCCTACCGGGATAGGTCCTCTCTCAATCATTGCAATCACGTGCTTGTGATCCAATAATTGACTCTGAGGGCACTATCTCCAACACAAATCGCGAGGAGATTACTTGGTAGACCGAGGATGCGACGCGAAAGAAATTTCCATATCTTTTTGAAGGTACGTCTAGTTAAGTTTTAAATTCGGAGACCGAATTTTCTTAAGGGGGGAATATTGTAACATAATGAAAATTTAGAAACAAATAAAATTAATTAAATAATTAAATAATAAAATGCCAATTTTAAAAAGTGATTAAACAAAATAGGACATTTTCATAAGTAGGGTGTGAAACTAATTAAAATTAAATTTTAGTTTATAACATAACTAAATTACAAGGGTTTTAGTGATAAATTTAGCTTCATTTTATAAAATGATGTTTATATAATAACATAGGTAGTGATGGGTCTTTCTGTAAAATTTAAGAAAAGTGTGCAAACTTGAAATTGTTGAGGGTGAAAGTGAAAAGGGGATTAGATAATAATTTAGACCAAAAATTATGTCAAGATAAATCAATTTGGATTGATAATGCATTGCCGCCACCTACTTGCATGCACACTTCATTGCACAGCACCTCCTCCTTGCATGAAAGCGGCACACCCTTATTGGTGACACCTCCTCCTATACCTCACTCTTCCCTCTACCATATATATATTGTGTTCAGATCATTTCAACAAATTAACATTCAGAAAATTTCAAAGTTTAAAGAAAACTAAGAACAAGTAAAGAAAAAAAATAAAAGAAAAGAGAAGTGAGAAGAAGAAATAGGAGCTAAGGAGTTCACCATCAAGCTAGGAGTGAAGGACTTAGGTATCTTGGAGGAAGTATTTCAACCATCCTCAGTAGGTATAACTCTTAATTCAGTATGTTTTAGTTCTGTAAATTGCAAAATTTTAGAAATCGGATATCGGAAAAATTGGTATTTTAGGGAAATGTAGTCTCTGGGAAGATCTGCTATCACTTAGATAATAACTAAGTTAACCAAACAGTACCTTAATCTTATACACAGGACCTAGAAATTACCATAAGAACACGAGCAGGGGGCTGGGATTTTGGCCGGTGAGACAAAGGCCGATTCCGGCGTCGCTGGATTTTTGGAAGAGATGGGTGTTTTGGGTTTTTGGGGTAGGTCTCTGTGTAGGTGTTATGATATTTGGTATTGTTTATTTAAGTTAATTTAAGAGTATATGGAATCTGGGAACTAATATCGGAAAAGGGATCAAAATTCCAAAATACGACACGGTAAATTCGTAACGCGTTTAAGTTTTCTGTTGCAAACAGCGAGGGGTAAAATATCCAGTTAAGATAAGTGTTAGATAGTTTAGAATAGTCGTACGTGGTATAGTTAATACTTAACATTCGTATTTTTATATTTCGCCGTATCGAAGTTAGCCGTTTCTTATACAAGTTAAATTCAATATTAGATTTGAGTACGGGAACCTCGGAGGCCGTAAGGAAAGGAAAATGATTGGCGATTTCTGAGTAGATTACGACGTATTCCGGTGAGTAAACTAAACATCTATCGGGGGATCATGTAAAGATGGTGTAATACGCCAGTAGTTTTTTAAAATAAAAATTAGGCTTTTGTATGTTAATTTGATCATATGCATCCACATACATATAAATATACATCGCCATGTTAATAGTTGTTAGAACACTGCACCATTATCGACGAGTTATACCGCACATGCACATATTTACATGTTACACCACACATCGTCGATATTAACATGTCACTTTTACACTTAGTAATTATCCTGTTAAATATGATTCTATCATACCTTAAACGTCATTAACAGTGGTACTTTGCATAAATGACATCATGTTTCATATTTAAATATTCGAAGTTGATATAAGAGAAAATTTTATTATTGAGGATTTATGGTTTTGAGTTTTCCTATACTATTGCATAAATTCAGTGATTCTTCAAATTGATATGAGATGTCCACTATGAGATATTGTTTTTATGATTTGATTTTATTCTGGACCGAGTGGGGAAGCTATACGGTCGTGAATTTTTATGTTATCCAGACTGAGTGGGGGAGCTATACAGTTGGATTCATGGTGGACCCGGTCGAGACCGAAGGGCAGGAAAGCTGCATTTGAGGTGGGGAGCCTAACGAGGATATTCGATACCGGAGATAGTAGTGAAACACGGCGGATATCTAGATGATACCGACCGGTGTTATTGATTATAGGATCGTTCGAGGAACGGGGCCTGAGGGAGACAGAAGATTTGTATCAATGTTGGACGCGGAAAGATGAACTTGATTTAGAATTAAGTGATGAGATTTCATTCTTGATTTATATGATTATTAGTATAAATTCATGCTTTCACATGCTATCATGCATCATACTTATCCTTATCGCAATTAGTTATAGCTGTCATATTTACATTATCAGCCGTTATATGTTAGTCTTATTCACTGAGTTGGCAACTCACCCCCGTTGTGCCACAGTTCCGTGCAGGGATAGAGTGGATGGTTAGCAGAAGTGCAAATTCACTTATCAGCTTTTATCGCATCTTTTGCTAGGTGGGTTATCTATGTAGTAACCTTCTCTTTTGGTATTGTATATTGAATCTAGAATATCTCCATCAGACCCTGTATTATGACTTAGAACAAGAAGTGGTTATATGTATATTATTTGACAGATGAGATCGTTTGGTTATATGGACTGATATTTCTTTTACTTCTGTCTGAGTGTTGAAGTCGAAAATTGCACCTCGGTTGACCAAGTCAAAGTCAAAGTCAACCCCAAACCAAGTAGGCCCATGCACAGGTCGAGTCCGAACATGAAGCGGCCGGCCCTCCCCCATGCCAAAATGAAATCATGTAATAAATAATTTTTATGTAAATTTTTATGCATGAATGTAAACAAAATGGGCACAAAGCCAAATTTTTGTATGCCCATGGCTTATGTGCAAAAAGAAATAGCACATGAGACATGGGATGGGCAAAATGCCATTTTGTAAAGCCCAAGGGGCTATATGTAAATATGTAAGCCTATATAAGGCAACATGATGATGAATAAAAGATAAACTTTTCATTCCCCAAAAATTAGGACATGTGCCTCTTTCTCCTTCCTCAAGGTTTTAAAACCTTCTTTTTTCTTTTGAATTAAATCAAGAGTTTTACTCTTCCTTTTCCAAAACTAAATAGTTTTTCACTACAAAACCCACAAAGGGGAACTTGGATCTGCCATTAGATCTCAAAAAGGGGAGATTTTTAAGTCTCGCCCCCTTTTTCCAAGATCCGGCCAAACGACAGGAAGAAGAGGGAGACCCATCTCCAGAAACCCCATTTTGGGGAAGACCCAGGGCTCCAAAGAAGAATCCCTTTCATCAACTCCAAAACATCTTAAGAGTTTAACTCCACTCTAAATCCTCTTTTGGGATTTTAAATCCTATTTCTGGGACTAAAAGCCCATTTTTCTCGCCGGCGCCCAAGCGCCCGAATGTTGGATATAGTGCCCTCAAAGTCAATTATTGGATCGCAGGTACGTGATTGAAATGATTGAGGAGGACCTATACCGGTAGCACAGTCTTACTCGAGATGATAGTATGCTATCTGGTTTGCCTTTATCAATCGTGTACAGGTTCAGGTGACTGATCACTATTACACGTTGATAGAGCCCTTAGGATCTTGCTTGACTACCAACAATATGATGGCGATCATATACGTGAGAGTTGGGTAGTCTATAAGCACATCCTTAATTGTGGTCTCTAGTCGTGGGAGTTCCGAGACAGGGCATCGATACTCCGGAGTAGACTAGTGTATACAGTCGAGATCCCGACGAGGGGCGGTGGCCGGTCTCACAAGCCACTGGTGTCGGTTGGATCACCTAAGATGTATACAGGTGCTCATTGGGTTATGAGTACACCGGACAGGACTCGCCGGGAACCTGCTAGTTGGTATTTATACCTAGCGTCAGATAGCAGTTCCCTGGTGACACGTGTACAGGTTAGTTCATCGACCTGAGGTCGTCATTTGTCTCGTGTGAGTTCCCACTGTGCTTTGATTTCTATCCTACCACGGCTCAAAGGAGTTGTGCAAACAGGTCTTTTTTGGGTACAGTCCCGAGCCACATGGAGGCAAGTGAGCGGATCGGCAGAGGATTCGTCTCTCCCGGTATTGGGGATGAGATCATACTGTGTCTAGGAGAGCCATTACACCAAGTCCTTGGCCAAGGCAGGTGAGAATTACTGGTAAGTATTCCAGTAGTTTCTCAGGGTGTTCAGGGCTTGTCTTCGACACGACTTATACCGCTATTAGGGGTCTAACGTTACCAGCCCCCTAGGCCCGATATGCGATACTCATAGACGAATGGACCAGACTGTATGTATATTATCACTGTTAGGCTCAGTAGGGTTCTAGAATGAGTTCGCTCATCGGCTTCCCTTGAGGTCAGTACATGGGCAGCCGTTACGCACTGCTAGTGCCGCTGACGTGCTTGTAGTTAAACCCACTGTCAGGGTACTGATGAGTCATTAGAGTCCCCCACAGATAGTTTTCCAAGTTCGGGCGAAACGTTGTAAAGACCGTATGGTTTTATGGCAGGGTCCGGAAAATGCACGTGCATTTATGCACGTGTCATATTTCGGGCAGATAATACTGGTGGGCTTTGGTTTAAGCCGGATCCATGTATTATATTGAGTCGGAATATTTTAGTCTCTCGTATTCGTATTCGGTCAGAATACGGATACATGTATGTATATACAAGTGAGGGGGATTTTCTTAATCCGTTACGAGAATATTTTAGAAGATGCATTTGTTTTTGGGTTAATCATTTTGGTTTAAATGATTAATGTTTTGGAAAGGGTGACTCATATTAGTGACTCATTTCTTCTACCATGTTCCTTAGTGACTCATGTTATTGAGTCACTATGTGAGTCATGCTAGTATTAATGAGGTTTGTTTTGGGTTTAGATATTTAAGGAGATATTTTCTTGAGATATTTTTTCTTTCTCAACCTTATATATCTATTCACAAGATGAGAAGAAAATAAGAGAGAGGTGATTATTCTTGAGTTCATTTTGCTCTCTTGATTTTCTTGAGTTCACCATTTCCAAACCCTAGCATCTTCTTCAACCTACACTCTTACCCTCTCATGTGATGAGAACCAAATAGTGTTTGAGACAAAATATTCTACTCGTTCTCTACTTCATCTTGGTCATCTCTTTTAGCAGACTTGATGACCAAGTTGCCTCAGTATAGAGGCGGGAGCCCGTTTAAAGATCCGTAGATGTGGTGCCATCTCGACGAGGAGTAAAGAGATCGGAGTTGCCACAAAGGAGCGTGGGATGATGGATAAAGACCGAAGGACTCGGATCGATCGGTATAGCCTTTCTTCCTCTTTACAGTTTGTTAGTTTAGCGTTAATGGCAAGATCCGGGTTATAGTATGCGATAGCGCCAGTTATAAAAGTTTTTGTTCCGCGTTTGGCGTCAGAATGACGGCCGAGGCGCTACCGTAGACTTACATGGTATCAGAGCCACGCCATTAAGCTTTACTAACTTGTTCTAACGCGTTTAAAATATCGATCGAACGAAATTTCCGAAACCGCGATTTTCAGGCTAAAGTTTTTGTCGAATTTTTAAACAGGTCTAAAAGTTATTTTGAGCATCTCAGAAAATCGTGCAGGCTTTTTTAAGAACACAGTAGAAATTTGGGCCACTGATTTGACCGTACGGCCGCGGAACCGCCGCACATGCCAAGGTTTGGCCGCGGTTCAGCCGCAGGCTTGGTGCTTCAGTGTGCCAAATTTCTTTTGGGGCTTCTGCATAGGGAATTGTGGTTTCTGGAATATTTCTTTTGGGCCCAGATTTTATTTGTGTACTGCAGATGTACGTGGGGCCCACTTCGGAAAGTTTTATCGATCGAAATTTTAAACTTGTTAGTTTACAGTACTTACATTATATCTCCGACCGTGAATGTCATTCGAGCGGTAAATTGCGTCTAATTGCTATAGTCCTTTTAGATGGGTTTGCGAACGTGACATTCACGTTAATGTTCTGTGTTGTGCTGTGATGTTGCGGATTTGTCGTGGTGGATAGCAGTGTGCAATGGTAGTGCAGTTTGAATTTATTTGTACATTTCATATTGCGGGGCGAGCATCCAACATGTGGACCACCGTCACTGCCTATTTGTATAATATTCTTTTGGGGCACGACCGGGCTGATGTCGATGTACCCGTTGTACATATTTTTCATATCTGTACTAGGTTTACCCCGCTACGGAGTGCATGAATAGCCGGGTTCTGAGGGGCAACGGGTCCGCATCTCATGGCTTTGAGAGGCAGAGAGGCCTCACTCTAGAATTGGAAGACTATTCGCCGCACTCGTAGGGGGTACAGGTTGACCCAAGGAGGGGTGCTCAAGTTACCGGATTCCGTAAAGTGCAGGGTGGTCCATTCACTATGCTGTAGGGGGCTTCCTCACTTCAGGTTTTGGCGGGTAACTTGCCGCACCCGTAGGGGTCTAGGTTTCATTGCACAGGCTATCAAACGTCGGGTTTCAGTAGCGGCTCTGTGAAACCCGGGGATCCCGGATTATCTGTATTGTTCTGTGATGCTTATTACTTTTCTGTAATGTTGCATTTATCACGCCTGGAGCGATTATTGTATATTGGTATATATACTAGTAGATGTTGTATATGTTTTACACCCGCGCTAGTCCAGTCCACTCTCTGTCGTTAGTTAAGTAACCTAACGGGTGATGACGGGACCCAGTGACGAATACGGATGGCATATACGTATATTTTATTTTCATTCTTTTCTGGTGTGATTAATTGATGGGACTGCGTTATTCTGATCAATGCAAAGGAAAACAAACCTGTTTAGATGTTGTTGGAACAGTTTTAAAAAGTGTTATTACAAAGACGTTTTCTTTTGTTTTGCACAGTGGTATTCGGTTGGAATATCCTGCACTTCATTCGACGAGGCAAGGGCCAATATCTCTTCACCGGGAGTGACCCCTTGGGCAGAAGTTTGCGTCAGGGTAATAACTTCACTATAGTCGATTACATATTGCTTTGCATCGCGGTATTCAGTTGGAATATCCTGCATCTCATTTCACGAGGAAAGAGCCGAGATCCCTTCATCGGGAGTGACCTCTTTAACAAAGGTTTTCGCCGCTATATTTTTATAAAAAGCTATCAGGTTCCTTCAACGAGATCAAGTTCATTACGTTAAAGGTTTTTTCGCCAAAAACCAGCTGTAGCCCTCCGTCATTTCAGATGGGTAGCATGTAGTATTCATGCTATGTTTGTTGGCCTTCGTCAAGGCATAGTGGATGGCAGCTGCTTGTTACTTTTCTGTTGCATAGATAGATGAGTTGGTTTGGGACAGTCGTATTACCTTGTTAGCCTTCGTCAAGGGTATGTACGGGTGTGTTCGAATTGACAAGATAATGATGGGTAGAACTTGACATGTGACTTATGATTTGTTGGCCTTCATCAAGGTCATAAGAACATGGGGTAAAAATCACATCGGGAGTTTCTAAAGAAACTGAAACTTGCCAGGCATGCGCATACCTTCTGGAGTGTGATAACGTGAGTAGATTCCGTCACGTTATCATGCGATGAGAGTTGGATCCCGATTCCCACTGATGAGTTGGTTTACTCTTCGGGTGATCCCGATTGATTCTTCTGTCAGGTTTGGAGGAGAATTTGACAGTACAGTGGGAGGTTTCTTGATTAGATAAAGTGATAACAATTCTAATCTAGGTTAGAGTGCACGCAGAGTGTTTCTTTTCTCTCTCTCTCTTTGGCAGCGACCTTTGACCGACCCTAGACTATGACTCAGTGACCAAGTTGACCGAACCTTCTTAAAATACTGGCTTTTGGATTGTTCGAGTTGCATAAGTCATTGCCGCTCCTTCTTTTACCCTTTGCATTTCTCAGAACACCCCGTATTACTACGGACATCCACTTCCATTGGATAGATCCATCGTATGGTTATATACGAACTCGAAAGGACTTCTTCGAGGATGGATCCAGGTTCAGGAGAAATTGAATTGGTTTATTCGGTTGTCTTTTATTATCACCTTCTCTCAGGTTGCGAGGGCTCCTTAGTTTAGGAGAGTACACCTATTACGCTTATTGGATAGTCTTCTTCCAAACCATAGGCATGTGCCGAAAGGTAGGGAATGAAGAAAACCAATTAGCCTAAGTAAGGTGTATAGAATGTAATAAGTAAAGACAAAATAAAGGGATTAGAAAGAAAGCAAAGTAAATTGCGACTGCTATCATTCACGACCAAACCGCGTAGTTCATCGCCACTCCTATTTCGCCTTTTCTTTTTTCCCCGGTTCAGGAGAAATAGAATAAGGTATTATTCAGTTGTCTTTTATCATCACCTTCTCTCAGGTTGCGAGTACTCCTAGGATTAGGAGAGTACACCTATTATTCTTACTGAATAGTCATCTTCCAAACCATAGGCTGGTGCCGAACGGTAGGGAAGGAAGAAAACCACTTGGCCTAAAAGGGTGTACAGAAGGTAATGAATAAAGAAAAATAAAGGGATTTGGAGAGATGACAAAGAAATATACGGTTATAGTCATGAATTGGATTATGGAAGAGGCATTACTAGGAATACCAGGATACCCCTACGAAACATTTTCATGTTTCAGTTTTACTGTGCATTGTTAAAGGAAAACTGATTTCCCGATTAGATACTTACTCCAGGGTATGTATTTACCAGGTCTAATTCTCACATCTGTATGGTTTTACAGATGATGAGTGGGAGTAAGTTATTGGGAATAAGGTGATCATCCTCATTATATCGAAATTCGTTGTAATTGATGATATTTGAGGAAATCGCCTGGGTTTTTGCCGGACGGCATGTATTTGGTTTTGAGTATCCATTATTGTGCACCAATTTCAAAATGATATATCTGTACGTTTATTTTAATAAAGTGAGATATAACTTTTTAAAATTATGTCCGTGACATTTACCTATATCAGTTGACGATTGGGTAAGGAGCATTGAACAACGGAGTAGTTCTTAACCATAAGTACAGTTTTCAACCTATGATGCACAGGTTTTGAGTTATTCAACTCAGCGGACTTATACAGGGTATTGTATATTGTCCAGTATCCATCAGGACAAAGGGGTTGGTCCTCGTACTATGTTTTGTTTACTTGTGACTTTTTTAGTTTTTAGACAAGTGTTTCGTAGAAATACAATGTTTAAGTTTTGAGAAGTTATAGGTATAAGAATAAAGTAGAGAACCAGGTGTCGCAAGTATCGAGATTCTTCAAAGAGATCGAAGATGTAGATACCTGTGATTGGTATTCAGCTAATAGTAATGGTTTTGAGAAACTTGTTTCTCTTTCAGGTTACTCATAATTGGATGGATTCCTAAATTGAGTAATGCTGATTAGCCTCTCTCCATTAAGTTGATATGCACTGGAGACAGCTGCATGATTAGAATCTGGTTCCAATTAAATAAGTGCCAAAGTTTCTATATTGGATATAGAATGGTTCATATCTTAATGATGTTAAGGTACGGGGAGTTGTCCAGCTTATGCTTAAAACAAGACTCTGGATAACTCAAGGCACATTTCTGTAATGGCAGTTTGTGGGTTGACTCGGGCTATGTCGAGGGTTGACTTTCTACCATCTGGAAAATCAATAGTGATATTGTTCTTGACTAGCCATAGTTTTAGTAAAATGGATTTTTTCAGAAAACAGTAGTGGGAGTATGGTAGAATTGGAAGTGATTCCAGAACCGCAAACGATTACGGAAAATTTTATAGGACCTAAAGATTCAATCAGGTTTGACATTCCATTAGCCACTCTGCAGATATGGTGGGTAACCTCAGGCACCCGAGAGGTACTCCGGTAGCCTCAAGAACGGTGACAGGGAGGTTCTTGTTTACCCAGACTTGACATTATTGTTGTTCCAGACTATGAGACCCGGCAGGAGGTTAAGTATAGCGTCGTTCTAAACTAGTTTTAGAAGTGCACGTATATATTATTCTGCCAGAGGGTTGTTGTGGTCAGTGGGAGCAGCGGATGCATAGTGGGCAAGTAGCTTATGTCTATTTATAGACTTGAGCAGATATATCGGAGATAGATCATCTAATTTTGATGTGACAGTCATGGCTTTGACTTCATCAGAATAGGGGATGGATCTGTTAAGAAGGTGGTAGGGTGTGATGTCCTGGTATTTGGATGACATACACAGAGTAGGAAGTAAACTTCCTATACTACGATCGGTTATACTATGGTCGTCACACAGTTGTTTATCCACAAAGGATATGGATATAATATCTGACATTCTGGTTACTAGATCTATGGTTTTAGATCTAGATTTGGGTAGTTTCCCAATGTGGGTACTTTGATGGTATTCTAAAGGTATTTAGAATTGATGACTCCTGGTATGGTGGTGTACCTGCAGGTGATGGAGTCACCCTCTCTAAAGGTGTCTTACAGACTAAAGGGGAGAGGGATGTGCATGATTGACAGATCACTTGCTTTGGCAATTGAGTCAATCGTGAGATGTCAAGTACCACACCAGATGTTGTTTTTTTACTAGATGTGATAAGTTTATATTAATCCAATCCTGAAGAAACATAAAGAAGCAGTTTTAGAACATAAGTGCATGTTCTACGGATTTGATGACGGCAGCCTCCTTTGGAGACGGTTATCATTCCAGGCTTCAAAGGTGACATGGATGACAGAGTGATTGTCAGAGTTATAGTTTTCCCTCTGATGAAGGGGGAAGTATTATGGACAGGTGGTCCAAGAGGATACTGTGGGAGGCATGGTGCTGGACACTGATTAGTTTCAGTTGTCGATACAGTCTAAGAAGTTCGGATTTGGAGTTCATTTAAGAACTAGGTTCCATCAGATATCCAGACATATTCTAAGACAGGTATTACTCAATTCGGGAGATGGCTTTCTCCGCGAACTTGAGATTAAGAGAGACATAGAAAGAAACATCGGGGCGGATCCACTCGCTGAGGCTATTTCTCGAACACAATAGTTTTACAAACAGGCTTTGTGAAACTGATTAGTAGAGGAGTTGGATGTTCGGTATCACACGGTCTGTGGGTATGCGACATCGCAATAATTAGCCTTAAGTGCAAGTGGGAGATTGTTGGATATAGTGCCCTCAAAGTCAATTATTGGATCGCAGGTATGTGATTGCAATGATTGAGGAGGACCTATACCGGTAGCACAGTCTTACTCGAGATGATAGTATGCATTCTGGTTTTCCTTTATCAGTCATGTACAGGTTCAGGTGACTGATCACTATTACACGTTGATAGAGCCCTTAGGATCTTGCTTGACTACCAACAGTATGATGGCGATCATATACGTGAGAGTTGGGTAGTCTATAAGCACATCCTTAGTTGTGGTCCCTAGTCGTGGGAGTTTCGAGACAGGGCATCGATACTCCGGAGTAGACTAGTGTATACAGTCGAGACCCCGACGAGGGGCGGTGGCCGGTCTTATAAGCCACTGGTGTCAGTTGGATCACCTAAGATGTATACAGGTGCTCATTGTGTTATGAGTACACCGTACTGTAAGTCGATGTATTACACCTCACGAGTTGCGGGAAGGCGGAAATATGAAAAACAATCTTTTTCTTTAAACTAACATCGACTAACCGAAAGGATCTTTTCTAAACTATTACTAACACTTACATAGGAGTAATTAGCTACTATGAAAGATGATTATACCTAATGAACCAAGTCCTTCTTCTTCTCGTAAACCACCTCCTCGTCGGCCTCCTCTTTGTAATAGACGATCCACCCGAGAGCTTCTACTCCAAGCTTTGCCTCTAATCTTGAGGTAACTAGGTTTCTCAAAGTGCTAATCTAAGCAACCTAGGGAATATAAAGTATGATTATGGATTAATGAGTCTTGCTAATCCTTGATCTCAACACATGAGAGGGTAGGATTAGGGTTTGAAGAGAGAGAGCTTGAGGAGAGAGAAGGTGAGAATGAGAATCAAATGAAATAATGATTTCATTTGAATATATGAAGCATAATTATTTATCAAATGAATAAATCAAATGATTTATCAACCATGCTTCATTTATTCATTATGAGTGATTCATCTCATGAGTCATTAGTCATTAAATGCACCATTAACTACATGAATGAATCACACAAATGAGTCACTAAATCAATAAATGCAAATGCCGCCTTAACCCCCAAGTCATCATCCTTCTTGAAGCTTCTCGCCAAATTATGAGAACGCCCCTCCTATCCATGAAAACACGGAAAAACTTTAGACTGTATAAATCCAATAATCCGATACTAGAATCTGGCTTAAACCAAAGCCGGCTAGTAAAAACTGTCCGAACATCGTACGTGCGTAAAAAAACGTATGCGTTCGAACCCTTGTCGTAAAACCATACGACCTCTATATCGTTTCGCCCGGAGTAGGGAAACTCTCTGTGTGGGACTCTAAAGACTCGACTACTACGCTGGCAGTGGGTTTAACCATAGACCGCAAGTGGCACTAGCTGTACGTAACGGTTCCCAAGTAAATGTCGATAAGAAGGCCGATGAGGAAACCCATCCGAACTCCTACTGAGCCTGATGTGACAATCTCCGTACAGTCCGGTCTGTTCGTTTAGGACTATCGCATATCGGGCCTAGGGGGCGGCAAGCGTCAGTCCCCTAAAAGCGGTATAAGTCGTGTCGGAGCGAACCCCATTACATCTTGAGAAACTATTGGAAAACCTACCAGTAAATCTCGCTTGCCCTGGCAAGGAACTTTGCGTAATGGCTCTCTGACACAGTGCGATATCAACTCCCAATACCGGGAGAGACGAATCATGTCTAACCGACACTGCCTCCAAGTGCTTCGGGACTGCACCCAACTGCTACCTGTTTGCACGACTCCTTTGAGCCGTGGTAGGGTAGCAATCTAAGAACAGTGGGAACACACTCGAGGCGAAGCAGCAGTGTCAAGTATGCGGACTGTGCTGTACTCATGTCACCTAAGAACTGTTAACTGACGATGGGTATAATACCAACCAACAGTTCCCCGCGAGTCCTATCTGGTGTACCCGTAACCCAACGAGCACCTGTATATTATCTCCAGTACGACGTACTGATGGCTGTGGGACAGACCATCTCCCCAATTGGGATGAGAAGCGTACACACTAGTCTACTACGGAGTATTGATGCCCTGTCTCGATAATCCTACGACTAGGGACCTGAAAAAGGATGTGCTTGTAGACTATCCAGCCCCTACTAGTGTGACTGCCATCACAACGCTGGTAGTCAAGCAAGATCCTAAGGGCTCTATCAATACGTACACACATATTAAGATAGATAAACCCAAGTAGCATACTACCATGTTTAGCAAGACTGTTAATATAACTGTGAATATCCCAAGCTTCCATTAAGTAATATACAAACTGGTATGATACAATAATGGCCCCTAGGGCATATACACTAACAATCTCCCACTTGCACAGGGCCATGTACTGGCATATCGAAGACCGATCATCTCGAGTAGCCTCTCGAACCGAATCTGAGATAAGGCCTTTGTGAATGGATCAGCAATGTTCTCCTCTGTAGCAACTCTCCGAACCTCGATCTCCCGGCGATCTATGATCCCCCTGATCAGGTGATACCGCCTTAAGATGTGTCTGGACTTCTGATAGGACCTGGGTTCCTTTGCTAAAGCTATAGCTCCGTTGTTGTCGCAATACAGAGGTATTGGATCAACAATGGTAGGAACCACCTGAAGTTCTGTTAGGAACTTCTTTATCTAGACCGCTTCTTTTGCGACATCGCAAGCAGCAATATACTTCGCTTCCATCGTCGAGTCAGCAACGGTGTCCTGCTTGGAACTCTTCCAGCACACCGCCCCTCCATTGAGGATAAAGTCATAACCTGACATGGACTTGGAGTCATCCTTATCACTCTGGAAGCCGGAATCAGTAAAGGCCTCGATCTTGAGGTCTTTTCCGCCGTAAACCAAGAACATCTCCTTACTCCTTCTCAGGTACTTGAGAATGTTCTTCACTGCTATCCAGTGCTTCTCCCCTGGGTCTGACTAATACCGGCTTACCGCGCTCAGCACGTAAGCTACATCTGGTCTGGTGCACAACATCGCATACATTATAGAGTCTACCGCAGAAGCATAGGGTATAATAGACATGCAATCCCTTTCCATATCAGTCTTGGGAGACATCTCTTTGGATAGGGTGATTCCGTGACAAGCCGGTAGATTACCGCGCTTAGAATCTTCCATACTGAATCTTTTCAGTATAGTGTTGATATACCTGGACTGCGAAAGTCCCAACATCCTCTTGGATCTATCACGATAGATCCGGATCCCCAGAATGTAAGAGGCATCACCCAGGTCTTTCATGGAGAACCTGTGTGACAAGAATCCTCTGACAGATTGTAGCATAGGAATGTCATTTCCTATCAATAGAATGTCATCCACGTACAAGACGGGGAATACGACAGTTCGTGCTACAATTTTACTATATATACATGGTTCATCTGGATTTTTGATAAAGTAATATTCTTTGACCGTTTCATCAAAACAGATGTTCCAACTCCGCGATGCCTGCTTCAGTCCATAAATGGACTTAAGCAACTTGCACACTTTCCCACTGCTTCCACTCTGATTGAAACCTTCTGGCTGATCCATATAGACGCACTCTTCTAAATTACCATTCAGAAAAGCCGTCTTTACGTCCACCTGCCAGATTTCATAATCATGGAAGGCAGCAATGGCAAGAAGGATACGAATGGATTTGAGCATAGCCATTGGAGAAAAGGTTTCGTCATAGTCCAAACCAGGTCTTTGACGAAAACCCTTTGCAACAAGTCTAGCCTTATAGGTTTCCACCTGCCCATCTACACCAATCTTTTTCTTGAAGATCCATTTGCATCCTATTGGTTTTACCCCATCTGGAGCAAAGTCCAAATTCCATACTTTGTTGGTGTACATGGACTCCATTTCGTTCCGCATTGCATCTAGCCATCGTACCGAGTCGCCGCTCTGGATGGCCTGCTGGAAGCTAGTAGGTTCATCATCATCAATGATGCAATCCTCTCTATCTCCATCTATGAGAAAACCGTAGTATCTCTCAGGCGGATGAGACGGCGTACTACTCCTACGGAGGGGTGCGGGAATGTCCTGTTCTTCTTGAACTACTGGTTCTACCAAACTTTCAGTAGTAGGTTGTGGTTCTGGAATTTCTTCCAGTTCTATTTCGTTCCCACTTGTTTCCTTTTCTAAAAACTGTTGTTCTAGAAAATGGGCATTACGAGAAACAAAAACCTTTTGTTCCTCTGCGTAATAGAAATAATACCCCTTGGAGTTCTTTGGATATCCCACAAACTTACACTGTACTGATCGTGCCTCGAGCTTGTCCGCATGCTGCTTTTTAACAAAAGATGGACATCCTCATATCTTCAGATACTGAAGATAGGGTTTCTTCCCACTCCACATCTGATATGGCGTGGTAGGCGCAGTCTTGGTAGGAACCCTGTTCAAAAGATATGCCGTTGATTCTAGCACATAACCCCAGAAAGATCGCGGTAACTCAGCATTACTCATCATGGAACGTACCATATCCAATAGGGTTTGATTCCGTCTCTCCGATACACCGTTATGCTGTGGAATGTATGGAGGAGTAAGCTGAGAGAGAATTCCTTTCTCTTTTAGGTAACCTAGGAACTCGGCACTTAAGTATTCACCACCTCGATCAGATCTTAGTGTCTTGATACTTTTGCCGGTTTGGTTTTCTACTTCATTCTTATACTCTTAGAATTTCTCAAAAGCCTCGGATTTATGTTTCATCAAGAAAATGAATCCGTACCTAGAGTAATCATCCGTAAAAGTAATGAAATAGGAAAAACCACTTCTTGAATGTGTAGACATTGGACCACATACATCACTGTGTATGAGTCCTAAAAGCTCGCTCGCTCTTACTCCATGTCCGGTGAATGGAGTCTTTGTCATCTTTCCTTTGAGACATGATTGACAAGTGGCATAAGTTTGATATTCGAACGAGTCCAAATATCCTTCTCTATGTAAATTAGTTAACCTTGTCTCATTGATGTGACCTAGTCTACAATGCCATAAGAAAGCCTTATTTAAATCTGGAGACTTTCTTTTTAGTGTGTTCTGGACATTGAAAATTTGTAATTGGTTTAAGACATATATACCATTATCCAGTGTACCGGACCCAATCAAACCATGATTAAGGTGGATGTTAACAACATCGCTTACGAACGTGAAATCATAACCTTTATTTGATAACAAGGAAACTGATATGATATTACACGTTAAACTAGGTACACAAAAACAGTTATGTAAAACCAAAATATGTCCACTCGTCAATCCTAGGTGATAATCCCCTACGGACACAGCTCCCACGCTAGCTCCGTTAGCAACTTTCAGGGTCATATCACCAACCTTCAGCACTCTACGGTTTCTCAGTGCCTGCAATGAATTGCATATATGAGAACCTGATCCGGTATCCAATACCCTGGAAGTAGAGTTTATTGACAGACAATTCTCAATTACAAACACACCTGAAGTCGAAACCACAGCTTTCTTCGGTTCCTGGTTCTTGGCGTTCCACGCCTTGCAATCTTTCTTCCAGTGCCCTTTCCTATGACAATGGAAGCACTCATCCTTGGCCACTACTGGCACCGCAATCTTTTTCTTTCCCTTCACTCCCACCTTACTAACACCTCCTCTACGTTTGGTGGCGGCCTTATTCTTCCTTCCTTTGGCCCTAGCCTTGGATCCGGAAGAAGAAGCACCGCGAACAAACATAGCGGGTGTATCCCTTGCCTTCTGCAAGGTGCCCTCTGCACTCCACAACATGTTAAGGAGTTCAGGAAGTTCAACTTCTTTTCTTTGAATGTTGAAATTCAGAATAAACTGGGCGTAGGTGGAAGGAAGGGACTGGAGAATCAAGTCTGTATAGAGCCCGTTCTCCAAAGTCGTCCCAAGGTCTGCGAGCTATTCTATATAGCTAATCATCTTTAGGACATGTTCTCCTACCGATGATCCGACGGCCAATCTCTCCTGAAACAAGTTCTTTGAGGTCCCGTATCTTGCTATACGAGATTGCTCTCCATAAAGTTCCTTTGTATGGAGAAATATGACATCAAGATCCATATCCTCATGCCTCCTCTGATGTTCATTATTCATCGAGGCAAGCACGATGCACTTGGCTCTTGCGCAATCTAACTCCCAGGTTTTGCGGATTTCCTTATCCGCATTACTGGATTTGGGACCAGGGACAGCAGGTGCCTTAGCGGTAAGGACATACCCCAATTTGTCATAGGTCAAAGCCATCTTGACATTCCGCAGCCAATCTTTATAGTTTGACCCTGTCAATATAATTTTTTCTAGTAGTAACTTAAGTCCTGTCATTTTCTGGGTCGCTGCAATTAGGAGAGAGAGGGAGAGAACACTTCAGCATGATGCTCTTGCAAGTTTAGAGTGGTTTTTAGTTTATCTAAACTGGATGGCTCCCACTGTTTCTCGAATCCCTCCTCAAACCAAAAAGAAAGAATTAGCCAGGACTATTCTCACCATACAATACTTGCTTAACCGTTCAGCCAGGCCAGTGTCGATACTTCAAGGGAGGTTTTCCAACGCTTTCGCGAAGTTCCTTAATTAAATAACCTCTTTTCTCTGGGGGCGTAGCCCCGCTGACACCTTTCTTGACACCTACTTGGTTTATAGCATTAATCGTTAAGTGACGAATCTCCTGATGAGTAGCATATACTCACAGTAGGATCGGGATCCAAATATCATCGTGTGATAATGCTGAAGGAATCCTACCAACATTCATCACACTCCAAATGGTATGCATATCTTTGCAAATTTCAGTTTCTTTAGAAATTCCCGATATAAATTTTTGCCCCATGCTCTTATGACCTTGGCGTTGGTTAAAATGTCATAAGTCACATGTCAAGTTCTACCCATCATTATCTTGTTAATTTGAACTTATCCGTACATACCCCTGATGTTGGCCAAATGATAATACGACTGTCCCAAACTAACTCATATATCTATGCAACAAATGAATACCCAGCAGCTACCAAACACTATGCCTTGACTTTGGCCAAAATACATAGCTTGAATACTACTGAATACCCGAATGAAATGACGGAGGGCTACGAATGGTTTCGGCGAAACCGTGAACGTAGTGAACTTGATATGACCGAAGGAACCTGATAACTTTTAAAAGGAGTAGTTAAAGCTCCGCAATTAAAAATATCTTCTGTTTTAAAAATAACCGAGTGGTTTCTTTTAAACTGTTCCAATGATTCAACTTTGGTTTATTTTCTTTGCATTAATAATAATGCGTCCCATCATTAACCTATCATTGCAGAAAACAACGAAAATACAACGTCCTCTTATGCCATCCGCATTCGCCACGGGGCCCCGTCATTCACCCGTTAGGTTACTTAGCTAACGACAGAGCGGGGGCTGGGCTAGCGCGGGTGTAAAACATAAGTGACGTCTAAATTGCTATCATATATAGATATTGTACATTCGTCAGACGTAATAATAGGCATTCCAGATCACAGATGAACATTATTGGATATACAAGCAATCCGCGTTTCCTTTGAGTCTGCAACGAAAAACGGATTACACAGTTGTGATGAATAGCCATTACCCCACCCTAGACCCCTACGGGTACGGCAAACTACCCGCCAAGTACCCAAAGTGAAGCGGTCTTCCTCAACAACGTGAGTAGGCCACTAAACACTTCAAAGTACCCGATAGTTTGTGCACCCCACCTTGGGTCTATCCTAGGAGCAAAAATCAGTAAAATGAAATAATACAACGGTGGCTACAACCGCAACCTGGATGTGCCCCGCAAAATAATATTACAACATATTACAATTTATATCGAATGAATGAATATAAAAACCCATCTCAAACCCCGGCTAATCATCACGGCGATCCAATCAAGTTCATAAGCACAAACAGTAAAATCATTACAGAAATGTGCAACCCCCTGCCAACCGACATACTAGCAGTTAGGGGAGGTTTACGAACACATTATACAGTTCACAGATATAATCTAATTACCCAAACATCGTAGAATTTCAATCGAGCAAACACAATAGATTCTACTCCAAAAACTTCTCTGTGCGCCTAAGACTTGAGCAGAAAATAAACATTCCAGAAAGAACAAAATAATCACAGAAGAGTTCTGGGGAATTTTGGGCTGACTCGGCCCCAACTCGGCAGCGGATCCGTGGCCGATCGCTTGGATCGGCCGCGGTTCCGCGGCGTCGTGGCCGATTCAGGAACCCAAATTTCTCCAGTATTCTTATATTTTCCTGCATGTATTTTTAGAGGTCTCTGAAAAAATTTTAGACCTCGTTTTAAAATCGACAGAAACTTGGTGAATTTGATGATTTTTCCGGTTCGTTTTGCGTTCGAAATTCTAACGACTTTGCTAATAAGTTAGTTATTGTTTAGCGAGGCTCTGATACCACTGTAAGTCGATGTATTACACCCCACGAGTTGCGGGGAGGCGGAAATATGAAAAACAATCTTTTTCTTTAAACTAACATCGACTAACCGAATTGATCTTTGCTAAACTATAACTAACACTTACATAGGAGTAATTAGCTACTATGAAAGAAGATTGTACCTAATGAACCAAGTCCTTCTTCTTCTCGTTAACCACCTCCTCGTCGGCCTCCTCTTTGTAATAGACGATCCACCCGAGAGCTTCTACTCCAAGCTTTGCCTCTAATTTTGAGGTAACTAGGTTTCTCAAAGTGCTAATCTAAGCAACCTAGGGAATATAGAGTATGATTATGGATTAATTGTTAGTTATATGTATGCCCTAGAGGCCATTGCTATACATAGGATGTATATTGTAGTGGATGCTGGGACGTATATAGGGAGGACTTTCTTGCTCGACATGATAGTATGCTATCTGGTTACTCTTTACCTTAACGTGTATACTGATTGTCTCTCTGTTACATGTTGGTAAAGCCCTTAGGATGTGTACTTGACTACCTGGACTGTGATGCGGATCATACTAGTGGGGACATGGTAGTCCATAAGTACATCCTTCAAAGTCCCTAGTCGTGGGTGTATCGAGACGGGGCATCGATATACCAGAGTAGACTAGCGTATACCTTCTCGACCCATACAGATGGGCGATGGATGATCCCATATCCATTGGTGTTTGACATCAGGGATGATATACGGGTGCTCAGTGGAGACTGGGTACACTGGACGGACTCGCCGAGAACTCCCAGATGGTATTATACCTCACGTCAGATGGCAGTTCTCTGGTGACACTGGTACAGAGTAGTCTGTTGACCCGAGATCGTCATAGAGTCTTGTGTGGTTCCCACTGTGCTTTGATTTCCATCTTACCACGTCCAAGAGGGCGTGCAAAACGGTGGTTTTTGGGTACAGTCCCGAGTCACATGGAGGCAATGAGCGATAGGAGGGGATTCGTCTCTCCCGGTATAGGGAGTAGATGTTGCGCTGTGTTCGATTGGCTATAACAGGAAATCCCTGGCCAGGGTTGCTGAGATTTACTGGTAAGTGTTACCAGTAGTTTCTCGAATTGTTATAGACCTCATATCGACACGACTTATCGAGCTATTGGGGTCTGACGTTTACCACCCCTAGGCGAGATATGCGACATATCAGACGACGAGACCGGACTGTACGGTAGTGTTACTGGTTGGATTCACAGGAGTGTGAGCGGGCTTGCTCGTCGATCTTCTGATCGCTCAATACCCGGGTGGCCGTTACGTTTAGCAGACCGCTTGCGGCTTGTGGGTGCTTGATATGATCATCACCTGCTGCCGGCGTATTGACGAGTCTTTAGAGTCCTACACAGAGGTTTCCTGGCTCAAGCGAAACGAAATAGGAGCGCATATGAGATATGTGCGGGACCGAGAATGATACCAGTATGTGATACCGTATTCTATTCTCGCGATGAATGTATCGATTGGTTGTATGCGATATAACCTAGTTATCGAATCAAGTAATGATTCGATAAGCCGATACATAGGATACTAGTCGGTTATATGCGATATGACCGGATCGTTAAATCAAGTGTTGATTTAATGATTTAATGTATAATTATATATTTGATATATTACTTTGCATTAACTAGTATTGGTTCACTTTAAATGGATTTTCTCGCTCGGATGTGCACATTGTATATGTGATATACTTTTTGTGCACTTGATTGTATCATGTTTGATGATACATGCTCACTAGGGTTTGTGTGAAGATTAAACCATGGTTGTATATAGGTTAGGGTTATGGTTTTCTTATTTATTTATTTATACATTTATTATTATTGGAAAATATTATGCATAAAGAGAAAATGGTGGCTTTCTTTGTTTGCACATTGAAGCTTCATGAAGCTTTGACCTTGTGACCATTTTGTCTTGATGCTTAACCCTAACCCTTCATTCTAACTATGGTTTATTCTCTACAACAAACTATGATTGGCTTATGATAAGTATTCATAATATATTCTTTTTTCAAAAAGAATAATAGAACACTTATCATCTTCTTCCTCTTCTTCTTCTTCATGAAGAAACCTTACTTCAACAATGGCAACTTGAGCAAATGAGTGAGAAATCCAATTCTAAAGTCTACCCACTTCCTATTTCTTCATCCTCTACCTCTTGCCAAGTAGTAGAGTGTGTTTTCTTCACAAGTTTCTTAACTTGGTGAAGTTGGAGCTTGATCTAGCGATGCCTCGACGTAGATCATCTTCGGCATGGACATCGACGACCTAGCTCGCCATTTCTCCGACGAAGCCGACGCTAGAGCCCGGGAATTTATTTAGAAAGCGAGGGGACTTCGTTGCGGAGCTATGGAGGTGGAGCACCGGATCTACAAAGGTTGTATCTCCGTATTCTTCTAGTTAAGTGTTAACTAGTTTACTTTTTCGCCTAAATATCTAGCCGACGATCCGTATTAGGGTCTCTCGGCACCCATAAATTTTTATATTGGCATGTTCGATGCCTTGTGAGACCTCATTAGGGTGCCTAGGAACCTTTCACTGGTATCAGAGCCTAGCTAGAGCCTTAGGCGAAGTCCAGACGGAGTTTGAAGTCCGAACGAACCCGAAACCCGATCACAAAAATGCTCTCTGTCCTTTTTTCAAAAACTGGGATTTTTCCAGATTAAAAATTGCCAAAAAATTCAGCAGGGAAACCTAAGAGTTACTGTGAAGCACGTGGCTCTATATCGACCAATGAGCCGCGGAACCGCGGCCCCACCCTGGGTTTCGCGGCGGTTCCGCGGCCATGTTGGTGATTTAGACCACGTGTCTTGCACAGTAATTCTTGTGTAAAAGTGCTGAGTCTTCTGGAAATTTTTATATTTTATTCAAGAGTTGAATTTTCTGGAGTTGTTTTGGGGATTCGGTGTTTTGATCGGAGTATCAAATTTTGTCTGTGTGGCTTTCCGGATAAATTTTAGAATATATCAAAAAGTTCGACCGGATATAAATACCCAATTTTTCCCCTGTCGGGAAATTTCCAAGTGTTGGATTTTTCCGTAGTTTAAAGACGTTCTAAGTAGTGCAAGTAACGCGATGGACCCTCTAGAAGACAACAAACCTTAACTCGATTATATGACCGTCTTGAACTGCCCTTTGAACCTTCGGGTTTGGGGGAGTACGGCGTGCCACATGTGAGGCGTTGGCTTGACCCTTCTACGGCTGGACCGTTGGTACTGAGGCACGAACTGAATGTTTTTAGACTTGTTTCATGTGTTGATCTGTATTGGGAAAACTTGGGTGTTCGAATGTTCAATCGGAAAGTTTAACATTTTCTGTTTATCCGGAATCTGATACAACAATTGGAATTCACAAAAGTTATGTGATAACTGAATGAATGTTATAAACATAGCAGTTTAGTCTCACTTGATCGGTTGCCACGGAATTTTGATGTGATCAAAAGTCCGTCGCAATCACGTAGCGTACGCGGATACTCGCCGGGTAAACTTAATAGACAGCCTCACTCCATAGCCCCGACCAAGTGACTGTAGGAGAACCCCGTCGCCGAAAGCATCCGTTTGGGTGCTCGCGGTGGCGGTGTTCCGCCTTGGTGCACTTCGTCGACGGCGTCAGGGGTGCGGCCGTCTACTGAAGTTTGCGACGAGCATTCGATCAGGATGTCGGGAATCTTGTTGAATTGCCCGACTTGGTATTGAAAAGAGTTTTCGATAATGAGACTAAAATGCGGGGTTTATAATTGTTAGGCATGCGATGTCTAAGTAATTCATTTGGTCAGGCATGCGATGTCTGAGGTGGTTGCGGATTCCAACTGTTGTAGTTTTACACTTTCTTTTCTGTGACCGTAAGTGTAATATGTGATATCGCCGGTTTCGTTGCTATATGTCAACGACAATTGGGATGCACATGTTTACTTACGTTGATGACATGTGATGTTATGTGTTGCTGGATATGTTATATTGGATCGTCGTGTTTCAATAGCCGGGGGTTTTTATGTGAGATGAGTGTTTTTCATTTTCATTCATGTAAAAACTTGTATGTAATATTCTTTTATTGGGGCACTTCCAGGTTGCGGAAGTTGTCACCGTTGATGTATATTATTTACTTTTCCGCACTAGGATAGACCCAAGGAGGAGGGCACAAGTAACCGGGTTCTGGAGTCCAGTGGGAGACCAACTCGAGGAGTCGAGTCCGGGTCTCCTAACTCTAGAATTGGTATGGTTGCTTGCCGCTCTCGTAGGGGTCTAGGGGTGTGGGTTTGGCTATTCATCGCGACCGTGGAATCCGTGTTTTATACTGGCTCGTATTGAAAACACGGACGTCCTAGTATATCCAATATTTCATATATGTTTCTTCTGCTGCGATATCTGTGATGTGATCATGTGATGTTCTGTGATAGATACAGTATATAGTATATATGATATATTATATAGGCGTTACTTATATTTTACACCCGCGCTAGCCCTGCCCCGCTCTGCCGTTAGTTACCTAACCTAACGGTGCACGAGGGGACATCGAGGCGAATGCGGATGGCATAAGTGTACGTCGTATTTATCTGTGATGTTTAGGTACTTAAATGATGGGACTTCATTAATGAGATTAATGAAATAAAAGAAACCTAAGATGTTGTAGAATCGAATTTCAAAATAAAACAGGTAGCTACAGTTCTTGCTTTGCACAGAGGTATATATGATATATCCTGCACCTTATTCGATAAGGAAAGGACCGAGATCCCTTCACCGGGAGTGACTCCTTTAGCAATAACTGGCAGATGCTACACACTCGGTTTGTCTTTTGATTGCTTTTAAGAGTTCTGCTTTGCACAGTGATATATATGATATATCCCGCACCTCATTCGACGAGGAAAGAGCCGACGATCACTTCACCGGGAGTGACCCCTTTAGCAAAACTAGAAAAGCCTCAAAAGCACTCCATTTAAAAATTCATTCGATCCTACAACGATATCAAGTTCATTACGCAATAGGTTTTCAGAAAAACCTGTCGTAGCCCTCCGTCATTTCAGATAAATCCTGTTTAGTATTCGTGCTGCGTTTGTTGACCTTGTCAAGGTGCGGTGTCCGGTAGCTAACCAGTATTTATCTGCTTATGCATATGATGCAGATTGGGTTAGGGTAGTCGTGCGGCCTTGTTGACCTTGTCAAGGGTCGTGCGGGTGGGTTTGATTCAATCAAGAAATGACGGGTTGAACTTGACTTGCGGTCTATGGTTTGTTGACCTTGTCAAGGTCATAGATCGTTCGGGGCAAAATATTATCGGGAATTTCAAGTGTTGAAATTTGCAATGAGATTGCATACCTTCTATGAGATAGTTGGATCCCGATACCCGCTGCGAGTAAGAGTTACTCCTGGGAGAGTTTTATACATTACAATTAGCCGATCAAGTAGGTGTCTAGAAAGGTGTCAACAGGGTTACGCCTCTGGGAAAACGAGGTTTACATTAATTAGGTTCGTGCGAAAGCACGGGGGACCTCCCTCAAAGTACCGACACTGGCCTGGCTGAAAGATTGGCGAACTTGTAGTGTGTAATTAATCCCGGCTAGTCTTTCCTTTTTAGGGTTTGAAGGAAGATTTGATAAAAAGCAGTGGGAGCCATCCTGATTAGATAAAATAATAACCAATCTATTCTTGCAAGAGCGCACGCTGAGTGTTTTCTTCTCTCTCTCTCCTGGTAGCGACCATGTCACGCCTTAATCAAGATAATAATACGGATTATTGACCGAACCCGCTTGTTATACTGAGCTGGGGAACGTTGGTCCCGCTCCACCTTATAATTGTTATAAGACAGAGCAGGAAATTGGGGAATACCAGATTTCCCGTACCGCCCAAACGAAGAGAGTGCATGCTGATGCATCATCTTCGGGTGTGTTCATTACAAAGAACTGTTTCTCAGTATCCTCTGAATCCTGGGTATATGATACCGGATCAGGATCCCAGATATGTAATCTGTTACATAGGGCTACAAAAGGGTAGAAAAACTGAGAACGGGTGATAAGTTTCATGAGGCAGAAAACGGGGCAAGTGTTGCAGCCAAGTCTGTTGGTCACTGTCACCCTGTATTGTAATACATTGATTCTGAACGAATGTTATTAGATACCGAACCTGATATACAAAATCATATCTGTCTCTTTATTAGTAAAGAAACGATAAAATTTTGTGTTGTTGGATAATGTTTTGAACATTTCCTATATCAAAAGTTGATCGGTTCAGGCACGTTGTCTAAAAGCATTGACGTTCTAAATCAAACTACAGTTCTTAGTATACAGAACACACACAAGAGGAAGAGTTCAGAAATGAAAGAATCCTTCTTGAGGTATTGTAGACTAGGTCAGATCAATGCGACCCGACTGGCCAGAGTTACATAAAGATGCATATTTAAATTAGTTTGAACTTACATCTTGTGAAACTCGCCAGTCATGTCACAAAGATAAGATGACCATAGCTCCGTTTATTGGAAACAGAGAAAGAGTTAGTGAACTCTTGGGATGATACATATTTATGTATGTAAGATCCCCTGTCTACACATACCAGGACTGGTTCTTAATACTTCATTATATTTTCTGATGATCTCTTTAGATTCAGACATATGTTCTTGTTGAAACACAAGTCTGAACCTTTTGAGATATTCACAGAATATAAGTTAGAAGTAGAGAATCATAATACGGGTATAAGTATTATGTCCTTTGATGTGATCGAGGAGGAGAATACTTGAGCACGGAATTCTTGGACTATTCTAAAGGAGAATGAGATTCTCTCTCAGCATTACTCCTCCGAATACACCATAGCACGATGGTATATCGGGGCGGAGCAATCACACCCTATATGATAAGGTGTGCTCTATGATGAATACTACTGAGTTACCTTTTTCCTTCTGGGAGTTATGCGCTTGAGAAGTTGCATACCTATTGAATACGATTCCAATCAAATCAGTTGCCTACCATTTCATATGTGATATGGAAAGGGAAGAGCCCATGTCTTAAGCTAGTTGAGATTTGGGATTGTCCGGCCTATGTCTAAAAGCAAAATTCGGACATGCTCGAGGCAAGGTCTGTTATGTAGAACTGAAAATGTTCCAGCTATACAAACTACAGCAGATGATTTGGTAGAACCAAAGGATTCAGTAGATTCCAACGAACCTCAGCCTCTCCGCCGATCTAGTGGCGTTCCTCACCCACCTGAGAGATACTTCTGTTTCTCTATGACAGTAGGCGCGAGGATTGCATCATAAGATGATGACCCAACTAGTTTCGAGCTGGCCATCAGGAGTGGGACTCTATAAGAATGGCTGGATGTTTATCGATCTGAGATGGAATCCTTATACACCAACAAAGTATGGACTTTGGTTGCTATATCTGAAGGGTTAAATCCCCATCAGGAGCAAGTATATCTTGAGAAGATTACTTGGTGTACTTGGAAAGGTTCAGACTTTCAAAGCTAGACTTGTTAAAGGTTTGCATCATTGACCAGGTGTGGATTATGTTGAAACCTTTTCTAAGGATCTATGCTTAAGTCCATCCAGATCCTACTTGCCACGGCTACATACCATGACTACGATATCTGGTGGTTGGGTGTCATGACTGCTTTTCTAAATGATGTTTTAGAAGAGTGCGTCTATAAGTACACAGCCAGAGGGCTTCGTAGACAGTGGGAGCAGCGGAAACGTGTGCGAGATGCTTTATAGGATAAAGCAGGCATCGCGGAGTTGGAACGTCTGTTTTGATGTATTAGTCAAAGAGTTTGACATCATCAAAATGGTAGATGAACCTTGTATAAACAAAAAGGTAGTAAGGAGTATGGTGGTGATCCTCGTAGAGTACGTGGATGACATACACTTGATAAGAAAGAAGTTTCTTATGCTACGCTCGATCAATCTCCGTTTATCACAAAGATTCTCCGTGTAGGATCAAAATGATACCTCCTAAATCCTGAGTTTTGGATCTATGAGATAGATTTAATTGGATGTTGGGATTCTCACTAGTTGTAGTGAGATAGTATCAATTGATCCTGGGGAGAATCACTGGAAGTGTTCCAGGGTGATAAAGACGACTGAATGTCAGTCGCAGGCATTTTCTTTACCCTCAGTAAAGGGACGGTATATTGGAAGAGTTCCAAGCTAGATACCGTGACATACTAGACGATAAAGGCAGGATACATCGCTACTTAAGATACTACCAAAGAGGCTGTTTGGGTATATATTGGTTCATAAGATGAACTATGTTCCTCCCATTGTGTGACATTGGAGTTGTGGCTTATGCCAAGGAACGCAGGTCCCATCAGTGATCCAGACATATTCTAAGGCAGTATCACCTGATCATGGAGATGGTTGATCTCCAGGGTGATCGAGGTTTGGAGAGTAGACTAAGAGGACAACACGGCGGATCCACTCACAAAGGCCTTTTCCCAGAGAGAGACTTTTATGGGATGGTTGAGTATGAGATACTACAACCACTGCTACAGATGGCCCTAGTGCAAGTGGGAGATTGTTAGTTATATGTATGCCCTAGAGGCCATTGCTATATATAGGATGTATATTGTAGTGGATGCTGGGACGTATATAGGGAGGACTTTCTTGCTCGACATGATAGTATGCTATCTGGTTACTCTTTACCTTAACGTGTATACTGATTGTCTCTCTGTTACATGTTGGTAAAGCCCTTAGGATGTGTACTTGACTACCTGGACTGTGATGCGGATCATACTAGTGGGGACATGGTAGTCCAAAAGTACATCCTTCAAAGTCCCTAGTCGTGGGTGTATCGAGACGGGGCATCGATATACCAGAGTAGACTAGCGTATACCTTCTCGACCCATACAGATGGGCGATGGATGATCCCATATCCATTGGTGTTTGACATCAGGGATGATATACGGGTGCTCAGTGGAGACTGGGTACACTGGACGGACTCGCCGAGAACTCCCAGATGGTATTATACCTCACGTCAGATGGCAGTTCTCTGGTGACACTGGTACAGAGTAGTCTGTTGACCCGAGATCGTCATAGAGTCTTGTGTGGTTCCCACTGTGCTTTGATTTCCATCTTACCACGTCCAAGAGGGCGTGCAAAACGGTGGTTTTTGGGTACAGTCCCGAGTCACATGGAGGCAATGAGCGATAGGAGGGGATTCGTCTCTCCCGGTATAGGGAGTAGATGTTGCGCTGTGTTCGATTGGCTATAACAGGAAATCCCTGGCCAGGGTTGCTGAGATTTACTGGTAAGTGTTACCAGTAGTTTCTCGAATTGTTATAGACCTCATATCGACACGACTTATCGAGCTATTGGGGTCTGACGTTTACCACCCCTAGGCGAGATATGCGACATATCAGACGACGAGACCGGACTGTACGGTAGTGTTACTGGTTGGATTCACAGGAGTGTGAGCGGGCTTGCTCGTCGATCTTCTGATCGCTCAATACCCGGGTGGCCGTTACGTTTAGCAGACCGCTTGCGGCTTGTGGGTGCTTGATATGATCATCACCTGCTGCCGGCGTATTGACGAGTCTTTAGAGTCCTACACAGAGGTTTCCTGGCTCAAGCGAAACGAAATAGGAGCGCATATGAGATATGTGCGGGACCGAGAATGATACTAGTATGTGATACCGTATTCTATTCTCGCGATGAATGTATCGATTGGTTGTATGCGATATAACCTAGTTATCGAATCAAGTAATGATTCGATAAGCCGATACATAGGATACTAGTCGGTTATATGCGATATGACCGGATCGTTAAATCAAGTGTTGATTTAATGATTTAATGTATAATTATATATTTGATATATTACTTTGCATTAACTAGTATTGGTTCACTTTAAATGGATTTTCTCGCTCGGATGTGCACATTGTATATGTGATATACTTTTTGTGCACTTGATTGTATCATGTTTGATGATACATGCTCACTAGGGTTTGTGTGAAGATTAAACCATGGTTGTATATAGGTTAGGGTTATGGTTTTCTTATTTATTTATTTATACATTTATTATTATTGGAAAATATTATGCATAAAGAGAAAATGGTGGCTTTCTTTGTTTGCACATTGAAGCTTCATGAAGCTTTGACCTTGTGACCATTTTGTCTTGATGCTTAACCCTAACCCTTCATTCTAACTATGGTTTATTCTCTACAACAAACTATGATTGGCTTATGATAAGTATTCATAATATATTCTTTTTTCAAAAAGAATAATAGAACACTTATCATCTTCTTCCTCTTCTTCTTCTTCATGAAGAAACCTTACTTCAACAATGGCAACTTGAGCAAATGAGTGAGAAATCCAATTCTAAAGTCTGCCCACTTCCTATTTCTTCATCCTCTACCTCTTGCCAAGTAGTAGAGTGTGTTTTCTTTATAAGTTTCTTGACTTGATGAAGTTGGAGCTTGATCTAGCGATGCCTCGACGTAGATCATCTTCGGCATGGACATCGACGACCTAGCTCGCCATTTCTCCGACGAAGCCGACGCTAGAGCCCGGGAATTTATTTGGACAGCGAGGGGACTTCGTTACGAAGCTATGGAGGTGGAGCACCGGATCTACAAAGGTTGTATCTCCGTATTCTTCTAGTTAAGTGTTAACTAGTTTACTTTTTCGCCTAAATATCTAGCCGACGATCCGTATTAGGGTCTCTCGGCACCCATAAATTTTTATATTGGCATGTTCGATGCCTTGTGAGACCTCATTAGGGTGCCTAGGAACCTTTCATTAATGAGTCTTGCTAATCCTTGATCTCAACACATGAGAGGGTAGGATTATGGTTTGAAGAGAAAGCTTGAGGAGAGAGAATGTGAGAATGAGAATCAAATGAAATAATGATCTCATTTGAATATATGAAGCATAATTATTTATCAAATGAATAAATCAAATGATTTATCAACCATGCTTCATTTATTCATTATGAGTGGTTCATCTCATGAGTCATTAGTCATTAAATGCACCATTAACTACATGAATGAATCACACAAATGAGTCACTAAATCAATAAATGCAAATGCCGCCTTAACCCCCAAGTCATCATCCTTCTTGAAGCTTCTCGCCAAATTATGAGAACGCCCCTCCTATCCGTGAAAACACGGAAAAACTTTAGACTGTATAAATCCAATAATCCGATACTAGAATCTGGTTTAAACCAAAGCCGGCTAGTAAAAACTGTCCGAACATCATACGTGCGTAAAAACACGTATGCGTCCGAACCCTTGTCGTAAAACCATACGGCCTCTATATCGTTTCGCCCGGAGCAGGGAAACTCTCTGTGTGGGACTCTAAAGACTCGACTACTACGCTGGCAGTGGGTTTAACCACAGACCGCAAGCGGCACTAGCTGTACGTAACGATCCCCCAGGTAGATGTAGATAAGAAGGCCGATGAGGAAACCCATCCGAACTCCTACTGAGCCTGATGTGACAATCTCCGTACAATCCGGTCTGTTCGTCTAGGACTATCGCATATCGTTGTTAGTTATATGTATGCCCTAGAGGCCATTACTGTATATAGGATGTATATCGTAGTGGATGCTGGGACATATATAGGGAGGACTTTCTTGCTCGACATGATAGTATGCTATCTGGTTGCTCTTTATCTTAACGTGTACACTGATTGTCTCTCTGTTACATGTTGGTAAAGCCCTTAGAATATGTACTTGACTACCTGGACTATGATGCGGATCATACTAGTGGGGACATGGTAGTCCATAAGTACATCCTTCAAGGTCCCTAGTCGTGGGTGTATCGAGACGGGGCATCGATATTGTTTCGCCCAATCAGAGCAAAGCTCTGTTGAAATTCAAAATTCAAAATTTTAAAGCAACGCTTCAAATCTCGGGCGCAACGCGCCACATGTCAGGCGCTGATACATCAGCACAACGCCCAAGAAGGAGCGCCCAATCAGAGCAAAGCTCTATTTAAAGGAAGCAACGCTTCAGTTGCGCATGCACTGCGCTGCACGACACGTGTCAGCGCAGATGCGCTCGCGCAGTTGCGCTGCGCTGTGCGCTGCGCGACACGTCTCAGCGCAGTTGCGCTGCGCGACACGTGTCAGCGCAGATGCGCTAGCGCAGTTGCGCTGCGTTGTGCGCTGCGCGACACGTGTCAGCGCAGTTGCGCTGCGCTGTGCGCTGTGCGACACGTGTCACGCGCTGGGGCATCTGCGCCAAACAGAATTAGATTTTAAAGAAATCTTTCTGTTCTTTTTAAAACAAGAAGATTTTCTTCTTCAAAGCAGAAGCCCTTGGATCAAAGATCCAACGGTGGGGAAAATTCCCCAAATCACTCAGAGAAAGATCTCTTTAACAAATTTAACTAATTTATGGGCACTATAAAAGAGACCCCAGACCTCAATTCAAAGGCATGAACATCTTTCTAAAAAAAAAGAAAAGAGAACTCTTGAGAACTCCTCAAGAACAACAGAAGGTAAAAACCTTTAGGAAAAAGAGAAAATTCTCTTATGGACAGATTATTGATCTAAGAACAAGATCAATAATCTTAAATAAAAAGAAAAATAAGTAATAATAGTGCTTTGCACTTTCTTATGAACCATTGGTTCTTTGAAAATAAAAGAAAACTTGTTTTCTTTGATTTAAAATCGATCAAAATATAAAACAGTGCTTTGCACTCGAAAAATTGCGCTGTTGCGCTCCTTTGTTGGCGCAAGCCACCAGGGAGCGCAACGTGTCAGCAGCGCAACAGCGCAGCGCACTAGCGTAGCGCACTGCGCTGTTGCGCTTGCGCTCACCAGAGCATGACACGTGTCCTCACCACAAGCGCTTGCGCTCAGTAATTGGCGCAAAGCGCCTGACAAATGCAATGCATTTCTTTTCTTGAAGGGCCAGGCCCAATTAAAAGGCTTAACAGGCCTAATGAACAAAATGCTATGCATTATTTAAAAGGGCATAGCCCAATTGAAAGGTCCAATGGACCAAAACAAATGATCTGCATCATAATAAAAAGGGCAGAGCCCAGTCAAAATGGGCATAAATGGCCTGAAGTAATGCAATGCATTATTTAAGTATGGGCAAAGCCCTAACACATGTCTAATAGACCAGAAATAAATAAAGGTATTGAACATTTTCAACTGGATTTAGCCCAATTTCGGCCGTAAGTCCTCAAATTAAATTGACTGAGCGATATTGCTCCTTTAAATCAATTTATATCCGGTTTGAGGGTACATCTCCGAACTCCTCTGACACACGTCGTTGTAATCATTCAACGTCGTCAGAGAGGTGACGGGTCCCGACGACCACACCCTTTAATAATGGACCGGAACGTCCTTAAACTAATAATGGACCGGAACGTCCTTAAACTAATAATGGACCGGAACGTCCCTAAACTAATAATGGACCGAGACGTCCCTAAACTAATATTGGACCGAGACGTCCTTAAACTAATATTGGACCGCTACGTCCTTAAACTGGCGATGGACCGAAACGTCCTTAAACTAATAATGGACTACCACGTCCCTAAACTGGAACATGGACCACTATGTCCCTAAACTGGAATAATAGAGCCTCCATATGCTCTTTTGCCGGATCTAAACGGTCCCGTTTAAGTTGATCTTAGCCCCAAATACGGCTAACGTATCCTTAGAAATTTAAATAAATGATAACTCCAAATCAACTTTGGTTCAAGGGTACATCTATGAGCTCCTCTGATATCCATCGTTGTAATCCTTCAACGACGTCAGAGAGGTGATGAGTCCCGACGGCCATATATTGAATGGATCACCACGTCAAGTTGATCTTAGTCTAAAGCAGGACTAACCTATCCTTGACGAACGTTTAAGTCGATCTTAGTCTCAATACGACTAACGTATCCTTACACTAAAAACACCAAACCCAAATCTAAGTAGATACGGATTTGGACTAATCCACGTCCTACGGGCGACGGCATTACTCAGTCTCCGTATACAATCCATGGGCAACCATAAACAAAACAAACACACACGACACGAAGTGAAATTCTGGAGAAGGAGAAAGTTGTTACCGCAATGCGGTAGCGTAATTAACTGCAGGGGCTTGCGCCTGCAGGGAAGAGCGTCCCCACAATCAAAAACCCCTCAAGTGAGGGGGAATCTGACTAAGTCTGCTACATCGGCCGCATCCGTCTAAACCTCCGATACACGGTGCCATAAATCAACTTGGCATCTTCGGAGAGGTGGACGGATAAAACCAAATAGCATCTGCCCCGAATCTCAGCGTTAGGACATCGCAGTCCTGTGCGCCGCCGTTCGGAGGGGAACAGATTCTGGCACGCCCGGTGGGACCTTTTCCTCTTTCCACTCCACACTTCGTGTGTCGTCCTTGTAAGTGCACGGCGGCGCCCCGGCCGTCAATCCAACGCCGGAATGCGGAAGCGGTGAAAAACTTTAATTTTCTTGAACTGGCAAACCGCCGCGCACTAACACCCGGATCGAACCATTAATTAGTCCTAGCTATCTACTAGAAAGATGGGTTAGAGATATACCGACGATCCAAGTCCTCCGGTCTTCTCGTCATCGTCCCGATCTCCTGCGGAATGTCCCGTCTCCTCCTCGTCGCCGGAAGTGCACCACATCGCCTACTTTGTTTACGGGCTCCCACCTCAATGCCGAGGCAACTCGGGCACGAAGCCGGCTACTCGACGTGCCCAAGGTTTGCTGTAGAATGTGTAGTAGAGGATTGTGTCTCATTTGGGGTTCATGGAGGTGCCTTTTGGTGGAGGGATGATACAAGGATTATGTGGAGGAACTTGTAGGCTTTTGGAGCATGAAATGAACAAGATTTCCACCCTCAAAAAACTTGGACAGCCCTTCCAAGGGGAAGGCCGGCCATGACATCAAGAGAGGAGAGAATGAGAGTGTGAAGTCAAGGGGGAGTGGTGGAACCATCATCAAAGGGAGTGTCAAGTTATGATGTGAAGAAATGATAGCTAGGAAAGTCCAACACTCAAAACAACCATCAACATATCCAAAGTCAATCCATCATGAGAAAGAGAAGTCAATGATGGTGCTCATCATGAAAACCATCATGATACAAAAATAAGCAAAGAACCCCTCCACAAATGCCTATTTGCAACAATGCAAATAAACCCTCCTCCACCAATCTTCGGCCAATGAACGGAACAAAGGAAATCGGCCGAAACTAAAAGCAAACTGGCAACTCCAAAAAACTGGTCCCGTAATAAATTACAGGAAAACCCCGATACTGTGCATACACACCCGCATCTGTATTTCGACCGAAATACAAATGCAATGAGACAAAATCTACACTGTACTATACTAGGATCCGGCTTAAACCAAAGCCGGCTAGTAACATCTGTTCGATCCTGATCCGTGCAATACCGCACGTATCTGATCGAACCCTGCCATATAACCATACGGCCTATAGTACAGACTGTCCGATCCTGATCCGTGCAATACCGCACGTATCTGATCGGACCTTGCCATATCTCCATACGGCCTCTACAACCTTTCGCCCGAAAGCTGAGTAACTGAATGTGGGGGACTCTAAAGACTCATCAACACCTTGGTTGTGGATTTAACCACTAGCACGTCAGAGGTATAAGCCAATACGTAACGGGCTACCAGGTACTGACTAAAAGGGATGTCTGTGAGCGAGCTCAGCCTGACAACCCTACTGAGCCTGTCAGTGACAATATCCGTGCAGTCCGGTCCGTTCGTCTATGAGTATCGCATGGCGGGCCTAGGGGGTTGGTAAAAGTCAGACCCCCAAAAGCGGTACAAGTCGTGTCGGAGTGTAGCCCAGAACACCCTGAGATACTACTGGAATACCTACCAGTAAATCTCCTTGCCTTGGCCAAGGACTTTGTGTAATGGCTCTCCTAGACACAGCACGACCTCACCCCCAATACCGGGAGAGACGAACCCCTGAAGATACGCTCACTGCCTCCATGTAGCTCGGGACTGTACCCAACTAAAACCTGTTTGCACGACTCCTTTGAGCCGTGGTAGGGTAGTAATCAAAGTACAGTGGGAACTCACACGAGACAAATGACGATCCCCAGGTCGATGAACTAATCCTGCACACATGTCACCAGGGAACTGCCATCTGACGTCTGGTATATGACCAACTAGCATGTTCCCGGCGAGTCCTGTCCGGTGTACTCATAACCCAATGAGCACCTGTATACATCTTAGGTGATCCAACTGACACCAGCGGCTTGTGAGACCGGCCACCGCCCCTCGTCGGGGTCTCGACTGTATACACTAGTCTACTATGGAGAATCGATGCCCTGTCTCGAAACTCTCACGACTAGGGACCTTTTAAGGATATGCTTATAGACCCCCAGCTCCCACTTATATGATCGCCCTCATACTGCTGGTGGTCAAGCAAGAATCCTAGGGGCTCTATCAACGTGTAATAGCGACATGTCAGGTCACTTAAAGCAGTACACGATGATAAAGGTAAACCAGATAGCATACTATCATCTCGAGTAAGACTGTCCTACCGGGATAGGTCCTCCCTCAATCATTACAATCACGTACCTGTGACCTAATAATTGACTCTGAGGGCACTATCTCCAACAATCTCCCACTTGCACTCAAGGCTAATTATTGCGATGTCGCATACTCACAGCCCGTGTGATACCGAACACCCAACTCCTCTACTAGTCAGTCTCACAAAGCTCGTTTGCGAAACTATTGCGTTCGAGGAATAGCCTCAGTGAGTGGATCCGCCTTGTTGTCTCTTTCCATGTCTCTCTATATCTCAAGTTCGCGGAGAAAACCATCTCCCGAAAAGAGCAATACCTGTCTCAGAATATGTCTGGATGTCTGATGGGACCTAGCTCATAAATGAACTCCAAATCCAAACTTCTTAGACTGTATCGTCAACTGAACTTAATCAGTATCCTGCGCGCCATGCCTCCCTCAGTATTGCCTTGGACCACCTGTCCAAAATACTGCCCCTCATCAGAAGGAAAAACTATAACTCTGACAACCTCCTTGTCGTCCATGTCACCTTGGAAGCCTGGAATGATAACTGTCTCCTGAATGAGGCTGTCGTTATCATCTCCCTAGAACATCCACTTATGTTCTAAAACTGCTTCCGACTGTTTCTCCAGGATTGGATTAATGTCAACTTATTGCATCTAGTGCAAGAACAACATCTGGTGTGGTACTCGACATCTCACGATTGACTCAATTGCCTGAGCAAGTGATCTGTCAATCATGCCCGTCCCTCTCCCCTTTAGTCTGTAAGACACCTTTGGAGAGGGTGACTCCATTACCTGCAGGTACACAACCGTGCCAGGAGTCGTCCATCCTAAATACTCTTAGAATGCTGTCAAGTACCCTGATTGGGAAACCACCCAAATCTAGATCTAAGACCATAGATCTAGTAACCAGTATGTCTGATACAAAATCCATTTCCTTTGTGGAGAAACCACTGTGTGACGACCAAAGTATAACCGATCGTAGTGTAGGAGTTTCTTTTCCTACTCTGTGTATATCATCCAAATACCAGGATATCACACCCTACTACCTTCTCAACAGATCCATCCCCTATTCTGATGAAGTCAAACCCATGACTGTCACGTCAGAAATAGATGATCTATCTCCGCTACACGTGCTTTAGTCTATAAATAGACATAAGCTACCTGTCCACCAATGCTTCCGCTGCTCCCACTTACTACGACAACCCTCTGGCAGAGTCATATAGACGTACACTTCTAAAACTGGTTTAGAACGACGCTATACTCATCCTCCCGCCGGGTCTCGTAACCTGGAACAACAGCAATGGCAATTGTGGGTAAACAAGAACTTCCCTGTCACCGTCCTTGAGGCTACCGTAGTGCCTCTCGGGTGCCTGAAGTTACCCACCTTATCTGCGGAGTGGCCAATGGAATGTCAATCCAGATTGAATCTTTAGGTTCCTTATCAAATCTTCAGTAATCGTTTGTGGTTCTGGAATCACTTCCAGTTCTACCATACTCCCACTACTGTTTTCTGAAAAAATCCATCTTTAATAAAACTGTGGCGAGTCTAGAACAATATCGCTATTGTTCATCCAGATGGTAGAAAGTCAACCCTCGTCATAGCCTGGGTCAACCCACAAACAGCCATTACAGAAACGTGCCTTGAGTTATCCAGTGTCTGGTTTTAATCATAAACCGGACAACTCCCCGTACCTTAACATCGTTAAGATATGAACCGTTCTATATCCAATATAGAAACAGAGGCACTGATTTAATTGAACCAGATTCAAATCATGCAGCTGTCCCCAGCGCATGTCAACTAAATGGAAGGAGGCCGATCAGCGTTACTCAACTTAGGAATACTTCCAATTATGAGTAACCTGAAAGAGAAGCAAGATCTCTTTATCATTACTATCAACTGAATACCATACACAAGTATCTACATCTTCGATCTCTTTGAAGAATCCCGATACTTGCTATACCTGGTTCTCTACTCTATTCAAATACCTATAACTTCTCAAAATTTGGACCCTGTGTTTCCGCGAAACACCTGTCTAAAAACTAGAGAAGTCATAAGTAAACCGAATATAGTACGAGGACCAAGCCCTCTGTCCTGATGGACCCTGGACAACATACAATCCTTTGTATAAGTCCCTTGAGTCTGATAACTCATTCACTGTGTGTCGTAGGTTGAAAACTGTACTTATGGTTAAGAAGAATTACACCGCTGTTTAATGCTCCTTACCTAACCATCCACTGATATAGGTAAATGTCGTAGACATAATTTCAGAAAGGTATATCTCACTCTATGAAAATAGACGTACAGATATATCAATTTGAAATTGGTGCATAACAGCGGATATTCAAAACCAATTATTTGCCGACCGGCAAACAGCCCAGGTGATTTCCTCAAATATCACTGATTACAACGAATCCCGATATAATGAGGATAATCACCCAATTCCCAATAACTTACTCCCACTCATCATCTGTAAAACCATACAGATGTGAGAATCGTACCTGGTAAATACATACCCTGGAGTAAGTATCTAATCGGGAAATCAGTTTTCCTTTAACATTACACAGTGAAACTGAAACATTGAAATGTTCCGATGGGGTATTCTGGTATTCCTAGTAATGCCTCTTCCAGATTCACGACTGTAACCGTATAGTTCTTTGCCACCTCTCCAAATCCCTTCATATGTCTTTAGTCTTTACCTTCTGCACACCCTTTTAGGCCAAATGGTTTTCTTCCTTCCCTACCGTTCGGCACCAGCCTATGGTTTGGAAGAAGACTATCCAATAAGCATAATGGGTGTACTGTCCCAATCCTAGGAACACTCACAATGAGAGAGGGCGAAGATAAAAGACAACCGAATAAACCTTATTCCTATTTCTCCTGAACCAGAATCCATCCCCGAACTGGAACCAGTTCCATTCGAGTTCGTATATAACCATACGATGGAGTATCCAAATAAACTGTGGATCTTCGTAGTGATACGGAGTGTCCTGGAGAAATACAAAGGTGATGTGGGAGTGGTAACGAAATATTTTGGTTTGGTCGTGAATATCTGTTGCAATTTACTTTGCCCTCTTACTAATCCCTTGCTTTGTCTGAACTTAATACCTTCTGCACACCATCGTTATGCTAATTGGTTTTCTTCATTCCCTACCGGTCGGCACCAGCCTAAGGTTTGGAAGAAGACAATCCAATTTGCGTAATAGGTGTACTACCCCTAAACCAAGGAGTACTCGTAACCTGAGAGAGGGTAAAAGGAAAAGACAACTGAATAATCCTATCCGTTTTCTCCAGAACCGGAAACCATCCTCGAATAAATTCTTTCGAGTTCGTATCTAACCATACGATGGTTTTGTCCAATGGAAGTGGACGTTCGTAGTAAAACGGGGTGTCCTGGAGAAAAGGGTAAAAGTAGGAGTGGCAATGAGGTTTGCAACTCTGACAATCCAAAAGCCGGTGTTTAAGAAGGTTCGGTCAACTTGGTCACTGAGTCATAGTCTTAGGGTCGGGTCAAATGGTCGCTGCCAGAGAGAGAGAGAAAAGAAACACTCAGCGTGCACTCTAACCTAGATCAGAATGGTTACCAATTTATCTAATCTGGAAACCTCCCATTGTACCTCAAATTCTCCTCCAAACCTGAAAGAAGAATTAGTCGGGGTTACCCGAGGAGTAAACTAACTCATCAGTGGGAATCGGGATCCAACTATCATTGCATGATAACGTGACGGAATCCGCTCACGCTATCACACTCCAGAAGGTATGCGCATATCTGGCAAGTTTCAGTTCTTTTGAAACTCCCGATGTGATTTCTGCCCCATGCTCTTATGACCTTGACTTTGGCCAACATATCATAAGTCACATGTCAAGTTCTACCCGTCATTCTCCAGGTTAATTTGAATCCACCCGTACATACCCTTGACTTTGGCCAACATGGCAGTACGACTGTTCCAAACCAACGCATCTATCTATGCTGCATATGAATACCCAATAGCTACCAATCACTGTGCCTTGACTTTGGCCAACATACACAGCTTGAATACTATTGACCACCCATATGAAACGACGGAGGGCTACGAATGGTTTCTGGCGAAAACCTTTAACGTAAAGAACTTGATATCGTTGAAGGAACTGATAGCTTTTAAAAATATAGTGACGAAAACCTTCGCTAAAGAGGTCACTCCCGGTGAAGGGATCTCGGCTCTTTCCCCGTAGAATGGGGTGCAGGATATTCCAACTGAATACCACGGTGCAAAGCAAAAGTAATCGGCTATAGTGAAGTTAATGCCCTGACGCAAACTTTTTGTCCAAGGGGTCACTCCCGGTGAAGGGATCTCGGCCCTTGCCTCGTCGACTGAGGAGCAGGATATTCTAAATGAATACCGCGATGCAAAACAAAAGTGAACGTCCTTGCAATAACAGCTTTTTGAAAAGTGTTCCAACAACATCAGATTAGGTTTGTTTTAAACTTGCATTGATCCGAATCAATGCAGTCCCATCAATTGATCACACCAAAAAGAACGAAAATATACTGATGTACGTATATGCCATCCGCATTCGCCACTGGGTCCCGTCATTACCCGTTAGGTTAGCTAACTAACGACAGAGCGGGGACTGGACTAGCGTGGATGCAAAACATATACAACATCTACTAATATATATACCAATATATTATATTCGCTCAAGGCGTGAATAAAAATGCAACATCACATAAATGTACAGCATCACAGAAACAATACAGATATCTGGGATCCCCGGGTTTCACAGAGCCACTGCTGAAACCCGACGTTCCCCTGGTCGTGTGGATAGCCTGTGCAATGAAAACCTAGACCCCTACGGGCGCGGCGAGTCACCCGCCAAAACCTGAAGCGAGGCAGCCCCCTTCAGCGCCGTGAATGGACCACCCAGCACTTCACGGAATCCGGTAACTTGGGCACCCCTCCTGGGTCAACCTGTACCCCCTACGAGTGCGGCGAATAGCCCGCCAATCCTAGAGTGAAGCCCCCTCCGTCTCAATGCCATGAGATGCGGGCTTGTTGCCCTCCAGAACTCGGCTATCCGTGCACCCCTCCGCGGGGCAATCCTAGTACAGAAAGTAAAATATACATACAACGGGTACATCGACCGCAACCTGGCCGTGCCCCAAAATAATAATACAAACAGGCAGTGACGGCAGTCCACATGTCGGACGCTCGCCCCGCAATATCAAATGTACATAATACAACCACAACTGTACTAGCATTGCATCCAGGCTATCCCCCACGACCGATCTGCAACATCACAGCAAAAACAAAACATCAACGTGAAAGTCACGTTCGCAAATCCGTCTAACCGGGTTATAGCAGTTAGACCGGATTTACCGATCAAGTGACATTCACGGTCGCAGATATAATGTAAATACTGTGAAAAATGTGTTTAAAATATCCGACCGATCGAATATTAACAAGTGGGCCCCAAAGCAATACTGTAGCAGTTAAAGAAATTCTGGGCCCAATGTTATTATTCCAAAACCCCTAAAAACAGCCCAGAAGCCCACTGGAGAAAATTGACACAGTGAGCTCATTATAGTGCGGCGGAACCGCGGCCCAAAGGGTGGTTTGGCCGCGGTTCCGCGCTCCAACTATGGCATCACTCAGTCGAATTTCTACAGTGGCCTTACAATTTCCAGTACATCAATTTTCTGCAACCTGAAAAATTTTTGGAGACTGAAAAATTCTGACAGAAAACTGATGTGAAGACAATACGGGTTTTGGAACATTTTATCGATCGGAACAGAAAAACACATTACACAAAGCTAGACTAAGTTAATGGGGAGGCTCTGATACCACTGTAAGTGCACGGCGGCGCCCCGGCCGTCAATCCGACGCCGGAATGCGGAAGCGGTGAAAAACTTTAATTTTCTTGAACTGGCAAACCGCCGCGCACTAACACCCGGATCGAACCATTAATTAGTCCTAGCTATCTACTAGAAAGATGGGTTAGAGATATACCGACGATCCAAGTCCTCCGGTCTTCTCGTCATCGTCCCGATCTCCTGCGGAATGTCCCGTCTCCTCCTCGTCGCCGGAAGTGCACCACATCGCCTACTTTGTTTACGGGCTCCCACCTCAATGCCGAGGCAACTCGGGCACGAAGCCGGCTACTCGACGTGCCCAAGGTTTGCTGTAGAATGTGTAGTAGAGGATTGTGTCTCATTTGGGGTTCATGGAGGTGCCTTTTGGTGGAGGGATGATACAAGGATTATGTGGAGGAACTTGTAGGCTTTTGGAGCATGAAATGAACAAGATTTCCACCCTAAAAAAACTTGGACAGCCCTTCCAAGGGGAAGGCCGGCAATGACATCAAGAGAGGAGAGAATGAGAGTGTGAAGTCAAGGGGGAGTGGTGGAACCATCATCAAAGGGAGTGTCAAGTTATGATGTGAAGAAATGATAGCTAGGAAAGTCCAACACTCAAAACAACCATCAACATATCCAAAGTCAATCCATCATGAGAAAGAGAAGTCAATGATGGTGCTCATCATGAAAACCATCATGATACAAAAATAAGCAAAGAACCCCTCCACAAATGCCTATTTGCAACAATGCAAATAAACCCTCCTCCACCAATCTTCGGCCAATGAACGGAACAAAGGAAATCGGCCGAAACTAAAAGCAAACTGGCAACTCCAAAAAACTGGTCCCGTAATAAATTACAGGAAAACCCCGATACTGTGCATACACACCCGCATCTGTATTTCGACCGAAATACAAATGCAATGAGACAAAATCTACACTGTACTATACTAGGATCCGGCTTAAACCAAAGCCGGCTAGTAACATCTGTTCGATCCTGATCCGTGCAATACCGCACGTATCTGATCGAACCCTGCCATATAACCATACGGCCTATAGTACAGACTGTCCGATCCTGATCCGTGCAATACCGCACGTATCTGATCGGACCTTGCCATATCTCCATACGGCCTCTACAACCTTTCGCCCGAAAGCTGAGTAACTGAATGTGGGGGACTCTAAAGACTCATCAACACCTTGGTTGTGGATTTAACCACTAGCACGTCAGAGGTATAAGCCAATACGTAACGGGCTACCAGGTACTGACTAAAAGGGATGTCTGTGAGCGAGCTCAGCCTGACAACCCTACTGAGCCTGTCAGTGACAATATCCGTGCAGTCCGGTCCGTTCGTCTATGAGTATCGCATGGCGGGCCTAGGGGGTTGGTAAAAGTCAGACCCCTAAAAGCGGTACAAGTCGTGTCGGAGTGTAGCCCAGAACACCCTGAGATACTACTGGAATACCTACCAGTAAATCTCCTTGCCTTGGCCAAGGACTTTGTGTAATGGCTCTCCTAGACACAGCACGACCTCACCCCCAATACCGGGAGAGACGAACCCCTGAAGATACGCTCACTGCCTCCATGTGGCTCGGGACTGTACCCAACTAAAACCTGTTTGCACGACTCCTTTGAGCCGTGGTAGGGTAGTAATCAAAGTACAGTGGGAACTCACACGAGACAAATGACGATCCCCAGGTCGATGAACTAATCCTGCACACATGTCACCAGGGAACTGCCATCTGACGTCTGGTATATGACCAACTAGCATGTTCCCGGCGAGTCCTGTCCGGTGTACTCATAACCCAATGAGCACCTGTATACATCTTAGGTGATCCAACTGACACCAGCGGCTTGTGAGACCGGCCACCGCCCCTCGTCGGGGTCTCGACTGTATACACTAGTCTACTATGGAGAATCGATGCCCTGTCTCGAAACTCTCACGACTAGGGACCTTTTAAGGATATGCTTATAGACCCCCAGCTCCCACTTATATGATCGCCCTCATACTGCTGGTGGTCAAGCAAGAATCCTAGGGGCTCTATCAACGTGTAATAGCGACATGTCAGGTCACTTAAAGCAGTACACGATGATAAAGGTAAACCAGATAGCATACTATCATCTCGAGTAAGACTGTCCTACCGGGATAGGTCCTCCCTCAATCATTACAATCACGTACCTGTGACCTAATAATTGACTCTGAGGGCACTATCTCCAACAGTCCTCGCGAACTAATCGCGGTTTGTTAAATGGTTGCCTTCGGATTTCAAGTTACTAAGATTTGGTCTTTTGCCTGGCGCAGAACTCAAGATTCAATGGCCTCTAACTGCATCAACTGCTCGAAGTGCCACTACAATGGACGCTCCACCTCCCCCGGAGGTGTGGCATATGGGCCCCAAGCGGCTTCCTTCCTCACTCTGCCAGTAGACTAGGTGACCCGAGCCACCACTGGCCTGTTCTTCGGGACCATGATCCCACCTACAAGCTTTCCTACGCCAATACCTGCACCAGAAGTGAACAAAAAGTCGGTCTTCGACCGGCTCACTGCTACGGCGGCCCCCGTCAACGGGTCGCCAACTACCAAACCAACAGCCTCTGTTTTCACCAGGCAAAATCAGAACTCTAAACTGGCTGTCCCAAGGAAAGCAATAACTGCTGCTCCAGAAATCGTCAAGGCGGCTTCCCCTGTCAGAGAGTCAGTCTTTTCAAGACTGGCGACTCATACTCCTGCCCCTGCTCGAGGATCCGTCTTCGACGGGTTGAATATCATCCCTGAAAAGACAACTTCAGTCTTTAAGAGGTTAACACCAGCGGCGCCTCATTCAGACAGGGGGCAAAAAGAAGATGTCTCAATCTCCGGGCCAGTCCCAACGGCTCGTCAGGCTCGACGTCGCCATTGGCAACGAGTGAGGAAGGCAGGGGGTAACTCTCCCTCAGGGCTAACTCCACTGGCTCCAGTGGTGGAAGTCAACGCTGCTGTTCCAACTGGGAACAGCTTTAAACTGCTGAGGAGGGTATGGAAGAACTCTCCAACCGCTACACTGAAGAGATCTCCTCCACCTGCGGAGAGAGTTCCAGAAACGAAGCAAGAACAGCCCCATCAACGGTTGTCCTCAAGAATTTACAAAGTTTGGAGGAGAGTTCAAGACTCCGTGATCGACCTGGATCACTCCCGTCAACGAAAGAAGACGAAGGTGCAAAAAGAAAAAGACCGTCCTATTGAACAGCAAGGGACAACGATCGCTAGGGTGCCCACTACAACGGCCCCTTCAACTTCAACGGCCCACAAGAGAAGGAGGCCAGAGAAAACTCCCGCGTCAACGGCAAAAGTTAAAAATGGTGAACCTAAACGCCCCAAGTCAGGGGGCATAACAATTCATACGGTTTATATGGCATCAGGAAAAGAAGATAGCCGCATATCTACAGGTCATCGACCGCTCACCCGATCAGTGACCAAGGCACAGGAGCAACAGCAAAAGCTCCAAGAAATGATGAATGCTATGGCTGCACTTACCGGGCCAAAAGAGAACCCCGAAGCGTCCTCAGATGAACGCCAAGAAGAAGAAACCGACGCCGAATTCCTTCGTCGGATATTGGAGAAGAAGGATAAAGAGGCTGCCGAACAAGCAGCCAACATACAGCGTATGGGCCTCCTCTTCCAAGACATGATAGGGATGATGATACAACAAGATCCTCCGGCCGAAGAGCCCCCGATCGTCCTTGGAGACGATAGGGGAGAGACATCAAATCCTCCACCAGCTCTGTCGACGGCTAAAGAAGATACAATCTCCAAAGCTGATTTGGATGAGTACATCGCCCAACAAATCCGGGTTCATCAGGCGACTGAAGCAGCCGGTCAGGTCGTAAAAACGGGGCGGCCGTATCCGGGCTGGTACGATCAGATTAAGTACCCGCCAGGTTATACGGTACCAAAGTTCCATGTCTACAAAGGGACGGGCAATCCTCATCAGCATGTTGCCCAGTTCAGGGCACTTTGCGGCAACACCGGCGGTAATGATAAGCTGTTGCTTCGCCAGTTTGTTGGAAGTTTATCAGACACGGCGTTCGAGTGGTACTCTGAACTCCCGAACGACTCTATTAAAACCTTCGCGGGGATGGAGCTGCTGTTTACTCAACGTTTTGCAAGTGGCAGTGAACGTACCCCGATGACAGCACTGATTAACGCCAGGGTAAAGCCAGGCGAGACATGGGTTCAGTACGCTATACGATGGCGGAATTTATGGTCGAAGTGCGAGCAGCGCATTGAAGAAGCTCCCGCAGTGGGTATGTTTATGGGAACCCTTGATCCGCAAGCAACCATCTCGCAATTTATGATGTTTTTCAAGCCAACTACCTTCCAGGCCTTGATTGACAAGCTAGCGCAGATGGATCAAATGGGCCATAAACCCCCTCTTCCAAGGCCAGACTCCCGAAATGACAAAGGGAAGGGAAAAGCAATCGTCGTCGCTAATGCTCAACAACAACCGAGCGACTCGAAGCCGGTTACTCGTCAAAATAATATGCGCCCGTACGTACCCCTTGAGGATAGGATGGGACGTCCTTATTCCTTTCCCCGTGATAAAACGAGGAGGTTATTCGAGCTGGCGTTGCGCAACAGGCTCATAAATCTGCCGGATCCAAAACGTCCGTTGCAACCAAGTGACGTCAACGACCCTAACTACTGTCCTTATCATCGAGTACTAGGCCATCCGATCGAAGACTGCTACGTTTTCAAAAATTGGCTTGAAAACCAATACCGACAGGGCAAGTTCGCGTTATCTGATAAATGGAAGGTGAATCCCCCGCAGCCCCACACCTCTAAAGGGACGAATACGCCGGGGGCAACATGCTCCGTCATTGAAGAAGCTCCTTGGGAGGTTGTATTATCAACCAAGACAAAGAGGATGCTAAACGATCTTCAGACATGTCTAGCGATCAAGTGGAAGAACCCGTTGGAACCGCAGGTCATTGACGGGATGTTGAAGCCACGTCCAACTCTAAAGACCGATGATGGTGGTTCAAGCACTTGCAGCCAACCGTCAAATTCTTCGAAAAAAAAGAAGAAGAAATCTAAGAAGCCCGTGAAGCCTGGGGACCAGCGCACGGACTTACAAAAGCAAATTGACGCTCTGGATGAATACAACCAAAAGGCACGGACTCCCATTACGCTCCAAGAGTTCCTCAATCACGTCTTTCAAGAAGAAGATGAGGGAGAAAGTTCATCGGATGAATCCGAGGAATATGTGGCGAACTGTCATATGATTTCCCATTCGATCACGAACGATGAGGAAACTCCTTGTACCGAAGCGCTGGGGGCAGATCTTGAACCAAAATTTCCGGAACTATCAATTGAAATGATTGACGCATTCCTTAACGAAGCTCGACTGAAAAGTAAAGCTGATCGAGAACGCGAGACGGCTATATTCGAAAGGGCCAAGCGCCAGCGACTTGATGAAAGAGCTGAGATGATCCCGCTGGAGCAAAATGCCTCCACCGCTGACAAAAGCCAATTCAAGATGAGGAAAAAGTTTGCTAAGGCCATATCAATGGGCATGAAGCTACCATCCTCTAAAGGAAACATCGCCGGTGAAGTGGAAACGCACCCCTCCTATTGCTTATATCATCAAAAGATTTTGCACCCCACTCAAGAGTGCAAAGCTTTCGATAGATGGTGGCAAGGATATGTTGCTCATCGACAACGCTTTAAGTGGGAAAAGCGTAAAACTCGTCGAGAGCAAAGAAATACGACCGAAGGAATTAAAAGAACTACCGGCAATTGTCGCGTGGTTAACAATGGCGGGTCACAAGTGCCTACATTCGGGAGCGATTCTGATGAACAACCGGAACTTGCCCCTCTCTTTAAAGAATCCACTTCGGGAAAAGAAGAAGAGCCGAAGGTCTGCGAAAATATCCGGCTGCGGAATCGGACGCTGCCTGAAAAGAATCTCGGACCCTCAAACAGAAAAGATAAAGGGAAAGAAAAGGTCTCTGAAGATATCGTCTTAGATGACCAAGTTCTGGAAGAGCTAAACGCCAACAACCCGCCGAAGAAGAATAAGGTGGATTACAACGTCTTAGCACATCTGAGAAACCTGCCCTCACAGCTCAGCATTCTTGACGCCCTTTTGCTATCAAAGGAGGCGAGAGATTCATTGATTAAGGCACTCCAAGACCCAGAACAATTCCAAGCATGCCTGGCCGAGGAAAAGATGAAGGATGAATTGGAGGAAGTGCACACGGCCGATGTGACTTTTAGCGATGAAGACCTTCTACTTGGGACGTGCGAACACAATTGCCCTCTCTATGTCTCAGGATACTGCCATGATATAAAGATAGGCAAAATCTTGATCGATAACGGATCCTTTGTTAATCTCCTCAATGTGCGGGTGTTAAAAGAAATCTACATGAGCGTCCAGCACCTTGCTCGTGACAAGATCACCATCTCCGGGTTTGACTCCCAGTCGTCAAAGACTCTTGGATCTGTGATACTGATGCTACGCTTCGGGCTACTCATCACGGATATTAAGTTCCACGTCATAGACGCCAAGACATGCTACAACGCTTTGCTCGGCCGACCATGGTTACACGAATACAACATCATCCCTTCTACACAACATCAGTGTATGAAGTATTTTAAGGATGGTTTCGAGTATACCATGACGGGAGAACTGAACCCGTTCTCTATGAACGAGGTCCGCAAATACGAAGATGCCAAATACTTCTTGCCAGATTTTGAAGACACGGAGAAGTGTCACAAGCCGGAGAATAAAGCTAACGCCACCATCCCTGTCTTCGGCAGTGATACCGAGGAGGAAGAGAAGATAGTGTATTCGGGTCTTCCCCAACACAACACGCCGGGACCATCGGCTCCTACATTGATCTTTGGCAGCGACTCGGAAGATGAAGTCCATGCTGTATTCTCTGCTCGACCTTCAATACGAACGTTCGCTGATGAAGAGCAAAGTCTGCAAGTCGCCATGGTGCCGCTTAAACACCTTAAAGAACTGGATGCACTTAATATTTACAACGTAGAAGAGCTACAAACATTCTACATCCCTCCCAGGCGAGAGAGCGAGAAAGCAATTCTGTTCTACCGCTCTGAAGAAACCAAGGTGGAAAAAGAAATTTGGCATGGTGCGGATTCTACGCTCGACAGGCTTCAGCCCATCCGTCTCCCCAGATATTATACAGAGGGTTTGAAAAAGCTGCTGAAACGCCAGGGGATATCCTTCAAGCAAACCGTTCGAAAAGCCAAGTTCTATGACAAAGTCTGGAACGTTCCCAGGACTCAACGCAAACTGCCTAATGGGAGAATGGAGACAAAAGGACTTGGATACATCCGGTCAAAGAAACGAGAGTTACTACCCGGCTGTTACGTCGTGTATGACCTTGATGAAGAAGCGGATGCTCAATGGGAGGACGCTAATCCTAAGCCAGTGAAAGTTCCAGATGCAAAGGAGCCCAGTCCGTCGTTCGAGGAACAAATAGACAAACTTATAAAGAAAGCTGGTCAAAAAGTCTGAGATGATCACAACCGTGAGACGGCCATCTACGAGAAAGCCAAGACGCAACGCCTTCTCCAACAAGTCGTGAAAGATGAAAAGGCTGCTCCCTGTCAATCTGTTATAAAGAAGGCTTGGCGCAAAAGCAGAAATAAGTCGAAAGGCCAAAAAGGCGCTCAACAACAACAAAGCAGGGCTAAAAAGCCACACAAACAGGAGCCGAGCGTTATTGATCTATCCCTTATAAAGAAAATGGGTCGAGCGTACTCGTTTCCTTGGGACAAGACGAAGAAGATACTTGACCTCGCTCTAAAACATCATATGCTTACACTGCCGGAGTCTAAGCACCCCGAACAAGCAGGCGAAGTCTCTGACCCAAACTATTGCTCTTACCATCGAGTAATAGGGCATCCTCTTGAAGATTGCTTCACCTTCAAGAATTGGGTCGAAGATCAGTATCAGCTTGGCAAATTCACTCTGTCTGACAACTGGAGGGTAGCGCCGCCACAGAAGCACGAGCCCAAGGCCACGAAAGAAGAACCGGTTCCATATTGGGATTGGAAGCGAATTCGCACCTGTCACATGATTATGATATCAAAAGGAGAGCCCGGGAACATAGATGAGCTCCCTTGGTGCTTCGAAAACAGCAGCGACGAGATAATCTCAGAATTCCCACCCGCGCCAAAAGAGCTGGAAGATGGAATCCATACCACTGCAGATAACCTCAAGAAAATTGAGTTGGGGACGGCAAACGATCCACGACCGACATTCATCAGCGAGTTACTATCTGAAGAAAGGGTAGCTGCGTTAAAGGACGTGCTTCTACAGCATAGAGATTGCTTCGCGTGGAACTATTCCGAAATGCCGGGACTAGATCCAGAAATTGCTATACACAGATTGGCGATATCCCCGGACATCAAGCCAGTTAAACAGGCGCTGAGAAGAATGCGGCTCGAGCTTGAAATGAGTATCAATGCTGAAGTCAAAAAGCTGATCGACTCTGGCTTCATCCAGGAAGTTCAATACCCTGAATGGATCGCCAACATCGTCCCGGTGATGAAGAAAAATGGGACAATGCGCATATGCGTGGACTTCCGGGATCTCAATAAAGCCTGCCCGAAGGACGATTTCCCAGTGCCAGTCACCGAACTGATGATAGACAATACGTCCACTCATGAGGTTTTCTCCTTCATGGACGGCTCATCGGGGTATAACCAGATAAAGATGCATCCCGAAGATCAGAAGCACACCGCTTTCCGGACTCCTTTGGGAATATTCTGCTACAAGGTGATGCCCTTCGGTCTAAAGAACGCCGGTGCCACCTATCAGAGGGCCATGACGAAGATCTTCGATGATCTCATACACGAAATCGTCAAATGCTATATCGACGATCTCGTGGTTAAAAGCAAATCATACGAGGAACATCTCGAGCATCTGAAGACCGTATTTCAACGCCTTCGACAATACAACTTGAAAATGAACCCGCTCAAGTGTGCATTCGGAGTTTCCTCAGGCAAATTCCTGGGATTCATTGTTCGACACCGAGGTATTGAAATAGATCCGTCAAAGATCAAAGCGATCATGGAAATGCCTCCGCCGAGAACTCTCAAACAGTTGCGATCTCTCCAAGGGAAGCTCGCATACATACGGCGATTTATAGCCAATCTTTCAGGCAAGTGCCGTCCCTACAGCCACCTGATGAAGAAGGGGACCCCGTTCGTCTGGGACCAAAAATGCCAAAGCGCACTAGACGAGATCAAGCAATACCTGCAGAACCCGCCGGTGTTGGCTGCTCCGGTCAAAGGAAAGCCCCTTATTCTTTACAAAACCGCCCTCGAAGGTTCCTTAGGCGCATTATGGGCGCAAGAGAACGACCAAGGGAAGAAAAAGGCACTCTACTACTTAAGTCGAGTTCTGCTGGGGGCAGAAAGCAACTACTTCCCCATTGAAAAACATTACCTGGCGTTGATCTTCGCGATAACAAAGCTCAGGCACTATGCGTTGGCGCACGAGTTCCGTCTTATTTCAAAGGTGGACCCCCTTAAATACTTGATGTCAAAGGCCATATTGACGGGCCGACTCGCTAAGTGGGCCCTACTCTTGATGGAGTTTTCGATAATGTATCAACCTCTCAAGGCAGTGAAAGGCCAGGCCATCACCGACTTCCTCGCTGAGCATCCAATACCCGCCGATTCTCCTCTGAATTGCGATCTTCCAGATGAACATGCGTTTGATGCGATCGACGGTGATAATACCCGATGGGAACTTTATTTCGATGGAGCATCTTCCATAAAAAAGCGCAAAGTACCCCTATAATCAAATCGGGGGTGGGCCTCATCTTCATGACTCCATAAGGAGGGATAATGCGCTTCGCTTTCTCCTTAACAGAGCCGAGAACAAACAATGAAGCCGAATAGGAAGCTCTGATAGCAGGCCTCGAGATCGCCATCGACATGGGAATTGAAAATCTCCTCATATACGGGGATTCTCAACTGGTCGTTAGTCAAGTAAACGGCGACTACCAAACGTGCAAGCCGGAGTTGGTGAAGTACGGCGAAAAGGTGCAACAACTGTTGACCCAAATTCCTTCCTACACTTTGGAAAACATACCGCGCGCGGAAAACAGCAAAGCAGACGCATTGGCCAAACTTGCTAAAGAACTGGCTGACGAGAATCTCGATGACGTTAGAATCATGGTACAAAACCGTCAAGTGCTTGCCCCAGCAGAAATATCTCCGGAATCATCCGAAGAGAAGGGAGCGACTGAACAGACGACCCTGCAAGTAAAAGATTGGGAAAATAGCGAGGATTGGAGGGAAGTCTTCATAGACTACTTTAAGTCCCACCGAATGCCTGAAGAAGCGTCCGCAAGACACCAGTTCATGAAACGAGCTTTGTCTTTCGCCTTCGTCAATGATACTCTGTACAAGAGGTCATTTGATTCTTTGTGGCTGAGATGCTTAGGACCTGACGAAGCGAAAAGGGTCGTCCAGGAAGTTCATGACGGACTCTGCGGTTCTCACCAAGCAGGCCCAAAGATGAAGATGAAGATCAAACGGATGGACTACTATTGGCCCACGATGATCCAGGACTGCCTCGAATATGCGAAGCAATGCCACTCATGCCAAATTCATGGGGACTTCATCCATCAGCATCCGAATCCACTACATCCAACGGTGGCTAGCTGGCCATTCGAAATGTGGGGGACTGATATAGTCGGCCCCATCGAACCAGCATCGTCTAGGGGACATCGTTTCATCCTAGCAACGACTGACTACTTCTCTAAATGGGCAGAAGCAGTACCGTTAAGAGAAGTGAAGACGGAAAATATCCTCCACTTCTTCAAGACGCATGTCATATATCGGTTTGGAATGCCAAGGCGAATCATCTTCGATAACGGGCCAGCTTACAGAAGCCACAAGATCAGTCGCTTTGCACAGCAGCACAATATAGACTGGAGATATTCCTCGGTTTATAATCCGCGAGCCAACGGTCTAGCTGAGGCCTTCAACAAGACCTTGACGAAGATCATGAAGAAAACGGTGTCACGAAATAAGAAAGACTGGCATGAAAGACTGCAAGAGGCTCTTTGGGCGTACCGAACTACGTTCAAGACGGCCACAAACACAACGCCGTACGTGTTAGTATTCGGTACAGAAGCAGTACTCCCTCTCGAGATAGAATTACCCTCTCTACGAGTGGCAGTCCACTACGAGCTGACGGACGAATAAAATGCTAACCTTCGACTTGAAGAGCTTGATGCCCTTGAAGAAACACGGCTCATAGCGCAACAAAATCTGGAAGCTTATAAAGCAAAGATGACGCGCTCATATGAAAGATTGACCCGACCGACGACATTCCGCCAAGGCGAACTCGTGCTAGTGGTCAAAAGTCCTATGATCCCCAATCGCGCCAAGCGGGGAAAATTTGAGCCAAACTATGAAGGCCCGTACATCATAGATAAGGTCTACCAGGGTGGGGCCTATCTACTCATGGACATGCACGGTGAAAGGCCTTTCAGGCCTATAAACGGTCGCTTCCTAAAGAAATACTATGCTTAATGAGCAACAGCCTAGGTCAATTGTAGATGACGACGACTATGTCCGCTCGCTATCTTCCTAAGCTCAGACTCTATCAGCAGTAACCAGCCTTCTCAAAGTCGGACCGAAATGTCCTTAAACTAATAGCGGACCGAAACGTCCTTAAACTACTACCGCAGCATCTTTTAGGCTGACAAGATATAAAAAAAACATATAAAAATAAAATAAAATAGAAACGCTATGTCCATAAGCAAAAAGGGCACGGATGAAAACCTGAAAGGGCTCCGTGAGTAAAAACAGCAGGGCTACCGGCGAGTGTTCGTGAAAACCCGAAAGGGCGCGACCTCGTAAAAAAAAAGAGATAAAAAGAAAATAAAAAGAATAATAAAAAAAACGGTACGTCCATGAGCAAAATGGGCACGGATGAAAACCCGAAAGGGCTCCGTGAGTAAAAATAGCAGGACTACCGGCGAGTGTTTGTGAAAACCCGAAAGGGCGCAACCTCGTCAAAAGACACTTACAGGGTCCCCTCGACCTTGTAAGGAGAAACCACCCGCATGAGATCCTTACGACTCACAAGGGAGCAGCACACTTAGGGATCCCCACGATTCCTAAGGAGAAAATACACTTACGAGATTCTCACGATTCGTAAGGAGAACTCTCTTATAGGACCCTCACGGCTCATAAGAGTTGAAAGTCTTAAGTTACAGAGACCTAAACATGTGATTAAGAAACCCCCACAACTTCCGATATTGCCCTACAAGTGGCTCAATACTGACCCTTGTATACAATCCACGGGCGCGAATAAACATTTCCCTAACCAAGTCCCGTCCGTGACTGGGGATATGTTCACATGACCCTTGTAGGTCCTCTCGACTTACAAGGAGAAAACCCTACTGTGGGATCCTTACGACTTACAGAGGAAACAAACACTTAGGAATCCTCACGATTCCTAAGAAGAAGATACACCTACAAGATCCTCACGACTTGCAGGGAGAAATAACTTCGTGAAACCCTTACGGCTCATGAAGTCAAAAGCCTTAGCCAACAGGACCCTAACCCTGGTCGCTAAGACACCTTTGTTCGACATCGACAGAGGCAGAAGATGATTCGCTCCTGGTAATATCCCAGTTGTAGCGGTGCTGATGCCGAAATCGGTTTACAGCGAAAAGCCAATAGGCCGCACATGCATACGAAATAGCCGAAATAATAGGGCAACTTGCAATAAAAAGCAGCAAGTAAAAATGTATGCATGCAAAATAGCCGAAATGATTGGGCAACTCGCAATAAAAAGTAGCGAGTAAAAATAAAATAAATAGCCGAAATGATTGGGCACCGCGAAAAATAGCCGAAATGATTGGGCAATCGTGACCTTCGCGATATAAAAGCTGAAATGATAGAGCAACGCGGAGATAAAACAAAAAAATGATGATAAATCTTTGTCCCTATAGTTAAGATCACATCGATCCCTGTATACAATCCAAGGGCGTAAACAAAGAGGGAACCATACTTTCCCAACAGGCTCCGCCAGAAGACGAAGCCAAATCTCGACGGTTCAGTCCAACTCCGAAGAAACCAGTGTCTTCAGCAAACACCTCGACTCACGGATACAAACACTCCTTGACGAGAGCCTCCCGATCTGCGTCGACTCGCAAAGCAACCAATGCCTCCGTGGGAAATTCTCGACTCGTTTCAAACCCCAAGGAAACAAATAATCCTTGGCGCTAGGGAAACAAATAATCCTTAGCAAATTCCTCGACTCACGGATACAAACACTCCTTGATGAGAGCCCCCTGATCCGCATCGACTCGCAGAGCAACCAGTGCCTCCGTGGAAAATTCTCGACTCGTTTCAAACCCCAAGGAAACAAATAATCCTTGGCGCTAGGGAAACAAATAATCCTTAGCAAACTCCTCGACTCACGGATACAAACACTCCTTGACGAGAGCCTCCTGATCCGCGTCGACTCGCAGAGCCACCAGTGCCTCCGTGGGAAATCCTCGACTCGTTTCAAACCCCAAGGAAACAAATAATCCTTGGCGCTTGGGAAACAAATAATCCCTAGCAAACTCCTCGACTCACGGATACAAACACTCCTTGACGAGAGCCACCTGATCCGCGTCGACTCGCAGAGCCACCAGTGCCTCCGTGGGAAATCCTCGACTCGTTTCAAACCCCAAGGAAACAAATAATCCTTGGCGCTTGGGAAACAAATAATCCCTAGCAAACTCCTCGACTCACGAATACAAACACTCCTTGACGAGAGCCTCCTGATCCGCGTCGACTCGCAGAGCCACCAGTGCCTCCGTGGGAAATTCTCGACTCGTTTCACACCCCAAGGAAACAAATAATCCTTGGCGCTTGGGAAACAAATAATCCCTAGCAAACTCCTCGACTCACGGATACAAACACTCCTTGACGAGAGCCTCCTGATCCGCGTCGACTCGCAGAGCCACCAGTGCCTCCGTGGGAAATCCTCGACTCGTTTCAAACCCTAAGGAAACAAATAATCCTTGGTGCTTGGGAAACAAATAATCCCTAGCAAACTCCTCGACTCACGGATACAAACACTCCATGACGAGAGCCTCCTGATCCGCGTCGACTCGCAGAGCCACCAGTGCCTCCGTAGGAAATCCTCGACTCGTTTCAAACCCCAAGGAAACAAATAATCCTTGGTGCTTGGGAAACAAATAATCCCTAGCAAACTCCTCGACTCACGGATACAAACACTCCTTGACGAGAGCCTCCTGATCCGCGTCGACTCGCAGAGCCACCAGTGCCTCCGTGGGAAATTCTTGACTCGTTTCAAACCCCAAGGAAACAAATAATCCTTGGCGCTTGGGAAACAAATAATCCCTAGCAAACTCCTCGACTCACGGATACAAACACTCCTTGACGAGAACCTCCTGATCCGCGTCGACTCGCAGAGCCACCAGTGCCTCCGTGGGAAATCCTCGACTCGTTTCAAACCCCAAGGAAACAAATAATCCTTGGCGCTTGGGAAACAAATAATCCCTAGCAAACTCCTCGACTCACGGATACAAACACTCCTTGACGAGAGCCTCCTGATTCGCGCCGGCTCGCAGAGAAACTAGTGTCTCCGCGTGAAATTCCCGATTCGTCTCAACATGCAAATGAAACCTCAGGCAGCAGGGACTAAAAAACTTGCTTCCTGAACAATGGGACCCTGCAAGTCAATCCAAAATGGTCTCTTGCATACTATTCACGGGTCTCACTCTCCAAAGTCGAATTTCGACGAGGAGGGAAACAACCGCTTGTGGGTCCTCTCGACTCGTAAGAGGGAAAAATTCTCTTATAGGATCCTTACGACTTATAAGAGAAAACCACACTTAGGAATCCTCACGATTCCTAAGGAGAAAACCCACCTACGAGATCCTCTCGATCCGTAGGGACAAAAGTCTCTATGAGACCCTCACGGCTTATAGAGTTGAAAAGTCTTAGGCAGCAGATCCGAACCTACGGCCTAAGCCATCGCTATTCCTTAAGAAAGTCAGGATACTCGTTCTAATCCTCCATTAACCATGTTTGCTAAGGTGATATGCTGATAATAAAAGAAAGAAAAGACGGAGAAAATGACACATTACAAAAAAGGTGTATCTTTTATTCATAAACTTGATTGGATACAGGATACATTATGTCAAAGGAAAAAATATACATATATACATTCTTTTACCTACGAGTACAAATGATACAAAGATAGATAGCTACTGAGGAGGAAGTGTCTTCAGTAAATTCACAAGATGCTCTCGCACTTCCTTCAGCGCTTTCTCCTGAGTGACAGCCGCAGCCACTTCCGCCTCCATCTGGGCCCGCTGCTGCAAGAAGGATGAAAGTTGCTCCTCCGCCGCCTTCTGGACTACTTCCTGGTTGGGTGCATCTCGCTCGACAACGTCAAGTTGTTGCCTCAATGATAACCCTTCGGAAAGACATTGCAGAAGGCCCTCAAAGACAATCTTCAGCCGTACGGCGTTGGCCTCCACCCGAGCATGCAGTTGGGCAGACTTGCTCGAAATCTCACCACGCTCCTTACGCCTTGAAATGACTTCTTGTTCGAGATGGTGGAAGTAAGGAGCGCTCTGCTTAATCCACGCTGTTCTTTGATTACTGGCAGCCAAGGTCTCGGGAGCGGGGTGCAGCGACTCCAACTGATATAGGCGACCCTCGATCTCCCTACAATGGTTAACCCAGGATGCGATGATGCCCTCATCATGAAAGTTCACGAGTATTGCTAGCATCGGGTTAACCACCATAGCGAAGTCTGCAGCAGACGTAGGAGTTTCAACGTCGAGTTCCTCGACGTAGTCACTCAACATGCGCAGACTATTCGCGGCGCCTTTTGAAGACAGACTCCTCAGATAAGGACCCGCCGGCATTGTAATACGAAGCTCGAAGGGCGCCGAAGCCGGAACGACAGCTGAAAAGAAACAGGATGCGATCAGATAACAGTACAGAAAATAAAGAGAGGGAAGTTACCAATGTGATGGTCGCTGTACCAGTTAAGACAGGTGGCAAGGTCGGAAGGGCCGGTGGCGCAGCGGATCCTTTATCCCCTCCTTCAATCTGTAGCACTGCAGTTGAGATGAGAAAAAGAGGATTAGAGGTAATTCCATCAATAAAAAAAAGATGATGTCAATGGAAATCATACTCACCAACGCCACCAGAGGGAGAAGCGAGTTCAGATGGGAAGGAAAAGTGTGGAAGCAACACCTGATAAAGATGGTCAAAAAGTACTCCTGAAAAGACACAACAACACGACTTCAGTACATAAACTATACATCTGAAAGATAAGACTAATAAGTTGCGAATCCATACCTTCCAACATCTTAGATGGTATGAGAGAGGGTTGAGAGGTGACTACCGCCAAGGCAGTCGTTGAAGGCGCTCCCTCAAGCAGTGGGGCATCGGCGCTGGCTGCACCTGCGTTACAAGAAAGGTGAACTTGTCAGAAAGGATTGTAAAGTAAAGAAAAACAGCAACTTGGGGTTTACGTGAGGAGCTCCCGGCTGAAACGGAGACGACTCCCTCCTCTATCGACATGAGGCCACCGCCCGTGGCCTCATCACCCGACTCGATGGGAACTGTCGTCGTGCTCGCGCGGCCAGGAGACGGCGGTAGATCGTAGACGGGGAGGGCAATGATCGGAGCATTACCAGACTCTTTGGAGAGAGCAGCTGACTCCTTCTCGAGAGCCGTGCTCATTTCACCCGCTACTTCTTCGAGCTCTGCCGTCTCCATCGGCTCATCCACCGTCACCACGAGATCGCCGGCCTCAAGCGCCTCGTCCGCCACCACCCTCGGTTCAGTTGTAACGATCATTTCATCTGCCGCCACTTCAAACTAGGCATCAATGACCCTCTCAGCTGCAGACCCCTCAACCTCCATCTCGGGCCTTGAAGCCTCGGCGACGTTGCCCGCCGTCGGCTCAGGCTTGGTAAGAGCTGCCGCCTCTGTCTCCTTGGGATCAACGGTTTCCGCCTCCCCCTCGGTCGGACTCGGCCATACAAAATAGAATATATAAGAACTGAAAGCTTTATGAGTCTAGTAACGAAATTCTTAAGGAAATATATTACCTGAGGTAGACTTGTCGTTAGCCTCTCTATTGGCGCGGATCGCCTGTCTATGAGCTGTAGACAGAGCGACCGGGGCCTCTTCGAATGGAGTTTCAGCACGAGGGGCGGTGCTGGGGCCCGCTCCCATAGCCAAGGCAGCCCTGCGTACCTTTGCTTCGCGCCTCGATCGCTTCCGTTCCTCCCGAGCTGTCGCGATGGACCTCTGTGACGCTTCCTTCAAGGCGTTGTCATCCTCGTTCAAAGATGCCTCCAGAGCCTTTAAGGCATCTCTCATCGGCTCTTCAAGACGAACTTCCTGCGGTAGCCCAGAGGAAGCGGGAACATCGGCGGCTGGCAGAACATTTGTGTCGCTTGGTGGGAACGGCATTGAGGTTTCTGCAATAAAAAGGGAGAGGTTAGATCGACCATAACACGAGGGAGATGGAGACTTGATGAATTAAAACTTACTAAGGCCCATAGACGCTCTAAGACGTTCCTCCTCTTGGAAAGTCTTCAAAGAAGCGGCGATGGCTTCTTCATCAGTGATGCCTGTTGAAAGAAAGGAAAGAAAAGCGTTAATCAAGGGCGATAAGGAAGATATGTTGTAATAAGGAAAATGTGACTAGTAACTACCTGATTGCGCAAGCTTAGCTAGCCATGCATCGCGCCTCGCTAACCACGCTGAAGCTTCGAGAGCAGCCTCCAAGTCTGTATCGTCCGGCGGCGGCATCACTAATCCTTCGTTAGTCCCGTATTCGATCAGGCCCTCGGCATAGGGAGCATGGGGTTCCTGACCGAACACGACATCCGCAGCGAAGAGCGACTTTTTTTTCTTTTGCCCTCCGACCCTAGGCTCACGTGGGATCGACTTCCGCTTAGCAGCCACTTTGGGACGACGGGTTCTGATGTCCGCACCCACGCCAGACTCCGGCGAGGATACAACCACTGTCTCCACTGGAGCACAGGGTACGGGAAATGCATCTGTGACGTCAGGGAGTGACAAGCCACGTGGAGGACTTTGCGCACGCGGTGGCCCGGTTCTAACCTCTTTTAGAGGAGCGACTACTGGAGTCCTAGGGACCAAAGGAGCGTTGCGATCGGTACCTGGAGGCACACCCTTACGATCGACCAACAGTCGCCTTTCCTCCTTTATAACTGCTCCTGTTGCATGATTGTACCAGTCTTTGTACACATTGAGAAGTCTCAGAACGTAAGCCGGCGCATTGATAAAAAAATGAGAGCTCGTATTCAGGCGCATGAAATGGTGTAGTGCGTTCTCCATCCGTTCTTCAGTGGCAGTGGGTTCCAGCAAGAAGGCTTCCAAGGGGACCCCTTGATCGTAGCCCAGTTGTTGAGCAAAACGATGCGGGTTATACCTCATAAAAATTGCCACACCATTCTGCCTAAAAACTAAGAAACCCGGTCTAATGGAATATAAGTGAAGGGTCTCCCGAGCCGTTAAAACTGAGGCTCCATCCTTAAAGACATCTTGTAATGGCCGCGTCACAGTGGTAGACACCTTTCCAATGGTCAATACCTTATCGATAAAGGACATCCCGGCTCCAACGGTATGAGGGCGAAGGAGTAAGCCCCTGGCGTTCCGCGGTGATGGGGTTACAATTGATGCGCCGATCAGCTGTATAATGCGAGGAAAACCGCACTTGTCAAAGAACGAGGGCCTTTTATGCATGCCGAAGACACCCGCTGTGTGTAGCTCGAGCCACGATGCAAAGTAATGCATCGGGAAGACCACATGCAGTACCCCGGGCTCATTAGCATCCGCTGCTCGACTGAGGCCATGGTATAAGTGCGCCAAGCCAGCGATCCCAACAGCTACCTTTACCCCGATGACCATCCGGTGGGCTGGGTAAAAGACAGAGGGCCGCATCCGATGAGAGTGCATTGGGATAGCGAACCAACTCAACCATAGCCCGAGAAATCCTAAGAAAAAGGCCTCCTCATCCATTCCAGGGGCCGCAACTTCTGCAAGAGACATGGTCGGAAAGTTAGGAAGAAAAAAATCCTTTTGGCCTACTTCATTCGCCGGCAGGTTATCCAAACCTAAACCGAAAGGGTCCTCAAGGGTGGAAAACTTGGCAGTGTCTGCAGAGAGGACGTTTGGGTGAAGAAACCGAGCAATGAAATCCTCAAAGTTAACTCCCCGACTCCCAAGTTCGACGAAGAGGGACTCATATATGTTCAACACTTTAATCAAGCTTGGGAACTGGTGCTGAACAGCATTCTCTGGCGTGACCCCCCTTACCATCGGCTTAGCACCAAAGACGTACACATCTGTCGGAAGCAACTCCTCATAATGTTCCCCCATCACTGGTAAACCGGATACCTCCGCAAACTCCTCCAAGGAGATTGACACTTCCCGATCCATGGCAAGGAAAGTGTGGGTAGGAATATTCTATTGCTCCAAGAAAGCTTTGAACCACCAGGTGGGGAGCATGGGATACTGAAAGAGAGAGACGTAGACCGCGGTGTACAGTCCTAATCTTATCAACTGCGACTTCTTCGTCGACAGGATGTACCGGGCCCATGGCAGATAGCCAATCGGGTGGCGGGGGATCAGACCAAGGTTATACGATTGCCCCCAAGGTCGTGCTTCACCTTGACAGATACGGCGTCCTAGGATGTCCAAAACCATAGGACGCTGAACCGGTATCGCATCTATGGCGGGATGTAGAAAGCCCTAAAATGTCCAATCCACCAACTCCACGGCATACTGCACCGAGGGTGGGGTAGCATAATGAATCGCCGTGATGGGCTCAGACGGCACTGCGCATGTGAAGCTACGTCGACCCATAATGATCTGGTTATACCAGGACCCCCAAAGGTGAAGATTCTTGTACTCCGGGTCGTATTCTCTAATCATGGTCAGGACTTCACGGTCCGAGGGCGCCTCAGGAAATCCCTCCTCCGAGCGGACGAACGGGAATGAAGTGTCTAGAGACATGATCGCTGCGAAAAGAACAATTTAGCCGTTAGTGTTGTAATTCTAACGTTTGGCATCTAAAAAAAATGCATTAATTAAATTAAAATTAATTAGTTACACCACACAGCAGTGCAGTGAGTAGGAGACCAAAGAGGGACCCACAAAATCTGGATGACAGTACGTCAGTTAATAGGACAACCTCATCATTGGATGAGATTGTCAGTTGGTCCCCAGGAAAACATTCTCATTAATAAAGAATCCCTAGAGACAAGGAGAAAATCTCCTCTTTCAGAGCAAAGCTCTGTCACAGAGTGACACTTGTCAAACTCTGATCCCAGGAAAATAAGATTCCTTAAAAGAGCATGGCTCTGTGGTAATGATGGAAAAAGTCCATCAGAAAATTTTTGGAATCTTGAAAGATTCATGAAAAATTTATTAAAAAAAAGACTCTTCATTTTTCAAATCTAAAAGAGCTGTTTTTTTTAGATCTATGAGCAAAGCTCTGTTCATGGGTTAAAACCCATGAACAAGATCCCTGTAGATCTATAAATTTTGAGAGCAAAGCTCTGTTTATGAAACCCCAATGGGGATTTCTTTAGATCAAAAGATCTGTGAGAGCAAAGCTCTTTGGTTAAGATTAATTTAAATTAATTTGATTTAAGTTAATTTTTACCTAAAGTTTCTAACTTTAGGAAGGAGCAAAGCTCTGAAGTTCTTAAGAAAGAGCAAACCTCTGTTGAAATCAAAAATCTTAAAACGGTAAGATTTTTCTAAGGGCCAGAGGTCCTATTTATAAGGCGCTTGCGCCCCTTGAGCTCACCCCTTGATCCAACGATCAGGAGTTTGCCACCGCTGCACTCACGTGTGCACCACGTGAGCGCAACGGTGGGGGGGGCATTTGTTTCGCCCAATCAGAGCAAAACTCTGTTGAAATTCAAAATTCAAATTTTGAAGCAACGCTTCAAATTTTGGGCGCAACGCACCACATGTCAGGCGCTGATACGTCAGCACAGCGCCCAAGAAGGCGCGCCCAATCAGAGCAAAGCTCTATTTAAAGGAAGCAACCCTTCAGTTGCACATGCACTGCGTTGCGCGACACGTGTCAGCGCAGTTGCGCTGCGCTGTGCGCTGCGCGACACGTGTCAGCGCAGTTGCACTGCGCTGTGCGCTGCGCGACACGTGTCAGCGCAGATGCGCTAGCGCAGTTGCGCTGCGCTGTGCGCTGTGCGACACGTGTCACGCGCTGGGGCATCTGCGCCAACAGAATTAGATTTTAAAGAAATTTTTCTGTTCTTGTTAAAACAAGAAGATTTTCTTCTGCAAAGCAGAAGCCCTTGGATCAAAGATCCAACGGTGGGGAAAATTCCCCAAATCACTTAGAGAAAGATCTCTTTAACAAATTTAACTAATTTATGGGCACTATAAAAGAGACCCCAGACCTCAATTCAAAGGCATGAACATCTTTCTAAAAAAAAAGAGAAGAGAACTCTTGAGAACTTAGGAAAAAGAGAAAATTCTCTTATGGACAGATTATTGATCTAAGAACAAGATCAATAATCTTAAATAAAAAGAAAAATAAGTAATAATAGTGCTTTGCACTTTCTTATGAACCATTGGTTCTTTGAAAATAAAAGAAAACTTGTTTTCTTTGATTTAAAATCGATCAAAATATAAAACAGTGCTTTGCACTCGAAAAATTGCGCTGTTGTGCTCCTTTGTTGGCGCAAGCCACCAGGGAGCGCCACGTGTCAGCAGCGCAACAGCGCAGCGCACTAGCGTAGCGCACTGCGCTGTTGCGCTTGCGCTCACCAGAGCATGACACGTGTCCTCACCATAAGTGCTTGCGCTCAGTAATTGGCGCAAAGCGCCTGACAAATGCAATGCATTTCTTTTCCTGAAGGGCCAGGCCCAATTAAAAGGCTTAACAGGCCTAATGAACAAAATGCTATGCATTATTTAAAAGGGCAGAGCCTAATTGAAAGGTCCAATGGACCAAAACAAATGATCTGCATCATAATAAAAAGGGCAGAGCCCAGTCAAAATGGGCATAAATGGCCTGAAGTAATGCAATGCATTATTTAAGTATGGGCAAAGCCTTAACACAGGTCTAATAGACCAGAAATAAATAAAGGTATTGAACATTTTCAACTGGACTTAGCCCAATTTCGGCCGTAAGTCCTCAAATTAAATTGACTGAGCGATATTGCTCCTTTAAATCAATTTATATCCGGTTCGAGGGTACATCTCCGAACTCCTCTGACACACGTCGTTGTAATCATTCAACGTCGTCAGAGAGGTGACGGGTCCCGACGACCACACCCTTTAATAATGGACCGGAACGTCCTTAAACTAATAATGGACCGGAACGTCCTTAAACTAATAATGGACCGAGACGTCCCTAAACTAATATTGGACCGAGACGTCCTTAAACTAATAGCGGACCGAAACGTCCTTAAACTAATATTGGACCGCTACGTCCTTAAACTGGCGATGGACCGAAACGTCCTTAAACTAATAATGGACCACCACGTCCCTAAACTGGGACATGGACCACTATGTCCCTAAACTGGAACAATAGAGCCTCCATATGCTCTTTTGCCGGATCTAAACGGTCCCGTTTAAGTTGATCTTAGCCCCAAATACAGCTAACGTATCATTAGACATTTAAATAAATGATAAAACTTCAAATCAACTTTGGTAGGGTACATCTCTGAGCTCCTCTGATATCCATCGTTGTAATCCTTCAACGACGTCAGAGAGGTGATGAGTCCCGACGGCCATATATTGAATGGATCACCACGTCAAGTTGATCTTAGTCTAAAGCAGGACTAACGTATCCTTGACGAACGTTTAAGTCGATCTTAGTCTCAATACGACTAACGTATCCTTAAACTAAAAACAACAAACCCAAATCTAAGTAGATACGGATTTGGACTAATCCACGTCCTACGGGCGACGGCATTACTCAGTCTCCGTATACAATCCACGGGCAACCACAAACAAAACAAACACACACGACACGAATTGAAATTCTGGAGAAGGAGAAAGTTGTTACCGCAATGCGGTAGCGTAATTGACTGCAGGGGCTTGCGCCTGCAGGGAAGAGCGTCCCCACAATCAAAAACCCCTCAAGTGAGGGGGAATCTGACGAAGTCTGCTACATCGGCTGCATCCGTCTAAACCTCCGATACACGGTGCCATAAATCAACTTGGCATCTTCGGAGAGGTGGACGGATAAAACCAAATAGCATCTGCCCCGAATCTCAGCGTCAGGACATCGCAGTCCTGTGCGCCGCCGTTCGGAGGGGAACAGATATACCAGAGTAGACTAGCGTATACCTTCTTGACCCATACAGATAGGCGATGGATGATCCCATATCCATTGGTGTTTGACATCAGAGATGATATACGGGTGCTCAGTGGAGACTGGGTACACTGGACGGACTCGCCGAGAACTCCCAGATGGTATTATACCTTACGTCAGATGGCAGTTCTCTGGTGACACTGGTACAGGTTAGTCTGTAGACCCGAGATCGTCATAGAGTCTTGTGTGATTCCTACTGTGCTTTGATTTCCACCTTACCACGTCCAAGAGGGCGTGCAAAACGGTGGTTTTTGGGTACAGTCCCGAATCACAAGGAGGCAATGAGCGATAGGAGGGGATTCGTCTCTCCCGGTATAGGGAGTTGATGTTGCGCTGTGTTCGATTGGCTATAACCGGAAATCCCTGGCCAGGGTTGCTGAGATTTAATGGTAAGTGTTATCAGTAGTATCTCGAACTGTTATAGACCTCATATCGACACGACTTATCGAGCTACTGGGGTCTGACGTTTACCACCTCTAGGCGAGATATGCAACATATCAGACGAACAGACCGAACTGTACGGTAAGTGTTACTGGTTGGATTCATAGGAGTATGAGCGGGCTTGCTCGTTGATCTTCTAATCGCTCAATACCCGGGTGGCCGTTACGTTTAGCAGACCGCTTGCGGCTTGTGGGTGTTTGATATGATCATCACCTGCTGCCGGCGTATTGACGAGTCTTTAGAGTCCTACACAGAGGTTTCCTGGCTCAAGCGAAACGAAATAGGAGCGCATATGAGATATGTACGGGACCGAGAATAATACCAGTATGTGATACTGTATTCGATTCTCGCGATTTGTGATATTGATCGGTTATATGCGATATAGCCGGGTTATCGGATCAAGTGTTGATTCGATAAGTTGTTACTATTGATATTAGTCGATTATATGAAATATGACCGGATCATTAAGTCAAGTGTTGATTTAATGATTTAATGTATAATTATATATTTGATATATCACTTTACATTAACTAATATTGGTTCACTTAAGATGTTTTTCTCACTTGATTGTGCACATTGTATATGTGATATATTTTTGTGCACAAGATTGTATCATGTTTGATGATACATGCAAACTTGGGTATGTGTTTGCTTTAAACCATGTTTAGTTAATGGTTAGGGTTTAGGGTTTTATTTTATTTATTTATTTTATGAAAATATAATGAAATGGTGGCTTTCTTTTCTTTCTTTGCTTGAAGTTTCTTGAAGCTTCAAAGCATCTTTGAAAAAGTCTTCCATTTTATTTTACCCTTAACCTAACCATTTAACTAAACCCTAGTTTATTCTCTACATGAGTTAGCCTCACCCATGGTTGCATTATGATAACCATCACTTCATTTTCTTTTAGGAAAATAATTCATTTTTCTTCTTCTTCTTCTTCTTCTTCAAGTGAAGAGAAGAAAAGCTTTCTACAAAAATATCAAGTGAGAAACCCAAATCCAAAGTGAACCCACTTCCTATTTTTTCATCCTCTACCACTTGCCATGTAGTAGAGTGTGTTATCTTCACAGGTTCCATGACCTAGTGAAGGTGGAGCTCGAGTTTGAGTCGCCTCGACGTAGATCATCTTCGGCATCGAAGTCAATGACCTAGCCCGCCCATTTTTCCGATGAAATCGACACTAGGGTCCGGGATCCCGATGATCGCAGCGGAGGGACGTCAACACGGAGCTAAATAAATGGTGGAGAGGATCTACAAAGGTTGTATTTCCATTCACTTAGCAATAAAGTTGTTTAATTGCATGTTTCGCCTTTGCCTCTAGTTATCGATCTAGCATTAGGGTTTTTCGGCACAAGAAAAATTTGATTTTGGCATGGTTGATGGCTTATGGGACCTCATGTGTATGCCTAGGAACCCTACAGTGGTATCAGAGCCTAGCTAGAGCCTTAGGCGATGTATAGACGATGTTAGAAGTCCGATCGAACCCGAAACCCTAATACAAAATCACTCTCTGGAAATTTTCTGGAATTTTGGATTTTTGTGAATTAAAAATTGCCAAAAAATTCAGCAGGGAATTGTAGGAGTTACTGTGAATCACGTGACGCTATCTCGACCAATGCGCCGCGGAACCGCGGCCCCACCCTGGCTTTCGCGGCGGTTCCGCGGCCATATTAGTGAGATAGGCTACGTGGTTTGCACAGTAATTCTTTTCTTAAAGTGCTGTGTCTTCTGGGATTTTTTAAATTTTATTCAACAGTTGAATTTTCTGGGTTGTTTTGGGGATTCGATTATTCGATCGTTTTATTTAATTTCGTCTATGTGTTTTTCCGGGTAATTTTAGAATATGTTAAAAATTTCGACCGGATATAAATACCCATTTTTTCCCCTGCCGGGAAATTTCCAATTGTTGGATTTTTTTGTAGTTTAATGACGTTCTAAGTAGTGCAAGTAACGCGATGGTCCCTCTAAAAGACAACAAACCTTAACTCGATTATGTGACCGTCTTGAACTGCCCTTTGAACCTTAGGGTTTGGGGCAGTACGGCGTGCCACATGTGAGGCATTGGCTTGACCCTTCTATGGGTGGACCGTTGGTACTGAGGCATGAAATGGATATTTTTGAACTTATTTCATGTGTTGAGCTGTTTCGGGAAAACTTGGGTGTTTGACTGTTCGATCGGAAAGTTTAACATTTTCTGTTTATCTGGAATGTGATACAATATTTGGAATTCACAAGTAGTTATGTGATAACTAATATGAATGTTATAAATCTAGAACTTTAGTCTCAAATGATCGGTTGCCACGGAATTTTGATGCGATCAAAAGTCCGTCGCAATCACGTAGCGTACGCGGATATTCGCCGGTAAACTTAATAGACAGCCATGCCCCATAGCCCCGACCAAGTGACTGTAAGAGAACCCCGTCGCCGAAAGCATCCGTTCGGGTGCTTGCGGCAGCGGTGTTCCGCCTTAGTGCACTTCGTCGACGGTATTGGGGGTGCGGCCGCCTACTAAAGTTTGCGACGAGCATTCGATCAGGATATCGGGAATCTTGTTGAATTGCCCGACTCAATATTGAAAAGTGTTATCGCTAATGAGACTAAAATGCGGGGTTTATAATTGTTAGGCATGCGATGTCTAAGGAATTCATTTGATTAGGCATGCGATGTCTATGCAGGTTGCGGATTCCAACTGTTATAGTTTTACACTTTCTTTTCTGTGACCGTAAGTGTAATATGTGATATCGCCGGTTTCGTTGCTATATGTCAACGACAATTGGGATACGCATGTTTGCTTACGTTGATGACATGTGATGTTATGTGTTGCTGGATATGTTATATTGGATCGTCGTGTTTGAATAGCCGGGGGTTTTTATGTGAGATGAGTGTTTTTCATTTTCATTCATGTAAAAACTTGTATATAATATTCTTTTATTGGGGCACTTCCAGGTTGCGGAAGTTGTCACCGTTGTTGTATATTATTTTCTTTTCCGCACTAGGATAGACCCAAGGAGGAGGGCACAAGTAACCGGGTTTTGGAGTCCAGTGGGAGACCAACTCGAGGAGTCGAGTCCGGGTCTCCTAACTCTAGAATTGGTAGGGTTGCTTGCCGCTCTCGTAGGGGTCTTGGGGTGTGGGTTTGGCTATTCATCGCGACCGTGGAATCCATGTTTTATACAGGCTCGTATTGAAAACACGGACGTCCTAGTATATCCAATATTTAATATGATTCTTCTGCTGGGATATCTGTGATGTGATCATTTGATGTTCTGTGATAAATACTATATATAGTATATATGATATATTATATAGGCATTACTTATGTTTTACACCCGCGCTAGCCCTGCCCCGCTCTGCCGTTAGTTACCTAACCTAACGGTGCACGAGGGGACATCAAGGCAAATGCGGATGGCATAAGTGTACGTCGTATTTATCTGTGATGTTTAGGTACTTAAATGATGGGACTTCATTAATATGATTAATGAAAGAAAAGAAACCTAAAAGATGTTGTGGAATCGAATTTTCAAAAACAGGTAGCTACAGTTCTTGCTTTGCAACGCGGTGTTCCTTGTAGAACATCCTGCACCTTATTCGATAAGGAAAGGACCGAGATCCCTTCACCGGGAGTGACTCCTTTAGCAATAACTGGCAGATGCTACAACCCTCGGTTTGTCTTTTGATTGCTCCTATAGTTCTTGCTTTGCACAGCGATATATATGATATATCCCGCACCTCATTCGACGAGGAAAGGGCCGACGATCCCTTCACGGGGAGTGACCCCTTTAGCAAAACTAGAAAAGCCTCAAAAACACTCCATTTTTAAATCATTTGATTCTACAACGATATCAAGTTCATTACGCAATAGGTTTTCAGAAAAACCTATCGTAGCCCTCCGTCATTTCAGATAAGTACTACTTAGTATTCGTGCTGCGGTAGTTTGGCATACGTCAAGGCGTAGTGTACGGTAGCTAACTAGTGCTTATCTGCTAGCATATGATGCGGTTGAATTAGGGTATTCGTACGACGACGTTGTTTGGCATGCGTCAAGGGTCGTGCGGGTGGGTTTAATTCAATCAAAAAATGTACGGGTTGAACTTGACTAGCGGACTATGGGTTGTTTGGCATGCGTCAAGGTCATAGCACGCTAGGGGAAAAAGCATTATCGGGAATTTCAAGTGTTGAAATTTGCAATGAGATTGCATACCTTCTATAAGATAGTTGGATCCCGATACCCACTGCGAGTAATTGTTACTCCTGGGAGAGTTTTACACATTACAATTAGCCGATCAAGTAGGTGTCTAGAAAGGTGTCAACGGGGTTACACCTCTGGGAAAACGAGATTTACATTAATTAGGTCCGTGCGAAAGCACGGGGAACCTCCCTCAAAGTACCGACACTGGCCTAGCTGAAAGATTGGCGAACTTGTAGCGTGTAATTAATCCCGGCTAGTCTTTCCTTTTAGGGTTTGAAGGAAGATTTGATAAAAACAGTAGGAGCCATCCTGATTAGATAAAATAATAACCAATCTGATCTTGCAAGAGCATACGCTGAGTGTTTTCTTCTCTCTCTCTCCAGGTAGCGACCATGTCACGCCTTAATCAAGATAATAATACGGATATATTGGTCGAACCCGCTTGTTATACTGAGCTGGAGAACGTTGGTCCCGCTCCAACTTATAATTGTTATAAGATAGAGCAGGAAATTGGGGAATACCAGATTTCCCGTGCCGCCCAAACGAAGAAAGTGCATGATGATGCATCTTCTTCGGGTGTGTTCATTACATAGAACTGTTTCTCAGTATCCTCTGCGTCCTGGGTATTTGATACCGGATCAGGATCCCAGATATGTAATTTGCTACATAGGGCTACAGAAAGGTGGAGAACTGAGAACGGGTGATAAGTTTCATGAGACAGAAAACGGTGCAAGTGTTGCAACCAAGTCTGTTAGTCACTGTCACCCTGTATTCCAAATACATTGATTCTGAACGAATGTTATTAGATACCGAACCTGATATACAAAATCATATCAGTCTCTTTATTAGTAAAGAAATGATAAAATTTTGTATTGTTGGATAATGTTTTGAACATTTCCTATATCAAAAGTTGATCGGTTCAGGCACGTTATCTAAAAGCATTGATGTTCTAAATCAAACTACAGTTCTTAGTATACGGAACACACACAAGAGGAAGAGTTCACATATGAACGAATCCTTCTTAAGGTATTGTAGACTGGGTCATATCAATGCGACCCGACTGGCTGAAGTTACATTTAGATGTATATTTAAATCAGTTTGAATTTACATCTTGTGAAACTTGCCAGTCATGTCACAAAGATAAGATGACCATAGCCCTATTTACTGGAAACAGAGAAAGAGTAAGTGAACTCTTGGGATTGATATATGTTGATGTATGTAAGGTCCCCTGTCTACACATGCCAAGACTGGTTCTTAGTACTTCATTACATTCTCTGATGATCTCTCAAGATTCAGATATATGTTCCTATTGAAACACAAGTCCGAACCTTTTGAGATATTCACAGAATATAAGTTAGAAGTAGAGAACCAAAAATAAGGGTATAACTATTATGTCCTTTGATGTGATCGAGGAGGAGAATACTTGAGCACGGAAATCCTGGACTATTCTAAAGGAGAATGAGATTCTCTCTCAGAATTACTCCTCCGTATACACCATAGCACGATGGTATATCGGGGCGGAGCAATAGCACCCTATATGATATGGTGTGCTCTATAATGAGTACTGCTGAGTTTCCTATTTCCTTTTGGGAATTATGCGCTTGAGAAGCTGCATACCTATTGAATAGGGTTCAAATCAAATCAGTTGCCTACCACTTCATATGTGATATGGAAAGGGAAGAGCCCGTATCTTAAGTTAGTTAAGATTTGGGGTTGTCCGGCCTATGTCTAAAGGCAAAATCTGGACAAGATCGAGGCAAGGTCAGTTCTGTAGAACTGGAAATGTTCCAGCTATACAAATTGCAGCTGATGATTTGGTAGAACCAAACGATTCAATTGTTTCCAATGAACCTCAGCCTCTCCGCCGATCTAGTAGGGATCCTCACCTGTTAGTTATATGTATGCCCTAGAGGCCATTACTGTACATACGATGTATATTGTAGTGGATGCTAGGACATATATAAGGAGGACTTTCTTGCTCAACATGATAGTATGCTATCTGGTTGTACTTTATCTTAACATGTACTCAGATTGTCTCTATGTTACATGTTGATAAAGCCCTTAGGATATGTACTCGACTACTGGGACTATGATGAGATCATACTAGTGGGGCCACGGTAGTCGACGAGTACATCCTATAACTGTTCCTAGTCGAGGGTGTATCGAGACAGGGCATCGATACACCAGAGTAGACTAGCGTATACGCATCTTGACCCATATGATGGGCGATGGATGATCCCATATCCATCGGTGTTTGACATCAAGGATGGTGTACGGGTGCTCAGTAGAGACTGGGTACACTGGACGGACTCGCCGAGAACTCCCAGATGGTATTATACCATACGTCAGATGGCAGTTCTCCGGTGACACTGGTACAGAGTAGTCTATTGACCCGAGATCGTCATAGAGTCTTGTGTGGTTCCCACTGTGCTTTGATTTCCATCATACCACGTCCAAGAGGGCGTGCAAAAAGGTGGCTTTTGGGTACAGTCCCGAATCATATGGAGGCAATGAGCGATAGGAGGGGATTCGTCTCTCCCGGTATAGGGAGTTGATGTTGTGCTGTGTTCGATTGGCTATAACCGGAAATCCCTGGCCAGGGTTGCTGAGATTTACTGTAAGTGTTATCAGTAGTTTCTCGAACTGTTATAGACCTCAAATCGACACGACTTATCGAGCTACTGGGGTCTGACGTTTACCACCCATAGGCGAGATATGCAACATATCAGACGACGAGACCGGACTGTACGGGAGTGTTACTGTTTGGATTCGCAGGAGAATATACAGGCTTGCTTGTTGATCTTCTGAGCGCTCAATACCTGGGTAGCTGTTACGTTTAGCTGACCGCTTGCAGCTTATGGGTGTTTGATATGATCATCACCTACTGCCGTAGTATTGACGATTCTTTAGAGTCCTACACAGAGGTTTCTTGACTCAGGCAAAACGGAGTAGGAGAACATATGTGATATGTGCGGGACCGAGGATATTACGATATGAGATACCGTATTCTATTCTCGTGATATTTGATATCAGCCGGGTCATCGGATCGAGTGTTGATTCGATGAATCGGTACGGATAAATATTAGTCGGTTATATGCGATATAGCCGGATTGTCGGATCAAGTGTTGATTCGATAATTTAATGTATAATAATATATATGATATATTAAATTACATTAACTAATATTAGCTCACTAAAAGATCCTTTTTCTCACTCGGGTAATACATTGATATATATGCGATATATGTTAATTGTATTATTTTATTTGGTTACAATAAATATTATATATGTGATATATAATATTGTAACATGATATGATAAATAATGCAACATGTTTAGTAGAGATTAAACAAGATTAGGGTTTGATTTGGGTTAATGATTTCTAGATGATTCTAGAAGGTTTTTGTTTTGTCATGGAAAAGATATTTACTTATGACTCATTCTTAACTCAACCCAAAACCCTAACCCTTGGTTAATTCTCTACAATGGTTAAGTGAACCATGGTTGCATAATTGATCATTATCTCCTTTTCCTATTCATCACAAAAGGATTATTATTATGTTCATCTTCTTCTTCCTTCATTCTTTCATGAAAAACCTTGCTTGATTTTTCAAAAGTGATGAATAAATATGAGAAAAAGATAAATAAAAAGAGCAAAAATCCTACTTCATCATCCTCATCTTCCCTTGCCATTTAGATGAGGGTGTTCACATCATTTCATGAGTGTTAGCTTGTGTTAAAGAAACTTCAAGGTAGATCATCTTAGTATCGAAGATCGGAAGCAAAGGTTGCATCTTTCTCTTCGTGGAACCTCTCGAGAGTCCGGATCCCGATGATCGCAGCGAAGGGACCACAACACGGAGCATATGAAGTGAAGGACCGGATCTACAAAGGTTGTAATCCCTCTCACTTAGTGTTAAAGTGTTTAGCATACTTGTTTTCGCCTAATCTCTAGTTTAAAGTTCCGTATTCGGGTTGTTCGGCACGGCTAAATTTTTAATCGGGCATGGTTGATGCCTCGTAGACCCTTGTGCGCGTGCCTAGCAACCCTACAGTGGTATCAGAGCCAAGCTAGAGCTTTAGGCAAAGTCTAGACGAAGTTTAAAGTCCGATCGAACCCGGAAAACCCGATATAACCCCTTCTCTGGAAATTTTCTGAAACTTTGGATTTTTGTGAATTAAAAATTGCCAAAAAATTCAGCAGGGAATTCTATGAGTTACTGTGAAGCACGTGATGCTAACTCGACAAAGGAGGCGCGGAACCGCGGCCCAACCCTGGGTTTCGCGGCGGTTCCGCGGCCACTTTGGTGAGTTACACCACGTGGCTTGCACAGTAATTCTTGTCTTCAAGTGCTGAGTCTTCTGGAAATTTTTATTTTTTTTTATTCAACTGTTGAATTATCTGGGTTGTATTGGGGACATAAAGATTCGATCGGATATTTTAACTTTGTTTAGTTTTGTCCGGATAATTTTTAGAAACTGTTAAAAAGTTCGAACGGATATCAATAACTCACTTTTTCCCCTGTCGGAAAATTTTTCAAAAGTTGGATTTTTCCTCGTGTTTAAGAACGTTCTAAGTCGTGCAAGTAACGCGGTGGACCCTCTAGAAGACAACAAACCTTAACTCGATTATGTGACCGTCTTGAACTGCCTTTTGAACCTTAGGGTTTGGGGCAGTACGGCGTGCCACATGTGAGGCGTTGGCTTGACCCTTCTACGGCTGGACCATTGCTACTGTGGCATGTAATGGATGTTTTTAAACTGATTTCAAGTGTTGAGATATATTGGGGAAATCTTGGGTGTTTGATGATTCGATCGGAAAGTTTAACTTTTTTTCTATTTATCTGGAATGTGATACAATATTTGGAATCCACAGGTAGTTATGAGATAACTAATTTGAATATTATAAACATAGCAGTTTAGTCTCAGATGATCGGTTGCCACGGAATTTTGATGCGATCAAAAGTCCGTCGCAATCACGTAGTGTACGCGGATACTTGCCGGGTAAACTTAATAGACAGCCACGCCCCAAAGCCCCGACCAAGTGACTGTAGGAGAACCCCGTCGCCGAAAGCATCCGTTCGGGTGCTCCCGGTAGCGGTGTTCCGCCTTGGTGCACTTCGTCGACGGTATCGGGGGTGTGGCCGTCTACTAAAGTTTGCGACGAGCATTCGATCAGGACGTCGGGAATCTTGTTGAATTGCCCGACTTGATATTGAAAAGAGTTTTCGATAATGAGATTAAAATGCGGGGTTTATAAGGAATTCATTTGGTTAGGCATGTGATGTCTAAGGAGGTTGCGGATTCCAACTGTTGTAGTTTTACACTTTCTTTTCTGTGACCGTAAGCGTAGTATGTGGTGTATCGCCGGCTTCGTTGCTATACATCAACGACAATCGGGATACGCATACTTGTTTACGTTGATGATATGAGATATTATGTGTTGCTGTGATATGTTGTATTGGATCGTCGCGTTTGAATAGCCGGGGGTTTTATGTGAGATGAGAGTTTTTTCTTTTTCATTCATGTAAAATTCATTTGTATGTAATATTCTTTTATTGGGGCACTTCCAGGTAGCGGAAGATGTCACCGTTGTATATTATTTACTTTTCCGCATTAGGTAGACCCAAGGCGGGGAGCACAAGTAACCGGGTTCTAGGGTCCAGTGGGAAACCATCTCGAGGAGTCGAGACCGGGTCTCCTAACCCTAGAATTGGCAGTGTTACTTGCCGCTCTCGTAGGGGTCTAGGGATGTGGGTTTGGCTATTCATCGCGACCGTGGAATTCGTGTTTTATACAGGCTCGTATTGAAAACACGGACGTCCTAGTATATCCAATATTTCATATATGTTCTTCTGCTGCAATGTTCTGTGATGAGATAATATTACTGCATGTGACGAATGTTTATATTATATATATGAGATATATGTTATATTGCAGATTTCGTTTCAAAAGAGATGCTTGTGAAGCATATTAAAATGGGACTTCATTAATGAGATTAATGAAATAAAAGAAACCTAAGATGTTGTAGAAACTTGTTTACAAAAACTGGTAGCTCTAGTTCTTGCTTTGCATAGCGGTGTTCCTTGTAGAACATCCAGCACCTTATTCGATAAGGAAAGGACCGGGATCCCTTCACCGGGAGTGACTCCTTTAGCAATAACTGGCAGATGCTACAAACTCGGTTTGTCTTTTGATTGCTTCTATAGTTCTTGCTTTGCATAGTGGTATTTATGAAATATCCTGCATCTTATTCGATGAGGAAAGGGCCGACGATCCCTTCACCGGGAGTGACCCCTTTAGCAAAACTAGAAAAGCCTAAAAAACACTCCATTTAAAATCACTCGATTCTACGACGATATCAAGTTCATTACGCAAAGGGTTTTCTTAAAAACCTGTCGTAGCCCTCCGTCATTTCAGATAAGTACTAGTTAGTATTCGTGCTGCGTTTGTTGACCTTGTCAAGGCGTAGTGTGCGGTAGCTGATTAGTGCTTATCTGTATAAGCATATGATGCGATTGGATTAGGGTAGCCGTGTGACTTTGTTGACCTTGTCAAGGGTCGTGCGGGTGGGTTTAATTCAATCAGGAAATGACGGGTTGAACTTGACTTGCGGTCTATGGTTTGTTGACCTTGTCAAGGTCATAGATTGCTTGGGGCAAAATATTATTGGGAATTTCAAGTGTTGAAATTTGCAATGAGATTGCATACCTTCTATAAGATAGTTGGATCCCGATACCCGCTGCGAGTAAGAGTTACTCCTGGAAGAGTTTTACACATTACAATTAGCCAATCAAGTAGGTGTCTAGAAAGGTGTTAACGGGGTTACGCCTCTGGGAAAATGAGGTTTACTTTAATTAGGTTCGTGCGAAAGCACGGGGGACCTCCCTCAAAGTACCGACACTGGCCTGGCTGAAAGATTGGCGAACTTGTAGGGTGTAATTAATCCCGGCTAATCTTTCCTTTTAGGGTTTGAAGGAAGATTTGACTAAAACAGTGAGAGACATCCTGATTAGATATATTAGATAACCAATCTAATCTTGCAAGAGCATACGCTGAGTGTTTTCTTCTCTCTCTCTCCAGGTAGCGACCATATCACGCCTTAATCAAGATAATAATACGGATATATTGACCGAACCCGTTTGTTATACTGAGCTGGGGAATGTTGGTCCCGCTCCAACTTATAATTGTTATAAGACAGAGCAGGAAATTGGGGATTACCAGAATTCCCGTGCCGCCCAAACGAAGAAAGTGCATGTTGATGCATCATCTTCGGGTGTGTTCATTACACAGAACTGTTTCTCAGTATCCTTTACGTCCTGGGTATGTGATACCGGATCAGGATCCCGTATATGTAATATGTTACATGGGCTACAGAAAGGTAAAGAACTGAGAACGGGTGATAAGTTTCATGAGACAGAAAACGGTGCAAGTGTTGCAGCCAAGTCTGTTGGTCACTATCACCCTGTATTACCTGAATACATTGATTCTGAACAAATGTTATTAGATACCGAACCTGATATACAAAATCATATCAGTCTCTTTATTAGTAAAGAAAGGATATAATTTTGTATTGTTGGATAATGTTTTGAACATTTCCTATATCAAGAGTTGATCGGTTCAGGCACGTTATCTAAAAGCATTGTCGTTCTAAATCAAACTACAGTTCTTAGTAAACGGAACACACACAAGAGGAAGAGTTCAGAAATGAACGAATCCTTCTTGAGGCATTGTAGACTAGGTCATATCAATGCGATCCGACTGGCTGAAGTTACATATAGATGCATATTTAAATTAGTTTGAATTTACATCTTATGAAACTTGCCAGTCATGTCACAAAGATAAGATGACCACAGCTCTGTTTGTTGGAAACAGAGAAAGAGTTAGTGAACTTTTGGAATTGATACATGCTGATGTATGAAAGTCCCCTGTATACATATGCCAAGATCGGTTCTTTGTACTTCTTTACATTCTTTGATAATCTCTCAAGATTCAGACATATGTTCCTGCTGAAACACAAGTCCGAAGCTTTTGAGATATTCACAGAATATAAGTTAGAAGTAGAGAACCAAAATACGGGTATAAGTATTATGTCCTTTGATGAGATCAAGGAGGAGAATACTTGAGCACGGAATTCCTGGACTATTCTAAAGGAGAATGAGATTCTCTCTCGGCATTACTCCTCCGGATACACCATAGCACGATGGTATATCGGGGCGGAGCAATCACACCCTATATGATATGGTGTGCTCTATGATGAGTACTACTGAGTTACCTTTTTCCTATTGGGTGTTATGCACTTGAGAAGTTGCATACCTATTGAATAGGGTTCGAATCAAATCAGTTACCTACCACTTCATATGTGATATAGAAAGGGAAGAGCCCATATCTTAAGTTGGTTAAGATTTGGGGTTGTCCGGCCTATGTCTAAAAGCAAAATCCGGACAAGCTCGAGGCAAGGTCTGTTATGTAGAACTGGAAATGTTCCAGCTATACAGACTGCAGCTGATGATTTGATAGAACCAAAGGATTCAGTAGATTCCAACGAACCTCAGCCTCTCCGCCGATCTAGTAGGGTTCCTCACCCACCTGAGAGATACTTCTGTTTCTCTATGACAGTAGGAGCGAGGATTGCATCATGAGATGATGACCCAACTAGTTTCGAGCTGGCCATCAGGAGTGGGACTCTGTAAGAATGGCTGGATGCTTATCGATCTGAGATGGAATCCTTATACACCAACAAAGTATGGACTTTGGTTGCTTTATCTGAAGGGTTAAATCCCCATCGGGAGCGAGTATATCTTGAGAAGATTACTTGGTGTACATGGAAAAGTTGAGACTTTCAAAGCTATGCTTAGGTCCATCCAGATCCTACTTGCCACGGCTACATACCATGACTACGATATCTGGTGGTTGGGTGTCATGACTGCTTTTCTAAATGATGTTTTAGAAGAGAGCGTCTATAAGTACACAGCCAGAGGGCTTCGCAGTCAGTGGGAACAGCGGAAACGTGAGCAAGATGTTTTATATGATAAAGCAGGTATCGCGGAGTTGGAACATCTGTTTTGATGTGGTAGTCAAAGAGTTTGACTTCATCAAAATGGTAGATGAACCTTGTATATACAAAAAGGTAGTAGAGAGTATGGTGGTGATCCTCGTAGAGTACGTGGATGACATACTCTTGATAGGGAAGGAGTTTCCTATGCTACGCTCGGTCAATCTCCGCTTATCACAAGGATTCTCCATATAGGATCAAAGTGATACCTCCTAAATCCTAGGTTTTGGATCTATGAGATAGATCTAATTGGATGTTAGGATACTCACTAGTTGTAGTGAGATGGTATAAATCGATCCAGGGAAGAATCACTGGAAAGGTTCCAGGCTGATAAGGACGACTGAATGTCAGTCGCAGGCTTGTCTATACCCTCAGTGGAGGGATGGTATGATGGAAGAGTTCCAAGCTAGATACCGTGACATACTGGATGAGTAAAGGCAAGATACATCGTTACCAAGGATACTACAAAAGAGGCAGTCTGGATATTTATAAGTTCATAAGATGAACTTCGTTCCTACCATTGTGTGACAATGGAGTTGTGGCTTCAGCCAAGGAACTACCGTCCCATCAGAAATCCAGATATAATTCTTAGGCAGTATCACCTGATCATGGAGATGGTTGATCTCCAGGGAGATCGAGGTTAGGAGAGCAGACACAGAGGACGGCAGCGCGGATCCACTCACAAAGGCCTTTTTCCCAGTAGAGACTTTTTATGGGACGGTTGAGTATGAGATACTTCAACCACAGCTAATTGTTGGGTATGCGATACCATAACAGATGGCCCTAGTGCAAGTGGGAGATTGTTAGTTATATGTATTCCCTAGAGGCCATTACTGTACATACGATGTATATTGTAGTGGATGCTAGGACATATATAAGGAGGACTTTCTTGCTCAACATGATAGTATGCTATCTAGTTGTACTTTATCTTAACATGTACTCAGATTGTCTCTATGTTACATGTTGATAAAGCCCTTAGGATATGTACTCGACTACTGGGACTATGATGAGATCATACTAGTGGGGCCACGGTAGTCGACGAGTACATCCTATAACTGTTCCTAGTCGAGGGTGTATCGAGACAGGGCATCGATACACCAGAGTAGACTAGCGTATACGCATCTTGACCCATATGATGGGCGATGGATGATCCCATATCCATCGGTGTTTGATATCAAGGATGGTGTACGGGTGCTCAGTAGAGACTGGGTACACTGGACGGACTCGCCGAGAACTCCCAGATGGTATTATACCATATGTCAGATGGCAGTTCTCCGGTGACACTGGTACAGAGTAGTCTGTTGACCCGAGATCGTCATAGAGTCTTGTGTGGTTCCCACTGTGCTTTGATTTCCATCATACCACGTCCAAGAGGGCGTGCAAAAAGGTGGCTTTTGGGTACAGTCCCGAATCACATGGAGGCAATGAGCGATAGGAGGGGATTCGTCTCTCCCGGTATAGGGAGTTGATGTTGTGCTGTGTTCGATTGGCTATAACCGGAAATTCCTGGCCAGGGTTGCTGAGATTTACTGGTAAGTGTTATCAGTAGTTTCTCGAACTGTTATAGACCTCAAATCGACACGACTTATCGAGCTACTGGGGTCTGACGTTTACCACCCCTAGGCGAGATATGCAACATATCAGACGACGAGACCGGACTGTACGGGAGTGTTACTGTTTGGATTCGCAGGAGAATGTACAAGCTTGCTTGTTGATCTTCTGAGCGCTCAATACCTGGGTAGCTGTTACGTTTAGCTGACCGCTTGCAGCTTGTGGGTGTTTGATATGATCATCACCTACTGCCGGCGTATTGACGATTCTTTAGAGTCCTACACAGAGGTTTCTTGACTCAGGCAAAACGGAGTAGGAGCACATATGTGATATGTGCGGGACCGAGGATATTACGATATGAGATACCTTATTCTATTCTCGCGATATTTGATATCAGCCGGGTCATCGGATCGAGTGTTGATTCGATGAATCGGTACGGATAAATATTAGTCGGTTATATGCGATATAGCCGGATTGTCGGATCAAGTGTTGATTCGATAATTTAATGTATAATAATATATATGATATATTAAATTACATTAACTAATATTAGCTCACTAAAAGATTCTTTTTCTCACTCGGGTAATACATTGATATATATGCGATATATGTTAATTGTATTATTTTATTTGGTTACAATAAATATTATATATGTGATATATAATATTGTAACATGATATGATAAATAATGCAACATATTTAGTAGAGATTAAACAAGATTAGGGTTTGATTTGGGTTAATGATTTCTAGATGATTCTAGAAGGTTTTTGTTTTGTCATGGAAAAGATATTTACTTATGACTCATTCTTAACTCAACCCAAAACCCTAACCCTTGGTTAATTCTCTACAATGGTTAAGTGAACCATGGTTGCATAATTGATCATTATCTCCTTTTCCTATTCATCACAAAAGGATTATTATTATGTTCATCTTCTTCTTCCTTCATTCTTTCATGAAAAACCTTGCTTGATTTTTCAAAAGTGATGAATAAATATGAGAAAAAGATAAATAAAGAGAGCAAAAATCCTACTTCATCATCCTCATCTTCCCTTGCCATTTAGATGAGGGTGTTCACATCATTTCATGAGTGTTAGCTTGTGTTAAAGAAACTTCAAGGTAGATCATCTTAGTATCGAAGATCGGAAGCAAAGGTTGCATCTTTCTCTTCGTGGAACCTCTCGAGAGTCCGGATCCCGATGATCGCAGCGAAGGGACCACAACACGGAGTATATGAAGTGAAGGACCGGATCTACAAAGGTTGTAATCCCTCTCACTTAGTGTTAAAGTGTTTAGCATACTTGTTTTCGCCTAATCTCTAGTTTAAAGTTCCGTATTCGGGTTGTTCGGCACGGCTAAATTTTTAATCGGGCATGGTTGATGCCTCGTAGACCCTTGTGCGCGTGCCTAGCAACCCTACATCATCCACCTGAGAGATACTTTTGTTTCTCTATGACAGTGGGAGCGAGGATTGCATCATGAGATGATGACCCAACTAGTTTCGAGCTGGCCATCGAGAGTAGGGACTCTATAAGAATGGATGAATGCTTAGCGATCTGAGATGGAATCCATGTACACCAGCAAAGTATGGACTTTGGCTACTTAATCTGAAGGGTTGAATCCCCATCAGGAGCAAGTATATCTTGAGAAGATTACTTGGTGTAGATGGAAAAGTTGAGACTTTCAAAGACTAGACTTGTTAAAGGTTTTCGTCATCGACCAGGCGTGGAAAATGATGAAACCTTTTCAAGTAGCTAAGCTTAAGTCCATCTAGATCCTACTTGCCACGGCTACATACCATGACTACGATATCTGGCGGTTGGGTGTCATGACTGCTTTTCTAAATGATGTTTTAGAAAAGAGAGTCTATAAGTACACAGCCAGAGGGCTTCGTAGACAGTGGGAGCAGCGGAAACGTGAGCAAGATGTTTTATGTGATAAAGCAGGCATCGCGGAGTTGGAACGTCTGTTTTGATGTATTAGTCAAAGAGTTTGACGTCATCAAAATGGTAGATGAACCTTGTATAAACAAAAAGGTAGTAGAGAGTATGGTGGTGATCCTCATAGAGTACGTAGATGACATACTCTTGATAGGGAAGGAGTTTCCAATGCTACGCCCGGTCAATCTCCGCTTATCACAAGGATTCTCCATATAGGATCAAGATGATACCTCCTAAATCCTGGGTTTTGGATCTATGAGATAGATCTAATTGGATGTTAGGATTCTCACTAGATGTAGTGAGATGGTATCAATCGATCCTGGGGAGAATCACTGAAAAAGTTCCAGAGTGATAAGGACGACTGAATGTCGGTCACAGGCATTGTCTTTACCATCAGTGGAGGGACGGTATGTTAGAAGAGTTCCAAGCTAGATACCGTGACATACTAAACGATTAAAGGCAAGATACATCGTTACCAAAGATGCTACCAAAGAGGAAGTCTGGGTGTATATTAGTTCATGAGATGAACTTTGTTCCAACCATTGTGAGACAATGGAGTTGTGGCTTATGCCTAGGAACGCCTGTCCCATCAGTGATCCAGACATATTCTGAGGCAGCATCACCTGATCATGGAGATAGTTGATCTCCAGGATGATCGAGGTTAGGAGAGTAGACTCAGAGGACAACACGGCGGATCCACTCACAAAGGCCTTTTCCCAGAGAGAGACTTTTATGGGATGGTTGAGTATTAGATACTGCAGCCACTGCTACAGATGGCCCTAGTGCAAGTGGGAGATTGTTAGTTATATGTATGCCCTAGAGGCCATTACTGTACATAGGATGTATATTGTAGTGGATGCTAAGACATATATAGGGAGGACTTTCTTGCTCGACATGATAGTATGCTATCTGGTTGCTCTTTATCTTAACGTGTACACTGATTGTCTCTCTGTTACATGTTGGTAAAGCCCTTAGGATGTGTACTTGACTACCTGGACTATGATGCGAATCATACTAGTGGGGACATGGTAGTCCATAAGTACATCCTTCAAGGTCCCTAGTCTTGGGTTTATCGAGACGGGGCATCGATATACTAGAGTAGACTAGCGTATACCTTCTCGACCCATACAGATGGGTGATGGATGATCCCATATCCATTGGTGTTTGACATCAGAGATGATATACGGGTGCTCAGTAGAGACTGGGTACACTAGACGGATTCGCCGAGAACTCCCAGATGGTATTATACCTTACGTCAGATGGCAGTTCTCTGGTGACACTGGTACAGGTTAGTCTGTAGACCCGAGATCGTCATAGAGTCTTGTGTGATTCCCAATGTGCTTTGATTTCCACCTTACCACGTCTAAGAGGGCGTGCAAAACGGTGGTTTTTGGGTACAGTCCTGAATCACATGGAGGCAATGAGCGATAGGAGGGGATTCGTCTCTCCCGGTATAGGGAGTTAATGTTGCGCTGTGTTCGATTGGCTATAACCGGAAATCCCTGGCCAGGGTTGCTGAGATTTACTGGTAAGTGTTATCAGTAGTATCTCGAACTGTTATAGACCTCATATCGACACGACTTATCGAGCTACTGGGGTCTGACGTTTACCACCCCTAGGCGAGATATGCGACATATCAGACGAACAGACCGGACTGTACGGTAAGTGTTACTGGTTGGATTCACAGGAGTGTGAGCAGGCTTGCTCGTTGATCTTCTGATCACTCAATACCCGGGTGGCTGTTACGTTTAGCAGACCGCTTGCGGCTTGTGGGTGTTTGATATGATCATCACCTGCTGCCGGCGTATTGACGAGTCTTTAGAGTCCTACACAGAGGTTTTCTGGCTCAAGCGAAACGAAATAGGAGCACATATGAGATATGTGCGGGACCGAGAATAATACCAGTATGTGATATTGTATTCGATTCTCTCGATTTGTGACATTGATCGGTTATATGCGATATAACCGGGTTATCGGATCAAGTGTTGATTCGATAAGTTGTTACTATTGATATTAGTCGGTTATATGAAATATGACCGGATCATTAAGTCAAGTGTTGATTTAATGATTTAATGTATAATTATATATTTGATATATCACTTTACATTAACTAATATTGGTTCACTTAAGATGTTTTTCTCACTTGATTGTACACATTGTATATGTGATATATTTTTGTGCACAAGATTGTATCATGTTTGATGATACATGCAAACTTGGGTATGTGTTTGCTTTAAACCATGTTTAGTTAATGGTTAGGGTTTAGGGTTTTATTTTATTTATTTATTTTATGAAAATATAATGAAATGGTGGCTTTCTTTTCTTTCTTTGCTTGAAGTTTCTTGAAGCTTCAAAGCATCTTTGGAAAAGTCTTCCATCTTGTTTTACCCTTAACCTAACCATTTAACTAAACCCTAGTTTATTCTCTACATGAGTTAGCCTCACCCATGGTTGCATTATGATAACCATCACTTCATTTTCTTTTTGGAAAATAATTCATTTTTCTTCTTCTTCATCTTCTTCTTCAAGTGAAGAGAAGAAAAGCTTTCTACAAAAATGTCAAGTGATGAAATCAAGTGAGAAACCCAAATCCAAAGTGAACCCACATCCTATTTCTTCATCCTCTACCACTTGCCATGTATTAGAGTGTGTTATCTTCACAAGTTCCATGACCAAGTGAAGGTGGAGCTTGAGTTTGAGTCGCCTCGGCGTAGATCATCTTCGGCATCGAAGTCAACGACCTAGCCCGTCCATTTCTCCGATGAAATCGACACTAGGGTCTGGGATTCCGATGATCGCAGCGGAGGGACATCAACACGGAGCTAAAGAAATGGTGGAGCGGATCTACAAAGGTTGTATTTCCATTCACTTAGCAATAAAGTTGTTTAATTGCATGTTTCGCCTTTGCCTCTAGTTATCGATCTAGCATTAGGATTTCTCGGCACAAGAAAAATTTGATTTTGGCATGGTTGATGGCTTGTGGGACCTCATGTGTGTGCCTAGGAACCCTACAATCGGGCCTAGGGGGCGGCAAGCGTCAGTCCCCTAAAAGCGGTATAAGTCGTGTCGGAGCGAAGCCCATTACACCTTGAGAAACTACTGGAAAACCTACCAGTAAATCTCGCTTGCCCTGGCCAGGGACTTTGCATAATGGATCTCTGACACAGCGCGATATCAACTCCCAATACCGGGAGAGACGAATCCTGTCTAACCGCCACTGCCTCCAAGTGCTTCGGGACTGCACCCAACTGCTACCTGTTTGCACGACTCCTTTGAGCCGTGGTAGGGTAGCAATCTGAGAACAGTGGGAACACACTCGAGGCGAAGCAGCAGTGTCAAGTCTACGGACTATGTTGTACTCATGTCACCTGGGAACTATTAACTGGCGACGGGTATAATACCAACCAACAGTTCCCCGCGAGTCCTGTCCGGTGTACCCATAACCCAGCGAGCACCTGTATACTATCTCCAGTATGACGTACTGATGGCTGTGGGACAGACCATCTCCCCAACTGGGATGAGAAGCGTACACACTAGTCTACTCCGGAGTATCGATGCTCTGTCTCGATAATCCTACGACTAGGGATCTGAAAAAGGATGTGCTTGTAGACTACCCAGCCCCTACTAGTGTGACTGCCATCACAACGCTGGTAGTTAAGCAAGATCCTAAGGGCTCTATCAATACGTACACGCATATTAAGATAGATAAAACTGTAAGTCCACGTTATCTCTCCCGGTACTTACGGGCTTGCGGAAATGATGAAAAACGATTTTTCAAAAAGTGGTAACATGGACTCAAAATACGGATCTTTGTTAAACAACTAACTAACAACCTAACTAGAGTTTTACCTACTCGGTTAGGGGGCTATACCTTTCTTGAACTCCTTCGTCTTCAACTCTTTCCGGTGTACGGATCGGCCTCACCTCGTCGTCTCCTTGCGCCGAAGATGGATCCACCTGAAAGCTTCTACCTTTGGCTTCTTCTTCAAACTTGAAGAAACTAGAACACTTGGTTTGCTAAACCTTGTGAACTAGGATGAGTAGAGAAGTGATTTGGGTTTTCTTTTATCTCTAAGGCAATGTTTCTCAACTCATGAGAGGGTGTTGCCTTGAGCTAGAGAGAGAGCAAGTGGAAGAGCAAGAGGGAGAGCGCAAGCAAGAAAGAGAAAAGAAATGAGAGAACGAGTAACTCTTTTGCCATCCAAGCTCTCATAATCCAAAACCATCATAACAAAATACTAATCAAGTATTATGTGATGGTTCAAGTCAAAATGGCTATATCATTTCATGCACTCATTTTGCAAAAACAAACAAGCAAGCAAAAGTCTTTGCCATGAAATGATAGCCATTGTCATGACGATGGTCAACTAGTCCAACCTAGTCAACAAAGTCAACCCCTCAACAACCATGTCGCTATAATACTTAATTAATATTATTGTTAATTATGTTTCTTATTCTCATTAGGGTTTAGCCAAAAGTCAATAGTCAACAGTCAACAACCCCAATGAGAATCCTCTGCCTCTGTCTCTCTGTCAACTGTGCAATCACACCCGCATCCGCGTTCCGAGGAACACGAATACAAACGAGATAAAACCAATCCCAAAATGTACACTAGGATCTGGCTTAAACCAAAGCCCGCTAGTGTTAACTGTCCGGACACCAAACGTGCACAAGTGCACGGATGTGACCGAACCCTGCCGCAAAACCATGCGACCTGTCGCAAAACCATGTGACCTCTACTCTTTTGCCTAAAGGCGAATACCTTTCTGTGTGGGACTCTAAAGACTCGACACTACGCTGGCAGTGGGTTTAACCACAGACCGCAAGCGGCACTAGCTGTGTGTAACGGTCCCCAGGTAGATGCCGACAAGAAGACTGACGAGGTGAAACCCATCTGAACTCCTACTGAGCCTGAATGTGACAATCTCCGTACAGTCCGGTCTGTTCGTCTAATACATCGCATGGCGGGCCTAGGTGGCGGTAAACGTCAGTCCCCTACTAGCGGTACAAGTCGTGTCGGAGTGTAGCCCAGAACACCCTAAGATAACATTGGAAACCTACCAGTATATCTCGCTTGCCCTGGCCAGGGACTACTCGTGTAATGGCTCTCCTAGACACAGCGCGATGTCAACCCCCAATACTGGGAGAGACAAATCCTGTCTAACCGTCACTACTTCCAAGTGCTTCGGGACTGCACCCAAAAACTACCTATTTGCACGACTCCTTTGAGCCGTGGTAGGGTAGTAATCAAAGTACAGTGGGAACATACTCGAGGCGAAGTGACAGTGTCAAGTCAGCGGACTAAGCTGTACTCAAGTCACCTGGGAACTGATAACTGACGATAGGTATAGTACCAACCAACAGTTCCCGACGAGTCCTATCCAGTGTACTCGTAACCTAACGAGCACCCGCATACTATCTCAAGTATGACGTACTGACGGCTGTGGGACAGACCGTCTCCCATACTGGGATGAGAAGCGCATACACTAGTCTACTCCGGAGTATCGATGCCCTGTCTCGATAGTCCTATGACTAGGGACCTGCATAAGGATGTGCTTATAGATTACCCATCCCCCACGAGTGTGACTGCCATCACAACGCTGGTAATCAAGTAAAGATCCTAAGGGCTCCACTAATGTGTAAAGGTGATATACTAAAATAAACACATGTACACATTAAAGTAGAAACAAACCAAGGAGCATACTACTATATTGAGCAAGATTGTCTATACAAAGTGAATATCCCAAGCTTCCATTAAGTAATATACAAACTAGTATGATACAGTAATGGCCTCAAGGGCATATACACTAACAAAAACCAAGTAGCATACTACCATGTTTACCAAGACTGTTAATATAACTGTGAATATCCCAAGCTTCCATTAAGTAATATACAAGCTAGTATAATACAATAATGGCCCCTAGGGCATATACACTAACACGGACAGGACTCACCGGGAACCTGCTAGTTGGTATTTATACCTAGCGTCAGATAGCAGTTCCCTGGTGACATGTGTACAGGTTAGTTCATCGACCTGAGGTCGTCATTTGTCTCGTGTGAGTTCCCACTGTGCTTTGATTTCTACCCTACCACGGCTCAAAGGAGTCGTGCCAACAGGTCTTTTTTGGGTACAGTCCCGATCCACATGGAGGAAAGTGAACGGGTCGGCAGGGGATTCGTCTCTCCCGGTATTGGGGGTGAGATCGTGATGTGTCTAGGAGAGCCATTACACCAAGTTCTTGGCCAAGGCAGGTGAGAATTACTGGTAAGTATTCCAGTAGTTTCTCAGGGTGTTCAGGGCTTGTCTCCGACACGACTTATACCGCTATTGGGGGTCTGACGTTACCAGCCCCCTAGGCCCGATATGCGATAGTCATAGACGAACGGACCGGACTGTATGTATATTGTCACTGTTAGGCTCAGTAAGGTTCCAGGATGAGTTCGCTCATCGGCTTCCCTTGAGGTCAGTACATGGGCAGCCGTTACACACTGCTAGTGTCGCTGACGTGCTTATGGTTAAACCCACTACCAGGGTACTGATGAGTCATTAAAGTCCCCCACAGATAGTTTCCCAAGTTCGGGCGAAACGTTGTAGAGGCCGTATGGTTTTATGGCAGGGTTCGGAAAATGCACGTGCATTTATGCACGTGTCATATTTCGGGCAGATAATACTGGTGGGCTTTGGTTTAAGCCGGATCCATGTATTATATTGAGTCGGAATATTTTAGTCTCTCGTATTCGTATTCGGTCGGAATACGGATACAGGTATGTATATACAGGTGAGGGGGATTTTCGTAATCCGTTACGAGAATATTTTAGAAGATGCATTTCTTTTTGGGTTAATCATTTTGGTTTAAATGATTAATGTTTTGGAAAGGGTGACTCATATTAGTGACTCATTTCTTCTACCATGTTCCTTAGTGACTCATGCTAATGAGTCACTAAGTGAGTCATGATAGTATTAATGAGGTTTGTTTTGGGTTTAGATATTTAAGGAGATATTTTCTTGAGATATTTTTTCTTTCTCAACCTTATATATCTATTCACAAGATGAGAAGAAAATAAGAGAGAGGTGATTATGCTTGAGTTCTTTTTGCTCTCTTGATTTTCTTGAGTTCACCATTTTCAAACCCTAGCATCTTCTTCAACCTCCACTCTTATCCTCTCATGTGATGAGAACCAAAGAGTGTCTGAGACAAAGTATTCTACTCGTTCTCTACTTCATCTTAGTCATCTCATTTAGCAGACTTGATGACCGAGTTGCCTCGGTATAGAGGCAGGAGCCCGTTTAAAGATCCATAGATGTGGTGCCACCTCGACGAGAAGCAAAGAGATCGGAGTTGCCGCAAAAGAGCGTAGGATGATGGCTAAAGACCAAAGAACTCGAATCGATCGGTATAGCATTTCTTCCTCTTTACAGTTTGTTAGTTTAGCGTTAATAGCAAAATCCGGGTTGTAGTATGCGATAGCGCCAGTTATAAAAGTTTTTGTTCCGCGTTTGACATCAGAATGATTGCCGGGACGCTACCGTAGATTTACACCGAGCGCTCGAGCGTCCGAGCGCCCAGCGCCCACGTGCCGGGCACATGGTGTGCTTGCGCTCAAGCGCCCACGTGTCGTGCACGTGGTGTACAAGCGCTCTCGTGTTAGACACGCGAGCCGCTGGCCCCCACGCATCCTTTGGATGCCCTTTCCCTTATATGTATGTATGTATGTATGTATGTATGTATATATATATACACACACACACACATACTCTACAACACTGTCCCTTTTGGAAAAAAATTGGGTCGGGGCTGTGCCCCGCACCCCGCAAGGGGGCTGCTAGCCCCTTTGACCCCCAGCCCGCTATCTGGGTAGCGGGACCCCCGTAAACTCTGCGTGACTCCCGATGTATCCAAGCCCCCTCCAAAACAAAACACACGTACACTGCACATTGAATTCGCATGACCAGTTTAACCCGTCGATCGGAGGTTCTCTCGCTTCAAAGGCGAGGGGTAATTAACGGCAGCTTAGTCCATGGCTGCCGGAGATTCGGATTCTCACAATCAATAAACCCCGTCCTACCCTACGCAGGGGGAATCTGTAGTACGCCTGACAAGCGCGCGCGTATTCCCATCTCAATGGGGTGACGAAAAACACCCTACACTGAGATTTTTTACTGATGTCGTATAAAGTTGTATATTTATTTCCGCTGTTGGCATTGTTGATCCCAACTAGGGATGCAACCAAATTAACACTTTATAAGTGTTTTGTTATGAATTCAATAGGGAGTTACTGTTAAGATCTTAATTATTTAAAACTGTGATTTTTACTAAAAAAAACTACATTTTCCTAAAATTCCGCAAAAAAGGGGTTTTGATCTTGGTTTTTGGCTTACTCGGGTTGTGTAGATATCTTTAGATATTATACAATCTAAGTGCCGGTCACATCCAAATTTTGGGTCGTGACACTTAATCTCAAACTAGATTAACGATCCTTAAATAAAAACCTAAATCTAAAATATACGGATTTGGAGTAATCGCGCCCTATGGGCGATGAAATAAATTAGTCTCCGTATACAATCCACGGGCAACCAAAAATAAAACAAACACACACGACACGAAGTGAACTTCTGGAGCAGGAGAAAGTGGTTATCGCGATGCGGTAGCGTAATTAACTGTAGGGGCTTGCGCATGCAGGGAAGAGCGTCCCCACAATCAAAAACCCCTCGCAAACGAGAGAGAATCAGACGAAGTCTGCTACAAATGGCCGCATCCGTCCAAACCTCCGATATACGGTGCCATAAATCAACTTGGCATCTTCGGAGAGGTGGATAGATAAATCCAAATAGTATCTGCCCTCAAATTCAGGCAAGACGATCTACGCGGTTCGTTTCCGTCTTCGGCGGTGAACACACACTATGTAACCGCTGCTTTAAGTAGCGGTTATATTTTGAGCTAATTATATTTTGAGCTCACCGACTATTTAACCGCTATTTAAAGTAGCGGTTATATTTTGAGCTCATTTCAGGAACAGAGAGACACTATATAACCGCTGCTTTAAGAAGTGGTTATATTTTGAACTAGTTATATTTTGATCTCACCGACTATTTAACCGATACTTAAACTAACAGTTATATTTTGAGCACACTCCAGAAACAGAGAGCACACTATGTAACCGCTGCTTTAAGTAGCGGTTATTTTTTCTACACCAACAAATTTAACAACAGTATTAATTGACACAACTAATATCAACACATTTAACAAGATCATTAATTGACACAACCAATATCAACAATTAATAAATAAACATCAAGGATCATTCCTTTACATCAAATATTATTCATTTACAACAAATGTCATTAATTTACCAAAAAATCAAAAAATATGTTATAGTTTACATTAAACATTATTCATTTACATCAAATATCATTCATTTGTAACAAACTATTCTGACCAACCAGACGGTTAGTTCAAATCCCATAACGGCTTAAGACACATGAGATTTGGTTGATCAGGATGTATATCTTCTACATGTTGTGTTTGTCTCATCGGACGAGTTCTTTTTATTATGGAATATTAATTGGTTACATCATGTGCAGAAGCTCTTCTTCTTTTTCTCATCACTATTTTTGTTATCGATCCAAGATTTAATCCGATTCTTTTTACGATCCCTAGAGTTAGATTGTAAAGAATATTGTATTTTTGAAATATTATCTTTCACGGATTTCAAATCATATGTTGCTTCATTTACCAAGTCTTCTTTCACATTCAGTATTTCAACTGGAAGTTCAGATATTCATATCGCAAGTTTGAACAATTCTCCAGGCATAATTTTATATCCATTCTCTAATGCAGCACCTTTCACGGCAATTAAATTGAACTCGTTGCATAAATATCTATACCGCGACATTTCAGTCATCTGTACTGAAAGTGGTACGATACTCGTCATGACAATATTTTGATTAACATTTCTCGTCCATCTTGGTAAAATATATTGAGACGGTATACTATTCACACTCTTAGATACAAAAACTCTGAATATATATTTACATAATAGTCTGGTTGATTTAAATGATTGCAAACGCACTTGGAAAATTGCCCTTTTGTCATAAATTGGACATAAAATACTCTTCGCTTGTTTTTTTAGACCGAGTGCGTTGTGAACTTTATATCCAATTGTCCCATCAACTTTTGAAACTTTATGGATATTAAATAATTGATATTTCTAGAGATTTACTTGAATCTTTTCAAAGATGCTTTTATTATAAATTTTGGAAGCGTCTAATTCCAGTGGTATATTTGGTGCACACATACGATTTTCGTATAGCGTATCAAAATCCATTCTTTTCTCGCACTCTTAATGAATTTGTGGTGCATTTATGGTTTTCATAACAAACTCTTTAATTGTAGCATTCAAAGTAAGTTAAGCATCAAAAAAGTATTCATGCTCTCACTACACCTCATTGTTTGTATTCCTGCAAAAAAGTTTCTTGTTATATAAGCCGGTATCCATTTCTCCATTATACCGTACATTATTGAAAGCCATTTATACCTACTAACTTGGCACTTTTCATCTAATGCAGACCACTTATCTTTAAATTACTCAACCGTCAAAATTTTATCTACACGACATTTGACGTCGTTTTGAAAACCGGTATATTGATTATATAAACTCTGTAATTTCTCATGATATTTCTGACTAATGTACCATATGCGATAATGATGTTTTTTATCTAGAAATATCTTGGTAATAGCATTTGTCATGGCTTGATCTTGATCAGCGATTATAGACAGCGGTACCTTATTATTCATCGTAATTAGCCACTGCTGAAATAACCAAGTGAAAGACTCTTCAGACTCATTCCGCAGTAACGCAAAATCAAATATTTATGATTTATAATGATGATAAACACCGGTGAATGGGGTAAAGGGCATTTGATATTTTTTAGTTCGATATATGGTATCAAAAGTAATTGCATCACCGAAAGTTTTATAGGAAATTTTAGAGCACGCATCCATGAATAAGAGGGTATCGATATGATTTTCTTTATCATATTTTACTACGCAAGTAAAATTAAACTTCTCAACTTGAATGGATTGCAAATACTCTAAAGTTGCTTGGGCGTTCGATACATCCATAGATTGATGACGTATTTTGCTTAATATATTCTTTACATCGTTTAGTCCGTAACCAAGATTCTCTACCCCGCCATGACCTTATCCTAATATCGTATATGTTTTACTTGGACCAACCACATTATCCTTCAAATTATGAATTTGAATTATGTCGAATTTGGAAATTTTTTTGTGACAAGATAAGTATTGCATCATTGACTGCGGTACAAATGGATGGTTGTGCTCTCTCTTGTAAGAAATTACTATCCATATATCGTTCCGTTTAACAACAAATATATGCGTTCCGCAGTTGGATCCAATATAATTACATATCCGAAACGCCGAAAAAGATATTTTACGTTTTACATCAAGTTTCAACTGTTTAGGTTTTGCGGTCTTGTTACATTCAAATAGTCTGGAGATTATAGAATTTCTGTGAACTGCACGACGAGTAGAATAAACTCTAATAGCAAACCCAATGTTTCGAGCATAAACCAAATAGCATCTATAAGCATGATCTAGTGAATTGAATATCATGCTAATTTCAGATTCTACCAAATCACATGTAGTATTCTCAAAATTTTCATATTTTGAATCACTTGTTACACCTCCTTCGTTATTCTTATCCGGACTTAGTTTAGGAGATAGAACATTCTTACATTTGCTTCCACTAATTAACGATATAAACTCAAACATTTTTTCTTTCAGGGGTCACTAAATCGATAGGAATAATAGGTTTTTTCAAGTATTGGTCTTCGTCTGTTTCCACTACTATTCCTTCTTTTTCTAATTCAGGAATAGTCCACAACAGGATAGATTAATCGACATACTAGCACATGTAAACGTAGAAATATAAAATTTACCACAACCATTTTGAAAAACTTCATTGAGGAAGACGTAGACGTGCTCTAGCGAAAGCTATGGTTCCAAAATTGATAGATCATTTCAAAAAACTTTGTTGAGGAAGACGCAGAGTGCTCTGGCGGAAGCAAGGTTTCAAAAATCGATATATGATATATTTCTCAACCGTTAGAAAAAAAAAATTACTTAAGCAGCGGTTTGATATTTATTTTTAACTGCTAGTTTAAGTGGCGGTTAAATTGGACCCGTTGGATTTTAACTGTTTTTTAAATTAGAGGTTGAGTTTGCACGATCCATATTTATTGGATAAATTAACTTTTGATGTTAACCGCTAGTTTAAGTAGCGGTTAAATAACGATCGTTAGATTTTAACCGTTTTTTAAAAGAAACAATTAACTCTGAACGATCTTGATTTGTTGGATTAATTTTTTCAGCCACGGTGGATGAGTCCCATTTTCTAATAAGATAATTGACACATGATGCTAAATTGAAGAAGGCCCAAACTTGTGCTGGTTAAACTGTTATATATTTGCAATAATAAAGTTTTATTTATATGAAAACCTTGTTTCTTTTTTTGTATTTTAGTTAAATTCCAAGGTTCTTAGCGGTAATCAACTTATGGACCCTACCATCTTATCACCGTTAATTTGTGTGTCCCATCTTTTTCAATGCTTTTCCTCCAAGTACTGTGATGACGGTAACTTTTCATCAATTATATTTGCATTAAATTTAACCAATAATTACTTGCAATCCTCCTTAAAAAAAATAAGAATGTCAATAAAAGGTTAATTAATTTCAATTTATTTATTTTTGACCAGAAACAGCCCATTACGGAAGCACGCCAGCACGCCGTTTTCCGTAATTGGTGGTCCCCACAGCCCAAACAAGGTCTATTTTTTTTTGGGGAAAAAAAATCATATTATCGGTTTAACTATTTATCAAATTGGGGCATTTTCTTGTGATTTACTCAAATTTCCGATATTGGTTTGTTCTTCAGATTGAGATTATAGTTGATGGGTTTTTTGGTGAAATGGGCTAATAGCTGTTGAAGATCTTGTTTATTTATTACTTGGTACTGTTCTTCTTCTTTTTCTAGTAACTTAGATTTCATTAAATTACCTTTTTATTTTATTGTAACTTAGATATGATCTCATTTTCCCGTTACACTAATATATTTATCCCCATATTTCTATGAATTAGATTAGTGGTATAGTTCATGTTTTTAGAAACTGCTTATTGAGTTTTTTTCCTTGAAATGTTGAGCTAATTTTCATAAATACATCATTTGTCAGGATTCTAGGAGTTTTCCTCTATCTGAAGATCAGGTTGTGATTTTATATCTATGATTTTTTTGAGGAGAAAATTATAGGTTTATTTTAATGATTGTGTTATCTCTTGTTATTTTTCTTTTTAAGATTCAAATAGCTGTTGGGATTTTGATGAAATGAGCTAAAAGCTGGTAAAGATCTATTATTATTATTATTATTTTAGACATTTGGTCATTTTTTAAAGTAGTTTACACTGTTAGGCTACAATACAGAGATATGATCCCATTTCCCCCCTTCATAACCCTGATTTTGTTTCATATTTTGGTTTTGTGGGTTGCTTTTGATGCCAGTTCCTCAAGTGTAGCTATTGAGATTTGTGTGAATTAGATTAGTAATTTTTCATGCTGTCAAAAAATTGCTTACTAAATACTTTTTTATTGAAATCGTGAGGTAACGCTCATAAATACATCATTTTTCCTTAATATGATCTTGTTTTTGGGAAAAATATTGTATGATTCATAGTTCCATTACTCAAATCGTGTTTGTTTTAAAGTCTAATTTCTATTATAATTTTTGCTATTATAGATCGAGATAGTTGACGGGATCTTGATAGAATGAGCTAAAAGCTGCTGAAAATAAGATCTATAAAATTAGCTGGTGGATAGATAGTCTCTAGATTTCGTGATTTACACTTTGGGCTACAAACTGATGTTTCCAATTCTTTCAAAATCCTGATTTTGTTTCACAATTCACATTTTACTGTTATGTGTTGCTTTTGATGTCAATTCTTCAAGCGGTGCAATCAAAATTGATATGAATTAGATTAGTGGTAGTTGATATATTGATCAATTTTCTTGAACTGTTGTGCTGATCTTCCTAAATACATTATCTGTCCCGATTCGAAGAGTTCACCACCTCTATCAGAAGATCCGATTGCCACTTCATTTTTATGTTTTTTGGATTTATTTGGGTGAAAAATATATAGTTTACTACTCAAATAGTGATATCTTTTTTGTTATTTAGCTTGACTTGTTATGTGGTTTCCTTTTTAGATAGATAGGGCTCAAAATTGCAAAATTCTTGTTTTATTTGGGTATGGTTTTCTTTTTTCTTGCAACTAAAATTTACTGGATGAAATTGCTGATAAATTGCCATATGTAATAGTTTTTTCTGTTTAAACTATTAGGCTGCAGTGTAGTGATTCGACTCTATTTCTATCACAATTCTAAATTTGTTTCACATTTAGATCTTATGGGTTACTTTTGATATCAATATTTCGAGTAATGCAATCAAGCTTGAATCAGATCGGTAATGGCGAAATCTGCAATTTTCTTGACATATTTTAGCTAATTTTTTTAAATACATCATTTTTCAGGATTCTAGGAGTTTTCCTCTATCAAAAGATCAAATTTTCCACATTTTATCACTTATTATATCCTTGAAAGGCTAGTCTGCATTTGGTATTTCAACAATTTTCTCCTTTTGACTGAATATTACAAATTTTCTTTGACACACAAATTTTTTACTTAGGGGTGTAATATTTGATAATGCCCTTGCCACTGACAAAAACTCAGGATTTTGTTTCACACTTTAGGCCACAAAATTGTTTACAAATTTCCCCTGTTAACATATTTTTATTTTCCAACACTCCGGCAGGCTTAGTGCCTTGTGGGATGAAACCTTGGCTTTAAACGTGTCCTCGTGATTGAATAGGGGGACTGATATCATATTCGTGTCTCTGCCACTGCAACAAAAACCGAAACTGTACAAAAATGAAGGTATATTCTAATAGAGTTTTACTCTGAAATTTGCAGCGTTAAACTCAGATACATTGTAAATCATGAGGTTCAAAGAAGGGAGTAGGGTTGAGGTGTTGCGAAAGAAAAAGGAAGCTTATGGCTCTTGGTTTCCTGCCAAAGTTTTGTCGAAGATCAATAATACGTACACAATTAGTTATGAGCTATATCTGACTAGCAAAGGGGAGCCCATAGTAGAAAAAGTGCATGAAAAAGACATTAGGCCATGTCCTCCGGTTGCACTCGAAGCTGAGAGTTGGGTTCTTGGTGATATTGCAGAGGTATTTGATCTCTGTTCTTGGAGAGTTGGAAAAATCGCGAAGGTCCTTAAAAATAATTATTTTGTTGTGAGATTGTTTGGCTCTATCCAACTTAAAAGGTTTCATATCTCTAACCTAAGGGTTCGGCAAGCTTGGCGGCATAACAGATGGATATCGCTTGAGAAGGTACATGCTAATTTTAATATTTACCATTTCATAATTATTTTTATTACTTGTCTTGTTGTAATTGGCTACTTGGGACTTTTCCTTGATGGGCGAGTTTTTCGTCGTGTCGATCAAATTAGTTTTGATGGTTGATAATTTTGTGTACATGGCGCCTCCTTAACATTTATTTAATTGCAGAACTTGACCAAGTGCCAAAGTTAAATGTAACCATACCCATCGATTATTACCATCTTAGCCATTGGAAATAGGTACCCATCATATCTTCATTGTTTTTGTTCCCATTAGGCCTTGTTTTTGTTTGAGCGGGAGATGAACATCATCTATTATTTTAGGGGCTGTTAGGTTTTGCTTGTAAAACACTATTATTTGCACCGGCTTTAGATGCAAATTCCTTTCACCGTTTTCTGTCATTTACACAGATGCAAATTCCTTTCACCTGCTTTGGTAGGATTGGTAGGATTGACACGGATTTTATGGTTCTTATGATGCATATGTTTCTAGATTCATTGTATGATAATAATGTGTCCTCAAAATCATAGTGTTTTGGAAAAAAAAATTGGATATGGAAACAAGCATGTCATTTTTCAATACAGGTTAAAGAAATTTACGCTTTCCTTCTAATACAGTTAACTTTACCTGATGCAAATTCCCTTCACCATTTCATGTAACTCACACAGTTACAATTGCTGAATCTTAGCTTGCTCTTCTTTGGTAAACTACTCTATTGCTGCTTATGATGCATATGTTTTCCGTCTCTTGTCGGTTTATCTTGCATCCTTTCATATTGTAGACTCTGCAATGTTTGTACTATATAAATTTTAATTTGGAAACCAGTGCATCACCCTTCAGATTTGGGCTATATATATTTGAGGATGCAGCGTATATAGTGCCAACTTATGGCAGGAAACATGGCAATACACTATTCAATGATCCATGTTTTTTTCCTTCTTTTTTTAAAAAACTTTTTTCCATTCCAATTTTAAAGAGAAACTTACACATGGATCAATGAATAATGTGTTGTCATGCATCCCGCCACCACATGAAATTCTTACTGTGACAATGTATTATGTGTACTCCATTTTGTCTATATGTATTTTTATATGCTAGATAGCCAATGATATGGCCCAAGCTTTGCACCTGCAATTCCTTAAAATAAATATTAGAGAACAAGAATAAACGGTACGAATTTGCAGGTCAAAAGATGAATTTGTGAACTTTTAATTTAACAGCAGATAGGGAGCCATGATATTGATAGCTATTACCTGTTAGGCCATGTTTTCGCCTAAGTTTAAATTTTACAGTTGGCGATTCAATTTATTAAAGGTTGAAGCCTTATTAAGCTTCTGTTGTGTATGCCTCCTATTCCGGTCCCTATTTGATTTCCCTGTTGATTCGGCGCAATCTCGGAGTTGTTCAAAATTCAGGTTTATCTGTAAGTAAGAGTACAGACGTCCGTCGACGCGCTATATGTTTTGCATACATTGGGCAGATGTCAGCATAGAACTCATCAGACGTCTGCAAGCGCTCTGTACTTTCGAAACCTCAAGACCAGACGTCTGAATCTCCTTCTTCAGACGTCTGGAAACACTTTGTTAATTCTGAAGACTCTTGGGCAGACGTCTGCACTTTCTTCATCAGACGTTTTCCGTCTTCATAGGCCGGATATTTGTTAGTTGAGAAATTAGTTATTTTGATCATATCTCTAGAATACTATATATATTGTAGTATTTTGTAACCCTAGGGATTGAAGCCTTTGAGATAACTTTTTTGTGATATTTTGAGAGAACCCTTTTGTTATTTGTGAGAGCTAAGGTTTTGAGAGATTTGTAATTAATCCACCGTTTATACTCTTCCGTTTTGGTGATTAATAAAAGTTTCGCCTTCACCTTTTGGTTAGTACTTTTATTTCCGATTTGCCTGTGGTTTATTTGTGCTTTCTTCTCAATCGTTTGCTTATCTTTGTGATCGTCTTGTTGAAACAAACTGGTATGAGAGTCATTGTTATTTGAGGATCTTTTGTTTGAACCATTAGGTTTTTAATATTGCGATATAGGTTAACGGTGGGTAACGATACTTGTGTCCTCTTCCCCATCTTCTTAGATCGTAATTTTGAAGTTTTAGTATTTGGAAACATCTTGAGTGAAACAATCGTGTTTTAGTTTGATCTGCATCATGTCTTCGACAATCATGAAGTTCGATATTGAGAAATTTAATGGAAATATGAGTTTCGGTTTATGGTAAGCCCGTATGATTGCTGCGTTGACTCAAAATAATTTGAGAAAGGAGATTCTTGTGAAGGATGCAAAATTTTCCACTATGACGGAGGAAATTTGGGAGGAGTTGGATGAAAAGGCCCTCACGGCTATCCAGTTGTGTCTGACGAACGAAGTTCTGTAAGAAATTTTGGTAGAATAGACGACGGCTAGTTTGTGGCAAAAATTAGAGGAGTTATTTTAAAGAAATTCTCTCACGAATCGATTCCTGATGAAGCAGCATTTCTACACTCTTCGTATGTCGGAAGGCTCTCCAATCAAATCTCACGTCGGTGCGTTTAATTCAATCATTACGGATCTGGGTAAGATCGATATTAAGATTGACGATGAAGATTAGGCTCTTCTTTTGTTATTCGTTAACACCTTCATATAATCACTTTCGTGACACCGTGGTCTATGAACCGGATACTATCTCGATTAAGGATACCAAAGAAATTTTGATGAACAAGAAGAAAGAAAAGGAGTTAACTTCTACCGAAAGCGATAGTCCATTTTCAGGCTTATTTGTTCGAGGGCGAGCGAAGAAGAGAGATTCGGAAGTTAATAGGAAGAAGTCAAGGTCGAAGTCCAAGAATAAGAACTTGACCTGCAATTATTGTAAGAAGAGGCACTTTAAGGTTGATTGTTTTAAATTGCAGAACAAACTGAAGCTAGACGAAAAATCGAAGAAGTCTTCGGCTGAAACTACTATAGCGAAAGGAGGAGATTTTCTTGTGGTTTTTGACAACACACATCGATCTAAGGACGAATGGATCTTGGATTCAAGATGTTCTTACCACATGTGTCCCAATAGGGATTTGTTCACCACTTATGAGTCCATTGATTATGGAGTGGTTTTGATGGGCAACAATAATTCATGTCGAGCTATTGACAAGGAGACGATCCAAATCAAGATATTTGATAGTGTTCTGAGGATATTGGCAGAAATTAGGCACGTACCTGACTTGAAGAAGAATCCCATCTCTTTGGGTGCACTCGACGACAAATGTTACAAGTTTTCCGCTGCAGGTGGAGTTTTGAATGTATCCAAAAGTGCTCTCGTTATTATGAAAGGCTTGAAGAAGGGGTCCTTATATTTGTTGCAGGATTTGACAACTTCCGGATCAACGGCTATTTCATCTTCTAAATCTATTTCAGATTCGGATGCAACCAGATTATGGCACATGAGACTCGGGCATATGAGAGAGAGAGGTATACTCAAGCTATCGAGTTGGGTCTATTATGTGGACAGAATATATCGAAGATGGAGTTTTGTGAGCATTGTGTTTTTGGAAAGCTGTAACGAGTCAGGTTCAGTTCGGCGGTGCACTACACAAAATGTATTCTTGATTATATCTATTCGGATCGTTGGGGACCCTCTCCGGTTGCTTCTAAAGGAAGCGGTGCCAAGTATCTGCTTACTTTTATCGATAATTTTTCGAGAAAGTTTTGGGTCTGCTTCTTAAAGCACAAAAGTGATGTGTTTACTACATTCAAGCAATGGAAGACATTGCTTAAGAAGTAGACAGGGAAACAGATCAAGAGACTAAGACAGAAAATGGCTTGGAATTTTGTAGTGGAGATTTTAATGAATTCTGCAAAAACAAAGGGATTGTTCGGTATCATACAGTTGTCTATACACCATAACAGAACGGAGTCGCGGAGTATATGAATCGGACTCTTGTGGAGAAAACTCGATGCATGTTGTCTAATACAGGGCCCGGTAAGGAATTTTGGGCATAGACGGTGAACACGGCATGCAGGTATTGTCTGAGAAGTACGCTGATTATTCTACACTTTGAGTGTTTGGTTGTCCCGCACATGCACATTGCGGTGAAGGCAAGTTGGATTCTCGAGCGAAGAAATGCATTTTTCTTGGTTATGCTACCGGCGTTAAAGGTTATAGGTTGTATTTATAAGTTCCTTGTGCTCTCTAGTAAACAAGGCAGAAGTCATAACAATGCTAAAAAAAATTTCTAGCAAGCACAAACAACCACAACTTAAGAAATTATCCAAAAACTAAAACTTGCAACCAAAAGAGAGCATACAAGAAACTAGAGGGTGTTTCAAAGCTACGACCTTTGTAACGTGTCCGCTCAATTGCAGAAGACCCCGTCTAGACTCTATGGTCTCCGGGAACAATCTTGGACGCCAATTTACCTCGTCAAAGATGACCCACTTCGAAGGAGCTCTAACTCTTGCTTCAACTTCGTCTAAAAAATACTTAGAATGAAGTAACTTGCTCTATAATCTTACTAAGATGTGAGAACTAGAGATGTAGTAGCATCTCCTTTTCTTTTTCTCTCTTTTATCTTTTTCCCTCTTTATCTTTATCTTTTTTCTTTTCTATTCTTTTGGAGAGCTAGAGAAAATTGGAGGAGAGATAAGAGAATGAGATAAATGAGCCAAGTCTAAAGGAATCTCACTCTCATATCCCTTTCCTTCTCTCCCCTCCACATGTCCAAGAAATGAGGTTAGGTAGGCACCCCACCCACCATTTCACATGGCTCACAAAAAGAACAAAAAGGAATAAAAAGAAATAGAAAATATATATGTAAAAACACATATAAACATTTATATCATATATAAATGTAAAGAGAGTAGAATAAAGAGAGAATAATACTAGTATATAAATATATATCATATATATATATATATATATAATATTAAATCAACACTTGATTTAGTAATCCGGCTTTATAATAAACCGCCTAGTATTTCTAAACGTTCGATTAATACGCAAGTATTACATACACGCGTTTAATCGAACTCCCGCACGTATCATCATGCATACTCTACATCGTTTCTCTAGAGCTGGGAAACCCTTTGTGCGGGACTCAAAAAACTCGACAATACGCTAGCTGTAGGTAAGGAACATATTCGATTGATTTGAAACACTTTCAGATCAATCCCCTCATGGGTTAACCCACAAGCACGTCAATGGTACTGGCCACACTTAACGGCTATCCAGGTATTGATCGAAAAGCAGGTCGACAAGCAAGTTCATCCGAATCCTACAGAGCCTATCAATGGCATTCACCGTACAGTCTGCTCGCTTCGTCTGAGAGTCGCATACCGGGTCTAGGAGGTGGAATCCGTCAGACTCCCAATAACTTAATAAGTTATGCCGGTGTCAAGCTCATAACCTTATCAGTAAATCTCATCTGTCCTGACCAAGGACTTATAGTTATATCCAATTGTGCATAGCGCGACATCAACTTCGTATACCGATAGAGACGAATCCCTTCTAATCGCTTACTGCCTCTATATGGTTCGGGACTGTACCCAACTAAAACCTGTTCGCACGACTCTTTAATTCCGTGGTAGGGTAGTAATCAAAGCACATGGGGAACCACACAAGACACTATGACGATCTCAGGTTTACATACTACCCTGTACTCATGTCACCGGAGAACTGCTATCTGACGATAAGTATAATACCATTTAGGAGTTCTCGGCGACTCCGTTCGGTGTACTCATTCTATAATGAGCACTTGTATATAACCTTTGGTGTTAAACACCAATGGCTGTGGGATCAACCATCATCCCGGTCGGGGTTAAGAAACGTATACACTTGTCTACTCTGGAATATCGATGCCTAATCTCGATATTCCCACCACAAAGAACATTTAAGGATATGCTTATGGACTGCCCAGGCCTCATCAGTATGATCGACATTATAATTCTGGTAGTAAAGCAAATATCCTACGGGCTTTATCAACATGTATTAGCGATACGTAATAGCCAGTAAAATATATACACATGTTAAAGATAAACCAAATAGCATACTATCATATCGAGCAAGACTGTCTTGTACATACATATGTCCAAGCATCACTATAATATACAATAATGGCCTCTACGACATACATATCCAACAATGTTTGGATCCTAAGTCGTCAAAATTTATGATTATCAGATATGTGACTTTTGATGAATCTGCTATGTTGAAGCTGAATATTGTGGAATCTCCAAGTAAAGACGATCCAAGGAAGGATGAGCCGGGTGTTGAAATTGAAGTCGGTGAAAGCTCGGGTTCGCAGGAGATCTTTCCTTCATCATCGTCTGATGAAGCTCATGATGAGAAGTCCCAAGATGAATATTTACTCGCTCGATACCGACAACAAAGGAACATTCGACCGCCATAAAGATATGACTACGATGATCTAGTGGCGTACGCGCTGTCCGTTGCAGAGACAGTTGATAGAAGTGAGTTTACGAGCTATCAAGAAGCTATCTCATCCGATGAGTCAGCTCGTTGGTAGTCACTATGAATGAAGAGATTGGGTGTCTTCACAAGAACCAGACATGGAAGCTCGTGAAGCCCGAAGAAGGAAAGAAAGTAGTTGGCTGCACGTGGGTTTTCAAAAAGAAAGAAGGAGACCAAAAGGTTTTGGGTACGAGATATAAGACACGGTTAGTAGCTAAAGGTTATTTGCAAGTTCGGGGAGTTGGCTTCAATAAGGTATTTTTTCTGGTGGTTAAACATATCTTTATACGTGTTTTGCTTGGTTTGGTAGCTATGCAATATTTGGAGCTGGGGCAGCCCGATATGAAGATCGCATTCTTACATGGTGATTTGGTAGAGAAGATCTATATGTAACAACCCGAAGGTTTCGAAGTTGAAGGCAAAGAGGATCACGTTTGTTGGCTAGAGAAGTCTCTATTATTTGAAGCAGTCATCTAGATGTTGGTACAATAAATTTAACTCTTTCATGATAGATATTTGATTTACGAGAAGTAAGGGCGATAGTTGTGTGTATTTTAAGAAGCTCGCCAATGGTTTTTCATATACTTGTTGCTTTATGTTGATAATATGTTAATACTTAATAGAAGCAAAATATATGGTTGATATTCAAAATTTGAAGGAACATCTGAAAGGCAAGTTTGAGACCAAGAATTTGGGAGCGGCCAAGAAAAAAGTTGGTTTGGAGATTAGGCGAGATCGCAGGGAAGAAAAACTTTACTTTTCTCAACAACAATACGTTGAAGTTTTGGAGCATTTTAGCGTGGCGGACGCTAAATCTATAAGTACTCCGTTAGCAGCTCATTTTAAACTTTCAGCCCGTTCATCACTGCAAACAGAAGATGAGATTAAGTATATATCGAATGTTCCGTATTCGAGTGCGGTAGGTAGCATTATGTATGCCATGGTTTGTATCCGAACGACATTTCACATGCAGTTAGTATTGTTAGTCGCTATATGGTATCTCCTAGTAAAGACCTTTGGAAAGCTGTGGAATGGATTTTACGATACCTGCGAGGTACGTCTGATGTAGGGTTGGTGTTTAGAAGGAACAATGACAGTTTAGTTGGATTCAGCTATTCCGATTATGCGAGTGATCTCAACAGGCGAAGATCGATCATCGGTTATGTATTCTCTGTAAGAGAATGTGCCATCAGTTGGCGTGCTTCGTTACAGCCCACGATAGCGTTGTTTATGACGGAGGCGGAGTATATGGCCGTTGTTGGGGCGGTTAAAGAAGCGATCTGGTTGAAGGGATTATTTTCGGAACTTGGTATTCAAAAGAATACCATAATACTCTATTGTGATAGCCAAAGCGCGATTCACTTGACGAAATATCAGATGCATCATGATAGGATGAAGCACATTGATGTTCGGTACTGGTTTGTTCAGGAAGTCGTTGAAAAAGAAAAGATTATTGTGAAGAAGATTGGTACAACGGATAATCCGGCCGACATGTTGACGGAGTGTCTTTTGGTTGTTAAGTTTGAGTATTGCTTGAACTTAATTGGAGTGTATCACACTCATTGAGTCTTAAAGGGGTTTTGCGGTGAAAGTGGAGATATTGATGTTATGGAGAAGTTTGTGGGAATGTGAGTCAAGGTGGAGATTTGTTGTGTATGCCTCCGATTCCGATCCCTATTTGATTTCCCTGTTGATTCGGCGCAATTTAGGAGTTATTCAAGATTCATGTTTATCTGTAAGGGTACAGACGTAGCTTCATACGTCTGTCGACACTCTGTATGTTTTGCATACACTGGGCAGACGTCTGCATAGAACACATCAGACGTTTGTGAGCGCTCTGTACTTTTGAAGCTTCAAGACTAGACGTCTGAAGCCCCTTCAGACGTCTGGGAACGCTATGTTAATTCTGAAGACTCTTGGATAGACGTCTACACTTCATCGGACGTCTACCGTCGTCATGGGCCGGATATTTGTTAGTTGGGAAATTGATTATTTTGATCATATCTCTTGAATACCATATATATTATTGTATTTTGTAACCCTAGGGATTGAAGCCTTTGAGATGGTTTTTTTTTTGAGATATTTTGAGAGAACTCTTTTGTTATTTGTGAGAGCTAGGGTTTTGAGAGATTTGTAATCAGTCCACCGTTTGTACTCCTCCGTTTTGATGATTAATAAAAGCTTCGTTTTCGCGTTTTGGTTAGTGCTTTTATTTTCTATTTGCCTGTGGTTTGTGCCTTCTTCTCTATCGATTGCATATCTTCGTGATCGTCTTGCCGAAACAGCTTCATACTCGCAAACCTTTATGTATGAAGTCTTTTTCCTTCCCTTGTGAATTCTATGCTTGTATGATCCAAGTTAACATACACTTTTGGTTTTTCTTTCTCCTCATTTTCTACTAAAGCTAACTATAAAGCAAATTATGTTTAGTAATCCATCAATTTCCAGAACTCCATAGATGAAATGCGAGAAAAAGGTTTCTCACACACACACACACACGCAAACACATGTATATGTGTACGTACGCGCACACGTGTGTGTGGAGCTGATCCATTGAGGCTCTTATTTTATAAAATGAGGCAACCTCCGTAAGCACCCAATATGTAGTATTTTTCACCGATTGATACCGCTCATCATTGGCTATGGTATCAAAATTCAAGAAATTTGGAGACCTCTAATACATTCATGAAGTAGACTAAAAAGTAACGGTTTTTCAGTAGATGAAAAATGTAATACTTGATGCTTGTGTTAGAGGTCTAAAATCTCTTGATTTTTGATATAGTCTATCTGCCACATTTGATCAGGAAGACCGGTACGAATCGATGAAAAACAAGACGGGTTGGATGTTTGAGGATTGGCCTCATTTAATAAAATGAGGCCTCGCTTAAAGAAATCAGCTCCGTGTGTGTGGGGGGTCGGGGGGGAGGGGAGAGCGAGAGTTGCAATTGCTTTATCTTTCACTAGTTTATCCACCATTTAGTTAATCTGTTACATGTAAGAAATTTTGATTGTCCAATATCTCATTGATAGCAACATACTTTTAACAGAACAACTTATATTTCTTCCGTTATGCAACTTATATTAGATTCTAAGCTTCTCTTCGGGCTTCTCTAATCAATGGAATTATAACCTGCAGGGGAGTGGAAATAAGAACACAATTGAGAACGCATTTCCTGATGATGCTGAGGTTAGGGTAAACAAAAGGAGAAGGACCGTAGATGCCGTTCCTTTTTCCAATGATTTGTTAAATATAAATATTGTCGAAGAAGATATCGAGTGCTCTGTGGCTAGTTGTAGCGCAAACGATTTGCCCAAATTTACCGTTCAAAATTGGGGAACCACAAAAGGTTGTAGGGAAATTTCTGACTCTTCTTTTTACGATGCATCTTCTTCATTTGCACCCACACCTTGTAAAAAGGAAGAGTTTGCTGAAAATGTGCACGAATTAGAGCTGCATGCATATAAATCAACGGTGCAAGCTTTGTACGCTTCAGGTCCTTTAAGTTGGGAGCAGGAATCGCTGCTAACGAACCTGCGGATGTGTCTTCATATTTCGAATGAAGAACATTTGCTTCAGCTGAGGAACTTGCTATCTGCTTAACTTATAGCTAGAGTTTGAAATTGGGTAGTAGATATATAAATATATACTTGGTTTTTTTGAGGATTTTTCTTGGTCAAAGTTTGTATTTGTTCTAATTTCTAGAATATCTGTTGTAGATCAGTATTATATTTTCCCTGCATATTGTATTTGTAACTGAATTTTATTAGTTGATGTAATGCAATATAGAGCAACTTCTCCTTTTGTTTTATGTTTCTTGCTATTTATTTGACCAACCATTACCCAACAATTTTCTATTCCTGCTAAATTAATTTTAGTATTTAGATGTTGTAAGATTAATTACGGGGTATTTATACTAACTCTAGAGTGTTGAATGCGAAATTATTAAGTGATGAATGAGACATGAATAAAGTGTGTATTTTTTGGAGTAAGTTATAATGCATGAGCTATGGTTGTATTTAAACAAAAAAATATGATATAGTGAAATGGATAATATAAAATTGTTGGAAAAAACCTCGGCCCTTTTATAACTTGTGAAAAACTCTCTAGGCCTTTTCACCTAGTAGAAAACCTTCTAGACTCATGAAAAATTCCTTGCAATACCCAAGGCTATTTGTATTTTAGTATATCCCAAAAATACCCCTCCTTATCTATGTGTGCAAGTACATTTGACAGCTATCCTAATTTCTTAGCAATAAAGCAACAAATGACTTGTCTGTAACATCTGAAGGGTTGCCTATAACATCAATCCGGCTTTGATATTTACTTAAAAGACTAAGCATTAAATATTCCAACCAATCCATTTTCACTTCAAATTCACTACTTTTCCCACCAAAAACCCAATTTGCCACCAGAACTAGAATTATCCCTTTCATTTTTTCCATTATCCATTATCTTCTCTCATTTACTCCACTTTCATTTACCATTCCAACAAACTAAATCTTCATTTACTATCTCACTCATTGATGATGATTTAAACTTGGACATTAATGTGTTTTGTGAGTGGATCCAATGGTAAAGATACGGTCTTGACCATCTCAGAGGCCACAACATGGTTTGAATTGAAAGGAATCGTCTCGTTTCAACTTGATATACCGATTGATAACTTGAAGTTTTCATATAAAATGAAGAAATATGGAGATCATATGGTTATGATGATAACCGAAGATGACTATATAAATATGGTCTGTATCTATCAAGAGATGAACGAGAAGGTCATCCATATACAAGACTCTGTTGATCCTCTAGTCATTATGAGCATATTTGATCTTTATATTACTCGATTTATGTTTAGAAGAATATCCAAGACAGTTGCCTGCAACATCTTGCCACTTGCCTGTAATATCTAACCATTTACCTGTAACATCTAAAAATGTTGCCTGTAACATCTAGACGGTTGCCTGCAAAATCTAACCACTTGCCTGTAATATCTAACCACTTACCAGTAACATCTAAAAACGTTCATGTAACATCTAGACAGTTGCCTGCAATATCTAAAAAAGTCGCATGTAACATCTAAGCAGTTCCCTGTAACTCTATAAAAGTTGTTTCTAACATCTAACCAGTTGCCTGTTGTAAAGTGTTTTTGTCAACCTACCGAGGTAAGATGTGCACGTGTTTCAGGTGTGTACAGATCCCCCTGCTCGATGGTGGGCAGGGGTTTATTGATTGTAGGAATTTTAATTTCTGCTAGCCGCGGACAAAATTACCGTTAATTTCCTCTCCTTTTGAGGCGAGAGAACCTCCGATTAATGGGTTATGCGGATCATGCGAACTCAATGCGAAATACAAGATTTATGTGTGTGGAGTCGTATTTGAAAATGATTTTTGAGGGTGCTTGAACATATCGGGAGCCATCACACGGCAGTGCCCCGTGGATTTTTTTTTGAAAAGGGAAGTGTTTTGAGCATATCGAACGACTCTTAAAGTGGGAAAGAGAGAATTTTAGTGGCCTCTCGAGTTTAGGAGACTGCCCGAGGTAGTGGGACCCCCTGGGGGGGGGTCCTGAGACGAAGACCCTCTAAAGGGGGTCCCGACAGTAGGACCCCTTGAGAGGGGGGTCTTGAGAGCAGGATCCCCATTTTGAGGGTCCCAAAAGCTGGAACCTTTTAGAGGGGGTCCCAAAAGCGGGATCTCCCTTTTTGGGGAAGGTCCTGAAAGAGGGACCTCTCAGAAATGGGTGTCCTGAGAGGGGAACCCTTCTTTAGAGGGCTTCCGAAGGCAGGAACTCTCTTTTGGGGGGTCTCGAAAAGAAAACCCCTCTTTAGGAGTTCCAAAGGCGGGACCTCTGGAAGGGGGTCCCGAAAGCGGAAATTGCCTTCAGGAGATTTCCGAAGGAGGGAACCCCCTTTTATGGGGGTTCCAAGAGCGGGAACTTCCTTCTTGGAGGAGTTCTGATGAGGAATATGGGTTGTGACCTATATTCTTGTGGATCTCATGGGAGATTCGGCACCGAAGGGGGTTCGTGACATTGATTTTATGCATTTTGATTCATCATGGGTTTCACACGGTTCTTCATCCATGATACTTGTTTGGGATGCAAGCCAATGTCTTTTTCTTAATTTTGTTAAAGAAAGACAATATCTTTTTTCTTGTTTTGGGTCTTAGATTAATTTTATTTATTTTTTTTTAGAGAAGTGAACTCTCTTTTATTAGTTTTCTAGAGGAAGAAGTGACGGATGAGAGAGAAAGTCATTTTAAGAGAGAGATGGAGGCTCAAAACCCTAGAAAGAATAGAATGAGAAGAAGTTGTTGTCATTTCTATTTTGGATGGGGTTTTAATACCCCTTACATTTTGCACTTGAGCTCTTGGGCTTTACAAATTAACTTTTTGCCTATTTTCCTAACATATGTGCATATTTTTGCACCTTAGCCCTTGGGCTTTGCAAAATTGGTTTTTTGCCCATTTCTTTTTCATTTATTTTTACCAAATTACATAATAAACTTATTTATTATATTTCTTCGTTTCTTTTTCTTCCTTGGCATGAGGTCAGCCCCTATGCTTGAGCTTGGACCCGGCTTGGACCCACTTCACTTGAATTTGAGTTTTGACCCACTTGTTTGGGGTTTGACTTTGACTTTGACCTTTTAACTTTTGGTCAATGGGGTGTAATTTTTTACCCCAACAAAGTGTCATCATCAATAAATGCACACCACGTGTATGCGTGGTGTGCATGAAATTGATAGATCTTCTTTTTGTGGAGATTTTGTCCTGGTTCTATTTTAGCGACATGGAGGTCGATACTGCCCTTTTTGCGACGTGGACGGTCGGTGCTTTGATTTGTTCCCTTTTGGCGACGTGGAGGTCGATACCGCCCTTTTTGCGACGTGGACAGTCAATACTGCCATTTTTGCGATTTGGACGGTCGATACTTTGATTTGGTTCCCTTTTGACAACGTGGGGGTCGATACTTCCCTTTTTGTGACGTGGACGATCGATACTTCTATTTTTGTGACTTGGACGGTCGATACTTTGATTTTTTTCCCTTTTGATGACGTGGATGCTGCCATTTTTGTGATTTGGAAGGTTGATGCTGCCATTTTTACGACTTGGATAGTCAATAATTGGATTTGATTGGTTGATTTGATTTGCTTTGCTTTTAGCCTTGTCCGGCGGGGCTTTTGAGCTTGGAAGCACTGTCAGGTAGGATTTGGAATTTGGGTTCTTGGTCGGCATCAGCATCGCTAATGCTGAAGCATAGTGCCAGGAGCGACTTATTACTTTCCTTTAGAGGATTTAGTGGTTTAAATTTTTGGGTGGTGTTTGCATCGCTAACACTGGAATGGGGTAGCAGGAGCGACTCATCATTCGCAGTTGAAGGATATTTTTGTTTCTAGTTTAACGACTTAGGGGCCATTTATTTCCAGTTTAACGACATAGAGGTCATCTGTTTCTAGTTTAACGAATCAATGATCTATATGGCTTTATTTTCTTGTTTGGTACTTCTTGGCGCATTTTTGTAGAGCTGTTCGAGATGAGCTTATTCGCGATTTGGAGTGTTCATCCATAGTATTTCTTTCGGCGGTTGATGGGTGGCGTGAGCTTGTTTCCCTCGACACTTCAGTTGGAAGAATCCTCCATCGAACATTTTCTCGATGATATAAGGCCCTTCTTAATTTGGTTCAAACTTTCCTTTCGCATGTTGGCTGATTATTATTTGTCTTTTAAGAACTAAAACTAATTCACCCATTTTAAAAAACATGGAGGTGTGTCATTTTTTCATACGCTTGTGACATTTGAGCTCAATATAACTCCAGATTTTGTTGTACGACGAGTCTTTTTCTTCGAGTGCGTCGAGCTCTTCGAGTCTAAGGAGGGCATTTTCCTCCTCCGTCAAACTGTGCTGGACAACCAATTTTAAACTTGGGATTTCGACTTCAAGGGGAAGGAACGCTTCTACCCTAAAAATCAGTGAGTACGGGGTATGCGATGCGTGATACGATATGTCCACAATGCTTCATAGAGCTTACTGTGCCAGTCTCTTTTGTTGGCCGAAATATTCTTCTTTAAAAGCTTGCATAGGATTTTGTTGAAGTCATCAGCCAATCCATTGGCCTTTGGATTATAGATGGAGGAATATCTCCAATCTATCTTGTGCTGCAAAGCGAATCTTGAGATTTTGAAGCTCTTGAAAGAAGGCCCATTGTCGGAAATGATCCTCCTGGGTACGCCGAAACGATATAGAATATTGTGTCGAAAGAACGTCAGGATATCCTCCGTTTTGACTTCTTTTAAAGGGACGGTTTTGGCCCATCTGAAGAAATAGTCAGTGGCTGCCAGTATGAATCTATAACTCTTAGATGACGAAGGGTCAATTGGACCAACTATATCGGTGCTCCACTGTTCGCGTTTTTATGTGGTAAAGAAAAGTGTGAGAATGAAATCGTGTGTAGTGTAGTTTTTATCGCAACAAATAACTTTGTGTTTAAACAAAGTAGTGAGTATGAGTTGTTCCAATAGAGATCGAGTGTTTAGAATTTTGTTTCCAACGCGAGTTATAAAAGTTTGAGTTTTAGGAAAGCTCTTGTGAACGTTTTTAGGAAGAAATGAATATGCAAGGGAAGGGAATTTGCTCGGGAACTCAAAACTAATGAATGATGTCAAGATAACCTAACCTATGATCCCTCTTTTAATCACTTCACTAAGCTCAAGTCGATGGTTAGAGTATGAATCATTAAACACTCACCACTAGGGTGGAGGAGCAAATCCATCAAGTACCAAACTAATCTAACCTTAACGAATTAAGTACAAGTTAGGTGCAACCAACGTGTTATGAGTACAAACCAACAAACATGCACCACTACGGTGAAGGAGCATGGAATGTAAAATTAGACACATTAAATCGAACCTATCTCGATTAGTGTTTAAAGTCGGAAACCGGTCCGAGGTGCGGGGAGCGCGTCCAGCCTGAATCTGGGAGAAGATGCTATATGGAATATATCTGTCCACCTCTCCGAAGATACCATGTCGATTTATAGCACCGTATATCGGAGATTTGGATGGATGCGACCGTTGTAGCAGAATTATCAGATCCCCCTTATATATGAGGAGTTTTTAATTGTGGGGACGCTTGTTCCTGTAGACGCAAGCCCCTACAGTTAATTACGTTATCACCGAGCAATAACAACTTTCTCTACTCCATGAATCATTGTGTGTCGTGTTATATATATATTGTTTATTTTGGATTTGCCCTTGGATTGTATACGGAGACTAATACGTCGTCACCCGTAGGATGTGGATTAGTCCAAATCCTTAAATCTCAGATTTGGGTTAAACATAGGTCATATGTTCCATCAGTTCAGGGTATATCTCTAAGGACCATTAATCTTATATAGAACTAATATCAACTTAGAAAATATATTTAAGGGCCGTTAATCTTGTTTCAGATTAAGGTCAACTTAAAATATATGAGCATATGGGCTCAATAAATATCATAGAAGCTTCAGCTTTATCACACTCAGTCAATTTGGACTAAAAATTAGCTCTGGAATATATATTGGCGCCCAGAGGTTCTAGTGTTAGTTATATGTATACCCTAGAGGCCATTACTGTACATACGATATATATTGTAGTGGATGCTTGGACATATATAGGGAGGACTTTCTTGCTCGACATGATAGTATGCTATCTGGTTGCTCTTTATCTTAACAAGTACACTGATTGTCTCTATGTTACATGTTGATAAAGCCCTTAGGATGAGTACTTGACTACCAGGATTATGATGCAGATCATACTGGTGAGGACAGAGTAGTCGGCAAGTACATCCTTCAAATGTTCCTAGTCGTAGGTGTATCGAGACAGGGCATCGATATACCAGAGTAGACTAGCGTATAGCTTCTCGACCCATGTAGATGGGCGATGGATGATCCCATATCCATTGGGGTTTGACATCAAAGATAGTATACGGGTGCTCAGTGGAGACTGGGTACACTTAACGGACTTTCCGAGAACTCCCAGATGGTATTATACTTCACGTCAGATGGCAGTTCTCTGGTGACACTGGTACAGGTTAGTCTGTAGACCCGAGATCGTTATAGAGTCTTGTGTGATTCCCACTGTGCTTTGATTTCCACCTTACCACGTTCAAGAGAATGTGCAAAACGGTGGCTTTTGGGTACAATACCGAATCATATGGAGGCAATGAGCGATAGGAGGGGTTTCGTCTCTCCCGGTATTGGGAGTTGATGTTGCGCTGTGCTCGATTGGCTATAACAGGAAGTCCCTGGCCAGGGCTGCTTCAGATATATACCGGTAAGTGTTATCAGTAGTTTCTCGACCCGTTATGAGCCTCATATCGGCACGACTTATCAAGTTACTGGGGTCTGACGTTTACCATCCCTAGACGAGATATGCGACATATCAGACGAAGAGACCGGACTGTAGGATAGTGTTACTGATTGGATTCGCAGGAGTGTGAGTAGGCTTGCTTGTTGATTTTCTGATCGCTTAATACCCGAGTGGCCGTTACGTTTAGCAGACCGCTTGCGGCTTGTGGATGTTTGATGTGATCATCACCTACTGCCGGCGTGACGAGTCTTTAGAGTCCTACACAGAGATTTCCTGGTTCATGTGAAACGGAGTAGGAGAACATATGTGATATGTGCGGGACCGAGATTAATGCGCGTATGTGATACCTGATTGATCTCAAAAAATATCTAGTAACCGCAATCAAGAACGGCGTCGCTTGGTAGCTAGCCGGTGAGTACGGGTCAGTCCACAGGGATGTTGTGAATTTCCTAATCGCGCTAACGAGTTAATTCCGATTGTGGTCGGACAGATTATTAAATCTAAAAACTAAATCTATCTATACTAAGATTATCTAGATCTAAATCTTGCTATGGTTAGGTTTAGGAATGGTTTGGAAATGTAAATAAATCTCAACGCTTTCTATATCCAAATTAGGATCTAAGAGGAGTTATGGTAATTATTAATAAAGGGGATTAGATCCATTCGGGAAGGTGTTCCTTCCTCTAGGTTCTTGTCCTTCCTTTATCAATCCTTACCCTAACCTCCATGGAAAACACGCGCAACCAGGCCTTTATACTACGGTATCACCGCTACCTCAAGGGATAGGGTGCCATAGGGCGCGGTGTGTGCGTGTATGCATGGAGTCTTATTGATTATATGTGATGGGTAAGAAAGGGATGAGAGATCTCATCTCTCAAAAGCCTTCCCCAAAGCTAACTCTAACAATTATCTAGGGCAAGGAATTAAATCTAAACTAGAGAAAAATTACCTACTTTATAGATGGCTCTCTCCAAACATCAACACAGGGTTGTCAGATCTGAATTCATGAAATGAAAAGAGGCACCGATGCTCTCCAAAAGAATTCTAAAATTTATTAATGAAGGGAGGCATGAAAAGAATACAATGATTTGGGCTTCTATTTATAAGGCATAGAAACCCTAGGTTACAATTGACCCGCATGTCTACATTTACCAAAATAACCCTAGATTGACTAGTCAAAGCCGTTTTAAAATTATGGTAAAATTTATTTCCATCAAGATCTCTGAACGATCGCGGAACCGCGGCCCGAGGCCCTGTTTGGCCGCGGTTCCGCGGTCCAACAGTAGGCTTGGGCCTTCATCTTTCTTGGGCTGGCTCTGGTAATTTTGTTCTTCTTATTTCTTCTGTACTTTTCTCAATTGGGCTTCGAGGTTTCTTCCAGATCTCCAGTGAATAATGTAGTGGATTTTAACCGTTGCTTCGAGACGAAATCTTGGACCTTGCACTGCCTTGTACTTTGTGAACTTTATCTTTTATGTAGGCTTGATCAAGATCCTTCTATTTGTTGGTTGTAGTTCCACTTTTGCATTGTCTTTTATCTTTTTCACTATTTTAGATCCAAGAACCTGTAACCTGTAATATGTAGCAGACATGCGTCAAAAGCACCTGTTTATTTATAAAACGAATAAGAATAGGGAATATGATAATGCAATATTATGGTGTGAACAAATACCCCCAAACTTATCTTTTGCTCGTCCTCGAGCAAACTTATTTTTTATTCTTGACAAAAAACCTAACCGCACTTTCGCAGGGAAACGCGATTGCACTGAGCACGTGCAACAAGCCGTTAAACCTCTAGGTGTCCCTAGTAGGAGGAGTGTTGTCTCCTGAGGGATTTCAGCGGATACTACCCACAAAATCCTATCAATTCGGCTTTTCGACTTTCATTCTCCAATTAGGGCTTCTAACAAGGAATTCTATTATCCTCGACTCGTAAATTATCCACCCATATTCTTCACACTTCCTCATCATTTAACTTAAAATTATATATGTTCTGCAGACCTACTTAGCTTTCGGCATCTTCTAAGTTTTCCTTCTAGGGTTCCATCTCCACTTAGGAATTTTTATCAACTCTATTAAAGATACAAGTTCTATTCTTCACTCCTTTCTCTCATCTAAACTCCAATCACATACCCCTACGTGTGTATGTATATCACCCCTACATTTGGAAATTCAAATCAAGCAATCATACTATTGTCCGTTGTCCAAAGTACTTATTAATTGGTGAATTTTGCTTACACATCCTTCATGCGACCGTTAATACTTCTTGAGGTACCAACGAACGATTACAAAATGCGTTTGCACTTTAAAGCGTAATTCCTAGTCTTGCAACACCCAAGGCTTTAGCAGTGACTCCCAAACCAGTTGGTCTAAGTCACTAGGTGATGAAGCACCCTCGCTAAATATTTTTTTCATTAATGCAGCCTTAAGTAATCACAAAAACTAGTGTTCATTTTTTTCTCTCTTTATTCACTTTTTTCTTTTATTTTCATTGTACTAAGGACTTTAGACAAGAGCATTTCAAGGTCTCCTCTACTATTCCAAGTTTCAAGGTGCGTGTTTGTGCAAATTGTAGGGTATACATTTTCAGAATCTAGACTTAAGCTAGGAATTATTTTTCAAACTTATACTCTAATAAAAATATCAATACTTTTCCTTCGTTTCGACTTAGCCCAAGAAGTAAACTCAAAATTTGCCTATTTCTAAATAAACTAGAAAGACATATACTTTCTACCGTTAAAATATAAGAAAGGTTATTTTTAGGGTTTTTAATTTACTAAGTCTAAAATCTAGTTGTTCCTAGCCAGTTAACCTATTTGTCAAACTCAAGTCAAAATACGGCCAACCTTGAATACAATAATTTTTATAATTTTTGAAAATTTTCAATTTTTATGGGTTTTAAAATAAGTACGCAAATGCAAAAATATACATATGAATGCGAAGAAAGAAAACGTACCAAGCATGCCCCCAAACTTAAACTTGACTGTGTCCTCACTGTCATGCTACACCAAGAGAGTTGAGAATGTCGGCACTCCCCTGTTTATTTATTTATAAATTTTTTTATTTTTTATTTTTTTTATTGTTAAAAGAAAAACAAAAAATATATATACAACAAGGTTCCCCCCAAACTTAAACTTGGCCTTACACAAGCCAAAGGTTAGCACCAACCATTCAAAAATTCTATCGTGGTAATGGTAGAGTTGGTGAAAGAATGGAGTGGAAAGAAAGGAAATGAGAAGCACACGAGACCGTGTGGGAAGAAAGGTAGAATATGGTCTCGGTGGGGGAGAAGAATAGCGGAAAAGAGAAAGAAGTGGAGTACGATCTTGAGGGTGTAAATTGAGGGAATAAATTAGTGCAATTTGTGATGACCGATGTGTTAAAAGTGATTGTGCTAATCTATCAACCTGTCGAGAAATGGGGTCAAATCCCTCAAGATTCGCAAGAAAGAATGGGCACGTCGAACTTGGTATAGGAGATGAGAGCGTAACGGTCTCTTGCACGGTCGGAACAATAGGAAGGACGAAAGGGAGTGAATTAGGGATAATCTCATTCTCACCGTAGTAAACTGTCTCGAACTTGAAAAATTCCATCAATGGTTCGAAACAACTGTAAGCAACCGAGTCTGATTGTTCAACTAACTCTTCTGAAAATTCAAAGAACTCAAACTCGGGCGGTGAGTCTTCCACATCGTCCGAAAAAGCGAAACACTCGTAAGTGTTATCGGTTGTGAGAACCGTGTCAGATTCAAAGGAAAAATTTTCAAGCTCACAGTCTTCAAGCGTGATCTTTTGCGTGGTCGGAACGGTGGAAAGGAGGGAGGGTGATATAACAGTTAAAGGTTCAGGACGATGAATTGGAAAATCCGACACATCAAACAAAAATGGTTCAACCTCAATATTATCCTCACTTCTCTCCTCAATACTATCCTTATAATTCTCCTCAATATTTATCTCATCCATGCCATTATCATCAAAATCAAGACGCCTATGAATTTCGGGAGAAACAATTAATGACTCGGGATGATGAATTGGACATAAAATTTCAATCAAATCGACGGGTTCATCATCCAAAATATCCCCGGCGTCTATATCCTCAATCAAGTGAAAATCAATTTTTTCTGACACCTCATCAGAAGCATGGATATTTATCGATTTAGGTTCTAGATTGGAGGTGTAAAGATCGAAAGGATTAAGTGTGGTTTCACTCGAAAGGGGTTCTTCACAATCTGGCAAATCAAGCACTATATAGTCACACAACTCGTTAGATGTTTTGTTTGTAACTTGTGAAGCATTTGGGACAATCGATGAAAAACCGGAGTTGTGGGCTTCAAGTGGGTATGGGTAGGTTTGATTTGGGAATGTGTAGAACTCACTCGCTCCTCTCAAATTCTCCCTCTGTCCAACCGCCTCCTCATACATTGAAAAATTTGAAACTAGTGGAAAACTAGCTACCGGTTCACTAGGTTGTATAAGGGCGGCTACGGACGCATCCACATTCCTAATCATTTTGTTTGTTGCTAAGATATAAGTCTCCAACGACTCTTCCAAACTAGACTTGGGTGGTAAGGGGGTTTCGGTAAAAGATTCGAAATTGTTTGGATATGTGAAACTCCCAAAAGGCTGTGTAGAAACAGTGTCTAGTGACGGTGGGAAAGTCGGGTAGGACTGGTAGGAAATGGGTGGTTGGACAGGGGTAGGGTCAACATGTGAATAAAAAGGTGAATAGTCTTGTGGATCCCTAGAACTAGATGAGTGGAGAGGGGTGAAAGATCGGCTATGAGATTGAGCAATATGCTCAGCAATGGACATCGGTTTAGGAGTTACAGCAGGACGTGAAAAAGTGGTATCAACATATGAAGGTGGTGAATGTTGACATGGTTGACACAAAGTGGGTTGCAAAGTCGAAATGTTTCTCCTAGACGCTTCTATTTTATCTTTCAAAGAAATTTTGGGCATGGAGGGATTTTCCTTAAATCGACTGAAGCAATTGACGTACGAAGCAAAGTTAGGTTCGGGATACCAAAGTTCGGCAAGAGATTTATGATGTGGGATACCAATGATAGAAGAAAGAGAAGAGAAAGAAGGTAGGTGGTGCAAGGATTTCTTAGCGGCAAACTTTGCAAGTTTTGTTAATTTTTTTTTTCCTTTTTCCCCTTTTTTTTATTTGGAACTGTTTGCAAAAAAATTTTTTGATAAAGGGCTAAGACACACTTTCGATCAACCAAAAATGCACAATCAGGCCTAGATCTAGGGTCACCTAGGTCAGCTAGACAGCTCCTAACTGTTCCAAAGGGCTAGAGATAGGACCTCAAACCGCCTTTTCACCGCCAATTGCGGCCAGGTAAGTGGGAAGGAACCACAGTAGTGGGCCTAATTAATAACCACTAGCCTTTGGCACACTTGCCTAGACACCGCAAAATCAGGTTAGGATAAACGGTCGATACCTATAACTAGTCCTCTGTCCTATTGAGCTCGAAGTCCTTAGGGCAGAGTCTGGTATTTTTTAATTAAAAATTGGTCAATGCAAATGCCTCATGTGATTTCTGGGGTCCTGGGAAGGGTGATGAAATCCCCACCCAATCTGAATTAGTCAAAAGCCCCTTAAAGTCCGATTAAAAATATGCAAAACAGTAAATCACTTGCAATCAAATCTTTTTATTTTATGCGCGGCGCAAAGAATCCTGCACAAGATTTGTTATTGAGAAGGGGGAAGATTTTTAAAGCGCAAAGAATCCTGCAGAAGATTTTTCAGAAGATATATTAGAGATTCGTAGAGGAGGAGATCAGAAGACTTACAGTTTTTTTTAAACCGCGCTTCAGCCTTTTTTGGGGAACCGATCCGTCACCTCCACCGCGGAACTGCCGCGAATAGCCCCTCCGACCGCGGATCCGCCGCCGGTTGGTCGCTTCGGCAGGGTTTTTTTTTTGTTGTCACCAGATCTCCGCGGTTCTTCTTGTTGATTCGGTCCTCCAAATTTCTTCTGTTATCTGTTGTGATATTTCTCTATTTGTTCGGATTTGATATTTGCTGTTTTGATCTCTGGAGATTTCCAGATCCGAACTTGATTGTAGATCCTGCAAAATTCAAACAAAGATACCCTTCATAAAATAACAAAATGATAAATTTTTATATTTTTTTTTATTTTTCAGTTTTTATGATTTTTTTAATTTAGATTAACCCGAAATTGCAAAAAGGAAATACTACGCCATCCCCGGCAACGGCGCCATTTGATTGATCTCAAAAAATATCTAGTAACCGCAATCAAGAACGGCGTCGCTTGGTAGCTAGCCGGTGAGTACGAGTCGGTCCACAGGGATGTTGTGAATTTCCTAATCGCGCTAACGAGTTAATTCCGATTGTGGTCGGACAGATTATTAAATCTAAAATCTAAATCTATCTATACTAAGATTATCTAGATCTAAATCTTGCTATGGTTAGATTTAGGAATGGTTTAGAAATGTAAATAAATCTCAACGCTTTCTATACCCAAATTAGGATCTAAGAGGAGTTATGGTAATTATTAATAAAGGGGATTAGATCCATTCGGGAAGGTGTTCCTTCCTCTAGGTTTTTGTCCTTCCTTTATCAATCCTTACCCTAACCTCCATGGAAAACACGTGCAACCGGGCCTTTATACTACGGTATCACCGCTACCATGAGGGATAGGGTGCCGTAGGGCGCGGTGTGTTCGTGTATGCATGGAGTCCTATTGATTATATGTGATGGGTAAGAAAGAGATGAGAGATCTCATCTCTCAAAAACCTTCCCCAAAGCTAACTCTAACAATTATCTAGGGCAAGGAATTAAATCTAAACTAGAGCAGAGAATGAAAAATTACCTACTTTATAAATGGCTCTCTCCAAACATCAACACAGGCTTGTCAGATCTGAATTCATGAAATGAAAAGAGGCACCGATGCTCTCCAAAAGAATTCTAAAATTTATTAATGAAGGGAGGCATGAAAAGAATATAATGATTTGAGCTTCTATTTATAAGGCATAGAAACCCTAGGTTACAATTGACCCGCATGTCTACATTTACCAAAATAACCTTAGGTTGACTAGTTAAAGCCGTCTTAAAATTATGGTAAAATTTATTTCCATCAAGATCTCTGGACGGCCGGGGAACCGCGGCCCGAGACCCTGTTTGGCCGCGGTTCCGCGGTCCAACAGTAGGCTTGGACCTTCATCTTTCTTGGGCTGGCTCTGGTAATTTTGTTCTTCTTATTTCTTCTGTATTTTTCTCAATTGGGCTTCGAGGTTTCTTCCAGATCTCCAGTGAATAATGTAGTGGATTTTAACCGTTGCTTCGAGACGAAATCTTGGACCTTGCACTGTCTTGTACTTTGTGAACTTTATCTTTTATGTAGGCTTAATCAAGATCCTTCTATTTGTTGGTTGTAGTTCCACTTTTGCATTGTCTTTTATCTTTTTCACTGTTTTAGATCCAAGAACCTGTAACCTGTAATATGTAGCAGACATGCGTCAAAAGCACCTGTTTATTTATAAAACGAATAAGAATGGGGAATATGATAATGCAATATTATGGTGTGAATAATACCGCATTCTATTCTCGCGACATATGTATCGATTGGTTATATGTGATATAGCCGGGTTATCGGATCAAGTGTTGATTCGATAAAATGATACATTTGATATTAGTCGGTTATATGTGATATAGCCGGATTATTAAATCAAGTGTTGATTTAATAATTTAATGTATAATTATATATTTGATATATTAACATTACATTAACTAATATTAGCTCACTTAAGTAATTCTTTTTCTCACATTTGATGCATTGACATATATGTGATATATGTTAATTGTATTCTTTTTGCACACTTATTATATATGTGATATATATTAACGTGTCATGCTAGGTTACACATGCAACTTGTATGTATGAGACTCATACCATGCTAGGATTTAAGTTAGGATTTATATTTATTTAAGTAATTCAAACATTTGGAATTTGTCATGGTTGTTGTTTTGTGCAAACTAGATAACCATTGACCAAGTCCACTTGTTTGTCTAGCTTAATATATTTTTCAACACAACCTTAACTCATAGCTATGGTTAAGTCTCTACAATGGTTAGTGCATGATATATGCCAACCATGGCTGCATTTCTAACCTCATCCCTTTGTTCATCACTTCATCTTCTTCTTCATTTTTTTGAGCTCTCTTGATTTTTGATAAGTGATGAAACCTTGTGAGAAAAATAAATATAAAGTGAGCCCACTTTCTACTTCATCATCTTCTACTACTTGCCATTTAGTTTAGAGTGTTTGCTTTATTAATCTCACCATTAGTGAAGAGGTAGCATGAGCTAGTGCCTTCTCGACGTAGATCATCTTCGACCTCGAAGACTTCGATGCAAGCATGTTCATTTCTTCATGGGAGCCTATCTAGAGTCCGCAAGTTCATGATCGCGGCGAAGGGGCTACTACACAGAGGTTTAGAAGTGAAGGACCAGTCTACAAAGGTTGTATTCCTTGCTCTCTTTACTTGCAAAGTGTTTGCATTTAATTCTGTCGCTTTTTCTAGTTAACGATTCTATGTTAGGGTTAGCTAGAACGGCAAATTTTTGAATTTGGCATGGGCGATACCTCCCGAAACCTTGCTGCCGTCCTAGGTAACCCTGCAGTGGTATCAGAGCCATGCTAGAAAATTAGACGGATTTTGTTAGGATTACGAAATCGAAATACTCCGAAACTTGAAACACGAATACCTAGTTTCTGTCGATTTTTAAAGTTGTCAAAATTTTTTTTAAACATGTGCAGAATGTTATATGGGATATATCAGGAACACGGTGAAAATTTCAGGGGGATGCTCGGATTTTGGCCGAGATGAGGCATGTTGTGGCCAGCCCAATTTTGTGGTTTTGACTTCAAATTTTCAGTGTGTTCCGGTGACTGGGTTTTGGTGTTTCAGGTGTTGTTTGTTTTTGCTAATTTTGCATGAGATGTAATCTTACACTATAAACAATTCGGAGTGTTTCGTATTCGTAGTTTTAACATTGTTTCGGGTTATTCGCATGTTGTCTAGACGAAATTAAAAAGTTTGATCGAATATCAAAAACCTATTTTTCAAAGTTTAACGTATCCGGAAAATTATGCAAGTAATTCTATAAACCCTCTAGAAGAATGAAACCCTAACTCGACTTTTTGGATCGCGGAACCACGGTCATACCCTAGTGTTTTCCACAGTTCCGTGGCGACATGAGTGAGGCTTGGGTCTGCCCTTCTACGGCTGGTGCATAGGTACTGTGGCATGTTCTCGGTATTATTAAAACTGTGCTCAAGTGTTGAGCTGTTGGGAAATTATGGAACTTTGATGAATCGATCGAAAAGTTTAATGTCGTCCGGGTATCATGTGATGGGATACAATACTTGGAATCAAAACTAATTTGAATTTTATAAATCTAGCAATTTAGTCTCATTTGATCGGTTGCCACGGGATTTTGATGTGATCAAAAGTCTGTCGCAATCACGTAGCGTACGCGGATACTCGCCGGATAACCTTACTAGATTGCCACGCCCAATAGCCCCCACCAAGTGACTGTAGGAGAACCCCGTCACCAAAAGCATCCGTTCGGGTGCTCTCGGCTGTGGTGTTCCGCCTTAGTGCATTTCGTCGACGGCATCGGGGGTGCGGCCGTTTAATAAAGTTTCCGACGAGCATTCGATCAGGATGTCGGGAATCTTGTTGAATTGCCCGACTTGTTATTGAAAATTGTTTTCGATATTGAGACTAAAAGGCGGGGTTTATAATTGTTAGGCATGTGATGTCTAAGGAATTCATTTGGTTAGGCATGTGATGTCTAAGGTGGTTGCGGATTCCAATTGTTGTAGTTTTTCACTTTCTTTTCTGCGACCGTAAGTGTAATATGTGGTGTATCGCCGATTTCGTTGCTATATGTCAATGACAATTGGGATACACATATTTACTTACGTTGATGACATGTGATGTTATGTGTTGCTGGGATATGTTATATTGGATTGTCGTGTTTGAATAGCAGGGTTTTTTTTATGTGAGATGCGAGTTTTTCATTTTCATTAATGTAAAATTCAATGTATGTAATATTCTTTTATTGGGGCACTTCCGGGTTGAGGATGATGTCACCATTGTATATTATTTACTTTTCCGCATTAGGATAGACCCAAGATGGGAAGCACAAGCAACCGGGTTCTAGGGTCCAGTAGGAGACCATCTCGAGGAGTCGAGACCAGGTCTCCTAACTCTAGAATTTGTAGGGTTGCTTGCTGCTCTCGTAGGGGTCTAGGGATGTGGGATTGGCTATTCATCACGACCGTGGAATCCGTGTTTTATACAGGCTTAATTTAAAACCCAGAAATCCTAGTATATCCAATATTTCATATGTTGTTTTCTGCTGCGATATCTGTGATGTGATCATTTGATATATTGAGATAGATACTGTATACAGTGTATGTGATATATTATATAGACGTTGCTTATGTTTTACACCCGCACTTGCCCTGCCCCGCTCTGTCGTTAGTTACTTAACCTAACGGTGCATGACGGGACATCGAGGCGAATGCGGATGGCATAAGCGTACGTTGTATTTATCTATGATATTTAGGTAACTTAAAATGATGGGACTTCATTAATGATATTAATGAAAGAAAATAAACCTAAAGATGTTGTGGAATCGAATTTTCAAAAACAGGTAGCTCTACTTCTTGCTTTGCATAGTGGTGTTCCTTGTAGAACATCTAGCACCTTATTTGATAAGGAAAGAGCCGAGATCCCTTCATCGGGAGTGACCTCTTTAGCAGTAACTGGCAGATACTACAACCATCGGTTTCGTCTTTTAATTGCTTTTCTAGTTCTTGCTTTGCATAGTTGTATTGTGAATATCCTGCACCTCATTCGACGAGGAAAGAGCCGAGATCCCTTCACCGGGAGTGATCTCTTTAGCGAAACTAGTCAAAGCCTAAAAAACACTCCATTTTTAATCATTTTGATTCTGCAACGATATCAAGTTCAAAGCGTTAAAGGTTTTCTTAAAAACCATCTGCAACACTCCATTATTTTAGGAAGTAGAGTACTCAGTATTCGTGCTGCGTATATCGACCATAGTTGAGGCGTAGTGTACGGTAGCTAAGTGATGTCTTCCTACACTGCATATGATGCGATTAGTTAGGACGGTCATGTGATTATGTCGACTATAGTTGAGGGTCATGTGGGTGGGTCTGATTAATCAGGAAATGACGGATAGAACTTGACTAGTGCTTATGATATGTTGACCATAGTTAAGGTCATAAGTACTAGGGGTAAAACCATTATCGGGAATTTCAAGTGTTGAAATTTGCAATGAGATTGCATACCTTCTATGAGATAGTTGGATCCCGATACCCACTGCGAGTAAGAGTTACTTCTGGGAGAGTTTTACACATTACAATTAGCCGATCAAGTAGGTGTCTAGAAAGGTGTCAACGGGGTTACGCCCCTTAGAAAATGAGGTTTATTTTAATTAGGTATGTGCGAAAGCACGGGGAACCTCCCTCAAAGTACCGACACTGGCCTGGTTGAAAGATTGGCGAACTTTTAGGGTGTAATTAATTCCGACCAGTCTTTCCTTTTAGGGTTTGAAGGAAGATTTGATAAAAACAGCGGGAGCCATCCTGATTAGATAAAATATATAACCAATCTAATCTTACAAGAGCGCACACAGAGTGTTTTCTTCTCTCTCTCCAGGTAGCGACCATGTCACGCCTTAATCAAGATAATAATATGGATGTGTCGACCGAACCCGCTTGTTATACTGAGTTGGGGAACGTTGGTCCCGCTCCAACTTATAATTGTTATGAGACCGAGCAGGAAATAGGGGATTACCAGGATTCCCGTGCCGCCCAAACAAAGAAAGTACATGTTGATGCATCTTCTTCGGGTGTGTTCATTACCGAGAACTGTTTCTCAGTATCCTCTACGTCCTGGGTATGAGATACCGGATCAGGATCCCACATATGTAATCTGTTACATGGGCTATAGACAGGTAGAGAACTGGGAATAGGTGATAAGTTTTTAAGAGTTGGAAACAGTGCAATTGTTGCAGCCAAGGTGTTGGCAGTTATCACTCTGTATTACCTAATACATTGATTCTAAACGAATATTATTAGATACCGAATCTGATATGCAATATTATATCAGTCTCTTTATTAAATAAAGAAGGATATAATTTTTCATTGATGGATAATGTTTTGAACATTTCCTATATCAAAAGTTGATCGGATCAGGCACGTTATCTAATGACATATACGTTTTAAATCAAAGCACAGTTCTTAACGTACAGAACACACACAAGAGGAAGAGTTCAGAAATGAACGAATCCTTCTTGTGGTATTGAAGACTAGGTCATATCATGTAACATTTCGGAAAAATATAAAATATTATTTTTGGAATTTAATAATAAAATAATATTTTTCCCGAAAACTGCCTGATTTTCGAAATTGGGGTTTTCGAAAAAGGGTATAAATATATACCAATAATTGTGAAATAAATGAAAATTTAAAATGATTTATTCATTTAAAAATATATTTAAAGGATTTGGCATTTTAAAAATTTATTATATGCAGTTTGGATAAAAACCCGATTAGTGCACTGCTAATCGCGATTAAGCCAAATCCGTGTTTCTACAGTTTTCATGGTTAGTGCACCATGACATGTTTTATTTGGTTACATGTTTATTTGTGTTGTTTATGTTATGGTTTTATTGTGGTGGGAAAAGAAATGAAAGGAAAAATGTGTCATGATGACTTGAGGAGAGAGAGAGGGGACATCATGATGAGAGTGAGCATCCATGGAGAGAGAGAGGAATAATTGAGAGAGGGGGCTGCCTCATTGTTTTCCTCCACCATTTTCTTCTTCTTCTTCCTCATCTCACTCCACCTTCTACCCTCATGACCCATCTCAAAAAACTCCTCAAAACCCTATACCCCTTTCACCAAAGATGATCACCTCCTCACCCTCATCGCAATGGACCTAGCAAAGTGGGATTTTGACAACATTGGGACTTCTAGGGTTTGCTTGAGTTTCATCTATGAGGTATAATCCTTTCCATTTTGTTAGTTTTGAGATTTCTAGTATTTTAGATAGTTTAGAAGTTGAATTGGTTTGGTGGTTGTGAGGATAGAAATCCCTAGAGAGGGTTTAGGTTTAAAAAGTGGTTTTGGTGAACTCGTGTGGCTGTTACAAGACCTGGGCTTGAGTATAGCAAACAAAATACAGATTTAGGAATTTATTATGTCGGTTTTGTGTTGATTTGTGAGGGTATATGGAAATCTGGAGTAACCCGGGGGCACTAAAAATTATTTAGCGAACACAGTGACACATGCAGGCACCCAGGAAGCTAACCCTAAGACCCGAGACCCCAACTCAACTGCTGCGCCGCAGATTTATTCATTGTGGCCGCAAATTGCAGCCACATTAGGGAATTTTGGGTTGGTTCTTGGTATATGGTTCACTGATCTGATAATTAGACCCCCTGTATGTGCAGAATTGGCCAATTTTACCTGATAGGAAATCTGGGAGCACTTTGATATAATTTTGGCTATATTTTCCGTATTTTGAAATGTTTTGTTTTGCTATTTGGATTTGTGTTGGGTTGTTGGATGTTTGCACATCAACAACAAGGGTTGTTTGGTTGGTTTTATACGCGTAAGCTATAGGTTCTAACCTATGAGCAATGCGCGTGCCGTTTGGATTTCAGAACTTGATTTTAATAGCGTTTCGAAATGTGTTATTATTGTAGGTACCTTCGCATGGATTCCGAGGCGACGGAGCATGGCGTCATCGACTTCAGCAAGCGAAGACCAAGGTGAGTAGATCTATATCTATGTGGGAAGTATGGTGGATGGCATATAGCACCTCCGCAAAGTTTTGGTGGAAACCGATTTGTAGTATATGGTTAAGAAAACCTAGAGTAACAAACTAGGGTTAGAATTATAAGATAGATATAGGAACCATATTAGGAACTAAGGATAGTTAGAAGTGTTTTGATACGACTATTATGTGATGACTGAATTTGAGGATGACATTGTCGATATTGCCGTTTAGGGCACTATAGGACTAGATAGTCGACGTAGATGGGTCATCCGAACCATACTTATTTCTAAACTGAAGAATCGTATGCATTTTTTAAACAGATACCTTGAGGGATGTTACGGATTTTCAAATGATATCTTTCTTTAAAAATATTGTAGCCCCTACTTTCAAAACTACGATTCGCATCTTTCAAAAACTGTTTATATGGTTCGGGTGTGTATATTAGATTAGATACTTATGCTTATAGTAAAGGTAGAATATATTTGTAAAATTGACTTGATGAGGGATATAAATGCGATAAAAAGAGAATACGATTTAATATGTGATTTGATGATATGATGATATACGGATGCGGGTCGATTGAGATGATTTATACCCTACCGGTCCCCTGATATGAGATTATTGCGGATGTGACTTGGGACATAGGTATATAGAGATAATTATATGTGTTGTGAGTCATGGGTGTTATCTGTACGTGACGTTAGGTCCGTACCCTCTTCGTCTTATAGGTTGATAGGATCCATGATAGTTTAATGCCGCCGTACGATGATTTTCCGTGCGTGATGAGTTGACTTGATGATTGATCATTACCCTTGACTAGAGGTTGCCGTACGATGGATTATACCGTACGCGATGTTGTTAGGCTGGATGCCGATTGATAGATTCACCGACTCGATCATGTTAGATATGTATACCTTATAGCTTTTAGCTGACGATTTACCTTATGATCCATTCATGTTATTCACATTGCATTACTTATACCTGTGCTAGTACACTTACATCATTATCGATGATGCGTATGTTACACGTACACAGATTTGCCGGCTCACACACTTCATCATCGATAATTGCCATATCACTATACAGTAGGGTTGCTGCATCATGATATACATATTGTACACTCATACTTGCGTATATACCCACTTGTACATCCATATTGGCGCACTTACATATATTGTGCATTCATGCCTAGGTACATACACATTTGTACATACATAGATGATGCTGGCTTTGATTTTGGAGAATTGGGGACCGCATGTTATATTTTAAAAACTGGATCCATTTAAAAGAGCGGTTTTCCCTTAATATGTCATATCACCGTTCCATGTTGCATGCTATTCGGATATGCTTACATTTCTGTTATATATCGCATACATCATGTTTTATGATTACCCGCATTGAGATATGTTGTTTTCATGAGATTTCTGGATTTGAGAACCGTGGCTATTTTAAAAGAAGGCATGTACTGTTTTAAAACCCGGTTTCTCTTGATATGATATTTCAGTACGTCCACCATGCGTTTTCTCGGTTCTGAGACGTATGACATGTGAAACCCGATTCGAGGAGTTGGATGAGGCCGATTGCGGGTACATGGTGGACCCGGTATGGTATCCCGGGACGAGAACGGATTTGCTGTGCAGTAGACGGTGAGCCTGGCAGAGGGACTACTACCTACCGGTGATTGGTTGGACCTAGCGGTTATCCGGAGGATACTGACCAGAGACGAGAGATGGATACAGGCCGACCCGTACTGCCGGGGCCGAGGGCCGATTCCGCAGACGGAGCCCGTGGGCCGATCCGGACTGATGGAGCCCGATATATGAGGATTTACGTGTCGATGCTGGACACGGTTTTCATGATGTTTCGAGTGTCGATGCTGGACACTCAGGTTCCATGATTTTGATGTGTCGCGAGGGACACCCGTTGATTTATATCCTCATACTTTCATGCATATGATTTTATGATATTCACAGACATTGATCATATGGTTGGACGAGATCCACATGTATACATACATTAATTATATGGTTGGACAAGATCCACATGTGTACATACATTGATTATATTTTTGGATTATATCTGCATGCATATAGGTATTGGTATTAGTGTTGGCACATATACAGACCCGGTCACCCTAGATATCATAGTATTACCTTTATGATATAGTTGACCTATGAGTCGTTGTTTATTCGATTTCTACTTGTAGATGTTTTTCTACTCACGAGTTGGCAACTCACCCCCGTTGTGCCACAATTCTTACAGGTTGACCGCATGGATCCGTAGCGGCATCTCCAGCACATAGCTCCTTTTGGGTGTTTTACAGTGGTAGGTGGGACATTTGTATCGTACCCACTCTTGTATTTATATTTCATATTGTATCTAGTCAACTACATCAATCAAAATTAGTAAATTGTGTAAGTAATGAGATTCAGTGAGATTGTGGTTGCGAGACTTAGAGCGAGGGGTTTTCCGCTACTTGTGGTTTTGATGTCTTGCTTATTTTTTTATCTTTTTGTGGTGAACTTCGCCGTTGGGCGTCGTATACTTATATATAATGTCTTGCGTGGTTGTGATTCTCCGTTTGGCGAAGAGTTAGCTCCCGCTTGGGGATGCCTTTATCATCATTATGTATTTGTGGTTTTGGATCAAAAGAATACAAAGGAGGTGCTGCCCAAATTTTTAAAAGACGAAACATGTTTTCAAACTTGTAAATTCCACTTGCGATTTTTATGTTCCTTTTCTATGCATTAAGAAAACTTGATTTCATTATACCTTTATTTCAAAACTTCACTTCCTTTATTTTCTTAAAAAGGTTTAGATTTCTGGGTTTCAGCTTACTTGAATTACGTTACGCCTCTAGACGTTGCGTGATTTAAGTGCTGGTCACGAGCTAATATTTCGGGTCGTGACAAAGTTGGTATCAAAGCGTTAGGTTTAAACTTTGTTCGAGTCTATATTTGACTATGCGGAGTCTAGGGCGGGTATGTATTTCCGAACCTAGGCTTGACCTTACGGAACTTAGACTTGAACGGGGGGTATTAGACCTGAACTTTCGTTTCATAGGCTGACCCTGATTGATGGAGTAGGTAGCTTGAGTAGAGTGACGTACCGTACGTATGTTCCGCAGCATATTTACGATAAGATACTCCACTTAAGAAACCTTAGGATATACATATTTTGAGATCTGTGATTCTCCTTGTTCTCTTGATCATACATCCATTTGAGATCCTTGATTCTGTTCGTTTCCATGATCATACTCTCATTGATCCTGTTCCTTCTTATGATCATGTATCCATTCTGGATCTGTCGTTTCCATTCTTGCCGTTGATTTGCTCCCTTCGATACTCGATTGAGGTTCCTGTCACCATGGTTTGAGCGCAGATTGAGCTGCTGCTAGTGATGCGGTCAGGGCGAGCTCGTCTGGTATGAGGGCTGACCATTGTGTTTTCTGGTGACATGGGAACGTCTCGATGTAGTGTTATGTTGTCATCTCTTGTGGAGGCGAGTGCTTGGTTTTACACCGGATGATCGGGCCATTGATAGAGCTGCATGTTGCGAGAGGACTGTTGATGTACAGCATACCTCAGAGATTGTGATGTCGCCTACCGTGCAGACAGATGACCCGGCTATTGCTGAGATTGATATGATATCGCTTCCAGAGCTTACGAGCTGAGATCGCTGGAGCTTCCCGGCAGAAATGCGAAAGATGATAGCCAGTCTATCTCGAGTTGAGAGACTGTCACGCCCTACTTCCCGGTATACGGCAAAGGGGATGCTATTGGTCCGCTACGTATTTACTCAGAAGCAAATACGCTAAGCGTATCTAAGCAATATAAAAGTAAATACACAAGAGACAAGATATATAAACTGAACAACAACTTTATTTATTAACATTCTTTTGTACAATGCATGAAAAGGAAATACAACTGAAATAAAAGCGATGCCTAAACAATGGCATGACAGGAATTTAAAGGTACTGAACAGAAAATGTACAATATCTAGAGCTCAGGGTCTTCGCTGTACTGATCCAAGTCTTCTGCAGTTGGCTCGATCTCTGACGGGTCCGAATCATCTGATGACATTCAAAGAAGAAAGAATAGAATGTCGTCAGCGAACAGGTCGCTCGGTAAGTCCCAAAGATAAGGGAGTAAGAGAATAGACAGAATAATAAGGTAGCTTTTAAAGTTGTAGTATATTATTATAATATTGTGTTAACGCTGTTGTTTGTAGCTTGGTACAGAAGAATGCCAGTGTATACGAGAAGGGTCTCTATATGCTGAGACCAAGGCAAACGGAATATAGAGTACAAGGCTCCGTTAGAAGGACCGGAACAACGGCAATTGGATTCATGTTAGGCGTCTTAAGTCTTACCGTCTCGTGCCACTTGTAACACCTTCCGTACCAGTCTACCCCTTAAACCCCGTAGTGTTTAGATTGCATTGTTGTATTGTATTGTATAGATTGTATAGTTAAATGACTGACCAAAACCATGATATCAGTAAATGGATATGACTGAATAATCATGTAAATGGAATAACTGTAGAATCATGTAAATGGAATGTATATCCATGGTTCGGTTAAGTCAAGTTGTATAGATTGATAACTGGATTCATGGATTCATGTATTCATGTTGAATTGTAATGTTGTAGATTGTAGATGGTACTTGAATCATATTTAAGTACGATTATAATCAGACTCAAACCCGAGTCAGACAATTAGAAATGTAAATCAAAGTCTTGATTATTTCTTAAACCTATATTTATTAGGGTCCTTAGGGTAATTTATAAAACTTGAGGGGTTTTATGTAAAAATACTTTTATATAGTTTTAAAGATAAACCCCAAGTAATTATTATCGTCTTTAGAGTTGTAATAATTATAGATTTTATATTAGTGATATTCCTAATGAGAATAACTTAATTCCATATATAAAGGTATTTATGTGTAAATAATGTTTAAATGGAATTCATGGTATTTTAGTGTAAACCGATTCTTGTGCCATTTTTAGAAAAAGGTTGAATATTCATAATAATTCAAGGTAGATATTTTGGAGTTACATATACATATATTTGTATGAAAATAAATTTTTGTATATTTATTATAATCTAAAAATCTCATTTTCTTAAGATATCGTATTTTAAATCTTTCGAGACCGAATGTTCCTTGCGGAGGTCTGAATCTCGCACTATTAAGCCCGAGGATGTGCGATAATCCACACCATCCCGAACGGGTTCCCCAAAATGGGTTGTAGCGGCGCTTTGCAAAGATTTGTATAAATACTAAATCTTTTAGAAAACGGTTTTATTAAGTAAATGGTATTTATTTGTAAAGATGTCAATTTTCCGTATTCTATGTTCTAGGGTCTCCTAAGTTAACTAGACTATTCCTAACTGGTCCAAAATGACAAGTTGTGAGATACCTCAAATCGTCTCTTCACCGCCAATTGTGGCCAGGTAAGTACAAATGAAGAAAGGAGGGATCCACTCACGAATCACCGTGAGACGGGCCTTTTAAAGTTACCTTTCTCACTTGCCTAGCCTAGACACCACAAAGTCAGGTTTAGATAAACGACTGATGTCCACAACTTATCCTAGTTTCATAATAAGTGGTATTTATTTATAAAGATGTATCAATACTAAATCTTTTAGAAATGGTTTTATTTAGTATAGGGTATTTAAATGAAAATGTTTGTTTTCTATATTATGAGTTCTCGAGGGTATCGTGTTAGGTTGTATGTAAGTGTGTGAGGAGGTAGGTCGTTATCTCGTGATCTACTTTAAATGTATAGCAAGTTTAATAGAGCTAAATGTAAAGTTGAAACAATGTGCTATTTAAGTGAAAAAAATACGATAAATTGAAATAGCTATCATTTCATGTGATGAAACTTGATCAATTTGGTTGATTAGTGTTTAATAGTCATCATGAGGAAGTTTAAGTATGATTGTATTAGTGAGAAGTATAATTTTATAAGAAACCGAATCGGAAATCGGATTTGTTCTGATTCCGTCGGGTTTTGTAAATCCGTATTTTTAGATAGAAAAGAGAGATAGAAAATGGGACTTACGGGTTTTAGGTCACACAAGAGAGTGAAATGGAAGTAGGGGAAATGCCGATGTGTTGCATCGTCGTCGGTAGTTCCTAAAACGATCGCCGAAAGTTCGCCATAGATTTCGCCGGAGTTTCGCCTCGAGCTCGTTTTCAAAGTGCATAAGATTCTTGAAATTTTGAAAGAGCGGGCTCAGAATTTTGGGATGAGAGGGTAGGGGGTAGGGGTGTATTTATAGGGTTAAGCTACGGTTAGGGTAGGTGAAAGGTTAAAATGAAAATTATGATAAAATGTAGTAAAAATGTATTAAAAGTGGAGTAATTGGGGTTTTAAAAGAGTTCTGGAAATGGTCTGAGGCTAAAATTTTGCAGGTGTCTAGGGAATGTGAAAAGACACAATTTTCATGTTGGGGCCGTCGCCGGAATCGGCCGACTCGGCCGTGACTCGGTCGGAGGACTGAGTCGGCCGAGTCAAGACCAATTTGGCTGATTCCCGGCCGAGTCAGGCGACCGGGATCCCCCCCGACGGTTCATCTAACCCCTGGCAATGTTATATTTTTGGGTGTAGTGGGTTTTTTTTGTGAGATATGCACGTGTAAACCCTTGGTATTCTAAAGTTTTTTAAAAAATCAATATTAAAAATAATGTGGGGGTATGGGATTTGAACTCTGGTGGCTTGGTTAAGCAATGCAAGGTATTACCAATAAGCTGCAAGCTCCTTCTTGTAATTATAGTGTGAATTAATTACTTAAAATGATAGCAGCAAGAGTAAATACTCCAAGTATGCATTAAATTTAAAGTAATTTCTTGTACACTAAAAATGGAGTTATTACATTCTTGTAACTTGTAATTAAAAACAAAATAATTACTTATATCTTGTGCTCGGGCTAAAATACCCTTTTATGGATTTTGAAAAAAACAATTTAAAATTTTGTATAGAAAAGTGTATAGGAAAATTAGGGTTGTTACATTCTACCCTCTTTATAAAAAATTTCGTCCTCGAAATTTGTAAAAGGAAAGTGTAACAAATTCAAGGAAAGTTAGGTGTCTGGAGTACTTGATAGTGTATAAAAATAACAAAGTGACACGTGAGTGAAAAAGGCTTACCGGTGTTACCTTGTTCTACAGTCTCGGCTTCTACGGCTTCTAATGTGAATGTCTGTCGCCGTGGTACATTCCTTCTAGCTGGAGGCACATTCTGTCTTTGGGGCCTGTTTCTCTGCCCTCTAGGCATGCTCCTCATTGCTTGTTGGAATTGGCGAGTAGGCTGTGCAAGTAGTGGAGCAGGTAGTGCATAACGAGGTGCAGGAGCCTGGATAGCTGGCCGCTGCGGGTAGTTGGTGGGTGTGTGAGCTGAGTTGTTACAAGGACAGTTCCCAATTCTGTGGTTGGATGCACCACAAATTAGACAAATGCCTTTTGCGCGCCTACAGTCCTTCCACAAGTGTCCCTTTCTTCTGCAGTAGTAGCAGAAATCTGGACTCGACTGGTTATTGGTTTCTTCTGGTCTCCTGGGTTCAAACGATGGCCTACAAGAGGCTCCTCTTGCTATTTGAGTGGCAGGGCATTTCAAACCGGCAGATTAGGGTCTGCCCCTCACCTTTATCACTGCCTCATAACTGCGGGCAGCTTCCAGAGCATCTTCATGAGTCAGAAATTTCCATGTGGCTAGTGCAGCTTGGATTTCCGTGTCCAAACCTTGTTGAAATCGACGGGCTCTGATCTCATCCGTCGGTATCAGGTGTGCCGCAAATCGACTGAGCATGGTGAACTCAGCGTCATACTCATCTACTGACTTGTCCCATATCGAACCTTGTTGTAGATGAATGAACTGTTGTTCCATGGCAAACCTGGCAGTCACAGGGAAGTACTTCGCGTAGAACTTATCGCGAAAAGTTTTCCATTCAATGGGCTGATCAAGACGGCTTTCTTCCGCCTTCCACCAGTTGAGTGCATTGTCCATGAGTTGCAGCTTTGCAACTCGAACCCAAGCTATCTCTGGCACTTGTGCTGCTGCCAGATCATCCTCGATGCTTTGTGCCCATTCTTCAGCTTCAAGTGGGCTTCCCTTTCCGGAGAACTGCTTGGGATGTAAAGCCCTGAATTGCTTTACCCCAGGTGCGTTAGTCTCGGGACGGTTCAGGAGTTGTTGTCCCTCAAGAAGGATGCAGATCGCCTCAAGTAGCACTGTTTGCTCGGTGGGTGGCGCAGGAACAGCAGGTGTGAGAGGTAGTGGTGGAGGTGTGTTGTTGACATTGGTGCTAGTGTTATTTGGGGAATCCATAACCTTGAATGAAAAACTTAGGTTAGGACAGATTCAAAGTATATGAAATGATAAGATTCAAGGAATATGAAATTGTAAGATTCAAGGAACATGAATTGTAAAGAATGTATTAGTTGCTGGTTCTTGTGTTATATTGCTTAGGTTGTTCACACAGAACAGAACTGCATAGTATGGTTCTATACAGCTCTGACCTGCATGGGCCGCCAACAAAACCTGTCATGCCCCGCTTCCCGATATACGGCGAAGGGGACGCGACTGGTCCGCTACGTATTTACTCAGAAGCAAATACGCTAAGCGTATCTAAGCAATATAAAAGTAAATACACAAGGGACAAGATATATAAACTGAACAACAACTTTATTTATTAACATTCTTTTGTATAATGCATGAAAAGGAAATACAACTGAAATAAAAGTGATGCCTAAACAATGGCATGACAGGAATTTAAAGGTACTGAATAGAAAATGTACAATGTCTAGAGCTCGGGGTCTTCGCTGTACTGATCCAAGTCTTCTGCAGTTGGCTCGATCTCTGACGGGTCCGAATCACCTGACGACATTCAAAGAAAGAATAGAATGTCGTCAGCGAACAGGTCGCTCGGTAAGTCCCAAAGATAAGGGAGAAAGAGAATAGACAGAATAAGAAGGTAACTTTTAAAGTTGTAGTCTATTGTTACAATATTGTGTTAACGCTGTTGTTTGTAGCTTGGTACAGAAGAATGCCAGTGTATACGAGAGGGGTCTCTATATGCTGAAACCAAGGCAAACGGAATATAGAGTACAAGGCTCCGTTAGAAGGCCCGGAACAACGGCAATTGGATTCATGTTAGGTGTCTTAAGTCTTACCGTCTCGTGCCACTTATAACACCTTCCGTACCAGTCTACCTCTTAAACCCCGTAGTGTTTAGATTGCATTGTTGTATTGTATTGTATAGATTGTATAGTTAAATGACTGACCAAAACCATGATATCAGTAAACGGATGTGACTGAATAATCATGTAAATGGAATAACTGTAGAATCATGTAAATGGAATATATATCCATGGTTCGGTTCAGTCAAGTTGTATAGATTGATTCATGGATTCATGGATTCATGTTGAATTGTAATGTTGTAGATTGTAGATGGTACTTGAACTATATTCAAGTACGATTATAATCAGACTCAAACCGGAGTCAGACAATTAGAAATGTAAATCAAAGTCTTGATTATTTCTTAAACCTATATTTACTAGGGTCCTTAGGGTAATTTATAAAACTTGAGGGGTTTTATGTAAAAATACTTTTATATAGTTTTAAAGATAAACCCCAAGTAATTATTATCGTCTTTAGAGTTGTAATAATTATAGATTTTATATTAGTGATATTCCTAATGAGAATAACTTAATTCCATATATAAAGGTATTTATGTGTAAATATTGTTTAAATGGAATTCATGGTATTTTAGTGTAAACCGATTCTTGTGCCATTTTTAGAAGAAGGTTGAATATTCATAATAATTCAAGGTAGATATTTTGGAGTTACATATACATATATTTGTATGAAAATATTTTTTTGTATATTTATTATAATCTAGAAATCTCATTTTCTTAAGATGTCGTATTCTAAATCTTTCGAGACCGAATACTCCTTGCAGAGGTCTGAATCTCGCACTATTAAGCCCGAGGATGTGCGATAATCCGCACCATCCCGAACGGGTTCCCCAAAATGGGTTGTAGTGGCGCTTTGCAAAGATTTGTATAAATACTAAATCTTTTAGAAAACTGTTTTATTAAGTAAATGGTATTTATTTGTAAAGATGTCAATTTTCCGTATTCTATGTTCTAGGGTCTCCTAAGTCAACTAGACTATTCCTAACTGGTCCAAAACGACAAGTTGTGAGATACCTCAAATCGCCTCTTCACCGCCAATTGTGGCCAGGTAAGTGCAAATGAAGAAAGGTGGGATCCACTCACGAATCACCGTGAGACGGGCCTTTTAAAGTTACCTTTCTCACTTGCCTAGCCTAGACACCACAAAGTCAGGTTTAGATAAACAACTGATGTTCACAACTTATCCTAGTTTCGTAATAAGTGGTATTTATTTATAAAGATGTATCAATACTAAATCTTTTAGAAATAGTTTTATTTAGTATAGGGTATTTTAATGAAAATGTTTGTTTTCCGTATTCTGAGTTCTCGAGGGTATCGTGTTAGGTTGTATGTGAGTGTGTGAGGAGGTAGGTCGTTACCTCGTGATCTACTTTAAATGTATAGCAAGTTTAATAGAGCTAAATGTAAAGTTGAAATAATGTGGTATTTAAGTGAAAAATACGATAAATTGAAATAGCTATCATTTCATGTGATGAAACTTGATCAATTTGGTCGATTAGTGTTTAATAGTCATCATGAGGAAATTGAAGTATGATTGTATTGGTGAGAAGTGGAAGAAACCGAATCGGAAATCGGATTTGTTCCGATTCCGTCGGGTTTTGTAAATCCGTATTTTTAGATAGAAATGAGAGATAGAAAATGGGACTTATGGATTTTAGGTCACACAAGAGAGTGAAATGGAAGTAGGGGAAATGCCGATGTGTTGCGTCGTCGCCGGTAGTTCCTAAAACGATCGCCGGAAGTTCGCCGTAGATTTTGCCGGAGTTTCGCCTCGAGCTCGTTTTCAAAGTGCACAAGATTCTTGAAATTTTGAGAGAGTAAGCTCAGAATTTTGGGATAAGAGGGTAGGGGGTAGGGATGTATTTATCGGGTTAAGTTAGGGTTAGAGTAGGTGAAAGGTTAAAATGAAAATTGTGATAAAATGTAGTAAAAATGTATTAAAAGTGGAGTAATTAGGGTTTTAAAAGAGTTCTGGAAATGGTCTGAGGCTAAAATTTTGCAGGTGTGTAGGGAATGTGAAAAGACACAATTTTCATGTTGGGGCCGTCGCCGGAATCGGCCGACTCGGCCGTGACTCGGTCGGAGGACTGAGTCGGCCGAGTCAAGGCCGATTTGGCCGATTCCCGGCCGAGTCAGGCGGCCGGGATCCCCCCGACAGTTCATCTAACCCCTGGCAATGTTACATTTTTGGGTGTAGTAGGGTTTTTGTGAGATAGTGTACTTGGTATTCTAAAGTTTTAAAAAAAATCAATATTAAAAATAATGTGGGGTATGGGATTTGAACTCTGGTGGCTTGGTTCAACAATGCAAGGTATTACCAATGAGCTACAAGCTCCTTCTCGTAATTATGGTGTGTATTAATTACTTAAAATGATAGCAGCAAGAGTAAATACTCTAAGTATACATTAAATTTAAAGTAATTTCTTGAACACTAAAAATGGAGTTATTACATTCTTGTAACTTGTAATTAAAAACAAAATAATTACTTATATCTTGTGCTCAGGCTAAAATACCCTTTTATGGATTTTGAAAAAAACAATTTAAAATTTTGTATAGAAAAGTGTATAGGAAAATTAGGGTTGTTACAGAGACGAAGGTGATTCGTCAGATTGATGCGCCGACGCAGGCCCAGTTGAGTTGAAGATTTCCAGTGTGGAGAGAATCTTACTTAGACCTAGAGCAGACCGATCCAGAGATGACCGTCGATATATCGCCTTTCCTGGAGGATTGAGGCATTGTTTAGCATGCGGACGAAGAGTATTCACATGTTGTATAGGCGGAGCTAAAAAGTTCGAACGAGTGTCAGAAACCCATTTTTCCCAAGTGTAAAGTGTTCGGAGAAACTTGCAAGTGATTCTGTAGACGCTCTAGAAGAATGAAACCCTAACTCAACATGATGACCATGGAACCGCTTTTGAACTTTAGGGTTTGCAACAGTTTAGCAGTGCCATCAGTGAGGCTTGGGTTTGCCCTTCTACGGCTGGTCCAGAGATGCTGTGGTATGTACCAGATATTTTTATACTGTGCTCAGGTGTTGAGCCTTCATGAAATTTTGGGATCTTGATGGCTCGATCGAAAAGTTTGACGTCGTCCGGATATCATGTGATAAGAGACTAGTAAGCTGACCAGTTTCGGATAGAGGACCTCACCCAGATGCATTGGGAGTTGATCGAGGACGGATGAGTATTGAGTATTTCTCCGATGGTTGGGACGAGTTCCCGAGGACGTGTTCGGATAGAGATCTTCTACAGAGTGATAAAGATACCGAGTTCGTAATTTCGAGTCCGTGTGAGAGACTCCGGATTGACCGTGGCCGAGAACAGTTGCAGTGCGCAGATAGCATGGCGTGATGTCATAGTGGACGATGATACAGACGAGTGGAACTAGAGGTTCGTGCGAGACGCTGATGAGCTGTTGTTACTCCCCGTCGAGATTAGAGATCTGATATGCATACAGAGGCGTCGGGATACGGCCAGTTCCCGAGGAAATGTTATGGTGAGAACGCAGATGTCCAGAAAACGAGAAAAGATTATGTATGTCACGACCCAAAGTTTGGCCCATGACCAGCACTTAACCACGTAACGTCTACAGGCGTAACGCGACTAAGTGAACCGAAAACCCAGAAATCAAACCAATAAAAGTATAGTGTTTTAAGTTTTAAATGGAAGCATTTATTAAATGTTAAGAGATCCAAGTAATCAATCACTAAAATAGCAATATACGACGCCATAGCGAAGATTAAGAGCAACAAGTGGGAACATCACGGATAGAATACACTGCATAAGTACAGTCGGCTCACAACGAGCTCGACACCAGAATACAAATAATATACATCATCGTCCTCACACTGTCTCTAAGTCAAATATATATATGGTAGATGGAGAATACTAGATACAACAATGTACATAACTGAAAGATAAACAGATACCGCACAAAACCCACCTATCAGCAAAAGAGCTAGTACACCAACTGTGAGGGTATCCGTGTCAAAAGATGCAAGAATGCAGCCTGCCGCGACTACTCCGAGGGGCAACCTGCAAATACTGTGGCACAACGGGGGTGAGTTGCCAACTCGTGAATAGAAATAACATATAAAGTTAATCGCGAGCATGCACGTACTGCGCTACTCTAATCATATGCCAGCAGGTGATATCAATGCGTGATAAGCAGTATGTGCAATAATCATGCAAGTGCTCTATCAGGTAATATAACTACAGGATGAGATACAATAATGAATGCTGAGTATAGGAACATAACATCTACATGGAATGTCAACGTGGAATATATAATCGGTGTCCATCAATGCACCCAGATCCCCCAAATAGCTCAGGCGCCGGCACTCTCATCGGCCCTCCAATCCTGTAAATCTCTGAGAATCACGAGTGCCCAATATCGGCACCCAAATATCATAAATACTCGTGTCCAGCATCGACACGCAAATCTTCCTATATCGGGCATCCGTCAGTCCGGGTCAGCCCCCTCTCTTTCATATATCGGGCATCCGTCAGTCCGGGTCAGCCCTCTCTCTCTCATATATCGGGCATCCGTCAATCCGGGTCAGCCCCCTCTCTCTCATATATCGGGCATCCGTCAGTCCGGGTCAGCCCTCTCTCTCATATATCGGGCTCTAGCACCGAGAAAACATATGGTGGACGCACTGAAATATCATATCAAGGGAAACCGGGTTTTTAAATAATTACTTATTCTCTTTTGAAATATCCATGGTTCCCAAATCCAGAAATAACATGGAAACAACATATCTCAATGCGTAATCTATGCAGGTATGAGGATATCAATATATACATGGCACATGTATGAATATGTGATGTAGATGTGTCCAGGTATGAATATAACATCTGCTGATATGCGGCAAATCATGGAAAACATCAAATAATGCGGAAACAATCTGACATATGATTTATAGCAATCCTATAATGTGAGTGTCATGGCAATCACTAACGGTGTGAGTGTAGCATATAAATTGTGCTCGTGCAACTTGAACCGTTAGTAATAGTGCGGTGTTCTATCAATTCTAGTTTATGTACGCATAGCAGGGAATACGGTATGCAATAAACAGTAGTCATGTAGGTGAATGCAAAACATATCGCTATAAGGTTCTATCAGCCCTGACGCATAACGCCATGCGGGCGATATCCCCGTAGATGTTAAATTTACTCACCGTAGTCTCTCGCTAGGTATAGCCGATGACTTGTTTCCCCTTCTTCGCGGCGTCCGTCGTACTCGTCGGCGAACCTAGAATTTCACAGAATATCACACATAAGCTCAAAACCATGCAAACACGACATTTAAAGTCAAATAGAAACCCGTGTCGCAAACTAAGAGCGCATGTGCGCGATACTCTAAAACGTGTGATTACGCGCCTGAAGTCACTCCGACGCGTCGCGATACGCAGAAACCCCAAACCCACACACACGTATCACGCGTGTCGCGAAAGATTAAAAATACGGGAAATAGGGTATTCTACTCCATATTTTGATACAGAACAGATATTATAAAAATATATATACCAAAATACTCCATATAGCAGCAGACTCGAGTTGCCCAACCCTCAACTCACCCATCTGGCCGCAAATTGCGGCCAGAATGAATATTCCGGCGGCCTTCCTTGGGAATTTGGCTCCCAGGTTTTGTGTGTGCACTCTATACCCCCTATACATGCTACAGTAAATCCAATTTTATTCTGAAACACCCCGGGTAGAAGCAGATTCCACAGAGCCCTAATTCTAGTTAAAAATCACACTTTCACACTAAAATGAAACTTTATGGTATTTTCCTGAAATCTGAAGCAATCCCAAATCTAAAACCACACTAATAACCCATTACCAAGCTAACCAAGCCATAAAAATGTTACTTTTAACATATCATCACTAAATCCCTTCAATAGCACAAAACAATGCACAAAAAGTGATATTTTGCTAGAATTACTACAAGTTATGAAAAGGAGTGTTAAATATGAGCTATATACCTTCAAACGACTTTAGAAAAACTCAAAAGTTCCAGCTCTAGCCTCAGGTGCACTGATTTGCTCCAAACACCTCAAAAGAGCCACTAAATCAAGGTTTGTGTGAAGGAATTATGAGGTTTTTGTGTAGGGTTTGAATGAGGGTCTAAAGAGAAATGAAAAGAGAAGAGAAAATGGAGAAAGATGGGGGGTTTTCTGCAGCTCCTCTGCAGGAAATCTGAAAGGGGAAGGAGAGAGAAAAGAGAGGGGATAATGGTCAAACAAAAGTCCAATTTCTCTACCTAACCACCATACCTTCATTTCTATTCAAAATTTGAATTATTAAAAAGGGTTACCTAGTTAAAATGGATGGGGGATAATTACAACCATGTAAGGAATGAAAAGGGTTAACATAATAACAATAAGAACCTAGGCCACCAAAATTGGCTAAGTGCGCATGTGTACACTCAACACAAAATTCACACTTAGGGTAAACCCGACTAAAAATAATTAATAACCCTATAAATATATATAAAATACGCACACTTGCTAATTAACGCGAAAATATTCTAAACGAAATTCAAAGTGTTACAATGTAAGAGTACCAGCCTCCGTACAGTTCGGCATATGCGAGATCGGAAGAGACCTTGAGCAGGATTCCTTCCAGGACACCGCTACAATGAGATTTGCACCTAGGATCAGTTGTGTCACGTGTATTCAGAGAGCCAGAGGCCGACGCCAGTAACGTGCTGCTTTACGAGTGGTCGTGATACTTGGCCGAGAGATGACCAGAGAAATGCTAGAGCGGAATCGTTCCCGTTAGCACACCTGAACGGGCCGATGAGCCAATGGATTACGAGATTGGTGATCCACAGAGAAAATTGAGGACCCAGAGACTGAGGACGCCAGACCGTGAGCAGGAGGCAAGCGGATGTTCTTGTTCTGCCGATTTTAGCATTTGCCCCGAATCTCAGGCAAGACGTCTTCGCGTCGCGCCGCCATTCGGAGGGGAACAAACACCCGTTCTCTATCTTTCTCTTCCCCTTCTCTTCTTCCTCAAACCCCATAAGAAAAGCCTTAGCTGTCTCCTCCTCGCGCTCATCGCCGACCTCACCTTCGGCCACCACCCTCGACCTCGCCTCCTCTCCCAGCTCACCTCTCTCTCTTCTTTCCCGCTGCACACCCGTGAAAACCCAACCCAAGAACCCATCTTCACAACTGCCATCACCACCTTTGCCGTCGTCGTCATCACGCCGGCGACCCCTCGTCATCACCACGGCCTCCTCCTTCTCCTCTCTCATCGTTTTCATCCTCGAGCTCTTCTCTGCACAGAACCAATGCCTGCAACCCACTGCGGCCATCTTTATGTCCTATCGCCGGAGCCCCGACCACCTTGCCGACCATCCCAACCTCATCGACACCCTCGTCTCCATCTCCTCTTCCTCTCCTCTTCTCCTCCCTCCTTTCACTGAGCCCAACTACAAGGCCGGAGCACACTATCTCCGTCGACAGAGCAGCCATTGTCGTTGCCATCGCTTCGTCGTCCTGGCGACTTGATCCTAACCGAGACCCAAATCATAAACGGGCCCAACCTCGACCGAGACCATAGTCGAGCTCCTCACCCTACAAGCCACATGCTTGGTCAACTTGATGGGAGCTTTGCATTCATTGTATCTTTTACATTTGTATAGTTATGCAAAAACTGTGAACATAAACTCTCAATGGAGAATTGAGATTACAAGGCCAGCGTGGACAGATATGTTTGAAATTATTGGTAATGGAGGTAAGAGTTCTCTAATTAGATATGCTTCTCGAGGAGAATACGAGAAGGAAGATGTGCTCATTAAGGATTATCTACCAGCAATGAAAGATATCTATGATAAACAAAAGAAGCAACTACCGAGAACAGCCCCTTCTATCAACTGAGATCATCTCCCCCTCTTGGCCAAAATTGACAACACCAAACCCTTGACATTCGACAGCCCATTCGACGCGACTCCGAGACGAGAACCGAGGCTCCAAAGATTGGCCTAAATTTACGTGAACGAAATGATCATTTCTATGTCTCTAGATCTCCATTCCGTCAATGTTCGATTGTGCGTGCAAAGTGTTCGACGAAATGCCCCAATGGAGATTTTCCGTCGTCTTCTCGCATTCTTGCTGCGTGCCGTGCATCTGTGGATCCCCGAGGCAAGTTAATCTTGCTACATGCTATATAACTCATTATATACCTATTTAAATAAATATCATACCTGTAGTTTAAATCTAGTACCCCATGTTTAGTGTTATAACTTTTCGATGTTTCGTTTGCATCCGTTTATATCATTTCAGATCTAGGTCATGAAAACTTATCTTGTTACATACTAGATTACCATATACTGCATCCATATCAATATTTATATCACATATTGCTTAGTTGTACATCCCACATTACCATTTTATAGTTTTATAACTTCTCGGATACCCGTTTGCATCCATCTCATTTAGAATATATATAAAGTGCATCTTAATCAGTATTGAAACTATAAATGTAACCCTAATCGATAATTGTGCATCCAAATCTTTGAATTTATAACTATTTGCATACCATATCACATTATTCCATTTTATTGTTATATTAGTATCCCATACTTGATTTTGTGTACCCATACTTATTACAGTTTGATTATGAGCACTGACTTGATACACCACTACTTGATACGACTTGATACATGTGCACTACTTGACATGATTTGATCCTTGTACACCACCTGACATGACCTGATGTACCACAGCTTGACATGTTATCTGATCTTGTTACTAATGCCGACAATCTTGACATGTTGTCCCTACGGACATATCCCGTTGTCTATTCAGACAAACCTGTAGCTGCTTGATCCTGTGTTGGTATTAGCTCCAGATTTATCAATACCTGACTTGAACACATAACTTGGGGGTATGGGGAAATCAATGATGAAACCTGACTTGTAACTCGACAGTTCGATGTCTTTACTGATCAGTCTTACGGGCTAGGCCAGTCCCGGAATGATGCTGCTGACATCATTCGTCTTTACTTACTACCTTTTACTGCCTAGCGGCACGTCTCGGATTCAGCCCGAGAGTCTTTGACCGTAGTCCCGAGCACGCACGGGATATTATTGAGTTACATCGACGATTCATCAAATTGATTTCAAAGACTTGAGAGTAGTTAACCCAGTAGACCAGTTTAGATTACTCACTGCACATCACCTATGTCTTACCCTTTACTGTCCTTATTTATGTTACTGTTATACCTTATTTACCGTTCATACTCGTACCTGCATGCTTTGCTACTCCTTGATTTTATTATTGCTTGATATTATGACGCACTGACGTCTGGGTTTTGCATGGCCCAGATTCTTTACCTTTGCTGCAGGCCGAGCAGGAGCATTCCAGTGAACAGGCCGAGCAGTGAGGACCTATCATTAGTTGGTTTAGTTTCCTTTTGGTATTTTCATTCCTGATGTAAGCCCGCATTATGGGACGTACATTCCAGTTTATTATTATATTGGATCTTGTAGCTTCCGCATTATTTTATTCTTGACTCATTATTCTGGCTCATGGACATGTATTAGATAGTTGTTTATTATTGTTCTTGATATCGCTACAGCCGTAATGTGACTGTGGATGGATATTTCCTACCCACAGGTAGTATGGTTGGCTCTGTGACGTGCCTATCTTAGCGCACTCTGGGAAGCGGGGCGTGATAGGGTTTGTTTGGTATCAGAGCCATAGTATCTAGGTTAATCGGGTTTGATTCTTTTGTAGTTAGGTTTTGGACCCAATACACGAATCAGAATACTCGTGATTAGGAACATGTCCTGCCACTTTACCATCTTGCCATTCTTGAATCTTAACTTCCTCCTGATCTTATCTTGACAATATGCAAACCTCTTTGTATCTCGACTTGAAATCTTTTGGTTCCCTATTGTTTCTCCATGTTCCTTAATTCTGATACTAGGATTTGGGCGACTTGAGTGAAGTTATGTGATTGTAACTATGAACTGCAGCATGGTTACAATACGGTACTCTATTTAAGTAACTTGGAGTCCTGGTCTTGTTTCATTTCCTTGTTTCATGGTCGTGAAATTCCCTTGGTTTTCTCAGTTTCTTTGCTTACCAGTTCATGTTTTGCAGATTTCTTGGTGATCGATACCGGCAGTTATGAAGTTGTCTTGGGAATGGATTGTCTCTGCACTTTCCACGCTCATATTGATTGTAGGGCAAAGAAGTGATTTTCCAGATTTCCGGACATCCGGAGTTTGTTTTTGCTGGAGGAAGCAATTCTGTCGGGCCAGTCGAGTTTAGGGCTAGACCGACAAACAGTGTTCTTTCGTCGATGGAAGTTGATAAGGAGGAAGCGCCAGTTGTAGTTCGAGAGTTCATGGACATGTTCAAGGACATCTCGGGTTTACCGCCAAAACGAGAGGTGGAGTCCGCGATTGATCTTGTTCCTGGTGCAGCGCCAATCTCAAAGACGTACTATCCGATGGCATCAGTGGAGTTGGAAGAAGTCAAGAAGCAGGTTACCGAATTACTTGAGAAGGGTTGGATTCGCAGCAGTAACTCACCTTGGGGTGCTCCAGTTCTTCTAGTCAAGAAGAAAGATGGCACAAGGAGGATGTGCATCGATTATCGAGAATTAAACCGGGTGACTATTAAGAACAAGTACCCGATCCCTCGCATTGGCGAATTGTTCGAGCAGCTTAGTGGCGCGAGGGTATTCTCGAAGCTGGATTTGCGGTCCGGATATCATCAGGTCCGAGTTAAATCAGAAGATATTTGCAAGACTGCGTTCCGAACTTGGTATGGACATTACGAGTATTTAATGATGCCCTTCGGAGTAACGAATGCACCGGCGATATTTATGGACTTGATGAACCGAATCTTTTCACCATTCATGGACCAGTTTATAGTGGTGTTCATTGATGATATTCTGGTCTACTCAAAGAGTATTGAAGAGCATGCAGAACACTTGAAGATCGCACGGCAGATATTGAGGCAAGAAAGATTGTATGCAAAGATGAGCAAGTGCGAATTTTGGCTTGAAGAAGTGAAGTTTTTGGGGCATGTCGTGTCCGGAAATGGAATTGCCGTTGATCCTGAAAAGATTGCAGCAGTTCGAGATTGGCCGATGCCGAAGAACGTTGCAGAGATCAGGAGCTTTCTTGGACTTGCCGGGTATTACAGAAGGTTCGTGGAGAATTTTGCTCGTTTGGCTGAGCCTTTGACCATGCTTACGCGCAAGGAAGTACCATTTGTGTGGACGAATAAGTGTGCGTCAGATTTTGAGGCATTGAAACAGAGATTGATAACCGCTCCTATTTTGACCGTACCAGACAGTTCCGAAGGATTGGTGATTCACAGCGACGCATCTGGAAAAGGATTGAGATGTGTTTTGATGCAGCATGAGAAGGTTATAGCTTACGCATCGAGACAGTTGAAGACCCATGAGAAGAATTACCCAACTCATGATTTGGAGCTAGTAGCTGTGATTTTCGCTTTGAAGATTTGGAGACACTACTTATTGGGCGAAAGGGTCGAAGTATTCACCGATTACAAAAGCCTGAAGTATGTGTTCACACAGAAGGAGTTTAATATGAGGCAGCGTAGATGGTTGGAGCTGATGGCTGACTACGATCTTGATCTTAAGTACCATCCGGGGAAAGTTAATGTTATGCCGGATGTGCTTAGTCGGTTGCCAGCAATTCAGATATTGACTGCACAGAAGAAACTTATCGAAGACTTTCGGAGATTCGATTTGAAGGTTGTGCTACCGCATTCTTCGAGACAGTTGATGCAGCTGCAAGTACAGTCATCGTTGATCGAGAATATTAAAGCAGCACAGTTACAGGACCCGAGATTGCAAAAGTTTCGAGAACATGTTGAAGCTGGATTTCGAATGGACTTGTTGATCTATGAAGATGGTTCGTTGCGATATGGTAGCCGTTTGTGTGTGCCAAAAGGAGATATTCGCGAAGAAGTTATGAAGGAGGCGCACAGTTCCGCATATTCCGTACATCCAGGAGGCACGAAAATGTACCGAGATCTACGACAGCATTTCTGGTGGGAAGGCATGAAATGGGAGATTGCTCGCTTTGTAGCAAAGTGCTTGGTGTGTCAGCAAGTTAAGGCTGAACATTAAAGGGTTGCTGGTTATTGCAATCACTTCCGATTCCTCAATGGAAGTGGTAACATATAACCATGGATTTCTTGACAGCTTTACCGCGGAGTCCAAAGGGTAACAATACAGTTTGGGTGATTGTTGATCGATTGACCAAGGCAGCTCATTTCATACCATTTCGAGTTGGTCAATCAATGGAAGCGTTAGCAGAACGGTACATGCAGGAGATTGTGAGATTGCATGGTGGACCTGTAAGTATCGTGTCCGACCGTGACACCCGATTCTTATTGCACTTCTGGAGGAGTTTACAGGAAAGTTTGGGGACGCGGTTGAAGTTTAGCACAGCTTATCATCCTCAGACAGATGGCCAGTTAGAGAAAACGATCCAAACTCTTGAAGACATGTTGGGAGCTTGCATGTTAGACTTCAAGGATTCTTGGGAAGATCATCTATATTTGGTGGAGTTTTCGTACAATAACAGCTTTCAGGCGACTATTCAGATGGCTCCATTCGAAGCGTTGTATAGTTGCAAGTGTCGTTCACCTGTTTGTTGGGACGATGTTGGAGAGCGAAGATTGTTGGGACCGGATTTGATCGTGCAAACCGTTGAGAAAGTTAATAATATCCGGAATCATATGAAGGTAGCCCAAGATCGGCTGAAGTGTTGGGCCGATACATCGAGAAGACCTCTAGAGTTCACGGTTGGTGATCTGGTATTCTTGAAGATATCACCGACTAGAGGAGTGATTCGTTTCGGGAGTCGAGTCAAGCTTAGTCCTCGATTCGTTGGGCCTTTCGAGATTTTGGAACGTGTTGGAGAAGTAGCGTATCGATTGACGTTACCGCAATCTTTGGCAAATGTTCATGACGCGTTTCATGTATCTCAACTCCGTAAGTATGTTCGAGATGAAACACACGTGCTGGACCATTCGGAGCTGACTGTAAGAGAAGATTTAACTTTTGAGGAACGACCGATGTCGATTATGGATCGAAAGGAAAAGGTTCTTAAGAACAAGGTTATCCCTCTCGTACTTGTTTCTTGGGGAAATCGCTCGCATGGAGAATCAACTTGGGAACGAGAAAATGAAATCTGACAGAAGTTTCCACATCTATTCTTGTAGTTTCTGGATTGTTATCCTTTCTTGTTCTTGGAATTTCGAGGACGAAATTCTTTTTGTAGTTGGGTATAATGTAACAACCTAGTTCATTTATACCAATTCCAGTTCTCGTATTTTCTTATTTGTGGTATTTCTTGATTTATCGTGATTTGGGTGCGAATGGTATTTTACATTTTACTTTGCATTAGACCCGACCCGCTTGCTTGAACTTGTTTGATTCATATTTATGAATTATCCTGACTTGTTACGTAGACTGGTGCATTTTCATGTTTAGTGCATACTGGCATTTTTATCTGACATTGCATCTTTTACCATATAACATTTTAAATCACAGAAAATAATTTAAAATTACATAATATGGCCTGCATGATACTCCTAACTCCGTGGTAGCATCCGCGCATCTTGTTCTCGTCCCGTTCAGTGAAACGGACGTGTTTGGATGGCTACGCGCACGTACGTGCGTCCGTTCTTTGGGGTATGCATTTTCGTTACCTGAGCATTCATTTTGAAATTTGGACGTCGCATATATTTTTCAAATTTTAAATCTGAAATTTTAGACCTGACCCGGGTGCATTTTGAAATACTTTTGTATCCCGCCAAAATTCAAATTAATTAATTTAATATCATTATATTTTTAATCGACAGCTTTCCATAACAAACTAAATCTTTTAATCTAAAAATCCTAACTATTTTACAACTTTGTATCTCTCCCCCCTCTCTCTTTTCTGTTGCCGGCCCCACTCTCTTTTCTTTCTCTCGCTTTCTCGCTCTCACCCCGTTATCTCCTTCTCTCTCTCCCTCACAAAAATCCAAGTTTATATCTCCTAACTGTTCATTTTCTCTCTCTCACTCCTCTCTCTCTCTCTCTCTCTCTCTCTATCTCTTTCTTTCTCCCACTCTCTGTCTCTCTCCTCTCAATCTCTCTCTCACAGCTATCTCTCTCTCTTTATATATTCTTCAGTATTTTTTAAACCTTTTTTTAACACTATTCCCGCCAAAAATTTCTGTACAAAAAAGCCCAAGGCTGGCAGCGATACGCTTAAGAAAATGTGAACCTGCATTTTCCGGGCTGTATTTTAATAAATTTCCGAATGAGAAACAGCTAAATTTTGATGGTATTGAAAGCATCTCGAAAAAACCTTCAATTTGATATATTATGGGCCTCATAATTCATTCGGGATCAAAAGTTATGAGCAAATGTCTATGCACGTGTGATCTAAGGAAGAAGATGCGAACCAGTATTTTCCGAGCTATATTGTGACAAACTACGGAATGAGAAACAGCTAAATTCTGATGGTATTGAAAGCATCTCGAAAAAACCTTCGATTTGATATATTATGGGCCTCATAATTCATCGGGGATCAAAAGTTATGAGCAAATGTCTATGCACATGTGATCTAAGGAAAAAAATGTGAACCAGTATTTTCCGAGCTGTATTTTGACAAACTCTGGAATGAGAAACAGCTGAATTTTGATGGTGTCGAAAGTGTCTCGAAAAATCCTTCGATTTGATATATTATAGGCCTCATAATTCATCCGAGATCAAAAGTTATGAGCAAATGTGCAATGCACGTGTAATCTAAAGTAATGCTCTACTACCTGGGGAATGCATTTTTTAGTCCCACATCGGGAAAAGGAGAGATGGCTTCTCTACCACTCCCATATAAATAGGAGGGAATACCTCTTAGAAAAAGTAGAGTTCAATTCTCAAAGGATTCAATACTCAAAGGAGCTTAGTTCTCCATATATAGAAGCCCTGCTTCTCCTTATAATGCGCATGTGTGCAACGTGCAATGCACGTGTAACGCACTCGCGCACCATGTGCAACGCACGTGCGCACCACGTGCAACGCACGTGTGCACCACATGAGAACATCTAATAATATTAAAAGGAGCTTAGTTCTCCATATATAGAAGCCCTGCTTCTCCTCATAATGCGCTACGTGCAACGCACGTGTGTCCGCCATGCGCGCACCATGTGCAACGCACGTGCGCACCACATGAGAACATTTAATAATATTAAAAGGAGCTTAGTTCTCCATATATAGAAACCCTGCTTCTCCTCATAATGCGCATGTGCGCTACGTGCAACGCATGTGTGCCCGCCACGCGCGCACCACGTGCAACGCACGTGCGCGCCACATGAGAATATTTAATAATATTAAAAGGAGCTTAGTTCTTCATATATAGAAGCCCTGCTTCTCCTCATAATGCGCATATGCGCAAGCTCTATGTGCGCTACGTGCAAATATGAGCGCCCAACACGTGCGACGCACGTGCGTCCAACACGTGCGCGAACGCAAAGAAGCCTTTTTCAGCAGCGAGAAGCTTAAGCTCCAGCCTGTTCTTCCCCCCTGATAAGTGAGACATGGTTCAAAGGGTACATCCCTCCACACCTTCGATATATGGCACTGTAATCTCTCAGTGTCGTCGGAGAGGTGGTGGGTCCCAACGACCAATGATCCTTCTAAAATTAAAAAAGAAGAAGAAAAGAGATAGAGATACAGAACTCCTCTAAAACTTTGAGAAGAACTCGAAGAAAAGAAAAAGGTAAAATATTTAGAAAAAAGAAGAATTTCTTCTAAAAAAGATTAAAGATCTAAGAACAAGACCAAGATCTTTAATAAAAAAATAATAAAAAAGAAGTAATTTTACTTCTTTATTAGATCTTTCGATCTATATAAAGGCATTGCCTTTTGATGAACCACTGGTTCTTGAAATTTGAGGTAGAACCTCTCTGGAAAAAGAAAAACTTGTTTTCTTTGATCTAAATTTGATCAAGATATTAAACAGTGCCTTACACTTTTGAAATTTGCACTGTTGCGCTCCTTGGATTGACGCAAGCCACCAGAGAGCGCCACGTGTCAATCAAAGAACAACTGCGCCTTGCGCTTCTAAAAACAGAGCACTGCTCTCTTGGTTTGGCGTAAGTCACCAGAGTGCGCCACATGTCAGCAGCGCACTAGCGCAGCGCACTGGCGCAGCGCACTGCGCTAACAGACTTGCTCTCACCAGCGCGTGACACGTGTCACCTCCACATGAATTTGCGCCTTGCGCTCCTCAATTGGCGCAAAGCGCCTGACAAACCACGTGGTGCATTGTCAGAACATTTAATGCAGTGCATTATTAAAAAGGGCAGAGCCCAATTAAAAGGTCTATCAGACCAAATAAAAAAAATGCAGTGTATTATTAAAAAGGGCAGAGCCCAAATAAAGGCCTGACAAGCCAAACACAAATAAAATGTTAAACATTTTCAAATGGACTTAACCCAATTCTGGCCGTAAGTCCTCAAATTAAATTGAACCGAGCACAACTGCTCTCTCAAATCAATTTACATCCGGTTCAAGGGTACATCTCCGAACTCCTCTGATATTTGTCGTTGTAATCCTTCAACGTCGTCAGAGAGGTAACGGGTCCCGACAACCATATATTGCTACGGACTGCGGGGTCCTTAAACTCATGGACTAATACGTTCTTAAACCAATATTCGTCCCCAAAATGGGAATGTTGGACCACCATGTCCCTAAACTGGTAATACGGACCGTGGGGTCCTTAAACTCATGGACTAATGCGTCCTTAAACCAATATCCGTCCCCAAAATGGGAATGTTGGACCGCCATGTCCCTAAACTGGTAATACGGACTGTGGGGTCCTTAAACTCATAGACTAATGCTTCCTTAAACCAATATTCATCCCCAAAATGGGAATGTTGGACCACCATGTCTCTAAACTGGCAATGGACCACTATGTCCCTAAACTGGAACAATAGAGCCCAAATGCTCTTTTGTCGGATCTAAATGATCCTGTTAAGTTGATTTTAGTCTCAAATTAGACTAACGTATCCTTAACAAACTTTTGAGTTGATCTTAGCCTCAAATATGGCTAACGTATCTTTAAACCCAAACCCCAAACCAAAATCTAAGAAAATACGGATTTGGACTAATCCACGTCCTACGGGCGACGACATAAATTAGTCTCCGTATACAATCTACGGGCAACCACAAACAAAACAAACACTCACGACACGAAGTGAAATTCTGGAGAAGGAGAAAGTTGTTACCGCGATGCGGTAGCGTAATTAACTGCAGGGGCTTGCGCCTGCAGAGAAGAGCGTCCCCACAATCAAAAACCCCTCAGACGAGAGGGAATCTGACGAAGTCTGCTACATCGGCCGCATCCATCTAAACATTCGATACATGGTGCCATAAATCAACTTGGCATCTTCGGAGAGGTGGACGGATAAAACCAAATAGCATTTGCCCCGAATCTCAGGCAAGACGTCTCCGCGTCGCGCCGCCATTCGGAGGGGAACAGATCCTGGCATGCCCGGTGGGACCTTTTCCTCTTTCCACTCCACACTTCGTGTGTCGTGTTTTTTTTTTCCCGTGATCAGATAATCGCGGTGTGTATGTTTGTGGTTGCCCTTAGGGGAGTGGATACTGAAGTCGGCGCTTCGTCTTTATGAAGAATGGCGTTTGTTCCGACCTTAGCAATACAAGCTCTGTCATATCTGGTGGAATCAAGTACGGGCCACTTGCAGACTCAAATCTCTGCAATTCGGCTCTTCAAGAAATCAACGGGCTTCTCTTTGGGTCGATGCTCCCACCTCCCACCTTCGGTGCCTCAACGCCGATGGAGGAAGCCCAGAGGATGTCTGTTGTCCACAGGCGGGCTCCCCAAGCAGCAGCTTTGCCGACGGAATCGGTCCTCAAACAACTGGCACATGCCAAAGACCAAGGTCGACGCAGGGGGAAGAATATTCAAGCTCTTCAAGAAATCAATGGCTTCAAACTGCACTAACTGCAATAGCAACTCTCGCTCCTCCCATCTGGAGGAGTAACCTACGGGCCCCAAGCGGCCTCCTTTTTCACTATGCCAGTGGAGCAAGTGACTCAAGCCACCACTGGGCTATTCTTCGGGACCGTGCTCCCGCCAACGAGCTTCAACGCTCCTGTACCATCGCAAGAAGCTCCCAAGAAATCATTTTTCAGCGCTCCTGTGCTTATTTACGCCCTACTTTGCATTATACTATATATAAGCACACACAAAAAAATTGTGATAATAAAAGAGTAGAAAGTGAAAAAATTATATTTAAAAGATAGGAATAGTTTAAGAAAAACAAGAAAGTTAGAAGTTTTCTTAATTGAAACTAGTAATAAGTAGTTATGAGCTGTTGTCCCAAGGGTTAGTAAGATGAAGGAAATTACTAATCTGAGGATAAAAATAAGCCTGAAAAATAGTTTCTATTCTGGAAGCCAAACATTTGAACGTTGATACCGTACTATACGCACTTACACACATCTTGAAACTCGGGATAGTAGAGGATACATTGAAATGCTCTTGTCTAAAAGCCAAAGTATGAAGAAAATAAAAGTGGAGAATAAAAGATAAAATGGTGAAAAGAAAAATGAACACTGGTTTTGTTATCACCGAGGCAGCAATAAAAAAATATAGCGAGGGTGCTTTATCACCTAGTGCCTTAGACCAACTGGTTTGGGAGCCACTACTAAGCCTTAGGTGTTGCAAGACGAGGAAAAACACCTAATTAGCAAGCACATGAGTAATCGGTCGGTTATTACCTCAAGAAGTATTAACGGTCGCATGAAGAATGTGTGAGCAAATTCCATCTAAATATCTATTAAAAAGTACTAAGGTAGATGGACAAGAGTATGATTGCTTGAATTGAATTCTCTGAGCGTAGGGATGTCTAGTTCACACACGTAGGGGTATATGATCAATGTTTGGAAGAAAGGTAGGCATGAAAACTAAAGGCGATGTTTTATTGAGGGATAATGTGATTTCTAACATTTTTTCATGACCATTAAGATAGGGCTCATAGCAACTGAAAAGCTGGTATAGTTGAAAACTCTTATTTTCAAATTCTTTCTTTTATAGTTCTTATCTTTATATAATTCTCACCATCTCTCTTTTATTATAAGATTTTGTTGGTGTAATCCGCTGAAAACCCTCAGGAGACAACACTCCTCCTACTAGGGATATGCCACTGGCGCCGAGTAAGGAAGGCTGGGGCAACTCTTCTTCTGGACTGACTCCGCCGACTCCAACGGCGGAAATTGATGCTGCTGTTCCAACTGGGAACAACTTTGAACCACTTAGGAAGGTCCGCAAGAACTCTCTGACCGCTGTGCTAAAAAGATCTCCTCCACCTATGGAGAGCGCTACAAAGGTGAAGCCGGAACAGCCCCTCAACGGTTGTCCTCTAAAATCTACAAGGTCTGGCGTCAAGTCCGAGACTCGGTAATTGATCAAGATTATCCCCGCCGACAGAAAAAGGTGAAAGTTTAGCGGGAAGAGGACCGTTCTATCAAGCTACAAAGGCGATAGCTACTTGGGTGCCCACTCCAACGGCCCCCTCAATTTCGACCGCTCACAAGAGAAGAAGGCCGGAGAAAATCCCTGGGTCTGCGACGAACTGCAAGACCACTGAACCCAAAACCCCAAGTCTGGAGGAATGATGGTACATACCGTCTATATGGCATCCGAAAAAGAGGATAGCCATGTCTTCACAGGTCATAGACCGCTTACGCGATCAGTGATTAAGGCTCAGGAGCAACAACAACAAAAGCTCTAAGAAATGCTGACAGCCATGGCCGCACTTACGGGACCGAAAGCAAGCCCGGAGACATTCTCGGAGCAGCGCCGTGAGCAGGAAACTGATGCCGAGTTTCTTCAGAGAATCCTCGAAAAGAAGGACAAAGAGGCAGCGGAACAAGCTGCCAACATAAAACAAATGGTGTTCTTATTCCAAGACATGGTCGGGATGATGTTACAGCCGGATCCTCAAGCTGAAGATCCTCCGATTATCCTCGAAGACGACCGAGTGGAGACGTCAAACCCTCCTCCAGCTCTTTCAGCGGCCAAGGAAGAGACTATCTCCATGGCCACTCTGGATGATTATATCGCTCAGCAAATACGAGCTCACCAGGCGAATGAAGCGGCTGGGCAGAGCGTTAAAACGAGACGACCCTATCCAGGATGGTATGACCAAATAAGGTACCCGCCGGGATATACGATCCCCAAATTCCACGTATATAAGGGGACGGGAAATCTGCACCAGCACGTTGCTCAATTCATAGCCTTGTGCGGTAATACTGAGGGTGACGATAAATTGCTGCTTCGCCAATTTGTTGGCAGCTTATCGGAGACAGCGTTTGAATGGTACTCGGAGCTTCCCGACGACTCCGTCAAAACGTTTACAGAAATGGAGTTGCTGTTTACCCAACGTTTCGCAAGTGCTAGTGAACGCACCCCAATAACAGCATTGATCAATGCCAGGATGAAGCCAGGTGAAACGTGGGTGCAGTACGCAATACGATGGCGGAACTTGTGGTCAAAATGTGAGCAGCATATTGAAGAAGCGCCGGCAGTGGGCATGTTCGTAGGCACTCTTGACCCTCGAGCAACTATTTCCCAATTCATGATGTTCTTCAAGTCGACCACGTTCCAGGCCTTGATTGACAAACTGGCCCAAATGGACCAGATGGGTCATAGACCGTCTCCTCCAAAGCCGGAGCCGCGAAATGAAAAGGGTAAAGGGAAAGCAATTTTTGTCGCCAATACCCAACAACAACCGGACAACTTAAAGCCGGTCGTTCGCCAAAACAACGTATGTCCACACCCATCCCTCGAGGAGAGACTGGGACGCCCTTATTCGTTTCCCCAAGACAAAACAAGGAGATTATTTGAGCTAGCGGTGCGCAACAGGCTCATCATTCTCCCGAATCCAAAACGACCGTTGCAACCCGGCGAGGCTAATAGTCCCAATTATTGCCCTTACCATCAAACGGTAAGCCATCCAGTTGAAGATTGCTTCGTCTTTAAAGGCTGGATCGAAGACCAATACCAACAGGGCAAATTCGCACTGTCCGAGAATTGGAAAGTAAGCCCGCCTCAGCCGCACGCTCTCAAAAAGACGGACACACTGGGGGCATCATGCTCGTTTGTCGAAGAAGCTCCATCGGAGGTCGCTCTTTCAGCCAAAACGAAAAGAATGCTGAAGGATCTTCAAACATGCCCGGCGATCAGGTGGAAAAATCCACTGGAACCCGAGATCATCGAGGGAATGCTGAAACCGCGCCCAATTCCAAAAATTAGTGGTGATAATCAAAGTGCTCACATTCAACCGTCAAAGTCTTCGAAGACGAAAAAGAAGAAATCCAAGAAGCTCGTGAAGCCTGGTGACAAGTGCACGGACTTGAAAAAACATATCGACGCGCTGGAAGAATACAATCAAAAAGCGCGGACTCCAATCACACTTCAAGAATTTCTCAGCCATGTCCTTAAGGACGGAGATGATGACAATGGAGAAGACTCGTTGGATGAATCTGAAGATTATGTGGCAAGCTGCTATGTGATCTTTCACTCGTTGATAAACGACGAAGAAGCTCCTTACACAGAGAAGCTGAGGGTAGATCCTGAGCCAGAACTTCTAGGACCATCAGACGAAATGATTGATGCATTCCTGAACGAAGCCCGTCTTAAAAGCAAAGCTGATCGAGAGCGCGAGATGGCCATATTCGAGAAAGCCAAACGCCGGCGACTAGATGAAAGGGTCGAAACACTCCCACCGGATCAAAGTACATCCGCCGTAAATAAAATCAGGTTCAATATAAGGAAAAGATTCGCCAAAGCCATATCGATGGGAATGAAGCTGCCACCCTCTGAAGGAAACACTCCTGATGAAGCGGATGTACATCCTAGCTACTGCTTATGTCATCGAAAGATTGCGCACCCAACCGAAGAGTGCAATGCCTTTAAAAACCGGTGGCAGGGATACGTTGCTCACCGGCAGCACTTTCAGCGATTGAAGCGCAAAGCTCGTCAGAAACAGAGAAGCACGACAAATGAGCATATGAAAACTGCCGACAATGGTCACATGGTTGACGACAGAAGATCGCAAGCTCTCACCTTCGGGAGCAATTCTGAAGAAGAAATGACTCTCAGCCCTCTCTTCAAAGAATCCACCTCAGGAAAAGAGGAAGAAAAGAAGAACTGCGAGAACGTCCAGCTGTGCAATCGCACGCTACCCGAAAAGAATCCCGGACCCGCAAACAAGAGATCGAACAAAAAGGATAAGGGGAATGGAAAAGCAACATTCGTCGCTAACGCTCAACAACAGCCGAGTAACCCGAGACCGGTTGTTCGCCAAAGCAACAAGCGGAAACCCCTCTATAAAAAGTTGAAACGTCCTTACTCATTTCCCCGGGATGAAACAAGGAGGCTGTTCGAACTAGCAGTGCGCAACAGACTTATCACTCTACCGGAGCCGAAACACCAGCTACAACTGAATGATGTCAACAATCCTAATTACTGCCCTTACAACCAAGTATTAGGCCATCCGATCGAAAACTGCCACGTCTTCAAAAACTGGGTTGAAGACCAATACCAACAGGGAAAGTTCGCGCAATAATGATTTAACCCTTAAGCTTTAAAGTCATTCAAGAAAACTTGGAACGAAATGCACTCTTTTCTTTCTGAACCCAACAGGGCGGAATGGATCTCACTCCAAAGCTAGAGGGATCGATTTCTAAGCAATGCCTAGAGCCATAACAATAAGAGGGAAGTACACCCCGTAAAGATCATCTTGACAAAGGTGCTGTCTTGATCTTGCCCTGTCCGAAAACTGGAAGGTGAGCCCGCCACAACCACATGCTCCGAAAAAGATGGACATGCCGGGGGCATCGTGCTCTTTCATAGAGAAAGCCCCATGGACTAAAAAGTCCGTAAACTAGAAACTCGCCTCAAATATGGCAACGATAGACCGAAACGTCGTTAAACTAACGATGGACCACTATGTCCTAAAACTGGCTGATGACCGAAACGTCGTTAAACTACTCCCAACCCGCGACATCTTCAGGCTGACGTGGTAAAAAAAACGGTATGTCCATAAGCAAAATGGGCACGGATGAAAACCCGAAAGGGCGCCGTGAGTAAAAACAGCAGGACTACCGGTGATGTTTGTGAAAATCCGAAAGGGCGCAGACTTGGTAAAAAAAAATAAAAACAAAAATAAACGGTATGTCCACAAGCAAAATGGGCACAGATGAAAACCCAAAAGGGCGCCGTGAGTAAAAACAGCAGGACTACCGGCGAGTTTTGTGAAAACCCGAAAGGGCGTAATCTCGTTAAAAGACACTTGCAAGGTCCTCTCGACCCTGTAAGGAGAAACCACCTGCGTGAGATCCTTACGACTCACAAAATAGAAATACACTTAGGAATCCTCACGATTCTTAAGGAGAAACTACGCTTACGAGATCCTTATGACTCGTAAGGAGAATTCCCCTTTGAGACCCTCACGGCTCATAGGGTTCAAAAGCCTTAAGCTACAGGGATCTGAACCTGTTCTTAAGCCATCACAACCTCCAATACTGCCGTACAAGCGGCTCAATGCTGACCCTTGTATACAATCCACGGGCGCGAATAAACATTTCCCTAACAAAGTCCCATCCGTGACTAGGGATACGTTCGCACGATGAACAACCCTTGTGAGTCCTCTCGACTTATGAGGAGAAAACACTCTTGTAAGATCCTTACGACTTATAAGAGAATATACACTTAGGAGTCCTTACGATTCCTAAGGAGAAAACACACCTACGAGATCCTCACGACTTGTAGGGAGAAATACCTTTATGAGACCCTTACGGCTCATGAAGTCAAAAACCTTAGTCGACAGGATCTTAACCCTGTCTACTAAGCCACCTTTGTTCGATATCGACAGAGGCAAATGATGGTTCGCTCCTGGCAATATCCCAGTTGTAGCGATGCTGATGCCAAAATCGGTGTCTAATTCCAAGCTTGCTGCGAAAAGCCAACGAGCCACATATGCATACGAAATAGCCGAAATGATGGGGCAACTTGCAACGAAATCAGCAAGTAAAAATGTATGCATACAAAAACAGCCGAAATGATTGGGCAACTCGCAATAAAAAGCAGCGAGTAAAAAAAACCGAAATGATTGGGCAACTTGCAATAAAAAGCAGCGAGTAAAAAAGAAAAATAGCCGAAATGATTGGGCACCGCGAAAAATAGCTGAAATGATTGGGCAATCGCGATTTTCGCGATATAAAAAGCTAAAATGATAAAGCATCGCGGAAAGAATAAAAAAATGATGAAAGAATGAAACTTTTTGCCCTACAGGTGAGATCACATCGATCCCTGTATACAATCCAGGGGCACAAACAAAGAGGAAACCATACCTTCCCAACAGGCTCCACTAGAAAGCGAAGCCAAATCTCGACGGTTCATAGACAACCTAAAGGCAACCTCGACAGTTGTCGCAATATTGCAAACACAATGTCAACAAATGAAGCAAAGGAAGATCCCTAGCTTCAGGGTCTCGACGTCAACATCGACAACTTAGAGATCACCAACGGCGTTTCTCCTCACTCCAACCAGATGCAGACGTGACGTCAACAACCGACCTCAGAGTCGCAACGAAACGGAGCCATGGCAAAAGTCCCTAGTTCCAAATCTCAATGGCCACATCTACAGCCTGGAGACCAACAACGGTGTGCCTCCTCATTCCAGCAGTACATAGATGCTACACCATCAAACGGAGCCACGGCATAGTCCTTAGTTCCAAATCTTGACGGTTCACAGACAACCTAGAGACCATCTCAGCATTCGTCTCGTTACAGCAGACGCAATGTTAACAACGGCGTTCCTTCACAGTCCAGCAGGATGCAGATGCAACATCAACGAAAGACCTCACGGTCGAAACAAAGCGGAGTGACAGCAAAATCCCAGCTCCACCTCAGCATTCGTCTCGTTACAGCAGACGTAATGTCAACAACGGATTTCCTTCGCAGTCCAATAGGATGCAGAAGCGACATCAACAAAAGACCTCTTTGTCGAATTAAAGCGGAGTGACGGTAAAATCCCAGCTCCACCTCAGCATTCGTCTCGATACAGTAGACGTGGTCAAAGCAAACGAAGCAAAGGCCAAATTCCTAGCTTCAGGATCTTGATGGTAACTCATATAAAACCTGAAAAACTATCGGAGATCATCCCATACTAGCGCGGAGTGGTCACTACCTCGACGTTCGTCTCGATACAGCAGACGAGATGTCACCCCAGCGTTCTTCCTCCAGCAGGGTTCAGACGAGACAATCAAACATTGGAGCCACGGCAAAATCCCCAGTTCCAAACCTCGACGGTTCACCAACAACCTAGAGATAACTGCGACACTCGTCTCGATACAGCAGATGCAATGCTGCCAAACGAAGCAAAGGCCAAATTCCTAGCTTCAGGGTCTTGATGGTAACTCATATAAAACCTGAAAGACAATCAGAGATCATACCATATAGAGTGGTCATCATCTCGACATTCGTCTCGATACAATAGACGAGATGTCACCACAGCGTTCTTCCTCCAACAAGATCCGGACACGCTAAAGCAAACGAAGCAAAGGCAAAATTCCTAGCTTCAGGGTCTTGATGGTAACTCATATAAAACCTGAAAGACTATCGGAGATCATCCCACACCAGCGCGGAGCGGTCACCACTTCGACGTTCGTCTCGATACAGCAGACGAGATGTCACTACAGCGCCCTTCCTCCAACAGGATTCGGACGCGCCAAAGCAAACGAAGCGAAAGCCAAATTCCTAGCTTCAGGGTCTTGAAGGCAACTCATATAAAACCTGAAAGACCATCGGAGATCATCCCACACCAGCGTGGAATGGTCACCACCTCGACATTCGTCTCGACACAGCAGACGCGATGTCACCACAGCATTCTTCCTTCAACAGGACTTAGACGCGACAATCAAACAACGGAGCCATGGCAAAATCCCTAGTTCCAAACCTCGACGGTTCACATGCAACCTAGAGACAACCGCGACATTCGTCTCGATACAGCAGACGCAGTGCCAGCAAACGAAGCGAAGGACAAATTACTAGCTTCAGGGTCTTGACGGCAACTCATATAAAACCTGAAAGACTATCGGAGATCATCCCACACCAGCGCGGAGTGGTTATGACTCATCGGGGCTCTCCAAAATGGGCCTAACCTCAAGTAAAAAGCGGCATGGCAAAATTCCTAACGCTTTCTGTTCCGATGGTCAAACTGCCTAAGAGGATTGCTTGAAGACGTCTTGTCCAGCCCCCGAAAGGATCAGAGACACGACAGTCGCAAGGCTGCTAGAACAGTAAGATTGCCTATCGAGGAATACATCAGCTAACGCGACGGTACGACGGACAAAATCCTAGTACCACAGACCCTAACGGACCTTTGTCGTAAAGAGCAGAGGTTAACTGTGACGTTAGGACATCCTTGCGAGAACTTCTCGATTCGTCTCGACTCGTAAGGCAAAGCCTTAGGCAATGGGGATTAAAAAAAACTGTTTCCTAAGCACTGGGGCCCTGCAAGTCAGTCCAAGATGGACTCTTGCATACTATTCACGGGTCACACACTCCGAAGTTGAACATCGACAAAGAGGAAAACAACCACTTACAAGTCCTCCCGACTTGTAAGCGGGAAAAATTCTCTTGTGAGATCCTTACTACTTTCAAGAGAAAACACACTTAGGAGTCCTCACGACCCCTAAGGAGAAAATACACCTGCGGGATCCTCTCGACTCGTAGGGAGAAAAGTCTTTATGAGATCCTCAAATCTCATAAAGTTGAAAAGTCTTAGGTGGCAGATCCTAACCCTGTCTCCTGAGCCATCACTGCCCTACAAAGAGGTTAAGATGGACCATCTATGAGCCACACTTGCCAAAGCAACATACCATTGAAATGGAGAACTTACTCATGAGAGTATAAACTACTTCACGCCAGAGTAAGACATAAAGAAATAGATGGGTGTGGCTCATGGAGTTGAGAGTTTGGAACTATATCCCTTAAGAGTTGAGATTTGAGTCAATGATAAATGACGACGCTTGTGTCCGCTCGTTATCTTCTTAGATCAAGATTCTGAAAATTATATACCAACCCGAAACTGGTCATACGCCATGCATAACTCTACACTACTTCACCCACGTACATACTTACGTAGGAAAAATAGTGGGGGGCTTTTGTTCCCGCCAAAAATTTCTGCACAAAAGAGCCCAAGGCTGGCAGCGATACGCTTAAGAAAATGTGAACTTGTATTTTCCGGGCTGTATTTTGATAAATTTCCGAATGATAAATAGCTAAATTTTGATGGTATTGAAATAATCTCGAAAAAACCTTCGATTTGATATATTATGGGCCTCATAATTCATCCGGGATCAAAAGTTATGAGCAAATGTCTATGCACGTGTGATCTAAGGAAGAAGATGCGAACCAGTATTTTCCGAGCTGTATTTTGACAAACTACAGAATGAGAAACAGCTAAACTCTGATAGTATTGAAAGTATCTTGAAAAAACCTTCAATTTGATATATTATGGGCCTCATAATTCATCCGGGATCAAAAGTTATGAGCAAATGTCTATGCACATTTGATCTAAGGAAGAAGATGCGAACCAGTATTTTCCGAGCTGTATTTTGACAAACTCCGAAATGAGAAACAGCTAAATTTTGATGGTGTCGAAAGTGTCTCGAAAAATCCTTCGATTTGATATATTATAGGCCTCATAATTCATCCGAGATCAAAAATTATGAGCAAATGTGCTATGCACGTGTAATCTAAAGTAATGCTCTACTACATGGGGAATGCATTTTTTAGTCCTACATCGGGAAAAGGAGAGATGGCTTCTCTACCATTCCCATATAAATAAGAGGGGATACCTCTTAGAAAAAGTAGAGTTCAATCCTCAAAAGATTCAATACTCAAAGGAGCTTAGTTCTCCATAGGAGCTTAGTTCTCCATATATAGAAGCCCTGCTTCTCCTTATAATGCGCATGTGTGCTACGTGCAATACACGTGTGCCCGCCATACGCGCACCACGTGCAACGCACGCGCGCACCACGTGCAACGCACGTGTGCACCACATGAGAACATTTAATAATATTAAAAGGAGCTTAGTTCTCCATATATAGAAGCCCTGCTTCTCCTCATAATGCGCATGTGCGCTACGTGCAACGCATATGTACCCGCCACGCGCGCACCATGTGCAACGCACGTGTGCACCACATGAGAACATTTGATAATATTAAAAGGAGCTTAGTTCTCCATATATAGAAGCTCTGCTTCTCCTTATAATGCGCATGTGGGCTACGTGCAACGCATATGTGCCTGCCACGCGCGCACCACGTGCAACGCACGTGCGCACCACATGAGAACATTTAATAATATTAAAAGGAGCTTAGTTCTCCATATATAGAAATCATGCTTCTCCTCATAATGCGCATGTGCGCTACGTGCCATGCACGTGTGCCCGCCACGCGCACACCACGTGCAACGCACGTGCGCACCACATGAGAATATTTAATAATATTAAAAGGAGCTTAGTTCTCCATCTATAGAAGCCCTGCTTCTCCTCATAATGCGCATATGCGCAAGCTCCATGTGAGCTACGTGCAAATATGAGCGCCCAACACGTGCGACGCACGTGCGCGAACGAAAAGAAGCCTTTTTCAGCAGCGAGAAGCTTAAGCTCCGGCCTGTTTTTCCCCCCTGATGAGTGAGACATGGTTCAAAGGGTACATCCCTCCACACCTTCGATATATGGCACTGTAATCTCTCAGTTTCGTCGGAGAGGTGGTAGGTCCCAACGACCAATGATCCTTCTTTCTAAAATAAAAAAAGAAGAAGAAGAGAGATAGAGATACAGAACTCCTCTAAGACTTTGAGAAGAACTCGAAGAAAAGAAAAAGGTAAAACCTTTAGAAAAAAGAAGAATTTCTTCTAAAAAAGATCAAAGATCTAAGAACAAGATCAAGATCTTTAATAAAAAATAATAATAAAAAAGAAGTAATTTTACTTCTTTATTAGATCTTTCGATCTATATAAAGGCATTGCCTTTTGATGAACCACTGGTTCTTGAAATTTGAGGTAGAACCTCTCTGGAAAAAGAAAAACTTGTTTTCTTTGATCTAAATTTGATCAAGATATTAAACAGTGCCTTACACTTTTGAAATTTGCACTGTTGCGCTCCTTGGATTGGCGTAAGCCACCAGAGAGCGCCACGTGTCAATCACAGAACAACTGCGCCTTGCGCTTCTATAAACAGAGCACTGCTCTCTTGGTTTGGCGCAAGTCACCAGAGTGCACCACGTGTCAGCAGCGCACTAGCGCAGCGCACTGCGCTAACAGACTTGCTCTCACCAGCGCGTGACACGTGTCACCTCCACATGAATTTGCGCCTTGCGCTCCTAAATTGGCGCAAAGCGCCTGACAAGCCACGTGGTGTATTGTCAGAACATTTAATGCAGTGCATTATTAAAAAGGGCAGAGCCCAATTAAAAGGTCTATCAGACCAAATAAAAAAAATGCAGTGCATTATTAAAAAGGGCAGAGCCCAAATAAAGGCCTGACATGCCAAACACAAATAAAATGTTAAACATTTTCAGATGGACTTAACCCAATTCTGGCCGTAAGTCCTCAAATTAAATTGAACCGAGCACAACCGCTCTCTCAAATCAATTTACATCCGGTTCAAGGGTACATCTCCGAACTCCTCTGATATTTGTCATTGTAATCCTTCAACGTCGTCAGAGAGGTAACGGGTCCCGACAACCACATATTGCTACGGACTGTGGGGTCCTTAAACTCATGGACTAATACGTCCTTAAACCAATATTCGTCCCTAAAATGGGAATGTTGGACCACCATGTCCCTAAACTGGTAATACGGACCGTGGGGTCCTTAAATTCATGGACTAATGCGTCCTTAAACCAATATTCGTCCCCAAAATGGGAATGTTGGACCACCATGTCCCTAAACTGGTAATACGGACTGTGGGGTCCTTAAACTCGTGGACTATGTTGGAAATAGTGCCCTCAGAGTCAATTATTGGATCACAGGGACGTGATTGCAATGATTGAGGGAGGACCTATCCCGATAGGACAGTCTTACTCAAGATGATAGTATGCTATCTAGTTTATCTTTATCATCATGTACTGATTTAGGTGACCTGACATGTCACTATTGCACGTTGATAGAGCCCCTAGGATTCTTGCTTGACTACCAGCAGTATGAGGGCGATCATATACGTGGGAGCTGGTAGTCTATAAGCACATCCTTAAAAGGTCCCTAGTTGTGGGAGTTTCGAGATAGGGCATCGATACTCCAGAGTAGACTAGTGTATACAGTCGAGACCCCGACGAGGGGCGATGGCCGGTCTCACAAGCCACTGGTGTCAGTTGGTTCACCTAAGATGTATACAGGTGCTCATTGGGTTATGAGTACACCGGACACGGGAATATGCTAGTTGGTCTTATACCTGACGTCAGATAGCAGTTCCCCGGTGACATGTGTACAGGTTAGTTCATCGACCTGAGGATCGTCATTTGTCTCGTGTGAGTTCCCACTGTACTTTGATTACTACCCTACCACGCTTAAAGGAGACGTGCAAACATATTTTAGTTGGGTACAGTCCCGAGCCACATGGAGGCAGTGAGCGGATCTTCAGGGGTTCGTCTCTCCCGGTATTGGGGGTGAGGTCGCGCTGTATCTAGGAGAGCCATTACACGAAGCCCTCGGCCGAGGCAGGAGATTTACTGGTAGGTATTCCAGTAGTATATCAGGGTGTTCTGGGCTACACTCCGACACGACTTGTACCGCTTTTGGGGGTCTGACTTTTACCAACCCCCTAGGCCCGCCATGCGATGCTCATAGACGAACGGACCGGACTGTACAGATATTGTCACTGACAGGCTCAGTAGGGTGTCAGGATGAGTTCGCTCATCGACGTCCCTTTTGGTCAATACCTGGTAGCCCATTACGTATTGGCTTATACCTCTGACGTGCTAGTGGTTAAATCCATAACCAAGATGTTGACGAGTCTTTAGAGTCCCCCACATTCAGTTGCTCAAGTTTTCGGGCGAAATGCTGTAGAGGCCGTATGGAGATATGGCAGGGTTCGATCAGATACGTGCGGTATTGCATGGATCAGGATCGGACGGTTAGTACTAGAGGCCGTATGAATATATGGCAGGGTTCGATCAGATACGTGCGGTATTGCACGGATCAGGATCGGACGGATAATACTAGCCGGCTTTGGTTTAAGCCGGATCCTAGTATAGTACAGTGTAGATTTTGTCTTATTGCATTTGTATTTCGGTCGGAATACAGATGCGGGTGTGTATACACAGTATTGGGATTTTCCTGTAATTTATTACGGGACCAGTTTTCTGGAGTTGCCAGTTTGCTTTCCGTTTCAGCCATATTTCTTTGTATCTTTCATTGGCCGAAGATTGGTGGAGGAGGGCTTATTTGCATTTATGCAAATAAGCATTTGTGGAGGATGTTCTTTGCATTTTCTTGTGTCATGATGGTTGCACCATCATTTGACTTGCTCACTTCATGATGGTGCATCATTGCATGACTTTTGGTTGTTATGATGATAGATGGAGTGTGAGGTTGGTTTTGTGATCATTGTTGATTATCACCATTCTTTTCTTATTCTCTTGCATTATTCTTATGGCTTATCTCTTGGGACTATTCCTCACTCACTCATTCTCTATCTCCTCCCAATGAGGCCGGCCATTCTAGGGGGGGGCTGTCCCAAATTTTCATGGGGGATTTTTGGTCTCATTTGCTTGCAAAAATCCCCAAGTTCCCTCTCCAAAAGGTTCACTTCATTTCCTCCACCAAAAGGCGACTTCAAGTAACCCTAAAATGAGACATAGCTCACTACACCATTCTACAGCAAATCTTGGGCACGTCGATTCGCCAACTTCGTGCCCGAGTTGCCTCGGTATAGAGGTGGGAGCCCGTAAAAGAAGCAGGCGACGTGGTGCCCTTCCGGCGAGGAGGTAGAGACCGGACATTCCACGGGAGATCGGGACGACGACGAGAAGACCGGAGGACTCGGATCACTCGGTATATCTCTCTTCCCATCTTGTAGTTAGCTAGGACTAGTTTAATGGCACGATCCGGGTTTATAGTGCGCGATGGTGCCGGTTTGAAAAGTTTAAGTAAATCACCGCTTCCGCACTCCGGCGTCGGATTGACGGCTGGGGCGCCGCCGTGCACTTACAGTGGTATCAGAGCCTCGCCATTAATCTAGTATAGCTTTGTCTAATGTGTTTTACACTTCCGATCGAACAAATGTTCCGAAAACCCAATAACACATGCATCAGTTTTCTGTCGTTTTATTTTCTGGCTCGAAATTTTTTTCAGGTTGTTGAATAGTGATGTACTGGAAGTTCTAAGCATTCTATAGAAATTCAATACTGTAACTCGACTATGGGAGCGCGGAACCGCGGCCAAACCCCCCTTTGGGCCGCGGTTCCGCCGCACTATGATCTCCTTGATGTATCAAATTTCTGCAGTTGCTTTCTGGGTTGAGAATAGGGTTTTTGGAATATTAATTTTTGGGCCCAGAATTTCTTTAAGTGCTACAGTAATGCTTGGGGCCCACTTGGTAAAATTTGATCGATCGGATATTTTAAACACATTAGTTCACAGTATTTACATTATATCTGCGACCGTGAATGTCACTTGATCGGTAAATCCTGTCTAACTGCTATAGCCCGGTTAGACGGATTTGCGAACGTGACTTTCATGTTGATGTTCTGTGTATTGCTGTGATGTTGCGGATCGGTCGTAGAGGATAGCCTGGTTGCAGTGGTAGTACAGTTTTGTTGTATTATGTACATTTGATATTGCGGGGCGAGCGTCCGACATGTGGACTGCCGTCACTGCCTGTTTGTATTATTATTTTGGGGCACGACCAGGTTGCGGTCGATGTACCCGTTGTATGTATATTTTACTTTCTGTACTAGGATTACTTCGCGGAGGGGTGACGGATAGCCGGGTTCTAGAGGACAACAAGCCCGCATCTCATAGCATTGAGACGGAGGGGGCTTTACTCTAGAATTGGCGGGCTATTCGCCGCATTCGTAGGGGGTACAGGTTGACCCAGGAGGGGTGCTCAAGTTACCGGATTCCGTGAAGTGCTGGGTGGTCCATTCACGTTGCTGAAGGGGGCTGCCTCGCTTCAGGTTTTGGCGGGTAACTTGCCGCGCCCGTAGGGGTCTAAGATTTCATTGCACAGGCTATCCACACGACCAGGGGAACTTCGGGTTTCAGTAGTGGCTCTGTGAAACCCGGGGATCCCAGATATCTGTATTGTTCTGTGATGCTGTACATTTCTGTGATGTTGCATTTTATCACCCCTTGAGCGATATATTATATATTGGTATATATATTAGTAGATGTTATATATGTTTTGCATCCGCACTAGTCCAGTCCCCGCTCTGTCGTTAGTTAGCTAACCTAACGGGTAATGACGGGGCCCGGTGGCGAATGCGGATGGCATATACGTACATCAATATATTTTCGTTCTTTGTGGTGTGATCAATTGATGGGACTGCGTTGATTCGGATCAATGCAAGTTAAAAACCAAACCTAATCTGATGTTGTTGGAACACTTTTCAAAAAGCTGTTATTGCAAGGACATTCTCTTTTGTTTTGCATTGTGGTATTCAGTTAGAATATCCTGCTCCTCAGTCGACGAGGCAAGGGCCGAGATCCCTTCACCGGGAGTGACCCCTTGGACAAAAAGTTTGCGTCAGGGAAATAACTTCACTATAGCCGATTACTTTTGCTTTGCACCGTGGTATTCAGTTGGAATATCCTGCACCTCATTCTACGGGGAAAGAGCCGAGATCCCTTCACCGGAAGTGACCTCTTTAGCAACGGTTTTCGTCACTATATTTTTTAAAAGATATCCATTCCTTCAACGATATCAAGTTCATTACGTTAAAGGTTTTCGCCAGAAACCATTCGTAGCCCTCCGTCGTTTCATATGGGTGGTCAATAGTATTCAAGCTGTGTACGTTGGCCAAAGTCAAGGCACAGTGATTGGTAGCTATTGGGTATTCATATGCAGCATAGATAGATGCGTTGGTTTGGGGCAGTCGTACTACTATTTTGGCCAAAGTCAAGGGTATGTGCGGGTGTGCTCAAATTAACCTAGAGAATGACGGGTAGAACTTGACATGTGACTTATGATATGTTGGCCAAAGTCAAGGTCATAAGGGCATGGGGCAGAAATCACATCGGGAGTTTCTTAAGAAACTGAAACTTGCCAGATATGCGCATACCTTCTGGAGTGTGATAGCGTGAGCGGATTCCGTCACATTATCATGCGATGATAGTTGGATCCCGATTCCCACTGATGAGTTGGTTTACTCCTCGGGTGATCCCGACTAATTCTTCTTTCAAGTTTGGAGGAGAATTTGACGGTACAGTGGGAGGTTTCCAGATTAGATAAATTGGTAACCATTCTGATCTAGGTTAGAGTGCACGTTGAGTGTTTCTTTTCTCTCTCTCTGGCAGCGACCATTGACCCGACCCTAAGACTATGACTCAGAGACCAAAATTGACCGAACCTTCTTTAACACTGGCTTTTGGATTGTCATAGTTGCAAACCTCATTGCCACTCCTACTTTTACCCTTTTCTCCAGGACACCCCGTATTACTACGAACGTCCACTTCCATTGGACAAAACCATCGTATGGTTAGATACGAACTTGAAGGAATTCGAGGATGGTTTCCGGTTCTGGAGAAAACGGATAGGACTATTCAGTTGTCTTTTCCTTTTACCTTCTCTCAGGTTGCGAGTACTCCTTGGATTAGGAGTAGTACACCTATTACGCAAATTGGATAGTCTTCTTCCAAACCTTAGGCTGGTGCCGAACGGTGGGGAATGAAGAAAACCAATTAGCATAACGATGGTGTGCAGAAGGTATTAAGTTAAGACAAAGCAAGGGATTAGTAAGAGGGCAAAGTAAATTGCGACTGCTATTCACGACCAAACCAAGTATTTATTAGCCAATCCTAAATCACCTTTATATTTCTCCAGGACACTCCGTATCACTACGAAGATCCATAGTTTATTGGATACTCCATCGTATGGTTATATACGAACTCGAAAGGAACTTGTTCCAGTTCGGGGATGGATTCTGGTTCAGGAGAAATAGGAATAAGGTTTATTCGGTTGTCTTTTATCTTCACCTTCTCTCGCATTGCGAGTGCTCCTAGGATTAGGACAGTACACCCATTATGCTTTTTGGATAGTCTTCTTCCAAACCATAGGCTGGTGCCGAACGGTAGGGAAGGAAGAAAACCATTTGGCCTAAAGGGGTGTGCAGAAGGTGATGACTAAAGACATAGAAAGGGATTTGGAAAGATGGCAAAGAATTATACGGTTACAGTCATGAATCTGGAAGAGGCATTACTAGGAATACCGGGATACCCCATCGAAACATTTCAATGTTTCAGTTTCACTGTGTACTGTTAAAGGAAAACTGATTTCCCAGTTAGACACTTGCTCAAGGGTATGTATTTACCAGGTATGATTCTCACATCTGTATGGTTTTACAGATGATGAGTGGGAGTAAGCTATTGGGAATTGGGTGATCATCCTCATTATATCGGGATTCGTTGTAATCGGTGATATTTGAGGAAGTCACCTAGGTTGGTTGCCGGATGGCAAATATTTGGTTTTGAATATCCACTGTTATGCACCAATTTCAAATTGATACATCTTTACGTCTATTTTTATAGAATGAGATATATCTTTTTGAAATTATGTCAGTGACATTTACCTATATCAGTGGATGGTTAGGTAAGGAGCATTAAACAGCGGTGTAATTCTTCTTAACCATAAGTACAGTTTTCAACCTACGACACACAGTGAATGAGTTATCAGACTCAAGGAACTTATACAGATTATTGTATGTTGTCCAGGGTCCATCAGGATAGAGGGGTTGGTCCTCATACTATATTCGGTTTACTTATGACTTCTCTAGTTTTTAGACAGGTGTTTCGTGGAAACACAGGGTCCGAATTTTGAGAAGTTATAGGTATTTGAATAAAGTAGAGAACCAGGTAATGCAAGTATCGAGATTCTTCAAAGTGATCGAAGATATAGATACTTGTGTATGGTGTTCAGTTGATAGTAGTGACTAAGAGAACTTGCTTCTCTTTCAGGTTACTCATAATTGGAAGCATTCCTAAGTTGAGTAACGCTGATCGGCCTCTTTCCATTTAGTAGACATGCACTGGAGACAGCTGCGTGATTTGAATCTGGTTCAATTAAATCAGTGCCTCTGGTTCTATATTGGATATAGAACAGTTCATATCTTAACGATGTTAAGGTACGGGGAGTTGTCCGGCTTATGCTTAAAACCAGACTCTGGATAACTCAAGACACGTTTCTGTAATGGCTGTTTGTAGGCTGACCCAGGCTATGACGAGGGTTGACTTTCTACCATCTGGAAGATCAATAGTGATATTGTTCTAGACTCGCCACAGTTTTAATAAAAATGGATTTTTTCAGAAAACAGTAGTGGGAGTATGGTAGAACTGGAAGAGATTCCAGAACCACAAACGATTACTGAAGATTTCATAGGAACCTAAAGATTCAATCTGATTTGACATTCCATTGGCCACTCCGCAGATAAGGTAGGTAACTTCAGGCACCCGAGAGGTACTCCGGTAGCCTCAAGGACGGTGACAGGGAAGTTCTTGTTTACCTACACTTGCCATTGCTGTTGTTCCGGACTGTGAGACCCGGTAGGAGGATGAGTATAGCGTCGTTCTAAACTGGCTTTAGAAGTGTACGTCTATATGACTCTGCCAGAGGGTTGTCGTAGTCAGTGGGAGCAGCGGAAGCATTGGTGGACAGGTAGCTTATGTCTATTTATAGACTAAAGCAGATATAGCGGAGATAGATCATCAATTTCTGATGTGACAGTCATAGGTTTGACTTCATCAGAATAGGGGATGGATCTGTTAAGAAGATAGTAGCGTGTGATGTCATGGTATTTGGATGACATACACAGAGTAGGAAGTGATATTCCTATACTACAATCGGTTATACTTTGGTCGTCACACAGTGGTTTCTCCACATGGGACTTGGACATTATATCAGACATACTGGTTACTAGATCTATGGTCTTAGATCTAGATTTGGGTGGTTTCCCAATTAAGAGTACTTAGACAGCATTCTAAGAGTATTTAGAATGGACGACTCCTGGCACGGTAGTGTACCTGCAGGTGATGGAGTCACCCTCTCTAAAGGTGTCTTACAGACTAAAGGGGAGAGGGATGTGCATGATTGGTAGATCACTTGCTTAGGCAATTGAGTCAATCGTGAGATGTCAAGTACCACACCAGATGTTGTTTTTTACAGGCGATGCAATAAATCGATATTGATCCAATCCTGGAGAAGCAGTCGGAAGCAGTTTTAGAACATAAGTGGTGTTTCCTGATTTAAAATCAGGAAAGCTTCTGGGAAAAGCTTCAGAAGAGGGTCACGTGCTTACACGTGACTAGCGGTCACGTGTTGGCACGTAACACCTAAAAGCATCATCAAGGCAAGTTCAGTTTTCTGACTACGCTGAAGAAAATGGGCTTCAGAAAGAGTCACGTGCTCCCACGTGACCAGGGTCACGTGGCGACACGTGACATTTAAATGCAGGCGTCAAAGGCACACCAGTTTCCTGATCAAGTCAAGAAAAAGGCTTCAGAAGAGGTCACGTGATTCCACGTGACCAGGGTCATGTGTTGGCACGTGACGTTCAAGACAGCAGACTCGTTCCCCAGTTGAACCAAGGAAAGAGAGAGTTCAAACAAGGGTCACGCGCTCACACGTGACCAGGGGTCACGTGGCAGCACGTGACGTTTAAGCAGCAATAAGAAGACAGAGCGCAAAAGAAAGGAAAAGGCTCATTCCAAAGGGGGTCACGTGCCCACACGTGACCGGCTTTCAAAGCCCACTGTGTTAACAGAATTAAATTCTGAGAGAAATTCGAATCTTTCCAAAGGAAAGCGGCTATCTGGAACCAATCAAATTAAAGATTCAGAGGTGATCTATCTATGGGAAAATCTCGGGTTTGGAAAGATTTCCCCTTTAAATCTAACCAAAATAACAAAGGAGAATCTCTGGATTTAAAATCCAACGGTGAATAAAATTCACCTAATAATCCAAAGGTCCAAAATGAATGATGGATGCAAATCAAATCTTTCACGAAGATTCGTCAAAAACTGATTGATTCGGCTGCTTCTCCTATAAATAGGAGCCAAGAGACATACATACATATAGAGATGCAGAGAAAAAAAAGAGAAAAGAAAGAGAGCTTCGATACTTGGAGAACTTGGATCTTCTGCAAAAAAACCCTAGGTAAGAAAGGGAAAAACTCCTTGAAAGAAGATGAGAATTTAATTCTCAACAGAGTTTAACTCTGATACATAAAAACAGAAGAATATATTTCTTCTCTCTTTGATAGAGGATCTGCAAAGTGCACATCTCCCCTTAAGGTTGAGAATTTAATTCTCAATGGGTCGAGATCCTGCCATGCAGATCCAAAACATAGAGAGGGAATGCAAGCATGAGAATTTAATTCTCACAGAACTATAGGAATTTAATTCCTTTAAAATAAAATTAGGGCTTGATCCTGTATCATGGGAATTTAATTCCTTCAGAATAAAAAGAAACAGGGTTTAACCCTAATTAAGAACCTAGTTCTGTTGCAGCAGCGGGAATTTAATTCCCTTAATCGTAATTTAACAGAGGATGGAAGTTTAAACTCCTTAAAAAAGCTTTGTTAGGGTTTAACCCTATTTGGTTCTTCACATATATGAGGAATGTAATTCTTACAAAAAATTCAGAGTTAAACTCTATTCCAGAATATAAGTCTTCGAAAGGAAGTAGGAATTTAATTCCTCCGAAATTCACAGCTCGAGGAATTTAATTCCTGAAAAAAGATTAACAAAGCCTCTAAACAAAATACATAGAGACAGGGTCACGTGCCATCACGTGACCCCCCAAGAGATCTACAGAAAACCCCTTAAGGCAGCACCCCATGTGACCCACGTGACCCTCGGCAGAAGCTTTAATACATAGGCATTTGAATGCCCATCACGTGATGGCACGTGACGCTGTGAAAGACACAATAATCTCAGAATAAATGAAGGGAGGGCGCTCTCACGTGCTGCCACGTGACCCCTCTTGTCTTAGTGTTTAACACTAAATTGAAACTCTCGAACCCAATGTTAAAATACTGTTGGGCCTTAGTGTTCAACACTAATTAAAAAGCTTTATCTGCAGTGTTCGACACTGATTACCTTAGTGTTTAACACTAATCTAAGATCTTCATTTGCAGTGTTCAACACTGATCTGTTTTAGTGTTTAACACTAATTTGAAAAGCCTTATTGCTGGTGTTTAACACCAATCATCTCTTAGTGTTAAACACTAACTTGTCAACCTCATTCCCAGTGTTCGACACTGACTGCTCTGTAGTGTCTAACACTAGGCTTTGGCCCAATTGGCTTAAATGGATGGAGGCAAAGCCTCTCCTGATTGGACTTAGCCCAAGATGGCCATAAGTCCTCAATTTGTGATTAACTGGGCCAATGGACTCATAACATAATTAATTCGTCTTGATCCCAAATTGGGCCAAAGACTATTTAATCCACTCCGGTTCTAGGGTACATCTCTTCACTCCTTTGATACTTGGCATTGTAATCCCTCAATGTCTTCAAAGAGGTGACGGGTCCCGACGACCACACATTGATACGGACTGCGGGGTCCTTAAACCCGTGTTTAATGCAAATTCCTGGTTACGTGGAACGCGGATAATGTCACTCTTTGACCCCGTGGAAAACGTCCAGAGCGGAGCCTGGTCCTCGCAGAACACGGCAGTGAACCCGTGTGAAGCATCCAGAGCACATACCGGACTGTGGGGTCCTTAAACCCATGGACTACGACGTCCTTAACCTTGACCGAGATGTCTTAAAACTAACAATGGACTGTGGGGTCCTTAAGCCCATGGACTACGACGTCCTTAACCTTGACCGAGATGTCTTAAAACTAACAATGGACCGCAATGTCCTTAAACTACCCATGAACCGCAATGTCCTTAAACTACCCATGGACCGCAATGTCCTTAAACTAGAACAATAGAGCCCCGCATGCTCTTTTGTCGGATCTAAACGGTCCCGTTTAAGTTGATCTTAGCCTCAAAGATGGCTAACGTATCCTTAAACCTTCAAACAAAGTGGACTATAAATCCCCCCCAATTAACTCTGGCTCAAGGGTACATCTCTGAACTCCTCTGACATCCGTCGTTGTAATTCCTCAACGTCGTCAGAGAGGTGACGGGTCCTGACGGCCATACATACGTTGGACCTCTAGGTCCCTAAACTAGAACAATGGAGTTCAAACACTCCTTTATCGGATCTAAACGATCCCGTTAAGTTGATCTTAGTCACAAAGTTAGACTAACGCATCCTTAACAAACGTTTGAGTTGATCTTAGCCTCAAGTACGGCTGACGTATCCTCAAACCGAACCCCCAAACCCAAATCTAAGATAATACGGATTTGGACTAGTCCACGCCCTACGGGCGACGACATAACTCAGTCTCCGTAAACAATCCACGGGCAACAAAACACAAAACAAACACCCACGACACGAAGTGACCATCTGGAGAAGGAGAAAGTTGTTACCGCAATGCGGTAGCGTAATTAACTGCAGGGGCTTGCGCCTGCAGGGAAGAGCGTCCCCACAATCAAAAACCCCTCAAACGAGGGGGAATCTGACGAAGTCTGCTACATCGGACGCATCCGTTTAAACCTTCGATACATGGTGCCATAAATCAACTTGGCATCTTCGGAGAGGTGAACGGATAGCACCATTTAGCATCTGCCCCGAATCTCAGTGCCAAGACACCGCAGTCTTGCGCGCCGTCTTTCGGAGGGGAACAGATTCTGGCACGCCCGGTGGGACCTTTTCCTCTTTCCACTCCACACTTCGTGTGTCGTGACTCGCGAACCAATCGCGGTTCGCCAATGGTTGCCCTTGGGTTTCAAGATACTAAGAATTGGCGTCTTGCTTATTGCAGAAAGCAAAGGATCGATGGCTTCTACTTCCATGAAATTCTCCAACTGCTCAGGTTGCAATTGCAGCCAACGCTCTGCCTCGCCAGGAGGTATAGCCTACGGACCCCAAGCTGCTTCGCTATTCACAATGCCCGTGGAACAGGTCACTCGCACCACCACAGGATTGTTCTTTGGGACCATGCTCCCACCTACAAACTTCACCGCTCCAGCGCCGACAACGGAAGCTCTCAAGAAGTCGGTCTTTGATCGTCTTACCCCTGCCGCGGCTCCTCTCAACGAGTCGCCCAACGTCAACGCCTTGGTCTTCTCTAGATTGGGCCAGAAATCCTGCGAACCCATCATGGGACCTACAATCTCAGAGAAGGCTGCTTCTAAGAAGGTGTCCGCTCCTGCCCCCGAAGTCGTCAAGGCAGCTTCTCCGGCCAAGAGGTCGGTTTTTACAAGATTAACGGCTTCAGCTCCCGCTCCTACTGCCCAAAGGACATCGGTCTTTGACAGGCTAATACCAACTGCGACCCCCCACCCAGACAGGGGGCAAGACGAAACCATTCTTACCGCTGACCCTACACCGTCCGCTCGACACGCTCGACGTCGCCATTGGCGCCGAGTAAGGAAGGCTGGGGGCAACTCCCCCTCCGGGTTGACTCCATCGGCCCCGATGGCAGAGGTTAATGCTGCTGTTCCAACTGGGAACAGCTTTGAAATGCTAAATAAGGTGCGAAGGAATTCTCCTACGGCAGTGCTGAAGAGGTCTCCTCCCTCATTAACAGAGGTTGTCGAAATAAAACCCGAACAACCCCGATCTCCTCAACGGCTGTCTTCCAAAATCTATAAGGTTTGGCGGCAGGCACGGAACTCGATCATCGATCCAAACTTCTCCCGCCAACACAAGAAGCTGAAAATCCAACCGGAAGCTGGTCACTAGGCTAAACCCCAAAAGGCTGTCTGGACGCCCACCTCAACGGCCCCCTCAACCTCCATGGCTCATAAAAGGAGGAGGCCAGAGAAAACCCCACAGCATGCAACGACGGCTAAAAGCACTGAGCCCAGACGCCCTAAGTCTGGGGGCATGGTGGTGCACACTGTTTACATGGCCTCTGGAAAAGAGGAAAGCCGCACTTCTACGGGCCACCGACCGCTAACCCGATCCGTGACGAAGGCTCAAGAGCAGCAACAAAAGCTTCAAGAAATGATGAATGCTATGGCCGCGCTCACCGGGCCAAAAGAAAACCCAGAAACGTCCTCAGACGCACGCCGAGAGGAAGAAACCGACGCTGAATTCCTTCGCCGGACACTGGAGAAAAAGGACAAAGAGGCTGCTGAACAAGCGGCCAACATACAACGTATGGGCCTTCTCTTCCAAGATATGATAGGAATGATGATCCAGCAGGACTTACCCGCCGAGGATCCCCCAATCGTTCTTGAAGACGACCGAGGAGAAACGTCAAATCCACCACCAGCCCTCTCAACGGCCAAGGAGGAGGCAATCTCTAAGGCTGACTTGGCTGACTACATAGCCCAGCAAATCCGGGTTCATCACGTGACTGAGGCAGCTGGTCAAGTCGTGAAAACGGGGCGGCCGTATCCGAGCTGGTACGACCAAATCAAATACCCGCAAGGCTACACGATACCAAAATTCCACGTGTATAAGGGGACCGGCAATCCCCACCAACACGTCGCCCAGTTCCGGGCCCTCTGCGGTAACACCGGCGGTGATGATAAACTGTTGCTCCGCCAGTTCGTGGGCAGCTTATCAGAAACTGCGTTCGAATGGTATTCGGAACTCCCGAACGATTCTATCAAAACGTTCGCTGAAATGGAGCTGTTGTTCACTCAGCGATTCGCAAGTGCCAGCGAACGCACTCCAGTAACTGCACTGATTAACGCCAGGGTAAAACCGGGCGAAACCTGGGTCCAGTACGCTATACGCTGGCGGAACTTGTGGTCAAGATGTGAGCAACGCATTGAGGAAGCACCTGCGGTGGGCATGTTTGTGGGAACTCTAGACCCTCACGCAACTATCTCCCAGTTTATGATGTTCTTTAAGCCAACCACATTCCAGGCTTTGATCGACAAGTTGGCTCAGATGGACCAGATGGGTCATAGACCACCTGCCCCGAAGTCGGAACCTCGGAATGACAAGGGTAAAGGAAGAGCAACCTTTGTTGCGAATGCCCAGCAGCAACCTAACGCCCCGAAACCGGCAGATCAACTGGAGGAAAGGCGTCGGTATTATAATGAGAAGATGAAGCGTCCCTACTCCTTCCCACGGGACAAGACGAAACGGCTATTCGAGCTGGCAATACGCAACAGGCTTATAAACCTGCCAAATCCAAGGCGACCGCCGCAACCCACCGAGGTGAATAACCCTAACTATTGCCCTTACCATCAAACGGTAGGCCATCCGATTGAAGATTGCTTCGTCTTCAAAGAATGGATTGAAGACCAGTACCTCCAGGGGAAGTTTGTACTGTCCGAAAAGTGGAAGGTGAACCCCCCACAGCCGCATGCTCCTAGGAAAGCGGATACACCGGGGGCAACATGTTCTTTTATTGAAGAAGCTCCATGGGAGGTCGTGCTATCAACTAAAACCAGAAGAATGCTGAGAGACCTTCATGCGTGCCCTGCGATCGAATGGAAGGACCCTCTTGAACCTCAAATTATCGAAGGGATGCTAAGGCACCGCCCGACTACAAAGACTCACGATAAGAGCCCAGATACTCATGCCCAATCGTCAAAATCTTTGAAGAAAAAGAAGAAGAAATCCAAGAAGTCCGTGAAGCCTGGAAAAGAACACACGAACTTGCAGAAGCAAATCGACGCGTTGGAAGAATACAATCAAAAGGCGCGAACTCCTGTCACACTCCAAGAATTCCTCAACCACATCTTTCAAGAGGAAGATGATGAAGAAAGCTCGTCGGATGAATCCGAAGGATATGTGGCGAGTTGTAACGTGATCTCCCACTCGTTTACCGATGATGGGAAAACTCCTGGCACTAAAAAGCTGGAGGCAGAGCCTGTACCGGAGCGTGCATGGCCAACAGACGAAATGATCGACGCTTTTCTAGACGAGATTCGTCTAAAATGTAAAGCGGACCAGGAGCGTGAGATAACCACGTCGGAAGGAGCCAAATGCGGGCAACTGAACGAAAGAGTTGAACTAACCCTACCAGAGCGAAAGGCATCCGAAATAGACAAGAAGATATTCAAGACGAGGAAAAGGTTTGCCAAAGCCATGTCAATGGGAATGAAGCTACCACCCTCGGAAGGAAACACACACGATGGGGTGGGGAGGCACCCTGACTATTGCGCATATCACCGGAAAATCTCACATCCCACGGAGGAGTGCGACGCCTTTAAGATATGGTGGCAAGGATATGTTGCTCGTCGGCAACATGTTAAGCGCATGAAACGCAAGAGCCGTCGGGAGCGAAGAAGTACTGTTGATGGGCACAACAGAACGAATGGCAACTGTTACATGGTTAACGCCAGGGGGTCACAAGTTCTCACCTTTGGGAGCGACTCTGACGAAGAAATGGCTCTGGGCCCTCTCTTTAAAGAATCCGTTTTGGGGAAAGAAGAAGAATCGGAGGCCTGCGAGAACATTCAGCTACGCAATCGCACACTCCCAGAAAAGAATCTCGGGCCCGGGAATAGAAGGGATAAGGGAAAGGAAAAGGTCACTGAAGATATCACTTTAGATGACCAAGTCATGAGAGAGCTGGTTGCCAAAGACCCTCCCAGAAAGAGTAAGGTGGACTATAACATCCTCGCGCACCTAAGGAAACTACCTTCTCAGCTTAGCATTCTTGATGCCCTCCTATTATCAAAAGAAGCGCGAGACTCACTAATTAAGGCGTTACAAGAACCTGAGCAATTCCAAGCCTTCCTCGCCACTGAAAAGATGAAGGATGAACTGGAGGAAGTGCATACAGCCGACATCACTTTCGGTGATGAAGACCTCCTTCTCGGAACATGCGACCATAACCGTCCCCTATATGTCTCCGGATACTGCCATGATATCAAGATAGGCAAGATCCTGGTGGATAATGGATCCTCCGTCAACCTCCTTAATGTCCGGGTGTTGAAGGAAATCTGCATGAGCGTGCAGCACCTCGCTCGTGACAAAATCACTATCTCCGGTTTCGATTCACAATCGTCACGGACTCTCGGATCTGTGATATTAACATTACGCTTTGGACTTCTCGTCACAGACATCAAATTCCATGTCATTGACGCCAAGACCTGCTACAACGCCTTACTCGGCCGTCCCTGGCTACACGAGTACAACATCATCCCTTCTACACAACATCAGTGTATGAAGTACTTTAAGGACGGTTTCGAGTATACCGTAACAGGCGAGCTGAACCCATTTTCCGTGAACGAAGTCCGCAAATACGAAGATGCGAAATACTTTTTGCCAGATTTCGAGGATACAGAGAGGTGTCGCAATCCGGAGAACAAAACCGCCGCCACCATCCCGATTTTCGGGAGCGATACCGAAGACGAGGAAGAGATAGTTTATGCAGGGCCATCTCAACGCAACAACCTGGGGACGCCCGCCCCCGTGTTGGTCTTCGGAAGTGATTCAGAAAATGAAGTTAATGCTGTGTTCTCCAATCGGTTGTCAATACAAGCACCCCCTGGCGATGACCATAGTTTGCAAATCACCATGGTACCGCGAGAACACGACAAGGATCTCGACGCGCTTCAGGCTCACGATGTACAGGACCTGCAAACATTTTACGTCCCTCCCAGGCGAAGGGGCGAGAAGGTGATCCTATTCTACCGATCCTCAGAGTCGAAAATAGAAAAAGAGATCTGGCATGGCACGGATGCTATACTTGACAGGCTCCAACCCATCCGTCTGCCCAGATACTATACAAATGGATTAAAGAAGCTATTGAAGCGCCAGGGAGTACCCTTAGAACAGACCGTTCGGCAGGCGCGGTTCTACAACAGGATTTGGGATGTCCCCGGGACTCAACGCAAATTGCCCAACGGGAAGATGGAGACACTCGGGCTTGGATACGCAAGAGCCGGAAAACGGGAACGGGCCCATAGTAGCTACGCCATATATACCTTTGATGAAGAGGAGGACGCCCTGTCAGGAGACGCCAACCACCCATCAAAACTAGACCCCGCAATTAAAGCGTCGAGTCCGTCGTTTGAAGAGCGAGTGGGCAAGCCTACCAGGAAAATGGGTCAGGAAGCTCGGGAAGACCACAACCGCGAAATGGCCATCTACGAGAAGGCCAGGACGCAACGTCTATCTCAACGTGCTGCAAAAGACAAAGACGCTTATCCTCGTCAATCCGTTGTACGAAAGGCCCGACGCAGAGACGGAAATAAATCGAGAAGCGGCTCGGGTTTGTCCCTCATGAAGAAGATGAGTCGAGCGTACTCCTTCCCCCGAGACAAAACAGGGAGGTTACTTAACCTCGCTATAAAACATCAAATGATCACGCTTCCAGAGTCTAGACATCCTGAGCAAGCTAGCAAGGCTTCTCATCCGAGTTATTGCTCTTATCACCGAGCCATAGGACATCCTACCGAAGACTGCTTCACCTTCAAGAACTGGGTCGAGGACCAGTACCGACGGGGCAGATTCGCTTTATCCGACGGCTGGAATGTGACGCCACCGCAAAAGCATGAGCCCAAGGCCGCAAGAGCAGAACCGGGTCCACCTCAGTCCAGGGAGCGGGTTCGCACCTGTTATACGATTACGATATTAGGAGAAGAGCCCGAGAACGTAGATGACCTTTACCGGTGCTTTGAGAACAGCGATGATGAGGTGATCTCGGAATTTCCGCCCGCTCCGAAAGAACTAGAAGATGGTATACATACTACCGCAGATAACCTCAAAAAGATTGAGTTGGGATCGGCAGACGACCCGCGACCGACGTTTGTCAGCGAGCTGTTATCCGAAGAGAGGGTGGCTGCGTTAAAGAACGTGCTTCTACGGCATAAAGATTGCTTCGCGTGGAACTACTCCGAGATGCCAGGATTGGACCCGGAGATTGCTGTGCATAGATTTGCAATATCCCCAGATATCAAGCCAGTCAAGCAGGCGCCAAGGAGGATGCGACTCGAGCTTGAAATGAGCATCAACGCCGAAGTCAAGAAGTTGATCGATTCTGGATTTATCCAAGAAGTCCAATACCCCGACTGGATCGCCAATATCGTCCCGGTAATGAAGAAAAATGGGACGGTACGCATATGCATGGATTTCAGGGATCTCAATAAAGCCTGTCCAAAGGACGATTTCCCGGTGCCGGTAACCGAGCTAATGATAGATAACACGTCCACTCACGAGGTTTTCTCCTTTATGGACGGTTCATCAGGATATAATCAGATAAAAATGCATCCCGAAGACCAGAAGCACACCGCTTTCCGGACCCCTTTGGGTATATTTTGCTACAGGGTTATGCCCTTTGGTCTTAAGAATGCTGGCGCTACCTATCAAAGGGCCATGACAAAGATTTTTGATGACCTCATACACGACGTCGTCGAGTGCTATATCGACGACCTCGTAGTAAAGAGCATGTCATACAAAGATCATTTAAAGCATCTGGAGACTGTATTTCGACGCCTTCGGCAATATAATTTGAAAATGAATCCCCTCAAATGCGCGTTTGGAGTCTCCTCGGGCAAATTTCTGGGATTCATCGTTCGACACCGAGGTATTGAAATAGATCCGTCAAAGATTAAGGCGATCAAGGAAATGCCTCCGCCAAGAACCCTCAAGCAGTTGCGGTCTCTCCAAGGGAAGCTCGCATACATCCGGCGGTTTATCGCTAATCTTTCGGGCAAATGCCGTCCTTACAGCCACCTGATGAAAAAGGGAACTCCATTCGTTTGGGATCACAAATGTCAAGGTGCACTAGACGAGATCAAGCAGTACTTGCAGAACCCTCCGGTGTTGGCCGCGCCGGTCAAGGGAAAACCCCTCATTCTTTATACGACCGCCCTTGAAGGTTCTTTGGGCGCATTATGGGCACAAGAGAACGATCAGGGGAAAGAAAGAGCACTTTACTACCTAAGTCGAGTGCTGCTGGGGGCAGAAAGCAACTATTCCCCCATTGAAAAGCACTGCCTGGCGTTGATCTTCGCAATAACAAAGCTTAGACACTACGCATTAGCACATGAAGTTCGTCTTATTTCGAAGGTGGACCCTCTCAAATATCTGATGTCGAAAGCCATATTGACGGGACGACTTGCTAAGTGGGCACTGCTCTTGATGGAGTTCTCGATAACATATCAACCTCTCAAGGCAGTGAAAGGCCAGGCCATTGCCGACTTCCTCGCCGAGCACCCGATACCGGTCGATTCTCCTCTGAACTGTGATTTGCCGGACGAGCATGCATTTGATGCGATTAGCGGCGGAAACGCCCGATGGGAACTCTATTTCGATGGAGCATCCTCCATAAAGAAACAGAAACAAGGTGTCCCAATGGTCAAATCAGGGATAGGCCTCATCTTTGCAACCCCACAAGGAGGGATAATGCGCTTCGCATTCTCCTTAATAGAACCGAGAACAAACAATGAAGCCGAATAGGAAGCTCTGATAGCAGGCCTCGAAATCGCCATCGACATGGGAATCGAAGACCTCCTTATATACGGGGATTCTCAGCTGGTCGTTAGTCAAGTAAATGGTGACTACCAAACGTGCAAGCCGGAGTTGGTGAAGTACGGCGAAAGGGTGCAACAACTATTGACACAAATTCCCTCCTATACTTTGGAGAACATACCGCGCGCGGAAAACAGCAAAGCAGACGCGTTGGCCAAACTTGCTAAAGAACTGGCCGACGAGAACCTCGATGACGTCAGAATCGTGGTACAAAGCCGTCGAGTGCTCGTCCCGGCAGAAATATCTCCGGAATCATGCGAAGAAAAGGGAACGACTGAGCAGACGGCCCTACAAATAAAAGACCATGAGAAGGCCGAAGACTGGAGGGAAGTCTTCATAGACTACTTTAAGTCCCACCGAATACCCGAAGAAGCGTCCTCAAGACATCAGCTCATGAAACGAGCTTTATCCTTCGCTTTTGTCAACGATATTCTATACAAGAGATCATTTGATTCTCTATGGCTGAGATGCTTAGGACCTGACGAAGCAGAAAGAGTCATCCAAGAAGTTCATGACGGACTTTGCGGTTCTCACCAAGCAGGCCCAAAGATGAAGTTAAAAATTAAACGGATGGGTTACTACTGGCCCACGATGACCCAGGACTGCCTCGAGTATGCGAAGCAATGCCACTCATGCCAGATTCATGGAGACTTCATCCACCAACATCCGAATCCACTGCACCCAACGGTAGCTAGCTGGCCATTCGAAATGTGGGGGACTGACATAGTCGGCCCCATTGAGCCAGCATCGTCCCGGGGACACCGTTTTATTCTGGCAACAACTGATTAATTCTCCAAATGGGCAGAAGCAGTACCACTGAGGGAAGTGAAGACAGAGAATATCCTCCATTTCTTCAAGACGCACGTCATCTATCGGTTCGGAACTCCACGGCGGATTATCTCCGATAACGGGCCGGCCTACCGAAGCCATAAGATTAGCCGCTTCGCACAGCAGCATAATATAGACTGGAGATATTCTTCGGTTTACAATCCACGAGCTAACAGTCTGGCCGAGGCCTTCAATAAGACCTTGACGAAGATCATAAAAAAGACCGTTTCCAGGAATAAGAGAGACTGGCACGAAAGGCTGCAAGAAGCCCTTTGGGCTTATCGAACTACATTCAAGACGGCCACGAACACAACGCCGTACGCGTTGGTATTTGGAACGGAAGCAGTGCTCCTCCTTGAGATAGAGTTACCCTCTCTACGAGTAGCAGTCCACCACGAGATGACGAACGAAGAAAATGCTCACCTTCGTCTTGAGGAACTTGATGCCCTGGATGAAACCCGGCTCATAGCGCAACAACATCTAGAGGCCTACAAAGCAAAAATGACGCGCTCATACGAAAGATTGACCAGGCCGAGGACATTCCGCCAAGGCGAACTCGTACTAGTAGTCAAAAGACCTATGATCCCTAATCGCGCCAAGCGAGGAAAATTTGAGCCAAACTATGAAGGCCCGTACATCATAGACAAGGTCTACCAGGGTGGAGCCTATCTACTCATGGACATGCATGGTGAAAGGCCTTTCAGGCCAATAAACGGCCGCTTCTTAAAGAAGTACTATGCTTAATGAGCCACAGCCGGGGTCAATGATAGATGACAACGACTATGTCCGCTCACTGTCTTCCTAGGCTCAGACTTTACAAGCAGCAGCCGGCCTTCCCATAACGACGGACCGAAACGTCCTTAAACTAACGACGGACCGAAACGTCCTTAAACTAACGACGGACCGAAACGTCCTTAAACTAACGACGGACCGAAACGTCCCTAAAACTACTACCGCAGCATCCTTCGGCTGACGAGATGGATAAAAAAAAAAAGAAGATAAAAAAATGATAAAAAAAAAACGGTATGTCCATAAGCAGAATGGGCACGGATGAAAACCCGAAAGGGCTCCGTGAGTAAAAACAGCAGGGCTGCCGGCAAGTGTTCGTGAAAACCCGAAAGGGCGCGACCTTGTAAAAAAAAAGTAAAAAAGAATAAAAAAAACGGTATGTCTGTAAGCAAAATGGGCACGGATGAAAACCCGAAAGGGCTCCGTGAGTAAAAACAGCAGGACGACCGGGGAGTGTTTGTGAAAACCCGAAAGGGCGCAGCCTCGTTAAAAGACACTTGTAGGGTCCTCTCGACCTTGTAAGGAGAAACCACCTGCGTGAGATCCTTGCGACTCACAAAGGAGCAACACACTTAGGGATCCTCACGATTCCTAAGGAGAAAATACACTTACGAGATCCTCACGACTCGTAAGGAGAATTCTCTTATGGGACCCTCACGGCTCATGAGATTTGAAAGTCTTAAGTTACAGAAACTTAAACCTGTTCTTAAGCAAATCCTCCACAACCTTCGATATTGCCCTACAAGAAGCTCAATACTGACCCTTGTATACAATCCACGGGCGCGAATAAACATTTCCCCAGCAAAGTCCAACCCTTGTAGGTCCTCTCGACCCATAAGGAGAAAACCCTCTTGTAGGATCCTTACGACTTACAGAGGAACATACACTTAGGAATCCTCGCGATCCCTAAGGAGAAGATACACCTGCAAGATCCTCACGACTTGTAGGGAGAAATACCTTTGTGAGACCCTTACGGCTCATGAAGTCAAAAGCCTTAGTCGACAGGACCTTAACCCTGTTTGCTAAGCCACCTTTGTTCAACATCGACAAAGGCAAATGATGATTCGCTCCTGGCAATATTCCAGTTGCAGCGATGCTAATGCCTAAACCGGTATCAAATCCCAAGTTCTTTCATGGCAAATGATGATTCGCTCCTGGCAACATCCCAGTTGCAGCGATGCTGATGCCGAAATCGGTGTCCAAAATCCGAGCTTGCGGCGAAAAAAAGCTAGCAGGCCACACATGCCTACGAAATAGCCGAAATGATGGGGCAACTTGCAATAAAAAGCAGCAGGTAAAAATGTATGCATGAAAAATAGCCGAAATGATGGGGCAGCTCGCAATAAAAAGCAGCGAGTAAAAAAAAACAGCCGAAATGATTGGGCACTGCGAAAAATAGCCGAAATGATTGGGCAATCGCGATTTTCGCGATATAAAAAGCTGAAATGATAGAGCATCGCGGAGAGAATAAAAAAAATGACAAAAGAATGAAATCTTTGCCCTACAGGTGATACTACAACAATCCCTGTATACAATCCAGGGGCGCAAACAAAGAAGGAGTCGTACTCCTCCCCCAGGTTTCATCATGAGAGGAAGCCAAATCTCGACGGTTCACAAATAACCTGGAGATCATCTCGACGCAGCAGACACAACTTCAAGCTAAGCGGAATAGCGGCAACTCCCAGTTCCATGGCTCGGTGGTACACATATCGCCAACAGTCAAACCTCCATTCCGTGAAATGCGGATACAATCGATAAAATTCCTGGTTACGTGGAACGCGGATAATGTCACTCTTTGACCCCGTGGAAAACGTCCAGAGCGGATCCTGGTCCTCACAGAGCATGGCAGTGAACCCGTGCGAAGCATCCAGAGCGGAGCCTAGTCCTCGCCTAACGCGGCAGTGAACCCGTGTGAAGCATCTAGTGCAAAATTCCTGGTCACATGGAACGCGGATAATGTCACTCTTTGACCCCGTGGAAAACGTCCAGAGCGGATCCTGGTCCTCGCAGAGCATGGCAGTGAACCCGTGCAAAGCATCCAGAGCGGAGCCTAGTCCTCGCCTAACGCGGCAGTGAACCCGTGTGAAGCATCTAGTGCAAAATTCCTGGTTACGTGGAACGCGGATAATGTCACTCTTTGACCCCGTGGAAAACGTCCAGAGCGGATCCTGGTCCTCGCAGAGCATGGCAGTGAACCCGTGCAAAGCATCCAGAGCGGAGCCTAGTCCTCGCCTAACGCGGCAGTGAACCCGTGTGAAGCATCTAGTGCAAAATTCCTGGTCACGTGGAACGCGGATAATATCACTCTTTGACCCCGTGGAAAACGTCCAGAGCGGATCCTGGTCCTCGCAGAGCATGGCAGTGAACCCGTGCAAAGCATCCAGAGCGGAGCCTAGTCCTCGCCTAACGCGGCAGTGAACCCGTGTGAAGCATCTAGTGCAAAATTCCTGGTCACGTGGAACGCGGATAATGTCACTCTTTGACCCCGTGGAAAACGTCCAGAGCGGATCCTGGTCCTCGCAGAGCATGGCAGTGAACCCGTGCGAAGCATCCAGAGCGGAGCCTAGTCCTCGCCTAACGCGGCAGTGAACCCGTGTGAAGCATCTAGTGCAAAATTCCTGGTTACGTGGAACGCGGATAATGTCACTCTTTGACCCCGTGGAAAACGTCCAGAGCGGAGCCTGGTCCTCGCCAAGTACGGCAATGAACCCGTGTGAAGCATCCAGAGCAAATACCGGACTGTGGAGTCCTTAAAATCCACGGACTATGACGTCCTTAACCTTGACCGTGATGTCTTAAAACTAACGATCAACCACCCCGATTTCCTACAGACTTTGCCTTGGTTTAAGGGTACATCTCTTCACTCCTTTGATGCCCGGCGTTGTAATTCCTCAACGTCTTCAAAGAGGTGACGGGTCCCTGCAACCAAACACCGGACTGTGGAGTCCCTAAATCCACGGACTATGAGGTCCTTAACCTTGACCGTGATGTCTTAAAACTAACAGCAGACTGTGGAGTCCCTAAATCCACGGACTATGAGGTCCTTAACCTTGACCGTGATGTCTTAAAACTAACAGCGGACTGTGGAGTCCTTAAATCCACGGACTATGAGGTCCTTAACCTTGACCGTGACGTCTTTAAACTACGATACCTTGAGAAACTCCTGACTCCGTAAAACACGGACAAGAGTGACCGCATCCAACACTTGCAGGCCCTCACGACCTGTAAGGAAGAAAAATCTCTTGCGAGATCTTTACGACTCTCAAGGGAAGACCCGCTTAAGGATCCTCACGATCTTTAAGAAGAACTTACACCTATGGGATCCTTTCGACCTGTGGGGAGAAAAACTCTTTATGAGACCCTCGTGGCTCGTGAAATGCAAAAGTCTTAGGAAGCAGATCTTAACCCTGAGTCCTGAGCCATTGCTGTCCTGCAAGGAAATCAAGATAGAATATCCGCAGAACACATTTGATGAAAAGGGGACACATCATTGAGGAAAAAAAATGTATCTCTTATTCATAAACCAAAATGGGTACAAAGTACAAGTCATGAAAGAAACAAAAAGAAAATACTCTCATCCATGAGTATGTACAAAAAGGAAGAAAAAGATACAAATGTTTCAGGCCGGCGGGCGATTCAGCAACTTGGTCAGCTCATCCTGCTTTTGCTGAGCCACGGCTTCATGACGCAAGATCTCCAGAAGACGAGCCTCCGCTTGAGCTTGCTGAGCCTGATACGAAGCGAGCCGGGCTTCAAGCTCTTTCTCTGTGGCCTTATGAGCCTCAACCCTCTCACGAGTGAACATGGCAACTTTATCGAGAGCCACAACCCTATGTCCGCTACGTGTCGCCCTATCAGGCCATGAAAGCTCACTTTGCGACCACAACCTTAGAAATAGGACATACACGCTCGAGACCATATAAATGGGCTTCCGATCGACAGCAATAATCGATCCAAAACGCGCTCACACAACCCGGTATGAAAAGCAACGAAAAAATTTTCCGACGATTATCCTATCAAGCATGTGCTCGCAATCATGTGAACATCCGAAAAAGATACTTCAAGAGGTTCATACAAAACGCAGAGGACGCATTTACAACGGTAAAACTTCAGATGCGGGACATGGGTTGAGAAACTCAAAATTAACTTTATCCAAGATTTTCCAAGCATTTCGAACCTCCCGGGTATGTTTCCTCTCACGATCACAAGCATCGGGGTCCTCACGAATGTCCTCCACCCTCCGATAGGCGGCAAGTATGGCCGACTGCTGGAACATCTGATGCAGGAGATCAATGAGATTATCCCGCCTTCTCTTTGAGATCAAGTGCATCAGATACACCGAGTGTACTTTATCCTCGGCGGCGTCCAATGCCCCAAGCGGCACACCAGCACAGAATAGAGGGAGAGCCTCCCTGATCGCCAGCACGATCAGCCTCAGAAGAGAAGAGCGACGGGGGAGTAGCCGATGGTTGTACTCATCAAAGCAGCTCATAATCTCGGCACATTGAGCATCGGTGAACTCCTGGTTCTGACTGCGGCCCAGTGCACGAATATTCCCATAGGAAATGATCTCGTCAAGATCATACAGATGAGCATCCATGATACCTGAAATAAAGGTCGTAAGACATCATTACAAAGCCCCCATTGCATTAATTGCAGAAGAACAACCTCGGGCCAAGAGACCCCAGGAAGCCTCTGTGTGAAGAAATCGAGTTCTTCGTTGGAATTAAAATTCCTTATTAAGAAAAGGGAATTAAATTCCCAGAAGCATTTTGGATGGAATTAAATTCCATGGATTTGAACCGCCATCATCATCTCCCCAAAGATCATCTAAACCCTAAGAGATCTACAGTTGAAAGATTAAACAGTTTCATGTTCTTATGGAAAATATGAAGAAAAAAGGGTAAAAACCCTTGTTTTGGATTTAAAATCCAGAGAAATGTGAAGGTCCATCGTTGTCCAAGAACATTACCTGAGGAAAAAGGATTCCTTTCGAACAGAGTTAAACTCTGAAGATTGTTTCAAGACAGAGAACTAAGCTCTGAAAGCGAGAATTAAATTCTCAAAGAAGAAGTTCTCAGAAGAAGAAGATGAACAAAGTGAAGGCTCCTATGAAGAGACAGAGGTATTTATAGAAGACAATGAAAACGTTTCGTCTCCCCAGATCCCTAGAGGAATCCAACGGTCACAAGAGGTGACAGCGTTGCACTCACGTGCAGACACGTGAGAACAACGCTGTGGGGGCATTTGTTTCCTGATTTAAAATCAGGAAAGCTTCTGGGAAAAGCTTCAGAAGAGGGTCACGTGCTTACACGTGACTAGCGGTCACGTGTTGGCACGTAACACCTAAAAACATCATCAAGGCAAGTTCAGTTTCCTGACCACGCTGAAGAAAATGGGCTACAGAAAGAGTCACGTGCTCCCACGTGACCAGGGTCACGTGGCGACACGTGACCAGGGTCACGTGGCGACACGTGACATTTAAATGCAGGCGTCAAAGGCACACCAGTTTCCTGATCAAGTCAAGAAAAAGGCTTCAGAAGAGGTCACGTGCTTCCACGTGACCAGGGTCACGTGTTGGCACGTGACGTTCAAGACAGCAGACTCGTTCCCCAGTTGAACCAAGGAAAGAGAGAGTTCAAACAAGGGTCACGTGCTCACACGTGACCAGGGGTCACGTGGCAGCACGTGACGTTTAAGCAGCAATAAGAAGACAGAGCGCAAAAGAAAGGAAAAGGCTCATTCCAAAGGGGGTCACGTGCCCACACGTGACCATGAGTCACGTGGTCACACGTGACCGGCTTTCAAAGCCCACTGTGTTAACAGAATTAAATTCTGAGAGAAATTCGAATCTTTCCAAAGGAAAGCGGCTATCTGGAACCAATCAAATTAAAGATTCAGAGGTGATCTATCTATGGGAAAATCTCGGGTTTGGAAAGATTTCCCCTTTAAATCTAACCAAAATAACAAAGGAGAATCTCTGGATTTAAAATCCAACGGTGAATAAAATTCACCTAATAATCCAAAGGTCCAAAATGAATGATGGATGCAAATCAAATCTTTCACGAAGATTCGTCAAAAACTGATTGATTCGGCTGCTTCTCCTATAAATAGGAGCCAAGAGACATACATACATATAGAGACGCAGAGAAAAAAAAGAGAAAAGAAAGAGAGCTTCGATACTTGGAGAACTTGGATCTTCTGCAAAAAACCCTAGGTAAGAAAGGGAAAAACTCCTTGAAAGAAGAAGAGAATTTAATTCTCAACAGAGTTTAACTCTGATACATAAAAACAGAAGAATATATTTCTTCTCTCTTTGATAGAGGATCTGCAAAGTGCACATCTCCCCTTAAGGTTGAGAATTTAATTCTCAATGGGTCGAGATCCTGCCATGCAGATCCAAAACATAGAGAGGGATGCAAGCATGAGAATTTAATTCTCACAGAACTATAGGAATTTAATTCCTTTAAAATAAAATTAGGGCTTGACCCTGTATCATGGGAATTTAATTCCTTCAGAATAAAAAGAAACAGGGTTTAACCCTAATTAAGAACCTAGTTCTGTTGCAGCAGCGGGAATTTAATTCCCTTAATCGTAATTTAACAGAGGATGGAAGTTTAAACTCCTTAAAAAAGCTTTGTTAGGGTTTAACCCTATTTGGTTCTTCACATATATGAGGAATGTAATTCCTACAAAAAATTCAGAGTTAAACTCTATTCCAGAATATAAGTCTTCGAAAGGAAGTAGGAATTTAATTCCTCCGAAATTCACAGCTCGAGGAATTTAATTCCTGAAAAAAGATTAACAAAGCCTCTAAACAAAATACATAGAGGCAGGGTCACGTGCCATCACGTGACCCCCTAAGAGATCTACAGAAAACCCCTTAAGGCAGCACCCCACGTGACCCACGTGACCCTCGGCAGAAGCTTTAATACATAGGCATTTGAATGCCCATCACGTGATGGCACGTGACGCTCTGAAAGACACAATAATCTCAGAATAAATGAAGGGAGGGCGCTCTCACGTGCTGCCACGTGACCCCTCTTGTCTTAGTGTTTAACACTAAATTGAAACTCTCGAACCCAGTGTTAAAATACTGTTGGGCCTTAGTGTTCAACACTAATTAAAAAGCTTTATCTGCAGTGTTCGACACTGATTACCTTAGTGTTTAACACTAATCTAAGATCTTCATTTGCAGTGTTCAACACTGATCTGTTTTAGTGTTTAACACTAATTTGAAAAGCCTTATTGCTGGTGTTTAACACCAATCATCTCTTAGTGTTAAACACTAACTTGTCAACCTCATTCCCAGTGTTCGACACTGACTGCTCTGTAGTGTCTAACACTAGGCTTTGGCCCAATTGGCTTAAATGGATGGAGGCAAAGCCTCTCCTGATTGGACTTAGCCCAAGATGGCCATAAGTCCTCAATTTGTGATTAACTGGGCCAATGGACTCATAACATAATTAATTCGTCTTGATCCCAAATTGGGCCAAAGACTATTTAATCCACTCCGGTTCTAGGGTACATCTCTTCACTCCTTTGATACTTGGCATTGTAATCCCTCAATGTCTTCAAAGAGGTGACGGGTCCCGACGACCACACATTGATACGGACTGCGGGGTCCTTAAACCCGTGTTTAATGTAAATTCCTGGTTACGTGGAATGCGGATAATGTCACTCTTTGACCCCGTGGAAAACGTCCAGAGCGGAGCCTGGTCCTCGCAGAACACGGCAGTGAACCCGTGTGAAGCATCCAGAGCACATACCGGACTGTGGGGTCCTTAAACCCATGGACTACGACGTCCTTAACCTTGACCGAGATGTCTTAAAACTAACAATGGACTGTGGGGTCCTTAAGCCCATGGACTACGACGTCCTTAACCTTGACCGAGATGTCTTAAAACTAACAATGGACCGCAATGTCCTTAAACTACCCATGGACCGCAATGTCCTTAAACTACCCATGGACCGCAATGTCCTTAAACTAGAACAATAGAGCCCCGCATGCTCTTTTGTCGGATCTAAACGGTCCCGTTTAAGTTGATCTTAGCCTCAAAGATGGCTAACGTATCCTTAAACCTTCAAACAAAGTGGACTATAAATCCCCCCCAATTAACTCTGGCTCAAGGGTACATCTCTGAACTCCTCTGACATCCGTCGTTGTAATTCCTCAACGTCGTCAGAGAGGTGACGGGTCCTGACGGCCATACATACGTTGGACCTCTAGGTCCCTAAACTGGAACAATGGAGTTCAAACACTCCTTTATCGGATCTAAACGATCCCGTTAAGTTGATCTTAGTCACAAAGTTAGACTAACGCATCCTTAACAAACGTTTGAGTTGATCTTAGCCTCAAGTACGGCTAACGTATCCTCAAACCGAACCCCCAAATCCAAATCTAAGATAATACGGATTTGGACTAGTCCACGCCCTACGGGCGACGACATAACTCAGTCTCCGTAAACAATCCACGGGCAACAAAACACAAAATAAACACCCACGACACGAAGTGACCATCTGGAGAAGGAGAAAGTTGTTACCGCAATGCGGTAGCGTAATTAACTGCAGGGGCTTGCGTCTGCAGGGAAGAGCGTCCCCACAATCAAAAACCCCTCAAACGAGGGGGAATCTGACGAAGTCTGCTACATCGGACGCATCCGTTTAAACCTTCGATACATGGTGCCATAAATCAACTTGGCATCTTCGGAGAGGTGAACGGATAGCACCATTTAGCATCTGCCCCGAATCTCAGTTCCAAGACACCGCAGTCTTGCGCGCCGTCTTTCGGAGGGGAACAAGTGGATGTTCTAGGGATATGATAATGACAGCCTCATTCGGAAGACAGTGATCATTCCAGGCTTCCAAGGTGACCTGGATGACAAGGAGGTTGTCAGAGTTATAGCTTTCCTTCTAACGAGGGGCAGTATTTTGGACAGGTGGTCCAAGGCAATACTGAGGGAGGCATGGCGCAGGATACTGATTAAGTTCAGTTGACGATACAGTCTAAGAAGTTTGGATTTGGAGTTCATTTATGAGCTAGGTCCCATCAGACATCCAGACACATTCTAAGACAGGTATTGCTCATTTCGGGAGATGGTTTTCTCCGCGAACTTGAGATATAGAGAGACATAGAAAGAAATATCAAGGCGGATCCACTCACTGAGGCTATTCCTCGAACGCAATAGTTTCGCAAACAGGTTTTATGAGACTGACTAGTAGAGGAGTTGGGTGTTCGGTATCACGCGGGCTGTGAGTATGCGACATCGCAATAATTAGCCTTGAGTGCAAGTGGGAGATTGTTGGAGATAGTGCCCTCAGAGTCAATTATTGGATCACAGGCACGTGATTGCAATGATTGAGGGATGACCTATCCCGGTAGGACAGTCTTACTCAAGATGATAGAATGCTATCTAGTTTATCTTTATCATCATGTACTGATTTAGGTGACCTGACATGTCACTATTGCACGTTGATAGAGCCCCTAGGATTCTTGCTTGACTACCAGCAGTATGAGGGCGATCATATACGTGGGAGCTGGTAGTCTATAAGCACATCCTTAAAAGGTCCCTAGTCATGGGAGTTTCGAGATAGGGCATCGATACTCCAGAGTAGACTAGTGTATACAGTCGAGACCCCGACGAGGGGCGGTGGCCGGTCTCACAAGCCACTGGTGTCAGTTGGTTCACCTAAGATGTATACAGGTGCTCATTGGGTTATGAGTACACCGGACAGGACTCGCCGGGAATACGCTAGTTGGTCTTATACCTGACGTCAGATAGCAGTTCCCCGGTGACATGTGTACAGGTTAGTTCATCGACCTGAGGATCGTCATTTGTCTCGTGTGAGTTCCCACTGTACTTTGATTACTACCCTACCATGCTCAAAGGAGACGTGCAAACAGGTTTTAGTTGGGTACAGTCCCGAGCCACATGGAGGCAGTGAGCGGATCTTTAGGGGTTCGTCTCTCTCGGTATTGGGGGTGAGGTCGCGCTGTGTCTAGGAGAGCCATTACACGAAGCCCTCGGCCGAGGCAGGAGATTTACTGGTAGGTATTCCAGTAGTATATCAGGGTGTTCTGGGCTACACTCCGACACGACTTGTACCGCTTTTGGGGGTCTGACTTTTACCAACCTCCTAGGCCCGCCATGCGATGCTCATAGACGAACGGACCAGACTGTACGGATATTGTCACTGACAGGCTCAGTAGGGTGTCAGGATGAGTTCGCTCATCGACGTCCCTTTTGGTCAATACCTGGTAGCCCGTTACGTATTGGCTTATACCTCTGACGTGCTAGTGGTTAAATCCACAACCAAGGTGTTGACGAGTCTTTAGAGTCCCCCACATTCAGTTGCTCAAGTTTTCGGGCGAAACGCTGTAGAGGCCGTATGGAGATATGGCAGGGTTCGATCAGATACGTGCGGTATTGCATGGATCAGGATCGGACGGTTAGTACTAGAGGCCGTATGAATATATGGCAGGGTTCGATCAGATACGTGCGGTATTGCACGGATCAGGATCGGACGGATAATACTAGCCGGCTTTGGTTTAAGCCGGATCCTAGTAAAGTACAGTGTAGATTTTGTCTCATTGCATTTGTATTTCGGTCGGAATACAGATGCGGGTGTGTATACACAGTATTGGGATTTTCCTGTAATTTATTACGGGACCAGTTTTCTGGAGTTGCCAGTTTGCTTTCCGTTTCGGCCATATTTCTTTGTATCTTTCATTGGCCGAAGATTGGTGGAGGAGAGCTTATTTGCATTTGTGCAAATAAGCATTTGTGGAGGGTGTTCTTTGCATTTTCTTGTGTCATGATGGTTGCACCATCATTTGACTTGCTCACTTCATGATGGTGCATCATTGCATGACTTTTGGTTGTTATGATGATAGATGGAGTGTGAGGTTGGTTTTGTGATCATTGTTGATTATCACCATTCTTTTCTTATTCTCTTGCATTATTCTTATGGCTTATCTCTTGGGATTTTTCCTCACTCACTCATTCTCTATCTCCTCCCAATGAGGCCGGCCATTCTAGGGGGGGCTGTCCCAAATTTTCATGGGGGATTTTTGGTCTCATTTGCTTGCAAAAATCCCCAAGCTCCCTCTCCAAAAGGTTCACTTCATTTCCTCCACCAAAAGGCGACTTCAAGTAACCCCAAAATGAGACATAGCTCACTACACCATTCTACAGCAAATCTTGGGCACGTCGACTCGCCAACTTCGTGCCCGAGTTGCCTCGGTATAGAGGTGGGAGCCCGTAAAAGAAGCAGGCGACGTGGTGCCCTTACGGCGAGGAGGTATAGACCGGACATTCCGCGGGAGATCGGGACGACGACGAGAAGACCGGAGGACTCGGATCACTCGGTATATCTCTCTTCCCATCTTGTAGTTAGCTAGGACTAGTTTAATGGCACGATCCGGGTTTATAGTGCGCGATGGTGCCGGTTTGAAAATTTTAAGTAAATCACCGCTTCCACACTCCGGCGTCGGGTTGACGGCCGGGGCGCCGCCGTGCACTTACAAACTAATGCTTCCTTAAACCAATATCCGTCCCCAAAATGGGAATGTTGGACCACCATGTCCCTAAACTGGCAATGGACCACCATGTCCCTAAACTGGCAATGGACCACTATGTCCCTAAACTGGAACAATAGAGCCCAAATGCTCTTTTGTCGGATCTAAATGATCCTGTTAAGTTGATTTTAGTCTCAAATTAGACTAACGTATCCTTAACAAATGTTTGAGTTGATCTTAGCCTCAAATATGGCTAACGTATCCTTAAACCCAAACCCCAAACCAAAATCTAAGAAAATACGGATTTGGACTAATCCACGTCCTACGGGCGACGACATAAATTAGTCTCCGTATACAATCTACGGGCAACCACAAACAAAACAAACACCCACGACACGAAGTGAAATTCTGGAGAAGGAGAAACTTGTTACCGCGATGCGGTAGCGTAATTAACTGCAGGGGCTTGCGCCTGCAGGGAAGAGCGTCCCCACAATCAAAACCCCCTCAGACGAAGGGGAATCTGACGAAGTCTGCTACATCGGCCACATCCGTCTAAACCTTCGATACATGGTGCTATAAATCAACTTGGTATCTTCGGAGAGGTGGACGGATAAAACCAAATAGCATTTGCCCCGAATCTCAGGCAAGACATCTCCGCGTCGCGCCGCCATTCGGAGGGGAACAAACACCCGTTCTCTATCTCTCTCTTCCCTTTCTCTTCTTCCTCAAACCCCATGAGAAAAGCCCTAGCTGTCTCTTCCTCGCGCTCATCGCCGACCTCACCTTCGGCCACCACCCTCGACTTCGCCTCCTCTCCCAGCTTACCTCTCTCTCTTCTTTCCCGCTGCACACCCGTGAAATCCCAACCCAAGAACCCATCTTCACAACTGCCATCACCACCTTTGCCGTCGTCGTCATCACGCCGGCGACCCCTCGTCATCACCACGGCCTCCTCCTTCTCCTCTCTCCTCGTTCTCATCCTCGAGCTCTTCTCTGCACAGAACCAATGCCTGCAACCCACTGCGGCCATCTTTATGTCCCATCGCCGGAGCCCCGACCACCTTGCCGACCATCCCAACCTCATCGACACCCTCGTCTCTATCTCTTCTTCCTCTCCTCTTCTCCTCCCTCCTTTCACCGAGCCCAACTACAAGGCCGGAGCACACTATCGCCGTCGACAGAACAGCCATCGTCGTTGCCATCGCTTCGTCGTCCTGGCGACTTGATCCTAACCGAGACCCAAATCATAAATGGGCCCAACCTCGACCGAGACCATAGTCGAGCTCCTCACCCTACAAGCCACATGCTTGGTCAACTTGATGGGAGCTTTGCATTCATTGTATCTTTTACATTTGTATAGTTATGCAAAAACTGTGAACATAAACTCTCAATGGAGAATTGAGATTACAAGGCCAGCGTGGACAGATTTGTTTGAAATTATTGGTAATGGAGGTAAGAGTTCTCTAATTAGATATGCTTCTCGAGGTGAATACGAGAAGGAAGATGTGCTCATTAAGGATTATCTACCAGCAATGAAAGATATCTATGATAAACAAAAGAAGCAACTACCGAGAACAGCCCCTTCTATCAACTGAGATCATCTCCCCCTCTTGGCCAAAATTGACAACACCAAACCCTTGACATTCGACAGCCCATTCGACGCGACTCCGAGACGAGAACCGAGGCTCCAAAGATTGGCCTGAATTTACGTGAACAAAATGATCATTTCTATGTCTGTAGATCTCCATTCCGTCAATGTTCGATTGTGCGTGCAAAGTGTTCGACGAAATGCCCCAATGGAGATTTTCCGTCGTCTTCTCGCATTCTTGCTGCGTGCCGTGCATCTGTGGATCCCTGAGGCAAGTTAATCTTGCTACATGCTATATAACTCATTATATACCTATTTAAATAAATATCATACCTGTAGTTTAAATCTAGTACCCCATGTTTAGTGTTATAACTTTTCGATGTTTCGTTTGCATCCGTTTATATCATTTCAGATCTAGGTCATGAAAACTTATCTTGTTACATACTAGATTACCATATACTGCATCCATATCAATATTTATATCACATATTGCTTAGTTGTACATCCCACATTACCATTTTATAGTTTTATAACTTCTCGGATACCCGTTTGCATCCATCTCATTTAGAATATATATAAAGTGCATCCTAATCAGTATTGGAACTATAAATGTAACCCTAATCGATAATTGTGCATCCAAATCTTTGAATTTATAACTATTTGCATACCATATCACATTATTCCATTTTATTATTATATTAGTATCCCATACTTGATTTTGTGTACCCATACTTATTACAGTTTGATTATGAGCACTGACTTGATACACCACTACTTGACACGAATTGATACATGTGCACTACTTGACATGATTTGATCCTTGTACACCACCTGACATGACCTAATGTACCACAGCTTGACATGTTACCTGATCTCGTTACTAATGCCGACAATCTTGACATGTTGTCCCTACGGACATATCCTGCTGTCTATTCAGACAAACCTGTACCTGCTTGATCCTGTGTTGGCATTAGCTCCAGATCTATCAATACCTGACTTGAACACATAACTTGGGGGTATGGGGAAATCAATGATGAAACCTGACTTGTAACTCGACAGTTCGATGCCTTTACTGATCAGTCTTACGGGCTAGGCCAGCCCCGGAATGATGCTGCTGACATCATTCGTCTTTACTTACTACCTTTTACTGCCTAGCGGCACGTCTCGGATTCAGCCCGAGAGTCTTTGACCGTGGTCCCGGGCACGCATGGGATACTATTGAGTTACATCGACGATTCATCAAATTGATTTCAAAGACTTGAGAGTAGTTAACCCAGTAGACCAGTTTAGATTACTCCCTGCACATCACCTATGTCTTACCCTTCACTGTCCTTATTTATGTTACTGTTATATCTTATTTACCGTTCATACTCGTACCTGCATGCTTTGCTACTCCTTGATTTTATTATTGCTTGATATTATGACGCACTGACGTCTGGGTTTTGCATGGCCCAGATTCTTTACCTTTGCTGCAGGCCGAGCAGGAGCATTCCAGTGAACAGGCCGAGCAGTGAGGACCTATCATTAGTTGGTTTAGTTTCCTTTCGGTATTTTCATTCCTGATGTGAGCCCGCATTATGGGACGTACATTCCAGTTTATTATTGTATTGGATCTTTTAGCTTCTGCATTATTTTATTCTTGACTCGTTATTCTGGCTCATGGACATGTATTAGATAGTTGTTTATTATTGTTCTTGATATCGCTACAGCCGTAATGTGACCGTGGATGGATATTTCCTACCTACAGGTAGCATGGTTGGCTCTGTCACGTGTCTATCTTAGCGCACTCTGGGAAGCGGGGCGTGACAGCCGCGGTTCCGCGGCAGAAAGGCCTGTTTGGCCACGGTTCCACGGCCATTTGGTGGGGTCTTGGGCCCAACTTCTCAGGGCTGCTTCATGTTGCTTTTAACTTCTGTTTTCTTAACTTGGTTCCTCAGAATCTCTTATATTTTCTTCCATATTCCCACAGTGCAAAATGTTGTGGACTTTTTGCCGTGAGCTTCACGTTGAAGTCTTGAATCTTGTGCTGCCCTTATGTTTTGTGCATTGAACTATCTACTGATCTTCATTTATTCCTTGAACGGGTAGGCGGCATCATACGGATTCATCTATTGTTGGTCATAGTCTCACATTTGTAGCGTCTTTTCATGAATTTCACTGTAATGTTCTGAGTGAAAGGTTTGCCTAGCACCCTATAATGAGTTTGGAAGCATCACATGTCACAAAGTTCAAGTTTTTATGGTGCTAAACAAACACGCAAAGGAATCGATCCTAGAAAATTAAGGTTACTAAACTTTAAGATAATAAAAATTAGGGTTTAGAGACTACAACCTTTGTAGCTCCCTTTTTGCTTGACTCCTTAGACTCTAAGGTGTTGGAGGAAGGTCCACTTGTAGTCCTCTCACGTCCACGACGATCCACACGGAGTTTCCCGTCCAAACTTGCAACTTTGGAAAAACAAAGAGAACACTCTAGTCAAGTTGGCTAAACTTGAGTAGAATGATGTTGTGGCTAATGATCTCACTTCAAAATCCTATTTTTATGAGTATTTTGCTCTCTTGAAAGAAGTAGAGAGCAAAGCATCAAGGTTGATGAAGATGGTGGTCTTTTTGTGAAGAAGAGAATAATGGAACCCTTGAAAGAGAAAAGAAAAATAAGCATATATATTTTCTCTTTCTCATATCCAACCATGGTTAACTCTAAAGATATTATTGGATTAAAGTTAAAAGCACAAAAAGAAAATAAACCATGGGTTAAAAGGTAGGTGAGCATGGTAAGGTTAGGAAGAGTGTAGAAACCTTTTATGATTTAACCCATTTTCATTTTCTTTTGCTTTAATTTAAAAACAATAATAATCCATAAAAATAACCATGGTGTGATTCTTATATTGCCACCATTCTCATTGTATAAGCAACCATGATAAAATGATGTATGTATGCATGTGTGCATGCACATCCATATGTGCATGAACAAGAATGAATGCATACATGCATGCATACATCCAAAATAAACAAGATAGGATTTGTAGTGAGAAGCTAATGATAAATCAACACTTGATTCACTAATCCGGTCATATCACATACGACCCGACCATTAGCAAGCCGCCCAATTAATATATGGTATCCTATACACGTATTTTAATCGGGTCCAAGCGCATATCGCATACGCGCACCACAACGTTTCGCCTGGACTAGGTAACTCCTATGTGGGACTCTAAGACTCGTCAATACGCCGGCAGTGGGTGATGGTCATATCAAGCACCCCCAAGCCGCAAGCGGTCAGCTAAACGTAACGGCCACTCGGGTATTGAGCGATCAGAAGACAACAAGCGAACCTGCTACAACTCCCGTCGAGCCAACTGGCAACACTACCGTACAGTCCGGTCTCTTTGTCAGATATGCCGCATATCGAGCTTAGGGATGGTCACGTCGACCCCAATAACTCAATAAGTCGTGCCGGTGAATGGTCTATAACAGATCGAGAAACTACTGATAACACTTATCAGCAAATCTCAGCAGCCCTGGCCAGGGACTTGCTGTTATAACCAGTCGGGCACAGCACAGCATCAACTCCCAATACCGGGAGAGACGAAACCCCTCCTATCGCTCATCGTCTTCGTGTGTCTCGGGACTGTACCCAACGGCCACCTGTTTGCACGACTCAGTAGAGCCGTGGTAGGGTGGCAATCAAAGTACAGTGGGAAAACACACAAGACTCCATGACGATCTCGGGTCTACAGACTAACCTGTACCAGTGTCACCTGAGAACTGCTATCCGACGATAGATATAATTCCATATAGGAGTTCTCGGTGAATCCGTCCAGTGTACCCAGTCAGCACTGAGCACCTGTATATGATCTTGATGTCAAACATCGATGAATGTGGGAACATCCATCGCCCATCGTATGGGTCTAGTATCATATACGCTAGTCTACTCTGGTATATCAATGCCCCGTCTCGATATACCTACGACTAGGGACTTTCCATGATATGCTTATAGACTACAAATGTCCCACTAGTATGATCTCTATCATAATCAGAGTAGTCAAGCCGATATCCTCAGGGCTTTATCAGCATGTATGAATGAATAAAAGCATGATCAAATCAACATGTCAGATAAAGAAGAACCAGATAGTATACTATCATGTCGAGCAAGAATGCAAACTGAATATATATACATGTATAGATACATCCACTATCAAATAATGGCCTCTAGGGCATACATATATCCAACAATCTCCCACTTGCACTAAGGCCAGTTATTGGCGTATCTCATACCCAACATCTCAAAAAGTCGCTCATGCTGCGGCTGAGGGAGGGCCTTGGTGAATGGATCCGCGGCGTTATTCTTTGTGTCTACCCTCCTAATCTCGATCTCGCGGCGATCTACAATCTCCCGGATCAAATGAAAACGCCTCAGGATGTGTCTGGACCGCTGATGGGATCTGGGCTCCTTGGCTAACGCCATAGCCCCATTATTGTCACAATACAAAGGTATTGGATCAATAATGGTTGGAACTACTCCTAGCTCCGAGACGAACTTCTTCATCCAGACGGCTTCCTTGGCGGCATCATTTGCAGCAATGTACTCAGCTTCCATCGTAGAGTCTGCAACGGTATCCTGTTTGGAACTCTTCCAACTCACCGCCCCTCCATTGAGGGTAAATACAAACCCAGAGATAGATTTGCTGTCGTCCTTATCGCTCTGGAAGCTCGAATCGGTAAAGGCCTCCATTCGGAGATCTCCATTACCATACACCAAGAACAATTCTTTAGTCCTTCGTAAGTACTTAAGAATGTTCTTCACAGCTGTCCAGTGATTCTCCCCTGGGTTAGATTGATACCTGCTTACAACACTAAGTCGTAAGCTACATCTGGGCGTGTACATAACATCGCATACATTATAGATCCTACTGCCGAAGCATAGGGTATAATACTCATGCGAGCTCTCTCTTCATCGGTCTTTGGACAAGAATCCTTGGAGAGAGTGACCCCATGGCAAGCGGGTAAGGCACCCCGCTTGGAGTCTTCCATACTAAACCTTTTTAGGATGGTGTCAATGTACCTGGTTTGGGACAATCCCAACAACTTTTAGATCTATCCCTATAGATCCTTATGCCCAGAATGTATGTGGCATCACCCAGGTCCTTCATGGAGAACCTCAGTGATAAGAAAGATTTAACCGACTGTAGCATAGGAATATCATTTCCTATCAGAAGAATGTCGTCCACGTACAATACGAGGAATGTGACAGCTCTCCCTACAGCCTTCTTATAAACACAAGGTTCATCTGGATTTTTGATGAAATCAAACACTTTGATGACATCATCGAAACAGATGTTCCAACTCCGAGATGCCTGCTTTAACCCATATATGGATTTAAGCAATTTACATGCTTTCCCGCTGCTCCCACTGTCAATGAAGCCCTCTGGCTGATCCATATAAACGCATTCTTCTAAATCTCCATTTAGAAATGCTGTTTTAACGTCCATCTGCCAGATTTCATAGTCGTAGTGAGCAGCAATAGCAAGTAGGATCCGAATGGATTTAAGCATGGCTACGGGCGAAAAAGTTTCGTCATAGTCCAAACCTGGTCTTTGACGAAAGCCTTTCGCCACAAGTCTTGCCTTATAGGTCTCTACCTGCCCATCTACACCAATCTTTCTTTTAAAGATCCATTTGCACCCCACAAGTTTTACCCCAGGGGGTACAACGTCTAAAGTCCATACTTTGTTGGTGTACATAGACTCCATTTCGGATCTCATGGCATCCAGCCACTTCACAGAGTCTCTACTCGTGATAGCTTGCTGAAAACTGGTAGGATCATCATCATCCATGATACAGTCTTCTCTGTCACCATCAATGAGGAAACCGTAGTACCTCTCCGGTGGGCGAGAAGTCCTACCAGACCTACGGAGTGGCCGAGGTTCTTCAGTTTCTGTTGCAACAGCCGGTTCAACCAAATCGTCATTTGTAGTTTGTGTCTCTAGAACCTCTTCTAGATCCACCAATTTGCCATCTTCTTTATCTGTGAAAAACTCTTTTTCCAAGAATGTGGCATGTTGAGAAACAAACACTTTTTGTTCCTCTTTGTGGTAGAATAGATATCCATAAGAATTCTTTGGATATCCTACAAAGTTACACATGACTGACCGTGTCTCGAGTTTGTCCGGATTCTGCTTTTTAACATAGGCCGGGCAACCCCAAATCTTAATTCTCTTAAGAGATGGTCTCTTCCCATGCCATATCTCATATGGCGTGGTAGACACGGCTTTGGTTGGAACCCTGTTTAGCAGAAACGCTGCAGTCTCCAATGCATGCCCCCAAAACGAGACTGGTAACTCAGCGTCACTCATCATGGACCGGACCATATCTAATAGGGTCCTATTCCGTCGTTCTGACACACCATTGTGCTGTGGTGTATAAGGAGGAGTAAGCTGAGAGAGAATCCCATTCTCTTTTAAGAAGTTTGCAAATTCTGCACTGAGATACTCACCACCTCGATCTGATCGAAGCATCTTGATACTCAAGCCGGTTTGTTTTTCTACCTCTTGTTTATATTCAATGAATTTCTCGAAAGCTTCGGACTTGTGTTTTAATAAAAATACATGACCGAATCTTGAGAAATCGCCAGTGAATGTAATGAAGTATGAAAAACCGCCTCTAGCCTGTGTAGACATTGGCCCACATACATCACTATGTATGAGGCCCAGGAGCTGAGTAGCTCTTTCTCCGTATCCGGTAAACGGAGTTTTGGTCATTTTACCCTTGATACAAGACTGGCAAGTCGCATAAGATTTATATTCAAAAGAATTTAAATATCCATCTTTGTGTAACTTGTTTAGTCTTGTTTCGTTAATATGACCAAGTCTACAGTGCCGAAGAAAAGCTTCATTCAATTCTGAAAGTTTTTTTTTATTAGTGTGTTGTACACTGAAAACTGTGTGTTGATTTAGGACATATATTCCGTTATTAAGCGTACCATACCCAACCAACATTTGATTCAGGTGAATGTTCATAACATTGTTTTGCAATACAAAGTTATATCCTTCATTTTCCAACAAAGAAACGGATATTATATTACATAGCATACTTGGTACAAAATAACATGGATTCAAAACCAAAATACATCCAGATGGCAACCCCAAGTGATACTCTCCCACTGCGACTGTATGTACATTGGAACCATTTCCAACGCGGAGAGTATGGTCACCTGTCCTCAAAACCTTGCTATTTCTCAGCCCCTGCATAGAATTGCAAATGTGAGAACCTGAACCGGTATCCAATACCCAGGAAGCAGAGTTTATAGAAAAACAGTTTTCAGCCACAAACGCACCTGAAGCAGAAGCATCATCATGCTTCTTCTTGAGACTTAAGTACTCCGTGCAATTGCGCTTCCAATGTCCTGTCTTGTGGCAATGAAAACATTCGCCTTTCCCCGGGTCTCCAGCTTTGGACTTTCCCTTTCCCTTCACCTTTTTAACTCCGCCCTTAGGATTAGTGGGTTTCTTCTTTTTCTTTCCCTTGGCCTTAGCTTTCGGGCGAGAAGAAGAAGACTGTCCAATAGTCATAACGGGAGTTTTTGCTGACTTCATAGTGTTCTCTGCACTCCTTAACATATTAAGGAGTTCAGGGAGTTCCTTCTCCATGCCATGCATGTTAAAGTTCACTATGAACTGAGCAAAGGTGGAGGGCAGGGACTGCAGAATAATATCTATGTATTGTTCATTGTCCATCGTCCATCCAAGGTCCTCAAGCTCTTCAATAAGAGCTATCATCTTCAGAATGTGGTCTCCTACTGGTGTGCCAGGGGCCATTCGCATCTGAAACAATTTCTTTGATGTTTCGTATCGTAATACGCGGGATTGCTCCCCATACAACTCCTTTGTATGGAGCAATATACCGTGAATGTCCATGTCCTCGTGCTGCTTTTGATGTGTGTTGTCCATCGATGCAAGCGCGAGGCATTTTGCCGTGGCACAGTCAGCGTCCCATGTCTTGCGGACTTCAATGTCCGCAACTGAGGATTTTGGACCTGGGACGGGCGGGGCTGAAGCCGTGAGGACATATGATACTTTATCATAAGTCAAGGCGATTTTCAGATTCCTCAGCCAGTCTTTATAGTTGGTCCCATTCAGTTTGTTTTTATCTAGTAGAAGCTTAAGTCCAGTCATTGGTATCTGCCATTAAGAGAGAGAAAAGAATACACTCAGCGAAAGCTCTTGCACAGATTAGATTGGTTTATTATCTTGTCTAATCGATGTTTCCCACTGCTTTTTATCAAGTTTTTCTTTCAAACCTTAAAAAGATAAACTAGCCAGGATTAATTACAGTCTACAACTTCGCTAACCGTTCAGCCAGGCCAGTGTCGGTACTTTGAGGGAGGTTCCCCGTGCTTTCGCACGGACCTAATTAGAGTAAACCTCGTTTTCCCAGAGGCGGAGCCCCGTTAACACCTTTCTAGACACCTAGTGAGTTAGCTAATTGTAAACTGTAAAACTCTCCTAGGAGCAACTATTGCCCACAGTGGGATCGGGATCCAACCATCATATGGAAGGTATGCAATCTCATTGCAAATTTCAACACTTGAAATTCCCGATGTGGTTTTTACCCCTAATACTCGTGACCTTGGCTAAGGTCAACAAATCACGAGCACTAGTCAAGCTCAACCCGTCATTTCTTGATTAATTAGACCCGTTCACATGACCCTTGGCTAAGGTCAACAAAGTCATATGCCCGTCCTAATTAATCTGCATCATATGCGTTTGTAGGAAGACATCACTTAGCTACCGCACACTACGCCTTGGCTAAGGTCAACAAACGTAGCATGAATACTAAGTACTCTACTTCCTAAAATGACGGAGGGTTGCGGATGATTTTTAAGAAAATCTTTAACGCTTTGAGCTTGATATCGTTGTAGAATCAAATGGTTTTCAAAAGGAGTGGCTTAAGCTCCGCAGTTTTGAAATATAGCTTTTTCATAAATAGCCGAGTAGTTTTCAAATCCGATTCTACAACATCTTTTTAGGTTTATTTTCTTTACATTAATCACATTAATGTAATCCCATCATTTAAGTCCTTAAGCCAATCACAGAAAAGAAACGAAAATAACACGTACGCTTATGCCATCCGCATTCGCCGCAATGTTCAGTTATGCACCGTTAGGTTACTTAACTAACGGCATACCGGGACGGGACTAGCGCGGGTGTAAAACATAAGCAACGTCTACTATATATCATATATATAATATGTCATTCGTCTCAGATATCACAGAACACAGGCAGCAGAAACATAGATATAACGTGGGATATCCTAGGACGTCCGTATTTAGTATTTAGCCAGAATAGAAAATATGGATTCCACAGTCGCGATGAATAGCCAAGCCCACACCCTGGACCCCTACGAGAGCGGCAAATGACCCTACCAATTCTGGAGTTTAGGAGACCCGGTCTCGACTCCTCGAGATGGCCTCCCACTGAACCCCAGAACCCGGTCACCTGTGCTCCCCTCCTTGGGTCCATCCTAATGCGGAAAAGTAAATAATATACAACACTGGTGACACAACCTCAACCCGGAAGTGCCCCAAATAAAAGAATATTACATTACATTTGAATTTACATGAATGAAAATATAAAACTCTCATCTCACATAAAAACCCCCGGCTATTCAATCGCGACAATTCTGCATATCATATCTCAGCAACATATAATATCACATATCATCAACATAAGTAAGTATGCGTACCCCGATTGTCGTTGATGTATAGCAACGAAACCGGCGATATCGAACATACTACACTTACGGTCACAGAAAAGAAAGTGTAAAACTACAATATTTGGAATCCAGATTCTCTTTAGACATCATAAATGCGAAATATCACATATTTCGTATTTCATGCCTAAACTATATGAATTCCACATATTGTATCACATTCCAGATAAACAGACAGTATTAAAGTTTTCGAACAATCGATCAAATACTCAAGATTCACTAAAGCTCAACACTTGAGCAGAGTTCCAAAAAAAAAACTGGAGTGTGACACAGTAGTAGCGGTCCAGCCGTAGAAGGGTCAAGCCAACGCCTCACATGTGGCACGCCGTACTGCCCCAAACCCTAAGGTTCAAAGGGCAGTTCAAGACGGTCACATAATCGAGTTAAGGTTTGTTGTCTTCTAGAGGGACCACCACAAAACTTGCACGTATCTCCAATATTTTCAAACCCCGTGAAAAGTGAGTAAATGATAGTTGTTCGAACGCTTCAATACTTTCTAGTTTACCCGGAAAAGGAAACGAAATGAAAATTCCGATCGAAACGACGAGTCCAAAACCATCTCCAGAATTTTTCAACAGCAGATTCAGATTAAACATACTCAAAATATACTATAGCAGGTAAGGAAAAATACTGTGCAAAATGGAGTAAAAGATCCCCTTTTATGGCCGCGGATCCGCGGCCTAAGCCTGCTTGGGCCGCGGTTCCGCGGTCAAATGTACTGTTCACTGGCTCGAATTTTCCAGTTTGTCTTATATTTACCTGCTCTATTTTTTGAGAATTTTTAATTTTGAAAAAAGTCAGTTTTTAAAAAATTTCCAGAGAGTTTCCCGTAAATCCGTATTTTGGTTCGATCGGAGTTTTTACTTCGCTAAAGCATCGCTTAACGTTCTAGGTTGGCTCTGATACCAATGAAAGGTTTGCCTAGCACCTTATAATGAGTTTGGAAGCATCACATGTCACAAAGTTCAAGTTTTTATGGTGCTAAACAAACACGCAAAGGAATCGATCCTAGAAAATTAAGGTTACTAAACTTTAAGCTAATAAAAATTAGGGTTTAGAGACTACAACCTTTGTAGCTCCCTTTTTGCTTGACTCCTTAGACTCTAAGGTGTTGGAGGAAGGTCCACTTGTAGTCCTCTCACGTCCACGACGATCCACCCGGAGTTTCCCGTCCAAACTTGCAACTTTGGAAAAACAAAGAGAACACTCTAGTCAAGTTGGCTAAACTTGAGTAGAATGATGTTGTGGCTAATGATCTCACTTCAAAATCCTATTTTTATGAGTATTTTGCTCTCTTGAAAGAAGTAGAGAGCAAAGCATCAAGGTTGATGAAGATGGTGGCCTTTTTGTGAAGAAGAGAATAATGGAACCCTTGAAAGAGAAAAGAAAAATAAGCATATATATTTTCTCTTTCTCATATCCAACCATGGTTAACTCTAAAGATATTATTGGATTAAAGTTAAAAGCACAAAAAGAAAATAAACCATGGGTTAAAAGGTAGGTGAGCATGGTAAGGTTAGGAAAAGTGTAGAAACCTTTTATGATTTAACCCATTTTCATTTTCTTTTGCTTTAATTTAAAAACAATAATAATCCATAAAAATAACCATGGTGTGATTCTTATATTGCCACCATTCTCATTGTATAAGCAACCATGATAAAATGATGTATGTATGCATGTGTGCATGCACATCCATATGTGCATGAACAAGAATGAATGCATACATGCATGCATACATCCAAAATAAACAAGATAGGATTTGTAGTGAGAAGCTAATGATAAATCAACACTTGATTCACTAATCCGGTCATATCACATACGACCCGACCATTAGCAAGCCGCCCAATTAATATATGGTATCCTATACACGTATTTTAATCGGGTCCAAACGCATATCGCATACGCGCACCACAACGTTTCGCCTGGACTAGGTAACTCCTATGTGGGACTCTAAGGCTCGTCAATACGCCGGCAGTGGGTGATGATCATATCAAGCACCCCCAAGCCGCAAGCGGTCAGCTAAACGTAACGGCCACCCGGGTATTGAGCGATCAGAAGACAACAAGCGAACCTGCTACAACTCCCGTCGAGCCAACTGGTAACACTACCGTACAGTCCGGTCTCTTCGTCAGATATGCTGCATATCGAGCCTAGGGATGGTCACGTCGACCCCAATAACTCAATAAGTCGTGCCAATGAATGGTCTATAACAGATCGAGAAACTACTGATAACACTTATCAGCAAATCTCAGCAGCCCTGGCCAGGGACTTGCTGTTATAACCAGTCGGGCACAGCACAGCATCAACTCCCAATACCGGGAGAGACGAAACCCCTCCTATCGCTCATCGTCTTCGTGTGTCTCGGGACTGTACCCAACGGCCACCTGTTTGCACGACTCAGTAGAGCCGTGGTAGGGTGGCAATCAAAGTACAGTGGGAGAACACACAAGACTCCATGACGATCTCGGGTCTACAGACTAACCTGTACCAGTGTCACCTGAGAACTGCTCGACGATAGATATAATTCCATATAGGAGTTCTCGGTGAGTCCGTCCAGTGTACCCAGTCAGCACTGAGCACCCGTATATGATCTTGATGTCAAACAACGATGAATGTGGGAACATCCATCGCCCATCGTATGGGTCTAGTATCATATACGCTAGTCTACTCTGGTATATCAATGCCCCGTCTCGATATACCTACGACTAGGGACTTTCCAGGATATGCTTATAGACTACAAATGTCCCACTAGTATGATCTCTATCATAATCAGAGTAGTCAAGCCGATATCCTCAGGGCTTTATCAGCATGTATGAATGAATAAAAGCATGATCAAATCAACATGTCAGATAAAGAAGAACCAGATAGCATACTATCATGTCGAGCAAGAATGCAAACTGAATATATATACATGTATAGATACATCCACTATCACATAATGGCCTCTAGGGCATACATATATCCAACACTGAGAACCTGTAACATGCAACTATTTAGCAGACATGGATCAAAAGCACCTATTTATATGTAATGTGATTACGAATGAGCGATATAATAATGCAAAATTCTGATATGAACAAATACCTCCTAACTTATCTTTTGCTCGTCCCGAGCAAATCCAATTTTATTCTCAAAAATTCATAACCTCACTTTCGCAGGGAACGCGATTGCACTGAGCTCGTGCAACAAACCATTAAATCTCTAGGTGTCCCTAGTAGGAGGAGTGTTGTCTCCTGAGGGTTTTCAGCGGATACTACCCACAAAGTCTGATCAATTTGGCCGTTGACTCTAATTCTTCAATTCAGCATTCTAGCAAGAAATTCTATTAAACTTAGAAATCATCAACCCGTATTTTTTACACTTCCTTTTCATTTATCTTAAGATCATATACGTTTTTCCAGTTTATAAAGCTTTCAGCATCTCTTAAGTTTTCCTTCTAAGGTGCAATATTAACTAAGGAAATTTTATCATCTCTACTGAAAATATAAGCCCTATCTTTTATTCCTATATTTCCTCTAAACTCTAATTATATACCCCTACGTGTGTGTAATTATCACCCCTACACTTGGAAATTCAATTCAAACTATCATACTCTTGTCCATCTTCCAAAATACTTTTAGTTGGTGAATTCTAGATGAAATTGCTCATACATCTTTCAGGCGACCGTTAATACTTCTTGAGGTACTAAACGACCGATTACAAAATGTGCTTGCGTATTTAGGCGTAAATCCTCATCTTGCAATACCTAAGGCTTAGCAGTGACTCCCAAACCAGTTGGTCTAAGGCACTAAGTGATAAAGCACCCTCGCTATATATTTTTTTTATTTATGCTAACTTAAGCAATTACAAAACCAGTGTTCATTTTTTATCTCATTATTCAACACTTATACTTTTATTTTATTTTCCTTCATACTAAGGATTTTAGACAAGAGCATTTCAAGGTATCCTCTACTATCCCAAGTTTCAATATGTGTGTGAGTGCGTAAAATAGGGTATATACTTTCAGATATTGGACTTAAGGTTCAGAATTATTTTTCAGACTTATACTTTAATTAGAGCTTTCAATACTCTTCCCTTATTTCGATTCAGCCCAAGAACTGAACTCAAAATTTGCCTATTTCTAAATAAACTATAAGGACGTATATTTTCTACAGTTAAACTTTAAGAAAGGTTATTTTTAGGGTTTTTAATTTACTAAGTTTATGATCTAGTTTTTCCTAACTAGTCAACCGTCATGTTGAACTTAAGTCAAATATGACCAAAATTAAAATTTTCAATTTTCAATTTTTTTTATTTTTATGGGTTTTAAAATAAGTATGCAAATGCAAAAATATACATATGAATGCGAAGGAAGAAAGCTTACCGAGCACACCCCCAAACTTAAACTTAACAGTGCCCTTACTGTCAGGCTACACCAAGAGGGTCAAGCTTGTCGGCACTCCCATGTTTGTTTTTTTATTATTATTAACAGAAAAAGAAAACAAAATATATACACACAAAAAGGTCCCCCCCCCAAACTTATGTGAAACAGTGTTTCCACTGTTGGAGCATTAAAGTTCAGAGTTAGGGAGGAGAAAAATACAGTATCAAGCTATACAAGGCCTTACACAGGCCAAAGGTTAGCACCAACCATTTAAATTTTTTATCGTTATAATGGTGTGGTTGGTGAAAGAATAGAGTGTAGAGAAAAGAAATGAGAAACACACGAGACCGTGTGGAGATAGAAGCAGTATACGGTCTCGGTGGTGGAGGAGAATGGTGGAAGGGAAAAAGAAATGGTGGTGGTTCGACTTCTTCAGTTGGAGGTTGATTAATCACAAAATCCGTTTCATTTAGGAATGCGAGTTCGTCGGCGAAAATATCTTCGAAACTTTCATTGATGGTCCGATTGAACATTTCAATGTCAATAAGTGTCGCGCCAGAATTCAACACACTTGATTTTTCAAAAATTACGGAGCTAGGAGACTCGTAAGGCTCATCTACCTTATTCTCAAAAGAGTCTAAATCAAGTTGTTTTTCTAGAATTATCAAACTCAAAATATCGGATTGTGATTCATTAATACTCGCTATCATTAAAGGAAGATTAGAAGAACCAGAGAAAGTGGGAGAAAGCAGTAGAATACGAACTTGAGGGTGGAAATGGAGTGTATAAATTAGCACAATTTGTAATGACCGATGTGTAAAAAGCGATTGTGCTAATCTATCAACCCGCTGAGAAATGAGGTCAAATCCCTCAAGATTCGTAAGAAAACATGGGTACGTCGAACTTGGTAAACCAGACATTGAAAATGAAAGGGATACGGTTTCTTGCGTGGTCGGAACGATGGAAAGGATGAAGGGGAATGATTTAGGAAGGGTAACAGTTAAAGATTTAGGAGGGTGTACACAGTCAGTGGAAGGGACAGGATGAATTTGAAAATCTGACTCATCAAACAAAACTGGTTCATCCTCAATACTATCCTCATAATTCCCCTCAAAAGTTATCCCATCCATGCAATTATCATCAAAATCCAGAAGCGTATGAAGTTCGGAAAAAACATTTAATGACCCGGGATGATAAATCGGAGAGAAAAAATCAGTCAAATCTGCGGGTTCACACTACTACAAAGAAGGGTTGCCCCTACGGATTTATCCGTAGGGGAAACTCACTGCCCCTACGGTTATATACGTAGGGGCGAAAAAATAACCCGTAGGTGCAAAGGCCGCAGGTGCAAGTCGAGGCCCTGAACTTATCCCTACGGTTAAATTCTTGCCCCTACGGATATATCTGTAGGTCCAGTTTCCCCTACGGATTTAGCCGTAGGGTATAAGATTTTATATTATTTACGGTTTATTTTAATAAATTACTTGGACCTACGGATATAGCCGTAGGGGCATGTACTACCCCCTACGGATATATTCGTAGGTACTTTTCCGTAGGGGCACATATTCAGGATTCCTGATATGTGCCCCTACGGATAACTCCGTAGGGGAATGTCAGTGGCCCCTACGGATATCTCCGTAGGGGGATTCCCAAACACCTGGCACTGACATCTGGGGGAAATATCAGTTACTGCTGATATTTAGCCCCTACGGATATATCCGTAGGCTTAACGTGTAGGCCTACGGATTAATCCGTAGGTACATATTGTCTGAAATTTTTTTTAAAAAATGTCCAGCTTGATTTTTTCCCGCCCTGTGCACAATAATGTATACATCAATCAAATCATATATTGCAGTATTCATAATCACATCTCACGCATATATATAATATACAAAAGAAACACAAAAACTGAATATGATATAAATACAAACCAATATGAATATCGTTTCAAAATGTAGTACAATGTGTATGATATAAATAAATACATGTTTCAAAAAAAAAGAACCAAAAATCTACCCTAGCTCGATCCAGCTCGGTCCTGCTCCTCGGTCAATAAACTCTGCAATTCGTCGCGAGCGGGAGTCTGAGTGGGCGGTGGAGCTACAGGAGCTGTCTGCGGAACCGCAGCCGAAGGAGATGCGTGTGGAGGCTCGGCCGATCTACCCTATCGCGTCTGGATATAACTTGTGTAAGAAGCGTGTAAGAACTGTTTATTATTCGAATTCGTATCATTATTAAGTTATTTCGAAACCCTGTTTGGATATCTAGTTTGGAAAAGCGTTGTTTATTTCAATTACATATGTATGTATGATTAATAAAACATAAGTCTACAACCAAATAAGCTCAGGCTATGTACTGATATTGGATATGTTGATATCTATAATATGACATTATATTTTACTATTAAGTAGTATACATACCAGCATCCCATTCAACTCCTGAACGGTGGCCTTCAAGCTCTCCTGTTCCTGCTGGATACGTCGCTAACTGGAGACGGAGGAAGTAACCACCGGGGTGGAGTCCAACCTCATATGGGCCCTGCTAGAGCCCAGTCCTCGGCCTATCTCCAAACCTCCGTGGTGCCGTCCGTGTGCGGCGTCCAGGACTGGGGTCAGCAGCCTCGAATGTTGCCTTCCCCCTAGCAACTGTCAGAACATTATATTTAGCACATACTGGTCTATAAAATTGACAAGAAATACCAAAATCAACAAATTCAAAGCCTTACCTACAGAGATAGAAGATGTGCTCCTCTGGTATCTGCATGTATCAAAATTTGAATAATATTAATTAATTTCAGTACATACATACTAACAAGGTAAACTCGCATATAGCGCTGCTTACACATATGACAGGGAGTGAACAAGCTCTTGTAGATCATCAGGCGCAAATCTAATCTCATCAAGCAGCCCATGATAATGAGTTGGACGACTAAGAGCAAAAGAAATGTGTGTATATTTATGATATAGCATTCTAAATCAATATACTTGCCCTATATAATATATAAACATACCTGGAGGAACGGGAGTGACCTCTGTCCCTGATATGGACGCATCACCAACAACTAGACAATCAAACATTGACAATATAAGTAATTTTGACATAAACATGCATGGATATCTATAATATTACATTCAAAATGGATATTAGAGAGCGCATCTGCAGTGAGAAGTGGTAAAAGTATCACCCAAGTAGGGTGTAATTTACAGAATCAGTTGAGACTCTTAAAAGTCATAGAAGAACCCGACCTGCACAAATCTGATGTATGCTTTCCATTGGACACTAAGAAGTCTCTAATGGGAAAAGCCTATGTGAAAGCCATCATTAGTTCATATCAGAAGATTGATGCTGAAACAGAGAACGAGAAATGTCATTTTTTTCTTCTTCCGCCACATTACTGTCTTCTCCTTCTGCCACATTACTGTCTTCTCCTTCTTATGATGTTCGCGTGCAAATTCAATGACTATATTGAGAATATGGATTAATAGTGGGTAGGAAAAGTATTTCTCAAATGGCTTTTGCGTCTTAAAACCATAAACTACTAAGTAATGGCATACATAATTTTTTTAGTATAAAAGTTGTTATTTTAAGTTTTCCCTTATAGAGATATGATCTAACTGCATCTATCAACTATAAGTGTGCAGAAAATTATGATAAGAAATCATAAGAAAGGGTCGTAGCCATGCATAACTTTGAATCTACATACCAAATCATGCAAAAGCATGCACTTATTGTCACCTTGCCTTAGAATATAAAATATCTTGGAAGACTATAAGCGATCATTTAAATCTCGATAGCTTTTGACTTCAACATATATTTTTCTCAAGTACCATGAAATATACTTGCTCCGTATAAACCGTTTCCAGGAAGATGGATTAATAATGACAAATTATCCATTGTGGCTCACTAGGTTAGCATTTTCTCTTCTATTGACCATCTTTCTAATCAGCTTGGTAAATTTATTCGGAACCGGCTGCGAATCATTAAAAGACGTGCATAAGAAAGAGAACTAAAATACAGATATATAGCATACCGATACATCGAAACTTCATATTTGCGATGGCAATCCAGAGATATTTATTTCTACACACGTGGTGCGCGTGCGAATGCGTCAAGCATCATGGACAAATATTTCAGAACATGGAAAGTATTATTCGTATAAAATAATTAAACTTTTAAACACCTTGGGTAGATATTTTCTTAGTTGATGCAATCATATCATGAGGACTAAATTTAAGCTATTATACATATGCTTATGTATTTTTCTAACCTAAAATATCACACACACACAGAGAGAGAGAGAGAGAACACCTGGTAGGTAAATAAATCAGGTAGCAGGATCCTGAAGAAATAGAGTCCATAGCATTGCTCATCATCATCATCCATGATCCCTTTGATAATATTTTTTCAAAGGGATCACGGATGATGATGATGAGCAATGCTATGGACTCCATTTCTTCAGGATCCTGCTACCTAATTTCTCTATCTACCTGGTGTTCTCCCCCTCTCTCTCTCTCTCTCTGTGTGTGATATATTAGATTAGAAAAATACATATTGGCAGATGTATAATAGCTTAAATTTAGTCATCATGATATGATTGCATCAACTAAGAAAATATCTACCCAAGGTGTTTAAAAGTTTTAATTACTTTATACGAATAATACTTTCCATGTTCTGAAATATTTGTCCATGATGCCTGACGCATTCGCACGCGCACCACGTGTGTAGAAATAAATATCTCTGGATTGCCATCGCAACTATGAAGTTTCGATGTATCGGTATGCTATATATCTGTATTTTAGTTCTCTTTCTTATGCATGTCTTTTAATGATTCGCAGCCGGTTCCGAATAAATTTACCAAGCTGATTAGAAAGATGGTCAATAGAAGAGAAAATGCTAACCTAGTGAGCCACAATGGATAATTTGTCATTATTAATCCATCTTCCTGGAAACGGTTTATACGGAGCAAGTATATTTCATGGTACTTGAGAAAAATATATGTTGAAGTCAAAAGCTATCGAGATTTAAATGCTCGCTTATAGTCTTCCAAGATATTTTATATTCTAAGGCAAGGTGACAATAAGTGCATGCTTTTGCATGATTTGGTATGTAGATTCAAAGTTATGCATGGCTACGACCCTTTCTTATGATTTCTTATCATAATTTTCTGCACACTTATAGTTGATAGATGCAGTTAGATCATATCTCTATAAGGGAAAACTTAAAATAACAACCTTTATACTAAAAAAATTATGTATGTCATTACTTAGTAGTTTATGGTTTTAAGACGCAAAAGCCATTTGAGAAATACTTTTCCTACCCACTATTAATCCATATTCTCAATATAGTCATTGAATTTGCACGCGAACATCATAAGAAGGAGAAGACAGTAATGTGGCAGAAGGAGAAGACAGTAATGTGGCGGAAGAAGAAAAAAATGACATTTCTCGTTCTCTGTTTCAGCATCAATCTTCTGATATGAACTAATGATGGCTTTCACATAGGCTTTTCCCATTAGAGACTTCTTAGTGTCCAATGGAAAGCATACATCAGATTTGTGCAGGTCGGGTTCTTCTATGACTTTTAAGAGTCTCAACTGATTCTGTAAATTACACCCTACTTGGGTGATACTTTTACCACTTCTCACTGCAGGTGCGCTCTCTAATATCCATTTTGAATATCGATACTTACATTCAAAATTGATATTAGAGAGCGCACCTGCAGTGAGAAGTGGTAAAAGTATCACCCAACTAGGGTGTAATTTACAGAATCAGTTGAGACTCTTAAAAGTCATAGAAGAACCCGACCTGCATAAATCTGATGTATGCTTTCCATTGGACACTAAGAAGTCTCTAATGGGAAAAGCCTATGTGAAAGCCATCATTAGTTCATATCAGAAGATTGATGCTGAAACAGAGAACGAGAAATGTCATTTTTTTCTTCTTCCGCCACATTACTGTCTTCTCCTTCTGCCACATTACTGTCTTCTCCTTCTTATTATGTGCGCGTGCAAATTCAATGACTATATTGAGAATATGGATTAATAGTGGGTAGAAAAAGTATTTCTCAAATGTCTTTTGCGTCTTAAAACCATAAACTACTAAGTAATGGCATACATAATTTTTTTAGTATAAAAGTTGTTATTTTAAGTGCGCGTGCAAATTCAATGAAAGTTAGATTTGAGGATACCCATGTATGAGTTGTATTCTATATATGTGTGTTTCGATTTATGATTTCGCTTAAGTGTAGGGTTGTTTTTACTTAAAGAAGTATCACCATCTACTATATATAAAAAAATATAGCAAACTAGGATTGGTATTCAAATCCCAGTCCAGATTGGTATTCAAAATTTATTTAATTAGTTTGTGATCCACATCATTTGATTCGTTGCGGCATCAATGTAGGCACAAATATCGGCAACGAGGAACTCGACGAGGAAGAACGAGGGCGGTGGCGGGCTGAGAACGGAGGGCGCGCGGTGGCGACGAAGAGAAAATTGGAGACGCGGGAACGAGAGAAAATTTTGGGAACGAGAGGGAAAGATATCGAGGCGTATATTGGTATCGATGGGAATATGAAGGTTTCATATTATCATCGAGTATCATATATTGGTTTTAACCTGAATATCTTGAGTCGCTCTCTAATTATGCGTTTGTTGTGCATTCGTGTTGTATGTGTAACATGATTTTAAACCATTGAGATCAAGATTGATAGAACTGATCATCCTACATTGCAATAGCATTCATCGACCAAAAATAGATTGCGGTCTCGATATGGCATATTGGCAGATGTTACCTATATGCATAAATCTTATGTCTAATGACCATAAGATTGTCGGAGACAGTTTTGATGTTTTGTGGGTTTGGTTTTATACTTGGGACAATCCAATGTTGACACACACACATAAATAACAAATTAAAGTAAACTAACTAAGAGGCATGTTTGAGTTTTATACTGGGATCACAAATAGCATGATGGCTGCAAACAGGTTGCTTGAATACTTGCAGACAATCCAATGTTGCCTCGCCATTTCTATAAATTTTAAACTCCCTGGAAAATTATCATCACTCAGGATTACTTTAGGGCCAGTTTGGCTGCTTCTTGCTTGTGATTCAACATTCAGCTTTTTGTTGATTTGGAACTCAGAGAGTGTTGCAAAACAAATCCAAAACTAAATAAACCTCAAACTAGCTACAGAGAAGGCAAACAGCAAACCCCATGAAGTTTGGCTTTCAAGGGTTTTCCCACTAAAATACACTTAGATGCAGCACTTTAAGGAAGCTTGCAGCAATATAAAAACTTTTAGGTAGTTTAGTGAAAAACTGCAGTGCTTCAAGATTGTTTAAGTTTTATGTGTGCTTAAGCTGTCATACAGAAATTATCGTTGCAAAAATGTTCGCAACCCTAGCTTTTCCAGCAACGATACTGGAATACGAGCCTCAGATATGCCAGCTTAGGAATCAAAATAAGAAAGAGATTTGGGGTTATCCTAAGTCCAAAGTCAAACGGGCTCGAGAAATATATAAACCCAAAAAAATGACTGCATAAAGATCTCATAAAGATGAAAAGGATGTTATGCAAGCTCTGAACAAATCTTGAACGGAACTTTCACAAGAATTTACAATACCCGACCAGAATCCAATCCTGAGTTTGATGAAGCTTCAGGCCTTCAGCTTCCCCACAGAAAATAGTTAGGGCAAACCCTTTGCAAAACCATAGCTTTCATGCAGAGATGACGCTCAGAACATGCCAGCTTCCAAACACATTGAATAATACATAATCTCCCATACTCTCTCTCTCTCAATCAGACAGTTTATATTTGGATTTGAATTTAGGAAAAGAAATAAGATGGCTACAAACCAGCTTGCCTCGCCAATCTCATAACTATAAAGCTCATAAAAGTGGAAGCTTGAGGGCAAGCCATCATCGCCTCCATTCAATTGAAGCCAAATCATCCACAAAAAATAGAAATAAATATAATAATTGATCGATAGGCAAAATTGCAAGAAACCTATTCAGATTTTTGCATGAAAAAATAAGAGATGTAAATTAAGTAAAAGATTACCAAATGAAATTATCCCATCACTTGAACCCCCTCTCAAGACATTTTAGCAAAAATTCCCCCAGTAATTTTCTTCGGTTTAACCGTTTTATATCATAGAAGAAAGATAAATTTCAAATGTATATACATGCATACACACACACACACATCATATACACAGTTTTTGAATGTTGCCAGAATTTCAACGGTAATTCTAGATTTTTCCAAACTCTGAAGGCTTCACAAAAATTTTAAATACAGATAATAATATGATTGAAGAGATCAATCACCAATTTTTTAATGAGGATCAACTGAAACCCCAAACAGAGCAAGCAAATTACAAAGATCCCAAAACCCCGTGTGGCCCAGCCCCAGCCCCAGCCCCCAGCCCCAGCCCCAGCCCCCAGCCCCAGCCCAACCCTAACCCCAGCGTGGCCAGCTAAACCCCAACACCAACCCTAAGGCAAACCCTAACCCCAGCCCCACCCCAGCAGCAGCCGAACCCCAACCCTAACCCTACCCTGACCCCGACCGCGACCGCGACCAGCTAAACCCCAACACCAACCCTAAGGCAAACCCTAACCCTAGCCCCACCCCAGCAGCAGCCGAACCCCAACCCTAACCCTACCCTGACCCCGACCCCGACCGCGACCGCGACCGCGACCCCTGCCCAACCCCAACTCGCGCGCAACCCCAGACCCAGCCATGAACCCTAAGCCCAAAATAATCCAAAAATTCTTTAATTTACCTCGAGATTTACTCACCTGAACGGCTGCTGCTGGGGCTGGGGCGACGACCTGAACCGCGGTGGCGACGAGAACTGCGGTGGCGACGAACCGGCGGTGGCGACGAGGAGAACGACGGTGGCGACGACAGTGTGGCGATTTGGGGATTTTTCTCGCGCCAGATCGAGAGAGAGAGAGAAAGTGAGCGTAGGCGATCGGTCTGGGGTCTTAATAAATCGATATTTACTTGTCCCTACGGATATACCCGTAGGTCCTTTGTTTGCGCCACCGTAGGGGCAAATACCAAATTAAGAATTAATTTTTTAATTCTTGAACGTCAGTGCCCGTAGGGGCAACCCTTTAGCCCTACGGAGTAATCCGTAGGGCCAAGTAAAATCTGCCCCAACGGATAATTCCATCCGTAGGGGCAACCCCCTATTTTACTAGTGTCATCATCCAAAATATTCTCAGCGTCGATATCCTTAATCAAGTGAAAATCAATTTTTTTTAGACACCTCATCAAAAGCATGGATGTTAATCAATTCAGGTTCTAGAGTGGAGGTGTAGAGGTCAAAGGGATTGGTGATGGTTTCACTCGAAAGGGATCCTTCACAATCAGGTAAATCAAACACTACAAAGTCGCACAACTCATTAAACGTTTTATTTTCAACTAGTGAATCATTTGGAACACTTGATAGACATTCAAAACCAGAGTTGTGGGATTCAATTGGGGATGGGTAGGTTTGATTTGGAAGAGTGCACAGCTCACTCTCTCTACTCAAATTCTCAATCCGTCCAACCACCTCATTATACATTGGAAAATTTGGAGCAAGTTGGAAACTAGCTACCGGGTCACTAGGTTGTATAAGGGCGGCCATGGACGGATTCAAATCCCTCATCTGTTAACATGACGCTACCATAAAGTCTTCCAACGACTGTTCCAGACTAGACATGGGTTGTGACGGGGTTTCAGTAAAAGATTCAAAATTGTTTGGATACGTGAAACTCCCAAATGGCTGTGTAGAAGCAATGTCTAGGGAAGGTGCAAAAGTCGGGTAGGACTGGTAGGAATTGAATGGTTGGACAGGAGTATGATCAATATTTGGATAAGAAGGTAAATATAATTGTTGATCCAAAAAATTCGCAGTGGTGAAAGGAGTGCAAGATCGTTTACGAGATTGTTCAATATGTTCAGCAATAGACATGGGTTTCGGAGTTACAACAGGACTTGAAAAAGGAGTATTAACGTAAGAAGGTGGTGAAGGCTGAAATGGTTGATATAAGGTGGATTGCGGAGTCCAACTGGTTGTCCTAGACGCGTCTATTCGATCTTTCAAAAACATTTTGGGCATGGAGGGGTCGTTCGAAATTCGACCAAAACATGAAGCGTAAGAAGTAATGTCTGGTTGAGGGTACCAAAGTTCGGCAAGAGTTTTGCGAGGTGGGGTCCCATGATGCGAGGAGAGAAAGGAAAAGAATGTGGATATTTTTATTTTTATTTTTTATTTTTTTATTTTTTTTATAAAAAAATTGTTTGTTTTTGGAGTTTTGAAATTTTTGAAAGTGTTTTTTTAGAAAGAGTTTTGCAAAAATTTGTACGGAACTACGGCACAATTTCAAACAACCACAGTTTAAACATGCACAATCAAACCTGGAGCTAGGGTCTCCTAAGTCAACTAGACTGCTCCTAACTGTTCCAAAGTGACAAGTTGTGAGATATCTCTCAAATCGCCTCTTTACCGCCAATTGTGGCCAGGTAAGCACAAATGAAGAAAGGAGGGTTCCGCTCACGAATCACCGTGAGACGGGCCTTTTAAAGTTACCTTTCTCACTTGTCTAGCCTAGGCACCACAAAGTCAGGTTTAGATAAATGACTGAATGCCCACAACCTTCCTTTGTCCTAATGAGCGCGACAGTCCTTAATTGGCCGAGTCTAGATATTTTTTAATTAACTCAAGAGTGATGCATATGCTTTTTGTGATTTTTGGGGTCTTGGGAAGGGTAATGAAATCTCCACCCAATCTGAATTGGTGTTATAGCCCCTTAAAAGTCCGTATTAATTATGCAAAGCAGTTAACACACCAAAAATTTAAAACACTTGCAATTTTTTTTATTTGGCAGCGCAAAGAATCCTGCACAAAAACAATTTATTGGATAGGAATCTGTGCAAAGAACCCTGCAGGAATTTTTTCAGTGTAGTGCAGAGGGCAGGAGGAGAAAAAATATACTCACAGAGAGTTTTAAAAACGCTGACGTCACCTGTTTGACCGCAGTTCCGCGGTCAAACCCCTGATTTAGCCGCAGTTCCATGGTGGTTCAGTTGGTTTAGGCCTCCAAAATTTTTCTGTGTGCTGTTATGGTTTTCCTCTGTCTGTTCAGATCCTCTGTTTCTTGATTTGTTCACTAGGCTTGCTCCAGATCTGAATCAGTCAGTCTTCTTTTCCTGCACAATTCACACAAAACCAATCAAAAATAACAAGATGGGTTTTCTAAAAATGTTTTTATTTTTATTTTTCTCAATTTTTATATTTTTTTATTTAATTAACCCGAAATTACAAAAAGAAATAAACTACCGTTTCCCCGGCAACGACGCCATTTGGTTGTTCGAGATTTTCTGTGTTTAAATTTTTAATTACCGCAATCAAGACGGTGTCGCTTGGTAGCTAGCCGGTTGAGTACGAGTCGGTCCACAGGGAAAAGGTGTTTTCTCTTTATGTTCTCACGAGTTAAGTCCTATTTTTGGTAGGTGTCACGACCCGAAATATGATCTCGTAACCAGTACTTGAATCACGCAACGTCTAAAGGCGTAACAGAATTCAAGCAAGCTGAAACCCAGAAATCTATACCTTTTTAAGAAAATAAAGGAGGTGAAGTTTTTGAAATAAAGGTATAATGAAATCAAGTGTGCTTAAATGCATGGAAAAGAAACATGAATGATGTAAGTGAAATTTACTAGTTTGAAAACATGTTTCGTCTTTTAAAAATTTTGGCAGCACCTCCTTTGTATATTTTGATCCAAAACCACAATACATAATAAGAATAATGGCATCCCCAAACGGGAGCTATCTCTTCGCCAAACGGCGAATCACAACCACGCAAGACAATATATAGATAAGTATACGACGCCCAACGGCGAAGTTCACCACAAAAGATAAAGAAATAAGCAAGACAATACCCCAAAAGTGAATACAAAACCCATCGCTCAAATCTCGCAATTACAAGTCTCACTAAGTCTCATTACTTACATAAATTTTGATTGATGGAGTTAACTAGATACAATATGAAATATAGATACAAGAGTGGGTACGGTACAAATGTCCCACCTACCAATTCAAAACACCCGAATGCAACTGTGTGCCAGCGAAGCCGCTACTGATCCAAGCGGTCAACCTGCAAGAACTGTGGCACAACGGGGGTGAGTTGCCAACTCATGGGTAGATAAATATCAACAGATATAAATCGAATAAACAACGATTCCTAGGTCAACTATATCATAAAGGTAATACTATGATATCTAGGGTGACCGGGTCTGTATATATGCCAACAAGGTAGTCAATGTCTATAAGCATGCTAATATCATCCAATCAGATAATCAATGTTTGTACGTACATGGATCTCGTCCAACCATATGATCAATGTATGTAAATATCATAAAAGCATATGCATGAAAATATGAGGATATAAATCAACGTGTGTCCCTCGCGACACATCAAAACCATGGAACTGGAGTGTCCAACTTCGACACTCGAAAACATCATGAAACCCGTGTCCAGCATCGACACGTAAATCCTCATATGTCTCAGGCGCCGCACACCCTGGTCGGCCCTCATATCCATCTCTCTACTCCGGTCGGTATCCTCCGGATAACCGCCGAGTCCAAATACAATCACCGGAAGGCAGTGCTCCCCCGCCAGACTCATCGTCTACACCTCGAACTTCTTGCCCTGGGGTACCTTACCGGGTCCACCATGTACCCGCAATCGGCCTCATCCGCCTCCTCGAATCGGGTTTCACATGTCGCTCTCAGAACCGAGAAAACACATGGTGGACGCACTGAAATATCATATCAAGAGAAACCGGGTTTTTAAAACAGTACATGCTTTCTTTTGAAATCGCCACGGTCCTCAAATCCAGAAATCTCATGAAAACAGCATATCTCAATGCGTAAAATCATAAAGCATGATGTATGCGACATAAAATAGAAATGCAAGCATATCTGTATATCATGCAACATGGAACAGTGATATGACGTATTAAGGGAAAACCGCTCATTTAAATGATTCCAGTTTTTAAAATATAACATGTGGTTCCCAATTTCCCAATAAAACCAGTTATCTATGTAAGTACAATATGTATATCATGATGCAGCAACCCTACTGTGTAGTGACATGGCAATTATTGATGATGTAGTGTGTGAGCCGGCAAATCTATGTACGTGTAACATACGCATCATCGATAATGGTGTAAGTGTACTAACACAGGTATAAGTAATGCAATGCGAATAACATGAATGCAGCATAAGGTAAATCATATGCAAATGCTGACAGGTATACGTATCTAGCATGATCGAGTCGGTGAATCTATCAATCGGCGTCCAGCCTAAACAACATCGCGTACGGTATAATCCATCGTACGACAACCTCTAGTCAAGGGTAAGGATCAATCATCAAGTCAACTCATCACGCACGGAAAATCATCGTACGTCGGCATTAAGCAAATAAGGATCCTATCAACCTATAAGACAACGAGGGTACGGCCTAATATCACGTACGGCCTATCATCCATGATTTACAACATTATACACACACACACACACCTATGTCCTAGGTCACATCCATAACGATCTCATATCAGGGGACCGACAAGGTATCAATCATCTCAATCGACTCGCATCTGTATACCAACATATCATCAGATCATCATATTCGTCTTATATTCTTTTCATCGCATTTATATATCTCACATCAAGTCGAGTTTACATAAACATTCTATCTCCACTATAAGTATAAGTATCTAATCTAACCTACACATCCGAACCATACAAACAATTTTTTTTTGAAAGATGCAAATCGTTGTTTTGAAAATAGGAGTTACGGTGTTTTTAAGGAAAAGATATCATTTGAAATTCCGTAACGTCCCTCAAGGTATCTGTTTAAAAGGTGCATGCGATTCTTCAGTTTAGGAATATGTTTGGTTCGGATGACACACCTACGTCGACTATCTAGTCCTATAGTACCCTAAACAGCAATGTCATCAAATATCATCCTCAAGTTCGTCATCACATACTAGTCATATCATCTCACTTCTAACTATCTTTAGTTTCTAATATGGTTTCACTGACAGTCTATTTAATTCTAATCCTAGTTTCCTAATCTAGGTTTCCTTAACCATATACTACAAATCGGTTTCCATCAACACTTTGCGGGGGTGCTATACGCCATCCACCCGACTTCCCCCGTGGATATAGATCCACTCACCTTGGTCCTCGCTTGCCGAAGTCGATGATGCCATACTCCGTCATCTCGGAATCTACGTGAAGGTACCTACAATAATAAACAATTTCAATGCGTATTAAAAATCAAGGTGGAAAACCAAAACGGCACACGTTTCGCTCATAGGTTAAAACATATAGCTTTGCGTGCAAAACACGAAAAATAGCCCTGGTCGTGGACGTCCAAACGCCACACGACGGAAACACAATACCAAATACCAAATTCAAATTCATTAAAAGCCGCAAAACAAATTCCAGAAACTAAGTGAAACACTCCCAGATTTTCCCCAGGTGACAATTAGCCAAAACTGCATACATGAGGGGTCTAATTTAGTGCAAAAGGAGCCATGGACCAAACCTGGGACCCTAATTCCCTGCTCTGGCCGCAAATTGCGGCCAGAATGGATTTATCTGTGACCCAAAGGTGGATTTGGGGTCTCGGGTCTCTAGGGTACACTCACAATCACCTGCTCATCTCACTGTCCTTGCAAAATTATTTTTAGTGCCCCCGGGTTACTCCAGATTCCATAATACCCTCAATATTCACACATTTATCTGATATCGGGGTTTCTAAATCCGTGTTTTGGGTTTCTAAGCTCTGGTCCAGGTCATGAATCATCTTAGAAGTCTTATTGACAGCCACAAACATCACCAATTTCTCAAACCCTTCTCTTGGAATTTTCCAAGTCCACAAATCCATTACTAAACGACATCTAAACTTATACAAAAGCTAGTAAATCACAATTACTCTAAATGAAAATAGATATACCTCATGGTTACTCCCAAACAAAACCTTAGAAGTCCCAAAGTTGCCAAAATCAAAATTTGCTTGGTCCAATGTGTAGAGAGTGAAGAGGGGATTAATTTTTGTGAAAGGGTTTTAGGGTTTTGGGGATTATTTGGAGATGGATCTAGGGTTCTAAGTGGAGGGAAGTGGCTTGAGGAAGATGAAGATGGAGATGAAAATGATGGGGGATAAGGGTCATGGCAGCAGCCCCCCCTCTCTCTCTCACTATTATTCACTTCTCTCTCTCTCTCAAAACTGTACCTACCCTAATCATTTTGTCCCCTTTTTGAATTTTCTTTTTCTTTATTCTTTCTCACCACCAATAAACCATAATACATAACCCAAATGAAACGAAACATGTAACCAAATGAAACATGTCATGGTGCACTAACCACGAAAAACTGTAGAAATGCGGATTTGGTTTAATCGCGATTAGCAGTGCACTAATCGGGGTTTTATCGAAACTGCATATAATAAATTTTAAAAATGCCAAATCCTTTAATTATATTATTAAATGAATAAATCATTTTAATTTTCAATTATTTAACAATTATTGGTATATATTTATACCCTTTTTCGAAAACTCCAATTTCGCAAATCGGGCAGTTTTCGGGGAAAAAATATTATTTTAATATTAAGTTCCAAAAATAATATTTTATATTTTCTGAAATGTTACAATCTTCCCCCCTTAAATAAATTCGGTCCCCGAATTTAAATTTAAACCCCCAAAATCTAAAACATTTTAATAATCGGCTCAAAACAACGGGGCTCCGAAATCATGGAAAACGCGGAAATAACACAGCGCGTCAAGTGCGCATGAAAACGGGTACAAAGCTCAAAATCAAACCCCATCAAGCGTCACGCAAATCATCGGATTTGCACGCATATCCTTGGAGTTACAATAGAGATGCAGATCTCGAAATCTACTACTGAATCCAATATATACCAGTCAAATACTATAATGTGTGTATAGTACACATCTTTGAAAACTCCAAAATTTAAATAAAATACATGCAAAATCTTTTCTAAATCGCCGCGGGAATGCGTAAATCACGGCATAACTGACGGACGCTCATTTTAAAATAATAATATATGTCCATATATGTTTTTCTTAATTACACGTTCCGTCGTTTTCAAAATATCCCAAAAGGTTTTCCTTTATAAACGTTCATGTCGCTCACGGACACGTAGGAAGTAGCGAGACTATAGCTCCTCTTGAAAACCCTTTTGGTAACCTTTTAATGCATGCAAAGTACTCAGGTACTGTCCTCGGATCAATCATATTTGGCTACTACACAATATAGTGCCCAACATGAAAACAAAGTACTCAAAAGCAAAATCAGCCTCAAAAGGCGTATCCAATAATCACATACGTCTGGTGCGCATGGAAACCACATCCAAATACAGGTGCCACAATACACACAAAATAAAATTAAGTGCAACGGGTGTGTACAAAAGCATCTGTCCACTGCAACGGTGTGCATGACAACAATATCTGGTGCACCTATTGTGCACGAAAATAACATCTGGTGCATCAAATGCACGAAATACAATCAATAACTCAAACGCATCAAAAGCAACACCGAGTACACCAAGGTGCATAAATCAAAATCGTGTGCAACTGCGTGCACAAAATACATATCAATGCACTGCAAGCACATATAAGCTACACCGAGTGCAAAAATCTAATCATCCGTATGAAATCCACGAAATCATAAACACATGCTACGAAGGTACAAAATCGACATCAATGCAATAGACGTGCACAAATCGCAAATCAACATAATGGTGTATAAATATATGTCAAGTGCGACAACTATTGCGCAAAATGCAAATACCCAGTAGGTGCAGCCATGGTGCACGAAATCAATATCAGGAAACTCGTCATCAAAACTCAAATACAAGCGATATAAGTGTGACACTCAGATCACAAACGCAAATCGCAACAAAGGACATCGAGGTGCACCTTTTACAATGTCGAAAAATAAGTTGGTGCGCCTAAAAACCGGCAGAACAAGAACATCTGCTTTCCTCCTGCTCACGGTCTGGCATCCTCGGTCTCTGGGTCCTTATCTTCTCTGTGGATTTATCAATCTCGCAATCCATCGGCTCATCGGCCCTGTCAGGTGGTGCTAATGGGGACGATTCCGTTCTGGCACTTCTCTGGTCATCTCTCGGTCAATCATCATGACCACTCGTAAAGCAGCACGTTGCTGGCGTCGGCCTCTGGTCCTCTGAATACACGTGACACATCTGATCCTGGGTGCAAATCTCATTGCAGCAGTGTCCTGAAAGGAATCCTGCTCAGGGTCTCTTCCGATCTTGCCTATGCTGAACTGTACGGAGGCTGGTACTCTTACATAATCTTTTCTCGTTTTCTGGACATCTGCGTTCTCAGCACACATTTCCTCGGAAATTGGCCGTATCCCAACGCCTCTGTAAGCATATCAGACCTTCCGGCATCACGGGGAGTAACAAAAGCTCGTCAGCATCTCGCACGAAACTCTGGTTCCGCTCATCTGTATCATCGTCCAATATGACGTCATGCCATGCTATCTGCGCACTGCAACTGTTCTCGGCCACGGTCAATCCGGAGTCTTTCATACGGACTCGAAGTCACGAACTCGGTATCTTCATCACTCTGTAGAAAATATCTAGCCGAACACGTCCTCGGGAACTCGTCCCAACCATCGGAGGAATACTCAATACTCGTTCGTTCTCGATCAACTCACAATGCATCAGAGTAAGGTCCTCCATCTAAAACTGGTCAGCTTGCTGATCTCTTATCACATGATATCTGGACGACGTCAAACTTTTCGATCGAGTCATCAAAGTCCCCTAATTTCCCGAAAGCTCAACACCTGAGCACAGTCTAAAAATATCTGGTACATACCACAACACCTCTGGACCAGCCGTAGAAGGGCAAACCCAAGCCTCACTGATGGCGCCGCTAAACTGCTGTAAACCCTAAGGTTCAAAGCGGTTCCATGATCATCATGTCGAGTTAGGGTTTCATTCTTCTAGAGGATCCACAGAATTACCTGCATATTCCTCCGAACACTTTAAACTTGGGAAAAATGGTTTCCTGACACTCGTTCGAACTTTTTAGCTTCGCATATACAACATGTGAGTACACTTCATCCGCACGCTAAACAATGCATCAATCCTCCAGGAAAGGCGATACATCGACGGTCATCTCTGGATCGGTCTGCTCTAGATCTGAGTAAGACTCTCCACACTAGAAATCTTCAACTCAACTGGGCCTACGTCGGCGCATCAATCTGACGAATCACCTTCGTCTCTCAACTCGGGATAGGCTAGCTATCATCTGTCGCATTTCTGCCTGGAAGCTCCGGCGATCTCAGCTCGTAAGCTCTTGAAGCGACATTCCATCAATCTCAACAACAGCTACGTCATTTGTCTGCACGGTAGGCGACATCAAAATCTCTGAGGTATGTTGTACATCAACAGTCCTCTCGCAACTGGCAGCTCTGTCAAAGGCCCGATCATCCGGTGCAAAAACCAAACACTCGCCTCATCCGAGAGGTCACAACATCAACACTACCTCGAGACGTTCCCATGTCACCGGAAAACACAATGGTCAGCCCTCGTACCAGACGAGCTAGTGCTGACCGCACCTCTAGCCGTAGCTCTCTGTGCCCGTACAACCGTGATAACAAAATCATAAACTGGTACCGATGAGGCTAGATCATAGGAAGGAATATGATACTGTGCAAGAAAATGTACATCTTAAGGCTTATTAAGCGGAGTAGCGTATCGTAAATATGTCGTGGAACATACGTATGGTACATCACTCTACTCAAGCTACCAACTCCATCAACCAGGGGTCAGCCTATGAAACGAAAGTTCGGGTCTAATACCCCCTCCCCCCCGTTCAAGTCTAAGTTCCGTAAGGTCAAGCCTAGGTTCCGAAGTACATACCCGCCCTAGACTCCGCATAGTCAAACATAGACTCGAACAAAGGTTAAACCTAGCGCTCTGATACCAACTTTGTCACGACCCGAAATATGATCTCGTGACCAGCACTTGAATCACGCAACGTCTAAAGGCGTAACAGAATTCAAGTAAGCTGAAACCCAGAAATCTAAACCTTTTTAAGAAAATAAAGGAGGTCAAGTTTTTGAAATAAAGGTATAATGAAATCAAGTGTGCTTAAATGCATGGAAAAGAAACATGAATGATGCAAGTGAAATTTACTAGTTTGAAAACATATTTCGTCTTTTAAAAATTTCGGCAGCACCTTCTTTGTATATTTTGATCCAAAACCATAATACATAATAAGAATAATGGCATCCCCAAGCGGGAGCTAGCTCTTCGCCAAACGGCGGATCACAACCACGCAAGACAATATATAAATAAGTATACGACGCCCAACGGTGAAGTTCACCACAAAAGATAAAGAAATAAGCAAGACAATATCCCAAAAGTGAATACAAAACCCATCGCTCAAATCTCGCAACTACAAGTCTCACTAAGTATCATTACTTGCACAAATTTTGATTGATGGAGTTAACTAGATACAATATGAAATATAGATACAAGAGTGGGTACGGTACAAATGTCCCACCTACCAATTCAAAATACCCGAATACAACTGTGTGCCAGCGAAGCCGCTACTGATCCAAGCGGTCAACCTGCAAGAACTGTGGCACAACGGGGGTGAGTTACCAACTCGTGAGTAGATAAATATCAACAGATAGAAATCGAATAAACAACGACTCCTAGGTCAACTATATCATAAAGGTAATACTATGATATCTAGGGTGACCGGGTCTGTATATATGCCAACAAGGTAGTCAATGTCTATAAGCATGCTAATATCATCCAATCAGATAATCAATGTCTGTATGTACGTGGATCTCGTCCAACCATATGATCCATGTATGTAAATATCATAAAAGCATATGCATGAAAATATAAGGATATAAATCAACGTGTGTCCCTCGCGACACATCAAAACCATGGAACTGGAGTGTCCAACATCGACACTCGAAATCATGAAACCCGTGTCCAGCATCGACACGTAAATCCTCATATGTCTCAGGCGCCGCACACCCTGGTCGGCCCTCATATCCATCTCTCTACTCCGGTCGGTATCCTCCGGATAACCGCCGAGTCCAAATACAATCACCGGTAGGTAGTGCTCCCCTGCCAGGCTCTTCGTCTACACCTCGAACTTCTTGCCCCGGGGTACCTTACCGGGTCCACCATGTACCCGCAATCGGCCTCATCCGCCTCCTCGAATCGGGTTTCATATGTCGCTCTCAGAACCGAGAAAACACATGGTGGACGCACTGAAATATCATATCAAGAGAAACCGGGTTTTTAAAACAGTACATGCTTTCTTTTGAAATCGCCACGGTCCTCAAATCCAAAAATCTCATGAAAAAAGCATATCTCAATGCGTAAAATCATAAAGCATGATGTGTGCGACATAAAATAGAAATGCAAGCATATCCGTATATCATGCAACATGGAACAGTGATATGACGTATTAAGGGAAAACCGCTCTTTTAAATGATTCCAGTTTTTAAAATATAACATGTGGTTCCCAATTTCCCAATAAAACCAGTTATCTATGTAGGTACAATATGTATATCATGATGCAGCAACCCTATTGTGTAGTGACATGGCAATTATCGATGATGAAGTGTGTGAGCCGGCAAATCTGTGTACGTGTAACATACGCATCATCAATAATGGTGTAAGTGTACTAACACAGGTATAAGTAATGCAATGCGAATAACATGAATGCAGCATAAGGTAAATCATATGCAAATGCTGACGGGTATATATATCTAACATGATCGAGTCGGTGAATCTATCAATCGGCATCCAGCCTAAACAACATCGCGTACGGTATAATCCATCGTACGACAACCTCTAGTCAAGGGCAAGGATCAATCATCAAGTCAACTCATCATGTAAGGAAAATCATCGTACGGCGACATTAAGCTAATAGGGATCCTATCAACTTATAAGACAACGAGGGTACGGCCTAATATCACGTACGGCCTATCATCCATGATTTACAACATTCTATATATATATATATATATATATATATATATATATATATATATATATATACTTATGTCCCAGGTCATATCCATAACGATCTCATATCAGGGGACCGACAAGGTATCAATCATCTCAATCGACTCGCATCTGTATACCAACATATCATCAGATCATCATATTCGTCTTATATTCTTTTCATCGCATTTATATATCTCACATCAAGTCGAGTTTATATAAACATTCTATCTCCACTATAAGTATAAGTATCTAATCTAACCTACACATCCGAACCATACAAACAGTTTTTTTTGGAAAGATGCGAATCGTAGTTTTGAAAATAGGGGTTACGGTGTTTTTAAGGAAAAAATATCATTTGAAATTCCGTAACGTTCCTCAAGGTATCTGTTTAAAAGGTGCATACGATTATTCAGTTTAGAAATATGTATGGTTCGGATGATACACCTACGTCGACTATCTAGTCCTATAGTACCCTAAACAGCAATGTCATCAAATATCATCCTCAAGTTCGTCATCACATACTAGTCGTATCATCTTACTTCTAACTATCTTTAGTTTCTAATATGGTTTCACTAACAATCTATTTAATTCTAATCCTAGTTTCCTAATCTAGGTTTCCTTAACCATATACTACAAATCGGTTTCCGTCAACACTTTGCGGGGGTGTTATACGCCATCCACCTGACTTCCCCCGTGGATATAGATCCACTCACCTTGGTCCTCGCTTGCCGAAGTCGATGATTCCACGCTCTGTCGCCTCGGAATCCACGTGAAGGTACCTATAATAATACACAATCGTAATGCGTATTAAAAATCAAGGCGGAAAACTAAAACGGCACACATTTCGCTCATAGGTTAAAACCTATAGCTTCGCGTGCAAAACACGAAAAATAGCCCTGGTCATGGACGTCCAAATGCCACACGACGGAAACACAATACCAAATACCAAATTCAAATTCATTAAAAGCCGCAAAACAAATTCCAGAAACTAAGTGAAACACTCCCAGATTTTCCCCAGGTGACAATTAGCCAAAACTGCATACAGGAGGGGTCTAATTTAGTGCAAAAGGAGCCATGGACCAAACCTGGGACCCTAATTCTCTGCTCTGGCCGCAAATTGCGGCCAGAATGGATTTATCTGCGACCCAAAGGTGGAGTTGGGGTCTCGGGTCTCTAGGGTACACTCACAATCACCTGCTCATCTCACTGTCCTTGCAAAATTATTTTTAGTGCCCCCGGGTTACTCCAGATTCCATAATACCCTCAATATTCACACATTTATCTGATATCGGGGTTTCTAAATCCATGTTTTGGGTTTCTAAGCTCTGGTCCAGGTCATGAATCATCTTAAAAGTCTTATTAACAGCCACAAACATCACCAATTTCCCAAACCCTTCTCTTGGAATTTTCCAAGTCCACAAATCCATTACTAAACGACATCTAAACTTATACAAAAGCTAGGAAATCACAATTAATCTAAATGAAAAGAGATATACCTCATGGTTACTCCCAAACAAAACCCTAAAAGTCCCAAAGTTGCCAAAATCGAAATTTGCTTGGTCCAATGTGTAGAGGATGAAGAGGAGATTAACTTTTGTGAAAGGGTTTTAGGGTTCTGATGATTATTTGGAGATGGATCTAGGGTTCTAAGTGGAGGGAAGTGGCTTGAGGAAGATGAAGAGGGAGATGAAAATGATGGGGAATAAGGGTCATGGCAGCAACCCCCCCTCTCTCTCACTATTATTCACTTCTCTCTCTCTCAAAAGTATACCTACCCTAATCATTTTGTCCCCTTTTTTACTTTTCTTTTTCTTTATCCTTTCTCACCACCAATAAACCATAACACATAACCCAAATGAAATGAAACATGTAACCTAATGAAACATGTTATGGTGCACTAACCACGAAAAACTGTAGAAATGCAGATTTGGCTTAATCGCGATTAGCAGTACACTAATCGGGTTTTTATCGAAACTTCATATAATAAATTTTTAAAATGCCAAATCTTTTAATTATATTATTAAATGAATAAATCATTTTAATTTTCAATTATTTAACAATTATTGGTATATATTTATACCCTTTTTCGTAAACTCCAATTTCGCAAATCGGGCAGTTTTCGGGAAAAAAATATTATTTTAATATTAAATTCCAAAAATAATATTTTATATTTTCTGAAATGTTACAGTAGGTTTTGTTTTATATCTAAGAATGAGATTAATTTGATTTAAGGTCTTGCTAGGGTTAGAATTAGGTTAATTTGGAAAATGGATTCTACTCACTGCTTTCTTTGCCCTAGTTAAGAATATAGGTGTTGGGGTAATAGTCAACAAAGGGGATTAGTACGACTAGGAAGAAAGTTAGTTTCTTCCTTTTGGTCCTTGTCCGTCCTTTCTTAACTCTTAGCCATAACCTCTATTTAAATCAACCACAACCGGTCTAACTAGGGAATCACCGCTATCTTGTAGGATAAGGTGCCATAGTGAGCGGTGTGTGGTTGATTTAAATAAAGTCCATATTAATTAAAATTATAGGGGCAAGGAAAGGAGTGAGAGAGATTTCCTTCTCTCAAACCTTTCCAATCCTAACCCTAACAAGTGAGAAATTACTCACTCATTAGGGAATTAACAAGAGAATTCATTTTTATAATTTTTATTTTAAAAGGATATCTAAGTTGCAGATAATAAAAGACAGATAAAATATTGCATGAATTAAGTTCAGATAAACAAAAGAATGCAAGATAGAAAATAAAACTTACTTTATTGATACCTCTTCAACGATTACAATGGAATTAAAATTTTAGTCTAGAAAGTAAAAGGAGGCATCCTCAAAGAGGCACCCAAAAGAGGCACACTTAATTTGGTTTTGAGCTCTCCTATTTATAGATAGGAAAAACCCTAGGTTTACATTCTGATCCATACATGAAATTACAAAACAACCCTAAAAACCGAGTCAAAGCACCGACACCTCCATCTACACGTGCACCACACGGCCGCGGTTCCGCGGCAGAAAGGCCTGTTTGGCCGCGGTTCCACGGCCATTTGGTGGGGTCTTGGGCCCAACTTCTCAGGGCTGCTTCATGTTGCTTTTAATTTCTGTTTTCTTCACTTGGTTCCTCAGAATATCTTATATTTTCTTCCAGATTCCCACAGTGCAGAATATTGTGGACTTTTTGCCGTGAGCTTCACGTTGAAGTCTTGAATCTTGTGCGGACCTTGTGCTTTGTGTATTGAACTGTCTACTGATCTTCATTTGTTCCTTGAACTAGTAGGCGGCATCATACGGATTCATTTATTATTGGTCATAATCTCACATTTGTAGCGTCTTTTCATGAATTTCACTGTAATGTTCTGAGAACCTGTAACTTGCAACTATTTAGCAGACATAGATCAAAAGCACCTATTTATATGTAATGTGATTAAGAATGGGCGATATAATAATGCAAAATTCTGATATGAACATGCACTATAATGTGTAGTAGCCAAACATGACTGATCTGAATACAGTACCTGAGTACTTTACATGCATTAAAAGTTTACCAAGAGGTTTTTGAAAAAAAAGCTATAATCTCGCTATTTCCTACGTGTCCATGAGCGACACGAACGTTTATAAAGGAAAACCTTTTGGGATATTTTGAAAACGACGGAACGTGTATTTAGGAAAACATATATAGACGTATATTATTATTTTAAAATGAGCGTCCGTCACTTATGCTGTGAGTTACGCATTCACGCGGCGATTTAGACAGATTTTTGCATGAGTTTTATTTAGTTATTGAAAATTTTTTAAGGATGCGTACCATACACGTATTATAGTATTTGACTAGTGTATATTGGATTTCAGTAGTGGATTTCGAGATCTGTATCTCTATTGTAACTCCGAGGATATGCGTGCAAATCTGATGATTTGCTTGACGCTTGACGGAGTTCAATTTTGAGTTTTGGTACTCGTTTTCATGCGCACTTGACGCGCTGTGTTATTCTGTATCTTCTGCGATTTCGGAGCCCCGTTGATTTGAGTTGATTATTGAAATGTTTTAGCATTTGGGGGTTTAAATTTAAATTCGGGGACCGAATTTATTTAAGGGGGGAAGATTGTAACATTTCGGAAAAATATAAAATATTATTTTTGGAATTTAATAATAAAATAATATTTTTCCCGAAAACTGCCCGATTTTCGAAATTGGGGTTTTCGAAAAAGGGTATAAATATATACCAATAATTGTGAAATAAATGGAAAGTTAAAATGATTTATTCGTTTAAAAATATATTTAAAGGATTTGGCATTTTAAAAATTTATTATATGCAGTTTGGATAAAAACCCGATTAGTGCACTGCTAATCGCGATTAAGCCAAATCCGTGTTTCTACAGTTTTCATGGTTAGTGCATCATGACATGTTTTATTTGGTTACATGTTCATTTTTGTTGTTTATGTTATGGTTTTATTGTGGTGAGAAAAGAAATGAAAGGAAAAAGGTGTCATGATGACTTGAGGAGAGAGAGAGAGGAGACATCATGATGAGAGTGAGCATGCTTGGAGAGAGAGAGAGTGAGAATAATTATGAGAGAGGGGGGGCTGCCTCATTGTTTTCCTCCACCATTTTCTTCTTCTTCTTCCTCATCTCACTCCACCTTCTACCCTCATGACCCATCTCAAAAAACTCCTCAAAACCCTATACCCCTTTCACCAAAGATGATCACCTCCTCACCCTCATCGCAATGGACCTAGCAAAGTGTGATTTTGACAACATTGGGACTTCTAGGGTTTGCTTGAGTTTCATCTATGAGGTATAATCCTTTCCATTTTGTTTGTTTTGAGATTTCTAGTATTTTAGATAGTTTAGAAGTTGAATTGGTTTGGTGGTTGTGAGGATAGAAATCCCTAGAGAGGGTTTAGATTTAAAAAGTGGTTTTGGTGAACCCTTATGGCTGTTACAAGACCTGGGCTTGAGTATATAAACCAAAATACGGATTTAGGAATTGATTATGTCGGTTTTGTGTTGATTTGTGAGGGTATATGGAAATCTGGAGTAACCCGGGGGCACTAAAAATTATTTAGCGAACACAGTGACACATGCAGGCACCCAGGAAGCTAACCCCAAGACCCGAGACCCCAACTCAACTGCTGGGCCACAGATTTATTCATTGTGGCCACAAATTGCGGCCACATTAGGGAATTTTGGGTTGGTTCTTGGTATATGGTTCACTGATCTGATAATTAGACCCCCTGTATGTGCAGAATTGGCCAATTTTACCTGATAGGAAATCTGTGAGCGCTTTGATGTAATTTTGGCTATGTTTTCCGTATTTTAAAATGGGTGGTTTTGCTATTTGGATTTGTGTTGGGTTGTTGGATGTTTGTACATCAACAACAAGGGTTTTTTGGTTGGTTTTATACGCGTAAGCTATAGGTTCTAACCTATGAGCAATGCGCGTGCCGTTTGGATTTCAGAACTTGATTTTAATAGCGTTGCGAAATGTGTTATTATTGTAGGTACCTTCGCGTGGATTCCGAGGCGATGGAGCGTGGTGTCATCGACTTCGGCAAGCGAAGACCAAGATGAGTAGATCTATATCTACGGGAAAAGTCGGGTGGATGGCCTATAGCACCTCCGCAAAGTTTTGGTGGAAACCGATTTGTAGCATATGATTAAGAAAACCTAGAGTAGCAAACTAGGGTTAGAATTATAAGATAGCTATAGAAACTATATTAGGAACTAAGGATAGTTAGAAGTGTTTTGATACGATTATTATGTGATGACTGAATTTGAGGATGACGTTGTCGATATTGCCGTTTAGGGTACTATAGGACTAGATAGTCGACGTAGATGCTGTAATGTCCACGTTACCTCTCCCGGTACTTACGGGCTTGCGGAAATGATGAAAAACAATTTTTCAAGAGGTGGTAACATGGACTCAAAATACGGATCTTTGTTAAACAACTACCTAACAACCTAACTTGAGATTTACCTACTCGGTTAGGGGGTTATACCTTTCTTAAACTCCTTCGTCTTCAACTCTTTGCGGTGTACGGATCGGCTTCACCTCGTCGTCTCCTTGCGCCGAAAATGGATCCACCTGAAAGCTTCTACCTTTGGCTTCTTCTTCGAACTTGAAGAAACTAGAACACTTGGTTTGCTAAACCTTGTGAACTAGGATGAGTAGAGAAGTGATATGGGTTTTCTTTTATCTCTAAGGCAATGTTTCTTAACTCATGAGAGGGAGTTGCCTTGAGCTAGAGAGAGAGAGCAAGAGGAAGAGCAAGAGAGAGAGCTCAAGCAAGAGAGAGAAAGCAAATGAGAGAATGAGTAAGTCTTTTGCCATCCAAGCTCTCATAATCCAAAACCATCATAACAAAATAGTAATCAAGTATTATGTGATGGTTCAAGTCAAAATGGCCATATCATTTCATGCACTCATTTTGCAAAAAGAAACAAGCAAGCAAAAGTCTTTGCCATGAAATGATAGCCATTGTAATGATGATGGTCAACTAGTCCAACCTAGTCAACCGGTCAATAAAGTCAACAAAGTCAACCCCTCAACAACCATGTCACTATAATACTTAATTAATATTATTGTTAATTATATTCCTTATTCTCGTTAGGGTTTAGCAAAAGTCAATGGTCAACTGTCAACAGTCAACAACCCCAATGAGAATTCTCTGCCTCTGTCTCTCTGTCAACTGTGCATACACACCCGCATCTGCGTTCCGAGGAACACGAATACAAACGAGATAAAACCAATCCCAAAACGTATACTAGGATCTGGCTTAAACCAAAGCCCGCTAGTGTTAACTGCCCGGACACTAAACGTGCACAAGTGCACGGATATGACCGAACCTTGTCGCAAAACCATGCGACCTCTACTCTTTTGCCTAAAGGCGAATAGCTTTCTGTGTGGGACTCTAAAGACTCGACACTACGCTGGCAGTGGGTTTAACCACAAACCGCAAGCGGCACTAGCTGTGCGCAACGGTCCCCAGGTAGATGCCGACAAGAAGACTGACGAGGTGAAACCCATCTGAACTCCTACTGAGTCTGAATGTGACAATCTCCGTACAGTCCGGTCTGTTCGTCTGATAACATCGCATGGCGGGCCTAGGGGCGGTAAACGTCAGTCCCCTAATAGCGGTACAAGTCGTGTCGGAGTGTAGCCCAGAACACCCTGAGATAACACTGGAAACCTACCAGTATATCTCGCTTGCCCTGGCCAGGGACTACTTGTGTAATGGCTCTCCTAAACACAGCGCGATGTCAACCCCCAATACCGGGAGAGACGAATCTTGTCTAACCGTCACTGCTTCCAAGTGCTTCGGGACTGCACCCAACTACTACCTGTTTGCACGACTCCTTTGAGCCGTGGTAGGGTAGTAATCTAAGTACAGTGGGAACACACTCGAGGCGAAGTGACAGTGTCAAGTTAGCGGACTAAGCTGTACTCATGTCACCTGGGAACTGATAACTGACGATAAGTATAGTACCAACCAACAGTTCCCAACGAGTCCTGCCCAGTGTACTCGTAACCTAACGAGCACCCGCATACTATCTCAAGTACGACGTACTGACGGCTGTGGGACAGACCGTCTCCCACACTGGGATGAGAAGCGCATACGCTAGTCTACTCCGGAGTATCGATGCCCGGTCTCGATAGTCCTACGACTAGGGGCCTGCATAAGGATGTGCTTGTAGATTACCCAGCTCCCACTAGTGTGACTGCCATCACAACGCTGGTAATCAAGTAAAGATCCTAAGGGCTCCACTAATGTGTATAGGTGATATACTAAAATAAACACATGTACACATTAAATCAGAAACAAACCAAGTAGCATACTACTATATTGAGTAAGATTGTCTATACAAGGTGAATATCCCAAGCTTCCATTAAGTAATATACAAACTAGTATGATACAGTAATGGCCTCTAGGGCATATACACTAACAGATGCGTCATCCGAACCATACTTATTTCTAAACTGAAGAATCATATACATTTTTTAAACAGATACCTTGAGGGACGTTACGGATTTTCAAATGATATCTTTCTTTAAAAACACCATAGCCCCTACTTTCAAAACTACGATTCGCATCTTTCAAAAACTGTTTGTATGGTTCGGGTGTGTATGTTAGATTAGATACTTATGCTTATAGTAAAGGTAGAATGTATTTGTAAAATTGACTTGATGAGGGATATAAATGCGATAAAAAGAGAATACGATTTAATATATGATTTGATGATATGATGATATACGGATGCGAGTCGATTGAGATGATTTATACCCTACCGGTCCCCTGATATGAGATTATTGCGGATGTGACTTGGGACATAAGTATATAGAGATATTTATATGTGTTGTGAGTCATGAGTGTTAGCTGTATGCGACGTTAGGTCCGTACCCTCCTCGTCTTATAGGTTGATAGGATCCCTGATAGCTTAATGCCGCCGTACGATGATTTTCTGTGCGTGATGAGTTGACTTGATGATTGATCCTTACCCTTGACTAGAGGTTGCCGTACGATGGATTATACTGTACGCGATGTTGTTAGGTTGGATACCGATTGATAGATTCACCGACTCGATCATGTTAGATATGTATACCTTATAGCTTTTAGCTGACGACTTACCTTATGATGTATTCATGTTATTCGCATTGCATTACTTATACCTGTGCTAGTACACTTACACCATTATCGATGATGCGTATATTACACGTACACAGATTTGCCGGCTCACACACTTCATCATCGATAATTTTCATGTCACTACACAGTAGGGTTGCTGCATCATGATATACATATTGTACACTCATACTTTCGTATATACCCACTTGTACATCCATATTCGCGCACTTACATATCTTGTGCATTCATGCCTACGTACATACACATTTGTACATACATAGATGATGCTGGCTTTGATTTTGGAGAATTAGGGACCGCATGTTATATTTTAAAAACTGGATCCATTTAAAAGAGCGGTTTTCCCTTAATATGTCATATCACTGTTCCATGTTGCATGCTATTCGGATATGCTTACATTTCTGTTATATATCGCATATATCATGCTTTATGATTACCCGCATTGAGATATGTTGTTTTCATGAGATTTCTGGATTTGAGAACCGTGACTATTTTAAAAGAAGGCATGTACTGTTTTAAAAACCCAGTTTCTCTTGATATGATATTTCAGTACGTCCACCATGCGTTTTCTCGGTTCTGAGACGTATGACATGTGAAACCCGATTCGAGGAGTTGGATGAGGCCGATTGTGGGTACATGGTGGACCCGGTATGGTACCCCGGGACGAGAACGGATTTGCTGTGTAGAGACGGTGAGCCTGGCAGAGGGACTACTACCTACCGGTGATTGGTTGGACCTGGCGGTTATCCGGAGGATATTGACCAGAGACGAGAGATGGATACGGGCCGACCCGTACTGCTGGGGCCGAGGGCTGATTCCGCAGACGGAGCCCGTGGGCCGATCCGGACTGACGGAGCCCGCTATATGAGGATTTACGTGTCGATGCTGGACACGGTTTTCATGATGTTTCGAGTGTCGATGCTGGACACTCAGGTTCCATGATTTTGATGTGTCGCGAGAGACACCCGTTGATTTATATCCTCATATTTTCATGCATATGCTTTTATAATATTCACAGATATTGATCATATGGTTGGAAGAGATCCACATGTAAACATACATTGATTATATGGTTGGACGAGATCCATATGTGTACATACATTGATTATATTTTTGGATTATATCCGCATACATATAGGTATTGGTATTAGTGTTGGCACATATACAGACCCGGTCACCCTAAATATCATAGTATTACCTTTATGATGTAGTTGACTTAGGAGTCGTTGTTTATTCGATTTCTACTTGTAGATGCTTTTCTACTCACGAGTTGGCAACTCACCCCCGTTGTGTCACAGTTCTTGCAGGTTGACCGCATGGATCCGTAGCGGCATCTCTTGCACATAGCTCCTTTTGGGTGTTTTACAATGGTAGGTGGGACATTTATATCATACCCACTCTTGTATTTATATTTCATATTGTATCTAGTCAACTCCATCAATCAAAATTAGTAAATTGTGTAAGTAATGAGACTTAGTGAGATTGTGGTTGCGAGACATAGAGCGAGGGGTTTTCCGCTACTTGTGGTTTTGATGTCTTACTTCTTTCTTTATATTTTTGTGGTGAACTTCGCCGTTGGGCGTCGTATACTTATATATACTGTCTTGCGTAGTTGTGATCCGCCGTTTGGCGAAGACCTAGTTCCCGCTTGGGGATGCATTTATCATCATTATGTATTTGTGGTTTTGGATCAAAAAAATACAAAGGAGATGCTGCCCAAATTTTTAAAAGACGAAAAACGTTTTCAAACTTGTAAATTCCACTTGCGATTTTTATGTTCTTTTTCTATGCATTAAGAAAACTTGATTTCATTATACCTTTATTTCAAAATGTCACCTCCTTTATTTTCTTAAAAAGGTTTAGATTTCTGGGTTTCAGCTTACTTGAATTACGTTACGCTTCTAGACGTTGCGTGATTTAAGTGCTGGTCACGAGTTAATATTTCGGGTCGTGACAGTACAGCTCTATAATTACCTTACATGGCGGCAGCAATAACCTTCTCTTCCCTCACGACGCTCCCTGCAAACATCGATGCCCTCCGCCGTCAATTCGACAACCTCGCCACATCTTCAACCCTTAAAGCCTCGACCACTTCAACGGCGTCCGCATCTCTATCAGCGGCGACGTCATGGGGTCCCACCGCTGTCTGCTCTTAGCGAGAAGTCCCTTCCTTCATGACGAGGACGGAAAGTAGCGGTTGCCTGAGGTGTCTACGGCAGTTCTCCGACGACGGAGATGATGAGGAGGAAAGGGAGAAGAGAAAAAGCAGCAACCATTTTTCAGTGGGGCCGGGAGAGAATTTTGTCAAGTGAGGACGGCATTTTGGTAACTTCCTCTAAGTTGTAATACCAAGCCTGAACAAAAAACGGCCCAAAGGTTTTCTCACAAATATTTATGAACAGGAGGCTCTTCTCAACCATTTTGAAAATACCGGGATTTTTTTGACAACTCCGAGTGGGCTGGGGGATTTTTGACAATTTACCCTTTCTTTTAACATATCTTTTCGAAGAGCTAAATATAATAACAAAAATTTTATATATATATATATATATATATATATAAAAGAGAGAGAGCGAGAGAGAGGGGGGGGGGGGATTGGCCGAAAGGTATTTACAGAAAACCCAAAATATTAAAGAGGAAAAGAAGTGTGTGTGTGGTGGGGTGGGGTGGGATGGGGTGGATTGAATGGTGGGATGGAAGGGAAAAGTTTTGGAAAAGAAAAATAAATTGGGTTTTTATTTATATGCAAGATCTAGGAATGTAGAATTATTCTCCTCGTCTTTGTGTTAATATTTGGGTGTAAATTTCCCATATGATAGAAGCCGCTATCCATAGAAATCCATTTTCTATGGTGTGATACACGGCCGGTTTAGATTTACTAAAGAGGAAAATTATCAATTAATAACCGGATTTGATTTTTCTTTCGATTTTAGCCGTCTGTGTATTACACAATAGACATGTTTCAACCTAAAAATGTCAATGAGAATTGTCCATAGAAAAAGAATATAAGCGACATTATTTTACACCTACCAATCTGCAGCTAGATTTCACATATGTTATCAGAACGGTGATGGGTTCATGATGTTCAGTAGAATATCAAATCCCAAAGCAAACACGCTCCTTCATGCGATGACCCATCCGGGGAAAAGGAGTGACTGCCATTATGAGATAATAACATGGATGCTCTGAAGCAATCTTAGCCATACATCCTACGTGCAAAGCATGTAGAATATACCAATAGCAAAGCCTTTGTTTTACATAAATCTGGAACATTGATTTTGATTTTGGATGAATCAGGACCGTTGGATCTAATTGCATACATGCTGGGCTTTAATAATAACAGCCACGGTGGTGCACGGAAAGCTACCGGATTGGCAGGAAAGAATTTCCTCTTCTTTGATCCCAGTCAGCATGGCCATGGTGGCACCGACGTTAATTCGAGGCGTCGATTATATTATTATTTCCTCTCGTCCTTTGATCGCTTCTCCTCTCCCTTTCGTCTCTCGAGTTGGGGTTTTCTCTGCTTCTCTTTCGTCTCTCTGTATCTCTTACTCCAGAAAGAAAGAGGAAAAAACCCTAATCATCTAAACGATCAATCTTATCATCTACGATTTCTCGATCGGAATTGATCGGAATCAGATCCTTCGATCGTCGAGCTTTTGGATCGAAGGGGGGCAACAAGAAGAAGAAGAAGAAGAAGAAGATGGGGGCTTTATTGTCGAGGTTCTGGTTCATGATGTTCCCAGCAAAAGAGTACAAGATCGTCGTCGTCGGATTGGACAACGCCGGAAAGACGACGACGCTTTACAAACTGCATCTTGGTGAGGTTGTCACCACCAACCCTACTGTTGGGAGCAATGTCGAGGAGCTCGTCTACAAGAACATTCGATTCGAGGTGACTTTTCGATTGCTTTTGATTGTTTATTAGGGTCTAGATCGCTAGGAAGTAGAAACAGATCAATCAATGAAAGGGTATCCTAAAAAAAGGTAGCCTTTTTTTTTCGCATTATAATCTCCGTTGTTTTGCTCAAAAGAAAGCGGGAAAGAAGTTGTTTGATTGGAAAAAAATTAAAAGAGAAAAAATTGTAATAACCACCCCAATCCAATAGGAAGTGTGCTTTCAAATTTTTTCCCGAAGCCGAGCAAAGAAAGTCGAAAGTAGTTTCCTATTTTCCATTTACCATACAAAGAGATCGGGAAATGGGAGGCTAGTTAGTAAGGCAATTTTGCCTTCCGATACATTTAATAAACATCCCACATGTTAAAGATTAGAAGTTAGTTGTGCATGTTGACATTCTCACAACACACCACACTGATTGATATTACGTGGTGTAATGGAAGAGTAGAATAGTTATATGGTCTACATTTACATTGTCTAAGTCCTAGTTACCATTTCCCCCCGATAAACAAACACTTGCAATCACTTTCTTAGCGAGCCACTTTGTTTAATGGATCCATATGCATTTAAATTGAACTGAGTGATACAAATGCTCATTTGATAGGGTTACTATGACAAAAGATACATGCATGCGATGTTTTAGATCAATGCAATCCTCAGTTATAATTGTGGCATGTGGCGGGGCTAATTGTAGTGAAATGCAGGCCAATGAAACAATCGTTCCGTAGAAACTTGTGTCATTGTGGACAACGGATGATTTACGGGAATTGTTTCTAGTGTTCTCCGAGTTTGACAAAGGTTCTAGGCACATACGCCACAAATGTTAAGCTGCGCGTATTCAGATGCCATTTGTTTCACCTACACGCAGTGTATTGTTAATTAGAGAACTAGGTGGAAGCGTGGAAACACTGGCGGAAGTAGTTGAGAACCGAGCTTTTTTATAGTATAATGACAAAAACTCTTCGAATTTAATTCTTGCACTGTACATTTCTTTGTTAGGGAAGTTTCTAAATTTATTTATATGTTTGCGTATTGTGTGTGTACTACAGTCTAAGATCTAGAGAGGAATTTATGAATTTAAATATGTGCACTATTCATGAATGCATTATATAGATATATTGTGCATGTTTTAAGTCATCTATCACAAATTGATTTATGATATATGCATAGCATCCATTATATAACTTAAGGATGCGTACATACTTGATATTGCATAGGCTAACATTTCTATGGAGTCCTGTCCCAACTATAAGGCACTTGGGTTTCTTCCATACGAGATGGATTAGATGAGATGAGAGTAGATAAATCTTATTTATTTTGTTCTTATTAATATTTTAACTAAATTTATCTTCTCATTCATATACTGGAAAGTAAGTGTTTTGATCATCATATTCAAATATTCTCAGTGTTGTATTATAGTTCATAGTTCCCTCATTTCATATTATAGTTTCTGCTCATCCTTCTAAGCCTTTTTGATCAAATTTGGATGGTTTCATGCGCTAAATGACACTAAAATCTCTCTTAAAGAGAGAAAAGTCTTATGTTTTTACGATCAACCACAAACTTATGCTAGCCCTGCAGGAGATGGCGTCCTTGCTAATTTACTGGCTAAATATACTGTGTGCATGGGAGAGGGTCTTTCCACAATGTCAAAGGCTAGATTGTGGCATGTAGGCATACCGAAGTTCTTCAATATCATAACCGAGTTCACAAGTTATGGAGAAATCATAAAATACTTCATGAAACTGAAGCGTAAATTCTATAATACCACTATGAGACCTGCAATGCTTTCTAGATCTATGTATGTCGGACAATCAAATGTCCAAAAATGAGGGATTAAGTTGATAATGTTGAAATGTGTCGGTGTCAATACATACATATATAACTTAGCACATTTGGAAGAGTTGGAGGTAGCTCCATTGAGGATAGAAAGATGGAGATGTGATTTAAGATAATTTGGCATGTGCGTGGAGGCCATTAAGTATAGCAGTTAAGGATGATAGGATATTAGTTAATGTATGGTCCTTTGAAAACATCTCTGTGTATGGTCCTTAGAAACCTCCACTGTGAAGTTCTGCCAACCGTGTTGGGCATGGATAGCATAGTGACCTCGAATGATTGGCCACAAAACATTCCATCCTTTTCATTGGATTGTGTAATGCAGTCTTCTGACATTCAAGCATCATCAATGGATTGCGATCATGGAATCATGTGTAGAATTTGTTGGAGTCCTGGAGATTAGTACAAGGAATGAAGATCTAGGATATGACACTTTGTCTCTGTTTATGTTTGTTTGATGTTTCTCATTGTGTGCTCTTTTCTTTCGTGTTGCCGCTGTTTTGTATAACTTAAACTCTTATTTGGGGTTAACTTGTGTTGATTCAAAATAAGCTAGGTTGTGTTAGTATTTTGCTTTTTGTTGGCTACCTACATTTCCCTTCTCCTTTATCCTGGTTAGAAACATGGGACATGCACTGAAAAAATAAGGTGTTAAATGTTGCACTTACCAATTCTTGATTATGGTAATTACATGGTGCAAATTATTTACATAGATGGTAGAAGTCGTGCTGTGAGATTTGGACTCGATATTCTTTAGCCACCCCAACTTTGAATTATTATATTAAATTAATTAGGCATCAAATGGACTATGATTGCGCTTTATTTTCAGGTTAATATTATCAAAGAGCAAAGTATTGCTAGTAGTGACCATCTAAACTATTGACAATTCAAATTGCCAAGTTTGTGTAGCCACAATGAGGATTGTATGATAGCTTGTTCTTGATGCACCTGGATTTACAAGGAAATTATAACCTCCTAGTTATTTGAAAAGGGTATTATGAAGCATTGTGCTGATGAAGTCTAAAAAGATGCATTAAATTAGAGAATAAGGTAAATCATAGTGTATGTAATTTGTAAATAATGCAGGTTAGGCTAATACATTGGATACGGTTGGAGAATTTAATGGTGAATCTTAAGAATTTGATATATTTATTTATGCCTGAAGAGGCATTCTTGGTGCGGTATGATTGCATTTAATGTAAATCTAGACCCTAGATGCTACTTGACCTTCTATCATATATACTTTTCCTATATTTGTTTTTTTATCCTCGTGTTCAATGCTTCTTTCTATTTCTTTTAAATATCCCTTTTTATGGCAATGTGCTCCAAAAATTCTTTCCATAAATAGTCTCTGCAGTGTGGACATGAATTTCTGTATGACTCGAATAGATTGAAGAATAAAATGTAACCGGAGGTAAAATTTGAACCAGTATGTGCTCGTTTGTCTCATAGCATCCATCTTGATGGTTGTTTTTTTTCTTCTTGTGCATGCACAGGAGCTCACGTATATTAAAAGAGTATATGCTCCTCATGATACAAACTTGAGTTTGGTTCTTGACTTCCTTCATACTGTTATTACATTTTAGAATCACTAAGATGAAAATGAAAAGAAATATATGGAATTCAAATAGCAAAAGGGTAAGAAAAAATCGATTGATATACTGGTATAGGTATAGTTAATGTTGGAAAGCGAAAAGTGTTGCAAAGCAGGAGGGGAAAGCTTAGGCTTTAGCGGGCTCAGCAAAAAGCACAGATTGTTTAAATAAATAATGATGATGAAAAAAACTATATAAATAGTAATATTTAGAGAAAAAACTATTTAAATAAATGAGATGTTATTCTTTAATTATTTCAATTCACTTTTATGTGCAATAATAGTAAACTGTTGGATCATTTAAGGCAACATTAATAATCAGATCTAAAAAGATTATGTTATAGATTAGAAATAATTACTATGAAAATTTGGAATTTTAATAGAGTGAGGGCTTTATCCCATTTTGACCCGAGAAGAGGGGCTTCAAGAACATAAAACCAGTCAAAACAAGGCTTCAAGCCTCAGAAGCAGCCTAAAGGCTTTTATACTACAGCTTAAAGTGAACTACCTTGTTAAATTTATAATAAAAAAAGGTCGAAGGGAAATTAGGAATTAATAATAGCATCAGAATTGATTTTTCCTCAGTTATTATTGGAACACATTGTGATCGAGTGCCGATAATGTGTCACAGTGAATATGTTTGATACAGTCTAGACCGCATATTCCATTATCTGATGGCACTATTTTAAATATAATTCGCATCAGGTGTGGGATTTAGGTGGGCAAGACCGATTGCGGGCCTCATGGGCAACCTACTACCGTGGGACACATGCCGTGATCGTAGTGATAGACAGTACGGACCGAGCACGTATCTCCATCATGAAAGACGAGCTCTTCAGGTTGCTTCAGCATGGAGACCTTGAGCACTCAGTGGTCCTCGTCTTTGCCAACAAGCAGGACCTCAAGGATGCAATGTCCCCGGCTGAGATCACTGATGCTCTCTCCGTTCACAGCATTAAGAACCACAACTGGCACATCCAAGCTTGTTGTGCTGTCACAGGCGATGGGCTTTACGATGGTCTCGGCTGGGTAGCTCAACATGTTGGCGCCACACCAACAACATGATCATTAGAAAAGCAGAGGGCGCCAAAAATTTTAACCTCCATTATGGAAATTTGATAATTTGATTTTGAGGGGGAACAAACACATGATTGAGTATGCGACTGTATTATTAGACGGAAAGTGATAGTTTTGGATATATAATGAAGTGTTCGTAATTTTCTGATTGGCTTCAATAGAATTTAACATGTTGCATCATAAAGAAGCAGGTTCCTTCAGATACAGCTTTTCTTTCCTTGAAAAATGTCAATCCAAATGATACATGAGAATTGTACTCTGTAATTCATAGTATCCAGCACCTGCAGCCATGCACATCCTGAGGCCCCTCGAACCATCGATCCCAATGTGCATTTAGGGGTCCATTTGTTCTGCGAAACAAGGAAAGAAACACACAGGGATTGAGGAATAGATGATCATAACATGAGGTTAAGCATGATTGATAACACTAACGAGGAGGATCGATTACACTGGAAGTAGAGGGTCTGGCTCGTTTTCCACTTCTTGAAACAATCTGATCCAAAAAATAGAAATAAAAAGTAAATAAACGATAAATAAAGATGCAACAAGATGAGCGAATCGCTCTTAAGTTTTCTTGTCCATACTCTTGTAGTGCAGCCGATACTCTCTCTGTTCTCTCAAGCTCTTCCTGCTCTTCCTGGATGCAGTCAAATTGATAATAAGTACCATATATATCTCTGATTCAGTTTCTGAATTATTGTGATGATAGTTTGAGAATTATTATGATAGTTTGATAATAGGACCCTTTTAATAGAGATATAAAAAAGATAGTTTAACACAAACATATGCATGATATTGTACTCATATACTCTGATACAAGTGCAATTTATATGAGGCATCACACAATCTCCTATTTCATAGAATTTAACACAGCAAGCAAACAATTATATGCCCACCATGATCAATGAGCTGTATAAACATTCAAATCATAGCTTCGAAGTGTCTGAACCAAAGAGCTTTGAATTGTTGTAACATCGTAATAGAGTGAAGTTGCTTGCAATTCTTAAAACCATGATGGTTCAAGGACTCGTCTAGAAAGTAAACTTAACCACCTATTCACTTAGTAAATAAGCTATTACCTAAATAAATGCTATGGACTCATCTAAAACCGAACTAAAACCCATTAAATAAAAAGAAAGCTATTGATTACTTCAACGAAAATTATATTCAGTATAAGCGGTAATTCTTAAGTATATCCCAAAGCCTGCATGTTTCCTAATTCCTTCGTCCAATGTGGCAACACGTGCCCAGCATGTGTAGAGAATGGGTATGGCCACAAATAAAATCAAAGCGTATCTAATGTTTGCAATATACAAATGAGTTATGGATCTTACACCTAGGTAAGACTTGACCTTTTTTCGCAGATGCCTAGATTAAATCTGGTACTTTTTAATTGGTGATCAGCCCCACTCATTAGTCTCTCTCTCTCTCTCTCACACACACACACACACACACACACACGCACACGCACACCCCGGTGTTTTCAGGTCTGAATATGGAATGTTCAAGATATTTTCGTTTCAATTGTTGAATCACTAGCTTGGCTATTCTGGGGAAAATGGAGAAGTAGGCGGATGAAATATTGTTGGCATTTTGATGGAAAGAGACAACTCGCTTGCTCCGCTACGCTGTGTAGAATAAGAGATCTAGATGCTTAGTCATGAAACCAGTGATATCAATTAAGGGCACGGCTATATGCACAGATTTAAGTGTTATATCTTTTACTAAAACATTCTACCTACTAATGCAAATAACTTGACTAATTTGAATGCTTTAATAAGAGAAATCGGTAATGCTCTACTCAGTTATAAAGATCTCAGAAAATTTAAGGAAATGAGTAGATCTGGTATAGATTTGAACATCTACCCACCTCCAAATAGCAAAGAAAATCTAAACAGGCTAGTGTTTTGCTCACCATGCTAATTAATGCATCATCAGATCATCCATAGGTCAATTCAGAAAAAACCAAAACCTTTAGGTTCAAAAAGTTGTCGCATACGATAAAGGGGGTCTGCAATCCACATCGTAGGCAGTAACTTGGCAATTTAGCATCCTACAAGAAATCGGGCATGAAACTTTCTCTGGGCACTAGGAATGTTCCACTCTTACAAACATTATTGGTTGATGACGGACACTAGGATAATAAACATGTCTCTTCTGAAAAGATAACCAGACAGCTAAACTATAAAACTCCCTCTTCCAGAGCTTAGCTCATATGGTAGCAACGTTTCTATTCAACTTCAAGTGAACATACTTTAACATGAATCATCCCAAATTCAGTGCCAAAAAGGATTTTCAACCCAAAAATAGGAAGGAGCATATTATGTAAGTTTCATTACAAAATATCTGATGTTCGTGAAACACGGAGGTGTTCAGCGCTTCGTTGAGGTTATTTCTAACCTAAATATGCAATAGAAGACTTGGAATGTTCTACCCGATGTTAGAGACCCTCTTTACTATATTTCGGAAGCTTTCTTTGGGTGCATCCATCCCATGATAGTTCTTCTCTTTTAATGTATGCCTATAGGCTATAGACCAATGTCTAAAGGGCATCGCTTTGTTTTATGTAATATATAATTTCAAACTAAATTGCTCTGTTCAATTCAAATCTATTGATCTACTATTTGCTCTAATGGTAATATTTTGAATCCATTTAACTGTTTATTAAAATGTGCACTATCATTTAATGTTGGTAACGATAACCAAGTGAATCAGTTTTGTCCGATTTTATTTCGGATCATTTATGGCCAGTTGCTGATTCTTTGGATCCGCGTCTCCCGATTAAGTTCTATTTAATAGTCCTTTTCCATTATCAACTTCGAAAACACAGAAAATTTTCTCATTCTAAAACCCTTCTTCTTTTCCTCTACATCTGAGGTGCTCCGGAGTATTGCAAGTTCCTGTATCCGCCGTGATAAGTGTATATCAGCGGTGAAGACGCCGAACTACCCTGGAAATCAGACTGTCACAACCTTTACACCAAGGATCTTCCTTCCAGGGATGGAAATATGATTTTAAGGGCAGTGATCACACGATCTGGTCGGCAACCGGTTTATTCCCAACAAATTTTCGGTAAAATATTCCAACGCCCTTTTCCATAAAATGCACGATAATAATTCTCATCAAAATATCCATTAAAAGGGCCTAGACAACACACCACATTCCAGCAATTAGTATTTGTCAAACGGCCAAAACTTGCCTTTATCACAAACTTTCAGGGCCAGCTACACGAATCCTTTACTTCCGTTTGGCTATATTATGGATATCATCTACACTTCCATTCAGCAGTAACTAGCCTTTATCACAAACCATATTAAGGATATCATGTAATTCGGTTCTCCCATCTTTTATCCTCTACCAGAGCTACTTCTAATTTCTGACAAACCGACTCATTTTATTTCTGTGTTACCCCCTATCTGAACTCATATACCTTAATGTTCTAATTTCAGCTACATCCTACAATTTAGGACATATTGTTTCTTAATTGTCCAACATAATAACGACTTTGCTCGAATTGCAAACACTAAATCTTACTAGAAACATAAACAACATAGCAACTGAACAAATTTAAAAGGAAAAAAAAAGGAATTTTTTTTTTACCTCCAAGAATCGAGCTTCTTGCTCCAACCGCTTGAGTTCAGCTAAGATCCGATGCTTCCCTCTCGTATCAACCGCCGACGCCGGAACCATACGATCGCTGGAAACCCCTTCCCCATTCGCCTGCATCGATCTCGGTCGTTTGATGCCCCCGATCTCGACCCAATCCTACGGCTGCTATCACTTTCAAGAACCGCTCGCGGATCCCTTTCGTTCGTTTCTCAGCGATCGTTAAAGAACCATGAATCAAATCACAGTCTTGAGAGAGAGAGAGAGAGAGAGAGAGAGAGAGAGGAGACAGAGAGGATTTGGAGGCAGCAACCTCGATCTTGGGGAAAACTTTACGAGGAAAGAAATAAGGAAGAAAAAGGGGAAGGATTTTAATTGCAACACAGAAAAAGGTTGTCCCTTTCTTTTCTTTGGGGTTTAGATTCTTCTTCTCCCTCCCTTTCTTTTTCTTTCTTTCTTTTGTTCATGTGATGCTTTTGCATATACCCCGCTGGAGAAATGTTGAATTTAGAGGCCAATCATTGAGGAATGACGTGACACTTTCACCATAGACAATGATAATTGATGGTCTTGCACCTATATATTTTGGCATTTCTTCTATATAAGTTATCTAGTTATGCTGTTTAATCCCTTATGTATTATAATTTTGAATAGAATTAATGACAATCATTAAAACAAATAATAGCAAAAAGTATATGCGTCCTACTTGCTTCACAGTCATCGACAATTTGTAGAATGTGACAGTTGCGTCACCTAGTTTGTTGTCTCCTAGCACAGTAGGATAAGGTCATGTTTTGGTTGCAAATCCAAAAAAACTGGATTCCGAATGTTTCATAAATTCAACATTTTTGTAATCCAAAAAAAGGAATTTTTTTTTGGTTTGGATAAGAATTCATATGAACTTATGCATGCACACTTAATTCTTTATTTGGTTTGTGATTAGTTAAAATATGGCTTTTAGATAGGAATTATATATATATATATATATATATATATATATATATATATATAGAGAGAGAGAGAGAGAGAGAGAGAGGGGGGGAGGGTTAATGGAGGAAAGAGGTCATAGGAGGGAATTTACTTCTATGGCGTCGAAAAAATACACCTTCCCTCATTTTTTCCGACAATCAGCACCAACCATATTCATCGTTATCATCTAAGATGTGGGTACACCAAATTTCACGTGATTCTACAACTTTTTCACCGTTGATTTAGTGGGTTCAAAATTAACGGTTTACCAAAAATAGAACTTTTTACACTGCTAAATCAACGGTGAAATTGTTGTAAAATCACATGAAATTTGGTGTACCCACATCTTAGATGATAAAGATGAAGATGGTGGGTGCCGATTGGCGGAAAAAATGAGGAAGGGTGTATATTTTCGACGCCATAAGAGGAAATTCTCTCCTTTGGTATCTTTCCTTCATTATTCTCATATATATATATATATAGAGAGAGAGAGAGAGAGACAGAGAGAGAGAGAGGTAGGTTAATGGAGGGAAGAGGCCATAGGAGGGAATTCGAATGATGTGATAGCATGGATGCTATTTTGGAGACAATAGCAGGGTCTCCGGATCCCAACTTCTCTCTAGGTAGCTCAGATGTATCTTGAATTTATATTGTGTTCTTATCATGGTTTTTATATCCTCTTAACTCTCAAATCATGAAAGTAGGATTGTTTCATTTTTTACCCAAGCGGCCCTAATCCGATCAAGCTTAATCTTAATCAAACATGATGAGTACTCTCTCGTAACTCGATCCATTTATAACGAATTATCGAAATTCTACCGTTGTTTGCAAAAGAGAAGAGTGTAGCTTACTAAATAACTTTAATAACAACAACTAAACTTTATTTAAAACTTTTGATGTCGATTATATGAATATTTTTTTTTGTTTTGTTCTACTATATATATTAAGGGTCAACTCTTCAATTAGATGGAGTTCTAACAATAGTTTGTAGGATTCATTTCATAAATATCTTGCATTGAGAACAAACTATGCAAGAATGGGACATTTACACGCAACACTGACTGAGATGGAAAAAGGAATAACAAGATAAAAAGAATAACTTTTAGAAAATATTCCATATATGCGAAAAATGAGAAATGGGGTATTTTTTCGACCCCATAGGAGGAAATTCCCTCCTACGGCCTCTTTCCTCCATTATTCCCATATATATATATATATATGTATGTATGTATGTATGTATATTCCTCCATTATACATACATACATACATACATACATACATATATATATATATATATATATATATATATAAGAATAATGGAGGAAAGAGGCCGTAGGAGGGAATTTCCTTCTATGACGTCGAAAAAACACACTTTTCGACTTGTTTTCCGACGATCGGAATGCATCATCTTTATCGTTATCATCTAAGATGTGGGTACACCAAATTTCATGTGATTCTATAACTTTTTCACCGTTGAGTTAGCAATGTAAAAAGTTCTATTGTCAGTAAACCGTTAATTATGAACTCACTAATTCAACGGTGAAAAAGTTGTAGAATCACATGAAATTTGGTATGCCCACATTTTAGATGATAACGATGAAGATGGTGGGTGCTGATAGTCGGAAACACGATGGAGGGTGTGTTTTCTCGACGCCATAGGAGGAAATTCCCTCCAATGGCCTCTTTCCTCCATTATTCTCTCTCTCTCTCTCTCTCTCTCTCTATATATATATATATAAATGATGCATCCTAATCATGAAGTTGTTGGAAAGTGTGTTGTTTAATATGTTTTACATATACAAAATTTGATTAAACAAAATCCTAACCTTTGGGGATCATAAATTTGAAAATTGAAGTTTATGGGAAAGAGGTATACACTTGAGTGCACTGACCTAAAAAAGATACCGTCTTCCTTTTGGCAGATTTACAGCGACGATTCAATCACAAAATAGAACTCCCCCATCCCTTCTGGTACTCCAGCTTGCACAAGTGGCCGAAGTAGTGTCAGTATCCTTTTCTGTTTCGCAGTTAGATACTCGGATGCTGTGAATGCGGTGAGGATGAAGAAAAAATTTGAGTGTGTTTTTGTTTTGGATTGTATGGTTTTTTGCCATCAGGGAAGGGCTTTAAATAGCCTTCCAAACGGTTGGAACTTTTCCTACCGTTCGAACGATCGCAACCGTTCGTGGCTAACTTCTATAATCACAACCGTTGGCAACAGCAACGGTCGTAACTGTCCATAAACGTTTCAAATATATAGTTTAAATATTTTACAAAATATATATTAATATAATTTTCCGTAAAAGGAATATTGTGGACTTTGTGAACTGGAATCGGAATAGCATTCGTGTCCACAGGGCTCGGCACGGCGGCGGTGTACACGTGTGGTTCCACGATATCATCTTTCATTGGACTTAATGCAATGAAAGATAGAAGTGTTATATAAACACTTTCCCATTTCTTGGTATGGGCAATATGGGACTAAAACCAACCATGAGAATTTTGGACTTTCTCTTATTTTTGTGCATTTGCTCCAACAAATCCCTCGTAAAGTTCAAACTCCGATGCAAACTGTTAGTGGTATGTATGCTCTAAAGGCCATTGTTGTACATGATTGTATATTACAATGGATGCTCGGATATATATAGAGAGGACTTTCGTGCTCGACATGATAGTATGCTATCTGGTTACTCTTTATCTTAACATGTAGACTTGTATTATGATACTATCTTACTCTTACATGTTGGTAAAGCCCTTAGGATGTATACTTGACTACCAGGAATATGATGGAGATCATAGTAGTAGGGCCAGGGTAGTCCATAAGTCCATCATTTAATTGTTCCTAGTCGAGAGTGTATCGAGACGGGGCATCGATATTTCCGAGTAGACTAGCGTATACGCTTCTTGACCCATTTGATGGGCGATGGATGATCCCATATCTATTGGTGTTTGACATCAAAGATGGTATACGGGTGCTCAATGGAGACTGGGTACACTGAACAGGACTCGCCGAGAACTCCTAGATGGTATTATACCTAACGTCAGATAGCAGTTCTCTGGCGACACTGGTACATGTTAGTATGTAGACCTGAGATCGTCATAGAGTCTTGTGTGATTCCCACTGTGCTTTTATTTCCACCTTACCACGTTCAAGAAAGCGTGCTAAACGGTGGTTTTTAGGTATAGTCCCGAGTCACATGGAGGCAATGAGCGATAAGAGGGGATTCGTCTCTCCTGGTATTGGGGGTTGATGTTGCGCTGTGCTCAATTGGCCATAACAGGAAGTCCCTGGCCAGGAATGATACGGAGATTTACTGGTAAGTGTTATCAGTAGTTTCTCGACCCGTTATGAGCTTTATATGGGCATGACTTATCAAGATACTGGGGTCTGACATTTACCACCCCTAGACTTGATATGCGATATATCAGACGAAGAGACCGGACTGTACAGTAGTGTTACTGTTGGATTTACAGGAATATGGACAAACTTGCTTGTTAATCTTCTGATCGCTTAATACCCGGATAGCCATTACGTCCAGCTAGTACCGCTGACGACTTGTGGGTGACTGATATGATCATCACCTACTGCCGGCGTATTGACCGGTCATTAGAGTCCTACACAAAGGTTTCTTAGCTCATGCGAAACGAAGCAGGGCACATATGTGATATGTACGGGACCGAGATTGATACGAGTATGTGATACCGTATTCCAATCTCGCGATACAGATTATATGTGATATAACCGGATTGTCGAATCAAGTATTGATTCAATGATATGTTATATGTATATGTGATATGCATATAAATGATATTATTCGGTTGTATGCGATACAGCCGGGTTATTAAATCAAGTGTTGATTTAATAATTTAATGTGTATTTATATATTTGATATATTAATATACATTAACTAATATTAGCTCACTTAAGAAAATGTTTTCTTCAAATATATTTAAATATATATGTGATATATATTAATGTATTTAGTTTTGTGTCATGCTAGATGATACATTGGACATGAGTGTATGAGACTTATACCAAAGTAAATATAATTTGGGTGTTTAAATATTAAGGGATATATCAATATTAGGTGGAAATTAGCATGGCTAAGATGCTTATGGAAGCATGGAGAAGTTTTGATTAAAGTCCACTAATTTTGTTTTACTCTAGATATTTATTAACCTAACCATTATTTTTAGCCATGGTTTAGTCTCTACATGAGTTATATGAGATATTTACTCACCCATGGTTCACATTTGGATCACTTGATCATTTTCTTCATCTCCTCCATGTGCTCTCTAGTTTTGAGTGAGAAAAGGAAAAAGAGAGAGAGAAATTATTCTAAAGTGAGCAAAATTCTACTTCACCAATCTATACCAAACTAACCATTTAGTATAGATTGTTTTCTTCACTAGTTCATCAATTAGTGAAGAGACAGCTTGAGTTAGAGATTCTACAACGTAGATCATCTTCAGCCTCGAAGATTCATGAGCAAGCTCGTTCCTTTCACTTAATGGAGCCAAAGGAGAGTTCGGGACACCACTACTTGGAGCAAAAAGGGACTACTACACAGAGCTTTAGAAGTGAAGGACCGGTCTATAAAGATTGTATTCCCATTTCACTTAGTGTAAAGTTGTTTACGTAATTTTATAACCCTAATTCTCTAGTTAGATCCTCCGTTATGGGTTTCTTACCACTCTAGATTTTTCAAAATTGCATGCTTGATACCTTAGAAAACCTAGTGAGGGTGCTAAGGAACCCAGTAGTGGTATCAGAGCCAAACTAGAGAATTAGACGATATTAGTAGAATTAAAAAACCGAAACAACTCCGAAACAGTCGAAACAAAACCCTTGTTTCTGTCGAATTTTTCTGAGCTTCTAAATTTTTTTAAAATAGTTGCAGAGTGCTCTTTATTGTGTAATAAGAACACCAGAGAAAAATGAGCCCAATTCGCCGGATTTTGATCGGTGAAACACATCAAAAACCGGCATCACCGGTTTTGTATTGGAGTTTAGGCATCGTTTTTCTTTGGTGTTCCAGTCTCTGGGGTTTGGTGTTTCAGATATTGTTTGATTTTGCCAAGATTGCATATGATGTTATCTTTTCTGTAGTGGCAATTCGGAGTGTTTCGTATTCATAATTTTAACATCGTTTCGGGTTTATATATGTGATATAATATTTGGAATCCACAATAATTAGTTTTGTAAAAAACTAGTTTGAATTTTGTAAACCTAGCAATTTAGTCTCATTTGATCGGTTGCCACGGGGTTTTGATATGGATCAAAACTCTGTCGCAATCACGTAGTGTACGCGGATACTCGCCAAGTAATATTACTAGATAGCCACGCCCCAAAGCCCCGACTAAGTGACTGTAGGAGAACCCCTTGGCTAAAAGTATCCTCCTGGGTGCTCGCGGCCGCGGTGTTCCGTCTAAGTGCACTTCGTCGACAGCATCGGGGGGTGTGGCCGTCTACTAAAGTTTCCGACGAGCATTCGATCAGGTTGTCGGGAATCTTGTTGAATTACCCGACTGGTTATTGAAAAGTGTTTTCAATACTGAGACTAAAATGCGGGGATTATAAGGTTAGGCATGAAATTCGGAATATGAGATATTCCGGGTTTATGATGTCTAAGGAATTCATATGGTTAGGCATGAAATCCGAAGTATGTGATATTTCGGGTTTATGATATCTAAAGAGATTGCGGATTCCAATTGTTGTAGTTTTCACTTTCTTTCTGTGGCCGTAAGTGTAATATGTGGTGTATCGCCAGTTTCGTTACTATACGTCAACGACAATTGGGATACGCATATTTACTTACGTTGATAACATGTGATGTTATGTGTTGCTGAGATATGTTATATTGGATTTTCGTGTTTGAATAGCCGGGGGTTTTTGCATGAGATGAGAGTTTTTTTCATTTTCATTCATGTAAAAACTTATATGTAATATTCTTTTATTGGGGCACTTCCGGGTTGAAGATGATATCACCATTGATGTATATTATTTATTTTTCCGTATTAGGATAGACCCAAGATGGGGAGCACAAGTAACCGGGTTCTAGAGTCTAGTGGGAGACCATCTCGAGGAGTCGAGTCCGAGTCTCCTAACTCTAGAATTGGTAGGGTTGCTTTCCACTTTCGTAGGGGTCTAAGGATGTGGGTTTGGATATTCATCACGACCGTGGAATCTGTGTTTTTTACTGGCTTAATTTAAAATGAGGAACTCCTAGTATATCTAATATTTCATAGGTTGACTTCTGCTGTAATGTTCTGTGATGAGATCATATGACTGCATGAGACGAATGCTTTATATTATATATATGATATATAATAAACGTTGCTTATGTTTTGCATCCGCGCTAGTCCTACCCCCGCTCTGCCGTTAGTTATCTACCCTAACGGTGCATGACGGGACCCCGCGGCGAATGCAGATGGCATAAGCGTACGTTGTATAAGTATTTTCGTTTTTTTATCTGTGATACTTAGGAAGTATAAATGATGGGACTTCATTAATGAGATTAATGAAAGGAAAAAAACCTAAAAATGTTGTAGAATCAAATTTTCAAAAAGGGTAGCTCTAGTTTTTGTTTTGCATAGCGGTATTCCTTGATGAATATCCAGCACCTCATTCGATGAGGAAAGAGCTGAGATCCCTTCACCGGGAGTGACCTCTTTAGCAAAAGCTAGCACATGCTACAACCCGCTCGGTTTTGTCTTTTGATTGCTTCTCTAGTTTTTGTTTTGCATAGTGGTATTCCTTGATGAATATCCCACACCTCATTCGATGAGGAAAGAGCCGGGATCCCTTTACCGGGAGTGAGCTCTTTAGCGAAACTAGTAAAAGCCTAAAAAACACTCCTTTTCAAAATTACTCGATTCTACAACGATATCAAGTTCATTACGCAAAATGTTTTCTTAAAAACCTGTTGTATCCCTCCGTCATTTCAGATAAGTGCTATTTAGTTTTCATGCTACGTTTGTTGACCATAACCAAGGCGTAGTGTGCGGTAGCTAATTAGTGCTTATTTGCAATCATATGATACGATTGAGTTAGGGTAGTCGTACGGCTTTGTTGACTATAGCCAAGGGTCATACGGGTGGATTTAATTCAATCAGGAAATGACGGGTTGAACTTGACTAGTGCTTATGATTTGTTGACCATAGCCAAGGTCATGAGTTGTTAAGGGCAAAATATTATAAGGAATTTCAAGTGTTGAAATTTGCAGTGAGATTGCATACCTTCTATGAGATAGTTGGATCCCGATACCCACTGCGATTAAGAGTTACTCCTGAGAGAGTTTTGCACATTATAATTAGCCGATCAAGTAGCTGTCTAGAAAGGTGTTAACGGGGTTACGCCCCTGAGAAAACGAGGTTTATTTTAATTAGGTCCATGCGAAAGCACGGGGAACTTCCCTCAAAGTACCGACACCAGCCTAGCCGAAAGATTGGCGAACTTTTAGGGTGTAATTAATCCCGACTAGTCTTACCTTTTAGGGTTTGAAGGAAGATTTGATAAAAACAGTGGGAGCCATCCTGATTAGATAAAATAATAACCAATTTTATCTTGCAAGAGAATACGCTAAGTGTTTTCTTCTCTCTCTCTCTGGATAGCGATCATGACATGCCTTAATCAAGATAATAATATGGATGTATCGACCGAACCCGCTCGTTATACTGGGCTGGGAAACGTTGGTTCCGCTCTATCTTATAATTGTTATAAGTCCGAGCAGGAAATAGTGGAATATCCAGATTCCCACGCGACCCAAACAAGGAATGAGTATGTTGATGCATCTTCTCCGGGTGTGTTTGTCACCAAGAACTGTTTCTCAGTATACTCTACGTCCTGGGTATTAGATACTGGATCAGGATCCCACATATATAATATGTTACATGGGCTAAAGAAAGGTAGACAACTGAGAAAGGGTGATCATTCTGTAGAAGTAGGGAATGGTGCAAATGTTGCAGCCAAAGCAGTTGGCGAATATTACATTGTATTACCAATTGGTAATACATTGATTCTGAACGAATATTATTACATACCGAACCTGATATGCAATATTATATCAGTTTCTTTATTAAATAAAGAAGGATATAAATTTGTATTGCAGGATAATATTATGAACATTTTCCTAAATCAAAAGTTGATTGGATCAGGCACGTTATATAATGACATATACGTTCTAAATCAAACTATAGTTCTTAACGTACAGAACACACACAAGAGGAAAAGTTCATAAATGAACGAATCCTTCTTGTGGCATTATAGACTATGTCATATCAATACGACACGACTAGCTAAGTTGCATAAGGATGAATATTTGAATCTGTTTGAATTTATATCTTATAAAACTTGCCAGTCACATCTCAAAGGTAAAATGACCAAAACTCCGTTTACTGGACACGGAGAAAGAGCTACTGAAATCTTGGGATTGATACATAGTGATGTATGCAGTTCTATGTCTACAAATGCCAGGAATGATTCCTCGTACTTTATTATATTCACCGACGATCTCTCAAGATTCAGACATGTGTTCCTGTTGAAACACAAGTCTGAAGCTTTTGATATATTCAAGGAATATAAGTGTGAAGTAGAGAACCAAATGGGTAAAAGTATTAAAATCCTTCGATCTGATCGGGAAAGAGAATACTTAAGCACGGAGTTCCTGGATTATTTAAAAGAGAATGGAATTCTCTCTCAGCTTACTCCTCCATATACACCATAGCACAACGGTGTGTCGGAGCGGAGGAATTGCACCCTATTAGATATGGTGGGCTCTATGATGAGTAACGCTGAGTACCTGTTTCCTTTTGGGGTTATGCGCTTGAGAAGCTGCATATATATTGAATAGAGTTCCATCCAAATCAGTGCCTAAAACTCCATATGAGATATGGAATTGGAAGAGACCATCTCTTAAACGAGTTAAGATATGGGGTTGTCCGGCCTATGTTGAAAAGCAAAATCCGGACAAGCTTGAGGCAAGGTCAGTACTGTATAAGTTTGTTGGATATTCTGAACATTCACAAAGGTATATCTTCTACCACACTGAAGAGCAAAAGGTGTTTTGTTTCTCAGCATGCCACCTTTTTAGAAAAGGAATTTCTTATGGAAGAAATTAGTGGCCATGAGGTAGAACTGGAAGAAGTTCCAGCTACACAAACTAGGACTGATGATTTGGTAGAACCGGAAGATTCAGTAGTCCCCGACGAATCTCAGCCTCTCCGCCGATCTAGTAGGGTTCCTCATCCACCTGAGAGATACTACGGTTTTCTCATTGATGGTGGGAGTAAAGATTGCATCATGGAAGATGATGGCCCAACTAGCTTCGAGCAGGCCATCACAAGTGGGGACTCTGTGAAATGACTGGATGCTATGCAATCTGAGATGGAATCCACATACACCAATAAAATATGGACTTTGGTAGTTTCATCTGAAGGGGTAAAACCCATCGGGAGCAAGTGGATCTTGAGAAGATTCTTGGTGTAGATGGAAAAGTTGAGAATTTCAAAGCTAGACATGTTGCAAAAGGTTGTCGTCAATAACCAGGTGTGGATTTTGATGAAACCTTTTCTCCAGTGGCTATACTTAAGTTCATCAGGATCCTACTTGCCATTGCTGCATACCATGATTACGAAATCTAGCAGATAGATGTCAAGACTGCTTTTCTAATTAGTGATTTAGAAAGCGTGTATATGACACTGCCAAAGGGCTTCGTAGACGGTGGGAGCAGCGGAAAGGTGTGCAAGTAGCTTAAATCAATTTATGGATTAAAGCAGATATCGCGGAGTTGGAACATCTATTTTGATGTGGCAGTCAAAGAGTTTGACTTCATCAAAAAGGTAGATGAAGCTTGTATATACAAGAAGGTTATAGAGAGTAAGGCTGTCTTCCTCGTATTGTACGTGGATGGTATACTCTTGATAGGAAATGGTGTTCCTATGCTACACTCGGTCAAGCTCCTCTTATCACAATGTTTCTTCATAAAGGATCTGGGTGATACCTCCTACATCCAGTGATTAAGATATATATAGATAGATCTAAGAGGATGTATCATACTCACTAGGTGTAGTGAGTAGGTGTCAATCAGATCCTGGGGAGAAACGCTGGATAGCTGTGAAGAACATTCTTAAGTATTTGAGAAGGACTAAAGAAATGTTTTTGGTGTTTGGTAACAGTGAACTCCAGATGGAATCCTTTACCGATTCGAGCTTATAGAGTAATAAGGTCGACTGTAAGACAGTCACGGGTTTTGTCTTTACCCTCAGTGGAGGGACGGTATGTTGGAAGAGTTCCAAACTAGATACCGTGGTAGACTCAACGATAAAGGGTGAATACATCGCTACCAACGATACTACTAAAGAGGTTGTCTGGGTGTAGATATTTATGAGATGAACATGGTTCCCACCATTGTGGTGACAATGGAGTTGTAGCTTTGGCCTAGGAACCCCGGTCCCATCAGTGATCCAAACATATTCTTGGGCAGTATCACCTGATCAGAGAGGTGGTTGATCTCCAGGTGATCGAGGTCAGGAGAGTTGAGACGAAGAATGACATGGCGGATCCACTCACCTAGGCCAAAACCCCAGATACAGTTTGAGAGTTTTTGGGACGTTGGGTATGAGATACTACATTAACTGGCCTTAGTGCAAGTGGGAGATTGTTAGTTGTATGAATGCCCTAGAGGCCATTGTTATACATGATTGTATATTACAATGGATGCTTTGACATATATAGGGAGGACTTTCTTGCTCGACATGATAATATGCTATCTGGTTACTCTTTATGTTAACATATAGACTGGTATTGTGATGCTGTCTTGCTCTCACATGTTGGTAAAGCCCTTAGGATGTATACTTGACTACTAGGACTATGATGGAGATCATACTAGAGGGGCTAGGGTAGTCTATAAGTCCATCCTTTAATTGTTCCTAGTCGAGAGTGTATTGAGACGGGGTATCGATATTCCAGAGTAGACTAGTGTATACGCTTCTTGACCCAATTGATGGGCGATGGATGATCCAATATCCATTGGTGTTTGATATCAAATATGGTATACGGGTGCTCAATAGAGACTGGGTACACTGAATATGACTCGCCGAGAACTCCTAGATGGTATTATACCTAACGTCAGATAGCAGTTCTCTGGTGACACTGGGACAGTTTAGTTTGTAGACCCGAGATCGTCATAGAGTCTTGTGTGATTCCTACTGTGCTTTGATTTCCACCTTACCACGTTCAAGAGAGCGTGCAAAACGGTGGTTTTTGGGTACAATCCCGAGTCACATGGAGGCAAATGAGAGATAGAAGGGGATTCGTCTCTCTCAGTACAGTTAGGGCCATTTCCAATCCCAACTTCAAAAACCGGTAAGAAATTGATTCTATCCGATTTGAAAGAGCAGTATTGGGCGTTGATGTTGCACTGTGTTCGATTGGCCATAACAGGAAGTCCCTGGCCAGGGCTGATACGGAGATTTACTGGTAAGTGTTATCAGTAGTTTCTCGACCCGTTATAAGCCTTATATCGACATGACTTATCAAGTTTCTAGGGTCTGACGTTTACCACCTCTAGACTTGATATGCGACATATCAAACGAAGAGACCGGACTGTATGGTAGTGTTACTGTTGGATTCACAGGAGTATAGACAAGCTTGCTTGTTGATCTTCTGATCGCTTAATACTCGAGTAGCCGTTACATCCAGTTAGTACCGCCGACGGTTTGTGGGTGACTGATATGATCATCACCTACTGCCGGCGTATTGACGAGTCATTAGAGTCCTACATGGAGATTTCCTAGCTCATGTGAAACGAAGTAGGGCACATATGTGATATGTGCGGGACCGAGATTGATACGAGCATGTGATACCGTATTCCAATCTCGCGATACAGGTTATATGTGATATAACCGGATTGTTGAATCTCGTGTTGATTCAATGATATATTATATGTATATGTGATATGCATATAAATGATATTAGTCGGTTGTATGCGATACAGCCGGATTATTAAATCAAGTGTTGATTTAATAATTTAATGTGTATTTATATATTTGATATATTAATATACATTAATTAATATTAGCTCACTTAAGAAATTTTTTTCTCCAAATACATTTAAATATATATGTGATATATATTAATGCATTTAGTTTTGTGCCATGCTAGATGATACATTGGATATGGGTGTATGAGACTTATACCAAAGTAAATATAATTTGGGTGTTTAAATATTAAGGGATAAATCAAAATTAGATGGAAATTAGCATGACTAAGATGCTTGTGAAAGTATGGAGAAGTTTTGACTAAAGTCCACTAATTTTGTTTTACTCTAGATATTTATTAACCTAACATTATTTTTAGCCATGGTTTAGTCTCTACATGAGTTATTTGAGATATTTACTCACCCATGGTTCACACTTGGATCACTTGATCATTTTCTTCATCTCCTCCATTTGCTCTCTAGTTTTGAGTGAGAAAAGGAAAAAAAGAGAGAGAAATTATTTTAAAGTGAGCAAAATTCCTACTTCACCAATCTATACCAAACTAGCCATTTAGTATAGGTTATTTCTTCACTAGTTCATCAATTAGTGAAGAGGTAGCTTGAGTTAGAGATTCTTCGACGTAGATCATCTTTGGCCTCGAAAATCCTTGAGCAAGCTCGTTCCTTTCACCTAGTGGAGCCAAAGGAGAGTCCGGGACACCATTACTTGGAGAAAAATGGACTACTACACGGAGCTTTAGAAGTGACGGACCGGTCTATAAAAGTTGTATTTCCATTTCACTTAGTGTAAAGTTGTTTACATAATTTTATAACCCTAATCCTCTAGTTAGATCCTCGGTTATGGATTTCTTAGCACTCTAGATTTTTCAAAATTGCATACTTGATGCCTTAGAAAACCTAGTGAGGGTGCTAAGGAACCCAACACAAACTATAATAACTATGACTACTATGAGATGAACATCTAACCATATTGTATATCGGTGTACGTGTCATAAAGACTTGAACTTACACTTTGTGTAGAAAATTCCAGAACACAAGAATATAGCGGTAATTAAATGACCTTACAAAACTACATCTCGTTGATCGATTGATTGGTGTAATTTATTACACATTTTTCTAACTCATTTATCATTTTATTGTCATATTTTATGCTTTTACAGATATCTTTTGTGAATTATTACAGATAACAGGGCTTGGATGCAAACAGACGGATAATTGTGCTAAAATGAGAATTACGTGCATACAATAGAGACTTAAGCGAGTTATTCGGAAAATCAAAAGAATAATTTGCAAGTTTGGAACAAATTTGGGAATATCATTACAAATCAGCAAAGCTTGTAATAAATAGAGGTGAATCAATTATCACAATAACAAATCAGTTGGAGAAATCAAACCAAATCAAAAGCAACAAATCAACCTGCCTAGTTATATGCCAAATTTGGGAACAATTCATAGATCCACGCAACTACAGAAAGATAGCGAGATATTCAAGATTTTATAAGCTCAAAAATCATTTAAATTGACGATTAAACCACAGAAAAATTCTGGAGCCATAAAGCCAAAATGCAGCGGCAGATCAGCGGCGAATATAGTAATTAGGGGCGGATCAGCGATCAATTTCGAGCCGTTAGATGAGATTTTTTATGGTCACGATAGTCTTTCTATATAGATTAATATGAGATATAGGGATTCGTCTTTCAAAAATTCTTAAGACACGCAACAGTAGCCAACAGAGCAATTAGATTCTCATTGATTAGATTTTTATAGTTATTAGCAAGTTGATTCACTTATATCTTTTATTACTTGTTTTCCAAACTTCCTTATCTCTATATATGCATTTGTATAGCCCTAGGGTTTCATCTCTCTCTCATATGCTTAAAAATTAGGGTTTACTCTTGGAGAGAGAGCAATCAAGAATAATTGTAAGTACTTTTATTGTGAATAAAGTTTTCCTTTTTTATAATATGAGTTACTAATCTATTTTTCTAGGGTTTGTATTTGTGTAATTTCTATGGTTGGATCTTTTATCTCTTCTCATTCTTGTGTTTAATGGTGAATTTATTTTAATATAATTCCTTTATTTTATGTTTTCATCATATGAACTAGATTTTAATAACGATAATTGACAATTTGAATAGATCTAGGAATAGTTGATACAACTAAAAACTAATCAGGATGATGAAGATTTGACAAACCAGAACCCTAATTAGGGACAGTAAAGATACGATTTTTATTAAAATAAATTCAACCTAGATCATTATTCTTAATAATATAGAACTAAGTTTTTAATATGGTATCTAGATGATCTTTTATAATTGATAGACTATTATTAATTAAGTTTTCATAACCTATACTTTTAAATTAAGTAATAGAAAAAATATTAGAAAGAAATCTAAAAAAGAAGTAGTATCTTTTAAACCAACAATTGAAAGACAAGCAAAAAAAAACCCTATATTCTTTTCTTATAAAAAAAAACCCCACCTTTTTAATTCCTTGCTACTTAGTTTTAATCACCTATCTTTTTAAAATTGCATTTAAAGTAGTTAACAAATCTTTATGTGGGAACGATTCTCAAGTACAATTGCGATAAACTGTATACTTGCGGTAAAAATTGGAGACTAATAAAATCCACATCAAGTTTTTGGTGCCATTACCGGGAAGGTGTAATTTAATTACATTTAAATTTAAGTTTTAGATTTTAGTTATAAATTAAATTAGATTTCCTTTAGTGCATTTGATTCAGCAAAATTTCTGTTTAAATTTCCATGAATCGAGACGAACTTATTTGAAGAGAAGATCGAAACGAATAGGAGGCAAATCTAGATAAGATCTCGTTCTTCCCAAAATCTTGATTTTATTCCAACTAACAGATTTTTATGGGATTCTTTGCGCCGTAAAATTAAAAATAAAAAATTAGTTTAGATTTTTTATTTTTGATTGTTTTAGATTGTATTAGATATTTAAAAAGATTCTAAGAGGCAACAACCCAAATGCAGATTAGGTGGGGATTTCATTACTCTCGCTAGGCCCCATAAATCACAACTGAGTATCTGCATTAACCTACATTAAATTAAAAAAATATTTAGACTTCAGCCCCTTCAAAACATATCGTGCTCAATAGGATAAGAGGAGCATGTAAGTAATCTAACGGTTATCCGATTCAATCTTGAGATGTCTACTGACGTGTAACTAGTTGTGGTTATTTAATTGAGACCCGCTATTTCGGTGATTCATATAGCGGAACACTCCCACTTAACTGATCTGGCTTCAAGCTTGTTAAAAAGCTGTTAGAGGATCTATCTCGCAATTTGTCTCTTAACAGTTAGGAGCGGGTCTAGTAACTTGACCTAAGTAACCCTAGATCTAGGTTATTTGCGCATCTTCGATTATGATTTGTTAGAATCTCTAGTTTAGTATCTGCATCTTAGTTTTTGCATATAAAAAAATCTTTAAAAAACATTTTCATACGGTGTATGCATTGGGTTATGCCAATACCCTGGCCATCTATCATGACCGTTTGCGGAACAAAATTTTTATAAACTGGCACTAGAACAACCAGATAACCCGAATCTACCATAAATGTAATAACCCTAAACTTTCTGTACAAATTTTTTCAAAAAAAAATACAGAAAGGGGCACTTTTGCCTGAGCACAAATCATAAATTTGTTTTTCTTTTGAACCGTAAGAAGGAGCTTGTAGCTCATTGGTAAGACTTTGCACTGCTGAACCAAAGCACCAGAGTTCAAATCCCATCAGCCACATTATATTTTAAATTGATTTCTTTTAATCTTTTTAGAAGCCCAAGAGTCTACACACACTTAACCCGTAAAATCAAAGGTCGCACTAAAAACAAACTAGTCCAGGAGATAGACCAAACGTCAAAAGACACGTGGTGGGGGAAAATTGACCTGACTCGACTTAACTCGGTCGGCGACGCGCCTGAATCGGCCGCCGCCGCCGGCCGAACTCACTCAGATCGAATTTTTATCTTCTTGAAATCTGTGTCTTTTGGTCTCCTTAGAACCCCTGTTCTGTTTAAAATCCCTGCATTATTCCAGAGGAATTAAAATACAATTAAAACTATTTTAATGCATAATTTTTAATGCATTTTTTTTTATCAAACCTTAACCCTAAAATTCTCCTATAAATACCCACACACTATTCCACCTCCTCACTCTGAACTCTATACAAAAACTCTCAAGAAAATTCTAAGTTCAATAGTGTACAAGTGTAGTTAGCAAAGGGCAAAACTCCAGCGAACTTCCGACAGCGCCGACGGCGATACGACGCACCGACGATTTCCCTCTCTTCCTCTATCTTACCTCTTTCTTGTTACCTTGTAAGTCCCTCCTCCCTCTTGTCTTTTATATTATGAAAACTTGTATTTCTAAAACCTGACGGAAGCGGAGTTAATCCGACTTCCGATTCGGTTTTCTTTACAAAAGTTCCAATTTTCTTAAATACAACAATACCAAACTTACACATCATGACCATTAAACATTAACAAAATATATTGAACAAGTTTCATAGCAAAATAATGTATATTGTAATTTTTATCGCACTTTTTCAGAAAAATACCATATATTTTAGTTTTGACATAAATCATTCTAATTCCTTACTATATCTTTAGATAGTTCATGAGGTAATGACCTACCTCCTCACAACACACATCTCTATCATAGCACGATGTCTTTTGTGAATATAGAATACGGGAATACGAATTTACAATTAAATACCTTTAACTTATAAAAACCTTATTCTACAAGATTATGTATTTTTAACAGATCTTTGCAATGCGCCGCTACAACCCATTTTGGAGAACCCGTTCGGGATGGTGCGGATTATCGTACATTTTCAGGCTTAGTAGTGCGAGATGCAAACCTCCGCAAGGAGTATACGGTCTCGAAAGATTTAAAAATACAAATATCTTAAGAAAATGAGATTTCTAGAAAAATAATAAATTAAATTATTTTTATAAATATATATATATATATATGTATTATCAAAATATCTATTTTTGATATAGTATAAATATTCCGACTTTTCTAAATAAAAAAGAATCACTTTATATGAAAATACCATGCAATTCCATACAAGTTCAATACTTTACAATTAAATACCATATATTATGAAAAATATGTTTTATTCACTAGAAATGTCACAATAATAAAAACTTCAAATATGATAATAAAGTATTTGAGGTGTATTTTGAAAATTATACAAAATTATTTTTACATAAAACCCCCTCAAGTTATATTAAATTACAATAAGGACCCTAGTAAACATAGGTTTAAGCATGACCAGTCTCTTGAGCCTCAGGCAACCGGAAATATAGGTGCTTGCCTATTTAAGGTATAAAACTTAACAAACGGTGTTATCAACACGGTAATCGTTTTTGAAAAAGACACAAATCCTGTCGTCCATGTGCAGCGGTTACCGATAACACCAAAACCTAATTCAGGATTCAATTTCTTTTCTAATTGTCTAACTCAGACCGAGTCTCAATATAATCAATCTAACTTGAATGAGATTCAAGTATATATATAACAATTCAATATGAATTTATATATTCAATATGTTCAATTTATCAATCTATATAACTTGACCGAACCGAACCATGGATATATTCCATTTACATGATTATCCAGTACCTCCATTTCCATTTATACGATATCATGGTTTCGGCAAGTCTTCCATTTATAATAAAAGTCTTCCATTTACATTTACAATACAATACAAACAACACATTTACAATTCAAACAATGCAAACAATACAATCAAGACATCGTGAGGTTTTTAAAGGGTAGATTGGTACGGAAGGTGTTAGAAGTGGCAAGAGACTACAATCATAATACACCTAACCTGAATTCAATTGCTGTTGTACCGTGGCATAAACGGTTCCTTGTACTCCTGATACCTTAGTCTCCGGGGTAAGTGAGACTCCTCTCGTATACACTGGTATCTTCTGTACCAAACTACAAACAACAGCGTTAACACTAAATGCGACATTATAACAATATAATACAATTTTAAAAGCTACACACACACTCTCTCTGTCTATTCTACTTCTCCCTTATCTTTGGGACTTACCGAGCGATTTTTTCGCTGACGACATTTCTTCTCTTTCTTATTTGGAATGTTGTCAGGTGATTCAGATCTTCAGGAGATCGAGCCTACTAGCGAGGAATTGGACCAGCTAGCCTTCGACCCTGAGCTCTAGATATTTATACATTTCATTCCAGTATTTTTCATTTCTGTTATACCACTGTTTAGGCATTACTTTTCATTCCATGTATTTACTTTTCCATGTACTGTAAAAGAATATTAATAAATAAAGTTACTGTTCATTACATTTGTCTCTTGTGTATATTTCTTTTATATTGCTTAGTTACGCTTAGCGTATTTACTTCTGAGTAAGTACGTAGCGGGCCCGTCGTGCCCTCTGCCCGTACACTGGGAAGCGGGGCGTGATAATAAACCTTAAGCTAGCAAACAAAAGAGGAGTTAGAATGGTTATACCGAATGATCCGTGTCCTTCGGTCTTTTACCATCTTCCTACGCTCCCAGTAGCCTCCATGATCAATCTTGATCGTCCATCTCCCTCGATCGTAGATGATCCACCTGAGAATTTTTAGTTCGAGCTCCAATCTTAATACTGAGGCAACTAGGATATCTAGTTCGCTAAACTAGATAGCCTAGAGGATATAGAGTCTAATGATGGATTAATATGTCTCATAACACCCTAGGTTTCTCAACACATGAGACTATTAGGAAGGAGGTAGAAGAAGGAAGCTAGAGAGGATGAGAGTGCTGTGTTGAGCATTTTTCCATCCATGAAAAATATCTCCAAGTCTTGTGAATTATTGAAGCATCCACTTAATTCAACACAGAAATCAAGCATGCCTCAATAGTCACCAAAACATGAGTCACCAAGTGAGCCATGCTTCAATAAATGATAATAACACCTCATCCTCCACCTCATTAACCATTTAATCCAAAATGGTTATAAACAAATGATGTGTCTTCTTCTAGAAGCACCCTTGTAATAAATTACAAGAATACCCCTCACCGTATATACATACCTGTATCCATATTTCGAAAAAATACGAACACAAAGAGACGAAAATAATCCAATAATATAATACTAGGATCCGACTTAAACCAAAGCCACTAGTATTATCCGTCTGAATCATGATACGTGCATAAGTGCATATATTTGATCGAACTCTGCTGTAATACCATACGACCTCTACATCATTTTGCCCGAAGTAGGGAAACTGTCTGTGTGGGACTCTAAAAACTCATCAATACGCTGGCAGTGGGTTTAACCACAAGCACGTCAGCGGCACTAGCTGTACGTAACGGCTACTCAGGTATTGAGCGAAAGGGAGGCCGACAATGAAACTCATCCGAACCCCTACGGAGCCTGTCCGTGACAATCTCCATACAGTCCGGTCTGTTCATCTAAGAGTATAGCATATCGAGTCTAGAGGGTGGATAAAATCAGACCCCTAATAACACGATATTTCGTGTCGGTATGAGGCCCATCACCAACTGAGAAACTACTGATTTAAATCAGTCATTCTCGTCTACCTTAGCCACGGATTTATAGTGATGGCCACCCGTGCACTACACGACATCAACCCCCAATATCGGGAAAGACGAAACCCCGATGATCCGCTCAATATCTCCATGTGGCTCGGGACTGAATCGAACTAAAACCTGTTTGCACGACTCCTTTGAGCCATGGTAGGGTAGTAATCAAAGCATGGTGGGAACTCACACAAGACAAAAGACGATCTCAGGTCAACAGACTAACCTGTACACATGTTATCTGGGAACTGCTATCTGACAATAGGTATAATACCATCTAGCATGTTCCCGACGAGTCCGTCCAGTATACTCATAATCCAATGAGCACCTGCATATTATCTTAGGTGACTAACTGACACCGATGACTTGTGAGACCAGCCACCGCCCCTCGTCGGGGTCTCGATAAGTATATACTAGTCTACTATGAAGTATGGATGCCCAGTCTCGATACTCTCTCGACTAGGGACATTTTAGGATGTGCTTATAGACCACCCAGCTCCCACATATATGATTCCATCACAATGCTGGTGGTCAAGCAAGAATCTTATGGGCTCCATCAACATGTAATAGTAATTTGTAATACCATATAAAGCATGATGATAAAGGCAAACCAAATAGCATACTATCATTTTGAGTAAAACTGTTCTACCCGTATAGGTCCTCCCTCAATCATCACAATCGCTTGCCTGCGATTACAATAATTGACTTGAGGGTACTATAACCAACAATCTTCCACTTGCACTTAAGGCTAATTATTGCGGTGTCGCATACTCATGGCTCGTGTGATACCGAATACCCAACTTCTCTATTAATCAATCTCGCAAAACTTGTTTGTGAAACTATTGCGTTCGAGAAATAGCCTTAATGAGTGGATCCGCTCCAATGTTTCTATCTTTATCTATCTATATCTCAACTTCGCGGAGAAAGACTATCTTTCGAAATGAGCAATACCTGTCTTAGAATTTGTCTGGATATCTGATGGGACCCAGTTCACAAATGAACTCTAAATCAAACAAACTTCTTAGACTGTATCATCCACTGAATTTAATCAGTATCCTATGCCATGCCTTCCACAGTATTTTCTTGGACCACCTGTCCAACATACTGTCCCTTAAAAGAGGGAAAACTATAACTCTGACAATCACTCTGTCATCCAGGTCACCTTAGAAGCCAGAAATGATAACCTCCTCCTGAAGAAAGCTGTCATTACCATATACCAAAAACATCCATTTATGTTCATAACTGTTTCCCAATGTTTCTACAGGATTGGATTAATATATATTTATTGCAGCCCATGCAAAAGCAAAATCTGGTGTGGTACTTTACATCTCATGATTGACTCAATAGCCTAAGCAAGAGATTGTCACGCCCTGCTTCCCAGTTTACGGACAGAGGACGCGACGAGGCCGCTATGTATTTACTCTGAAGTAAACACGCTAAGCGAATCTAAGTAATATAAATAAAAATGCACAAGAGACAGATAATAGATATAATTGAACATCAACTTTATTTATTAACATTCTTTTTACAATACATCTGAAAAGTAAATACATAGAATGAAAAGCAATGCCTAAACAGTGGCATAACAGAAATGGAAAGTACTGAAATGAAATGTACAAGTATCCAGAGCTCCGGGTCGAAAGCTAGCTGATCCAAGTTCTCGCTGGTGGGCTCGATCTCCTGAAGGTCCGAATCACCTGACAACATTCCAAAGAAGAAAGAGAAGGAATGCCGTCAGCGAACAATCGCTCGGTAAGTCCCAAAGAGAAAGAGAGAAATAGAATAGACAGAGAGAGAGAGAGAGTAGCTTTTAAAGTTGTATTATATAGTTATAATGTTGTATTTAGTGTTAACGCTGTTGTTTGTAGCTTGGTACAGAAGAGGCCAGTTTATACGAGATGAGTCTCGTTAGACCAGAGACTACGGTGGATGGAATGCAAGGAACCGTTCAGCCACGGTACAATAGCAATTGAATTCAGGTTAGGTGTCTTAATAGTTACAGTCTCGTGCCACTTCTAACACCTTCCGTACCAATCTACCCCTTAAACCCCGCGATGTCTTGATTATATGTTTGTATTGTATTGTCTTGTAGATTGAATTATATAAATGGATGACTTGCCAAAACCATGATATCAGTAAATGGATGTAACTGGAGAATCATGTAGATGGATGTATATCCATGGTTCGGTTCAGTCAAGTTGTATAGATTGATAGATTGAACAGGTTGAATATATGGATTCATGGATTCATGTTGCATTGAAGTTTGATACTAGTTTTATACTTGAATCTCATTCAAGTCAGATTAATTATATTGAGACTCAGTCTGAGTCAGACAATTAGAAAAGAAATTGAATCCTGAATTAGGTTTTGGTGTTACCGGTAACCGCTGCATATGAATGGCAGGATTTGTGTCTTTTTCAAAGACGATTACCGTGTTGATAACACTGTTTGGTAAGTTGTCTACCTTAAATAAGCAAGCACCCATATCTCCGGCTTCCTGAGGCTCAAGAGACTGGTCCCGCTTAAACCTATATTTACTAGGGTCCTTATTATAATTTATAAAACTTGAGGGGTTTTTATGTAAAAATAATTTTGTATAATTTTCAAAATACACCTCAAGTATTTTATTATTGTCTTTAAAGTTTTCATTGATGTATATTTTATCATTGTGACATTTCTAATGAATAAAACCTATTTTTCATAATATATGGTATTTATTTTTAATATTGGAATTGTATGGTATTTTCTTGTAAATGAGATGTTTTTCTAGAATTTTGGAAATGTGGAATATTATAAATACTAAAAATAGATATTTTGATATCAATTACATATATATATTTATTAAAAATATAAGTTTTATTTATAATAGAAATCACATTTTCTAAAGAAATTGTATTTTTAAATTTTTCGAGACCGTATGCTTCTTGCGGAGGTCTGCATCTCACACTACTAAGCCTGAGGATATGCGATAACCCGCACCATTCCAAATGGATTCTCTGAAATGGGTTGTAGCGGCGCATTTCAAAGATTTGTTAAAAATACATATCTTGTAGAAAAAGGTTTTTATAAGTTTGAGATAGTTTTGTGTAAAATCGTATTTTTCCAAAACTATGTTCCCAAAGATCATCGTACTATGTTACATATGAGTGTTGTGAGGAGCTAGGTCATTATCTCGTGAACTATCTAAAGGTATAGCAAGGGGTAATGATGTTTTATGCCGAAACTAAACTATATGGTATTTTTCTGTAAAAGTGCTATAAAAATTGAAATATAAATTCTTTTGATATGAAACTTGTCAATATATCTTGTTAATGTTTAATGATCATGATGTGAGAGTTTGGTATTATTGTGTTTAAGAAAAATATGATTTTTAAGGAAAAACCGAATCGGAAGTCGGATTAACTCCATTTCTGTCGGGTTTTAGTATTCTAAGTTTTTAGAATAGTAAAGAGAAGGGGGAGAAGAACTTATGGGATTTTAGGGTAGAGGAGAGAAAAATGAAGAAGTGGCAGGCGCCGGTGTGTCGTTTCGTATCCAGAATCTCCTCGGATCGTTGTCGGAAGTTCGCCGGAGCTTCGCCTTTTGCTAACTCCACTTGCACACAAAAAGTCTATGGAATTTTCTTGAAAGTTTGGACAGAGATTTGGAAGTGAGGAGGGGTGAGTTTGGGTGTGGTATTTATAAGAAAAATTAGGGTTTAGGGTAGATGAAAGGGTGTGATAAAAAATGGTATTTAATTTTGCATTTAAAAAATTAAAATGGGTGTTTTTAATTCTTTGTTTAATTTCAGAGATTTTAAATAGTGCAGGGGGAGTGGGGTAGTCTAAAGGTTTCAAGGAGTTGAAGAAAATCGGGGTTTCGACTTACCCGAACTGGCGCCACCGGCCGATTTGGCCGAGTCGCCGGCCCAAGTCGGCCGAGTCGGGCCGGGTCTCTGTTTCCCCCAATCAGAGCAAAGCTCTGTTGGAAATTCAAAATTCAAATTTTGAAGAAACGCTTCAAATCTCGGACGCAACGCGCCACGTGTCAGGCGCTGATACGTCAGCGCAGCGCCCAAGAAGGCGTGCCCAATCAGAGCAAAGCTCTATTAAAAAACAAAAGGAAGCAACGCTTCAGTTGCGCAAGCACTGCGCTGCGCGACACGTGTCAGCGCAGTTGCGCTGCGCGACACGTGTCAGCACGGATGCGCTAGCGCAGTTGCTCTGCGCTTTGCGCTGCGCGACACGTGTCAGCGCGGATGCGCTGCGCTGTGCGCTGCTTGACACGTGTCACGTGCTGGGGCATTTGCGCCAAACAGAATTAAAATTTTAAAGAAATCTTTCTGTTCTTATTAAAACAAGAAGATTTTCTTTTGTAAAACAGAGGCCCTTGGATCAAAGATCCAACGGTGGGGAAAATTCCCCAAATCACTCAGAGAAAGATCTTTTTATCAAATTTAACTAATTTATGGGCACTATAAAAAGGACCCTAGACCTCAATTTAAAAGTATCAACATTTTGGTGAGAAATTAAAAATTTCAAATAGAGAGAACTCTGAAGAAATCTCAAGAAGAAAAAAGGTAAAAACCTTTAAAATAGAAGAATTTCTTCTAATAGATCATTGATCTAAGAACAAGATAAATGATCTTCAATAAAAAACAAATAAAAATAGTGCTTTGCACTTTTTATGAACCTCGGGTTCTCTGAAATAAGAAAAACAAGAGGAACTTTTTTTCTTTGATCTAAATCAGATCAAGAAAACAAAAAGTGCTTTGCACTTCTTTTATGAACCTTTGGTTCTGGAATCTAAAAGATTCTCAAGTTAATAGTGTCTTGCACTTTGCAAACTGCGCTGTTGCGCTCCTGGATTGGCGCAAGCCACCAGAGAGCACCACGTGTCAGCATCTGAACCATCTGCGCTATGCGCTTTTGAAATAGAGCCTTACTCTATGGAATTGGCGCAACTTACCAGAGCACGCCACATGTCAGCAGCGCAAGCGCAGCGCATTGGCGCAGCGCATTGGCGCAGCGCACTGCGCTTGCGTGACACGTGTCAACACCACAAGCGCTTGCGCTCTCTGATTGGCGCAAAGCGCCTGACAAATGCAATGCATTTCCTAAAGGGCCAGGCCCAAATCAAAAAGACCTAGTAGGCCTAATTAAATTGCAAAGCAATAAATGGGCAGAGCCCAGGTAAAATTGATGCTCTGCATCATTTATAAAATGAGCAAAGCCCAAAACAAACTGATGCTCTGCATCCTTTATGGGAAGAGCCCAAACCAAAAATAAAAACAAATAAAAGTGTTGAACTTTTTTCAACTGGACTTAGCCCAATCATAGCCGTAAGTCCTCAAATTAAATTGACTGAGCAAGATTGCCCTCCTAAATCAATTTACCCCGGTTCGAGGGTACATCTCCGAACTCCTCTGACACCTATCGTTGTAATCCTTCAACGACATCAGAGAGGTGACGGGTCCCGACGACCACACATCGATATGGACTGCGGGGTCCTTAAACTCGTGGACCGAGACGTCCTTAAACTAATATCGGACCGAGACGTCCTTAAACTAATATCGGACCGAAACGTCCTTAAACTAATGATGGACCACCACGTCCCTAAACTGGCGATGGACCGAAACGTTCTTAAACTAACGATGGACCACCACGTCCTTAAACTGGCAATGGACCACCACGTCCCTAAACTGGAACATGGACCACCACGTCCCTAAACTGGAACAATAGAGCCTCCAAATGCTCTTTTGCCGGATCTAAACGGTCCCGTTTAAGTTGATCTTAGCCCCAAACACGGCTAACGTATCCTTAAATATTCAAATGGACTATAAAACTCAAAATCAACTTTGGTTCAAGGGTACATCTCTGAACTCCTCTGACACCTATCGTTGTAATTCTTCAACGACGTCAGATAGGTGACGAGTCCTGACGGCCATATAATAAATGGATTACCACGTTAAGTTGATCTTAGTCTCAAACAGAACTAACGTATCCTTAACGAACGTTTAAGTTGATCTTACCCTCAATACGGCTAACGTATCCTTAAACTAAAACACCAAACCCAAATCTAAGTAAATACGGATTTGGACTAATCCACGTCCTACGGGCGACGGCATTACTCAGTCTCCGTATACAATCCACGGGCAACCACAAACAAAACAAACACACACGACACGAAGTGAAATTCTGGAGAAGGAGAAAGTGGCTGCCGCGATGCGGTAGCGTAATTAACTGCAGGGGCTTGCGCCTGCAGGGAAGAGTGTCCCCATAATAAAAAACCCCTCTAACGAGGGGGAATCTGACGAAGTCTGCTACATCAGCCGCATCTGTCTAAACCTCCAATATACGGCGCCATAAATCAACTTGGCATCTTCGGAGAGGTGGACGGATAAAACCATATAGCATCTGCCCCGAATCTCAGGCAAGACGTCCTCACGTCGCCGCCGCTATTCGGAGGGGAACAGATTCTGGCACACCCGGTGGGCTCTTTTCCTCTTTCCACTCCACACTTCATGTGTCGTCTTCGAGAACGAATCGCTGTTTGTTAACGGTTGCCTTTGGATTTCAAGTTACTAAGATTTGGTCTTTTGCCTGGCGCAGAACTCAAGCATCAATGGCCTCTAACTGCACGAACTGCTCGAAGTGCCATTGCAACGGACGCTCCACCTCACCTGGAGGTGTGGCATATGGGCCTCAAGCGGCCTCCTTCCTCGCTCTGCCGGTAGAACAGGTGACCCAGGCCACCACCGGCCTGTTTTTCGGGACTATGATCCCACCCGCAAGCTTCTCTATGCCAATGTCTGCACCAGAAGCGAACAAGAAGTCGGTCTTCGACCGGCTCACTGCTACGACGACCCCCGTCAATGGGTCGTCCACTACCAAATCAACAACCTCCGTCTTTGCCAGGCTGGATCAGAACTATGAGGGGCCCGCTAGGAAGCCCATGAACTCTAAAGTGGCTGTCCCAAGGAAGGCAATAACCGCTGCTCCAGAAGTCGTCAAGGCGGCTTCCCCTGTCAAAGAGTCAGAGTCAGTCTTTTCAAGACTGACTATTCCTGCTCCTGCCCCTGCACGAGGATCTGTCTCCGACAGGTTGAATATCATCCCTCAAAGGACAACCTCAGTCTTTAAGAGGTTAACACCAGCGACGCCTCCTTCAGAAAGGGGGCAAAAAGAAGCTGTCTCTATCTCCGAGCCAGTCCCAACGGCTCGTCATGCTCGACGTCGCCATTGGCGACGAGTGAGGAAGGCAGAGGGCAACTCCCCCTCAGGGCTAATTCCACCGACTCCAGTGGTGGAAGTCAACGCTGCTGTTCCAACTGGGAACAGCTTTGAACTGCTGAGGAGGGTACGTAAGAACTCTCCAACCGCTACATTGAAAAGATCTCCTCCACCTGCGGAGAGAGTTCCGGAAACGAAGCAGGAGCAGCCCCCTCAACGGCTGTCCTAAAAAATATACAAGGTTTGGCGGAGGGTTCAAGACTCCATGATTGACCCAGATCACTCTCGTCAACAGAAAAAGGCGAAAGTGCAAGAAGAAAAGGATCGTCCTCTTAAACAGCAAAGGACGACAATCACCAGGGTGCCCACTGCAACGGTCCCCTCCACTTCAACGGCCCACAAAAGAAGAAGGCCGGAGAAAACCCCCGCGCCCGCGGCAGATGCCAAAGGTGGTGAACCTAAATGCCCTAAGTCCGGGGGCATAATAGTTCATACAGTTTATATGGCTTCCGGAAAGGAGGATAGCCGCGCTTCGACGGGTCATAGACCGCTTACGCGGTCGATGACCAAAGCTCAGGAGCAACAGCAAAAGCTCCAAGAGATGATGAACGCGATGGCCGCACTTACTGGGCCAAAAGAAAGCCCTGAAACGTCTTCAGATGAACGCCAAGAACAAGAAACCGACGCCGAATTCCTTCGACGAATATTGGAGAAGAAGGACAAAGAGGCTGCTGAACAAGCAGCCAACATAAAGCGTATGGGCCTCCTGTTCCAAGATATGGTAGGGATGATGATCCAGCAGGATCCTCCGGCCGAAAATCCCCTAATCGTCCTTGAAGACGATAGGGGAGAAACGTCAAATCCTCTACCGGCACTGTCAACAGCCAAAGAGGAGACAATCTCCAAAGCTGACTTGGACGAGTATATAGCCCAACAAATACTAGTTCATCATGCGACCGAAGCAGCTGGTCAGGTCGTAAGAACAGGACGACCATATCCGAGTTGGTACGACCAGATCAAGTATCCGCCGGGCTACACAATTCCCAAGTTCCATGTCTATGAGGGGACGGGAAATCCCCACCAGCATGTTGCCTAATTCAGGGCACTTTGCGGCAACACCGGCGGTGATGACAAACTGTTGCTTCGCCAGTTTGTTGGAAGTTTATCAGATACGGCATTCGAGTGGTACTCTGAGCTTCCGAACGACTCTATCAAGACCTTCGCAGAGATGGAGCTGTTGTTTACTCAGCGTTTTGCAAGCGCCAGCGAACGCACCCCGATGACGGCACTGATTAACGCCAGGGTGATGCCAGGTGAGACATGGGTCCAATACGCTATAAGGTGGCGGAACTTATGGTCAAAATGCGAGCAACGCATTGAAGAAGATCCTGCAGTGGGAATGTTTGTGGGAACCCTTGATCCACAAGCAACCATCTCGCAATTTATGATGTTCTTCAAGCCGACCACCTTCCAGGCACTAATCGACAAGCTGGCGCAAATGGATCAAATGGGCCATAAACCTCCTCTTCCAAAGCCGGATTCCCAAAATGAGAAGGGAAAGGGAAATGCGATCGTTGTCGCTAATTGATCAGTCGAAAATACTGCATTTTTAACACGGCAATTTCCCTATCTTTTGCACTCATCTAGAAGTGTTCGGCATTCATATTACACATATTAGCAAATCAGACGTATAATATCAGATTGCATGTGTTAGACTCTAAAACCGACATTTCTAAGGAAATTGACTGCATTTCATGGCATCGCATCATCCCTATATTGCGCAACACTTGTTTTGAGATCTATGCAGGAAAATCCGAAAGAAACGCCAAAATTGTCATTTTGCTGATCAAACATTACGCCAACTCAAAGACCTGAGATCTGGTAGCAATTCAGAAGAAAATATACAAATCAACATATCAAAGAAAGGCCCACAACTCAAGCCCAACAAGCACCAGAGAGACCCAGCCATGAAGCCCCCAAAGCGCCGCGGAACCACGGCGGGAGCCGGCTTGCGCTGCGGTTCCGCGGCGGTTTTGCCACATCATCGCTCAATTTTCAGTGCAAAACTCCTATCTCAAGGCCTACACCTCATTTTGACACGTCAAATTCCAGAATTCTCCAGAGTCTTCTGCCAGATCAGCAAAGATCATTAAGCATGCTAATCTTGATTAGGCTCCTAACTAATCACATCTAGAAGCTTCTCCTCTAACTAATTTTTGGAGGGAAATTCAAATCTCCTCAACAAACTTTTGGAGGGAAACTTAGAATTCAAATCCTAGATCTAGGGTTTTGATGTCTATAAATAGGAGCCTAGATCTAAGGGTTGAGGATCTTGATTAGTTCTTTGGTTAATCAATAGTTCATCATTAGTTGTTAATCTTTTAGTTAGGTAATTCCCTCTTACATCATCTTCTTCCACAAGTCTAGTGACAAGGCTTGTGCTAAACCCTAACCCTAATTCCACTCCAAATTCAAGATCTTGAGTACCAATCTAGCAAGAAGCCCTTCAACCTTTTAGGAGCCGAGCCGATCTTCAATCGGGCAAGTGATCCAAGCCGATCCGCGACTCAAGGAGACGAGCGAAGCCAAATTGACGATCGAGTTCTTCCTCTTGTAGTTCTTGAGCGAATGTAATGAAATTGTTGATATAAATAAAAGGTGAAATTCTTTTATCTTGCTTTCTTTAAATTCTTGCATCATGATTCGATCTCAATTTATGATTGTAGTTCTTGTGATGACGTGTGAGTAAAACTCCGCTCGTTAAGGAGTCGAGACGATCAATAGAATGATAATGTAACAAATCTTAATACGATTCTTGAGTCCTACGAGCTTTGTAAACTCTAGCAAGTTCAAGAATTGATGACCTAGTTTCGTTGCGATGCTTTCTTGATTGTGATCGCTCGAAATTAGAGATCTACGATCGTTTCTTGAATTTACTAGATGCTAGAATGTGAATGATATCGACGAAAGAACAAGGGATAAGATGAAACCCTAGTTTCATAAGAAATCCCTAATTCTCGATCGATCATCATCGATCTAGTATCAATTCATCGAAGGATAAGAATATGAAATTCTAAGATTACATCACATCTATAGATCCGATCGATTCCTACGAGCCTCATTTCGATTCTTGATATTTAGTTTGGAAAAATCATCAAACTTTCAATTCTTGATTCTATCTTTTAATGCTTTCTTAGATCTAGATTTTTCTTTACAATCATCAAACTATTAATTCTTGATATTTCGATTCTTGATTTTTATGGTTTGGAAAAATCATAAAAATCAAATGGCGCCGTTGCCGGGGATCATTTGATAAATACAATCCGAAAACTTTACAATCAAATGGCGCCGTTGCCGGGGATAGTGCGCTAATTGTTCGTATTTTGAAATTTGAGTTGAAAATTTTATTCCATTATAATTTTTAGATCTAAACTCGCACAAACCCTAATACGTGTGTTGTGATTTGATTGCGAGGAAATCTGGAACTTGTGGAGCTGTGGAAATTTTTTTCTGCAAACTCCAGAAAGCTGTGTAAGTGAACAAGAGCTTGTGTACAAAATCTTGTGCAGTGATCCCACTACATCACCGCGATTACGTGGCATTAGCCTGCATACGCGGCGGATCCGCCGCAGTTCTAGCTCCTCTCTGCATCAATTTTTCTCTGTAAGTCTCTCACTTTCTTATCTCCCCCCTCATCTGCTCCAATTAACATTTTGTGCAGATTTCTTTTCAAATAATCGCTGCGCCGCAAAAGCAAAATAAAATTTGTGCATGTTTTGATTCTTGGTTGTTTGCATAATTAATACGGAAAATTAAGGGGCACGACCAAATCCAGATTAGGTGGGGAGTTCATTACCCTTCCTAAGCCCCAAAAATCACAAAACTTGCATCCGTATTGACCCTCATTAACTAAAAATTATCTAGAGATGACTCTAAGGACCGTCGCGCTCACTTAGGACAGAAGAAGGCCGTGGGTAATTCATTGCTTATCCGCATTTTCTTGTGGTGCCTAGGAAAGTGTGTCGAAGGCTAGTGGTTATTAATTAGGCTCACTACTTACGTAGTGGAGTACCTTCTCACTTACCTGACACTTACCTAGCCACAGGGAGATAAAGAGGCAGTGGTGGATTTATCCTGCGACTTGTCTTTTGGCAGTTAGGAGCGGTCTAGAGCCGGACCTAGGTGACCACTAGATTTTAGGGTTTTCTTGCTGCATTTGTTGTGTTGCATCATTTTTTCAAAAATCCATCCACTTTTCAAAAAAAACACCACATTCATTCATTTCCCCTAATTATAAATTCACGCTGCCACTTGTACTAACCCTTTTTAGTGCAAGATAGGCTGGACAACGGGATTCTAGTGCCTGTTTAAGTTCGCGTCCCCCGATCGACCCAAAAGTCGGTATTTCTATATTTACCCTTTCTTTACCCACCACCACACCCACATCGATGGATCCACCTCCATCGAACTTCTTTTGCACTACTCTGCCGCCGTCCGTTGGTGCGCAGAATCCACCTCGTATCTCTCTCCAAGAGAGATGTTATCCTACACGAGGCCCCCTTTCCACCTGTCTTTCCATACCACCAGCCAACGGGGACAACTTTCAAATAAAACCCCAATACATCAACCTTCTACCCAAATTCCATGGTCTCGAGTCTGAGGACGCATACGTGTTTATCACGAAATTTGAAAATGTATGCGCAATGATGGGTACCTCACAGTTGTCTATGGATGCTTTGCGTCTTCGTCTTCTCCCATTTACCTTGTGCGATTTATCCGAGAAGTGGCTATATAACATTACCGCACATTCCATTTCAAATTGGGATGAATTCGTCGAAGCATTCCTGAAGAAATTTTACCCACATCAAAAGACAGCTCGAGTCCGTAGCGAAATCTATCAATTCACCCAGCTTCCGAATGAAACATTTTCAAAATGTCTTGAACGTTTCAAGGATCTGTTAGTCCAATGTCCACATCACGGCATCCTAAGATGGGAATTGTGCCGAATCATTTATGAGGGCATTACTCCATACACAAGACAGACCCTTGAATCCATATGTCAAGACAACTTTATGACTAAAGATGATGGGGAAGCCTGGGAATTCCTAGAAAATTTCGCTGAAAAATCTTTACAGTGGGAGGGTATGAGTCAATTGTCTAGGGATGGCAATGATATTTCCATAGGAGTTAGAGCTGACATTGCAGCTATACACAAGAAACTCGAGACTATGGAAAACAAATTTTTAGCAGCCACCCTAAGTCAAATATCACTCTCCAAAACTGTATGTGGCTGCTGTTCTGATCCGTCTCACTTGACGGAAGAATGTCCGTTTCAAGGTCATGAGCATACCAATGCTGCATTTCAAAGACCTAGAAACGATCCATTTTCCTCCACATATGATCAGGGTTGGAGGAATCACCCTAATTTTGCTTGGAACCAATCACAATCTCAAAACACGGTTCCAAACCCGAATCAATTCCAAAGGGTCCCTCCACCACAACAGCAACCACCACAATTGAGTCAGCACCCCTTTCAAGCACAAAATTTTCAAAATCCGGTCAACATTTTTGCACCATCTAGTCCTTTGCAGTTGACCGGGACTGATGAATCCTATTCATTTGCACAATGCATGAATTTGGTCTTAACAAATATCATGCAAGTTTCGGCTGAAATGAAGTCTTCTATCGATAAAATTGAGAAAAACTCAGCGTCCCAAGCTGAGAGTATCAAATCGATGGAAGCAGAAATTTCACGATTAAGAGCCGAAATGAGAGCAAGAGAGAAAGGGAAACTTCCAGCTCAACCTTTACCCAATCCTGGCTATTCACATCATGTGGATGCAATCACGTTGAGATCTGGAAGAGTGCTTGACAATCACGTTGGGGAAGAGTTTGATGATACTGATAAATCAATCAATAAAACCCCGGCTGAGACCTTTCCACACACACTCACTTCTCCTTCTGATCCTTGTTCTTCTACCATACCACCTTCTCGCGAGCCTATTCTCCATTTCCCACTAGGCTCGACACCTCAGTATAGCCCTTCTAGTTCTCCACAGACGATCCCCACACCTCTTTTGGGATCTCGTCTACCCCCTCTTCCTTCTCCTATGATGGACCCGACGCTCATTGCGAAAGTGCCTTATCCTAATCGGTTAAGGGCTAACACACCGAGTCCATATATGGAGAAGATTATGAATATTTTTATGCAAGTTAACATCAACATCCGTCTCCTAGATGCCATCCAACAAGTTCCGTCCTATGCGAAAACTCTTACGAACTTGTGCACTAGGAAGAGGAAGACTCAAGTGCCCAAGAAGATATTCATGGCAAAAACAGTAGACACGGCTTTCCCCCAACAATTACCGAGGAAACGTAAGGATCCTGGATATCCTACGATTTCCATCTCTATTGGGGAAAAACACATTAACCGTGCTCTACTAGACCTTGGCACTAGTGTTAACTTGCTTCCATACTCAGTCTATGAGCAACTAGGTATCGGAGAGTTGAAGCCAACCCATTGCACTCTCCAGATGGCTGACCGATCAATCACCAAACCTAGGGGTGAACTGCAGGATGTGTTAATAAAAATCGGGGAATTTATATTCCCTGTGGACTTTATTGTAATTGATACACAGCCTGTAGCGAACCCACGGAATCAAATTCCGGTGATTTTAGGTCGCCCCTTTTTGGCCACTTCCAACGCTATCATCAACTGTCGTAATGGTTCTATGACCCTATCCTTTGGGAATAGGTCAATAGAACTGAACATTTACAAGTTGGGAAGTGTACCCTCCGAACCTACTGCTCAGGTCTGTTCTGTCAACTTAATGGATGTTGACAGCATCGAATTTGATGATCCTCTTTATACCGATCTTGACTCTTTTCATACGTTATTGTTTGACCCAACTATATATCATACACATACGGACTCTTCCACCGAGTTGTCCGGGTCAAAAATTAACATGGATTATGAACTGTTCTTAGAGTCTGAAGATCACCCCGCACTTTGTGATGACATTATTCATCGGGGTATTGATGGAACTTTTGAGGAAATCTTCGCTGATGAACTCGCATTTTTGAATGACACGGGTGTTGAGACGAATCTTGTCCCAATCACTGAAATTGAACCTCCATCCCTTCTTCTGAATTGTAAAAAGAATGCGAGTAATCCATCACATTCACAGCATCGTCTCTCCAATACGAGACGCACACACACTCTTTTTCACCACTTCTTCTTCCACCAACCAGAGCATTGCATTGACAAAATTTTTGAATGGTTGGTGTTAACATTCGGTCTTTGCAAAGCTTGGCATCGACCACTGATTTTTGACCCCCTCATGTGATTTTCAAAGATTAACATTGCATAACTCAAGTTTTGGGGGGGGGGGTATATTTTTCTGGCTCTTGAAAAGAATTTTTTTTTTTACAAAATGATGAGCCAAAAAAAAGTTTTGGGAAGTTCTTCACTTAAATATTTTGCCCCCACTAATAAATTCCTTCCAAGCTTACAGGTTTCTTGAGATTTAGCAGAAGGCAACAGTGAGGACACTGTTGAAAACAAGTTTGGGGGAGGTTTGTGCTTATTTCTGCATCATTTGCATATCATTTGCATAAGCACAAAACATTTTTAAAAAAAACCTATAAAAATTTAAAAATTTTCAAAAGATAAAAAATATTTTTGTACATAAATAAGATAATAAAAGTTTAGATAGTGAAAAATTACATCCATGAGATTAGAAAAATTTAAGAAAACTAAGAAAATTAGAAGTTTTCTTATACGAACTAGTAATAAGTAGTTATGAGCCGTTGTCCCAAGGGTTAGTAAGATGAAGGACGTCACTAATCTGAGGATAAAACTAAGTCTGAAAAATAGTTTCTATTCTGGAAGCCAAACATTTTGAACGTTGCTACCCTGCTATTCGCACTTACACACGTCTTGAAGCCTGGGATAGTAGAGGATATCTTGAAATGCTCTTGTCTTAAAGCCAAAAGTATGAAAAAAATGAAGAAAATATAAAGTGGTGAGAAAATTGGACACTAGTTTTGTTATCACCGAGGGCAATAAAAAATTATATAGCGAGGGTGCCTCTTCACCTAGTGCCCTAAGGTCAACTGGTTTGGGAGTCACTGCTATGCCTGAGGTGGTGCAAGACGAGGAAAATACACCAAATAAGCAAGCACATGAGTAATCGGTCTGTTAGTACTTCAAGAAGTATTAACGGTCGCATGAAAGTGTGTGAGCAAATTCATTTAAATATTCATTAATCAAAAAGTACTGAGGCTGATGGGCAAGAGTATGATAGCTTGAATTGAATTCTCCGGGTGTAGGGATGTCTTTACACACACGCATGGTTATATGATCGATGTTTGGTAGAAAGATAGGAATGAAGAATAAGACGATGTTTTATTGAGGGAGGACGTGATTTCTGACATCTTTTCATGACCATTAAGATAGGGCTCATGACAACCGAAAAGCTAGCTTACTTGGAAACCCTAATTTTCAAGGCTTTTCTTCTACAATTCTTTTCTTTAAATGTAATATTCATGATCTTTCTTTTATTATTGGATTTTGTGGGTGCAATCCGCTGAAAACCCTCAGGAGACAACACTCCTCCTACTAGGGACACCTAGAGGTTTAAAGGCTTGTTGCACGCGCTCAGTGCAATCGTGTTGCCTACGAAAGTGTGCTAGTTAGTTTTTCTCTTTCTTTATTTTCTCCTTCTCTTTTTTTAATAAAACAATTCGCTCGAGACGATCGAAAATAAGTTTGGGGGAATTTGATCAGTCGAAAATACTGCATTTTTAACACGGCAATTTCCCTATCTTTTGCACTCATCTAGAAGTGTTCCGCATTCATATTACACATATTAGAAAATCAGACGTATAATATCAGATTGCATGTGTTAGACTCTAAAACCGACATTTCTAAGGAAATTGACTGCATTTCATGGCATCGCATCATCCCTATATTGCGCAACACTTGTTTTGAGATCTATGCAGGAAAATCCGGAAGAAACGCCAAAATTGTCATTTTGCTGATCAAACATTACGCCAACTCAAAGACCTGAGATCTGGTAGCAATTCAGAAGGAAATATACAAATCAACATATCAAAGAAAGGCCCACAACTCAAGCCCAACAAGCACCAGAGAGACCCAGCCATGAAGCCCCCAAAGCGCTGCGGAACCGCGGCGGGAGCCGGCTTGCGCCGCGGTTCCGCGGCGGTTTTGCCACATCATCGCTCAATTTTCAGTGCAAAACTCCTATCTCAAGGCCTACACCTCATTTGACACGTCAAATTCCAGAATTCTCCAGAGTCTTCTGCCAGATCAGCAAAGATCATTAAGCATGCTAATCTTGATTGGCTCCTAACTAATCACATCTAGAAGCTTCTCCTCTAACTAAATTTTGGAGGGAAATTCAAATCTCCTCAACAAACTTTTGGAGGGAAACTTAGAATTCAAATCCTAGATCTAGGGTTTTGATGTCTATAAATAGGAGCCTAGATCTAAGGGTTGAGGATCTTGATTAGTTCTTTGGTTAATCAATAGTTCATCATTAGTTGTTAATCTTTTAGTTAGGTAATTCCCTCTTACATCATCTTCTTCCACAAGTCTAGTGACAAGGCTTGTGCGAAACCCTAACCCTAATTCCACTCCAAATTCAAGATCTTGAGTACCAATCTAGCAAGAAGCCCTTCAACCTTTTAGGAGCCGAGCCGATCTTCAATCGGGTAAGTTATCCAAGCCGATCCGCGACTCAAGGAGACGAGCGAAGCCAAATCGACGATCGAGTTCTTCCTCTTGTAGTTCTTGAGCGAATGTAATGAAATTGTTGATATAAATAAAAGGTGAAATTCTTTTATCTTGCTTTCTTTAAATTCTTGCATCATGATTCGATCTCAATTTATGATTGTAGTTCTTGTGATGATGTGTGAGTAAAACTCCGCTCGTTAAGGAGTCGAGACGATCAATAGAATGATAATGTAACAAATCTTAATACGATTCTTGAGTCCTACGAGCTTTGTAAACCCTAGCAAGTTCAAGAATCGATGACCTAGTTTCGTTGCGATGCTTTCTTGATTGTGATCGCTCGAAATTAGAGATCTACGATCGTTTCTTGAATTTACTAGATGCTAGAATGTGAATGATATCGACGAAAGAACAAGGGATAAGATGAAACCCTAGTTTCATAAGAAATCCTTAATTCTCGATCGATCATCATCGATCTAGTATCAATTCATCGAAGGATAAGAATACGAAATTGTAAGATTACATCACATCTATAGATCCGATCGATTCCTACGAGCCTCATTTCGATTCTTGATATTTGGTTTGGAAAAATCATCAAACTATCAATTCTTGTTTCTATCCTTTTCTTGTTATTAGATCTATATTTTCTAATTCTTGAACTTCAAATATAAATCATGAATTGTTTGTTTTCTTTTCATTAAAGTTTCAACTCATCTAAATCGAAGCACGAACGATTACACTTTCCCTGTGGACGATCCGCACTTACTAACGCGCTACAACCGACACCGTTATTGATTGCGGTCAAATATTTTTGGTTGTGATTTCTTTACAATTTTCTCAAATGACACATCAAAAAAATTATAAAAATCACTAATGCTCAACAGCAACCGAACAACTCGAAGCCGGTCGTTCATCAAAATAATATATGCCCGTATGTAGCCCTTGAGGAGAGGATGGGACGTCCTTACTCGTTTCCCCGAGATAAAACGAGAAGGTTATTCGAGCTGGTATTGCGCAACCGACTCATAAATCTGCCGGATCCAAAACGTCCGTCGCAACCAAGTGATGTCAATGAGCCCAACTACTTTCCTTACCATCGAGTACTGGGTCATCCGATCGAGGATTGCTACGTCTTCAAAAATTGGCTTGAAGACCAGTACCGACAGGGCAAGTTCGCATTGTCTGACAAATGGAAGGTGAATCCACCGCAGCCCCACACCTCTAAGGGAATGAATACGCCAGGGGCAACATGCTCTGTCGTTGAAGAAGCTCCTTGGGAGGTTGTATTATCAGCCAAGACAAAGAGGATGCTGAACGACCTTCAAACATGCCCAGCGATCAAGTGGAAGAACCCGTTGGAGCCGCAGATCATTGAAGGGATGTTGAAGCCTCGTCCAACTCAAAAGATCGATGGAAGTGGCCTAAGCATTCATAACCAGCCGTCGAAATCTTCATAGAAGAAGAAAAAGAAGTCAAAGAAGCCCGTGAAGCCTGGCGACAGGCGCACGGACTTGCAAAAACAAATTGACGCGCTGGAGGAATACAACCAGAAGGCACGGACTCCCATTACATTCCAAGAGTTCCTCAACCACGTCTTTCAAGAGGAAGATGAGGGAGATAGTTCATCGGATGAATCCGAGGAATACGTGGCGAGCTGTCATGTGATTTCCCATTCGCTCACAGACGATGAGGAGACTCCTTGTACTGAAAAGCTGGGAGCAGATCCTGAACCAAAAATTTCGGGGCCGTCGAATGAAGTAACTGACGCATTCCTTAATGAAGCTCTCTTAAAAAGTAAAGCTGATCAGGAGCGCGAGGCGGTCATATTCGAAAAGGCCAAATGCCAACGCCTTGACGAAAAAATTGAGATACTCCCGCTAGAGCAAAGCACACCCCATGCGGATAAAATCAAATTCAAGGTGAGGAAGAGGTTTGCTAAAGCCGTGTCAATAGGTATGAAACTACCATCCTCAGAGAGAAGCGTTACTGGTGAAGCGGAAATGCACCCCTCCTAATGCTTGTATCATCGAAAGATTTCGCACCCCACTGAAGAGTGCAAAGCTTTCGATAGATGGTGGCAAGGATATGTTGCTTACCGGCAGCATTTTAAGCGAGAAAAGCGCAAGACCCACCGAGAGCAAAACGGTACGACCAAATGGCTTAATAGAACCACCGGCAATTGTCGCATGGTCAACGCCGGAGGATCACAAGTACTCACATTCGGGAGCGATTCTGATGAGGAGTTAGAGCTTGGCCCCCTCTTTAAAGAGTCCACTTCGGGAAAAGAAGAAGAGCCGAAGATTTGTGAAAATATCCGGCTGCGTAATTGCACGTTGCCCGAAAAGAATCTCGGACCCCCAAAGAAAAAAGATAAAGGGAAAGAAAAGGTCTGTGAGGACATCGCCCTAGACGATCAAGTCATGGAAGAGCTAACTGCCAAAGACCCGCCGAAGAAAAATAAGGTGGATTACAACGTCTTAGCGCATCTGAGGAAACTACCCTCGCAGCTCAGCATTCTTGACGCCCTTTTACTATCAAAGGAGGCGAGCGATTCGTTAATTAAGGCACTACAGGACTCGGAGCAGTTCCAAGCTTTCCTGGCCGAAGAAAAGATGAAAGATGAATTGGAGGAAGTGCACACGGCAGATGTCACTTTTGGCGACGAAGACCTTCTCTTTGGGACGTGCGAACACAATCGCCCCCTCTATGTCTCAGGATACTGCCATGATATAAAGATAGGCAAAATCCTAATCGATAACGGATCGTCTGTTAATCTCCTCAATGTGCGGGTGTTAAAGGAAATCTGCATGAGCGTCCAACACCTCGCTCGAGACAAGATCACCATCTCCGGATTCGACTCTCAATCATCAAATACTCTTAGATCTGTGATACTGACGCTACGCTTCGGACTGCTCATCATGGACATTAAATTCCATGTCATAGATGCCAAGACATGCTACAACGCTCTGCTCGGCCGACCATGGTTACACGAGTACAACATCATCCCTTCTACACAGCATCAGTGTATGAAATATTTTAGGGATGGTCTAGAGTAACCGTGACGGGAGAACTGAATCCGTCTTCCGTAAACGAAGTTCGCAAATATGAAGATGCTAAATACTTCTTGCCGAATTTCGAAGACACGGAAAGGTGTCACAAGCCGGAGAACAAAACTAATGCTACCATCCCTGTCTTCGGCAGCAACACCGAGGAGGAAGAGGAGATAGTTTATTCGGGTCCGCCCTAATACAACAAGCCGGGACCATCTGCTCCTACATTGATCTTTGGTAGTGATTCGGAGGATGAAGTCCATACTGTATTCTCTGCTCGACCTTCAATACGAGCTTCCGCTGACGAAGAGCAAAGTCTGCAGGTCGCCATGGTGCCGCTTAAACATTATAAAGAACTAGATGAGCTTGATACCGACAGTGTAGAAGAGCTGCAGACGTTCTATATCCCTCCCAGACGAGGAGGCGAAAAGGGAATTCTATTCTACCGCTCTGAAGAAAACAAAGTGGAGAAAGAAATCTGGCACGGGGCGGATCCTACGTTGGACAGGCTTCAACCCATCTGTTTACCCAGATATTATACAGAAGGCTTGAAGAGGCTGTTGAAGCGCCAAGGGATACCTTTCAAACAGACCGTTAGAAAGGACAAATTCTATGATAGGGTTTGGAACGTCCCTGGAACTCAACACAAGCTGCCTAATGGGAGAATGGAGACAATCGGGCTCGGATACGTTCGCTCCATGAAACGAGAGCTGCTCCGCGACTGTTACATCGTGCACGACTTCAATGAAGAAGCGGGTGCTCAATGGGAGGACGCTAATCCTGAACCAGTAAAAGTTCCAGATGCAAAAGTGCTCAGTCCGTCGTTCGAAGAACAAATGGACAAACTTATAAGGGAAGCTGGTCAAAAAGTCCGAGATGATCACAACCGTGAAATGGCCATCTACGAGAAAGCCAAAACGCAACGCCTCCTCCAACGGGCCATGAAAGATGAAAATACCGCTCCTTGTCAACCTGTTATAAAGAAGGCTCGATGCAGAGGCAGAAACAAGTCGAAACGCGAAAAAGGCGCTCAACAGCAATGAAGCGGGGCTAAGAGGCCACTCAAGCGAAAATCGAATGGTTCCGATCTATCCCTTATGAGAAAAATGGTTCGAGCATACTCTTTTCCTCGAGACAAGATGATCAGTCGAAAATACTGCAATTTTAACACGGCAATTTCCCTATCATTTGCACTCATTTAGAAGTGTTCGGTATTCATATTTCACATATTAGAAAATCAGTCGTTAAATATCAGATTGCATGTGTTAGACTTTTAAACCGGCACTTTAAGGGAAATTGACTGTATTTTATGGCATCGCATCATCCCAATATTGCGCAACACTTGTCTTGAGAAATTGTGCAGGAAAATCCGGAAGAAAAGCTAAAATTGTCATTTTGCTGATCAAACATTACGCCAACTCAAAGACATGAGATCTGGTAGCAATTCAAAGGGAAAAATACAGTTAAAAATATCAGAGAAAGTCCCATGAGACAGCCCAAATAAGCACCAGAGAGCCCAAGCCCTAATCCTTCAAAAGCGCCGTGGAACCGCGGCGGGAGCCGGCTTGCGTCGCGGTTCCGCGGCGGTTATGCCACATCAGCACTCCAATTTTGGTGCATAACTCTTCTCTCAGTGGGTACACTTCATTTTGACACGTCAAATTCTAGAATTCTCCAGAGTCTTCTGCCAGATCAGCAAGGAGGATTAATTAAGCTAATCTTGATTAAAGCTCCTAACTAATCACATCTAGAAGCTTCTCCTCAACAAACTTTTGGAGGGAAATTCAAATCTCTTCTAACTAACTTTTGGAGGGAAATTCAAATTCTAATCCTAGATCTAGGGTTTGGGGAAGTCTATAAATAGAAGCCTAGACCTAGGGTTAATGGCTAATCCTTGGCTAATCTTTAGATCCTAAATCAATCAGTAATCAATCATTAATTCTTCATCTCTCCCTCTTCTTCCACAAGTTGAGTGACACAACTTGTGCGAAACCCTAACCCTAATTCCAATCCAAATTCAAGATCCCGAGTACCAAATCAAGTGAGAAGCCTTCAACCTTTTAGGAGCCGAGCCGATCTTCAACCGAGCAAGCGATTCAAGCCGATCCGCGACTCAAGGAGACGAGCGAAGCCAAATCTACGATCGAGTTCTTCCTCTTGTAGTTCTTGAGTGATTGTAACGAAATTGTTGATATAAATAAAAGGTGAAATTCTTTAATCTTGCTTTCTTTTAATTCTTGCATCATGATTCGATCTCAATTTGTGATTGTAGTTCTTGTTGTGATGTTTGAGTAAAACTCCGCTCGTAAAGGAGTCGAGAAGATCAATAGAATGATGATGTAACAAATCTTAAAACGATCCTTAAGTCCTACGAGTTTTGTAAACCCTAGCAAATTGAAGAATCGACAACCTAGTTTCGTTGCGATACTTTCTTGATTGTTATCGCTCGAAATTAGGGATCTATGATCGTTTCTTGAATTTACTAGAGGCTAGAATATGAATGATATCGATGAAAGAACAAGGGATAAGATGAAACCCTAGTTTCACAAGAAATCCCTAATTCTTGTCGATCATCATCGATCTAGTATCAATTCATCGAAGGATAAGAATACGTCATTGTAAGATTACATCACATCTATAGATCCGATCGATTCCTACGAGCCTCATTTCGATTCTTGATATTTGGTTTGGAAAAATCATTAAACTCTCAATTCTTGATTCTATCTTTTTTCTTGTTATTAGATCTAGATTTTCTAATTCTTGAACTTCAACTATAAATCATGAATTGTTTGTTTTCTTTTCATTAAAGTTTCAATTCATCTAATTCAAAAGACGAACGATTACACTTTCCCTGTGGACGATCCGCACTTACTAACGCGCTACATTCGACACCGTTATTGATTGCGGTCAAAATATTTTTGGTTGTGATTTTTCTATTCTATTTTCTAATAAACATACACATCACAAAAATCGTTTCAATCAAATGGCGCCGTTGCCGGGGATCATTTGATTTACTTACACAATCGGAAATCATTCAATCAAATGGCGCCGTTGTCGGGGATTGTGCGCTAATTGTTCGTATTTTGAAATTTGAGTTGAAAAGTTTATTCCATCCAAATTTTTAGATCAAAATTTGCGCAAACACTAATACGAGTTGTTGTGATTTGTGCGAGGAAATCTGGAATCATTGGAGCTGTGGAAATTTTTTTCAGAAAATACCAGAGAGCTTAGAAGTTCAAGAGGAACAGTACCAAAATTTTTGAAGCAGTGAACTGATCAAATTGCGGCGATTCCGCGGCATAAGTCTCCCATTGCGGCGGTTCCGCGGCAACCTTACGTCATCCCTGCACCGAAATTGCTCAGTAAACCTCCAACTTTCTTATCTCTCCCCTCATCTGCTCCAATTAACATTTTGTGCAGGTTTCTTTTCAAAACTCGCAGTGCCGAGCAAAAAGCAAAATTAAATTTTGCTTGTTTTGATTTTGTGGTTGTTTGCATAATTAATACGGACATTAAGGGGCACGACCAAATCCAGATTAGGTGGGGAGTTCATTACCCTTCCTAAGCCCCAAAAATCACAAACTTGCATCCGCATTAGCCTCATTAACTAAAAAATATCTAGAGATGACTCTAAGGACCGTCGCGCTCACTTAGGACAAGAGAAGGTCGTGAGTAATTCATTACTTATCCGCGTTTTCTTGTGGTGTCTAAGGCAAGTGTGTCGAAGGCTAGTGGTTATTAATTAGGCCCACTACTTACGTAGTGGAGTACCTTCCCACTTACCTGGCCACAAGGGGACAAAGAGGCAGTAGAGGATTGATCCTGCGACTTGTCTTTTGGCAGTTAGGAGCGGTCTAGAGATTTGACCTAGGTGACCCCTAGAATTAAGGTTTTGTGTGTTGCATTTGTTGTGTTGCATCATTTTTTCAAAAGTCCGTGTCATTTTTCAAAACAAACACCGCATTCATCATTTCCTCTAATTATAAGTCACGCTGCCACTTGTACTAACCCTTTTTAGTGCAAGATAGGCTGGACAACAGGATTCTAGTGCATGTTTAGTCCGCGTCCTTTCGATCGACCCAAAAGTCGGTATTTCTACACTTACCCCTTTTTTACCCACCATCATACCCACATCGATGGATCCGTCTCCATCGAACTTCTTTTCCACTACCCTGCCGCCGTCCGTTGGTTCGCAAAATCCACCTCGCATCTCTCTCCAAGAGAGGTGCTATCCTATTCGAGGTCCCCTTTCCACCTGTCTTTCCATTCCACCAGCCAACGGGGAAAATTTTCAAATAAAACCCCAATACATCAACCTTCTACCAAAATTTCACGGTCTCGAGTCTGAAGACGCATACGTGTTTAACACGAAATTTGAACATGTATGCGCAATGATGGGTACTTCACAGCTGTCTGTGGATGCTATGCGTCTTCGTCTTCTCCCATTCACTTTGTGCGATTTAGCCGAGAAGTGGCTATATAACACTACCGCACATTCCATTTCAAATTGGGACGAATTCGTCAAAGTATTCCTTAAGAAATTTTACCCACATCACAAAACAGCTTGAGTCCGTAGCGAAATCTATCAATTCACCCAGCTTCCAAATGAAACATTTTCAAAATGTCTTGAACGTTTCAAGGATCTGTTAGTCCAATGTCCACATCACGGCATCCCGAGATGGGAACTGTGCCGAATCATTTATGAGGGTATTAATCCTAACACAGACCCTTGAATCCATGTGTCAAGGCAACTTTATAACCAAAGATGATGGGGAAGCATGGAACTTTCTAGAAGATTTCGCTGAAAAATCTTTACAATGGGAGGGTGTGAGTCAATCGTCTAGGGATGGCAATGATGTTTCCATAGGAATTAGAGCTGACATTGCAGCTTTACACAAGAAATTCGATGCTATGGAAAACAAATTTTTAGCTGCCGCCCTAAATCAAATGTCACTCTCCAAAACTGTATGTGGATGCTATTCTGATCCTTCTCATTTGACGGAAGAATGTCCACTTAATTCTCCGTTTCAAGGTCACGAGCATACCAATGCCGCATTTCAAAGACCTAGAAACGACCCATTTTCTTCCACATATAATCAAGGTTGAAGGAATCACCCGAACTTTGCTTGGAACCAATCCCAATCTCAAAACACGGTTCCAAACACGAATCATTTCCAAAGGGTCCCTCCACCACAACAGCAACCACCACACTTGAGTCAGCACCTCTTTCAAGCACAAAATTTCCAAAATCCGGTCAACACACCTTCACCGACTAATCCTTTGCAGTTGACCGGTGCTGATGAATCCTCTTCATTCATGAATTTGCTTTGGACAATAAAAACTTCCGTCGATGATATAAAGAAAAACTCTGCGTCCCAAAGCGAGACTATAAAATCGATGGAAGAAGAAATTGCACGTTTAAAAGCTGAAATGAGTGCAAGAGAGAAAGGGAAACTTCCAGCTCAACCTTCACCCAATCCTGGCTATTCATATCTTGTGAATGCAACCACGTTGAGATCTGGAAGAGTGCTTGACAATCACGTTGGGGAAGAGTTTGATGATACTGATAAATCAATCAATAACACCCCAGCTGAGACCTTTCCTCACACACACACTTCTACTTCTGATCCTTGTTCTTCTACCCCACCACCTTCTTGCGAGCCTATTCTTCATTTCCCACAAGGCTCGCCACCTCAGCCCATCTCTTCTAGTTCTCCACAGACGATCCCCACTCCTCTTTTGGGATCATGTCTACCCCCACTTCCTTCTCCTATGATGGACCCAACGCTTATTGCTAAAGCACCTTATCTTAATCGGTTAAGGGCTAACACATCGAGTCCACATATGGAGAAGATTAGGGACATTTTTAAGCAAGTTAACATCAAAATCCCTCTCCTAGATGCCATCCAACAAGTTCCGTCCTATGCAAAAACTCTCAAGAACTTGTGCACTAGGAAAAGGAAGACTCAAGTGCCCAAGAAGATTTTCATGGCAAAGACAGTAGACACAGCCTTTCCCCAACAATTACCGAGGAAACGTAAGGATCCTGGATGTCCTACTATTTTCATTTCTATCGGGGAAAAACACATTAACCGTGCTCTACTAGACCTTGGCGCTAGTGTTAACTTGCTTCCTTTCTCTGTTTACAAGCAGTTAGGGATCAGAGAGTTAAAGCCAACCCATTGCACTCTCCAGATGGCTGACCGATCTATTACCAAACCTATGGGTGAACTGGAGGATGTGTTAATAAAAATCGGGGAATTTATATTCCCTGTGGACTTTATTGTAATTGATACACAGCCTGTAGCGAACCCACGGAATCAAATTCCGGTGATTTTAGGTCGCCCCTTTTTGGCCACTTCCAATGCAATAATCAACTGTCGTAACGGTTCTATGACCCTATCCTTCGGGAATAGGTCAATAGAGCTGAACATTTACAAGTTGGGAAGTGTACCCTCCGAACCTACTGCTCAGGTCTATTCTGTCGACTTAATGGATGTCGACAGTAACGAATTTGATGATCCTCCTGATACCGATCTTGACTCTTTTCATATGTTGTTGTTTGACCCTACTATGTATCATACACATACGGACTCTTCCACCGAGATGTCCGGGTCAACAACTAACACCGATTATGAACTGTTTTTGGAGTCTGAAGATCACCCCGCACTTTGTGATGACATTATTCATCGGGGTATTGATGGAACTTTTGAGGAGATCTTCGCTGATGAACTCGCATTTTTGAAAGACACGGGTGTTGAAATGAATCATGTCCCACTCACTGAAATTGAACCTCCACCCCTTCTTCTGAACTGTAAAAAGAATGCGAGTAATCCATCACATTCACTGCATCATCTCTCCAAATTGAGACGCACCCACATTCTATTCCACCACTTACCCTTTCCCTACTTCTTCTTCCACCAACCAGAGCACTGCATTGACAAAAATTTTGAATGGTTGGTATTGACATTCGGTCTTTGCAAAACTTGGCATCGACCACTAATTTTTGACCCCCTCATATGATTTTCAAAACTTAACATTGCATAACTCAAGTTTGGGGGGGGGGCATTAATCGGGCTCTTGAAAAGAAATTTTTACAAAATGATGAGCCAAAAATAAGTTTAGGGGAGGTTCTTCACTTAAATATTTTACCCCCACTAATAAATTCCTCCCAAGCTTACAGGTTTTTGTAGATATAGCGGATGGCAACAGTGAGGACACTGTTGAAAACAAGTTTGGGGGAGGTTTGTGCTTATTTTTGCATCATTTGCATATCATTTGCATAAGCACAAAACATTTTTTTTTTAAAACCTATAAAAATTTTTAAAAAATTTCAAAAAATAAAAATATTTTGTACATAAATAAGATAATAAAAGTTTAGATAGTAAAAAATTACATCCATGAGATTAGAAAAAATTTAAGAAAACTAAGAAAATTAGAAGTTTTCTTATACGAACTGGTAATAAGTAGTTATGAGCCGTTGTCCCAAGGGTTAGTAAGATGAAGGACGTCACTAATCTGAGGATAAAAATAAGTCTGAAAAATAGTTTCTATTCTGGAAGCCAAACATTTTGAACGTTGATACCCTGCTATTCGCACTTACACACGTCTTGAAGCCTGGGATAGTAGAGGATACCTTGAAATGCTCTTGTCTTAAAGCCGATGTATGAAGGAAATAAAAGAAAAGTGAACAAAAAATATATAAAGTGGTGAGAAAAATGGACACTGGTTTTGTTATCGCCAAGGGCAATAAAAAAATATATAGCGAGGGTGCCTCTTCACCTAGTGCCCTAAGGCCAACTGGTCTGGGAGTCACTGCTATGCCTGAGGTGGTGCAAGACGTGAAAAATACACCAAATAAGCAAGCACATGAGTAATCGGTCGGTTTGTACCTCAAGAAGTATTAACGGTCGCATGAAAGTGTGTGAGCAAATTCATATAAATATTCATTAATTAAAAAGTACTGAGACTGATGGGCAAGAGTATGATAGCTTGAATTGAATTCTCCGGGTGTAGGGATGTCCTTTACACACACGCAGGGTGATATGATCAATGTTTGGAAGAAAGATGGGAATGAAGAATAAGACGATGTTTTATTGAGGGAGGACGTGATTTCTGATATCTTTACATGACCATTAAGATAGGGCTCATGACAACCGAAAAGCTAGCTTAGTTGGAAACCCTAAATTTTCAAAGTCTTTCTTTTACAATTCTTTTCTTTAAATGTAATATTCATGATCTTTCTTTTATTATTGGATTTTGTGGGTGCAATCCACTGAAAACCCTCAGGAGACAACACTCCTCCTACTAGGGACACCTAGAGGTTTAAAGGCTTGTTGCACGTGCTCAGTGCAATCGTGTTGCCTACGAAAGTGTGCTAGTTAGTTTTTCTCTTTCTTTATTTTCTCCTTCTCTTTTTAATAAAAGTTCGCTCGAGACGATCGAAAATAAGTTTGGGGGAATTCGATCAGTCGAAAATACTGCAATTTTAACACGGCAATTTCCCTATCATTTGCACTCATTTAGAAGTGTTCGGTATTCATATTTCACATATTAGCAAATCAGTCGTTAAATATCAGATTGCATGTGTTAGACTTTTAAACCGGCACTTTAAGGGAAATTGACTGTATTTTATGGCATCGCATCATCCCAATATTGCGCAACACTTGTCTTGAGAAATTGTGCAGGAAAATCCGGAAGAAAAGCTAAAATTGTCATTTTGCTGATCAAACATTACGCCAACTCAAAGACATGAGATCTGGTAGCAATTCAAAAGGAAAAATACAGTTAAAAATATCAGAGAAAGTCCCATGAGACAGCCCAAATAAGCACCAGAGAGCCCAAGCCCTAATCCTTCAAAAGCACCGCGGAACCGCGGCAGGAGCCGGCTTGCGTCGCGGTTCCGCGGCGGTTATGCCACATCAGCACTCCAATTTTGGTGCATAACTCTTCTCTCAGTGGGTACACCTCATTTTGACACGTCAAATTCTAGAATTCTCCAAAGTCTTCTGCCAGATCAGCAAGGAGGATTAATTAAGCTAATCTTGATTAAAGCTCCTAACTAATCACATCTAGAAGCTTCTCCTCAACAAACTTTTGGAGGGAAATTCAAATCTCTTCTAACTAACTTTTGGAGGGAAATTCAAATTCTAATCCTAGATCTAGGGTTTGGGGAAGTCTATAAATAGAAGCCTAGACATAGGGTTAATGGCTAATCCTTGGCTAATCTTTAGATCCTAAATCAATCAGTAATCAATCATTAATTCTTCATCTCTCCCTCTTCTTCCACAAGTTGAGTGACACGACTTGTGCGAAATCCTAACCCTAATTCCAATCCAAATTCAAGATCCCGAGTACCAAATCAAGTGAGAAGCCTTCAACCTTTTAGGAGCCGAGCCGATCTTCAACCGAGCAAGCGATCCAAGCCGATCCGCGACTCAAGGAGATGAGCGAAGCCAAATCGACGATCGAGTTCTTCCTCTTGTAGTTCTTGAGCGATTGTAAAGAAATTGTTGATATAAATAAAAGGTGAAATTCTTTAATCTTGCTTTCTTTTAATTCTTGCATCATGATTCGATCTCAATTTGTGATTGTAGTTCTTGTTGTGATGTTTGAGTAAAACTCCGCTAGTAAAGGAGTCGAGAAGATCAATAGAATGATGATGTAACAAATCTTAAAACGATTCTTAAGTCCTACGAGTTTTGTAAACCCTAGCAAATTGAAGAATCGACAACCTAGTTTCGTTGCGATACTTTCTTGATTGTTATCGCTCGAAATTAGGGATCTACAATCGTTTCTTGAATTTACTAGAGGCTAGAATATGAATGATATAGATGAAAGAACAAGGGATAAGATGAAACCCTAGTTTCACAAGAAATCCCTAATTCTTGTCGATCATCATCGATCTAGTATCAATTCATCGAAGGATAAGAATACGTCATTTTAAGATTACATCACATCTATAGATCCGATCGATTCCTACGAGCCTCATTTCGATTCTTGATATTTGATTTGGAAAAATCATTAAACTCTCAATTCTTGATTCTATCTTTTTTCTTGTTATTAGATCTAGATTTTCTAATTCTTGAACTTCAACTATAAATCATGAATTGTTTGTTTTCTTTTCATTAAAGTTTCAATTCATCTAATTCAAAAGACGAACGATTACACTTTCCCTGTGGACGATCCGCACTTACTAACGCGCTACATTCGACACCGTTATTGATTGCGGTCAAAATATTTTTGGTTGTGATTTTTCTATTCTATTTTCTAATAAACATACACATCACAAAAATCGTTTCAATCAAATGGCGCCGTTGCCGGGGATCATTTGATTTACTTACACAATCGGAAATCATTCAATCACAAGACCAAGAAAATACTTGACCTCGCTCTAAAACATCAAATGCTTACACTGCCGGAGTCTAAACACCCTGAACAAGCAAGCGAGGTGTCACACCTAGACTATTGCTTTTATCACCGAGTGGTAGGGCATCCTCTCGAAGACTGCTTCACCTTCAAGAATTGGGTCGAAAATCAGTATCAGCTTGGCAAGTTCGCTCTGTCTGACAACTGGAGGGTAACGCAGCCACAGAAGCACGAACCCAAAGCCACGAGAACAGAACTAACTCCACTTTGGGATTGGAAGCGGATTCGCACTTGTCACGTGATAACAATATTAAAAGAAGAGCCCGAGAACATGGACAACCTTCCCTGGTGCTTCGAAAACAGCAATGATGAGGTGATCTCAGAATTTCCACCAGCTCCGAAAGAACTGGAGGATGGAATACATACCACTGCAGATAACCTCAAAAAAATTGAGTTGGGGATGGCAAATGATCCGCGACCGACATTTGTCAGCGAGATGCTATCTGAAGAAAGGGTGGCTGCGTTAAAAGACGTCCTTGTACAGCATAGAGATTGCTTCGCATGGAACTATTCCAAAATGCCGGGACTAGATCCAGAAATTGCTGTGCACAAATTGGCGATATCCCCAGACGTTAAGCCAGTCAAACAGGCGCCGAGGAGAATGCGGCTCGATCTTGAGATGAGCATCAACGCCGAAGTTAAGAAGTTAATCGACTCTAGTTTTATCCAGGAGGTTCAATATCCTGAATGGATCGCTAACATCATCCCGGTGATGAAGAAAAATGGGACGGTGCGCATATGCGTAGACTTTCGGGATCTCAATAAAGCCTGCCCGAAGGATGATTTCCCGGTGCCAGTCACTGAACTGATAATAGACAATACGTCCACTCATGAGGTTTTCTCCTTCATGGACGGCTCATCAGGGTATAATCAGATAAAGATGCATCCTGAAGACCAGAAGCATACCGCTTTTCGCACCCCTTTGGGAATATTCTGTTACAAGGTGACGCCTTTCGGTCTAAAGAACGCCGGTGCCACCTATCAGAGGGCCATGACGAAGATCTTCGATGACCTTATACATAAAATCGTCGAGTGCTATATTGACGACCTCGTGGTTAAGAGCAAATCATACGAGGAACATCTCGAGCATCTAAAGACTGTATTTCGACGCCTTCGACAATACAACTTGAAGATGAACCCTCTCAAGTGTGCATTCGGAGTTTCTTCGGGCAAATTCCTGGGATTCGTCGTCCGATACCGAGGTATCGAAATAGATCCGTCAAAGATCAAAGCAATCATGGAAATGCCTTCGCCGAGAAATCTCAAACAGCTGCGGTCTCTCCAAGGGAAGCTTGCATATATACGACGATTTATAGCCAACCTTTCAGGCAAATGCCGTCCTTACAGCCACCTGATGAGGAAGGGAACCCCGTTCGTCTGGGATCAAAAATGCCAAGGTGCGGTAGAAGAAATCAAGCAGTACTTGCAAAATCCACCAGTGTTGGCTGCTCCGGTCAAAGGAAAGCCCCTCATTCTCTATACAACCGCTCTCGAAGGTTCTTTAGGCGCATTATGGGCACAAGAGAACGACCAGGGGAAAGAAAGAGCACTCTACTATTTAAGTCGAGTCCTACTGGGGCAGAAAGCAATTACTCCCCTATTGAAAAACACTGCTTAGCGTTGGTCTTCGCGATAACGAAACTCTGGCACTATGCATTGGCGCATGAAGTCCGTCTCATTTCGAAGGTGGACCCTCTCAAATATTTGATGTCGAAGGCCATATTGACAGGGAGACTCGCTAAATGGTCCCTGCTTTTGATGGAGTTTTCAATAACTTATCAACCTCTTAAAGCAGTGAAAGGATAGGCCATCGCCGATTTCCTCGCTGAGCACCCAATACCGGCTGACTCCCCTTTGAATTGCGATCTGCCAGACGAACATGCGTTTGATGCGATCGACGGCAGTGATACCCGATGATAACTCTATTTTGATGGAGCGTCTTCCATGAAGAAGCGCAAACAAAGTACCCATATAATCAAATCAGGGGTTGGCCTTATCTTTGTGACTCCACAAGGAAGGATAATGCGCTTTGCTTTCTCCTTAACAGAACCGAGGACGAACAATGAAGCTGAATATAAAGCCTTGATAGCAGGCTTCGAGATCGCCATCGACATGGGAATTGAAAACCTCCTCATATATGGAGACTCCCAACTAGTCGTCAGTCAAATAAACGGCGATTACCAAACGTGCAAACCAGAGTTGGTAAAGTACGGCGAAAAGGTGCAACAATTGTTAACCAAAATCCCTTCCTACACTCTGGAAAACATACTGCGTGCGGAAAACAGCAAAGCAGACGCCTTATCCAAGCTCGCTAAAGAACTGGCTGACGAGAATCTCGATGACGTCAGAATTATGGTGCAAAGCCGTCGGGTGCTTGCCCCAGCAAAGATATCTCTGGAATCATCTGAAGAAAAGGGAGTGTCTGAACAGATGACCTTGCAAATAAAAGAACGAGAAAAGGCTGAGGATTGGAGGGAAGTCTTCACAGACTACTTTAAGTCCCATCGAATGCTTGAAGATGCGTCCTCGAGACATCAGCTTATGACACGAGCTCTGTCTTTCGCCTTCGTCAGTGATGCTCTGTACAAGAGGACATTTGATTCTCTATGGTTGAGATGTCTGGGAATCGAAGAGGCGAAGAGAGTCATTCATTGTTAGTTGTATGTATGCCCTAGAGGCCAGTATTGTACAGATCATGTATATTATATTGGATGCTTGGACATATATAGAGATGAATTTCTTACTCGATATGATAGTATGCTATCTGGTTGCTCTTTATCTTAACATGTACACTTGTCTCTTTAAACTGTCTTATAGTTACATGTTGGTAAAGCCCTTAGGATGTGTACTTGACTACCTGGACTATGATGCAGATCATACTAGTGGGGACATGGTAGTCCATAGGTACATCCTTCAAGGTCCCTAGTCGTGGGTGTATCGAGACGGGGCATCGATATACCAGAGTAGACTAGCATATACGCTTCTCGACCCATGAGATGGGCGATGGATGATCCCATATCCGTTGGTGTTTGACATCAGAGATGGTATACGGGTGCTCAGTGGAGACTGGGTACACTGGACGGACTCGCCGAGAACTCCCAGATGGTATTATACTTCACGTCAGATGGCAGTTCTCAGGTGACACTTGTACAGGTTAGTCTGTAGACCCGAGATCGTCATAGAGTCTTGTGTGATTCCCACTGTGCTTTGATCTCCACCTTACCACGTCCATGAGGGCGTGCAAAACGGTGGTCTTTGGGTACAGTCCCGAGTCATATGGAGGCAATGAGCGATAGGAGGGGTTTCGTCTCTCCCGGTATTGGGGGTTGATGTTGCGCTGTACTCGATTGGCCGTAACAGGGAAGTCCCTGGCCAGGGCTGATCAGAGATTTGCTGGTAAGTGTTACTAGTAGTTTCTCGACCCGTTATGAGCCTCATATCGGCACGACTTATCGGTTATTGGGGTCTGACGTTTACCACCCCTAGACTTGATATGCGACATATCAGACGAACAGACCGGACTGTACGGTAAGTGTTACTGGTTGGATTCACAGGAGTGTGAGCGGGCTAGCTCGTCGATCTTCTGATCGCTCAATACCCGGATGACCGTTACGTTTAGCAGACCGCTTGCGGCTTGTGGGTGCTTGATATGATCATCATCTGCTACCGGCGTATTGACGAGTCTTTAGAGTCCTACACAGAGGTTTCCTGGCTCAAGCGAAACGAAATAGAAGCGCATATGAGATATGTGCAGGACCGAGAATAATCCGTGTATGTGATACCGTATTCAATTCTCGCTATGAATGTATCGATTGGTTATATGCGATATAACCTAGATATCGAATCAAGGATTGATTCGATAAACCGATACATAGGATATTAGTCGGTTATATGCGATATGACCGGATCGTTAAATCAAGTGTTGATTTAATGATTTAATGTATAATTATATATTTGATATATTACTTTGCATTAACTAGTATTGGTTCACTTTAAATGGATTTTCTCACTTGATGTGCAAGTTGTATATGTGATATACTTTTGTGCACATGTTTGTATCATGTTTGATGATACTTGCTCACTTGGTTAAGTGTAAAGAATTAAACCTTGGTTAAGTAAATGGTTAGGGTTTTTATTTATTCATTTATTTATCTTTTTCATTTGGATTAAAAAGAAATTGCAAAAGAAAACAATATGGTTGCTTTCTTTCTTGAAGCTTGTTGAAGCTTCATGAAGCTTTGACCAAAGTGACCATTTTGTCTTCATGCTTAACCCTAACCATTCATCTAACCTTAGTCAATTCTCTACACCTAACCATGGTTCTTATTATGATAAGTATTCATTTCTTTTGCATTTTAAAAACACTTATCATAATCATCTTCATCTTCTTCTTCTTGAGTTCAAGAAAAAGCTTGCCTTCATCAATGGCAACTTGAGCAAAAGTGTGAGAAATCCAATTCCAAAGAGAACCCACCTCCTATTTCTTCACCCTCTACCTCTTGCCAAGTAGTATAGGGTGTTTTCTTCACAAGTTTCACAACTTGGTGAAGTTGGAGCTTGATCTTGTGTAACCTCGACGTAGATCATCTTCGGCATCGTAGCCGACGACTAGTTCGTTCATTTCTCCGATGAAGCCGATGCTAGGGTCCGAGATCCGACTTGGACAGCGGGAGGAAGTCTACGTGGAGCTAAGGAAGTGGAGAACCGGATCTACAAAGGTTGTAGCTTCTCACTTTTAGTTAAGTCGTTAACTAGTTTATTGTTTCGCCTAAAATTCTAGTTAACGATCCGTATTAAGGGTTTCTCGGCACCGGAAAAAGTTGAAATTGGCATGGTTGATGCCTTGTGAGACTTCATTAGAGTGCCTAGGAACCCTACAGTGGTATCAGAGCCTAGCTAGAGCCTTAGGCGATGCTTAGACGATGTTTGAAACCCGATCGAACCCGAAACCCTAAACACAAATTGCTCTCTGGACTTTTTTCAAAAACTGAGTTTTTTCCAGATTAAAAATGCTTAAAAAATTCAGCAGGGAATTCTAAGAATTACGGTGCAAAAATTATCTCATGATGCCTCTATAGCGCGGCGGAACCGCGGCGGAACCGCGGCTTCTGCGGCGGTTCCGCGGCCACTTGATGGGATATGCCTCCAAAATTTGCACAGTAATTCATGTTTTCAGGTGCTGAGTTTTATGGGAATTTTTAATATTTATTCAAGAGTTGAATTTTCTGGGGTGTTTTGGGAGTTCACTGATTCGATCGGATTATCAGACTTTGTTTATGTGGCTTTCCGGATATTTTGGAATATGTTAAAAAGTTCGACCGGATGTAAATACCCAATCTTTCCCCTACCGAAAAATATCCTAGTGTTGGATTTTTCTGTGGTTTAAGGATGTTCTGAGTAGTGCAAGTAACGCGATGGTCCCTCTAGAAGACAACAAACCTTAACTCTATTATGTGACCGTCTTGAACTGCCCTTTGAACCTTCGGGTTTGGGGCAGTACGGCGTGCCACATATGAGGCGTTGGCTTGACCCTTCTACGGCTGGACCGTTGGTACTGAGGCATGAAGTGAATGTCTTTGAACTAATTTCATGTGTTGAATGGTTTCGGGAAAACTTGGGTGTTCGAATGTTCGATCGGAAAGTTTAATATTTTCTATTTATCCGGAATGGGATACAATAATTGGAATTCACAAACAGTTATGAGATAACTGAACGAATGTTATAAATCTAGCGGTTTAGTCTCACTTGATATTGAAAAGAGTTTTCGATAATGGGACTAAAATGCGGGGTTTATAATTGTTAGGCATGTGATGTCTAAGGAATTCATTGGTCTAGGCATGCGATGTCTAAAGAGTTTGCGGATTCCAACTGTTGTAGTTTTACACTTTCTTTTCTGTGACCGTAAGTGTAATATGTGATATCGCCGGTTTCGTTGCTATATGTCAACGACAATTGGGATGCGCATATTTACTTACGTTGATGACATGTGATGTTATGTGTTGCTGGATATGTTATATTGGATTGTCGTGTTTGAATAGCCGGGTTTTTTATGTGAGATGAGTGTTTTTCATTTTCATTCATGTAAAAACTTGTATGTAATATTCTTTTATTTGGGGCACTTCCAGGTTGCGGAAGCTGTCACCTTTTGTATATTATTTACTTTTCCGCATTAGGATAGACCCAAGGAGGGGAGCACAAGTAACCGGGTTCTAGGGTCCAGAGGGAGACCATCTCGAGGAGTCGAGTCCGGGTCTCTTAACCCTAGAATTGGTAGGGTTGCTTGCCGCTCTCGTAGGGGTCTAGGGGTGTGGGATTGGCTATTCATCATGACCGTGGAATCCGTGTTTTATACTGGCTTGTCTTAAAAACACGGACGTCCTAGTATATCCAATATTTCATATGATATTTTCTGCTGCGATATCTGTGATGTGATCATGTGATGTTCTGTGATAGATACAGTATATAGTATATATGATATATTATATAGACGTTACTTATGTTTTTCACCCGCACTAGTCCTGCCCTGCTCTGTCGTTAGTTACCTAACCTAACGGTGCACGAGGGGACATCCAGGCGAATGCGGATGGCATAAGTGTACGTCGTATTTATCTGTGATGTTTAGGTGACTTAAATGATGGGACTTCATTAATGTGATTAATGAAAGAAAAGAAACCTAAGATGTTGTAGAATCAAATTTTAAATAAAACAGGTAGCTACAGTTCTTGCTTTGCATAGCGGTATATATGATATACCCTGCACCTTATTCGATGAGGAAAGGACCGAGATCCCTTCACCGGGAGTGACTCCTTTAGCAATAACTGGCAGATGCTACACACTCGGTTTGAATTTTGATTGCTTCTATAGTTTCTGCTTTGCACAGTGATATATATGATATATCCCGCACCTCATTCGACGAGGAAAGGGCCGACGATCCCTTCACCGGGAGTGACCCCTTTAGCAAAACTAGAAAAGCCTCAAAATCACTCCATTTCAAAACTTCATTTGATTCTACAACGATATCAAGTTCTTTACGCTCATGGTTTTTCTGAAAAACCTGCGTAGCCCTCCGTCATTTCAGATAGATATTATTTAGTATTCGTACTATGTTTGTTGACTTAGTCAAGGCATAGTGTACGGTAGCTAAATAATGTTTATCTGTTACAACATGAGATGTGATTGGACTAGGGCATTCGCACGGCCTTGTTGACTCAGTCAAGGGTCGTACGGGTGGGTTTAATTCAATCGAGAAATTCACGGGTTGAACTTGACTAGCGATTTATGGTTTGTTGACTTAGTCAAGGTCATAGATCGCTAAGGGCAAAAGCATTATTGGGAATTTCAAGTGTTGAAATTTGCAATGAGATTGCATACCTTCTATGAGATAGTTGGATCCCGATACCCACTGCGAGTAAGAGTTGCTCCTGGGAGAGTTTTGCACATTGCAATTAGCCGATCAAGTAGGTGTCTAGAAAGGTGTCAACGAGGTTACGCCTCTGGGAAAACGAGGTTTACATTAATTAGGTTCGTGCGAAAGCACGGGGGACCTCCCTCAAAGTACCGACACTGGCCTGGCTGAAAGATTGGCGAACTTGTAGTGTTTAATTAATCCCGGCTAGTCTTTCCTTTTAGGGTTTGAAGGAAGATTTGATAAAAACCAGTGGGAGCCATCCTGATTAGATAAGATAATAACCAATCTGATCTTGCACGAGCATACGCTAAAGTGTTTTCTTCTCTCTCTCTCCAGGTAGCGACCATGTCATGCCCTAATAAAGATAATAATATGGATGTATTGACCGAACCCGCATGTTATACTGTGCTGGGGAACGTTGGTTCCGTTCTTTCCTATAAGAGTTATAGGACTGAACAGGATATAGGGGAATACCAGGATTCCCATGCCACCCGAATGAAGAAAGTACATGTTGATGCATTTTCTTCGGGTGTGTTCGTTACAGAGAACTATTTCTCCATTTGCTCTACGTCCTGGGTATTAGATACCGCGTCAGGATCCCATATATGTAATCAGTTACATGGGCTTAGGAAAGGTAGAGAACTTGGAGAAGGTGATAAAGACATTAGAGTTGAAAATGGTGCAATTGTTGCAGCTAAGACTGTCGGGGAATATCACCTTGTATTACCAACTGGTAATACATTGGTTCTGAACGAATGCTATTACATGCCGAACCTGATATGCAACATTATATCGGTTTCTTTATTGAGTAAAGAGAGATATAATTTTTTATTACAGGACAATGTTATGAACATTTTCCGTAACCAAAAGTTGGTTGGATCATGCACGTTGTGCAATGGCATTTATGTTCTAAATCAATCAACAGTTCTGAGCATAACAAACACACACAAGAGGAAGAGTTCAGAATTGAACGAATCCTTCTTGTGGCATTGTAGACTGGGTCACATCAATGCGACACGACTGGCTAAGTTGCATAAGGATGGATATTTGAAACCTTTTGAATTTTCATCTTATGACACTTGCCAGTCATGTCTCAAAGGCAAGATGACCAAAACTCCGTTTACGGGACACGGAGAAAGAGTTACCGAACTCTTGGGACTGATACATAGTGATGTATGCGGTCCCATGTCTACACATGCCAGGGATGGTTCTTCATACTTCATTACATTCACTGACGATCTCTCTAGATTCGGATATGTGTTCCTGATGAAACACAAATCAGAAGCTTTTGAGAAATTTAGAGAATATAAACAAGAAGTCGAGAACCAAACCGGAAAAAGTATTAAAATCCTTCGATCTGATCGAGGAGGTGAATACTTGAGCAATGAATTCCTGGACTTCCTAAAAGAGAATGAGATTCTCTCTCAGCTGACTCCTCCATATACACCATAGCACAACGGTGTATCAGAACGGAGGAACCGCACCCTATTAGATATGGTGCGCTCAATGATGAGCAATGATGAGTTACCTATTTCTTTTTGGGGGTATGCGCTTGAGACAGCCATATACCTATTGAATCTGGTTCCGTCTAAATCTGTACCTACCACACCATATGAGATATGGAGTGGGAAGAGACCATATTTTAAACGAATTAAGATATGGGGTTGTCCGGCCTATGTCAAAAAGCAAAATCCGGACAAACTCGAGGCACGATCAGTTCTTTGCAAGTTTGTAGGATATCCAAAGAATTCTCAATGATATTTTTTCTACCAAGCTGAGGAACAAAGAGTGTTTATTGCTCAACATGCCACCTTTTTGGAAAGGGAATTTCTCGCAAAAGAAATTAGTGGCAAAGAGGTAGAGCTGGAAGAGGTTCCAGCACCACAAACTACAACTAATGATTTAGTAGAACCAGAGGATTCAGTAGTACCCGACGAACCCCAGCCTCTCCGCCGATCTAGTAGGGTTTCTCGTCCACCTGAGAGATACTACGGTTTTCTCATTGACGGTGGAAGCGAAGATTGCATCATGGAGGATGATGACCCAACTAGCTTCGAGCAGGCCATCACGAGTAGGGACTCAGTGAAATGGCTGGATGCTATGCGGTCCGAGATGGAATCCATGTACACCAACAAAGTATGGACTTTGGATGTTACTCCTGAAGGGGTAAAACCCATCGGGAGCAAGTGGATCTTCAAGAAAAAACTTGGTGCAGATGGGAAAGTGGAGACTTTCAAAGCTAGACTTGTAGCAAAGGGTTTTCGTCAAAGACCAGGTGTGGACTATGACGAAACCTTTTCTCCAGTGGCTATGCTTAAATCCATCCGGATCATGCTTGCCATCACTGCATATCATGATTACGAAATCTGGCAAATGGATGTTAAGACCGCCTTTCTAAATGGTGATTTAGAAGAGTGCGTGTACATGACTCAGCCAGAGGGCTTCGTAGACAGTGGGAGCAGCGGGAAGGTGTGCAAGCTGCTTAAATCCATTTATGGATTAAAGCAAGCATCGCGGAGTTGGAACATCTGCTTTGACGTCGTTATCAAAGAGTTTGATTTCGTCAAAAATCCAGATGAACCTTGTATCTACAAGAAGGTGGCAGAGAGTAAGGTTGTCTTCCTCGTATTGTACGTGGACGACATACTCTTGATAGGAAATGATATTCCTATGCTGCAATCGGTCAAGCTCTTCTTATCACAAAGATTCTCAATGAAAGATCTTGGTGATGCCTCCTGCATATTGGGAATAAGGATCTATAGAGATAGATCCAAACGGATATTGGGATTGTCCTAATCCAGGTACATTGACACCATACTAAAGAGGTTTAGTATGGAAGAATCCAAGCGTGGGAACTTGCCCACGATCTCTGGAGTCACTCTCTCCAAAGAGATGTCTCCCAAGACTGATTTGGAGAGAGCTCGCATACAAGGGATACCCTATGCTTCGGCTGTAGGCTCTATCATGTACGCGATGCTATGTACCAGACCCGATGTTGCATACTCACTAAGTGTAGTGAGCAGGTATCAAGCTGATCCTGGAGAGAGTCACTGGACAGCTGTGAAGAGCATTCTTAAGTACTTACGAAGGACTAAAGAGATGCTCTTGGTGTATGGTAACGGAGAACTCCAAGTGGAGTCCTTTACCGATTCAAGCTTCCAGAGTGATAAGGACGACTCTAAGTCGCAGTCGGGATTTGTCTTTACCCTTTACGGAGGGGAGGTTAGCTTAAAGAGTTCCAAGCAGGAAACCGTGGCAGACTCGACAATGGAGGCTGAATACATCGCTGCCAACGATGCTGCCAAAGAGGCTGTCTGGATCAAGAAGTTCATTTCTGAACTTGGAGTGGTTCCATCCATTGAGCATCCAATACCTTTGTATTGCGATAACAATGGAGCGGTGGCTTTGGCCAAGGAACCTAGGTCCCAACAGCGATCCAGGCATATTCTGAGGCGGTATCACCTGATCCGGGAGATAGTTGATCACCGGGAGATCGAGGTCAGGAGGGTTGACACGAAGAACAACACGGCGGATCCACTCACGAAGGCCATTCCCAGATACAGTTTGAGAGACTCTTCGGGATGCTCGGTATGCGATACTACAGCAGCTGGCCCTAGTGCAAGTGGGAGATTGTTAGTTGTATGTATGCCCTAGAGGCCAGTATTATACAGATCATGTATATTATATTGGATGCTTGGACATATATAGAGATGACTTTCTTGCTCGATATGATAGTATGCTATCTGGTTGCTCTTTATCTTAACATGTACACTTGTCTCTTTAAACTGTCTTATAGTTACATGTTGGTAAAGCCCTTAGGATGTGTACTTGACTACCTGGACTATGATGCAGATCATACTAGTGGGGACATGGTAGTCCATAGGTACATCCTTCAAGGTCTCTAGTCGTGGGTGTATCGAGACGGGGCATCGATATACCAGAGTAGACTAGCGTATACGCTTCTCGACCCATGAGATGGGCGATGGATGATCCCATATCCGTTGGTGTTTGACATCAGAGATGGTATTCGGGTGCTCAGTGGAGACTGGGTACACTGGACGGACTCGCCGAGAACTCCCAGATAGTATTATACCTCACGTCAGATGGCAGTTCTCAGGTGACACTTGTACAGGTTAGTCTGTAGACCCGAGATCGTCATAGAGTCTTGTGTGATTCCCACTGTGCTTTGATCTCCACCTTACCACGTCCATGAGGGCGTGCAAAACGGTGGTCTTTGGGTACAGTCCCGAGTCATATGGAGGCAATGAGCGATAGGAGGGGTTTCGTCTCTCCCGGTATTGGGGGTTGATGTTGCGCTGTACTCGATTGGCCGTAACAGGGAAGTCCCTGGCCAGGGCTGATCAGAGATTTGCTGGTAAGTGTTACCAGTAGTTTCTCGACCCGTTATGAGCCTCATATCGGCACGACTTATCGGTTATTGGGGTCTGACGTTTACCACCCCTAGACTTGATATGCGACATATCAGACGAACAGACCGGACTGTACGGTAAGTGTTACTGGTTGGATTCACAGGAGTGTGAGCGGGCTAGCTCGTCGATCTTCTGATCGCTCAATACCCGGATGGCCGTTACGTTTAGCAGACCGCTTGCGGCTTGTGGGTGCTTGATATGATCATCATCTGCTACCGGCGTATTGACGAGTCTTTAGAGTCCTACACAGAGGTTTCCTGGCTCAAGCGAAACGAAATAGAAGCGCATATGAGATATGTGCAGGACCGAGAATAATGCGTGTATGTGATACCGTATTCAATTCTCACGATGAATGTATCGATTGGTTATATGCGATATAACCTAGATATCGAATCAAGGATTGATTCGATAAACCGATACATAGGATACTAGTCGGTTATATGCGATATGACCGGATCGTTAAATCAAGTGTTGATTTAATGATTTAATGTATAATTATATATTTGATATATTACTTTGCATTAACTAGTATTGGTTCACTTTAAATGGATTTTCTCACTTGATGTGCAAGTTGTATATGTGATATACTTTTGTGCACATGTTTGTATCATGTTTGATGATACTTGCTCACTTGGTTAAGTGTAAAGAATTAAACCTTGGTTAAGTAAATGGTTAGGGATTTTATTTATTCATTCATTTATCTTTTTCATTTGGATTAAAAAGAAATTGCAAAAGAAAACAATATGGTTGCTTTCTTTCTTGAAGCTTGTTGAAGCTTCATGAAGCTTTGACCAAAGTGACCATTTTGTCTTCATGCTTAACCCTAACCATTCATCTAACCTTAGTCAATTCTCTACACCTAACCATGGTTCTTATTATGATAAGTATTCATTTCTTTTGCATTTTAAAAACACTTATCATAATCATCTTCATCTTCTTCGTCTTCTTGAGTTCAAGAAAAAGCTTGCCTTCATCAATGGCAACTTGAGCAAAAGTGTGAGAAATCCAATTCCAAAGAGAACCCACCTCCTATTTCTTCACCCTCTACCTCTTGCCAAGTAGTATAGGGTGTTTTCTTCACAAGTTTCACAACTTGGTGAAGTTGGAGCTTGATCTTGTGTAACCTCGACGTAGATCATCTTCGGTATCGTAGCCGACGACTAGTCCGTTCATTTCTCCGATGAAGCCGATGCTAGGGTCCGAGATCCGACTTGGACAGCGGGAGGAAGTCTACGTGGAGCTAAGGAAGTGGAGAACCGGATCTACAAAGGTTGTAGCTTCTCACTTTTAGTTAAGTCGTTAACTAGTTTATTGTTTCGCCTAAAATTCTAGTTAACGATCCGTATTAAGGGTTTCTCGGCACCGGAAAAATTTGAAATTGGCATGGTTGATGCCTTGTGAGACTTCATTAGAGTGCCTAGGAACCCTATATTCATGAAGTTCATGATGGACTCTGCGGTTCTCACCAAGCGGGCCAGAAGATGAAGTTGAAAATCAAACGCATGGGCTACTACTGGCCCACGATGATTCAGGATTGCCTCGAATATGCGAAGCAATGTCACTCATGCCAAATCCATGGGGACTTCATCCACCAACATCCGAATCTATTACATCCAACGGTGGCTAGCTGGCCGTTCGAGATGTGGGGAACTGACATAGTCGGCCCCATTGAACCAGCATCGTCTAGGGGACATCGTTTCATCCTGGCGACGACCGAATACTTCTCAAAATGGGCAGAAGCAGTAACATTGAGGGAAGTGAAGACGGAGAATATCCTCCATTTCTTCAAGACGCACGTCATATATCGGTTTGGAACGCCGAGACGGATCATCTCCGATAACGGGCCAGCCTACAGAAGCCACAAGATCAGTCGCTTAGCACAGCAGCATAATGTAGACTGGAGGTATTCCTCGGTTTATAATCCACGAGCTAATGGTCTAGCCGAGGCCTTCAACAAGACCCTGACAAAGATCATGAAAAAGACGGTGTCCCGAAATAAGAAGGACTGACATGAAAGACTGCAAGAGGCTCTTTGGGCGTATCGAACTACGTTCAAGACGGCCACGAACACAACGCTATACGCGTTGGTATTCGGTACGGAAGCAGTACTCCCCCTCGAGATAGAGCTACCCTCTCTACGAGTGGCAGTCCACTACGAGTTGACAAACGAAGAGAATGCTCACCTTCGCCTTGAGGAGCTCGATGCCCTTGATGAAACACGACTCACAGCGCAACAAAATCTGGAAGCTTATAAAGCAAAGATGACGCGCTCATATGAAAGATTGACCCGACCGAGAACATTCCGCCAAGGCGAACTTGTGCCAGTAGTCAAAAGGCCCATGATTCCCAATCGAGCCAAGCGAGGAAAATTTGAGCCGAACTATGAAGGCCCGTATATCATAGACAAGGTGTACCAGGGTGGGGCCTATCTACTCATGGACATGCACGGTGAAAGGCCTTTCAGGCCAATAAATGGCCGCTTCCTAAAGAAATACTACGCTTAGTGAGCTATAGCCTAGGTCAATGATAGATGACGACGACTATGTCCGCTCGCTATCTTCCTAAGCTTAGGCTTTATAAGCAGTAGCCAGCCCTCTCCAGCACAGACCGAAACGTCCTTAAACTAATGACGGACCGAAACCTCCTTAAACTAATGACGAACCGAAACGTCCTTAAACTAATACCGCAGCATCCGTAGGCTGACGAGATAAAAAAAGAAGAAAAATACAATAAATAAAAACGGTATGTCCATAAGCAAAAAGGGCACGGATGAAAACCCGAAAAGGCTCCATGAGTAAAAACAGCAGGGTTACCGGCGAGTGTTCGTGAAAACCCGAAAGGGCGCGACCTCGTAAAAAGAAAAAGAAGAAGAAAATAAAAAGAATAAAAAAAACGGTATGTCCATAAGCAAAATGGTCACGGATGAAAATCCGAAAGGGCTCCGTGAGTAAAAACAGCAGGACTACCGGCGAGTGTTTGTGAAAACCCGAAAGGGCACAACCTCGTTAAAAGACACTTATAGGGTCCTCTCGACCTTGTAAGGAGAAACCACCCACGTGAGATCCTTACGACTCATAAGGGAGCAACACACTTAGGGATCCCCACGATTCCTAAGGAGAAAATACACTTGCGAGATCCCCACGACTCATAAGGAGAGCTCTCTTATGAGACCCTCACGGCTCATAAGGTTTGAAAGTCTTAAGTTACAGAGACCTAAACCTGTGCTTAAGCAACCCCCACAACTTCCGATATTGCCCTACATGTGGCTCAATACTGGCCCTTGTATACAATCCACTGGCGCGAATAAACATTTCCCTAATCAAGTCCCATCCGAGACTGGGGATACGTTCGCATGGTGAACAACCCTTGAAAATCCTCTCGATTTACAAGGAGAAAACCCTCATGTAGGATCCTTATGACTTACAGAGGAACAAACACTTAGGAATCCTCACGATTCCTAAGGAGAAAATACACCTACAAGATCCTCACGACTTGTAGGGAGAAATACCTTTGTGAGACCCTTACGGCTCATGAAGTCAAAAGCCTTAGTTGACAGAACCTTAACCTTGTTCGCTACGCCACCCTTGTTCGACATCGACAGAGGCAGATGATGATTCGCTCCTTGTAATATCCCAGTTGTAGCGGTGCTGATGCCGAAATCGGTATCTAATTTCAGGTTACGGCAAAAAGCTAGTAGGCTGCACATGCATATGAAATAGCCGAAATGATGGGGCAACCTGCAATAAAAAACAGCAAGTGAAAATGTATGCATGAAAAATAGCCGAAATGATTGGGCAACTCGCAATAAAAAGCAGCGAGTAAAAATAAAAAAATAGCCGAAATGATTGGGCAACTCGCAATAAAAAGCAGCGAGTAAAAATAAGATAAACCGCCGAAATGATTGGGCACCGCGAAAAATAGCCGAAATGATTGGGGAATCGCGACCTTCGCGATATAAAAGCTGAAATGATAAAGCATCGTGGAAATGAAACTAAAAAAAAAGAAATGATAAAACTTTGGCCCTACAGTTGAGATCACATCGATCCCTGTATACAATCCAAGGGCGTAAACGAAGAGGGAACCATACTTTCCCAACAGGCTCCGCCAGAAAACAAAGCTAAACCTCGACGATTCGTTTCAACACCAGGGAAACAAATAATCCTTGGCAAATACCTCAACTCAGGGAAACCAATGTCCTTGACGAGAGCCTCCTGATTCGCATCGACTCGCAGAGAAACCAATGTCTCCGTGGGAAATTCTCGATTCGTTTCAACACCAGGGAAACAAATAATCCTTGGCAAATACCTCAACTCAGGGAAACCAGCGTCCTTGACGAGAGCCTCCTGATTCGTGTCGACTCGCAGAGAAACCAATGTCTCCGTGGGAAATTCTCGATTCGTTTCAACACCAGGGAAACAAATAATCCTTGGCAAATACCTTAACTCAGGGAAACCAGCGTCCTTGACGAGAGCCTCCTGATTCGCGTCGACTCGTAGAGAAACCAATGTCTCCGTGGGAAATTCTCGATTCGTTTCAACACCAGGGAAACAAATAATCCTTGGCAAATACCTCAACTCAGGGAAACCAGCGTCCTTGACGAGAGCCTCCTGATTCGCGTCGACTCGCAGAGAAACCAATGTCTCCGTGGGAAATTCTCGATTCGTTTCAACACCAGGGAAACAAATAATCCTTGGCAAATACGTTAACTCAGGGAAACCAGCGTCCTTGACGAGAGCCTCCTGATTCGCGTCGACTCGCAGAGAAACCAATGTCTCCGTGGGAAATTCTCGATTCATTTTAACACCAGGGAAACAAATAATCCTTGGCAAATACCTCAACTCAGGGAAACCAGCGTCCTTGACGAGAGCCTCCTGATTCGCGTTGACTCGCAGAGCAACCAGTGTCTCCGTGGGAAATTCCTGATTCGTCTCAACACCAAGGAAATAAATAATCCTTGGCAAATACCTCAACTCAGGGAAACCAGCGTCCTTGACGAGAGCCTCCTGATTCGCATCAACTCGCAGAGAAACCAATGTCTCCGTGGGAAATTCTCGATTCGTTTCAACACCAGGGAAACAAATAATCCTTGGCAAATACCACAACTCAGGGAAACCAGCGTCCTTGACGAGAGCCTCTTGATTCGCGTCGACTCGCAGAGAAACCAATGTCTCCATGGGAAATTCTCGATTCGTTTCAACACCAGGGAAATAAATAATCCTTGGCAAATACCTCAACTCAGGGAAACAAACATCCTTGACGAGAGCCTCCTGATTCGCATCGACTCGCAGAGCAACCAGTGTCTCCGTGGGAAATTCTCAATTCGTTTCAACACCAGGGAAACAAATAATCTCTGGCAAATACCTCAACTCAGGGAAACCAGCGTCCTTGACGAGAGCCTCCTGATTCGCGTCGGCTCGCAGAGAAACCAGTGTCTCCGCGGGAAATTCTCGATTCGTCTCAACTTGCAAGTGAAGCCTCAGGCAGCAGGGATTAAAAAACTTGCTTCCTGAACAATGGGACCCTGCAAGTCGGTCTAAAATGGTCTCTTGCATACTATTCACGGGTCTCACTCTCCAAAGTCGAGTTTCTACAAGGAGGGAAATAACCGCTTACGGGTCCTCTCGACTCGTAAGAAGGAAAAATTCTCTTATAGGATCCTTACGACTTATAAGAGAAAACACACTTAGGAATCCTCACGATTCCTAAGGAGAAAACCCACCTACGAGATCCTCTCGATCCGTAGGGAGAAAAGTCTCTATGAGACCCTCACGGCTCATAGAGTTGAAAAGTCTTAGGCGGCAGATCTGAACCTGCGGCCTAAGCCATCGTTATCTCGTGAAGAAATCAAGATGCTTACTCTATTATCTGCTAATTGTGACAGCATGCTGATAATAAGAGAAGACAGAAAGCAAAAGAGTATACAAGACATTGCAGAGAAAAAAATGTGTATCTTTATTTATTGACTTCAATCAAATACAAGATGAAGCGTACAAAATATTGAAGAATGGATACATATTATTTAAAAAGAAAAATTCTACAAGTATCAAGATACAAGGAGAATTACTGGGAAGGAAGCGTCTTGCATAGCTCTAGCAATTGTTCGCCCACTTCCTTCCCCACTTTCTCCTGATCAGCCACCACCGCCAGCTCCGCTTCCACTTGGGCCTGTTGCTGCAAGACAGATGCAAGCTTCTCCCTGACGGCCTAATAAGCAGCTTCCCGGCCTGGGGTATCGCGCTCGGCTACATCAAGCTTTCGTTTCAAGTTTAGCCCATGGGAGATGCGCTCTAGGAGACCCTCAAAGATAGCCTTCACTTGGGCAGCATTCGCTTCAACCTCAGCATGCAGACGGGCCGTCTCGCTCGAGGTCTCTTGGCATTCCCTTAACCTTAAAGCTTCTTCTTGTTCCAAATGGTGGACGTAAGAAGCGCTTCCCTCGATCCATGCTGCTCTTTCATTGCTAGCGGCTAAAGTCTCGGGGGCGGGACGCATCGACTCCAGCTGATGCAGGCGAGCCTCGATCTTCATACAATGGTTAACCCAAGATGCGATGATGCCCTCGTCATGGAAATTCACGAGTATCACCAGCATCGGGTTAACCGCTGTAGCGAAATCCACAGCAGAAGTAGGGGTCTCGATGTCAAGCTCCTCAATGTAGTCGCTCAACATACGCAAGCTGTTCGCGGCGCCTTTCGAAGATGGACGTCTCAGGTAAGGACCTGCCGGCATTATGATGCGAGGCTCGAAGGGAGCCGAGACCGGAACGACAGCTGAAAAGAAACAAGATGTGATCAGATAACAGTTCAGGAAATAAAAAAGGGGGAGTTATCAATGTGATAGTCGCTGTACCAGCTGAGGCAGGTGGCAAGGCCGGAAGGGTCGGCGGCGCAGCCGATCTTTCATCCCCTCCTTCGATTTGTAGCACTGCAGTTGAGACGAGAAAAAGGTTAGAAGTAATTCCATCAATGAAAAAGAAAGATATCAATGGAAACCATACTCACCAGCGCTACCGGAGGAAGAAGCGAGTTCAGATGGGAAGGAGAAGTGTGGGAGCAACACCTGATAGAGATGGTCGAAAAGCACTCCTGAAAGACACAACAATACGACTTTAGTACATAAATTAGACGTTTAAAAGATAAGATCAATAAGTTGCAAACCCATACCTTCCAACATCTTCGATGGTATGAGAGAGGGTTGAGAGGTGACTACCGCCAAGGCAGTAGTTGAAGGCGCTCCCTCGAGTAATAGGGCATCAGCGCTGGCTGCACCTGCATTGCGAACAAAGGTGAACTTGTTAGAAAGGATTATAAGGTAAAGAAAGAATAGTAACTCGGGATTTACCTGATGAGCTGCCGGCTGAAACGGAGGCGTCTCCCTCCTCCATTGACATGAGGCCACTGCCCGTAGCCTCATCACCCGACTCTATAGGGGCCGTCGTCGTGCTCGCGCAGCCAGGAGACGGCGGAAAATCGTAAATGGGGAGGGCAATGATCGGAGCATTGCCGGACTCTTGAGAAAGAGCGGCTGACTCTTCCCCAAGAATCGTGCCCATCTCACCCGCTACTTTTTCGGGCTCAGCGGTCTCCATCGTTTCATCCACCGTCACCATGAGGTCGCCAGTCTCAAGCGCCTCATCCGCCGCTACCCCGGCCTCAGTTATAATGGTCGTCTCATTTTCCGCCACCTCAGGCTCGGCATCAACGACTTTCTCAAATGCAGCTTCCTCGGCCCCCAACTCAAGCTCCGCAGCCCCAACAACGTTGCCCACCGTCAGCTCGAGTTCGGCCGGTGCCTCCTCCTCTGTTTCCTTAGGTTCGACAGTCTCTGCCTCCCCCTCGGTCGGACTCGGCGTTGCAAGATGAGATGCATAAGAACCGGCGAGTATACAATTTTTACAAACAAAATTCTGAAAGAAGTATTACCTGAGGTGGACTTCTCGTTAGCCTTCCTATTGGCGCGAATCTCCTGTCTATGAGCTGTAGACAGGGAGACCGGGGACTCTTCTGACGGGGTATCGGCACGGGGAACAGTGCTTGGGCCCTCTCCAATGGCCAAGGCAGCTCTACATGCCTTTGCTTCGCGCCTCGATCGCTTCCTCTCCTCCCGAGCTGTCACGATGTGTCACGCCCCGCTTCCCAGAGTACGCTAGATTGGGCACGTGACATAGCCAACCATGCTACCTGTGGGTAGGAAGTATCCATCCACAGTCATATTACGGCTGTAAGGATATCAAGAACAAGATAAAACTATATAAAACATGTCCATAATCCAGAATAACAGGAGTCAATAATAAATAAATGCGGAAGCAAATGATCCAATACAAATAACTGAAAAGTGTGTCCCATAATGCGGGCTCACATCAGGAAATAAATGCAGGAAATAAAACTAACTACTACTGAACTCACAGCTCAGCTTGTTGGCTGAAGTACTCTTGCTCGGACTGCAACAGCGATACGGAATCTGGGCCATGCAAAACCCAGACGTCAGCGCGTCATGTCATCAAGTAATATAATATGAACAGTGTAGCAGGCAATGTAATATAAACATGAATACAGCAAGAATAACAATAATATGAATCATACCAGTACAGGGTAGCGTGCAGTGGGTAAACTAAACTGTTCTATCAGGTTTTCTATTCTAAAGTCTTTAAAATCAATTGAGTAATCCTCCATGTAACTCAAAGGATATGTCCCGTTACCCCCCGGGACCACGGATCAGGAATATGTGAACCAATAGTGGTTCTGTCCCATTACCCCCCGGGACCACGGATCAGGAAAATGTAAGAGTCACGAATGGCTCTGTCCCTTTACCCCCCGGGACCACGGATCATGAAAAATGTAAGAGTCACGAATGGCTCTGTCCCGTTACCCCCCGGGACCACGGATCAAGTAATACCCTTTTAAGTTACACTTTAGTTTACACTTTTAATTTTCCCATACCCCCAAGCTATGTATGACGAGTCAGGTATTCAGTAATCAAGAACTAATACCAACACAGGATCAGGTAACAGCAGGTTTGTCTGGATAGACAACAGGAATGGTCCATGAGGACTACATGTCAGGTTTGTTGGCATTAGGCACGATATCAGGTAACATGTCAGGTCATGGTACATCAGGTCAAGTCAATAGTAAACGGTACGATACCATGTCAGGTGTATCAATATGTCATGTGTAACAAAGTCAAGTCAAGATGTAACAATATCGTGGGTGTGCTCAAAACAGATATATAATTGAACAGGGGGTTAACAGCAGGAAATAAGAAATAAATTAAACAACAATAAGCAGTTCATTCAATCACAATAGTGCATTAATATAGTGCAGCCGTTTTATTATATTAACAAGTTTTGAGCACCCTTAGCGGCGCAACAGTTTAAATGATGATGCAATACAGTTATATCAAGCCTTTGAATACGAATATCCGAATGTAATAGAACTACATGGGAAAATGCTACAATCTATTAAACGGTAAAATGTGATTAACATGTAAACTTGGTTCTTAGGCTAAAAATGGCAAACTGTAATTTTTATGTTAACTGTAAAATGATATATGTCATATTGCAACCAAATGAGATATTAACTATACCAAGTTAAGTTTTGCAGGTTTAATGAGTTAAAACATATATAATTGTATAGTATAGCATGTAGCAAGTGATACTTGCCTCGACGGGTCGCGAACCGGGAAAAACGGAACGTAACGTCGGCGGGAAATACGCGACGGACGCACGGTTCACGGATTGAACCCAAACGACGAACCAAGGGACCTCACGGGTCAGAGCACTCCACTGGATCGTCGGAACACGTCACCGGCACGGCCGGATTCCGGTGAACAGCAACAAAACAACCGGAAAAGTTAATGCACGGCCAAGGGATAAAACCGAAGGGAGAATGGAAGGAGGAAGGGGAGAGAGGGCTTACTGGTGTTGCAGAGGGCGTGATAGCGATGGGGTCGACGGCAGTGGGGCGCCGGCGAGGAGGTTGCAGGCGACGGCTAGGGCTGCGGGTTTGGACAAGGGAAAGAAAATAGAGAGGGAGAGGAGGTGGTCGGGGCTGGTGCGCGCAGGTGAAGAGGAGGTGCCGAAGGTGGCGCGGGTGACGACGACGAAGGTCGCCGACGATGTCTCCGGCCAAACAGAGAAGGCACGGGGGTTGTCCGGGGTTGCTGCGGTGGCGACGTGCACACGGGGAGAAGGAGGAGATGTCGAGGTTGGTACGAGGAGGCGGAGGCGAGGGCAACGGTGGCGCTGGCGCCGGCGTCGGAGCTGCGGTGGCGACGGGTGAAGGTGGCTAGGGTTTGCGTTGAGCTCGCTGGTTCTCTGGTTCGTGAGGAAATAACAAAGAAGAAAGATTTAAAAGGGAGAGAGAGAGAAAGAGGTTAGAGAGAGAGAGAGATTGAGGAGGTGGGGCCCACGGGGATTTCAAGCCTCGCGATTGGCTTGAGACAAAATTTAGAGGTTTTAAAATATTCAAAAAAGATTTACTTAACAGTAAAATTAGTATAGTTACGAAATATATTCGAAGGTTTTTAAATTATTAAAATTTGGGATTTTGGCGCCAAATAAAACATTTCCAAATCGCGCCCGGGTTGGGTCCAAAAATCTGAAATTTAAATAATAGGATTTTAAGCGGGTTCCAAATTTCAAAATGAAATGTTTTATGATTAAAAAGCATACCCACAAGTCGGACACCAGTACGCACGCGTAGTCGTCCAAACTCGCCCGTTTCACTGAACGGGACGAGAACTCGATGCACGGACGCTACCACGCGGCTAGGGGCGTCAAGTAGGCCAAGATGGATATTTTTAATTTTATTTTAGGTGCTAAAATTTGTTATATGCAGAAATGACTTTGCCAGATAAAATTTACAGTAAGACCCAAACAAGCAAGATAAATGAAATGAGTAATATCTAACACTCAACCAGTAACAGAAAATAGTAGTATTGAGCTCGGGTGTTACATTATACCCAACTACAAAAAGAATTTCGTCCTCGAAATTCCAAGAATACAAGCTAGAAAACTACAGGAAAAGGTGAGGAAACTTCTGCCGGATCTCATCTTCTCGCTCCTAAGTGGACTCTCCATGCGATCGATTACTCCAAGAAACGAGCACAAGGGGGATAACCTTGTTCTTAAGAACCTTTTCCCTTCGATCCATGATTTCAACCGGTCGCTCCTTAAAAGTCAGGTCTTCCTGTACAGTTAACTCCGAATGATCCAAGACGTGTGTTTCATCTCGAACATACCTTCGTAATTGAGATACGTGAAACACATCGTGCACACCCGCCAAGGACTGCGGTAACGCCAAACGGTACGCTACTTCTCCAACGCGCTCCAATATCTCGAAGGGTCCAACGAATCGAGGACTAAGCTTCCCTCGACTCCCAAAACGAATCACCCCTCTAGTCGGCGATATGTTCAAGAATACCAAATCACCCACGGCGAACTCTAGAGGTCTTCTTGACGTGTCAGCCCAACTTTTCTGTCGGTCTTGAGCTGCCTTCATGTGCTTTCTGATTGTGTTAACCTTCTCAACTGTCTGTACCACTAAATCTGGTCCCAATAATCTTCGTTCACCAACATCATCCCAACAAACAGGTGAACGGCACTTACGACCATACAAAGCTTCAAACGAAGCCATCTGAATAGTTGCTTGGAAACTATTGTTGTAAGAAAACTCCACCAAGTGTAGATGATCCTCCCATGAACCCTTGAAGTCCAACATGCATGCTCTCAGCATGTCTTCAAGAGTTTGGAGATCGTTCTTTCCGACTGACCATCAGTTTGAGGATGATAAGCTGTGCTAAACTTCAATCGAGTCCCCAGACTTTCCTGTAAACTCCTCCAGAAGTGTGATAAGAACCGAGTGTCCCGATCGGACACGATGCTCACCGGTACGCCATGTAATCTTATAATCTCCTGCATGTACCGTTCTGCCAAAATCTCCGTTGATTGACCAACCCGAAAAGGGATAAAGTGAGCTGCCTTGGTCAACCGATCAACAATCACCCATACTGCATTGTTGCCCTTTGGACTCCATGGTAAAGCCGTCACGAAATCCATGGTTATATGTTCCTACTTCCACTGAGGAATCGGAAGTGGTTGCAATAAACCAGCAACCCTTTGGTGTTCAGCCTTGACTTGCTGACACACCAAGCACTTAGCCACGAAGCGAGCAATCTCCTGTTTCATGCCTTCCCACCAGAAATGGTGTCGAATATCTCGGTACATCTTTGTGCCTCCTGGATGTACAGAATAAGCTGAACTGTGTGCCTCCTTCATAAGCTCTTCACGAACATCTCCCTTTGGCACACATAAACGGCTACCATACCTCAATGAACCATCTTCGTGGATTAGTAAATCTGTTCGTAGTCCGGCTTCAACTTGCTCTCGAAACTTTTGCAGTCTAGGATCCTGCGATTGTGCCGCTTTAATCTTCTCAACCAAGGACGACTGTACTTGCAACTGCATCAACTGTCCCGTAGAATGTGGTAGCACAACCTCCAAGTCAAATCTTCGAAAATCTGCAATGATCTCCTTCTGCGTAGTTAACACCTGAATTACTGGTAACCGACTAAGCACGTCCGGCACAACATTAACCTTCCCCGGATGGTACTTAAGATCAAGATCGTAGTCAGCCATCAGCTCCAATCATCTACGCTGCCTCATGTTTAGCTCCTTCTGAGTGAACACATACTTCAAACTCTTGTGATCTGTAAAAACTTCGACTCTCTCGCCCAAAAGGTAGTGTCTCCAAATCTTCAAAGCGAAGATCACAGCCGCAAGCTCCAAGTCGTGAGTTGGATAATTCTTCTCATGGGTCTTCAACTGTCTCGATGCGTATGCTACAACCTTCCCATGTTGCATCAAAACACATCCCAATCCTTTCCTGGATGTGTCGCTGTGAATCACCAATCCTCCGGAATTGTCTGGCACGGTCAGAATAGAGGCGGTTATCAACTTCTGCTTCAACTTCTCGAAAGCGAACGCACACTTATCCGCCCATACAAAAGGTACCTCCTTGCGCGTAAGCTTGGTCAACGGCTCTGCCAGACGAGCAAAGTTCTCCACAAATCTCCTGTAGTATCCGGCTAATCCAAGGAAACTTCTTATTTCAGCAACATTCTTTGGAATAGGCCAATCTCGAACTGCTGCAATCTTTTCTGGATCGACGGCAATGCCATCGCCAGACACAACATGCCCCAAAAACCTTACTTCCTCTAGCCAAAACTCGCACTTACTCATCTTCGCATACAATTTCTCCTGTCTCAACGTCTGCAGTGCGATCTTCAAATGCTCAGCATGCTCTTCAAAACTCTTCGAGTAAACCAAATTATCGTCAATGAATACCACAATGAACTGATCCAAGAACGGTGAAAAGATTCGGTTCCTTAAGTCCATGAATACTGCCGGCGCATTCGTTACTCCGAAGGGCATCACTAAGTACTCGTAATGTCCATACCGAGTTCGGAACGCCGTCTTGCAAATATCTTCTGTTTTCACTCGGACCTGATGATATCCGGATCGCAAATCCAGCTTCGAGAATACCCTCGCGCCACTAAGCTGCTCAAAAAGTTCTCCAATGCGAGGGATAGGGTACTTGTTCTTAATAGTCACCCGGTTTAATTCTCGATAGTCGGTGCACATCCTTCTTGTGCCGTCCTTCTTCTTTACTAGAAGAACTGGAGCTCCCCAAGGCGAGTTACTGCTTCGAATCCAACCCTTTTCAAGCAATTCAGCAACCTGTTTCTTTACTTCTTCCAACTCTACTGGCGCCATTGGATAATACGCTTTAGATACTGGGGCTGCACTAGGAATAAGATCAATTGCGAACTCCACGTCTCGCTTTGGCGGTAAACCCGATATATCTTCAACACGTCCATAAAATCACGAACAACAGCCGGCTCTTCACTTTCATCACTTCCATTGATGCAAGAATATTATTTGTCGGCCTAGCCCTAAATTCGACCGGCTCGACCGAACTGCTTCCTTAACGCAACTGCTGTCTGCTGCAAACTCCCTTTCATCCCAGATAAACTCTGCTGCTCTTGGCTGCTGCAAGTATTTGTGAGAAAGTGGTCAAACCCAGGGAGACAATCTGCCTCTGGATGTCCACGTCCAGTCTGCGCATGAACCTCCGTGCCCTGTCTGCATCGTTGGCAACTAAAGGTCCAGCGAAACTACTGAGTCTCGTCCATTCTGCTACATGCACATCTACGGGTGCTCCCTTCTGCTTTAGTCCGATGAACTTCTCTTCCATTTCCTCCCGTGCAGTCCGCGGGAAGAACTTCTCCAGGAAACTCTTAGAAAAAAAATCCGCTCACTTGATCGGCTTGGGAAAGCGGGTCTCCTCAACAAGCCACTATTCTCGGGCGTAGTCCACTAGCTGAATGCGTACCACAACAACTTTTTTGTCATCTGGAATCTGTGCCGCAAAAAGCAAGTTCTCTGTGTCAACTAGCCACTGCTCCCCTGGCAACGGCTCCTTTAAACCAGTAAATGTAGACGGACCCAACCGCCTGAAATCTGCTACGGTCACTACTCGGTCAACTGGTCTAGCTCCAACATTGTTCACAGACTGCTGAACGATCTGCAAACCTTCCCGAAACGAGTCCACTTGCTGCTGGATCTGCTCGGTCTGTTTCTTTGATTCTCCAGCGTTCCTCTTATCACTCCAAGCATGGCGGCTTCGTCCACACGCCTCTGGTATGTCTTCAATTTCTTACCGGCCATAATCCTGAACTCAAAATACCCAACATTAGCATGATGATAGATTTTGAATATAGATCAAGGCTAGAACTCCAAGATACTTAAATAGAGTACCGCATTGTAACTATGCCGCGGTATCATAGCCACAATTACATAACTCTATCCAAGTCGCCTAAGTCCTAGAGATAACAAGGAATCAGGTTTTCGAATCGATATGCAAAGGAAGTTTGCACATCGAAAAATATAATCAGGAAGAATGTGATTCAAGAATGGTAAAACGGTCAAGGTGGCAGGACATGTTTCCTAAACACGGGTATTCTGATTCGTGTATTGGGTACAATACCCAACTACAAAAAGAATCAACCCGACTATCCTATGGCTATGATACCAAAAGAACCATGTCACTCCCCGCTTCCCAGAGTACGCTAGATTGGGCACGTGACATAGCCAACCATGCTACCTGTGGGTAGGAAGTATCCATCCACAGTCAAATTACGGCTGTAAAGATTTCAAGAACAAGATAAAACTATCTAAAACATGTCCATAATCCAGAATAACAGGAGTCAATAATAAATAAATGCGGAAGCAAATGATCCAATACAAATAACTGAAAAGTGTGTCCCATAATGCGGGCTCACATCAGGAAATAAATGCAGGAAATAAAACTAACTACTACTGAACTCACAGCTCAGCCTGCTGGCTGAAGTACTCCTGCTCGGACTGCAACAGCGGTACGGAATCTGGGCCATGCAAAACCCAGACGTCAGCGCGTCATGTCATCAAGTAATATAATATGAACAGTGTAGCAGGCAATGTAATATAAACATGAATACAGCAATAATAATAATAATATGAATCATACCAGAACAGGGTAGCGTGCAGTGGGTAAACTAAACTGTTCTATCAGGTTTTCTATTCTAAAGTCTTTAAAATCAATTGAGTAATCCTCCATGTAACTCAAAGGATATGTCCCGTTACCCCCCGGGACCACGGATCAGGAATATGTGAACCAATAGTGGTTCTGTCCCGTTACCCCCCGGGACCACGGATCAGGAAAATGTAAGAGTCACGAATGGCTCTGTCCCGTTACCCCCCGGGACCACGGGTCAGGAAAAATGTAAGAGTCACGAATGGCTCTGTCCCGTTACCCCCCGGGACCACGGATCAAGTAATACCCTTTTAAGTTACACTTTAGTTTACACTTTTGATTTTCCCATACCCCCAAGCTATGTATGACGAGTCAGGTATTCAGTAATCAAGAACTAATGCCAACACAGGATCAGGTAACAGCAGGTTTGTCTGGATAGACAACAGGAATGGTCCATGAGGACTACATGTCAGGTTTGTTGGCATTAGGCACGAAATCAGATAGCAGGTCAGGTCATGGTACATCAGGTCAAGTCAATAGTAAACGGTACGATACCATGTCAGGTGTATCAATATGTCATGTGTAACAAAGTCAAGTCAAGATGTAACAATATCGTGGGTGTGCTCACAACATATATATAATCGAACAGGGGATTAACAGCAGGAAATAAGCAATAAATTAAACAACAATAAGCAGTTCATTCAATCACAATAGTGCATTAATATAGTGCAGCCGTTTTATTATATTAACAGGTTTTGAGCACCCTTAGCGGTGCAACAGTTTAAATGATGATGCAATACAGTTATATCAAGCCTTTGAATACGAATATCCGAATGTAATAGAACTACATGGGAAAATGCTACAATCTATTAAACGGTAAAATGTGATTAACAGGTAAACTTGGTTCTTAAGTTAAAAGTGGCAAACTGTAATTTTTATGTTAACTGTAAAATGATATATGTCATATTGCAACCAAATGAGAAAATAACTATACCGAGTTAAGTTTTGCAGGTTTAATGAGTCAAAACATATATAATTGTATAGTATAGCATGTAGCAAGTGATACTTGCCTCGACGGGTCGCGAACCGGGAAAAACGGAACGTAACGTCGGCGGGAAACACGCGACGGACGCACGGTTCATGGATTGAACCCAAACGACGAACCAAGGGACCTCACGGGTCAGAGCACTCCGCTGGATCGTCGGAACACGTCACCGGCACGGCCGGATTCCGGCGAACAGCGACAAAACAACCGGAAAGGTTAATGCACGGCCAAGGGATAAAACCGAAGGGAGAATGGAAGGAGGAAGGGGAGAGAGGGCTTACTGGTGTTGCAGAGGGCGTGATAGCGATGGGGTTGACGGCAGTGGGGCGCCGGCGAGGAGGTTGCAGGCGACGGCTAGGGCTACGGGTTTGGACAAGGGAAAGAAAATGGAGAGGGAGAGGAGGTGGTCGGGGCTGGTGCGCGCAGGTGAAGAGGAGGTGCCGAAGGTGGCGCGGGTGACGACGACGAAGGTCGCCGACGATGTCTTCGGCCAAATAGAGAAGGCACGGGGGTTGTCCGGGGTTGCTGCGGTGGCGACGTGCACACGGGGAGAAGGAGGGGATGTCGAGGTTGGTACGAGGAGGCGGAGGCGAGGGCAACGGTGGCGCTGGCGCCGGCGTCGGAGCTGCGGTGGCGACGGGTGAAGGTGGCTAGGGTTTGCGTTGAGCTCGCTGGTTCTATGGTTCGTGAGGAAATAACAGAGAAGAAAGATTTAAAAGGGAGAGAGAGAGAAAGAGGTTAGAGAAAGAGAGAGAGATTGAGGAGGTGGGGCCCACGGGGATTTCAAGCCTCGCGAGTGGCTTGAGACAAAATTTAGAGGTTTTAAAATATTCAAAAAAGATTTACTTAACAGTAAAATTAGTATAGTTACGAAATATATTCGAAGGTTTTTAAATTATTAAAATTTGGGATTTTGGCGCCAAATAAAATATTTCCAAATCGCGCCCGGGTTGGGTCCAAAAATCTGAAATTTAAATAATAGGATTTTAAGCGGGTTCCAAATTTCAAAATGAAACGTTTTATGATTAAAAAGCATACCCCCAAGTCGGACATCAGTACGCGCGCGTAGTCGTCCAAACTCGCCCGTTTCACTGAACGGGACGAGAACTCGATGCACGGACGCTACCACGCGGCTAGGGGCGTCAAGTAGGCCAAGATGGATATTTTTAATTTTATTTTAGGTGCTAAAATTTGTTATATGCAGAAATGACTTTGCCAGATAAAATTTACAGTGAGACCCAAACAAGCAAGATAAATGAAATGAGTAATATCTAACACTCAACCAGTAACAGAAAATAGTAGTATTGGGCTCGGGTGTTACACGATGGATCTCTTCGACGCTTCCTTCATTAAGGCGTCGTCGTCCTCGTTCAGAGATGCCTCCAGAGCCTTTAAGGCATCTATCATCGACTCTTCAAGACGGACCTCCCGCGGTAGCCCCGAGGAAGCAGGAACATTGGCAGCTGGTAGAACATCTGCGTCGCTTGGCGGGAACGACATTGAGGTTCCTGCGATAAAAAGGGAGAGGTTAGATCGAACGTAACACAAGGAAAATGAAAACTTGATGAGTTGAAACTTACTAAGACCCATGGACGCTCTAAGACGCTCCTCCTCTTGGAAAGTCTTCAGGGAAGGGCGATGGCTTCTTCAGTGGTGATGCCTGTTGGAAGAAAAGAAGGGAGAATGTTAGTCAAAGGCAATAATGAAAATATGATGCAGTAAAAAAAATGTGACTAGTGATTACCTGATGCCGCAAGCTTAGCCAGCCACGCGTCGCGTCTCGCTAACCGCTCTGAAGCTTCGAGGGCGGCCTCCAAGTCCGTGTCATCCGGCGGCATGACTAATCCCTTGTTAGTCCCATATTCACTCAGGCCCTCACCATAAGGAGCGTGGGGTTCCTGACCAAACGCGACGTCTGCGGCGAAGAGCGACTTCTTTTTCTTCTGCCCGCCAACCCTAGGTGCACGCGGGATCGACTTACGCTTAGCAACCACCTTGGGACGGCGAGTCCCGATGTCCACACCCACGCTAGACTCTGGCGAGGCTACAGCCACTGTCTCCACTGGAGTACAGGACGCTGGAGGTGCATCCGCAATATCGGGGAGCGGCGATCCGTGTGGAGGACTTTGCGCACGCGATGGTCCGGCCCTGGCATCTTTTAGAGGGGGGACCACCGGGGTCCTTGGCACTAAGGGAGCGTTACGGTCGGTGCCTGGAGGTGCACCCTTACGGTCGACCAGCAATCGCTTTTCCTCCTTTATAACGTCTCCCGTCGCATGATTATACCATTCTTTATATACGTTGAGGAGTCGTGGGGCGTAGGCCGGCGCACTGATAAAAAAATGAGAACCCGTGTTCAGGCGCATGAAGTGATGCAGCGCGTTCTCCATCCCTTCTTCAGTGGTAGCAGGTTCCAGTAGGAAAGATTCCAAGGGTACCCCTTGATCGTAGCCCAGTTGTTGGGCGAAATGATGCGGGTTATATCTCATGAAAATTGCCGCACCGTTCTGCCTGAAGACTAGGAAGCCCGGTCTAATAAAATACAAGTGGAGGGTCTCTCGGGCCGTCAAAACTGAGGCTCCATCCTTAAAGGAGTCTTGTAATGGTCGCACCGCAGTGGTGGACGCCTTTCTAATGGTCAATACCTTGTCAACAAAGGACATCCCGGCTCCAACGGTGTGAAGGCGAAGGAGTAAACCCCTGGCGTTCCGTGGTGATGGGGTCACAATTGATGCGCCGATCAGCTGTATAATGCAAGGGAAACCACACTTGTCGAAGAATAGGGGCCTTTTATGCATGCCGAAGACACCCACCGTGTGTAGCTCGAGCCACGATACAAAGTAGTGCATCGGGAAGACCATGTGCAGTACCCCAGGCTCATTAGCATCCGCTGCTCGACTGAGGCCATGATATAAGTGTGCCAAGCCGGCGATCCCAACAGCCACTTTTACTCCGATGGTCATCCGGTGGGCTGGGTAAAAGACAGAGGGCCGCATACGGTGAGAGTGCATTGGGATCGCAAACCAACTCAGCCATAACCCAAGAAATCCTAGGAAAAAGGCCTCCTTGTTCATCCCAGGGGCTGCAATTTCTGCAAAAGACATGGTCAGGAAGTCCGGAAGGAAAAAACCCTTTTGGTCTATCTCCTTCGCCGGCAGGTTATCCAAACCTAGACCGAAAGGGTCATCCAGAGTAGCAAACTTGGTAGCTTCTGATGAGAGGACACTTGGGCGAAGGAACCAAGCGATGAAATCCTCAAAGCTAACTCCGCGACTCCCATGTTCGATGAAAAGGGACTCATAGATGTTCAACACTTTAATCAAGTTTGGGAATTGGTGTTGAACAGCATTCTCCGGCGTGAGCCCCCTTACCACCGGCTTAGCACCGAAGACGTACTAGTCTGTCGGGAGCAACTCCTCATAGTGTTCCCCTATGACTGGTAAACCGGATACCTCCGTGAACTCCTCCAAAGAGATTGACACTTCCCGATCCATGGCAAGGAAAGTGTGGGTAGGAATGTTCCACTGCTCCAAGAAAGCCTTGAACCACCAGGTGGGGAGCGTGGGATACCGGAAGAGAGAAACATAAACTGCGGTATACAATCCTAATTTTATCAACTGCGACTTCTTCGTCGACAGGATATACCGAGCCCATGGCAGGTAGCCGATCGGGTGGCAGGGGATCAGACCTATGTTATATGATTGCCCCCAAGGTCGTGCCTCACCTTGATAGATACGGCATCCCAGGATATCTAAAACCATGGGACGCTGAACCGGAACGCATCTATCGTGGGATGTAGAAATCCCTTCGAGGTCCAATCGACCATCTCCACGGCATACTGCACCGGGGGTGGACTGGCATAGTGGACCGCTGTGATGGGTTCTGACGGCACTGAGCATGTGAAGCTGCGTCGACCCATAATGATCTGATTGTACCATGACCCCCAAAGATGTAGACTCTTATACTCCGGGTCGTGGTCCTTGATCATGGCCAAGACTTCACGGTCCAAGGGCGCCTCGGGAAATCCTTCCTCTGAACGAACAAACGGGAATGAGGTGTCGAGAGACATGTGTTAGTGTATATGCCCTAGAGGCCATTACTGTATCATACTAGTTTGTATATTACTTAATGGATGCTTGGGATATTCACCTTGTATATACAATCTTGCTCAAAATAGTAGTATGCTACTTGGTTTGTTTCTACTTCAATGTGTACTTGTGTTTATTTCAGTATATCACTTATACGCATTAGTGGAGCCCTTAGGATCTTTGCTTGATTACCAGCGTTGTGATGGCAGTCACACTAGTGGGGGCTGGGTAATCTATAAGCACATCCTTATACAGGTCCCTAGTCGCAGGACTATCGAGACAGGGCATCGATACTCCGGAGTAGACTAGCGTATGCGCTTCTCATCCCAGTGTGGGAGATGGTCTGTCCCACAGCCATCAGTACGTCGTACTGGAGATAGTATACGGGTGCTCGTTGGGTTACGAGTACACTGGACAGGACTCGTCGGGAACTGACAGGTTGGTATTATACCTATTGTCAGTTATCAGTTCCCAGGTGACATGAGTACAGCTTAGTCCGCTGACTTGACACTGGCACTTCGCCTCAAGTGTGTTCCCACTGCACTTTGATCACTACCCTACCACGGCTCAAAGGAGTCGTGCAAACGGGTGGCGGTTGGGTGCAGTCCCGAAGCACTTGGAGGCAGTGACGGTTAGACAGGATTCGTCTCTCCCGGTATTGGGGGTTGACATCGCGCTGTGTCTAGGAGAGCCATTACACGAGTAGTCCCTGGCCAGGGCAAACGAGATATACTGGTAGGTTTCCAGTGTTATCTCAGGGTGTTTTGGGCTTCGCTCCGGCACGACTTGTACCGCTATTGGGGGACTGACGATTACCACCCCCTAGGCCCGCCATGCGATGTATCAGACGAACAGACCGGACTGTACGGAGACTGTCACATTCAGACTCAGTAGGAGTTCAGATGGGGTTTCACCTCGTCAGCCTTCTTGTCGGCATCTACCTGGGGACCGTTACGCACAGCTAGTGCCGCTTGCGGTCTGTGGTTAAACCCACTGCCAGCGTAGTGTCGAGTCTTTAGAGTCCCACACAGAGGGTATTCGCCTCTGGGCAAAACAGAGTAGAGGTCGCATGGTTTTGCGACAGGGTTCGTTCTCATCCGCGCACTTGTGCACGTTTGGAGTCCGGACGGATTATACTGGCAGGCTCTGGTTTGAGCCAGATACTGGTATATATATTTGGGGTTGCTTTTATATCTTGGTATTCTTGTTCCTCGGAACGAGAATGCAGGTGTGTATGCACAGTTGCTTGAGGCGGAGGATGAGGTTTTTCATTAGGGTTTCGGAACGGGTGCGTATGCACAGTTGACAGTTATCTTTTTCCAAACCCTAATGGATTTATGGATTATCTATTTATAATAGTAATTAAATGAGAATTTTGTTATGGTTGATATTGTTGACTTGTTGACCATGGTTGACTTGTTGACCATGGTTGAAAGTTGACCACCATCATGCTTCAAAAGTCTTCCTTGATTTATGCTTACATTTTAAATGAAGCATGGTTGTGGTCATTCCAAATTGCCATCAACTATTCTCATTTTCAATTATTATTATTAGATAATTCTTTTCTTTTGCATTATGGTTGCAAGAAAGAAAAAATATAGCTCATTCTATCATTCTCATTCTCTCTCCTCTCTTCATCTTCTTCTTCCTCTAGCAAAGAGAAACCTTCTCATGAGTTGAGAATCCTTCTCTTTAAAAAGAAAAGCAAACCCTAGTCACTCTCTACTCACTCTAGGATCAAAGGATTAGCAAGCCGGAGATTCTAGTTCACTCCAAGTCCGAGAAAGAGCCCAAGGTCGAACCCTCGAGGTGGATCCATCTTCGACGGAAGAAGGCGACAAAAGAGAACCATCAACCTCTACTAGATTTCAAGAAGAAGGAGTTCAAGTTTAGGTATAACCCTCATCCGAGTAGCTAACTCCTTTTAGCGTATTTGCTAGTTTAGTTTAGACACGATCCCGACCTTGTTTAGTCCATGTTGCCTCTTGCGATAAAAATTTGTTTTTTATACCGTTTCCGCCTCCCCGTAAGCACCGGGGGTCGCAATATGGACTTACAGTGGTATCAGAGCCTAACTAAACTTAAACTAGCTTGGTAGTGAAGTGTAACGAAGTTCGGAACCGAAAAAAATCACAAAACCGGAAAATCACAAAACCTGAGTTTCTGTTGAAATTTTTTTGGCTCAAAATGAAAAACTTTATACATGTAAATTCGTCTCAGGGTTTTGTGTGAACACCCAAGAAAAACGATACAGTGATTCGACCAAACCGCCGCCCATCCGCCGCGTGATCCTTCTTAACCGCCGCGGAACCGCCGCGACTTGGTGTCTTCTCTGCATCGTTTTTCGTGCAGTGTGTTTGTGTGTTGGTTTTGGGATTTTTTAAATATATTATATGTGCCCAGATTTTGCAGAAAAGAAATTTCCTTTTGGGGTCCTATAATTCCGTATTTTTTCCGAACTTCACTACACTTTGACTATGATGGTTATATCTGTGATGTTTGCATGTATTGAACGTCGGCTAATCGCTATAAGACGATTAGTCGGGGTTATACATGATCTGTAATGTGCTGGAGTGTGTATATAAATATGTTGGATTGTCGCGGGTGAATAGCCGGGGGTTGTGAGACGAGAGTTTTCTTTTCTTGCAATTCATTGTAAATGTAAATTGATGTAATTATATTATTTGTTTGGCCGCACAACCGGGTCGGGGTTGTAGCCGTCATTGTATAATTCCTTTTACTGTTTTTGCTCCTAGGATAGACCCATGGAGGGGTGCACAAACTACCGAGGACTTGGCGGGTAGTTTGCCGCACCCGTAGGGGTCTTGGGTGGGGATTTGGCTATTCACCGCGACCGTGTTATCTGTTTTTGTTACAGGCTCGTACAAATTACAGATTGCTAGTATATCCAATGTATTTATCTGTGATCTGAAATGTCTATCATTGCTTTCTATTTAGGCGTTGCTTATGTTTTACAGACGCGCTAGCCTAGCCCCCGCTCTGTCGTTAGTTAAGTAACCTAACGGGTAATGACGGGGCCCCGTGGCGAATGCGAATGGCATAAGCGTACGTCATATTTTGGTTGTTTTCTGCAATGGTAGGATTAAATGATGGGACGCATTAAAAGTACTAATGCAAGAATATCACGCATTAAAAGAACTAATGCAAGATAATAAACCAAGTTTAAGTCGATGGAACACTTTCGAAAAACCACTCGGTTCTTTTCAAAACTAACTTTTAAATGCGGAGATTGAGCCACTCCTTCTAAAAGCTATCTCGTTCCATCGATTAAATCAAGTTCACTACGTTCACGGTTTCGCCAAAACCATTCGTAGCCCTCCGTCACTTCGCATGAATAGGCAATAGTATTCAAGCTATGTATTTTGGCCAAAGTCAAGGCATAGTGATTGGTAGCTATTGGGTGTTCATGTGTAGCATAGATAGATGCGTTGGTTTGGGACAGTCGTGCTGCCATTTTGGCCAAAGTCAAGGGTAGGTACGGATGGATCCAAATTAACCTGGATAGTGACGGGCAGAACTTGACATGTGACTTATGATATTTTGGCCAAAGTCAAGGTCATAAGAGCATGGGGCAAAAATCCACATCGGGAGTTTCATAAGTACTGAAACTTGCTAGATTTGCATACCATTTGGAGTGTGGTGATTCTGGTAGGATTCCTTCAGTTTCGTCACGCGATGATATTTGGATCCCGATCCTACTGTGAGTATATGCTACTCCTCGGGAAATTTCTCACTTAACGATCAATGCTATAAACCTAGTAGGTGCCTAGAAAGGTGTTAGCGGGGTTACGCCCCCAGGGAAAAGAGGTTCTTTAATTAAGGAACTTCGCGAAAGCGTTGGAAAACCTCCCTCGAAGTACCGACACTGGCCTGGCTGAACGGTTAAGCAAGTATTGTACGGTGGGATTGATCCTGACTAATTCTTCCTTTATGGTTTGAGGAGGGATTCGAGAAACAGTGGGAGCCATCCTGTTTAGACAAACTAAAAACCACTCTAAACTTGCAAGAGCATCATGCTGAGTGTTTCTTCTTCTCTCTCCTAATTGCAGCGACCAATCAACATGACTGGACTTAAGTTACTCCTAGATAAAAACAAACTGACAGGGCCAAACTACAAAGATTGGCTCAGGAATGTCAAGATAGCAATCACTTATGACAAGCTGGGGTATCTTCTTACCACCAAAGCTCCCCCTGTCCCTGGTCCAACTTCCAGTATCGCGGATAAGGAAATCCGCAAGACTTGGGAGATTGATAGCGCGAAGGCCAAGTGCCTCCTGCTTGCCTCGATGGACAACGAACATCAGAGGAGGCATGAGAATATGGACATGGAGTCCATATTGCTCCATACAAAAGAACTGTATGGAGAGCAATCACGTATCGCAAGATACGAAGCGTCGAAAAAGTTGTTTTCGACAAAGATGGCCGTCGGATCATCAGTAGCCGAGCACGTGCTAAAGATGATCGGCTACATTGAGGAGCTCGCTGACCTAGGGATCACATTGGAGAGTGAGCTATATACGGATATAGTTCTCCAGTCCCTTCCTTCCACTTACGCCCAGTTTATACTGAACTTCAACCTACAAGAAAAAGAGGTTGAACTATCAGAGCTCCTCAACATGCTGAGGAGCGCAGAGGGCACCCTACAGAAAAGTAGGGATACATCCACTTTGTTTGTAGGAGGATCATCTTCTTCTAGGTCCAAGGCGAAAGCCAAGGGAAAGAAGAAGAAGGCCCCCGCCAAACCAAGGGGCGATGTTAGTAAAGTGGATACGAAGGGAAAAGGGAAAGCAACAAAGATAGCGGGGAAGCTTGTGGATAAGGAAGAATGCTTCTTTTGTCATAAGAAAGGACACTGGAAGAATGATTGCAGGGCCTGGAAGGCCAGAACACAGGAATTGAAGCAGGTTGCAGCTTCAGCTTCAGGTGTGTATGTTATTGAAAACTGTCTTTCAATAAACTCTACTTCCTGGGTATTGGATACCGGATCAGGATCTCATATCTGTAATTCTTTGCAGGCGTTGAGAAACCGTAGGGATTTGAAGGCAGGTGACATGACCCTCAGAGTTGCGAACGGAGCTAGCATGGATGCTAAAGCCGTGGGGGACTATCACCTGGGAATGTCAGATGGACATGTTTTGGTTTTGCGTAATTGCTTTTTTGTACCCAACGCAACTTGTAATATCATTTCTGTATCTTTAGTTTCTAAAGAAGGTTATGAATTTGCGTTTGTAAGTAATGTTGTAAACATTCACCTTAATCAAGTATTGATTGGGTCAGGTACTCTGAGTAATGGTATATACGTGTTAAACCAACCACAGATTTTCAATGTCCAGAATACGCACAAAAGAAAGTCTCTAGAAATAAATCAGACTTTCTTATGGCATTGTAGATTGGGTCACATCAATGAGAGAAGGTTGACTAAGTTGCATACAGAAGGATATTTGAATGCGTTCGAATATCAATCATATGCCACTTGTCAATCTTGTCTCAAAGGAAAGATGACAAAGACTCCGTTTACTGGACATGGAGTAAGAGCGAGCGAGCTCTTGGGACTCGTACACAGTGACGTGTGCGGTCCAATGTCTACACATGCCCGAAGCGGACATTCTTACTTCATTACTTTTACGGATGACTTCTCAAGGTACGGTTATGTCTTCTTAATGAAACATAAGTCCGAGGCCTTTGGAAAATTCCAGGAGTATAAGAATGAAGTAGAGAAACAGACCGGCAAAAGTATTAAGATTCTAAGATCGGATCGAGGTGGAGAATACTTAAGTGCCGAATTCCTGGACTATTTAAAAGAGAACGGAATTCTCTCTCAGCTTACTCCTCCTTACACCCCGCAACATAACGGTGTATCGGAGAGACGGAACCGCACCCTATTGGATATGGTGCGGTCCATGATGAGTAACGCTGAGTTACCGCGATCATTCTGGGGATATGCGCTAGAATCAGCCGCATACCTTTTGAACCGAGTCCCCACTAAGACTGTGCCTACCACGCCATTTGAGATGTGGTGTGGGAAGAGACCCCATCTTAATCACATTAAGATATGGGGAAGTCCAGCTTTTGTCAAAAAGCAGCATGCGGACAAGCTCGAGGCACGCTCAGTACTGTGCAAGTTTGTGGGATATCCAAAGAATTCCAAGGGATATTTCTTCTACTGTGAAGAGGAACAAAAAGTTCTTGTTTCTCGTCATGCCCACTTTCTAGAACACCAGTTCATAGAAAAAGAAATAAGTGGGAGCGCAGTAGAGCTGGAAGAAATTCCAGAACCACAGACTGTTACTGAAAGCTTGGTGGAACCAGAGGGTTCAACAGAACAGGACATTCCTACGCCGCTCCGCAGGAGTAGTAGGCAGTCTCATCCGCCCGAGAGATACTACGGTTTTCTCATAGACGGGGATCGAGAGGATTGCATCATAGATTATGATGAACCTACTAGCTTCCAGCAGGCCGTTCAGAGCGTTGACTCAGTGAGATGGCTGGATGCAATGCGGACCGAAATGGAGTCCATGTACACCAACAAGGTATGGACGTTGGACATTGCTCCAGACGGGGTAAAACCCGTAGGATGCAAGTGGATCTTCAAAAGGAAGATTGGTGTAGATGGACAGGTTGAGACCTATAAAGCTAGGCTGGTAGCAAAGGGTTTTCATCAAAGACCTGGCTTGGACTACGACGAAACCTTTTCTCCAGTAGCCATGCTGAAATCCATTCGGATCCTTCTTGCCATTGCTGCCTTCCACGATTATGAGATCTGGCAAATGGACGTAAAGACAGCTTTTCTAAATGGAAATTTAGAGGAGTGTGTCTATATGGATCAGCCAGAGGGTTTCATTCAGAGTGGGAGCAGCGGAAAGGTGTGCAAGTTGCTTAAGTCCATCTATGGACTAAAGCAGGCATCGCGGAGTTGGAACATCTGCTTTGATGAGACAGTCAAAGAATTTGGCTTTATCAAAAATCCAGATGAACCATGCATCTATAGTAGATTTGTAGCGAGAACTGTAGTATTCCTCGTTTTATACGTGGATGACATTCTCTTGATAGGAAATGACATTCCTATGCTACAATCTGTCAAGGGGTTCTTGTCACAAAGGTTCTCCATGAAAGACCTGGGTGATGCCTCATACATCCTGGGGATCCGGATCCATCGTGATAGATCCAAGAGGATATTGGGACTTTCTCAGTCCAGGTACATCGACACCATAGTGAAAAGATTCAGTATGGAAGATTCCAAGCGCGGTAACCTACCGGCTTGTCACGGGATCACCCTCTCTAAAGAGATGTCTCCCAAGACTGATTTGGAGAGGGATCGCATGTCTATTATACCCTACGCTTCTGCGGTAGGCTCTATAATGTATGCGATGTTGTGTACCAGACCGGATGTTGCTTATGCACTGAGTGTGGTAAGCCGGTATCAGTCTAACCCTGGGGAGAAACACTGGATAGCAGTAAAGAACATTCTCAAGTACCTGAGGAGGACTAAGGAGATGTTCTTGGTGTATGGCGGAAAAGACCTCCAGATCGAGGCCTTTGCTGACTCCAGCTTCCAGAGTGACAAGGATGATTCCAAGTCCATGTCGGGTTTTGTCTTCACCCTCAATGGAGGGGCGGTGTGTTGGAAGAGTTCCAAACAGGAAACCGTTGCAGACTCGACGATGGAAGCGGAATACATCGCTGCATCTGATGCCGCAAAAGAAGCTGTCTGGATGAGGAAGTTCTTGAAAGAACTTCAGGTGGTTCCGTCCATTGTTGACCCAATACCTCTGTATTGCGACAACAACGGGGCTATAGCTTTAGCGAAGGAACCCAGGTCCCATCAGAGATCCAGGCACATCTTGAGGCGGTATCACCTGATCAGGGAGATCGTGGATCGCAAGGAGATCGAGGTTCGGAGGGTTGCTTCAGAAGAGAACACTGCAGATCCATTCACCAAGGCCTTGCCCCAGACTCAGTTCGAGCGGCTGATCGAGATGATAGGTCTTCGATACGCCAGTACATGGCCTTAGTGCAAGTGGGAGATTGTTAGTGTATATGCCCTAGAGGCCATTACTGTATCATACTAGTTTGTATATTACTTAATGGATGCTTGGGATATTCACCTTGTATATACAATCTTGCTCAAAATAGTAGTATGCTACTTGGTTTGTTTCTACTTCAATGTGTACTTGTGTTTATTTCAGTATATCACTTATACGCATTAGTGGAGCCCTTAGGATCTTTGCTTGATTACCAGCGTTGTGATGGCAGTCACACTAGTGGGGGCTGGGTAATCTATAAGCACATCCTTATACAGGTCCCTAGTCGCAGGACTATCGAGACAGGGCATCGATACTCCGGAGTAGACTAGCGTATGCGCTTCTCATCCCAGTGTGGGAGATGGTCTGTCCCACAGCCATCAGTACGTCGTACTGGAGATAGTATACGGGTGCTCGTTGGGTTACGAGTACACTGGACAGGACTCGTCGGGAACTGACAGGTTGGTATTATACCTATCGTCAGTTATCAGTTCCCAGGTGACATGAGTACAGCTTAGTCCGCTGACTTGACACTGGCACTTCGCCTCAAGTGTGTTCCCACTGCACTTTGATCACTACCCTACCACGGCTCAAAGGAGTCGTGCAAACGGGTGGCGGTTGGGTGCAGTCCCGAAGCACTTGGAGGCAGTGACGGTTAGACAGGATTCGTCTCTCCCGGTATTGGGGGTTGACATCGCGCTGTGTCTAGGAGAGCCATTACACGAGTAGTCCCTGGCCAGGGCAAACGAGATATACTGGTAGGTTTCCAGTGTTATCTCAGGGTGTTTTGGGCTTCGCTCCGGCACGACTTGTACCGCTATTAGGGGACTGACGATTACCACCCCCTAGGCCCGCCATGCGATGTATCAGACGAACAGACCGGACTGTACGGAGACTGTCACATTCAGACTCAGTAGGAGTTCAGATGGGGTTTCACCTCGTCAGCCTTCTTGTCGGCATCTACCTGGGGACCGTTACGCACAGCTAGTGCCGCTTGCGGTCTGTGGTTAAACCCACTGCCAGCGTAGTGTCGAGTCTTTAGAGTCCCACACAGAGGGTATTCGCCTCTGGGCAAAACAGAGTAGAGGTCGCATGGTTTTGCGACAGGGTTCGTTCTCATCCGCGCACTTGTGCACGTTTGGAGTCCGAACGGATTATACTGGCAGGCTCTGGTTTGAGCCAGATACTGGTATATATATTTGGGGTTGCTTTTATATCTTGGTATTCTTGTTCCTCGGAACGAGAATGCAGGTGTGTATGCACAGTTGCTTGAGGCGGAGGATGAGGTTTTTCATTAGGGTTTCGGAACGGGTGCGTATGCACAGTTGACAGTTATCTTTTTCCAAACCCTAATGGATTTATGGATTATCTATTTATAATAGTAATTAAATGAGAATTTTGTTATGGTTGATATTGTTGACTTGTTGACCATGGTTGACTTGTTGACCATGGTTGAAAGTTGACCACCATCATGCTTCAAAAGTCTTCCTTGATTTATGCTTACATTTTAAATGAAGCATGGTTGTGGTCATTCCAAATTGCCATCAACTATTCTCATTTTCAATTATTATTATTAGATAATTCTTTTCTTTTGCATTATGGTTGCAAGAAAGAAAAAATATAGCTCATTCTATCATTCTCATTCTCTCTCCTCTCTTCATCTTCTTCTTCCTCTAGCAAAGAGAAACCTTCTCATGAGTTGAGAATCCTTCTCTTTAAAAAGAAAAGCAAACCCTAGTCACTCTCTACTCACTCTAGGATCAAAGGATTAGCAAGCCGGAGATTCTAGTTCACTCCAAGTCCGAGAAAGAGCCCAAGGTCGAACCCTCGAGGTGGATCCATCTTCGACGGAAGAAGGCGACAAAAGAGAACCATCAACCTCTACTAGATTTCAAGAAGAAGGAGTTCAAGTTTAGGTATAACCCTCATCCGAGTAGCTAACTCCTTTTAGCGTATTTGCTAGTTTAGTTTAGACACGATCCCGACCTTGTTTAGTCCATGTTGCCTCTTGCGATAAAAATTTGTTTTTTATACCGTTTCCGCCTCCCCGTAAGCACCGGGGGTCGCAATATGGACTTACAACATGATCGCTGCAAGTGAACAGAAATTAGCCGTTAGTGTTGTAATTCCAACGCTTGGCGTTTAAAAAAATTCATTAATCAACTAATTAAATTAAAGATTAATTAAATTAAAATTAATTAATTACATCACACAACAGTGCAGTGGGTAGGGAACCAAATGGGGATCCACAAAATCTGGATGACAGTGCCTCATGAAATAAAACAGCCCCATCATTGGTTGAGACTGTCAATTAATGAAAAGACCCCCAAGAGAATATTCTCATCAATGGGAGATCCCTAGAGACAAGGAGAAAATCTCCTCTTTCAGAGCAAAGCTCTGTCACAGAGTGACACTTGTCAAACTCTGGTCTCAGGGGAATAGGATTCCTTAAAAGAGCATAGCTCTGTGGTAATAATGGAAAGATCCATCAGAAATTTTTAACACTTAAAAGAATTAAATTTTTTGGAATCTTGAAAAATCAATGAAAACTTATAATAAGTGCTTCATTTTTCAGATCTAAAAGGTTTACATTTGATCCAAGAGCAAAGCTCTGTTCATGGGTAAGAACCCATGAACAAGATCTTTGTAGATCTATCAGTTTTTGAGAGCAAAGCTCTGTTTATGAAACCCCAATGGGGATTTCTTTAGATCAAAAGATCTGTGAGAGCAAATCTCTTTGGTTTAAGATTGGTTTGAATTAATTTAGTTTAATTTAGATTAATTTTACCTAAAGTTTCTAACTTTGGAAATGAGCAAAGCTCTGAAGTTCTTAAGCAAGAGCAAAGCTCTGTTGAAATCAAAATCTTAAAAAAATGGTGAAGATTTTTTAAGGGCCATAGGTCCTATTTATAAGGCGCTTGCGCCCCTTCAGCTCACCCCTTGATCCAACGGTCAGGAGCTTGCTGCCGCTGCACTCACGTGCGCGCCACGTGAGCGCAACGGTGGGGGGCATTTGTTTCCCCCAATCAGAGTAAAGCTCTGTTGGAAATTCAAAATTCAAATTTTGAAGCAACGCTTCAAATCCCGGGCGCAACGCGCCACGTGTCAGGCGCTGATACGTCAGCGCAGCGCCCAAGAAGGCGCGCCCAATCAGAGCAAACCTCTATTAAAAAACAAAAGGAAGCAATGCTTCAGTTGCGCAAGCACTGCGCTGCGCGACACGTGTCAGCGCAGATGCGCTAGCGCAGTTGCGCTGCGCTTTGCGCTGCGCGACACTTGTCAGCGTCGATGCGCTAGCGCAGTTGCGCTGCGCTTTGCGCTGCGCGATACGTGTCAGCACGGATGAGCTAGCGCAGTTGCGCTGCGCTGTGCGCTGCTTGACACGTGTCACGCGCTGGGGCATTTGTGCCAAACAGAATTAAAATTTTAAAGAAATCTTTCTGTTCTTGTTAAAACAAGAAGATTTTCTTCTGTAAAACAGAGGCCCTTGGATCAAAGTTCCAACGGTGGGGAAAATTCCTCAAATTACTCAGAGAAAAATCTCTTTAACAAATTTAACTAATTTATGGGCACTATAAAAAGGACCTTAGACCTCAATTCAAAGGCATCAACATTTTGGTGAGAAATCAAAAATTTCAAATAGAGAGAACTCTGAAGAAATCTCAAGAAGAAAAAAAGTAAAAACCTTTAAAATAGAAGAATTTCTTCTAATAGATCATTGATCTAAAAGCAAGATCAATGATCTTCAATAAAAAACAAATAGAAATAGTGCTTTGCACTTTTTATGAACCTCGGGTTCTCTGAAATAAGAAAAACAAGAAGAACTTGTTTTCTTTGATCTAAATCAGATCAAGAAAACAAAAAGTGCTTTGCACTTCTTTTATGAACCTTTGGTTCTGGAATCTAAAAGATTCTCAAGTTAATAGTGCCTTGCACTTTGCAAACTGCGCTGTTGCGCTCCTGGATTGGCGCAAGCCACCAGAGAGCACCACGTGTCAGCATCTGAACCATCTGCGCTATGCGCTTTTGAAATAGAGCCTTGCTCTCTGGAATTGGCGCAACTCACCAGAGCGCGCCACATGTCAGCAGCGCAAGCGCAGCGTATTGGCGCAGCGCACTGCGCTTGCGTGACACGTGTCAACACCACAAGCACTTGCGCTCTCTGATTGGCGGAAAGCGCCTGACAAATGCAATGCATTTCCTAAAGGGCCAGGCCCAAATCAAAAAGACCTAGTAGGCCTAATTAAATTGCAAAGCAATAAATGGGCAGAGCCCAGGTAAAATTGATGCTCTGCATCATTTATAAAATGAGCAAAGCCCAAAATAAACTGATGCTCTGCATCCTTTATGGGCAGAGCCCAAACCAAAAATAAAATCAAATAAAAGTGTTGAACTTTTTTCAACTGGACTTAGCCCAATCATGGCCGTGAGTCCTCAAATTAAATTGACTGAGCAAGATTGCCCTCCTAAATCAATTTACCCTGGTTCGAGGGTACATCTCTGAACTCCTCTGACACCTATCGTTGTAATCCTTCAACGACGTCAGAGAGGTGCGGGTCCCGACGACCACACATCGATATGGACTGCGGGGTCCTTAAACTCGTGTACCGAGACGTCCTTAAACTAATATTGGACCGAGACGTCCTTAAACTAATATCGGACCGAAACGTCCTTAAACTAATGATGGACCACCATGTCCCTAAACTGGCGATGGACCAAAACGTCCTTAAACTAATGATGGACCACCATGTCCCTAAACTGGAACATGGACCACCACGTCCCTAAACTGGAACATGGACCACCACGTCCCTAAACTGGAACAATAGAGCCTCCAAATGCTCTTTTGCCGGATCTAAACGGTCCCGTTTAAGTTGATCTTAGCTTTAAACAAGGCTAACGTATCCTTAAACATTCAAATGGACTATAAAACTCCAAATCAACTTTGGTTCAACGGTATATCTCTGAACTCCTCTGACACCTATCGTTGTAATTCTTCAACGACGTCAGAGAGGTGACGAGTCCTGACGGCCATATAATAAATGGATCACCACGTTAAGTTGATCTTAGTCTCAAACAGGACTAACGTATCCTTAACGAACGTTTAAGTTGATCTTAGCCTCAATACGGCTAACGTATCCTTAAACTAAAAACACCAAACCCAAATCTAAGTAAATACGGATTTGGACTAATCCACGTCCTACGGGCGACGGCATTACTTAGTCTCCGTATACAATCCACGGGCAACCACAAACAAAACAAACACACACGACACGAAGTGAAATTCTGGAGAAGGAGAAAGTGGCTGCCGCGATGCGGTAGCGTAATTAACTGCAGGGGCTTGCGCCTGCAGGGAAGAGCGTCCCCACAATCAAAAACCCCTCTAACGAGAGGGAATCTGACGAAGTCTGCTACATCGGCCGCATCTGTCTAAACCTCCGATATACGGTGCCATAAATCAACTTGGCATCTTCGGAGAGATGGACGGATAAAACCATATAGCATCTGTCCCAAATCTCAGGAAAGACGTCCTCACGTCGCCGCCGCCATTCGGAGGGGAACAGTCTCGACGCCACATGTCCCTTGCCTCTTGGTATACCTCGTGGACCCGTTTGTTTTATGTGTGACTCTTGGTTTTACGGGTTATGCACGTGTAGACTCTTGGGCTTCTAAAAAGATTAAAAGAAAACTAATAAAAAAATAATGTGGCTGACGGGATTTAAACTCTGGTGCTTTGGTTCAGCAGTGCAAGGTCTTACCAATGAGCTACAAACTCCTTCTTACTGTTCAAAAGTAATTCAAATACTTATAGTACTCATAGGAAATGTAAATACCTCAAGTATACATTAACTTAAAATCAAATTTATGTACACAAAAATTGGAGTTATTACAGAGATACACCAATCATGCAAATCCTTCCCTTCATTAGTCTAGAAAACATCTCTTTATAGAGGGTGGCTCCATCACCTGCGGGTACACCACCACGCCAGGAGTTGTCCATTTTAATACTTTAGAATAGTGTCAAAGTACCCGAGTTGGGACACTTCCTAAATCTAGATCTAAAACCATAGATCTAGTCACCAGAATCCCTGATATTTTATCCATATCCTATATGGAGAAACCTCCTTGTGAGAATCACAGTATAACCGATCGTAGTATAGGAAGATCTCTTCATATTAAGTGCATATCATCCAAATACCAGGACATCACTCCCTACTACTTTCTTACCAGGTCTATCTGTTGTTCTGATGAAGTCAAATTTTATGACTCTCACATCAAAACTAGATGATCTATCTCCGCTATACCTGCTTTAGTCTATAAATATACATAAGCTACTTGCCCACTATGCTTCCGTTGCTCCCACTGACTATAATAACCCTCTGGTAGAGTCATATACACGTGCACTTCTAAAGCTAGTTTAGAACGACGTTATACTCATCCTCCTGCCAGATCTCATAATTTAGAACAATAGTAGTGTCAAATTTGGGTCATCAAAAACCTCCCTTTTACCGTCTTTGAGGAGACCGAAGTACCTCTCAGGTGCCTGAGGTTACCCACAAAATCTGCGGAGTGGCTAATGGATCATCGAAACCATTTGAATCTTTAGGTTCTTCTAAATTTTTAGTAATCGCTTGTGGTTCTGGAATCACTTCCAGTTCTACCATACTCCCACTAATGTTTTATGAAAATAATCTATTTTACTAAAACTGGTGGCGAGTCAAGAAAAATATAACTATTGATCTTCCAAATGGTAGAAACTTAACCCTCGTCAGTGCCCGGGATAACCCACAAACTGCCATTACTGAAACGTGCCTTGAGTTTGTCCAGATTTTGGTTTTAAGTATTAGCCAGACAGCTCCATATATCTTAACATCGTTAAGATATGAATCCATTCTATATATCCAATATAAAAACAAATGCACTAATTTAATTGGAACCATATTCAAAAATTATGCAGCCGTTTCCAGTGCATATCAACCAAATGAAAAGAGGCCATACAACATTACTCATCCAGGAATACATTCACATATGAGTAATCTGAAAGAGAACCAAGTTCTCAAAACTATTACTTACAACGAAATACCAAACACAAGTATCTACATCTTCGATCACCTTGAAGAATCCTGATACTTGCAATATATGGTTCTTTACCTTATTCTTATACCTATAACTTCTTAAAATTTAGACCTTATATTTCAACAAAATACTTGTCTAAAACTGGAGAAGTCATGAGTAAATAGAATACAACACGAGTACCAACCCCTTGTCTTTACGAACATCGGATAACATACAATACTTTATATAAGTCCTCTGAGTTCAATAAATTAAATCCTATGCGTCGTAGGTTAAAAACTGTGCTATGGTTAAGAAGAATTATACCGTTGTTGAATGCACCTTACCTAACCATCAATTGATATAAGTAAATGTCATAGACATAATTTCAAAAAGTTATATCTCACTTTATAAAATAAACGTACAGATATATCAGTTTGAAATTGGTGCATAACAACGGATATTCAAAACCAAATATTTGCTGTCAGGAAAAAACCAGGCGATTTCCTCAAATATCACCAATCACAAAGAATTTTGATATATATTGAGGATCTAATCACCCAATTCCCAATATCTTACTCTCACTCAGCATCCGTAACGCCATACAGATGTGAGAATCAAATCTGGTAAATACATACCCTGGAGTCAGAATCTATTTGGGAAAACAATTTTCAATTAACACCGCACAATAAAACTGAAACATGAAAATATTTCGAAGGGGTAAGCTGGTATTCCTAGTAATGCTTCTTCCACTATCCAGATTCATGACTGTAATCGTACATTTCTTTGCCCTCACTTCAATCTCTTTATATGTCTTTAGTTATTACCTTCTGTACACTACATTTAGGCTAATTGATTTTCTTCCTTCCCTACCCTTCGGCACTAGCCTAAGATTTAGAAGAAGACTATCCAATAAACGCAATAGGTGTACTCTCCTAATACCAGGAGTCCTTGCAATCTGAGAGAAGCTAAAGAGAAAAGACAACTGAATAATCTTTATTCTATTTCTCCAGAATCAGAATCCATCCTCGAACTGAAACAAGTTTCTTCAAGTTCATATGTAACTAAACGATAGAATATCCAATCAATATAGATCTTCGTAGTGATACGGAGTGTTCTGGAGAAATGCAATGGGTAAGTAAGAGTTGCAGGGGTATACGCGGTTTCGTCGTGAATGCTAGTAGTCGCAATTTTCTTTGCCCTTAATCTAATCCCTTTATATGTCTTTACTTATTACCTTCTGTACACCACACTTAAGCTAAATGGTTTTCTTCCTTTCTTACCTTTCGACACCTGCTTATGGTTTGGAAGAAGACTATCCAATATGTGCAATAGGTGTACTCTCCTAATCTTAGGAGCTTTCGCAACCTGAGAGAAGGTAAAGATAAAAGACAACCGAATAATTCTATTCAATTTCTCCCAAACCAGAAACCATTCTTGAACTGGAACAAGTTCCTTCGAGTTCATATATAACTATACGATGGTATATCCAAGAAATATGGATCTTCGTAGTGATATGGAGTGTTCTGGAGAAATGCAAAGGGGATGTAGGAGTGACAATGATATATGTGACTAAATGACAATCCAAAAGCCAAAGTGTTTTTAAGAAGATTCGGTTAACTTGGTTCATGAGTTTTAGTCTAGAGTCGGCCATGGTCGCTGCCAAAGAGAGAGAGAAAAAAAACACTCAGCGTGCACTCTAACCTAAATTAGATTGGTTAATCACTTTATCTAATCAGGATGGCTCCCACTGTTTTCTCGAATTCTCCTTCAAACCCTAAAAGAAGAATTAGTCGGGATCATATGAAAATCACCGGAGGAGTAACACCTACTCATCCGTGGGAATCGGGATCCAACTATCATCGCATGATAACTTGATGGAAGCCACTCAAGTCACCACACTCCAGAAGGTATGCGCATGCCTGGAAAGTTTCCTGTATGTTTGAAACTCCCAATGTGGCTTTTACCCCTACGACCCTAGCGACCTTGACGGAGTCAACAAATTAAAGATTCTTAGTCAAGTTCAACTCGTCATTATCTTGATTGCATTAAACCCACCGGCACGAACCCTTGACGGAGTCAACAAAGCCGCACAACTGTCCTAACCAATCGCATCGTTTGCTACAAACAAGCACCACTTATCTACCGTACACTACACCTTGACGGAGTCAACAAACGCAGTACGAATACTAAGTACTATTCGTAGGAAATGACGGAGGGCTACGGCTGGTTTTTGGCGAAAAACCTTTAACGTAATAAACTTGATATCGTTGAAGGAACCCGAGTGGTTTGACAAATATATAGTGATGCAAACTTTTGCTAAAGAGGTCACTCCCTGCGAAGGGACCTCGGCTCTTTCCTCATCAAATGAGGTGCAGGATATTCTTAACTGAATACTATGATGCAAAGCAAAAGAGTCGACTATAGAGAAGTTATTACAATGACGTAAAATTTTTCCCAAGAGGTCACTCCCTATGAAGGGATCTCAGCTTTTGCCTTGTCGAATGAGGTGCTGGATATTCATAACCGAATATCACTGTGAAAAGAAAAAAGAAACGTCTGTAATGTCAGTTTTAAAAAACTTGGTTCCATCAACATCAGAAATAGGTTTGTTTTCCTTGCATTAATCGGAATTAATGCAGTCCCATTAATTAATCCATATCACACCAGAAAAAGGAACGAAATTAAAATGTACGTATATGCCATCCGCATTCGCCACAGGGCCCCATCATGCACCGTTAGGTTACTTAACTAACGGCAAAGTGGGGGCTGAACTAGCGTGGGTGCGAAACATATACAACATCTACTAGCATATAAATAAATATATATATAACATTCATCCCAGGCATGATATAAGCAATATCATAGAATCTCAGCAAGCAACACAGAATGGTGGATAATCTTGGAGCCTTGGGTTCATTTGAGCAGCAAATGAGACCCGAAGTTCCCTGCCGTGTGGATAGCTTATGCAATGGAAATATGAACCCCTACGAGCGTGGCAAGTTACCCGTCAATCCCAGAAGTGAGGCAACCCCAATCAACAAAGTGAATGGGCCACCCAGCACTTCACGGAATCCGGTAACTCGAGCATCCCTCCATGGGTCAACCTGTACCCCCTACGAATGCGTTGAATGTCCCACCAATTCTAGAATGAGGCCCCGTCCGTCTCAACGGGATGAGATGCGGGCCCGTTGCCCTCTAGAATCCGGCTATTTGAGCACTCTACCGCGGAGTAATCCTAGTACAGAAAATGAAAATATATGTAAAAGGGTGACATCGATCTCAACCCGGTCGCGCTCCAAACAAATAATATACAAACTGGCAAAGACGGCAGTCCACATGTCAGATGCTTGCTCCGCAATATCAAATGTACAAATGAATCTGAACTGTACTACTACCATTGCACCACAAGCTATCCACCATGACAATCCAACCACAACCTCAGCACAACACAGAACACGTAAATGTCATGTTCGCAAACCAGTCTAAAAGAACATATAGCAGTTAATTGAGTTATACCGCTCTAATGACATTCATGGTCGCAGATAGTAATGTATATACTGAAAACTTATAAACGGTGTTAGAAATAGCGACTTCGAAATACTCCGTATTGCCCCCAAACCAAAGATAACATAATATGCAATCTGGGCAAAAACAAACAATACCAAAAACCAATATTCAAGAGTCCAGAACACCCAAAAAATTCCAAGACCCAACTTCCATGAAGAACCGGCGCCGCCGGGAAAATGCCCGTTCTCGTCGGCCAGACTATGGATTTTGGGGCTTGTTTTCAAAATGTGTTCTAATTGTCATACAAATAGTCTTCTTTAATTGTTTAATAAAATTTTGAAGACTACAAAATTTCGACAGAAACTTGAATACTTTGCGGATTGTTTCGGAGTTGTTTAGGTTTCGTTATTTAAATATCGTCTAAAACTGCTAGTTTAGGGTTTATGGGTTGGCTCTGATACCATGTTGGGTTATGCCAGCGCCCTGGCCATCTATCGTGACCGTTTGCGGAACAAAAAATTTATAAATTGGTGCTAGAACAACCCAATAATCCAGATCTACCATAAACCTTAAGCTAGCAAACAAAAAAGGAGTTAGAATGGTTAAACCGAATGATCCATGTCCTTCGGTCTTTTACCATCTTCCTAAGCTCTTAGTGTCCTCCATGATCAAGCATGATCGTCCGTCTCCCTCAGTCGAAGATGATCCACCTGAGGATTTGTAGTTCGAGTTCCAACCTCAATACTGAGGTAACTAGAGTACCTAGTTAGCTAAACTTGCTAGTCTAAAGGATGTAGAGTCTAATGATGGATTAATATGTCTCATAACACCTTAGATTTCTCAACACATGAAACTATTATGGTGGAGGTAGAAGAAGGAAGCTAGAGAGGACGAGAGTGTTGCCTTGAGCATTTTTCTATCCATGAAAAATATCTCCAAGTCTTGTGAATTATTGAAGCATCCACTTAATTCAACACATGAATCAAGCCGCCTCAATAGTCATCAAAGCATGAGTCACCCCATGAGTCACCAAGTGAGCCATACTTCAATAAATGATAATAACATCTCATCCTCCACCTCATTAAACATTTAATCCAAAATGGTTATAAACAAATGAGGTGTCTTCTTCTTGAAGCACCCTTGTAATAAATTACAAGAATACCCCTCACCGTATATACATACTCGTATCCGTATTCCAAAAACATACGAATATAAACAGACGAAAATAATCCAATAATATAATACTAGGATCCGGTTTAAACCAAAGCCCACTAGTATTATCCGTCTAAATCATGTGTAACAACTCCAATTTTTGTATACCTAAATTTGATTTAAATTTGAAGTATACTTGGAGTATTAATGTTGCTGATAACACTTTAAGTATCTATTTCCCTACAATAATTACAAGAAGGAGCTTGTAGCTCATTGGTAACACCTTGCACTGCTGAACCAAGCTACCAGAGTTCGAATCCTATGCCCCACATATTTTTTATATCATTTTGTTTTAATTTTTTGGGAAGGTCAACAGTCAAACAGCCATAACTCTCAAATTTAATACTGCACATAAAAAATAAAGTACACCAAAATTCCCCCATGAGAAACCCTACCCAACGAGCCCCTGACTCGGCGCAACTCGGCCAAGTCGGCCGGCGGTTCGGCCGAATCGGCCGGCGCCGCCGGCCGGACTCGGCCGGAAGGCCGAGTCGTCAACACGGAAAAAATCCGTGTTGACCTGGTCTTCTCACCTGAAAACTTCATTTTGTCTGAACAGTTACCAAATGCACAATAAACCTCTTTTACTCCCAAATTTAATGATATTTTAATGAATTTTTATATTTTTTAAAATTTATTTTAATCAAAACCCTAACCCTAGCCTAGCCCTATATAAACACCCCTACCCTCTACCATTTCACCCTACAACTCTAAGTCCACTCTCTCAAATTCTTAAGAAAACTCGGTACATTAGAAAAGAGCGAGAAGCGAAGCGCTGCCGAAACCGACGACGAATTCCGGCGATCGTACTAGAACCTTCGCGACGTTTTCGATGCACAGACAACCACCACTTTCTTAGCCTACCTAGCTTGTCCAAACTTGTAAGTCCCATCTTTCCTATCTCTCTTTTCTTTTAATTAAAAAATACGACTTTTTGAAACCCGACGGAAATCGGAACAAACCGATTTCCGATTCGGTTTTTCTATAAAATCCCACTTGTCACCTAATCCATAATACCTACACATATCCATGATGACTATTAATCACATAAAAACCAATTTAAACAAAGTTTATCACATGAAATGATAACTTTCTTGTAATATCGTATTCTTTTCATAAAAATACCATGAAGTTTATTTTTCTTCTTTTAATCAATTCCCTCATTCCTAAATATGTTCATCTTGATCACTAAACTTGTAGAAATCAATTTGAATGAGTTTTCACACATAAAATGATAACGTTTTCAAATACCGTATTCTTACGCTTAAATACCTTCATGTTTAATATATCATAGTTTACCTCTAAACTTCATTAAACCTTAAAATAAGTCACGAGGTAATGACCTACCTCTACACACACACAAATATAACCCTAATTGATAAACGTCAAAACATAGAATACGAAAATACAAGACTTTTCACTAAAATACCATTATCTTTATAAACCTTTCTTGAAAGCTTTAAGTTGTACACAATTCTAAATAAAATCTTTTAAAATGAAAATACGATTTGTCATGGACATCGATCATTTATCTAAACTGACTTTGTGGTGTCTAGGCAGGTGTGTCTAGGCTAGTGGTTTTTAATTAGGCCCACTACTGTGGTTCCTTCCTACTTACCTGGCACTTACCTGGCCGCAATTGGCGGTGAAGAGGCGATTTGAGGTTTTTAATGACTTTTCGTTTAGATCTTAGAAATAGGCTAGTTGGCTTAGGAAACCCTAGAAACTAAAATACGGAAATTACATCCTTTACAAATAAATACCTTATATTTATAAAACTGTTTTTTCTAAATGAATAGTATTTATTAAACCTAAGAAAAGCGCCGCTACAACCCACCTTTGGGGAACCCGTTAGGGATAGTACAGTTCATCGTGCACCCGCGGGCTAGTAGTGCGAGATTCAGACCTCCGCAAGGAGCATTCGGTCTCGAAAGGTTTAGAATACGACATTTAAGAAAAAATGAGATTTTGGAGAATAAAATTATTCTTGTATTAACATATATATATAATTATCATTTAAACGCCTATTTTGTTATAAGATAAAGTTTCCACATTTTCCTAAAAATTACAAGATTAAAAGTTACATTAAAATACCATGAATTTCAAATAAATCAATACTTTTATTAGGATATATTCACTAGAATAACACAAATAAAATCCACACTCATTATAACTATAAAGACGAATAATAAATACTTGAGGTGTATTTTGAAAACTATACAATAGTAATTTTTACATAAAACCCCCTCAAGTTTTATAAATTACAACAAGGCCCCTAACAAGTACAGAACTTCAAATTACCTTTCTTTTAGTCTGACTCGGGTTAGAGTCTGACTAATTCGGACTTGAATATGATTCAAGTCAACCTATATTCTTTAATATTCCAACTCAATATGAATACATGAATCCCTGAATCTAGTTAACAATCTATTCAATTTGACTGAATCAAATCATGGATATACATCCATTATCCTGTTATTCCATTTACCTGATTATGCAGTTACAACATGTTTACTGGTATCATGGTTTTGGTCAGTCACCCAACTTACACAATACAATACAACAATACTGTTAAAACACTACGGGGTTTAAGGGGTAGATTGGTACGGAAGGTGTTAAAGGTGGCACGAGGTGGTCAGATTAAGACACCTAACCTGAATCTTATTGCTGTTGTACCGTGGCATAAAGGTTCCTTGTACTTCCATTTGCCCTGGCCTCTAGCATATAAAGACCCCCTTGTATACACTGGCATCCTTCTGTACCAAGCTACAAACAACAGCGTTAATTCAATATTCCATAATTTTCAACAATATAATATTTTAGAAAATACTTTTACACTGTCTTTCTAATTCTTCCTTATCTTTGGGACTTACCGAGCGACCTGTTCGCTGACGACATTCTATTTCCTTCTTCTTTGAATGTCGTCAGGTGCGTTGGACCAAACTGAGATCGAGCCCATCGGTGAAGACTTAGAGCAGTTCCGCGAAGACCCCGAGCTCTAGATATTGTACCTTGTTCTTTTCAGTATTTTTATTTCCTGTTATGCCACTGTTTAGGCATCTTTATTTCAGTTGTATTTTCCTTTCCATGTATTGTACAAAGAATGTTATTAATAAAAGTTGCTGTTATTTCTATATCATTCGTCTCTTGTGATTTACTTTATATTGCTTAGTTACGCTTAGCGTATGTACTTCTAAGTAGATACGTAGCGGGTCTCGTCGCGTCCCCTTCGCTGTACACTGGGAAGCGGGGCGTGACAGGTTTTGTTGGTGGCCTATGCAGGTCAGAGCTGTATGAATCCCTGGCATGCAGTTCTGGTCTGCATGAACAACCTAAGCAATATAGCACAAGAACCAGCAACTTAAAACATTCTTTACAATTCATGTTCCTTGAATCTTGCAAATTTCTATTCCTTGAATCTTATCATGTATTTGAATCTGTCCTAACCCAAATTTTTCTTCAAGGTTATGGATTCCCCGAACAACACCAGCACCAACGTCAACAACACCCCTTCAACACTACCTCTCACACCAGCTGTTCCTGCACCACCTACTGAGCAAACGATGCTATTCGAGGTGATCCGCAGTCTTCTCGAGGGACAACAACAACTTTTGAACCGTCCTGAGAACGATGCACCGGGAGTAAAGCAATTCAGGGCTTTGCACCCAAAGCAGTTCTCTGGTAAAGGAAGCCCTCTTGAAGCGGAAGAATGGGCACAAAGCATCGAAGATGATCTGGCAGCAGCTCAAGTGCCAGACAACGCTTGGGTCCGTGTAGCAAAGCTACAGCTCACGGATAATGCTCGCAATTGGTGGAAGGCGGAAGAAACCCGTCTGGTACAGCCGATTGAATGGAAGACATTTCGCGAGAAGTTCGACGCGAAATATTTCCCTGTGACTGCCAGGTTCGCCATGGAGCAGCTGTTTATTCATCTACAATAAGGATCAATGTGGGACAAATCGGTAGATGAATACGACGCTGAATTCACTATGTTGAGCCGGTAAGATATGTCGCAATATTTCAATTTTTAATTATCACATACTACACAGCTAACACAAACTTTAAACAGATTCGCGACACACTTGATACCGACGGACGAGATCAGAGCCCGTCGCTTTCAACAAGGCTTGGACACAGAGATTAAGGCTGCTTTAGCCACATGAAAGTTTTTGACTCATGAGGAAGCCCTAGAAGCTGCCCGCAGTTATGAGGCAGTAATAAAAGAGAGGGGCAAACCTCAGTCTGCAGGAGTTAAACGCCCTGCCAACCAAATGGCAGGTGGAGCCACGTCCAGACCATCTTTCGTGCCAAGGAGACCCGGAGTACCAACCCATCGTCCTAGCCCAGCCTTTTGCACCTACTGCAAGAGAACTGGACATATGATGAAGGACTGCCGTCGAGCCAACCGCTTTTGGTTAGTCTGCGGCTCAGCTACTCACAGTATTGGGTCTTGTCCCCAAAGACAGAACCCAGTTGCTGCACCCAGGCCAGTAATTACCTATCCGCAGCGACCAGCTCTTCAGGCACCTGCTCCCAGACTTGCATTGCCTGCACCACCCAGGGGACCACAAGCTGCACCACCTCCTCGACAGTTCCATCAAGCTCAAAGGAACGTTCAGAGGAATGCTCCTCAGGTCAGGAGGAATGTGCCAAAGCGCCAGGCTTTCATGATGTCTGTGGAAGAAGCTGAAGTCACTGGCCAAGTCATTACTGGTAAACTTCCTTCTCAAACTTATCTTTTAGTTTGTTTAACTACACACTTTCCCTATACCTAAAACCTATTCCACATACCTTAGGTACAATCCTAGTAGCTTCACTACCTGCACTTGCACTGTTTGATATTGGAGCATCCCACTGCTTTATGTCGCAACGGTTTGTCCGAACCCATGCGATTCCAGTCTCACCGCTTGTATCCAGCTGGAACGTCAGTTCCGGAAATGGTGTTCTAAAGGCAACTATGGGATACAGCATGTGTCCAATCGTAGCCTGCAGTCGAGAGTTTTATGCTGACTTCAAAGTACTGGACATACCGAACTTCGATGTGGTTCTAGGAATGGACTGGCTTGGAACCTTTTATGCTACCATCGACTGTCGTCAAAGGAGGGTAGTATTTGAGATTCCAGATCATCCGGTTTTCTATTTCAAGAGTGGAGATCGTACCCTGGAGCCAAGTACTTACAAAGCGAAGCCAAGAGAAGCAGTAGTTGCAGCAGCTCAGGCAGAGGAAGAATCAAGACCAGAAGTAGTTCGAGAGTTCGACGATGTATTTCCTGACGATATATCAGGTTTGCCTCCCGATCGAGCTCTTGAGTTCAGTATTGACTTAGTACCGGAGCACAACCGGTGATCAAAGCACCGTATAGACTAAGTCCGGAAGGTTTGAAGGAAGTCCGAACATAATTGGACGAATTACTGGCGAAAGGATGGATTCGTCCCAGCACTTCAAGTTGGGGAGCACCTGTACTACTGGTAAAGAAGAAGGAAGGTTCATATAGAATGTGCATCGATTATAGGGTCTTGAACGAAGTCACTATAAAGAACAAGTATCCACTCCCGCGCATCGACGATTTATTCGATCAGCTAAGTGGATCTTGTGTTTTCTCTAAATTGGATCTTCGTTCAGGTTATCATCAAGTAAAGGTCAAGGAAGCTGATATTCACAAAACAGCTTTCAGAACTCGATATGGACATTACGAATTTCTAGTGATGCCATTTGGAGTGACCAATGCACCAGCAATATTCATGAACCTAATGAACCAAGTTTTCCGGGAGTATTTAGACAGGTTTGTTGTCATCTTCATCGACGACATCCTGGTATATTCTAAGAATCGGAAAGAGCATGCAGAACATCTACGAATTATCCTGGAAACTCTTCGTTAACATAAGCTTTATGCCAAGTACAGTAAGTGCGAGTTTTGGCTAAATCAAGTTAGTTTTCTTGACATATCGTATCAGGAGAAGGAATTTCTATGGATCCAGCGAAAGTTTCGGCAGTTAGCGAATGGCCTACACCAAAGACAGTGAAGGATATTCGAAGTTTCTTGGGTTTAGCTGGATATTATAGAAGGTTTATTGAAGGCTTTTCGAAGATAGCAACACCCCTGACCAAGCTCATACGAAAAGATGAAGAATTTGTGTGGTCAGAACCATGCGAGCAAGCTTTCGTAGAACTCAAGTCAAGACTGACATTAGCACCTATTCTGGTCATACTAGATCAATCTGGAGGATTCGAAGTGCATTGTGATGCATCCGATAAGGGATTAGGATGTGTTCTATATCAGCATGGTAAGGTTATGGCTTATGCTTCAAGACAATTGAAGACTCATGAGCGTAATTATCCGACGCATGATCTGGAGTTGGCAGCCGTCATCTTTGCTCTCAAAATTTGGCGCCACTACTTACTTGGTGAACGAGTGAACATTTACACAGATCATAAAAGTCTGAAGTATGTGTTTACTCAGAAGGAGTTGAATATGCGGCAGAGAAGATGGTTAGAACTCATGGCGGACTTTGACATCAACTTGCAATATCATCCAGGAAAGGTGAATGTAGTACCTGATGCTCTTAGTCGCCAACCATTAGCAATGAATCTCACCGCTCAGTGGAAGCTTCACCAAGACTTACATCAGATGGAGATTGAACTAGTCATGCCAGGTGATGTTTCAAGTCTGATGAATCTACAAGTTCAATCAACCATTGTTAATCAGATCAAAGCAGCTCAAGCCAGCGATGCTAAGTTGCAAAAGATCAGAGAACAAGTGGAGAATAGACTCAGAACAGATTTCATCATCCATGAAGACGGATCTTTGAGATACGGCAGCAGATTGTGTGTACCAAAGGGTCCTGTTCGGGAAGAGTTAATGAAAGAAGCTCACAGCTCTCCCTATTCAGTACATCCTGGAGGTACCAAAATGTACAAAGATCTACGTCAGAATTATTGGTGGCATGGAATGAGCGTGAAGTAGCCAGAAGCGTCGCAAAATGTTTGGTGTGTCAGCAAGTAAAGGCTGAACATCACAGGACAGCTGGACTACTTCAACTGTTACCAATTCCAGAATGGAAGTGGCAGCATATCACGATGGACTTTGTAACTGCTCTTCCTCGCAGCACAAAGGGTAACGATGCGATATGCGTCATTGTGGATCGACTCACAAAGTCGGCTCACTTCATTCCGTTTCGAGTTGGCCAATCAACTGAGACACCAGCGAAGAAGTACATGGAGGTAATAATCTAATTTAAGATTTAAACTCTTCATAATATACTATCTCTGATACCCATGAACTCATACAGGAAATTGTGAGACTTCATGGAGTACCGGTCTGCATTGTCTCCGATCGTGACACCAGGTTCCGATCGCAATTCTGGAAGAGTCTGCAAGCTAGCTTGGGAACAAGTTTGAACTTCAGCACGACTTATCATCCACAAATAGATGGTCAGTCGGAACGAACTATTCAGATCTTGGAGGATATGCTCAGAGCATGTATGCTCGACTTCAAAGGATCGTAGGAAGATCACCTGCATCTTGTGGAGTTTGCGTACAACAACAGCTACCAAGCAAGCATAGGAATGGCACCTTTTGCAGCATTATATGGAAGGAAGTGTCGATCGCCATTAAGTTGGGACGACATCGGAGATAGAGAACTCCTTGGACCAGAGATGATAGTAGAGTACGTTGATGTGGTTCGTACTATCAGGGAAAGAATGCGCATAGCCCAAGATAGACAGAAACACTGGGTTGATGCGAAGAGATGACACTTGGAGTTCCAGCCAGGAGATCATGTATTCCTGAAAATCTCTCAGAACCGAGAAGTGATCCGATTTGGAAGACGGGGAAAGTTGAGTCTGAGATACATTGGACCGTTCGACATACTCTAACGAGTCGGTGAAGTGGCATACCGTTTAGCGCTTCCACCCTCATTGGAAGGAGTGCATAATGTGTTCCACATATCTCAACTCAGAAGGTATGTGAGTGACCCCAGCCATGTACTTGATCATTCCGAGCTCACTATACAGCCCGATTTGTCTTGTGAGCAACAACCTGTAGAGATCCTGGATAGGAAAGTGAAGACACTTCGGAACAAAGAAATTAATTTGGTCCGGGTAATGTGGAGGAAAGACATTCCAGGAGAATCCACGTGGGAAAGGGAAGACGAAATGCGTGCAAGATATCCGCACCTTTTTGTAAACTAGTCCTCAAATAAAAGTTGTAAATTTCGAGGTCGAAATTTTTGTAAGGAGTGTAGATTGTAACAACTCCAATTTTTGTATACCTAAATTTGATTTAAATTTGAAGTATACTTGGAGTATTAATGTTGCTGATAACACTTTAAGTATCTATTTCCCTACAATAATTACAAGAAGGAGCTTGTAGCTCATTGGTAACACCTTGCACTGCTGAACCAAGCTACCAGAGTTCGAATCCCATGCCCCACATATTTTTTATATCATTTTGTTTTAATTTTTTGGGAAGGTCAACAGTCAAACAGCCATAACTCTCAAATTTAATACTGCACATAAAAAATAAAGTACACCAAAATTCCCCCCATGAGAAACCCTACCCAACGAGCCCCTGACTCTGCCCAACTTGGCCAAGTCGGCCGGCGGTTCGGCCGAATCGGCCGGCGCCGCCCGCCGGACTCGGCCGGAAGGCCGAGTCGTCAACACGGAAAAAATCCGTGTTGACCTGGTCTTCTCACCTGAAAACTTCATTTTCTCTGAACAGTTACCAAATGCACAATAAACCTCTTTTACTCCCAAATTTAATGATATTTTAATGAATTTTTATATTTTTTAAAATTTATTTTAATCAAAACCCTAACCCTAGCCTAGCCCTATATAAACACCCATACCCTCTACCATTTCACCCTACAACTCTAAGTCCACTCTCTCAAATTCTCAAGAAAACTCGGTACATTAGAAAAGAGCGAGAAGCGAAGCGCTGCCGAAACCGACGACGAATTCCGGCGATCGTACTAGAACCTTCGCGACGTTTTCGACGCACAGACAACCACCGCTTTCTTAGCCTCCCTACCTTGTCCAAACTTGTAAGTCCCATCTTTCCTATCTCTCTTTTCTTTTAATAAAAAAATACGACTTTTTGAAACCCGATGGAAATCGGAACAAACCGATTTCCGATTCTGTTTTTCTATAAAATCCCACTTGTCACCTAATCCATAATACCTACACATATCCATGATGACTATTAATCACATAAAAACCAATTTAAACAAAGTTTCTCACATGAAATGATAACTTTCTTGTAATATCGTATTCTTTTCATAAAAATACCATGAAGTTTATCTTTCTTCTTTTAATCAATTCCCTCATTCCTAAATATATTCATCTTGATCACTAAACTTGTAGAAATCAATTTGAATGAGTTTTCACACATAAAATGATAACGTTTTCAAATATCGTATTCTTACGCTTAAATACCTTCATGTTTAATATATCATAGTTAACCTCTGAACTTCATTAAACCTTAAAATAAGTCACGAGGTAATGACCTACCTCTACACACACACAAATATAACCCTAATTGATAAACGTCAAAACATAGAATACGAAAATACAAGACTTTTCACTAAAATACCATTATCTTTATAAACCTTTCTTGAAAGTTTTAAGTTGTACACAATTCTAAATAAAATCTTTTAAAATGAAAATACGATTTGTCATGGAAATCGATCGTTTATCTAAACTGACTTTGTGGTGTCTAGGCAAGTGTGTCTAGGCTAGCGGTTTTTAATTAGGTTCACTACTGTGGTTCCTTCCCACTTACCTGGCACTTACCTGGCCGCAATTGGCGGTGAAGAGGCGATTTGAGGCTTCTAATGACTTGTCATTTAGATCTTAGAAATAGGCTAGTTGGCTTAGGAAACCCTAGAAACTAAAATACGGAAATTACATCCTTTACAAATAAATACCATATATTTATAAAACTGTTTTTTTCTAAATGACTAGTATTTATTAAACCTAAGCAAAGCGCCACTACAACCCACCTTTGGGAAACCCGTTAGGAATAGTACGGTTCATCGTGCACCCGCGGGCTAGTAGTGCGAGATTCAGACCTCCGCAAGGAGCATTCGGTCTCGAAAGGTTTAGAATACGACATTTAAGAAAAAAATGAGATTTTGGAGAATAAAATTATTCTTGTATTAACATATATATATAATTATCATTTAAACGCCTGTTTTGTTATAAGATAAAGTTTCCACATTTTTCTAAAAATTACAAGATTAAAAGTTACATTAAAATACCATGAATTTCAAATAAATCAATACTTTTATTAGGATATATTCACTAGAATAACACAAATAAAATCCACACTCATTATAACTATAAAGACGAATAATAAATACTTGAGGTGTATTTTGAAAACTATACAATAGTACTTTTTACATAAAACCCCCTCAAGTTTTATAAATTACAATAAGGCCCCTAACAAGTACAGAACTTCAAATTACCTTTCTTTTAGTCTGACTCGGGTTAGAGTCTGACTAATTCGGACTTGAATATGATTCAAGTCAACCCATATTCTTTAATATTCCAACTCAATATGAATACATGAATCCCTGAATCTAGTTAACAATCTATTCAATTTGACTGAATCAAACCATGGATATACATCCATTATCCTATTATTCCATTTACCTGATTATGCAGTTACAACATGTTTACTGGTATCATGGTTTTGGTCAGTCACCCAACTTACACAATACAATACAACAATACTGTTAAAACACTACGGGGTTTAAGGGGTAGATTGGTACGGAAGGTGTTAAAGGTGGCACGAGGTGGTCAGATTAAGACACCTAACCTGAATCCTATTGCTGTTGTACCGTGGCATAACGGTTCCTTGTACTTCCATTTGTCGTGGCCTCTAGCATATAGAGACCCCCCTCGTATACACTGGCATCCTTCTGTACCAAGCTACAAACAACAACGTTAATTCAATATTCCATAATTTTCAATAATATAATATTTTAGAAAATACTTTTACACTGTCTTCCTAATTCTTCCTTATCTTTGGGACTTACCGAGCGACCTGTTCGCTGACGACATTCTATTTCCTTCTTCTTTGAATGTCGTCAGGTGCGTTGGACCAAACTGAGATCGAGCCCACCGGTGAAGACTTGGAGCAGTTCCGCGAAGACCCCGAGCTCTAGATATTGTACCTTATCTTTTCAGTATTTTCATTTTCTGTTATGCCACTGTTTAGGCATCTTTATTTCAGTTGTATTTTCCTTTCCATGTATTGTACAAAGAATGTTATTAATAAAAGTTGCTGTTATTTCTATATCATTCGTCTCTTGTGATTTACTTTATATTGCTTAGTTACGCTTAGCATATGTACTTCTAAGTATATACGTAGTGGGCATCGTCGCATCCCCTTCGCCGTACACTGGGAAGCGGGGTGTGACATCATGATACGTGCACAGGTGTACGTAGATCGAACCCTGCCATAATACCATTCGGCCTCTACATCGTTTTGCTTGAAGCAGGAAAAACTTCTGTGTGGGACTCTAAAGACTCGTCAATACGCTGGCAATGGGTTTAACCACAAGCACGTCAGCGGCACTAGCTGTACGTAACGGCTACACTGGTATTGAGCGAAAAGGAGGCCGGCGAGCAAACTCATCCGAACCCCTACTGAGTCTGTCCGTGACAATCTCCGTACAGTCCGGTCTATTCGTCTAAGAGTATCACATATCGAGTCTAATGGGGTGGATAAAATCAGACCCCTAATAACGTGATATTTCGTGTCAGTTTGAAGCCCATCACCAACTGAGAAACTACTGATCAAAATCAGTAATTCTCTTCTACCTTGGCTAAGGATTTCTGGTGATGGTCACCCATGCACTACGCGACATCAACCCCCAATACCGGAAGAGACGAATCCCCGACAATCCGCTCACTGCCTCCATGTGGTTCGGGACTGTACCCAACTAAAACCTGTTTGCATGACTCTTTTGAGCAGTGGTAGGGTAGTAATCAAAGCACACTGGGAACTCACACGAGACAAATGACGATCTCAAGTCGATAGACTAACCTGTACATATATCACCTGAGAACTGCTATTTGACAATAGGTATAATACCATCTAGCATGTTCCCGGTGAGTCCGTCCAGTGTACTCATAACCCAATGAGCACATGTATACTATCTTAGGTGACTAACTGACACAGATGGCTTGTGAGACCGTCCACTGCCCCTCGTCGGGGTCTCGATAAGTATACACCAGTTTACTCTGGAGTATGGATCCCCAGTCTCGATACTCCCTCGACTAGGCACATTTAAGGATGTGCATATAGACCACTCAGCTCCCACGTATATGATCGCCATCACAATACTGGTAGTCAAGTGATTGATCTCAAAGAATATTTAGTAACCGCAATCAAGAGCGGCATCGCTTGGTAGCTAGCCGGTGAGTACGGGTCGGTCCACAGGGATTTTGTGAATTTTCTAATTGTTCTTACGAGTTAATTCCGAATGGTGTGAACGGATTGATTAAATCTAAAAAATAAATTAATCTAGATCTAAATCTTGCTAGGTTTAGGTTTAGGTTAAGTTTGGAAAGTCAATAAATCTCACCGCTTTCTATACCCATATTAAGATCTATTAGGAGTTATGGTAATTATTAATAAAGGGGATTAGAACCATCGGGAAGATATTTCTTCCTCTAGCTTCTTGTCCTTCCTTTATCAATCCTTATCCCAACCTCCATGGAAAACACGCTCAACCGGGTCTTTATACTACGGTATCACCGCTACCTCGTGGATAGGGTGCCGTAGGGAGCGGTGTGTACATGTATGCATGGAGTCCTATTAATTATATGTGATGGGCATGAAAGGGGTGAGAGATCTTCATCTCTTAAGCCTTCCCCAAATCTAATCCTAATAAGCGAGGAGATTACTCGCTCATTAGGGAATTGAAGAACAGATCTAAACTATTTATCTAGGGCAAGGAATTAAAGATCTAACTAGGGCAAGGAACAGAAATTACCTAGGTCAGATAAGAAATTTAACCTAGGGCAGAAAAATAAATTAAGAACTTACAAATTGATGCTCTCCAAAAAGATTTTTGAATTTTATTAATCAAAAGAGGCATGACCTAATACAAGAATTTGGGTCTCTATTTATAGGACATAGAAAACCCTAGGTTTACAATTGCCGCATGTGTGCTTTTACAAAAATACCCCTAGGAAGACTAGTTAGCGCCGCCTCACGTTTTGGTAAAAATTTTAACTTTTACGCGCTCTACCCGGCCGTGGAACCGCGGCCATAGGCCAGGTTTGGCCGCGATTCTGCGGCCAAATGAGGGACTTAGGCTCTGTTCTTTCCGGTGATGCTTGCTGGTGTCTTTGGCTTCGTATTTATATGGTTGGTTCTTCAGAATGTTGTCTTGTTCTCTCCTAGATCTCCACAGTGAATAATTGCAGTGGACTTTTACCGTTGCTTCGTGACGAAATCTTGGACCTTGTGCTGCCTTGTACTTTGTGAACTGATCTTTGTGTAGGCTTGATCAAGATTCCACCATTTATTGGTTGTAGTCCTACTTTTGCATCATCTTTATCTTTTTCACTGTTTTTGCTCTGAGAACCTGTAACCTGTAACTATGTAGCAGACATGGGTCAAAAGCACCTGTTTATTTGTAAAATGCATAAGAATGGGGAATATAATAATGCAATATTATGATATGAACAAATACCCCCAAACTTATCTTGTGCTCGTCCTCGAGCAAACCTAGTTTTATTCTCAACAAAAACCTAACCTCACTTTCGCAGTGAATCGTGATTGCACTAAGCTCGTGCAACAAGCCGTTAAACCTCTAGGTGTCCCTAGTAGGAGGAGTGTTGTCTCCTGAGGGTTTTCAGCGGATACTACCCATAAAATCCTATCAATTCGGCCTATTAACTCTTATTTTCCAATTAGGTTTTCTAACAAGGAAGTCTATTATCTTCGACTCGTAAATTATCCACCCATATTCTTCACGCTTCCTTATCATTTAACTTAAGATTATATATGTTCTGTAGACCTACTTAACTTTCGGCATCTCTTAAGTTTTCCTTCTAGGGTTCTATCTCAACTTAGGAATTTTTATCATCTCTACTAAAGATACAAGTCCTATTCTTCATTCCTATCTCATATCTAAACTCCAATCACATACCCTTACGTGTGTGTATATATCACCCCTACACTTGGAAATTCAAATCAAGCAATCATACTCTTGTCCGTTGTCCAAAGCACTTCTTAATTGGTGAATTTTTAAATGAATTTTTCTTACACATCCTTCATGCGACCGTTAATACTTCTTGAGATACCAACGACCGATTACAAAATGTGTTTGTACTTTAAAGCGTAATTTCTAGTCTTGTAACACCTAAGGCTTTAGCAGTGACTCTCAAACCAGTTGGTCTAAAGCACTAGGTGATGAAGCACCCTCGCTAAATATTTTTCTATTTTTGCAGCCTTAAGTAATTACGAAAACCAGTGTTCTTTTTTTTCTTTATTCACACTTGTATTTTTTTTACTTTTCATCGTACTAAGGACTTTAGACAAGAGCATTTCAAGGTCTCTTCTACTATTCCAAGTTTCAAGGTTCGTGTTTGTGCAATTTGTAGGGTATATATTTTCAGAATCTAGACTTAAGCTTAGGAATTATTTTTTAAACTTATACTTTAATAAAAATATCAATACTTTTCCTTTGTTTTAACTTAGCCCAAGAAGTGAACTCAAAATTTGCCTATTTCTAAATAAACTATAAAGATATATACTTTCTACCGTTAAATTTTAAGAAAAGTTATTTTTAGGTTTTTTAATTTACTAAGTATAAGATTTAGTTGTTCCTAGCTAGTCAACCTTTTTGTCAAACTCAAGTCAATTATGGCCAAAATTGAATACTTTAATTTTTATAATTTTTATAATTTTTAATTTTTTTATGGGTTTTAAAATAAGTATGCAAATGAAAAATGTACATATGAATGCGAAGGAAGAAGGCTTACCGAGCATACCCCCAAAGTTAAACTTGACAGTGTCCTCACTGTCATGCTACGCCAAGAGGGTCAAAATGTCGGCACTCCCCTGTTTATTTATTTATAGATTTTTTTATTTTTTATTGTTAGAGGAAAAACTAAATATATATACAACAAGGTTCCCCCCAAACTTAAGTAAAACAGCGTTAAAGTTCAGAGTTAGGAAGGAGAAAAATCAAACTATACAAGGCCTTACACAGACCAAAAGTTAGCACCAACCATTCAAAAATTCTATCATGATAATGGTGGAGTTGGTGAAAGAATTGAGTGTAAAGAAAAGAAAAGAGAAGCACACGAGACCGTGTGGAGATAGAAATGGTATACGGTCTCGGTGGAGGAGAATGGCGGAGGGGAAAAAGAAATGGTAGTGGTTCTACTATTTCGAGTGGAGGTTGATTAATCACAAAATCCGTATCGTTTAAGAATACGAGTTCGTCGGCGAAGATATCTTCGAAACTTTTTTCGGAGGTCCAATTGAAAATTATCGAACTTAAAAGATCGGATTGTGATTCATCAACACTCGGTATCATTAAAGGAAGATTAGAAGAACCAAAGAAAGTGGGAATACGAACTTAAGGGTGGGGAAGGAGTGTATAAATTAGCACAATTTGTAATGACCGATATGTAAAAAGCGATTGTGCTAATCTATCAACCCGTAGAAAAATGAGATTAAATCCCTCAAGATTCGTGAGCAAATATGGGTACGTCGAACTTGGTATTAGAGATGAAAGCGTAACGGTCTCTTGCACGGTCGGAACGAGGACGGAGGGAAGTGAGTGAGGAAGGGTATCAGTTAAAGATTTAAGAGGGTGTACACAATTAGTGGAAGGGACATGATGAATTGGGAAATTCGACTCATCAAATAAAACTGGTTCATCCTCAATAATTTTCTCAAAATTCTCCTCAAAATTTAGCTTATCCATGCCATTATCATCAAAATCAAGACGCATATGAAGTTCGGGAGAAACATTTAATGACTCGGGATGATGAATTGGACATAAAATTTCAATCAAATCTACGGGTTCATCATCCAAAATATTCCCGGTGTCTATATCCTCAATCAAGTGAAAATCAATTTTTACTCACACTTCATCAAAAGCATGGATATTTATCAATTTAGGTTCTAGAGTGGAGGTGTAAAGTTCAAAAGGATTAGGTGTGGTTTCACTCGAAAGGGGTTCTTCACAATCTGGCAAATCAAGCACTACAAAGTCACACAACTCGTTAAATGTTTTATTTTCAACTTGTGAATCATTTGGGACAATCGAAGGAAAACCGGAGTTATGGGCTTCAATTGGGTATGGGTAGGTTTGATTTGGAAAGGTGTAGAACTCACTCTCTCATCTCAAATTCTCACTCTGTCCAACCGCCTCTTCATACATAGGAATTTTTGGAGCTAGTTGGAAACTACCTACCGGTTCACTAGGTTGTATAAGGGCGGCCATGGACGCATCCATATTCCTCATCATTTTGTTTGTTGATAAAATATAAGCTTCCAACGACTGTTCCAAACTAAACATGGGTTGTGAAGGGGTTTCGGTAAAAGATTCAAAATTGTTTGGATACGTGAAACTACTAAATGGCTGTGTAGAAGCAAAGTTTATTGAAGGTGGGAAAGTCGGGTAGGACTGGTAGGAATTGGATGGTTGGACAGGGGTAAGATCAACATTTGGATAAAAACGTGAATGGACTTGTTGATCCCTAGAACTGGATGTGTTGAGAGGAGTGAAAGATCGGCTACGAGATAGTGCAATATGCTCAGCAATAGACATCGGTTTAGGAGTTACAACAGGACTAGAAACAGTGGTATCAATGTACGAAGGTGGTGAAGGTTGACACAAAGTGGATTGCAATGTCGAACTGTTTCTCCTAGACGCTTCTATTTTATCTTTCAAAGAAATTTTTGGCATGGAGGGGTCGTCCTTAAATCGACCGAAACAATTCACGTACGAAGCAAAATTAGGTTCAGGATACCAAAGTTCGGTAAGAGATTTATGAGGTGGGGTACCCATGATGTGAGAAAAGAGAAGAAAAAGAAGATGGGGTGCACGGATTTCTTAGCGACAAAATTTGCAAGTTTTTTTATAAAAAAATTTTTCCTTTTTTTTTCTTTTTCTCTTTATTTGGAACTGTTTGCAAAAAAGATTTTAGATAAAGGGCTTTGACACAAATGCAATCAACCACAAATGCACAATCAGACCTAGTTCTAGGGTCACCTAGGTCAGCTAGACAGCTCCTAACTGTTCCAAAGGGCTAGAAATAGAACCTCAAACCGCCTCTTCACCGCCAATTGCGGCCAGGTAAGTGCCAGGTGAGTGGGAGGCTCTCCACTACAAGTAGTGGCCCTAATTAAGTAACCACTCACCTTAGACACACTTGCCTAGACATCGCAAAGTCAGGTTAGGATCAACGGCCGATGCCTACAACTAGTCCTCTGTCCTATTGAACTCGATGTCCTTAGGGCCGAGTCTAATTTTTTTTAATTAATTAAAGGTCAATGCATATGCCTTATGTGATTTCTGGGGTCCTGAGAAGGGTGATGAAATCCTCACCCAATCTGGATTGGTCTCAAACCCCTTAAAGTCCGATTAAAGATATGCAAAACAGAAAAAAATCACTTACAATCAATTTTTTATTTTAAGCGCGGTGCAAAGAATCCTGCACAAGATTTTTTATTGGAAGGGGGCAGATTTTTAAGCGCAAAGAATCCTGCAGGAGATTTTTCAGAGGAGATATCAGAGATTTGCAGAGGAGGAGATCAGAAGACTTACAGAGATTTTTTTTTTGGTGCTCTCCAAAAAGAATTCTGAATTTTATTAATGAAAGGAGGCATGACCCAATACAAGAATTTGAGTCTCTATTTATAGGACATAGAAAACCCTAGGTTTACAATTGCCGCATGTGTGCTTTTACAAAAATATCCCTAGGAAGACTAGTCAGCGCCGCCTCACGTTTTGGTAAAATTTTTAACTTTTACGCGCACTACCCGGCCGCGGAACCGTGGTCATAGGCCAGGTTTGGCCGCGGTTCCGCGGCCAAATGAGGGACTTGGGCTCTGTTCTTTCCTGTGATGCTTGCTGGTGTCTTTGGCTTCCTATTTATATGGTTGGTTCTTCAGAATGTTGTCTTGTTCTCTCCCAGATCTCCAAAGTGAATAATTGCAGTGGACTTTTACCGTTGCTTCGTGACGAAATCTTGGATCTTGCGCTGCCTTGTACTTTGTGAACTAATCTTTGTGTAGGATTGATCAAGATTCCACCATTTATTGGTCGTAGTCCCACTTTTGCATCATCTTTTATCTTTTTCACTGTTTTTGCTCTGAGGACCTATAACCTGTAACTATGTAGCAGACATGGGTCAAAAGCACCTGTTTATTTGTAAAAAGCATAAGAATGGGGAATATAATAATGCAATATTATGATATGAACATCAAGTAAGAATCCTATGGGCTCTATCAACATGTAATAGTGATATGTAATACCACATAAAGCATATACATTATGATAAAGGCAAACCAGATAGCATACTATCATTTTGAGTAAGATTGTTCTAACTGTATAGGCCCTCCCTCAATCATCACAATCGCTTGTCTGCGATTACAAAAATTGACTTGAGGGTACTATAGCCAACGGTATGCACGTGTGGGGTCGAGAAGAAAAAACCGTTTGACTCATCTTGATTTTATAGATACTATGGCTGAGATCGTCCCCGCTACACCTACCCTACAGGATAGATGCTATCCTGTCCGCATATCACTATCATCTTGCAAAGTTTTACCGATTGCTGCCGATGAGTATGAAATTAAATCTGCTTCATAAACTCATTTCCCAAATTCTAGGGTCTAGAATCGGAAGACGCCTATGTCTTTATAAGGGAATTTGAGAACTTATGCCAATTGTTCAAATTGAAGCAGTTAAATCAAGATTCTGTAATACTTAGACTGATACCATTTGCTCTCACTGATAAAACTAATCATTTGTTGTACAGTGTGCCGGCCAACACTATTCTCACATGGGAGGAGTTTACTAAACCTTTTCTTAAAAAACTCTACCCGCATTTTAAAACCGCTAAATTCAAAAATGAAATTATGACATTTTCACAAAAACCGGGGGAACCTTTTTGAAATATTTTGAACGTTTTATAGAACTTCTCATTAAATGCCCACATCATAATATAGTTAAGTGGGAATTATGCCAGATAGTGTATGATAGTATGGAGTTTAAACTTATGATGGAGTCGATATGTCAAAGCGACTTTATGATGAAACGGAAGATGACGCATGGAACTTTCTAGAAGAATTATCTGATAAAACCATGCAATAGGAGAGTAATAGTGAGAGAGATTCGACCACATCTAAGGAAAGGTTACATGCAGTTGAAACTACTAAAGGGATGCAAACCAAGCTGGCATCAATAAGAAAATCAATAGAAAAGCAATCAACTATAACCATCCCCATCCAACAAGTTAGCAAACTCTCTCCTTTTCTAAATTGTCAAAACTCTTTCCATCTTTCCGAAAAATATCCCCTTGTGCGCAGTCCTCAAGGTCAATATACCGCAATTTCTTCATATCAACAAAACAATAATAATTCGTATTCTCAAACATACAACCCAGATTGAAAGAACCATCCAAATTTACAATGGAATCATGGCAACAATAGCCAACAATTCCAAAAACAAGATTTCCCAGCCAACCCAACCTAACCCAACACACAACAAGGATATGGGGACGAGAATACTAGACTTAATAAGGTTGAAAAGCAACTGGAAAATATTGAAAAGCAAATTGGCCTGTTAGTTGCAGCATTGGGAGGATGAGAAATAGGCATCTTACCTAGCCAACCTGTAACAAATATAAAAGATTTATGTGCAAATTCCGCACAAGAAAATGCTATAATTACTTTGTGATTAGGAAAACAGGTTGAAAATCAGGTTAGGATGCCCGAAAATTCGGAAGAGATACCGATTAATGAGGAGCAACAGTCTTCTACCCCACTTACATAGCCGACATCTATTGATACACCTACATTCCATCCATTTTCTATGAATATCTTTCTTAAGCCTAGAGCACCATATCCAAAATGTTTAAAGGCCAAGAAGTAGGACGCTAAAGTGGCGAAGATGATAGAGACGTTTAAACAACTCAAGATCAACATACCTCTTCTAGATGCAATTGACCAAATTCCATCCTATGCTAAATTTCTTAAAGACATTTGCACCAAAAAGAGGTAAACACATGTGCCTAAGAAGGCTTTTTTAGCCGGTAATGTTAGTGGCATTTTATGTAATGCATTACCCATAAAGTATAAGGACCCCGGTTGTCCTATAATTTCATGTATTATCGGAGGTAAGGTCATTAATAGAGCTTTACTTGACCTAAGTACTAGTGTGAACCTTCTTACTTTTTCGGTCTATGAACAGATAGGAATAGATGAGTTTGAACCAACAAAATTCACTTTACAGTTGGCATATCGTTCCATTAAGAAGCCAAAGGGATAAATTAAGAATGTGTTCATTAAAGCAGGTGAATTTATATTCCCTATAGATTTCATCGTTTTAGAAACACAATTTATTTTTAATTCTAAAATCAAATTCCGGTAATTTTAGGACGACCATTCCTAGCTACCGCTAACGCTTTGAATAATTGTCCCAATAGTTCAATGAAAATTTCATTTGGAAATATAACATTTGATCTAGATATTTTCAATCTAGGAAACCAACCTAGTAATTCTTATGACTTATCTTGTGACATCAACGTTTTATTTCAATTGTCTAATGAGGAAACAAGATATGATGATGAGTGTTTATTTGATTTTAAGGACCGCGATTCTTCATTTGATGGTACACATGATCAACTTATTGATGATTCTCCTAATCTTCATGATGAACTTAATATGGTAATGTCTCGAAATAGTTTCCTTGAAAATAAAACTTTGTTGTTAGAAAATGAGAAAAAGGAATTGGTTTCGTTGAATGAATTTTTGAAAAGCGAAAAAGAGAAGTTGATTGTATCTTGCAATTCTTTGAGAGAAGAAAATAATAATTTGATTGAAATTTTTACTAGTGAAATTGATATTTTAAAATCTTCTATTAGTTCAAAAGAAGTTTTGAGAAATGATGTTTTGATTGATAGATTAGAAAAAGATAAAAATGATTTTCTAGTACAAATTGATAAATTCGAGAAGGAGAAAATTGATTTTCCTTCAAAAACTGATATTCAATAAAAAACTGTTAATTATTTTAACACTGAAATAGAAAATTTGATTTTGTCATGTGATGTTTTGAGTAATGATCATGAAAATTTGGTTTCATCTTTTAAAAGAGAATTTGATTCTTTAGAATTGTTATATATTTCTCAAGGAAAGTTGATCGAGGAAATTACTTCCCTCAAAAATCAAAATAATGATTTAACAATTTCTTTTGCTAAGTTTTCAAAAAGACAAGAAATGATTGATCCTTTACCAAGTAAAGAAAATAAATTTTTAAATAAATGAGATATTAATCTTAAAACATCAAAAATTCAAAAATTATCTTCATCTAAATTTGTTAACCACTATTCTAAATATAAATCTAGTCGTATAGGTACATCTAATCACACTTTTCACTATTGTGGTGTACGTGGTCACTTTGCATATTTTTGTGAGTTGAAAACAAATAAATCTTTATATAACAATTTGAATAGGTCCCCAAAACTAACCCCCATAAATCCAAGTTAGTTTGAATACCAAAATGTACACTCACATATTCTTTAGTAGAAATTGAGATTTTAAAACTGGAAAGATTTCGGAAAAGTTAAGCACAACTATGTGGGTGTAACAATATATGTACTCTAACACAATGAAGACATTGTTTGATTTAAGTGTGTGGGGAGTGGTTTGGTTTTGTACAAAAATTTTCTTTTACTTTTCTTTGAAAAAAATTAATAATTAGAAAATTTTGAAAATAGAAATGAAAAAGTGAAAATGTATATAAAAGAGAGAAAGAGATTTTAAGAAAAAATAGGAAAAAAAGATGGTTAAATGGATCTAGTAATAAGTTGTCATGAGTTCATTCCCAAAAGGCTGGTATCATGAAGGAGTTACTGGGTTTTAGAAGATGTAAGTGAAGCCTATTATTGAATCCAAACATTTGAACGTTGACACTCTACTATATGAGCACACACACATCTTGAAACTTGGGATAGTAGAAAAAACGTGTCATGCTCTTGTCTGTAATGCCCTAATACGAAAAAATTATTAATATCACAAAAAATGAACATTATCTTGCAATTATCAAGGTAGTATAAAAAAATTCAGCGATGGTGCTTCATCACCTAATGACTTAGACCGATTGGTTTGGGATCATTTGTTGTGCCTTAGGTGTTGAAAAATTAAGATACTGCTATTTACGCCCAATAAGTGATCATATTCGGTAATCGGTTGGTTAGCACCTTACGAAATGTTAACGGTCGCATGAAAAATGTAGAAACAAATCCATCAATTTGATTATCAATTAAAAAGTAATACGAAGCTAAGGCAAGAATATAGGAGCTTGAATTGAATTCTCCGAGTGTAGAGATAATTTTACATACACGTAAGGGTATATAATCATGATTGGAAGCAAAATAGATAGGAAAAATTGGAAGAATGGTGAGAAAGTAATTTTCAGCATAGTTCAAAGTCTATTAAGCATGATTCATGACGACTGAAAATCTAGTGAGGTTTAAACTCTTATTTTTCGTATTTTTCTTATCTATTCCTATCTTTATATATTGTTTTCATTTTCTTATTTTTGTTTCCTTTATTTCCTTTTATAGGAGTACGAGTAAGAGTTGGATTTAGCTAGATTGTAGTTTAGTTTAGTTTAGAGTTTGAAACCCTAGATTTTCTCAAGGACCAGCAAAAGATAAGTACGGGGGTATTTGATTGGTGTAATTTATTGCACATTTTTCTAACCCATTTATCATTTTATTGTCATATTTTATGGTTTTCTGGGTATATTTTATGAATTATTACAGATAACAGGGCTTGGATGCAAAAAGACGGATAATTGTGCTAAAATGAGAATTATATGCGTAAAATGGAGACTTAAGGGAGTTATTCAGAAAATCAAAAGAATAATTTGCAAATTTGGAAAAAATTTGGGAATATCATTACAAATCAGTAAAGGTTGCAAAAAATAAAGGTGAATCAATTATCACAACAACAAATCAGTCGGAGAACCAAATCAAATCAGAAGCAACAAATCATCCTGTCTAATTATATGTCAAATTTAGAAACAATTCGAAAATCCACGCAACTACAGAAAGACAACGAGATACTCAAGAGTTTATGAGCTTAAAAATCATCTAAATTGACGATAAAACCACAGAAAAAATCTGGAGCCACGAAACCAAAATTCGGCGGCGGATCAACGGTTGATTTTGGGCCATTAGATGAGAATTTTTAGGGTCACGATCATTTTTCAACATAGATTAATATGAGATGTATAGGGTTTCGTCTTTCGAAGATTCTGAAAGCACGCAACAGTATCCAACAGAGCAATTAGATTCTCAATGATTAGATTTTCATAGTTATTAGCATGTTGATTCCCTTATGTCTTTTATTAGTTGTTCTCCAAACTTTCTTAGCTCTATATAAGCACATGTATAGCCCTATGATTTCTTTTCTCTCTCATATGCTTAAAAATTATGGTTTACTCTTAGAAAGAGAGCAATTAAGAATAATTGTAAGTACTTTTCTTATGAATAAAGTTTTTTTTATAATATGAGTAACTAATCTATTTCTCTAGGGTTTGTATTTGCATAATTTCTATGGTTCGATATTTTATCTCTTCTCTTTCTTGTGTTTAATGTTGAATTTATTTTAATATAATTCCTTTCTTTTAAATTTTCATCATATGAACTAGATTTTAATAAGGATGATTGAAAGTTTGAATGGATTTAGGGATATGTGATACACCTAAAAACTAATTAGGATGATGAAGGTTTGACAAACTAGAACCCTAATTAGGGACAGTAAAGAGATGATTTTTATTAAAATAAATTCAACCTAAGTCATTATTCTTAATAATTTAGAACTAAGTTTTTATTATGGTATCTAAATAATCTTTTATAATTGACAGACTATTGTTAATTAAGTTTTCATAACCTATGTTTTTATATTAAGTAATAGAAAACATATTAGAAAGAGATCTAGAAAAAAAGTTATATCTTTTAAACCAACCATTGAAAGATAAGCAAAACAAAAACCCTAAATTCTTTTCTTATAGAAAACCTACCTTTTTAATTCCTTGCTAATTAGTTTTAAATCAACTATCTTTTTAAACTTGCATTTAATGTAGTTAACACATCTCTTTGTGGGAACAATCCTTAAGTACAACTGCAATAACTGTATACTTGGGGTTAAAATTGGAAACTAATAAAATCCACATCATCGATCCTTTGTCAAAAACACATACAATATGAAACAGAAATTCGGGTATTCAAAATAGGTTATGCATTATAGCCATGAGTGATATCTTGATTCTTGTGAGAGTTATAAGAGCACTCACCCTAAACCACGGCCTCATGGCAATCCCACTTAGGTGATATCTCAAGCGGATACTTGTTGTCAGAGTACCTAGTAAACAATTTTGAATTTGACATCATTAAGAGTTAAATTCTCAAGCTTAATTAACAATTAGAGCACGACAACATTATAAGAATAGGATAGGATATAAATACTTAAATAAAGTGCTCCCACGTTCACATTCAACAGCTGCATTCTTCCCATTACAAAACCTTTTAAGGTTGGGTATCCACAGTTGGTGAATTCAATACGGGTATAAGTCTCATTCCTCTAGATACATTAAGAATCTTGGTTTTCGCAAGACTCTTAGTAAAGTAATCAGCTAAGTTTAATTGACTACCTATAAACATAAGAGATACTATAAAATTCGCTTTGTATTGTTTTATAGTATCATATCTTAATTGCAGGAATCTATTTGTTTTCCTATTGCAATTTTTCTATTCTGATAAATCTAATAGAGATCTATTATTACAATGAATTGTTATTGCTGTAATTGGCTTTGGTATAAAGGAAATTCCAGATATTAAATTTCTTAACTATTCTGCTTCTAAGCAGGTAGTATCCAAAGCAATCATTTCAACATCCATGGTACTTCTAGCAATTAGTGTTTGTTCACACGATCCCCAATTAATTGCTCCACCACCAAGTATAAAAACAAATCATGTGGTAAATTTTACATCTAGAGTATCACTTATCCAATTAGCGTCATTGTACCCTTCAATTTAATTTGGGAAATCAGAATAAATAAGACAATAATCCATAGTACCTCTTAAATACTTGAACACTCGTTCCAAACTATTCCAATGTAGTTGATTAGAGCTACTTTTAAATCTACTAAGTCTCGAAACCGTATATGAAATATTCGGTCATGTTCGAGTAGCTATGTAATTTAGCGACCCTATCAATTGTGCATATCTATTTTGTAAGTAGGTTCTCCTTCATGTTTAATGATATGAACATTTGGATCAAAGGGATTGAGATAGCTTTTACATTGAAGTAATTATATTTCTTTAATAATTTCTTTATGGCATGAGATAATGAAATTGAACATCTATTTTCTAATCTATTGATTTTCATGCCCAGAATGTAATCAGCCTCACCTAGAACTTTCATGTTAAAGTTCATAGATAAATATGACTTTACATCATTTATGATATTAATAGAAGAACCAAATATTAGAACGTCATCAACATAAAGACAAAGAACTACAAAATCAATACCAAAAAATTTATAGTATATACATGTATCAAAATTATTAATTTTAAAGCCATAATTAAGATTTGCTTCATTGAATTTAGTATGCTATTATTTAGCTGCTTGCTTTAATCCGTATAGGGATTAAACAAATTTGCAGACTTTATTTTCATTCTCCTTTTTTATGAAACCCACTGATTGTTCCATATAAATTTTCTCATCACGATCATCATTTAGAAAGACGGTCTTTATATACATTTGATTTATTAATAGCTAATGAACAGCGGCTAAGGCAATTAATATTCTCATGGTTGTAATTCTTGCTACAAGCATATAAGTATCATTGTAGTCTATGTCTTTTCATTGAGAAAACCCTTTAGCTGCTAGCCTGACTTTATATTTATCAATACTACCATCAGCCTTTAGTTTCTTTTTAAAGATCCACTTACATCTTATAACTTTACTACCAGGAGGTAAGTTTGTTAGAGCTTATGTATTATTATTTAAGATTGAGTCAATCTCATTTTGAATAGGCTATATCCAATGCTTAGCTTCAGAAGACGCCATTGCTTCTTCATAGGATGAAAGATCTCCTTCTACTAGGTAATAGTAGTAGGTGTCATCAGTAAATATTTTCCTTCTTTTAGTTTTATCACTTCTTCTTAATTCCGGTTTGGATATTGGAACCGAGAAAGATGCATTTTGAATTAATTCATTATTACTTGTTATGTCAGGATTAGAAACATAATCATCTACTTGTTAAAATTTTTGGTTATGTAAGGAAATCTATCTTCAAAGAAAGTAGCATTTTTAGATTCTATGAAGGTATTAACTTTAATATAAGTAATATCATATTTTAAAACAATGAATCTATAAGTATTATTGTCGAGAGAATATCCTACAAATAATGCATCTACTGCTTTAGGACCTATTTTGTTTCTTTTGTGAGAAAGAATACATACTAGTGCGAGACAACCCCAAACATGAAGGTAGTCTAATATAGGCGTTCTTCCAAAGCATAATTCAAACAGAAATTTATTTGTATTTTTATGAGGTATTCTATTTAGTATATAGCATGCAGATAGTATAGTTTCACCCCATAAATTTTTAGGAGCACCAAAACTAAGTAACATGGAATTAATCATATTCATTAATGTTCTATTTTTACGTTCTTCTACACCATTAGATTCAGGAGTTTAAAGAGGAGAATATTCATGTTTAATTCTATATTCTTGACATAACAGATTTAACATACTGGAAGTATACTCCCCTCCACGGTCTGATTTAAAGACTTTGATTTTCCTTCGGTGTGGTTTTCTATTTCGGCTTTATATATTTTGAATCTATTAAACATCTCATCCTTTATTGGAAGTAAATATACATAACAATATCTAGTATTGTCATCAATGAATATAACATAGTATTTATTTCCTCATCGAGTTGGTTGTTTGCAAGAATCACAAACATCAGAATGTACTAAACCTAATGTTTGAATGCAACATCAACAGATTTAAATGTACATCTAGTATGTTTAGCCTTAACACAAATATCACATTCAGATTTCAAGTCAATAGAAATTTTAGAAATCATATTTAAGCGTATCATTTTATTTAAAGTTTGATAATTAACATGTCATAATCTACCATACCATATATTACAAGAAGACAAGGTTTAAATAATGGGACTAATTTTATTTATTTCATCATCATTATTACAAACAACATTTAATTTATATAATCCATCATACACATAACTCTTACCAATAAACATACTTCTTTTAGAGATTACAATTTGATTATTTTCTAATATAATTTTGTAACCTCTTTCAGAAAGTCGAGAAGCACTTATTAAATTCATTCTTACACCAGAAACATACAAAACATCACTTAATAGTAAATATTTTCCATAGGTCATCGAGAGCCTAATAGACCCCCCTCTACTGGTGATGTCGTATCATTTCCAAGTGTTGCACTTCCCCCACATTCATCCTGAAATGAAGTAAACCATTTATTATTAGAACATGCATGCACATTAGAACCACTGTCTAACCACCAATCATTAGATGATGTGATAAGGTTTACAGTATGGGAAATATACCTGAGAGAGGAACATTCAACCATTTCCGCACATTCACATGTGCATTGTTAGTACTTGCAGGTTTCCGAACTGATTCGATTTTCCTGAAGAAGCATCTGGTAGAGAAGTGGTTGGTTCTCTCACACACGAAACATAATTTTTCTTTATTCGTTGGCTTGTGACTTTTGTTTTGGTTTAGACCGTTCTTAAATTGTTTCTTTTTGAATTTATTATTTTAAGGTCTAAATTGATTTCTCTTAGAAACAATTTTATTAAAACATCAAGTTGACTTTATTATAAATTTTAGTACTAGGATTAATTACAACCCTTCTTTTTTTCTCAATTTTAATGGATTTCATGATATTAAGGAGTGTGAGTGAATTTTGGTTCATCCGAAATTGATTAGCAAAGGATTCCCAAGATGGCGGAAGAATATCAATCAAAGTAGTCACTTGAAATTGATCTGAAAGTATAGTTCCAGAATTAATCACTTTCGTGACTAACTCCTAAAAGTTATGGAGTTGTTTATTTATAAGCTCATTATCCTTAAGGATAAAATTTCTAAAATACGATATGCTAAATCTCTCTGCCCCAGCATTCTCATTACCACATCTATGTTCTAATGCGAACTAAAGTTCCTTAGCAGTTTTGAAGTGAAGGAATGCACGGCAAAATAGACGTTCCAAGGAACTAAGTATTCAGAACTTACAATGGTAATCTATCTCCTCGGGAGAGTAATACTTAGATTTGGTTTTATCCACGAAAGGAGTGGGTACATAAGCACTCACACTCTCATCTGTTGGACTTTTCTCAGGGACAGATTCAGCAGATACAGAAAGGATAGGATTTTTTTTATTGCAGTTATCAATCCTAATATAGTTAACTAGTACTCGACTTGGATTTTCCAAGTCTTAAAGTCACTCTGGCCATTGAACTTTACGGGTTTTATAGAACTGGAGTCGTTGCTCTTTACCGTAATATATCAACTTATGGATAATAAAAATGTGTTAGAATTTAAAAATATGAATATGAATATGTTTTTAACAATTAAACTAATTCTTAATAGTAATATTCACTATTAATTTAGAATTACTAGTAACAATAAATAATGCAGTTACAATTCGTAAGGTAATTGTTCACCGCTGGAAGACTGACCGGGACATCGGGATGTCTGGCCTGAATCCTGGGGGCATATGCTTGTTCCCTCGTGGGAACTGAATAAAAAATGAATAAAGCAATGAGGAAGCACCCAAGATGAGTATCACGTATCCACACGTGATCGGCTATCACGTGAGGACACGTGACCTTCTATGAACAAGGTTTATAGGCGCTGAAATAAACAATTGGAGATGATTAACTAATGGGGTCACGTGCCAGTACGTGATGGGTTCCTGAGCCCTTTGAACTAACAGTATTAAATCTTAATCAGTGGGGTCACGTTCCAATACGTGATGGGCTCCTGAACCTTCCGAACTAATAAAATTAAATTCTACTCAAATACTTAATCAGTAAGGTCACGTGCCAACACATGATGAGCTCTTAAACCCTCTGAACAATAGAAATAAATTCTAATTAAAGAGAATCAAAAACCTTAACTGGAAAAATATTTCCTTAGATCTTTCCAACAGAAAAGATTGCACTCTGTAAAAGAGAGCACCGTTGGATTAAAAATCCAAGGGTGATTAAAAAAAATCACCAATTTATAGAAAGATTCTATAAAAGAAAATATTTCCCTAAAATTTTCCAGGAACAACAAATAAAATATCTTGTGGATTAAAAATCCAATGGTGAATAAAATTCACCGAATGATCTAAAAGATCATGTTGGTTATAAAATCAATCAAAATTTTTCAATGAAAGATTGACTAAACAAACCGATTCTTTTCTTTCTCTTATAAATAGGAGCCAAGAAGGAAGAAAAAGAGAAGGATAAGAACAACAATAAGAACAAGAGAGAGAGTGAGAATTTAGAAGGAAAAAAGAGAAGAGAATTTAATTCTCCAGAGAGAAAAGAAGATCTCTTCAAACAAAGAAAATTCTAGGTAAAAGAAAGAAAGAGATCATTCTATAAGCTCCCACAAAATAAAAGAGAATTTAATTCTCAAACCAAGAGTTTAACTCTTCTAAAAAAAGAACTAAGTTCTTCCTCTGGTTGAAAATCTGCAGAAGCAGATCTCTCCACAAGTAGAGAATTTAATTCTCATCGGGGAGATTCTGCCATGCAGATCCAAAACTTAGAGAGAGAATTGGGTTTCTATTTCTTTCAAACATATAAGAATTTAATTTCTCTAAATAAATTAGAGTTTAACCCTATAAAAGAATTTAATTCTTAAACAAGGGATTTAACTCTCCATGAACGTAAAAGAGATCAGTACCCAAACGTGATCATGTGTTCCCACGTGAGCATCCGTGTTGAACGAGAGGAAACAACTGAAATCAGGTCACGTGCTCCCACGTGACCCCTGAACAAGGCCCTGCAGAAGAAAAAGGATGTTTATATTTTAAAGGCGTCTCACGTGACATCACGTGACCCCTTAATAGTGCTCAACATTTATAAAAAAGAAAAGGGAATAAACCCTATTTTTGGAGCGCCTCACGTGACCCCCAGTGACCGAGAAAAGGGAATAAACTCTATTTTTGGAGCATCTCACGTGACCCCACATGACCCCTGAGAAATACTCAGCACTTACAAAAGAGAAAAAGGAATAAACCCTATTTGTGGAGTGCCTCACGTGGCAACACGTGACCCCCTTTCTTCGAACCAGAAAAAGAGATTTCCCAAGGTGTTTAACACTTATTTAAAACGGAAAAGGGAAAAACAATAAAGATAATTTCTCTTTTAGGGCGTATCACGTGCTCCCACGTGACCTTTAAAAAACTCCTCAAAACAAAAGGGAGTAAAGCCAAGACAGTTTCTCTTTAGGGTGTATCACGTGCTCCCACGTGACCCCTGACAAATACTTTTAATATCCAACGCATGGATACCCATCACGTGCCCACACGTGATGGTCATAAAGGTCAAGTGTTTAACACTTATATGCACATTCCGAGAGTAAAATAAAAGAAGCAAGGCCCAATTTTCAGGCACCTCACGTGACCTCATGTGAGCGCTTCAGTTTTAGTGTTTAATACTACTTTAAGTGCCTCACGTAGGAGCACATGAGCGCCGAATGTACTCCAGTGTTTAACACTATATTCGAGCCAATCTTAGCCTAAATTAGCTGAATCTTCCAGAGGCAGGACCCCCTTTTGACTGAACCTCAAATACACTATTGTCTTCCAAAATTGATCATCTCATATGACATTCAAAGCAAAACCCAGAGCCTTTCAACCAACATTGGTTCAAGGATACATCTCTTCACTCCTCTGATATTTGTCGTTGTAATCTTTCAACGTCTTCAGAGAGGTGACGGGTCCCGACAACCAGACATTCCACAGACTGTGGGGTCCTTAAACTCATGGACTATGATGTCCTTAAACTTATGGACCGCAATGTCCATAAACTAAAACAATAGAGCCCAAATGCTCTTTTGTTGGATCTAAATGATCCTGTTAAGTAGATTTTAGTCTAAAATTAGACTAACATATCCTTAACAAATGGTTAAGTTGATCTTAGTCTAAAATTAGACTAACGTATCCTTAATAAACGTTTAAGTTGATCTTAGTCTCAAATGAGACTAACGTATCCTTAAACCCAAACCAAAACCCAAATCTAAGAAAATACGGATTTAGACTAATCCGCGCCCTACGGGCGACAACATAAATTAGTCTCTGTATACAATCCACGGGCAACCAAGAAAGAAAACAAACACACACGACACAAAGTGACCATCTAGAGAAGGAGAAAATTGTTACCATGATGCGGTAGCGTAATTAACTGTAGGGGCTTGCGCCTGCAGCGAAGAGCGTCCCCACAATCAAAAACCTCTCAAATGAGGGGGGATCAGACGAAGTCTGCTATAACGGCCGCATCCGTTTAAACCTCCGATACACGATACCATAAATCAACTTGGCATCTTCGGGGAGGTGGACGGATAAAACCAAATAGCATCTGCCCCTAAATTCAGGCAAGAAGTTTGTCTTCCCGCGTCTTTCGGCGGAGAACAGATTCTGGCACGCTCGGTGGGACCTCTTCCTCTTTCCACTCCACACTTCGTATGTCGTGTTTCGCGAACAAGTCGCGGTTTGACATGGTTGCCTTTGGAGGCGAAGTACTAAGATTTGGTATCTTGCTCCGTGCAGAAAAAATAGAAGATCAATGGTTTCAAACTGCACTACCACTCCGTCCTCGCCGGAGGAGTGACCTACGGGTCTCAAGTTGTCTCCCTTTTTACGATGCCAGTGGACCAGCTGACGCAAGCCACCACAGGGCTATTCTTTGGGACCATACTCCTACCAATGAGCTTCAACGCCTCATTTCCGTCGCAAGATGCTCCGAAGAAGTCGGTCTTTGATTGGCTTACAACTACCGCGGCCCCTCTCAATAGGTCGCCCAAGTCCAGTGCCTCAGTTTTCAACAGACTGGGAAAAAGCTCAAGTGGGCCCGTGAAGAAGCCCGCAATACCTGAAGCGGCCATCCCAAAGCGAATAGTCATTCCTGTTCCTGAAGTCATCAGAGCGACTTCCCCTGCTAAGGAGTCGGTCTTTGCAAGACTGACTGTTTCAGCTCCCGTTCCAGGCGAAATCATCAAAATTGCTCCCCCTGCGCGAAAGTCTGCCTTCGATAGATTGGTCATCCACACTCAGTGGACATTAGTCTTCAAGAGGCTAACGCCGGCAGCAACCCTCCGCCAGAACAGGGGGCATGACGAAGCCACCCCCATAACTAAGCCGGTCCCGTCAGCACGACATGCTCGCCGTCGTCACTGGCACTAAGTAAGGAAAGCTGGGGGCAGTTCCCTTTCCAGACTTACCCCACCAGCTCCAACGGTGGAAATTGATGCTGCTATTCCAACTGGGAACAACTTTGAACCACTTAGGAGGGTGCGCAAAAATTCTCCGACCGCCGTGCTAAAAAGATCTCCTCCGCCTATGGAGAACGTTACAAAGGAGAAGCTAGAGCAGCCCCCTCAGCGGCTGTCCTCTAAAATGCACAAGGTCTGGCATCAAGTCCAAGATTCGGTGATCAACCAAGACTACTCCCACCGCCGAAGAAGATAAAGGTTCGGCAAGAGAAGGACCACTCTGTCATACCACAGAAGGTGTCATCTACCTAGGTGCCCGCTGTAACGAACTCCTCAACGTCACCAGTCCTCAAAAAGAGAAGGTCGGAGAAGATCCTCGTGTCTGTGACAAATGTCAAGGGCACTGAACCTAAACGTCCTAAGTCTAGGAGCATGGTGGTGCATACTGTCTATATGGCATCCAGAAAAGAGGATAGCCGTATCTCCACAGGTCATCAACTGCTTACGCGATCAGTGATTAAGGCTCAGGAGCAACAACAACAAAAGCTCCAAGAGATGCTAACAACCATGGCCGCACTCACGGGACCAAAAGCAGGCCCGGAGACATTTTCGGAGCAACGTCATGAGCAGGAAACGGATGTTGAATTCCTTCGGAGAATGCTTAAGAAGAAGGACAAAGAGGCTACGGAACAAGCGGCCAATATAAAACAAATGGCCATTTTATTCCAAGATATGGTGGGCCTGATGATCCTGCCGGACCCTCCGGCCGAAGATCCTCCAGTAATAATTGAAGATGATAGAGAAAAGACATCAAATCCTCCGCCGTCTTTGTCAGCAGCCAAGGAGGAGGCCATCTCCAAAGCCATGCTCGATGATTATATAGCTCAGCAAATACGAGCTCATCAAGTGAATGAAGCAACCGACCAAGTCGTCAGAACTGGGCGACCATATCCAGGATGGTACGATCAGATAAAGTACCCGCCAGGATACACAATTCCTAAATTCTATGTGTACAAGGGGACAGGTAATCCCTATCATCATGTCGCTCAGTTCAGGGCTCTCTGCAGCAATACTGGAGGGGATGATAAGTTACTGCTTCGCCAGTTTGTTGGCAGCTTGGTGGAGATGGCGTTTGAATAGTACTCAGAGCTTCCCAACGACTCTGTCAAAACTTTTACGGAGATGGAATTGTTGTTCACCCAACGTTTCGCCAGCGCTAGTGAGCGCACCCCGATCACCGCGTTAATTAACGCCAGAGTGAAGCCAGGCGAAACATGGGTGCAGCACGCAATACGGTGGCGGAACCTATGGTCAAAGTGCGAACAGCACATCGAAGAAGCGCCTGTGGTAGGCATGTTCGTGGGCACTCTTGATCCGCAGGCGACCATATCCCAGTTCATGATGTTCTTCAAGCCAACTACCTTCCAGGCCTTGATTGACAAACTGGCCCAAATGGATCAGATGGGTCATAGACCGTCTTCCTCGAAAATGGAGCCTCGAAACGAAAAAGGGAAGGGGAAAGCGACATTCGTCTCCAATGCTCAACAGCAGCTTAGTGGTCTAAAACCGGCCGCTCGCCAAGGCAACAGATTGCGATCTCTCGAGGAGAAGTTGAGACGTCCTTACTCATTTCCCTAGGATAAAACAAGGAAACTGTTCGAACTGGCGCTGCGCAACGGGCTCATCACCCTGCCAGATCCGAGACATCCGTCGCAACCTGGTGACGTCAACCATCATAACTATTTTCCCTACCATAGAGTAGTGGGTCATCCAATCGAAGATTGTTACATCTTCAAAAACTGGGTTGAAGACCAGTACCAGCAAGGCAAATTCGCGTTGTCTGAAAATTTGAAGGTAAACCCGCCACGACAGCACACTCCTAAAAAGATGGACATGCCGGGGGTATCAAGCTCATTTGTAGAGGAAGCTCCATGGGAAGTCGTTCTTTCGGCAAAAACGAAAAGAATGCTGAAGGATCTTCAAGCATGTCCGGCGATCAGGAGGAAAAGCCCGCGAGAGCCGGAGATCATCGATGGGATGCTGAAACCACACCCAACATCGAGAGTTAGTAGCAATGGGCAAAACACCCAGGCCTATCCGTCAAAGTCTTCGAAGAAAAAGAAGAAGACCAAAAAGCTCGCGTAGTCTGACGACAAGCGCACTGATCTGCAAAAGTATATTGACGCGCTTGAGGAATACAACCAGAAGACGCGAACCCCAGTCACGCTTCAAGAATTTCTCAATCACATCCTTGAAAGTGAAGATAATGACAATGATGAGGGAGACGACTCGTCAGAGGAATCCGAAGATTATGTGGCAAATTGCCACGTGATCTCTCATTCGTCGCTAATTAACAAAGAAGCTCACTCGGCGTTAGAAGATAGCATAGAGGAGCTGGGGGCGGGAGCAGTGCTAAAATCCTTGGATTATGTGACAAGGTCTATCAAGGAGAAACCTACTTGTTCATAGAGCATCCGGTGAAACTTCGCCTCAAAGCTACTACGGACCGAAATGTCCCTAAACTAACAATGGACCGCAATGTTCTAAAACTTGCAACTAACCGAGACGTTTATAAACTACTACGGACCGCAGCATCTCAAGGCTGACTAAAAAAAACGGTATGTCCACAAGCAAAATGGGTACAAATGAAAACCCGAAAGGGCGCCGTGAGTAAAAACAACTGGACTACCGGCGATGTTTGTGAAAACCCGAAAGGGCGCAGACTCATAAGAAGGAAAAAAAACGGTACGTCTATAAGCGAGATGGGCACGGATGAAAACCTGAAAAGGCTCCGTGAGTAAAAATAGCAGGGCTACCGGCGAGTTTGTGAAAACCCGAAAGGACGCAATCTCGTTAAAAGACACTTGCAAGATCCTCTCGACCCTGTAAGGAGAAAATACCCGCGTGAGATCCTTACGACCCACAAGGGAGCAACACACTTAGGAATCGCCACGATTCCTAAGGAGAAATTACACTTACGAGATCCTCACGACATGTAAGGAGAACCCTCTTATGAGACCCTCATGGCTCATAAGATTCAAAAGCCTTAAGCTACAGGGATCTGAACCTGTTCTTAAGCCGTCATACACCTCAATTTTGCCCTACAAACGGTTCAATATTGACCCTTGTATACAATCTACGGGCATAAATAAACGTCTCCCCCATCAAGTCCCATCAACGATGAGGGATGTCCTCATTTGATGAACAAACACTTGTAAGTCCTCTCGACTAATAAGGAGAAAACGCTCTTATAAGATCTTTACGACTTATTAGAGAGAACACCACTGAGAAGTCCTCACGACTTTTAAGGAGAACATACACCTATGAGATCCTCACGACTCGTAAGGAGAAACACCTTTATGAGACCCTTACGGTTCATGAAGTCAAAATCCTTAGTTGACAGGATCTTAACCTGTTTGCTAAGCTACCTTTGCTCGAACCGACGAAGGCAAATGATGATTCGCTCCTAGCAATGTTCCGGTGGTAGCGACGCTGATGCCTAAATCGGTATCAAATTCCAAGCCCTTTCACGACAAATGATGATTCGCGCCTGACAATATTCCAGTCGCAGCGATGCTGATGCTAAGATTGGCACCAGATTCCAAGTTCCACACTCACGATAAAAATCAGCAAGCCAAAAACACATATGAAATAGCCGAAATGATGGGGCAACTTGCAACAAAATCAGCAAGTAAAAGATATGCATACAAAAATAGCCGAAATGATTGGGCAATCATGACTTTCGTGATATAAAATGCTGAAATGATCGAGCATCGCGGAAAGAAATAAAAAAATAAAGAATGAAGCTGTTGCCCTACAGGTAGTCCATACTGACCCCTGCATACAATCCATGGGCATAAACGAAAAGGGAACCACATGTCCCCCACCAGATCCTGTCAAAAGGGAAAGTCAGATCTTAACAGTAACATCTGCATCCCAAAAGATCAACAACGGCGTTCTTTCTTATGTCAGCAGGGCACAGAAGCAACACAACGAAACGGAGCCATGGCAAAGTCCATAGTTCCAAATCTTAACTGCAACATCTACAGCCTAAAAAATAGCAGCGATGATCCTCCCCATTCCAACAGGATTCGGACGCAACATCACCAAACGGAGCCACGTCAAAGTTCCTAGTTCCAAGACTTTACGGTTTAGAGATAACCTAGAGTCAACCAATGACCTCCTCGCCGGATCAACGCTCCGTCTCGGAAACAAGTCAATCGACCTCCAAGAAAATCAGTGTCCTTGGCAAAACCTCGACTTAGGAAAATCAGCGTCCTTGACTAGAGCATCCCGATTCACGTCGACCCGCAGAGAAATCAATGTCTTTACAGGAATCTCTCGATTCGTCTCGACCTCCATGGGTCCTTGGCAAAACCTCGATTTAGTGAAATCAGCGTCCTTGACGAGAGCATCTCGATTCGCATCGACCCGCAAGGAAATCAGTGTCTTTGCAGCAATACCTTGATTCGTCTCAACTCTGAGAAAATCAGTGTCCTTGGCAAATACCTCGATTCAGGGAAATCAGCATCCTTGGCGAGAGCATCTCGATTCACGTCGACCCGTAAGGAAATCAGTGTCTTTGCAGGAATACCTCGATTCGTCTCAACTCCGAGGAAATCAGTGTCCTTGGCAAATACTTCGATTAAGGAAATCTGCATCCTTGACGAGAGCATCTCGATTCGCATCGACCCGTAAGGAAATCAGTGTCTTTGCAGGAATACCTCGATTCATTTCGCCCCCTAGGGAAATCAGTGTCCTTGGCAAAATACTTCGATTCAAGAAAATCAGCATCCTTGACGAGAGCATCTCGATTCGCATCGACCTGCGGAGTAATCGGTGTCTTTGCAGGAATACCTCGATTCGTCTCAACTCCAAGGAAATCAGCGTCCTTGGCAAATATCTCGATTCAGGGAAATCAGCGTCCTTGACGAGAGCATCACGATTCGCGTCGACCCGCAAGGAAATCAGTGTCTTTGCAGGAATACCCCGATTCGTCTCAACTCCGAGGAAATCAGTGTCCTTGGCAAATACCTTAATTCAGGGAAATCAGCGTCCTTAACGAGAGCATCTCGATTCGCGTCGACCCGTAAGGAAATCAGTGTCTTTGCAAGAATACCTCGATTCGTCTCAACTCCGAGGAAATCGTGTCCTTGGAAAATACCTCGATTCAGGGAAATCAACGTCCTTGGCGAGAGCATCTCGATTCGTGCCAACCCACAGAGAAATCAGTGTCTCTGCAGGAATATACGACGTCAGCCAAACGGAGCCACGGCAAAGACCCTAGTTCCAAGTCTCGATGGCCACATCTACAGCCTGGAGACCCACAATAGCGTTCCTACTCATTCCAGCAGGATACGGATGCAACATCCACCAAATGGAGCCATGGCAAAGTCCCTAGTTCCAGATTTCAACGGCGACATCTACAGCATGGAGACCCATAACAGCGTTCCTCCTCATTCCAGCAGGATACGGACGCGACATCAACCAGCGGATTCACGACAAAGTTCCTAGTTCCAGGACTCGGCGGTGCACAGACAACTGAGAGTCAACCCCTGACCCCGTACGGCCAAAGTCAATCCTGACCCCATATGGCTAAAGTCAACCTCTGACCCTATATGGCCAAAGTCAATCCTGACCCCGTACGGCTAAAGTCAACCCCTGACCCCGTACGGCCAAAGTCAACCCCTGACCCCGTACGGCCAAAGTCAATCCTGACCCCGTATAGCTAAAATCAACCCCTGACCCCATATGGTTAAAGTCAATCCTGACCCCATATGGCCAAAGTCAACCCTCAACCTCCCCATCAAAACAACGCTTTAATTCGGGAATAGGTCAACTTATCAAACACTTATGAGTCATCTCGACTTGTAAGGAAGAAAATTTTCTTGTGAAATCCTTACGACTCTCAAGAAAAAACACACTTAGGAATCCTCATGATTCCTAAGGAGAAAATGTACCTACGAGATTCTCTCGACTCGTAGGGAGAAAAATTTTTATGAGACCCTCACGGCTCATAAAGTTGGAAAGCCTTAGGAAGCAGACCTGAACCTGACTCCTAAGACATCGCTGTCTTACAAAAAGATCAAAATAGATTATCCACAAAACGCATTTGCTAGAAGGGACACACTGTCATGAAACAAAATATGTCTTTTATTCATGAACCAAAATGAATAAAAAGTACAATCTATAAAAGAATAAAAAAATACTCTCATTCAGGAGTAAGTACAATAGGAGAATGAAAAGAAATATATACAATTTTTCAAGCCGGTGGAGGATTCAGTAGATTCGTCAGTTTATCCTTCTTCCACTGGGTCTCGGCTTCATAATTTGTTATTGCTATGAGACGGGCCTCCGCTTGAGACTGTTGGGCCTGGTACGAGGCGAGCCGACTTTCAAGCTATTGTTCGGTAACTTTGTGGGCTTCAACCATCTCGCGAGTAAAAATGACGGCTTTATCAATAGCTACCACCTCCCTGATAGCTTCTTGAAGCACCCGCCAAAGTTCATATGCACGAGTGGTCTTGACCGTAAGTTCAGCTTGAAGTTCCCCAAGCGCATTTGAAGCCAGCTCCCTCTCCGAAAACTTTCGGTTGAGCCTCTTCTCACATGACTGCAGATTTGCGGCGCACCGTTCAACCAACCCCTGCAAGCTCGCCTTTGCAGCCACGACCTTTGAAGGAAGGCGCATGCACTCAAGACCATGTAAGCAAGCCTCCACCCTACAAAAAAACTCAACCCAGACATGCACCAATGTTTCACCATGGTAAGCAGCATGAAAGGGGAGAGAAATGTTGGCTTCGGCAGCAAATTCTTCGGCTGTGAGCGAGCTACCAGCACAAAAGTCTTTGATGAGAGCTGACAAATAATGAAGGCTTAGCTTCGCTATTCGTTCAGATGCGCGTAGAGCATAAGGGCCGGGTGGCATAATAATGTAAGATTCTAGCGGGGCAGGAACAGGCAAAGCTGTTAAGATTCATAAAAAATCAGTGAGATTTGCAAACAAAGAGCAGATGGAATAGTGTTGAAACCTTACTTACCCACAGTCATGCAAGAAGGGTCTAAAAGAGCTCCAGGCCTGTCAAGGATTTCAACTTCATCGTTAGCTTCTAGAACTATAGAAGACATCAGCATCGTTATACAAAATAATAATAATGCCATGAAGAGGACAAATAACACTAACCTTGCCCAGAAGAGAGGACGATGCGTTGAGGGGATATTGCCTGCGGAGCGGCCATCTCGAGCAAACGCTGGAAAGACTTTCTAGGTGATAGATCCGCGATAGACGCCGCCAATCCTCGTAATTCTGAAAAGACAGAAGGATTCAGATAATGAAATGATCATTAAAACAAAAGATATAAGAATACCTTCGATGCTCCTCCCGCTTTGAATTGAAGGGATAGCAGCTTCGGCAGCTTCCTCCATGCCCTCAGGCACATCATCAGGGACATGGGCCGGTATAACAGCTTCCAGTTGAGGAGCAGCGGCCACCGCTTCAGGCTCCAATGAAAGGACGGCAGCCTCGACTACCTGTCCTACAGTCTCAGGGCCGTCACCAGAAAGATCCATTGAATCTGCGGCCAATGAAGATGCCTCTTCCGGGAGAGCAAGCACCGGGAAAACGGAAGCCACCGATGGAAGCTCTGCAGCAGGAATAGCAACTGTAGAGTCCCCCTCCACACCTACTGGTGTCTCATCAGGGATATTTATAGAGTCCACGGTCAAGACCCTACTCAAGCTCATATTCTCTGCCATGGCCGAAGTCCCTGCAAAGTTTTACGAAGATGAGAAGATATAGAAAGCGAAACAAATTTATTTCCGAAGGAAAAATACAGAAAAACATGTATACCGATACGCCAAGATGCCTCTAGTATGGCTTTTTCAAGCGGACGTTCCTTCCTGAGAAGGTATGCTTGCCGGGGCTCAAGTGTAGATTCATAGCCGCCGGTCCACAACGACAACTCATCTTCAGAAGCAGCTGAGATAGGCTTTTTAAGGGCTATCTAGCCTCCCTGCTCTAGAGGACCTATAAATACTCGCCACACAGATGGTGGATCTTCATAGAATATTACGGCTGGATAGGAACTCTTCGGGACGCGCACATTCTCGGTCTCATCCTGGGAATGCCTTATAGCCTCAGCCAATTATGCGGCTTTCTCGGCAGATGAACCTGAAAAAAGGAGATCATCATCCGGCTCTTGCATAGATATTGGTTCATCTTGAACGATAGGCTCGGATTCCATTAAAAAGTCAAGCAGACCAGTGACTATCTTCTTCCTCTGCTTCGACCCGGAACTAGCGCTGGAAGATGATCGCTTCCTTCCCTTCGGCGCTTTGGTGCGACGTTCCCTAACCTCGCCTCCAGTATCCTCTTTTGGCGGTGCTACCGATGATGACACTGCCATCGATGATGCTGCAACTGATGGAACTGCCGCCGGCGCCTCAGCGGAAGCCTTTGCCCGAGCTCTGGTACGCATCGGTATCCCTGCAGTGGGAGGAATCGACTCGGTTTCTGCGGCCTGTGAGATGGCGACCGCACCACCATCCCTCAAAAGAGAGCGAACGACTGACCGCGGTCGCAACGGAATGTGAGCAGCTTGAATTGGGGTAGGAGTTTTATATTCAAAGAGCACCCGCCTTTCCTCGGCAATGATAGGACCAACCCGGTGGCGATACCAGCCCACAAAGGGGCCTACAGACCTGGGGAGATAGTCAGGTTCTGGGATCATGAACACGGAGCCAGTATTCAGTCGCATAAAATGATGAATAACGTCACGAATAACTCCTAACAATGAAGTAGGCTCGACAAAGAACGCTTCAAAGGGGACGCCCTGATCATAGCCCAGTTGCTGGGCAAAGCGGTGTGGATTATACCGCATAAGGAGAGCCGTATCATTCTGGCGAAACACCAAATAGTCCGGCCTGATCGAGTACAGATGCATGATCTCCTTAGGCTTTAAAGACGGTGCTCCCCCTTTCGACAAGTCGAATAGCTGCTGGACAGGCCCCGCCGGAGCAGAAAGAACGCGATCAATACACGTCATTCCTCTCTCATGGGTATATGTATTGAGTAGGACACGGAGGGCCCCTAATTGAGTCGGATCGGGAGCGGAGGCATCCACCAATCTCATAACTCGTGGGAAGGTGTAGGAGTCATAGAAGTTCGGCCGTTGATGTGCCGCAAATGCCCCTAGCACGTGCATTTCAATCCAAGATGTGAATTAATGAAGGGGGAGATTCAAAACATCTACCCCTGGAGCTGAAGTGTTGGCCGCAACACTTAACCCATAGTAAAGATGCGATAGTCCCGCGATGCCGACGGCCAACTTTTCCCCTTCAGCTACACGATGGGTGGGATAGAAGACGGAAGCTCTCATGAAGCGTCGGTGTGACGGTATCACAAACCAGCTGAGCCAAAGGTTAATAAAGCCGACGAAGAAGGTCTCTTCGTCTATGCCAGGGGCCGCAATTGCTTCAAAAGACACGTCCGACATGATCGGAATGTAGAACTGCGGTAGATCTTCTTCTTTGGCCGGTAGTTTATTCAACCCAAACCCGAAAGGGTCGTCAATGCTCGCAAACTTCGGGGCCTCCTTGGATAAAATATCCCCCTGAATGAAACAGGTGATAAAGCTCTCGAAAGTGACACCCTGCCCTTCTGACTTCGCAAACAATCTGTCGAAAATTCCCAGGGCCTTGATCAGACTGGGATACTTATGACGAACGGCGGTTTCAGCTGTCAGACCATCGAGTGTAGCCGGCATGGTGGAGAAAACATATTCATCTGGAGGCAACAATTCCTCGTAATGCTCCCCCTTAATGGGCAGTCCTGAAATCTCACGGAATTCATCCAATGAGATAGACACCTCTCGACCCCCTAGCAGGAAGGTGTTGGTGGGTAGATTCCACTGGTTCAAGAAGGCTTTGATCCACCAGACGTGGGGAGCATGGAAATGAAAGAGCGATGCATATACTGCCTGATATAGTCCAACCTTCTGCAGTCTTGCACGGTGGGCAGAAAGAATATAGCGAGCCCAAATAAGGTAGCCCACTGGGTGCCGGGAGGATACCCACTTTATAAACCTGCCCCCAAGGTCGAGCTTCACCTTGGCAAATCCGACGCCCCAAGATGTCTATCGCTGGCACGGGCTGGTTAGGTATCCCAGAGGTAGAGGGCTCCAGCCGGCCCAAAAGAGTCCAATTAGTAACTTCTATCGCATAAGCAGTCTGTGGGCGTTCCATTGGCAATATAGGACGAAGAGGTTCCATTGGCTCCCCGCAAATAAAACTTCGGTGACCCCGGATGATATGACCGTACCAGGTTCCCCACAAAAGAAGATTGGTGCGATCTGGGTCATGGGCCCTAATCATTGCCATCGCTTCTTCGTCAGATGGTGACTGAGGAAAAGCAGCCTCCGAGTGGGTAAAAGGAAAGTATGGAAGAGAAGCCATTGTTCCTGAAATAAAGGAAGGGAAAACTGTTAATGAAACCTACACGCGCATATATATATATATATATATATATATATATATATACACACACACATATACATACATACATATATATATATACATATATCTATAAATATATATAGACAATGGAAGAAAACGACAAGCAGCTTATTCCATGGGACCATTGATTGAAAAAATGGGCCCCACAAAATCAATGTGGCGGCTCACTAATGATGAGGCAGGGTAATCATTATGAGAGCAAAGGGAAGATTCTCAATAAATGAATAGTGGAGTTCAAACATCTCTGCACATTCCGCTAAAAAAAGCCCATCATGAACTCTATGCAAATTAAACATAACCCCTCCTAAAATTTTTTGTCAAAAACAACTGAGAATAAAAATCCCAAGAGGTCGTCTTATTAGAACTAAGTTCTCTGAGGGAATTAAATTTCTTTTGAACAGAGGAATTAAATTCCAAGAAAATTTTCAGAGCTGAGCTCTTTGGAATGAAATTAAATTTCAGAAGGAAACAAGTACCATCATCAATCCCCTAAGAGTAGAAAAACTCCTAACATTGTGGCCTTACTACCTAAAGATCTTGGAAAGATGAGTTCTTTTATTAAAGGGAAAAACCCTTAGTGTGGATTTAAAATCCAAAGAGAATTTTATAAAAAAGTTCCTCGGCCGTTCAAGACCCTTACTTGAAAAGGGATTCTTTTTGTGTGGACAGAGTTAAACTCTGAAAATTTTTGTTGAACAGAGAGCAGAGCTCTGAGAAAGAGAATTAAATTCTCAAGGCAAGAACGAAGAAGAAAGAAGATGAAGGAATGGAGGCGCTGCTGAAGAAACCCTTGCATTTATAAAGACATGATGGGAAACGGTTCATCTTCCCTGTTCCTTAGGCAAATCCAACGGCCACAAAAGTTACAGCGTTACACTCATGTGCAAACACGTGAAAACAACGCTGTGGGGGCATTTGTTCCTTTGTGGGAACTGAATAAAAAATGAATAAAGTAATGAGGAAACACCCAAGAGGAGCATCACGTGTCCACACGTGATCGGGCATCACGTGAGGACACGTGACCTTCTATGAACAAGGTTTATAGGCACTGAAATAAACAATTGGATATGCTTAACCAATGGGGTCACGTGCCAGCACGTGATGGGTTCCTGAGCCCTTTGAACTAACAGAATTAAATCTTAATCAGTGGGGTCACGTGCCAACACGTGATGGGCTCCTGAACCCTCCGAACTAATATAATTAAATTCTAATCAAATGCTTAATTAGTAAGGTCACGTGCCAACACATGATGGGCTCTTAAACCATCTGAACAATAGAATTAAATTCTAATTAAAAGGAATCAAAAACCCTAACTGGAAAAATATTTCCTTAGATCTTTCCAAACAGAAAAGATTGCACTCTGTAAAAGGGAGCACCATTGGATTAACAATCCAATGGTGATTAAAAAAATCACCAATTTATAGAAAGATTCTATACAAGGAAATATTTCCCTAAAATTTGCCAGGAACAACAAATAAAATATCTTGTGGATTAAAAATCCAATGGTGAATAAAATTCACCGAATGATCTAAAAGATCATGTTGGTTATAAAATCAATCAAAATTTTTCAATGAAAGATTGACTAAACAAACTGATTCTTTTCTTTCTCCTATAAATAGGAGCCAAGAAGGAAGAAAAAGAGGAGGATAAGAACAATAATAACAAGAGAGAGAGATTATAGAAGGAAAAAAAAAGAGAAGAGAATTTAATTCTCCAGAGAGAAAAGAAGATCTCTTCAGAGAAAGAAAACTCTAGGTAAAAGAAAGAAGGAGATCATTCTATAAGCTCCCACAATACAAAAGAGAATTTAATTCTCAAACTAAGAGTTTAACTCTTTTAAAAAAAGAACTTAGTTCTTTCTCTGGTTGAAGATCTGCAGAAGCAGATCTCCCCACAAGTTGAGAATTTAATTCTCATCGGGGAGATTCTGCCATACAGATCCAAAACTTAGAGGGAGAATTGGGTTTCTAATTCTTTCAAACATATAGGAATTTAATTCCTCTAAATAAATTAAAGTTTAACCCTATAAAAGAATTTAATTCTTAAACAAGAGATCTAACTCTCCATGCACGTAAAAGAGATCAGTACCCAAACGTGATCACATGTTCCCACGTAAGCATCCGTGTTGAACGAGAGGAAACAACTGAAATCAGCTCATGTGCTCCCACGTGACCCTTGAACAAGGCCCTATAGAAGAAAAAGGAAGTTTATATTTTAAGGGCGTCTCACGTGACCCTTAATAGTGCTCAGCACTTATAAAAGAGAAAAGAGAATAAACCCTATTTTCGGAGCACCTAACGTGACCCCACATGACCAAGAAAAGGGAATAAACCCTATTTTTGGAGCATCTCATATGACCCCAGAAATACTCAGCACTTACAAAAGAGAAGAGGGAATAAACCTATTTGTGGAGCGCCTCACGTGGTAATACGTGACCCCCTTTCTTCGAACCAGAAAAAGAGATTTTCCAAAGTGTTTAACACTTATTTAAAAGGGAAAAGGGAAAACAATAAAGACAATTTCTCTTTTAGGGCGTATCATGTGCTCCCACGTGACCCTTAAAAAACTCCTCAAAACAAAAGGGAGTAAAGCCAAGACAGTTTCTCTTTAGGGTGTATCGCGTGCTCCCACGTGGCCCCTGACAAATACTTTTAATATCCAACACATGGATACCCATCACGTGCCCACACGTGATGGTCATAAAGGTCAAGTGTTTAACACTTATATGCACATTCCGAGAGTAAAATAAAAGAAGCAAGGCCTAATCTTCAGGCGCTTCACGTGACCCCACGTGAGCGCTTCAGTTTTAGTGTTTAACATTACTTTAAGCGCCTCACGTGGGAGCACGTGAGCGCCGGATGTACTCCAGTGTTTGATACTATATTCGAGCTAATCTTAGCCTAAATTAGCTAATCTTCCAGAGGCAGGATCCCCTTTTGACTGAATCTCAAATACACTCTTGTCTTCCAAAATTGATCATCTCATATGACATTCAAAGAAAAACCCAGAGCCTTTTAACCAATATTGATTCAAGGGTACATCTCTTCACTCCTCTGATATTTGTCGTTGTAATCTTTCAATGTCTTCAGAGAGGTGACGGGTCCCAACAACCAGACATTTCACGGATTGTGGGGTCGTTAAACTCATGGACTATGATGTCCTTAAACTTATGGACATCAATGTCCCTAAACTAAAACAATAGAGCCCAAATGCTCTTTTGTTGGATCTAAATGATCCTGTTAAGTAGATTTTAGTCTAAAATTAGACTAACGTATCTTTAACAAATGGTTAAGTTGATCTTAGTCTAAAATTAGACTAACGTATCCTTAATAAACGTTTAAGTTGATCTAAGTCTCAAATGAGACTAACGTATCCTTCAACTCAAACCAAAACCCAAATCTAAGAAAATACAGATTTGGACTAATCCGCGCCCTACGGGCGACAACATAAATTAGTCTCCATATACAATCCACGGGCAACCAAAAAAGAAAACAAACACACACGACACAAAGTGACCATCTAGAGAAGGATAAAGTTGTTACCGCGATGCGGTAGCGTAATTAACTGCAGGGGCTTACACCTGTAGGGAAGAGCGTCCCCACAATCAAAAACCCCTCAAATGAGGGGGAATCTGACGAAGTCTGCTACAACGGCCGCATCCGTCTAAACCTCCGATACACGATGCCATAAATCAACTTGACATCTTCGGAGAGGTGGATGGATAAAACCAAATAGCATTTACCCCCAAATTCAGGTAAGACATTTGTCTTCCCGGTCTTTCGGCGGAGAACAATGCTATTTGGATTTGTTCTTCCACCTCTCCGAAGATGCCAAGTTGATTTAGGGCACCGTATATCGGAGGTTTAGACAGATGCGGCCGTTGAAGCAGATTTCGTCCGATTCCCCCTCGTTTTCACGAGGGTTTTTTGATTGTAGGGACGCTCTTCCCTGCCGGCGCATGCCCCTGCAGTTAATTATATTACCGCATCGTGATAACCACTTTCTCCTGCTCCGGAAGTTCACTTCGTGTTGTGTGTTTTGTTTTGGTTTTGGTTTTGGTTGTCCGTGGATTGTATACGGAGACTAGTTTTTGTCATCGCTCGTAGGGCGTGGATTAGTCCAAATCCGTATATTTTAGATTTGGTTTTTTTTAAGGACCGTTAATTTATTTTGAGATTAAGATCGACTTAAATGTATGTGAGCATTTGGGGCTCGATTTGCTTTTGATAAATATACATTAGTCCAATTTGAGACTAAGATCCACTTAACGAGCTTTCAGGATCATTTTTATTTAGGATCCAACAAAAGAGCGTTTGGGCTGTATTATTTTAGTTTAAGAATGGTTTGGTCCATTCTTGCCATTTTGGAGGCGAATGTTAGTTTAGGGACATTCGGTTTTTTATCCATCTTGTGCACACGTATATTTGTTACATGACGAAGCGAACAATGGTGATATGAAATGCACCCAATTTGGGGTACGATCCGATTTGAGGTGTGCATGTTAATTTGGAAGTGCACCAAAGAGTTGTTGGTTGTCGAGACCCTACACCTCTCTGAAGACGTTGAAGAATTACAACAACATATATTAGAGGTGTGGAGAGATGTACCATTAAACCAAATCCCATGTTTGAGGGAAAAAGGGGCTGTTGTAGACTTTAGAAATGTTAGTCATGTTTGAGACTAAAATTATCTTAGGAGATACGAGATGAATATCATTTGGGATATCATCGATGGGAGACTACTGGTCATTTTTGTGACTAAGGTCAGTTTGGGAAAACACGAGCAATATGGGCTCAGTTTTTCTTGAATCAAAGAGGTTTAATCTCAGGAAACTTAGCCAATTTGGGCTGAGATTGGGTTTCCATAAATACCCAACAGTGCTAAGCACCAAGGAATACAGTGCTCATATGAGTTACACGTGGTTACTGAATTAGTGTTAAACACTAGAGTTTTATGGCGCTTACGTGACACACGTGAGGCACCTAAATATGGGCACTACCCATTATGTTTTATCTCCCCTTCTTTTTTTTACAGAAGTGCTACGCACCAGCTATCGTTCTCGTGCAAATTACGTGACTGCCCTTTTTCTTTTTAATACCGGGGTGCTTTAACACTCACGTGGGAAACACCTGAGGCAGTTTTAGTTGCTATCTTTGTTCGTTTGAAGCATTCACATGGGAAACACGTGAAGTTTCAAAATAGTGCTAAGCACTAACAATTCTGGTTTTGAAGATCTTGGTTCATCATCACTGTTTTTTTTATGGAAGAACTAAGTTCTTTATATATAGGTTTAAACCCTAATTTTTAAAGGAATTAAATTCATATATATTCTCGTTCTTCTTATCTCCTCTTTTTTTATAATTTAATTCTTTTCCCCTAGATTTTGAATCTGTAGAGCAAAACCTTCCGGATGAGAATTAAATTCTCAACTTGTGGGGAGATTGCTTCTGCAAATCTCAATCGAGAAAAGAACCGAGTTCTTAAATGAAGGGTTAAACCCTTAGATAGGTAAAGGAGAAACAATATGATCTCTGTTTTTTTTACCTCTGGTTTCAATGAGGAAAGTCTTTTTCTTTGAGAATTAAATTCTCTTGTTCTCTCAAGATCTCTCTGTACTCCTTTTTACAGAAGTTTCTAGGGAAAATTTCTTCTCTTTTTCTTGTTTTCTCCATCTTTTTATAGGATAAGAGAAAATGTCAATATGTTAGGAAAATCTCTGATTGAGATATCATGATCAATCCAAAATGATCTCTCGGATCACTTAGTGAATTTTATTTACCATTGGATTTTTAATCCAAAAGATCTCTGTTTAACAGAGAAGTTTTCTTGTTTATTTAACAAGATTAGGAAATATCGTTTTAAAATTAGAATTTTGTTCTATCAGATGATCGGTGAGTGATTTGATAATCACTGTTGGATCTTTGATCCAAGGGTCCTTTGTTTAAGAGAAAAGATCTTTCTAGTTTGAGAAAGATCAAGAAAATATTTCCCACATAGAATTTAACTCTATCTTGCCAAAGAGTGCAGCAGAAGAACTTACGTGTTTAACACGTCACCCCTAGCATGGGTTTCAGTATGCTTTATTTTCAGCGCATATAAACTCTCACGTGTTTGACACGTGTGGCCTGTTTGGCTTGCCAATCATTTGATTGCAGCGCCTATATGCTTTGCATATAGGCGCTCACGTGTTTAACACGTGTGGCTCTTTTAGCCTATTTGTTTTTAACTGTGACGCCTATATACTTTTGCATATAGGTTCTCACGTGTTTAACATGTGAGACTCTTTTAGCCTATTTGTTTTTAACTGCAGCGCCTATATACTTTTTCATATAGGTGCTCACGTGTTTAACACGTGAGACTTTAATAGTGGGCAATTTTCCCCTTTTTCCTTTTTCTTTTTTTCTTCCACCCTTTTTTATGAGGGAACCAATGCCCCCTAGCATTGCTCTCACGTGGCTTGCACGTGAGTGCAATGCTGTCCACCCTTACAACCGTTGGATTGCCTAGGGGAACGGAGAGATGAACCGCTCACCATCGCGTCTTATAAATGCGGGGTTTGGCTCTTTAGATGGTCACCGTTTCTTCATCTTCTTCCTTAACTTTTTCTTGAGAATTTAATTCTCTCCTCAGAGCATAGCTCTCTGTCCACAGATCTTTCAGAGTTAAACTCTGCAAAACTCCTTTTTGGGTAAGGATTTTGAACGACGTTTATCCCTTAGGGAAAACCCTTTTTCCATATTTTTCTTTGGATTTTAAATCCATCACCAAAGCTTTGCTCTAGCCCTAAACCGATCTCTTAGAGATCCAAAAACACTTCCTCCTTATTTCTTGAGGATTGTTAGTTCTCCTCCTAGGGTTTACCTTATCATTGATCTTTAAGGATCTTTGGAATTTAATTCTATTTTCTTTGTCTCCCCACAGTGGAGGTTTCTGGGATTTAATCCCATTATTAAAAGAATTTAATTCCATATCACAGAGTTTAGCTTGAAAGACTCATACACTTTTAGGAATTTTATTCCCTGATGTTCTTGAGCGTTTTTAGGGTTTTAATACCCTTGACACAGATTTGAATCTGTTTGACAGAACTCGTTTTTTGAGAATGTTAGGAGTTATTTAAACTCCACTGTTTATATGATGAGAATCCTTTTGGATTCTCACAATGATTATCTTGCCTCATCATTGGTGAGCCGCCGTTTGCATTTCGTGAGGCCTACTAGATTTGTAGTTAGTGGACCCATGAACTATATATATATATATATATATATACTTTTATTAATGGGTTCCCCCCTTTTTATTAGGTATGATGGCATCACTCCCCTATTTTCCTTACACACGCTCGGAGGCAGCTTTCCCACAGTCGCCGTCAGATGAGGAGGTTATGGCGATGATTAGGGAACATGATAAGGATAATAAAAGCCTTCTCTTATGGGGAGTCTGGTACAGTCACATTATCAGGGGCCGTCGTATTTTCACGTATGAAGTGCTAGCAGTACCCATCCGCTCGATATCATTGACGGAGCGTCCGCATAATGCTTATGCGGTGGAAGCGGTTAAGTGGACCACTGAGGGCCGGCTTGAGCCATCAACAATAGGGATCCCTAATCAACTTATGATGGCTATCGATATCTTAGGGCACCGAATATGTCAGGGTGAAGCTCGGCCCTAGGGGCAGATCTATAAAGTAGGTGTTACCCCACGTCATCCAGTGGGTTAACTTCCCTGGGCTCGGTACATTCTTTTGCCCCAATGCTCACGACTGCAGAAAGTTGGGTTGTACCACTGTTCTTCTATCATTCTCCCCATGTCTGGTGGGTCAAGGCTTTTTTAAACCAATAGAACCTTCCGACGAATACTTTTCTTCTGGGGGACAACGAAGTCTCTATTTTGTTAGAGGAGTTCCGTGAAATTTCAGGGCTGCCGATGTAGGGATCCTAGGCACACTCATGAGGTTCTACAACTGATCAACCATGGCAAAATCAAATTTTCCATGTGCCGAGAAACCCTAATGCGAGATCGTTAACTAGAGGTAAGACGAAACATGCAAGTAAACAACTTTATTGCTAAGTGAAAGGGACTACAACCTTTGTAGATCCGCTCCACCACTTCTTTAGCTCCTTGTTGACGTCCCTCCGCTGCGATCATCGGAATCCCGGACTCTAGCGATGGTTTCGTCGGAGAAATAATCGGGCTAGGTAGTTGACTTCGATGCCGAAGATGATCTACGTCGAGGCGACTCTAACTCAAGCTCCATCTTCACTTGGTCATAAACCTTGTGAAGAAAACACCCTATACAACATGGCAAGTGGTAGAGGATGAAGAAATAGGAAGTGGGTTCACTTTAGATTTGGATTTCTCACTTGATTTCAACACTTGATAATTTTCTAGCAAACTTTCCTCACTTCATGAAGAAGATGAAGAAGAAAGAAAAGAAATGAATAATAATCATGGAAATAAAAATCAAGTGAAGTCTATCATTTAGCAACCATGGGTGAGTTAACTTGTGTAGAGAATAAACTAGGGTTTAGGTTGATGGTTAGGTTAAGGCATAAAACAAAATGGTTTGATTTTTCAAAGATGCTTAAAAGAAACTTCATAAAGCATCAAGCAAGAAAACAAATAAAGCCACCATTTTGGTTTTTGCCAAATTAAATAAATAAATAAATAAATAAAACCTTAACCATTAACCTAAACTATGGTTTAAAGCATACACACCCAAGTTTGGATGTATCATCAAACATGATACAAACTAGTGCACAAACATATATCATATATACAATATGCACAATCAATTAAGAAAATCAATCTTAAGTGAACAAATACTAGTTAATGTAAAGTAATATATCAAATATATAATTATACATTAAATCATTAAATCAACACTTGATTTAATGATCCGGTCATACTGCATATAACCGACTAATAACAAGTGTATCAATATATCGAATCAACATTTGATTCGGTAACCCGGTTATATCTTATATAACCGTCCGATGATACAAATCGCGAGAATAGAATTCAGTATCACATACTGGTATTATTCTCGGTCCCTCACATATCTCATATGCGCTCCTATTTCGTTTCGCTTGAGACAGGAAAACCCTGTGTAGGACTCTAAAGACTCGTCAATACGCCGGTAGTAGGTGATGATCATATCAAACACCCACAAGCCGCAAACGGTCTGCTAAACGTAACGGCCACCCGGGTATTGAGCGATCAGAAGATCAACGAGCAAGCCCGCTCACACTCCTGTGAATCTAACCAGTAACACTTACCGTACAGTCCGGTCTCGTCGTCTGATATGTCACATATCTCGCCTAGGGGTGGTAAACGTCAGACCCCAGTAGCTCGATAAGTCGTGTCGATATAAGGTCTATAACAGTTCGAGAAACTACTGGTAACACTTACCAGTAAATCTCAGCAACCCTGGCCAGGGATTTCCGGTTATAGCCAATCGAACACAGCACAACATCAACTCTCTATACCGGGAGAGACGAATCCCCTCCTATCGCTCATTGCCTCCATGTGATTCGGGACTGTACCCCAAAACCACCGTTTTGCACGCCCTCTTGGATGTGGTAAGGTGGAAATCAAAGCACAGTGGGAATCACACAAGACTCTATGACGATCTCGGGTCTACAGACTAACCTGTACTAGTGTCACCAGAGAACTGCCATCTGACGTAAGGTATAATACCATCTGAGAGTTCTCGGCGAGTCCGTCCAGTGTACCCAGTCTTCACTGAGCACCCGTATATCATCTCTGATGTCAAACACCAATAGATATGGGATCATCCATCGCCCATCTGTATAGGTCGAGAAGGTATACGCTAGTCTACACTGGTATATCGATGCCCCGTCTCGATACACCCGCGACTAGGGATCTTGAAGGATGTACTTATGGACTACCATGTCCCCACTAGTATGATCCACATCATAGTCCAGGTAGTCAAGTACACATCCTAAGGGCTTTACCAACATGTAACAGAGAGACAATCAGTGTACACGTTAAGGTAAAGAGCAACCAGATAGCATACTATCATGTCGAGCAAGAAAGTCCTCCCTATATATGTCCAAGCATCCACTACCATATACATCCTAAGTATAGTAATGGCCTCTTGGACATACATATAACTAACAGCCGATCAGGGGAGAACACTCTGAAGAATTATTACCCCCCGACGAGTACGTATTCTCTACGGTGCCAGCGGTGCTTGAAGGCTTGATGGCCGAAAATGATGTTCGGCTCAAACACCCGAATCTGATCAAAGTCTTGGGTATTTTCGAGAAATTATTCATGGCGTCGGAAGGGAAAGGTGTCACTTTTGACGATTTCATTGCTTGATTTCTCCGTGAGGGTGTCTTATCCAAGAAAGCTCTGAAATTCGTAAATTTTGAGGACCCCTTCGGTTTTAGCTTGAAGAAACTGCCGGCTAAAGAAGAAGATCTGCCGCAGTTTTACATTCCAATTTTATCGGCTGTGGCCTTTGATGCGATTGCTGCCCCCGAAATGGACGAAGAAACTTTCTTTATCGGCTTCATCGGTCTCTAGCTTAGCTAGTTTGCCATGTCAATGAATCCCCGTTTTATGAGAGCGTCCGTCTTCTATCTTGCCCATCGCATAGCCGAAGGAGCGCGATTGGATGTTGGTGTTGCAGGACTTTCACACCTATATCACGGTCCAAGTACTACCGCCAATATTTCAAGCCCGGGTGTGGACACCGTGAATTTCTCCCTCCACTATTTCACATCATGGATTGAGATGCACATGTTAGACGCATTTGCTGCACACCGACGTCCTTCTTTCTATGAAGCATATACCTTCCCACGGGTGATGAGGCTGGTCGATGCTTTCGCTCCTGATCCGACTCAGTTGGGGGCTCTGCGGGTGCTGCTTAATCCATATTCGAATGAAGGCGGGATGGTTTTCAGTGACCGAGTCCTTTCTGCTCCAGCGGGGCCCATTCAACAATTGTTCGATTTGTCAAAGAGTGGAGCTCTGTCTTTAAAGACCAATGAGATCATGCACTTATATTCAATCCATCTGGGGTACTTAGTGTTACGCGTGAATAATACTGTTCTCTTCATGCGGTACAATCCACATCGCTTCGCCCGGCAGTTAGGTTACAACCAGGGCATCCCTCTCAAAGTATTTCTAGTCGAGCCCACTCTCTCACTAGAGATCACTCGTGACGTTGTCCACCACTTCATGCAGTTGGGTACCGGTTCTGTCTTCATGATTCCCGAGCCTGATTATCTTTCAAGGCTCATGGGGCCCTTCAAGGGCTGGTATCGCCATCAGGTTGGTCCTATCATTGCAGAGGAGAGAAGGGTGCTATTTGAATGTAAAGCCACTGCTTCCGCTCAGGCCGTCAGTGCCTTATTGTGGCCACGGTCGGTCATTTGCTCTCCACTGAGAGATAGCGAATCGGTGCTTATTCCGAAGGCTGCTAAGGCGAAATCAGTCACCCACGCTGCTGGGATGCCGATCCACGCTAAGGCTGGGGCAGAGATTCCTAAGAAGGTACCGGCAGCGGCATCACTAAAAATGGACACCGAAGGTGAGATTGTGCAGCGCCGTGCAAAACTGCCGAAGGGGAGGAAGCGCCCTTCTTCCAGTGCTGGCTCAGGCCCTAAAAGGAGGAAGTAATCGGTCGCTGGTTTGCTCGATACATTGCTTGAGTCCGAGCCTCTTCACGACGAGTCCATATCGGTGCTTGAACCAGACGACGAACTCCTCTTTCCTGGCACATCTGCCGAGGAAGCCGCTCAATTGGCCGAAGCCTTGAAACGATCACATGATGAAAGTGAGAATGTGCACCCCAAGAAGGGAGGCTTTCCCCCTGTCATATTCTATGACGTTGATCTGTTATCACCTAGGCTACTAATGGTTCCTCTGATGATGGAAGAAGAATGGGCTCTCAAATAGCCCATCTCGGCCGTTTCTAAGGACGAGGCCACTTTGAAGATGGGAAGGCATTTGCTTTCGACCGAAGCCCGCTGAGCGCGATTGAACAGAAAAGAGCAGCAACTCGAAAAGGCCATACATCAGGCTCCCTGGAGTATTGGTATGCATATTTTGTTTACGTTTCTTTTGGTAATTAATTTGTATTACATTCACCTTATATTATCTTTACAAAAAATTTTGTAGGGCCTTCTGCAGCGGACGTAATCTTGAGCCCCGATTGCGTCATGGAGCCTCAAATGATGGCTTCTATTTCTCCAGTGGAGACTGCCAACCTGGCTATAGATCCCATGAATATCTCCAGTGACACACTGGAGGGTGTAGAGGAGATTACCGAGGCTACCATCCATACCTTGGAGCCCTCGATGATGGCCTCTGTTCCTTTAGCAGAGATTGACACACTGGCAATGAATATCTCCAGTGACGCACCGGAGGGTGTAGAGGAGATCACCGAAGCTGCCATCCGTGCCTTGGAGCCCCCAATGATAGCCTTTGTTCCTCCAACAGTGATTTCTACATCAGTGATAAAATCAATGGATATCTCTAGAGATGCACCCGAGGGTGTAGAGGAGATCACCGAAGCTGCCATCCCTCCAGTTCAAAACGGACGAAGTATCAAAGGTAATCTTATCTACATCTAAATTTTTTATTTAACAACCCTTCCATATGTCTGAACCTTTCTTTCTCTTAGAATTGCGAAAGCTGGCATCCTCTATTGTGGATCTTTCTCCGAAGAAAACTTTCCAGCATTTACTTGACTTGGCAGCCCCGCATGCGATACCTCCATAGAGCATAATCTTTTCTTCTGGTCAAGAATTGGTATTCTTTTGCCTTTTCGTTTTATATTTTCGTAATGATGCTGATGCGCCCTCTATTTAAACCGTAGTCCTAGAAGCCGACGACGAGATTGAAGTTCTTGATGGACCCGGGGATCTCTCAAATCCGCCTTCCGTGGGTAAGTGACGCTTTAGCATTAGCATTCTTTTACATGTTCTATGTTTAGACAGGAAACTAACCATACATGTATGCTTACAGTTTTGCTAATCGTGACCCCATTGGAATCCTGGATTTCCATACCATCAGGCCTTTATGTCCGACGCATGTCTGAGAGGATGGAAAAACAAAGCATTCTTTCACTGGTGACTCTTATTGAAGATCTTCGCGCTGGTACCTCCATTACGGATGAAGAATTCATCATTGAAGCCAATGCTTTTTTGCCTGTTCTTGCCACCTATCATGACGAGGCGTTGGTGCGTACTTGGGTCGAGTATTATCGTCAAGTTGAGGTTTCCCTACATGGGGTTGAATGCATATGCCTTCCCTCCGACATTTCGTCAATAAAGGCCAGTTTGCGTGGATGGATTGACCGATGTGCAGGCAATATCCAGTCATGTGAGAAAAGGCCCAACCGAAAGTTTTCGGCGAGGGAACTGGCTTCAAAAGTTTTAGGGGAACTTCAAGCCCAACTCACCGCCAAGACTACTCGTGCTTATGAAATTTGGCGAGTTCTTCAGGAGGCCATTACGGAGGTGGTGGCTCTTGATAAAGCCGTTATTTTTACACGCGAGATGGTCGAGACCCATAAGGCTGCCGAGAAAGAGCTTGAAAGTTGATTTTCTTTATATCAGAACCAACAGACACAGGCATGGACTTAGCTCGCGACGTTGATAAAGCTTGAAGCGGAAATCCGGCGGAAGAATGTCGAACTTGCTGGCTTATTGAACTTCCCACCAGCTTAGAAATTTTTGTCGCTGTATATTTTCTTCTTTTGTTCTTTTGTATCTTTTATTCATTTTGATTTATGAATATAAGACATATTTCATTTCATACTTAGGCCTCTCTATCTTGACTTGACGTAAAATAGTTTATGTACTCATCTTGGAGTTTGTAGTTTATTCACTCGTTTCGGAGTTTCTAGATTATGTACTCATTTCGGAATTTATAGTTTATTCACTCGTTACGGAGTTTCTAGTTTATGTACTCATTTTCGGAGTTTATTCAGTTTACCTCCCTTGGGCTTACATGCAAACTTGTCCTAACGTTATATATAGATAACCCTTGCTCTTTATGGCAGAGGTCCATCAGGTTTTGTGGTACTAGGATTTTAGTCCATGGTACCGTCGCGTTGGCTGATGTATTTCTCGATATGCAGTCTTTAAGCTGTTGTTCGAGTAGCCCCGCAAATGTCGTGTCTTTGATCCCTTCGGGGGCTGAACAAGACGTCTTCAAGTAATTTCCTTATGCTATATGACCGTCGGAAGAGCAAGCGTTAGGAATTTTCCATGTCGCTTTTTACTTGATGTTAGGCACAGTTTGGAGCCCCGATGAGTCATAACCACTCCGCGCTGGTGAGGGATGATCTCCGATAGTATATGACTTGCCGTCGAGACCCATTTTTTTTGTTTTGACGAGGTCATGCCATTTCTTTGCTGAAGTAGGGTAGATATCTATAGGACCTCTATGTTGTATGTATTGCAGTTGAAGTCCAGAGCTAGGAATATGCCTTTGCTCTAATTTCATTTGACTCGTTGGAGCTTTGTTGACATCGTGTCTGCATCCTATCAGAATGAGAAGGAACGCCGGGATTATCTCTATGTTGTATATGGATCGTCAAGACTTGGAGCTAGGAATTTTCCATGGCTCCATTTTGTTTTGACCCTTGGGTCTTTTTTTGACGTTGCATTTGCATCGAGAAGGAACGTCGAGTAGGAGCTGGGATTTTGCCGTCACTCTTCTTTTGTTCGACCCTTGGGTCTTTAATGACGTTGCGTCTACATCCTGCTGGCATGAGAAGCACGTCGAGCTGGAGTTAGAACTCTGCCGTCACTCTTTTTTATTTGGCTCCTTAGAGCCTTGTTAACATCATGTCTGCACCCTGTTGGAATGAGAAGAATGTAGATGCTGACCTCTAGGTTGTATATGAACCGTCGAGGCCTGCTCTCCCTTTGACGGAGCCAGGCGGGAAAATATGGTACCCTTTCTTTCATTTATGCCCATGGATTGTATACAGGGATCGGTGTGGACCTACCTACAGGGCAGAAAAGTTTTGTTTTCATTTTTTTCGCAATGCCCTATCTTTTCATCTTTTCATATCGCGAAAGTCGCGATTGCCTAATCATTTCGGCTTTTTATCCACGGTGCCCAATCATTTCGGCTATTTTTTTTATTTTTACTCGCTGATTTTTGTTGCGAGTTCCCTAATCATTTCGGCTGTTTTTATATGCATTTTTTTGCTCGCTGATTTTTATTATGAGTTGCCCCATTATTTCAGCTATTTCATATGCATTTTTTGCTACTCGTTGCTGTTTTTTATTGCGAGTTTGGAATCTGATACCAACCTTGGCATCAGTATCGCTACGACTGGAATACTGCTAGGAGAAAATCATTATTTTCCGTGAAAGGACTTGGGGTTTGTCACCTGTTTAGGCATCAGTATCACTGCAACTGGGATATTGCCAGGAGCGAATCATTATTTGCCTTGAAAGGACTTGGGGTTTGACACCTATTTAGGCATCAGCATCACTACAACTAGAATGCCACCAGGAGCGAATCATCATTTGTCTTTGTCTATTTGAACAAAGATGGCTTAGTAAACAGGGTTAAGATCCTGTCGACTAAGACTTTTTTGACTTTATGAACCGTAAGGGTCTCAGAAAGTTATTTCTCCCTACAAGTCATGAGGATCTCGTAGTGTATTTTCTCCTTAGGAATCTTGGGGATTTCTAAGTGCGTGTTCTCTTATAAGCCGTAAGGATCTTACAAGAGTATTTCCTCTTTATAAGTCGAGAGGATTTACATGTTTCGTTCACCATATAAGGACATTTCTCGTCATTGGTGGAACTTGGCGGGGAAATCGTTTATTTGTGCCCATGGATTGTATACAAGGGCCAATATTGGTCCGTCTATAGAGCAACTTTGGGGAATGCGACTGTTTAAGAACAGGTTCAGATCCCTGTAGCTTAAAGCTTTTGAATGTTATGAGCCTTGAGGGTCTCATAAGGGGAGTTCTCCTTACGAGTCGTGAAGATCTTGCAAGTGTAATTTCTTTTTAGGAATCATGAGGATTCATAAGTGTGTTGCTCCTCTGTGAGTCGTAAGGATCTCACGTGGGTATTTTCTTCTCACAAGGTTGAGAGAACTTTATAAGTGCCTATGAATTTTTAATTTACGGGTCCGCGCCCTTTCGGGTTTTCAAAAACTCGCCGGCAATCCGGCTGGTTTTACTCACGGCGCCCTTTCAGGTTTTCATCCATACCCATTTTGCTTGTGGACATACCGTTTTTTTAAACGAGATCGCGCCCTTCCCAGTTTTCACAAACTCGCCGGTAGCCCTGCTCTTTTTACTCACGGCGCCCTTTCGGGTTTTCATCCGTGCCTATTTTGCTTGTGGACATACCCTTTTTCTAATGAACGATGGAAATCTCGAAAATAGTTTCATTGCGGGTGATCCATCTATTTATTGGTTGGATTTGGGGGTAGCTTCATCGCTAAAGTAGCTGCGTAGCCAGTGGGACTTGAGTGGCAACCTCTGTCGTTGAGACTTTGATTGCAATATAGATTTCAAGGAAGCATATCGCCGTTTTGGAGGCGATGTGCTAGTTTAGGGACATCTCGATCTATTATTGCCATATTTGAGGCGAATATTTAGTGTAAGGACATCTCGGTCCGGTATCGCCATTTTTGAGACGAATTTTTAGTTTAAGGACATCTCGGTCCGATGTCGCCATTTTTTAGGTGGATATTTAGTTTAAGAACATCTCGGTCCGTTGTCGCTGTGTTTGAGGAGAAATTTTAGTTTAAGGACTTCTCGGTCCGTTGTCATCGTGTTTGAGGCGTGGTTTTAGTTTAAAGACATCTCGGTCCTACATTCAGAAACGAGTATTAGTTTAGGGATGTCTCGGTCCATCATCGCCTATTTTCGAGGCGATGGATCTTTTGGATACTACTTTTAGGGTTTTGACTCAGGAAGATAGCGCACGGACACAAGCGTCGTCATCTATCATTGACCCAGGTCGTAACCCGTTAGGCATAGTATTTTCTGAGGAATCGGCCGTTTATTGGCTGGAAGGGTGTTTCGCCATACATATCCATGAGCAGGTAGGCTCCACCTTGGTAGACTTTGTCTATGATGTATAGGCCTTCATAGTTTTGCTCGAACTTCCCCCGTTTTGCATGATTAGGGATCATAGGTATTTTGACGATTAGCATGAGTTTGCCTTGGCGGAATGTTCTCGTCCTGGTCAGTCTTTCATATTATCGTGTCCTCCTTGCCTTATAAGCCTCCAGGTTTTGCTGTGCTATAAGGCAGGTTTCTTCAAGAGCGTTGAGTTCCTCAAGCCTAAGATGGCATTTTCTTCATCTGTCAGCTCATATCGATCTGCTACCCGTAGAGAGGGGAGCTCTATTTCCCGTGGGAGCACTGCTTCCATGCCGAATACTAACATGTATGGTGTTGTATTCGTAGCTATTTTGAACGTTGTGCGGTATGTCCAAAGAGCTTCTTGCAGCCTTTTGTGCCAGCCTTTTTTTTTTCTCCGGGACACCGTTTTCTTTATAATCTTCATCAAGGTCTTGTTGAAAACTTCAGCTAGACCGTTGACACGTGGATTATAGACTGAAGAGTATCTCCAATCTTTTTTATGCTGTTGAGCGAAGTGCCTGATTTTATGGCTCTTGTAGTCCGGCCTATTATCCGAGATAATTCGTCATGGAGTGCCGAACCGGTAGATGACATGTGTCCTGAAGAAATGGAGGATATGCTTCGTCTTCACCTCCCTTAGTGGTACCGCTTCTGCCCACTTAGAAAAATAGTCGGTCATTGCCAATATGAATAGATGTCCTTTGGACGATGCTGGTTAAATGGGGTTAATTATATTGGTTCCCCACATTTCGAATGGCCAGCTAGCTATTGTTGGGTGTAGCGGGTTCGGAAGCTGGTGTATAAAGTCCCTGTGAATTTGGCACGAGTAACACTGCTTCGCATATTCGAGATAGTCCTGAATCATTGTAGGCCAATAATATTCCATTGTTTTGATCTTCAGCTTTATTTTTGGCCCAGCTTGGTGAGAACAGCACAGTCCATCGTGAGTTTCTTAGATGACTCTCTTCACTTCTTCTGGCCCAGGCATTATAGCCACAGATCGTTGAACAATCTCTTATATAGAGTATCATTGACGAAGGTGAAGGACATATCTTGTTTCATGATCTGATGTCTAAACGACGCATTTTCAGGCGTTCGTCGAGATTTGAAGTAGTCTATGAAGACTTCCCTCCAGTCCTTGACCTTTCCTTCGTCGTCGACCTTTCCTTCGTCTTCTATTTTAAGGGCTATTTGTTTAGTTGTTTCTTTTTCCTCATATGGCTCTGTTAAGTCTTCCGAAGATATTTCTGCTGGCGTGAGAACCCTGCGGCTTTGCTCGATGATCTTCGTCGGCTAATTGCTTAGCCAGCTTGGCCAATGCATCCTCCTTTCTATTTTTTGCACACGGTATGCTCTCCAGGATGTAGGAGGGGATTTGTGTCACCGGTTGCTGCACTCTTTCGTCTTACGTCATCAGCTCTGGCTTGCACGTCCGATAGTCGCCATTTACTTGGCTAACGATCAGTTAGGAGTCTCCATATATGAGGAGGTCTTTGATTCCCATGTCGACAACAATCTTGAGACCTACTATCAAAACTTCATATTCAGCTTCGTTATTAGTCCTCGGCTCCATTAAGGAAAGGGTGTAATGCATTATCCCTCATTGTGGAGTCATGAAGATAAGGCCCACCCTGGCTTTGATTATAGGGGCGTTTTGCTTTCGCCTCTTTATGGATGATGCTCCATCGAAGTAAAGTTCCAATCGGGAATCATTTTCTTCTTTCTCTCCTTCGATGGTGTCTAACGCATGTTCATCCGGCAACTCACAATTTAGGGGGGAGTCGGCCGGTATCGGATACTTGGCGAGAAAGTTGGAAATAGCCCGGCCTTTCACTGCTTTGAGAGGCCGATACGTTATCGAGAACTCTATCAGGAGGAGGGCCCATTTGGCAAGCTTTCCTATTAGTATGGCTCTTGACATCAGATATTTGAAAGGATCTACCTTTGATATGAGATAGACCTCATGCACCAAGGCGTAATGCCCGAGCTTCATTATTGTGAAGATCAGTGCCAGACAATGCTTTTCGATGGGGGAGTAGTTGTTTTCTGCCCTCAAGAGAACTCGACTCAAATAGTACAAAACTCTCTCCTTTCCCTGATCGTTCTCTTATGCCCATAGCGTGCCTAGAGAACCCTCAAGGGCTGTTGTACATAGAATAAGGGTTTTCCCTTAACTAGAGTGGTCAATACCGGCGGATTCTGCAGGTATTGTTTGATTTCGTTTAGTGCATTTTGGCACTTTTGATCCCAAACGAACCGGGTCCTTTTCTTCATCAAATGGCTGTAGGGACGGCATTTTCTAGAGAGGTTGGCTATGAACCGTCGGATATACGTGAGTTTTCCTTGGAAGGATCGCAACTGTTTGAGGGTCCTTGGCGTGGGCATTTTTCCTTGATCTTTAAGGGATCGATTTTGATACTCATGTGTCGTATGATAAATCCTAGGAATTTGCCTGAGGAGACTGCAAACGCGCATTTCAAAGGATTCATCTTCAGATTGTACTTTCGAAGACGTTGGAACACCATGTCTAAATGTTTCCAATGTTCCTTGTAAGACTTGCCCTTCACCACCAGTTCGTCAATGTAGCATTCGACAATCTCATGGATGAGATCATCGAAGATCTTCATCATGGCCCTCTGGTAGGTAGCACTAGTGTTCTTTAAGCCGAAAGGCATCACCTTGTAGCAGAATATGCCCAGCGGAGTCCAGAAGGCGGTATGCTTTTAATCTTTAGGATGCATTTTTATTTGGTTGTAGCTTAAAGATCCATCCATGAAGGAGAAGACCTCATGAGTAGACGTATTATCGATCATCAGCTCGGTAACAGGTACTGGGAAGTCATCCTTCGGGCAAGTTTTTTTGAGGTCCCGAAATTCCACACAGATGCGCACCATCCCATTTTTCTTCATCACCGGAACGATGTTGGCAATCCTGTCAGGATATTAAACTTCTTGGATGAAACCGGAGTCAATTAGTTTCTTAACTTCGGCGTTGATACTCATCTCGAGTTCGAGCCGCATTCTTCCTGGCGCTTGCTTGACTGGCTTGATGTCTGGCGATATGGCCAGTTTATATAATGCTACTTTTGGATCTAATCCCAGCATCTCGGAATAGTTCCATGCGAAGCAGTCTTTATATTGCATGAGCACGCCTTTTAACGTGGCTACCTGTTTTCTAGATAGCAACCCACTAACGAACGTTCGCCTCGGATCGTTTTTCGTTCCTAAGTCAATTTTCCTTAGGTTGTCCGTCGTGGTGTGTATCCCGTCTTCCAGATCTTTTCGTGCCGGTGGAAATTCTGAGATCACCTCATCCCGGTCTTCATTTGTGAAGTACTTGAAAAGGTCATTTATAGCCTCATGCCCTTCCCCTTCTGAAAGTGTTATCACATGGCAGGTACGAGTCTGCTTCCATTCTTGATGCCGGGCTGGTCCTATCCTTGCGATATAGATTTTCTTTGGCTCATGCTTTTGCGGTGGGGTTACCCTCCAGCTGTCGGATAAAGCGAACCTGCCTTGTTGATACTGATCTTCTACCCAGTCTTTGAAGATGAAGCAGTCTTCAAGGGGATGTCCTATTGCTTGGAGATAGGAGCAATAATCCGGGTAATGGAGCTCGTTCATTTGTTCGGGGTGCCGAGACTTCGGGAGCATCACCATTTGATGCTTCATGACAAGTTTGAATATTTTCCTTGTCTCTTCTTGAGGGAAAGAGTATTCCCGACCCATCTTCCTCATAAAAGACGGGTTCCAGCTGACTTTTCCTCGACTATATGACTTCTTGGACCCACTTCGCTATTTTCGCACGCTATTCATGTTCTTCACCTTGTTTTTGCCTCTATTTCAGGATTTTCTTTTGTCACGAGAACGTACAATGGGCTGGGGATGACGGACATTACAGTCTTCTTTCTCCCCAGATTGTTGCTTGAGACGTTGCGTCCTATCCTTTTCATAGATAGCCATTTCGCGGCTGTGGTCGTCCCGAATCTTTTGACAAGCTTCTTGTATTATCTTGTCAATTTGTTCTTCGAACGATGTATTTGACATTCTTAGAGCGGGATTTTACTCTGTTTCAACGTCTCGGCTATTTGGAAGAGCATTCTCTTCTTCACCAGAGTTGTTTATGACGCGGCAGCTGTAGAGTCTGTTGGGGTAAAATATTGCACCCCGGTTGACCAAGTCAAGATCAAAGTCAACCCCAAGTAAGAGGGCCCATGCCCAAGTCGAGTCCGAACATGAAGTGGCCGGCCTTCGCCAATATGAATATTATGTAATAAATATGTTTGATGTAATTTTTATGAATAAATGTAAGAAAAATGGGCATCAAGCTAAATTTTTGTAAAACCCATGGTTCATGTGCAAAAGAAATGAGCACATGAGGCATGGGATGGGCAAAATGCCATTTTGTAAAGTCCAGAGGGCTATATGTAAATTTGTAAGCCTATAAAAGGCAACATGATAATGAAATAAAAGAGAGAACTCATTACCCTCAAAATTTACAGTTTCTGTGGCTCCTTCCCCATCCTCAAGGTTCTAAAACCTTCTCCTCTTTTTTGAATTAAATTAAGAGTTTAACTCTTCCTTATCAAAAAGAAACAGTTTTTCACCATCAAACCCTTGAAGCGGAACTCAGATCTTCCATCAGATCTCAAAAAGGGGAGATTTTTAAATCTCACCCTCTTTTTCTCCAAGATCCGACCGACCGAGAGGAAGAAGAAGGAGAATCATCTCCAAAAATCCCACCTTGGAAAGATCCAAGGTCTAAAAGAAGATTCAGGGCCAAAGGGGAGAAGAAATGGGTCCCCTTTGATCATTTCCAAAGATTTCTAGGAGTTTAACTCCATTCAAGATCTGTTGGAGTTTAATTCCATAAACCAAACCCTTTTTTTTATACAGGAGTTTAATTCCATTCAACATCTTTCGGAGTTTTAACTCCACAAATAAAAAATTCTCTTTCAGTGTTTAACTCCTTTTTCCGGGGCTAAAAGCCGGCGCCCAAGCACTCTGTGCCCACGTGCCGGGCATGTGATGTAAGTGCACGGCGGCGCCCCGGCCGTCAAATTGAGGCCAAAATGCGGAAACGATAATTTACTTTAACTTTTGAACCGGCACCACCGCGCACAAAAATCCCGGATCGGGCTATTAAACTTATCCTAGCTAACTAAAGAACGGGTAGAGAGATATACCGAGCGATCCGTGTCCTTCGGTCTTCTCGTCGTCGTCCCGATCTCCCCGTGGATTCTCCGGTCTTCACCTCCTCGCCGGAAGGGCACCACGTCGCCGGCTTCTTTTACGGGCTCCCACCTCTGGACCGAGGCAACTCAGGCACGAAGTTGGCGAGCCGACGTGCCCAAGGTTTGCTGTAGAATAGTGTAGTGCTCTTTGTGTCTCTAGGGATTTATGGAAGTTGCCCTTTGAGTGGAGGAATGAGATGAGCTAATGGAGATGGAACTTTGTGGGATTTTTATCAAAAACAAAAAGAGTGCAAAAACCCCACAACCATTTTGGATAGCCCCCCTCTAACTTGGCCGGCCATCCATGGTTAGAGAATGAGAGAGGGAGTGAATAAGTCACACAATAATGCAAGAGGGAATCATTTTTGATCATGAAAAGAAATGATCACAAATCAAAACCAATACTCAAACAACCATCATGACTTCCAAAAGTCAAGCAATCATGAAGCATCATGAAGTCAAGAATTCAAGGTCAAACAAGAGCTATCATGAAGCAATAAAATGCAAAGAACACCCTCCATAAATGCTTATTTGCACAAATGCAAATAAGCCCTCCTCCACCAATTTTCAGCCAATGAAAGATACAAAGAAAATTGGCCGAAACGGAAAACAAACTGGCAACTCCAAAAAACTGATCCCGTAATAAATTACAGGAAAACCCCACTACTGTATATACATACCCGCATTTGTATTCCGACCGAATACAAATGCAATGAGACAAAATCTACACTGTACAATACTAGGATCCGTCTTAAACCAAAGCCCGCTAGTATTATCCATCCGATCATGATCCGTGCAATACTGCACGTATCTGATCGAACCCTGCCATATCTCCATACGGCCTCTACAGCGTTTCGCCCGAAACTTGAGAAACTGGTCTGTGGGGGACTCTAAAGACTCGTCAACACCTTGGTTGTGGATTTAACCACTAGTACGTCAGAGGTATTAGCCTATACGTAACGGGCTACCAGGTATTGACCAAAAGGGACGTCGATGAGGGAACTTATCCTGACACCCTACTGAGTCTGTCAGTGACAATATCTGTACAGTTCGGTTCGTTCGTCTATGAGCATCGCATGGCAGGGTTAGGGGGTTGGTAAAAGTCAGACCCCCAAAAGCGGTACAAGTCGTGTCGGAGTGTAGCCCAGAACACCCTGAGATACTACTGGAATACCTACCAGTAAATCTCCTGCCTCGGCCGAGGGATTTGTGTAATGGCTCTCCTAGACACAGCGCGATCTCACCCCCAATACCGGGAGAGACGAACCCCTGAAGATCCGCTCACTGCCTCCATGTGGCTCGGGACTGTACCCAACTAAAACCTGTTTGCACGTCTCCTTTGAGCGTGGTAGGGTAGTAATCAAAGTACAGTGGGAACTCACACGAGACAAATGACGATCCTCAGGTCGATGAACTAACCTGTACACATGTCACCAGGGAACTGCTATCTGACGTCAGATATAAGACCAATTAGCATGTTCCCGGCGAGTCCTGTCCGGTGTACTCATAACCCAATGAGCACCTGTATACATCTTAGATGAACCAACTGACACCAGTGGCTTGTGAGTCCGGCCACCGTCCCTCGTCGGGGTCTCGACTGTATACACTAGTCTACTCTGGAGAATCGATGCCCTGTCTCGAAACTCCCACGACTAGGGACCTTGTAAGGATGTGCTTATAGACTACCAGCTCCCACATATATGATCGCCCTCATACTGCTGGCAGTCAAGCAAGAATCCTAGGGGCTCTATCAATGTGTAATAGCGACCTGTAAGGTCACCTAAAGCAGTACACGATGATAAAGATAAACCAGATAGCATACTTTCATCTTGAGTAAGACTGTCCCACCGGGATAGGTCCTCCCTCAATCATTGCAATCACGTGCCTGTGATCCAATAATTGACTCTGAGGGCACTATCTCCAACAATCTCCCACTTGCACTCAAGGCTAATTATTGCGATGTCGCATACTCACATCCCGTGTGATACCGAACACCCAACTCCTCTACTAGTCAGTCTCACAAAACCCGTTTGCAAAACTACTGTGTTCGAGGAATAGCCTCAGTGAGTGGATCCGCTTTGATGTTTCTTTCTATGTCTCTCTATATCTCAAGTTCGCGGAGAAAGCCATCTCCTGAAATGAGCAATACCTGTCTTAGAATGTGTCTGGATGTCTGATGGGACCTAGTTCATAAATGAACTCCATATCCAAACTTCTTAGACTGTATCGTCAACTGAACTTAATCAGTATCCTACGCCATGCCTCCCTCAGTATCTGCTTGGATCACCTGTCTAAAATACTGCCCCTCGTCAGAGGGAAAACTACAACTCTGACGGTCACCCTGCCGTCCAGGTCACCTTGGAAGCTTGGAATGATAACTGTCTCCTGAATGAGGCTGTCGTTATCATATCCCTAGAACATCCACTTATGTTCTAAAACTGCTTCCGATTATTTCTCCAGGATTGGATCAATATCAACTTATTGCATCTACTGCAAGAATAACATCTGGTGTGGTACTTGACATCTCATGATTGACTCAATTGCCTAAGCAAGTGATTTGCCAATCATGCACATCCCTCTCCCCTTTAGTCTGTAAGACACCTTTAGAGAGGGTGACTCCATCATCTGCAGGTACACTACCGTGCATGGAGTCGTCCATTCTAAATACTCATAGAATGCTGTTTAAGTACCCAGATTGGGAAACTACCCAAATCTAGATCTAAAACCATAGATCTAGTAACCAGAATGTCTGATATAATATCCATATCCTTTGGGGAGAAACCACTGTGTTACAACCAAAGTATAACCGATCATAGTATAGGAATTTCACTTCCTACTCTGTGTATGCCATCCAAATACCAGGACATCACATCCTACTACCTTCTTAACAGATCCATCCCCTATTTTGATGAAGTCAAAACTATGACTGTCACATCAGAAATAGATGATCTATCTTCGCTATATCTGCTTTAGTCTATAAATAGACATAAGCCACTTGTCCACCATGCTTCCGCTGCTCCTACTGACCCTGACAACCCTCTGGCAGAGTCATATAGACATGCATTTCTAAAGCCTGTTTAGAACGACGCTATATTCATCCTCCTACCGGGTCTCACGGTCTGGAACAACAGCAATGGAAAGTCTGGGTAAACAAGAACCTCTCTGTCACCGTCCTTGAGGCTACCGAAGTACCACTCGGGTGCCTGAGGTTACCCACCATATCTGCGGAGTGGCCAATGGAATGTCAAACCAGATTGAATCTTTAGGTTCTTATTAAATCTTCAGTAATCGTTTGCGGTTCTAGAATCACTTTCAGTTCTACCATACTCCCACTACTGTTTTCTGAAAAAAAAAATCCATTTTTGTTAAAACTGTGGCGAGTTAAGAACAATATCACTATTGATCTTCCAGATGGTAGAAAGTCAACCCTCGTCATAGCCTGGGTCAACCCACAAACAACCATTACAGAAACGTGCCTTGAGTTATCCAGAGTCTGGTTTTAAGCATAAGCCGGACAACTCCCCGTACCTTAACATTGTTAAGATACGAACTGTTCTATATCCAATATAGGACCAGAGGCACTGATTTAATTGAACCATATTCAAATCATGCAGCTGTCTCTAGCGCATGTCAACTAAATGGAAGGAGGCCGATCAGCGTTACTCAACTTAGGAATGCTTCCAATTATGAGTAACCTGAAAGAGAAGTAAGTTCTCTTAAACATTACTATCAACTGAATACCCTACACAAGTATCTACATCTTCGATCACCTTGAAGAATCCCGATACTTGCAACGCCTGGTTCTCTACTTTATTCATATACCTATAACTTCTCAAAATTTGGACCTTGCGTTTCTACGAAACACTTGTCTAAAAACTAGAGAAATCATAAGTAAATCGAATATAGTACAAGGACCAACCCCTCTGTCCTAATGGACACCGGACAATATACAATCCTCTGTATATGTCCCTTGAGTCTAATAACTCATTCCCTGTGCGTCGTAAGTTGAAAACTGTACTTATGGTTAAGAAGAATTACACCGCTGTTTAATGCTCCTTACCTAACCACCCACTGATATAGGTAAATGTCATCGACATAATTTCAAAAAGGTATATCTCACTCTATAAAAATAGACGTACAGATGTATCAATTTGAAATTGGTGCATTACAACGGATATTCAAAACCAAATATTCGCCGTCCGACAAACAACCCAGGCGATTTCCTCAAATATCACCAATTAGAACGAATCCCGATATAATGAGGGTAATCACCTAATTCCCAATAACTTACTCCCACTCATCATCTGTAAAACCATACGGATGTGAGAATCAAACCTGGTAAATACATACCCTGGAGCAAGTGTCTAATTGGGAAATCAGTTTTCCTTTAACATTACACAGTGAAACTGAAACATTGAAATGTTTCGATGGGGTATCCTGGTATTCCTAGTAATGCATCTTCCATTATCCAGATTCACAACTGTAACCGTATATTTCTTTGCCATCTCTCCAAATCCCTTTATATGTCTTTAGTCATTACCTTCTGTACACCCCTTTAGGCCAAATGGTTTTCTTCCTTCCCTACCGTTCGGCACCAGCCTATGGTTTGGAAGAAGACTATCTAATAAGCGTAATGGGTGTACTGTCCCAATCCTAGGGGCACTCGCAACGCGAGAGAATATGAAGATAAAAGACACCTGAATAAACCTTATTCCTATTTCTCCTGAACCAGAATCCATCCCCGAACTGGAACAAGTTCCTTTCGAGTTCGTATATAACCATACGATGGAGTATCCAATAAACTGTGGATCTTCGTAGTGATACGGAGTGTCCTGTAGAAATACAAAGGTGAAGTGGGAGTGGTAATGAAATACTTGGTTTGGTCGTGAATAACAGTCGCAATTTACTTTGCCCTCCTTCTAATCCCTTTCTTTGTCTTTACATAATACCTTCTGTACACCATCGTTAGGCTAATTGGTTTTCTTCATTCCCTACAGGTCGGCACCAGCCTAAGGTTTGGAAGAAGACTATCCAATTTGCGTAATATGTGTACTATCTCCTAAACCAAGGAGTACTCGCAACCTGAGAGAAGGTAAAAGGAAAAGACAACTGAATAGTCCTATTCGTTTTCTCCAGAACCGGAAACCATCCTCGAATAAATTCCTTCGAGTTCGTATATTACCATATGAATGTTTTGTCCAATGGAAGTGGACGTTCGTAGTAATATAGGGGGGCATGGAGAAAAGGGTAAAAGTAGGAGTGGCAATGAGGTTCGCAACTCTGACAATCCAAAAGCCAGTGTTAAAGAAGGTTCGGTTAATTTTGGTCTCTGAGTCATAGTCTAGGGTCGGGTCAATGGTCGCTGCCAAAGAGAGAGAGAAAAGAAACACTCAGCGTGCACTCTAACCTAGATCAGAATGGTTATCACATTATTTAATCAGGAAACCTCCCACTGTAACGTCAAATTCTTCCCCAAACCTGAAAGAAGAATTAGTCGGGATTACCCGAGGAGTAAACCAACTTATCAGTGGGAATCGGGATCCAACTATCATCGCATGATAACGTGACGGAATCCGCTCACGTTATCACACTCCAGATGGTATGCGCATATCTGGCAAGTTTCAGTTTCTTTAAAAACTCCCGATGTGGATTTTTGCCCCATGCTCTTATGACCTTGACGAAGGCCAACATGTCATAAGTCACATGTCAATTTCTACCCGTCATTGTTCAGGTTAATTTGAACCCACCCGTACATACCCTTGACGAAGGCCAAAATAGTAGTACGACTATCCCAAACCAACGCATCTATCTATGCTGCAGAAAAGTAATAAATAGCCACCATACACTATGCCTTGACGAAGGCCAACATACATAGCATGAATACTAAGTGCTACCTTCCTGAAATGACGGAGGGCTACGAATGGTTTCTGGCGAAAAACCTTTAACGTAATGAACTTGATATCGTTGAAGGAACGGATAGCTTTTAAAAAATATAGTGACGAAAACCTTTGCTAAAGAGGTCACTCCCGGTGAAGAGATCTCGGCTCTTTTCCCGTAGAATGAGGTGCAGGATATTCCAACTGAATACCACGATGCAAAGCAAAAGTAATCGGCTATAGTGAAGTTATTGCCCTGACGCAAACTTCTGTCCAAGGGGTCACTCCCGGTGAAGGGATCTCGGCCCTTGCCTCGTCGACTGAGGAGCAGGATATTCCAACTGAATACCACTGTGCAAAACAAAAGTGAGCGCCCTTGTAATAACAGCTTTTTGAAAAAGTGCTCCAACAACATCAGAAAAGGTTTGTTTATCTTGCATTGATCCGAATCAACGCAGTCCTATCAATTGATCACACCAATAAAGAACGAAAATTATGACGTACGTATATGCCATCCGCATTCGCCACTGGGTCCCGTCATTACCCGTTAGGTTAGTTAACTAACGACAGAGCGGGGACTGGACTAGCGCGGATGCAAAACATATACAACATCTACTAGTATATATATCAATATATAATATTTCGCTCAAGGAGTGATAAAATGCAACATCACAGAAATGTAATAAGCATCACAGAACAATACAGATATCTGGGATCCCCGGGTTTCACAGAGCCGCTACTGAAACCCGACGTTTCCCTGGTCGTGTGGATAGCCTGTGCAATGAAATCCTAGACCCCTACGGGCGCGGCAAGTTACCCGCCAAAACCTGAAGCGAGGCAATCCCCTTCAGCAACGTGAATGGACCACCCAGCACTTCACGGAATCCGGTAACTTGGGCACCCCTCCTGGGTCAACCTGTACCCCCTACGAGTGCGGCGAATAGCCCGCCAATTCTAGAGTAAAGCCCCCTTCGTCTCAATGCCATGAGATGCGGGCTCGTTGCCCTCTAGAACCCGGCTATCCGTGCACCCCTCCTTGGGGTAATCCTAGTACAGAAAGTAAAATATACATACAACGGGTACGTCGACCTCGACCCGGTCGTGCCCCAAAAGAATAATATACAGACAGGCAGTGACGGCAGTCCACATGTCAGACGCTCGCCCTACAATAACAAATGTACATAATACAACCAAATCTGTACTAACATTGCATCCAGGCTATCCACCACGACAATCCGCAACATCACAGCACAACACAGAACATCAACGTGAATGTCATGTTCGCAAATCCGTCTAACCGGGCTATAGCAGTTAGACAGGATTTACCGATCAAGTGACATTCACGGTGGCAGATATAATGTAAATACTGTGAACTAATATGTTTAAAATTTTCGATCGATCAAATTTTCCTAAGTGGGCCCCCAAGCACTACTGTAGCACTTAAAGAAATTCTGGACCCAAAAAGAATATTCCAAAACCCCAATTTCCCTGTTTAAAGAGCTCTGTACAAAATTGGTGCAGTGAGGGCACCGTACTGCGGCGGAACCGCGGCCCCAAGGGGGTTTTGACCGCGGTTCCGCGGTGATTCTACAGTGTCACGCTACCATTTTTCTCTAGAATTCTTAAAACTTCCTGCATGTACTTCTGCAACATACTGAAAAAAATTTCGAGCTAAAAATATTTCGACAAAAACCTGATGCATTGAAAACGCGGATTTTGGAATTTTTTGTTCGATCGGAAATGTAAACATGTTATATAAAGCTAGACTAGGTTAATGGCGTGGCTCTGATACCAGTGTATGTGCACGGCGGCGCCCCGGCCGTCAAACTGAGGCCAAAATGCGGAAATGATAATTTACTTTAACTTTTCAACCGGCACCACCGCGCATAAAAATCCCGGATCGGGCCATTAAACTAATCCTAGCTAACTAAAGAACGGGTAGAGAGATATACCAAGCGATCCGTGTCCTTCGGTCTTCTCGTCGTCGTCCCGATCTTCCCGTGGATTCTCCGGTCTTCACCTCCTCGCCGGAAGGGCACCACGTCGCCGGCTTCTTTTACGAGCTCCCACCTCTGGACCGAGGCAACTCGGGCACGAAGTTGGCGAGCCGACGTGCCCAAGGTTTGCTGTAGAATAGTGTAGTGCTCTTTGTGTCTCTAGGGGTTTATGGAAGTTGCCCTTTGAGTGGAGGAATGAGATGAGCTAATGGAGATGGAACTTTGTGGGATTTTTATCAAAAACAAAAAGAGTGCAAAAACCCCACAACCATTTAGGACAGCCCCCCTCTAATTTGGTCGGCCATCCATGGTTAGAGAATGAGAGAGGGAGTGAGTAAGTCACACAATAATGCAAGAGGGGATCATTTTTTATCATGAAAAGAAATGATCACAAATCAAAACCAATACTCAAACAACCATCATGACTTCCAAAAGTCAAGCAATCATGAAGCATCATGAAGTCAAGAAGTCATGGTCAAACAAGAGCTATCATGAAGCAACAAAATGCAAAGAACACCCTCCACAAATGCTTATTTGCACAAATGCAAATAAGCCCTCCTCCACCAATCTTCAGCCAATGAAAGATACAAAGAAAATTGGCCGAAACGGAAAACAAACTGGCAACTCCAAAAAACTGATCCCGTAATAAATTACAGGAAAACCCCGCTACTGTATATACATACCCGCATTTGTATTCCGACCGAATACAAATGCAATGAGACAAAATCTACACTGTACAATACTAGGATCCGGCTTAAACCAAAGCCCGCTAGTATTATCCGTCCGATCATGATCCGTGCAATACCGCACGTATCTGATCGAACCCTGCCATATCTCTATATGGCCTCTACAGCGTTTCGCCCGAAACTTGAGAAACTGGTCTGTGGGGGACTCTAAAGACTCGTCAACACCTTGGTTGTGGATTTAACCACTAGCACGTCAGAGGTATTAGCCTATACGTAATGGGCTACCAGGTATTGACCAAAAGGGACGTCGATGAGCGAACTCATCCTGACACCCTACAGAGCCTGTCAGTGAAAATATCAGTACAATCCGGTCCGTTCGTCTATGAGCATCGCATGGCGGGCTTAGCGGGTTGGTAAAAGTCAGACCCCCAAAAGCGGTACAAGTCGTGTCGGAGTGTAGCCCAGAACACCCTGAGATACTACTGGAATACCTACCAGTAAATCTCCTGCCTCGGCCGAGGGCTTTGTGTAATGGCTCTCCTAGACACAGCGTGACCTTACCCCCAATACCGGGAAAGACGAACCCCTGAAGATCCGCTCACTGCCTCCATGTGGCTCGGGACTGTACCCAACTAAAACCTGTTTGCACGTCTCCTTTGAGCGTGGTAGGGTAGTAATCAAACTACAGTGGGAACTCACACGAGACAAATGACGATCCTCAGGTCGATGAACTAACCTGTACACATGTCACCAGGGAACTGCTATCTGACGTCAGGTATAAGACCAACTAGCATGTTCCCGGCGAGTCCTGTCCGGTGTACTCATAACCCAATGAGCACCTGTATACATCTTAGGTGAACCAACTGACACCAGTGGCTTGTGAGACCGGCCACCGCCCCTCATCGGGGTCTCGACTATATACACTAGTCTATTCTGGAGAATCGATGCCCTGTCTCGAAACTCCCACGACTAGGGACCTTTTAAGGATGTGCTTATAGTCTACCAGCTCCCACGTATATGATCGCCCTCATACTGCTGGCAGTCAAGCACGAATCCTAGGGGCTCTATCAACGTGTAATAGCGACCTGTAAAGTCACCTAAAGCAGTACACGATGATAAAGATAAACCAGACAGCATACTATCATCTTGAGTAAGACTGTCCTACCGGGATAGGTCCTCCCTCAATCATTGCAATCACGTGCCTGTGATCCTATAATTGACTCTGAGGGCACTATCTCCAACACGTGAGGCGCTCGCGCCCAAGAGCCCGACGCCCATGTGCCGGGTATATGAGGCGCTAGCGCCCAAGCGCCCGGCGCCCACGTGCCGGGCATGTGAGACACTAGCGCCCGGCGCCCACGTGCCGGCGTCCGCATGCTAGGCACGTGAGGCGCTGGTGCTCATGCGTCCTTTGGACGGTATTTTCTCTTATTTTTTTATATATATACACACTCCACAACACTTCCCCTGTTAGAAAAAATTTCTAACGGGACGTTGCCCCGCATCCCGTAAGGGGCAGCTAACCTCCTTAACCCCCAGCCCGCTATCCGGGTAGCTGGACCACCGTAAACTCTGCGGGGCCCCTAATATATCCAAAACCCCTTCAAAACACAACACTGCATATTGAATTCACCTGACCTATTTGATCTGTAAATCGGAGGTTCCTTCGCTCCAAAGGCGAGAGGTAATTAACGGCAGCTTAGTCCGCGGCTACCGGCGATCCGGATCCCCATAATCAATAAACCCACACTTACCTTAGGCAGGAGAATCTGTAGTATGCCTAACAAGCATGCATATTCTCATCTCAATGGGGTGACGAAAAACGCCCTATAAATTCTGGCACGCCCGGTGGGACCTATCTTTCCTCCCATTTTTCGGATTAAATATCCATGCGAACTCAATCAACATATACATTGATTGCCTGTACTGAAATCATGCTTCTATTTGCAGGTTAACAACTTTTGTGTGCAATCATTGGACACAACAAAATGTCTCCAAGGACAATCTCAGCTCTTAACACAGCTCCCATCTCCTACACGATGAAGATGGACGCCAGGACGGTCCTCCCGGCCAGTCTCGAGCGATAGTGGGAGGAGCCGCTGCTACTATTTGGCTATATTCTGTTCATGCCAGCTAACGCTATCCCAGCTCCTCAAGCTCCAGTAATAGACAGACCGGCCTTGAAAGGCAAGAGGCCAAATGTGGTGATCTCGAGGGCACCACTACCCAAACGCAAGTCAGTGTTTGAACGACTTTCCTTGGCCCCAGATGGGGGCAAGACCATCCACACAACCAAAGCAACAAGGCATCTTGGGCAAGCTCCAATGGTACCCCTAACAACTACTCAATCAGATATCTTTTCAAAGCTCCCCGTCAATCGACTCACGATGGATTCCTAGATGACGGATGCCCGTCAAGCCCTCAAAATCGAGAAGCTAAGGTGGAAAAGGCTTAGATGTAGAGCCAACAAAAGAGCTAGGGCTCATGCTAGGCTGAACTTCATGAGGTTCCAAGAACAGGGTTACTTCGCTAAAGATAAAGAGATGGCTGGATTTGTGGTTCACACTGTCTACATGGTGGGCATGCGTCCCAGCGACAACCTTCACAGCAAGACCAAGGATGGGGCTACCATATCTCAAATCTAATCTGGGGTGAATGTGGCTGCCACTTTCTAAGACCAGCCTCCTCTAGAAGGTAATGAAAACCCTTCCAATGAGGCTGATAAGAAGAGAGATCCCCCAGTTCATGAGGAATCGGGCTCGGAAAGAGAAGAGGAACCAATCTTCTGTCCCAAGAACGCATAGCAACAACTTCACCAAGAGCTCCGAAAATAGCTCAGAAGTAAAGAAAAAGAGATGGCCAAGCTCTACTCAAAAATTGACGACTTGACAAACGTCGTCTTACAGCTCACGGCCCGACTTGCGTTTCAGCCGCCCAATCAACCGCAGGGCTCTGCTCATGAACCGGGAAACAGTGTACCAAGGCAGTCGATGCTTATTCCCTCAAATTCAAAGGTGGGCGAGCTGCATGAAAGTCGACCGCATCCCATCTCGGGAAATGTCTTGGCTACCAATGACAGCAACCCGCTAACGTAAGATGAAATCATGGATTTGGTCGCCAACAAGGTCAAGACATTGGTAGCCGAAGCCGAAGCGCAAAAAGATATCAGTAGTAGCGGGAGACCATATCCTACTCGGTATGATCCGGTAGAGTTTCCTGGCGGCTATGTCATCCCTAAATTCGGAAGATTGATGGGACAGGAAATGCGATTCAACACATCGCCCTCTTTAAAGCCTCATACGGAAATACTGGGGGCAATGATGCGCTTCTCCTCTACCAGTTCGCTAGTAGCTTAACTGATGTCGCTTTCGACTAGTATGCGAGCATACCGGATGGCTACGTTACTACTTCGTCCAAATAGAATCTTTGTTCCGACAAAGGTTCATGAGTGTCAGCGATAAAATCACCATTGCCGACCTCGTAAGGACCAAGCCAAAGAACAATGAAAGCAGCACGGATTTTATAATCCGATGGCGTAATCTCTCCGTCATATGTGAACCGCCGATAGAGCAGGACCAATCAGTCAACCACCTCGTCGGAAATCTCAACAATCGGATGGCCCCATTTTTATGCACCGCGGATCTCAAAACATTCCAAGAGCCGACCAGGAAAGTTTAGATATTGGAGAGCTCAAATTAGGAGTCTTCCTCTGATTCCCAAAATAACAATAGGTCCTTGAGAAACTGAAAGGACGATAATCGCAAAGGCGGAAATTCCGACGATGCTGAATCTTTTAACGTTTTGGCTAACTGAAATAAGGTAGGGATGAGCGGGTCTAATGCCAACCAGCCTCGAAAGCCAGCGTTTAGAGAGGGAGGAGAATCTCAACAAAAAAAGATGCTGGATAAGGTCTATTCCTTCAGAAGGGACAAAGTCCATAAAATATTCAAAGACGCCCTAAGAAACGGTCTACAATTGCCATAATCAAAAAGACCGCAAGAACCGAATATGATCGACGACCCTAAATATTGCCCTTATCACAGAGTGATAAGTCATGCTATTGAGGACTTCTTCGTCTTCAAAGATTGGGTCGAAAAACAATACAAGGCAAGCGAGATAGAACTGTCTAAAGGCATGTTAACAAACAGTCAAGCTGCGACCATCAATTTCATACAAACGGAGACCGAAGCTTTTCGGGAACCTGATTTTCTCAGACATCTGCCTTTCTTTAAAAAGAGTGTACCAAGGCAATAAGCTAAGAGCCAAACGAGAAATATTGCCAATGAAGAAGCGGTAGATGGGTACACAACCCATACAGCCTACATGATAGAGCCCAGAGGAACAAGTCCTTCTAGCCTTATAGCCATGACGATGTCGTGGTTGTTGCCATCCAACAATGGCTCGGTCTAGATGACAAAGAGCCTGCTTATGCAATTAAGCCAAAGGAGCCCGTGGTTCCGGCAGAATCGAGCCCAGGCTCCAACAGTTGGCCACCAAGTCGTTAAACTGGGAATAGTCGACCACCACGTCGTTAAACTAGGAGCATTCGACCTCTAAGTCGTTAAACTGGGAATGTAAAAAAATGTGTAAATAAAAAAAAATGAATGAATAAAAGCCGAAATGAAGGAGCAACTCGCAATAAAAATCAGCGAGTAAAATAAAAATGAAAATAAACAGCCGAAATGATGGGGCAACCGCGAATAAATAGCCAAAATGATAGGGCAATCACGACCTTTGCGATAAGAAGAGCTGAAATGATAGAGCAATCGCGGTAAAAAAAACGGCGAATGATGAGTCGCTCCTGGGACCATATTCCACTGCAGCGATGCAGACCCTAACCAAATTCCAAAATTCAAATCCCCAATGGCGAATGATGAGTCGCTTTTGGTACCATATTCCAGTGCAGCGATGCAGACGCCAACCAAAATTCAAATTCCCAATGGTGAATGATGAGTCGCTCCTGGTACATATTCCAGTGCAGCGATGTAGACACCAACCAAAATTTCAAATCCCTGGATGTCCCAACGGCGATGATGAGTCGCTCCTGGTACCATATTCCAGTGTAGCAATGCAGACGCCAGCCAAAATTCTCCCAGCCCTACGGATGGTCCCCAAATTGTCTACCGTATACAATCCGTGGGCTCAAATAATTCTTATCACACCCATGCCCCACCGTAATCACCAGCTCTCCGCCCTTGGAATTATGCTCCATTTGGGAAGACCCACTCATGTGTGTCCTCACGACACATGAGGAGAACAAACTTACGAGATCCTCTTGACTCGTAAGGAAACACCTTCGTGGGATCCTTACGACTCACAAAGGAAAAACACACTTAGGAGTTCTCACAACTCCTAAGGAGAAAATACACCTACGGGATCCTTTCGACTCGTAAGGAGAAAATGTTTTTATGAGACCCTTACGGCTCATAAAATTGAAAAGCCTTAGGTGATAGGGACCTAAACCTATCTCTTAAGCCATCGCTCCCCAATAGGAAAAGGCAAATGATGAATTGCTCCTGGCACTTGTGCTCCGGTGTTAGCAACGCTGATGCCGACCTCAACCTCAAAATTCCAAACTTCTAATCCAATAGACCCCTAAATCTTTAAACTAGGAACAGATGACCTCTAAGTCGTTAAACTGGGAAGAGATGACCCCTAAGTCATTAAACTGGGAACGAGAGAAATCCCCTCACTGCAGATGATGATTCGCTCCAGGTACCATATTCCAGTGTAGCAATACTGATGCCAAACCAAAACCAAAATCCCCAAATCCTCTCATGGCAAATGATGATTCGCTCCTGGTACCATATTTCAGCGTAGCGATGCTGATGTCAACCCAAATTACATCAAATCAGCAAGACAACCAACGACTTCCCTGGAGGAATCAAGCATTACCTCGGAAACAAGTCGAATCCTTGACACCGCGAGAAGCGGAGCAAGTCAAATCATGCATCGACCGTCCACATCGCTAAAAGGAAAGCACCGACTGTCCACATCGCTAAAAGGGCTGCACCGACCGTCCATGTCGCAAAAATTGCAGCACCGACCGTCTACGTCGCAAAAATGGCAGCACCAACCATCCAAGTCGCAAAAAGGGTAGCAACGACCTCCCCGTTGGAATTATGCTTCGACTCGGAATCAAGTCAACCAACGACCTCCCCATAGGAATTATGCTCCATCTCAGAGTCAAGTAAACCAACGACCTCCCCGTCCGAATTATGCTCCGTCTCGGAATCAAGTCAACCAGTGACCTCCCCGTCGGAATTATGCTCCGACTCGGAATAAAGTTAACCAACTATTAGATATGTATGCCCTAGAGGCCTGTATTGTATAGGATGCTAGGCATGTATATGTACAAAAACAGTCTTTACTCGAAATGATAGTATGCTATTTGGTTTATCTTCATCTTAACGTGTGATGTGTTGTTTTTCATATCTTATATACATGTTGATGAAGCCCTTAGGATTATGCTTGACTACCAGGATTATGACGTAGATCATACTAGTAGGGCCTGGGCAGTCTAAAAGCATATCCTTTAATAGTTCTTAGTCGAGGGTATATCGAGATAGGGCATCGTTATTACCAGAGTAGACTAGTGTGTACGTTTCTTGACCCTGGGAGCGATGGTTGATCCCACAACCATTGGTGTTTGACATCAAAGATTGTACACAGGTGCTTATTGGAGAATGGGTACACCGAACAGGACTCGCCGAGAACTCCTAAATGGTATATATACCTATTGTAAGATAGCAGTTCTTTGATGACACTTGTACAGGTTAGTCTGTAGACCCGAGATCGTCATAGTGTCTTGTATGATTTCCACTGTGCTTTGATTTCCTCACTACCATGGCTCTACTGAGTCGTGCAAACAGGTGGATTTTGGGTACAGTCCCGAGTCACATGGAGGCGGTGAGCGATAGGAGGGGTTTCGTCTCTTCTGGTATAGGGTGTTGATATCGCGCTATGCTTGATCGGCCATAACAGCAAATCTCTGGCCAGGGTTGTCGAGATTTATTCATAAGAGTTATCAGTGGTTTCTCGAACCGTTATGAGCCATACATCAGCATGACTTATAAAGTTACTGGGGTCTGACATTTACCACCCCTAGACTTCATATGCGGCATATCAGACGAAGAGACCGGACTGTACGGTAAGTGTTGCTTAAAGGTTTGTTAGGGTTGGGATGAGTTCGCTCGTCGGCCACCTTTTTGTCATGTAACTGGGTAGCCATTATGCACAGCTAGTGCTGCTGACGTGCTTGTGGTTAAAACCACTGCCAGCGTGCTGTCGAGTCTTTATAGTCCCACACAGAGGGTTCTCTGGTTCAGGCAAAAGATGTAGAGGCCGTAAGTTATTACGGTAGGGTTTCGATCATGTTCGTGTACAGGCTCAGGAATGATGATCGAAAGGATAATACTGGTAGGCTTTGATTTAAGCCGGATACCGGTATTATATTATTGGATTATTTGTATTCGTATTTTTCGGAATACGAATACGGGTATACTTATACGGTATATGGTGAAGGGTATTCTTGTAATTGTACAAGAGCACCTTCTAGAAGGAGACACCTCATAATAGGATTTTTATTTTGTGAAAATAAAAATATGAGGTGGAATTTGGAGAATTGTCAAAGCATGGATGAAGGAATGACTAATTGTATTTTTTTTCATTTGGGATTACTACTGAAGTATGGTGCATTATTTTGGAGATAAAATAATACACACTTCAATTATTTCCTATGAACCATATCATTTTTTCCATGGTTGATTTTTTCATTGATCACTCTCATCTTCTCTCTCCAAGTTTTCTCCTTCTTCAACCTCTAAGCTTTACCATTCACATGAGTTGTGAATCAAAGGCTTAAGAGATAAATTAATCCATTAGTTCATCTCTACATCATTTAAGTATTTATTTCTAGCACACTTGACTTCTTAGTTAACTCTGGTGAAGAGTTTGAAGCTTGTTTCAAAGCTCTCGGGTGGATCATTTATGTCCTAAAGGTGACCGGAGATCGAGATCGTTGCAACCATCCAAGGAGCCTAGGAGTCGCATCCGAAAGAAGGCCCGAAGGACAGATACTCAAGGTATAACCCCCTATCATAGTAGATAAGATCTTTAGATAGGGTTTCTAGTTATGGTTTAGTACAAGATCTAAGGTTTAGAGTGGGTGTTGCATGCAAGAAAATTTTTGTTTGCCACTTCCGCCTCCTCACAAGTGTGTTGTGAGGGTGTGCAACATCCACTAACATGGTATTAGAGCCTAACTAAACCATAATTAGTTATTTAGATGACGTTTAAAGTTTTGAATATGAAACAACACCAAAACCGTAAAACGAAAACTTATGTTTCTGGAAATTTTTAAAAGTGTTCTAAAAATTTTTTAAACATGTGTAGAATACTTGTTATGAGATAGCTAGACAACCTTAGAAAAACGAGCCTAAACCACCAAGATCTTACCGGTGAGAATGTTGTTTTTCCTGGCGTCGCCGGGTGAAGAGTGGGGTTTGGGCTTGGGTTTTTAAGGGTTCTTTGTATTCTGGGTTTTTGGTTTATGGTATTGTTTAATTATTTCCAAATTGCATGTGATGTAACCTAAGTGTTAGGGGAAATCGGAGTGTTTCGAAATCGAATTTTTTAACGTCGCTTATCCGCTTTTCAGTTTGATATGTGTTTCAAACGTCCACTAATTGCTATACGATGATTAGTGGGGGTTGCACATATGTATATCATGTGATGGTATGTGTATATGAATATGCTGGATCGTCGTGGATGAATAGCCGGGAGGATGTGAGAAGAGTGTTTTTCTTTTCTTTCATTCATGTAATTTTTAAAATTGATGTAATATTATTTTGCGGGGCACATCCGAGTTGAGATTGTAGCCACCGATGTATTATTTTTTTTTACTATTTTTGCTCCTAGGATAGACCTAAGGTGGGGTGCACAAACTACCGAGTTCTCGAAGTGCCGAGTGGCCTACTTATTTTATTAAAGGAGGTTGCTTCACTTCGGGAATTTAGAGGGTATTTTGCCGCACCCGTAGGGGTCTAGGGTGGAGTTTGGCTATTCATCACGACCGTGAAATCCGTCTTTCGTTAAGGGCTTGAACGAAATACGAAATTTCTAGTATATCCAATGTATTCATCTGTGATCTGGAATGTTTATAAATGCATGCGACGAATGTCTATTTATATATGAGATATATAATAATTGTTGCTTTTGTTTTGCAACCGCGCTAGTCCATCCCCCGCTCTGCCATTAGTTAAGTAATTTAACGGTGCATGAAGGGGCCCCGTGGCGAATGCGGATGGCATAAGCGTACGTTCTATTTTCGTTTCTTTTCTATGATATTTAGAAAACGTAAATAATGGGACAACATTAATGTGATTAATGTTAAGGAAAAGAAACCTAAAGTTGTTGTAGAATCAAACTTTTTAAAAGGGGTAACTCTAGTTTTTGCTTTGCATAGTGGTATTCCTTGATGAATATCCAGCATCTCATTCGATAAGGAAAGGGCCGAGATCCCTTCACCAGGGTGACCCCTTTAGCGAAATAAGCAAATATTACAAAGCACTCGATTTGTTTTTTTATAGTTGATCTAATTTTTGCTTTGCATCGAGATATTCCTTGATGAATATCCAGCACCTCATTCGATGAGGAAAGAGCCAAGATCCCTTCACTGGGAGTGACCTCTTTAGAAAAATTAGAAATATGCTACAAAACCATTTGATTTTTAAAACTGGAGCTTAAACCACTCCTTTCACTCAATTCTATAATGATATCAAGTTCAAAATGTTAAAGGTTTTCATCAAAACCATCTGTTGCCCTCCGCCATTTTAGGAAGCGGAGTATTTAGTATTCGTACCACATTTGTTGACCATAGTTAAGGCGTGGTGTATAATAGCTAAGTGATGCCTTCCTACGTATGATGTGATCGATTAGGACATTCGTATGACTTTGTTGACCATAGTTAAAGGTCATACAGGTGGGTCTAAATCAATCACGAAATGGCGGGTAGAACTTGACTGGTGCTTATGATTTGTTGACCATAGTTAAGGTCATAAGACACTAGGGGTAAAAACCATATCGGGAATTTCAAGAGTTGAAATTTGCAATGAGATTGCATACCTTCTATTTGATAGTTGGATCTCGATCCCACTATGAGTAAAAGTTACTCCCGGGAGAGTTTTGCACTTTACAATTAGCTAATCCAGTAGGTGTCTAGAATGGTGTCAACGGGGTTATGCCTATAGGGAAACGAGATTTATTTTAATTAGGTCCGCACGAAAGCATGGGGAACCTCCCTCGGAGTACCGATACTACCCTGGCCGACCGGTTAGCGAACTTGTAGATTGCAATTAATCCTGGCTAATTTTCTTTTTAAGGGTTGAAGGAAAATTTGATAAAAAGCAGAAGGAGACATCGATTAGATAAAATAAATAACCAATCTAATGATGTAAGAGCAATCGCTGAGTGTCTTCTTTTCTCTCTCCTAATGGAAGATACCTATGATGAGACTTAAGCTTTTATTGTACAAAAATAAACTTACGGGACCGAATTACAAAGAATGATTGAGGAACGTAAATATTGCCCTAACCTATGATATGGTCGGATACGTCCTGACTACTCCATCCCTTTCTAGCCCAGGCCCTGATTCTTCAGTTGCGGATAAGAAAATCCGCAAGACATGGGATATCGACTGCGCAACAGCCAAATGCCTCATGCTTCATGTTTCCCCCCAATAAGAAGAGCAGGGCTCTGTTTAAAATTTGAAATTTAAACTGAGGCAGCACCTCACGTGCCAAGCACGAGAGCGCCAGCGCCAAGAGTCAAAGACTCTGAGGCAGCAACTCACGTGCAAAGCACGAGAGCGCTAGCGCCATGAGCCAAAGACTCTGAGGTAGCGCCTCACGTACAAAGCACGAGAGCGCCAGCGCCAGGAGTTAAAGACTCTGAAGCAGCCTCACATGCATAGTGCGAGAGCGCCGGCACCAGAACTAAAAGTTCTCTACCCTTGGATCAAAGATCCAATAGTGATTAAAAATCACCAAAGTGCATACTTAAATTGAGGAAATACTCCTCAAATCTTTCTGAACAAGAAACATTGCGCTCTGTAAATCAGAGCACCATTGGATCAATGATCCAATTGTGATTAAAAATCACCAAAATACAGAATTAAATTCCGATTGAGGAAAAACTCCTCAAATCTTTCTAAACAAGAAAGATTGTGCTCTGAAAATCAGAGCACCGTTGGATCAAAGATCCAATGGTGATTAAAAAATCACCAAGATATAGAATACGTTCTGTATGGAAAAATATTTTTCCAATCTTGTTAAAAACAAGAAAAATATTTTCTGTAAAACAGAAGCCTTTGGATCAAAAATACAACCGTGGGAAACATCCCCAAATCAATCAGAGATCTCTCAATGAGAGATTTTCTTAACTGATTCAACAAATCAGCCTCCCCTATATATAGGACCCAAGACTTCAAGTCTTGTACAGAAGAACCCCCCATAAACTTCGATCTCAAAGTGAAGAGCAAGTTTTAAGAAGAAGAGTTTTCTTCAAGGTAAATAAAGTAGAGATTAGAAGATCTTATCTGCAAGGGTTTAACCCCCATAAAAAGAACATAGTTCTTTCCTCGGATCTGAGATCCATGAGACAAGTCTCCCCCAAATAAAAATTTAACTTTTACGGGGATGAACTTGTTCTTAGGGATCGAAGATCTGGGGAAGAACAAAGAATTGAACTTTGCAGAACATAGCACAGAAAGAAAAAACTAGCGCCAAGCGCTGCAAAATAAAGAGTGCTTAGCACTCAGTAGTCTGGTGCTCAGCGTCGAGCGCTCCATGTGCTCCTTGCGTGAGCGTTATTTTATAAGAAGCGCCTAGCTTTCCAAGTTTGGCGCTCAGTGCCAAGCGCTCCAAGTGTGGCGCTCAGCACCAAGCACTCCAAGTTTGGTGCTCAGCGCCAAGCGCTCCACATGTCCCTCATGTGGGCGCTGATGAAATAAAGGGCGCTCTGTAAATAGAGTTCGGCGCCATAAAGTGTGTTCAACACTCAATAAAAAAAACAAAAGAAAGAGAAAGAGAGGTGTCAGAACCCAAATCAATGCTCAGCATTGTTGAACAGAAAGGGACTGAGCCCAAACAAATGTTCAACATTTTATTCAAAACCGTGTGGACTGAGCCCAAATTGGCCACAAGTCCCTAATTCAGATCAACCAAGCCTATGTGCCTACAATCTCTTTAATTAGTCTTAGTCCCAAATCTGACTACAGATCTCTCAACCAACATTGGTTCAAGGGTACATCTCTGCACACCTCTGATATGTGTCATTGTAATTCTTTAACGTCTTCAGAGAGGTGGCGGGTCCCGACAACCAGAAACTCCACGGATGATGATGTCCTTAAATTATGGACCGTAATGTCCTTAAACTAAATTCCATGACCGTAACGTCTTTAAACTAAAGCCTATGACCGTAACGTCTTTAAACTAAACCCTATGGACCGCAATGTCTCTAAACTAAACTCTACAGACTTTGACGTCCTTAAACTTCATGGACTATGATGTCCTTAAACTATGGACCGTAGCGTCCCAAAACTAAAATGATAGAGCCCAAATGCTCTTTCATTGGATAAAAAATGATCCCAAACTCCCGTTAAATAGCCCTTAGTCTAAAATTAGACTAACGTGTCCTTAACAAGCATTCAAGTTGATCTTAATCTTAAATGAGGTTAACGGGCCTTAAATAAACCAAACCTAAATCTAAGAAAATACGGATTTGGACTAATCCCCACCCTACGGGCGACAACATAAATTAGTCCCTGTATACAATCCACGGGCAACCTAAAACTAAACAAATATACAAGACACGAAGTGAACATTTGGAGAAGGAGAAAGTGGTTATCGCTACGCGGTAACGTAATTAACTGTAGAGGCTTGCGCCTGCAGTGAAGAGCGTCCCCACAATCAAAAACCCCTCACCAACGAGAGGATTCTAACAAAATCTGCTACAACGACCGCATCCGTCCAAACCTCCGATACGCGGTGCCATAAATCAACTTGACATCTTCGGAGAGGTAGACGGATAAATCCAAATAGTATCTGCCCCTAAATTCGGGCAAGACGACCTACGCGGTTTTGTCTCTGTTTTCGGCGGTAAACAGATTCTGGCACGTCCAGTGGGACCTTTTCTTCTTTCCACTCCACACTTCGTGTGTCATGTTTCGCGAACAAATCACGGTCTGCTATGGTTGCCTATGGATTCGAGGTACTATGATTTGGTGTCTTGCTCCGTGCAGAAGAGAAGATGGCGTCAATGACTTCCAACTGCAACAACAACTCCCGCTCCGCCCCGTCTGGAGGAGTAACTTACGGGACCCAAGCAGCCTCCATTTACGTAATGCTGGTGGAACAGGTGACACAGGCCACCACTGGGTTGTTCTTCGGGACCATGCTCCCACCAATGAGCTTCAACACCCCAGTGCCATCACAGGAAGCTCCGAAGAAGTCGGTCTTTGATCGGCTTACCACTACCACGGCTCCTTTCAACGGGTCGTCCAAGTCTAACACCTTGGTCTTTAACAGACTAGGCCAAAGCTCAAGTAGGCTCGTGAAGAAGCCTGCAATACCCGAAGGAGTATCCCGAAGCGGAGAGCCATTCCACCTCCAGTAAATGAAGTCATCAGAAGGGCTTCTCCTGCTAATGGGTCAGTCTTTGCATGACTGGCTATCCCAATTCCTTATTCCGGTGAGGTCGTTACAAGTGCTTCCCCTGCCAAAAAGTCGGTCTTTACAAGATTGACCATTCCCTCTCAGCGGACGCCGGTCTTCGATAAGTTGATCCCAGCAGCCCTTCACCAGAACAGGGGGCATGATGAAGCTACCTCCATAACTGAGCCAGTCCCATCTGCAAGACATGCTCGACGTCGCCACTGGCGCCGAGTGAAGAAAACTGGGGGCAGTTCCTCTTCTGAATTTACCCCACCATCTCCAATGGTGGAAATCGATGCTGCTATTCCAACTGGGAACATCTTTGAGCCGCTCAGGAGGGTGCGTAAGAACTCTCCAACTGCCGTATTGAAGAGGTCTCCTCCACCTGCTGAAAATCTTACGAAGGCGAAGCCGGAGCAGCCGCCTTAGCAGCTGTCCTAAAAAATCCACGAGGTATGGCGAAGAGTTCAAGACGCTATAATCGACAAGGACTACTCCTGCCGACGGAAGAAAATAAAGGTTCGGAAAGAGGAGGACCACCCCGCCGCCATGTTACAGAAGGTATCAACTGTACGGGTGCCTATTGCAACGGCCCCTCAACTTTGACCGCTCATAAAAGGAGAAGGACGGAGAAAATCCCCGTGCTTACGACTAATCTCAAAGGTACTGAACCTAAACGCCCCAAGTCCGAGGGTATGGTAGTGCATACCCATGGTTTCCGGAAAAGAAGAAAGCCGTGCTTCTGGGGGCCATCAACCACTTACAAGATTAGTACCTAGGGCTCAAGAGCAATAGCAGAAACTCTAGGAGATGCTGACGAAGATGGCCGCACTTACTGGGCAGAAGGAAAGTCCGGAAGTATCATCAGATCAACGCCAGGAACAGGAAACCGCCACTGAGTTCCTTCGAAGAATGCTCAAAAAGAAAGATAAGAAGCCGCGGAACAAGCGGCTAACATAAAGCAAATGGCGCTCCTGTTCCAAGATATGGTGGGCATGATGATTCAACCGGACCCTCCAGCCGAAGATCCCCCAATAATCATTGAAGACGACAGAGGGGAGACATCAAACCCACTTCCGGCTCTATCAGCAGCTAGGGAAGAGACGATCTCGAAAGCTGTGCTTGATGACTACATATGTCAACAGATACGAGCTCATCAGGTAAATGAAGGTACTGGCTAAGTCGTCAGAACCGGGCGACCATATCCAGGCTGGTACGATCAGATTAAGTACCCACCGGGATATACAATCCCTAAATTTCACGTGTATAAGGGGACAGGCAATCCCTATCAGCACGTCACTCAGTTCAGGGCTCTCTGTGGCAATAGTGGAGGTGATGACAAACTACTACTTCGCCAGTTCGTCGGCAGTTTAGCAGAGACAACTTTTGAATGGTACTCAGAACTTCCGAATGATTCTATTAAAACATTCACAGAAATGAAGTTTCTATTCACCCAGCATTTTGCAAGTGTCAGCGAACGCACCCCGATCACGGCATTGATCAATGCCAGGGTGAAGCCATAAGAGACATGGGTTCAGTATGCAATTCGGTGGAGGAACCTATGGTCGAGATGTGAACAACGCATAGAAGAAGCTCCTGCCGTGGGCATGTCCGTGGGGACCCTGGATCTACAAGCAACTATATCTCAATTCATGATGTTCTTCATGCTGACCACTTTCCAGGCCCTAATAGACAAGCTGGCCCAAATAGATCAGATGGGCCATAGACCGTCCTCTTCGAAAACGGAGCTTGAAAATGAGAAGGTGGAATGTAAAGCGACTTTCATCGCCAACGCTCAACAACAGCCGAGTGATCCGAAACCGGTTGCTCGCCAAGGCAACAAATCACGATTCTTCGACAAGCAGTCGAGACGTCTTACTCGTTTCCCCGGGATAAAATGAGAAGACTGTTCGAACTAGCGATGTGCAACAGGCTCATCACCCTACCAGATCCGAAATGCCCACTGCAGCCCGGTAACGTCAACAATCCCAATTACTGCCCCTATCACCGAATATTGGGCCATCCAATCGAAAATTGCTTCGTCTTCAAAAACTGGATAGAGGACCAGTACCAACAAGGCAAATTCGCACTGTCTGAAAACTGGAGGGTAAACCCACCACAACCGCACGCTCCTAAAAAGGTGGACATGCCGGGGGCATCATGCTCATTTATAGAGGAAGCTTCATGGAAAGTTGTTCTTTCAGATAAAACTAAGAGAATGCTTAAGGATCTTCAAACATGTCCGGCAATCAGATGGAAAAGCCCGCTAGAGCCTGAGATCATTGAGGGGATGCTGAAACCGCGCCCAACACCGGGAGTTGGTAGCGATGGGCAAAATACCCAGGCCCAGCCATCGAAGTCTTCGAAGAAGAAGAAGAAGAAGACCAAAAAGCCCGCACCGTCTGATGACAAACACACGGATCTGCAAAGGCATATTGACGCACTGGAGGAATATAACCAGAAGGCGCGAACCCCAGTCACACTCCAAGAGTTTCTCAACCATATCCTTGAGGGAGGAGATAATAACACTGATGAGGGAGAAGATTCGTCAGAAAAACCCAAGGATTATGTAGTAAATTGTCACATGATCTCTCATTCATCAGCAAATGACGAAGAAGCTCACTCGGTGTCAGAAGATAATATAGAGGGGTTGGGGGCAGGATCGGTGCCAAAATCCTTAGAACCGTCAGACGAGATGATTGACATGCTGCTGAACGAAGCCCTTCAGAAGAGTAAAGCTGATCAAGAGCGTGAAATGGCCATATTCGAAAGAGCCAGGCGTCGGCATCAAGCGGAAGAAGTCATGGTAGGAATGAGTTACCAAGTACTCCGACTAGATCGAAACATGCCTGCAGCAGACAAAAACAGGCTCAAGGCAAGGAAACGGTTCGCTAAAGCCCTGTCAATGGGAATGAAGCTGCCATCGTCCAAAGGAAATACTCCTAGCAGTCTACACCTTGACGAAGCGGATGTACACCTTAACTACTGCTTGTACCATCAAAGGATTGCACACCCTATCGAAGAATGCATGGCCTTTAAAAACTGGTGGCAGGGATACGTTGCCCGCCGACAACATTTCAAGCAGATGAAGCGCAAAACTCGTCGGGAGCAGAGAAGCACGACAGATGAGCACAAAAGAACCGCCGACAACTGTCACATGATTTATTCCGGGGGATCACAAGTTCTCACCTTTGGAAGCGATTCTGATGAAGAAATAGCCCTCGGCCCTCTCTTCAAAGAATCCACCTTGGGAAAAGAGGAAGAAATAAAGAATTGTAAGAATATTCAGCTGCGTAACCGTACGTTGCCTGAAAGAATCTCGGACCCACAAATAAGGGGTTGAACAAAAAAGATAAGGGAAAAGAAAAAGTCCTTGAGGATATAGCCCTTGATGATCGAGTCGTCGAAGAGCTGGTAGCCAAGGACCCGCCCAAGAAAAACAAAGTGGATTACAATGTCCTAGCACACCTGAGGAAGATACCCTCACAGCTGAGCGTTTTGGATGCCCTTCTCTTGTCTAAAGAGGCACGAGATTCTCTGATCAGGGCATTACAATAGCCCGACCAGTTTTAAGCTTTTCTTGCCGAAGAAAAAATGAAGGACGAGCTGAAAGAAGTGCACACAGCTGACATTACTTTCGGCGATGAAGATCTCCTCCTCGGAACGTGCGAGCACAACCGCCCCTTGTATGTCACCGGCTACTGCCATGATATCAAGATAGGGAAGATCTTAGTTGACAATGGGTCCTCTGTCAACCCCCTAAATGTAAGGGTGCTAAAAGAAATCTGCATGAGCGTTCAGCACCTCGCTCGGGATAAGATCACCATCTCCGGGTTCTACTCCCAGTCATCACGGACGCTTGGGTCTGTAATATTGACATTACGCTTTGGGCTGCTCGCCACTGACATCAAATTTCATGTCATTGATGCCAAGACTTGCTACAATGCTTTGCTCGGCAGGCCTTGGTTACACGAATACAACATCATTCCTTCTACACAACATCAGTGTATGAAGTATTTTAAAGATGGTCTCGAGTATACCGTGACAGGGGAACTAAATCCATTTTTCATAAATGAAGTCCGAAAGTATGAAAATGCTAAGTACTTCCTACCAGACTATTCCGGTCTTTAGGAGCAATACCGAGGAGGAAGAAGAGATAATTTATTCAGGGCCACCCCAATGCCAAAACCCGGGACCATCTACCCCTATTCTGGTCTTTGGCAGCGATTCTGAAGACGAAGTCAACGCAGTGTTCTTGGCCGTCCATCTATGCAGGCCCTCACTGGAGATGATCAGAGTTTGCAAATCGCCACGGTTCCGCAGCAGCACTACAGAGAGCTTGATTCGCTTGAGACATATAGTGTGCAAGAGCTGCAGACATTCTACGTCCCTCCCAGGTGAAGAGGTGAAAAGGCAATCCTATTCTATCGATCCACGGAGACTAAAGTCGAAAGAGAAGTCTGGCATGGTGCTGATTCTGCGCTCGACAGGATCCAAGCCATCTGTCTGCCCATATACTACATGGAGGGATTGAGAAGGTTATTAAGATGCCATAGCGTACCTTTCAAACAGACTTCTCAACAAGCTCAGTTCTTCAACAGGATTTGGAACATCCTCGGAACTCAACGAAAATTGCCCAACGGAAAAATGGAAACGATTGGGCTTGGATATGTCCAGTCCAAAAAACGGGAGCAATTCCATGACTGCTTTGTCATAAATGATCTCGATGAAGAAGGGGATGCTCTTTTTAAAGACGCTGACGCTGAACCAGAACGGGGTCCTGCCATAAAAATGTTGGGCCCATCGTTAGAAGAACATATTAACAAGCTAATAAGAGAAGCAGGTCAAAGGGTTCGGGATGACCACAGCCGCGAGATGGCCATTTACGAAAAAGCCAAGACACAATGCATCCTTCAGCAGGCTACGAAGGATGACAATCCATTTCACCCCCAACCCGCTGTGCGCTCTCATGGCAAAAAGAAAGCCCGGTGCAGAAGCAATGATAAGGTCAAGAACGGGGATGACATTCCAAGATGGCAAAATGGATCCAAAAGGCCACGCAATCGAGAGAAGGTCAGCCGAAATTCATCACTAATGAGGAAGATGGATCAGAAATATTCCTTTCCTCGAGACAAGACAAAGAAAATATTCGATCTTGTCATGAAACATCAGATGATGACACTCCCGGAGTCTTGGTACCCCGATCAGGCAAACGAGGTTCATCACCCAGATTATTGCTCCTATCATCGAGTAGTAGGACATCCTCTTGAAAACCGCTTCACCTTCAAAAACTGGGTCGAAGACCAATATCAACTCGGCAGGTTCGCTCTATCCAACAGTTGGAGGGTAGCCCCACTGCAAAAGCATGTGCTAAAGGCAACGTATATAGCAAGAGTAGAACCAGATCAATATCGGTCTTAGAAACGATCTTGTACCTATCACGTGATAACGCTGTCAGAAGAAGGAGAGCGCGAGAATATGGATGACCTCTTCTGGTGCTTTGAAAACGAGGATGAAGAGTAATTGATCTCAGAGTTTCTACCGGCACCAAAAGAGTTGGAAGATGGAATACATACTACTGCGGACAACCTATGGAAAATCTACTTGGGGACAGCAAATGACCCGCGACCTACGTTATTCAGCGAGCTGCTGTCTAAAGAGCAGGTGGCTACACTAAAAGATGTGCTTATGCAGTATAAAGACTGCTTCACATGAAACTATTCCGAAATGCCGGGGCTAGATCCAGAAATAGCTGTGCATAAATTGGCGATATCTCCGGGCGTCAAGCTAGTCAAACAAGCACCAAGAAGAATGTGGTTCGAACTTGAAATGGGTATCAACGCCGAAGTCAATAAGCTAATCGACTCCGACTTCATCCAAGAAGTTCAGTACCCTGACTGGATCGTCAACATTGTCCCAGTGATGAAGAAAAATGAGACGGTGCGCATCTGCGTGGACTTCCGGGACTTCAACAAAGCCTGTCCGAAAGATGATTTTCCCGTACCGGTTACCGAGCTGATGATAGACAACACGTCCACTCACGAAGTCTTCTTCTTCATGGATGGCTCATCAGGGTACAATCAAATAAAGATGCATCCCGAAGACCAGAAGCATACCTCTTTCCGGACTCCTCTGGGCATATTCTGCTACAAAGTGATGCATTTCGGTCTGAAGAACGCCGGCTCTACCTACCAAAAGGCCATGACAAAGATTTTCAATGACCTTATACATGAAATCGTCGAATGCTATATTGAAGACCTCGTGGTGAAAAGAAAATCGCACAAGGAGCATTGGGAGCATCTGAAAATAGTTTTCCAACGTCTTCGGAAATACAACCTGAAGATGAACCCTCTCAAATGCGCGTTCGGAGTTTCCTCGGGCAAATTCCTAGGATTCATCGTACGACACCGGGGCATCGAAATAGACCCGTCAAAGATCAAGGCGATTATGGAAATGCCTCCACCAAGAACTCTCAAGCAACTGCGGTCTCTACAAGGAAAGCTCGTATATATCCGACGATTCATAGCTAACCTCTCCGACAAATACCACCCCTATAGCAATTTAATGAAGAAGGGGACCCCTTTCGTCTGGGATCGTAAATGCCAGAGTGCACTGAATGAAATCAAGCAATACTTGCAGAACCCTCCGGTACTGACCGCTCCAGTCAAAGGAAATCCCCTCATCTTGTACACAACAGCCCTTGAAGGATCGTTAAGCGCGTTATGGGCATAGGAGATCGACCAAGGGAAAGAGAGAGCCCTCTACTATTTGAGTCGAGTTCTCCTGGGGGCAGAAAAAAACTACTCCCTTATCGAAAAACACTGCCTGGCATTAATCTTCATGATAATGAAACTTCGGCATTATGCTTTGGCGCATGAGGTCCATCTCATATCAAAAGTTGATCTTCTTAAATATTTGATGTCAAACGCCATTCTGACGGGACGGCTCGCTAAATGGGCCCTACTCTTAATGGAATTCTCGATAACATACCGACATCTCAAGGTAGTGAAAGGTCAGGCCATCACCGACTTCCTCGCTGAACATCCGATACCTGCCAACTCTCCCTTGAACTGTGAGTTGCCGGACGAACACGCGTTTGACGCAATCGGTGGGGAGAAAGAAGGGAGTGATACCCGATGGGAACTTTACTTCGATGGAGCGTCCTCCTTGTAGAAGCGAAAGCACACCTCCCCCATAATCAAATCTGGGGTAAGCCTCATCTTCGTGACTCCACAAGGAGGGATAATGCGCTTTGCCTTTTCCTTAACAGAGCCGAGGACAAACAATGAAGCAGAATATAAGGCTTTGATAGCAGGACTTGAGATCGCTGTCGACATGGGAATCGAAAATCTCCTTATATACGGGGACACCCAGCTGGTCGTTAGTCAAGTAAACGACGACTATCAAACGTGCATACCGGAGTTGGTAAAGTATGGCGAGAGAGTGCAGCAACTACTGATGAAAATTCCCTCCTACACCATGGAAAGCATACCGCGTACAGAAAATAGCAAAGCTGCGCATTAGCCAAACTCGCTAAAGAACTGGCTGACGAAAACCTCGATGATGTAAGAATCATTGTAAAAAGTCGTCGGGTTCTTACACCGGCAGAAATATCTCCAGAGTCGTCTAAAGAAAACGAAGCGACCAAGCCAACAACCCTATAGATAGAGGACTAAGAAAAGGCTAAAGATTGGAGAAAAGTCTTTATAGACTACCTCAAATCCCGTCGAACACCTAAGGATGCATCCTCAAGACATCATCTCATGAAACGAGCTCTGTCTTTCGCCTTCGTCAATGATACTCTATATAAGAGATCGTTCGACTCTCTGTGGCTAAGATGCCTGAGACTGGAAGAAGCAAGGAGAGTCGTCCAAGAAACTCACAACAGAATCCGCGGTTCTCATCAAGATAGGCCAAAGATGAAGCTGATGATCAAAATAATGGACTATTATTAGCCCACGATGATTCAGGACTGCCTCGAATACGCGAAACAGTGCCATTCATGCCAAATTCATGGAGAATTCGTCCACCAGCATCCAAACCCGCTACACCCAATAGTAGCTAGCTGTCTATTCGAAATGTGGGGAACCGACATAATCGGACCCATCGAACCAGCGTCGTCCAAAGGGCATCGGTTCATACTGGCGACAACCGATTACTTCTCCAAGTAGGCAGAAGCAATACCGCTAAGAGAAGTGAAGACGGAGAATATTCTCCATTTCTTCAAGACACATATCATCTACCAGTTCTGTTGGATATAGTGCTCTCAAAGTCAATTATTGGATCGCAGGCACGTGATTGCAATGATTGAGGGAGGACCTATGCCGGAAGGACAGTCTTACTCAAGATGATAGTATGCTATCTGGTTTATCTTTATCATCGTGTACATGCTTTAGGTGATATTACAGATTACTATTACATGTTGATAGAGCCCTTAGGATTCTTTCTTGACGGCCAGTAGTATGATGGGGATCATATACGTGGGAGCTGGTGTCTATAAGCACATCCTTAAAAGGTCCCTAGTCGAGGGAGTTTCGAAACAGGGTATCGATACTCCAGAGTAGACTAGTGTATACGGATCGAGACCCCGACGAGGGGCGGTGGCCGGTCTCACAATCCATTGGTGTCAATTGGTTCACCTAAGACGTATACAGGTGCTCATTAGGTTATGAGTACACCGGACAGGACTCGCCGGGAACATGCTAGTTGGTTTTATACCTAGCGTCAAATAGCAGTTCTCTGGTGACATATGTACAGGTTAGTTCATCAACCTGAGATCGTCTTTTGTCTCATGTGAGTTCCCACTGTGCTTTGATTACTACCCTACCACGGCTCAAAGGAGTCGTGCAAACAGGTTTTAGTTGGGTACAGTCCCGAGCCACATGGAGGCAGTGAGCGGATCGGCAGAGGTTTTGTCTCTCCCGGTATTAGGGGTGAGATCGCGCTGTGTCTAGGAGAGCTATTACACGATGTCCTTGGCCCAGGCATGAGATTTACTGGTAGGTATTCCAGTAGTATCTCAGGGTGTTCTGGGCTACACTCCGACACGACTTGTACCGCTTTTGGGGGTCTGACTTTTACCAACCCCCTAGGCCCGACATGCGATACCCATAGACGAACGGACCGGACTGTACGGATATTGTCACTGACAGGCTCAGTAGGGTGTCAGGATGAGTTCACTCATCAACCTCCCTTTTGGTCAATACCTGGTAGCCCGTTACGTACAGCTAGTACCACTGACGTGCTAGTAGTTAAATCCACAGCCAAAGAATTGACGAGTCTTTAGAGTCCCCCACAGACAGTTTCTCATATTTCGGGCGAAACGTTGTAGAGGTCGTATGGTATTATGGCAAGGTTCGATCATATACGTGCAGTCGTGCACGGATCATGATCGAGCGGATCATACTAGTGGGCTTTGGTTTAAGCCGGATCCTACTATTAGATTTGTTTGATTACATTAGTCTCATCGCATTTGCATTCAGTTGGAATGTGGATGCAGGTATGTATATACAGGTGAGGGGTATTCTTGTGATCCGTCACGAGTTTAGTTTAGATGATGCCGTTCTTTTTATTGTTGCAAATATTTGGATTAATGTTTGCTTATGGAAATTGTGAGTGGATTTCATTATGAGGAGCAATTAATGTGGCATGTGCAATCTAGTGACTCATGGTCTCTTTTTTTGTGAACATGTCATGTTAATTGATGGATTGTTGTGTTGAAATGAGAGGTGGAGAGAGAGTGAGGGCAGCTATATGATGTTGTTTTACTCTTGAGATTATTATGCAAGCTCTCATTTTTTCATTTGCAACACAACAACAAAAACCTCTCTTCTTCTTCTTCTTCTTTCTCTAGCTCACAAGTTCCACCATTAGCATCATCTTCTACCTCCACTCTACCCATCTCATGTGTTGAGAATCCTAGAGTGTCAAGAGACAAAGTTATCACACACATTCTCTACTTCATCTTGGACATGTCAGCTAGCAAACTTCATGTTTGAGTTGCTTCGGATGAAGCGGGAGCCCGTAAAAAGACTCATTGATGTGGTGCCCTTCCGACGAGGAGACCGGAGATCGGAGATGCCGTGAGGAGCTTGGGATGGTGGCCAAAGACCGAAGGACACGGATCGATCGGTATAGCCACGCTCACTTCTTAATAGTTAGCTAGTTTAGCGTTAATGGTTCGATCCGGGTGAAAGACTACGATAGCGCCGGTTTCCTAAAAATTTTTTATTCCGCGTTTGGCCTCGGATTGACAGACGGGGCGCTACCGTCCCTAGTTCTAAAACTCCACGGTTTCCAAAATGATTGGGCAACTCGCAATAAAAAGCAGTGAGTAAAGAAAAAGAAAAATAGCCGAAATGATTCGCCACCGCGAAAAATAGCTGAAATGATTGGGCAATCGCGACTTTCGCGATATAAAAAGCTGAAAAGGTAGAGTATCGCGGAAAGAAATAAAAAATGAAATAAAAGAATGAAACTTTTGCCCTGCAGGCAAGTCCATATTGACCCTTGTATACAATCCATGGGCATAAACAAAAAGGAAACCACATTTCCCCACCAGACATTGTCAAAGGGAGGGTCAGATCTCGACGGCAACACCTACAGCCTAGAGATCAACAACGGCGTTCCTCCTCATTCCAACAGGATACGGACGCGACACCACCAATTGGAGCCAAGGCAAAGTCCCTAGTTCTAAAACTCCACGGTTTACAGACAACCTAAAGTCAAACCCTGTCACCGCCGAAAGCGAAGAAAGTCAACCCTGACACCGCAGAAAGCGGAGAAAGTCAACCCTGACACCGCAGAAAGCGGAGAAAGTCAACCCTGACACTGCAGAAAACGAAGAAAGTCGACCCCGAAACCGCAGAAAGCGGAGAAAGTCGACCCCGACACCGCAAAAAGCGGAGAAAGTCGACCCCGACACTGCAGAAAGCGGAGAAAGTCGACCCCAAAACCGCAGAAAACGGAAAAAGTCGACCCCGACACCGCAGAAAGCGGAGAAAGTCGACCTTGACACCATAGAAAGCGGAGAAAGTCAACCCCGACACCGCAGAAAGCGGAGAAAGTCAACCCCGGCACCGCAGAAAGCGGAGAAAGTCAACCCCGACACCGCAGAAAGCGGAGAAAGTCAACCCCGACACCGCAGAAAGCGGAGCAAGTCAACCAATAATCTCTCGATTCATCTCGACTCGTAGGGGAAATCCTTAGGCAATGGGGATAAAGACCTGTTTCCAAAGCACTGGGACCCTACAAGCGGGTCCAAACTGACTCTTGTATACTATTTATGGGCCACACTCTCCAAAGTCGAATATCGACAAGGAGGGAAAAAACCACTTACAAGTCCTCTCGACTTATAAGGGGTAAAATTCTCTTATGAGATCCTTATGACTCTTAAGAGAAAACGCACTTAGCAGTTCTCACGACTCCTATGGAGAAAATATACCTATGGGATCCTCTCGATTCGTAGGGAGAAAAATCTTTATGAGACCCGCACGGCTCATAAAGTTGAAAAGTCTTAGCTAGCAGACCTGAACCTGCTTCCTAAACCATCGCTACCCTACAAAGAGGTCAAGATGGACTGTTATTTTCTATATACAGGCCATATTTGCTAAAGTAACTTGCCAATGTCACGGCAAAGAGAGGAAAGCGATAGCAACAAAAAAAATGTGTCTTTTATTACATCGTATAAAAAAATAATGAATGAAAAGAATGAATTCAAGTTATTCATAGATTACAAATTTTTAATCGATACAAAGACGGCTATTGAGGAGGAGGCATTTTCAACAAATTAGCCAGCTGCTCGTGCGCTCCTCTCAATCCTTTCTCGCAATCGGCTGCCGCGGCCAACTCCGCTTCGACTCGGGCCCGCTGTCGCAGACATAACAAAAGCTTTTCATCGGTCCCCAGCATGACAGCTTCACAGTCCTACACGACCCGCTCCACAGAGTCAAGCGCCCGTCTCAGCGTCAACCCATCCGAAATGCATAGTTGGAGATTATCAAAGGCAGCTTTCAACTGCGCAGCATTCGCTTCAACCTGGGAGCGCAATCGGACGGATTCTCTTGAAGCTACTTCATGATCCTTTTGCCTCAAGGTCATCTCTTGTTCAAAATGGCGGATGAAAGGAACACTTTGCTCAACCCACGCAGCCCGCTGGGAGTTTAAAGCTGATACTTCAGGAGCGGGACGCTTGAGCTCAATCTCATGCAGGCAGGCCTCCATCTTTCTGCAGTAATTAACCAAAGACTCGACGATACCTTCGTCATAGAAGTTCACGAGCATCGCCAGCACAGGATTAACCTCAGCAGCAAAATCTGCAGCGAATGTGAGGGCCTCGGTGTTAAGATCCTCGACTAATTCACTCAACATTCGTAGGCTAGTTGCAGCGCCCCTAGAAGATGGACGTTTAGCAAAGGGCCCTGCCGGCATTAGGATGTGAGACTCAAAAGGAGCTGGAGCTGGTGCGATTGCTGTAAAACAAATTATGGTCAAATGTCGGCTCAAGGGGTAAAGAAAGTACACGAGCGATGGAGTCTACTATACCTGTTGCGGCAGGTGGCAAAATTGGGAGTACCGAAGGCGCGGCTATTCTCTCGTCCCCTCCTCCGATCCGTGGCACTACGATCAATACAAGGAAGACTTAGCAACGACACGGCTATTCATAAAATGAAAGAAGGAGATAATAGCTGAAAGATATACTAACCAATACCAGCAGGCGGAATGACATCCGACTGGAAGGAGAAATGCGGATTCAACACCTGATACAGATTGTCAAAAAGAACTCCTGCAAATTTGTGACAATATACTGTCAGTACAAGGAGGATGATACCCACAGTAAAACTGATAAATCGCAAACTTATACCTTCCAGCATTTTGTAGGACATAGGAGAAGGCGAGGAAACAACAACCATCAAGGCGGCGACCGGAGGTGCTTCAGATGGTACAATCTTAACGTTGCCTGCACCTACAAACAAAGTGTCATTAGAAGAAGCTGAACGGGATTACGAAATAAAAAGTAAACAACGAACCAAGACCTACCTGATAGGTCATCAGCCAAAACCGCGACGGAAGCATCGTTAGGCATTACCACCTCTTCGCACTCCTTCAGAGGAATAGTCTCCGCACCCATGGCTTTGTCCCCTGATTCGACAAAAGACCCTCGCGATGCTTGCGATGTCCGCCGATACCAGGGAGCCACAAGGGGAAAGAGCGGAGGTTTGGGCAGTCCCAGACTCCCGAGAGAGAGTAGGCCCTGTTGGATATAATGCCCTCAAGTCAATTATTGGATCGCGGGCACGTGATTTCAATGATTGAGGGATGACCTATACCGGTAGGACAGTCTTACTCAAGATGATAGTATGCTATCTGGTTTGTCTTTATTAGCATGTACATGCTTTAGGTGACATTACAGTTCACTATTACACGTTGATAGAGCCCATAAGATTCTTGCTTGACGGCCAGCAGTTTGATGGCGATCATATACCTGGGAGCTGGGGTCTAAAAGCACATCTTAAAGTGTCCCTAGTCGTGAGAGTTTCGAGACTGGGTATCGATACTTTATCAGTAGACTAGTGTATACAGTCGAGAACCCGACGAGGGGCGGTGGCCGGTCTCACAAGCCATTGGTGTCAGTTGGTTCACCTAAGAGCTTTACAGGTGCTCATTGGGTTATGAATACACCGGACAGGACTCGCCGGGAATATGCTAGTTGGTTTTATACCTAGCGTTAGATAGCAGTTCCCTGGTGACATGTGTATAGGTTAGTTCATCGACCTGAGATCGTCATTTGTCTCGTGTGAGTTCCCGCTGTGCTTTGATTACTACCCTACCATGGCTCAAAGGAGTCGTGCAAACAGGTTTTAGTTGGGTACAGTCCCGAGCCACATAGAGGCAATGAGCAGATCGGCAGGGGTTTCGTCTCTCCCGATATTAGGGGTGAGATCGCGCTGTGTCTAGGAGAGCCATTACACGAAGTCTTTGGCCAAGGCAGGAGATTTACTGGTAAGTATTCCAGTAGTATCTCAGGGTGTTCTGGGCTACACTCCGACACGACTTGTACCGCTTTTGGGGTCTGACGTTTACCATCCCCCTAGGCCCGACATGCGATACTCATAGATGAACGGACCGGACTGTCCGGATATTGTCACTGACAGGCTCAGTAAGGTTACTGGATGAGTTCGCTCATCGGCCTCCCTTTTAATCAATACCTCGGCGGCCGTTACGCACAGCTAGTGCCACTGACGTGCTAGTGGTTAGATCCACAGCTAGAGTATTGACGAGTCTTTAGAGTCCCCTACAGATAGTTTCCCAAGTTTCAGGCGAAACGTTGTAGAGACCATATGACATTATGGCAGGGTTCGATCATATACGTGCACTTGTGTACGGATCATGATCAGACGGATCATACTAGTGGGCTTTGGTTTAAGCCGGATCCTAGTATTAGATTTGTTGGATTTCTTTCGTCTCATCGCATTCGCATTCAGTCGGAATGCGGATGCAGGTATGTATATACTGGTGAGGGCTATTCTTGTGATCCATCACGAGTTTACTTTAGATGATACCGTTCTTTTTATTGTCATAAACATTTGGGTTAATGTTTTGGTGGAAATTGTGAGTGGATTTCATCATGAGGAGCATTTATTGTGACATGTACATAAGTGGTGACTCATGGTCTCTTTATTTGTGCATATGTCATATTTTATTTTGATTAATGTGTTGAAATGATAAGTGGAGAGAGTAGGGACAGCCATGAGTCAAGGGGTTGGCTCTTGGATTGGATTCTAACTCTCACATTATTATTCCAACACATTAAGAAAAGAAAACCTCTTCTTCTTCTTCCTCTAGATCATAACTTCCACCAATGGCATCATCTTCAACCTCCATTCATACACTCTCATGTGTTGAGAATCAATGGATGCATGAGACAAAATTATCACACACATTCTTTACTTCACCTTGGACATGTCGGCTAGCAAACTTCATGTTCGAGTTGCTTCGGATGAAGCGGGAGCCCGTAAAAAGACTCATTGATGTGGTGCCCTTCCGACGAGAAGACCGGAGATCGGAGATGCTGCGAGGAGCTTGGGATGGTGGCCAAAGACCAAAGGATACGGATCGATCGGTATAGCCACTCTTACTTCTTAGTAGTTAGCTAGTTTAGCGTTAATGGTTCGATTCGGATCAAAGACTACGATAGCGCCGGTTTCCTAAAAAGTTTTTGTTTCAGCATTTGGCCTCGGATTGACGGCCGGGGTACTACCTAGACCTACATGGTATCAGAGCCACATCATTAACTTTTACTAGCTTGTTCTAACATATTTAAAATATCGATCGATCGAAATTTCCGAATCGTATTTTCATTTCAGTGTGCTTGCTGTCGAATTTCAAAGTTGTTCAAAAAATTATTTTAGGCATCTTAAAAATACATGCAGGCATAACTAAAGCTACAGAAAAGGTTTGGAGACCTAACTCCAAAATTACACCATGGAACCGCCGCGAGATGTCGCATTTGGCGCCCCTTCCGCAGCCCTTTTGGGCTACAGTGCCTCAAAGTTTTTCTCGGGATTTAGTTCATGGAAATATGATTTTTTTTGATATATAATTTTGTCCCGGATTCTTTTGAGTGCTGGATTTGCACTTGGGGCCCACTTCGGGAAGTTTTGTCGATCGGAATTTTAAATACGTTAGTTTACAGTACTTACATTATATCTGCGACCGTGAATGTCATTCGAGCGGTAAATCTTGTCTAATTTCTATAGCTCTTTTAGACATATTTACGAACGTGACATTCACGTTGATGTTCTGTGTTGTGCTGTGATATTGCGGATTTGTCGTGGTGGATAGCTTGGATGCAATGTTAGTGCAGTTTAGTATTATTTATACATTTGATATTGTGGGGCGAGCGTCTGACATGTGGACTGCCGTCACTGCCTGTTTATATATTATTCTTTTAGGGAACGACCGGGTTAAGGCCGATGTCACCGTTGTACATATTTTTCTTTTTTGTACTAGGATTACCCCACAGTGGAGTGCACGGATAGTCGGGTTCTAGAGGGCAACGGGCACGCATCTCATGGCTTTGAGGCGGAGGGAGCTCACTCTAAAATTGGCGGGCTATTTGCTGCACTTGTAGGGGGTATAAGTTGACCCAAGGAGGGGTGCTCAAGTTACCAGATTCCGTGAAGTGTTAAGTGACCCATTCACTTTGCTGAAAGGGGCTGCTTCTCTTCTAGTTTTGGCGGGTAACTTGCCGCGCCCATAGGGGTCTAGGTTTTCATTGCACAGGCTATCTACATGACCAGGGGAACGTCGGGTTTCAGTTGCGGCTCAGTGAAACCCGAGGATCCTAGATTATCTGTATTGTTCTGTGATGCTTATTACATTTCTGTGATGTTGCATTTATCACACCTAGAGCGATTATTATATATTGATATATATACTAGTAGATGTTGTATATGTTTTACACCCGCGCTAGTCCAGTCCCCGCTCTGTCGCTAGTTAAGTAATCTAACGGGTGATGACGGGACCCAGTGGCGAATGCGGATGGCATATATTTAAATCATATTTTCGTTCTTTTCTAGTGTGATTAATTGATGGGATTGCATTGATTTTGATCAATGCAAGGATAACAAACATATTTGATGTTGTTGGAACAATTTTTCAAAAAGCTGTTATTACAAGGACATTTTCATTTGCTTTGCATAGCGGTATTCAGTTTGGAATATCCAGCACCTCATTCGACGAGGCAAGGGCCGAGATCCCTTCATCGGGAGTGACCCCTTGGGTAGAAGTTTGCATCAGGGTAATAACTTCACTATAGTCGATTACTTTTTGCTTTGTATCACGGTATTCAGTTGGAATATCCTGCACCTCATTCTACGGGGAAAGAGCTGAGATCCCTTCATCGGGAGTGACCTCTTTAGCAAAGGTTTTCGCCACTATATTTATAAAAAGCTATCTGGTTCCTTCAACGATATCAAGTTCATTACGTTAAAGGTTTTTCGCCAAAAACCAGCCGTAGCCCTCCGTTATTTCGGATAAGTAGCACATAGTATTCGTGCGACGTTTGTTGGCCAAAGTCAAGGCATCATGTGTGGTAGCTGTATGTTGCTTGTCCGTTGCATGGATATGCATTGGTTTAGGACAGTCGTACCACTTTGTTGGCCAAAGTCAAGGGCGTGTGCGAGTGGGTTTAAATCAATCAGGACAATGACTGGTAGAACTTGACTTGCAGGTTATGATTTTTTGGCCAAACTCAAGGTCATAAACCGCATGGGGTAAAAATCACATCAGGAGTTTCTAAAGAAATTGAAACTTGCCAGGCATGTGCATACCTTCTGGAGTGTGATAACGTGAGTGGATTCCATCACGTTATCATGCGATGATAGTTGGATCCCGATTCCCACTGATGAGTTGGTTTACTCCTCGGCTGATCCCGACTAATTCTTCTTTCAGGTTTGGAGGAGAATTTGAGGATACAGTGGGAGGTTTTCTGATTAGTTAAAGTGATAACCATTCTGATCTAGGTTAGAGTGCAGGCAGAGTGTTTCTTTTCTCTCTCTCTTTAGCAGTGACCATGACCCGACCCTTGACTATGACTCAGTGACCAAGTTAATCGAACATTCTTAAAACACTGGCTTTTGGATTGTCTGAGTTGCATACATCATTGCCACTCCTTTTACCCTTTGCATTTCTCCAGAACACCCCGTATTATTACGAATATCCACTTCCATTGGATAAATCCATCGTATGGTTATATACGAACTCGAAGGAACTTGTTCCAGATTCGAGGATGGATTCTGGTTCTGGAGAGATTGAATAGGACTATTCGGTTGTCTTTTCCTTTTACCTTCTCTCAGATTATGAGGGCACCTAGGATTAGGAGAGAGTACACCTATTATGCTTATTGGATAGTCTTCTTCCATACCATAGGTAGATGCCGAAAGGTAGGGAATGAAGAAAACCATTTAGCCTAAGTATGGTGTACAGAAGGTAATAAGTAATGACAAATAAAGGGATTAGTAAGAGGGCAAAGTAAATTGCGACTGCTATCATTCACAACCAAACCAAGTATTTCATCGCCACTCCTATTTCACCTTTGTATTTCTCTAGAACACTCTGTATCACTACGAAGATCTACATTTATTGGATACTCCATCGTATGGTTATATACGAACTCGAAGGAACTTGTTCCAGTTCGGGGATGGATTCTGGTTCAGGAAAAATAGGAATAAGGTTTATTCAGTTGTCTTTTATCATTACCTTCTCTCGCGTTGCGAGTGCTCCTAGGATTTGGACAGTACTCCTATTACGCTTATTGGATAGTTTTCTTCCAAACCATAGGCTGGTGCCGAACGGTAGGGAAGGAAGAAAACCATTTAGCCTAACGTTAGTGTAGAGAAGGTAACGACTAGAGACAAATAAAGGGATTTGGAGAGATGAAAAAAAATATACGGTTACAGTCGTGAATCTGATAATGGAAGAGGCATTACTAGGAATACCCGGATACCCCTTCGAAACATATTCATGTTTCAGTTTCACTGTGTGCTGTTAATGGAAAACTGATTTCTCAATTAGACCCTTACTCCAGGGTGTGTATTTACCAGGTATGATTCTCACATCTGTATGGTTTTACAGATGATGAGTGGGAGTAAGTTATTGGAAATTTGGTGATCATCCTCATTGTGTCGGAATTTGTTGTAATTAGTGATATTTGAGGAAATCGCCTGGGTATTTGCCGGACGGCAAATATTTGGTTTTGAATATCTGTTGTTATGCACCAATTTCAAACTGATATATCTGTACATTTATTTTATAAAGTGAGATATAGCCTTTTAAAATTATGTCTATGACATTTACCTATATCAGTTGATGGTTAGGTAAGGAGCATTAAACATCGGTGTAATTATTCATAACCATAGTACAGTTTTGAACCTACAATGCACAGGGTTTGAGTTATTAGACTCAGGGGACTTATACAAAGTATTGTATGTTATCCAGTGTCCATTAGGACAGAGGGGTTGGTCCTTGTACTATATTCTGTTTACTTATGATTTCTCTACTTTTAGACAAGTGTTTCGTAGAAACACAAGGTCCAAGTTTTGACAAATTATAGGTATAAGAATAAAGTAAAGAACCAGATGTTGCAAGTATCGGGATTCTTCATGGTGATCGAAGATGTAGATACTTTTTGTTTGGTATTCAGTTGATAGTAATGGTTTTGAGAAACTTGTTTCTCTTTCAGGTTACTCATATCTGGATGCACTTCTAAGTTGAGTAATGTTGATCGGCCTCTCTCCATTTAGTTGACATGCACAGGAGACAGCTGCATGATTTGAATCTGCTTCCAATTAAATCAGTGCCTTTGTTTCTATATTGGATAAGAACGATTCATATCTTAACGATGTTAAAGTACGGGGAGTTGTCCGGCTTATGCTTAAAACAAGACTCTGGATAAATCAAAGCACGTTTCTGTAATGGCAGTTTGTAGGTTAACCCGGGTTATCACGAGGGTCGACTTTCTACCATCTAGAAGATCAATAATGATATTTTTCTTGACTCGCCACAGTTTTAGTAAAATGGACTTTTTCAGAAAACAGTAGTAGGAGTATGGTAGAACTAGAAGTGATTCCAGAACCGCAAACGATTACTAAAAATTTGATAAGAACCTAAAGATTCAATCAGGTTTGACATTCTATTAGCCACTCCGCAGATATGGTGGGTAACCTCACGCATCCGAGAGGTACTCCGATAGCCTCAAGGACGGTGACAGGGAGGTTCTTGTTTTCCCAGACTTGACACTACTGTTGTTCTAGGCTATAAGACCTGGCAGAAGGATGAGTATAGCATCGTTCTAAACTAGCTTTAGAAGTGCACCTGTATATGACTCTGCCAGATGGTTGTCGTAGTCAGTGGGAGCAGCGGAAGTATAGTGGACAAGTAGCTTGTGTCTATTTATAGACTAAAGCAGATATGACGGGGATAGATCATCTATTTTTGATGTGATAGTCATGGGCTTTGACTTCATCAGAATAGGGGATGGATCTGTTAAGAAAGTAGTAGGGTGTGATGTCCTAGTATTTGGATGACATACACAGAGTAGGAAGTAAAATTCCTATACTACGATCAGTTATATTATGGTTGTCACACAGTGGTTTCTCCATATAGGATTTGGATATAATATTAGGCATTTTGGTCACTAGATCTATGGTTTTAGATCTAGATTTGGGAAGTGTCCCAATCTGGGTACTTAGACAGCATTCTAAAGGTGTTTTAGAATGGATGACTCCTGGCATGGTGGTGTACCTGCAGATGATGGAGTCACCCTCTTTAAAGGTGTCTTACAGACTAAAGGGGAGAGGGAAGCGCATGATTGGTATATTACTTGCTTAGGCAATTGAGTCAATCGTGAGATATCAAGTACCACACCAGATATTGCTTTTGCACTAGCTGCAATTAGTTGATATATTGATCCAATCCTGGAGGAACGTTCGGAAGCAGTTTTAGAACATAAGTAGATGTTCTAGGGATATGATAATGACAGTCTCCTTCGGGAGACAGTTATCATTCCAGGCTTCCAAGGTGACTTGGATGACTGAGTGACTGTCAGAGTTATAGTTTTCCCTCCGACGAGGGGCAGTAGTTTGGACAGATGATCCAAGCGAATACTGAGGGAGGCATTGCGCAGGATACTGATTAAATTCAGTTGACGATACAGTCTAAGATGTAAACTGGATTTGGAGTTCATTTGTGAACTAGGTCCCATCAGATATCCAGACATATTCTAAGACAGGTATTGCTCATTTCGGGAGATGGCTTTCTCCGCGAACTTGAGATAAAGAGAGACATAGAAAGAAATATCAGAGCGGATCCACTCACTGAGGCTATTTCTCAAACGCAATAGTTTTACAAACGAGCTTTGTGAAACTGATTAGTAGAGGAGTTGGGTGTTCGATATCACACAGGCTGTGAGTATGCGACATCACAATAATTAGCCTTAAGTGCAAGTAGGAGATTGTTGAATATAGTGCCCTCAGGTCAATTATTGTATCGCAGGCACGTGATTTCAATGATTGAGGGAGAACCTATACCGGTAGGACAGTCTTACTCAAGATGATAGTATGCTATCTGGTTTGTCTTTATCATCGTGTATATGCTTTAGGTGACATTACAGTTCACTATTACACGTTGATAGAGCCCATAGGATTCTTGCTTGATGGCTAGCAGTATGATGGCGATCATATACGTGGGAGCTGGGGTCTAAAAGCACATTCTTAAAGTGTCCCTAGTCGTGGGAGTTTCGAGACTGGGCATCGATACTCCATCAGTAGACTAGTGTATACAGTCGAGACCCCGACGAGGGACGGTGGCCAGTCTCATAAGCCATTGGTGTCAGTTGGTTCACCTAAGATGTTTACAGGTGCTCATTGGGTTATGAGTACATCGGACAGGACTCGCCGGGAATATGCTAGTTGGTTTTATACCTAGCGTCAGATAGCAGTTCCCTGGTGACATGTGTACAGGTTAGTTCATCGACCTGAGATCGTCATTTGTCTCATGTGAGTTCCCACTGTACTTTGATTACTACCCTACCACGGCTCAAAGGAGTCGTGCAAATAGGTTTTAGTTGGGTACAGTCCCGAGCCACATGGAGGCAGTGAGCAGATCGGCAGGGGTTTCATGTCTCCCGGTATTGGGGGTGAGATCGCGCTATGTCTAGGAGAGCCATTACATGAAGTCCTTGGCCAAGGCAGGAGATTTACTGGTAGGTATTCTAGTAGTATCTCAGGGTGTTCTGAGCTACACTCCGACACGACTTGTACCGCTTTTAGCGGTCTGACGTTTACCAGCCCCCTAGGACCGACATGCGATACTCATAGACGAACGGACCGGACTGTACGGATATTGTCACTGACAAGCTCAGTAGGGTTATTGGATGAGTTTGCTCATCGGCCTCCCTTTTAGTCAATACCTCGGCAGCCGTTACGTACAGCTAGTGCCACTGACGTGCTAGTGGTTAGATCCACAGCCAGTGTATTGACGAGTCTTTAGAATCCTCCACAGATAGTTTCCCAAGTTTCGGGCGAAACGTTGTAGAGGCCGTATGACATTATAGCAGGGTTCGATCATATACGTGCACTTATGCATGGATCATGATCAGAGGGATCATACTAGTGGGGATTGGTTTAAACCGGATCCTAGTATTAGATTTGTTGGATTGCTTTCGTCTCATCGCATTCGCATTCAGTCGGAATGCGGATGCAGGTATGTATATACAGGTAAGGGGTATTCTTGTGATCCGTCACGAGTTTACTTTAGATTATGCCGTTCTTTTTATTATCATAAACATTTCGGTTAATGTTTTGGTGGAAATTGTGAGTGGATTTCATCATGAGGAGCATTTATTGTGACATGTACATAAGTGGTGACTCATGGTCTCTTTATTTGTGCATATGTCACATTTTATTTTGATTAATGTTTTGAAATGATAAGTGGAGAGAGAAGGGGCAGCCATGAGGCAAGAGGTTAGCTCTTGGATTGGATTCTAACTCTCACACTATTATTCCAACACATTAAGAAAAGAAAATCTCTTCTTCTTTTTCTTCCTCTAGCTCATAACTTCCACCAATGGCATCATCTTCAACCTCCATTCATACACTCTCATGTGTTGAGAATGAATGGATGCTTGAGACAAAGTTATCACACACATTCTTTACTTCACCTTGGAAATGTCGGCTAGCAAACTTCATGTTCGAGTTGCTTCGGATGAAGCGGGAGCCCATAAAAAGACTCATTGATGTGGTGCCCTTCCGACGAGAAGACCAGAGATCGGAGATGCCGCGAGGAGCTTGGGATGGTGGCCAAAGACCGAAGGATACGGATCGATCGGTATAGGTACTCTCACTTCTTAGTAGGTAACTAGTTTAGAGTTAATGGTTCGATCCGGGTCAAAGACTACGATAGCGCCGGTTTCCTAAAAAGTTTTTGTTTCCGCATTTGGCCTCGGATTGACAGCCGGGGCGCTACCGTAGACTTACAGGCCCTTCGGGCTCTGTGGTCGCCATCATCTGGCCTGCCATCTCGTCGCCGGGACTTGGCCCTGCAGGATATGGTCTATAAGAATTTAAGATCAAATTCTAATAAAAGACTCGGCATTACGTTACCTTGGGGCGACTTCTCGGTTTCCTCTCGTGACGCGCGCGCAACCTATCTATGGGTGGTAATAGGGTAGCTGGAGAATCCTCTGAAGGAATAGTGACAGATGGAGTGGTGCTTGAGCCTGCACCTATAGCCAAGGCGGCATCACATTCCTTCGCCGCGCGCTTCCTGCGTTTCCTTTCAGTTTGGCTGTGAGAGCTGACCTCCTCAATATTTCTAACAAGGAGACGCCGTCGTCGTCATCCGACCGAAGCTCCGTCTCTGGAGGCATTACGGTGTCTGTCATCGGCTGCTTGAGCGAAGCCTCCTGCGGTAATGTTGAGGGAGCTGAGGACACAATAGCCGGCTCTAGAAGTGTCACCGCATCACCACTCGGGATCGGCACCGCACTCGGGATAACCTGAGTCGAGGTAGTCCCTGTAATAAAATAGGAAAGGGTCGGAGCATAAATAAAAAAGGGGAATGAAGACACAATGAGCTGGATTATACCGAGACCCAAAGAAGCACGGAGCCTCTCTTCCTCTTCAAATGTTTTGAGGGAAGCCGCGAGAGCCCCTTCAGCAGAGATACCTGTTGAAGAAGAAAGCGTCAGTAAAAGCATAATAAAAGAAGATAGCCGTGAAAGAATGTAATTGAAATATACCTGACTTCGCTATAGTGATCAGTGTCGCTTCATCGCGAGCCGATCACTCGGAAGCCGTAAGGGCAGCCTAAAGATCAGTATCATCCGCAGGCACAATGACTAGACCCTCATTGGTCCCATACTCGCACAAACCCTCGCTGTAAGGAGCATGGGGCTCCTAACCGAGTACAACGTCGGCAGAAAAGAGTGACTTCTTCTTTTTCTGTGAGCGAGTACCAGTGGCCGATGACAGGATCTTGCACTTAGCGAACAATTTTAGGCGACGAGTCCCGATCTCCATACCCACACCGGACTTTGGGGACATTGCAGCCATCGTTTCCACAGGAACACGGGGTAGAGGCTTCTCAGGGAAGGCGCGTGGGACCACAACTACGGCAGCTTCTCTTAAAGAAGGACCAACAGGGGTCTGTCGCTTTAAGGGAAAAGTTGGATTACCGGCAGGGACCGCACCCTTGCGATCAAGCAGTAGACGCCTATCTTCCCTGACAACAGCACTTGTCGCGTGCTGATACCACGCCACGTTGGCGTTCGAAGCTGTCGGCATATAGTTTGGCTTACTGATGAGAAATCTAGACCCCGTGTTCATCCGCATAAAATGGTGCAGCGCGCCATGGATACCCTCTTCTGTATCAACCGGCTCAGCTAAGAAAGCCTCGAGCGGGACACCCTGATCATAACCCGACTGTTGAGCAAAACGGTGCGGGTTATACCTCATAAACAATGTCGAGGCACCTTGCCTGAACAATAGGAAGCCTAGCCTGATCGAATATAAATGCAGGATCTCTCGAGCCTTCAACGTAGGAGCCCCATCTTTGAAAGTATCGAATAGAGGTTGCACTGCCTTGGTGGATTCCTTGTCCATAGTTAAATCTCTGTCAAAAAAAGTCATACTATCCCCGACCATACGCGGGCGAAGGATCAGGCGTCGAGCCTCTCGCTGCGACGGCTCTAATGCGGAAGCATCCACCAGAAACATGACCCAGGGAAAGTTATAGCTATCGTAGAAGCGGGGCTATTTGTGGACTCCGAAAGCACCAAGCACTTGCATTTCGACCCACGATGTAAAGTAGTGCAGCGGAAGATACATAGGTTCTACTCCAGGTTGAATAGTATCCGCTGCTAAGCTCAGGCCATGGTATAGTTGGGCCAGTCCCGCAATCCCAATGGCCACACATGTCCCCGCAACCATGAGGTGGGCTGGGTAAAAGGTTGACGACCTTATATAGCAAGGGTGCATCGGAAGCACGAACCAGTTCAACCACAAACCAAAAAACCCCAAGAGGAACGTCTCTTCATCAACATCTAAAGCAGCAAGCTCTGCAAAAAAAATGACCGGGGCATCCGGAATGAAGAAGCTTTTTTAATCTGCTTCCGCCGTCAGCTGGTTATCCGAACCAAAACCAAACGGGTCGTCAAGCTTGGTGAATTTTGCAGCTTGTGTTGATAAGACTTCCGGACGAAGAAAGCGGGTGATGAAGTCTGTGAAACTGACTCCATGTCCTCCAGACTCTAGAAATAGACTTTCGTAGATGTTCAACACCTTGATCATACTCGGGAATCGATGCTGAATGGCATTCTCCTGGTTAAAGCCCATCACCACTGATTTGGTGGCAAAGATGTACTCGTCAGGAGGAAGTAGTTCCTCATAATGTTCTCCCCTGACGGGAAAGCCGGAGGTCTCCGCAAATTCCTCCAAGGAGATTGAAACTTCCCGGTCTGATAAAAGAAAGGTATGAGTTGGGATGTTCCATTGTTCCAAGAAAGCTTTTACCCACCATACAGAAGTCGTAGGATACTAGAAAAGAGACGCATAAATTGCGAGGTACACCCCGAGCTTCAGCAGCTATAACTTCTTGGCCGACACGATGTATCGAGCCCACTGCAGATATCCGGCTGGGTGGCGAGGAGTCAAGACAATCATATACGTTTGTCCCCAGGGGCGCGATTCACCTTAACATATGCACCGCCCCAAAATATCCAAAGCCATCGACGGCTGTACAGGTACTGAGGCCATAAAAGGCTGAAGGCGACCCTCAAAGGTCCAGTTGACCTTCTCTACGGCATAATTCACCTGACGTGAGTCGGCATAGTGAATCACTGAAATAAGCTCTGAGGGTACTGCACAAGAGAAACTATGTCGACCCTGGATGATTTGATTATACCACAACCCCCATAGATGAATAGATTTCTGTTCCGAGTCGTGATCTTTAATGAGCACGAAGACTTCCCTATCCATGGGTGCGTCAGCAAAGGCGCTCTCTGAACGAACGAACGGGAAAGAAGTGTCAAAAGACATAGTACCTGCACGGAAAAGAACGAGGTTTAGCTGCCAATGCTACAGTCCAAATTCTAATACTTGGTACTTTAAATTCGTACCAAACTGCAATGCAGTGGAAAGGGACCAAGGGAGACCCACAGAATCAAGGTGACGGCTCATCATTGGTAAGACAGTCACTCATTAAAAAAGAAATCCGAAGAGGATTCTCATTTAATGAGAGAATCATTAGGCCAAGGAGTTAAACTCCCTTGAGAGCAGCGCTCTGCAAACAGGAGTGACATTTGTCAACTCTAATTATGAGGGGAATAAAATTCCCTAAAACTTCTAAGAGCTATGCTCTGTGAAAACGATAGAATCATCCATCAAAACCCTGAAAAGCAAAGCTTTTACCGAGTTAAAAACTCCGAGATCTTTAAGATCTGCAAAAACAAACTCTAAGAGTTCTTCATTAATGGGTTAAGAAACCCTAAAAGTAGATTTTTTGATCTATGATCTAAGAAGAGCAAAGCTCTATTTTCATTTAATGGGTTAAGAAACCCTAAAACACATCTTTAAGATCTGTGATCAAAGAAGAGCAAAGCTCTGTTTAATGGGGTCGAACATGATTCTTACCGAATATTTGAACAAAGTTCTAACTTAAAGGAAGTTTCTTAGGGCAGAGATCTATGCTCTAAAGAGAGAATTAAATTCTCAGAAAACCAAGAAGCAAGAAGATGAACAATGGTCATCTCAAAGGGCCAAAGGCCCTATTTATAGGCGCTAGAAGTTGATCCAACTTCCAAGAAAATCCAACGGTGAAAAGGCTACCACCGCTGCACTAACATGTGAGCCACGTGAGCACAACGGTAGGCGGCATTTGTTTCCCCCAATAAGAAGAGCAGGGCTCAGTTCAAAATTTGAAATTTGAACTGAGGCAGCGTCTCACGTGCAAAGCTAAGAGCGCCAGTGCCATGAGTCAAAGACTCTGAGGTAGCACCTCACGTGCAAAACACGAGTGCGCCTACGCCAAGTGCGCCAACGCTATGAGTCAAAGACTCTGAGGTAGCGCCTCACGTGCAAAACACGAGAGCGCTGGCGCCAGTGCTAAAATAGCAAGGCAGATGCATTATCCAAGCTTGCTAAGAAACTGGCTGACGAAAATCTCGATGACATAAGGATCATTGTGCAAAGCCGCCGGATTCTTGCACCGGCAGAAATACCTCCGGAGACATCTGGAGAAGGGGAAGCGATCAAACAAACGGCCTTCCAAATAGAGGATGAAGAACAGGCTAAGGATTGGAGAGAAGTATTCATAGACTATTTCAAATCCCATCGAACACCCGAAGACGCGTCGTCAAGACATCAGCTCATGAGGCGAGCCCTGTCTTTCGCCTTCATCAATGATACTCTATTTAAGAGATCGTTCGACAGTCTGTGGTTGAGATGCCTGAGACCAGAAGAAGCAAAAAGGGTCATCCAAGAAACTTACGACGGACTCTGTGGTTCCCATCAAGCCGGGCCAAAGATGAAGCTGAAGATCAAAAGAATGGATTACTATTGGCCCACGATGATCTAGGACTGCCTCGAATATGCGAAGCAGTGTCACTCGTGCTAGATTCACGGGGATTTCATCCACCAGCATCCGAATCTGCTACACCCGACATTGGCTAGTTGGTTGTTCGAAATGTGGGGGACCGATATAATCGGGCCCATCGAGCCAGCATCATCCAGGGTATATTGGTTCATATTGGCAATGACAGATTACTTCTCTAAGTGGGTAGAAGCAGTACCGCTAAGAGAAGTGAAGACGGAGAACATCCTCCATTTTTTCAGGACACACGTCATCTACCGGTTCGGCACTCCATGATGGATCATCTTGGATAATGGGCCAGCCTACAGAAGCTATAAGATCAACCACTTCGTACAGTAGCATAATATAGATTGGAGATACTCTTCGGTTTATAATCCCTGTGCTAATGGTCTAGCTAAGGCTTTCAACAAGACCTTGACTAAGATCATAAAGAAAACGGTGTCCAGAAATAAAAAGGACTGGCATGAGAGACTGCATGAAGCTCTCTGGGCGTATCGAACCACGTTCAAAATGGCTACGAATACAACGCCATTCGCGTTAGTATTCGGCATGGAAGCAGTACTTCTCTTGGAGATAGATCTACCCTCTCTACGAATAGCAGTTCGATACGAGCTGACGGATGAAGAAAATGCCCATCTTCGGCTTGAGGGGCTCGATGCCCTCGATGAAACTCGTTTCATGGCGTAGCAAAACCTGGAAGCTTACAAAGTAAGGATGACGCATTCATACGAATACTAGCTAGGCCGAGAACATTCCGCCAAGGTGAACTCGTACGAATTGTCAAAAGACCTATGATCCCCAACCGTGCAAAGTGGGGGAAATTCGAGCCAAACTACTAGGGTCCGTATATCATAGACAATGTCTACCAAGGTGGGGCCTACATGCTCATGGATATGCATGGCGAAAGACCCTTCCGGCCAATAAACGGCCAGTTCCTTAAGAAATACTACGCTTGACAAGTCACGGCTCAGGTTAGTGATAGATGACGACGCCTATGTCTGCTCGCTATCTTCCTGAGTCAAAACTCTAAAAGTAGTATTCAACAGTACTCCATCCCAAACATGGAGATCTACGGACTGTAACGTCCTCAAACTAGCTATGGACCGAGATGTCCCTAAACTAACAATGGACCGAAATGTCCCTAAACTAGTACTCTTCATCCCAAACATGGCGATATCTTTTTATGGGATCTGTGTTGCAATTAAAGCTCCCACGGCGCAAAAAAAACGGTACGTCCATAAGCGAAATGGGCACAGATGAAAACCCGAATGGGCGCCGTGAGTAAAAACAACAGTGCTACCGGCGAGTTTGTGAAAACCCGAAAAGACGCAATTTCGTTAAAATAAAGACACCTGCAAGGTCCTCTCGACCTTGTGAGGAGAAAACACCTGCGTGAGATCCTTACGACTCACAAAGGAATAACACACTTAGGGATCCTCACGATTCCTAAGGAGAAATTACACTTATGAGATCCTCACGACTTGTAAGGAGAATTCCCTCCTATGAGACCCTCACGGCTCATAGGATTCAAAAGCCTTAAGCTATAGAGACCTGAACCTGTTCTTAAGCCATCACATTCCCCAAGTTTCCCTACACAGCGGTCCAATATTGACCCTTGTATACAATCCACGGGCACAAATAAATGTTCCCTCACCTAGTTCCACCAATGGCGCGAAATTTCCCCATGTGGTGAACGACACTTATAAGTCTTCTCGACTTGTAAGGAGAAAACACTCTTGTAATATCCTTACGACTTGCAATAGAAAATATCACTTATCACTTAGGATTCCTCACGACTCACGACTCGTAGGGAGAAACACTTTTATGAGACCCTTGCGGCTCGTAAAGTCAAAAATCCTTAGTCAACAGGATCCTAACCCTGTTTGCTAAGCCATCTTTGTTCAAATCGACAAAAGCAAATGGTGATTCGCTTTTAGTAATATCCCAGTTGTAGCGATGCTGATGCCTAAATCGGTATCAAATTCTAAGTCCTTTCAAGGCAAATGATGATTTGCTCCTGGGAATATTCCAGTCACACTGATGCTAATGCTAAGATTGGTATCAAATCTCGAGTTCCATACTCGCAATAAAAATCAGCGAGAAAAAATGCATATAAAATGGCTGAAATGTTTGGGCAACTCGAAATAAAAAACAGCGAGTAAAAAGAAAAATAGCCGAAATGATTGGGCACCGCGAAAAATAGACGAAATGATTGGGCAATCACAACTTTCGCGTTATAAAAAGCTGAAATGATGGAGCATCGCGGAAAGAAACAAAAAAAATGAAACTTCTGCCTTACAGGCAAGTCTACATCGACCCCTGTATACAATTCATGGGCACAAACGGATGAGGGAACAACATTTTCCCACCCGGCTCCATCAGAAGGAGAGACAGGGTCTCGACGGCAACATCTATAGCCTAGAGATCAACAACGACGTTCCTTCTCACTCCAGCAGGATGCAGACACAACGTCAACAACCGACCCCATGGTCAAAACAGGGGAGCCATGGCAAAGTCCCTAGTTCCAAGACTCGACGGTTCACAGACAACCTAGAGAAAACCTCGACAATCGTCGCAATATTGCAGACACAATGTCAACAAACGAAGCAAAGGAAGATCTCTAGCATCAGGGTCTTGACGGCAACTCAAATGAGATCTGAAAGACTATCGGAGATCATCTCATATGGTCATGACTCATCGGGGCTCCCAAACTGAGCCTAACCTCAAGTAAAAAATGGCTTGGAATATCCCTAACGCTTGCTCTTCCGACGGTAATATCACCTGGAAGGGTACTTGAAGACGTCTTGTCCAACCCCCGAAGGGATCAGAGACACGACAGTCGTGGGGCTACTCGAATAGCAAGATTGCATATCGAGGAATAAATCGGCTAACGAGACGGTATGACGGATAAAAGCCCTAGTACCACAGACCCTAACGGACTTCTATCAGCAGAGGTTAACTGTGACGTTAGGACATTCTTGCGAGAACTTCTCGATTCGTCTCGATTCGTAGGGAATATAATGTCCCTGTGAGAACTTCTCAACCCGTCTCGACTCGTTGGGAAAAGCCTTAGGCGGAAGATATCAACCTGTTTCCTAAGCACTGGGGCCCTGCAAGTGAGTCCAAGATGGACTATTGCATACTATCCACGGGCTACACTCTCCGAAGTCGAATATCGACAAGGAGGGAAAAAACCACTTACGAGCCCTCTTGACTTGTAAGGGGGAAATTTCTCTTGTGAGATCCTTACGACTCTTAAAAGAAAACGCACTTAAGTGTCCTCATGACTCCTAAGGAAAAAATACACGTACGGGATCCTCTCGACTCGCAGGGAAAAAAGTCTTTATGAGACCCTCGCAGCTCATAAAGTTGAAAAGTCATAGGCGGCTTATCCAAACATGTTTCCTAAGCCATTGCTGCCCTACCAGGAGGTCAAGATGGACTATCCATAGGCCACATTTGCCGGATTTACATGCCAATATGAAATAAAATATGTCTTTTATTCATGAATTCAAATGAATACATGGTACATTTCATAAAGGAATAAAATGAATACAGAATACACTCATTCAGGAGTGAATACAAAAATAGAAAAGGAAAATATACACACAAAAAAAGAAAATCTTCAAGCCGGCGGCAGATAGTGCAACAGGCCTGTAAGTTCGTCATTCTTCCGCTGGACCTAGGTTTCAAACTCCGTAATTGCAGCAAGACGGGCCTCTGCCTGAGTCTGCTGAGTCTGATATGAAGTAAACCGACTCTCAAGCTCCCTTTCGGCAACTTTGTGGGCTTCAACCATCTCGCGAGTAAAGATAACAGTTTTATCAAGGGCCACCACCTCCATGATAGCTTCTTGAAGCACCCGCCAAATTTCGTACGCACGGGTAGTCTAGGTAGTAAGTTGAGCCTGAAGTTCCCCCAAAGCATTCGAAGCTAACTCCGTCTCTGAAAACTTCCGATTGAGACTCTTCTCGCACGACTGCAGATTGGCTGCGCACCATTCGATCCATCCCTGCAGGCTGGCTTTGGCAGTAAAAATGTTAGAGGGAAGGCGTATGCATTCAAGCCCATGTAGACAAGCCTCCACTCGACGGCAATACTCAACCCAAATATGCACCAACGTTTCGTCATGATAGGTGGCAAGAAAAAGCAAGGAAGTGTTGGATTCGGCAGCAAATTCTTCGGCTGTCACAGAATTACCAGCGCGAAGATCCTCAATGAGAGCCGACAAGGAGTGAATGCTTTGTTTCTCCATCCGCTGAGATGCACGTCGGGCATATGGGCCCGGTGGCATAGTGATTCGAGACTTTAACGGGTTCAGGGTTAGCAAAACTGCCAAGATTTATGAACAGTCAGCGAGACTGGCAAACATGGAAAAAACAAAAAAATGCCAAGGATAAAGCTTTACTTACCCACAGTCATGCAAGGGGGTTTGAAAGATCCCCAGGCCCATCGAGGATCTCAACTTCATCATCAGCTTCCAGAACTGCAGAGTGCATATTAGCATCGTTATAAAAAGATGATAATAAAACAAAAGAGGTCAAAGAACACCAACCTTGCCCGGAAGAAAGGACTATTTGAGAGGATATTGCCTGTAGGGCAGCCATATCGAGTAGACGCTGGAAGGACTTCCTGGGAGATAAATCCACAATGGACGCTGCCAATTCCCGCAATTCTGAAGGAAAGAAGGGTTCAGATAATGAAGAGATCATTAAAATGAAATGTATGGGATTACCTTCGATGCTCCGCTCGCCTTGAACTGGAGAGATAGCAGCTTCTGCAGCCTCCTCCACACCCTCAGGTACGTCACCGGAGATATTTGCTGGCGTGGCAGCTTCCAGTTCAGAAACAATAACCGCCACTTCAGGCTCCGAGGAGGGAACATCAATCTCGGCGATCCTTTCTAAAATTTCCAGGATGCCACCAGAGAGACCCACCGGATCTACGGCCGGTAGGCTCACCTCTGCGAAAAGTACAGATGCTAAAAGGATGGAAGTCACCACCGGGAGCTCCAAGATAGGACTAACGGCCTCAACAATCTCTTCTACACCTTTTGGTGCAACACTAAAGATGTCCATGGGGTCCGTAACCGATGGGGTCACCTTTGATGGAGACATAGATACCGAAGTAGCAGAAAGTGCTACCGGAAATTCCACAACAGGAATAGCGACTGTAGTGATCTCCTCTACACCTGTCGGTGCATCACGAGAGACATTTGTAGAGTTCACAGTCACAATCCGATTTGAACTCAAATCCTCTATTGCCGCCGAAGTCCCTGCAAAGTTTTCACAAAAATGAGAAAACATAAAAATAATACAGACTATTTGCTAAAAGAAGGACATGAGAAAGACGCATACCAATGCGCCAAGGAGCTTGAAGTATGGCTTTCTCCAGACGTTTTTCCTTCCTTGCTAAGTGCGCTCGTCGGGGTTCAAGTGCAGACGAATGACTGCCGGTCTTTAAGGCAAGTTCATCTTCGGAAGCAATCGTTATGGGTTGTTTGAGGGCCCGTTCTTCTTCCATCAACAAAGGACCCATGTGTACCCGCCATAACGATGGATCAACATCATAGAAGATAACCGGAGGGTAAGGATTTTTCGGGATGCACACGTTCTCGGCCTCATCCTGTAAGCGCCTTAAAGCCTCAGCCAATTGTGCGGCTTCCTCGGCGGACGAGCCAGGATAAATAAGACCGGCGTCCGACTCCTCCATAGCTATCGGCTCATCCTGAATGAACGGCTCGGACTCAAGCAAGGTGTCCAGTAAGCCGGCGACCGATCTCTTCCTCCTCTTAGAGCTTGTACTAGCACCGACCGAAGAACGCTTCCTTCCCCTCGACGCTTTGGCGCGACGTTGACCAACCTCGCTTCCGGTATCCCCCTTTGGCGATACCACCGTAGATGACACCGCCATTGATGACGCCGCCGCTGATGACACTACTGTTGGCGCTTCATTAGAGGCCTTTGCTTGAGCTCTAGTGCGCACTAGCATCCCAGTAGCGCAAGGAGTCGATTCTGTTTCTGCGGCCTTCGGGATAAATGCCACACCGCTATCCCTTAAGGGAGGGCGGACCACTGTCCGTGGCCGTAACAGAACACCAGTGGCTTGGGTCGGAGCTGAAGCTCTATATTCGAAGAGTACCCGCTTCTCCTCGGCAATGATAGGACAGACTCGATAACGATACCAGCCTGTAAAAGACCCCACACACCTTGGAAGGTAGTCGGATTCAGGGATCATGAATGGGAGCCGGTGTTCAGCCGCATAAAATGATGGACGGCGTCATGAGTGGCTTCCAGAGACAGAGTGGGCTCAACTAAGAACGCTTCTAAAGGGACACCTTGGTTATAACCCAATTGCTGGGCAAAGCGGTGCGGATTATACCGCATAAAAAGAACCGTGTTATTCTGACGGAATACCAAGTAGCCCGGCCTAATCGAGTACAGGTGCATAATTTCTTTAGGCTTTAACGATAGCGCTCCCCCTTTGGATAGATCGAAAAGCTGTTGAACGGGCCCCGCAGGAGCAGAGAGGACTCGGTCACTAAATACCATCCCGCCCTCGTTTGAATACGAGTTGAGCAACACGCAGAGGCCCCCGGCTGAGTCAGATCGGGGGTAGAAGAATCCACCAACCTCATAACCGTGGGAAGGTATAGAAGTCATAGAAATCTGGTCGCCGATGTGCTGCAAATGCTCCCAGTACATGCATCTCGATCCACAACGTGAAGTATTGAAAGGAGAAATTCACGACATCTACACCTGGGGTCGAAGTGTTGGCCGCAACACTTAAGCCATGGTATAGGTGCGACAGTCCCGCAATACTAATGGCCAATTGTGTCCCTTCAGCTACGCGATGAGTAGGGTAGAAGACAGAAGCTCTCATGAAGCGTCGATGTGTCGGAATGGCAAACCAACTGAACCAAAGGCTGATGAAGCCAACAAAGAAGGTCTCTTCGTCCATGCCAGGGACCGTAATTGCGTCAAAGGACACGGTCGACGAAATCGGAATATAAAACTGCGGTAAGTCTTCCTCTTTGGCCGGCAGTTTATTCAACCCAAACCCAAAAGGGTCGTGAATGTTCGCAAACTTCGGAGCCTCTTTGGATAAAGCGTCTTTATGGATGAAGCAGGTGATGAAGCTCTCAAAGGTGATGCCCTGCCCCTCGGACTTCGCAAACAGCTTCTCAAAAATACCCAGAGCCTTGATTAAACTGGGGTACTTATGGCGGACGGCGGTTTCGGTCGTCAGGCCGTCAAGCATGGCCGGCATGGTCGCGAACACGTACTCGTCGGGAGGTAGCAGCACTTCATAATGCTCTCCCCTGATTGGTAGTCCAGAAATCTAGCGAAACTCTTCCAGTGAGATAGAGACCTCGCGATCTCCTAGCAAGAAGGTGTTGGTGGGAAGATTTTATTGGTTCAGAAAAGCTTTAACCCACCAGACGTGAGGGGCCTGGTAATGGAAAAGAGACTCGTACACCGCTTGATATAGCCCCACCTTCTGTAACCGTGCACGGTGGATGGAAAGAACATACCGAGCCCAGGGAGGATAGCCTACTGGGTAGCGAGGGGTAAGCCTTACTTTATAGACTTGCCCCCAGGGTTAGGCTTCACCATGATAGATACGGCGCCCTAAGATATCAATGGCCGAAAGGGGTTGGTTGGGTATCCCGGTTGTTGATGGCTCAAGCCGGCCTGTAGGAGTCCAATTATCCACCTCCACCGCAAAAGCGGTCTGCGGGCTCTCCATCAGCGGTATGGGGCGTACAGGCCCTATTGGCACCTCGCAAGTAAAGCTACGACTGCCCCGGATGATGTGACCATACCAGACTCCTCATAAGAGCAAACTAGTACAGTCCATGTCATGGGCCCTGATCATCGTCATAGCCTCCTCCTCCGACGGCGATTGCGGAAAAGCGGCGTCTGAGCGAGTAAAGGGAAAGTAGGGAAGAGAAGCCATTGTTCCTGAAATAAGAGAAAGAAAAACCGTTAATGGAACCTGTATATATATATATATATAACAACAGAGAGAAACGACAGAAAGTTTATTCCATAGGACCACTGATTGCAAAACTAATGGACCCCACAAAATCAATATGGCGGCTCACCAATGATGAGACAGGACAATCATTGTAAGAATCAAAAAAGATTCTCATTAAACAGACATGGGAGTTTAAAAAACTCTTGACATTCTCATTGAGAAAACAAGTTCTGTTAAAACACCCAACAAATTTAAATTTGTGTAAATAAGGAAAAACCCCTATGAAAATATTCTCAAAAACACTGGGGAATGAAATTCCCGAAGGGCCCTCTTGATCTTTCATAGCTAAGCTCATTGGTGAGGAATTAAATTCCTTTTATGCGGTGGAATTAAATTCCAGAAACCCCCATGATGAGGAAACGAAAAATAAAATTACAATGCTGTGAATCCTTAAAGATCAGAGGAGGAATGCCCAAGACATTGAGGTTTACTACTCAAAGATTACGTCTTTGGATCTCTAAGAGATGGGTTTCTGAAGAGAGCAAAGCTCATATAGTGGATTTAAAATCCAGGAAAATTTTTTAAGAAAAAGGTTTCTTTGTTATTCAAGATCTTTACATAAAAAAAGGTTTGTTTTTTCTGACAGAGTTTAACTCTGAAATTTCAATGGGCAGAGAACTAAGTTCTGAAGAAGAGAATTAAATTCTCAAAGAAGACAAGGAAGAAAGAAGATGAAAGAACAGTAGCTTCCCAAAGACAAGACCTTTGCATTTATAAGACATGACGAGGGCAGTTCATCTCCCCATTCCCCTAGGCAATCCAACGGCTGTAAAGGTGACAGTGTTGCACTCACGTGTAAGCTACGTAAGAACAACACTGTAGGGGCATTTGTTCCCTTATAAAAAATAAAGGGAGAAAAGAAAAGAAAGAAAGAAAAAGCGATAAAAAAATCCCTATAATGGAGCATCAGGTGCCCACACGTGATGCGCCTATGAACAAAGATTGTAGGCATTGCGCTTAACAATTAAGGCTGAATTGAGCCTCACATGTAAGCATGTGAGCATCTATATACAAAATATATAGGCGCCTTTTAAAAACAAATAACAGGCCAGAGAAGCTCGCGTGTCAGCACGTGTTGCCTTTTTTGGGCTGTTGCACATAAGCAAATGAGTTTGACTCTGTGGGGTCACGTGCTATACGTGAGTGGTCTCAAATGCCTTCTGAGCCGATAGAATTAAATTCTAAGTAAAAGGATCAAAAGCCTATTTGGAAAATATTTCCTTGAATCTTTCTAAACAAGAATGATTACTCTCTGTAAAACAGAGCACCGTTGGATTAAAAAATCCAATGGTGATAAAAAATCACCCATCTACAGAAAAATTCTGTCTAGGGAAATATTTCCCTAATCTTGTTAAAAACAAGAAAAATATTTTCTGTAAAAAAGAAGTTTTTGGATCAAAGATCCAACGGTGGATAAAATCCCTGAATCAATTAAGATCTCTCAATGAGAGATTTCTTTAACTAAATCAACAAACTTGGCTCTACTATATAAAGGACCCAAGACTTCAAGTCTTACACAAAGGAGACCCCCCATAAGATTTGAGAAAACAAAAAAGAAGAAGAAGAAGAACTTTCTTTTAGAAAAAGAAACCCTAGATAAGAAGAAAGACATAAAGATCATTTTATCTCTTTTTCGCCATTTCAAGAGTTTAACACTTTTAAAAAGAACTTAGTTCTTCCTCTGGTTGAGATCTGTAGAAGCAGATCTTCCCACTGGTTGAGAATTTAATTCTCATCGGGAAGATTCTGTCATGCAGACTCAAAACTTAGGGGAAAGAGCTAAATTTTGAAGAATTTAATTCTTCCAAAAGATATAAGAATTTAACTCCTCTGATAAAACTAGGGTTTAACACTACAAAAGAATTTAATTCTTATAAAATAAGGGACCTGAAATTCTCAAAACTCAGATCAAGACCTCCATGCATATTAGCATTCAACGCTATAACGATAGATCACGTGTTCCCATGTGAGCACCTCTGAAGCAAAAAGGAACGACTGAGATCAAGTCACGTTATCCCATGTGACCCTCTAATAGTGCTTAGCACTTATAAAAAGAAAAGGGAATAAACCAAAGACAGTTCCCATTTTTGGGGCGCTTCACGTGATCCCACGTGACCTTCAATAGTGCTTAGCGCTTATAAAAAAGGGAATAAACCAAAGACAGTTCCCATTTTTTGGACGCCTCACGTGATCCCACGTGACCCCCAATAGTGCTTAGCACTTATAAAAAAAGGGAATAAACCCAAAGAAGCGTTGCCCAATTCTCAGGCGCCTCACGTGCCACATGTGAGCGTTCTAAATTTTAGTGTTTAACGCTACTTTAGAGCCTCACATGGGAGCACGTGAGCGCCAAGTTGATGTTAGTGTTTAACACCATTAGAGGCCAACCATAGTCCAAATTAGCCAAGTCTCTTGAAGCCAAAACCCTTTTGATCACCAATCAACCGAGCACTCATATGCTCAGGTCTCCCCAAATCGATCTTAGTTCCAAAGATGACTAATGATCTCCTGACAGTTGGTATTTAAAATGATGTTCGTTCCACCATGATCTCTCCCTGAAATCTGGAATTCGGTTCAAAGGTACATCTCTCCATATCTCTGATACATGTCGTTATAATTCTTCAACGTCTTCAGAGAAGTGGAGGGTCCCGACAACCAACAGCTCTTTGGTGCACTCTCAAATCCATGATCACATCCCTGTGGACCGCAATGTCCTTAAACTAGCTGTGGACCGCAACGTCCTTAAACTAAACCTTCACCCAAAAAATAGTGATCAACGGACCGTAACATCCTTAAACTAAAACAATAGTGCCCAAAAGCTCTTTTGTTGGATCAAAATGATTCTAAACCCCCGTTAAGTAAATCTTAGTCCAAGATCGGACTAACGTATCCTTAACAAATATTTCAGTTGATCTTAATCTCAAACGAGATTAACGATCCTTAAATCAAACCAAACCCAAATCTAAGAATATAAGAATTTGGACTAATCCATGCCCTACGGGCGACAACATAAATTAGTCTCCATATACAATCCACGGGCAACTGAAAATAAAACAAACACGCAAGACACGAAGTGACCTTCTAGAGCAGGAGAAAGTGGTTATCGCTATGCGGTAACATAATTAACTGCAGGGAAGAGCGTCCCCACAATTAAAAAACCCCTTACAAACGAGGGGGAATCTAACGAAGTCTGCTACAACGGCCGCATCCGTCCAAACTTCCGATACACGATACCATAAATCAACTTGGAATCTTTAGAGAGGTGGACGGATAAACCAAAATAGCATCTGCCCCCAAATTCAGGCAAGATGTTTGTCTTCCCGGCTTTCTGCGCTAAACACCCCCGCCTACCCTAGGCAGGGGGGATCTGTAGTACACATGACAAGCGCGTGTATTCCTATCTCAATAGGGTGACGAAAAATACCCTACAGAGTCGTTCCCATTTTTTGGAACAAACGTATCCGAGCCCAGTTGTTTCCATCTTCCATTAGGCATCTTTCGCTAGGTCCCAGGGATATCCCAAATGTTTTTGTAGAAGTGGGCTTGCCGCACAGTTTGTTCAAGGGGTACGCCTTGGCATCTTAACAGCATGTTCAATCCCTCCTCGTAGTACCTTGACAGACAGATTGGTTGAACCCTGTCGAGTGCAAAATCTGCACCGTGCCAGAATTCTTTCTCTACTCTGGTCTCCGAAGATTGGTATAAGAGGATCGCCTTTTCACCTCTTCGCCTGAGAATAAATTGGCTTTGCTCGGGACGAACAAATGATAAGTTTGGGGGTATTTGTTCATATCAGATTTTTGCATTTTTATACCGCCCAATTTTTATCACATTGCTTATCGGTAGGTACTCTTGAGCCATGTTTGCTAGTTAATTGCAGGATACAGGTTCTCAGCTCTAAACAGTGAAATTTATGGAAAAGCACGACAAATTCTGGATTACTGCCAATCACAGATAAAACACGGGTCTCCGCTCTCTATCCGTATGTTGCCGTACACCAGTTTAAGGGACAAAATGGCAAAGCGATGTCATTTTCATGCACAAAGCTCAATGTCAACACAAGATCCAACATATCTGCGCGGAGCTCAAAAAAAAATCATGGCAAAAGATCCACATCAAATCACCTTTTGATCTGCTGAAATTCTGGAAAAATTGTGGAGAGCTTCTGAGAAAAAATATATACCAGACTGAAGGAAATAGCAAAACAGGAAAAACCACAAAAAACGAGGGGCTAATTCCACTTAATGGCCGCGGTTCCGCGGCATAAGCGCGCTTAGGACGCGGAACCGCGGCGGTATTGTAAGTCCACGTTACCTCTCCCGGTTCTTTTGGGCTTGCGGAAATGGTGAAAAACGATTTTCTTTGAGGCTTAGGTAACATGGACTACAAAAACGGATCTAGGCTAAACTACACACTAGCAACCCAACTAGAGATTTATCTACTCGGTTAGGGGTTATACCTCACTTGAACTCCTTCTTCTTGAACTCTTTATAGTGCTTGGATGGTGCTTTCCTCGTCGCCTTCTTCCGTCAAAGATGGATCCACCTGAGGGTTTCAACCTTGGGCTCCTTTCTCGAACTTTGAGAGAACTAAGGTCTTTGGCTTGCTAGACCTTCAACCTTAGAGTGAGTGGAGAGTGTCTTAGGGTGTTTTATCTTCAAGGAGATGTTTCTCAACACATGAGATTTGTTCTCCCTGAACTAGAGGAGGAAGAAGATGAAGAGAAGAGAGAGAAATGTTATGATAGAATGAGAATAGTTTTGCAACCATAACAATATATGTGATTTAATCAAATTAATAAATTTAATCAAATGAAAAAGTTGAAGGTTGGTTTGATGAGACAATTATCATTTCACATTTAATGGTTTTTGCAAAGATCAAAGAGCATCTTTGATGTGTAATGATGATGGTCAAAGATTCAACCAAGATCAACAAGTCAACCTTGGTCAACAAGTCAACAAACCCAACCATGAAACAATTTCATTTAATTAATATTATTAATTGATATATCACAAATTCATTAGGGTTTGGAAAAAGACGACTGTCAACTGTGCATACGCACCCGTTCCAAAACCCTAATGAACAACCTCTTCCTCCGCCTCTAACAACTGTGCATACACACCCGCATTCGTGTTCCGAGGAACATGAATACTATGAGATAAAACTAACCCCAAAACATATACTAGGATCTGGCTCAAACCAGAGCCCGCTAGTAATGTTTGTCCGGACACCAACCGTGCACAAGTGCGCGGATGTGAACGAACCCTGTCGCAAAACCATGCGACCTCTACTCAGTTTTGCCCAAAGGCGAATAACCCTCTGTGTGAGACTCTAAAGACTCGACACTACGCTGGCAATGGGTTTAAACACAGTGTAGGGTTCTTAGGCACCCTAATGAGGTCTCACAGGGCATCAACCATGCCAATTTAAAATTTAAACGGTGCCGAGAAACCCTAGAACGGATCGTTGGCTAGATTTCTAGGCGAAAAAGAAACTAGTTTACATCTAAACTAAAAGAACGGAAATACAACCTTTGTAGATCCGGTCCTCCACCTCCACGGCTCCATGATGAAGTCCTCTCCACTGTCCAAATCAAAATCCGGGCTCTAGTGTCGGCTTCATCGGAGAAATGGCGAGCTAGGTCGTCGATGTCCATGCCGAAGATGATCTACGTCGAGGCATCGCTAGATCAAGCACCAACTTCACCAAGTCAAGAAAACTTATGAAGGAAACACGCTCTACTACTTGACAAGAGGTAGAGGATGAAGAAATAGGAAGTGGGTAGACTTTAGAATTGGATTTCTCACTCATTCTCATCAATCACCATTGATGAAGAATGGTTTTCTTCATGAAGGAAGATGAAGAAGAAGATGATGATGATATGATAAGTATTATCTAAAAAGAAAATAATAAGAATACTTATCATCTCTCAACCATGGTCAAGTGTAGAGAACAAATCATGGTTAGTGGGAATGGTTAGGGTTAAGCATGAGACAAAATGGTCACAAAGTCAAAAGCTTCATGAAGCTTCAATATACAACAAAGTTAGCTACCATTTTCTCTTCATGCTTAATCATTTTCCAAAAAGAATAAATAAATAAATAAATGAATAAAACAAAACCCTAACCATTGTCATGTAACCATGGTTTGATCTTAACACAAAAACCCTAGCAAACATGTATCATCAAACATGATACAATCAAGTGCACAAAAGTATATCACATATACAATGTGTAGATCCGAGTGAGAAAATCCATCTTAAGTGAACCGATACTAGTTAATGCAAAGTAATATATCAAATATATAATTATGCATTAAATCATTAAATCAACACTTGATTTAATGATCCGGTCATATCGCATATAACCGATTAATATCAACAGTAACAACTTATCGAATCAACACTTGATCCGATAACCCGGCTATATCGCATATAACCGATCAATGTCACAAATCGCGAGAATCGAATACAGTATCACATACTGGTATCATTCTCGGTCCCGCACATATCTCATATGCGCTCCTATTTCATTTCGCTTGAGCCAGAAAACCTCTGTGTAGGACTCTAAAGACTCGTCAATATGCCGGCAGCAGGTGATGATCATATCAAACACCCACAAGCCGCAAGCGGTCTGCTAAACGTAACGGCCACCCGGGTATTGAGCGATCAGAAGATCGACGAGCAAGCCCGCTCACACTCCTGTGAATCCAACTAGTAACACTACCGTACAGTCCGGTATGATCGTCTGATATGTCGCATATCTTGCCTAGGGGTGGTAAACATCAAACCCCAATAGCTCGATAAGTCGTGTCGATATGAGGTCTATAACTGTTCGAGAAACTACTGGCAACACTTACCAGTAAATCTCAGCAACCCTGGCCAGGGATTTCCTGTTATAGCCAATCGAACACAGCGCAATATCAACCCCCTATACCGGGAGAGACGAATCCCCTCCTATCGCTCATTGCCTCCATGTGACTCGGGACTGTACCCAAAAACCACCATTTTGCATGCCCTCTTGGACGTGGTAAGATGGAAATCAAAGCACAGTGGGAACCACACAAGACTCTATGACGATCTCGGGTCAACAGACTACTTTGTACCAGTGTCACCAGAGAACTGCCATCTAACGTGAGGTATAATACCATCTGGGAGTTCTCGGCGAGTCCGTCCAGTGTACCTAGTCTTCACTGAGCACCCGTATATCATCTCTGATGTCAAACACCGATGGATATGGGATCATCCATCGCCCATCTGTATGGGTCGAGAAGGTACACGCTAGTCTACTCTGGTATATCGATGCCCTGTCTCGACACACCCACGACTAGGGACTTTGAAGGATGTACTTATAGACTACCATGTCCCCACTAGTATGATCCGCATCATAGTCCAGGTAGTCAAGTACACATCCTAAGGATTTTACCAACATGTAACAGAGAGACAATTAGTGTACACGTTAAGGTAAAGATCAACCAGATAGCATACTATCATGTCGAGCAAGAAAGTCCTCCCTATATATGTCCCAGCATCCACTACAATATACATCCAATGTACAGTAATGGCCTCTACGGCATACATATAACTAATAATCTCCCACTTGCACTAGGGCCATCTGTAGCAGTGGTTGTAGTATCTCATACTCAACCATCCCATAAAAGTCTCTCTCTGGGAACAGGCCTATGTGAGTGGATCCGCTGTGTTGTCCTCTGAGTCTACTCTCCTAACCTCGATCTCCCTAAAGATCAACCATCTCCATGATCAAGTGATACTGCCTTAGAATATGTCTGGATCACTGATGGGACCGGCGTTCCTTGGCATAAGCCACAACTCCATTGTCACACAATGGGAGGAACAAAGTTCATCTTATGAACTAATATACACCCAGACAGCCTCTTTGGTAGCATCTTAAGTAGCGATGTATCCTGCCTTTATCGTCTAGTATGTCACGGTATCTAGCTTGGAACTCCTCCAACATACCGTCCCTTTACTGAGGGTAAAGACAATGCCTGCGACTGACACTCAGTCGTCATTATCATCCTGGAACCCTTCCAGTGATTCTCCCCAGGATCGGTTGACACCATCTCACTACAACTAGTTAGAGTCCTAACATCCAATTAGATCTATCTCATAGATCCAAACACCAGGATTTAGGAGGTATCATTTTGATCCTATATGGAGAATCATTGTGATAAGCGGAGATTGACCGAGCGTAGCATAGGAAACTCTTTCCCCATCAAGAGTATGTCATCCACGTACTCTACGAGGATCGTCACCATACTCCCTACTACCTTTTTGTTTATACAAGGTTCATCTACCATTTTGATGATGTCAAACTCTTTGACTAATTCATCAAAACAGATGTTCCAACTCCGCGATGCCTGCTTTATCCTATAAAGCATCTTATACACGTTTCCGCTGCTCCCACTGTCTACGAAGCACTCTGGCTGTGTACTTACAGACGTTCTCTTCTAAAACATCATTTAGAAAAGGAGTCATGACACCCAACCACCAGATATCGTAGTCATGGTATGTAGCCGTGGCAAGTAGGATCTGGATGGACTTAAGCATAGATCCTTAGAAAAAGTTTCATCATGATCCACACCTGGTCAATGGTGCAAACCTTTAACAAGTCTAGCTTTGAAAGTCTCAACTTTTCCATATACACCAAGTAATCTTCTCAAGATATACTTGCTCCTGATGGGGATTTAACCCTTCAGATATAGCAACTAAAGTCCATACTTTGTTGGTGTATAAGGATTCCGTCTCAGATCGCTAAGCATCCAGCCATTCTTACAGAGTCACACTCCTGATGGCCAGCTCGAAACTAGTTGGGTCATCATCTCATGATGCAATCCTCGCTCCCACTGTTATAGAGAAACCGAAATATCTCTCAGGTGGGTGAGGAACCCTACTAGATCGGCGGAGAGGCTGAGGTTCGTTGGTAACTATTGAATCCTTTGGTTTTATCAAATCATCTGCTGTAGTTTGTATAGCTGGAACCTTTCCAGTTCTACATTACAGACCTTGCCTCGAGCTTGTCCCGATTTTGCTTTTAGACATAGCCCGGACAACCCCAAATCTTAACTAACTTAAGACATGGGCTCTTCCCATACCATATCACATATGAAGCGGTAGGCAACTGATTTGATTGGAACCCTATTCAATAGGTATGCAACTTCATAAGTGCATAACTCCCTAAAAGAAACAGGTAACTCAGTAGTACTCATCATAGAGCACACCATATCAAATAGGGTGTATGTGCTCCGCCCCGATATACCATCGTGCTATGGTGTATACGGAGGAGTAATGCTGAAAGAGAATCTTATTCTCCTTTAGAATATCCAGGAATTCCGTGCTCAAGTATTCTCCTCCTTGATCACATCAAAGGACATAATACTTATACCGGTTTTGGTTCTCTACTTCTAACTTATATTCTGTGAATATCTCAAAAGGTTCTGACTTGTGTTTCAACAGGAACATAGGTCTGAATCTCGAAAGATCATCAGAGAATGTAATGAAGTATAAAGAACCGATCTTGGCATGTGTAAATTGGGGACCTACATACATCAACATGTATCATCCCAAGAGTTCACTAACTCTTTCTCTGTTTCCAGTAAACGGAGCTATGGTCATCTTATCTCTGTGACATGACTGGAAAGTTTCATAAGATGTAAATTCAAACTTATTTAAATATGCATCTAAAATGTAACTTCAGCCAGTCGGATCGCATTGATATGACCCAGTCTACAATGCCTTAAGAAGGATTTGTTCATTTCTGAACTCTTCCTCTTTTGTGTGTTTGGTATACTAAAGAACTGTAGTTTGATTTAGAACTTCAATGCTTTTAGATAACGTGCCTGAACCGATCAACTTTTGATATAGGAAATGTTCAAAACATTATCCAACAATACAAAATTTTATCATTTCTTTACTAATAAAGACATAGATACGATTTTGTATATCAGGTTCGGTATCTAATAACATTCATTCAGAATCAATGTATTGGTAATACAGGGTGACAGTGACCAACAGACTTGGCTGCAACACTTGCCCCGTTTTCTGTCTCATGAAACTTATCACCCGTTCTCAGTTCTCTACCTTTCTGTAGCCCTATGTAATATATTACATATCTGGGATCCTGATCTGGTATCACATACCCAGGACGTAAAGGATACTGAGAAACAGTTCTCTGTAATGAACACACTCGAAGATGATGCATCAACATGCACTCTCTTCGTTTGGGTGGCACGGGAATTCTGGTAATCCCCAATTTCCTGCTCTGTCTTATAACAATTATAAGTTGGAGCGGGACCAACGTTCCCCAGCTCAGTATAACAAGCGGGTTCGGTCAATATTCCGTATTATTATCTTGATTAACGCGTGATATGGTCGCTACCAGAAAGAGAGAAGAAAACACTCAGCGTGCACTCTTACAAGAATAGATTGGTTATTATTTTATCTAATCAGGATGGCTCCCACTGCTTTTTATCAAATCTTCCTTCAAACCCTAAAAGGAAAGACTAGCCGGGATTAATTACACACTACAAGTTCACCAATCTTTCAGCCAGGCCAGTGTCGGTACTTTGAGGGAGGTCCCCCGTGCTTTCGTACGAACCTAATTAATGTAAACCTCGTTTTCCCAGAGGCGTAAGCTCGTTGACACCTTTCTAGACACCTACTTGATCGGCTAATTGTAATGTGTAAAACTCTCCCAGGAGTAACTCTTACTCGCAGCGGGTATCGGGATCCAACTATCTCATAGAAGGTATGCAATCTCATTGCAAATTTCAACACTTGAAATTCCCGATAATATTTTACCCCTAACGTGCTATGACCTTGACGAAAGCCAACAAACCATAGCCCGCTAGTCAAGTTCAACCCGTACATTTCTTGATTGAATTAAACCCACCCGCACGACCCTTGACGAAAGCCAACAAAGCCGCACGACTACCCTAATCCAATCGCATCGTATGCAGCAGATAAGCAGCATATAGCTACCGCACACTGCACCTTGACGAAAGCCAACAAATGCAGCACGAATACTATATACAACTTATCTGAAATGACGGAGGGCTACGACAGGTTTTTCTGAAAACCTATTGCGTAATGAACTTGATATCGTTGTAGAATCAAATGAATTTTGAAATGGAGTGTTTTTTAGGCTTTTCTAGTTTTGCTAAAGGAGTCACTCCCGGTGAAGGGATCGTCGGTCCTTTCCTCGTCGAATGAGGTGCGGGATATATCATATATATCACTATGCAAAGCAAAACTCTTAAAAGCAATCAGAAGACAAACCGAGTGTGTAGCATCTGCCAGTTATTGCTAAAGGAGTCACTCCCGGTGAAGGGATCTCGGTCCTTTCCTCATCGAATAAGGTGCAGGATATATCACATATACCGCTGTGCAAAGCAAGAACTGTAGCTACCTGTTTTATTTTGAAATTCGATTCTACAACATCTTAGGTTTCTTTTATTTCATTAATCACATTAATGAAGTCCCATCAATAAGTACCTAAACATCACAGATAAATACGACGTACACTTATGCCATCCGCATTCGCCTCGATGTCCCCTCGTGCACCGTTAGGTTAGGTAACTAACGGCAGAGCGGGGCAGGGCTAGCGCGGGTGTAAAACATAAGTAACGTCTATATAATATATCATATATACTATATAAAGTATCCATCACAGAATATCACATGATCACATCACAGATATCACAGCAGAAGAAACATATGAAATATTGGATATACTAGGGCGTCCGTGTTTTCAATACGAGCCAGTATAAAACACGGATTCCACGGTCGCGATGAATAGCCAAACCCACACCCCTAGACCTCTACGAGAGCGGCAAGCAACCCTACCAATTCTGGAGTTAGGAGACCCGGACTCGACTCCTCGAGTTGGTCTCCCACTGGACTCCAGAACCCGGTTACTTGTGCTCCCCTCCTTAGGTCTATCCTAGTGCGGAAAAGTAAATAATATACAAAAGGTGACATCTTCCGCAACCTGGAAGTGCCCCAATAAAAGAATATTACATACAAGTTTTTACATGAATGAAAATGAAAAACACTCATCTCACATAAAAACCCCCGGCTATTCAAACACGACGATCCAATATAACATATCCAGCAACACATAACATCACATGTCATCAACGTAAGTAAATATGCGCATCCCAATTGTCGTTGACATATAGCAACGAAAACGGCGATATCACATATTACACTTACGGTCACAGAAAAGAAAGTGTAAAACTACAACAGTTGGAATCCGCAACCTCCTCAGACATCGCATGCCTGACCAAATGAATTACTTAGACATCGCATGCCTAACAATTATAAACCCCGCATTTTAGTCTCATTATCGAAAACACTTTTCAATATCAAGTCGGGCAATTCAACAAGATTCCCGAAAAACTGATCGAATGCTCGTCGCAAACTTCAGTAGACGGCCGCACCCCCGACGCCGTCGACGAAGTGCACCAAGGCGGAACACCGCTACCGCGAGTACCCGAACAGATGCTTTCGGCGACGGGGTTCTCCTACAGTCACTTGGTCGGGGCTATGGAGTGAGGCTGTCTATTAAGTTTACCCGGCGAGTATCCGCGTACGCTACGTGATTGCGACGGACTTTTGATCACATCAAAATTCCGTGGCAACCGATCAAGTGAGACTAAACTGCTATGTTTATAACATTCATTCAGTTATCACATAACTACTTGTGAATTCCAATTATTGTATCCCATTCCAGATAAACCGAAAATGTTAAACTTTCCGATCGAACAGTCGAATACCCAAGTTTTCCCGATACAGCTCAACACATGAAATAAGTCTAACAACATTCAGTTCGTGCCTCAGTACCAACGGTCCAGCCGTAGAAGGGTCAAGCCAACGCCTCACATGTGGCACGCCGTACTGCCCCAAACCCGAAGGTTCAAAGGGCAGTTCAAGACGGTCACATAATCGAGTTAAGGTTTGTTGTCTTCTAGAGGGTCCATCGAGTTACTTGCACTACTTAGAACGTCTTTAAACTACGGAAAAATCCAACACTTGGAAATTTCCCGACAGGGGAAAAATTGGGTATTTATATCCGGTCGAACTTTTTAACATATTCTAAAATTTATCCGGAAAGCCACATAGACAAAATATGATACTCCGATCGAAACACCGAATCCCCAAAACAACCCCAGAAAATTCAACTCTTGAATAAATTTTAAAAATTTCCAGAAAATCCAAAACCTGAAGAACTAAATTACTGTGCAAATATTATATGATAATTCAATAAAGTGGCCGCGGAACCGCTGCAGAAGCAAGGGCTTCTGCAGCGGTTCCGCCGCAGTGTTGACTGTTCATCAAATAATTTTTGCGCCGTAATTCATAGATTTCCCTGCAGAATTTTTTGGCAATTTTTAATTCACAAAAATCCCTGTTTTTAGAAAAAGGACAGAGAGCATGTTTAGAATTGGGTTTCGGGTTCGTTCGGACTTCAAATTGCGTCTAGACTTCGCCTAAGGCTCTAGCTAGGCTTTGATACCACTGTAGGGTTCCTAGGCACCCTAATGAGGTCTCACAAGGCATCAACCATGCCAATTTAAAATTTAAACGGTGCCGAGAAACCCTAGAACGGATCGTTGGCTAGATTTCTAGGCGAAAAAGAAACTAGTTTACATCTAAACTAAAAGAACGGAAATACAACCTTTGTAGATCCGGTCCTCCACCTCCACGGCTCCGTGATGAAGTCCTCTCCACTGTCCAAATCAAAATCCGGGCTCTAGTGTCGGCTTCATCGGAGAAATGGCGAGCTAGGTCGTCGATGTCCATGCCGAAGATGATCTACGTCGAGGCATCGCTAGATCAAGCTCCAACTTCACCAAATCAAGAAAACTTGTGAAGGAAACACACTCTACTACTTGGCAAGAGGTAGAGGATGAAGAAATAGGAAGTGGGTAGACTTTAGAATTGGATTTCTCACTCATTCTCATCAATCACCATTGATGAAGAATGGTTTTCTTCATGAAGGAAGATGAAGAAGAAGATGATGATGATATGATAAGTATTATCTAAAAAGAAAATAATAAGAATACTTATCATCTCTCAACCATGGTCAAGTGTAGAGAACAAATCATGATTAGTGGGAATGGTTAGGGTTAAGCATGAGACAAAATGGTCACAAAGTCAAAAACTTCATGAAGCTTCAATATACAACAAAGTTAGCCACCATTTTCTCTTCATGCTTAATCATTTTCCAAAAAGAATAAATAAATGAATAAAACAAAACCCTAACCATTGTCATGTAACCATGGTTTGATCTTTACACAAAAACCCTAGCAAACATGTATCATCAAACATGATACAATCAAGTGCACAAAAGTATATCACATATACAATATGTAGATCCGAGTGAGAAAATCCATCTTAAGTGAACCGATACTAGTTAATGCAAAGTAATATATCAAATATATAATTATGCATTAAATCATTAAATCAACACTTGATTTAATGATCCGGTCATATCGCATATAACCGACTAATATCAACAGTAACAACTTAACGAATCAACACTTGATCCGATAACCCGGCTATATCGCATATAACCGATCAATGTCACAAATCGCGAGAATCGAATACAGTATCACATACTGGTATCATTCTCGGTCCCGCACATATCTCATATGCGCTCCTATTTCGTTTCGCTTGAGCCAGGAAACCACTGTGTAGGACTCTAAAGACTCGTCAATACGCCGGCAGCAGGTGATGATCATATCAAACACCCACAAGCCGCAAGCGGTCTGCTAAACGTAACGGCCACCCGGGTATTGAGCGATCAGAAGATCGACGAGCAAGCCCGCTCATACTCCTGTGAATCCAACCAGTAACACTACCGTACAGTCCGGTCTGATCGTCTGATATGTCGCATATCTTGCCTAGGGGTGGTAAACGTCAGACCCCAATAGCTCGATAAGTCGTGTCGATATGAGGTCTATAACTGTTCGAGAAACTACTGGTAACACTTACCAGTAAATCTCAGCAACCCTGGCTAGGGATTTCCTGTTATAGCCAATCGAACATAGCGCAACATCAACCCCCTATACCGGGAGAGACGAATCCCCTCCTATCGCTCATTGCCTCCATGTGACTCGGGACTGTACCCAAAAACCACCGTTTTGCACGCCCTCTTGGACGTGGTAAGATGGAAATCAATGCACAGTGGGAACCACACAAGACTCTATGACGATCTCGGGTCAACAGACTACTCTGTACCAGTGTCACCAGAGAACTGCCATCTAACGTGAGGTATAATACCATCTGGGAGTTCTCGGCGAGTCCGTCCAGTGTACCCAGTCTTCACTGAGCATCCGTATATCATCTCTGATGTCAAACACCGATGGATATGGGATCATCCATCGCCCATCTGTATGGGTCGAGAAGGTACACGCTAGTCTACTCTGGTATATCGATGCCCTGTCTCGATACACCCACGACTAGGGACTTTGAAGGATGTACTTATAGACTACCATGTCCCCACTAGTATGATCCGCATCATAGTCCAGGTAGTCAAGTACACATCCTAAGGGCTTTACCAACATGTAACAGAGAGACAATTAGTGTACACGTTAAGGTAAAGATCAACCAGATAGCATACTATCATGTCGAGCAAGAAAGTCCTCCCTATATATGTCCCAGCATCCACTACAATATACATCCTGTTGGAGATAGTGCCCTCAAAGTCAATTATTAGGTCACAGGTACGTGATTGTAATGATTGAGGGAGGACCTATCCCGGTAGGACAGTCTTACTCGAGATGATAGTATGCTATCTGGTTTACCTTTATCATCGTGTACTGCTTTAGGTGACATGACACGTCGCTATTACACGTTGATAGAGGCCCTAGGATTCTTGCTTGACCACCAGCAGTATGAGGGCGATCATATAAGTGGGAGCTGGGGGTCTACAAGCATATCCTTAAAAGGTCCCTAGTCGTGGGAGTTTCGAGACTGGGCATCGATACTCCATTAGTAGACTAGTGTATACAGTCGAGACCCCGACGAGGGGCGGTGGCTGGTCTCACAAGCCACTGGTGTCAGTTGGATCACCTAAGATGTATACAGGTGCTCATTGGGTTATGAGTACACCGGACAGGACTCGCCGGGAACATGCTAGTTGGTCATATACCAGACGTCAGATGGCAGTTCCCTGGTGACATGTGTGCAGGTTAGTTCATCGACCTGGGGATCGTCATTTGTCTCGTGTGAGTTCCCACTGTACTTTGATTACTACCCTACCACGGCTCAAAGGAGTCGTGCAAACAGGTTTTAGTTGGGTACAGTCCCGAGCCACATGGAGGCAGTGAGCGTATCTTCAGGGGTTCGTCTCTCCCGGTATTGGGGGTGAGGTCGTGCTGTGTCTAGGAGAGCCATTACACAAAGTCCTTGGCCAAGGCAAGGAGATTTACTGGTAGGTATTCCAGTAGTATCTCAGGGTGTTCTGGGCTACACTCCGACACGACTTGTACCGCTTTTGGGGGTCTGACTTTTACCAACCCCCTAGGCCCGCCATGCGATACTCATAGACGAACGGACCGGACTGCACGGATATTGTCACTGACAGGCTCAGTTGGGTGTCGGGGTGAGCTTCCTCATCGACGTCCCATTTAGTCAATAGCTGGTGGCCCGTCACGTATTGGCTTATACCTCTGACGTGCTAGTGGTTAAATCCACAGCCATAGTATTGACGAGTCTTTAGAGTCCACCACACTTTCTGTTACTCAGCTTTCGGGCAAAACGCTGTAGAGGCCGTATGGAGATATGGCAGGGTCCGATCAGATACGTGCGGTATTGCACGGATCAGGATCGGACAGTTTGTACTAGTAGCCGTATAGGTATATGGCAGGGTTCGATCAGATACGTGCGGTATTGCACGGATCAGGATCGAACGGATATTACTAGCCGGCTTTGGTTTAAGCCGGTCCTAGTTTAGTACAGTGTAGATTTTGTCTCTTTGCATTTGTATCCGGACGGAATACAGATGCGGGTGTGTATGCACAGTATCGGGGTTTTCCTGTAATTTATTACGGGACCAGTTTTCTGGAGTTGCCAGTTTGCATTCCGTTCCGGCCGGTTTTCCTTTGTTCTTTCCCGGCCGGACTTTTCCGATGGAGGGTGTTATTTGCAGTTTTGCAAATAACATTTTGTGGAGGGTTTTATTGCATATTGTTTGATATGATAACTTTCATATCTTTTCCACCATACTTTTGCTTTTTGAGATTTGATTGAATGAGGATGAGATTTGAGAGGGTATGGGTTTAATAGTAAGAAGTATGGTTGATGTTGTGGTCACCTCTTGACTTCTCCTACACTCACCTCCCTTCTTGCTTCATATATTGTTTTTCAACCCCCATTCTTCTCACTTGATGAAAGAAGCTTTTCCATGGTTGAGAGAAAAAAAAAGATGAGAGTTTTCATTCTTGAGGTTTTCATTCTTGATCTCTTTTCATGCTAAGAAAAATGCAAGCACCATTTTTCTTATCTTGTTTCCTCCATCATCCTCAAATGGCAACAAACCCCAAAAGAGACACTACACTAGATAACCTACAGCATATCTTGAGCATGTCGAGTTGCCGGCTTCATGCTCGAGTTGCCTCGGTATTGAGGCGGGAGCCCGTAAAAGACGAAGGCGATGTGGTGCCCTTTCCGGCGAGGAGGCGACGATGTGGACGGAGATCCCGCGAGGAGATCGGAGTGGAGATGAAGACCGGAGGACTTGGATCGTCGGTATATCTCTATTCCCATTCTTGTAGATAGCTTAGACTTGTTAATGGTTACGATCCGGAGTTTAGTGCGCGGTGGTGCCGGTTTGCAAAGTCCGCAAAATTTAAGTTTATCACCGTTTCCGCATTCCGGCGTCGGATTGACGGCCGGGGCGCCGCCGTGCACTTACAGTGGTATCAGAGCCTCGCCATTAACTTAGTCTAGCTTTGTGTAATGTGTTTGCATTTCCGATCGATCAAAAAGTCCAAAAACCCGTATTTTTTGCACATCAGTTTCTGTCGAATTTTTTTTTGAGTCCAAAAATTTTTCAGGTTGTCTCAGAGTGATGTGCAGGGAATTCTAAGGTCACTGTAAAAATTTGGTTCAACGATCTCCTCATACCGCCGCGGAAGGGCGGCCAAACCCTTGTTTTGGCCGCGCTTCCGCCGCGGATTTAACTGTTCACCAATCCAAATTTTTGTAGTGTGTTCCTGAGTAAGAAATGTGGTTTCTGGAATATTAAAATTGGGCCCAGGTTTTCTGTGAGTGCTACAGTTTTGTTTGGGGGCCCACTTGTTAATGTTTGATCAATCGGAAAATTTTAAACACATTTTTCACAGTATTTACATTATATCTGCGACCGTGAATGTCACTCGATCGGTAAATCCGGTCTAACTGCTATAGCCCGGTTAGACGGATTTGCGAACGTGACTTTCACGTTGATGTTCTATGTATTTGCTGTGATGTTGCGGATCGGTCGTGGGGGATAGCCTGGATGCAATGCTAGTACAGTTTTGTTGTAATATGTACATTTGATATTGCGGGGCGAGCGTCCGACATGTGGACTGCCGTCACTGCCTGATTGTATTATTATTTTGGGGCACGACCTGGTTGCGGTCGATGTACCCGGTGTATGTATATTTTACTTTCTGTACTAGGATTGCCCCGCGGAGGGGTGCACGGATAGCCGGGTTCTAGAGGGCAACAAGCCCGCATCTCATGGCATTGAGACGGAAGGGGCTTCACTCTAGGATTGGCGGGCTATTCGCCGCACTCGTAGGGGGTACAGGTTTGACCCAGGAGGGGTGCCCAAGTTGCCGGATTCCGTGAAGTGCTGGGTGGTCCATTCACGGCGCTGAAGGGGGCTGCCTCGCTTCAGGTTTTGGCGGGTAACTTGCCGCGCCCGTAGGGGTCTAGGATTTCATTGCACAGGCTATCCACACGACCAGGGGAACGTCGGGTTTCAGCAGTGGCTCTGTGAAACCCGGGGATCCCAGATATCTGTATTGTTTCTGTGATGCTGTACATTTCTGTGATTTTGCATTTTATTCACGCCTTGAGCGAAATACTATATATTGGTATATATATTAGTAGATGTTGTATATGTTTTGCATCCGCGCTAGTCCAGTCCCCGCTCTGTCGTTAGTAAGCTAACCTAACGGGTAATGACGGGACCCAGTGGCGAATGCGGATGGCATATACGTACATCAGTATATTTTCGTTCTTTGTGGTGTGATCAATTGATGGGACTGCATTGATTCGGATCAATGCAAAGTTAAAAAACAAACCTAATCTGATGTTGTTGGAACACTTTTTCAAAAAGCTGTTATTGCAAGGACGTTCACTTTTGTTTTGCATCGTGGTATTCATTTGGAATATCCTGCTCCTCAGTCGACGAGGCAAGGGCCGAGATCCCTTCACCGGGAGTGACCCCTTGGACAGAAGTTTGCGTCAGGGCATTAACTTCACTATAGCCGATTACTTTTGCTTTGCACCGTGGTATTCATTTGGAATATCCTGCACCCCATTCTACGGGGAAAGAGCCGAGATCCCTTCACCGGGAGTGACCTCTTTAGTAAAGGTTTTCGTCACTATATTTTTAAAAGCTATCCGTTCCTTCAACGATATCAAGTTCATTACGTTAAAGGTTTTCGCCAGAAACCATTCGTAGCCCTCCGTCGTTTCAGACGGGTAGCACGTAGTATTCATGCTATGTTTGTTGACCTTCGTCAAGGCATAGTGTATGGTAGCTGCTTGTTACCTTTCTGTTGCATAGATAGATGCGTTGGTTTGGGACAGTCGTACAGCCTTGTTGACCTTCGTCAAGGGCTTGTACGGGTGGGTTCAAATTAACCTGGACAATGACGGGTGGAACTTGACATGTGACTTATGATTTGTTGACCTTCGTCAAGGTCATAAGAGCATGGGGCAGAAATCACATCGGGAGTTTCAAAAGTACTGAAACTTGCCAGATATGCGCATACCTTCTGGAGTGTGATACCGTGAGCGGATTCCGTCACGTTATCATGCGATGAGAGTTGGATCCCGATTCCCACTGATGAGTTGGTTTACTCCTCGGGTGACCCCGACTAATTCTTCTTTCAGGTTTGGAGGAGAATTTGAGGTACAGTGGGAGGTTTCCAGATTAGATAAATTGGTAACCATTCTGATCTAGGTTAGAGTGCACGCTGAGTGTTTCTTTTCTCTCTCTCTTTGGCAGCGACCATTGACCCGACCCTAAGACTATGACTCAGTGACCAAGTTGACCGAACCTTCTTAACACTGGCTTTTGGATTGTCAGAGTTGCAGACCTCATTGCCACTCCTACTTTTACCCTTTTCTCCAGGACACCCCGTATTACTACGAACGTCCACTTCCATTGGACAAAACCATCGTATGGTTAGATACGAACTCGAAGGAATTCGAGGATGGTTTCCGGTTCTGGAGAAAACGAATAGGATTATTCAGTTGTCTTTTCTTTTCACCTTCTCTCAGGTTGCGAGTACTCCTTGGTTTAGGAGTAGTACACCTATTACGCAAATTGGATAGTCTTCTTCCAAACCATAGGCTGGTGCCGACCGGTAGGGAATGAAGAAAACCAGTTAGCCTAAACGGTGTACAGAAGGTATTAAGTTCAGACAAAACAAGGGATTAGTAAGAGGGCAAAGTAAATTGCGACTGCTATTCACGACCGAACCAAGTATTTCTTCGCCAATCCTAAATCACCTTTGTATTTCTCCAGGACACTCCGTATCACTACGAAGATCCCATTTTATTGGATAATCCATCGTATGGTTATATACGAACTCGAAAGGAACTTGTTCCAGTTCGGGGATGGATCCTGGTTCAGGAGAAATAGGAATAAAGTACATTCAGGTGTCTTTTATCTTCACCTTCTCTCGCATTGCGAGTGCTCCTAGGACTAGGAAAGTACACCCATTATGCTTATTGGATAGTCTTCTTCCAAACCATAGGCTGGTGCCGAACGGTAGGGAAGGAAGAAAACCATTTGGCCTAAAAGGGTGTGCAGAAGGTAAAGACTAAAGACATATGAAGGGATTTGGAGAGGTGGCAAAGAACTATACGGTTACAGTCGTAAATCTGGAAGAGGCATTACTAGGAATACCAGAATACCCCATCGGAACATTTCAATGTTTCAGTTTCACTGTGTAATGTTAAAGGAAAACTGATTTCCCGATTAGATACTTACTCCAGGGTATGTATTTACCAGGTACGATCCTCACATCTGTATGGTTTTACAGATGATGAGTGGGAGTAAGTTATTGGGAATTGGGTGATTATCCTCATTATATCGGGATTCGTTGGAATCAGTGATATTTGAGGAAGTCACCTGGGTTGTTTGCCAGTCGGCAAATATTTGGTTTTGAATATCCGCAGTTATGCACCAATTTCAAATTGATATATCTGTACGTCTATTTTCATAGAGTGAGATATACCTTTCTGAAATTATGTCTACGACATTTACCTATATCAGTGGATGGTTAGGTAAGGAGCATTAAACAGCGGTGTAATTCTTCTTAACCATAAGTACAGTTTTCAACCTACGACACACAGTGAAAGAGTTATCAGACTCAAGGGACTTATACAAGGTATTGTATGTTGTCCAGTGTCCATTAGGACAGAGGGGTTGGTCCTCATACTATATTCTGTTTACTTTTAACTTCTCTAGTTCTTAGACATGTGTTTCGTTGAAACACAGAGTCTAAGTTTTGAGGAGTTATAGGTATTTGAATAGAGTAGAGAACCAAGTGTAGCAAGTATCGGGATTCTTCAAGGTGATCGAAGATGTAGATACTTGTGTATGGTATTCAGTTGATAGTAATGATAAAGAGAAATTGCTTCTCTTTCAGGTTACTCATAATTAGAAGCATTCCTATGTTGAGTAATGCTGATCTGCCTCCTTCCATTTAGTTAACATGCGCTGGGGACAGCTGCATGATTTGAATCTGGTTCAATTAAATCAGTGTCTCTGTTTCTATATTGGATATAGAACAGTTCATATCTTAACGATGTTAAGGTACGGGGAGTTGTCCGGTTTATGATTAAAACCAGACACTGGACAACTCAAGGCACGTTTCTGTAATGGCTGTTTGTGGGTTGACCCAGGCTATGACGAGGGTTGATTTTCTACCATCTGGATGAACAATAGCGATATTGTTCTAGACTCGCCACAGTTTTATTAAAAATGGATTTTTTCAGAAAACAGTAGTGGGAGTATGGTAGAACTGGAAGTGATTCCAGAACCACAAACGATTACTGAAGATTTGATAAGGAACCTAAAGATTCAATCTGGATTGACATTCCATTGGCCACTCCGCAGATAAAGTGGGTAACTTCAGGCACCCGAGAGGTACTCAGGTAGCCTCAAGGACGGTGACAGGGAAGTTCTTGTTTACCCACACTTGCCATTGTTGTTGTTCCAGGCTGCGAGACCCGGCAGGAGGATGAGTATAGCGTCGTTCTAAACTAGTTTTAGAAGTGCACGTCTATATGACTCTGGCAGAGGGTTGTCGTAGTCAGTGGGAGCAGCGGAAGCATTGGTGGACATCAGGCTTATGTCTATTTATAGACTAAAGCAGATATAGCGGAGTTAGATCATCTGTTTCTGATGTGACAGTCATAGGTTTGACGTCATCAGAATAGGGGATGGATCTGTTGAGAAGGTAGTAGGGTGTGATATCCTGGTATTTGGATGATATACACAGAGTAGGAAAGGAAACTCCTACACTACGATCGGTTATACTTTGGTCGTCACACAGTGTTTTCTCCGCACAGGAATTGGACATTATATCAGACATACTGGTTACTGGATCTATGGTATTAGATCTAGATTTGGGTGGTTTCCCAATCAGGGTACTTGACAGCATTCTAAGAGTATTTAGGATGGACGACTCCTGGCACGGTAGCGTACCTGCAGGTAATGGAGTCACCCTCTCCAAAGGTGTCTTACAGACTAAAGGGGAGAGGGATGTGCATGATTGGCAGATCACTTGCGTAGGCAATTGAGTCAATCATGAGATGTCAAGTACCACACCAGATGTTGTTCTTGCGGTTGGTGCAATAAGTTGATATCAATCCAATCCTGGAGAAACAGTCGGAAGCAGTTTTAGAACATAAGTAAATGTTCTAGGGATATGATAACGACAGCCTCATTCAGGAGACGGTTATCATTCCAGGCTTCCAAGGTGACATGGACGACAAGGAGGTTGTCAGAGTTATAGTTTTTCCTTCTGATGAGGGGCAGTATTTTGGACAGGTGGTCCAAGGCAATACTGAGGGAGGCATGGCGCGCAGGACACTGATTAAGTTCAGTTGTCAATACAGTCTAAGAAGTTTGGATTTGGAGTTCATTTATGAGCTACGTCCCATCAGACATCCAGACATATTCTAAGACTGATTTTGCTCATTTCGGGAGATGGCTTTCTCCGCGAACTTGAGATATAGAGAGACATAGAAAGAAACAACTAAGCGGATCCACTCACTGAGGCTATTCCTCGAACGCAATAGTTCCGCAAACGAGCTTTGTGAGACTGACTAGTAGAGGAGTTGGATGTTCGGTATCACACGGGCTGTGAGTATGCGACATCGCAATAATTAGCCTTGAGTGCAAGTGGGAGATTGTTGGAGATAGTGCCCTCAAAGTCAATTATTAGGTCACAGGTACGTGATTGTAATGATTGAGGGAGGACCTATCCCGGTAGGACAGTCTTACTCGAGATGATAGTATGCTATCTGGTTTACCTTTATCATCGTGTACTGCTTTAGGTGACATGACACGTCGCTATTACACGTTGATAGAGGCCCTAGGATTCTTGCTTGACCACCAGCAGTATGAGGGCGATCATATAAGTGGGAGCTGGGGGTCTACAAGCATATCCTTAAAAGGTCCCTAGTCGTGGGAGTTTCGAGACTGGGCATCGATACTCCATTAGTAGACTAGTGTATACAGTCGAGACCCCGACGAGGGGCGGTGGCTGGTCTCACAAGCCACTGGTGTCAGTTGGATCACCTAAGATGTATACAGGTGCTCATTGGGTTATGAGTACACCGGACAGGACTCGCCGGGAACATGCTAGTTGGTCATATACCAGACGTCAGATGGCAGTTCCCTGGTGACATGTGTGCAGGTTAGTTCATCGACCTGGGGATCGTCATTTGTCTCGTGTGAGTTCCCACTGTACTTTGATTACTACCCTACCACGGCTCAAAGGAGTCGTGCAAACAGGTTTTAGTTGGGTACAGTCCCGAGCCACATGGAGGCAGTGAGCGTATCTTCAGGGGTTCGTCTCTCCCGGTATTGGGGGTGAGGTCGTGCTGTGTCTAGGAGAGCCATTACACAAAGTCCTTGGCCAAGGCAAGGAGATTTACTGGTAGGTATTCCAGTAGTATCTCAGGGTGTTCTGGGCTACACTCCGACACGACTTGTACCGCTTTTGGGGGTCTGACTTTTACCAACCCCCTAGGCCCGCCATGCGATACTCATAGACGAACGGACCGGACTGCACGGATATTGTCACTGACAGGCTCAGTTGGGTGTCGGGGTGAGCTTCCTCATCGACGTCCCATTTAGTCAATAGCTGGTGGCCCGTCACGTATTGGCTTATACCTCTGACGTGCTAGTGGTTAAATCCACAGCCATAGTATTGACGAGTCTTTAGAGTCCACCACACTTTCTGTTACTCAGCTTTCGGGCAAAACGCTGTAGAGGCCGTATGGAGATATGGCAGGGTCCGATCAGATACGTGCGGTATTGCACGGATCAGGATCGGACAGTTTGTACTAGTAGCCGTATAGGTATATGGCAGGGTTCGATCAGATACGTGCGGTATTGCACGGATCAGGATCGAACGGATATTACTAGCCGGCTTTGGTTTAAGCCGGTCCTAGTTTAGTACAGTGTAGATTTTGTCTCTTTGCATTTGTATCCGGACGGAATACAGATGCGGGTGTGTATGCACAGTATCGGGGTTTTCCTGTAATTTATTACGGGACCAGTTTTCTGGAGTTGCCAGTTTGCATTCCGTTCCGGCCGGTTTTCCTTTGTTCTTTCCCGGCCGGACTTTTCCGATGGAGGGTGTTATTTGCAGTTTTGCAAATAACATTTTGTGGAGGGTTTTATTGCATATTGTTTGATATGATAACTTTCATATCTTTTCCACCATACTTTTGCTTTTTGAGATTTGATTGAATGAGGATGAGATTTGAGAGGGTATGGGTTTAATAGTAAGAAGTATGGTTGATGTTGTGGTCACCTCTTGACTTCTCCTACACTCACCTCCCTTCTTGCTTCATATATTGTTTTTCAACCCCCATTCTTCTCACTTGATGAAAGAAGCTTTTCCATGGTTGAGAGAAAAAAAAAGATGAGAGTTTTCATTCTTGAGGTTTTCATTCTTGATCTCTTTTCATGCTAAGAAAAATGCAAGCACCATTTTTCTTATCTTGTTTCCTCCATCATCCTCAAATGGCAACAAACCCCAAAAGAGACACTACACTAGATAACCTACAGCATATCTTGAGCATGTCGAGTTGCCGGCTTCATGCTCGAGTTGCCTCGGTATTGAGGCGGGAGCCCGTAAAAGACGAAGGCGATGTGGTGCCCTTTCCGGCGAGGAGGCGACGATGTGGACGGAGATCCCGCGAGGAGATCGGAGTGGAGATGAAGACCGGAGGACTTGGATCGTCGGTATATCTCTATTCCCATTCTTGTAGATAGCTTAGACTTGTTAATGGTTACGATCCGGAGTTTAGTGCGCGGTGGTGCCGGTTTGCAAAGTCCGCAAAATTTAAGTTTATCACCGTTTCCGCATTCCGGCGTCGGATTGACGGCCGGGGCGCCGCCGTGCACTTACACATCCAATGTACAGTAATGGCATCTAGGGCATACATATAACTAACACACAGACCGCAAGCGGCACTAGCTGTACGTAACGGTCCCCAGGTAGATGCCGATAAGAAGACTGATGAGGTAAACCCATCTGAACTCCTACTGAGTCTGTATGTGACAATCTCCGTACAGTCCGGTGTGTTCGTCTAAGAACATCGCATGGCGGGCCTAGTGGGGCGGTAAACGTCAGTCTCCTACTAGCGGTACAAGTCGTGTCGGAGTGTAGCCCAGAACACCAGAGATAACACTGGAAACCTACCAGTCTATCTCGCTTGCCCTGGCCAGGGACTTTGTGTAATGGCTCTCCTAGACACAACGCGATATCAACCCCCAATACCGCGAAAGACGAATCCTGTCTAAACGTCACTGCCTCCAAGTGCTTCGGGATTGCACCCAAAAACTACCTGTTTGCACGACTCCTTTGAGCCGTGGTAGGGTAGTAATCAAAGTACAGTGGGAACACACTCGAAGCGAAGTGACAGTGTCAAGTCAATGGACTAAGCTGTACTCATGTCACCTGGGAACTGATAACTGACGATAGGTATAATACCAACCAACAGTTCCCGACGAGTCCTGTCCAGTGTACTCGTAACCTAACGAGCACCCGCATACTATCTCAAGTACGACGTACTGACGGCTGTGGGACAGACCGTCTCCCAAGCTAGGATAAGAAGCGTATGCGCTAGTCTACTCCGGAGTATCGATGCCCTGTCTCGATAGTCCTGCGACTAGGGACCTGCATAAGGATGTGCTTATAGATTACCCAGCCCCCACGAGTGTGACTGCCATCACAACGCTGGTAATCAAGCAAAGATCCTAAGGGCTCCACTAATGTGTAAAGGCGATATGCTAAAAGAAACACATGCAGACATTAAAGCAGAAACAAACCAAGTAGCATACTACCATTTTGAGCAAGAATGTCAATACAAGGTGAATATCTCAAGCTTCCAATAAGTAATACACAATCCAGTATGATAAAGTAATGGCCTCTAGTGTATATACACTAACAATCTCCCACTTGCACTAAGGCCATGTACTGGCGTATCGAAGACCTATCATCTCGATCAGCCGCTCGAACTGAGTCTGGGGTAAGGCCTTGGTGAATGGATCAGCACTGTTATCTTCCGTAGCAACTCTCCGAACGTCGATCTCCTGGCGACCCATGATCTCCCTGATCAGGTGATACCGCTTCAAGATGTGTCTGGACTTTTGATGGGACCTGGGTTCCTTCGCTAAAGCTATAGCTCCGTTGTTGTCACAATACAGCGGTATTGGATCAACAATGGTAGGAACCACCTGAAGCTCCGTGAGGAACTTCTTCATCCAGACGGCTTCTTTTGCGGCATCTGCAGCAGCGATATATTTCGCTTCCATCGTCGAGTCAGCAACGGTTTCCTGTTTGGAACTCTTCCAACACACCGCCCCTCCATAGAGGGTAAAGACATAACCCGACATGGCCTTGGAATCATCCTTGTCACTCTGGAAGCTGGAGTTAGCAAAGGCCTCGACCTGGAGGTCTTTTCCGCCATACACCAAGAACATCTCCTTAGTCCTTCTCAGGTACTTGAGAATGTTCTTTACTGCTATCCAGTGTTTCTCCTCAGGGTTTGACTGATACCGGCTTACCACACTCAGTGCATAAGCTACATCTGGTCTGGTACATAACATCGCATACATTATAGAGCCTACTGCAGAAGCGTAGGGTATAATAGACATGTGATCCCTTTCCAAATCAATCTTGGGAGACATCTCTTTGAAGAGGGTGATCCCGTGACAAGCCGGTAGATTACCGCGCTTGGAATCTTCCATACTGAATCTTTTCAGTATGGTGTCGATGTACCTGGATTGTGAGAGTCCCAGTATCCTCTTGGATCTGTCACGATAGATCCGGATTCCCAGAATGTATGAGGTATCACCCAGGTCTTTCATGGAGAATCTGTGTGACAAGAACCCTTTGACAGATTGTAGTATAGGAATGTCATTTCCTATCAAGAGAATATCATCTACGTATAAAACGAGGAATACTACAGTTCTCGCTACAAATCTACTATAGATGCATGGTTCATCTGGATTTTTGATAAAGCCAAATTCTTTGACCGTCTCATCAAAACAGATGTTCCAACTCCGCGATGCCTGCTTTAGTCCATAGATGGACTTAAGCAACTTGCACACCTTTCCGCTGCTCCCACTCTGAATGAAACCCTCTGGCTGGTCCATATAGACACACTCCTCTAAATTTCCATTTAGAAAAGCGGTCTTTATGTCCATTTTCCAGATCTCATAATCGTGGAAGGCCGCAATGGCAAGAAAGATCCGAATGGATTTCAGCATAGCCACTGGAGAAAAGGTTTCGTCATAGTCCAAGCCAGGTCTTTGATGGAAACCCTTTGCAACAAGTCTAGCTTTATAGGTCTCAACCTGTCCATCTACACCAATCTTCCTCTTGAAGATCCACTTGCATCCTACGGGTTTTACCCCATCTGGAGCAATGTCCAACATCCATACTTTGTTGGTGTACATGGACTCCATTTCGGTCCGCATTGCATCCAGCCATTTTACCGAGTCAACGCTCTGAATGGCCTGCTAGAAGCTAGTAGGCTCATCACTATCAATGATGCAATCCTCTCTATCCCTGTCTATGAGAAAATCGTAGTATCTCTCGGGCGGATGAGACTGCCTACTACTTCTGCGGAGCGGCATAGGAATGTCCTGATCTTTCGAACCCTCTGGTTCTACTAAGCTTTCAGTAATAGCTCGTGGTTCTGGAATTTCTTCCAGTTCTATTGCGCTCCCACTTATCTGATTCTACAAAAAACTGAGTTTCCAAGAAGTGGGCATGCCGAGAAACAAAAACCTTTTGTTCTTCTTCGCAATAGAAGAAATATCCCTTGGAGTTCTTTGGATATCCCACAAACTTGCACTGTACTGAGCGTGCCTCGAGCTTGTCCGCATGCTGCTTTTTTACAAAAGCTGGACATCCCCATGTCTTAATGTTATTAAGATAGGGTCTCTTCCCACACCACATCTGATATGGTGTAGTAGGCACAGTCTTAGTTGGAACTCGGTTCAAAAGGTATGCAGCTGATTCTAGCGCATATCCCCAGAATGATCGCGGTAACTCAGCGTTACTCATCATGGACCGTACCATATCTAATAGGGTTCGGTTCCGTCTCTCCGATACACCGTTATGTTGCGGAGTATATGGAGGAGTAAGCTGAGAGAGAATTCCATTCTCTTTTAAGTAATCCAGAAACTCGGTACTCAAGTATTCACCACCTCGATCAGATCTCAGTGTCTTGATACTTTTGCCTGTTTGTTTTTCTACTTCATTCTTATATTCCTGGAATTTTCCAAAGGCCTCGGATTTATGTTTCATTAAGAAGACATAACCGTACCTTGAAAAGTCATCCGTAAAAGTAATGAAGTAAGAATAACCGCTTCGTGCATTCGTAGACATTGGACCGCACACGTCGCTGTGTACGAGTCCCAAGAGCTCGCTCGCTCTCACTCCGTGTCCAGTAAACGGAGTCTTTGTCATCTTTCCTTTGAGACAGGATTGACAAGTTGCATATGATTGATATTCGAACGGATCCATATATCCTTCTGTATGTAACTTCGTCAACCTTCTCTCATTGATGTGACCCATTCTACAATGACATAAGAAAGTCTGATTTGTTTCCGGAGACTTTTTTTTATGTGTATTCTGGACATTGAAAATCTGTGGTTGGTTTAATACGTATATACCATTGCTCAATATATCTGACCCAATCAGAACTTGATTAAGGTGAATGTTTACAACATTACTTACAAACACAAATTCATAACCTTCTTTAAAAACCAAAGATACATAAATGATATTACAAGTTGCGTTGGGTACAAAAAAGCAATTACGTAAAACCAAAACATGTCCATCTGACATTCCCAGGTGATAGTCCCCCATGGCCTCAGCATCCATGCTAGCTCCGTTTGCAACTTTGAGGGTCATGTCACCTGCTTTCAAAAACCTACGCTTTCTCAACGCCTGCAAAGAATTACAGATATGAGATCCTGATCCGGTATCCAACACCCAGGACGTAGAGTTTATTGATAGACAGTTTTCAATAACATACACACCTGAAGCTGAAGCCGCAACCTGCTTCAGATCCTGTGTTCTGGCTTTCCAAGCCCTGCAATCTTTCTTCCAGTGTCCACTCTTGTGACAGTAAAAGCATTCTTCCTTATCCACAAGCTTCCCTGCTACCTTTGTTGCTTTTGCTTTTCCCTTCGTATTCTTCTTACTAACACCGCCCCTTGGTTTGGCGGGGGTTTTCTTCTTCTTTCCCTTGGCTTTCGCCTTGGACCTAGAAGAGGAAGATCCTCCTACAAACAAAGTGGATGTTTCCCTACCTTTCTGTAGGTGTCCTCTGCACTCCTCAGCATGTTGAGGAGCTCTGAAAGTTCAACTTCCTTTTCTTGCAAGTTGAAATTCAGGATGAACTGGGCGTAAGTGGAAGGAAGGGACTGAAGAATCAAGTCCGTATATAGCTCATTCTCCAACGTGGTCCCAAGGTCCACGAGCTCCTCTATGTAGCCAATCATCTTAAGCACGTGTTCCGCTACCACTGATCCAACGACCAATCTTGCCGAAAACAACTTCTTCGACACTTCGTATCTTGCGATACGAGATTGCTCTCCATACAGTTCTTTTGTATGGAGAAATATGGATTTGAGGTCCATATTCTCATGCCTCCTCTGATGTTCGTTGTTCATTAGAGGCAAGCATGAGGCACTTGGCCTTCGCGCAGTCGATTTCCCAGGTCTTATGGATTTCCCTATCCGCGACGCTGGATTTGGGACCTGGGACAGGGGGAGCTTTGGTGGTAAGAAGATACCCCAACTTGTCATAAGTGATTGCCATTTTGATATTCCTGAGCCAATCTTTGTAGTTTGGCCATGTCAGTATGTTTTTATCTAGTAGTAACTTAAGTCCAGTCATGATATTTGGTCGCTGCAATTAGGAGAGAGAGAAGAAACACTTTAGCATGATGCTCTTGCAAGTTTAGAGTGGTTTTTAATTTGTCTAAACAGGATAGCTCCCACTGTCTCTCGAATCTCTCCTCAAGCCATAAAGGAAGAACTAGTCGGGATCAATCTCACCGTACAATACTTGCTTAACCGTTCAGCCAGGCCAGTGTCGGTACTTCGAGGGAGGTTTTTGTTCAGACCATAATATTGCATTTATCATTCCCCTATTCTTATCCTTTTTATAAATAAACAGGTACTCTTGACGCACGTTTGTTGCATATTACAGGATACAGGTTTCTGGAGCAAATACAGTGAAAAAGACACAAAACAACAGAAAAAGGGATTTTTGACCAACTATTAGACGGATCCTAGTCAAGCCTAGACGAAGAACAGTACAAGGTCCAAAATGTCATGTGAACGGTTAAAAGATCGCTACAAGTATTCACTGAAATATCTGGAAGAGAATAAGAAGCCCAACAGAGAAACTACATATGGAAACAGAAGCCCAAAGAGCCACTGAACCAAGCCCAAAAAGTACAGGGCCCAACTCCCTTATTTGGCCGCGGAACCGCGGCCAAACCCAGCCTGGCGCCGCGGATCCGCGGCCATACAAGGCCCGTGTCGGTGCATATTTTCTGAGGCGGCGCGTCGGTGCAGATGTTAGGATTTTACGTGGGCAAATCTGTAATTTTGCATGTACGAGAGTCTGTAGCCCTAGGTTTCCTATTTTCCTATAAATTGTAATTTTAGATCTGTAAAACCCTATGCCTCTTTTCAATCAATAAAATTCAGAATTTCTGAGATAAAAATTCAGATCTGTTCTTCTTGTTTGGAGGGAGCCGTCAACTAGTAAGTATTTTTATTCTTTTAATTATAATGTTTTCTAATCCCCTAATGAGCGAGTAGTCTCCTCGCTTGTTAGGGTTAGCCTTAGGGAAAGGGTTGAGAGATGAGATCTCTCACCCCTTTCAATGCCACTTTAACCTAATGAATTAGAACTCCACGCATACGAGCACAACCGCTCCCTGCGGCATCCTACCCTTCGAGGTAACGATGAACCGTAGTATAAAGGGCCGGTTGCGCGCGTTTTCCGTGGGGGTTAGGTAATTATCAATAAAGGAAGGATACAAATCTAGAGGAAGAAATATCTTCCCAAAAGATTCGTATCCACTTTATTGATAATTAACTTAACACCTAATAGATCTAAAAAAGATGGTATTGAAAGCGGTGAAGGAAACATTAATCTCCAAAACTTCCCTTAAGCCTAACCCTAGAAAGATTCTTAATTAGATTAATTAGATCCAGTATTTTAGATTTTTATAAGCCAACCAAGACGACAAATAGAATCAACTTGTTAAAACACATAAAAGGAATTTACCCGTCTCTGTGGATCGACCCGCACTCACCGGCTAGCTGCGAAGCGACGCCGTTTCTTGATTGCGGTAAACTCATAAGTTTTGACACACCAATCAAATGGCGCCGTTGCCGGGGACGGCGTAATATTTCTTTTTGTGAATTTTCGGGTTGATATAAATTTTAAAAATTATAAAAATCTGAAAATATAAAAAATATAAAAATTATCAATTTTGATCTGTTTGAAGGGTTTATTGTTTGAATCTTGCAGGAACAGCGAAAACTCTCGGATCTGGAATTTTACAGAGGGAAATACAGAAAAGTACACATAAGAACAGAGAGGAACTGAAGGTACAGAACAGCAGGAAATTTTTCAGAGGCTGAACCCATCAACCTGCCGCGCTTCCGCCGCAGAATTGGCTCCCAGACCGCGGTTCCGCCGCCGATCTGCCACGTCAGCGCATCAGATTTGCACTGTTTGTTCTCTTTTCTTCCCCTCTGCAACCTACAATATATCTCTCTGTAAAACGTTTTCTGCAGGAATTCTTTGCGTAAAGAGTCTTTCTCCCCCTTCTCGATAACAGATCTTCTGCAGGTTTCTTTGCGCCGCGCTAAAAAATTCTGATTGTAAGTGAAATTTTATTTGTTTTGCATAATTTAACCGGACTCTAAGGGGCTAATTGACCAATCTCAGATTGGGTGGGGATTTCATCACCCTTCCCAGGACCCCAGAAAACACCTAAAGCATTTTGCATCGACCACCTTTAATTAAAAAAGATTAGACTCAGACCTAAGGACAGCGAGCTCAATAGGAAAAGGACTAGGGTAGGCATCGGCCGTTTATCCTAACCGACATTGCGGTGTCTAGGCTAGTGGTTATTAATTAGGCCCACTGTAGTGGTGGTTCCTTCCCACTTACCTGGCCATATTTGTCTGTGAAGAGGCGGTTTGAGGTCTATTTCTAGCCCTAGTTAGGAGCTGTCTAGTAGACCTAGGCGACCCTAGATCTATGCCTGATTGTGCATGTGTGGTTGATACAGTTGCGTCACGAGTCCGTCTTCAAAAATTTTTTTTTGCAAAACTCACACAAAAAAAAATAAAGAAAAATCTTTTCAAACTTGCAACTTGTCGCGAAGAAAACTTGCAAACTCACTTCCACCACTTCTTCTCACTGACGTTATCTTACCCCCACATTCTGTTTTTCTCTTTTTTCTGACTGCACTACCCTTTAGTGTATGTCATTTTGGACTAGGGATACTAACGCCCGATTAGTCCGTGTTTCGTTGGTACCGACCGACGAACCTTTCGACGAACCCTTCGTCGACATTCCGTCCATTTCCTTACCTCCACCTTCAAATTCTTCTTTCGAAGGTATGTCGGGATTTAACCCCAACGATACCTTACCGACGGGAATGATTCCACCTCCGCCAGGTGCGAATAACCCGAATCTACCGCCTGTTGTACCGCCCGCACGAGTTGCGCTCCAGGATCTCTTCTACCCCGTCCGCACTTCTCTACCTACATGTCTTTCACCCCCACCGGCAAATGGGGATAATTTTGAAATAAAACCACACTTCATCAATATGCTGCCTAAGTTTCATGGTTTGGAATCCGAAGATGCATATATTTTCATTAATAAATTCCAAAACGTTTGCGCCATGATGAAGACAACCCAATTAAGTGATGACGCAATAAGGCTAAGGGTTATTCCTTTTACCTTGTGTGACCTAGCCGAGAAGTGGCTATACAGCACCGCATCACACTCCATTAGAAATTGGGACGAGTTTGTGAGAGCCTTTCTGAAAAAGTTCTACCCTCATCATAAAACTGCTAGAATCCGAAACGAGATTATACAATTTTCACAGCTTCCGTCCGAACCATTCTGGAAATGCTTCGAGAGATTTAAAGACCTACTTGTTCAATGCCCTCATCATGGGATAGAAAATTGGCAACTTTGCCAAACTTTATACGAGGGATTGAACGCAGCAACGAAGCAGTTGCTAGAAACAATATGTCAAGGTCATTTTCTCTCCAAGTCTAGCGACGAAGCTTGGCAGTTTCTTGAGGACCTAAGTGAGCAAACAATTCAGTGGGAGAGTACCAAGACCACATCATCTTCTTCAGTTGGTCAATCTAGGGCAGGCATACATCAAATAGATATGTCGATAGCTATGAAGGCCGAGATGGCCTCACTTATGAAAAAGCTAGAAGCCATTGAGACAAAAATCTCATCGTCTTCTCCTGCCCCTACTCTACCCACACGAACTGTTTGTGCTTGTTGTTCGAACCCGTCGCACCTAACCGAAGAGTGTCCTTATAATGCACCCATTCAAGGACAGGATCAAGTCAATGCTGCATTTCAGCAACGACAAAGAAATGATCCGTACTCTTCAACATACAATCAGGGGTGGAGGAGTCACCCGAATTTCGCTTGGAACCAAAATCAACAAGTCCAAGGGAACAATAATTTTCAAAGACCTCCTCCACAACAACAACAAGCACCCTTACAAACTCAAAACCAGCAACCTTTCCAACAACAACCTTATACAAATCAAACGAACAATTTAGTTCAACCAAATGATGATAAGGTTAGCTCGCTCGAGAAAAGTCTAGAAGCATTTCTTAAGCAAACTACAGAATCCGCAGCAAGACTTGAAAGTTATGTGCAATCTTTAATGAATAACAATGCCTCACACGATCAAAGTATCAAATCTATTGAGGGACAAATTGCACAATTAACTGCTGCGTTGAGCGAGAGAGAAAAGGGAAAGCTTCCATCTCAACCATTGCCCAATCCCGGTCACGCACAAAACGCATATCACAATCACAATGTAAATGCGGTGACCACGTTGAGATCCGGAAGAGAGTTGCAAAATAATGTGGAAACTAGTGATGACATCCCCGCCGGTGGTTCTTCTTCTTCTTCCCCTTCTTCATTTTCTTCACTTCCTTCTTCACCTTTTTCTTTAGAGCCTATTCTCCACCCTTCACATGGCTCTACTTCTTCTAGCTCTAACGGACCCATTTCTCACAACACGAACACATCTACACTGAGATCCGTTCCTAATCCACAGTCTGCTCCACAAACATTTGACTCAACTAATTTTCAAAATGCACCATTTCCAAACAGGTTGAGTCCTAATAAACCAAATACACAAGTGGAGAAGATTGTGGAGATATTTAAGCAGGTTAGCATAAATATACCTCTCTTGGATGCTATCCAACAAGTCCCTTCATACGCGAAAATCTTAAAGGGATTATGCACTTCAAAGAGAAAAGCATCTCAAGTACACAAGAAAGTGCTAGTGGCTAGTGCAGTGAGCAATGCTATTAACCACCATCAAACCTTACCCCAAAAACGAAAGGACCCCGGCTGTCCTACGATTTCCATTACAATTGGGGATAAGAAAATTAATCGAGCACTTTTGGATCTTGGGTCTAGTGTTAACCTGATTCCTTACTCCGTGTACGAACAATTAGGGGTTGGAGAGTTGAAACCCACTCGTTGCACTCTCCAAATGGCTGATCGACCAATCACCTATCCAAGGGGTCAACTAGAGGATGTGTTGATCAAAGTCGGGGAATTCATATTCCCCGTTGATTTTATCATTATGGATACACAACCTGTTGCTAACCCAAGAAACCAAATTCCGGTGATTCTTGGTCGACCATTTTTGTCCACTTCCAATGCCGTGATAAATTGTCGCAATGGCTCCATGACTCTATCCTTCGGAAAGAGGTCTAGTGAGTTCAACATTTATAAGATGGGAAGTCTGCCCCCCGTGCCAAAAACTAGTACACGAGAAGTTTGCTCTATTCACGAAATCACGCAGGAGGACTGCGAGCTTGAAAGATTTCTATTTGATGAAAACAGTCTTGACGCCACTAGTGCGTCCCTCCTTGAGCCTACTACCGTTGACACAACCGAAGTTGATTATGAATGTTTCACTTTTTCGGATGACGACGACTCACAGCCCGAATATGAGTCGTTTGAATTTTTGGATGAGTCAGTCGAACCATCCGAATCGGTTGCTTGCAGTGATTTCGAACCTGTGTTAGAGTCCTTTGAGTTCGAGGTAGATTCCGCAATGATTCTTTCGCCTCAGAAATTCGAACTCACGCCCTTGCCGTCTCACCTTAGATATGCCTACATAGGTGAGAATGAGACTTTTCTCATTATCATATCAGCCTCTCTAGCCTTCGAGCAAGAGAACGCTATTTTAAAAGTCTTACAAGATAGGCGGCAAGTTGTCGGTTGGACTATGGCGGACATCGAGGAGATAGGTTCCCTCATAAGTGAATATCATACACAATTGATGGATGATGCCATGTCAATAGAGGACCCACAGGAATATCTTGGGGGTATTGTGGTGAGTCAACCTCCTCCCTTAGAAGTTGAAATACCCCCATTTCTTTTAATAAGGTACGAGAATGCCAACACTCCACTGATTGCTGATCATTTACATTCTCGTTTCGATGCATCACCATCACCTGTATATTTACCTCCACACCTCCCATACCACTACTTCTATCTTCCCCAATTCTTTGCGGACCACCACAACTTATTTTTCCACCACCCAATTTTCTTTACTGATAAATTTTTCAACTGGTTGGTGTTGACTTTTGGCCGATGCAAGGTTTGGCACTATTGTCTAACATAGTCTAATTGAAGTTTGGGGGAGGGTCTTTTGTATATATTTTTGTTTTTCTTAACAATAAAAAAAATTATAAATAAATAAACAGGGGAGTATCGGTATTTTGACCCTCTTGGTTTAGCATGACAGTGAGGACACTGTCAAGTTCAAGTTTGGGGGTATGCTCGGTACGTCTTCTTCCTTCGCATTCATTTGTACATATTTTTGCATTTGCATACTTATTTGAAAACCCATAAAAATTTGAAAAATTTCAAAAATTATAAAAATTATTGTATTCAATATTGGCTAATTGACTTGAGTTTGACAATTAGGTTAACTGGCTAGGAACAACTAGATCTTAGACTTAGTGAATTAAAAACCCTAAAAATAACATTTCTTAAAGTTTAACGGTAGAAAGTATATGCCTTATAGTTTATTTAGAAATAGGCAAATTTTGGGTTCACTTCTTGGGCTAAGTCGAAACAAGGGAAGAGTATTGATGTTCTAATTAAAGTATAAGTTTGAAAGATAGTTCCTAGCTTAAGTCTAGATTCTGAAAATGTATACCCTACAAAATTGCACAATCACGCACCTTGAAACTTGGAATAGTAGAAGAGACCTTGAAATACTCTTGTCTAAAGTCCTTAGTACGAAGAAAATTAAAGAAAAAGTGTGAATAAAGAATAAAAAAAAATGGACACTGGTTTTTGTGATTACTTAAGGCTGCTAAAATAGAAAAATATTTAGCGAGGGTGCTTCATCACCTATTGCCTTAGACCAACTGGTTTGGGAGTCACTGCTAAAGCCTTGGGTGTTGCAAGGACTAGGAAGTACGCTTTAAAGTGCAAACGCATTTTGTAATCGGTCGTTGGTACCTCAAGAAGTATTAACGGTCGCATGAAGGATGTGTAAGCAAATTTCATTTAAATTCACCAATTAATAAATACTTTGGACAATGGACAAGGGCATGATTGCTTGAATTGAATTTCCAAGTGTAGGGGTGATCTTTACACACACGTAGGGGTATGTGATTGGAATTTAGATAAAAGAGAGAAATGAAAGATAGAATTTGTATCTTTAATGGAGTTGATAGAAAATTCCTAAGTAGAGATGAAACCCTAGAAGGAAGACTTAAGAGATGCCGAAAGCTAAGTAGGTCTACATAACATATATAATCTTAAGTTAAATAATGAGGAAGCGTGAAGAATATGGGTGGATAATTTGCAAGTAAAAGATAATAGAATTCCTTATTAGAAGACCTAATTGGAGAACAAAAGTTAATGGGCTGAATTGATAGGATTTTGTGGGTGTAATCCGCTGAAAACCCTCAGGAGACAACACTCCTCCTAATAGGGACACCTAGAGGTTTAACGGCTTGTTGCACGTGCTCAGTGCAATCGCGTTTCCCTGCGAAAGTGCGGTTAGGATTTTAGTGAATAAAAATAAGTTTGCTCGAGGACGAGCAAAAGGTAAGTTTGGGGGTATTTGTTCAGACCATAATATTGCATTTATCATTCCCCTATTCTTATCCTTTTTATAAATAAACAGGTACTCTTGACGCACGTTTGTTGCATATTACAGGATACAGGTTTCTGGAGCAAATACAGTGAAAAAGACACAAAACAACAGAAAAAGGGATTTTTGACCAACTATTAGACGGATCCTAGTCAAGCCTAGACGAAGAACAGTACAAGGTCCAAAATGTCATGTGAACGGTTAAAAGATCGCTACAAGTATTCACTGAAATATCTGGAAGAGAATAAGAAGCCCAACAGAGAAACTACATATGGAAACAGAAGCCCAAAGAGCCACTGAACCAAGCCCAAAAAGTACAGGGCCCAACTCCCTTATTTGGCCGCGGAACCACGGCCAAACCCAGCCTGGCGCCGCGGATCCGCGGCCATACAAGGCCCGTGTCGGTGCATATTTTCTGAGGCGGCGCGTCGGTGCAGATGTTAGGATTTTACGTGGGCAAATCTGTAATTTTGCATGTGCGAGAGTCTGTAGCCCTAGGTTTCCTATTTTCCTATAAATTGTAATTTTAGATCTGTAAAACCCTATGCCTCTTTTCAATCAATAAAATTCAGAATTTCTGAGATAAAAATTCAGATCTGTTCTTCTTGTTTGGAAGGAGCCGTCAACTAGTAAGTATTTTTATTCTTTTAATTATAATGTTTTCTAATCCCCTAATGAGCGAGTAGTCTCCTCGCTTGTTAGGGTTAGCCTTAGGGAAAGGGTTGAGAGATGAGATCTCTCACCCCTTTCAATGCCACTTTAACCTAATGAATTAGAACTCCACGCATACGAGCACAACCGCTCCCTGCGGCATCCTACCCTTCGAGGTAACGATGAACCGTAGTATAAAGGGCCGGTTGCGCCCGTTTTCCGTGGGGGTTAGGTAATTATCAATAAACGAAGGATACAAATCTAGAGGAAGAAACATCTTCCCAAAAGATTCGTATCCACTTTATTGATAATTAACTTAACACCTAATAGATCTAAAAAAGATGGTATTGAAAGCGGTGAAGGAAACATTAATCTCCAAAACTTCCCTTAAGCCTAACCCTAGCAAGATTCTTAATTAGATTAATTAGATCCAGTATTTTAGATTTTTATAAACCAACCAAGACGACAAATAGAATCAACTTGTTAAAACACATAAAAGAAATTTACCCGTCTCTGTGGATCGACCCGCACTCACCGGCTAGCTGCGAAGCGACGCCGTTTCTTGATTGCGGTAAACTCATAAGTTTTGACACACCAATCAGTTTTCCAACGCTTTCGCGAAGTTCCTTAATTAAGTAACCTCTTTTCCCTGTGGGCGTAGCCCCGCTAACACCTTTCTAGACACCTACTAGGTTTATTGCATTGATCGTTAAGTGAGAATTTTCCCGAAAAGTAGCATATACTCACAGTAGGATCGGGATCCAAATATCATCGCGTGACAAAACTGAAGGAATCCTACCAGAATTATCACACTCCAAATGGTATGCAACGCTAGCAAGTTTCAGTACTTTTGAAACTCCCGATGTGGATTTTTTCCCCATGCTCTTATGACCTTGACTTTTTTTCCAAAGTATCATAAGTCACATGTCAAGTTCTACCCGTCATTCTCCAGGTTAATTTGAGCCTACCTACACATACTGTAGGGTTCCTAGGCACACTTATGAAGTCTCACAAGGCATCAACCATGCCAAATTCAAAATTTTCCGGTGCCGAGAAACCCTAATACGGATCGTTAACTAGATATTAGGCGAAACTACAAGTAGTAAACAGCTTTACTGCTAAAAGGGAAGTGACTACAACCTTTGTAGATCCGGTCCTCCACTTCCTTAGCTCCGTGATGACGTCCCTCCGCTGTACCCATCGGATCCCGGACTCTTGCGGTGGTTTCATCGAAGAAATGATCGGGCTAGGTCGTCGACTTCGATGCCGAAGATGATCTACGTCGAGGCAACTCAAGATCAAGCTCCAACTTCACCAAGTCATGAAACTTGTGAAGAAAACACCTTATACTACTTGGCAAGTGGTAGAGGATGAAGAAATAGGAAGTGGGTTCACTTTGGATTTGGATTTCTCACTTGATTTCATCACTTGACATTTTTGTAGAAAGCTTTTCTTTCTTCATCAAGAAGAAGAAGAAGAAAGAAAATGAAAAATGAATTAACTTAAAAAGAAAATCAAGTGACCCTTATCATATTGCAACCATGGTTAAGTGTAGAGAATAAACTAGGGTTAGGTGAATGGTTAGGTTAGGCATGAAACAAAAATGGTAGACTTTTTCAAAGCTTCATGAAGCTTCAACTATAAAACAAAGCAAGCCACCATTTCTCTTTTTGCAAAAAATGAATTAAGAGAATAAATAAATAAGTAAATCAAAACCCTAACCATTAACATAACCATGGTTTAATCATACACACCCAAGTTTGCATGTATCATCAAACATGATACAAACTTGTGCACAAAAATAAATCACATATACAATGTGCACAAACAAGTGAGAAAAACATCTTAAGTGAACCAATATTAGTTAATGTAAAGTAATATATCAAATATATAATTATACATTAAATCATTAAATTAACACTTGATTTAACGATCCGGTCATATCGCATATGACCGACTAATATCCAATGTATCGACTTATCGAATCAATCCTCGATTCGATAACTAGGTTATATCGCATACAACCAATCGATACATTCATCGCGAGAATAGAATACGGTATCACATACACGCATTATTCTCGGTCCCGCACATATCTCATATGCGCTCCTATTTCGTTTCGCTTAAGCCAGGAAACCTCTGTGTAGGACTCTAAAGACTCGTCAATACGCCGGCAGCAGGTGATGATCATATCAAACACCCACAAGCCGCAAGCGGTCTGCTAAACGTAACGGCCACCCGGGTATTGAGCGATCAGAAGATTGACGAGCAAGCCCGCTCACACTCCTGTGAATCCAACCAGCAACACTTACCGTACTGTCCGGTCTGATCGTCTGATATGTCGCATATCTCGCCTAGGGGTGGTAAACGTCAGACCCCAGTAGCTCGATAAGTCGTGTCGATATGAGGTCTATAACAGTTCGAGAAACTACTAGTAACACTTACCAGTAAATCTCAGCAACCCTGGCCAGGGATTTCCGGTTATAGCCAATCGAACACAGCACAACATCAACTCCCTATACCGGGAGAGACGAATCACCTCCTATCGCTCATTGCCTCCATGTGATTCGGGACTGTACCCAAAAACCACCATTTTGCACGCCCTCTTGGACGTGGTAAGGTGGAAATCAAAGCACAGTGGGAACCACACAAGACTCTATGACAATCTCGGGTCAACAGACTACTCTGTACCAGTGTCACCAGAGAACTGCCATCTGACGTAAGGTATAATACCATCTGGGAGTTCTCGGCGAGTCCGTCCAGTGTACCCAGTCTCCACTGAGCACCCGCATACCATCTCTAATGTCAAACACCAATGGATATGGGATCATCCATCGCCCATCATATGGGTCGAGAAGATATACGCTAGTCTACTCTGGTATATCGATGCCCCGTCTCGATACACCCACGACTAGGGACCTTGAAGGATGTACTTATGGACTACCATGTCCCCACTAGTATGATCCGCATCATAGTCCAGGTAGTCAAGTACACATCCTAAGGGCTTTACCAACATGTAACAGAGAGATAATCAGTATACACGTTAAGGTCAAGAGTAACCAGATAGCATACTATCATGTCTAGCAAGAAAGTCCTCCATATATATGTCCCAGCATCCACTACAATATTCATCCTATGTATAGCAATGGCCTCTAGGGCATACATATAACTAACAATCTCCTACTTGCACTAAGGCCATCTGATAGCAGTGGTTGTAGTATCTCATACTCAACCATCCCATAAAAGTCTCTCTCTGGGAAAAGGTCTTTGTGAGTGGATCCGCCGTGTTGTCTTCTGAGTCTACTCTCCTAACCTCGATCTCCTTGGAGATCAACCATCTCCATGATCAGGTGATACTGCCTTAGAATATGTCTGGATCACTGATGGGACGGACGTTTCTTGGCATAAGCCACAACTCCATTGTCACACAATGGGAGGAACTAAGCTCATCTCATGAACAAATATACATCCAGACTGCCTCTTTGGTAGCATCTTAAGTAGCGATGTATCCAGCCTTTATCGTCTAGTATGCCACGGTATCTAGCTTGGAACTCTTCCAACATACCGTCCCTTTACTAAGGGTAAAGACAATGCCTGTGACTGACATTCAGTCGTCCTTATCACCCCGGAACATTTCCAGTGATTTTCCCCAGGATCAATTGATACCGTCTCACTACAACTAGTGAGTATCTTAATATCCAATTAGATCTATCTCATAGATCAAAGCCCAGGATTTAGGAGGTATCACTTTGATCCTATATGGAGAATCATTGTGATAAGCGGAGATTGACCGAGCGTAGCATAGGAAACTCCTTCCCCATCAAGAGTATGCCATCCACGTACTCTACGAGGATCGTTACCATACTCCCTACTACCTTTTTGTATATACAAGGTTCATCCACCATTTTGATGAAGTCAAACTCTTTGACTACTACATCAAAACAGACGTTCCAACTCCGCAACCCTGCTTTATCCTATAAAGCAACTTGTACACGTTTCCGCTGCTCCCACTGTCTACGAAGCCCTCTGGTTGTGTACTTATAGACGCCCTCTTCTAAAACATCATTTAGAAAAGCTGTCATGACACCCAACCACCAGATATCGTAGTCATGATAGGTAGCCATGGCAAGTAGGATCTGGATAGACTTAAACATAGATCCTTAGAAAAGGTTTCAACATAATCCATACCTGGTCGATGACGAAAACCTTTAACAAGTCTAGTTTTGAAAGTCTCAACTTTTCCAACTACACCAAGTAATCTTCTCAAGATATACTTGCTCCTGATGGGGATTTAACCCTTCAGATATAGCAACTAAAGTCCATACTTTGTTGGTGTACATGGATTCCATCTCAGATCTCTAAGCATCCAGCCATTCTTACAGAGTCCCACTCCTGATGGCCAGCTCGAAAATAGTTGGGTCATCATCTCATGATGCAATCCTCGCTCGCACTGTCATAGAGAAACCGTAGTAACTCTCAGGTGGGTGAGGAATCCTACTAGATCGGCGGAGAGGCTGAGGTTCGATGGAAACAATTGAATCCTTTGGTTCTATCAAATCATCAGCTGCAGTTTGTATAGCTGGAACCTTTCTAGTTCTACATAACAGATTTTGCCTCGAGCTTGTCCGGATTTTGCTTTTAGACATAGGCCGGACAACCCCAAATCTTAACTAACTTAAGATATGGGCTCTTCCCTTTCCATATCACATATGAAGTGGTAGGCAACTGATTTGATTTGAACCCTATTCAATAGGTATGCAGCTTCTTAAGTGCATAACTCCCAAAAGGAAATAGGAAACTCAGTAGTACTCATCATAGAGCGCACCATATCATATAGGGTGTGATTGCTCCGCCCTGATACACCGTTGTGCTGTGGTGTATCCAGAGGAGTAACACTGAGAGAGAATCTCATTCTCCTGTAGAATAATCCAAGAATTCCATGCACAAGTATTCTCCTCCCTGATCTCATCATAGGACATAATACTTATACCCGTATTTTGGTTCTCTACTTCTAACTTATATTCTGTGAATATCTCAAAAGGTTCGGACTTGTGTTTCAACAGGAACATATGTCTGAATCTAAAAAGATCATCAGAGAATGTAATGAAGTACAAAGAACCGGTCTTGGCATGTGTAGACAGGGGACCTACATACATCAACATGTATCATCCCAAGAGTTCACTAACTCTTTCTCTGTTTCCAGTAAACAGAGCTATGGTCATCTTATCTCTGTGACATGACTGGCAAGTTTCATAAGATATAAATTCAAACAGATTTAAATATGCATCTATGTGCAACTTAGCTAGTCGGGTCGCATTGATATGACCTAGTCTACAATACCTCGAGAAGGATCCGTTCATTTCTGAACTCTTCCTCTTGTGTGTGTTCCGTATACTAAGAACTGTAGTTTGATTTAGAACATCAATGCTTTTAGATAACGTGCCTGAACCGATCAACTTTTGATATAGGAAATGTTCAAAACATTATCCAACAATACAGAATTTTATCATTTCTTTACTAATAAAGAGACTGATATGATTTTGTATATCAGGTTCGGTATCTAATAACATTCGTTCAGAATCAATGTATTTTGAATATAGGGTGACAGTGACCAACAGACTTGGCTGCAACACTTGCATCGTTTTCTGTCTCATGAAACTTATCACCCGTTCTCAGTTCTTTACCTGTCTGTAGCCCTATGTAACAGATTACATATCTGGGATCCTGATCCGGTATCAAATACCCAGAACGTAGAGGATACTGAGAAACAGTTCTGTATAATGAACACACCCGAAGATGATGCATTAGTATGCACTTTCTTCGTTTGGGCGGCACGGGAATACTGGTAATCCCCAATTTCCTGCTCTGTCTTATAACAATTATAAGTTGGAGCGGGACCAACGTTCCCCAGCTCAGTATAACAAGCGGGTTAGGTCAAAATATCCATTTTATTATTTTGATTAAGGCGTGACATGGTCGCTACCTGGAGAGAGAGAGAAGAAAACACTCAGCGTGCGCTCTTGCAAGAATAGATTGGTTATTATTTTATCTAACCAGGATGGCTCCCACTGTTTTTATCAAATCTTCCTTCAAACCCTAAAAGGAAAGACTAGCCGGGATTAATTACACACTACAAGTTCGCCAATCTTTCAGCCAGGCCAGTATCGGTACTTTGAGGGAGGTCCCCCGTGCTTTCGCACGAACCTAATTAATGTAAACCTCGTTTTCCCAGAGGCGTAACCCCGTTGACACTTTTCTAGACACCTACTTGATCGGCTAATTGTAATGTGTAAAACACTCCCAGGAGTAACAATTACTCGCAGCGGGTATCGGGATCCAACTATCTCATAGAAGGTATGCAATCTCATTGCAAATTTCAACACTTGAAATTCCTGATAATGTTTTGCCCCTAACCTCCTATGACATTGACAAAGGCCAATAAACCATAGGATGCTAGTCAAGTTCAACCCGTCATTTCCTGATTGAATTAAACCCACCCGCACGACCCTTGACAAAGGCCAACAAGGTCGCACGACTACCCTAACCCAATCTGCATCATATGCATAAGCAGATAAGCACCAGTTAGCTACCACACACTACGCCTTGACAAAGGCCAACAAACGCAGCACGAATACTAACTACTACTTATCTGAAATGACGGAGGGCTACGACAGGTTTTTCTGAAAACCTATTGCGTAATGAACTTGATATCATTGTAGAATCAAATGATTTTAAAATGGAGCTTTTTTTAGGCTTTTCTAGTTTTGCTAAAGGGGTCACTCCCGGTGAAGAGATCGTCGGTCCTTTCCTCGTCGAATGAGGTGCGGGATATATCATATATATCACTGTATAAAGCAGAAACTATAGAAGCTATCAAAAGACAAACCGAGTGTGTAGCATCTGCCAGTTATTGCTAAAGGGGTCACTCCCGATGAAGGGATCATCGGCCCTTTCCTCATCGAATAAGGTGCAGGATATATCATATATACCGCTGTGCAAAGCAAGAACTGTAGCTACATGTTTTGTTTTTTTTTTGAAATTCGATTCCACAACATCTTTAGGTTTCTTTTATTTCATTAATCTCATTAATGAAGTCCCATCATTTAAGTACCTAAACATCACAGATAAATACGACGTACACTTATGCCATCCGCATTCGCCTCGATGTCCCCTCGTGCACCGTTAGGTTAGGTAACTAACGGCAGAGCGGGGCAGGGCTAGCGCGGGTGTAAAACATAAGTAACGTCTATATAATATATCATATATACTATATACAGTATCCATCACAGCATATCAAATGATCACATCACAGATATCGCAGCAGAAAAAACATATGAAACATTGGATATACTAGGACGTCCGTGTTCTCAATACGAGCCAGTATAAAACACGGATTCTACGGTCGCGATGAATAGCCAAACCCACACCCCTAGACCCCTATGAGAGCGGCAAGCAACCCTACCAATTCTAGAGTTAGAAAACCCGGACTCGACTCCTCGAGTTGGTCTCCCACTGGACTCTAGAACCCGGTTACTTGTGCCTTCCTCCTTAGGTCTATCCTAGTGCGGAAAAGTAAATAATATACAAAAGGTGACATCTTCCGCAACCTGGAAGTGCCCCAATAAAAGAATATTACATACAAGTTTTTACATGAATGAAAATGAAAAACACTCATCTCACATAAAAAAAACCCGGCTATTCAAACACGACGATCCAATATAACATATCCAGCAACACATAACATCACATGTCATCAACGTAAGTAAATATGCGCATCCCAATTGTCGTTGACATATAGCAACGAAACCGGCGATATCACATATTACACTTACGGACACAGAAAAGAAAGTGTAAAACTACAACAGTTGGAATCCGCAAACTCTTTAGACATCGCATGCCTAATCAAATGAATTCCTTAGACATCACATGCCTAACAATTATAAACCCCGCATTTTAGTCTCATTATCGAAAACTCTTTTCAATATCAAGTCGGGCAATTCAACAAGATTCCCGACATTCTGATCGAATCCTCGTCGCAAACTTTAGTAGACGGCCGCACCCCCGATACCGTCGATGAAGTGCACCAAGGCGGAACACCGCTGCCGCGAGCACCCGAACGGATGCTTTCGGCGACGGGGTTCTCCTACAGTCACTTGGTCGGGGCTATGGGGTGTAGCTGTCTATTAAGTTTACCCGGCGAGTATCCGCGTACGCTACGTGATTGCGACGGACTTTTGATCGCATCAAAATTCCGTGGCAACCGATCAAGTAAGACTAAAGTGCTGTGTTTATAACATTCATTCAGTTATCTCATAACTCCTTGTGGATTCCAAATATTGTATCACATTCCGGATAAATAGAAAATGTTAAACTTTCCGATCGAACAATCAAACACCCAAGTTTTCCCGAAACAGCTCAACACATGAAACAAGTTTAAAAGCATCCAATTCATGTCTCAGTACCAACGGTCCAGCCGTAGAAGGGTCAAGCCAACGCCTCACATGTGGCACGCCGTACTACCTCAAACCCTAAGGTTCAAAGGGCAGTTCAAGACGGTCACATAATCGAGTTAAGGTTTGTTGTCTTCTAGAGGGACCATCGCGTTACTTGCACTACTAAGAACGTTTTTAAACCACGGAAAAATCCAACACTTGGAAATTTCCCGACAGGGGAAAAAGTGGGTATTTATATCCAGTCGAACTTTTTAACATATTCAAAAATTATCCGGAAAACACATAGACGGAGTTAAACTTCCCGATCGAAACACCGAGTTCCCAATACAACCCAGAAAACTCAACTCTTGAGTAGAATTTAAAAATTCCCAGAAAATACAGCACTAAAATATAGGAATTACTGTGCAAATTTCAAAACGTGATGCGACAGAATGGCCGCAGAACCGCCGCACGAGGCATGCTCGTGCCGCGGTTCCGCCACGCTTTAGATGAATTATCCACTCGAATTTCACAGTAACTCCTAGAAACGCCTGCTGATTTTTCTGCATATTTTTAATTCACAAAAATCCACAATTTTCAAAAATGTACAGAGAGTGGATTTTGCATTAGGGTTTCGGTTCGATCGGACTTCTAACTCAATCTACACATCGCCTAAGGCTCTAGCTAGGCTCTGATACCGCTGTAGGGTTCCTAGGCACACTTATGAGGTCTCACAAGGCATCAACCATGCCAAATTCAAAAAATTTCGGTGCCGAGAAACCCTAATACGGATCGTTAACTAGATATTAGGCGAAACTACAAGTAGTAAACAACTTTACTGCTAAAGGGAAGTGACTACAACCTTTGTAGATCCGGTCCTCCACTTCCTTAACTCCGTGATGACGTCCCTCCGCTGTACCCATCGGATCCCGGACTCTCCGGTGGTTTCATCGAAGAAATGATCGGGCTAGGTCGTCGACTTCGATGCCGAAGATGATCTACGTCGAGGCAACTCAAGATCAAGCTCCAACTTCACCAAGTCATGAAACTTTTGAACAAAACACCTTATACTACTTGGCAAGTGGTAGAGGATGAAGAAATAGGAAGTGGGTTCACTTTGGATTTGGATTTCTCACTTGATTTCATCACTTGACATTTTTGTAGAAAGCTTTTCTTTCTTCATCAAGAAGAAGAAGAAGAAAGAAAATGAAAAATGAATTAACTTAAAAAGAAAATCAAGTGACCCTTATCATATTGCAACCATGGTTAAGTGTGGAGAATAAACTAGGGTTAGGTGAATGGTTAGGTTAGGCATGAAACAAAAATGGTAGACTTTTTCAAAGCTTCATGAAGCTTCAACTATAAAACAAAGCAAGCCACCATTTCTCTTTTTGCCAAAAATGAATTAAGAGAATAAATAAATAAGTAAATCAAAACCCTAACCACTAACATAACCATGGTTTAATCATACACACCCAAGTTTGCATGTATCATCAAACATGATACAAACTTGTGCACAAAAATATATCACATATACAATGTGCACAAACAAGTGAGAAAAACATCTTAAGTGAACAAATATTAGTTAATGTAAAGTAATATATCAAATATATAATTATACATTAAATCATTAAATCAACATGTAACATTTCAAAAAAATAAAATATTATTTTTGGGGAATTTTTATAATTTAATATTATTTTATTGAATATTTTAATATTTGGGTATTATTAAATACAAATAAATGGGAAAAATTTTGGAAAAATTATGGAAAATTATAAAATGGGTATTTTATAGAATTATGCCATTTTTAAGTTTTTATGATTAGTTATATGCTAATTTAGTGCTAATCGCGATTAAAAAAAATCGCTAATCGGTTTTTTAGCTTTTTTGTGCAAAACATGCACATATCATTTTTTTTACACTTGGGCATTTTCTTGCCATGGTTCACTTTGGGTTTACTATTCTTGGGAGAAGGATTTTGAGAGAATAAGAAAAAGAAAAAAGAAAAGAATAAAGAATGAGGTTTGGTGAGAGAGAGGTATGGGCTTATTTGACCAAACACTTAGCCATTTTCTCCCCTCATTTCCCTCCCTCTCCCTCCACTGCTGCTGCTGCTCCTGCACCTCACCTCCCTCCCCTCTTCAAGCCCTCTAAACACCTCTAAAACAACTCCAAAACCCCACTCTCATTTCATTAAAAGTGTGCACAAGCTCAAGATCTACATATTGGACCAAGAAAGCAAGGATTTTGGCCACTAGGGGCAACTCAAGAAAATTCTTGAGTTGCCAAATGAGGTAATTTCTGGATCATTAGATTATTTTTTGCATTACTTATAACCCTAAGTTAAAATTGAATCGATATCGGGTGGTGTTGTGGACTTAAAGGAAACCTAGTTAGGGTTTGAGGAAATTGTGAGTTGTAGTGTGAAATTGAGCTTAGTGGAGGCTGCACAAACACCCTAGTGATGGAATTGAGACCCAAACCTGAGATTTGAAAACCGGAATACGGATTTAGAAAAAACGATATCGGAGATATTGTGAAATCTGTGAAGGTTTTAGGAATCTGCTATCACCCCGAGACCCCTAAAATTAAATTGAGCTGACAGTGAGTCGTGCAGGCACTTAGGAAGCTACCACCAAGACCCGAGCCCTTAACTCAAATCCCCGGCCGCAGATTTAATCATTCTGGCCGCAATTTGCGACCAGAGTAGAGGGGAATGGGTTCATTTTTGTTCCAGGGCTCATTTTACACTAAATTAGACCCCTCCTATATGCAGTTTTGGCTAATTGTCATCTGGGGAAAATCTGGAAGCATTTTGGGGTGTTTTAGGAGATGTTTTCCGTATTTTTAAATGCACTTTCTTGATAATTGGATTTGTATTTGGTTGTCGGGTGTTCGTACATCGACAACAGGGGTTGGTTGATTGATTTGCACGTTTAGGCCATAGGTTTCAACCTATGAGCACACTATGCGCTGTGTCAGTTTTCTGTATCGATTTTAATACGTATTGCGACGGTTTATTATTGTAGGTACCCTCACAAGGATTCTGAGGCGAAGGAGCATGGAGTCATCGATTTTGGCAAGCGAAGACCAGGTGAGTAGATTATATCTACAGGGGGAAGTCGGGTGGATGGCGTATAGCACCCCCGCAGTCCGTAGTTCTTATATTATATATATGATAGTTATGTTGGAGATAGTGCCCTCAGAGTCAATTATTGGATCACAGGCACGTGATTGCAATGATTGAGGGAGGACCTGTCCCAGTAGGACAGTCTTACTCGAGATGATAGTATGCTATCTGGTTTATCTTTATCATCGTGTACTGCTTTAGGTCACCTGACATGTCGCTATTACACGTTGATAGAGCCCCTAGGATTCTTGCTTGACCACCAGCAGTATGAGGGCGATCATATAAGTGGGAGCTGGTAGTCTATAAGCACATCCTTAAAAGGTCCCTCGTCGTGGGAGTTTCGAGACAGGGCATCGATACTCCAGAATAGACTAGTGTATACAGTCGAGACCCCGACGAGGGGCGGTGGCCGGTCTCACAAGCCACTTGTGTTAGTAGGTTCACCTAAGATGTATACAGGTGCTCATTGGGTTATGAGTACACCGGACAGGACTCGCCGGGAACATGCTAGTTGGTCTTATACCTGACGTCAGATAGCAGTTCCCTGGTGACATGTATACAGGTTAGTTCATCGACCTGGGGATCGTCATTTGTCTCGTATGAGTTCCCACTGTACTTTGATTACTACCCTACCACGCTCAAAGGAGACGTGCAAACAGGTTTTAGTTGGGTACAGTCCCGAGCCACATGGAGGCAGTGAGCGGATCTTCAGGGGTTCGTATCTCCCGGTATTGGGGGTGAGGTCGCGCTGTGTCTAGGAGAGCCATTACACAAAGCCCTCGGCCGAGGCAGAAGATTTACTGGTAGGTATTCCAGTAGTATCTCAGGGTGTTCTAGGCTAAACTCCGACACGACTTGTACCGCTTTTGGGGGTCTGACATTTACCAACCCCCTAGGCCCGCCATGCGATGCTCATAGACGAACGGACCGGACTGTACGGATATTGTCACTGACAGGCTCAGTAGGGTGTCAGGATGAGTTCGCTCATCGACGTCCCTTTTGGTCAATACCTGGTAGCCCGTCACGTATTGGCTTATACCTCTGACGCGCTAGTGGTTAAATCCACAACCAAGGTGTTGGCGAGTCTTTAGAGTCCCCCACATTCAGTTGCTCAAGTTTTCGGGCGAAACGCTGTAGAGGCCGTATGGAGATATGGCAGGGTTCGATCAGATACATGCGGTATTGCACGGATCAGGATCGGACGGATAATACTAGCCGGCTTTGGTTTAAGACGGATCCTAGTATACTACAGTGTAGATTTTGTCTCATTGCATTCGTATTCGGTCGGGATACAAATGCGGGTGTGTATGTACAGTAGCGGGGTTTTCCTATAATTTATTACGGGACCAGTTTTCTGGAGTTGCCGGTTTGCTTTCCGTTTTGGCCATATTTCTTTGTATCTTTCAATGGCCGAAGTTTGGTGGAGGAGGGCTTATTTGCATTTGTGCAAATAAGTTTTTGTGGAGGGGGTCTTTGCATATTCTTGTATCATGATAATTCCTCCACCATTTAACTTCTTCTTCTTCTCATCATGGCTTGACTTTTGAGTCATCATGGTTGTTGATGATTAGCTTGTTGGAGTGTTGGTTTTGGTGCTATCATGCTTGATGATGATGGTTGGTCATGATGAGGGAGTGTGGTTTGCTCTTTGACTTGGTGATCTTTCATTCTTTTTCCTTGGATTATTTTGATACAATCCCACTAGGATTTTCTCCCCTCTTCCTTCATCTCATATGGCCGGCCACTTTGAGGGGGGGCTGTCCCAATATTTCATGTGGGGATTTTTGGTCTTTTAGCTTCACAAAAATCCCATGGTTCCACCTCCAAAGTATAGTTCATTCTCCTCCACAAAATGGCAAACTACGTAAACCCCAAAATGAGACATGAGCACTACACATTCTACAGCAAATCTTGGGCACGTCGGCTCGCCAACTTCGTGCCCGAGTTGCCTCGGTATAGAGGTGGGAGCCCATAAAAGAAGCCGGCGTCGTGGTGCCCTTCCGACGAGGAGGTGGAGACCGGACATTCCGCGGGAGATCGGGACGACGACGAGAAGACCGGAAGACACGGATCGCTCGGTATATCTCTCTTCCCCATCTTATAGTTAGTTAGGACTAGTTAATGGCCCGATCCGGGTTTTAGTGCGCGGTGGTGCCGGTTTGAAAAATTAAAGTTAACCATCGCTTCCGCATTTGGCCTCGGGATGGAGGCCGGGGCGCCGCCGTGCACCTTCAGTGGTATCAAAGCCTCGCCATTAACATAGTCTAGCTTTGTCTAATGTGTTTTACATTTCCGATCGAACAAGAATCCCAAAACCGCATTTTTCAGTACAACAGTTTTCTGTCGAAATTTTTTTATCTCGAAAAATTGTTCAGGTTGTCTCAGAATACTGTGCAGGAAATTATAAGACATCTGTGAAAATTTGGTAGAGTGTTACTGTAGAACCGCCGCGGAACCGCGGCCAAACCCCCCTTGGCGCCGCGGTTCCGCCGCAGTTCAGTGAGTTCACTGGACCAATTTTTCACAGTGATCTTTTTACAGGAAAATAGGGGTTTTGGTATAATTTGTTTGGGCCCAGAATTTCTTGATGTGCTACAGTATTGCTTGGGGGCCCACTTGGTAAAATTTGATCGATCGGATATTTTAAACACATTAGTTCACAGTATTTACATTATATCTGCGACCGTGAATGTCACTTGATAGGTAAATCCTGTCTAACTGCTATAGCCCGGTTAGACGGATTTGCGAATGTGACTTTCACGTTGATGTTCTGTGATTTTGCTGTGATGTTGCGGATCGGTCGTGGGGGATAGCCTGGATGCAATGCTTGTACAGTTTTGTTGTATTATGTACATTTGATATTGCGGGGCGAGCGTCCGACATGTGGACTGCCGTCACTGCTATTTGTATTATTATTTTGGGGCACGACCAGGTTGTGGTCGATGTACACGTTGTATGTATATTTTACTTTCTGTACTAGGATTACCCCGCGGAGGGGTCACGGATAGCCGGGTTCTGGAGGGCAACAAGCCCGCATCTCATGGCATTGAGACGGAGGGGGCTTTACTCTAGAATTGGCGGGCTATTCGCCGCACTCGTAGGGGGTACAGGTTGATCCAGGAGGGGTGCCCAAGTTGCCGGATTCCGTGAAGTGCCGGGTGGTCCATTCACGTCGCTGAATAGGGCTGCCTCGCTTCAGGTTTTGGCGGGTAACTTGCCGCGCCCGTAGGGGTCTAGGATTTCATTGCACAGGCTATCCACACGACCAGGGGAACGTCGGGTTTGAGCGGCTCTGTGAAACCCGGGGATCCCAGATATCTGTATTGTTCTGTGATGCTGTTCATTTCTGTGATGTTGCATTTTATCACGCCTTGAGAGAAATATTATATATTGGTTTATATATATATTAGTAGATATTGTATATGTTTTGCATCCGCGCTAATCCAGTCCCCGCTCTGTCGTTAGTTAGCTAACCTAACGGGTAATGACGGGACCCAGTGGCGAATGCGGATGGCATATACGTACATCAGTATATTTTCGTTCTTTGTGGTGTGATCAATTGATGGGACTGCATTGATTCGGATCAATGCAAGTTAAAAACAAAGCTAATCTGATGTTGTTGGAACACTTTTCAAAAAGCTGTTATTGCAAGGACGTTCACTTTTGTTTTGCATCGTGGTATTCAGTTGGAATATCCTGCTCCTCAGTCGACGAGGCAAGGGCCGAGATCCCTTCACCGGGAGTGACCCCTTGGACAAAAGGTTTGCGTCAGGGCAATAACTTCACTATAGCCGATTACTTTTGCTTTGCACCGTGGTATTCAGTTGGAATATCCTGCACCTCATTCTACGGGGAAAGAGCCGAGATCCCTTCACCGGGAGTGAACTCTTTAGCAAAGGTTTTCGTCACTATATTTTCTAAAAAGCTATCCGTTCCTTCAACGATATCAAGTTCACTACGTTAAAAGTTTTCGCTAGAAACCATTCGTAGCCCTCCGTCGTTTCATATGGGTGGTCAATAGTATTCAAGCTGTGTATGTTGGCCAAAGTCAAGGCACAGTGATTGGTAGCTATTGGGTATTCATATGCAGCATAGATAGATGCGTTGGTTTGGGACAGTCGTACTGCCATTTTGGCCAAAGTCAAAGGTAGGTACGGGTGGGTTCAAATTAACCTGGAGAATGACGAGTAGAACTTGACATGTGACTTATGATATGTTGGCCAAAGTCAAGGTCATAAGAGCATGGGGCAAAAATCACATCGGGAGTTTCAAAAGAACTGAAACTTGCCAGATATGCGCATACCTTCTGGAGTGTGATACCGTGAGCGGATTCCGTCACGTTGTCATGCGATGATAGTTGGATCCCGATTCCCACTGATGAGTTGGTTTACTCCTCGGGTGATCCCGACTAATTCTTCTTTTGGGTTTGGAGAAGAATTTGACGGTACAGTGGGAGGTTTCCTGATTAGATAAATTGGTAACCATTCTCATCTAGGTTAGAGTGCACGCTGAGTGTTTCTTTTCTCTCTCTCTCTTTGGCAGCGACCATTGACCCGACCCTAAGACTATGACTCAGTGACCAAGTTGACCGAACCTTCTTAAACACTGGCTTTTGAATTGTCAGAGTTGCAGACCTCATTGCCACTCCTACTTTTACCCTTTTCTCCAGGACACCCCGTATTACTACGAACGTCCACTTCCATTGGGCAAAACCATCATATGGTTATATACGAACTCGAAGGGATTTATTCGAGGATGGTTTCAGGTTCTGGAGAAAACGGATAGGATTATTCAGTTGTCTTTTCCTTTTACCTTCTCTCGAGTTGTGAGTACTCCTTGGTTTAGGAGATAGTACACCTATTACGCAAATTGGATAGTCTTATTCCAAACCATAGGCAGGTGCCGACCGGTAGGAAATGAAGAAAACCAATTAGCCTAACGATGGTGTACAGAAGGTATTAAGTTAAGACAAAGCAAGGGATTAGTAAGAGGGCAAAGTAAATTGCAACTGATATTCATGACCAAACCAGGTATTTCATTACCACTCCCAAATCACCTTCGTATTTCTCCAGAACACTCCGTATCACTACGAAAATCCACAGTTTATTGGATACTCCATCGTATGGTTATATACGAACTCGAAAGGAACTTGTTCCAGTTCGGGGATGGATTCTGGTTCAGGAGAAATAGGAATAAGGTTTATTCGGTTGTCTTTTATCTTCACCTTCTCTCGCATTGCGAGTGCTCCTAGGATTAGGACAGTACACCCATTATGCTTATTGGATAGTCTTCTTCCAAACCATAGGCTGGTGCCGAACGGTAGGGAAGGAAGAAAACCATTTGGCCTAAAGGGGTGTGCAGAAGGTAATGACTAAACACATATAAAGGGATTTGGAGAGGTGGCAAAGAATTATACGGTTACAGTCGTGAATCTGGAAGAGGCATTACTAGGAATACCCGGATACCCCATCGAAACATTTCACTGTTTCAGTTTCACTGTGTACTGTTAAAGGAAAACTGATTTCCCAATTAGACACTTACTCCAGGGTATGTATTTACCTGGTATGATTCTCACATCTGTATGGTTTTACAGATGATGAGTGGGAGTAGGTTAGTGGGAACTAGGTGATCATCCTCATAATATCGGGATTCGCTGTAATCGGTGATATTTGAGGAAATCACCTGGGCTGTTTGCCGGTCGGCAAATATTTGGTTTTGAATATCCGCTGTTATGCTTCAATTTCAAATCAATATATCTGTACGTCTATTTTCATAGAGTGAGATATACCTTTTTGAAATTATGTCTATGACATTTACCTATATCAGTGGATGGTTGGGTAAGGAGTATTAAACAGCGGTGTAATTCTTCTTAACCATAAGTACAGTTTTCAACCTATGATACACAGTAAATGAGTTATCAGACTCAAGGGACTTATACAGAGTATTGTATGTTGTCCAGGGTCCATCAGGACAGAGGGGTTGATCCTCGTACTATATTCGGTTTACTTATGACTTCTCTAGTTTTTAGACAGGTGTTTCGTGGAAACACAGGGTCCGAATTTTGAGAAGTTATAGGTATTTGAATAAAGTAGAGAACCAGATGTTGCAAGTATCGGTATTCTTCAAAGTGATCGGAGATGTAGATACTTGAGTATGGTATTCAGTTGATAGTAATGATAAAGAGAACTTGCTTCTCTTTCAGGTTACTCATAATTGGAAGCATTCCTAAGTTGAGTAACGCTGATCGGCCTCCTTCCATTTAGTTAACATGCACTGGAGATAGCTGCATGATTTGAATCTGGTTCAATTAAATCAGTGCCTCTCGTTCTATATTGGATATAGAACAGTTCATATCTTAACGATGTTAAGGTACGGGGAGTTGTCCGGTTTATGATTAAAACCAGACACTGGACAACTCAAGGCACGTTTCTGTAACGGCTGTTTGTGGGTTAACCCAGGCTATGACGAGGGTTGACTTTCTACCATCTGGAAGATCAATAGTGATATTGTTCTAAACTCGCCACAGTTTTAATAAAAATGGATTTTTTCAGAAAACAGTAGTGGGAGTATGGTAGAACTGGAAGTGATTCCAGAACCACAAACGATTACTGAAGATTTGATAGGAACCTAAAGATTCAATCTGGTTTGACATTCCATTGGCCACTCCGCAGATACGGTGGGTAACCTCAGGCACCCGAGAGGTACTCCGGTAGCCTCAAGGACGGTGACAGGGAGGTTCTTGTTTACCCAGATTTGCCATTACTGTTGTTCCAGACTGTGAGACCCGGCAGGAGGATGAGTATAGCGTCGTTCTAAACTAGCTTTAGAAGCGCACGTCTATATGACTCTGCCAGAGGGTTGTCGTGGTCAGTGGGAGCAGCGGAAGCATTGGTGGACATGTAGCTTATGTCTATTTATAGACTAAAGCAGATATAGCGGAGATAGATCATCAATTTCTGATGTGACAGTCATAGATTTGACTTCATCAGAATAGGGGATGGATCTGTTGAGAAGGTAGTAGGGTGTGATGTCCTGGTATTTGGATGACATACACAGAGTAGGAAGTGATATTCCTATACTACAATCGGTTATACTTTGGTCGTCACACAGTGGTTTCTCCATACAGGACTTGGACAATATATCAGACATACTGGTTACTAGATCTATGGTTTTAGATCTAGATTTGGGTGGTTTCCCAATTAAGGGTACTTAGACAGCATTCTAAGAGCATTTAGAATGGACGACTCCTGGCACGGTAGTGTACCTGCAGGTGATGGAGTCACCCTCTCTAAAGGTGTCTTACAGACTAAAGGGGAGAGGGATGTGCATGATTGGCAGATCACTTGCTCAGGCAATTAAGTCAATCATGAGATGTCAAGTACCACACCAGATGTTGTTCTTGCACTAAATGCAATAAGTTGACATTGATCCAATCCTGGAGAAACAGTCGGAAGCAGTTTTAGAACATAAGTGGATGTTCTAGGGATATGATAACGACAGCCTCATTCGGGAGACAGTTATCATTCCAGGCTTCCAAGGTGACTTGGACGACAGGGAGGTTGAGTTTTCCTTCTGACGAGGGGCAGTATTTTGGACAGGTGGTCCAAGGCAATACTGAGAGAGGCATGGCGCAGGATACTGATTAAGTTCAGTTGACAATACCGTCTAAGAAGTTTGGATTTGGAGTTCATTTATGAGCTAGGTCCCATCAGACATCCAGACACATTCTAAGACAGGTATTGCTCATTTCGGGAGATGGCTTTCTCCGCGAACATGAGATATAGAGAGACATAGAAAGAAACATCAAAGCGGATCCACTCACTGAGGCTGTTCCTCGAACGCAATAGTTTCGCAAACAGGCTTTGTGAGACTGACTAGCAGAGGAGTTGGGTGTTCGGTATCACACGGGCTGTGAGTATGCGACACCGCAATAATTAGCCTTGAGTGCAAGTGGGAGATTGTTGGAGATAGTGCCCTCAGAGTCAATTATTGGATCACAGGCACGTGATTGCAATGATTGAGGGAGGACCTGTCCCAGTAGGACAGTCTTACTCGAGATGATAGTATGCTATCTGGTTTATCTTTATCATCGTGTACTGCTTTAGATGACCAGACATGTCGCTATTACACGTTGATAGAGCCCCTAGGATTCTTGCTTGACCACCAGCAGTATGAGGGCGATCATATAAGTGGGAGCTGGTAGTCTATAAGTACATCCTTAAAAGGTCCCTAGTCGTGGGAGTTTCGAGACAGGGCATCGATACTCCAGAGTAGACTAGTGTATACAGTCGAGACCCCGACGAGGGGCGGTGGTCAGTCTCACAAGCCACTTGTGTTAGTAGGTTCACCTAAGATGTATACAGGTGCTCATTGGGTTATGAGTACACCGGACAGGACTCGCCGGGAACATGCTAGTTGGTCTTATACCTGACGTCAGATAGCAGTTCCCTGGTGACATGTGTACAGGTTAGTTCATCGACCTGGGGATCGTCATTTGTCTCGTGTGAGTTCCCACTGTACTTTGATTACTACCCTACCACGCTCAAAGGAGATGTGCAAATAGGTTTTAGTTGGGTACAGTCCCGAGCCACATGGAGGCAGTGAGCGGATCTTCAGGGGTTCGTATCTCCCGGTATTGGGGGTGAGGTCGCGCTGTGTCTAGGAGAGCCATTACACGAAGCCCTCGGCCGAGGCAGGAGATTTACTGGTAGGTATTCCAGTAGTATCTCAGGGTGTTCTGGGCTACACTCCGACACAACTTGTACCGCTTTTGGGGGTCTGACTTTTACCAACCCCCTAGGCCCGCCATGCGATGCTCATAGACGAACGGACCGGACTGTACGGATATTGTCACTGACAGGCTCAGTAGGGTGTCAGGATGAGTTCGCTCATCGACGTCCCTTTTGGTCAATACCTGGTAGCCCGTCACGTATTGGCTTATACCTCTGACGTGCTAGTGGTTAAATCCACAACCAAGGTGTTGGCGAGTCTTTAGAGTCCCCCACATTCAGTTGCTCAAGTTTTCGGGCGAAACGCTGTAGAGGCCGTATGGAGATATGGCAGGGTTCGATCAGATACATGCGGTATTGCACGGATCAGGATCGGACGGATAATACTAGCCGGCTTTGGTTTAAGACGGATCCTAGTATACTACAGTGTAGATTTTGTCTCATTGCATTTGTATTCGGTCGGGATACAAATGCGGGTGTGTATGCACAGTAGCGGGGTTTTCCTATAATTTATTACGGGACCAGTTTTCTGGAGTTGCCAGTTTGCTTTCCGTTTCGGCCATATTTCTTTGTGGAGGGGGTCTTTGCATATTCTTGTATCATGATAATTCCTCCACCATTTGACTTCTTCTTCTTCTCATCATGGCTTGACTTTTGAGTCATCATGGTTGTTGATGATTAGCTTGTTGGAGTGTTGGTTTTGGTGCTATCATGCTTGATGATGATGGTTGGTCATGATGAGGGAGTGTGGTTTGCTCTTTGACTTAGTGATCTTTCATTCTTTTTCCTTGGATTATTTTGATACAACCCCACTAGGATTTTCTCCCCTCCTCCTTCATCTCATATGGCCGGCCATTTTGAGGGGGGGCTGTCCCAATATTTCATGTGGGGATTTTTGGTCTTTTAGCTTCACAAAAATCCCATGGTTCCACCTCCAAAGTATAGTTCATTCTCCTCCACAAAATGGCAAACTCCGTGAACCCCAAAATGAGACATGAGCACTACACATTCTACAGCAAACCTTGGGCACGTCGGCTCGCCAACTTCGTGCCCGAGTTGCCTCGGTATAGAGGTGGGAGCCCGTAAAAGAAGCCGGCGTCGTGGTGCCCTTCCGATGAGGAGGTGGAGACCGGACATTCCACGGGAGATCGGGACGACGACGAGAAGACCGGAGGACACGGATCGCTCGGTATATCTCTCTTCCCCATCTTGTAGTTAGTTAGGACTAGTTAATGGCCCGATCCGGGTTTTAGTGCGCGGTGGTGCCGGTTTGAAAAATTAAAGTTAACCATCGCTTCCGCATTTGGCCTCGGGATGGAGGCCGGGGCACCGCCGTGCACCTTCAAGTTAGGTGTACTATGGATAGTGTAGGGTTAGAAGTGACTAGTGTAGTTCATAGTCGCGAACCCTAGAATAGATTTACACCTACACGCACACCCTTGCATATTCATTATACTTGCACTGTGTTGATGATATTGGATGACATTGGAGATGAGTCGATGATGTTGGGCATTGTGCCGCGAGATCGGTGATTTGATATGATTCGTATTTGGGATACGATACGTGATCTCTAGTGGGCCTTGGGACGTGTGCTTGCACACGCAGTATATAGATGGTATCGAGTTCTACTAGACTTAGATCAGTACCCCAGATTATGTGATATGATGATAGTGATACCTGCTATGTGATGAGATAATGTGATATTGACCGTACCCAGCTCTTGGGATGCCGTACGATGATTTACCGTACGAGCCTATATTGATGATAGATCCGCACTCATGACTCGAGGATGTCTTACGATATACTATATCGTACGCGATATTATTGAGGCGGGATCACCGACTAGTGTGTGTGTGTGTGTGTGTGTGTGTGTATATCAACTCAGATTTAGGTGGTTTCCATACCTCTCCCGATTAACTTGATACTTAGATCTGTAGTTTGCATAGTAGATTCTTCACTGTGGTGTTGATTATTTGATTTCCGCATATTCATGCTATTCGCATTGCTTGCATATGTTTATTGCTATATTATTATCATGTTGTTAGGACACCAGCACCATTATCGATGATGCGTATGTTCCACGTACACTATTTGCCGGCTCACACACTTCATCATCGATAATTGCCATGCCACTACACTGTAGTATGGTTGCATCAGGACATGACCTTATATGCGCATACTATTATTCCATGCTGCAGGATATATTGTTACTTGCATTCATTTATATGTCACATGCATCATGCTTTCTGATTTGCGTATTGAGATATGTAGCTTTTATGATATTTCTGGTTTTGAGAGAGGGCTGACCCGGACTGACGGATGCCCGATATATGAGAGAGTGGGCTGACCCGAACTGACGGATGCCCGGTATATGAGGATTTACGTGCCGATGCTAGGCACAGGTTTTCATGATGTTTTCGAGTGTCGATGCTAGGCACTCAGGTTCCATGCTTTTGGTTATATCCTCATATTTTCCATGCATATGCTTTATGACATTTACATGCATAATGCTTATTGTCATTAGGTGACAGGTGGACGGGGTCTACATACATACAGACTTTTATTACATTGATCATACTTCATTTGTATATATAACAGAGTATGAGGGCGCTGTTATATATACCCTTACACCAATATTAGTGGAATGGGACGCTAATATATGTGTATTGATATTCATTTTGATATTTCATCATATTTACTTCATGCAGACATACCTTATATGTATGACATGTTATTACCTGAGGCACTGGCACGGGTACTTGGCACTACCTACATGATTAGATGTTGCATTGCCAGCTTATCATGCTTCAGGCTTATTCTTTGAGGTTTATATATCTGATTGTATTGACCTAGGATTATGTCGTGCATTCGTTTTCTGCTTGTAGATATTTTCTATTCACGAGTTGGCAACTCACCCCCATTGTGCCACAGTTCTTGCAGGTTTTGCCGTACAGGTTCCATAGCGGCATTTCTGGCACACTGCTTTCTTGCGGGTGAATTGCATTTGGTAGGTGGGTTCTTTTGAATCAAGAACCACCATTGTACTTGTATTATTCCTTTGTATCTAGAATTCCATCAACCAAAACTTGTATATTGTTTCAGACTTAGACATTAGTGATGTATTATTCGACCTTAGAGTCGCGCTTAGTAGTATTGCTGTTTTCATGCTTATTGAGTTTCTTTTGGATTTGACCCTCGCCATTCGGCGTTGTATATTATATTGCTTGCGTGGTTGTGACCGTCGATTGACGAAGAGCTAGCTCCCGCTTGGGGATGCCTTTTATCACTGTATATACATTGTTGTCCTTGTTGTACCCCGTTCGGGGCCAATATTTACAAAAGAAACTCTGCCGAATTTTTTTTGAAAAGACTTTACTCTTTAAAATGGTTTTAGATTTCTGGGCTTTTTGGCTTACTTGGATCAGATGGAGTCCTATAGACTTCATATGGTTCAAGGGCCAGTCACGTGCTCTATCGGGTCGTGACACAACACTTGATTTAACGATCCGGTCATATCGCACATGACCAACTAATATCCAATGTATCGACTTATCGAATCAATCCTCGATTCGATAACTAGGTTATATCGCATACAACCAATCGATACATTCATCGCGAGAATAGAATACGGTATCACATACACGCATTATTCTCGGTCCCTCACATATCTCATATGCGCTCCTATTTCGTTTCGCTTGAGCCAGGAAACCTCTGTAGGACTCTAAAGACTCGTCAATACGCCGGCAGCAGGTGATGATCATATCAAACACCCACAAGCCGTAAGCGGTCTGCTAACCGTAACGGCCATCCGGGTATTGAGCGATCAGAAGATCGACGAGCAAGCCTGCTCACACTCCTGTGAATCCAACCAGCAACACTTATCATACAGTCCGGTCTGATCGTCTGATATGTCGCATATCTCGCCTAGGGGTGGTAAACGTCAGACCCCAGTAGCTCGATAAGTCGTGTCGATATGAGGTCTATAACAGTTCGAGAAACTACTGGTAACACTTACCAGTAAATCTCAGCAACCCTGGCCAGGGATTTCCGGTTATAACCAATCGAACACAGCACAACATCAACTCCCTATACCGGGAGAGACGAATCCCCTCCTATCGCTCATTGCTTCCATGTGATTCGGGACTGTACCCAAAAACCACCGTTTTGCACGCCCTCTTGGACGTGGTAAGGTGGAAATCAAAGCATAGTGGGAACCACACAAGACTCTATGACGATCTCGGGTCAACAGACTACTCTGTACCAGTGTCACTAGAGAACTGCCATCTGACGTAAGGTATAATACCATCTGGGAGTTCTCGGCAAGTCCGTCCAGTGTACCCAGTCTCCACTGAGCACCCGCATACCATCTCTGATGTCAAACACCAATGGATATGGGATCATCCATCGCCCATTACATGGGTCGAGAAGATATACGCTAGTCTACTCTGGAATATCGATGCCCCGTCTCGATACACCCATGACTAAGGACCTTAAAGGATGTACTTATGGACCACCATGTCCCCACTAGTATGATCCGCATTATAGTCCAGGTAGTCAAGTACACATCCTAAGGGCTTTACCAGCATGTAACAGAGAGACAATCAGTATACACGTTAAGGTAAAGAGTAACCAGATAGCATACTATCATGTCGAGCAAGAAAGTCCTCCCTATATATGTCCCAGCATCCACTACAATATACATCCTATGTATAGCAATGGCCTCTAGGGCATACATATAACTAATACATACCCTTGACTTTGGCCAAAATGGTAGAACGACTGTCCCAAACCAACACATCTATCTATGCTGCACATGAATGCCCAATAGCTACCAATCACTATGCCTTGGCTTTGGCCAACATACATAGCTTGAATACTTATTGACCATTCATGTGAAACGACGGAAGGCTACGAATGGTTTTGGCGAAACCGTGAACGTAGTGAACTTGATATAATCAAAGGAACGAGATAGCTTTCAAAAGGAGTGGTTCAAGCTCCGCATTTAAAAGTTTGGTTTTGAAAAGAACCGAGTGGTTTTCAAAGTGTTCCAACGACTTTTACTTGGTTTATTTTTATCTTGCATTAATTCCAATGCGTCCCATCATTTAATCCTACCATTGCAGAAAACAACGAAAATATGACGTACGCTTATGCCATCCGCATTCGCTACGGGGTCCCGTCATCACCCGTTAGGTTACTTAACTAACGACAGAGCGGGGGCTGGACTAGCGTGGATGCAAAACATAAGCAACGCCTAAATAGATATCATATAGATATATATAAACATTCGTCACATGCAATGATAGCCATTCCAGATCACAGATGAATACATTGGATATACTAGGAATCCATAATTCGTACGAGCCTGTAATGAAGAGCGGATTACACGGTCGCGATGAATAGCCACACCCCACCCTAGACCCCTACGGGTGCGGCAAACTACCCGCCAAGTACCCGAAGCGAAGCAGCCTCCATCAACTCGTGAGTAGGCCACTCGACACTTCGAGATACCCGGTAGTTTGTGCACCCCACCTTGGGTCTATCCTAGGAGCAAAAACAGTAAAAAGAAATTATACAATGACGGCTACAACCCCGACCCGGTTGTGCGGCCATACAAATAATATTACATCAATTTACATATTACAAGAATTGAAAGATAAACAAAACTCTCATCTCACAATTCCCCCCGGCTATTCATCCGCGACAATCCAACGAATTCATATACACATACCATCAACATCACAGATCACAGATATGTATAACCCCCACTAATCGATGTATAGCGATTAGTAGACGTTCAATACATATAAAACATTACAGATATAACCATTAGCCAAAGTCTACAGAAAATCGACCAAAATACGGATTTGTAACCACCCCAAATACAAACTTGTTCTCTGGAAAATCTGGGCAGAAACAAACCATCCCAAAAATCCCAAAATACCCCCAGAAACAAACTGCAGGAGAAACGATCCACGGCCGAGTCAACTCGGCCGCGGAACCGCGGCGAGTTGGTTGGTTCGTGCGATCATTTTTCTTGACTGTTCTTTAAAAAGCCTGAGCCGATTTTTAAGATATAATTTATTACTTTTAGAGCAGAAAAAAAATCGGCAGAAACTAGGGCTTTCCGGGGTGTTTTGCGGTTTTTTCGTTCGGTCGATATTCTAAATACTTTGCTAAAATGCTAGGGTGTGTTTAGTTAGGCTCTGATACCACTGTAAGTCCACGTTACCTCTCCCGGTTCTTTCGGGCTTGCGGAAATGGTGAAAAACGATTTTCTTTGAGGCTTAGGTAACATGGACTACAAAAACGGATCTAGGATAAACTACACACTAGCAACCCAACTAGAGATTTATCTACTCGGTTAGGGGTTATACCTCACATGAACTCCTTCTTCTTGAACTCTTTGTAGTGCTTGGATGGTGCTTTCCTCGTCGCCTTCTTCCATCAAAGATGGATCTACCTGAGGGTTTCAACCTTGGGCTCCTTTCTCGAACTTTGAGAGAACTAAGGTCTTTGGCTTGCTAGACCTTCAACCTTAAAGTGAGTAAAGAGTGTCTTAGGGTGTTTTATCTTTAAGGAGATATTTCTCAACACATGAGATTTGTTCTCCTTGAACTAGAGGAAGAAGAAGATGAAGAGAAGAGAGAGAAATGTTATGATAGAATGAGAATAGTTTTGCAAGCATAACAATATATGTGATTTAATCAAATTAATAAATTTAATCAAATGAAAAAGTTGATGGTTGGTTTGATGAGACAATTATCATTTCACATTTAATGGTTTTAGCAAAGATCAAAGAGCATCTTTGATGTGTAATGATGATGGTCAAAGTTTCAACCAAGGTCAACAAGTCAACAAACCCAACCATGACACAATTTCATTTAATTAATATTATTAGTTGATATATCACAAATTCATTTAGGTTTCGCAAAAGACGACTGTCAACTGTGCATACGCACCCGTTCTAAAACCCTAATGAAAAACCTCTTCCTCCGCCTCTAACAACTGTGCATACACACCCGCATTCGTGTTCCGAGGAACATGAATACTATGAGATAAAACTAACCCCAAAACATATACTAGGATCAGGCTCAAACCAGAGCCAGCTAGTAATGTCTGTCCGGACACCAAACGTGCACAAGTGTGCGGATGTGAACGAACCCTGTCGCAAAACCATGCGATCTCTACTCAGTTTTGCCCAAAGGCGAATAACCCTCTGTGTGGGACTCTAAAGACTAGACACTACGCTGGCAGTAGGTTTAACCACAGACCGCAAGCGGCACTAGCTGTACGTAATGGTCCCTAGGTAGATGCCGATAAGAAGACTGACAAGATAAACCCATCTGAACTCCTACTGAGTCTGAATGTGACAATCTCTATACAGTCCGGTCTGTTCGTCTAAGAACATCGCATGGCGGGCCTAGGGGCGGTAAACGTCAGTCCCCTACTAGCGGTACAAGTCATGTCGGAGTGTAACCCAGAACACCTGAGATAACACTGGAAACCTACCAGTCTATCTCGCTTGCCCTGGCCAGGGACTTTGTGTAATGGCTCTCCTAGACACATCGCGATATCAACCCCCAATACCGGGAGAGACGAATCCTGTCTAACCGTCACTGCCTCCAAGTGCTTCGGGACTGCACCCAAAAACTACCTGTTTGCACGACTCCTTTGAGCCGTGGTAGAGTAGTAATCAAAGTACAGTGGGAACACACTCGAGACGAAGTGACAGTATCAAGTCAACGGACTAAGCTGTACTCATGTCACCTGGGAACTGATAACTGACGATAGGTATAATACCAACCAACAGTTCCCGACGAGTTCTGTCCAGTGTACTCGTAACCTAACGAGCACCCGCATACTATCTCAAGTACGACGTACTGACGGCTGTGGGACAGACCGTCTCCCAAGCTGGGATAAGAAGCGCATGCGCTAGTCTACTCCGGAGTATCGATGCCCTGTCTTGATAGTCCTGCGACTAGGAACCTGCATAAGGATGTGCTTATAGATTACCCAGCCCCTATGAGTGTGACTGCCATCACAACGCTGGTAATCAAGCAAAGATCCTAAGAGCTCCACTAATGTGTAAAGGCGATATGCTAAAAGAAACGCATGCACACATTAAAGCAGAAACAAACCAAGTAGCATACTACCATTTTGAGCAAGAATGTCAATACAAGGTGAATATCCCAAGCTTCCATTAAGTAATATACAATCCAGTATGATACAGTAATGGCCTCTAGGGCATATACACTAACAGGTATTGACTCGGCAGAAGGAGAAATTTCAGGGGCAGTTTTGGCATTTCATGTAGGGACAGATTGTTGCCCTAGATTTTCAGTTTCCTTCCTATAAATAGCCCAGAACAATGCCAAGTGAAGTGTGCTTATTCTTGTATTTAGGTTTTAGAATACATGTTGTTGTTCTTCTTCCTCTTCTCATCTCTTCTCCATTAAAACCTTGTAGTGAGCTTTTGTTAGTGAAGGATGAATAAAGAGTTCTTTTTGTTACCATGCTTGTCTTATTATTAATTATAATTGCTTGTATTTTTCATTTACTAATCTAGTTGTTGAAATTTGTTGTTTGTTTCTTTCATGTTCTCTTTTTCTTTATCCTTAAACAACAATGATGCTTACGCTTGATCCTTGCCGAGGTGAGGTCGCAAATAGCTAGTTGTAATCTTCTAACCTCTTTCTTTCTATCTTTCTCCTTTATTTTATTTTCCTTTTTCTTGTAATGGGTGAGTAGTTTTCATACTTGTTAGGGTAGGATAAGGAAAATTTCAGAGAAGGAATCTCTCTCACTCTTTCCTTGCCGAACATCTTAATTTGGACTCCCGTTAATTGAACCACAATCCGCTCCTTACGGCACCCTATCTTACATGATAGCGGTGATTCCTTAGTGAGACCGGGTTGAATTAACCGGAGGTTAAGACTAAGAGCCAAGAACGGACGGACAAACACCAAAAGGAAGAACTTATGCGTTGGAAAGCCTAGCTTATACTCGCAAGTTCCTTCCTAGTCGTGCTAATCCCCGTTGTTGCCGATTACCATAACACCGATATTAAGAGTGGCAATGAAAGAAGTGAGCGACTCCTAACTCAAACTAACCTAATCCTAACCCTAACAAGCTCTCTTTACATATCATTTTAGCACATAGTTAATCTCAAAACAAATCGGTCGAGTTCAGTGCCAAAGACGTGGGAAGTTAGACCCATATCTCGCGGCTACACCGCGACGGATCAAGATGGAGCCAACGGTCTGCTGTAAAAATATGGAGCAGATACAGTGAGCAAATCAAAATTCAGGAAATCCAGACAAGAAGTGGACAGCCAAAGAAGGATCTACAAAATTTTTGAAGCCCCAAAGCCCCCTTACTGCCGCGGAACCGCGGCATAACCAAGCTTAGGCCGCGGAACCGCGGCCGTTTGGTGCCTTCAGGGTGCCAAATTCCCTGTGAGTTTTCCTTATCTCTCCCCCGCTTCTCTGAACTCCACTGAACTGTGTTTTCTGCAGCATTCTTTGCGCAAACTCTTTTCCCCCTTCCAATAAATTGTTTTTGTGCAGGATTCTTTGCGCCGCGCTAAAAAAATAAAAAAATTGATTGCAGTTGATTGTTACTGCTTTGCATATATTAATACGGACTTTAAGGGGCTTGAAACCAATCCAGATTGGGTGGGGATTTCATCACCCTTCCCAGGACCCCAGAAATCACAAAAAGCGTATGCATTGACCATTGCTTAAATTAAAAAATACTAGACTCAGCCCTAAGGACTTCGCGCTCAATAGGACAGAGGACTAGTTACAGGCATCGGCCGTTTATCCTATCCTGACTTTGCGGTGTCCAGGCAAGTGTGTCCAAGGCAAGTGGTTGCTTAATTAGGACCACTACTTACGTAGTGGGGAGCCTCCCACTTACCTGGCACTTACCTGGCCGCAATTGGCGGAGAAGAGGCGGTTTGAGGTCCTATTTCTAGCCCTTTGGAATAGTTAGGAGCTGTCTAGCTGACCTAGGTGACCCTAGATCTAGGTGTGATTGTGCATATCTTGTTTGTGATTGCTTGAAGCCGTAAGTCCGAAAATATTTCTGTAAAGCTCTTTCTAAAGAAAAAAAACACAAAAACCAAAAAATTTTATAAAAACTTGCCCTTTGTCGCCAAATTCCATTTTTTTTCACCCACCACCCATCGTATTTCTCCATTGACGTTTTCTTACCCTCAGCTTCTCCGTTTTGACTATACTAAACTCGTTTAGTGTATGTCCGCTTGGACTCGGGACACTAGCGCCCGCCTAGTCCGCGTTACGTTAGTCGCTACCGACTACGCGATCGACTCAGACGTCGAAACTCCGTCCACGCCTCTTTCACCCTTACCTTTGCCAGCCAACTCCGACATTGACCGGAATTCTGTTCATACATCCTCACCTTCACCATCACCAACCTCTTCTTCCGCGATGTCAGGATTTAATCCAAACATCCCTACAACTCCCCCGGGATTGGTTCGACCTCCTATGGATTCGAATAACCCACCACCACTGCCTGTCGTAGCGCCACAGCGAATCGCGCTCCAGGATCGTTTCTATCCCACCCGCTCTGCACTCCCCACCTGTCTTTCCCTTCCACCGGCCAATGGGGATAATTTTGAAATTAAGCCCCACTTCATTATCATGCTTCCAAAATTTCATGGGCTTGAATCTGAAGATGCCTATATCTTCATCAACAAGTTCCAAAATGTTTGTGCCATGATGAAAACTACCCAGCTGTCGGACGATACTATACGGCTACGGGTCATTCCGTTCACTTTGTGCGATCTTGCTGAAAAATGGCTGTATAGCACCGCTTCCCACTCCATAACCAGTTGGGACGAGTTTATGAAAGCGTTTCTCAAGAAATTCTATCCGAATCATAAAACCGCAAGGATCCGTAACGAAATCAGCCAATTCTCTCAGCTTTCTACTGAACCCTTCTGGAAGTGCTTTGACCGGTATAAAGACCTTCTTGTTCAGTGCCCTCACCATGGTATCGAGAAATGGCAACTTTGCCAAACCTTATACGAGGGCCTGAACCCAGCAACCAAGCAGTTGTTGGAAACCATTTGTCATGGCCACTTCCTATCGAAATCTGACGAGGAAGCGTGGCAATTCTTCGACGACCTTGAGGAACAAACGCTTCAATGGGAGAGCTCCAGACCAACTTCTTCTTCTTCTTCTTCCTCCACTTCTACTGATCAGTCTAGGGTAGGAATTCACCAACTTGATGTCTCTATTGCGATGAAAGCTGAAATGGCTACAATAACGAGAAAACTTGAAGCGATTGAGAGCAAATTTTCATCTCCTGCTCCTGCCACTGTTCTTCCCCTTCGTACCATTTGTGCTTGTTGTTCCGATCCTTCTCACTTAACCGAAGAGTGTCCTTACAATCCACCATCTTAAGGACAGGATCAGGTTAATGCTGCATTTCAGCAAAGACCAAGAAATGATCCATACTCTTCCACCTACAATCCCGGTTGGAGGAACCACCCCAATTTCGCCTGGAATCAGAATCAGCATCAATTCCAAGGCAACAATTTCTAGAGGCCCCCTCCTCCGCAACAACAAGCACAACAACAAACTCAACATCAGTTTCAGCAGCCCTTCCAACCCCAACCTTTTCAAAATCAGACGAACAACTTTGCACCCAACAATTCTTTTCCACAAAACAACTTTGTTCCGTCAAACAACGATAAGGTTTCCTCGCTAGAACGAAGTCTGGAGGCGTTCGTTAAATAATCGACACAATCCACCGCCAACATCCAGTCGTCTATTCAGTCTTTGGTGCAACACACTGCTGCACACGGGCAAAGCATCAAGACCATCGAAGCCCAGATTGCACAGCTGAATGCGGCGTTAAGAGAGCGAGAAAAAGGGAAGCTTCCATCTCAACCACTCCCAAATCCCGGTCACCCACATAATGTACATGTTGCTCTTGAACAACAGAACCATAATGTGAGTGCCGTGACTACATTGAGATCGGGAAGGATGCTGCAAAACAATATTGGCACACGGATCGACGATGACACCCCGGCCGCTTCTTCTTCTTCTTCTCCTCCTTCCTCATCTTCTGAGCCTATTCTTCATTCTTCAAAAGGCTCTCCTTCTTCTTCTTCTGCTCTGAACGGACCCACTTCTCACTCTATGAGAACGCCAGTTCTGGGATCCGTTCCAGCTCCACAATCTTCTCCACAAGCATTGGACTCAACCAATTTTAAAAACGTTCCATTTCCAAACCGGTTGAGGTCCAATAAACAAAATCCACAAATGGAGAAGATTCTGGAATTGTTTAAGCAGGTTAACATCAACATTCCCCTTTTAGATGCTGTCCAACAAGTCCCGTCCTATGCGAAAATCTTAAAGGACTTGTGCACGAAAAAGAGGAAGTCTCAGGTACCCAAGAAAGTTTTCTTGGCTAGTGCTGTGAGTGATGCTCTTACCCAATCTTTACCGCAAAAAATGAAGGACCCTGGCTGTTCTACGATTTCTATTACCCTTAGGGATAAGAACATCAACCGCGCACTATTAAATCTTGGTGCCAGTGTTAACCTGCGTCCGTACTTAGTATATGAGCAATTAGGTGTAGGAGAGCTGAAACCCACACACTGTACTCTCCAAATGGCCGACCGATCAATCACCCATCCTAGGGGTGAGCTATAGGATGTGTTAATCAAGGTTGGGGACTTCATATTCCCCGTTGACTTCATTGTTTTAGACACACAGCCTGTAGCTAACCCCCGGAATCAAATTCCGGTGATACTCGGTCGCCCATTCCTTGCAACCTCAAATGCTGTGATCAATTGTCGAAATGGTCCGATGAACCTATCTTTTGGAAACATGACAATTGAACTCAACATTTTTAGGTTAGGGAATCAGCCCACCGAACCTAATGATCATATACTAGACATTTGTTCAATCCAGGAGATCACCCCGGAAGAGTGTGAATTCGAGGAGTTTTTGTTCGATCACGATAACCTTAACGCCACTAGTGCGTTCCTCTTCGAACCTGCTACTGTTTCTGCGCCCGACAATGACTACGAGTGTTTCACTTTCTCGAACGATCTTAGCCACTCACCACCCGAGTTTGAATCCTTCGAATTTCCGGATGAGTTACCTGAACCATCCAACTCGGTCGCTTACACTCGTTTTGAACCTTTGCTGGAATCTTTTGAGTTCGAGACCTTTTCACCAATCTTGCCTTCAATCATTTCACCTCCAACGCTCGAACTCAAGCCTTTGCCGTCTCACCTTAAGTACGCTTACTTGGGTGAGAACAAGACCCTCCCTGTTATCATCTCGGCTTCTCTAGCTCCAGAGCAAGAGAAAGCCCTTCTTGCGGTCTTGCAAAACAATAGGAAAGTTTTTGGCTGGTCCATGGCGGACATCAAGGGGATTAGTCTCCTGATCGTTGAACATCACATTCTTCTGATGGATGATGCCAAACCAGCCAGGGATCTACAAAAGGCAACTCAATCCAGTCATGAAGGAGGCTATGAAAAAGGAAATCGTAAAGTGTTTGGATAGTGGTATCATTTACCCTATCTCTGATAGCCAGTGGGTTAGCCCCATTCACGTTGTCCCCAAGAAATCAGGCATAACGGTCATCACTAACGAGGCGAACGAGTTAATCCCTACTCGCACCCAAACTGGGTGGCGAGTATGCGTCGATTACAGAAAACTCAACGCCGCAACGCGGAAGGACCACTTTCCGCTACCTTTCATTGACCAAATGCTTGAACGATTGGATGGACACGAGTACTACTGCTTTCTTGATGGCTACTCCGGCTACAATCAGATTCCCATCGCCGAAAAAGACCAGGACAAGACCACATTCACTTGTCCTTTCAGCACGTTTGCATATCGTCGCATGCCCTTTGGGTTATGCAATGCGCCCGCTACCTTCCAGCGGTGTATGATGGGAATCTTCTCAGACATGGTGGAAAAATTCCTAGAAATCTTCATAGACGATTTCTCCATCTTCGGCGATTCCTTTAACGAGTGTTTGCTACATCTCGACGCTATCCTTACCCGATGTAAGGACATGAACCTCACTTTGAATTGGGACAAGTGCCACTTCATGGTGCGCGAAGGTATTGTCTTAGGACATATCATTTCACAAAATGGCATAGAGGTTGACAAAGCGAAGATTGAGGTCATTTCCAATCTCCCTCCTCCCAGATGCGTCAGAGACATCCGAGCCTTCCTTGGCCATGCCGGTTTCTATAGACGGTTCATCAAGGACTTTAGCAAGATTGCTAGGCCCTTGACTCTTTTGCTGGCCAAGGACACGCCATTCAACTTCAACTCGAGCTGTGTGACTGCGTTCGAGTCATTAAAAAGCTTACTCACTTCTGCTCCCGTTCTTTCTTCTCCTGACTGGACGCACCCATTTGAGATTATGTGCGATGCATCCGACTTTGCCATCGGTGCTGTCCTTGGACAACAAATCAACAAGATGCCGCACGTAATCTATTATGCTAGCTGAACCCTAAACGATGCCCAACTGAATTATACAACAACTGAGAAGGAATTCTTGGCTGTTGTATTTGCTTTAGAAAAGTTCAGGCCCTACCTCATCGGCTCTCCAGTCATTGTCTACACAGACCATTCTACTCTGCGCCATCTTTTTGTGAAGAAAGATGCAAAATCTCGGCTAATACGTTGGATCCTCTTGCTTCAAGAGTTTGACCTTGTCATCAAGAACAAAAGAGGATGTGAAAATATAGTCGCCGACCATCTCTCACGACTTCCTTCTTTGTCGTCGCTTCAAATTCCGATCAACGACGTTTTTCCGGATGAACAACTCTTGTCAGTATCTTGCGAACCCTGGTTCGCAGATATTGTGAACTATTTGGCCACAGGATTACTACCGACTGAATGGTCAAGTCAGGACAGACTTCGCTTCTTATCCCAAGTAAAACACTTTTACTGGGACGAACCCTATCTGTTCAAGTACTGTCCCGACCAGATTATTCGTCGGTGTGTCCCTGACGATGAATTCAAGAGTGTGCTGTCATTTTGCCACGATCAAGCATGTGGCGGGCATTTTGGCCCCAGAAAGACAGCTGAGAAGATCTTGCAGTGTGGTTTCTACTGGCCATAACTCTTCAAAGACGCTCATGACTACTGCAAGACTTGCTCTCGGTGCCAACACTTGGGCCGGATATCCAGGAGGAACGAGATGCCGCTCCAACCAATCTTGGTTGTGGAGATTTTCGACGTTTGGGGGATAGATTTCATGGGGCCGTTTCCCAGTTCTTTTGGGAACTTGTACATCCTTCTCGCTGTTGATTACGTCTCTAAGTGGGTCGAGGCTGTGCCCAGCCGGACTAACGACAACAAGGTTGTCGTTAGGTTTCTTAAAGAAAACATTTTCTCCCGTTTTGGGCACCCCCGAGTGATCATTAACGACAATGGAACTCATTTCTGCAATAAGACTTTCGAGGCCTTGATGCGGAAATATTCCATTAATCATAAGCTATCTACGCCCTACCACCCCCAAACCTGTGGGCAGGCTGAAGTCTCAAATCGGCAAATCAAGCAGATACTGGAGAAGACGGTTTCCAAGAACCGTAAGGATTGGTCGTTGAAACTCACTGATGCCCTTTGGGCATTTCGAACCGCTTATAAGACCGATCTTGGCATGTCTCCCTATCGGCTTGTGTACGGAAAGGCTTGCCACCTCCCTGTCAAAATAGAGCATCGCGCATTTTGGGCGATAAAGGAGTTGAATCTGTCTCTCGAAGATGCGGGCAGCCATCGGAATCTGCAATTGAATGAATTGAGCGAGCTTAGGGATGAGGCTTACGAAAACGCGGTTGTCGTTAAGAACCGGACGAAGGTGTTTCACGATAAACACCTTTTGCGCAAAACATTCGTACCTGGTCAACAGGTACTGCTTTACGACACCCGGCTACATTTCCATCCAAGAAAGCTCAGATCTCGCTGGAAAGGGCCGTATTTTGTGCGGAATGTGTATCCGCATGGCGCTGTGGATTTGGAGAATCCAACGGACGGTTCAATTTTCAAAGTAAACGGACACCGACTAAAACCGTAGCTTAGCGCCGAACCAACAGAGGAACTCCTGGTCTTACAGGAGCCGGTTTACCCTGCATAATCTTCCTCTGCCTACCACCAAACTTCGGTTATCCAGCCAAGAACAGTGGACACTGTTCCAAATAAGTTTGGGGGTATGTATATACCATTTTGTATATCTTTGTGGATATTCTTTTCCATTTCTGCTATTTTTCTTTTCTTTAAAAACAAAAACAAAAAAAATTGTGTATATCTAACCGACAATTTTGACCCTTCAATGATCTCTTCATGCAATGACAGTGAAGACACTGTCCAGTTTAAGTTTGGGGGTACGCTCGGTACACATTTCTAACCTTCGCATTCATATGTATATTTTTCATCTGCATACTAAAATCCATAAAAATCAGAAAATTTTCTAAAAACATAAAAACTTTTTTGTCAAGTTAGCTAGTGGAAGAACTCAGATTCAACATTTCGAAGGTTTTGTTTGATAAGATAAGAATAACTAAATCTTATTTTTAGATTTTGAAAACCTGAAAGATAACTCTCCTTTGAAGTTAACTATAGCTGATATACGTCTTTACATCACACTACACGCGTCGTGAGTTTTGGAAATTAGATGATAAGTCTATTATGTCTAAAAACTTTTAAATGGATAAATGATTTTCTGAGGATCAAATAGGTTTGTTCTGAAATAAGTAATATCAAGAATAGTTTATGAAGTGAAGCGAATATGAAGGAATGTTATCGATGCCTTAATTGGAACTAATTCTGAAAAATAACCCATCTGAAACTTGATTGGAATGATTACACACCGAACCCACTAAACACGTCTTTTATCCAAAAAAATAACTGAACTGCCGGTTATATCTCTGTTCGCATTGAATCATCATGATTTTCACGCTACATTGTCTTTTATTTTTGGGCCTAGGTAACTTGAGTAATTAAGTCCGCTGGGGTGTCTCTACACCTAATGCCCTAAAGCCAACTGGTTTGGGTGCATTGGCCCAAAGCTCGTTAAGAAGCCTAGAAAGTCCAGATTAAAACAAAGTCAAGCAAGTGTTCTCTCCGAGTTAAAATTCCTAACGGTTCTTTGTGTGAGAATAATCTTGACAAAAGACAAATTTTTATAAAAAATATTTCTAGCGGAGATATGAAGGTTTTATTCTATGATAAAGACTATTGCATGTTCACAGAGGTGTGTATGAAATGAAAACAATAAAAAGGTGGAGTGAAAAATAAGACTTAGTTTCCTGTTAAGGAAGATAGATATTCTGAAGTTGAAACCTTACTGGAAAACGAAACTTGAAAAATTCTTAACTCTTTATAAAACTTATGTGATCCTTTTAAAAAATTTATCTGGGCTTTATTGTGTGACATGATGACTTTAATCGATCCTTCTGGAACTTAACAACACTATTTGCACTGCACGTAAAGACATATAAAATCTTAAGTTAAATAAGAAGCGAGGTGTGAAAAATAAAGGTTCAATAGTCTAGACTTAGGATATTAGAATTGTTATTTTCTGAAACAAAACTTTAGGGTTTGAATCATAGTTATTTTGCAAAACTAGCTTGACCGGATTTTGTGGGTAGTATCCGCTGAAAACACTCAGGAGACAACACTCCTCCTACTAGGAACACCTAAGCGTTTAACGGCTTGTTGCACATGCTCAGTGCAATCGCGTTCCCTGCGAAAGTGAGGTTAGGAATTTTTGTGAATAAATTGGCATTGCTCGGGACGAGCAAATGATAAGTTTGGGGATATTTGTCCATATCAGATTTTTGCATTTTTATACCGTCCAATTTTTATCACATTGCTTATCGGTAGGTACTCTTGAGCCGTGTTTGCTAGTTAATTGCAGGATACAGGTTCTCAGCTCTAAACGGTGAAATTCATGGAAAAGCACGACAAATTCCGGATTACTGCCAACCACAGATAAAACACGGGTCTCCGCTCTCTATCCGTATGTTGCCGCACACCAGTTTAAGGGACAAAATGGCAAATCGGTGTCATTTTCATGCACAAAGCTCAATGTCAACACAAGATCCAACATATCTACGCGGAGCTCAAGAAAAATCATGGCAAAAGATCCACATCAAATCACCTTTTGATCTGCTGAAATTCTGGAAAAATTGTGAAGAGCTTCTGAGAAAAAACATATACCAGACTGAAGGAAATAGCAAAACAGGAAAAACCACAAAAAACGAGGGGCTAATTCCACTTAATGGCCGCAGTTCCGCGGCATAAGCACGCTTAGGCCATGGATCCGCGGTGGTATTGACTCGGCAGAAGGAGAAATTTCAGGGGCAGTTTTGGCATTTCATGTAGGGACAGATTGTTGCCCTAGATTTTCGGTTTCCTTCCTATAAATAGCCCAGAACAATGCCAAGTGAAGTGTGCTTATTCTTGTATTTAGGTTTTAGGATACATGTTGTTGTTCTTCTTCCTCTTCTCATCTCTTCTCCATTAAAACCTTGTAGTGAGCTTTTGTGAGTGAAGGATGAATAAAGAGTTCTTTTTGTTACAATGCTTGTCTTATTATTAATTATAATTGCTTGTATTTTTCGTTTGTTAATCTAGTTGTTGTTATTTGTTGTTTGTTTCTTTCTTGTTCTCTTTTTCTTTATCCTTAAACAACAATGATGCTTACGCTTGATCCTTGCCGAGGTGAGGTCGCAAATAGCTAGTTGTAATCTTCTAACCTCTTCTTTCTATCTTTCTCCTTTGTTTTATTTTCCTTTTTCTTGTAATGGGTGAGTAGTTTTCATACTTGTTAGGGTAGGATAAGGAAAGTTTGAGAGAAGGAAATCTCTCTCACTCTTTCCTTGCCCAACATCTTAATTCGGACTCCCGTTAATTGAACCACAATCCGCTCCCTACGGCACCCTAACTTACATGATAGCGGTGATTCCTTAGTGAGACCGGTTGTGTTTGAATTAACCGGAGGTTAAGGCTAAGAGCCAAGAATGGACGGACAAGCACCAAAAGGAAGAACTTAAGCGTTGGAAAGCCTAGCTTATACTCGCAAGTTCCTTCCTAGTCGTGCTAATCCCCGTTGTTGCCGATTACCATAACACCGATATTAAGAGTGGCAATGAAAGAAGTGAGCGACTCCTAACTCAAACTAACCTAATCCTAACCCTAACAAGCTCTCTTTACATATCATTTTAGCACATAGTTAATCTCAAAACAAACCTGGAGATTTGGACTTAACTCGTTAAAACACATAGAAAAAGATTCCCATCTCCCTGCAGACGACCCGTACTCAACCGGCTAGCTACAAGCAAAACCGTCTTGATTGCGGTAATTAACTTGAACACGCAAAATCCCAACAATCATATTCCAAGCCATCTTTGAAATACTTCATACACTGATGTTGTGTAGAAGGGACGATGTTGTACTCATGTAACCAATGCCTGCCGAGCAGAGCGTTGTAGCAAGTCTTGGCGTCAATGACGTGAAATTTAATGTCAGTGACGTGCAGTCCAAAGCGTAACATCAGAATTAAGGACCCAAGCGTCCGTGACGACTGTGAGTCAAACCCGGAGATGGTAATTTTGTCGCGAACCAAGTGCTGAACGTTCATGCAAATCTTCTTCAGCACTTTCACGTTGAGAAGGTTGACGGAGGATCCATTGTCGATAAGGATTTTGCTTATCTTGATGTTGTGGCAATACCCGGTGATGTATAATAGGCGATTATGCTCGCACGTTCCGAGGAGGAGATCTCCATCACTGAATGTAATGTCAGCTGTGTGAACGTCTGCCAGCTCGTCCTTCATCTTCTCTTATGCGAGAAAAGCTTAGAACTAATCAGGCTCTTATAATGTCTTGATCGGAAAATCTCGTGCCTCTTTGGACAGGAGGAGAGCATCCAGTATGCTTAACTGTGAGGGCATTTTCCTCAGATGCGCTAAGACATTATAATCCACCTTGTTTTCTTAGGCGGTTCCATGGCCGCGAGCTCTTTGACGACTCCATCATCGAGGGTGATTTTCTCAGGGATTTTTTCTTTCCCTTTGTCTCTTTAGCTCGAACTTTTGTTTGTAGGTCCGAGGTTCTTTTCAGGCAGCGTGCGGTTACGCAGCTAAATGTTCCCACAGTTCTTCTCCCCTTCTTCTTTTTCGAAGGTGGAGTCTTTGAAGAGGGGACTAAGGGTCATTTCGTCCTCAGAGTTGCTCCCGAAGGTAAGAACCTGGGGTTTATCCCCTTCCGAACTGGTATCAACCATATGATAGTTACCAGTCGTTTTCTCACGCGCACTTGCCGCACTTTTTTGCAGTCGACGAGCTTCACGCTTCATCATCTTGAAGTATTTTTGATGGGCAACATATCATTTCCACCACTTCTTTAAAGCACTGCATTCTTCGGTGGGGTGGGTAATCCTCCGATGATATAGGCGGTAGTTTGGATATGAATCCTCTCCGTCGAGGCGTATGGCCCCAGGAGTGTTTCCTACCAGAGGTGGCAGCTTCATTCCCACTGACAGGGCTCTGGCGAACTGCTTCTCTGCCTTGATCCTGCTCTTATTTGTGGCAAGTGTGCTTCTGTTTGGTTGGAGTACTTTACCATCCTCGCCGTAGCTTCTTTACCCTGACATTGACGCTTAGCCTTTTCGTATATGGCTATTTCGCATTCTCGGTCGGCTTTGCTTTTCCAAAAGGCTTAGTTTAACAGCCTATTAATCGGGTCTTCTGGCAATTCCGAAGATTTTAGCATCATTATGCCCCCAGTTCCTCCGCGTAGCCTTCTAACGCTGAGGGAGCTTCTTCGCCATTTAACGACGAATGGGAGACCATGTGGAAACTTTCTATATAGTCTTCGGTTTCTACTGATGAGTCATTCTCCTCATCGTTGTCACTATCTTCGTTCTCAAGAATATGCTTGAGGAACTCTTCGGTCGTGACCGATTTCCGTGCCTTCTGGTTGTACTCCTCCAGCATGTCAATGTACTTTTGTATGTTTATACGCTTGTCGTCATACTCGGCAGGCTGCAAAGGCTTCTTGGCCTTCTTCTTTTTCTTCGAAAACTTTGAAGGCTTGACTTGGGGATTTTGCCCTTTGTCAACAACTTTCGGTACGGGACACGGTTTCATAATCCCTTCGATGATTTCAGGTTCAAGCGGACTTTTCCACCTGACTGCTGGACATGCCTGTAGATCTTTCAGCATTTTTTTGGTTTTAGGTAAAAGAACGACTTCCCATGGAGCTTCTTCCATGAACGAGCATGATGCCCCCGGTGCATCCACCTTTTTGGGAGTGTGCTTCTGTGGCGGGTTCACCCTCTAGTTCTCAGAAAGCGTGAACTTCCCCTTTTGATACTGGTCCTCGACCCAGTTCTTGAAGATGTAGCAATCTTCAATTGGGTGGCTCACCATTCTATGATAAGAGCAGTAGTTCGGATTGTTGACGTCGCCGGGTTGCGGTGAACGTCGTAGGTTTGACAATGTGATAAGTTTGTTACGCATTGCCAACTCAAATAGACTCATCGTCTTATCGCGAGGAAATGAGTAAGCGTGTTCTAGCCTTTCTTCCAGGGATAAGTGTGGGCGTGCATTGTTTTGGCGAACAGCCGGTTTTGGGTTGCTCAGTTGTTCTTGAGTGTTGGTGACGAAGGCCGCTTTCCCTTTACCCTTGGCTTTTCGAGGGTCCTTACTTGAGGAGGAAGGCCCGTGGCCCATCTGGTCCATTTGGGCCAACTTATCGATCAGAACCTGGAAGGTCGTCGGCTTGAAGAACGTCATGAACTGGGATACAATCGTTTGAGGATCGATGTTCCCAATGAACATTCCCATTGCAGGAGATTCTTTGATGTGTTGTTCACACTTAGACTACAGGTTCTGCTACCGGATTGCATATTGAACCCACGTTTCTCCTATTTTCATCCTGGCATTGATTAGTGTCATGATTGGGGTATGCTCGCTCGCGGTGGCGAACCGCTGTATGAACAGCAGCTCCATCTCTGTGAATGTTCTTACGGAGTCATTTGGGAGATCCGAGTGCCATTCAAAGGCTGTTTCTGACAGGCTACCAACGAACTGGCAAAGCAATAATTTGTCGTCACCTCCACTATTGCCGCATAGAGCTTTGAACTGCGTGACGTGCCGGTGTGGGTTGCCTGTCATTTTGTACACATGGAATTTAGGGATCGTATATCTCGGGGGGTACTTGATTTGGTCATACTATCCTGGATACGGTCGCCCGGTTCTAACGATTTGGCTAGCCGCTTCACTAGCTTGATGTGCTCGTATTTGTTGAGCAATATAATCATCAAGAACAACCTTGGAGATTGTTTCCTCCTTGGCCACTGATAGCGCCAGAAGAGCGTTTGATGTTTCCCCTCTGTTGTCCTAAACGATTATCGGTGGATTTTCGGATGGAGGTTCTGGCTGGATCATCATTCCAACTATGTCCTGGAACAGAAACGCCATCTGTTTTATGTTAGCAGCTTGTTCCATGGCCTGTATCGGTCTCCTGCTCTTGACGCTATTCAGATGCCGATTCCGGGCTTTCTTTCTGCCCGGTAAGTGCTGACATTTTGATCAGCATTTCCTGGAGCTTTTGTTGTTGCTCCTAAGCTTTTGTCAGCGACCAAGTTTAAGGTCGTTGACCTACAGAAGCATGGCTTTCCTCTTTCCCAGAAGCCATGTAGATCGTATGCACGATCATGCCCCCAGACTTGGGGCATTTGGATCCATTGCCTTTGGAGTTTGCCGCAGGTGGTGGAATTTTCTCCAGCTTCGTCCTTTTGTGGAAGGTTGAAGTTGAAGGAGCCATTGTAACAGGCACCTGTGTAGAAGACGTCCCTCCTGTATGACGGAGGGATAGCTTTTCTCCTACTGAACCTTCATTTTCTTCAGTCGGCGAGAGTAGTTTTGATCAATCACGGAGTCCTGGACTTTTCGCCAGACTCTATGAATTTCGGAAGAGAGCCGTTGACAGGGCTGCTCCAGCTTTACCAACACTGTGGTTTCTGCAGGCGAGGGTAATTTCTTTAGCACCGCCTTTGGAAAGTTCTTCCACACCCTCCTAAGCAGATCAAAATTGTTCCCGGTTAGTACAGCAGTATCAACTTTCACCATTGGAGCTGGCGGAGTAAGTCCAGAGGGGGAGTTGCCCCCAGCTTTTCTCACCCGGCGCCAGTGGATACATCGAGCGTGTCTTGCAGAGGGGACCGCCTCGGTTTTGGAAGCGGCTTTTTCATGTCCCTGGCTTTGGTGAGGGACTGTTGCTAGTGTCAGCCTGTTGAAAACTGACGTCCATGGCAGAGTTTGCGAAGGAATGGTCAATGTTCTGAAGACCGATCTTCTGGTAGGGAAATCACTTTTGACGACTTCACCTGCAGGAAGAGTTGGGAGGGCTATCCGTTTTGAGGCAGCCCCTTCACGTATAACGAGATTCTTTGCAAGTCCGTTTTGGTTCTGGCTCAGCCTGTTAAAGACTGAGACGTCTGAGCTTCGGCTTAGCCTGTTGAAGACTGAGGCATCGGATTTGGACGACCCGTTGAGAAGAGCTATGGTAGTTGCAAGTCGATCGAAGACCGACTTCCTGAGAGCTTCCTCTTGCAGCACTGGGGCGCTGAAACTCATTGGCGGGAGCATGGTCCCGAAAAACAATCCAGTAGTAGCTTGTGTAACTTGCCCCACCGGCATTGAAAAGATGGAGGCCGCATTAGGCCCGTAATTCACTCCTCCATTTGGGGTGAAGCAGGAGTTGATGTTGCAAATGCTGTTGGAAGCCATTGATGTTCTCTTCTTCTCTATAAGAATAAGACACCAAATCTTAGTACCTCAAATCCAAGGGCAACCATAGCAAACCGTGATTTTGTTCACGAAACACGACACACGAAGTGTAGTGGGGAAAGAGGAAAAAGTCCTACCGGGCGTGCCAAAATCTGTTCACCGCCGGAAGACGGACCGCGATGTCAAGACGTCTGGCTTGAATCCTGGGGGAAGATGCATTTGGATTTATCCATCCACCTCTTCGAAGATACCAAGTTGATTTAGGGCACCGTATATTGGAGCTTTGGACGGATGCGACCATTGTAGCAGACTTCGTCAGATTCCCCCTCGTTTTCACGAGGGTTTTTTGATTGTGGAGACGCTCTTCTCTGCAGGCGCAAGCCCCTACAGTTAGTTACGTTACCGCATCGCGATAACCGCTTTCTCCTGCTCCGAAAGTTCACTTCGTGTCGTGTTTTTTGTTTTGGTATTGGTTGCCCATGGATTGTATACGGAGACTAGTTTCTGTCGTCGCCCGTAGGGCGTGGATTAGTCCAAATCTGTATATTTTAGATTTGGGTTTTTTTAAGGACCGTTAATCTATTTTGAGATTAAGATCGGATTAAATGTATGTGAGCATTTGGGGCTCGATTTGTTTTTGTTAAGGATGCATTAGTTCAATTTGAGACTAAGATCTACTCAACGAGATTTCAGGATCATTTTTATTCAGGATCCAACAAAAGAGCGTTTGGGATCTATTATTTTAGTTTAAGAACGTTTCGGTCCATTATCGCCAGTTTGGAGGCGAATATTAGTTTAGGGACATTTCAGTCTTTTATCCATCTTACGCACACTTGTATTTGTTATGTGACGAAGCGAACAATGGTGATATAGAATGCACCCAATTTAGGGTACGATCTGATTTGTGGTGCGCACGTCAATTTGGAAGTGCACCAAAGAGTTGTTGGTTGTCGGGACCCACCACCTCTTTGAAGACGTTGAAGAATTACGACGACATATATCAGAGGTGTGGAGAGAAGTACCCTTAAACTAAATCCCATGTTTGAGGGAAAAAAGGGCTGTTGTAGACCTAAGAAATGTTAGTCATGTTTGAGACTAAAATTATCTTAGGAGATATGAGATGAATATCATTTGGGATATCATCGATGGGAGACCACTAGTCATTGTTGAGACTAAGGTCAGTTTGGGAAAACACGAGCAATATAGGCTCGGTTGTTTTAGAATCAAAGAGATTTAACCTCAGAAAACTTAGCCAATTAAAGCCGAGATTGGGTTTCCATAAATACCCAACAGTGCTAAGCACTGAGGAATACAGTGCTCACGTGCGTTTCACGTGGGCACTGGATTAGTGTTAAACGCTAGAGTTTTGTGGCGCTCACGTGACACACGTGAGGCACCCAAATATGGGCACTGCCCATTGGGTTTTATCTCCCCTTCTTTTTTTTACAGAAGTGCTAAGCACTTGGCTATCGTTCTCGTGCAAAATACGTTACTGCCCCTTTTCTTTTTGATACTAGGGTGCTTTAACACTCACGTGGGAAACACGTGAGGCAGTTTTAGTTGCTCTATTTTTTTCATTTGAAGCATTCACGTGGGAAACATGTAAGGCTTCAAAATAGTGCTAAGCACTAACGATTCTGGTTTTGAAGATCTTGGATCTATTAGTTATCTGTATGACCTAGAGGCCATTACTGTACATGCGATGTATATTGTAGTGGATGCTTGGACATATATAGGGAGGACTTTCTTGCTCAACATGATAGTATGCTATCTGGTTGCACTTTATCTTAACATGTACACTTAGTGTCTCTCTATTACATATTGATAAAGCCCTTAGGAGAGTACTTGACTACCAGGATTATGATGCGGATCATACTAGTGGGGCAGAGGCAGTCGGCAAGTACATCCTTCAAATGTTCCTAGTCGTGGAAGTATCGAGACAGGGCATCGATACTCCAGAGTAGATAAGCGTATACACTTCTTGACCCATATGATGGGCGATGGATGATCCCACATCCATTGGTGTTTGACAACAGAAAAGGTATACGGGTGCTCAGTGGTGTTCCCGCCAAAAATTTGTTGGAGATAGTGCCCTCAGAGTCAATTATTGGATCACAGGCACGTGATTGCAATGATTGAGGGAGGACCTATCCCGGTACGACAGTCTTACTCGAGATGATAGTATGCTATCTGGTTTACCTTTATCATCGTGTACTGTTTTAGGTGACCTGACAGGTCGCTATTGCACGTTGATAGAGCCCCTAGGATTCTTGCTTGACTGCCAGCAGTATGAGGGCGATCATATAAGTGAGAGCTGGAGCCTATAAGCACATCCTTAAAAGGTCCCTAGTCGTGGGAGTTTCGAGACAGGGCATCGATTCTCCAGAGTAGACTAGTGTATACAGTCGAGACCCCGACGAGGGGCAGTGGCCGGTCTCTCAAGCCACTGGTGTCAGTTGGATCACCTAAGATGTATACAGGTGCTCATTGGGTTATGAGTACACCGGACAGGACTCGCCGGGAACATGCTAGTTGGTCTTATACCTGACGTCAGATAGCAGTTCCCTGGTGACATGTGTACATGTTAGTTCATCGACCTGGGGATCGTCATTTGTCTCGTGTGAGTTCCCACTGTACTTTGATTACTACCCTACCACGGCTCAAAGGAGTCGTGCAAACAGGTTTTAGTTGGGTACAGTCCCGAGCCACATGGAGGCAGTGAGCGGATCTTCAGGGGTTCGTCTCTCCCGGTATTAGGGGTGAGGTCGCGTTGTGTCTAGGAGAGCCATTACACGAAGTCCTTGGCCAAGGCAGGAGATTTACTGGTAGGTATTCCAGTAGTATCTCAGGGTGTTCTGGGCTACACTCCGACACGACTTGTACCGCTTTTGGGGGTCTGACTTTTACCAACCCCCTAGGCCCGCCATGCGATGCTCGTAGACGAACGGACCGGACTGTACGGATATTGTCACTGACAGGCTCAGTAGGGTGTCAGGATGAGTTCGCTCATCGACGACCCTTTTAGTCAATAGCTGGTGGCCCGTTACGTATTGGCTTATACCTCTGACGTGCTAGTGGTTAAATCCACAGCCATAGTATTGATGAGTCTTTAGAGTCCACCACACATTCAGTTACTCAGCTTTCGGGCGAAACGCTGTAGAGGCCGTATGGAGATATGGCAGGGTCCGATCAGATACGTGCGGTATTGCACGGATCAGAATCGGACGGTTTGTACTAGAGGCCGTATAGATATATGGCAGGGTTCGATCAGATACGTGCGGTATTGCACGGATCAGGATCGGACGAACATTACTAGCCGGCTTTGGTTTAAGCCGGATCCTAGTTTAGTACAGTGTAGATTTTGTCTCTTTGCATTTGTATCCGGACGGAATACAGATGCGGGTGTGTATGCACAGTATCGGGGTTTTCCTGTAATTTATTACGGGACCAGTTTTCTGGAGTTGCCAGTTTGAATTCCGTTCCGGCCGGTTTTCCTTTGTTCTTTCCCGGCCGGACTTTTCCGATGGAGGGGGTTATTTGCAATTGTGCAAATAACATTTGTGGAGGGGGTTTCTTGCAATTGTTTTGATTATGATTGATTTAGCATCTTTCTTCCATGATGGTACATTTATTATGATAAGAATGGGTATGGGTTGATTAAGGTGTAAGCATGGTTGATGTTTTTTGGATATGGTCACCATTCTCTTTACACTACCATCACCTCCCTCTTGTTCTTTGGTTCACCCTCCACCATTCTCATATAATGTGGCCGGCCAATTTTAGATGAGAGAGTGAGAGAGGTTCATTTGTGTGGAGATATATTTGATCATCTCATTTTCTTTGAATAAGATTGATAGCTTCATTTCCCTCCAAAGCTCATTCTTCCTTCACCTCCATCAAAGGCAACATAACCCCAAAGTGAGACATAGCCTCTACACTACACATTCTACAGTATATCTTGGGCATGTCGACTTGCCAGCTTCATGCCCGAGTTGCCTCGGTATTGAGGCGGGAGCCCGTAAAAGATGCAGGCGATGTGGTGCCCTTCCGGCGAGGAGGCGACGACCGGAGTTTCCGCGAGAGATCGGGATGACGACGAGAAGACCGGAGGACTCGGATCACTCGGTATATCTCTAACCCGTCTTGTTGTTAGCTAGATCTAGTTTAATGGCCCGATCCGGGTGTTTAGTGCGTGGTGGTGCCGGTTTGCAAAGTTCGCAAAATTAAAGTTTATCACCGTTTCCGCATTTGGCCGTCGGACTGACGGCCGGGGCGCCGCCGTGCACTTACAGTGGTATCAGAGCCTCGCCATTAACTTCGTCTAGCTTCGTTTGATGTGTTTTGCATTTCCGATCGACCGAAATTCCAAAATCTACTTTTTCACTCACATCAGTTTTCTGTCGAATTTTTCCTGGCTCTAAAAATTTTTCAGGTTGTCTCAGAATGATGTGCAGGGAGTTTTAAGAACACTGTAAAAATTCGACGCAGTGACTCGATCGCTGAAGCGTGGAACCGCGGCCAAACCCCCCTTGGGCCGCGGTTCCGCCGCACATTGGTGTCGTCACTGTATCATATTTTTCCAGTGGGCTTCTGGGCTTATTTTAGGGGTTTTGGAATATTAATATTGGGCCCAGATTTTCTGTGAGTGCTACAGTATTGCTTGGGGGCCCACTTGTTAATTTTTGATCGATCGGATATTTTAAACACATTATTTCACAGTATTTACATTATATCTGCGACCGTGAATGTCACTCGATCGGTAAATCCGGTCTAACTGCTATAGCCCGGTTAGACGGATTTGCGAACGTGACTTTCACGTTGATGTTCTTTGTATTTGCTGTGATGTTGCGGATCGGTCGTGGGGGATAGCCTGGATGCAATGCTAGTACAGTGTTGTTGTATTATGTACATTTGATATTGCGGGGCGAGCGTCCGACATGTGGACTGCCGTCACTGCCTGTTTGTATTATTATTTTAGGGCACGACCAGGTTGCGGTCGATGTACCCGTTGTATGTATATTTTACTTTCTGTACTAGGGTTACCCCGCGGAGGGGTGCACGGATAGCCGGGTTCTAGAAGGCAACAGGCCCGCATCTCAGGGCATTGAGACGGAGGGGGCTTCAGTCTGGAATTGGCGGGCTATTCGCCGCACTCGTAGGGGGTACAGGTTGACCCAGGAAGGGTGCCCAAGTTGCCGGATTCCGTGAAGTGCTGGGTGGTCCATTCACGGTGATGAAGGGGGCTGCCTCGCTTCAGGTTTTGGCGGGTGACTTGCCGCGCCCGTAGGGGTCTAGGATTTCATTGCACAGGCTATCCACACGACCAGGGGAACGTCGGGTTTCAGCAGTGGCTCTGTGAAACCCGGGGATCCCAGATATCTGTATTGTTCTGTGATGCTGTACATTTCTGTGATGTTGCATTTTATTCACGCCTTGAGCGAAATACTATATATTGGTATATATATTAGTAGATGTTGTATATGTTTTTCATCCGCGCTAGTCCAGTCCCCGCTCTGCCGTTAGTTAGCTAACCTAACGGGTGATGACGGGACCCTGTGGCGAATGCGGATGGCATATACGTACGTCAGTATATTTTCGTTCTTTGTGGTGTGATCATTTGATGGGACTGCATTGATTCGGATCAATGCAAGTTAAAACAAACCTATTCTGATGTTGTTGGAACACTTTTCAAAAAGCTGTTATTGCAAGTACGTTCTCTTTTGTTTTGCACCGTGGTATTCATTTGGAATATCCTGCTCCTCAGTCGACGAGGCAAGGGCCGAGATCCCTTCACCGGGAGTGACCCCTTGGACAGAAGTTTGCGTCAGGGCTTTAACTTCACTATAGCCGATTACTTTTGCTTTGCATCGTGGTATTCATTTGGAATATCCTGCACCCCATTCTACGGGGAAAGAGCTGAGATCCCTTCACCGGGAGTGACCTCTTTAGTAAAGGTTTTCGTCACTATATTTTCTAAAAAGCTATCCATTCCTTCAACGATATCAAGTTCATTACGTTAAAGGTTTTCGCCAGAAACCATTCGTAGCCCTCCGTCGTTTCATATGGATAGTCAATAGTATTCAAGCTGTGTATGTTGGCCAAAGTCAAGGCACAGTGTTTGGTAGTTGTTGGGTATTCATATGCAGCATAGATAGATGCATTGGTTTGGGACAGTCGTACTGCCATTTTGGCCAAAGTCAAGGGTAGGTACGGGTGGATTCAAATTAACCTGGAGAATGACGGGTTGAACTTGACATGTGACTTATGATATTTTGGCCAAAGTCAAGGTCATAAGAGCATGGGATAGAAATCCACATCGGGAGTTTCAAAAGAACTGAAACTTGCCAGATATGCGCATACCTTCTGGAGTGTGATAGCGTGAGCGGATTCCGTCACGTTATCATGCAATGACAGTTGGATCCTGATTCCCACTGATGAGTTGGTTTACTCCTCGGGTGACCCCGACTAATTCTTCTTTCAGGTTTGGAGGAGAGTTTGAGGTACAGTGGGAGGTTTCCAGATTAGATAAATTGGTAACCATTCTGATCTAGGTTAGAATGCACGCTGAGTGTTTCTTTTCTCTCTCTCTGGCAGCGACCATTGACCCGACCCTAAGACTATGACTCAGTGACCAAGTTGACCGAACCTTCTTAACACTGGCTTTTGGATTGTCAGAGTTGCAGACCTCATTGCCACTCCTACTTTTACCCTTTTCTCCAGGACACCCCGTATTACTACGAACGTCCACTTCCATTGGAAAAAACCATCGTATGGTTAGATACGAACTCGAAGGAATTCGAGGATGGTTTCCGGTTCTGGAGAAAACGAATAGGATTATTCAGTTGTCTTTTCTTTTTACCTTCTCTCAAGTTACGAGTACTCCTTAGTTTAGGAGGTAGTACACCTATTACGCAAATTGGATAGTCTTCTTCCAAACCTTAGGCTGGTGCCGACCGATAGGGAATGAAGAAAACCAATTAGCATAACGATGGTGTACAGAAGGTATTAAGATTAAGACAAAGCAAGGGATTAGTAAGAGGGCAAAGTAAATTGCGACTAATATTCACGACCAAACCAAGTTTTTCTTCGCCAATCCTAAATCACCTTTTGTATTTCTCCAGGACACTCCGTATCACTACGAAGATCCACAGTTTATTGGATACTCCATCGTATGGTTATATACGAACTCGAAAGGAACTTGTTCCAGTTCGGGGATGGATTCTGGTCCAGGAGAAATAGGAATAAGGTTTATTCGGTTGTCTTTTATCTTCACCTTCTCTCGCATTGCGAGTGCTCTTAGGACTAGGACAGTACACCCATTATGCTTATTGGATAGTCTTCTTCCAAACCATAGGCTGGTGCCGAACGGTAGGGACGGAAGAAAACCAATTGGCCTAAAGGGGTGTGCAGAAGGTAATGACTAAAGACATATAAAGGGATTTGGAGAGGTGGCAAAGAATTATACGGTTATAGTTGTGAATCTGGATAATGGTAGAGGCATTACTAGGAATACCAGGATACCCCATCGAAACATTTCAATGTTTCAGTTCAACTGTGTACTGTTAAAAGAAAACTGATTTCCCGATTAGATACTTACTCCAGGGTATGTATTTACCAGGTATGATTCTCACATCTGTATGGCTTTACAGATGATGAGTGGGAGTAAGTTATTGGGAATTGGGTGATCATCCTCATTATATCGGGATTCGTTGTAATCGGTGATATTTGAGGAGATCACCTGGGCTGTTTGCCGGTCGGCAAATATTTGGTTTTGAATATCCGCTGTTATACACCAATTTCAAATTGATATATCTGTACGTCTATTTTCATAGAGTGAGATATACCTTTTGATATTGTGTCGATGACATTTACCTATATCAGTGGATGGTTAGGTAAGGAGTATTAAACAGCGGTGTAATTCTTCTTAACCATAAGTACAGTTTTCAACCTACGACACACAGTGAAAGAGTTGTTAGACTCAGCGGACTTATACAGAGTATTGTATGTTGTCCAGTGTCCATTAGGACAGAGGGGTTGGTACTCATACTATATTCTGTTTACTTTTAACTTCTCTAGTTCTTAGACATGTGTTTCGTAGAAACACAGGGTCTAAGTTTTGAGGAGTTATAGGTATTTGAATAGAGTAGAGAACCAGGTGTAGCAAGTATCGGGATTCTTCAAAGTGATCGAAGATGTAGATACTTGTGTATGGTATTCAGTTGATAGTAATGATAAAGAGAAATTGCTTCTCTTTCAGGTTACTCATAATTGGAAGCATTCCTAAGTTGAATAACGCTGATCGGCCTCTCTCCATTTAGTGACATGCACTGGAGATAGCTGCATGATTTGAATCTGATTCAATTAAATCAGTGCCTCTGGTTCTATTTTGGATATAGTACAGTTCATATCTTAACATTGTTAAGGTACGGGGAGTTGTCCGGCTTATGATTAAAACCAGACTCTGGATAACTCAAGGCACGTTTCTGTAATGGCTGTTTGTGGGTTGACCCAGGCTATGACGAGGGTTGATTTTCTACCATAAGAAAGATCAATAGTGATATTGGTCTTGACTCGCCACAGTTTTAATAAAAATGGATTTTTTCAAAAACAGTAGTGGGAGTATGGTAGAACTGGAAGCGATTCCAGAACCGCAAACGATTACTGAAGATTTGATAAGGAACCTAAAGATTCAATCTGATTTGACATTCCATTGGCCACTCCGCAGATAAGGTGGGTAACTTCAGGCACCCGAGAGGTACTCCGATAGCCTCAAGGACGGTGACAGGGAAGTTCTTGTTTACCCACACTTGCCATTGTTGTTGTTCCAGGCTGCGAGACCCGGCAGGAGGATGAGTATAGCGTCGTTCTAAACTAGCTTTAGAAGTGCACGTCTATATGACTCTGCCAAAGGGTTGTCGTACTCAGTGGGAGCAGCGGAAGCATTGGTGGACATCAGGCTTATGTCTATTTCTAGACTAAAGCAGATGTAGCGGAGATAGATCATCTATTTCTGATGTGACGGTCATAGGTTTGACTTCATCAGAATAGGGGATGGATCTGTTGAGAAGGTAGTAGGGTGTGATATCCTGGTATTTGGATGACATACACAAAATAGGAAGTGACATTCCTATACTACGATCGGTTATACTTTGGTCGTCACACAGTGGTTTCTCCACAAGGGACTTGGACATTATATCAAACATACTGGTTGCTAGATCTATGGTTTTTAGATCTAGATTTGGGTGGTTTCCCAATCAGGGTACTTTGACAGCATTCTAAGAGTATTTAGAATGGACGACTCCTGGCACGGTAGTGTACCTGCAGATGATGGAGTCACCCTCTCTAAAGGTGTCTTATAGACTAAAGTAGAGAGGGATGTGCATGATTGGCAGATCACTTGCTTAGGCAATTGAGTCAATCATGAGATGTCAAGTACCACACCAGATGTTGTTCTTGCACTAGATGCAATAAGTTGATATTGATCCAATCCTGGAGGAACAGTCGGAAGCAGTTTTAGAACATAAGTGGATGTTCTAGGGATATGATAATGATAGCTTCATTTGGGAGACAATTATCATTCCAGGCTTCCAAGGTGACATCAACGATAAGGAGGTTGTCAGAGTTTTAGTTTTCCTTCTGATGAGGGACAGTATTTTGGACAGGTGATCCAAGGCAATACTGAGGGAGGCATGGCGCAGGATACTGATTAAGTTCAGTTGACGATACAGTCTAAGAAGTTTGGATTTGGAGTTCATTTATGAGCTCGGTCCCATCAGACATCCAGACACTCTAAGACAGGTATTGCTCATTTCGGGAGATGGCTTTCTCCTCAAACTTGAGATATAGAGAGAGACGTAGAAAGAAACTTCAGAGCGGATCCACTCGCTGAGGCTATTCCTCGAACGCAATAGTCTCGCAAACGAGCTTTGTGAGACTGACTAGTAGAGGAGTTGGGTGTTCGGTATCACACGGGCTGTGAGTATGCGACATCGCAATAAATAGCCTTGAGTGCAAGTGGGAGATTGTTGGAGATAGTGCCCTCAGAGTCAATTATTGGATCACAGGCACGTGATTGCAATGATTGAGGGAGGACCTATCCCGGTACGACAGTCTTACTCGAGATGATAGTATGCTATCTGGTTTACCTTTATCATCGTGTACTGTTTTAGGTGACCTGACAGGTCGCTATTGCACGTTGATAGAGCCCCTAGGATTCTTGCTTGACTGCCAGCAGTATGAGGGTGATCATATAAGTGAGAGATGGAGCCTATAAGCACATCCTTAAAAGGTCCCTAGTCGTGGGAGTTTCGAGACAGGGCATCGATTCTCCAGAGTAGACTAGTGTATACAGTCGAGACCCCGACGAGGGGCAGTGGCCGGTCTCTCAAGCCACTGGTGTCAGTTGGATCACCTAAGATGTATACAGGTGCTCATTGGGTTATGAGTACACCGGACAGGACTCGCCGGGAACATGCTAGTTGGTCTTATACCTGAAGTCAGATAGCAGTTCCCTGGTGACATGTGTACAGGTTAGTTCATTGACCTGGGGATCGTCATTTGTCTCGTGTGAGTTCCCACTGTACTTTGATTACTACCCTACCACGGCTCAAAGGAGTCGTGCAAACAGGTTTTAGTTGGGTACAGTCCCGAGCCACATGGAGGCAGTGAGCGGATCTTCAGGGGTTCGTCTCTCCCGGTATTGGGGGTGAGGTCGCGCTGTGTCTAGGAGAGCCATTACACGAAGTCCTTGGCCAAGGCAGGAGATTTACTGGTAGGTATTCCAGTAGTATCTCAGGGTGTTCTGGGCTACACTCCGACACGACTTGTACCGCTTTTGGGGGTCTGACTTTTACCAACCCCCTAGGCCCGCCATGCGATGCTCGTAGACGAACGGACCGGACTGTATGGATATTGTCACTGACAGGCTCAGTAGGGTGTCAGGAAGAGTTCGCTCATCGACGACCCTTTTAGTCAATAGCTGGTGGCCCGTTACGTATTGGCTTATACCTCTGACGTGCTAGTGGTTAAATCCACAGCCATAGTATTGACAAGTCTTTAGAGTCCACCACACATTCAGTTACTCAGCTTTCGGGCGAAACGCTGTAGAGGCCGTATGGAGATATGGCAGGGTCCGATCAGATACGTGCGGTATTGCACGGATCAGAATCGGACGGTTTGTACTAGAGGCCGTATAGATATATGGCAGGGTTCGATCAGATACGTGCGGTATTGCACGGATCAGGATCGGACGAACATTACTAGCCGGCTTTGGTTTAAGCCGGATCCTAGTTTAGTACAGTGTAGATTTTGTCTCTTTGCATTTGTATCCGGACGGAATACAGATGCGGGTGTGTATGCACAGTATCGGGGTTTTCCTGTAATTTATTACGGGACCAGTTTTCTGGAGTTGCCAGTTTGAATTCCGTTCCGGCCGGTTTTCCTTTGTTCTTTCCCGGCCGGACTTTTCCGATGGAGGGGGTTATTTGCAATTGTGCAAATAACATTTGTGGAGGGGGTTTCTTGCAATTGTTTTGATTATGATTGATTTAGCATCTTTCTTCCATGATGGTACATTTATTATGATAAGAATGGGTATGGGTTGATTAAGGTGTAAGCATGGTTGATGTTTTTTGGATATGGTCACCATTCTCTTTACACTACCATCACCTCCCTCTTGTTCTTTGGTTCACCCTCCACCATTCTCATATAATGTGGCCGGCCAATTTTAGATGAGAGAGTGAGAGAGGTTCATTTGTGTGGAGATATATTTGATCATCTCATTTTCTTTGAATAAGATTGATAGCTTCATTTCCCTCCAAAGCTCATTCTTCCTTCACCTCCATCAAAGGCAACATAACCCCAAAGTGAGACATAGCCTCTACACTACACATTCTACAGCATATCTTGGGCATGTCGACTTGCCAGCTTCATGCCCGAGTTGCCTCGGTATTGAGGCGGGAGCCCGTAAAAGATGCAGGCGATGTGGTGCCCTTCCGGCGAGGAGGCGACGACCGGAGTTTCCGCGAGAGATCGGGACGACGACGAGAAGACCGAAGGACTCGGATCACTCGGTATATCTCTAACCCGTCTTGTTGTTAGCTAGATCTAGTTTAATGGCCCGATCCGGGTGTTTAGTGCGCGGTGGTGCCGGTTTGCAAAGTTCGCAAAATTAAAGTTTATCACCGTTTCCGCATTTGGCCGTCGGACTGACGGCCGGGGCGCCGTCGTGCACTTACAAAATTTCTGCGCAAAAGAGTCCAAGGTATCAAATGGCAGTGATACGCTTATGAAAATGCGAACCAGTATTTTCCGGGCTGTATTTTGACAAACTCCCGAATGAGAAACAGATAAATTCTAATGGTATCGAAAGCGTCTCGAAAAACCCTTCGATTTGATATATTATGGGCTTCATAATTCATCCGGGATCAAAAGTTATGAGCAAATATTCTATGCATTGTTCCCTGATTAAAAATCAGGAATTACCATAATGAGGTATCACGTGCTCATACGTGACCAATAGTCACGTGTTGACACGTGATAGTTAAAACAGAAATAAAAAAAATAAATGGCTGAAGGAAATATCTTAATGAGGTATCACGTGCTCACACGTGACCAATGGTCACGTGTTGACACGTGATGGTTAAAACTGAAGCATAAATAAACGCTGAGAAAAGAACCAATTGGGGGTCACGTGCTCACACGTGACCAGGGGTCACGTGCCAGCACGTGACAGGCTTCGAAAGCCTTACAGTTTAATAGAATTAAAATTCTAAATTTCTCTAAATCTTTCCAAATATAATTAAAATTCTAAATTTCTCTAAATCTTTCCAAATAGAATTAAAATTCTAAATTTCTCTAAATCTTTCCAAATGGAAAAGGATTATGGGGACCGTTGGATTAAAAATCCAATGGTCATTAAAGATCACCAATTTATGGAAAGATTTGATACAAGGAATGATTTCCTCTAAATCTCACCAAAAATAACAAACAGAATATCTTTGGATTTAAAATCCAACGGTGAATAAAATTCACTGAATGATCTAAAGGATCATATTAATTATGAAAACAAATCAAATCTTTCAATGAAAGATTTACTAAACAAATTGATTCTTTTCCTTCTCCTATAAATAGGAGCCAAGAGAAGGGAGAAAGGGAGAATTTGGGGGAGAGAAAACTTTGAAGAGAATTCTGGGATCTTGAAATTGCAGAGAGAAGAAAGAAGAATTTAATTCTCAAAAAAGAAAACCCTAGGTGAGAAAAGAGAAAAAGATCAACTTCAAAAAGAGAATTTAATTCTCAAAATCTAAGAGTTTAACTCTTCTGCAAATAAAGAACTTAGTTCTTCTTCTGGTTGAAGATCTGTACAGAGCACATCTCCTCATAAGATGAGAATTTAATTCTCATCGGGTTGAGATCCTGCCATGCAGATCCAAAACTTAGAGGGGGAATTGAGTTTAGAGAATTTAATTCTCCCAAAACAGAACTAGGGTTTAACCCTAATTGAGAATTTAATTCTCTCAAATTCACAGGAATTTAATTCCTCTTAAAAAAAATGAAATTAGGGTTTCACCCTATGCAAGAACTTAATTCTTTTACGTATATGGGAATTCAATTCCTTTAAAAGAAATTAGGATTTAACCCTATATAAGAATTTAATTCTTAATCCTACAGAGAATTTAATTCTCAAAATAAAATGAAGAGACTTGAAAGATCTCCATGCACATAAAGAACATTGGTCACGTGATGACATGTGACCCCAATCCGCAGTGATCAGAAAAGAAGAAATAAAACTAGGTCACGTGCTTTACATGACCCCCGAAACACAGAAAGAAAAAGTAAAAGAAATAAAAGCCTTGGACGCTCTCACGTGACCCCTTGGCGGACGCTTTAATGATCAGTGCATGAATCCTTCTCACGTGCCAGCACGTGATACTCCAAAATAAAATATAAAAAGTGTTTAACACTTAATTGCAGAATGAAGAAAAGGGGAATCTGGTCCCACCTTTGAGCGCTCTCACGTGTCCACACGTGACCCCTCTTTCTTTAGTGTTTGACACTAATTAGAGATCTTTATTCCCAGTGTTTAACACTGATTTTTATTAGTGTTTAACACTAATTTGAAAACTCTATTTGCAGTGTTTAACACTGATTATTTTCTAGTGTTTGACACTAAATCGAAAACTATATTTCCAGTATTTAACACTAATTGTTCTTTTAGTGTTTAACACTAGTTTGAGAATTCTGTCTTTAGTGTTTAACACTTTTGTTATTTAGTGTTTAACACTACTTTTAGCCAAATTGGCTAATCTTTCAGAGGCAAAGCCTCCTCTTCAATTGAATCTCAAAATTGAATAACATCCAGAGCTACAACAGAAATGTTATCAAGCTCCTCAAAACTTTTGTGGACTGGAACTAGACAAATGTCAAACAGTCCAACAAAGGGCCAGACTTAATTGGACTTAGCCTAAGTTGGCCATAAGTCCTCAACCCAGATTTAACTGAGCCAATGGGCTCACAATATAATTAACTGATCTTAGTTCCAAATTGGACTACAGATCACTTAATCCACCTTGGTTCAAGGGTACATCTCTTCACTCCTTTGATATTTGTCGTTGTAATTTCTCAGCGTCTTCAAAGAGGTGACGGGTCCCGATAACCACACATTTCACGGACTGTGGGGTCCTTAAACTCATGGACTACGATGTCCTTAACCTTGACCGGGATGTCTTTAAACTAACAATGGACCACCATGTCCCTAAACTGGCAATGGACCACTATGTCCCTAAACTGGAACAATAGAGCCCCCAAATGCTCTTTTGTCGGATCTAAACAATCACGTTTAAGTTGATCTTAGCCTCAAATATGGCTAACGTATCCTTAAACCTTCAAACAGACTTTAGTCCCAAATTGGACTATAAATCCCCCAATCAACTCTGGTTCAAGGGTACATCTCTGAACTCCTCTGACATTTGTCGTTGTAATCCTTCAACGTCGTCAGAGAGGTGATGGGTCCCGACGGCCATACATGCAATGGACCATTATGTCCCTAAACTGGAACAATAGAGCCCCCAAATGCTCTTTTGTCGGATCTAAACGATCCCGTTAAGTTGATCTTAGTCTCAAATCAGACTAACGTATCCTTAACAAACGTTTAAGTTGATCTTAGCCTCAAATATGGCTAACGTGTCCTTAAACAAAACCCCAAACCCAAATCAAAGAAAATACGGATTTGGACTAATCCACGTCCTACGGGCGACGACATAAATTAGTCTCCGTATACAATCCACGGGCAACCACAAACAAAACAAACACACACGACACGAAGTGAAATTCTGGAGAAGGAGAAAGTTGTTACCGCGATGTGGTAGCGTAATTAACTGCAGGGGCTTGCGCCTGCAGGGAAGAGCATCCCCACAATCAAAAACCCCTCAAGCGAGGGGGAATCTGACGAAGTCTGCTACATCGGTCGCATCCGTCTAAACCTCCGATACACGGTGCCATAAATCAACTTGGCATCTCCGGAGAGGTGGACGGATAAAACCAAATAGCATCTATCCCGAATCTCAGGCAAAACGTCCGTCTTGCGCCGTCTTTCGGAGGGGAACAGATTCTGGCACACCCGGTGGGACCTTTTATTCTTTCCACTCCAGACTTCGTGTATCGTGTTCGTGAACGAGTCGCGGTTTGCTATGGTTGCCTGTGAATTCAAGGTACTTGGATTTGGTGTCTTGCTCCGTGCAGAAAACAGAAGATCAATGGCTTCAAACTGCACTAACTGCAACTGCAACTCTAGCTCCCTTCCATCTGGAGGAGTGACTTACGGGCCCCGAGCGGCCTCCATCTTCACTATGCCGGTGGAACAAGTGACTCAGGCCACCACTGGGCTATTCTTCGGGACTATGCTCTCCCCGATGTGCTTCAATGCCCTAATGTCGTCGCAAGAAGCTCCCAAGAAGTCAGTCTTTGATCGGCTTACAATTACCGCGGCCCCTCTCAACAGGTCGCCCAAGTCCAATGCCTCAGTTTTCAGCAAACTGGGCCAAAGCTCAAGTGGACCCGTGAAGAAGCCCATGATACCTGAAGTGGCCATCCCAAAGAAGATAGCCATCCCTGCTCTTGAAGTCGTCAAGAAGGCTTCTCCTGCTAAAGGGTTAGTCTTCACAAGACTGACTGCTCCCACTCCCGCTCCCGCTCAGAAGTCTGTTTTTGACCGGTTGGATACGGCTTCTCAACGGACATCAGTCTTCAAGAGGTTGACGCCAGCAACAGCCCTTCACCTGAACAGGGGGCAAGACAAAGCCATCCCCGTCCCCGAACCAACTCCAACAGCTCGACACGCTCGACGTCGCCACTGGCGCCGAGTGAGAAAAGCTGGGAGCAACTCTCCCTCTGGACTAACTCCATCAGCCCCAATGGTGGAAGTTGATGCCGCTGTTCCAATTGGAAACAGCTTTGAGCTGCTTAATAGGGTGTGCAGGAATTCACCCACAGCAGTGCTGAAAAGATCTCCTCCACCCATGGAGAATGATACAGAAAACAAACCGGAGCAACCTCCTCAACGGCTGTCCTCCAAAATTTATAAAGTCTGGCGACAGGTCCAGGAATTGGTGATTAACCAGGACTACTCTCGCCGGCCAAAGAAGCTCAAAGCTCATCAAGAAAAGAGCCATCTTGTGGTAACACAGAAGACGTCAGCCAGCTGGGTGCCCACTGCAACGGCTCCCTCAACATCAACTGCTCAAAGAAGAAGGAGGCCAAGGAAAACCCTTATGAATATGGCAGAACGTATAGACGCCGAGACCAAATGCCGCAAGACTGGGGGCATAACGGTCCATACTGTTTATATGGCTTCCGGAAAGGAGGAAGGCCATGCTTCGACGGGTCACCGACCGCTCACCCGATCCGTGAAAAAATCCCAGGAGCAACAACAGAAGCTTCAGGAAATGATGACTACAATGGCCGCACTTACCGGGCAAAAAGAAAGCTCGGAGGCATCATCAAAGCAGCGTCACGAACAAGAAACTGACGCTGACTTCCTACGCCGAGTCCTCGAAAAGAAGGACAGAGAAGCAGCAGAACAAGCGGCTAATATAAAACAAATGGCGCTTCTCTTCCAAGACAGGTAGGAATGATGTTACAGCAGGATCCTCCAGCTGAAGACCCTCCGATCATTACTGAAGACGATAGAGGGGAGACATCTAATCCTCCTCCGGCTCATTCAGCAGCCAAGGAGGAAACCATTTCCAAAGCTGCACTAGACGGCTATATAGCTCAGCAGATACGAGTTCACCAGGCGAATGAAGCGGCTGGGCAAATTGTTAGAACCGGAAGACCCTGTCCGGGCTGGTATGACCAAATCAGTTACCCGCCAGGATATAAGATCCCCAAATTCCATGTGTACAAAGGGACAGGGAATCCACATCAGCATATCGCTCAATTCAGGGCCTTATGCGGCAACACTGGAGGCGACAACAAACTGTTGCTTCGCCAATTCGTCGGCAGCTTAGCAGAAACGGCCTTTGAATGGTATTCGGAGCTACCTAACGACTCTGTCAAAACATTTGCAGAGTTGGAGCTATTGTTTACACAAAGATTTGCAAGTGCTAGTGAACGCACCCCGATAACGACACTGATTAATGCCAGGGTGAAGCCAGGCGAAACATGGGTTCAATACGCAATACGATGGCGGAATTTATGGTCGAAATGCGAACAGCGGATCGAAGAAGCGCCGGCGGTGGGCATGTTCGTGGGCACTCTTGACCCTCAAGCGGCCATCTCCCAGTTCATGATGTTTTTCAAGCCAACTACTTTTCAGGCCTTGATTGACAAGTTGGCCCAAATGGATCAAATGGGCCATAGACCATCTCCTTCAAAGACGGATCCTCGGAATGAAAAAGGGAAAGGAAAAGAAACTTTCGTCGCCAATACTCAATAACAGCCAAGCAACGTAAAGCCGGTTGTTCGCCAAAATAATATGCGTCCACGCCCATCCCTTGAGGAAAGACTAGGGCGTCCTTACTCGTTTCCTCAGAATAAAACAAGGAGACTGTTCAAGCTGGCAGTGCGCAACAGACTCATCAATCTGCCGAGTCCAAAACGTCCGTTGGATCCAGGCGATGTCAACGATCGCAATTATTGCCCTTACCACCAAACGGTAAGTCACCCGGTCGAGAATTGCTTCGTCTTTAAAGGATGGATCGAAGACCAGTACCTACAAGGCAAGTTTGCGCTGTCCGAGAAGTGGAAAATAAACCCACCATAACTGCACACTCCAAAGAAGACAGACACATCGGGAGCAACTTGTTCTTTTGTTGAAGAAGCTCCGTGGGAGGTCGTGCTGTCAGCCAAAACCAAAAGGATGCTGAATGATCTCCAGACATGCCCAGCGATCGGGTGGAAGAACTCGCTAGAACCCCAGATCGTCGAAGGGATGCTGAAGCCGTGCCCAACTCCAAAGATCGATAGTGAAGGCCCCAGCACTCGCACCCAGCCGTCAAAATCTTCAAAGAAAAACAAGAAGAAATCCAAGAAGACCATGAAGCCTGGAGACAAGCGCACGGATTTGCAGAAACAGATTGACGTGCTGGAAGAGTATAACCAGAAGGCGCGGATTCCAATCACGCTCCAAGAGTTCCTCAGCCACGTCCTCGAGGACGAAAACGATGGAGAAGATTCATCAGATGAATCTGAGGACTGCATAGCAAGTTGTCATGTGATCTCTCACTCATTGATAGATGATAAAGAGGCTCCTTGCACCGAGAAACCGGGGGCAGGTCCTGAACCAAAACTTCTGTGGCCGTCAGATGAGATGATTGATGTCTTCCTGAATGAGATTCGTCTGAAAAGTAAAGCCAATTAGGAGCGTAAGATGGCCATATTGGAAGGAGCCAAACGTCGGCGACTAGACGAAAGAGTCGAGGCACTCCCGTCAAATCAAAAGACATCCGCTGCGGATAAAAACAAATTCAAGACGAGAAAAAGGTTTGCTAAAGCCATATCAATGGGAATGAAGCTACCACCTTCTGAAGAAAACACTCTCGGCGGAGTAGAGATGCATCCTAATTACTGCTTATATCATCAGAAGATCGCACATCCCACTGAAGACTGCGACTCCTTTAAGTGTTGGTGGCAAGGGTATGTCGCTCACAGGCAACACTTCAACAGGACAAAGCGTGAAGCTCGTAGACAGTGGAAGAATGCGACAGATGAGCATAAAAGAATTGCTGGCAATTGTCATAGGGTTGATCCCGAGGGACCGCGAGTTCTCACCTTCGGGAGAGACTCCGACAAAAAAGTAGCCCTCGGCCCTCTCTTCAAGGAATCCAACTCTGAAATGAAAGAATTGAGGAGTTGCGAGAACATTCAGCCGTGCAATTGCACGATACCCGAAAAAATCTCGGACCCGCAAACAACGGATCGAACAAAAAGGATAAAGGAAAAGGAAAAACGGCCTTCGTCGCCAACACTCAACAACAATCGAGTGGCCCTAGACCGGTTGTTCGCCAAAACAACAAGCGGCAACCCCTCTATGAGAAGTTGAAACGTCCTTACTCATTTCCCCGGGATGAAACAAGGAGGCTGTTCGAAGTGGCAGTGCGCAACAGGCTTATCACTCTACCGAAGCCGAAACACCAGCCACAACTGAATGATGTCAATACTCCTAATTATTGCCCTTACCACCAAGTATTGGGCCATCCGATCGAAAACTGCTACGTCTTCAAGAACTGGGTTGAAGACCAATACCAACAGGGCAAGTTCGCATTGTCCGAAAACTGGAAGGTGAGCCCGCCACGACCACATGCTCCAAGAAAGATGGATATACCGGGGGCATCATGCTCATTCATAGGGAAAGCCCCATAGACCGAAAAGTCAATAAACTAGAGATTCGCCTCAAATACGGCAACGGTGGACCACAATGTCCTAAAACTTGCAAATGACAGAAACGTCGTTAAACTACTACCAGCCCGCTGCAGGGTTCCTTGGCACTCTGATGAGGTCTCCCAAGCCATCAACCATGGCAATTTCAAAATTATGGTGCCTACAAACCCTAAAGTACGGATCGTTTGCTAGATTTCTAGGCGAACAAGAACTAGTTAACAGTTAACTAATGAGAATACGGAAATACAACCTTTGTAGATCCGGTTATCCACCTCCACGGCTCCGCAACGATGTCGTCTCCGCTGTCCAAATCAAATCTGGGCTCTAGGATCGGCTTCGTCGGAGAATGGGCAAGCTAGGTCGTCGATGTCCATGCCGAAGATGATCTACGTCGAAGCATCGATGAATCAAGCTCCACCTTCACCAAACCCTAAAATCTTGTGAAGGAAACACACTCTACTACTTGGCAAGAGGTAGAGGATGAAGAAATAGGAAGTGGGTTAACTTTAGAATTGGATTTCTCACTCTTTCCATCAATCCACCATTGATGGAGCTTGCTTTTCATGAAGAAGAAGAAGAGCAAGAAGAAGATCATTGTTATGATAAGTTAAAAGAATAATGAAAAGAAAAACAATTCTTATCATAACTTGAACCCTAGTTAAGTGTAGAGAAAAGACCATGGTTAATGGAATGGTTAGGGTTAAGGATAAGAACAAAATGGTCACTAGGTCAAAGTCTTCAAAAAGCTTCAATATGAAACAAAAATAGCCACCATTTTCTTCTTATTCCTTTTCTAATTATTTCCAAAATAAATAAATAGATAAATAAATAATAAAAGGAAATAAAACCCTAATCATATTAATAACCATGGTTTATTCTTAACTTACACTTAAACAATCATGTATCATCAAACATGATACAAGCAAATGCACAAAAGTATATCGCATATACAATGCGCCCATCCGAGTGAGAAAATCCATCTTAAGTAAACCGATACTAGTTGATGCAAAGTAATATATCAAATATATAAATATGCATTAAATCATTAAATCAACACTTGATTCAATGACCCGGTTATGTCGCACACAACCGACTAGTATACAATATATCGGCTTATCGAATCAACGCTTGAATCGATAACTAGGTTATATCTCATACAACCATTCGATATATTTATCGCGAGAATAGAATACGGTATCACATACACGCATTATTCTCGGTCCCGCACATATCTCATATGCGCTCCTATTTCGTTTCGCTTGAGCCAGGAAACCTCTGTGTAGGACTCTAAAGACTCGTCAATACGCCGGCAGCAGGTGATGATCATATCAAACACCCACAAGCCGCAAGCGGTCTGCTAAACGTAACGGCCACCCGGGTATTGAGCGATCTGAAGATCGACGAGCAAGCCCGCTCACACTCCAGTGAATCCGACCAGTAACACTACCGTACAGTCCGGTCTGATCGTCTGATATGTCGCATATCTCGCCTAGGGGTGGTATACGTCAGACCCCAATAGCTCAATAAGTCGTGTCGATATGAGGTCTATAACTGTTCGAGAAACTACTGGTAACACTTACCAGTAAATCTCAGCAACCCTGGCCAGGGATTTCCTGTTATAGCCAATCGAACACAGCGCAACATCAACCCCCATATACCGGGAGAGACGAATCCCCTCCTATCGCTCATTGCCTCCATGTGACTCGGGACTGTACCCAAAAACCACCGTTTTGCACGCCCTCTTGGACGTGGTAAGATGGAAATCAAAGCACAGTGGGAACCACACAAGACTCTATGACGATCTCGGGTCAACAGACTACTCTGTACCAGTGTCACCAGAGAACTGCCATCTGACGTGAGGTATAATACCATCTGGGAGTTCTCGGCGAGTCCGTCCAGTGTACCCAGTCTCTACTGAGCACCCGTATATCATCTCTGATGTCAAACACCGATGGATATGGGATCATCCATCGCCCATCTACATGGGTCGAGAAGGTACACGCTAGTCTACTCTGGTATATCGATGCCCCGTCTCGATACACCCTCGACTAGGGACTTTGAAGGATGTACTTATGGACTACCATGTCCCCACTAGTATGATCCGCATCATAGTCCAGGTAGTCAAGTACAGATCCTAAGGGCTTTACCAACATGTAACAGAGAGACAATCAGCATACACGTTAAGGTAAAGATCAACCAGATAGCATACTATCATGTCGAGCAAGAAAGTCCTCCCTATATACGTCCCAGCATCCACTACAATATACATCCTATGTACAGTAATGGCCTCTAGGGCATACATATAACTAACAATCTCCCACTTGCACTAGGGCCATCTTTAGCAGTGGTTGTAGTATCTCATACTCAACCATCCCATAATAGTCTCTCTCTGGGAACAGGCCTTTGTGAGTGGATCCGCTGTGTTGTCCTCAGAATCTACTCTCCAAACCTCGATCTCCCTGGAGGTCAACCATCTCCATGATCAAGTGATACTGCCTTAGAATATGTCTGGATCACTGATGGGACCGGCGTTCCTTGGCATAAGCCACAACTCCATTGTCTCACAATGGTTGGAACGTAGTTCATCTCATGAACCATTATACATCCAAACAACCTTTTTGGTAGCATCTTAAGTAGCGATGTATCCTGCCTTTATCGTCTAGTATGTCACGGTATCTAGCTTGGAACTCTTCCAACATACTGTCCCTTTACTGAGGGTAAAGACAATGCCTGTGACTGACACTCAGTCGTCTTTATCACCCTGGAACAATTCCAGTGATTCTTCCCAGGATCGGTTGATACCGTCTCACTACAACTAGTGAGATATCTTAACATCCAATTAAATCTATCTCATAGATCCAAAATCCAGGATTTAGGAGGTATCACTTTGATCCTATATGGAGAATCATTGTGATAAGCGGAGATTGATCGAGCGTAGCATAAGAAACTCTTTTCTTATCAAGAGTATGTCATCCACGTACTCTACGAGGATCGTCACCATACTCCCTACTACCTTTTTGTATATACAAGGTTCATCTACCATTTTGATGATGTCAAACTCTTTGACTGCTTCATCAAAACAGATGTTCCATCTCCGCGATGCATGCTTTATCATATAAAACATCTTGCACACGTTTCCGCTGCTCCCACTGTCTACGAAGCCCTCTGGCTGTGTACTTACAGACGCACTCTTCTAAATCATCATTTAGAAGAGCAGTCAAGACACCCAACCACCAGATATCGTAGTCATGGTATGTAGCCGTGGTAAGTAGGATCTGGATGGACTTAAGCATAGATCCTTGAAAAGGTTTCATCATAATCCACGCCTGGTAAATGATGCAAACTTTTAACAAGTCTAGCTTCGAAAGTCTCAACTCTTCCATGTACACCAAGTAATCTTCTCAAGATATACTTGCTCCTGATGGGGATTTAACCCTTCAGATCTAGCAGCTAAAGTCCATACTTTGCTGGTGTATAAGGATTCCATCTCAGATCGCTAAACATCCAGCCATTCTTACAGAGTCTTACTCCTGATGGCCAGCTCGAAACTAGTTGGGTCATCATCTCATGATGTAATCCTCGCTCCCACTGTCATAGAGAAACCGAAGTATCTCTCAGGTGGGTGAGGAACCCTACTAGATCGGCGGAGAGGCTGAGGTTCGTTGGTATCTACTGAATCCCTTGGTTCTATCAAATCATCTGCTGTAGTTCGTATAGCTGGAACACTTCCAGTTCTACATAACAGACCTTGCCTCGAGCTTGTCCGGATTTTGCTTTTAGACATAGGCCGGACAACCCTAAATCTTAACTAACTTAAGATATGGGCTCTTCCCTTTCCATATCATATATGAAATGGTAGGTAACTGATTTGATTCGAACCCTATTCAATAGGTATGCAGCTTCTCAAGTGCATAACACCTAAAAGGAAATAGGTAACTCAGTAGTACTCATCATAGAGCACACCTTATCAAATAGGGTGTATCTGCTCCGCCCCGATATACCATCGTGCTATGGTGTATACAGAGGAGTAATGCTGAGAGAGAATCTCATTCTCCTTTAGAATAGTCCAGTATTTCCGTGCTCAAGTATTCTCCTCCTTGATCTCATCATAGGACATAATACTTATACCCGTATTCTGGTTCTCTACTTCTAACTTATATTCTGTGAATATCTCAAAAGGTTCGGACTTGTGTTTCAACAGGAACATATGTCTGAATCTAAAGAGATCATCAGAGAACGTAATGAAGTATAAAGAACCAGTCCTGGCATGTGTAGACAGGGGACCTAAATACATCAACATGTATCATCCCAAGAGTTCACTAACTCTTTCTCTGTTTCCAATAAACGGAGCTATGGTCATCTTATCTTTGTGACATGACTGGCGAGTTTCACAAGATGTAAATTCAAACTAATTTAAATATACATCTATATGTAACTCTAGCTAGTCGGGTCACATTGATTTGACCTAGTCTACAATGCCTCAAGAAGAATTCGTTCATTTCTGAACTCTTCCTCTTATGTGTGTTCCATATACTAAGAACTGTAGTTTGATTTAGAACATTAATGCTTTTAGATAACGTGCCTGAACCGATCAACTTTTGATATAGGAAATGTTCAAAACATTATCCAACAATACAAAATTATATCCTTTCTTTACTAATAAAGAGAGTGATATGATTTGGTATATCAGGTTCGGTATCTAACAACATTCGTTCAGAATCAATGTATTGTAATACAGGGTGACAGTGACCGACAGACTTGGCTGCAACTCTTGCCCCGTTTTCTGCCTCATGAAACTTATCACCCGTTCTCAGTTCTCTACCTATCTGTAGCCCTATGTAACAGATTACATATCTGGGATCCTGATCTGGTATCACATACCCAGGACGTAAAGGATACTGAGAAACAGTTCTGTATAATGAACACACCCGAAGATGATGCATCAGTATGCACTCTCTTCGTTTGGGCGGCACGGGAATTCTGGTAATCCCCAATTTCCTGCTCTGTCTTATAACACTTATAAGTTGGAGCGGGACCAACGTTCCCCAGCTCAGTATAACAAGCGGGTTCGGTCAATAATCCGTATTATTATCTTGATTAAGGCGTGATATGGTCGCTACCAGGAGAGAGAGAGAAGAAAACACTCAGCGTGCGCTCTGACAAGAATAGATTGGTTATTATTTTATCTTTTCAGGATGGCTCCCACTGCTTTTTATCAAATCTTCCTTCAAACCCTAAAAGGAAAGACTAGCTGGGATTAATTACACACTACAAGTTCGCCAATCTTTCAGCCAGGCTAGTGTCGGTACTTTGAGGGAGGTCCCCCGTGCTTTCGCACGAACCTAATTAATGTAAACCTCATTTTCCCAGAGGCGTAACCTCGTTGACACCTTTCTAGTCACCTACTTGATCGGCTAATTGTAATGTATAAAACTCTCCCAGGAGTAACACTTACTCGCAGCGGGTATCGGGATCCAACTATCTCATAGAAGGTATGCAATCTCATTGCAAATTTCAACACTTGAAATTCCCGATAATGTTTTGCCCCTAGCACCCTATGACCTTGACGGAGGTCAACAAACCATAGGCTACTAGTCAAGTTCAACCCGTCATTTCTTGATCGAATTAAACCCACCCGCACGACCCTTGACGGAGGTCAACAAGGCCGCACGACTACCCTAACTCAATCTGCATCATATGCATAAGCAGATAAATACTGGTTAGCTACCGCACACTGCGCCTTGACGGAGGTCAACAAACGCAGCACGAATACTAAACAGCACTTATCTGAAATGACGGAGGGCTACGACAGGTTTTTCTGAAAACCTATTGCGTAATGAACTTGATATCGTTGTAGGATCGAATGAATTTGAAATGGAGTGCTTTTGAGGCTTTTCTAGTTTTGCTAAAGGAGTCACTCCCGGTGAAGGGATCGTCGGTCCTTTCCTCGTCGAATGAGGTGCGGGATATATCATATATATCACTGTGCAAAGCAAAACACTTAAAAGCAATCAAAAGGCAAACCGAGTGTGTAGCATCTGCCAGTTATTGCTAAAGGAGTCACTCCCGGTGAAGGGATCTCGGTCCTTTCCTCGTCGGATGAGGTGCAGGATATATCACATATACCGCTGTGCAAAGCAAGAACTGTAGCTACCTGTTTTATTTTGTAATTCGATTCTACAACATCTTAGGTTTCTTTTATTTCATTAATCACATTAATGAAGTCCCATCAATTAATGTACCTAAACATCACAGATAGATATGACGTACACTTATGCCATCCGCATTCGCCTCGATGTCCCCTCGTGCACCGTTAGGTTAGGTAACTAACGACAGAGCAGGGCAGGGCTAGCGCGGGTGTAAAACATAAGCAACGTCTGTATAATATATCATATATACTATATACTATATCTATCAAAGAAACATCACATGTTCTCATCACAGATATCGCAGCAGAAGAATCATATGAAATATTGGATATACTAGGACGTCCGTGTTTTCAATACGAGCCAGTATAAAACACGGATTCCATGATCGTGATGAATAGCCAAACCCACACCCCTAGACCCCTACGAGAGCGGCAAGCAACCCTACCAATTCTGGAGTTAGGAGACCCGGACTCGACTCCTCGAGTTTGTCTCCCACTGGACTCCAGAACCCGGTTACTTGTGCTCCCCACCTTGGGTCTATCCTAGTGCGGAAAAGTAAATAATATACAAACGGTGACTACTTCCGCTACCTGGAAGCGCCCCAATAAAAGAATATTACATACAAGTTTTTACATGAATGAAAATGAAAAACACTCATCTCACATAAAAACCCCCGGCTATTCAAACACGACGATCCAATATAACATATCCAGCAACACATAACGTCACATGTCATCAACGTAAGTAAATATGCGCATCCCAATTGTCGTTGACATATAGCAACGAAACCGGCGATATCACATATTACACTTACGGTCACAGAAAAGAAAGTGTAAAACTACAACAGTTGGAATCCGCAACCTCCTCAGACATCGCATGCCTGACCAAATGAATTACTTAGACATCGCATGCCTAACAATTATAAACCCCGCATTTTAGTCTCAAAATCGAAAACACTTTTCAATATCAAGTCGGGGAATTCAACAAGATTCCCGACATCCTGATCGAATACTCGTCGCAAACTTCAGTAGACGGCCGCACCCCTCACGCCGTCGACGAAGTGCACCAAGGCGGAACACCGCTACCGCGAGCACCCGAACGGATGCTTTCGGCAACGGGGTTCTCCTACAGTCACTTGGTCGGGGCTATGGAGTGAAGCTGTCTATTAAGTTTACCCGGCGAGTATCCGCGTACGCTACGTGATTGCAATGGACTTTTGATCACATCAAAAATCCGTGGCAACCGATCAAGTGAGACTAAACTGCTATGTTTATAACATTCATTTAGTTATCACATAACTTTTTGTGAATTCCAATTATTGTATCCCATTCCAGATAAACAGAAAATGTTAAACTTTTCGATCGAACAATCGAACACCCAAGTTTTCCCGAAACAGATCAACACATGAAACAAGTCTAACAATATTCCGTTCGTGCCTCAGTACCAACGGTCCAGCCGTAGAAGGGTCAAGCCAACGCCTCACATGTGGCACGCCGTACTGCCCCAAACCCGAAGGTTCAAAGGGCAGTTCAAGACGGTCACATAATCGAGTTAAGGTTTGTGTCTTCTAGAGGGACCATCGCGTTACTTGCACTACTTAGAACGTCGTTAAACTATGGAAAATCCAACACTTGGAAATTTCCCGACAGGGGAAAAATCGGGTATTTATATCCGGTCGAACTTTTTAACATATTCTAAAATTTATCCGGAAAACACATGGACAGAATTAGACTTTCCGATCGAAACAATGATTCCCAAAACAACTCAGAACAACTCAACTCTTGAGTTCAGTTTAAATATTCCAGGAAAATGAGAACTGAATTTTACAAGTTACAGTGAAATTTGACACGTGTCGGCTTCTAATTGGCGGCCCTTCCGCCGCACAAACCCCCTTTGTGCGGCCCTTCCGCCGCGCTTTTGTAGAATCAGGGTACCAAATTTCACAGTAACTCTTAAAAAAGCCTGCTTATTTTTCTGGATATTTTTAATTGCCAAAAATCAACAGTTTTGAAAAAAGTACAGAGAGCAATTTTGCAATGGGATTTTGGTTAGATCGGGTTTCTAATTCCGTCCGGGGATCGCCTAAGGCTCTAGCTAGGCTCTGATACCACTGCAGGGTTCCTTGGCACTCTGATGAGGTCTCCCAAGCCATCAACCATGGCAATTTCAAAATTATGGTGCCTACAAACCCTAAAGTACGGATCGTTTGCTAGATTTCTAGGCGAACAAGAACTAGTTAACAGTTAACTAATGAGAATACGGAAATACAACCTTTGTAGATCCGGTTATCCACCTCCACGGCTCCGCAACGATGTCGTCTCCGCTGTCCAAATCAAATCTGGGCTCTAGGATCGGCTTCGTCGGAGAATGGGCAAGCTAGGTCGTCGATGTCCATGCCGAAGATGATCTACGTCGAAGCATCGATGAATCAAGCTCCACCTTCACCAAACCCTAAAATCTTGTGAAGGAAACACACTCTACTACTTGGCAAGAGGTAGAGGATGAAGAAATAGGAAGTGGGTTAACTTTAGAATTGGATTTCTCACTCTTTCCATCAATCCACCATTGATGGAGCTTGCTTTTCATGAAGAAGAAGAAGAGCAAGAAGAAGATCATTGTTATGATAAGTTAAAAGAATAATGAAAAGAAAAACAATTCTTATCATAACTTGAACCCTAGTTAAGTGTAGAGAAAAGACCATGGTTAATGGAATGGTTAGGGTTAAGGATAAGAACAAAATGGTCACTAGGTCAAAGTCTTCAAAAAGCTTCAATATGAAACAAAAATAGCCACCATTTTCTTCTTATTCCTTTTCTAATTATTTCCAAAATAAATAAATAGATAAATAAATAATAAAAGGAAATAAAACCCTAATCATATTAATAACCATGGTTTATTCTTAACTTACACTTAAACAATCATGTATCATCAAACATGATACAAGCAAATGCACAAAAGTATATCGCATATACAATGCGCCCATCCGAGTGAGAAAATCCATCTTAAGTAAACCGATACTAGTTGATGCAAAGTAATATATCAAATATATAAATATGCATTAAATCATTAAATCAACACTTGATTCAATGACCCGGTTATGTCGCACACAACCGACTAGTATACAATATATCGGCTTATCGAATCAACGCTTGAATCGATAACTAGGTTATATCTCATACAACCATTCGATATATTTATCGCGAGAATAGAATACGGTATCACATACACGCATTATTCTCGGTCCCGCACATATCTCATATGCGCTCCTATTTCGTTTCGCTTGAGCCAGGAAACCTCTGTGTAGGACTCTAAAGACTCGTCAATACGCCGGCAGCAGGTGATGATCATATCAAACACCCACAAGCCGCAAGCGGTCTGCTAAACATAACGGCCACCCGGGTATTGAGCGATCTGAAGATCGACGAGCAAGCCCGCTCACACTCCAGTGAATCCGACCAGTAACACTACCGTACAGTCCGGTCTGATCGTCTGATATGTCGCATATCTCGCCTAGGGGTGGTATACGTCAGACCCCAATAGCTCAATAAGTCGTGTCGATATGAGGTCTATAACTGTTCGAGAAACTACTGGTAACACTTACCAGTAAATCTCAGCAACCCTGGCCAGGGATTTCCTGTTATAGCCAATCGAACACAGCGCAACATCAACCCCCATATACCGGGAGAGACGAATCCCCTCCTATCGCTCATTGCCTCCATGTGACTCGGGACTGTACCCAAAAACCACCGTTTTGCACGCCCTCTTGGACGTGGTAAGATGGAAATCAAAGCACAGTGGGAACCACACAAGACTCTATGACGATCTCGGGTCAACAGACTACTCTGTACCAGTGTCACCAGAGAACTGCCATCTGACGTGAGGTATAATACCATCTGGGAGTTCTCGGCGAGTCCGTCCAGTGTACCCAGTCTCTACTGAGCACCCGTATATCATCTCTGATGTCAAACACTGATGGATATGGGATCATCCATCGCCCATCTACATGGGTCGAGAAGGTACACGCTAGTCTACTCTGGTATATCGATGCCCCGTCTCGATACACCCTCGACTAGGGACTTTGAAGGATGTACTTATGGACTACCATGTCCCCACTAGTATGATCCGCATCATAGTCCAGGTAGTCAAGTACAGATCCTAAGGGCTTTACCAACATGTAACAGAGAGACAATCAGCATACACGTTAAGGTAAAGATCAACCAGATAGCATACTATCATGTCGAGCAAGAAAGTCCTCCCTATATACGTCCCAGCATCCACTACAATATACATCCTATGTACAGTAATGGCCTCTAGGGCATACATATAACTAACACCCGCGGCATCCTAAGGCTGATGTGTTAAAAAAAAGGTATGTCCATGAGCAAAATGGGCACGGATGAAAACCCGAAAGGGCTCCGTGAGTAAATATAGCAGGGCTACCAGCGAGTGTTTGTGAAAACCTGAAAAGGCGTGACCTCGTTAGAAGAAAAAAAGAAAAAAAGAAAAAAGAGACGATATGTCCATAAGCAAAATGGGCACGGATGAAAACCCGAAAGGGCTCCGTAAGTAAAAACAGCAAGGCTACCGGCGAGTGTTTGTGAAAACCTGAAAAGGCGCGACCTCGTTAGAAGAAAAAAAGAAAAAAAGAAAAAAGAGACGATATGTCCATAAGCAAAATGGGCACGGATGAAAACCCGAAAGGGCTCTGTAAGTAAAAACAGCAAGGCTACCGGCGAGTGTTTGTGAAAACCCGGAAGGGCGCAACCTCGTTAGAAAAATAAAAAAAAGAGGGAACAAAAGAATAAAAAAGAAGAAGAAGTCGGTATTTCCGTAAGCAAAATGGGCACGGATGAAAACCTGAAAGGGCTCCGTGAGTAAAAACAGTAGGGCTACCGGCGAGTGTTTGTGAAAACCCGAAAGGGCGCAACCTCGTTAAAGAACACTTACAGGGTCCTCTCGACCTTATAAGGAGAAACCACCCGCGTGAGATCCTTACGACTCACAAGGGAGCAACACACTTAGGGATCCCCACGATTCCTAAGGAGAAATTACACTTGCGAGATCCTCACGACTCGTAAGGAGAACTCTCTTATGGGACCCTCACGGCTCATAAGATTTGAAAGTCTTAAGTTACAGAGGCCTGAACATGTTCTTAAGCAACTCCCACAACCTTCCACTAATGCCCTATAAGCGGCTCAATACTGACCCTTGTATACAATCCACGGGCGCAAATAAACATTTCCCTAACAAAGTCCCATCCGTGACTAGGTATATATTCGCACGGTGAATAACCCTTGTGAGTCCTCTCGACTTATAAGAAGAAAATACTCTTGTAAGATCCTTACGACTTATAAGAGACCATACATTTAGGAGTCCTCACGATCCCTAAGGAGAAAACGCACCTACGAGATCCTCACGACTCGCAGGAAGAAATACCTTTATGAGACCCTTACGGCTCATGAAGTCAAAAGCCTTAGTCGACGGAATCCTAACCCTGATCGCTAAGCCATCTTTGTTCGATATCGACAGAGGCAAATGATAATTCGCTCCTGGCCATATCCCAGTTGTAGCGGTGCTGATGCCAAAATCGATATTTAATCCCAGGTTTGCAGCAAGAAGCTAGTGAGCCACACATGCATACGAAATAGCCGAAATGATGGGGCAACTTGCAACAAAATCAGCAAGTAAAAATATATGCATGCAAAATAGCCGAAATGATTGGGCAACTCGCAATAAAAAGAGGCGAGTAAAAATGAAAAAAATAGCCGAAATGATTGGGCAACTCGCAATAAAAAGCAGCGAGTAAAAATAAAACAAATAGCCGAAATGATTGGGCACCGCGACAAATAGCCGAAATGATTGGGCAATCGCGATTTTCGCGATATAAAAAGCTGAAATGATAGAGCATCGCGGAAAGAATTAAAAAAAATGAAAGAATGAAACTTTGTGCCCTACAGGTGAGATCACATCGATCCCTGTATACAATCCAGGGGTACAAACAAAGAGGAAACCATACCTTCCCAACAGGCTCCATCAGAAAGCGAAGCCAAATCTCGATGGTTCATAGACAACCTAGAGACAATCTCAACATTTGTCGCAATATTGCAGACACAATGTCAACAAACGAAGCGAAGGAAGATCTCTAGCTCCAGGGTCTCGACGTCAACATCAACGACTTAGAGATCAACACCGGCGTTCTTCCTCCCTCTAATCGGATGCAGACATAACATCAACAAACGGAGCCATGGAAAAGTCCCTAGTTCCAAATCTCGACGGCCGTGTCTACAGTCTAGAGATCACAACAGCGTTCCTCCTCATTCCAGCAGGATTTATACGCAAAAATCAATCTAGGAGCCACGGCAAAGTCCCTAGTTCTAAATCTCAATGGCCACATCTACAGCCTGGAAACCAACAACGGTGTGCCTCCTCATTCCAGCAAGACATAGATGCTACATCATCAAACGGAGTCACGGCATAGTCCTTAGTTCCAAATCTCGATGGTTCACAGACAACCTAGAGACCATCTCAGCATTCGTCTCGTTACAGTGGACGCGATGTCAATGACGGTGTTCCTCCGCAGTCTAGCAGGATGCAGATACAACGTCAACAAAAGACCTCACGGTTGAAACAAAGCGGAGTGACGGCAAAATCCAAGCCCCACCTCAACATTCGTCTCGATACAGCAGATGAGATGTCAACAATGGCGTTCCCTTGTGGTCCAGCAGGATGCAGATACAACGTCAACAAAAGACCTCACGGTCGAAACAAAGCGGAGTGACGGTAAAATCCAAGCCCCGCCTCAGCATTCGTCTCGATACAGCAGACGAGATGTCAACAATGGCGTTCCCTCGCAGTCCAGCAGGATGCAGATGCAACGTCAACAAAAGACCTCACGGTCGAAACAAAGCGGAGTAACGACAAAATCCCAGCTCCACCTCGTTATAGCGGACGCGATGTCAACAACGGCGTTCCCTCGCGATCCATCAGGATGCAAATGCAATGTCAGCAGATGCAACGTCAGCAGAAGACCTCATGGTCGAAACAAAATGGAGTGACGGCAAGATCCCAGCTCCACCACGACATTCGTCTTGATACAGCAGACGCAATGCCAGCAAACGAAGCGAAGGCCAAATTCCTAGCTTCATGGTCTTGACGGTAACTCATATAAAACCTGAAAGACTACCGGAGATCATCCCACATGGAGTGGTCACCACCACGATGTTCGTCTCGATACAGCAGACGAGATGTCACCACAGCGTCCTTCCTCCAACAGGATCCGGACACGCTGATTGAAACGAAAAAGTGTGTTTGTAGAATAACCGCAATCAATAACGGTGTCGCACGTAGCTAGACCGAGATGAGTACGGGTCGTCCTCAGGGAAACGTTGAATCTTTTACTCTTACTTTAGATGTGTTGAAAAAGAGGGATAAAGAATTTTATAGAAAGGTTTCTAGATCTACGTTAAGCAAGAATGCAAAATATAGATCTAGATTATTTAAGGATGTAGTTAATATAATAAGGGGGCTTGTAGGGTTCGTTAGGATTTAGTAGTTATGGATGATTAATTAAAAGTTACCCTTTTTATCCTTTAATAGATTTAAAACTAGAACGACGGTGATGCGTGTAGATTAGGGTTTCTGGAGGGAAAAGAAATCCCGCTCTTAACCCTTATCTCGACACGGAACTCCGTTCATATCTAGCCTTTACCAAAACAATCATTAATCTAATCTGTAATCGCGGTCGGAACTAACAAAGAATTGTTAGTGCGCCCGATTAGGATGTTAATGATTCTTTTGATAAAGTTTATAAACTTTATAGGACTTAAAAAGGGTTTAGGGATGTTCATCATCCATTAGCCTACCCTAATCCTACGAACCCTAACAAGCGGAGAATTACTCGCGCATGTTGGGAGAAAAAGAGATGGGGAGAAAATGCATAATTAAACTACGAAGAAATAGAATAAGAAAAAGAACTACCTTTATTAATCAACAAAACTCATTACACTTTGATTCCTTAGAAAATGATTACAAATACTAGTTTGCTTCTCGATCTCTTCTAAGGAGGTAGATGAACCGTTGATGATCAGCCTGGATGCGTGAGCCGTCTTGGACTTCGTGATCGCGTCGGCTTGATGATTTTTCCAAGAGGCTCTCGGTCTTTATTTATAGTCCCAAATCCAGAAAATTAGCTTCCAAATTAGGAAGATAACAGTATAGATTCACCCCCAAAAATTGCAAACCCTAACTCATCTAACATGCGGCGGATCCGCGGCCAAAAGGAGGGTATGGCCGCGGATCCGCGGCCAAGGGTGGGGATCACTTCATCAAATTTTTGGGGCTTTCTCCTTGTGACATGTGGCTATCTCTGGTATCTTTGGATCTTTGAAATCTTCTCGTAGTTGCTGCCAGACTTGATTTCTTCATTTTGATTTCTTAATTAGGCAGGTTAGCTTTAACAACTTGATTTCCTTGATTTTAGTCTTGGAAAAATTCTGCACAACAACTCAAATAATATTTAGTAGACTTAGTTCTATTAAGATTAGGTCAATGATATTATTTGCATACATTTTCCTACCAAATTCTAATTATAATATATCAACACATGGAAAATAGTATTTTTACACATAAACTCTCATATGTATGATATATTATAATAAAGACATTTTTAATATAGAAATAGTAGGAAAAATGTAATAACAAGTGTGCAGTTTTATCAACTGAACAAATACCCCTAAACTTATCTTTGATCGTCCCGAGCAAACTAGTTTATTCAAGAGAAGGAGAAAAAAGAAAGGAGAAAACTAAGCACACTTTCGTAGGCAAACACGATTGCACTGAGCACGTGCAACAAGCCGTTAAACCTCTAGGTGTCCCTAGTAGGAGGAGTGTTGTCTCCTGAGGGTTTTCAGCGGATTACACCCACAAAATCCTATAATAAAAGAGAGATTGTGAAATTTACATATAAAGATAAGAACCATAAAAGAAAGACTTTTGAAAGTAAGAGTTTCCAACTATACTAGCTTTTCAGTTGTCATGAGCCCTATCTTAATAGTCATGAAAAATGTTAGAAATCACATCATCCCCCAATAAAACATCGTCTTTATTCTTCATTCCTATCTTTCATCCAAACATCGATCATATACCCCTACGTGTGTAAAATGGACATCCCTACAGTCGGAGAATTCAATTCAAGCTATCATACTCTTGTCCATCTACCTCAGTACTTTTTAACTTGATGAATATTTATGGATTTGCTCACACATTTTCATACGACCGTTAATACTTCTTGAGGTACTAACCGACCGATTACTCATGTGCTTGCTGATTAGGTGATAGTATTTTCCTCGTCTTGCACCACCTAAGACTTAGCAGTGACTCCCAGACCAGTTGGCCTTAGGGCACTGGGTGAAGAGGCACTCTCGCTATATTTTTTTATAGCTGCCTTGGCGATAACAAAACCAGTGTTCATTTTTCTTTTCGCCATTTTTATATTTTCTTCATTTATTATTTCCTTCATACTTTGGCTTTTAGACAAGAGCATTTCAAGGTATCCTTTACTATCCCGAATTTCATGACGTGTGTAAGTGCATATAGTAGGGTATCAACATTCAAATGTTTGGCTTCCAGAATAGAAATTATCTTTCAGACTTATTTTTATCCTCAGATTAGTGACTTCCTTCATCTTACTAACCCTTGGGACAACGGCTCATAACTACTTATTACCAGTTCGTTTAAGAAAACTTCTAATTTTCTTGGTTTTCTTAAACTATTCCTACGTTTAGATGCAATTTTTCACTTTCTACTCTTTTGTTATAAAAAAAAATTAAATTTTTGAAAATGTTGTGCTTATGCAAAGTATGATGAAAATTGATGCGTAAATAAGCACAAACCTCCCCCAAACTTGTTTTCAACAGTGTCCTCACTGTTGCTATCGGCTGGATCACAAAAACCTGTAAGCTTGGGAGGACATTATTAATGGGGGCAAGAATATATGAAAGTGAAAATCCTCCCCCAAACTTATTTTTGGCTCACAAATTTGAGGACAAAAGTTATGTTCAAGAGCCAAAAATATAACCCCCCCCCCCAACATGAGTTAGATAATATGAAGCATTTTAAGAGGGGGTGAGTCATTTGGTCAAAATAAGACTTTACAAAGACCAAAAGTTAACACCAACCATTCAAAGATTTTATCAGTATACCGTATAGGTTGGTGGAAGAATGTGTTGTATCGAGTCAAGAAAAAATGGGGAAAGGATAAGAGGTGGTCTGGAAAGGGTTTGAAATTAGAGAAAAGAAAGAATGAGGATAAATGTGAATGATTAGGAAGAAGGAATGGTGACGGTTCACCCTCTATAGGCGGAGATTGATCAATCACAAAATCCGTATTATTTAAAAATTCAAGTTCGTCAGCAAAAAGTTCTTCAAAACTTTTATCAATGGTGTGATTGAACATTTTGCTGTCAAAGAGTTTTGTGCCAGAATTTATCCTACTTGATTCATCAAAAATCATTAAGGTAGAGGACTCGAAAAACTCATCTACCTCATTTTCAAAAATATCCAAATCAAGTTGAATTTCTGGTATTATTGAACTTGAATTAACGGATTGTGATTCATCAAAACTCGCTGAAACTATAGGAACAGAAGAAGAACCGGAGAAAGTAGAAGGTGAAATGGGTAAACAAATTGGTGTGTCGAGTATTGTTGAACTAGATGTGGAAGATGGAGGCTGTATTTCTTCGGGTATACCTTTATCATCAACTTCAAGACATATTTGGGGTTCGGGAAGGATTAAAGGCTCAAGATTATGACCACAAGGAAGTGAAAGGATTTTATGAATTGGTGGGACAAAATCATCCAAAATTTCGGGTTCATCAATCAATATATCCCCAACGTCAATCACCTCATTCAAGTGAAGGTTATAATTCTCAAAAACCTCATCAAAAGTATGGTTTTCAATCAGTTTTGGTTCAAGAGTGGAGGTGTAGAGATCACAAGGGTTGGGTATGGTTTCACTTGAAATGGACCCTTCACAGTCGGGTAAATCAAACACTACAAAGTCACACAACTTATCAGACATTCTATTTGGTGTACTTGATGAATCTATGAAACTGGAGTTGTGGATTTCAGTTTGGAATGGGGAGGTTTGATTAGGAAGGGTGTACAGTTCTGTCTCACTACCCAAATTCTCATTTTGTCCTATGCCCGAATCATATACTGAAAAATTTTGGGCAGGTTTGGAATTCCTTGCTTGCATCCACTCTGTTGTTTTCTTCCTAATTTGGTTCGACAATTCCAGAAATTTTTCTAATGTCTGCTCCAGACTAGACTTAGATTGATAAGGGGTTTCAGTATAAGATTGAAATTCCTGTGGATAATTAAAACTCCCAAATAATTTATTAGAAGAACTGTCGAGAGAAAGTGGAAAAGTCGGATCGGATTGATAGGAATAGAATGGTTGCGAAAATTGGGTGGGAGTAGGATCAATATTATGATAAGAAGAATACTGATATGGGTTGGTTGGTTGGCTATTTTCAATAGACATCTTATATGCCACAAACCGCCTATCAAACTCTTCTCTGGAAAGTGGTGGTGATGGTTGATGTTGGTCCGGGTTGAAACTTTGGCCTCTAGCCCTAGCTATATGCTCAGCAATGGACATTCGTCTGTTAGTTATATGTATGCCCTAGAGGCCATTACTATACATAGGATGTATATTGTAGTGGATGCTTGGACATATATAGGGAGGATTTTCTTGCTCGACATGATAGTATGCTATCTGGTTGATCTTTACCTTAACGTGTACACTGATTGTCCCTCTGCTACATGTTGGTAAAGCTCTTAGGATGTGTACTTGACTACCTGGACTATGATGCGGATCATACTAGTGGGGACATGGTAGTTCATAAGTATATCCTTCAAGGTCCCTAGTCGTGGGTATATCGAGACAGGGCATCGATATACCAGAGTAGACTAGCGTATACCTTCTCGACCCATACAGATGGGCGATGGATGATCCCATATCCATTAATGTTTGACATCAGAAATGATATACGGGTGCTCAGTGGAGACTGGGTACACTGGACGGACTCGATGAGAACTCCCAGATGGTATTATACCTTACGTCAGATGGCAGTTCTCTGGTGACACTGGTACAGAGTAGTCTGTTGACCCGAGATCGTCATAGAGTCTTGTGTGGTTCCTACTGTGCTTTGATTTCCACCTTACCACGTCCAAGAGGGCGTGCAAAACGGTGGTTTTTGGGTACAGTCCCGAATCACATAGAGGCAATGAGCGATAGGAGGGGATTCGTCTCTCCCGGTATAGGGAGTTGATGTTGCGCTGTGTTCGATTGGCTATAACAGGAAATCCCTAGCCAGGGTTGCTGAGGTTTACTGGTAAGTGTTACCAGCAGTTTCTCGAATGTTATAGACCTCATATCGACATGACTTATCGAGCTATTGGGGTCTGACGTTTACCACCCCTAGGCGAGATATGCGACATATCAGACGATCAGACCGGACTGTACGATAAGTGTTACTGATTGGATTCACAGGAGTGTGAGCGGGCTTGCTCGTCGATCTTCTGATCGCTCAATACCCGGGTGGCCGTTACGTTTAGCTGACCGCTTGCGGCTTGCGGGTGTTTGATATGATCATCACCTGCTGCCGGCGTATTGACAAGTCTTTAGAGTCCTACACAGAGGTTTCCTGGCTCAAGCGAAACGAAATAGGAGCGCATATGAGATATGTGCGGGACCGAGAATAATGCGTGTATGTGATACCGTATTCTATTCTCGCGATGAATGTATCGAAAGGTTGTATGCGATATAACCTAGTTATCGAATCAAGGATTGATTCGATAAGCCGATACATTGGATATTAGTCGGTTATATGCGATATGACCGGATCGTTAAATCAAGTGTTGATTTAATGATTTGATGTATAATTATATATTTGATATATTATTTTGCATTAACTAATATTGGTTCACTTTAAATGGATTTTCTCACTTGGTTTGTGCACATTGTATATGTGATATACTTTTGTACACAAGTTTGTATCATGTTTGATGATACATGCTAACTTGAGCATGTGTAAAGATTAAACCATGGTTGTGTAATGGTTAGGGTTTTCCTTTCATTTTCTTATTCATTTATTTATTGATTTATTCTTTATGGAAAATGAAAAGCATAAAGAGAAAAAATGGTTGCTAACTTTGTTTGTATTATGAAGCTTCATGAAGCTTTGACTAAGTGACCATTTTTGTCTCATGCTTAACCCTAACCATTCCCACTAACCCTAGTTTAGTCTCTACACTTGATCATGGTTGGTAGATGATAAGTATTATTATTATTTTCATTTTACTTAATACTTATCATATTATCTTCTTCTTCTTCATCATCTTCTACTTGAAGAAAACCTTGCCTCCATCAATGGCAAAGTGAGAAAATGAGTGAGAAATCAAATTCTAAAGTGAACCCACCTCCTATTTCTTCATCCTCTACCTCTTGCCAAGTAGTAGAGTGTGTTTTCTTCACAAGTTTCATGACTTGGTGAAGTGGGAGCTTGATCTTGTGATGCTTCGACGTAGATCATCTTCGGCACGAAGCCGACGACCTTGCCCGTCCATTTCTCCGATGAAGCCGACGCTAGAGCCCGGGTTTCCATTTGGATAGCGAGGAGACTTCATTGCGGAGCTATGGAGGTGGAGGACCGGATCTACAAAGGTTGTATTTCCGTTCTTTTAGTTAAGTAGTTAACTAGTTTCATTTGTCGCCTATATATCTAGTTAACGATCCGTATTAGGGTTTCTCGGCACCCGTAAAATTTTAAATTGGCATGGTTGATGCCTTGTGAGACCTCATTAGTGTGCCTAGGAACCCTACAGTGGTATCAGAGCCTAGCTAGAGCCTTAGGCGATGCGTAGACGAAGTTTGAAACCCGGACGAACCCGAAACCCTAAAATTTCATGCTCTCTGGACTTTTTTCAAAAACTGGGATTTTTCCAGATTAAAAATTCCTAAAAAATTCAGCAGGAAGATCTAAGAATTATGGTGCAAAACGAGCTCATGATGCGTCTAAACCGCCGCGGAAACGCGGCAGAAGCATGGCTTCTGCCGCGGTTCCGCCGCCTACTGTTCAAAATGCACAATATTTTTTGCACAGTAATTCCTCTTTTCTGGTGCTGAGTTTTATGGGAATTTTTAATATTTATTCAAGAGTTGAATTTTCTGGGGTTGTTTTGGGGATTCGGTGTTTCGATCGGAGCATCAGATTTTGTCTATGTGGCTTTCCGGATAATTTTTGAATATGTTAAAAAGTTCGACCGGATATAAATACCCAATTTTTCCCCTGTCGGGAAATTTCCAAGTGTTGGATTTTTCCGTAGTTTAACGACGTTCTAAGTAGTGCAAGTAACGCGATGGACCCTCTAGAAGACAACAAACCTTAACTCGATTATGTGACCGTCTTGAACTGCCCTTTAAACATTAGGGTTTGAGGCAGTACGGCGTGCCACATGTGAGGTGTTGGCTTGACCCTTCTATGGCTGGACCGTTGGTACTGAGGCACGAACTGAATGTTTTTAGACTTGTTTCATATGTTGATCTGTATCGGGAAAACTTGGGTGTTTGACTGTTCGATCGAAAAGTTTAGCATTTTCTATTTATCTGGAATGTGATACAATACTTGGAATTCACAATAAGTTATGAGATAACTGTATGAATGTTATAAACATAGCACTTTAGTCTCACTTGATCGGTTGCTACGGAATTTTGATGTGATCAAAAGTCCGTCGCAATCACGTAGCGTACGCGGATACTCGCCGGGTAAGCTTAATAAACAGCCTCACTCCATAGCCCCGACCAAGTGACTGTAGGAGAACCCCGTCGCCGAAAGCATCCGTTCGGGTGCTCGCGGTAGCGGTGTTCCGCCTTGGTGCACTTCGTCAACGGCGTCGGGGGTGCGGCCGTCTACTAAAGTTTGCGATGAGCATTCGATCAGGACGTCGGGAATCTTGTTGAATTGCCCGACTTGATATTGAAAAGAGTTTTCGATTTTGAGACTAAAATTCGGGGTTTATAATTTTTAGGCATGTGATGTCTAAGTAATTCATTTGATTGGGCATGCGATGTCTAAAGAGGTTGCGGATTCCAACTGTTGTAGTTTTACACTTTCTTTTCTGTGACCGTAAGTGTAATATGTGATATCGCCGGTTTCGTTGCTATATGTCAACGACAATTGGGATGCGCATATTTACTTACGTTGATGACATGTGATGTTATGTGTTGCTGGATATGTTATATTGGATCGTCGTGTTTGAATAGCCGGGGGTTTTTATGTGAGATGAGTGTTTTTCATTTTCATTCATGTAAAAACTTGTATGTAATATTCTTTTATTGGGACACTTCCAGGTTGCGGAAGATGTCACCTTTTGTATATTATTTACTTTTCCGCACTAGGATAGACCCAAGGAGGAGAGCACAAGTAACCGGGTTCTGGAGTCCAGTGGGAGACCAACTCGAGGAGTCGAGTCTGGGTCTCCTAACTCCAGAATTGGTAGGGTTGCTTGCCGCTCTCGTAGGGGTCTAGGGGTGTGGGTTTGGCTATTCATCACGACCGTGGAATCCGTGTTTTATACTGGCTCGTATTGAAAACACGGATGTCCTAGTATATCCAATATTTCATATGTTTCTTCTGCTGCGATATCTGTGATGTGATCATGTGATGTTCTGTGATAGATACTGTATATAGTATATATGATATATTATATAGACGTTACTTATGTTTTACACCCGCGCTAGCCCTGCCCTGCTCTGCCGTTAGTTACCTAACCTAACGGTGCATGAGGGGACATCGAGGCGAATGCGGATGGCATAAGTGTACGTCGTATTTATCTGTGATGTTTAGGTACTTAAATGATGGGACTTCATTAATGTGATTAATGAAATAAAAGAAACCTAAGATGCTGTAGAATCGAATTTCAAAATAAAACAGGTAGCTACAGTTCTTGCTTTGCACAGCGGTGTATGTGATATATCCTGCACCTTATTCGATGAGGAAAGGACCGAGATCCCTTCACCGGGAGTGACTCCTTTAGCAATAACTGGCAGATGCTACACACTCGGTTTGTCTTTTGATTACTTTTAAGAGTTTTTGCTTTGCACAGTGATATATATGATATATCCCGCACCTCATTCGATGAGGAAAGGGCCGATGATCCCTTCACCGGGAGTGACCCCTTTAGCAAAACTAGAAAAGCCTCAAAATCACTCCATTTCAAAACTTCATTTGATTCTACAACGATATCAAGTTCATTACGCAATAGGTTTTCAGAAAAACCTGTCGTAGCCCTCCGTCATTTCAGATAAGTACTAGTTAGTATTCGTGCTACGTTTGTTGACTATGTTAAGGCATAGTGTGCGGTAGCTAATTAGTGCTTATCTGTATAAGCGTATGATGCGATTGGATTAGGGTAGTCGTGCGACTTTGTTGACTATGTTAAGGGTCGTGCGGGTGGGTTTAATTCAATCGGGAAATGACGGGTTGAACTTGACTAGCACTTATGATTTGTTGACTATGTTAAGGTCATATAGCTGCTAGGGGCAAAATATTATCGGGAATTTCTAGTGTTGAAATTTGCAATGAGATTGCATACCTTCTATGAGATAGTTGGATCCCGATACCCACTGCGAGTAAGAGTTACTCCTGGGAGAGTTTTACACATTATAATTAGCCGATCAAGTAGGTGTCTAGAAAGGTGTCAACGGGGTTACGCCTCTGGGAAAACGAAGTTTACTGTAATTAGGTTCGTGCGAAAGCACGCGGGACCTCCCTCAAAGTACCGACACTGGCCTGGCTGAAAGATTGGCGAACTTGTAGTGTGTAATTAATCCCGGCTAGTCTTTCCTTTTAGGGTTTGAAGGAAGATTTGATAAAAACAGTGGGAGCAATTCTGATTAGATAAAATAATAACCAATCTATTCTTGCAAGAGCGCACGCTGAGTGTTTTCTTCTCTCTCTCTCCAGGTAGCGACCATATCACGCCTTAATCAAGATAATAATACGGAATATTGACCGAACCCGCTTGTTATACTGAGCTGGGGAACGTTGGTCCCGCTCCAACTTATAATTGTTATAAGACAGAGCAGGAAATTGGGGATTACCAGAATTCCCGTGCCGCCCAAACGAAGAGAGTGCATGTTGATGCATCATCTTCGGGTGTGTTCATTACAAAGAACTGTTTCTCAAATGTCCTCTACGTCCTGGGTATTTGATACCGGAATAGGATCCCAGATATGTAATATGTTACATAGGGCTACAGCTAGGTAGAGAACTGAGAACGGGTGATAAGTTTCATGAGGCAGAAAAAGGGGCAAGTGTTGCAGCCAAGTCTGTTGGTCACTGTCACCCTGTATTAAAAATACATTGATTCTGAACGAATGTTATTAGATATCGAACCTGATATACAAAATCATATCTATCTCTTTATTAGTAAAGAAATGATAAAATTTTGTATTGTTGGATTATGTTTTGAACATTTCCTATATCAAAAGTTGATCGGTTTAGGCACGTTATCTAAAAGCATTGATGTTATAAATCAAACTACAGTTCTTTAGTATACGGAACACACACAAGAGGAAGAGTTCAGAAATAAACGAATTCTTCTTGTGGCATTGTAGACTAGGTCATATCAATGCGATCCGACTGGCTGAAGTTACATGTAGATGCATATTTAAATCAGTTTGAATTTACATCTTGTGCAACTTGCCAGTCATGTCACAGAGATAAGATGACCATAGCTCCGTTTACTGGAAACAGAGAAAGAGTTAGTGAACTCTTGGGATGATACATGTTGATGTATGTAGGTCCCCTGTCTACACTTGCCAAGACCGGTTCTTTTTACTTCACTACATTCTCTGATGATCTTTCGAGATTCAGACCTATGTTCCTGTTGAAACACAAGTCAGAACCTTTTGAGATATTCACAGAATATAAGTTAGAAGTAGAGAACCAATACGGGTATAAGTATTATGTCCTTTGATGAGATCAAGGAGGAGAATACTTGAGCACGAAATTCTTGGACTTTTCTAAAGGAGAATGAGATTCTCTCTCAGCATTACTCCTCCGTATACACCATAGCACGATGGTATATCGGGGTGGAGCGATCACACCCTATATGATAAGGTGTGCTCTATGATGAGTACTACTGAGTTACCTATTTCCTTTTTGGAAGTTATGCACTTGAGAAGCTGCATACCTATTGAATAGGGTTCAAATCAAATCAGTTGCCTACCGCTTCATATGTGACATGGAAAGGGAAGAGCCCATATCTTAAGTTGGTTAAGATTTGGGGTTGTCCGGGCTATGTCTAAAAGCATAATCCGGACAAGCTCGAGGCAAGGTCTGTTATGTAGAACTGGAAATGTTCCAGCTATACAAACTACAGCAGATGATTTGAAAGAACCAAAGGATTCTATAGTTACCAATGAACCTCAGCCTCTCCGCCGATCTAGTAGGGTTCCTCACCCACCTGAGAGCTACTTCGGTTTCTCGATGACAGTGGGAGCGAGGATTGCATCATGAGATGATGACCCAACTAGTTTCGAGCTGTCCATCAGGAGTGGGACTCTGTAAGAATGGCTGGATGCTTAGTGATCTGAGATGGAATCCTTATACACCAACAAAGTATGGACTTTGGTTGCGATATCTGAAGGGTTAAATCCCCATCAGGAGCAAGTAAATCTTGAGAAGATTACTTGGTGTAAATCGAAAAGTTAAGACTTTCAAAGCAAGACTTGTTGAAGCTTTTCGTCATCGACCAGGCATGGATAATGATGAAACCTTTTCAAGTGGCTATGCTTAAGTCCATCCAGATCCTACTTGCCACGGCTACATACCATGACTACGATATCTGGCGGTTGGGTGTTGTGACTGCTTTTCTAAATAATGTTTTAGAAGAGAGAGTCTACAAGTACACAGCCAGAGGGCTTCGTAGACAGTGGGAGCAGCGGAAACGTGTACAAGCTGCTTTATAGGATAAAGCAGGTATCGCGGAGTTGGAACATCTGTTTTGATGAAGTAGTCAAACAGTTTGACATCATCAAAATGGTAGATGAACCTTGTATATACAAAAAGGCAGTAGGGAGTATAGTGACGATCCTCGTAGAGTACGTGGATGACATGCTCTTGATAGGGAAGGAGTTTCCTATGCTACGCTCGATCAATCTCCGCTTATCATAATGATTCTCCATATAGGATCAGAGTGATACCTCCTAAATCCTGGGTTTTGGATCTATGAGATAGATCTAAATGGATGTTAGGATTCTCACTAGTTGTAGTGAGAAGGTATCAATCGACCCTGGGGAGAATCACTGGAATGGTTCCAGGGTGATAAAGACGACTGAATGTCAGTCACAGGCATTGTCTTTACCTTCAGTGAAGGGACGGTATGTTGGAAAAGTTCCAAGCTAGATACCGTGGCATACTAGACGATAAAGGCTGGATACATCGCTACTTAAGATGCTACCAAAGAGGCAGTCTGGGTGTATATTAGTTCATGAGATGAACTTTGTTCCTCCCATTGTGTGACAATGGAGTTGTGGCTTATGCCAAGGAACGCCGGTCCCATCAGTGATCCATACATATTCTAAGGCAGTATCACCTGATCATGGAGATAATTGATCTCCAGGGTGATCGAAGTTAGGAGAGCAGACTCAGAGGATAACACGGCGGATCCACTCACGAAGGCCTTTTCCCAGAGAGAGACTTTTATGGGATGGTTGAGTATGAGATACTACAACCACTGCTATCAGATGGCCCTAGTGCAAGTGGGAGATTGTTAGTTATATGTATGCCCTAGAGGCCATTACTATACATAGGATGTATATTGTAGTGGATGCTTGGACATATATAGGGAGGATTTTCTTGCTCAACATGATAGTATGCTATCTGGTTGATCTTTACCTTAACGTGTACACTGATTGTCCTTCTGCTACATGTTGGTAAAGCCCTTAGGATGTGTACTTGACTACCTGGACTATGATGCGGATCATACTAGTGGGGACATGGTAGTCCATAAGTACATCCTTCAAGGTCCCTAGTCGTGGGTGTATCGAGACAGGGCATCGATATACCAGAGTAGACTAGCGTATACCTTCTCGACCCATACAGATGGGCGATGGATGATCCCATATCCATTGGTGCTTGACATCAGAAATGATATACGGGTGCTCAGTGGAGACTGGGTACACTGGACGGACTCGCCGAGAACTCCCAGATGGTATTATACCTTACGTCAGATGATAGTTCTCTGGTGACACTGGTACAGAGTAGTCTGTTGACCCGAGATCGTCATAGAGTCTTGTGTGGTTCCCACTGTGCTTTGATTTCCACCTTACCACGTCCAAGAGGGCGTGCAAAACGGTGGTTTTTGGGTACAGTCCCGAATCATATGGAGGCAATGAGCGATAGGAGGGGATTCGTCTCTCCCGGTATAGGGAGTTGATGTTGCGCTGTGTTCGATTGGCTATAACAGGAAATCCCTGGCCAGGGTTGCTGAGGTTTTCTGGTAAGTGTTACCAGCAGTTTCTCGAATGTTATAGACCTCATATCGACACGACTTATCGAGCTATTGGGGTCTGACGTTTACCACCCCTAGGCGAGATATGCGACATATCAGACGATCAGACCGGACTGTACGGTAAGTGTTACTAGCTGGATTCACAGGAGTGTGAGCGGGCTTGCTCATCGATCTTCTGATCGCTCAATACCCGGGTGGCCGTTACGTTTAGCTGACCGCTTGCGGCTTGCGGGTGTTTGATATGATCATCACCTGCTGCCGGCGTATTGACGAGTCTTTAGAGTCCTACACAGAGGTTTCCTGGCTCAAGCGAAACGAAATAGGAGCGCATATGAGATATGTGGGGGACCGAGAATAATGCGTGTATGTGATACCGTATTCTATTCTCGTGATGAATGTATCGAAAGGTTGTATGCGATATAACCTAGTTATCGAATCAAGGATTGATTCGATAAGCCGATACATTGGATATTAGTCGGTTATATGCGATATGACCGGATCGTTAAATCAAGTGTTGATTTAATGATTTGATGTATAATTATATATTTGATATATTACTTTGCATTAACTAATATTGGTTCACTTTAAATGGATTTTCTCACTTGGTTTGTGCACATTGTATATGTGATATACTTTTGTACACAAGTTTGTATCATGTTTGATGATACATGCTAACTTGAGCATGTGTAAAGATTAAACCATGGTTGTGTAATGGTTAGGGTTTTCCTTTCATTTTCTTATTCATTTATTTATTGATTTATTCTTTATGGAAAATGAAAAGCATAAAGAGAAAAAATGGTTGCTAACTTTGTTTGTATTATGAAGCTTCATGAAGCTTTGACTAAGTGACCATTTTTGTCTCATGCTTAACCCTAACCATTCCCACTAACCCTAGTTTAGTCTCTACACTTGATCATGGTTGGTAGATGATAAGTATTATTATTATTTTCATTTTACTTAATACTTATCATATTATCTTCTTCTTCTTCTTCTTCATCTTCTACTTGAAGAAAACCTTGCCTCCATCAATGGCAAAGTGAGAAAATGAGTGAGAAATCAAATTCTAAAGTGAACCCACCTCCTATTTCTTCATCCTCTACCTCTTGCCAAGTAGTAGAGTGTGTTTTCTTCACAAGTTTCATGACTTGGTGAAGTGGGAGCTTGATCTTGTGATGCTTCGACGTAGATCATCTTCGGCACGAAGCCGGCGACCTTGCCCGCCCATTTCTCCGATGAAGCCGACGCTAGAGCCCGGGTTTCCATTTGGATAGCGAGGAGACTTCATTGCGGAGCTATGGAGGTGGAGGACCGGATCTACAAAGGTTGTATTTCCGTTCTTTTAGTTAAGTAGTTAACTAGTTTCATTTGTCGCCTATATATCTAGTTAACGATCCGTATTAGGGTTTCTCGGCACCCGTAAAATTTTAAATTGGCATGGTTGATGCCTTGTGAGACCTCATTAGTGTGCCTAGGAACCCTACATCGTCTAGGGGCTTCCTCACTCTGGGTATGAATTGAAACAGGTGTAGGATTAGGATACGGTTGATAAGACCTAGACTGAGATGGCCAATTGTTTCTTCCCTCTTGTTCTATATGATCTCTTAAGGACATGGAAGAGTCGGACGGTATACCGAAGGGATTACGAAAACAAGAGATATCTGGTTGTGGACAGCAAAGCTCGGCAAGTGTTCTTCTGTTTAGGTCACCCATTATAAGAAGAGAAGAAGGGGGAAGGGGTAAAAAGGGGAGAAAATAATTGGTTTGTTTTGAAAAATGACGGATTAGACAAATCACACAAAAATGCACACACAACCCTACAAATATGGTTACCTAGGTCCAGTCTCTAGACCGCTCCTAGACTTCCAGAGGACAAGCCGCAGGATCAATCCTCTACCGCCTCTGTACTACCCTTGTAGCCAGGTAAGTGCCAGGTAAGTGGGAAGGAACCACAGTAGTGGACCTAATTAAAAACCACTAGCCTTAGTCACACTTGCCTAGACACTACAAAAGTAATGCGGATAAGCGATAGATTACCCATGATCTTCCTCTGTCCTTATTGAGCGCGACAGTCCTTAGAGTCTGGTCTAGATATTTTTTAAATTAATGAAGGGTTGATGCAGATGCTCGGTTTGTGATTTGTGGGGCTTAGGAAGGGTGATGAAATCCCCACCTAATCTGAATTTTGGTCTTGCCCCTTAAAAATTCGTATTAAAATATGAAATAACAAACCAATAACAAAACTTTGCAAAAATATTTTTAAGCGGCGATATTTTGCAAAGAATCCTGCAGAAAAGATATTTTATTTGATTTCAGAGGAGAGAGAAGGAGGTTAGAATCTTACCAGAGAAGGTTGAAGCCCTAGATCTCCTAACTAGCCGCGCTTCCGCCGCCGATGTGCACTTCCGGCCGTGGTTCCGCCGCCGACTTGAGGGATCAGGTGATGCGTTTTGCTATGTGGCCTCCTGTCCTCTTCTGGATCTTGATGAATGTCTCTGTCTCTCTGTATCCTTAAGTATGTGACTCCAGATTCCCTCGCAAAATTCACACAATAATCGTTAAATATACAATTTACAGTTTTGTTTTATTTATGATATTGATCGTATAAGAATTCAACACAAATAGTAAGAATAAAAAATTACGCACGTATCCCCGGCAACGGCGCCATTTGATTGATACGAAAAAGTGTGTTTGTAGAATAACCGCAATCAATAACGGTGTCGCGCGTAGCTAGACCGAGATGAGTACGGGTCGTCCTCAGGGAAACGTTGAATCTTTTACTCTTACTTTAGATGTGTTGAAAAAGAGAGGAGGGATAAAGAATTTTATAGAAAGGTTTCTAGATCTGCGTTAAGCAAGAATGCAAAATATAGATCTAGATTATTTAAGGATGTAGTTAATATAATAAGGGGGCTTGTAGGGTTCGTTAGGATTTAGTAGTTATGGATGATTAATTAAAAGTTACCCTTTTTATCCTTTAATAGATTTAAAACTAGAACGACGGTGATGCGTGTAGATTAGGGTTTCTGGAGGGAAAAGGAATCCCGCTCTTAACACTTATCTCGACACGGAACTCCATTCATATCTAGCCTTTACCAAAACAATCATTAATCTAATCTCTAATCGCGGTCGGAACTAACAAAGAATTGTTAGTGCGCCCGATTAGGATGTTAATGATTCTTTTGATAAAGTTTATAAACTTTATAGGAATTAAAAGGGGTTTAGGGATGTTCATCATCCATTAGCCTACCCTGATCCTACGAACCCTAACAAGCGGAGAATTACTCGCGCATGTTGGGAGAAAAAGAGATGGAGAGAAAATGCATAATTAAACTACGAAGAAATAGAATAAGAAAAAGAACTACCTTTATTAATCAACAAAACTCATTACACTTTGATTCCTTAGAAAATGATTACAAATACTAGTTTGCTTCTCGATCTCTTCTAAGGAGGTAGATGAACCGTTGATGATCAGCCTGGATGCGTGAGCCGTCTTGGACTTCGTGATCGCGTCGGCTTGATGATTTTTCCAAGAGGCTCTCGGTCTTTATTTATAGTCCCAAAACCAGAAAATTAGCTTCCAAATTAGGAAGATAACAGTATAGATTCACCCCCAAAAATTGCAAACCCTAACTCATCTAACATGCGGCGGATCCGCGGCCAAAAGGGAGGTATGGCCGCGGATCCGCGGCCAAGGGTGGGGATCACTTCATCAAATTTTTGGGGCTTTCTCCTTGTGACATGTGGCTATCTCTGGTATCTTTGGATCTTTGAAATCTTCTCGTAGTTGCTGCCAGACTTGATTTCTTCATTTTGATTTCTTAATTAGGCAGGTTAGCTTTAACAACTTGATTTCTTTGATTTTAGTCTTGGAAAAATTCTGCACAACAACTCAAATAATATTTAGTAGACTTAGTTCTACTAGGATTAGGTCAATGATATTATTTGCATACATTTTCCTACCAAATTCTAATTATAATATATCAACACATGGAAAATAGTATTTTTACACATAAACCCTCATATGTATGATATATTATAATAAAGACATTTTTAATATAGAAATAGTAGGAGAAATATAATAACAAAGTGTGCAGTTTTATCAACTGAACACACGCCAAATCAAATGAAGCGAAGGCCAAATTCCTAACTTCAGGGTCTTGACGGTAACTCTTATAAAACCTGAAAGACTACCGGAGATCATCCCACATGGAGTGGTCACCACCTCGAGGTTCGTCTCGATACAGCAGATGAGATATCACCACAGCGTTCTCCCTCCAGCAGGATTAAGACAAGACAATCAAACAACGAAGCCACGGCAAAATCCCTAGTTCCAAACGTCGACGGTTCACCAGCAACCTAGAGACAACCGCGACATTCATCTCGATACAGCAGACGCAATGCCAACAAACGAAGCAAAGGCCAAATTCCTAGCTTCAGGGTCTTGACGGAAACTCATATAAAACCTGAAAGACCATCGGAGATCATCTCACATCAGCGCGGAGTGTTCACCACCTCGACGTTCGTCTCAATACAGCAGACGAAATGTCACCCCAGCGTTCTTCCTCCAACAGGGTTCAGACGAGACAATCAAATAACGGAGCCATGGCAAAATTCCCAGTTCCAAGCCTCGACGGTTCACCAACAACCTAGAGACAACCGCGACATTCGTCTCGATATAGCAGACGCAGTGCCAGCAAACGAAGCAAAGGCCAAATTCCTAGCTTCAGGGTCTTGACGGCAACTCATATAAAACCTGAAAGACTATCGGAGATCATCCCACACCAGCACGGAGTGTTCATGACTCATCAGGGCTCTCCAAAATGAGCCTAATCTCAAGTAAAAAGCGGCATGGAAAAATTCATAACGCTTGCTCTTCTGACGGTCAAACTGCCTAGGAAGATTGCTTTAATACGTCTTGTCCAGCCCCCGAAGGGATCAAAGACACGACAGTCGCAAGGCTGCTCGAACAGCAAGATTGCCTATGGAAGAATACATCAGTCAACGCGACGGTACGATGGACAAAATCCTAGTACCACAGACCCTAACGGACCTTTGTCGTAAAGAGCAGAGGTTAACTATGACGTTAGGACATCCTTGCGAGAACTTCTCGATTCGTCTCGACTCGCAAGGCAAAGACTTAGGCAGTGGGGATTAAAAAACCTGTTTCCTAAGCACCGGGGCCTTGCAAGTCGGTCCAAAACGGACTCTTGCATACTATTCATGGGTCACACTCTCCGAAGTCGAACATCGACAAAGAGGGAAACAACCACTTACAAGTCCTCTCGACTTGTAAGCGGGAAAAATTCCCTTGTGGGATCCTTACGACTCTCAAGAGAAAACGCACACTTAGGATTCCTCATGACTCCTAGGGAGAAAATACACCTACGGGATCCTCTTCACTCGTAGGGAGAAAAGTCTTTATGAGACCCTCACGGCTTATAAAGTTGAAAAGTCTTAAGTGGCAGATCCTAACCCTGTCTGCTAAGCCATCACTGCCCTACAAAGAGGTCAAGATGGACTATCTATGGGACACACTCTCCAAAGTCGAATCTCGATAAGGAAGGAAACAACCACTTACGAGTCCTCTCGACTTATAAGCGGGAAAATTCTCTTGTGAGATCCTTACGACTCTCAAGAGAAAACACACTTAGGAATCCTCACGACTCCTAAGGAGAAAAGACACCTACGAGATCCTCACGACTCGAAAGGAGAAAAGTCTTTATGAGACCCCCATGGCTTATAAAGTTGAAAAGTCTTAGGTGGCAAATCCTACCCCTGTCTCCTAAGCCATCACTGCCCTGCAAAGAGGTCAAGATGGACCATCTATGAGCCACACTTGTCAAAGCTACATGCCACTGAAATGGAGAAGCTACTCATGAGCATATAAACTACTTCACGCCAGAGTAAGACATAAAAAAATGGAAGGGTGCGGCTCATGGGGATGAGGGTTTGGAACTATATCTCTTAAGAGTTGAGATTTGAGTCAATGATAAATGACGACGCTTGTGTCCGCTCGTTATCTTCTCAGATCAAGATTCTGAAAGTAATACGCCAACCCGAAACTGGTCATACACCATGCATAACTCTGCATAACTCTGCACTACTTCACCCATGTACATACTTACGTGGGCAAAGTAGTGGGGGGCATTTGTTCCCGCCAAAAATTTCTGCGCAAAAGAGCCCAAGGTATCAAATGGCAGTGATACGCTTATGAAAATGCGAACCAGTATTTTCCGGGCTGTTTTTTGACAAACTCCTGAATTAAAAATAGATAAACTCTAATGGTATCGAAAGCGTCTCGAAAAACCCTTCAATTTGATATATTATAGGCTTCATAATTCATCCGGAATCAAAAGTTATGCGCAAATATGCTATGCATTGTTCCCTGATTAAAAATCAGGAATTACCTCAATGAGGTATCATGTGCTCACACGTGACCAATGGTCACGTGTTGACACGTGATAGTTAAAACAGAAATAAAAAATAAATGGCTGAAGGAAATACCTCAATGAGGTATCACATGCTCACACGTGACCAATGGTCACGTGTTGACACGTGATGGTTAAAACTGAAGCATAAATAAACGCTGAGAAAAGAACCAATTGGGGGTCATGTGCTCACACGTGACCGGGAGTCACGTGCTCACACGTGACAGGCTTCGAAAGCCTTACAGTTTAATAGAATTAAAATTCTAAATTTCTCTAAATCTTTCCAAATAGAATTAAAATTCTAAATTTCTCTAAATCTTTCCAAATAGAATTAAAATTCTAAATTTCTCTAAATCTTTCCAAATGGAAAATGATTATGGGGACCGTTGGATTAAAAATCCAATGGTGATTAAAGATCACCAATTTATGGAAAGATTTGATACAAGGAAAGATTTCCCCTAAATCTCACCAAAAATAACAAAAAGAATATCATTGGATTTAAAATCCAACGGTGAATAAAATTCACTGAATGATCTAAAAGATCATATTAATTATGAAAACAAATCAAATCTTTCAATGAAAGATTTACTAAATAAATTGATTCTTTTCCTTCTCCTATAAATAGGAGCCAAGAAAAGGGAGAAAGGGAGAATTTGGGGGAGAGAAAACTTTGGAGAGAATTCTGGGTTCTTGAAATTGCAGAGAGAAAAGAAAGGAGAATTTAATTCTCAACAAAGAAAACCTTAGGTGAGAAAAGGGAAAAAGATCAACTTCAAAAAGAGAATTTAATTCTCAAAATCTAAGAGTTTAACTCTTCTGCAAATAAAGAACTTAGTTCTTCTTCTGGTTGAAGATCTGTACAGAGCACATCTCCCCATAGGATGAGAATTTAATTCTCATAGAGTTGAGATCCTGCCATGCAGATCCAAAACTTAGAGGGGGAATTGAGTTTAGATAATTTAATTCTCCCAAAACAGAATTAGGGTTTAACCCTAATTGAGAATTTAATTCTCTCAAATTCACAGGAATTTAATTCCTTTTAAAAAAAATGAAATTAGGGTTTCACCCTATGCAAGAACTTAATTCTTTTACATATATGGGAATTCTATTCCTTTAAAAAAAATTAGGGTTTAACCCTACATAAGAATTTAATTCTTAATCCTACAGAATTTAATTCTCAAAATAAAATGAAGAGACTTGAAAGATCTCCATGCACATAAAGAACATTGGTCACGTGATGACACGTGACCCCAATCCGCAGTGATCAGAAAAGAAGGAATAAAACAAGGTCACGTGCTCCACGTGACCCCCGAAACACAGAAAGAAAAAGTAAAAGAAATAAAGGCCTTGAGCGCTCTCACGTGCTCCCACGTGACCCCTTGGCGGACGCTTTAATGATCAGTGCATGAATCCTCCTCACGTGTTAGCACGTGATGCTCCAAAATAAAATATAAAAAGTGTTTAACACTTAATTGCAGAACGAAGAAAAGGGGAATCTGGTCCCACCATTGAGCGCTCTCATGTGTCCACACATGACCCCTCTTTCTTTAGTGTTTGACACTAATTAGAGATCTTTATTCCCAGTATTTAACACTGATTTTTCTTAGTGTTTAATACTAATTTGAAAACTCTATTTGCAGTGTTTAACACTGATTATTTTCTAGTGTTTGACACTAAATCGAAAACTATATTTCCGGTGTTTAACACTAATTGTTCTTTTAGTGTTTAACACTAGTTTGAGAATTCTGTCTTTAGTGTTTAACACTTTTGTTATTTAGTGTTTAACACTACTTTTAGCCAAATTGGCTAATCTTTCAAAGGCAAAGCCTCCCCTTCAATTGAACCTCAAAATTGAATAACATCCAGAGCTACAACAGAAATGTTATCAAGCCCCTCAAAACTTTTGTGGACTGGAACCAGACAAATGTCAAACAGTCCAACAAAGGGCCAGACTTAATTGGACTTAGCCCAAGTTGGCCATAAGTCCTCAACCCAGATTTAACTGAGCCAATGGGCTCACAATATAATTAACTGATCTTAGTTCCAAATTGGACTACAGATCACTTAATCCACCTTGGTTCAAGGGTACATCTCTTCACTCCTTTGATATTTGTCGTTGTAATTCTTCAGCGTCTTCAAAGAGGTGACGGGTCCCGATAACCACACATTTCACGGACTGTGGGGTCCTTAAACTCATGGACTACGATGTCCTTAATCTTGACCGGGAAGTCTTTAAACTAACAATGGACCACCATTGTCACGACCCGAAAGTACGGAACGTGACCGGCACTTAGATTACGAAGCGTCTAAAGGCGCAACGTAACCTAAGCAAGCCGAAGCCCAGAAATCTAAACCATAAAAGAAGAAGAAGAAGTAAAGGAAAACATGAAGAAAACAAGTTTAAAAGCAAAATCAAATTTTTTTCAAAAATTTCGGCAGAGTCTCCTTTGCAAAAACTGGCCCCAAACGGGTACAAACAAGTATAAATACATACAAACAATAAAAAGCATCCCCAAACGGGAGCTAGCTCCATGCCAAAAGGCAGAAACAACCACACCAATGCACAATAGTATACAACGCCAAAGGGCGAGGCTCAAAACTCAAAAGAAAACAAAACCACCAGATATCATAATAATACAAGCGCGACTCTAAGGTCGAAATAAATAACTGGTCCAGTAACTATCAAGTAATACAAGTTTGGTTGATGGAGCTTACTAGATACAAATGAAATAATAAAAGTACAACGGCGGTCCAGATACAAGTGAACCAACCTACCGTGCAAATCACCCTGAATGAAAAGATATGCCAGCAAGCTGCCAAGGAACCATATACATCGAACCTGTAATAAAATTTGGCACAACGGGGGTGAGTTGCCAACTCGTGAGTAGAAGATATCTGCGAAAAGAAATCGAAATGCACGACGCTATCCTAGGTCATAATAATACACTAATATACTACTAATCATCAAGTAAAGACAGGATAATAAGCTACGTGTAAGTGCAAATGCTCCGTGTTCGTGTCAGTGCCTCATATAGTACTAAGCCATGTGAATGAGTATGCATGCACCATGTATGTAAAATAACCAATCCTGAAATCTAGATATATCTGTATAAGAAATCTTTAGCTTTTATCATAGTAAAATGTGTATAGAAATCTGAAATATCAACGATGAAATCCATGGAAATCCGTGTCAAGTATCGACACAAAATATGTAAATCTCAAGTCTCAATATCTCATAATCTCAATGTCTCATAGTCTCAATATCTCGGGCTCCGTCAGTCCGGATCGGCCCATATCATCAAATCTCACGACAACGGTCGGTATCCTCCGGATATCCGCCACGCCAGACATCACCGGTAGGTAGTCCTCCGCTTCCAGGCTCATCGTCTACAACTCGATCTTCTTGCCCCGGGGTACCATACCGGGCCCACCATATACCCAAGACGGTTCATCCACTCCTCGAATCGGGTCTTGAAATACAACAGAAAACATGAAATCTCATGGTGGACGACACATACATCACGAGAAAACCACATCTTATGTTTTCTAAAAGAGAGGAGGAGAGAGAGAGAAGTTTTTATATATTCTTGCGGTTTTCCCCAAAAATCCAGAAATCTCATAGAAATCCAAAATCCCAAAATCATGAGTAAGTATATGATAAGTGTCGGCATATGCCCCATAATACTGCATGATAACATGAAAATGCGAATGCATGAAATGTCTCAGTAATAAATACCATGTCTATACTAACACCAGAGAGTAATCACAATATTATATCGATCTAGCTGTTAGCTGATTCTATCAATAAAAGATAATATGATCTAAACTGTACGTGACATAGCAATTACCGATGATGATGTGTGTGAGCCGGCAAATAAGTGTGCGTGGAATATGCGCATCATCGGTAATGGTGCCGGTGTCCTAACAGGCAGAGTTTTATACTGATATAGAAACATATGTATGAACATGCAACATTATGATTACGGTATGAATGTAAAGACAGATGTGCAATAACCACTCATCTGCGATATACAAGTACAACTACCACTATATGACTCGAACCTAAACTAGTGTCCATCTAACCTCCTAAGGAACTAAATCTAAGAAACTAGTTGATAAGAAATAGGAGTACACCTAAAGTCTGAGTCCATATCTCTAATAGTCGGCGATCCAGCCTCAATAGCGTCACGTACGTGGTACGGCTTCCTCGATTCAAGAGTGCGGATCAATCATCATATCTGTGCCTCGTACGGTAAAATCCATCGTACGGCATCCTAATATCGGGGTACGGGTCAAGTATCACCTACGTGTCTCATCATTCGTATAACATCATCATCAACACATGTCAAGATCAAGGTGCTATACTGTAATCGCATACATCAATCATATATCATTGCCAGCATAAATATACATCGTTAATTTATCCTCATAAATATCATGTATATGCATCATATTGTGATTAAGTCGCACTTAAATCATATCGTAATCATGTCACACCTATATGATATCGTAATCAAGTTACACATATATATCATATCGAAATCAAGTCACACCTATATGATGTCGTAATCAGGTCACACATATATCATATCAGAATTTCAGGCACAGGTTACGGTCCGGGTTCTATTTAGAGTCCCATATACTTCAATATCATCACCATCCTTTATTATTGTTCATGTATACAAATCCATTATCTTATTTTCTAATGATCCGCTAATATCATAACATGACTGTATAGCCAATAATCACGGCATCAAGCCCATTTATATTGTTTCATTCCCGTGTATCATATCACATCCTTGTATCACATATACGTATTGTGTGTGTATATATACACCTACACCTAGTCCTATATATATATACACACATACACCTATACACCACGTCGAGTCTCAGTGTATGCGTGTGTGTGTATTTACCTAAAACCTACGAATCCCTTCCAAGGTATTCATCCTCTGGTATGGTCTTTCTAAATCAGTCAAGTCCAACCTAGGGTCACTACTAGGGTCCTACTCACCGAAATTCTAAGGTCACGTCTGGCTTCCTAATGACAATAAGTACTTATTCCTATTCTACGCTTGCGGGGGTGCTAAACGCCATCCACCCGACTTCCCCCCGTAGATATACATCTACTCACCTGGTCCTTGTCTGCCGAAGACGATGTCGCCTTCCTCTTCTTCCTCGTCCGAAGTCCACGCGAGGGGTACCTATATGCAAACATGTATAATATCATAAACTGAATCACGGATAAAAATCAAAACGACGCACGAAACGCGCATAGGTTAAAACCTATGTCCCGCTCATGCAAAAGGGCCAAATATCGCTCGATATCGGCGTACAAACGCCGATTGATCGAGATAAACATCAACAAATAACTTGTAGTTTAAAACTCGTTGCTTATAACATAAAACATGATTTAATCCATCAAAACCCTAAAAATCAATCAAATCGTCCGATTTCGAAAAACCCAAAAACGCCAATTTACCGTTTTACTTCAAAACTTGACATTTAAATGAAACTAATGGTCATAAAATTCATTAAATAGCATAACTAGATTATACAACCCATTACCATATTTTTAACACCCTAATTTACATTAGTTTGAAAATTCTAGTTCGCAAACTTGCCCTATTTCGATACTTTTAAGCAAAATTTCACAATATCACAACTAAACATGATTTTACATGAATTAACTTACTAAACTATAATTCATGATGATAATAGTATAATGAAACCATAAATTAGATTTAACTCTCATTTATTTAAGAATTCCAAAAAACTAGTTAGCAAAAATAGCATTTTTATTAGTATTTTTCAATTATCAATAGAAACTAGTAACCAATTTAAGTTTTTCATTCCACTAACAAGTTAATATCCTCTTTAAAACCACAATCTAGTGTTTCAAACATTAATTGGAATTTTATCTCACCAATAAATATAATATACATAAATCTAGTTTGCAAAAATGGTTTAATTTAAACAATTTTGGATAACAATTTACAATACATCATCCATACAAGATTTTTCCACTTCTAAAAATATTAAACTACAAAATATAACCCTACTTAATTACTAAAAACCATAACTTGATTTTTCAAACCCTAACTTGAATTTTTAAAACTTGTAGATAGAAATTATTTATTAAATCTAATTATGCTTAAATGAAACATCTAATAACAATAAATCAAAAGAAGAAGATTTAAACCTCCACAACATGAAATCCAAACATGAAAATAAGCCTCCAAAATGAATGCTTTCCATCTCCAAAATCCATGTAAGGATGAGCAAAGAATAGAGGGTAGGAATTTATTAGGATTTTGTGGATTTTTATTTGGATTTTTGTAGGATTTTTTGATGATTTTTTGTAACAAATCAAGAGAGGAAAATGGGGGGCTGCCAAGGGGAGAAGGCCGGCCACTTTAGGGTGGGAAAAAAGAAAAAAGAATGAAGAAAGAATTGTGTGGAAAGCTCTCCCATAACATCGCCTCCTTTATGTCTTTTCACCACTTTATTTAATTTTAACCATTTTTCTTCTAAAACAACTAAAGAAAATTCTAGAATCATGGAAAAATTTGCAAATAAATTTTGCATGATACACACTATATTCTAATATGCAATGGTTCATTTTTGCAATTTAAACCCATTCAAATTTGTAATTTATACTAATTTAGTGTATAAATAAAGCTTATGTTAATATTTAAAATAATTAATTTACGAAAAATATTTAATTAAACTAAAAATTTATAAGTGGCTAAATAAACACCATTTACTAATAATAACATAATTAAAATAGGTATTTTTAAATTTATAGTGAAGAATAATTACGGTTTAGTTTTATGAAAACTACGTTTTGCTTTACCGAAAATCATAAAATTCACTTTAAAGAATTTTAATTATTTATTTATTTATTTATTTATTTTAAAACGTTACAACCATGTCCCTAAACTGGCAATGGACCACTATGTCCCTAAACTAGAACAATAGAGCCCCCAAATGCTCTTTTGTCCGATCTAAACGATCACGTTTAAGTTGATCTTAGCCTCAAATATGGCTAACATATCCTTAAACTTTCAAACAGACTTTAGTCCCAAATTGGACTATAAATCCCCCAATCAACTCTGGTTCAAGGGTACATCTCTGAACTCCTCTGACATCTGTCGTTGTAATCCTTCAACGTCGTCAGAGAGGTGATGGGTCCCGACGGCCATACATGCAATAGACCACTATGTCCCTAAACTGGAATAATAGAGCCCCCCAAATGCTCTTTTGTCGGATCTAAACGATCCCGTTAAGTTGATCTTAGTCTCAAATCAGACTAACGTATCCTTAACAAACGTTTAAGTCGATCTTAGCCTCAAATATGGCTAACGTGTCTTTAAACAAAACCCCAAATCCAAATCTAAGAAAATACGGATTTAGACTAATCCACGTCCTACGGACGACGACATAAATTAGTCTCCGTATACAATCCACGGGCAACCACAAACAAAACAAACACACACGACACGAAGTGAAATTCTGGAGAAGGAGAAAGTTGTTACCGCGATGCGGTAGCGTAATTAACTGCAGGGGCTTGCGCCTGCAGGGAAGAGCATCCCCACAATCAAAAACCCCTTAAGCGAGGGGAAATCTGACGAAGTCTGCTACATCGGTCGCATCCGTCTAAACCTCCGATATACGGTGCTATAAATCAGCTTGGCATCTTCGGAGAGGTGGACGGATAAAACCAAATAGCATCTGCCCCGAATCTCAGGCAAGACGTCCGTCTTGCGCCATCTTTCGGAGGGGAACAAGTGGAGACTGGATACACTGGACGGACTCGCCGAGAACTCCTATATGGTATTATACCTATCGTCAGATAGCAGTTCTCTGGTGACACTGGTACAGGTTAGTCTGTCGACCCGAGATAGTGATAGAGTCTTGTGTGATTCCCGCTGTGCTTTGATTTCCACCATACCACGGTCAAGAGATCGTGCAAAAAGGTGATTTTTGGGTACAGTCCCGAGTCATATGGAGGCAATGAGCAATAGGAGGGGATCCGTCTCTCCTGGTATTAGGAGTTGATGTTGCGTTATGATCGATTGGCCATAACAGGAAATCCCTGGCCATGGTTGCTGAGATCTACCGGTAAGTGTTATCAGTAGTTTCTCAAACCGTTATGGAACTTGCATCGGCATGACTTATCAGGCTATTGGGGTCTGACGTTATACCATCCCCACTCTGTGATATGCGACATATCTGACGAAGAGACCGGACTGTATGGTAGTGTTACTGATTAGATTCGTAGGAATATGAGCAGGCTTGCTTGTTGATCTTCTGATTGCTCAATACCTGGGTGGCCGTTACGTTTAGTAGACCGTTTGCGCTTGTGGGTGTTTGATATGATCATCACATACTGACGGCGTATTGATGAGTCATTAGAGTCCTACACAGAGGTTTCCTAATTCATGCGAAACGAAGTAGGAGCACATATGTGATATGTGCGGGACCGAGATTAATGCGCGTATGTGATACCGCATTCTATTCTCGCGATATATGATATCGGTCGGTTATATGTGATATAGCCGGGTTATCGGATCAAGTGTTGATTCGATAGATTGTTACATTTGATATTAGTCGGTTATATGTGATATAGCCGGATTATTAAATCATGTATTGATTTAATAATTTAATATATAATTATATATTTGATATATTAAATTATATTAACTAATATTAGCTTACTTAAGCATTTTTTTCTCACTTATGATACATTAATATATATGTGATATATGTTAATTGTATTATTTTCATTTATGCGCACACACACACACACACACACACACACACACACACACACACACATATATATATGATATATATTAGCGTGTCATGTTAGGTTATACATGCAACAAAGGTTTATGAGACTCACACCATGTCAGGTTAATGTTAAGGTTTTATTTATTATTAAGTAATTCAAAATCGTTTGGAATTAGTCATGGTTGAGCTTGGAAGAAGCTTGTAGAACTTTGACTTAGTCCACTTGTTTTTTGTCTTGCTTAAGATATTTATTAACCTAACCATTATCCTATGCCATGGTTAAGTCTCTACAATGGTTAGTGTATGACATAAACTCACCATGGTTCCAATTCTAACCTCATGAGATTTATTCATTCATCACTTCATCATCTTCTTCTTCATCTCCTTGAAGCTCTCTAGCTTTTGATCAAGTGATGAAATATTATGAGAAAATAAAATCTAAAGTGAGAAAAATTCCTACTTCATCATCCTCTACTATTAGCCATTTAATTTAGGATATTTGCTTCACTAATTCACTTATTAGTGAAGAGCTAGCATGAGCTTGAGTCTCCTCGACGTAGATCATCTTCGGCCTCGAAGACATTGAGTAAGGCTGTTCATCATGTGAAACCTTACTAGAGTCCGGGTGTTCAGTACTTGGAGCAAAGGGACTACTACATGGAGTTTTAGAAGTGAAGGACCGGTCTACAAAGGTTGTATTTCTCATTCACTTTGTATGTAAAGTTGTTTACATATTGTATTGTCTAAATCTCTAGTTAAGATTCTAGACTTAGGGTTCTTTAGAACGGCAAAAATTTGAAATTGGCATGGACGTACCTCCCGAAACCTTGCTGCCATGCTAAGTAACTCTGTAGTGGTATCAGAGCCAAGCTAGAGATTTAAACGATATTTGTTAGATTACGAAATCGAAACAATTTCGAAACACCCGATATACAATCCTAGTTTCTGTCAAATTTTAAATGGCCTCTAAAATTTTTTTTAGCAACTGTAGAATGTTGTATATGATATAACATGAACACCATAGAAATTTGAAGCAATTTGATCATGATGTGGCCGGCCACATTGGCTTAAAACCCGAGCTCACCGGTTCAATGGTGGGTTTTTGGCTTCAAATTTTTAGGGCGTTCCAGTCTCTGGGCTTTGGTGTTTCAGGTGTTGCTTGTTTTTGCTAAATTTGCATGCGATTTAACTTTCTGCAAAGGCAATTCGGAGTGTTTCGTAGTCGTAATTCTAACATGTATTCGGATTATTTAGACGACGTTAAAAAGTTCGAACGGATATTAATAACCCATATTTTCCCTCGCTGGAAATTTTCCAAGAGTTGGATTTTTTCTAAGTTTAAAATCTTTAGAAAATGATGCAAGCGATTCTGTGGACCCTCTAGAAGAACGATACCCAAACTTGACATTTTCGATCGCGAAACCGCAATCATATCCTAAGGTTTGCGGCAGTTCCGCGGCGACATGAGTGAGGCATGGGTCGGCCCTTCTATGGATGGTTCATAGGAGCTGTGGCATGTTCTGGGTACTTTTTGAACTCCGCTCAAGTGTTGAGCTTGTTGGGAAATTTTGGGTGTTTGTTTATTTGATCGGAAAATTTAATATCGTCTAGCTATCTGTGATTGTGATACAATACTTGGAATCCAAAATAATTAGTTATGTAATAACTAGCTTGAATTTTATAAATCTAGCAAGTTAGTCTCATTTGATCGGTTGCCACGGGATTTTGATGTAGATCAAAAGTCCGTCACAATTACGTAGTGTACACGGATACTCCTTTTAGAAAATAGCTGCTCAGTTGTGCCGCCGAGTAACCTTACTAGATAGCCATGCCCCATAGTCTCGACCAAGTGACTGTAGGAGAACCCCGTCACCAAAAGCATCCGTTCGGGTGCCCGCGGCCGCGGTGTTCCGCCTTAGTGCACTTCGTCGACGGCATCGGGGGGGCGGCCGTCTACTAAAGTTTCCGACGAGCATTCGATCAGGTTATCGGGAATCTTGTTGAATTACTCGACAGGTTATTGGAAATTGTTTTCAATATCGAGACTGAAATGCGGGGTTTATAATTGTTAGGCATGTGATGTCTAAGGAATTCATTTGGTAAGGTATGAAATCTAAAGTATGTGATACATTGGGTATATGATGTCTATGGTGGTTACGGATTCCAATTGTTGTAGTTTTTCACTTTCTTTTCTGCGGTCGTAAGTATAATATGTGGTGTATCGCCGGTTTTATTGCTATAAGTCAACGACAATTGGGATACACATATTTATTTACGTTGATGACATGTGATGTTATCTGTTGCTTTGATATATTATATTGGATCGTCGTGTTTTGAATAGCCGGGGGTTTTTCTGTGAGATGAGAGTTTTTCATTTTCATTCATGTAAAAACTTGTATGTAATATTCTTTTATTGGGGCACTTCCGGGTTGAGGATGATGTCACCATTGATGTAGATGATTTACTTTTCCGCATTAGGATAGAACCAAGGAGGAAAGCTTAAGTAACCGGGTTCTAGAGTCCAGTGGGAGACCATCTCAAGGAGTCGAGACCGGGTCTCCTAACTCTAGAATTGGTAGGGTTGCTTGCCACTCTTGTAGGGGTCTAGGGATGTGGGTATGGCTATTCATCGCGACCGTGGAATTCGTGTTTTTTATTGGCTTAAATAAAACACGGAATTCCTAGTATATCCAATATTCCATATGTGTTCTTCTGCTGTGAATATTCAGTGATGTGATCACTTGATATGTTGAAACGAATGCTTATATTATGTGTGTGTGTGTGTGTGTGTGATATATAATAAATATTGTTGTTTTCGTTTCTTCTGTGATGCTTAGAAAGCATAATTGATGGGACTTCATTAATGAGATTAATGAAAGAAAAAGAAACCTAAAGATATTGCAGAATCTTGTTTTAAAAACTGGTATCTCTAGTTCTTGCTTTGCATAGCGGTATTCCTTGTAGAATATCCAGCACCTTATTCGATAAGGAAAGAGCCGAGATCCCTTCACCGGGAGTGACCTCTTTAGCAAAACTGGAAGATGTTATAACCCGCTCGGTTTGTCTTTTGATTGCTTCTATAGTTTTTGCTTTCCATAGTGGTATTTATGAAATATCCTACACCTTATTTGATAAGGAAAGAGCCGAGATCCCTTCACCGGGAGTGACCTCTTTAGCAAACTAATAAAAGCCTCAAAAACACTCCTTTTCAAAATCACTCGATTCTACAACGATATTAAGTTCATTATGCAAAGGGTTTTCTTAAAAACCTGTTGTAGCCCTCCGTCATTTCAGATAAGTACTACTTAGTATCCGTGTTACGGTAGTTTGGCCTCCGTTAAGGCGTAGTGTGCGGTAGCTAATGTTAGTTATATGTATGCCCTAGAGGCCATTACTGTACATGTGATGTATATTGTAGTGGATACTTGGACATATATAGGGAGGACTTTCTTGCTCGACATGATAGTATGCTATCTGGTTGTAGTTTATCTTAACATGTTGACTTGTATAAGTGATGATGTCTTGCTCTCACATGTTGATAAAGCCCTTAGGATGTGTACTTGACTAACAGGACTATGATGGAGATCATACTAGTGGGGACAAGGGTAGTCCACAAGTACGCCCTATAATTGTTCCGAGTCGAGAGAGTATCGAGATGGGACATCGATACTCCAGAGTAGACTAGCGTATACGCTTCTCGACCCATATGATGGGCGATGGATGATCTCATATCTATTGGTGTTTGACATTAGAGAAGGTATACGGGTGCTCAGTAGAGACTGGGTACACTGAACGGACTCGCCGAGAACTCCTGGATGGTATTATACCTATCGTCGGATAGCAGTTCTCTGGTGGCACTAGTACAAGTTAGTCTGTCAACCCGAGATCACCATAGAGTCTTGTGTGATTCCCACTGTGCTTTGATTTCTACCATACCACGGTCAAGAGATCGTGCAAAAAGGTGGTTTTTGGAACAGTCCCGACTCACATGGAGGCAATGAGCGATAGGAAGGGATTCATCTCTCCCAGTATTGGGAGTTGATGTTGCGCTGTGCTCGATTGGCCATAACATGAAATCCCTGGTCAGGGTTGCTGAGATTTACTGGTAAGTGTTGTCATTAGTTTCTCAGACCGTTATGGACCTTACATCGGCATGACTTATCAGGCTATTGGGGTCTAATGTTATACCACCCACAGGCTATGATATGCGACATATCTGACGAAGCGACCGGACTGTACGGTAGTGTTACTGATTGGATTCGTAAGAGTATGAGCAGGCTTGCTTATTGATCTTCTGATCGCTCAATACCCGGGTGGCCGTTACGTTTAGCAGACCGCTTGCGGCTTGTGGGTGTTTGATATGATCATCACCTACTGTCGGCGTATTGACGAGTCTTTAGAGTCCTACACAGAGGTTTCCTGGTTCATGCGAAACGTAGTAGGAGCACATATGTGATATATACGGGACCGAGATTAATGCGTGTATGTGATGCCACATTCTATTCTCGCGATATGTGATATCGGTCGGTTATATGTGATATAGCCGGGTTATCGGATTAAGTGTTGATTCGATAAGTTGATTCATATGATATTAGTCGGCTGTATGTGATATAGCCGGATTCTTAAATCAAGTGTTGATTTGATAATTTAATGTATAATTATATATTTGATATATTAACTTACATTAACTAATATTTGCTCACTAAGTATTCTTTTTCTCACTTGTGTGCATATATTATATATGTGATATATATTAATGTACATTTTATTGTATCATGCTTGATGATACATGATTCATGGGTGTATGAGACTTACACCATGCTTGATATAATGTAAGGTTTATATTTATCTAAGTAATTCAAAATTGGATAGATATTTGGCATGGCTACAAACTTGAAGAAGCTTGTAAAAACATTGACCAAGTCCACCATTTTTGTTTCACTTGTAGATATTTATTGACCCAACCGTTATACTAACTAGAGTCAAGTCTCTACAAGGATTAGTGTATGACTCTAACTCACCCATGGTTCACATTCTCACCTCATGAGTTTCATTTGTTCTTTCACTTCATCTTCTTCTTCCTCGTGAAAAGCTTGCTAGATTTTTCCAAGGTGAGAAAATATTGAGAGAAAAAGAAAACTAAAGAGAGCTCATTTCCTACTTCATCATCCTCTACTATTAGCCATTTAGTTTAGGGTGTTTGCTTTACTAAACCATAAATTAGTGAAGAGGTAGCATGAGCATGAGTCTTCTCGACGTAGATCATCTTCGGCCTCGAAGACTTTGAGCAGGTTTGCATCTTTCACCTTATAGATCCTCTCAAAAGTTCGGGAGATCATTACTCGCAGCGAAGGGACTTCTACACGGTGCATTTGAAGTGAAGGACCGGTCTACAAAGGTTCTATTCCGCATTCACTTAGTATGTAAAGTTGTTTGCATAATGTTTTGTTTATATCTCTAGTTACGATTTTAGGGTTAGCGTTCTTTAGTTCAGCAAAAATTTGAAAACGGTATGGACGATGCCTCCCGAAACCTTGCTGCCTTGCTAAGTAACCCTACAGTAGTATCAGAGCCAAGCTATAGATTTAAATGATGTTTGTCAGATTACGAAACCGAAACTACTCCGAAACTTGCAACACCAATACCTAGTTTCTGTGGAATTTGTAAAAGGCTCTAAAAATTTTTTAAACAACTGCAGAATGTTGTATGTGATATAATATGAACACTGTGAAAATTTGAAGCATTTTGGTGCAAAAGTGGCCGGCCACTTAGGCATAAAACCTGGCGAGCTTGGCCCAATTTGGGAGTTATGGCTTCAAATTTTTAGGGTGTTCCAGTATCTGGGTTTTGGTGTTTCAGGTGTTGTTTGTTTTTGCTAAATTTGCATGTGATATTAACTTTCAGCAAAGAAAACTCGGAGTGTTTCGTAATCGTAATCCTAACATATATTCGGGTTATTTAGACGATGTTAAAAAGTTTGAACGGATATCAATAACCCAATTTTTCCCCGCTGGAAATTTTCCAAGTGTTGGATTTTTTCCGAGTTTAAAATTTTCAGAAAATCATGCAAGCAATTCTATGGACCTTCTAAAAGAACGATACCCAAACTCGACTTTTTGGATCGCGGAACTGCGGTAATACCCTAGGGTTTGCTGCGGTTCCGTGGCGACATGAGTGAGGCATGGGTCGGCTCTTTTACGGATGGTTCATAGGAGCTGTGGCATGTTCTGGGTACTTTTTGAACTCCGCTCAAGTGTTGAGCTTGTTGGGAAATTTTGGGTGCTTGCTTATTCGATCGAAAAGTTTACTTTGTCTAGCTATCTTTGATTGTGATACAATATTTGGAATGCACAAATAGTTATGAGATAACTAGTTTGAATTTTATAAATCTAGCATTTTAGTCTCATTTGATCAGTTACCAGGGGATTTTGATGTTGATCAAAAGTCTGTCGCAATTACGTAGTGTGAACGGATACTCGCCGGGTAACCTTACTAGATAGCCATGCCCCATAGCCCCGACCAAGTAACTGTAGGAGAACCCCATCGCTAAAAGTATCCGTTCGGGTGCTCGCGGCCGCGGTGTTCCGCCTTAGTGCACTTCGTTGACGGTATCGGGGGTGCGGCCGTCTACTAAAGTTTCCGACGAGCATTCGATCAAGTTATCAGGAATCTTGTTGAATTACCCGACAGGTTATTGGAAAGTGTTTTCAATATCGAGACTAAAATGCGGGATTTATAATTGTTAGGCATGTGATGTCTAAGAAATTCAAATGGTTAGGCATGAAATTCAAAGTATGTGATACATTAAGTTTATGATGTCTAAGGTGGTTGCGGATTCCAATTGTTGTAGTTTATCACTTTCTTTTCTGGGACCATAAATGTAATATGTGGTGTATCACCAGTTTCGGTGCTATATGTCAACGACAACTGGGATATGCATATGTACTTACGTTGATGACATGTGATGTTATGTGTTGCTGTGATATGTTATATTGGATCGTCATGTTTTTTGAATAGCCGGGGGTTTTATGTGAGATGAGAGTTTTTCATTTTCATTCATGTAAAATTCAATGTATGTAATATTTTTTTATTGGGGCACTTCCGGGTTGAGGATGATGTCATTATTGATGTATATTATTTACTTTTCCGCATTAGGATAGACCCAAGGAGAAGAGCACAAGTAACCGGGTTCTAGGGTCCAGTGGGAGACCATCTCGAGGAGTCGAGACCGGGTCTCCTAACTCTAGAATTGGTAGGGTTGCTTGCCGCTCTCATAGGGGTCTATGGGTGTGGGTTTGGCTATTCATTGCAACCGTGGAATCCGTATTTTATACTGGCTTAATTTAAAACACGAAATTCCTAGTATATCCAATATTTCATATGTGTTCTTCTGCTACTGATATTTTGTGATGTGATCACTTGATTTGTTCTGAGACGAATGCCTATATTATATATATGATATATAATAACTATTGCTGCTTTCATTTCTTCTGTGATGCTTAGGAAGCATAATTTGATGGGACTTCATTAATGAGATTAATGAAAGAAAAAGAAACCTAAAGATGTTGTAGAAACTTGTTTTAAAAAATGGTAGCTCTAGTTCTTACTTTACATAGCGGTATTCCTTGTAGAATAACCAGCACCTTATTCGATAAGGAAAGAGCCGAGATCCCTTCACTGGGAGTGACCTCTTTAGCGAAATTGGCAAATGCTACAACCCATTCGGTTTTTCTTTTGATTGCTTCTATAGTTTTTGCTTTGAATAGTGGTATTTATGAAATATTCTGCACCTTATTCGATAAGGAAAGAGCCAAGATCTCTTCACCGGGAGTGACCTCTTTAGCAAAACTAGTAAAGGCCTCAAAAACACTCCTTTTCAAAATCAGTCGATTCCACAACGATATCAAGTTCATTACGCTCATGGTTTTCTTAAAAACCTACGTAGACCTCTATCATTTCAAATAAGTACTATTTAGGATCCGTGCTATGGTAGTTTGGCTTCCGTCAAGGCGTAGTGTGCGGTAGCTGATTAGTGCTTATCTGCATAAGCATAAGATGCGATTGGATTAAGGTATTCGTACGGCGTAGTTTGGCCTCCGTCAAGGGTCGTGCGGGTGGGTTTAATTCAATCAGGAAATGACGGGTTGAACTTGACCAACGCCCTATGGGTAGTTTGGCCTCCGTCAAGGTCATAGGACGCTAGGGGTAAAAACTATTATTGGGAATTTCAAGTGTTAAAATTTGCAATGAGATTGCATACCTTCTATGAGATAGTTGGATCCCGATACCCACTGCGAGTAAGAGTTACTCCTGGGAGAGTTTTACACATTACAATTAGCCGATCAAGTAGGTGTCTAGAATGGTGTTAACGGGGTTACGCCCCTAGAGAAACGAGGTTTATTTTAATTAGATCCATGCAAAAGCACGAGAAACCTCTCTCAAACTACCGACACTGGTCTGGCTGAAAGATTGGCGAACTTATAGGGTGTAATTAATTCCGGCTAGTCTTACCTTTTAGGGTTTGAAGAAAGATTTGATAAAAACAGTGGGAGCCATCCTGATTAGATAAAATAATAGCTAATCTGATCTTGCAAGAGCGCACGCAGAGTGTTTTCTTCTCTCTCTCTCCTGGTAGCGACCATGTCACGCTTTTATTAAGATAATGGATGCATTGACCGAACCTGCTTACTATACTGTGTTAGGGAACGTTGGTTCCACTCTATCTTATAACTGTTATAAGTCCGGGCAGGAAATAAGAGAATATCTGGATTCCCATGCCACCCAATCGAAGAAAGTGCATGTTGATGCATCTTCTTCGGGTGTGTTCATTACCGAGAACTGTTTCTCAGTATCCTCTGCATCCTGGGTATATGATACCGGATTAGGATCCCGTATATGTAATATATTACATGGGCTACAGAAAGGTAGAGAACTGAGAATGGGTGATATGTCTATAAGTGTAGAGAATTGTGTAAGTGTTGCAGCCAAATCAGTTGGCAAATATCACCTTATATTAATACGTTGATTCTGAACAAATGTTATTAGATACCGAACCTGATATACAACATTACATCAGTCTCTTTATTTAGTAAAAAATGATATAATTTTGTATTGTTGGATAATGTTTTGAACATTTCCTATATCAAAAGTTGATCAGTTCAGGCGCGTTATCTAATGGCATATACGTTCTAAATCAAACCACGGTTCTTAAACGTACAAAACATACACAAGAGGAAGAGTTCAGAAATGAACGAATCCTTCTTGAGGTATTGTAGACTAGGTCATATCAATGCGACCTGACTAGCTAAGTTACATTAAGATGCATATTTAAATCAGTTTGAATTTACATCTTGTGAAACTTTCCAATCATGTCACAAAGATAAAATGACCATAACTCCGTTTACTGGAAACAGAGAAAGAGTTAATGAACTCTTGGGACTGATACATGATGATGTATGTGGTCCCCTGTCTACACATGCCAGGACTGGCTCTTTATACTTCATTATATTCACTGATGATCTCTCATGATTCGCACATGTGTTCCTGTTGAAATACAAGTCTGAGGCTTTTGAGAAATTCAATGAATATAAGTGCGAAGTAGAGAACCAAAACGGGTATAAGTATTATATCCTTAGAGGTGATCGGGGAGGAGAATACTTCAGCACGGAGTTCCTGGACTATTCTAAAGGAGAATGAGATTCTCTCTCAGCATTACTCCTCCATATATACCACAGCACGTCGGTGTATCGGGACGGAGCAATCACACGCTATTAGATAAGGTGCGCTCTATGATGAGTACTACTGAGTTGCTTATTTCCTTTTGGGGTTATGCACTTGAGAAGCTGCATACCTATTGAATTGGGTTCCAACCAAATCAGGTGCCTACCACTCCATATGAGATATGGAATGGGAAGAGACCATGTCTTAAACGAGTTAAGATATGGGGTTGTTCGGCCTGTGTTGAAAGGCAGAATCCGGACAAGCTCAAGGCAAGATCAGTTCTGTAAGTTTGTTAGGATATCCCAAACATTTGTGAGGGAATATCTTCAACCACTCTGAGGAGCAAAAGGTGTTTTGTTTCTCAGCATGCCACCTTTTTAGAAAAGGAATTTCTTGTGAAGAAATTTGTGGTCATGAGATAGAACTGGAAGGAGTTCTAGCTAGACAAACTAACAGCTGATGATTTGGTGAAACCAAAAGATTCAATAGTCTCCAACGAACCTCAGCCTTTCCGTGAATCTGGTAGGGTTCCTCATCCACTTAAGAGATACTGCGGTCTTCTCGGTGATAGTGGGAGCGGGGATTGCATCATGGTAGATGATGGCCCAACCAGGTTCAGGCAGGCCATCACGAGTGAAGACTCTGTGAAAAGGTTGGATGCTACATGATCAAAGATGGAATCCATATACACCAACAAAGTATGACTTTGTTTGTTGCACCTGAAGTAGTAAAACCCATTGGGAGCAAATGGATCTTGAGAAGATTCTTGGTGTAGATGGAAAGGTTGAGACTTTCAAAGCTATGCTTAAGTCCATCAGGATCAATGCACGCATCGCGGAGTTGGAACATCTGTTTTGATGTAGCAGTCAAAGAGTTTGACTTGATCAAAATGGTAGATAAACCTTTTAAATACAAGAAGGTTGTAGAGAGTGAGATTTTTTTACACGTATTGTACGTAGATGGCATACTCTTGATAAGGAATGGTTTCCTATGCTACACTCGGTCAAGCTCCTCTTATCACGAGATTCTCAATATAAGATCTGGATGATACCTATTATATCTTGTGGATTATGATCTATGGTGATAGATCTAAGTGGATGTTGGGAGTATCCCAAATCCAGCTACATTAACACCATACTAAAGGGATTTAGTATGGAGGCATAATGGTTTGTCCACTTACTCAGGAATCACTCTCTCCAAAAAGATATCTTCCAAGGATGATTTAGAGAGAGCTCGCGTGCAAGGGATAACCTATGCTTCGGCAGTAGGCTCTATCAAAGTATGTGATGTTATGTACCAGACCCGATGTAGATGACTCACTAGGTGTAGTGATCAGGAATTAATCGGATCTTGGGAGAATCACTGGACAACTATGGAGGACATTCTTAAGTATTTAAGAAGCACTAAAAGAATGTTCTTGGTTCGAGCTTTTTAGAGTGATAAGGTCGACTGAAAGTCAGTCACAGGCATTGTCTTTACCCTCAGTGGAGGGACGGTATGATTGGAAGAGTTCCAAGCTAGATACCATGGCATACTAGACGATAAAGGCTGAATACATTGCTACCAACGATACTACCAAAGAGGTTGTCTAGACATTTCTTGTTCATGAGATGAACAAGGTTCCTACCATTGAGCGTCCAATAACTGTTATTGTAACTACAATGGAATTGTGGCTTTAGCCTAGGAACACCTGTCCCATCATCGATCCAGACATATTCTGAGGACAGTATCACCTAATGGGGGAGATAGTTGATCTCCAAGAGATCGAGATAAGGAGAGTTGACATGAAGAATAACACGGCGGATCCACTCACCAAGGCCTGCTTCCCAAATACTATTTGAGAGATTTTGGGATGGTTGAGTATGGGATACTACAACCACTGCTATATTGTTGGGTATTGGATACTACAACAGATGGCCTTAGTGCAAATGGGAGATTGTTAGTTATATGTATGCCCTACAGGCCATTACTGTACATGTGATGTATATTGTAGTGGATGCTTGGACATATATAGAGAGGAATTTCTTGCTCGACATGATAGTATGCTATCTGCTTGCACTTTATCTTAACATGTTGACTTGTATAAGTGATGATGTCTTACTTTCACATGTTGATAAAGCCCTTAGGATGTGTACTTGACTACCAGGACTATGATGGAGATTATACTAGTGGGTCCAAGGGTAATCCACAAGTACACCCTATAATTGTTCCTAGTCGAGAGAGTATCGAGACGGGGTATCGATACTCCAGAGTAGACTAGCGTATACGCTTCTCGACCCATATGATGGGCGATGGATGATCCCATATCCATTGGTATTTGACATCAGAGAAGGTATATGGGTGCTCAGTGGAGACTGGATACACTGGACGGACTCGCCGAGAACTCCTAGATGGTATTATACCTATCTTCAGATAGCAGTTCTCTGGTGACACTGGTACATGTTAGTCTGTTGACCCGAGATCGCCATAGAGTCTTGTGTGATTCCTACTGTGCTTTGATTTCCACCATACCACGATCAAGAGATTGTGTAAAAAGGTGGTTTTTGGGTACAGTCCCGACTCACATGGAGGCAATGAGTGATAGGAGGGGATTCGCCTCTCCCGGTATTGGGAGTTGATGTTGCGCTATACTCGATTGACCATTACATGAAATCCCTGGCCAGGGTTGCTGAGATTTACTGGTAAGTGTTATCAGTAGTTTCTCGGACCGTTATGGACCTTGCATCGGCATGACTTATCAGGCTATTGGGTTCTGACGTTATACCACCCCCAGGCTATGATATGCGACTTATCTGACGAAGAGACCGGACTGTATGGTAGTGTTACTGATTGGATTCGCATGAGTATGAGTAGGCTTTCTTGTTAATCTTCTGATCGCTCAATACCTGGGTAGCCGTTATGATTAGCAGACCGCTTGCGGCTTGTGAGTGTTTGATATGATCATCACCTACTGCCGGCGTATTGACGAGTCGTTAGAGTCCTACACAGAGGTTTCCTGGTTCATGCGAAACGGAGTAGGAGCACATATGTGATATGTGAGGGACCGAGATTAATGCGTGTATGTGATACCGCATTATATTCTCGCGATATGTGATATCGGTCGGTTATATGTGATATAGCCAGGTTATCGGATCAAGTGTTGATTCGATAAGTTGATTCATATGATATTAGTCGGCTGTATGTGATATAGCCGAATTATTAAATCAAGTGTTGATTTGATAATTTAATATATAATTATATATTTGATACATTAACTTACATTAACTAATATTTGCTCACTAAGTATTCTTTTTCTCACTTGTGTGCATATAGTATATATGTGATATTTATTAATGTACATTTTATTGTGTCATGCTTGATGATACATGATTCATGGGTGTATGAGACTTGCACCATGCTTGATATAATGTAGGGTTTATATTTATCTAAGTAATTTAAAATTGGATAGATATTTGGCATGGCTACAAGCTTGTAGAACCTTGTAGAAATATTGACCAAGTCCACCATTTTTGTTTCACTTGTAGATATTTATTGACCCAACCATTATATTAACCATAGTCAAGTCTATACAAGGGTTAGTGTATGATACTAACTCACCCATGGTTTATATTCTCACCTCATGAGTTTCATTTGTTCACTCACGTCATCTTCTTCTTCCTCATGAAAAGCTTGCTAGCTTTTTCCAAGGTGAGAAAATATTGAAAGAAAAAGAAAACTAAAAAGAGCCTATTTCCTACTTCATCATCATCTACTACTAGCCATTTAGTTTAGGGTGTTTGCTTCACTATACCCTAATTTAGTGAAGAACTAGCATGAACTTGAGTCTCCTCGACGTAGATCATCTTCGGCCTCGAAGACATCGAGCAAGTTTGCATCTTTCACCTTTTGGATCCTCTCAAGAGTTCGGGAGATCATTACTCGCAACGAAGGGACTTCTACACGGAGCATTTGAAGTGAAGGACAAGTCTATAAAGGTTGTATTCCGCATTCACTTAGTATGTAAAGTTGTTTGCATGATGTTTTGTTTATATCTCTAGTTAAGATTTTAGGGTTAGGATTCTTTACTTCGGCAAAAATTTGAAAACGGCATGGACGATGCATCCCGAAACCTTGCTGCCTTGCTAAGTAACCCTACAGCTAACTAGTGCTTATCTGCAACATAAGATGGATTGGATTAGGATAGTCGTGCGAATTTGTTGGTCTCCGTCAAGGGTCGTGCAGGTGGGTTTAATTCAATCATGAAATGTACTGGTTGACCTTAACTAGCAGCCTATGGTTTGTTGGCCCCCGACAAGGTCATAGGACGCTAAGGGTAAAATATTATCAGGAATTTCAAGTGTTGAAATTTGCAATGAGATTGCATACCTTTTATGAGATAGTTGGATCCCGATACCCACTGCGAGTAAGAGTTACTCCTGGGAGAGTTTTACACATTACAATTAGCCGATCAAGTAGGTATCTAGAAAGGTGTTAACGGGATTACGCCCCTGGGAAAACAAGGTTTATTTTGATTCGGTCCGTGCGAAAGCACGGGGAACCCCCCTCAAAGTACCGACACTGGCCTGGCCCAAAGATTGGAGAACTTGTAGAGTGTAATTAATCTTGGCTAGTCTTACCTTTTAGGGTTTGAAGGAAGATTTGATAAAAACAGTGGGAGCCATCCTGATTAGATAAAGTAATAACCAATCTGATCTTGCAAGACCTTACGCAGAGTGTTTTCTTCTCTCTCTCTCTCCTGGTAGCGACCATGTCATGCCTTAATCAAAATAATAATATGGATGCATTGACCGAACCTGCTTATTATACTGAGCTGGGGAACGTTGGTTCCGCTCAACCTTATAATTGTTATAAGTCCGAGTAAGAAATAGGGGAATATCCGGATTTACACGTGACCCAATCGAGGAATAAGCATGTTGATGCATATTCTTCGGGTTTATTCATTACCGAGAACTGTTTTGCAATATCCTCTACGTCCTAGGTATAAGATACCGGATCAGGATCCCATATATGTAATCTGTTACATGGGCTACAGAAAGGTAGAGAACTGAGATTGGGTGATATGTCTCTAAATGTAGAGAATGATGCAAGTGTTGCAGCCAAATCAGTTGGTAAATATCACCTTGTATTACCAAATGGTAAATACATTGATTCTGAATAAATGTTATTAGATACCGAACCTAATATACAACATCACATCAGATTTTTTATTAAGTTAAAGAAGAATATAATGTTGTATTGGAGGATAATGTTGTGAACATTTTCCTGAATCAAGAGTTGATTGGATCAGGCACGTTATATAATAGCATATACGTTCTAAATCAAACCACAGTTCAAGGTATATAGAACACACACAAGAGAAATAATTCAGAAATGAATGAATCCTTCTTGTAGTATTGTAGACTAGGTCATATCAATGCAACACAACTAGCTAGATGACATAAGGATGAATATTTGAATCCGTTCGAATTTTCATCTTATGATACTTGCCAGTCTTGTCTCAAAGGTAAAATGACCAATACTCCGTTTACTAGAAACAAAGAAAGAGTTAATGAACTCTTGGGACGGATACATGATGATGTATACGGTCCTATGTCTACAAATGCCAAGGTTGGTTCTTCGTGCTTCATTATATTCACTGATCTTCTCTCAAGATTCGGACATATGTTCCTGTTGAAACACAGATCTGAAACTTTTGAGAAATTCAAGGAATATAAGCTTGAAGTTATAAACCAGACAGGTAGAAGTATTAAGTCCTTCGATGTGATCGAGGAGGAGAATACTTGCGCATGGAGTTTCTGGAGTTTCTAAAAGGAGAATAAGATTCTCTCTCTACTTACTCCTTCGTATACACCACAGCATAACGGTGTATCGGAGCAGAGGTATCGCACCCTATGAGATATGGCGTGCTCTATGATGAGTATTGCTGAGTTACCTGTTTCCTTTTAGAGTTATGCACTTGAGAAGTTGCATACCTATTGAATGGGGTTCCATCCAAATCAGTGTCTACCACTCCATATGAGATATGGAATGGGAAGAGACCATGTCTTAAACGAGTTAAGATATGAGGTTGTCCAGCCTATGTTGAAAAGCAAAATCCGGATAAGCTCGAGGCAAGGTCAGTTCTGTATAAGTTTGTTAGGATATCCTAAACATTTGCAAGGAAATATCTTCTACCACACTGAGGAGCAAAAGGTGTTTTGTTTCTCAGCATGCCACTTTTTTAGAAAAGGAATTTCTTGTGAAGAAATTTGTGGTCATGAGGTAGAACTGGAAAAAGTTCCAGCTAGACAAACTAACAGCTGATGATTTGGTGAAACCAAAGAATTCAATAATCTCCAACGAATCCCAGCCTCTCCGCGAATCTGATTGAGTTCCTCATCCACTTAAGAGATACTACGGTCTTCTCGGTGATAGTGGGAACGAGGATTGCATCATGGTAGGTAATGACCCAACTAGGTTCAGGCAGGCCATCATGAGTGGGGACTCTGTGAAATGGCTGGATGCTATGCAATCAAAGATGGTATCCATATACACCAACAAAGTATGACTTTGAATGTTGCACCTAAAGGGGTAAAATCAATCGGGAGCAAATGGATCTTGAGAAAATTCTTGGTGTAGATGGAAAAGTTGAGACTTTCAAAGCTATGCTTAAGTCCATCAGGGTCAATGCACGCATCGCGGAGCTGGAACATCTGTTTTGATATGGCAGCCAAAGAATTTGACTTCATCAAAATGGTAGATGAACCTTGTATATACAAGAAGGTTGTAGAGAGTAAGGTTGTCTTCCACATATTGTACGTATATGGCATACTCTTGATAGGAAATGGTTTCCTATGCTACACTCGGTCAAGCTCCTCTTATCACGGGGATTCTCCATAGAAGATCTGGATGATACCTACTATATCTTGTGGATTATGATCTATGGTGATAGATCTAAGTGGATGTTGGGAGTGTCCCAAATTCAGGTACATTAACACCATACTAAAAGGGTTTAGTATGGAGGAAGCGTGGTGGTTCGCCAACTATCTCAGGAATCACTCTCCAAAAGGATGTCTTTCAAGACTGATTTGGAGAGAGCTCGCATGCAAGGGATACCCTATGCTTCAGCAGTAGGCTCTATCATGTATGCGATATTATGTACCAGATCAGATGTCGCTAACTCACTAGGTATAGTGATCAGGAATCAATCGGATCTTTGGAGAATCACTGGAAAGCTGTGGAGGACATTCTTAAGTACTTGAGAAGCACTAAAAGAATATTCTTGGTTCAAGCTTCCAGAATGATAAGATCAACTAAAAGTCAGTCACGGGCATTATTTTTACCCTCAGTGGAGGGACGGTATGTTCGAAGAGTTCCAAGCTAGATACCGTGACATACTAGACGATAAAGACAGTATACATCACTACCAACGATACTACCAAAGAGGTTGTCTGGACATTTCTTGTTCATGAGATGAACAAGCTTCCTACCATTAATCGTCCAATAACTATTATTGTGACAACAATGGAGTTGTGGCTTTGGCCTAAGAACACCGGTCCAAACAACGATCTAGACATATTCTGAGGACAGTATCACCTGATCAGGGAGATGGTTGATCTCCAATGGATCGAGGTCAGGAGAGTTGACGCGAAAGGTAACACGACGGATCTACTCACAAAGGCATTTCCCTAGAGAGACTTCTATAGGACGTTGAGTATGAGATACTGCAACAAATGGCCTTAGTGCAAGCGGGAGATTGTTAGTTATATGTCTGCCCTAGAGGCCATTACTGTACATGCGATATATATTGTAGTGGATGCTTGGACATATATAGGGAGGACTTTCTTGCTCTACATGATAGTATGCTATCTGGTTGCATTTTATCTTAACATGTACACTTATTGTCTCTTTATTACATGTTGATAAAGCCCTTAAGATGAGTACTTGACTACCAGGATTATGATGCAGATCATACTAGTGGGGCAGAGGTAGTCGGGAAGTACATCCTTCAAATGTTCCTAGTCGTGGGAGAATCGAGACAGGGAATCGATACTCCAGAGTAGACTAGCGTATACGATTCTTGACCCATATGATGGGCGGTGGATGATCCCATATCCATTGGTGTTTGACATCAAAGAAGGTACAGGTGCTCAGTAGAGAGTGGATACACTGGACGGACTCGCCGAGAACTCCTAGATGGTATTATACTTATCATTAGATAGCAGTTCTCTGGTGGCACTGGTACAGGTTAGTCTGTCGACCCGAGATCGTCATAGAGTCTTGTGTGATTCCCACTGTGCTTTGATTTCCTCCATACCACGGTCAAGAGATCGTGCAAAAAGGTGGTTTTTGGGTACAGTCCCGAGTCACATGGAGGCAATGAGCAATAGGAGAGGATTCGTCTCTCCCGGTATTGGGAGTTGATATTGTGCTATGCTCGATTGGCCATAACAGGAAATCCCTGGCCATGGTTGCTGAGATCTACTGGTAAGTGTTATCAGTAGTTTCTCGAACCGTTATGGACCTTGCATCGACATGACTTATCAGGTTATTGGGGTCTGACGTTATACCACCCCCAGACTGTGATATGCGACATATCTGATGAAAAGACCGGACTGTACGGTAATATTACTGATTGGATTCGTAGGAGTATGAGCAGGCTTTCTTGTTGATCTTCTGATCGCTCAATACCCAGATGGCCGTTACGTTTAGCAGACCGCTTGCGGCTTGTGGGTAATTAATATGATCATCACCTACTGCCGGCGTATTGACGAGTCTTTAGAGTCCTACACAGAGGTTTCCTGGTTCATGCGAAATGAAGTAGGAGCACATATGTGATATGTGCGGGACCGAGATTAATGCGCGTATATGATACCACATTCTATTCTCGCAATATGTGATATCGGTCGGTTATATGTGATATAGCCGAGTTATCGGATCAAGTGTTGATTCGATAGATTATTACATTTGAAATTAGTCGGTTATATGTGATATAACCGGATTATTAAATCATGTGTTGATTTAATAATTTAATGTATAATTATATATTTGATATATTAAATTATATTAACTAATATTAGCTCACTTAAGCATTTCTTTTTCTCACTTATGATACATTAATAAATATGTGATATATGTTAATTGTATTATTTTCATTTTTACACACACACATGTGTGTGTGTGTGATATATATTATTTTGTTATGCTAGGTTATACATGCAATAAGGGTGTATGAGACTCACACCATGCTGGATAAATGTTAAGGTTTTATTTATTATTAAGTAATTCAAAATCATTTGGAATTCATCATGGTTGAGCTTGGAAGAAGCTTGTAGAACTTTGACTTATTCCACTTGTTTTTTGTCTTGTTTAAGATATTTATTAATCTAACCATTATCCTATACTATGGTTAAGTCTTTACAATGGTTAGCGTATGACATAAACTCACCATGGTTGCATTTCTAATGTAACAACCCTAATTTTCCTATACACTTTTCTATACAAATTTTTTTAAATTTTTAAAAAAATCCATGAAGGAGTATTTTAACCTGAGCACAATATATATATATATATATAAAAGTAATTATTTTGTTTTTAAATAACTCCATTTTTAGTGTACATAAAATTGTTTTAAAATTAAAGTATACTTGGGATATTTAATGTTGCTGTTACCACTTTAAGTAGTTATTTTCCCACAATAATTACAAGAAGGAGCTTGTAGCTCATTGATAATAGCTTACACTGTTGAACCAAGCCACCAGAGTTCAAATCCCATGCCCCACATTATTTTTGTATTTATTTTGTTTTAATTTTTTTTTGGAAGTCAACAGTCAAAAGGCCTTAACTCACAAAATTTGTACTGGACATGAAAAAGTAAATATACCAAGTTGTACCCCAGGAAAACCCCCGGCCACTGGAAGCCTGACTTGGCCCGACTCGGCGCCGCCGGCCGGCTAACCGGCCGACTCGGTCCGGCGCCGCCAGCCGGACTTGGCCGGACGGCCGAGTCACCAACTGAGAAAAGTTGGCTCTTGACTTGGTCAACCCTCCTGCACACTCTAAATGCTTGGATCAGTTATCATTTGGCCAATAAATCCCTTTTACTCCTAGGGTTAATGAGTTTTAATGAATTTTTATATATTTTTTATATTTTTTTTATTAAAAACCCTAACCCTAGCCTAATCCTATATAAACCCCCCATACCCTCTGCCCTCTCATTACTTTTTCTAAGTCCACTCTCTCAAAATTCCAAGAGAACTTGGTACGTTAGAAAACGAGCGAAAGGCGAAGCGTTGACGAAATCGACGGCGAAATTCCGGTGATCGTACTAGGACCTCTCAATGACGATTCGATGCACTGGCAAACCCTCTACCTTCCTCTCACTCTCTAGCGTTGTCCAAACCCGTAAGTCCCCCTTTTCTACCTTTCTTTTTCTTCATAATAATACGACTTTACAAACCCGACGGAAATCGGAACAACCCGATTTCCGATTCAGTTTTCTATCAAATCTCACTTATCACTAATTGCATAATGCTTAAACATATTCATGTTGACTACTAATCACTTAAAAATTAATTTGAACAAGTTTTTACACATGAAATGATAGCCTTTTTAATATATCGTATTCTTTCACTTTAATACCACCATATTTAGTTTATCACATTTAACCCTTTAACATTGTTATACCTTAAAGTAGATCACGAGATAATGACCTACCTCCTCACACACTCATATGTAATCATAACACGCTACCTTGAAAACTTAGAATACGATAAAACAAGATTTTACCTTAAAATACCATTTTCTTTATAAAACCTTTTCTAAAAGTTTTAAGTTGATACATTCTTAAAACAATATATTTAATAGGAAAATACGATAAGTTGTGGACATCGATCGTTTATCTAAATCTGACTTTGTGGTGTCTAGGCAAGTGTGTCTCAGATGAGTGGTTACTTAATTAGGGCCACTACTTGTAGTGGAGAGCCTCCCACTCACCTGGCACTTACCCGGCCGCAATTTGCGGTGAAGAGCCGATTTGAAGCTTCTAATGACTTATCGTTTAGACCATTTAGAAATAAACTAGTTGGCTTAGGAAACCCTAGAATCTAAAATACGGAAATTTACACCCTTTTACAAATAAATATCTTATCTTTATAAAATCGTTTTCTAAATGATTAGTATTTATTAAATCTTTACAAAGCGCCACTACAACCCACCTTTAGGGAACTCGTTAGGGATAGTACGGTTTATCGTGCACCCTCGGGCTTAGTAGTGCGAGATTCAGACCTCCGTAAGGAGTATTCGGTCTCGAAAGGTTTAAAATACGACATTTAAGAAAAATGAGATTTTTGGAAAATAAAATATTTATTAAAAATTATTCTTGTATAAACATATGTATATTTATCATTTAAACACGTATTTTATTATAAGATAAAGTTTCCACTTTTTCCTAAAAATTACAAGATTAAAAGTTACATTAAAATACCATGAATTTCAAATAAATCAATATTACAAATTAATACCTTATTTATGTAATTAGGATATTTTCACTAGAAATATCACAAAATAAAATCACACTCATTATAACTATAAAGATGAATAATAAATACTTGAGGTGTATCTTGAAAACTATACAAAAGTATTTTTATATAAAACCCCCTCAAGTTTTATAAATTACAATAATGACCCTAACAAATATAGAACTTTGACTTACTTTTCTTTTAGTCAGACTCGGGTTTGAGTCTGATTATTTCTGACTTGAATATGATTCAAGTCAATCTATAATCTTTATTATTCCAACTCAATATGAACACATGAATCCCAGAATCCAGTTAACAATCTATACAACTTGACTGAATCAAACCATGGATATACATCCATTATTCCGTTATTCCATTTACCTGATTATGCAGTTACAATCTGTTTACTGATATCATGGTTTTGGTCAGTCATCCAACTTACACAATACAATACAACAATACTATCAAAACACTACGGGGTTTAAGGGGTAGATTGGTGCGGAAGGTGTTAAAGGTGGCATGAGGCGGTAAGATTAAGACACCTAACATGAATCCAATTGTCGTTGTTTCGGGTTATATAACGGAGCCTTGTACTCTATTTTCTGTTTGTCCTGATCTCTAGCATATAGAGACCCCCCTCGTATACACTGGTATTCTTCTGTACCAAGCTACAAACAACAGCGTTAATACAACATTACAACAAATAGTATACAACTTTAGAAGATACTTATTATTCTGTCTTTTCTAATTCTTCTTTATCTTTGGGACTTACCGAGCGACCTGTTCGCTGAAGACATTCTATTTCTTTCTTCTTTGAATGTCGTCAGGTGTTTTGGACCCGTCAGAGATCGAGCCCACCGGTGAAGACTTGGAGCAGTTTCACGAAGACTCCAAGCCCTAAACATTGTACCTTGTTCTATTCAGTATTTTCATTTCCTGTTATGCCATTGTTTAGGCATCGCTTTTCATTTCAGTTGTATTTACTTTTCATGCATTGTACCAAAGAATGTTATTACTAAAGTTGCTGTTATTTCTATATCTCTTGTCTCTTGTGATTTACTTTTATATTGCTTAGATACGCTTAGCGTATGTACTTCTAAGTATATACGTAGCGGACCTCGTCGCGTCCCCTTCGCCGTACACTGGGAAGCGGGGCGTGACAGATTTTATTGGTGGCCTATGCAGGTCAGAGCTGTATGAATCCCTATCATGCAGTTCTGGTCTGCGTGAACAACCTAAGCAATATAACACAAGAACCAGCTACTAAACCATTCTTTACAATTCATATTTCTTGAATCTTACAAATTTCTATTCCTTAAATCTTATCATTTCCTGTACTTGAATCTGTCCTAACCCAAATTTTTCTTCAGGGTTATGGATTCTCCGAACAACACCACCACTAATGTCAACAACACACCTCCAGCACTACCCCTCACACCTGCTGTTCCTGCGCCACCCACCAAGCAAACAGTGCTATTTGAGGCGATTCGCAGCCTTCTCGAGGGACGACAACAACTCCTGAACCGTCTTGAGATCGACGCACCAGGGGTAAAGCAATTCAAGGCTTTGCACCCCAAGCAGTTCTCTGGTAAAGGAAGCCCTCTTGAAGCTGAAGAGTGGGCACAAAGTATCGAAGACGATCTGACAGTAGCTCAAGTGCCAGACATCGCTTGGGTCCATGTGGCAAAACTACAGCTCACGGATAATGCTCGCAACTGGTGGAAGGCGGAAGAAAGCCGTCTGGTACAGCCTATTGAATGGAAGACTTTTCGCGAGAAGTTCGACGCGAAATACTTCCCTGTGACTGCCAGGTTTGTAATGGAGCAGCAATTCATTCATTTACAACAAGGATCGATGTGGAACAAATCAGTAGATGAATACGACGCTGAATTCACCATGTTAAGCCGATTCGCAGCACACTTGATACCGACGGACGAGATCAGAGCCCGTCGCTTTCAACAAGGACTAGACACGGAGATTCAGGCTGCTCTAGCCACGGGAAAATTTTTGACTCATGAGGATGCTCTGGAAGCTGCCCGCAGTTACGAGGCAGTGATAAAAGTAAGGGGCAGACCTCAGTCTGCAGGAGTCAAACGCCCTGCCACTCAAATGGCAGGAGGAGCCTCTTCCAAGCCATCGTTTAAACTCAGGAGAACTGAAGAAATTTGCCATTACTGCTATAGAAAGGGACACCTGTAGAAGGACCGTAGGCGCGCAAAAGGCCTGTGTCTAATTTGTGGCGCATCCAACCACGGAATTGGGAACTGTCCTTACAATAGCAACTCAACTCACACACCCACCAACTACCCGCAGCGGCCAACCATCCAGGCTCCTGCAACTCGTCCTGCACTACCTACTCCACCACCTGCACAGCCTACTCGCCAATTCCAACAAGCAATGAGGGACATGCCTAGAGGGCAGAGAAACAGGCCCCAAAGACAGAATGTGCCGCCAGCTAGCAAGAATGTACCAAGGCGACAGGCATTCACATTAGAAGCCGTAGAAGCCAAGACTGTAGGTCAAGGTAACACCGGTAAGCCTTTTTCACCCTTGTATCACTTTGTCATTTTTATACACTACCTATACTACAGTCATCAGACTTCCCTTGAAACTGTTACACTTTCCTTTTTCAAATTTCGAGGACGAAATTTTTTAAGGAGGGTAGAATGTAACAACCCTAATTTTCCTATACACTTTTCTATACAAATTTTTTTAAATTTTTAAAAAATCCATAAAGGAGTATTTTAACCTGAGCACAATATATATATATATAAGTAATTATTTTGTTTTTAAATAACTTCATTTTTAGTGTACATAAAATTGTTTTAAAATTAAAGTATACTTGGGGTATTTAATATTGCTGTTACCACTTTAAGTAGTTATTTTCCCAAAATAATTACAAGAAAGAGCTTGTAGCTCATTGGTAATACCTTGCACTGCTGAACCAAGCCACCAGAGTTCAAATCCCACGCCCCACATTATTTTTGTATTTATTTTGTTTTAATTTTTTTTGGAAGTCAACAGTCAAAAGGCCATAACTCACAAAATTTGTACTGGATATGAAAAAGTAAATATACCAAGTTGTACCCCAGGAAAACCCCCGGCCACTGGAAGCCTGACTCGGCCCGACTCGGTGCCGCCGGCCGGCGAACCGGCCGACTCGGTCCGGCGCCGCCGGCCGGACTTGGCCGGACGGCCGAGTCACCAACTGAGAAAAGTTGGCTCTTGACTTGGTCAACCCTCCTGCAAACTCTAAATGCTTGGACCAGTTATCATTTGGCCAATAAATCCCTATTACTCCTAGGGTTAATGAATTTTAATGAATTTTTATATATTTTTTATATTTTTTTTATTAAAAACCCTAACCCTAACCTAACCCTATATAAACCCCCCATACACTCTACCCTCTCATCATTTTTTCTAAGTCCACTCTCTCAAAATTCCAAGAGAACTTGGTACGTTAGAAAACGAGCGAAAGGCGAAGCGTTGACGAAATCGACGGCGAAATTCCGGTGATCGTACTAGGACCTCTCAACGACGATTCGACGCACCGGCAAACCCTCTACCTTCTTCTCACTCTCTAGCGTTGTCCAAACCCGTAAGTCCCCCTTTTCTACTTTTCTTTTCCTTCATAATAATACGACTTTACAAACCTGACGGAAATCGGAACAATCCGATTTCCGATTCGGTTTTCTATCAAATCTCACTTATCACTAATTCCATAATGCTTAAACATATTCATGTTGACTACTAATCACTTAAAAATTAATTTGAACAAGTTTTCACACATGAAATGATAGCATTTTTAATATATCGTATTCTTTCACTTTAATACCACCATATTTAGTTTATCACATTTAACCCTTTCACATTGTTATACCTTAAAGTAGATCACGAGGTAATGACCTACCTCCTCACACACTCATATGTAATCATAACACGCTACCTTGAAAACTTAGAATACGATAAAACACGATTTTACATTAAAATACCATTTTCTTTATAAAACATTTTCTAAAAGTTTTAAGTTGATACATTCTTAAAACAATATCTTTAATAGGAAAATACGATAAGTTGTGGACATCGATCGTTTATCTAAACCTGACTTTGTGGTGTCTAGGCAAGTGTGTCTAAGGTGAGTGGTTACTTAATTAGGGCCACTACTTGTAGTGGAGAGCCTCCCACTCACCTGGCACTTACCTGACCGCAATTGGCGGTGAAGAGGCGATTTGAGGCTTCTAATGACTTGTCGTTTAGACCATTTAGAAATAGGCTAGTTGGCTTAGGAAATCCTAGAATCTAAAATACGGAAATTTACACCCTTTTACAAATAAATACCTTATCTTTATAAAACCGTTTTCTAAATGATTAGTATTTATTAAATCTTTGCAAAGCGCCACTACAACCCACTTTTGGGGAACTCGTTAGGGATAGTATGGTTTATCGTGCACCCTCGGGCTTAGTAGTGCGAGATTCAGACCTCCGCAAGGAGCATTCGGTCTCGAAAGATTTAAAATACGACATTTAAGAAAAATGAGATTTTTGGAAAATAAAATATTTATTAAAAATTATTCTTATATAAACATATGTATATTTATCATTTAAACACGTATTTTATTATAAGATAAAGTTTTCACCTTTTCCTAAAAATTACAAGATTAAAAGTTACATTAAAATACCATAAATTTCAAATAAATCAATATTACAAATTAGTACCTTATTTAAGTAATTAGGATATTTTCACTAGAAATATCACAAAATAAAATCACACTCATTATAACTATAAAGACGAATAATAAATACTTGAGGTGTATTTTGAAAACTATACAAAAGTATTTTTATATAAAACCCCCTCAAGTTTTATAAATTATAATAATGACCCTAACAAATATAGAACTTCGACTTACTTTTCTTTTAGTCAGACTCGGGTTTGAGTCTGATTATTTCTGACTTGAATATGATTTAAGTCAATCTATATTCTTTATTATTCCAACTCAATATGAACACATGAATCTCATAATCCAGTTAACAATCTATACAACTTGACTGAATCAAACCATGGATATACATCCATTATTCCGTTATACCATTTACCTGATTATGCAGTTACAATATGTTTACTGATATCATGGTTTTGGTCAGTCATCCAACTTACACAATACTATCAAAACACTATGGGGTTTAAGGGGTAGATTGGTACGGAAGGTGTTAAAGGTGGCATGAGACGGTAAGATTAAGACACCTAACATGAATCCAATTGCCGTTGTTCCGGGTTGTATAATGGAGCCTTTTACTCTATTTTCCGTTTGCCCTGGTCTCTAGCATATAGAGACCCCCCTCGTATACACTGGCATTCTTTTGTACCAAGCTATAAACAACAGCGTTAATAAAACATTACAACAAATAGTATACAACTTTAGAAGATACCTATTATTCTGTCTTTTCTAATTCTTCTTTATCTTTGGGACTTACCGAGCGACCTGTTCGCTGACGACATTCTATTTCTTTCTTCTTTGAATGTTGTCAGGTGTTTTGGACCCGTCAGAGATCAAGCCCACCGGTGAAGACTTGGAGCAGTTTCACGAAGACCCCAAGCCCTAGACATTGTACCTTGTTCTATTCAGTATTTTCATTTCCTGTTATGCCATCGTTTAGACATCGCTTTTCATTTCAGTTGTATTTACTTTTCATGCATTGTACCAAAGAATGTTATTAATAAAGTTGTTGTTATTTCTATATCTCTTGTCTCCTGTGATTTACTTTTATATTGCTTAGATACGCTTAGCGTATGTACTTCTAAGTATATACGTAGCGGACCTCGTCGCGTCCCCTTCGCCGTACACTGAGAAGCGGGGCGTGACATCTAACCTCATGAGATTTATTCATTCATCACTTCATCATCTTCTTCTTCATCTCCTTGAAGCTCTCTAGCTTTTGATCAAGTGATGAAATATTGTGAGAAAATAAAATCTAAAGTGACCAAATTTTCTACTTCATCATCCTCTACTATTAGTCATTTAGTTTAGAATGTTTGCTTCACTAATTCACTTATTAGTGAAGAGGTAGCATGAGTTTGAGTTTTCTCGACGTAGATCATCTTCGGCCACGAAGACATTAAGCAAGGTTGTTCATTTTTTCATGTGAAATCTTACTAGAGTCCAGGTGTTCACTACTTGGAGCGAAAGGACTACTACACAGAGCTTTAGAAGTGAAGGACTAGTCTACAAAGATTGTATTCCTCATTCACTTTGTATGTAAAGTTGTTTACATATTGTATTGTCTAAATCTCTAGTTAAGATTGTAGGGTTAGGGTTCTTTAGAACGGCAAAAATTTGAAATTGGCATGAACGATACCTCCCGAAACCTTGCTGCTGCGCTAAGTAACCCTGCAGGATCATCATCACTGTTTTTTTTATGGAAGAACTAAGTTCTTTATATATAAGTTTAAACCCTAATTTTTAGAGGAATTAAATTCCTATATATTCTCGTTCTTCTTCTCTCATCTCTTTTTTATAACTTAATTGTTTTTCTCTAGGTTTTGAATCTGCAGAGCAAAATCTCCCCGATAAGAATTAAATTCTCAACTTGTGTGGAGATTTGCTTCTACAAATCTCAATCGGGGAAACAACTGAGTTCTTAAATGAAGGATTAAACCCTTAAATATGTAAAGGAGAGACAATATGATCTCTGTTTTTTTTTACCTCTGGTTTCAATGAGGAAAGTCTTCTTCTTTGAGAATTAAATTCTCTTGTTCTCTCAAGATCCCGCTGTACTTTTTTTTGCAGAAGCTTTTGGAGAAAATTTCTTCTCTTTTTCTTGTTTTCCCCTTCTATTTATAGGATAAGAGAAAAAAATCAATTTTTTAGAAAAATCTCCGATTGAGAGATCATGATTAATCCAAAATGATCTCTCGGATCACTTGGTGAATTTTACTCACCATTGGATTTTTAATACAAAGGCTCTCTGTTTAACAGAGAAGTTTTCTTGTTTATTTAACAAGATTAGGAAATATCTTTTCAAAATTAGAATTTTGTTCTATCAGATGATCGGTGAATTTTACTTATTATTCTATCTGTCTTTTCTAATCCAAGAGTCCTCTGTTTAACAGAGAAGATATTTCTAGTTTGAGAAAAATCAAGAAAATATTTCTCACGTAGAATTTAATTCTATCTTGCCAAAAAGTGCAGCAGAAGAACTCACGTGTTTAACACGCGACCCCTAACATGGGTTTTTGTATGCTTTATTTTCAGCGCATATAAACTCTCACGTGTTTGACACGTGAGACATGTTTGGCTTGCCAATCATTTGATTACATCGCCTATATGTCTTACATATAGACGCTCACGTGTTTAACACGTGTGGCTCTTTTAGCCCATTTGTTTTTAACTGCAACGTCTATATATTTTTGCATATAGGCACTCACGTGTTTAATACATGAGACTCTTTTAGCCTATTTGTTTTTAACTGCAGAGCTTATATGCTTTTGCATATAGCTGCTCGTAAACACGTGAGACTTAAACAGTGGGGAATTTTCCCTTTTTCCTTTTTCTTTTTTTTTTCTTCCTCCCTTTTTTTATGAGGGAACAATAATCTTTGAAGAGAACTGGCCCGACACTACTAAAATAGAGGGTTGCCCCTACGGATAACAACATCCGTAGGGGTAGATTTAGTTTGGCCCTACGGATTACTCCGTAGGACTAAAAGGTTGCATCTACGGTCCTTACATATTAATTTAAAAAATATTAAATCGTAAATTGTTGCTTGCCCCTACGGAGCCGCAAACCAAGTACCTACGGACTTATCCGTAGGGGTATCTAAATAGAGATTTAATTAAAATGGCACGGATCGATCCCTACGCTCATTACCTAAAATTTATTTTTCCATCGCCCGCGAACCCAAAATCCCCAAACCCTCGTTCCCGTCGATCGCCTGTGTTTCGTCGCCATTCTCGTCGTCGCCAGCGCAGGCCGATTCGTCGTCGCCACCGTCTGGTTCTTCCTCATCTCCGATTTCGTCATCGCCTCCTTTCGTCGTCGCCTCCGATCGATCGTCGACGCCTCCACTGCACAGGTTAAGAAATCTTAAATTAAATAAATTTTTGATTATTTTAGGGCTAGGGTTCATGGTTTGGGTACCGATGAGGCATCCGTTGGGGTTAGCGTTAGGGTTGCGATTGGGGTTGGGTTGGGGTTGGGTTGGGGTTGCGGTTGCGGTTGGGGCTGGGGCTGGGGTTGCGGTTGGGGTTGGGGTTCGGCAGGGGGTTGCAGTTGGGGTTGGGGTTAGGGTTAGGGTTGGGGTTGGGGTTCGGCAGGGGGTTGCAGTTGGGGTTGGGGTTAGGGTTAGGGTTAGGGTTGGGGCAGGGGGTGAGAATTTTTCTAGGTTTCTTTTAAAGCTTGTGAAGGAAATTTTGAGCCCCCTAAAAATGAACATTTCTAATGATTTTGATAAGAGATAAGGGAGCAATAAAGTTTTGTTTTCTATTTGTCTAGATTCAAATGTCTACTTATATATATATATATACATATATATATATATATATATATATATTTACAATCTCAATATTCATGGCATGTTAGTTATAAATTTCTCTCTCTGTAGAGATATATAGCCTACTTCAGCACATAGCTAAGTATGTGATAAAATTATTTTTGATAAAACAATGCATGATATAATATGGAAATATATTTGTTTCTTAGCTTCAATCATACAAACGTGTTCCAAATTAACGTAATTCAAATAGCAATTCCTTGGAATTTTTTAGTCCAGAGAATCTTGATCGAGTCTCAGGATCATATTGATTCAAGAATTTGGTGTAACACCAAAGACTGGACGTTAGACGAATAGCCGGTGGTAAAACTTCTTAAAGTATATTAATTTTGAATCTTCTTCTAAACTCAATGATTTTACATTGATAAAGAAAACCTTAGATATCGATGACAAATGGCCACATATTACAAGTTACAAAGATAATGTTCAACACCTTCCCAACTTTTTCATTGCTTGTGATATTTTCTCTCCTCTCTCTTCTTTTTTCCTGGTCTCTGTCTATCATGAAACTTTGGGCATGCAAATTAAGACTCTCTCCTCTTTTTGGTTATTATTTTTCCCTTTGTCGGCTTAATTATTGAGATGGAGATTTGATTAGAGTTTTGGTGTTCATAACTTCATAATATGAGTAAGGCAATTGACAAATCATCATGATGTTGTTATGATCATAGCAAGATGTAGGTGCTTGTGTGTTGGTACTAAAGCATGATACAATCTCTTTTATTGCTAGTGGATGCGTTTTGTTCAAAGAGTATTCTCCTTTTAGTAATTTTCCTCTTTAGGGAGTTTTCGACAGTGAAATCTCACTTGTTGATAATGTTAAATGAGTTCTAGTCCTAGTTTGTTACATTTTTTGATATATAGTAGATGGTGATACTTCTTTAAGTGCTTGTCGCATTAACTTGGAAGCCGACCATACCAAAGGTTGTGGAGGACATAATTATCGAGACACGAATCAAATGGTTTCATGTTAGAGCTACATCTTCACTCGAACTTTGGACATGTACAAAAGGAAGAGTTAATGTACATGTTATTAGAACTCATAGGTATGAGATGTCCTCTTTCTCTATTTCAAAAAAAAATACAAAATAGCATCTGCCCTAAAGTTCAGGCCCGGACGTCCTAACGTCCCGATCGCGTCTTTTGGCGGAGAACATATGTGACATGTGATATGTATGCATGTGTTTATGTGATATGTGCGTATGTATGCATTTAAGTAAAAACAACCCTACACTTAAGCGAAATCATAAATTGAAACACACATATATAGAATACAACTCATACATGGGTATCCTCAAATCTAATTTTAATTATCGATAATTTATTCTTTTCAACGACAAACGCACACACAAAGCATATACACGGATTTTCTCCTTTGTCAGTAGCCATCCCGTTCTTAGATTTCTCAATATAGTCATCATAACCTACAATTTATATGATACAGTCTAACATAGCCCATGAGTACGTCAGGGTTAAGGACTGGATGTATGTGAATTGGCAACAACGTATGCAACCTAAGTTTGTCACTGGAGTTTCTGCTTTCATTGAATTTGCACGCTTACATAATAAGAAGGAGAAGACAGTAATGTGGAAGAAGAAGAAGGAGAAGACAGTAATGTGGCAGAAGAAGAAAAAAATGACATTCCTTGTTCTCTGTTTCAGCATCAATCTTCTGATATGAACTAATGATGGCTTTCACATTGGCTTTTCCTTTTAGAGACTTCTTAGTGTCCATTGGAAAGTGTTAGTTATATGTATGCTCTAGAGACCATTACTGTACATTGGATGTATATTGTAGTGGATACTAGGACATATATAGGTAGGACTTTCTTGCTCGACATGATAGTACGCTATCTGGTTGCTCTTTATCTTAACATGTATACTTTCTGTCTCTCTGTTACATGTTGATAAAGCCCTTAGGATGTATACTCGACTTCCAGGACTATGATGCAGATCATACTAGTGGGGCCTGGGTAGTCCATGAGTACATCCTTTAATGTTCCTAGTCGTGGGAATATCGAGATGGGGCATCGATATTCCAGAGTAGACTAGCGTATATCTTCTCGACCCATGTGATGGGCGATGGATGATCCCATATCCATTGGTGTTTGACCTCAGAGATGGTATGCGGGTGCTCAGTGGAGACTGGGTACACTGAACGGACTCGCCGAGAACTCCCAGATGGTATTATACCTCACGTCAGATGGCAGTTCTCTGGTGACACTGGTACAGCTTAGTCTGTTGACCCGAGATCGTCATAGAGTCTTGTGTGTCTCCCACTGTGCTTTGATTTCCACCCTACCACGGCTCTACTGAGTCGTGCAAACAGGTGGTTTTTGGATACAGTCCCGATTCACATGGAGGCAATGAGCGATAGGAGGGGATTCGTCTCTCCCGGTATTGGGGGTTGATGTTGCGCTATGCTCGACTGGCCATAACAGGAAATTCCTGGCCAGGGTTGCAGTGATCTACTGGTAAGTGTTATCAGTAGTCTCACACATGTTATGGACCTTACGTCGACATGACTTATCGAGCTACTGGGGTCTGACGTTTACCACCCCTAGGCAAGATATGCGACATATCAGACGAACAGACCGGACTGTACGGTAAGTGTTACTGGTTGGATTCACAGGAGTGTGAGCGGGCTTACTTGTCGATCTTCTGATCGCTCAATACCCGGGTGGCCGTTACGTTTAGCAGACCGCTTGCGGCTTGTGGGTGCTTGATATGATCATCATCTGCTGCCGGCGTATTGACGAGTCTTTAGAGTCCTACACAGAGGTTTCCTGGCTCAAGCGAAACGAAATGGGAGCGCATATGAGATATGTGCGGGACCGAGAATAATGCGTGTATGTGATACCGTATTCCATTCTCGCGATGAATGTGTCGAATGGTTGTATGCGATATAACCTAGTTATCGAATCGAGGATTGATTCGATAAGCCGATACATTGGATACTAGTCGGTTATATACGACATGACCGGATCATTGAATCAAGTGTTGATTTAATGATTTGATGTATAATTATATATTTGATATATTACTTTGCATTAACTAGTATTGGTTCACTTTAAATGGATTTTCTCACTTGAAGTTCACTTGAAATGCACATTGTATATGTGATATATTTTTGTACACAAGATTGTATCATGTTTGATGATACATGCTTGCTTGGGTTTGTGTAAAGAATTAAACCATGGTTAGTTAGTGGTTAGGGTTTCATTTGATTTACTTATTCATTTATCTATTTATTTATTTATTTATTATGGAAATGATAAAGAGAAAATGGTGGCTTTCTTTGTTTGTTGTTGAAGCTTCATGAAGCTTTGACTAAGTGACCATTTTGTATTTATGCTTAACCCTAACCATCCAAACTAACCATAGTTCTTTCTCTACACTTGACCATGGTTGAAATATGATAAGTATTCATTTTATTTTCTTTTTAAAAACAACTTATCATATTATCTTCATCTTCCTCTCCTTCTTCAACAAATGAAGAAAGCTTGCCTCCATCAATGGCAACTAGTGAAAAAGAGTGAGAAATCCAATTCCAAAGTGAACCCACTTCCTATTTCTTCATCCTCTACCTCTTGCCAAGTAGTATAGGGTGTTTTCTTCATAAGTTTCATGACTTGGTGAAGTGGGAGCTTGATCTTGTGATGCCTCGACGTAGATCATCTTCGGCATCGAAGTCGACGACCTAGCCCGCCCAATTCTCCGATGAAGCCGATGCTAGAGTCCTGGATTCGATTTGGACAGCGGAGGGACGTCATCACGGAGCCTAGGAGGTGGAGGACCGGATCTACAAAGGTTGTAGCTTCTTTCCTTTAGAGTTAAAGTTGTTTACTTCCTTCGCATCACCTATAAATCTAGTTAACGATCCGTATTAGGGTTTCTCGGCACTTGTAAAATTTGAATTGGCCATGTTTGATGCCTTGTGAGACCTCATTAGCGTGACTAGGAACCCTACAGTGGTATCAGAGCCTAGCTAGAGCCTTAGGCGATGCGTAGACGGAGTTAGAAGTCCGATCGAACCGAATCCCTAATTCGAACTTGCTCTCTGTACATTTTCTGAAATCGTGGATTTTTGAGAATTAAAAATATGCAGAAAACCCAGCAGGAGATTCTAAGAATTACTGAGAAGCCCGTACTCCTGAGTCCATCAAAGCGCGGCGGAACCGCGGCATTAGCATGCTAATACGGCGTTTCCGCGGCCCTTTAGTCTCCTCTTGCATTGAATTTTGCACAGTAATTCCTATTTTGCAGTGCCGGTTTTCCTTGGAATTTTTAATATTTATTCAAGAGTTGAATTTTCTGGGTTGTATTGGGGACTCGGTGTTTCGATCGGATTGTCTAATTTTGTCTGTGTGTTTTTCCGGATAATTTTAGAATATGTTAAAAAGTTCGACCGAATATAGATACCCACTTTTTCCCCTGCCGGAAAATTTCCAAGTGTTGGATTTTTCCGTGGTTTAAAGACGTTCTAAATAGTGCAAGTAACGTGATGGACCCTCTAGAAGACAACAAACCTTAACTCGATTATGTGACCGTCTTGAACTGCCCTTTGAACCTTAGGGTTTGGGGCAGTACGGCGTGCCATATGTGAGGCGTTGGCTTGACCCTTCTACGGCTGGACCGTTGGTACTGAGGCATGAACTGAATATTTTTAAACTTATTTCATGTGTTGAGCTGTATCGGGAAAACTTGGGTGTTCGATTGTTCGATCGGAAAGTTTAACATTTTCTATTTATCCGGAATGTGATACAACACTTGGAATTCACAAGTAGTTATGAGATAACTGAATGAATGTTATAAACATAGCAGTTTAGTCTCATTTGATCGGTTGCCACGGAATTTTGATGCGATCAAAAGTCCGTCGCAATCACGTAGTGTACGCGGATACTCGCCGGGTAAACTTAACAGACAGCCTCTCCCCATAACCCCGACCAAGTGACTGTAGGAGAACCCCGTCGCCGAAAGCATCCTTTCGGGTGCTCGCGGCAGCGGTGTTCCGCCTTGGTGCACTTCGTCGATGGCGTCAGGGGTGCGGCCGCCTACTAAAGTTTGCGATGAGCATTCGATCAGAATGTCGGGAATCCTGTTGAATTCCCGGCTTAATATTGAAAAGTGTTTTCGATTTTGAGACTAAAATGCGGGGTTTATAATTATTAGGCATGCGATGTCTAAGTATTTCATTTGATTAGGCATGCGATGTCTAAAGAGGATGCGGATTCCAACTGTTGTAGTTTTACACTTTCTTTTCTGTGACCGTAAGTGTAATATGTGATATCGCCGGTTTCGTTGCTATATGTCAACGACAATTGGGATGCGCATATTTACTTACGTTGATGACATGTGATGTTATGTGTTGCTGGATATGTTATATTAGATCGTCGTGTTCGAATAGCCGGGGGGGTTTTATGTGAGATGAGTGTTTTTCATTTTCATTCATGTAAAAACTTGTATGTAATATTCTTTTATTGGGGCACTTCCAGGTTGCGGAAGATGTCACCTTTTGTATATTATTTTCTTTTCTGCACTAGGATAGACCCGTGGAGGAGGGCACAAGTAACCGGGTTCTAGGGTCCAGTGGAAGACCAACTCGAGGAGTCGAGTCCGGGTCTCCTAACTCTAGAATTGGTAGGGTTACTTGCCGCTCTCGTAGGGGTCTAGGGGTATGGGATTGGCTATTCATCACGACCGTGGAATCCGTGTTTTATACTGGCTCGTATTAAAAACACGGACGTCCTAGTATATCCAATATTTCATATGAAATTTTCTGTTGCGTTATCTGTGATGTGATCATGTGATTTGTTCAGATGGATATTATATATAGTATATATGATATATTATATAGACGTTGCTTATGTTTTACACCCGCGCTAGCCCTGCCTCGCTCTGGCGTTAGTTACCTAACCTAATGGTGCAGACGGGACATCGAGGCGAATGCAGATGGCATAAGCGTACGTTATATTTATCTGTGATGTTTAGGTGGACTTAAATGATGGGACATTCATTAATGAGATTAATGAAAGAAAATAAACCTAATTGATGTTGTGGAATCGAATTTCAAAAATAAAACAGGTAGCTACAGTTCTTGCTTTGCATCGCGGTATTCCTTATAGAACATCCTGCACCTTATTCGATGAGGAAAGGACCGAGATCCCTTCACCGGGAGTGACTCCTTTAGCAATAACTGGCAGATGCTACAACTCTCGGTTTGTCTTTTGATCGCTTCTATAGTTTCCGCCATGCACAGTGATATATATGATATATCCCGCACCTCATTCGACGAGGAAAGGGCCGACGATCCCTTCACCGGGAGTGACCCCTTTAGTAAAACTAGAAAAGCCTCAAAAACATTCCATTTAAAAACCATTTGATTCCGCAACGAGATCAAGTTCAAAGCGTTAAAGGTTTTCTTAAAAACCATTCGCAACCCTCCGTCATTTTAGGAAGTAGAGTACTTAGTATTCGTGCTACGTTTGTCGACCATAGCTGAGGCGTAGTGTGCGGTAGCTAAGTGATGTCTTCCTACACAGCATATGATGCGATTAGTTAGGACAGTCATGTGGCTTTGTTGACCTTAGCCAAGGGTCATGTGGGTGGGTCTAATTAATCACGAAATGACGGGTAGAACTTGACTAGTACCTATGATTTGTTGAGCTTAGCCAAGGTCATAGGTGCTAGGGGTAAAAATCTTTATCGGGAGTTTCAAGTGTTGAAATTTGCAATGAGATTGCATACCTTCTATGTGATAGTTGGATCCCGATACCCACTGCGAGTAATTGTTACTCCTGGGAGAGTTTTGCACTTTACAATTAGCCGATCAAGTAGGTGTCTAGAAAGGTGTCAACGGAGTTACGCCTCTGGGAAAACGAGGTTTACTGTAATTAGGTTCGTGCGAAAGCACGGGGAACCTCCCTCAAAGTACCGACACTGGCCTGGCTGAAAGATTGGCGAACTTGTAGAGTGTAATTAATCCCGGCTAGTCTTTCCTTTTAAGGTTTGAAGGAAGATTTGATTAAAACAGTAGGAGCCATCCTGATTAGATAAAATAATAACAAATCTAATCTTGACATAGCGCACACAGAGTGTTTTCTTCTCTCTCTCTCCAGGTAGCGACCATATCACGCCTTAATCAAGATAATAATACGGATTATTGACCGAACCCGCTTGTTATACTGAGCTGGGGAACGTTGGTCCCACTCCAACTTATAATTGTTATAAGACAGAGCAGGAAATTGGGGAATACCAGATTTCCCGTGCCGCCCAAACGAAGAAAGTGCATACTGATGCATCATCTTCGGGTATGTTCATTATACAGAACTGTTTCTTAGTATCCTCTACGTCCTGGGTATTTGATACCGGATCAGGATCCCAGATATGTAATCTGTTACATAGGGCTACAGCTAGGTAGAGAACTGAGAACGGGTGATAAGTTTCATGAGACAGAAAACGGGGAAAGTGTTGCAGCCAAGTCTGTTAGTCACTGTCACCCTGTATTCCAAATACATTGATTCTGAACGAATGTTATTAGATACCGAACCTGATATACAAAATCATATCACTCTCTTTATTAGTAAAGAAATGATAAAATTTTGTATTGTTGGATAATGTTTTGAACATTTCCTATATCAAAAGTTGATCGGTTCAGGCACATTATCTAAAATTATTGATGTTCTAAATCAAACTACAGTTCTTAGTATACGAAACACACACAAGAGGAAAAGTTCAGAAATGAACGACTTCTTCTTGAGGCATTGTAGACTAGGTCATATCAAAGCGACCCGGCTAGCTGAAGTTACATTTAGATGCATATTTAAATTAGTTTGAATTTACATCTTATGAAACTTGCCAGTCATGTCACAAAGATAAGATGACCATAGCTCTGTTTATTGGAAACAGAGAAAGAGTTGGTAAACTCTTGGGACTGATACATGATGATGTATGTAAGGTCCCCAGTCTACATATGCCAAGACCGGTTCTTTTTACTTCATTACATTCTCTGACGATCTCTCAAGATTCAGACATATGTTCTTGTTGAAACACAAGTCCGAACCTTTTGAGATATTCACAGAATGTAAGCTAGAAGTAGAGAACCAATAACCGGGTATAAGTATTATATCCTATGATGAGATCAGGGAGGATAATACTTGTGCATGGAATTCCTGGACTATTCTAAAGGAGAATGAGATTCTCTCTCAGCATTACTCCTCCGTATACACCATAGCACGATGGTATATCGGGGCGGAGCAATCACACCCTATATGATATGGTGCGCTCTATGAAGAGTACTACTGAGTTTTCTATTTCCTTTTAGGGAGTTATGCACTTATGAAGTTGCATACCTATTGAATAGGGTTCAATTCAAATCAGTGCCTACCACTCCATATGAGATATGGTATGGGAAGAGCCTATCTCTTAAGTAAGTTAAGATTTGGGATTGTCCGGCCTGTGTCAAAAGCAAAATCCGGACAAGATCAAGGCAAGGTCAGTTCTGTAGAACTGGAAAGGTTCCAGCTATACAAAACTGCAGCTGATGATTTGACAGAACCAAAGGATTCAATAGTTCCCAACGAACCTCAGCCTCTCCGCCGATCTAGTAGGGTTCCTCACCCACCTGAGAGATACTTTAGTTTCTCTATGACAGTGGGAACGAGGATTGCATCATGAGATGATGACCCAACTAGTTTCGAGCTGGCCATCAGGAGTAAGACTCTGTAAGAATGGCTGGATGCTTAGTGATCTGAGATGGAATCCATGTACACCAACAAAGTATGGACTTTAGTTGCTATATCTGAAGGGTTAAATCCCCATCAGGAGCAAGTATATCTTGAGAAGATTACTTGGTGTAGATGGAAAAGTTGAGACTTTCAAAGCTAGACTTGTTAAAGGTTTTCGTCATCGACCAGGCGTGGATAATGATGAAACCTTTTCTAAGGAGCTATGCTTAAGTCCATCCAGATCCTACTTGCCACGGCTACATACCATGACTACGATATCTGGCGGTTGGGTGCCATGACTGCTTTTCTAAATGATGTTTTAGAAGAGAACGTCTATAAGTACACAGCCAGAGGGCTTCGTAGACAGTGGGAGCAGCGGAAACGTGTACAAGATGCTTTATAGGATAAAGCAGGTATCGCGGAGTTGGGACATCTGTTTTGATGTGTAAGTCAAAGAGTTTGACATCATCAAAATGGTAGATGAACCTTGTATAAACAAAAAGGTAGTGGAGAGTATGGTGGTGATCCTCGTAGAGTACGTGGATGACATACTCTTGATAAGGAAGTAGTTTCCTATGCTACGCTCGGAATCTCCGCTTATCATAATGATTCTCCATATAGGATCAAAGTGATACCTCCTAAATCCTGGGTTTTGGATCTATGAGATAGATCTAATTGGATGTTAGGATTCTCACTAGTTGTAGTGAGATGGTATCAACCGATCCTGGGGAGAATCACTGCAAGGGTTCCAGGGTGATAAAGACGACTGAATGTCAGTCACAGGCATTGTCTTTACCCTTAGTAAAGGGACGGTATGTTGGAAGAGTTCCAAGCTAGATACCGTGGCAAACTAGACGATAAAGGCTGGTAACATCGCTATTAAAGATACTACCAAAGAGGCAGTTTGGGTGTATATTGGTTCATGAGATGAACTAGGTTCCTACCATTGTATGACAATGGAAGTGTGGCTTCGGCCCAGGAACCCTGGTCCCATCAGTGACCCAGGCATATTCTGAGGCAGCATCACCTGATCATGGAGATAGTTGATCTCCAGGGTGATCGAGGTTAGGAGAGTAGACTCAGAGGACAACACGGCGAATCCACTCACAAAGGCATTTTCCCATAGAGAGACTTATGGGGGATGGTTGAGTATTAGATACTACAACTACTGCTACAGATGGCCCTAGTACAAGTGGGAGATTGTTAGTTATATGTATGCCCTAGATTCCATTACTGTACATTTGATGTATATTGTAGTGGATGCTGGGACATATATAGGTAGGACTTTCTTGCTCGACATGATAATACGCTATCTGGTTGCTCTTTATCTTAACATGTATACTTTCTGTCTCTCTGTTACATGTTGATAAAGCCCTTAGGATGTATACTCGACTTCCAGGACTATGATGCAGATCATACTAGTGGGGCCTGGGTAGTCCATGAGTACATCCTTCAATGTTCCTAGTCGTGGGAATATCGAGACGGGGCATCGATATTCTAGAGTAGACTAGCGTATATCTTCTCGACCCATGTAATGGGCGATGGATGATCCCATATCCATTGGTGTTTGACATCAGAGATGGTATGCGGGTGCTCAGTGGAGACTGGGTACACTAAACGGACTCGCCGAGAACTCCCAGATGGTATTATGCCTCACGTCAGATGGCAGTTCTCTGGTGACACTGGTACAGCTTAGTCTGTTGACCCGAGATCGTCATAGAGTCTTGTGTGTCTCCCACTGTGCTTTGATTTCCACCCTACCACGGCTCTACTGAGTCGTGCAAACAGGTGGTTTTTGGGTACAGTCCCGATTCACATGGAGGCAATGAGCGATAAGAGGGGATTCGTCTCTCCCGGTATTGGAGGTTGATGTTGCGCTATGCTCGACTGGCCATAACAGGAAATCCCTGGCCAGGGTTGCAGTGATCTACTGGTAAGTGTTATCAGTAGTCTCACACATGTTATGGACCTTACGTCAACATGACTTATCGAGCTACTGGGGTCTGACGTTTACCACCCCTAGGCGAGATATGCGACATATCAGACGAACAGACCGGACTGTACGGTAAGTGTTACTGGTTGGATTCACAGGAGTGTGAACGGGCTTGCTCGTCGATCTTCTGATCGCTCAATACCCGGGTGGCCGTTACGTTTATCAGACCGCTTGCGGCTTGTGGGTGCTTGATATGATCATCATCTGCTGCCGGGGTATTGACGAGTCTTTAGAGTTCTACACAGAGGTTTCTTGGCTCAAGCGAAACGAAATGGGAGCGCATATGAGATATGTGCGGGACCGAGAATAATGCGTGTATGTGATACCGTATTCCATTCTCGCGATGAATGTGTCGAATGGTTGTATGCGATATAACCTAGTTATCGAATCGAGGATTGATTCGATAAGCCGATACATTGGATACTAGTCGGTTATATGCGACATGACCGGATCATTGAATCAAGTGTTGATTTAATGATTTGATGTATAATTATATATTTGATATATTACTTTGCATTAACTAGTATTGGTTCACTTTAAATGGATTTTCTCACTTGAAGTTCACTTGAAATGCACATTGTATATGTGATATATTTTTGTACACAAGATTGTATCATGTTTGATGATACATGCTTGCTTGGGTTTGTGTAAAGAATTAAACCATGGTTAGTTAGTGGTTAGGGTTTCATTTGATTTACTTATTCATTTATCTATTTATTTATTTATTTATTATGGAAATGATAAAGAGAAAATTGTGGCTTTCTTTATTTGTTGTTGAAGCTTCATGAAGCTTTGACTAAGTGACCATTTTGTCTTCATGCTTAACCCTAACCATCCAAACTAACCATAGTTCTTTCTCTACACTTGACCATGGTTGAAATATGATAAGTATTCGTTTTATTTTCTTTTTAAAAACAACTTATCATATTATCTTCATCTTCCTCTCCTTCTTCAACAAATGAAGAAAGCTTGCCTCCATCAATGGCAACTAGTGAAAAAGAGTGAGAAATCCAATTCCAAAGTGAACCCACTTCCTATTTCTTCATCCTCTACCTCTTGCCAAGTAGTATAGGGTGTTTTCTTCACAAGTTTCATGACTTGGTGAAGTGGGAGCTTGATCTTGTGATGCCTCGACGTAGATCATTTTCGGCATCGAAGTCGACGACCTAGCCCGCCCAATTCTCCGATAAAGCTGATGCTAGAGTCCTGGATTCGATTTGGACAGCGGAGGGACGTCATCACGGAGCCTAGAAGGTGGAGGACCGGATCTACAAAGGTTGTAGCTTCTTTCCTTTAGAGTTAAAGTTGTTTACTTCCTTCGCATCACCTATAAATCTAGTTAACGATCCGTATTAGGGTTTCTCGGCACTTGTAAAATTTGAATTGGCCATGTTTGATACCTTGTGAGACCTCATTAGCGTGCCTAGGAACCCTACAGAAAGTATACATCAGATTTGTGCAGGTCAGGTTCTTCTATGACTTTCAAGAGTTTCAACTGATTCTGTAAATTACACCCTAGTTGGGTGATACTTTTACTACTTCTCACTGCAGGTGCGCTCTCTAATATCCATTTTGAATGTAATATTATAGATATTCATGCCTGTTTATGTCAAAATTACTTATATTGTCAATGTTTGATTATCTAGTTGTTGGTGATGCGTCCATATCAGGGACAGAGGCCACTCCCGCTCCTCCAGGTATGTTTATATATCATATAGTGCATGTATATTGATTTAGAATGCTATATCATAAATATACACACATTCCTTTTACTCTTACTTAGATGGTAATTTTTATTATTGTCTAGCTGTAGGTGGTGACAGTAGTTGACAATAAAATTTGTCATCCTAGAAACTATGATTTTTATATGTGCTCGCATGCGGGAATGATTGTAAGTCGTGGACCTGTACAATAAATTCTTATTTGGTATTTGTTTGAAATCAAATTGAATACTATATAATTGATAAATTTGTTATATTTGTATTTAGTTTGGAATTAACACAATATTTATTCACGCAGTATGCACTTATGATCAACCAACTGCTCATGATATTTGTAGCCCAGCATAGAGATCACCACATCAACTTTTTTTATTGCCTCCACCAAGCTCTTGTGATCATGCATATCACCCTACATATATTCAACATATATATCATCAGGTCTTTCTAAAATCAATGACCTTTAATTCAAAAAAAAAACAAACACACACACAGGGAGTGAATTAATGAAGAAAAGAGGGTCCACTTTTCATTAGGTGTCGTCAAAAGTTTATATCCTCCATCAATTATCAAGCTACCGAGGACGAAAAGCCACCTTTGTTAGTCGAGAGTCATGGTAATAGACTTGTCATTATAGATCATAGTCAATTGTTTTTCCTATCATTTTCTTGATCCAGATGCTAATCAACTTGTTAATTGGTTACTGTTTTTATGACATATTTGTCTATATTTATTGACAGTGGCCTTGTTTTTATGGAGCCGCTGGAATTTATGAATCCAGCTGGAAGCCTCTGCATGAGTTAGTAGTCATGGAGATTGATTATAAAAGAAATAGAGAGAAGAAAATAGAAATTGTAGATAGTAGAATAGCACACTCATTTCAAAAATTGCACTTTGATCTTTATGTCTACCTTTTTTTTTAATTACCAATGTGTCTCGATTTTATTCGCAAAATATCATTTTCTGTGCGGCGGCTGGCTGGCTAAATTTCATACAACATAATAACTGCGCCGGGCTTGAAGTTTCACATTGCCCTCAACTTTAATCACCACTAATTTATGGTTTCGCAACTTTGTATAATCCCGAAACATGATTTATGTAATACCCCAGAGCAGTGCGGTCTTAAGACATCATGGTGATCTGCTCTGTCCACACTCAGTGCGGTCTGTTGCGGACATCTTGGTGATCTGAGTGAGGGAGCCATTTCAGAACAATGGGATCGGGTCCTTAAAGCACATTCCGAAAGAGGACCGAACTGCATTATAAATATAATGATACCACCCTCAATTACAGAGGCGCCTTTTAAGTGAACCGGGACTACAGGAGCTTGAGAACTCCGTAGTTAAGCGTGCTCGGGCCAGGGAAGTCTTGGGATGGGTGACCTCCTGGGAAGTGGCCCCTGGTCGGGTCCGGTTCGCTCTAAAGGGAAAAACCGTGCGGTTTCGGCCAAAGCGGACAATACCATCTGTACTGGGGCGTGGGGCGTTACATTTATGGTGGCCCATGCAGGTCCCTCAATAGTAGGTTTGTGGTTCGAGGACGAACCATTGTTCTTAGATGGGGGGAATGTAATACCCCAGAGCAGTGCGGTCTTAAGACATCATGGTGATCTGCTCTGTCCACACTCAGTGCGGTCTGTTGCGGACATCTTGGTGATCTGAGTGAGGGAGCCATTTCAGAACAATGGGATCGGGTCCTTAAAGCACATTCCGAAAGAGGACCGAACTGCATTATAAATATAATGATACCACCCTCAATTACAGAGGCGCCTTTTAAGTGAACCGGGACTACAGGAGCTTGAGAACTCCGTAGTTAAGCGTGCTCGGGCCAGGGAAGTCTTGGGATGGGTGACCTCCTGGGAAGTGGCCCCTGGTCGGGTCCGGTTCGCTCTAAAGGGAAAAACCGTGCGGTTTCGGCCAAAGCGGACAATACCATCTGTACTGGGGCGTGGGGCGTTACAATTTATTTTCTGCAAATGCTAGGAAATTTCACTCAAATTTTGCATCTTTACTCTGTTTTTCACAACGGTTAATTTGTTATGTTTCACCACTTGGGTATTTGAGGAAACATCTTCTATTTTCTACCATTTGACTGAAATTGCATGTTTTTATTGAAAATAATACAATTGCATAACCTTAAGAAAAACAACCACCCCTTTTTAATGAATTTGGACGGGTAATTATCCCAAATTTTTTTAAAACAAAAGAAAAACAGCGACCTATATACAAAATGGGTAAATGTCGTGATCAATAAATTACTTACCATTTGCCGAGACATGTATTTTTGCAGCATCCATACATCCTTTTCCTCTTCTTCGATGCCGTATTCTCATTATCTTCGTCTAATCCATCTGAAACTGCAATTAAATTTAATTAAACCAAATAAAATCAAAAATTAAAATCAAACAGCAACAACAAAATCAATGAAATTTATAGCCTACCAGAGTCTTCAAGAATCTCCACATATGAATCCTGGGCCTTCTTCTTTTTCTTCAAAGATCTTTTAGAAGCAGAGAATTTTGTTTTCTGGCAAGTGTTTTGAAGCTAAACACCATATTGCCTTTGTATTTGAAAACCAAAAAATGCCCAGTTTGCAGATTATTGGCTACTGTAAATTCATGCCACCCATCTCCACTCATGGAAGCAACTTTGTTTTCGATGTGAAGATCAACATGCCATATTTTGCCATTGTGGCTTACTAGGTTAGCCTTTTCTCTTCTATTGACCATCTTACTAATCTGCTTGGTAAATTTATTCGGAACCGGCTGCGAATCATTAAAAGACATGCATAAGAAAGGAAGCTAAAATACAGATATATAGCATACCGATACATCGAAACTTCAAAGTTGCGATGACAATCCAGAGATATTTATTTCTACACTCGTGGTGCACATGCGAATGCGTCGGGCATCATGGACAAATATTTGAGAACATGGAAAGTATTATTAGTATAAAGTAATTAAAGCTTTTAAACACCTTGGGTAGATATTTTCTTAGTTGATGCAATCATATCATGAGGACTAAATTTAAGCTATTATATATATGCATATCTATTATATATATGCGTGTGTGTGTGTAATATATTAGATTAGAAAAATACATATGTATATGTATAATAGCTTAAATTTAGTCCTCATGATATGATTGCATCAACTAAGAAAATATCTATCCAAGGTGTTTAAAAGCTTTAATTACTTTATACTAATAATACTTTCCATGTTCTCAAATATTTGTCCATAATGCCCGACGCATTCGCATGTGCACCACGAGTGTAGAAATAAATATCTCTGGATTGTCATCGCAATTTTGAAGTTTCGATGTATCGGTATGCTATATATCTGTATTTTAGCTTCCTTTCTTATGCATGTCTTTTAATGATTCGCAGCCGGTTCCGAATAAATTTACCAAGCAGATTAGTAAGATGGTCAATAGAAGAGAAAAGGCTAACCTAGTGAGCCACAATGGCAAAATATGGCATGTTGATCTTCACATCGAAAACATAGTTGCTTCCATGAGTGGAGATGGGTGGCATGAATTTACAGTAGCCAATAATCTGCAAACTGGGCATTTTTTGGTTTTCAAATACAAAGGCAATATGGTGTTTAGCTTCAAAACACTTGCCAGAAAACAAAATTCTCTGCTTCTAAAAGATCTTTGAAGAAAAAGAAGAAGGCCCAGGATTCATATGTGGAGATTCTTGAAGACTCTGGTAGGCTATAAATTTTATTGATTTTGTTGTTGCTGTTTGATTTTAATTTTTGATTTTATTTGGTTTAATTAAATTTAATTGCAGTTTCAGATGGATTAGACGAAGATAATGAGAATACGGCATCGAAGAAGAGGAAAAGGATGTATGGATGCTGCAAAAATACATGTCTCGGCAAATGGTAAGTAATTTATTGATCACGACATTTACCCATTTTGTATATAGGTCGTTGTTTTTCTTTTGTTTTAAATTTTTTTTGGATAATTACCCATCCAAATTCATTAAAAAAGGGGTGGTTGTTTTTCTTAAGGTTATGCAATTGTATTATTTTCAATAAAAACATGCAATTTCAGTAAAATGGTAGAAAATAGAAGATGTTTCCTCAAATACCCAAGTGGTGAAACATAACAAATTAACCGTTGTGAAAAATAGAGTAAAGATGCAAAATTTGAGGAGTGAAATTTTCTAGCATTTGCAGAAAATAAATCATGTTTCGGGATTACTACAAAGTTGCGAAACCATAAATTAGTGGCGATTAAAATTGAGGGCAATGTGCAACTTCAAGCCCGGCGCAGTTATTATATTGTATGAAATTGAGCCAGCCAGCCACCGCACAGAAAATGATATTTTGCGAATAAAATCGAGATACATTGGTAATTAAAAAAAAAGGTAAACATAAAGATCAAAGTGCAATTTTTGAAATGAGTGTGCTATTCTACTATCTACAATTTCTATTTTCTTCTTTCTATTTCTTTTATAATCAATCTCCATGACTACTAACTCATACAGAGGCTTCCAGCTGGATTCATAAATAGCAGCGGCTCCACAAAGAATAGCAGCGGCTCTACACGTTAGGTCCAGACGCGACAGGGTATATCGGTCGAGGCATCTCCTTCGGCTGCGGCTCCGCAAGCCGCTACATCGGCTGCGATTCCGCATACAGCTCCTATAGCTCCACCGCCAGCTCAGACTCCCGCAGCCGCGGCTCCGCAAGCTACTACCTCGACGGCGGCTGCGCAGACCACATCGCCAGCTCCACAGGCCGCTCAGACTCCCGCACGCGCCGAATTGCATGGTTTATTGACCGAGGAGCAGGCACGCCAGATTCTATCGTTTATCAGAGGTGGAGCTGGACCGAGCTAGGGTAGATTTTTTATTCTTATTTTTTGAAACATATATTTATTTATATGATACATATTGTACTACATTTTGAAACGATATTGATATTGATATTGGTTTATATTTATATCATATTCAGTTTTTAGATTTCTTTTGTATATTATATGCGTGAGATGTGATTATGAATACTACGATATATGTTGCGTGACGATTAATTTTATATTTTATTGTTATATATATTATTGTGCACAGGACGGGAAAAAATCAGGCAGCCCTTCTTTTAAAAAAAAATACAGATAATGTGTACCTACGGATTAATCCGTAGGTACACATGTTGCCCATACGGCTATATCCATAGGGGCAAAATATCAGCAGTAACTGATATTTCCCTCCTGATCTCAGTACCGGGGGGTTGGGAGTGCCCCTACGGACATATTCGTAGGGGCCATTTCTTAGCCCCTACGGACTTATCCGTACAGGCAACATATCAGGATTTCTGATATTTTGCCCCTACGGATAAGTACCTATGTATGTATCCGTAGATCCGTAGGTACAGTTAATATATTTAAAAAAAACCGTAAATAATATCACTTTTTTTACCCTACGGCCTACTCCGTAGGTGAAACTGGTCCTACATAGAACTCCGTAGGGGCAAGATTTTGCCCGTAGGGACAAGTTCAGGGCTTCAACTTGCACCTGCGGCCTTTGCACCTACGGGATGTTTTTTGGCCCCTTACGGATATATCCGTAGGGGCAGTGGGTTGTCGCTACCGATAAATCCGTAAGGGCAACCCTTATTTGTAGTAGTGCGACAAACTAGACCAATCGGTATCGCACAATCAATATCTATAAAGTAATATTTGAAGGAACATGCCCAACAAAATAGACTAATCGGTATACTGGTGCAATTACAATAAAACACACACACACACACAATAGCAATTAATTAAGTAAGTTAATACTAAACAGATTACAGAATAGATTAAACGGTTTAGAATTAAACTAAAATGTATTAAACAAATAACTGTCTTTCTTAGATTGTTGGAAATTGTGTTGTTTAATACATTTTATATCTAAAAAAATTAAATAAACAAAATTCTATCCTTCGTAGATAATAAATTTGAAAATTGAAGCTTATGGAAAATAAGCATGCACTAATGCATATCTTTAGTGCACTGATCTAACAAAGACATCGTCTTCCTCTTGGCAGTTTTACAGCAGTGATTCAATTCCAAGATACAACTATCACAGTCGTTCTGGTACTCCGGCTTGCACAAAGAGTCGAAGTAATGTTAGTACCATTTTCTGTTTCGTAGTTAGATACTCGGATGTTGTGAATGCAATGAGGATGAAGAAGAAATTTGAGTGTGTGTTTTTGTTTTGGATTGTATGGTTTTCTGCCATCAGGGAAGGATTTTAAATAGCTTCCCAAATTCTAACCGTTGCAACCGCTGAAACGATCACTGTTCGCGGCCAACTGCCAAATCGCTAGAAAATAAAAATCTTTTCAAAATTATAGTTTAAATATTTTACAAAAATATATAATAACTGGAAGAGAGAAACTATGTAACTCTATGTACTAGAATCAACTCCGCTATGCAGAGACAAGTGCAAATGGTTCCACCATATGCTTTTTCATTGAGCAAATTACATTGTAGGATTGAAGTGTTATATAAACAATTTCCCACTTCATGTTGTGGACAATGTGGGACTAAAACCCACCATGAGAAGTTTGGACTTTCCCTTATTTTTGTGCATTTGCTCCAACAAAAGTTTCATCCCAAAACCCCCAATTTTGAAATCCAATTTTACTGCAAATGCAAATCCAAAAGATTCTAATTCCTCACAAACAAACATGGATTTGAAATATTAGAAGGAATTTGTACTTGCTACAGCATAACAACATCCCCCCTCCACCAAAAAAAATTCTCGAATCCACTCCAAATACTTGCAACCAAACATGCCCAGGTTAAAATACAATACCCTTGACATCCAATTTTGCTTAGACATATACCATCAACTCTATTAGTTACATTTAAATACCATGAACTACCTTTACTTGTTACACAAAAATATTATGCATCTTTTATTTTTTTAAATCTGTTATTGTGAAAGTCATATGACTGTTAGGAGACAAATATATTCCTATTCTGATGGAGGTCCTTTTCGGGTCTCCGTTAGATATTGTCTTCCGTCGATCTTTCGGTGGATTTCGGGGGTGATCTCCTGTTGCGTGTGGGTCTCAATGGGTTTTGAGGAGATTGGTGGTTTTGAGGAGTTTGCGTCGAGTACCTGCAAGGAAGTCCTGGGGTGGTTTGGTACCACCGAGAACCCTCTGACGATCAAGTTAGTGCAAGATCCGAGCAGAGTAACGGCTAAGTGGGGTGAAAAAAGCTTACTTGACCCTTCTGTGATGGGGTTTATATAGTGGCGGCAGCACGCAGTAGCAGGCGCGAGAATCTCACCGGCAGTTACGCCCCCGACGTCACGTCCGCATAATAAGCGAATCGCCCGTTAATGGGGATCGTGATAGCATGGAACCGGGGTGTTGCCGGCGGAGAATCCGCGCATGGCGAGATTTGCGGAGCGGCGGTTACGCTTGTGAGTGGTGGAGTTGGTCGGTCGGAGGGACCGAGGAATATGGTCTCGGCGGGAAAGCTCGGGGACGAGCGAGAGGACCGAGGCAACTTGGTCCTGTGGCAGCCTGGGGCGAATTGGGAGGCCGAGGAGGCCAATTTGCAAGGGGCTCTGAGGAGAGCTAGCTTGTGCTTGCAGGTCGGATACATGGGTAGCCTGGTCGGCTCCTGTGGGCCCTTTCTTCTAAGCTCTAGGACGCGCCATCTGCCGTGTGTCCTGATCTGAAAGACCGCCAATATAGAGCGTCATCACATTCTGACCTTGTATTTTTTTTACTTTTGCTTCTCTTTTCTTTTTCCTTTCTAATTCTCCCTTTTTGACTAATATTTGATTGTTTATAAATGGCGTGGAGACGTGCACAAATGATGAAAAAAAAGAAGGAAAAGAGAGGTTCTTCGAGAAATTATAAGGTAATGAGAACAAAACAAAGATATATTAGTCACATAGTGGCCTCTTGACAGGAAAATATCTATATCGAATTCGAAAATTAGATTTTGTTCCCTGCGTTTAGGTTTTAATTAATATTATATTAGTTAACAGTATTGGTAAGATAAGTGATGCATGTTTTTTTTTTGTTGAAAGGATGAGGGATTGTTTATGTTATTTGAAATTTAATAAGCAAATATTATATATTACCAAAATGCTAAAGTTCATGGCACGTCACGTACACCTTTTTTTTTAAAATAAAAGAACAGTACTGATAAAGTCACAATCTTAAATCGATTTTACATCATCAACCGACCAATCCAACTCCAAAATCACGAGAAGTTATTAGATATATAGGATCCGATCCAATCCAATACAGATATACTTCTGGATAAAAAAAAAACGAAGAAGAAGAAAAAATAGAAAAAGATGGGAATTCTTAATAGGGTAAGTTTGTAGGTCCCATAGTCCCGTCTTGATTAGCTCCCTCGTTCCCTCATGACAAGACACGTATATATATGCCTGGTAAATGGGCGCCGCTCAGACCTGCCACCTCCATCTTGACTCCCGCTCTTCCCTCATATGCCACGTGCACATATATATGCCATGCAAACTCACACGTGTAGATTCCCCGCACCAGCTTGGATCGATTACGGATCTATCTCGTCCATTATATATATATATATATATATATGTGTGTGTGTGTGTGTGTATAAACTCACAATCGCCCCACCTTGATCATCATCTGTATACATAAACTCATAATCCCTCCACCTTGATCATCATCATTTATGAAGCATGCAGCCATGGCCAACTCCATCAACCTTCTCAAATTTTCGATCCCCTTCTCATCCTCGGTCTCAAGATCCTCTTTACAAAATTCCTCCAAAAAGTTCAATCAAAAACCAAACCTTTCCTCATGTTTCTCCACACTAAGCACCAAAGGCACCGGCGTGACCGATATCCCACCGGAGCTGCCGCGGGCCCCACCAAATGACGTACCACCCCCACCCGTAGATCTTCCGTGGATCGACAACCCACCGGAGTTCACTCCGCCGCCGCCAGTGACACCCGTACCAAGCCCCGGGCCAGAGTTTCCGCAGCCGCCGGTGCCGTCCCCACCAAAGCCGGAGATTCCAGTGCCGCATCCGGATGTGTTGCCAAGCGGGTCACCGCCGGAGGTGGTTCCTCCGCAGCCTCCGGATGTTCACCCTCCGCCGGGGTTTGTGATGTGAGTCGGGAAAGGTCTTTTTGGACGGAAAAACTTCTATGCAAGCCGCTTGCAAGCCCTTTGAAGTCTTTTCTCTACAAAACTTAAATCCATCTAAGAGCTTGCAAATGGCTTGCACGGTGCAAGCCCTTGCATACTAGTTTTTTTTCTCTTTGGACCTAGTCATGTGTGTAGCACTGTCTGTTTCCTAGAGAATAATAATTATGCTTGTTACATATATAGGTGTCCGAGTATTGTCATAATTGTATCTTGTAACAAAATAATTTCCAGGCTAGAAATATGGCGAGCTAATTTTAGCTGAAGGCATGTTTGGTAATAAGAAAGTACGAGAGATGGTGGACTTCATTTTCTTACCTTTTTTTTTCTGGGAAAAGATTGTTTGGTGATAACAAAGAAAGATTTGAAAGTACTTTCCTTTTCTTCCAAAAATCTTAGAAAGCCAAAGAAAGTTTGATAAAAGAGAATATTTTAATTAATTATATCTTATTTTTTCTTTCGCATTTTATTACTTCCTATCGTTGCCACGTAAACAATATAATCTCGTTTTCCATTGTCGGCAGCTCAGCTTATTCCCAACTTTCTATTTAACAAACAAAAAAAAAAATAGCACATTCTTTTCATTTCATTTTCGTGCTGCTTTCTTACTTCTCAATTTCCATATTCAATTTCTCCTTGCCTTACATGTCCTAAATAAGGTTAGGTGCATGGATGTGAGTTCAATTGAAGTAGCACGACGGCCGGAGATAGATCTCGTTCTGCGGACCACGAGCAAATCTTGTTCTGCGGATCAAACGATCAAACGATGAATAAACGCTAGTGTAAATCTTGGAAAGAAAAATCTTTAACTTTTATTAAAACAAAAAAACTAAATATGAAATAAAACTCTAGGGCAAATCCTAATTACAGATAACTACCAAAAATCCCAAAAACAAAATACAATTAAATATTTAAAATAAAACCTAAAATTCGAGATTATCTAAATATGATATTTAAATAATTTAAATAAACACTAAAATTCGAGATTATCTAAACGTGCCATACGTTTAGATTTCTTTTGATCCAAACGAAATATATTCTTACGCAATCTACTCTGCATCATCATCCCCCACTTGAGAAAACTCGCCCTCGAGTTATCTTCTTCACTTAAGAAAATCTAGATCTTTTTTCATTTCTTTCAATTTTTGCTGCAAACATCATTGCACGTCCTCCAACTGTTATCTTTCTTTGTAATTAATAAAGCTGGAAGTGTGTGTGGACTTACTCTCTTGGATAAAGCCTTTTTGCTGCAACTCTTTCACTTGTGTTTGTAATATCTTGTTCTTCTAAGGGCTTATTCGATGATGTAGCAGATTAGGGAGACCTGCTCCAAGAACTAGATCAATCTGGTGTTGGATATCTCTCATTGGTGATAGGCCATTGGGTAATTCTTAGGCAAAATCTCCTTGAATTCTTCTGCCAAAGGTCTCAACTTCTTCCAGATAATGGCAGGTTGCTTCAATTTCTCCTTGCATGCTGCTACAACCGTATAGACCACTGAATCTTTTTCCAACTCGGTCTCAAAATCTCTCCTATCAGTGATCACCAAGGACTTTGCCTCCACTTCAGCAACTTTGGGCTTGTCTTCGCTCTACAAAGGCATACGAATAATACGAACTCCTTCCTTCTTAAAAGTATAAATATTTTCTTTCCCCCTTATGAGTCACATCTAGATCGTACCGCCGCGATCTTCCTAATAATAGATGATAATCATTCATGTCAACTATATGGCACACGACCTCATCCTTGTACTTTCCAATGATGAAAGGAACACCTCACCGCTCGGTTAGCTTGATCTTGCCCACTGTCTTGATTCACTCGATTTTGTAAGGTGTGGGATGCTTCTCGGTTGGCATCTGCAAACGCTTTGCGATAATTATATTCTCGCTGCTGCCACTGTCTAGGATAACATTAAACACTTTCTGAATGACATTAAATATGAAGCACATCAGAGTCCTGAATATATTGGGACGCTGAGGATCAACAGTGCGTTTAGATGTCAGCATCAGCCGTGTGTAGGGTTGCATTCAGAACGGATGCAGATCGAATATGAGCATTACCATATCCATATCCGATTTCTGCTTTCGAAATACAGATATAGTTCAATAAAAAATATTCATATCCATATTTGACAAAATCGAATACGGATACGTATCGGATATGAGATAAAACAGATACGGATACGAATCGGATATTGATTAATAAATATTTAAAATATAAAATAAATGAATGTGAAGTGAAAATATGCATGTAACTGATACATACTAATATGAGTGCTTAAAATATTTGAAACGAATAAATATGCACATAACACAATATATTAACAAATAATTATACATATATATTGTCTTATTATGTATGTTTTATAATAAACATAAAAAATATGTTAGATAATATTTTTAATGCATAATTTATAGTACATATAAAATAAACCAACTAATATATTATTTAATTTTAATTTTAGTATTAATTAATTAAGCATAAAAACATTAGAAATTTAATTTAAAATGTCATATTTAACTTAATGAGTCTGTGGATATCCGTATCCAAATTCGTATCCATATCCGAATTCAGATACCTGAAACTGTATCCGAAAAATTTGAAAAGATCTGTATCCGTATTCGCATCTGACTATATCCGAAAATATATATCCGCATATGTATCCGTATCCGAACGGATCCGAAATTTCATATCTGTATTCGAAAATATCCTGATCCGAATACAACCTTAGCTGTGTGACACCTAATGAATGTGACTCAACTCCTGCTCCTTCTCTTTCTCTTTATATTGGCTCCTTCTCTTCCTCTTTATGTTGGGGTGCATAGCAGATTTGAGCATTTTGATCATCAATCTCCTCATCGCTCCCTCCTTTTTCTTGTGCCAGGATCATCTTTCCCCTGCCATCGCTGGAACAATGTCATGGCATGCCGCACTTGTGGCAGTTTCTTGTAACAATCATGTGTAGCAACTCTCCAACAACAGTTTGTATAGTTGCTTGTAGTCAACAACTTTAGGTGAGTTACATGTCGCATTGCCATCTTCACTGCATGTTCTTTGGTGTGATGACTTTGGAGCCTTTTTTCCTATCTTTCATGTGCGAGCGAAGCACATGGAAATCGATTTTCACTTTGTTCGTGAAAGGGTTGCTCGTAAACAGCTTCTTGTTGAACATGTCTCAACTTCAAATCTGATGCTCTCAGAAAACCATTATCACGTGCTCGGTTTCTACTCATTAGGGATAAGCTCACCGTTCGGTTTCGCTTGAGGGGGGCTATTGGAGATAGTCAAAAATTGCTTGCGAGAGGAGTTGGATAACATTATAACAGCTAGGGATTCTACTTAACAGTCAAAGATTGTGCCGGTTTTGGACAACATTATAGCAGATCCTATTTGATTATGTAATTTACTATAATCTCTAATTTGTTGAACTTCCTAATCTCTTGTAACAATCTATGTTTATTAATAAAACATGCAATTCTAATAATTGGATATGCACCATTACATCAAATCATTCTCTATCAATTTGCATAAAGTTTGTTTAAATGTTTCTGCTTAGCAATTGGCTACAACATTATATGCTGATGAAAATTTAAGCTTTATATGAAATTTAGCGCAAAGTCGTTCCACCTTCCTTATTTTTAGAAGGGGTACCATTGTTGGAAATTATTTTTGCTTGTATGCGAAAGCTGTAAATCCCAATTCCATGTATATATTTTTTCCGTATTTTCTCCAGAATTTTCCTATTGTTTTTGCACATTTTAATATTTATTTTATTTTATTTATTAAATTTTTCTAAAACCCTAATCTAACCCCTAACCGACCCGACCCAAACCCTTTTCCCTAACCCCTATCCGACCCGACCCGACTCCCCCACTCCCACTTCTTCTTCTTCTCCTTCTGTCCTTTTCCCGCCTTCTTTCTTCACGTCTCCTCCTTCCGCACAACCGCCGCCTCGTGACCCACGCTCGCCCATGCTCTCATCTCGTCGCTGACCAACTCCGAGATCACCTCCTTCGAATCCCCATCTCTCTAATCTCTCTCTTTCTCTTTCCCCAACGGCTCCCCTCCTCTCTCGCCCTTACCACGAGACCCGTTCACCCACACCACGAGACCCGTTCACCCACGACCCAACCCTCGATCCTAACCCCTACGTGATCTCCTCCCTCGAATCCTCCCTCACAATCTCTCGCCTCCAAGCTCTTTTCCCCTATTCAAAACTACCTCTCTCTCATTCTGTCTCTACTACTCACTCACTCCAGCACCCATCGCCAGCATCCCCTTCACCAACGATGAACACCCTCTGTAAACACTTTGCACTCTACTCCGGCGACCTTCACCAACTACCATACCCAAACCAATCACCGCTGTGACCCCCACTATCACCTCCTCCGTACCAGCCAAACTCCCCTCCTCTTACCGGCGAACTTTTCCTACCACCGGGCACTGTCCTTATCGCCGAAGAGCTCGCCTCCACCACCACAACACCCGAGTCCTCCACCCAGCTGCATCCCTTGTGCCTCCGTCTCCTCCCACTGCAGCCTAGCCCATTGCAGTCGCCGCGAAGAGCACCTTCAGACACCTCCTCTAGCCAACGGGCCTCGTCATCGACCTCACCACAATTCATCGCCAGCTATCCCTCCGCATCACCACCTCCACAACATCGAGTCACATCAGCCGAGCCATCATCCCCTGCACACCAAGCTCCATCACACCCCTGGCCCGACCACGTCGCCGACGACTACCGTAGCCTTCATTAACTTCGACCCATCTACCTTCATCTTCCTTCACAACCTTGCAACCGTAAACCACCGTGCTCACATCGAACCCGCCTCCGCACCGCCACCGTGCCACGGCTGCACCACCGCATGCTAAGACGTATGGCGCCCCGTACCCTCTCCCCGTGCCACACCGTACCCCCACGCCATGCCAGCCTCCGTACAACGCCGTGCCAGCCCCCGTGCCATGCCGTGCCAGCCTTCGTGCCACCCCGTATCCCGATCCAGTGCACACACCAGTATCGCGTCCAGTACCATGTCACGCCGTGCCACTCCCGCACCACGCACCGAGCTAAGACCACGCCCGCTACCGTGTCACGCCCGTATTGTCACCGTGCCCAGTATCGGATCTCCACGCATCGTGCACGCACCATGCACCGTGTCCAGTATCGCATCGTCTTGTGTGTCGAGACGAAGTCTGCAAGTGGTGTCGCTTCTATATCAGCGACCGAAATTAAGTGAAATCCTCACTTGCTTTTAACATGCTATATAATTTCGTGTTAAAAATTACATTTGATAGATTATTACGAACATGTGTTTAGTAGTTTATTGACACGTATATATTGTAAATCGTCATCGTAACTTCATGGAAAACCATAGTAATTCTAAGATGGTAGTTTTGAGAATAATCGGATCTAAAACATCATATTAGAAATGGGTGGAATTGTAGGTATTGTATACCGTTTTCATGAGTTGGACAAAACCGACATTAATTGGATAATTCAAGATATTGTACGTTAAGAGTTCGATGTGGTGAACTGATCCAAAACCCTGTCGAAAATGCTCTAATAATTTCTTTTGCTACTTATGAATATTATGTAGAAAACTGAACTCAAATAACAAAGCATCGCATAAGGAAACGACGTCCTAAAGACGCGACGTCAAATCTGGCTTTACTGTACGCGTAATAGTGCTAAATTGATGTTAAATTAGTTATATGTCGGAATGTAATATTCTACGGCTCATATCGGAGCCGACTAAATAAGCTTGAACTCTCTGTAGTTTATCTTTCAATACCGATAGACCACAGCAACAAGAACTTACTGGGAATGCAGTTCTAGACTGCAGTCCGGGACAACATTCCATGAGAATACCTGAACTTAAGTGCCTGCATGTCCCAACATAAAACTGAAAATGTATAGAGTCCTATATAGTCGCATAGATAATTTAGTTAGCTAACATATGGATCTGGTCTCATTCAGTTTCATAGTCGTTTGGTATTTTATTTGCATTTTAGACTGTCGATGTGTTCTGTGTTAGTTATATGTATGCCCTAGAAGCCATTACTGTATATGGGATGTATATTGTAGTGGATGCTTGGACATATATAGGGATGACTTTCTTGCTCGATATGATAGTATGCTATCTGCTTGCACTTTATCTTAACATGTTGACTTAGATAAGTGATACTATCATACTCTCACATGTTGATAAAACACTTAGGATGTGTACTTGAATACCAGGACTATGATGGAGATCATACCAGTAGGGTCAAGGGTAGTCCATAAGTACACCCTATAATTGTTCCTAGTCGTGGGAGTATCGAGATATGGTATCGATACTCCAGAGTAGACTAGCGTATACGCTTCTCGACCCATATGATGGGCGATGGATGATCCCACATCCATTGGTGTTTGACATTAGAGAAGGTATACGGGTGCTCAGTGGAAACTGGGTACACTGAACGGACTCGCCGAGAACTCCTAGATGGTATTATACCTATTGTCGGATAGCAGTTCTCTGGTGACACTGGTACAGGTTAGTCTGTCGACCCGAGATCGTCATAGAGTCTCGTGTGATCCCCACTGTGCTTTGATTTCCACCATACCACGGTCAAGAGATCGTGCAAAAAGGTGGTTTTTGGGTACAGTCCCGAGTCACATATAGGCAATGAGCGATAGGAGGGGATTCTTCTCTCCCGGTATTGGGAGTTGATGTTGCGCTATGCTCGATTGGCCATAACATGAAATCCCTGGCCAGAGTTGCTAAGATTTACTAGTAAGTGTTATCAGTAGTTTCTCGAATCGTTATGGACCTTGCATCGGCATGACTTATCAGGCTATTGGGGTCTGACGTTTTACCACCTTCAAGGTATTGATATGCGACATATCTGACGATGAGACCGAACTGTACGGTAGTGTTACTGATTGGATTCGCAGGAGTACGAGCAGGCTTCCTTATTGATCTTCTGATCGCTTAATACTCGGGTGGCCATTACGTTTAGCAGACCGCTTGCGACTTGTGGGTATTTGATATGATCATCACCTACTGCCGGCGTATTGACGAGTCTTTAGAGTCCTATACAGAGCTTTCTTGGTTCATGCGAAACGAACTAGGAGCACGTATGTGATATGTGCGGGACCGAGATTAATGCACGTATATGATACCACATTCTATTCTCGTGATGTGTGATATCGGTCGATTATATGAGATATAACCGGGTTATCGGATCAAGTGTTGATTCGATAAGATGTTGCATTTGATATTAGTCGATTGTATATGATATAGCCGGATTATTAAATCAAGTGTTGATTTAATAATTTAATGTATGATTATATATTTGATATATTAATTTACATTAACTAATATTAGCTCACTTAAGAATTCTTTTTCTCATTAGTGTACACCTAGCATATATGTGATATATATTAATATACATTATTTTATGTCATGCTAGATGCCACATGCTACAAGGGTGTATGAAACTCACACCATGCATATAATAATGATAGGGTTCTATTTATTTAAAGTAAAACAAAATGGGTTGGAAATTGTCATATGGTTGAAGCTTGTGGAACCATTGACCAAGTCCACTCTTTTTGTTTTACTTGAAGATATTTATTAACCCAACCATTATTGTAACCTGAGGTTTATTCTCTACATGAGTTAGTGTATGATACTAACTCACCTATAGTTGCTATTCTCACCTCATGAGTTCATTCTCTCTTGATTTTCTTCTTCTTCTTCTTCTTCTTCTTCTTCATGAGAGAAAATGCTTACTAGCTTTTTCTAAAGTGAGAAAATAATGTGAGGAAAAAAAAACTAAAGTGAGCCCATTTCCTACTTCATCATCCTCTACTACTAGCCATTTAGTTTAGAGTGTTTGCTTCACTAATTCACATATTAGTGAAGAGGTAGCATGAGCTTGAGTCTGTACGACGTAGATCATCTTCGGCCTCGAAAACTTCGAGCAAGCTTGTTCATTTCTCCGGGAGAACCTTTTCTATAGTTCGGGTGTTCGTGACTTGCAGCGAAGGGACTACTACACGGAGCATTAAAAGTGAAGGACCAATCTACAAAGGTTGTATTCCTCATTCACTTAGATGTTAAGATGTTAACATTGTTCGTTGTTTAAAACTCTAGTTAAGATTCTAGGATTAGAGTTATTTAGAATGGCAAATTTTTGAAAACGGCATGGACGATACCTCCCAAAACCTTGCTGCCGTCCTAGATAACCCTACAGTAGTATTAGAGCCAAGCTAGAGATTTAAACGATATTTGTTAGATTATGAAACCGAAACTGCTCCGAAACTTCAAACACAAAATCTGGGTTCTTTCGACTTTTTAAAGTGCTCTAAATTTTTTTTAAACAACTGTAGAATGTTGTATGTGATATAACATGAACACTAGCAAAATTTGAGGCATTTTTATGTAATTTTGGCCGGCCACAACCGCCCCTCCCCATACCGGCCAAAATCCGAGCAAACCCCTTCAAATTTTGTCTGTGTTCCAGTCTCTGGGTTTTGATGTTTCAGGTATTGTTTGTTTTTGCTAAATTTACATGTGATGTTAAGTTTCTGCAAAGGCAACTCGGAGTGTTTCGTAGTCATAAATCTAACATGTATTCGGGTTATTTAGACGATATTAAAAAGTTCGAACGGATATCAATAACCCAATTTTTCCCCGCTGGAAATTTTTCAAGAGTTGTATTTTTCCGAGTTTAAAATTTTCAGAAAATTTTGCAAGCGATTTTGTGGACCCTCTAGAAGAACGAAACCTTAACTCGATTATGTGACGGTCAGAACCTCCACCAAACCTAGGGTTTGTGGTAGTTCAGCGGTACCACATGTGAGGCATTAGTTGACCCTTCTACGGCTGATTCATAGGATCTGTGGCAGTTTCTGGGTACTTTTTGAACTCCGCTCAAGTGTTGAGTTTATTGGAAAATTTTGGGTTCTTTTTTATTCGATCAAAAATTTTAATTTCGTCTAACTATCTTTGATTGTGATACAATATTTGGAATCCACATAATTAGTTATGAGATAACTAATTTGAATTTTATAAATCTAGCAAGTTAGTCTCATTTGATCGGTTGCCACGGGATTTTGATGTTGATCAAAAGTCCGTCGCAATTACGTAGTGTACGTGGATACTCGCCGAGTAACCTTACTAGACAGCCATGCCCCATAGCCCCAACCAAGTGACTGTAGGAGAACCCCGTCGCCAAAAGCATCCGTTCGGGTGCTCGCGGCAGCGGTGTTCCGCCTTAGTGCACTTCATCGACGGCATCGGAGGTGCGACCGTCTACTAAAGTTTCCGACGAGCATTCGATCAGGTTATCGGGAATCTTGTTGAATTACCCGACAGGTTATTGAAAAGTGTTTTCAATATCGAGACTAAAATATAGGGTTTATAATTGTTAGGCATGTAATGTCTAAGAAATTCATTTGGTTAGGTATGAAATCCAAAGTATGTGATACATTGGGTTTATGATATCTAAGGTGGTTGCGGATTCCAATTGTTGTAGATTTTCACTTTCTTTTCTATGACCGTAAGTGTAATATGTGGTGTATCATCGGGTTCGGTGCTATATGTAAACGACGACTGGGATACGCATATTTATTTACGTTGATGACATGTGATGTTATGTGTTGCTGTGATATGTTATATTGGATCTTCGTGTTTTGAATAGCCGAGGGTTTTTATGTGAGATGAGAGTTTTTTATTTTCATTCATGTAAAAGTTTGTATGTAATATTCTTTTATTGAGGCACTTCCGGGTTGATGATGATGTCACCATTGATATATATTATTTACTTTTCCGCATTAGGATAGACCCAAGGCAGGGAGCACAAGTAACCGGGTTCTAGGGTCGAGTGGGACCATCTCGAGGAGTCGAGACCGGGCCTTCTAACTCTAGAATTGGTAGGATTGCTTGCCGCCCTCATAGGGGTCTAGAGATGTGGGTTTGGCTATTCATCGCGACCGTGAAATCCGTATTTTATACTGGCTTAAATTAAAACACGGAATTCCTAATATATCCAATATTTCATATATGTTCTTCTGCTGCTGATATTATGTGATGTGACCACTTGTTATTCTGAGACGAATACTTATATATTATATATATGATATATAATAAATATTATTGTTTTCGTTTCTTCTGCGATACTTGGGAAGCATAAAATTTGATGGGAATTCATTAATGAGATTAATGAAAGAAAGAAAAAGAAACCTAAAGATATTGTAGAAAGTTGTTTTAAAAACTGGTAGCTCTAGTTCTTGCTTTGCATAGCGGTATTCCTTGTAGAATATCCAGCATCTTATTCGATAAGGAAAGAGCCGAGATCCCTTCACCGGGAGTGACCTCTTTAGCGAAACTAGCAGATACTACAACCCACTCAGTTTGTTTTTTGATTGCTTCTATAGTTTTTGCTTTGCATAGTGGTATTTGTGAAATATCCTGCACCTTATTCGATAAAGAAAGAGCCGATATCCCTTCACCGGGAGTAATCTCTTTATCAAAACTAGTAAAAGCCTTAAAAATACTCCTTTTCAAAATCACTCGATTCTACAACTATATCAAGTTCATTACGCTCATGGTTTTCTTAAAAACCTGCGTAGCCCTTCGACATTTCAGAGAAGTAGTATTTAGTATTCGTGCTATGTTTGTTGGCTTTCGTCAAGACGTAGCGTGCGGTAGCTGATTAGTTCTTATCTGCTTAAGCATATGATGCGATTGGATTAGGCTAGTCGTACAACTTTGTTCGCTTTCGTGAAGGGTCGTGCGGGTGGGTTTAATTCAATCATGAATTTACGGGTTAAATTTGACAAGCGGACTATGGTTTATTTGCTTTCGTCAAGGTCATAGGACGCTAGGGGAAATATATTATCGGGAATTTTAAGTGTTGAAATTTGCAATGAGATTGCATACCTTCTATGAGATAGTTGGATCCCGATATCCACTGCGAGTAATTGTTACTCCTGAGAGAATTTTACACATTACAATTAGCCGATCAAGTAGGTGTCTAGAAAGGTGTTAACGGGGTTACGCCTCTGAGAAAACGAGCTTTATTTTAATTAGGTCCGTGCGAAAGCACGGGAAACCTCCCTCAAAGTACCGACACTGGCCTGGCCGAAAGATTGGCGAACTTATAGGGTGTAATTAATCCCGGCTAGTCTTATCTTTTAGGGTTTGAAGGAAGATTTGATAAAAACAGTGGGAGCCATCCTGATTAGATAAAACAATAACCAATCTAATCTTACAAAGAGCGCACCCAGAGTGTTTTCTTCTCTCTCTCCTGGTAGCGACCATGTCACGCCTTAATCAAGATAATAATATTGATGCATTGACCGAACCTTCTTATTATACTGTGCTAGGGAACGTTGGTTCCGCTCTATCTTATAATTGTTATAAATCCAAGCAAGAAATAGAGGAATATCTGGATTCCCATGCCACCCAATCGAAGAAAGTGCATGTTGATGCATATTCTTCGGGTGTGTTCATTACCTAGAACTGTTTCTCAGTATCCTCTACATCCTAGGTATGTGATACCGGATTAGGATCCCGCATATGTAATATGTGTATGTCTACGGTAGCGCCCCGGTCGTCAATCCGACGCCAAATGCAGAACAAAAACTTTTAAAACTGGCGCTATCGTAACCCTAAAATCCGGATCGTTCCATTAACCGTAAACTAGTATACTACAAAGATATTAGAATGGCTATACCGATCGATCCGTGTCCTTCGGTCTTTAACCACCATCCTTAGTTTGTTGCGGCATCTCCGATCTCGCTCGATCTCCGGTCTCTTCATCGAAATGGCACCACGTCAAGGAATCTTTATACGGGCTCCCGCTTCAAACCGAAGCAACTCGGACATGAAATTTGCTAGCCGACATGTCCAAGATTGAAGTAGAGAGAAATGTGAATATTTTGTCTCAATATACCAAAGGATTCTCATTACATGAGAGGGATAGTGTGGAGGTTGAAGAAGATGCAATGAGATAAAGAGTGTGTGCTCAAGAAATATCAAGACAGCAAAAACTAAGCCCCAAAAATGTGATGGCTGCCCTCTCTCTCTTGTATGATCATATAATGAGGTTTTGTGTTTTAAAAACCAAAGAAAAGATATTCCAAAATATCTCCCACAAAACTCTCAAAATATCCTACCCAAAACAAAGCTCATTAATCTAACATGACTCACCATATGACTCATTACCATGAGTCATTAGTGAACATGCTAGAATAATGACTCATCAAAATGAGTCACACTTTCCAAATCCAAATAAACATTTAAACCAAAATGTTTAACAAAAAGAAATGCATTTTCTAAACTAATCTTGTAATGAATTACAAAAATACCCCTCATCTGTATATACATACCTACATCCGTATTCCGACTGAATACGAGTACATTGAGACTAAAATATTCAACACAATATAATATTAGGATCCGGCTTAAACCAAAGTCTACTAGTATTATCCGTCTGAATCATGACATGTGCACAAGTGTACGTGTATATTCGAACCCTGCCATAAAACCATACAGCCTCTAAAACATTTTGCCCGAACCTAGAAAACTATCTGTGGGGGATTCTAAAGACTTGTCAATACTCTGGCAGTGGGTTTAACCATAAGCACGTCAGTGGCACTAGCTGTGCGTAACGGCTGTCCAGGTATTGAGAAAAAGGGAGGCTGATGAGCGAACTCATCCTGAAATCCTACTGAGCCTATCAGTGATAATATCCATACAGTCCGGTCCGTTCATCTATGAGTATCGCATATCGGGCCTAGGGGCCTGGTAAATGTCAGACCTCCAATAGCGGTATAAGTCGTGTTGGAGTGTAGCCCAGAACACCCTGAGATACTACTGGAATACCTACCCGTAAATCTTTCTTGCCCTGGCCAGGGACTTTGTGTAATGGCTCTCCAGACACAGCACGATCTCACCCCCAATACCGAGAGAGACGAATCCCCTGTCGATCCGCTCACTGACTCCATGTGGCTCGGGACTGTACCCAACTAAAACCTGTTTGCATGACTCTTTTGAGCCGTGGTAGGGTAATAATCAAAGCACAGTAGGAACTCACACGAGACAAATGACGATCTCAGGTCGATAGACTAACCTGTACACATGTCACCAGGGAAATGCTATCTGACGCTAGGTATAATACCAACTAGCATGTCCCGGCGAATCAAGTCCGGTGTACACATAACCCAATGAGCACATGTATACATCTTAGGTGAACCAACTGACACCAATGGCTTATGAGACCGGCCACCGCCCCTCGTCGGGGTATTGACTGTATACACTAGTCTACTCCGAAGTATCGATGTCCTGTCTCGAAACTCCCACGACTAGGGACCACTTTAAAGATGTGGCTATAGACTACCTAATTCTCACGTATATGATCGCCATCATACTGCTGGTAGTCAAGCAAGAATCCTATGGGCTCTATCAACGTGTAATAGTGATTTGTAATATCACCTAAAGTATGTACACGATGATAAAGATAAACCTGATAGCATACTATCATCTCGAGTAAGACTGTCCTACCGGTACAGATCCTCCCTCAGTCATTGCAATCACGTGCATGGGATCCAATAATTGACTTTGAGGGCATTATATCCAACAATATGCTATATGGGCTACAGACAGGTAGAGAATTGAGAATGGGTAATATATCTCTATGTGTAGAGAATGGTGCAAGTGTTGCAGCCAAGTTAGTTGGAAAATATCACCTTGTATAATACATTGATTCTGAACGAATGTTATACATACCGAACCTGATATACATCATTACATCGATCTCTTTATTAAGTTAAAGAAGGATATAATTCTGTATTGGAGGATAATATTGTGAACATTTTCCTGAATCAAGAGTTGATTCGATCAGGCACGATATATAATAGCATATACGTTCTAAATCAAACCACGGTTCAAAGTATCTAGAACACACACAAGAGGAGTAGTTTAGAAATGAATGAATCATTCTTGTGGCATTGCAGACTAGGTCATACTAATGCGACACGACCAGCTAAGTTACATAAGGATGAATATGAGAAACTGTTCGAATTTTCATCTTACGATACTTGCCAGTCTTGTCTCAAAGGTAAAATGACCTATACTCCATTTACTCGAAACAGAGAAAGAATTATTAAACTCTTGGGATGGATACATGATGATGTATATGGTCCTATATCTATAAATGCCAAGGTTTGTTCTTCGTACTTCATTATATTCACTGATCTTCTCTCAGGATTTGGACATATGTTCCTGTTGAAACACAAATCTAAAACTTTTGAAAAATTCAAAGAATATAAGCTTGAAGTTGAGAACCAAACGGGTAGAAGTGTAAAGTCCTACGATGTGATCGAGGAGGTAAATACTTGGGCATGAAGTTCCTGAATTTTCTAAACGGAGAATGTGATTCTTTCTCAGCTTACTCCTTCGTATACACCAAAACACAACGGTGTATCGGGACGGAGGGATCGCATCCTATGAGATATGGCGCTCTATGATGAGTATTGCTGAGTTACCTGTTTCCTTTTGGTGTTATGCACTTGAGAAGCTGCATACCTATTGAATGGGGTTCCAACCAAATCAGTGCCTACCACTCCATATGAGATACGGAATGGGAAGAGACCATGTCTTAAATGATTTAAGATATGGAGTTGTCTAGCCTATGTTGAAAGGCAGAATCCAGACAAGCTCGAGGCAAGGTCAGTTCTGTAAATTTGTTAGGATATCCCAAACATTTGTGAGGGAATATCTTCTACCACTATGAGGAGCAAAATGTGTTTTATTTCTCAGCATACCACTTTTTTAGAAAAGGAATTTCTTGTGAAGAAATTAGTGGACATGAGGTGGAACTGGAAGGAGTTCCAGCTGGACAAACTAACAGCTGATGATTTGATGAAACCAAAGGAATCAATAGTCTCCAACGAACCTCAACCTCTCTGCAAACCTGGTAGGGTTTCTCATCCACTTGAAAGATACTACGGTCTTCTCGGTGACAATGAGAGTGAGGAATGCATCATGGTAGATGATGTCCCAACTTGGTTCAGACAGGCCATCACAAATGGGTATTCTGTGAAATGGCTGAATGCTATGTGAACAAAGATAGAATCCATGTACACCAACAAAGTGTGACTTTGCATTCTGCACCTGAAGGGGTAAAACCCATTGGGAGTAAATGGATCTTGAGAAGATTCTTGGTGTAAATGGAAAAGTTGAGACTTTCAAACCTATGCTTAAGTCCATCAGCATCAATGCAAATATCGTGGAGTTGGAACATCTATTTTGATATAGCAGTCAAAGAGTTTGACTGTATCAAAATGGTAGATGAACCTTATATATACAAGAAGGTTGTAGAGAGTGAGGTTATCTTACACGTAATATACGTAGATAACATACTCTTAATAGGAAATGGTTTCCTATGCTACATTCGGTCAAGCTTCTCTTATCACGGCGATTCTCAATGGAAGATCTGGATGATACTTACTACTGTTAGTTATATGTATGCCCTAGAGGCCATTACTGTACATGCGATGTATATTGTAGTAGATGCTTGGACATATATAGGGAGGACTTTCTTGCTCGGCATGATAGTATGCTATCTGGTTGTACTTTATCTTAACATGTTAACAAATACTGTTTTGTAATCACATGTTGATAAAGCCCTTAGGATGTGTACTTGACTACCAGGACTATAATGTAGATCATACTAGTAGGGATAGGGTAGTCGATAAGTATATCCTTCAAATGTTCCTAGTCGTGGGTGTATCGAGACAGGGCATCGATATACCAGAGTAGACTAGCGTATAGCTTCTCAACCCATGTAGATGGACGATGAATGATCCCATATCCATTGGTGTTTGATATCAGGGATAGTATACGGGTGCTCAGTGGAGACTGGGTACAGTGGACGGACTCGCCGAGAACTCCCAGATGGTATTATACCTCATGTCAGATGGTAGTTCTCTGGTGACACTGGTACAGGTTAGTCTGTAGACCCGAGATCGTCATAGAGTATTATGTGATTCCTACTGTGCTTTGATTTCCACCTTACCACGTTCAAGAGAACGTGCAAAACGGTGGCTTTTGGGTACAGTCCCGAATCACATGGAGGCAATGAGCGACAGGAGGGGTTTCGTCTCTCCCGGTATAGAGAGTTGATGTTGCGCTGTGCTCGATTGGCTATAACAGGAAGTCCCTGGCCAGGGCTGCTTTAGAGATATACTGGTAAGTGTTATCAGTAGTTTCTCGACCCGTTATGAGCCTCATATCGGCACGACATATTGAGTTACTAGGGTCTGACGTTTACCACCCCTAAACGAGATATGCGATATATCAGACGAAGAGACCGGACTGTATGGTAGTGTTACTGATTGGATTCGCAGGAGTGTGAGCAGGCTTGCCTGTTGATTTATGATCGCTCAATACCCGGGTGGCCGTTACGTTTAGCAGACCGCCTGCGGCTTGTGAGTGTTTGATATGATCATCACCAACTGCCGGCGTATCAACGAGTCTTTAGAGTCCTACACAGAGGTTTTCTGGTTCATGCGAAACGGAGTAGGTGCACATATGTGATATGTGCGGGACTGAGATTAATGCATGTATGTGATACCGCATTCTATTCTCGCATTATGTGACATCAGTTGGTTATATGAGATATAGCCGGGTTATCGGATCAAGTGTTGATTCAATAAGTTGTTACATTTGATATTATTCGGTTATATGTAATATAGCCGGATTATTAAATTAAATGTTGATTTAATAATTGAATGTATAATTATATATTTGATATATTAAATTACATTGACTAATATTAGCTCACTTAAGTATTTCTTTTTCTCACTGGTGTACACCTAGTATATATGTGATATGTATTAATGTACATTATTTTGTGTCATGCTAGATGCCACATGCTACAAGGGTGTATGAGACTCACACCATATATATAATAATGATAAGGTTTTGTTTATTTAAAGTAAAACAAAATGGGTTGGAAATTGTCACATGGTTGGAGCTTGTAGAAGCTTGTGGAACCATTGACCAAGTCCACTCTTTTTGTTTTACTTAAAAATATTTATTAACCCAACCATTATTGTAACCCATAGTTTATTCTCCACATGAGTTAGTGTATGACACTAACTCACCCATGGTTGCTATTCTCCCCTCTTGAGTTCATTCTCTCTTGATTTTCTTCTTCTTCTTCTTCTTCTTCATGAGAGAAAATGCTCACTAGCTTTTTCTAAAGTGAGAAAATAATGTGAGATAAAGAAAACTGAAGTGAGCCCATTTCCTACTTCATCATCCTCTACTATTTACCATTTAGTTTAGAGTGTTTGCTTCACTAATTCACATATTAGTGAAGAGGTAGCATGAGTTTGAGTCTTCTCGACGTAGATCATCTTCGGCCTCGAAGATTTCGAGCAAGCTTGTTCATTTCTACGCATATTTACTTACGTTGATGACATGTGATGTTATGTGTTGCTGTGATATGTTATATTGGATCTTCGTGTTTTGAATAGCCGAGGGTTTTTATGTGAGATGAGAGTTTTTTTATTTTCATTCATGTAAAAGTTTGTATGTAATATTCTTTTATTGAGGCACTTCCGGGTTGAGGATGATGTCACCATTGATATATATTATTTACTTTTCCGCATTAGGATAGACCCAAGGCAGGGAGCACAAGTAACCGGGTTCTAGGGTCCAGTGGGAGACCATCTCGAGGAGTCGAGACCGGGCCTTCTAACTCTAGAATTGGTAGGATTGCTTGCCGTCCTCATAGGGGTCTAGGGATGTGAGTTTGGCTATTCATCGCGACCGTGGAATCCGTGATTTATACTGGCTTAAATTAAAACACAGAATTCCCAGTATATCCAATATTTCATATATGTTCTTCTGCTGCTGATATTATGCGATGTGATCACTTGTTATTCTGAGACGAATGCTTATATATTATATATATGATATATAATAAATATTATTGTTTTCGTTTCTTCTTTGATACTTGGGAAGCATAAAATTTGATGGGAATTCATTAATGAGATTAATGAAATAAAGAAAAAGAAACCTAAAGATATTGTAGAAAGTTGTTTTAAAAACTGGTAGCTCTAGTTCTTGCTTTGCATAGCGGTATTCCTTGTAGAATATCCAGCAACTTATTCGATAAGGAAAGAGCCGAGATCCCTTCACCGGGAGTGACCTCTTTAGCGAAACTAGCAGATGCTACAACCCACTCGGTTTGTTTTTTGATTGCTTCTATAGTTTTTGCTTTGCATAGTGGTATTTGTGAAATATCCTGCACTTATTCGATAAGGAAAGAGCCGATATCCCTTCACCGGGAGTAACCACTTTAGCAAAACTAGTAAAAGCCTTAAAAACACTCCTTTTCAAAATCACTCGATTCTACAACGATATCAAGTTCACTACGTTCATGGTTTTCTTAAAAACCTGCGTAGCCCTCCGACATTTCAGACAAGTAGTGTTTAGTATTCGTGCTACGTTTGTTGGCTTTCGTCAAGGCGTAGTGTACGGTAGCTGATTAGTTCTTATCTGCTTAAGCATATGATGCGATTGAATTAGGGTAGTCGTACAACTTTGTTGGCTTTCGTCAAGGGTCGTGCGGGTGGGTTTAATTCAATCATGAAATGTACGGGTTAAACTTGACTAGCGGACTATAGTTTGTTGGCTTTCGTCAAGGTCATAGGACGCTAGGAGAAAAATATTATCGGGAATTTCAAGTGTTGAAATTTGCAATGAGATTGCATACCTTCTATGAGATAGTTGGATCCCGATACCCACTGCGAGTAATTGTTACTCCTGAGAGAGTTTTACACATTACAATTAGCCGATCAAGTAGGTGTCTAGAAAGGTGTTAACGGGGTTACGCCCCTGGGAAAATGAGGTTTATTTTAATTAGGTCCGTGCGAAAGCACGGGGAACCTCTCTCAAAGTACCGACACTGGCCTGGCCGAAAGATTGGCGAACTTGTAGGGTGTAATTATTCCCGGCTAGTCTTATCTTTTAGGGTTTGAAGGAAGATTTGATAAAAACAGTGGGAGCCATCCTGGTTAGATAAAATAATAACCAATCTAATCTTACAAAGAGGGCACGTAGAGTGTTTTCTTCTCTCTCTCTTGGTAGCGACCATATCACGCCTTAATCAAGATAATAATATGGATGCATTGACCGAACCTTCTTATTATACTGTGCTAGGGAACGTTGGTTCCGCTTTATCTTATAATTGTTATAAGTCCGAGCAGGAAATAGAGGAATATGCCACCCAATCGAAGAAAGTGCATGTTGATGCATATTTTTTGGGTGTGTTCATTACCTAGAACTGTTTCTCAGCATCCTCTATATCCTAGGTATGTGATACCGGATTAGGATCCCGCATATGTAATATGTGTAAGTCTACGGTAGCACCCCGGCCGTCAATCCAACGTCAAATGCGGAACAAAAACTTTTAAAACTGGCGCTATCGTAACCCTAAAATCTGGATCGTTCCATTAACTGTAAACTCGTATACTACAAAGATGTTAGAATGGCTATACTGATCGATCCGTGTCCTTCGGTCTTTAGCCACCATCCTTAGTTTGTTGCGGCATCTCCGATTTCGCTCGATCTTCGGTCTCTTCATCGAAGTGGCACCACGTCAAGAAATCTTTATACGGGCTCCTGCTTCAAACCAAAGCAACTCGGACATGAAGTTTGCCAGCCGACATGTCCAAGATTGAAGTAGAGAGAAATGTGAATATTTTGTCTCAATACACCCTAGGATTCTTATCACATGAGAGGGATAGGGTGGAGGTTGAAGAAGATGCAATGAGATGAAGAGTGTGAGCTCAAGAAATATCAAGAGAGAGCAAAAACCAAGCCCCAAAAATGTGATGGATGCCCTCTCTCTCTTGTGTGATCATATAATGAGGTTTTGTGTTTTAAAAACCAAAGAAAAGATATTCCAAAATATCTTCCACAAAACCCTCAAAATATCCCACCCAAAACAAAGCTCATTAATCTAACATGACTCACCATATGACTCATTACCATAAGTCATTAGTGAACATGCTAGAATAATGACTCATCAAAATGAGTCACACTTTCCAAATCCAAATAAACATTTAAACCAAAATTTTTAATAAAAAGAAATGTATCTTCTAAAGTAATCTTGTAATGAATTACAAAAATACCCCTCACCTGTATATACATACCTGTATCTGTATTTCGACTGAATATGAGTACAATGAGACTAAAATATTCTAACACAATATAATAGTAGGATCCGGCTTAAACCAAAGTCTACTAGTATCATCTGTCCGAATTATGACACGTGCACAAGTGCACGTGTATATTCGAACCCTGCCATAAAACCATACATCCTCTACAACGTTTTGCCCGAACTTGGGAAACTATCTGTGGGGGACTCTAAAGACTCGTCAATACTCTGGCAGTGAGTTTAACCATAAGCACGTCAGTGGCACTAGCTGTGCGTAACGGCTGTCCAGGTATTGAGAAAAAGGGAGGCTGACGAGCGAACTCATCCTGAAACCGTACTGAGCCTATCAGTGACAATATCTGTACAGTCCGGTCCGTTTATCTATGAGTATCGCATATCGGGCCTAGGAGCCTGGTAAACGTCAAACCCCCAATAGCGGTATAAGTCATGTCGGAGTGTAGCCAAGAACACCCTGAGATACTACTGGAGTACCTACCAGTATATCTCTCTTGCCTTGGCCAGAGACTTTGTGTAATGGCTCTCCAGACACAGCACGATCTTACCCCCAATACCGGGAGAGATGAATCCCCTGCCGATCTGCTCACTGCCTCCATGTGGCTCGGGACTGTACCCAATTAAAACCTGTTTGCACGACTCCTTTGAGCCGTGGTAGGGTAATAATCAAACCACATGGGGAACTCACACGAGACAAATGACGATCTCAGGTCGATAGACTAAACTGTACACATGTCACCAGGGAAATGCTATCTGACGCTTGGTATAATACCAACTAGCATGTTTCCGGCGAGTCCTGTCCGGTGTACACATAACCCAATGAGCACCTGTATACATCTTAGGTGAACCAACTGACACCAATGGCTAGTGAGACCGGCCATCGTCCCTCGTCGGGGTCTCGACTGTATACACTAGTCTACTCCGGAGTATCGATGCCCTGTCTCGAAACTCCCACGACTAGGGACCACTTTAAGAATGCGCTTATTGACTACCCAACTCTCACGTATATGATCGCCATCATATTGCTGGTAGTCAAGAAAGAATCCTATGGGCTCTATCAACGTGTAATAGTGATCTGTAATGTCACCTAAAGTATGTACACGATGATAAAGATAAACCAGATAGCATACTATCATCTCGAGTAAGACTGTTCTACCGGTATAGGTCCTCCCTCAATCATTGCAATCACGTGCCTGGGATCTAATAATTGACTTTGAGGGCATTATATACAACAATATGTTACATGGGCTACCGATAGGTAGAGAATTGAGAATGGGTGATATATCTCTAAGTGTAGAGAATGGTGCAAGTGTTGCAGCCAAGTTAGTTGGCAAATATCACCTTGTATAATACATTGATTTTGAACGAATGTTATACATACCGAACCTGATATACATCATTACATCAGTCTCTTTATTAAGTTAAAGAAGGATATAATTCTGTATTGGAGGATAATGTTGTGAACATTTTCCTGAATCAAGAGTTGATTCGATCAGGCACGATATATAATAGCATATACGTTCTAAATCAAACCACGGTTCAAAGTATCTAGAACACACACAAGAGGAGTAGTTCAGAAATGAATGAATCATTCTTGTGGCATTGTAGACTAGGTTATACCAATGCGACACGACCAGCTAAGTTACATAAGGATGAATATGAGAAACTGTTCGAATTTTCATCTTACGATACTTTCCAGTCTTGTCTCAACGGTAAAAGGACCTATACTCCATTTACTCGAAATAGAGAAAGAGTTATTAAACTCTTGGGACGGATACATGATGATGTATACGGTCCTATGTCTACAAATGCCAAGGTTTGTTCTTCGTACTTCATTATATTCACTGATCTTCTCTTAGGATATAGACATATGTTCTTGTTGAAACACAAGTCTAAAACTTTTGAGAAATTCAAGGAATATAAGCTTAAAGTTGAGAACCAAACGGGTAGAAGTGTAAAGTCCTACGATGTGATCGAAGAGGTAAATACTTGGGCATGGAGTTCCTGAATTATCTAAACGGAGAATGTGATTCTCTCTCAGCTTACTCCTTCGTATACACCACAGCACAACGGTGTATTGGGATGGAGGGATCACACCGTATGAGATATGGCGCGCTCTATGATGAGTATTGCTGAGTTACCTGTTTCCTTTTGGTGTTATGCACTTGAGAAGCTGCATACCTATTGAATGTGGTTCCAACCAAATCAGTGCCTACCACTACATATGAGATACGGAATGGGAAGAGACCATGTCTTAAATGAGTTAAGATATGGAGTTGTCCAGCCTATATTGAAAGGCAGAATCCAGACAAGCTCGAGGCAAGGTCAGTTCTGTAAGTTTGTAAGGATATCCCGAACATTTGTGAGGGAATATCTTCTACCACTTTGAGGAGAAAAAGGTGTTTTATTTCTCAGCATGCCACCTTTTTAGAAAAGAAATTTCTTGTGAAAAAATTAGTGGACATGAGGTGGAACTGGAAGGAGTTCCAGCTGGATAAACTAACAGCTGATGATTTGATGAAACCAAAGGAATCAATAGTCTCCAACGAACCTTAACCTCTCTGCAAACCTGGTAGGGTTTCTCATCCACTTGAAAGATACTACGGTCTTCTCGGTGACAGTGGGAGAGAGGAATGCATCATGGTAGATGATGTCCCAACTAGGTTTAGACAGGCCATCACGAGTGGGGACTCTGTGAAATGGCTGGATACTATGCGAACAAAGATAGAATCCATGTACACCAACAAAGTATGACTTTGCATGTTGCACCTGAAGGGGTAAAACCCATTGGGAGCAAATGGATCTTGAGAAGATTCTTGGTGTAAATGGAAAAGTTGAGACTTTCAAAGCTATGCTTAAGTCCATCAGGATCAATGCAAGTATCGCGGAGTTGGAACATCTATTTTGATATAGCAGTCAAAGAGTTTGACTACATCAAAATAGTAGATGAACCTTATATATACAAGAAGGTTGTAGAGAGTGAGATTATCTTACACGTAATATACGTAGATAACGTACTCTTGATAGGAAATGGTTTCCTATGCTACACTCGGTCAAGCTTCTCTTATCACGGCGATTCTCAATGGAAGATCTGGATGATACTTACTGCTGTTAGTTATATGTGCCCTAGAGGCTATTACTGTACATGCGATGTATATTATAGTGGATGCTTGGACATATATAGGGAGGACTTTCTTGCTCGGCATGATAGTATGCTATCTGGTTGCACTTTATCTTAACATGTTAACAAATACTGTTTTGTAATCACATGTTGATAAAGCCCTTAGGATTTGTACTTGACTACCTGGACTATGATGTAGACCATACTATGTAGGGTTACTAGGCACTCTCACAAGGGTCTACGAGACATCAACCATGCCCGATTTAAAATTTAGACGTGCCGAACAACCCTTAACTAGATCTTTAAACTAGAGATTAGGCAAAACAAGCATGTTAAACACTTTAACACTGAGTGAGAGGGATTACAACCTTTGTAGATCCGGTCCTTCACTTCATAAGCTCCGTGTTGAGTTCCCTTCGCTGCGATCATCAAGTTCCGGACTCTCGAGAGGCTCCACGAAGAGAAAGATGCAAGCTTACTTCCGATCTTCGATAACAAAGATGATCTACCTTAAAGTTTCTTTAACACAAGCTCTCACTCACTAAATGAAGTGAACACCCTCATCTAAATGGCAAGGATAGATGAGGATGATGAAGTAGGATTTTTGCTCTCATTTGTTTTCTATTTCTCACTCATTTTCATCACCTTTGAAAAAGCTAGAAAGCTTTTTCATGAAGAACTCAAGGAAGAAGAAGAAGAAAAATCAATTAAAAACCTTTTGTGATGAATAATGAAAGTCAAGGATGAGGTTAGAAATGCAACCATGGTCAATGTAACCTTTGTAGAGATTTAACTAGGGCTAGGGTTTGGGTTGAGTTAAAGTAAGAGTCACTTAAAATATCTAAGCACAAAACAAAAGAAAACTTTCTAGAAGCTTCATGAAACAACTAACCCAATTCAAACCCTAACCTTGTTTAATCTCCACTAATCATGTTGCATTAATAACCATATCATGTTACAATATTATATATCACATATATAATATTTATTGGAACAAAATAAAATAATACAATTAACATATATCGCATATATATCAATGTATTACCCGATTGAGAAAAAGAATCTTTTAGTGAGTGTTCCCCTCCGAAAGACGGCCAGGACATGGGTGTCTTGCCTGAGATTCGGGACAGATACTATTTGGTTTTATCCGTCCACCTCTCCGAAGATGCCAAGTTGATTTATGGCACCGTGTATCAGAGGTTTAGACGGATGCGGCCGATGTAGCAGACTTCGTCAGATTCCTCCTCGCTTGAAGGGTTTTTGATTGTGGGGACGCTCTTCCCTGCAGGCGTAAGCCCCTGCAGTTAATTACGCTACCGCATCGCGGTAACAACTTTCTCCTTCTCCAGAATTTCACTTTGTGTCGTGGGTGTTTGTTTTGTTTGTGGATGCCCGTGGATTGTATACGGAGACTAAGTTATGCCGTCGCCCATAGAACGTGGATTAGTCCAAATCCGTATTTACTTAGATTTGGGTTTAGGGTTTTGGTTTGAGGATACGTTAGCCATATTTGAAGCTAAGATCGACTCAAACGTTTGTTAAGGATACGTTAGTCCAGTTTGAGACTAGGATCAACTTAACGGAAAGAGCATTTAGGGGGCTCTATTTTTCCAGTTTAGGGATGTAGTGGTCCATTTAATATATGGCCGTCGGGACCCGTCACCTCTCTGACGACGTTGAAGGATTACAACGACAGGTGTCAGAGGAGTTCGGAGATGTACCCTTGAACCAAAGTTGATTGGGGGTCTTATAGTCTAATTTGGGACTAAAGTCTGTTTGAATGTTTAAGGATACGTTAGCCATGTTTGAGGCTAAGATCAACTTAAACGAGATCGTTTAGATCCGACAAAAGAGCATTTGGGGCTCCATTGTTCCAATTTAGGGACGTGGTGGTCCATAGGTAGTTTAAGGACATTGCGGTCCATTGCCAGTTTAGGGACGTAGTAGTCCATCACCAGTTTAGGGACATGGTGGTCCATTGTTCCAGTTTAGGGACATGGTGGTCCATTGTTCCAGTTTAGGGACGAACATTAGTTTAAGGACATTTCGGTCCAACGTTCCCATTTTGGGACGAATATTAGTTTAAGGACGTTTCGGTCCACGAGTTTAAGGACCCCGCAGTCCGTATCGATGTGTGGTTGTCGGGACCCGTTACCTCTCTGACGACGTTGAAGATTACAACGACAAATGTCAGAGAAGTTCGGAGATGTACCCTCGAACCGGATGTAATTTGATTTGAGAGAGCAGTCGTGCTCAGTCAATTTAATTTGAGAACTTACGGCCATGATTGGGTTAAGTCCTGTTGAGAATGTTCAACAATTTATTTGCATTTGGCCTGTCAGGGCTTTACTAGGGCTCTGCCCCTGTTTAATAATGCGCTGCATTTTATTCTGGCCTGTTAGGCCTTTTAAATTGGGCTTTGTTCCCTTTTTTATAATGCAGAGCATTTGTTGTGGGTCCATTGGACCTCTTAATTGGGCTCTGCCGCTTTTTAAATGATGCACAGCATCTGTTTTGGTCTGACAGACCTTTGTTTGGGCTCTGCCCTTTTTAAAATAATACATTGCATTTTATTAGGCCTGTTAGGCATTTTTAATTGGGCTCGGCCCTTCTTTTCAATAATGCGGTGTATTAATTATCTGACAGTGGCCACGTGGCCTGGCAGGCGCTTTGCGCCAATTAAAGAGAGCAAGCGCATGTGGAGGTGACACGTGTCACGCTCTGGTGAGCGCAAGCACAGTTAGCGCAATGCGCTGCGCCAGTGCGCTGCGCTGTTGCGCTGCTGACACGTGGCGCGCTCTGGTGAGTTGCGCCAATTTCAGAGAGCAATGCTCTATTTTAAAAGCGCAAGTTATTCTGGTGCTGACACGTGGCGCGCTCTGGTGAGTTGCGCCAATTTCAGAGAGCAATGCTCTATTTTAAAAGCGCATAGCGCAAGTTATTCTGGTGCTGACACGTGGCGCTCTCTGGTAGGTTGCGCCAACCCAAGAGCGCAACAGTGCAGATTTACAAGTGCAAGGCACTGTTTTAATATCTTGATCCAATTTTAGATTCAAAAAAAGAATCTTTTAAGATTCCAGAACCTGTGGTTCGTCAAAAGGCAATGCCTTTGTTATTATTATATTTTTTTTATTGGAGATCTTTGATCTTGTTCTTAGATCAATGATCTTTTTAGAAGAAACTCCTATTTTATTCAAAGGTTTTTACCTTTCTCTTTCTTTGAGCTCTTCTTGAAATTCTTTAGAGGAATTTTCTGTTTTTCTCTCTGTGTTGATCTCTCTTTGAGACTTGGGGTCTAGGGGCCTTTATATAGTGCCAATTAGTTTGTTAAATTAGTCAGAGAGATCTTTTTCTGAGTGATTTAGGGAATTTTCCTCACCGTTGGATTTTTGATCCAAGGGTTTCTGTTTTACAGAAGGCAATCTTCTTGTTTTTAACAAGATTGAGAAAGATCTTTCAGAATTTTAATTCTGTTTGGCGCAAGCGCACCTGCGCTTGACACGTGTCGCGCAGCGCAACTGCGCTGACACGTGTCGCGCAGCGCAGAGTGCAAGTCAGCTGGAGCGTTGCTTCCTTTATAGAGCCTTGCTCTGATTGAGTGCGCTGCCTTAGGCGCGGCGCTCCCTGCGCTGGCGTGTCTGATTTTGACACATGGCGTTCTGCGCGCAGCGCAGAGGATCTGAAGCGTTGCTTCATTTATTTTAATTTTAATTTTCGCTTTAATTTTCAAAACAGAGCTTTGCTCTGATTGGGGGAAACAGAAGCGTTGCTTCATTTCCCGCCTTGGAATTTGAACAGAACTTTGCTCTGATTGGGGTAAACAAATGCCCCCCCACCGTTGCGCTTACGTGGCCCCAAACGTGAGCGCAGCGGTGGCATGATCCCAACCGTTGCGGCAGCTTTTGGAAGTTGAAAGGGTTCTCAATGCCTATAAATAGGACTTTTGGTCTCTTAGATGATTTTCATCTCTTCATAAGAATTTTGTTCAGAGTCCTGCTCTTTTGTTTAAGCACTTTTAAAAGTTCAAACTCTAGAGAACTTTAGGTAAAAATTAATTTGGATTAAATTAAATCAATTTTAAGAGCCTTGCTCTCAATAGATCCCTGATCTAAAGAAGACCCATTTAGGGTTTCACTTAGCAGAGCTTTACTCTAAAGGGGTCTAAAAAGAACTAAAGAGAACCCTGTTAGGATTCCATCAATAGAGTTCTGCTCTCTGAAAAATTTCATTTATAATTTCTTGATTCATTAATGGAGCTTTGCTCCTTTTAAATCATATAGCAAAACTCTTAAGAGTTGCTATTTTTTGTCGATTTTCTTTTATAGGAGTGATGGACGCCCACATGTACGATCTCGACGAGATTATCTCTTACGGGGACATCCGCCGACTCGGCCGTTCTCAAAATCGAGAATTTACTAACGCCGAGTGTGCTGAAATCATGAGCCGCCTTGATGCATACAACGGTCAACTGCTTCCTCGGCGCTCTCCTCTCCTGAAGCTTATTGTGGGAGCAATTTGGAAAGCGCTTCCTCTATTCTGTACTGGTGTGCCACTTGGGGCATTGGATGCCGCCGAGGACAAGGTGCACTCGGTGTATCTGTTGAGCCTAATCTCAAAGAGGAGGCGAGATAACCTTATCGATCTTCTGCACCAAGCTTTTCAACAGTCTGCAATACTTGCTGCTTATCGGAGGGAGGAGGACATCAGTGGGGATCCCGACGCTCGTGCTCGTGAAAGGAAGCACACTAGGATGGTTCGCCAGGCTTGGAAAGTCTTGGACAAGGTTACTTTTGAGTTCCTCAATCCATTTCCTGGATTTGAGGTTTTGCCATTGTAATTATTTGGATAATGTCTTTGTTTATTGTCTTTATTGATGTAAAAGATTTCCAAGTATGAATGACAAATCTTTTGCCTCCTTCCTTTTATTTTCTGCTTTATTACTGGCACATTCTTTAAATAAGTATAGCCTGTAAGCGATATAGAACATTCTGTCTTGAACATCTTGGGGAGTAGTGATGGCTTAGGCAGCAGGTTCAGGTCTGCTACCTAAGGCTTTTCAACTTCATGAGTCGTGAGGGTCTCATAAATATTTTTCTCCCTACGAGTCGAGAGGACCTCGTAGGTGTATTTTCTCCTTAGGAATCGTGAGGATTCCTAAGTGCGTTTTCTCTCATAAGTCGTAAGGATTTTATAAGAGAATTTTCCCTCTTATGAGTCGAGAGGACCCGTAAGCGGTTGTTTCCCTCTTTGTCGAAATTCGATTTCGGAGAGTGAGACCCGTGGATAGTATGCAAGAGACCATTTTGGGCTGACTTGCAGGATCCCAGTGCTTAGGAAACAGGTTTTTTTTAATCCCCGCTGCCCAAGGCTTTATCTTACGAGTCAAGACGAATCGAGAAGTTCTCGCAAAGACATCAATTTCCTTACGAGTCGAGACGAATCGAGCATTTCTCGCAAGAATATCCTAATGTCACAGTTAACCTCTGCTCTTTACGACAAAGGTCCGTTAGGGTCTGTGGTACTTAGGGTTTTGTCCGTCGTATCGTCGCGTTGGCAGATATATTCCTCGATATGCAATCTTGCTGTTCGAGTAGCCTTGCGATTGTCGTGTCTCTGATCCCTTCGGGGGCTGGACAAGAGGTCTTCAAGTAATCTTTCAGGTAGTATTACCGTCGAAAGAGCAAGCGTTGGGATATTTCATGTCACTTTTTACTTGAGGTTAGGCTCATTTTGGAGAGCCCCGATGAGTCATAACCACTCTGCGCTGGTGTGGGATGATCTCCGATAGTCTTTCAGGCTTTATATGACTTGCCGTTAAGACCCTGAAGTTAGGAATTTAGCCTTTGCTTCGTTTGCTAACATTGCGTCCTCTATATCGAGACGAATGTCGCGGTTGTCTCTAGGTTGTTGGTGAACCGTCGAGGTTTGGAACTAGGGACTTTGCCATGGCTCCGCTGTTTGATTGTCGCATCGGAATCCTGTTGGAGGAAGAACGCTGAGGTGACATCTCATCTGCTGTATCGAGACGAACGTCGAGGTGGTGACCACTCCGCCCTGGTGCAAGATGATCTCCGATTGTCTTTCAGGCTTTATATGACTTGCCGTTAAGACCCTGAAGCTAGGAATTTGGCCTTCGCTTCATTTGCTGGCATTGCGTTCTCTATATCGAGACGAATGTCGTGGTTGTCTCTAGGTTATTGGTGAACTGTAGAGGTTTGGAACTAGGGACTTTGCCGTGGCTCCACTGTTTGATGATGTTGCGTCTGCTGTGTCGAGACGAACGTCGAGGTGGTGACCATTCCGCACTGGTGTGAGACGATCTCCGATTGTCTTTCAGGCTTTATATGACTTGCCGTTAAGACCCTGAAGCTAGGAATTTGTCTTTTGCTTCGTTTGCTTGCATCGCGTCTGCTGTATTGAAACGAATGCTGAGGTGGAGCTGGGATTTTGCCGTCGCTCCGCTTTACTGACCATGGGGTCTCTTTTTGACGTTGCATCTGCATCCTGCTGGACTGCGAAGGAACGCCGTTGTTGACATTGCGTCTGCTGTAACGAGATGAATGCTGAGGTGGATTGGGATTTTGCCGTCACTCTGCATTGTTTCGACCATGGGGTCTCTTGTTGACGTTGCATCTGCATCCTGCTGGACTGCAAAGGAATGCCGTTGCTGATTCTTAGGCTGTAGATATTTCCGTTAAGATTTGGAACTAGGGACTATGCCGTGGCTCCGTTTCATTGCTACTCTGAGGTCGGTTGCTGACGTCATGTTTGTATCTGGTTGGAATGAGGAGAAACACCGTTGGTGATCTCTAAGTGGTCGATATCGACGTCGAGACCCCGAAGCTAGGGATCTTCTTTTCCTTCGTTTGTTGACATTGTGTCTGCAATATTGCGACAGATGTCGAGGTTGTCTTTAGGTTGTTTATGAACCGTCGAGATTTGGCTTTGCTTTCTGATGGAGCCTGTTGGGAAGGTATGGTTCCCTCTTTGTTCGTGCCCCTGGATTGTATACAGGGATCGATGTGATCTGACTTGTAGGGCAAAAAGTTTCATTCTTTCATTTTTTTTAATTCTTTCCGCGATGCTCTATCATTTCAGCTTTTTATATCGCGAAAATCGCGATTGCCCAATCATTTCGGCTATTTTTCGCGGTGCCCAATCATTTCGGCTATTTTTCTTTTTACTCGCTGCTTTTTATTGCGAGTTGCCCAATCATTTCGGCTATTTTGCCTGCATACATTTTTACTTGCTGATTTTGTTGCAAGTTGCCCCATCATTTCGGCTATTTCGTATGCATGTATGGCTAGCTGATTTTTTTATCGCGAGTGTGGAATTTGGGATCTGATACCAATCTTAGCATCAGCATCGCTGCGACTGGAATATTGCCAGGAGCGAATCATCATTTGCCGTAAAAGGACTAGGAATTTGATACCGGTTTAGGCATCAGCATCGCTACAACTGGGACATTACAAGGAGCGAATCATCATTTGCCTCTGTCGATGTTGAACAAAGGTGGCTTAGTGAACAGGGTTAGGATCCCGTCGACTAAGGCTTTTGACTTCATGAGCCGTAAGGGTCTCACAAAGGTATTTCTCCCTACAAGTCGTGAGGATCTCGTAGGTGTGTTTTCTCCTTAGGGATCGTGAGGATTCCTAAGTGTATGTTCCCTTGTAAGTCGTAAGGATCTTACAAAAGGTTTTTCTCCTTATAAGTCGAGAGGACTTACAAGGGTTGTTCACCGTATGGACATATCCCCAGTCACGGATGGGACTCGGTTAGGGAAATGTTTATTCGTGCCCGTGGATTGTATACAAGGGTCAGTATGAACCGCTTGTAGGGCAGTATTGGAGGTTGTGGGGGTTGCTTAAGAACAGGTTCACGTCTCTGTAACTTAAGGCTTTCAAATCTTATGAGCCATGAGGGTCCCATAAGAGAGTTCTCCTTACGAGTCGTGAGGATCTCGCAAGTGTAATTTCTCCTTAGGAATCGTGAGGATCCCTAAGTGTATTGTTCCCTTGTGAGTCGTAAGGATCTCACGCAGGTGGTTTCTCCTTACAAGGTCGAGAGGACCCTGTAAGTGTCTTTTAACGAGGCCCTTTCGGGTTTTCACAAACACTCGCCGGTCGCCCTGCTGTTTTTACTCACGGAGCCCTTTCGGGTTTTCATCCGTGCCCATTTTGCTTATGGACATACCGTCATCCCTTTTTTTATTCTTTTTTTTAACGAGGTTGCGCCCTTTCAGGTTTTCACAAGACTCGCCGGTAGCCCTGCTGTTTTTACTCACGGAGCCCTCTCGGGTTTTCATCCGTGCCCATTTTGCTTATGGACATACCGTTTTTTTATTCCTTTTTTTTATTTTATTATTATTTTTTTTAACGAGGTCGCGCCCTTTCAGGTTTTCACGAACACTCGCCGGTAGCCCTGCTGTTTTTACTCACGGAGCCCTTTCGGGTTTTCATCCGTGCCCATTTTGCTTATAGACATACCGTTTTTTTATCTCGTCAGCCTGAGGATGCTGCGGTAGTAGTTTAAAGACGTTTCGGTCCTTTGCAAGTTTTAGGACATTGCGGTCCATCGTTAGTTTAAGGACGTTTCGGTTCGCCGTCGCCGTATTTGAGGCAAATATCTAGTTTACTGACTTTTCGGTCTATGGGGCTTTCCTCATGAATGAGCATGATGCCCCCGGCGTATCCATCTTTCTCGGAGCATGTGGTTGTGGCGGGCTTACCTTCCAGTTGTCGGACAACGCGAACTTGCCCTGTTGGTATTGGTCTTTAATCCAGTTTTTGAAGACGTAGCAATCCTCGATCAGGTGACTTACCGTTTGGTGGTAAGGGCAATAATTGGGATCGTTGACATCGCCTGGTTGCAACGGACGTTTTGGACTCGGCAGATTGATGAGTCTGTCGTGCACTGCTAGCTCGAACAGTCTCCTTGTTTTATCTTGAAGAAACGAGTAAGGACGCCCTAGCCTCTCCTCGAGGGATATGCGTGGACGCATATTGTTTTGACGAACAACCGGTCTAGGGCCACTCGATTGTTGTTGAGTGTTGGCGATGAAGGGCGTTTTTCCCTTTCCATTATCCTTTTTGTTCGCTCCGTTTTTTGTGGGTCCGAGATTCTCTCCGGGTATCGTGCAATTGTACGGTTGAATGCACTTACAATTTCTTAATTTTTCAGAGATGGACTCCTTGAAGAAAGGGCCGAGGGCTACTTTTTCGTCGGATTCGCTCCCGAAGGTGAGAACTCATGATCCCCCGGGATCATCCCTATGAAAATTGCCGACAACTCTTTTATGCTCATCTGTCGCATTCTTCCGCTGTCTACGAGCTTCACGCTTTGTCCTGTTGAAGTGTTGCCTATGAGCGACATACCCTTGCCACCAATACTTAAAGGAGTCGCAGTCTTCAGTAGGATGTGTGATCTTCTGATGATATAAGCAGAAGTTAGGATGCATCTCTACTCCACCGAGAGTGTTTTCTTCAGAGGGTGGTAGCTTCATCCCCATTGATATGGCTTCAGCGAACCTTTTCTTCGCCTTGAATTTGTTTTTATCCGCAGCGGATGTCTTTTAATTTGACGGGAGTGCCTCGACCCTTTCGTCTAGTCGTCGGTGTTTGGCTCCTTCCAGTATGGCCATCTCACGCTCTTGATTGGCTTTAACTTTTAGACGAATATCATTCAGGAAGGCGTCGATCATCTCGTCTGACAGCCACAGAAGTTCTGGTTCAGGGCCCGCCCTCGGTTTCTCGGCGCAAGGAGCCTCTTTATCATTCACCACTGAATGAGAGATCACATGACAAGTTGCCTTCGGTGCGTCCGTCTTCTGTAGAGTGTGCGGATGTGGTGGGTTTACCTTCCACTTTTCAGACAGCACAAACTTGCCTTGTAGGTATTGGTCTTCAATCCAGTTTTTAAAGACATAGCAATCCTCAATCGGATGACCCAATACTCGGTGGTAGGGACAATAATTGGGATCATTGACGTCGTTTGACTGCAACGGGCGTCTTGGATCTGGCAGATTGATGAGCCTGTTGCGCAGTGCCAGCTCAAACAGTCTTCTTGTTTTATTTTGAGGAAACGAGTAAGGATGTCCTAGCTTCTCCTGGAGGGATACGCGTGGACGCATATTGTTTTGACGGACAACCGGCTTCAAGTTGCTTGGCTGTTGTTGAGCATTGGCGACGACGATCGCTTTTCCTTTCCCCTTCTCATTTCGAGAGTCCGGTTTTGGAGGAGACGGTCCATGGCCCATCTGGTCCATTTGGGCTAATTTGTCGATCAAGGCTTGGAAGGTGGTCGGCCTGAAGAACATCATGAATTGTGAGATGGTTGCTTGCGGATCAAGAGTGCCCATGAACATGCCTACCGCAGGTACTTCTTCGATGCGTTGTTCGTATTTCGACCATAGGTTCCGCCATCGTGTTGCGTATTGGACCCACGTTTCGCCTGGCCTTATCCTGGCATTGATCAATCCTGTTATCGGGGTGCGTTCACTAGCACTCGCGAATCTTTGTGTAAACAGTAGCTCCATCTCTGCAAATGTTTTGACAGAGTCGTTAGGTAGCTCTGAATACCACTCAAAGGCTGTTTCCGCTAAGCTACCAACGAACTGGCGAAGCAACAGTTTGTCGTCGCCTCCCGTGTTGCCGCATAAGGCCCTGAATTGAGCGACATGTTGATGTGGGTTCCCCGTCCCTTTATATACATGGAACTTAGGGATCGTATATCCCGGTGGGTAACTAATTTGGTCATACCAGCTCGGGTACGGTCGTCCAGTTTTGACGACTTGGCTGGCCGCTTCACTCGCCTGATGAGCTCGTATTTGCTGAGCTATATAGTCATCCAGTGCGGCTTTGGAAATGGTTTCTTCCTTGACTGCTGAAAGAGCCAGAGGAGGATTAGATATCTCCCCTCTATCGTCCGCAACAATGATCGGAGGGTCATCAGCTGGAGGATTCGGCTGTAATATCATCCCTATCATATCTTGGAAGAGGAGCGCCATCTGTTTTATGTTAGCAGCTTGTTCTGCTGCTTCTCTGTCTTTCTTTTTGAGGACTCTGCGTAAGAAGTCAGCGTCAGTTTCTTGTTCGTGACGCTGCTCCGACGATGCTTCCGGGCTTTCTTTTGGCCCGGTGAGTGCGGCCATTGCAGTCATCATCTCCTGAAGCTTCTGTTGCTGCTCCTGGGCTTTCGTCACGGATCGGGTGAGCGGTCGGTGACCTGTGGAGATACGGCTATCCTCTTTTCCGGAAGCCATATAAACAGTGTGCACCACTATGCCCCCAGACTTGGGGCATTTAGATTCAGTGTCTTTGCGATTTTCCAAAGATACAGGGATCTTCCCCGACTTCCTTCTTTTCTGAGTGGTCGAAGTTGAGGGGGCCGTTGAGGCGGGCACCCAAGTAGCTGTCGCTTTTTGTGGCTTGACAGGACAGGCTTCTTCCCGCTGAACTTTCACCTTTTTCTGTCGGCGGGGATAATCTTGATCAATTACCGAGTCTTGGACTTGACACCAGACCTTGTAGATTTTAGAGGACAGCTGTTGAGGGGGCTGCTCTAGCTTCTTCTCTGGAGTATTCTCCACAGGTGAAGGAGTTTGCTTCAGCACCGCAGTAGGAGAGTTTCTGCACACCGTGTGCAGCAATTCAAAGCTGTTCCCGGTTGGAACAGCAGCATCGATCCCCACCGTTGGAGCTGGCGGAGTTATCCCCAGCCTTCCTTACTCGGCGCCAGTGACGACGTCGAGCGTGTCGTGCGGATGGAGTTGTTTCAGCCGTAGGGGTGACTTCGTCATGCTCCCTGCCTTGAGGAGAGACTGTTATTGGTGCTAGCCTGTCGAAGACTGACACCCGTTGAGAAGCGATGTCTAATCTGTCAAAGACAGATCTTTGGGCAGGGGAAGCAGCTTTGAGGACTTCGCCTGGAGCAGCAATCGGAATGGCCAGCCTTGTAAAAACTGACTTCTTGGAAGGAGGAGCCTTTCCAATGATTTCGTCCGCTTGAGCCGGGGTGGCTATCCGCTTTGGGATGGTCGCTTCGGGTATCGCGGGCTTGTAGACGTTCTGGCCCAGTCTGTTGAAAACTGAAGTATTGGAGTTGGGTGACTCGTTGAGAGGGGCCGCGGTAGTGGTAAGTCGATCAAAGACCGACTTCTTTAGGGCTTCTTGCAACGTCATTGGGGCATTGAAGCTCATCGGTGGGAGCATGGTCCCGAAGAATAGTCCAGTGGTGGCTTGAGTTACTTGCTCCACTGGCATCTTAAAAAGGGAGGCCGCTTGGGGCCCATAAGTCACTCCTCCAGTAAGGACGGAGCGAGAGTTGTAGTTGTAGGCAGTGCAGTTTGAATCCATTGATCTTCTGTTTTCTGCACGGAGCAAGACACCAAATCTAAGTACCTCGAATCCACAGGCAACCACAGCAAACCGCGATTTGTTCGCGAACACGGCACACGAAGTGTGGAGTGGAAAGAGGAAAAGGTCCCATCGGGCGTTCCAGAATCTGTTCCCCTCCGAAAGACGGCCAGGACATTGGCGTCTTGCCTGAGATTCGGGGCAGAAGCTATTTGGTTTTATCCGTCCACCTCTCCGAAGATGCCAAGTTGATTTATGGCACCGTGTATCGGAGGTTTAGACGGATGCGGCCGATGTAGCAGACTTCGTCAGATTCCCCTTCGCTTGAGGGGTTTTTGATTGTGGGGACGCTCTTCCCTGCAGGCGCAAGCCCCTGCAGTTAATTATGCTACCGCATTGCGGTAACAACTTTCTCCTTCTCCAGAATTTCACTTCGTGTCGTGGGTGTTTGTTTTGCTTGTGGATGCCCGTGGATTGTATACGGAGACTAAGTTATGCCGTCGCCCGTAGGACGTGGATTAGTCCAAATCCGTATTTACTTAGATTTGGGTTTGGGGTTTTGGTTTGAGGATACATTAGCCATATTTGAGGCTAAGATCGACTCAAACGTTTGTTAAGGATACGTTAGTCCAGTTTGAAACTAGGATCAACTTAACGGAAAGAGCATTTAGGGGGCTCTATTATTCCAGTTTAGGGACGTAGTGGTCCATTTAATATATGGCCGTCGGGACCTGTCACCTCTCTGACGACGTTGAAGGATTACAACGACAGGTGTCAGAGGAGTTCGGAGATGTACCCTTGAACCAAAGTTGATTGGGGGTCTTATAGTCCAATTTAGGACTAAAGTCTGTTTGAATGTTTAAGAATACGTTAGCCATGTTTGAGGCTATGATCAACTTAAACGAGATCTTTTAGATCCGACAAAAGAGCATTTGGGGCTCCATTGTTTCAATTTAGGGACATGGTGGTCCATAGGTAGTTTAAGGACAATGCGGTCCATTGCCAGTTTAGGGACGTAGTGGTCCATCGCCAGTTTAGGGACATGGTGGTCCATTGTTCCAGTTTAGGGACATAGTGGTCCATCATTCCCATTTGAGGACGAACATTAGTTTAAGGACATTTCGGTCCAACGTTCCCATTTTGGGACGAATATTAGTTTAAGGACGTTTCGGTCCACGAGTTTAAGGACCCCGCAGTCCGTATCGATGTGTGGTTGTCGGGACCTGTCACCACTCTGACGACGTTGAAGGATTACAACGACAAATGTCAGAGGAGTTCGGAGATATACCCTCGAACCGGATGTAATTTGATTTGAGGGAGCAGTCGTGCTCAGTCAATTTAATTTGAGGATTTATGGCCATGATTGGGTTAAGTCCAGTTGAGAATGTTCAACAATTTATTTGCATTTGGCCTGTTAGGGCTTTACTAGGGCTCTGCCCCTATTTAATAATGCGCTGTATTTTATTCTGGCCTGTTAGGCCTTTTAAATTAGGCTCTGTTCCCTTTTCTATAATGCAGAGCATTTGTTCTGGGTCCATTGGACCTCTTAATTGGGCTCTGCCCCTTTTTAAATGATGCACAGCATCTGTTTTGGTCTGACAGACCTTTGTTTGGGCTCTGGCCTTTTTAAAATAATACATTGCATTTTATTAGGCCTGTTAGGCCTTTTTAATTGGGCTCGGCCCTTCTTTTCAATAATGCAGTGCATTAATTATCTGACAGTGGCCACGTGGCCTGGCAGGCGCTTTGCGCCAATTAAAGAGCGCAAGCGCATGTGGAGGTGACACGTGTCACGCTCTGGTGAGCGCAAGCGCAGTTAGCGCAATGCGCTGCGCCAGTGCGCTGTGCTGTTGCGCTGCTGACACGTGGCACGCTCTGGTGAGTTGCGCCAATTTCAGAGAGCAATGCTCTATTTTAAAAGCACAAGTTATTCTGGTGCTGACACATGGCTCGCTCTGGTGAGTTGCGCCAATTTTAGAGAGCAATGCTCTATTTTAAAAGCGCATAGCGCAAGTTATTCTGGTGCTGACACGTGGCGCTCTCTGGTGGCTTGCGCCAACCCAAGAGCGCAACAGTGCAGATTTACAAGTGCAAAGCACTGTTTTAATATCTTGATCCAATTTTGGATTCAAGAAAAGAATCTTTTAAGATTCCATAACCAGTGGTTCGTCAAAAGGCAATGCCTTTGTTATTATTATATTTTTTTATTGGAGATCTTTGATCTTGTTCTTAGATCAATGATCTTTTTAGAAGAAACTCTTCTTTTATTCAAAGGTTTTTACCTTTCTCTTTCTTTGAGCTCTTCTCGAAATTCTTTAGAGGAATTCTCTGTTTTTCTCTCTGTGTTGATCTCTCTTTGAGACTTGGGGTCTAGGGGCCTTTATATAGTGCCAATTAGTTTGTTAAATTAGTTAAAGAGATCTTTTTCTGAGTGATTTAGGGATTTTCCCCACCGTTGGATCTTTGATCCAAGGGCTTCTGTTTTACAGAAGGCAATCTTCTTGTTTTTAACAAAATTGAGAAAGATCTTTCAGAATTTTAATTCTGTTTGGCGCAAGCGCACCTGCGCTTGACACGTGTCGCGCAGCGCAGAGCGCAGCGCAACTGCGCTAGCACAACTGCGCTGACACGTGTCGCGCAGCGCAAAGCGCAAGTCAGCTGGAGCGTTGCTTCCTTTATAGAGCCTTGCTCTGATTGAGTGCGTTGCCTTGGGCGCGGCGCTCCCTGCGCTGGCGTGTCTGATTTTGTCACGTGGCGTTCTGCGCACAGCGCAAAGGATCTAAAGCGTTGCTTCATTTATTTTAATTTTAATTTTCTCTTTAATTTTCAAAACAGAGCTTTGCTTTGATTGGGGGAAACAGAAGCGTTGCTTCGTTTCCCGCCTTGGAATTTGAACAGAGCTTTGCTCTGATTGGGGTAAATAGTGAGCTTATATTAGTTAATGTAATTTAATATATCACACATATAATTATACATTAAATCATCGAATCAATACTTGATCCGACAATCCGGCTATATCTCATATAACCGACTAATATATCATTTACCGATTCATCGAATCAACACTTGATCTGATGACCCGGCTGATATCAAAAATCGCGAGAATAGAATACAGTATCACATATCGCATTATCCTTGGTCCTGCACACATCACATATGTGCCCCTACTCCGTTTTGCCTGAGTCAAGAAACCTCTGTGTAGCACTCTAAAGAACCGTCAATAAGCCGGTAGTAGGTGATGATCATATCAATCACCCACAAGCTGCAAGCGGTAAGCTAAACGTAACAGCACCCCAGGTATTGAGCGATCAGAAGATCAACAAGCAAGCCTGTACATTCTCCTGCGAATCCAATCAGTAACACTCCCGTACAGTCCGGTCTCGTCGTCTGATATGTCGCATATCTCGCCTAGGGGTGGTAAACGTCAGACCCCAGTAGCTTGATAAGTCGTGTCGATATGAGGTCTATAACAGTTCGAGAAACTACTGATAACACTTACCAGTAAATCTCAGCAACCCTGGCCAGGGATTTCCAGTTATAGCCAATCGAACACAGCGCAACATCAACTCCCTATACCGGGAGAGACGAATCCCCTCCTACCACTCATTGCTTCCATGTGATTCGGGACTGTACCTAAAAGCCACCTTTTTGCACGCCCTCTTGGACGTGGTATGATGGAAATCAAAGCACAGTGGGAATCACACAAGACTCTATGACGATCTTGGGTCAATAGACTACTCTGTACCAGTGTCACCGGAGAACTGCCATCTGATGTGAGGTATAATACCATCTGGGAGTTCTCGGCGAGTCCGTCCAGTGTACCCAGTCTCTACTGAGCACCCGTACACCATCCTTGATGTCAAACACCGATGGATATGGGATCATCCATCGCCCATCATATGGGTCAAGATGCGTATACGCTAGTCTACTCTGGTGTATCGATGCCCTGTCTCGATACACCCTCGACTAGGAACAGTTATAGGATGTACTCGTTGACTACCGTGGCCCCACTAGTATGATCTCATCATAGTTCCAGTAGTCGAGTACATATCCTAAGGGCTTTATCAACATGTAACATAGAGACAATCAGAGTACATGTTAAGATAAAGTACAACTAGATAGCGTACTATCATGTCGAGCAAGAAAGTCCTCCCTATATATGTTCAAGCATCCACTACAATATACATCGTATGTACAGTAATGGCCTTTAGGGCATACATATAACTAACAATCTCCTACTTGCACTAGGGCCATCTGTTATGGTATCACATACCCAACAATTAGCTGTGGTTGAAGTATCTCATACTCAACCATCCCATAAAAGTCTCTAATGGGAAAAAGGCCTTTGTGAGTGGATCCGCGCTGTTGTCCTCTGTGTCTACTCTCCTAACCTCGATCTCCCTGGAGATCAACCATCTCTATGATCAGGTGATACTTCCTAAGAATTATATCTGGATTTCTGACGGGATGGGGGTTCTTTAGCCAAAGCCATAACTTCATTGTCACACAATGGTAGGAACGAAGTTCATCTTATGAACTTATATATCTAGACTGTCTCTTTGGTAGCATCCTTGGTAACGATGTATCTTACCTTTAATCGTCTAGTAAGTCACGATATCTAGCATGGAACTCTTCCAACATACCGTCCCTCCACTGAGGGTAAAGACAATGCATGCGACTGACATTCAGTCGTCCTTATCACCCTGGAACCTTTCCAGTGATTCTCCCCAGGATCGATTGATACCATCTCACTACATCTAGTGAGAATCCTAATATCCAAATAGATCTATCTCATAGATCCATAACCCAAGATTTAGGAGGTATCACCTTGATCCAATACGGAGAATCCTTGTGATAAGCGGAGATTGACCGAGCGTAGCATAGGAAACTCCTTCCCTATCAAGAGTATGTCATCCACGTACTCTACGAGGATCACCACCATACTCCCTACTACCTTTTTTGTATATACAAGGTTCATCTACCATTTTGATGAAGTCAAACTCTTTGACTACCACATCAAAACAGACGTTCCAACTCTGCGATGCCTGCTTTATCCTATAAAGCAACTTGCACACGTTTCCGCTGCTCCCACTGTCTACGAAGCCCTCTGGCTGTGTACTTATAGACGCTCTCTTCTAAATCATCATTTAGAAAAGCAGTCATGACACCCAACCACCAAATATCGTAGTCATGGTATGTAGCAGTGGCAAGTAAGATCTGGATGGACTTAAGCATAGCTTTGAAAGTCTTAACTTTTCCATGTACACCAAGTAATCTTCTCAAGATATACTTGCTCCTGATGTGGATTTAACCCTTCAGATAAAGCAACCAAAATCCATACTTTGTTGGTGTATAAGGATTCCATCTCAGATCGCTAAGCATCCAGCCATTCTTACAGAGTCCCACTCCTGATGGCCAGCTCGAAACTAGTTGGGTCATCATCTCATGATGCAATCCTCACTCCCACTGTCATAGAGAAACCGAAGTATCTCTCAGGTGGGTGAGGAACCCTACTAGATCGGTGGAGAGGCTGAGGTTCGTTAGCATCTATTGAATCCTTTGGTTCTACCAAATCATCTGCTGTAGTTTGTATAGCTGGAACTCCTTCCAGTTCTACCTCATGACCACTAATTTTTCCATAAGAAATTCCCTTTCATAAAGGTGGCATGCTGAGAAACAAAACATCTTTTGTTCCTCGGTTAGGTAGAAGATATTTCCTTGCGTATGCTTGGGATATCCAATAAACTTCCACAGATCTGACTTTGTCTCGAGCTTGTCCGGATTTTGCTTTTTAGACATAGGCCGGACAACCCAAAATCTTAACTTACTTAAGATATGGGCTCTTCCCATTCCATATCATATATGAAGTGGTAGGCAACTGATTTGATTTGAACCCTATTCAATAGGTATGTAGCTTCTCAAGTGCATAACTCCCAAAAGGAAATAGGAAACTGGGTAGTACTCATCATAGAGCACACCATATCACATAGGGTGCTATTGCTCCGCCCCAATATACTATCGTGCTATGGTGTATACAGAGGAGTAATGCTGAGAGAGAATCTCATTCTCCTTTAGAATAGTCCAGGAATTCCGTGCTCAAGTATTCTCCTCCCTGATCTCATCAAAGGATATAATACTTATACCCGTTTTGGTTCTCTACTTCTAACTTATATTTTGTGAATATCTCAAAAGCTTCGGACTTGTGTTTCAACAGGAACATATATCTGAATCTTGAGAGATCATCAGAGAATGTAATGAAGTACAAAGAACTGGTCTTGGCATGTGTAGACAGGGGACCTTCATACATCAGCATGTATCAATCCCAAGAGTTCACTAACTCTTTCTCTGTTTCCACTAAATAAAGCTGTGGTCATTTTATCTTTGTGACATGACCGGCAAGTTTCATAAGATGTAAATTCAAAATAATTTAAATATGTATCTAAATGTAACTTAGCTAGTCGGGTCGCATTGATATGTCCTAGTCTACAATGCCTCAAGAAGGATTCGTTCATTTCTGAACTCTTCCTCTTGTGTGTGTTCTGTATACTAAGAACTGTAGTTTGATTTAGAATGTCAATGCTTTTAGATAACGTGCCTGAACCGATCAACTCTTGATATAGGAAATGTTCAAAACATTATCTAACAATACAAAATTATATCCTTCTTTACTTATAAAGAGACTGATATGATGTTGTATATCAGGTTCGGTATCTAATAACATTCATTCAGAATCAATGTATTCTGATAATACAGGGTGATAGTGACCAACAGACTTGGCTGCAACACTTGCACCGTTTCTATCTCATGAAACTTATCACCCGTTCTCAGTTCTCTACCTTTCTGTAGCCCATGTAACAAATTACATATGTGGGATCCTGATCCGGTATCAAATACCCAGGACGTAAAGGACATTGAGAAACAGTTCTGTGTAATGAACATACCGAAGAAGATGCATCAGCATGCACTTTCTTCATTTGGGTGGCACGGGAATTCTGATAATCCCCAATTCCTGCTCTGTCTTATAACAATTATAAGTTGGAGCGGGACCAACGTTCCCCAGCTCAGTATAACAAGCGGGTTCGGTCAATATTTCCGTATTATTATCTTGATTAAGGAGTGATATGGTCGCTACCTGGAGAGAGAGAGAAGAAAACACTCAGCGTATGCTCTTGCAAGATTAGATTGGTTATCTAATATATCTAATCAGGATGTCTCCCACTGTTTTAGTCAAATCTTCCTTCAAATCCTAAAAGGAAAGACTAGCCGGAATTAATTACACGCTACAAGTTCGTCAATCTTTCAGCCAGGCCAGTGCCGGTACTTTGAGGGAGGTTCCCCGTGCTTTCGCACGGACCTAATTAAAGTAAACCTCATTTTCCCAGGGGCGTAACCCCGTTAACACCTTTCTAGACACCTACTTGATCGACTAATTGTAATATGTAAAACTCTCCCAGGAGTAACTCTTACTCGCAGCGGGTATCGGGATCCAACTATCTCATAGAAGGTATGCAATCTCATTGCAAATTTCAACACTTGAAATTCCCAATAATATTTTGCCCCAAGCGATCTATGACTTTGACTAAATCAACAAACCATAGACCGCAAGTAAAGTTCAACCCGTACATTTCTTGATTGAATTAAACCCACCTGCACGACCCTTGACTAAGTCAACAAGGCCGCACGACTACCCTAATCCAATCACATCATATGCTTTGCAGATAAGCACTAATCAGTTGCCGCACACTACGCCTTGACTAAGTCAACAAACGCAGTATGAATACTAAATACTACTTATCTGAAATGACGCAGGGCTACGATAGGTTTTTAAGAAAACCCTTTGTGTAATGAACTTTATATCATTGTAGAATCGAGTGATTTTAATTGGAATGTTTTTGAGGCCTTTTCTAGTTTTGCTAAAGAGGTCACTCCCGGTGAAGGGATCGTCGGCTCTTTCCTCATCGAATAAGGTGCAGGATATTTCACAAATACCGCTGTGCAAAGCAAAAACTATAGAAGCAATCAAAAGACAAACTGAGTGTGTAGCATCTGATAGTTTCACTAAAGAGGCCACTCCCGATGAAGGGATCTCGGCTCTTTCCTTATCAAATAAGGTGCTGGATGTTCTATAAGGAACACCGCTATGCAAAGCAAGAACTAGAGCTACCAGTTTTTAAACAAGTTTCTACAACATCTTAGGTTTCTTTTGTTTCATTAATCTCATTAATGAAGTCCCATTTTAATATGCTTTACAAGCATCAGATATGAAACGAAATCAACAATATATAATATATATCTCATATATATAATATAAACATTCGTCTCAGGCAGTAATACGATCTCATCACAGAACATTGCAGCAGAAGAACATATATGAAATATTGGATATACTAGGATGTCCGTGATTTAATACGAGCCTATATAAAACACGGATTCCACGGTCGTGATGATAGCCAAACCCACATCCCTACACCCCTACGAGAGCGGCAAGTAACACTGTCAATTCTAGGGTTAGGAGACCCGGTCTCGACTCCTCGAGATGGTCTCCCACTGGACCCTAGAACCCGGTTACTTGTGCTCCCCTCCTTGGGTCTACCTAATGCGGAAAAGTAAATAATATACAATGGTGACATCATCCTCAGCCTGGAAGTGCCCCAATAAAAGAATATTACATACAAATGAATTTTACATGAATGAAAATGAAAAACTCTCATCTTACATAAAACCCCCGGCTACTCAAACACGACGATCCAATATAACTTATCACAGCAACACATAACATCACATGTCATCAACGTAAAAATATGCATACACCGATTGTCGTCGATGTATAGCAACGAAAACCGACGATACAACTACATACTACACTTACGGTCGCAGAAAAGAAAGTGTAAAACTATAACAGTTGGAATCCGCAACCTCCTTAGACATCGCATGCATAACCAAATGAATACCTTAGACATCTCATGCCTAACAATTATAAACCCCGCATTTTAGTCTCATTATCGAAAACTCTTTTCAATATCTAGGCGGGCAATTTAACAAGATTCCCGATATTCTGATCGAATGCTCGTCGCAAACTTTAGTAGACGGCCGCACCCCCGGATGCCGTCGACGAAGTGCACTAAGGCGGAACACCGCTGTCGCGAGCACCCGAACGGATGCTTTTGGCGACGGGGTTCTCCTACAGTCACTTGGTCGGGGATTTGGGGCATTGCTGTCTATTAAGTTTACCCGGTGAGTATCCGCGTACGCTACGTGATTGCGACGGACTTTTGATCACATCAAAATTCCGTCGCAACTGATCATCTGAGACTGAACTGCTAGATTTATAACATTCAAATTAGTTATCTTATAATTACTTGTGGATTCCAAATATTGTATCATATTCCAAATAAATAGACAATGTTAAACTTTCCGATCGAATAAACAAACACCCAAGTTTTCCCAAATAGTTCTCAACACTTGAAATTGGTTTAAAAACATCTATCACATGCCACAGTACCAATGGTCCAGCCGTAGAAGGGTCAAGCCATTGCCTCACATGTGGCACGCCGTACTGCCACAAACCCTAAGGTTTAGAGGCAATTCAAGACGGTCACATAATCGAGTTAAGGTTTGTTGTCTTCTAGAGGGTCCATCGCGTTACTTGCATGACTTAGAACGTTCTTAAACTACAGAAAAATCCAACACTTGAAAATTTTCCGGCAGGGGAAAAAGTGAGTTATTGATATCCGTTCGAACTTTTTAACACGTTCTAAAAATTACCCGGACAAACTAAACGAAGTTAAATTATCCGATCGAATTAACGAGTCCCCAATACAACCTAGAAAACTCAACTCTTAAGTATAATTAAAAATTCCCAGAAGAATCAGGAAGTACCTAGGGTAATTACTGTGCAAAGTTCAAACAACAATTTCACTGTTTGGCCGCGGAACCGCCGCGCAAGCCTGGGTACGGCCGCGGATCCGCGGCACATTAGTCGAATTGGAAGCACGTGCTGTACAGTAATTCTTGTATTTCCCTGCTGATTTTTTTGAGTATTTTTAATATGAAAAAAATCAACATTTTAAAATTTTTTCCAGAAAGGGGTAAAAACCAGGGTTTCGGGGTTCGATCGGACTTTAAACTTCGTCTAGACTTCGCCTAAAGCTCTAGCTTGGCTCTGATACCACTGTAGGGTTACTAGACACTCTCACAAGGGTCTACGAGGCATCAACCATGCCTGATTTAAAATTTAGACGTGCCGAACAACCCTTAACTAGATCTTTAAACTAGAGATTAGGCGAAACAAACATGTTAAACACTTTAACACTAAGTGAGAGGGATTACAACCTTTGTAGATCCGGTCCTTCACTTCATAAGCTCCGTGTTGAGGTCCCTTTGCTGCGATCATCAAGTTCCGGACTCTCGAGAGGCTCCACGAAGAGAAAGATGCAAGATTGCTTCCGATCTTCGATAACAAAGATGATCTACCTTGAAGTTTCTTTAACACAAGCTCTCACTCACTAAATGAAGTGAACACCCTCATCTATATGGCAAGGATAGATGAGGATGATGAAGTAGGATTTTTGCTCTCATTTGTTTTCTATTTCTCACTCATTTTCATCACCTTTGAAAAAGCTAGAAAGCTTTTTCATGAAGAACTCAAGGAAGAAGAAGAAGAAAAATCAATTAAAAACCTTTTATGATGATTAATGAAAGTCAAGGATGAGGTTAGAAATGCAACCATGGTCAATGTAACCTTTGTAGAGATTTAACTAGGGCTAGGGTTTGGGTTGAGTTAAAGTATGAGTCACTTAAAATATCTAAGCACAAAATAAAAGAAAACCTTCTAGAAGGTTCATGAAACAACTAACCCAATTCAAACCCTAACCTTGTTTAATCTCCACTAATCATGTTACATTAATAACCATATCATGTAACAATATTATATATCACATATATAATATTTATTATAACAAAATAAAATAATACAATTAACATATATCGCATATATATCAATGTATTACCCGAGTGAGAAAAAGAATCTTTTAGTGAGCTTATATTAGTTAATATAATTTAATATATCACATATTTAATTATACATTAAATCATCGAATCAACACTTGATCCGACAATCCGGCTATATCGCATATAACCGACTAATATATCATTTACCGATTCATCAAATCAACACTTGATCCGATGACCCGGCTGATATCAAAAATCGCGAGAATAGAATACGGTATCACATATCGCATTATCCTCGGTCCTGCACATATCACATATGTGTCCCTACTCCGTTTTGCCTGAGTCAAGAAACCTCTGTGTAGGACTCTAAAGAATCGTCTATACGCCGACAGTAGGTGATGATCATATCAAACACCCACAAGCTGCAAGCGGTCAGCTAAACGTAACAGTTACCCAGGTATTGAGCGATGAGAAGATCAACAAGCAAGCCTTTACATTCTCCTGCGAATCCAATCAGTAACACTCTCGTACAGGCCAGTCTCGTCGTCTGATATGTCGCATATCTCGCCTAGGGGTGGTAAACGTCAGACCCCAGTAGCTTGATAAGTCGTGTCGATATGAGGTCTATAACAGTTCAAGAAACTACTGATAACACTTACCAGTAAATCTCAGCAACCCTGGCCAGGGATTTCCAGTTATAGCCAATCGAACATAGCGCAACATCAACTCCTTATACCGGGAGAGACGAATCCCCTCCTACCGCTCATTGCCTCCATGTGATTGGGGACTGTACCCAAAAGCCACCTTTTTGCACGCCCTCTTGGACGTGGTATGATGGAAATCAAAGTACACTGGGAATCACACAAGACTCTATGACGATCTCGGGTCAACAGACTACTCTGTACCAGTGTCGCCGGAGAACTGCCATCTGACGTGAGGTATAATACCATCTGGGAGTTCTCGGTGAGTCCGTCCAGTATACCCAGTCTCTACTGAGCACCCGAACACCATCCTTGATGTTAAACACCGATGGATATGGGATCATCCATCACCCATCATATGGGTCAAGATGCGTATACGCTAGTCTACTCTGGTGTATCGATGCCCTGTCTCGATATACCCTCGATTAGGAACAGTTATAGGATGTACTCGTCGACTACCATGGCCCCACTAGTATGATCTCATCATAGTCCCAGTAGTCGAGTACACATCCTAAGGGCTTTATCAATATGTAACTGTTTCCTGATTTAAAATCAGGAAAGTTACGGAAGAGGCATCACGTGCTACCACGTGACCAGCAGTCACGTGTTGGCACGCGACATTTAAAAGCAGCGGCAAAGGCGAAGTCAGCTCCTTGATTAAATCAAAGAAAAGGCTCCAGAAAGGGTCACGTGCTCACACGTGACCAGGGGTCACGTGGTGGCACGTGACGGCTAAGCAGCGGCCAGAAGACAGAGTGCAAAAAAGAAGAAGAAAGCTCGTTCCAGGGGGTCACGTGATTACACGTGACCAGGGATCACGTGCCTACACGTGATTCTTGGTCACGTGCACGTGACCGGCTTTCAAAGCCTATTTATTTAACAGAATTAAATTCTGAAGAGTTCATTCAAATCTTTCCAAAGGAAAATGATTATTTGGAACCGATTGGACTAAAGATTTAAAGGTGATTAAATATCACCTATATATGGAAAAATCTTGAACTTGGAAAGATTTTCCCTTAAAATCTAATCGAAATAACAAAGGAAAATCTTTGGATTTAAAATCCAATGGTGAATAAAATTCACCTAATAATCCAAAGGTCCAAACGAATGGTGAATACAAATCAAATCTCTCAAAGAAAGATTTATCAAAACTAATTGATTCTGCTTCTTCTCCTATAAATAGGAGCCAAGAGACACACATATGGAGAGAGAGAGATCGATACATCGAAAAAAAAGATAGAGCCTTGAGACTCTGGAAGAATTCGATCTTCTGCAGAAGAAAATCCTAGGTAAGAAAGGGAAGGCCCTTAAAAGAGAATTTAATTCTCAAAAGAGTTTAACTCTTAAAAAGAAGAATATGGTTCTCTCTTTAGTGGAGGATCTGCAAAGTGTACATCTCCCCTTGAATTAAGAATTTAATTCTCATTGGGTTGAGATCCTGCCATGCAGATCCAAAGCATAGAGAGGGAATGGAAGTTTGAGAATTTAATTCTCACAAAACAATAAGAATTTAATTCCTTTAAGATAAAATTAGGATTTGACCCTATGTTATAGGAATTTAATTCCTTCAGAATGAACATAATCAGGGTTTAACCCTAGTTAAGAACTTAGTTCTGTCAAAATAACAGGAATTTAATTCCTTTAAGAAAGAAGAAATTAGGGTTTCACCCTATGACAGAATCTAATCCCTCAGAATATAAATTAGGGTTCAACCCTATCTAAGAGTAATTCTCTAAAGAAAGAAGGAATCTAGTTCTTTTAAAGTTATTATCAGGGTTTAACCCTATGACAGAACTCAATTCTTCACATATATGAGGAATTTAATTCCTACAGAAAATTCAGAGTTCAACTCTATCCCAGAATATTAATCTTCAGAAGAAAATAGGAATTTAATTCCTCTAAAGTTTATTGTTTGGGTTCAACCCTGCGAAGAATTTAATTCTTAAAGAGATTAACAGATCTTTTAAAAACATACAAAGAGGCAGGGTCACGTGCTACCACGTGACCCCCGAAAAGATCCACAGAGAAGGGCCTTTGAGGAAATGACCCACGTGACCCACGTGACCCTTGGCAGAAGTTTTAACATACAAGCATTTAAATGCCCATCACGTGACAACACGTGATGCTCCAAAGAATTCACCACTCTCGGAAAAACAAATAAAGGGGAGGGCGCCCTCACGTACTACCACGTGACCCCTCTTACCTTAGTGCTTAACGCTAAATTGGACCCTCTGAGTCCAGTGTTCAACACTGTTTTGCATTAGCGTTCAACACTAATCGAAGAGCCTTTCTTGCAGTGTTTAACACTGAATTTCTTAGTGTTTAACACTAAATTAAATCTCTGTTAACAGAGTTTAACATTAATTTTCTTAGTGTTCGACACTAAATTAAAATCTCTGTCACCAGTGTTTAACACTGATTATCTTAGTGTTTGACACTAATTTGAGATCTCCACTGCCAGTGTTTAACACTGATTTGCTTTAGTTTATAAACACTAATTTGAAAGCCCTGTTGCTAGCATTTAACACTAAATATCTTTTAGTGTTAAACACTAACTTGTCAATCTCATTCTCAGTGTTCAACACTGGTTGATCTTTAGTGTTTAACACTAACTTTAGCCCCATTGGCTGAGTGTCTAGAGGCAAAGCCTCTCCTCTAATGGACCAACAGAGGGCCAAAATCCTAAACATGATTGGACTTAGCCCAAGCTGGCCATAAGTCCTCAATTCAAATCCAACTGAGCCAATGGGCTCATAATATAATTAATTGGTCTTGGTTCCAAATTGGGCCAAAGATTATTTAATCTACCTCGGTTTAAGGGTACATCTCTTCACTCCTTTGATACGTGGCGTTGTAATTCCTCAACGTCTTCAAAGAGGTGACGGGTCCCGATGACCACATATTGATATGGACTGTGGGGTCCTTAAACTCATGGACTATGAGGTCCTTAACCTTGACCAAGATGTCTTAAAACTAACTTCGGACTGTGGGGTCCTTAAACTCATGGACTATGAGGTCCTTAACCTTGACCGAGATATCTTAAAACTAACTTTGGACTGTGGAGTCCTTAAATCCATGGACTATGAGCTCCTTAACCTTGACCGCAACGTCTTAAAACTAACATTGGACCGCAATGTCCTTAAACTACCTATGGACCGTAACGTCCTTAAACTACCTATTGACCGCAACGTCACTAAACTAAACAACAGGGCTCCCTTAATGGCTCTATTGTTGGATCTAAACGATCCTGTTAAGTCGATCTTAGTCTAAAAACTAGACTAACTTGTCCTTAACAAACGTTTAAGTCGATCTTAGTCTCCAATGAGGCCAACGTATCCTTAAACCCAAACCCCCAAACCCAAATCTAAGATGATACGGATTTGGACTAGTCCACGCCCTATGGGCGACGACATAACTCAGTCTCCGTATACAATCCACAGGCAACCAAACATAAAATAAACACACACGACACGAAGTAACCATCCGGAGAAGGAGAAAGTGGTTACCGCGATGCGGTAGCGTAATTAACTGCAGGGCTTGCGCCTGCAGGGAAGAGCGTCCCCACAATCAAAAACCCCTCAAGCGAGGGGGAATCTGACAAAGTCTGCTACATCGGACGCATCCGTTTAAACTTTCGATATACGGTGCCATAAATCAACTTGGCATCTTCGGAGAGGTAGACGGATAGCACCAATTAGCATCTGCCCCGAACCTCAGGCGAGACGACCACGCGTCGCGCCGCCGTTCGGAGGGGAACAGATTCTGGCACGTCCGGTGGGACCTTTTCCTCTTTCCACTCCACACTTCGTGTGTCGTGATTCGCGAACCAATCGCGGTTCTCTAATGGTTGCCCTTGGGTTTCGAAGTACTAAGATTTGGTGTTTCGTTTGCTGCAGAAAGCAAAGAATCAATGGCCTCCACTTGTGCGACATGCTCGGACTGCAATTGCAACCAACGCTCTGCCTCGCCAGGAGGTATAGCCTACGGACCCTAAGCTGCTTCGCTATTCACAATGCCCGTGGAACAGGTCACTCAAGCCACCACAGGGTTGTTTTTTGGGACCATGCTCCCGCCAACAAGCTTCACCGCTCCTGTGCTGACAACGGAAACTCCCAAGAAGTCGGTCTTTGATCGTCTTACCCCTGCCGCGGCCCCTCTCAACGGGTCGCCCAACACCAGTGCCTCGGTCTTCTCCAGACTAGGCCAGAACTCCTGTGAAATTGCAATGGGGCCTGCAATCCTACAGAAGGCTGCCCCTGGGAAAATAACCATTCCTGCTCCTGAAGTCGTCAAGGCGACTTCCCCTGCCAAAAAGTCGGTCTTTACAAGATTGACTGTTCCAGCTCCCGCTCCTGCTACCCAAAGGACATCAGTCTTTAACAGGCTGACACCAGCAGTGACCCCCCACATACACAGGGGGCAAGATGAGGCTATCGCCATCACCGAGCCGATGCCATCAGCATGAAGCGCTCGACGTCGTTACTGGCACCGAGTGAGAAAGGCCGGAGGCAACTCCCCTTCTGGGCTAACTCCTCCAGCCCCGACGACAGAAGTTAATGCTGCTGTTCTAACTGGGAACAGCTTTGAGATGCTAAATAAGGTGCGTAGGAATTCTCCTACCGCGGTGCTAAAGTGGTCTCCCCCTCCGCTGAAAAGGGCTATAAAAGTGAAGCCAGCACAGCTCCAATCTCCTCAACGGCTGTCCTCCCGAATCTATAAAGTCTGGCGGCAGACCCGAGACTCAGTGATCGATCCAAATTTCTCCCGCCAGCATAAGAAGCTGAAAATCCAACAGGAAGTCAGTCGCCAGGCTAAGCCATGAAAACCTGTCTGGGTGCCCACCTCAATGGCCCCTTCAATTTCCACTGCTCTTAAAAAGAGGAAGCCAGAGAAGATCCCTCAGCCTGCAACGAGAGCTAAAGGCACTAAGCCCAGACGCCCTAAGTCTGGGGGCATGATGGTCTATACCGTATACATGGCGTCAGGAAAGGAAGACAGCCGTGCGTCTACAGGTCATAGACCGCTTACACGGTCAGTGACCAAGGCGCAGGAGCAGCAACAGAAGCTCTAAGAGATGATGAATGCCATGGCCGCACTTACCGGGCCAAAAGAAAAACCAGAAACGTCCTCGGATGAACGCCAGGAGGAAGAAACCGACGCCGAATTCTTTCGCCGAATATTGGAGAAGAAGGACAAAGAGGCTGCTGAACAAGCAGCCAACATACAGCGTATGGGCCTTCTCTTCCAAGATATGATAGGGATGATGATACAACAAGATCCTCCGGCTGAAGAGCCCCCGATCGTCCTCGGAGACGATAGGGGAGAACATCAAATCTCCCGCCGGCTTTGTCAACGGCTAAAGAGGATACAATCTCTAAAACTGATTTGGACGAGTACATAGCCCAGCAAATACGGGTTCATCATGCGACTGAAGCAGCCGGCCAGGTCGTAAAAACGGGGCGGCCATATCCAAGCTGGTACGACCAAATCAAGTACCCGCCGGGTTACACAATTCCCAAGTTCCATGTTTACAAGGGAACGGGCAATCCTCACCAGCATGTTGCCCAGTTCAGGGCACTCTGCGGCAACACCGGCGGTGATGACAAGCTTTTGCTTCGCCAGTTTGTTGGAAGTCTATCAGATACGGCGTTCGAGTGGTACTCTGAGCTCCTGAACGACTCTATCAAGACCTTCGCAGAGATGGAATTGTTGTTTACCCAACGCTTCGCGAGTGCCAGCGAGCGTACCCCGATAACGACATTGATCAATGCCAGGGTAAAGCCGGGCGAAACATGGGTCCAATATGCTATACGGTGGCATAATTTATGGTCAAAATGCTAGCGTATAGAAGAAGCTCCTGCAGTGGGAATGTTTGTGGGAACTCTAGACCCTCATGCAACTATCTCCCAGTTCATGATGTTCTTTAAGCCGACTAAGTTTCAGGCTTTGATAGACAAGTTGGCCCAGATGGACCAGATGGGTCACAGACCGTCTCCCCCGAAGCCAGAGCCCCGGAATGACAAGGGTAAAGGGAAGGCAACCTTCGTTGTGAACGCTCAGCAGCAGCCCAGTAACCCAAAGCTGGCGGATCAGCTGGAAGAAAGACGGCGGTATTATAATGAGAAGATGAAGCGTCCCTACTCGTTCCCACGGGACAAGACGAAACGGTTATTCGAGCTGGCAGTACACAACAGGCTTATAAACTTGCCAAATCCAAGGCGACCGCCACAACCCACTGAGGTGAATAACCCCAACCATTGCCCTTACCATCAAACGGTAAGCCATCCGATTGAGGATTGCTTCGTTTTCAAAGGATGGATTGAAGATCAATATCTCCAGGGAAAGTTTGCGTTGTCCGAAAAATGGAAGGTGAACCCGCCACAGCCGCATGCTCCTAAGAAAGAAGATACACCGGGGGCAACCTGTTCCTTTATTGAAGAAGCTCCATGGGAGGTCATGCTATCAGTTAAAACCAAAAGGATGCTGAGTGACCTTCATGCGTTCCCGGCGGTCGAGTGGAAGAACCCGCTTGAACCTCAAATTATCGAAGGGATGCTGAAGCCACGTCCAACTATAAAAATCGGTGGTGATAGCCCAAGTACTCACACCCAACCGTCAAAATCTTCGAAGTAAAAGAAGAAGAAGTCCAGGAAGTCCGTGAAGCCTGGAGACAAGCGCACGAATTTGCAGAAACAGATTGATGCGCTGGAGGAGTACAATCAAAAGGCGCGGAATCCCGTCACACTACAAGAGTTCTTTAACCACGTCTTTCAGAAGGAAGATGATGGAGGAAGCTCGTCAGATGAATCCGAGGGATATGTGGCAAGTTGTCATATGATTTCCCACTCGGAAGATGAGGAAATTCCTGGCACTAAGAAACTGGGGGCACAGCCTGAGCTAGAACTTGTATGGCCAACAGATGAAATGATCGACGCCTTTCTAGATGAAATTCGTTTGAAGAGTAAAGCCGATCAGGAGTGTGAGATGGCTGCATTGGAAGGAGCCAAGTGTAGGCGACTAAACGAAAGAGTCGAAGCACTCCCGCCAGATCAAAAGACATCTGATACGGATAAAAACAAGTACAAGACGAGGAAGAGGTTCGCCAAAGCCATGTCAGTAGGGATGAAGCTACCACCCTCGGAAGAGAAAGTGTTCAATGGGGCGGAGAGACACCCTAATTATTGCTCATATCATCGGAAAATTTCACACCCTACGGAGGAGTGTGACGCCTTTAGGATATAGTGGCAGGGATATGTTGCTCACCGGCAACATTTTAAGCGCATGAAACGCAGAACTCGTTGGGAGCAAAGAAGTACAGCCGACAGGCACAAAAGAACTACCGGCAGCTGTTATGTGGTCGACGCCGGAGGATCACAAGTTCTCACCTTTAGGAGCGACTCTGATGAGGAAATGGTTCTGGGCCCTCTCTTTAAAGAATCCGTTTTAGGGAAAGAGGAAGAACCAGAGGCCTGCGAAAACATTCAGCTGCGCAATCGCACGCTCCCGGAAAAGAATCTCGGGCCCGCAAATAGAAAAGATAAGGGAAAGGAAAAGGTCACTGGGGATATCGCCTTAGATGACCAAGTCATGAAAGAGCTGACTGCCAAGGACCCTCCCAGGAAGGGTAAAGTGGACTACAACATCCTAGCGCACCTAAGGAAGCTACCTTCTTAGCTCAGCATTCTCGATGCCTTCCTATTATCGAAAGAAGCGTGAGATTCATTAATCAAGGCGTTACAAGAACCCGAGCAATTCCAAGCCTTCCTCGCCGAAGAAAGGATGAAGAATGAACTGGAAGAAGTGCATACGGCCGACATCACTTTCGGTGACGAAGACCTCCTCCTCGGGACGTGCGACCACAACCGTCCCCTATATGTCTATGGATACTGCCATGATATCAAGATAGGCAAGATCCTGGTGGATAATGGATCCTCCGTCAATCTCCTTAATGTTCGGGTGTTGAAGGAAATCTGCATGAGTGTGCGACACCTCGCTCGTGACAAAATTACCATCTCCGGTTTCGACTCCCAGTCATCACGGACTCTCGGATCTGTAATACTAACATTACGCTTCGGACTGCTCGTCACGGACATCAAGTTTCATGTCATTGACGCCAAGACCTGCTACAACGCCTTGCTCGGTCGTCCTTGGTTACATGAATACAACATCATCCCTTCTACACAGCATTAGTGTATGAAGTACTTCAAGGATGGCTTCGAATATACCGTAACAGGCGAGCTGAACCCATTTTCCATGAACGAAGTCCGCAAGTACGAAGATGCGAAGTGCTTTTTGTCAGACTTCGAGGATACAGAAAAGTGTCGCAAGCCGGAGAACAAAGCCGCCGACATCATCCCTGTTTTCGGGAGCGATACCGAAGAAGAAGAAGAGATAGTCTACGCTGGTCCGTCCCGACGCAACAACCTGGGACTGTCCGCCCCCATGTTGATCTTCGGAAGTGACTCGGAAGATGAAGTTAATGCCGTGTTCTCCCGTCGGCCGTCAATACAAGCATCCCCTGGCGATGATCAGAGTTTGCAAATCACCATGGTGCCGCAGGAACAATACAAGGATCTCGACACACTTCAAGCTTACAATGTGCAAGACCTGCAGACGTTTCACGTCCCTCCCAGGCGAAAGGGTGAAAAGTGATCCTATTCTACCAATCCACAGAAACGAGAGTGGAGAAAGAGATATGGCATGGCACGGATGCTACACTCGACAGGCTCCAAACCGTTTGCCCAGATATTACACAAATGGTCTAAAGAGGCTATTGAAGCGCCAAGAAGTACCCTTAAAACAGACTGTTCGACAAGCTCGGTTCTACAACAGGATTTGGAATGTCCCTGGGACTCAGCGCAAATTGCCCAACGGGAGAATGGAAACGCTTGGGCTCGGATATGTGAGATCCGGGAAACGGGAGCAAGTCCACGGCAGCTACGCCATATATAACTTCGATGAGGAGGAGGACACCCTGTCGGGGAATGTTAACCCCTCGTCAAAACTGGATCCCGCGAGTGAAGTGCCGAGTCCGTCGTTTGAAAAACGAGTGGACAAGCTTATCAGGAAAGCAGGTCAAAAGGCTCAGGAAGACCACAATCGCGAGATGGCCATCTACGAGAAGGCCAGGACGCAACGTCTGTTTCAACAGGCCGCAAAAGACGAAGATGCTCCTCCCTGTCAACCCGTTGTACGAAAGGCCCGACGCAGAGGCAGAAGTAGGTCAAGAAGCGGAAAGAGGAGCCGACAACAACGACGCAGGATCAGAGAGTCATGTGATCAGGCATTGCGCGGTCCGGATTTGTCCCTCATGAAGAAGATGAGTCGAGCGTATTCCTTCCCTCGAGACAAGACGAAGAAGCTACTCGAGCTCGCCATAAAACATCAAATGATCACACTTTCGGAGTCTAAGCACCCTGAGCAAGTTAACGAAGTTTCTCATTCGGGCTATTGCTCTTATCACCGAGCCATAGGACACCCTATCGAAGACTGCTTCACATTCAAGAACTGGGTCGAAGACCAGTACCAGCAAGGCAGATTTGCTTTATCCAGCAGCTGGAGGGTAACGCCGCCACAAAAGCACGAACCCAAAGCCGCAAGAGCAGAGCCAGATCCACATCAATCTTGGAAGCGGATTCGCACCTGTTACATGATTACAATATTAAAAGAAGAGCCCGAGGACATAGATGAGCTCCCTTGGTACTTCGAAAACAATGACAATGAGGTAATCTCAAAATTTCCACCGGCTCCGAAGGAACTGGAAGATGGCATACATACTACTGCAGATAACCTCAAGAAGATTGAGTTAGGATCGGCAGACGATCCGCGACCGACATTCGTCAGCGAACTGCTATCTGAAGAAAGGGTGGCTGCGTTAAAGGACGTGCTTCTACAGCATAGAGATTGCTTCGCGTGGAACTATTCCGAGATGCCAGGATTAGATCCAGAGATTGCGGTACATAAATTAGCAATATCACCGGATATCAAGCCAGTCAAACAGGCGCTGAGACGGATGCGGATCGAGCTTGAAATGAGCATTAACGCCGAAGTCAAGAAACTAATTGATTCCGGGTTTATTCAGGAGGTACAGTATCCTGATTGGGTCGCCAACATCGTCCCGGTGATGAAGAAGAATGGGACAGTACGCATATGTGTGGACTTCCGAGATCTCAATAAAGCCTACCCGAAGGACGATTTCCCAGTGCCGGTCACCGAACTGATGATAGACAATACGTCCACTCATGAGGTTTTCTCCTTTATGGACGGTTCATCAGGGTACAATCAGATAAAGATGCATCCCGAAGACCAGAAGCACACCGCCTTCAGGACTTCTTTGGGTATATTCTGCTACAAGGTGATGCCCTTCGGTTCAAAGAACGCCGGTGCCACCTATCAAAGGGCCATGACAAAGATCTTCGATGATCTCATACATGAAACCGTCGAGTGCAATATCGATGACCTCGTGGTGAAGAGCATGTCATACAAAGAGCATTTAGAGCATCTGAAGACCGTGTTTCAACGCCTTCGCAATATAATTTGAAGATGAATCCCCTCAAATGCGCTTTCGGAGTCTCCTCGGGTAAATTCCTGGGATTCATCATCCGACACCGAGGTATCGAAATAGATCCATCCAAGATCAAGGCGATCATGGAAATGCCACCCCCAAAGACTCTCAAACAGCTGCGGTCTCTCCAGGGGAAGCTCGCGTATATCCGGCGGTTTATCGCCAACCTATCAGGCAAGTGTCGTCCTTACAGTCACCTGATGAAGAAGGGAACCCCGTTCGTCTGGGACCAAAAGTGCCAGAGCGCGCTAGATGAAATCAAGCAGTACCTGCAGAACCCGCCGGTGTTAGCTGCTCCAGTCAAAAGAAAGCCCCTTATTCTTTATACAACAGCCCTTGAGGATTCTTTGGGCGCATTATGGGCGCAAGAGAATGACCAGGGGAAAGAAAGAGCACTCTACTACTTAAGTCGAGTTCTTCTGGGGGCAGAAAGCAACTATTCTCCCATTGAAAAACACCGCCTGGCATTGATCTTTGCGATAACAAAGCTCAGGCACTACGCATTGGCACATGAAGCCCGTCTCATTTCGAAGGTGGACCCTCTTAAATATTTAATGTCGAAGGCCATATTGACGGGAAGACTCGCTAAATGGGCCTTGCTCTTGATGAAGTTTTCAATAACCTATCAGCCTCTCAAGGCAGTGAAAGGCCAAGCCATCGCCGACTTCCTTGCTGAGCACCCGGTACCTGCTGGTTCACCTCTAAACTGCGATTTGCCAGACGAACATGCGTTTGACGCGATCGATGGTGGTGATACCCGATGGGAACTTTATTTCGATGGAGCGTCCTCCGTAAAGAAGCGCAAACAAGGTATCCCAATGATCAAATCGGGGGTAGGCCTCATCTTCGTAACTCCACAAGGAGGGGTAATGCGCTTTGCTTTCTCCTTAACAGAACCGAGGACGAACAATGAAGCCGAATACAAAGCTTTGATAGCAGGCTTCGAGATCGCCATTGATATGGGAATTGAGAAACTCCTCATATATGGAGATTCTCAACTGGTCGTTAGTCAAGTAAACGGCGACTATCAAACGTGCAAACCGGAGTTGGTGAAGTACGGTGAAAAGGTGCAACAACTGTTGACCCAAATTCCCTCCTATACTTTGGAAAGCATACCACGCGCGGAAAATAGCAAAGCGGACGCGTTAGCTAAGCTCGCTAAAAAATTGGCTGACGAGAACCTCGATGACGTTAAAATCACGGTACAAAGCCGTCGAGTGCTTGCCCGAGCAGAAATATCCCCGGAATCATACGAAGAAAAGGGAGCGACTGAGCAGACGACCCTACAAATAAAAGACCATGAGAAGGCTGAGGACTGGAGGGAAGTCTTCATAGACTACTTCAAGTCCCACCGAATGCCCGAAGAAGCGTCCACAAGACATCAGCTCATGAAACGAGCTCTGTCTTTCGCCTTCGTCAATGATACTCTGTACAAGAGGTCATTCGATTCTCTGTGGCTGAGATGCTTGGGACCTGACGAAGCAGAAAGAGTCATTCATGAAGTTCATGACGGAATCTGTGGTTCTCATCAAGCAGGCCCGAAGATGAAGTTAAAAATTAAACGGATGGGTTACTACTGGCCCATGATGATCCAGGACTGCCTCGAATATGCGAAGCAATGCCACTCATGCCAAATCCACGGGGATTTCATCCACCAGCATCCGAATCCGCTACATCCAACGGTGGCTAGCTGGCCATTCGAAATGTGGGGGACTGACATAGTCGGCCCCATCGAACCAGCATCGTCTAGGGGATATCGTTTCATCCTGGCGACGGCTGATTACTTCTCCAAATGGGCGGAAGCAGTACCGTTGAGGGAAGTGAAGATGGAGAACATCCTCCACCTTTTCAAAACGCACGTCATTTATCGGTTTGGAACTCCACGGCGGATTATCTCCGATAACGGGCCAGCCTACAGAAGCCATAAGATTAGCCGCTTCGCGCAACAATATAATATAGACTGGAGATACTCCTCAGTTTATAATCCACGAGATAACGGTCTGGCCGAGACCTTCAATAAAACCTTGACAAAGATCATTAAAAAGACGGTGTCTCGAAATAAGAAGGACTGGCATGAGAGACTGCAAGAGACTTTTTGGGCATATCGAACTACGTTCAAGACGGCCATGAACACGACGCCATACGCATTGGTATTCGGTACGGAAGCAGTACTCCCCCTCGAGATAGAGCTACCTTCTCTACGAGTGGCAGTCCACCATGAATTGACAAACGAAGAAAATGCTCACCTTCGGCTTGAGGAGCTTGATGCCCTCGATGAAACCCGGCTCATAGCACAACAAAATCTGGAGGCCTACAAAGCAAAGATGACGCGCTCGTATGAAAGATTGACCAGGCCGAGGACATTCCGCCAAGGCGAACTCATACTGGTGGTCAAAAGACCTATGATCCCCAATCATGCCAAGCGGGGAAAATTTGAGCCAAACTATGAAGGCCCGTACATCATAGACAAGGTCTACCAGGGTGGAGCCTATCTACTCATGGACATGCACGGTGAAAGGCCTTTCAGGCTAATAAACGGCCGCTTCCTAAAGAAATACTATGCTTAATGAGCCACAGCCTAGGTCAATGATAGATGACGACGACTATGTCCGCTCACTATCTTCCTAAGCTCAGACTTTATAAGAAGTATCCGGCCTTCCCCTGAATGGACCGAAACGTCCTTAAACTAACGACGGACCGAAACGTCCTTAAACTAACGACGGACCGAAACGCCCTTAAAACTACTACCGCAGCATCCTTAGGCTGACGAGATAAATAAAAAAAAAAAAAAAAAAAAAGGTATGTCCGTAAGCAAGAAGGGCACGGATGAAAACCCGAAAGGGCCTCGTGAGTAAAAACAACAGGGCTACCGGCGAGTGTTCGTGAAAACCCGAAAGGGCGCGACCTTGTAAAAAAAAAGAGAAAAAGAATAAAAAAAACGGTATGTCCATAAGCAAAATGGGCACGGATGAAAACCCGAAAGGGTTCCGTGAGTAAAAACAGCAGGGCTACCGGCGAGTGTTTGTAAAAACCCGAAAGTGTGCAACCTCGTTAAAGGACACTTGCAGGGTCCTCACGACCTTGTAAGGAGAAACCACCCGCGTGAGATCCTTACGACTCACAAGGGAGCAATACACTTAGGGATCCCCATGATTCCTAAGGAGAAAATACACTTGCGAGATCCTCACGACTCGTAAGGAGAACTCTCTTATGGGACCCTCACGGCTCATAAGACTTGAAAGTCTTAAGTCACAGAGACCTAAACCTGTGCTTAAGCAAAATCCCCCACAACCCTCGACAATGCCCTACAAGTGGTCCAATATTGGCCCTTGTATACAATCCACGGGCGCGAATAAACACTTCCCCAGCAAAGTCCCACTCGTGACTAGGGGTATGTCCATATGGTGAACAACCCTTGTAAGTCCTCTCGGCTTATAAGGAGAAAACCCTCTTGTAGGATCCTTACGACTTACAGAGGAACATACATTTAGGAATCCTCACGATTCCTAGGGAGAAAATACACCTACAAGATCCTCACGACTTGTAGGGAGAAATACCTTTGTGAGACCCTTACGGCTCATGAAGTCAAAAGCCTTAGTCGACAGGACCCTAACCCTGTTTGCTAAGCCACCTTTGTTCAACATCGACAGAGGCAGATGATGATTCGCTCCTGGCCATATCCCAGTTGTAGCGGTGCTGATGCCGAAATCGGTGTCTAATTTCAGGTTTATGGCGAAACGCCAGTAGGCCGCACGTGCATACGAAATAGCCGAAAGGATGGGGCAACTTGCAATAAAAAGCAGCAAGTAAAAATGTATGCATAAAAAATAGCCGAAATGATGGGGCAACTCGCAATAAAAAGCAGCGAGTAAAAATGAAATAAATAGTCGAAATGATTGGGCACCGCGAAAAATAGCCGAAATGATAGGGTAATCGCGACCTTCGCGATATAAAAGCTGAAATGATAGAGCATCGCGGAAAAAGAAATAAAAAAAAGAGGTTTTAATTTATGCCCTATAGGTGATGTTCCATCACTCCCTGTATACAATCCAAGGGCGTAAACAAAGAAGTGATCACATGTCCCCCAGGTTTCATCAAAGAAAGGAGTCAAATCTCGACGGGCCGCAAGCGACCTAGAGATCATCCCAACACTCGCCGCGTAACAACGGACACAACTTCAAGCAAAGCGGAACAGCGGCAACCCCCCCAGTTCCATGGCTCGGCGATACACATATCACCAACAGTCAAACCCCCATTCCGTGAAATGCGGATACAATCAGCAAAATTTCTGGTTACGTGGAACGCGGATAACGTCACTCTTTGACCCCGTGGAAAACGTCCAGAGCGGATCCTGGTCTTCGCAGAGCACGGCAGTGAACCCGTGTGAAGCATCCAGAGCGGAGCCTAGTCCTCGCCGAACACGGCAGTGAACACGTATGAAGCATCTAGTGCAAAATTCCTGGTTACGTGGAACGCGGATAACGTCACTCTTTGACCCCGTGGAAAACGTCCAGAGCGGATCCTGGTCCTCGCAGAGCACGGCAGTGAACCCGTGTGAAGCATCCAGAGCGGAGCCTAGTCCTCGCCGAACACGGCAGTGAACCCGTGTGAAGCATCTAGTGCAAAATTCCTGGTTACGTGGAACGCGGATAACGTCACTCTTTGACCCCGTGGAAAGCGTCCAGAGCGGATCCTGGTCCTCGCAGAGCACGGCAGTGAACCCGTGTGAAGCATCCAGAGCGGAGCCTAGTCCTCGCCGAATACGGCAGTGAACCCATGTGAAGCATCTAGTGCAAAATTCCTGGCTACCTGGAACGCGGATAACGTCACTCTTTGACCCCGCGGAAAACGCCCAGAGCGGAGCCTGGTCCTCGCCAAGCACGGCAGTGAACCCGTGTGAAGCATCCAGAGCAAACACCGGACCGTGGAGTCCTTAAAATCCACGGACTATGGTGTCCTTAACCTTGACCGTGAAATCTTAAAACTAACAATCAACCAACCTAATTCTATATTGGTGCCACCTCGGTTTAGGGGTACATCTCTTCACTCCTTTGATACCTGGCGTTGTAATTCCTCAACGTCTTCAAAGAGGTGACGGGTCCCTGCAACCAAACATCGGACTGTGGAGTCCTTAAATCCACGGACTATGAGGTCCTTAACCTTGGCCGTGATGTCTTAAAACTAACATCGGACTGTGGAGTCCTTAAATCCACGGACTATGAGGTCCTTAACCTTGACCGTGATGTCTTAAAACTAACATCGGACTGTGGAGTCCTTAAATCCACGGACTATGAGGTCCTTAACCTTGACCGTGATGTCTTAAAACTAACATCGGACTGTGGAGTCCTTAAATCCACGGACTATGAGGTCCTTAACCTTGACCGTGATGTCTTAAAACTAACATCGGACTGTGGAGTCCTTAAATCCACGGACTATGAGGTCTTTAACCTTGACCGTGATGTCTTAAAACTAACATCGGACTGTGGAGTCCTTAAATCCACGGACTATGAGGTCCTTAACCTTGACCGTGATGTCTTAAAACTAACATCGGACTGTGGAGTCCTTAAATCCACGGACTATGAGGTCCTTAACCTTGACCGTGATGTCTTAAAACTAACATCGGACTGTGGAGTCCTTAAATCCACGGACTATGATGTCCTTAACCTTGACCGTGATGTCTTAAAACTAACATCGGACTGTGGAGTCCTTAAATCCACGGACTATGAGATCCTTAACCTTGACCGTGACGTCTTTAAACTATGATACCTTGAGCGACCCCTGATCCCGTGAAACATGGATAAGGGCGACCACATCCAGCACTTGCAGGTCCTCACGACCTGCAAGGAAGAAAACTCTCTTGTGAGATCCTTACGACTCTCAAGGGAAAACCCGCTTAAGAATCCTCACGATTCTTAAGAAGAACTCACACCTATGGGATCCTCTCGACCTGTAGGGAGAAAAAACTCTTTATGAGACCCTCATGGCTCATAAAGCGCAAAAGTCTTAGGAAGCAGATCTTAACCCTGAATCCTAAGCCATCGCTGCCCTGCAAGGAGATCAAGATAAATTGTCCGCAAATGCATTCAATGAAAAGAGACACGCCGTTGAGAAGAAAAATGTATCTTTTATTCATAAACCAAAATGGATACAAAGTACAATTCATGAAAGAAACTAAAAGAAAATACTCTCATCTATGAGTATATACAAGAAGGAAGGAAAAGATACAAATGTTTCAAGCCGGCGGGCGATTTAGCAGCTTGGTCAGCTCATCCTTCTTTTGTTGGGCCACGGCCTCATGATTTAGGATCGCCAAAAGACGGGCCTCCGCCTGAGCCTGCTGGGCCTGATACGAAGCGAGCCGGCCTTCAAGCTCTTACTCGGTGGCCTTATGAGCCTCGACCCTTTCACGAGTGAACGTAGCAGCTTTATCAAGAGTCACCACCTCCCTGATAGACTCTTGAAGCACCCGCCAGAGCTCATACGCTTTGTTGGCCTTGGCAGTAAGACTCGCCTGAAGCTCGCTCAGCACTTTAGAAGCCAGCTCTCTCTCCGAGAATTTGCGGCCGAGCCTTTTCTCGCACGATGTCATGTTTGCCGCACACCGCGCTATCAGCCCCCGCAAGTCCGCCTTTGCAGCCATGACCTCCGAGGAAAGACGGGAACATTCAAGTGCATGCAAGCAAGCTTCCACCTGCCGACAGAACTCCACCCAGACTCGCACCACCTCTTCGCTATGGTAGGTGGCAAGAAAAGGAAGAGAACCGTTAGCCTCGGCAACAAATGCTTCGGCTGTGGTTGCACTGCCAGCACGAAGCTCCTCGATCAAAGACTACAGGGAGACAAGGCTCAATTGGGCCAAGCGTTCTGAAGCTCACAAAGCATAAGGGCCGAGCGGCATGACGACACGCGATTCCAACGCTATTGGAGCTGGCAAGGCTGTTCAGAGTTGAAAAATATTAGTAAGACTCTTAAGCAAAGGAACAAGTAAGGCTATACCGGAATGTCACTTACCGACAGTCATGCAAGTAGGAGCTGAAGGTTCCCCTGGCCCTTCGAGGACCTCAACCTCGTCATCGGCCTCCAAAACTGTAGAAAACATCAATGTCAATACGCAAAATAACAACGATGCTATGAGAAGTGATGGACGACACCAACCTTGTCCGGATGAGAGGACGATGCGTTGGGGGGATATCGCCTGCGGAGCTGCCATCTCCAGCAGACGTTGAAAGGATTGCCGGGGAGATAGATCGGCAATAGAGGCCGCCAGCTCGCGTAATTCTGAGAAAACAAAAGAGTTCAGACAATGGAAAGGTTGCTAATTTAAAATTCAGAAGGTTACCTTCAACACTCCTCCCATTCTGAGCCGGGGGGATTGCAGCTTCAACGGCCTCCGCCGTGACGTCGGGCTCCAACAAAGGGAGGGTAGTCCCGATTACCTCTCTCTTAGCCTCTGGGCCACCCTCGGGAAGAGTCATTGGGGCAGCAACCACCAAAGGAGCCTCTCCCAAAGAAGCAAGCGCTTCATGATCAGGAACTGCCACTGGAGGCTCTATTGCAAGAGGAGCAGCCTCACCAGCCCCCTCCACATCGAGCAACGCTTCATCGGGAATTTCGACAGGCTTTAGCTTCAACGAGCCCGTAGGGAGCTCCCCCAGCGTCGAAGATTCTGCACAATTCACATAAGAATAAGGATGCATATATACAGGCGTGAATAATCTGGAAAAACTACAAAAAAGAACAACAACGTACCGATGCGCAAAGAAGCCCTCAATATGGCTTCTTCAAGCCGCTACTCCTTCTCAAGGAGGCGTGCTCGCCGGGGTTCAAGGGTAGACTCATGGCCGCCGGTCCATAAAGAGAGTGCGTCCGCTGCGTCTTCTGAAGCGGCCTGCTTCAGGGCCCTTTCTCCCCATTCCTCCAAAGAACCGATAAACCGCCGCCGAATCCACGAAGGGTCTTCGTAAAAGATTACAGCGGGATAGGGCTTCTTCGGAACCCTGGCGTTATGAGACGCGTCTTTGGAAAGCCGTATGGCCTCAGCCTGTGCGGCTTCCTCATCGGCCGAACTCGGGAAGAGAAGTCCAGCATCTGACTCTTGCAAGGCCAATGGTTCGTCTTCAAGAATAGGCCCAGACTCCGCCAAAGAATCAAGCAAATTGGTGGTCACTTTCTTCCGCCGCTTGGACCCAGAGCTGGCCACCGAGGATGACCGCTTCCTCCCTCGCGGAGCCTTAGGGCGGCGCCGACCCACATCGCCCTCGACACCCTCATCCCTATTACCCTTGCCCGGTGCCACGACCGAGGATGACACTGCCATTGTCGATGCCACGGGGGGCGGTGCTGCCACAGGCGGTGGTGCTACTACTGGGGCCCTTCTACCCCGCGATCGGGAACCCAGGGGCATACCAGCCGTTGGAGTAAGGTCTACCTCCGATTCTCCTGGGATGAGCGCAATGCCGGTATCCCTTAGAGGGAAGCGGACCGGAGCCCTCGGTCGCAGCTTAGCTCCTGGAACCAGAGGAGGGGCGTTGTGACCAAGAAGCACCCTCCTTTCCTCAAGAATAATTGGGTTTATCCGATGAAGATACCAACCCGTATACGCGCCCACGCACCGGGGCATGTACTCAGCTTCAGGGACCATGAAGTGGGAGCCGGTGTTTAGCCTCATGAAATGATGAGCGGCATCGCGAACGGCATCAAGTGAAGGGACCGGCGCAACGATGAAAGCTTCAAAGGGAACGCCCTGGTCGTATCCAAGCTGTCGGGCGAATCGATGCGGGTTGTACCGCATGAAAAGAGCTGCTCTGTCCTAGCGAAACACCAAGTAGCCCGGTCTAATTGTATACAAGTGCGCGGCCTCCCGGGGCTTCAAAGAAGGTGCGTTGTCTTTTGACAGGTCCCAGAGTTGTTGAACTGGACCTGAGGGAGTAGACAAGACCCGATCATTAAAAACCATCCCCCCAGTGGCAGCGTAAGGAGAAATCAGCACCCGAATAGCCCCAAATTGGGTCGGGTCGGCTGCAGAAGCATCCACTAATCGCATAAGTCGCGGGAAGGGATAGGCATCGTAAAATGTGGGCCTCTGATGCATAGCGAAAGCCCCCAACACGTGCATCTCGATCCAAGATGTGAAGTAATGAAGCGAAAAATTCACCACGTCTATGCCAGGGCTGGAAGTGTTAGCCGCAGCGCCCAACCCGTGGTAAAGATGCGCCAGCGCCGGGATGCCGATAGCCAATCGCGTCCCCTCAGCAATACAATGAGCCGGGTAGATAACCGAGGCTCTCATGAAGCGGCGGTGCATGGGGATAACGAACCAACTAAGCCAGACACTGATAAACCCCACGAAGAACGTCTCCTCATCCATACCGGGTGCTGCAATGGACTCAAAAGACATCGGCGACATGATGGGGATATAGTATTGAGGTAGATCCGATTCAGTGGTCAGCAGCTTCTTTGAACAAAACCCAAAAGGATCTTTGACGTCGGCAAACTTCGGAGCTGTCTTCGACACGACATCTTCGCGAAGGAAGCAGGCAATGAAGCTCTTAAAAGTGACGCCCTGCTCCTCAGATTCGGTGAACAATCAGTCAAAGATACCTAGCACCTTGATCAAGCTGGGACGCTTGTGGCGAACGACATTCTCAACAGACAAGCCGTCAACCGGTGCAGGCTCGGCTCGAAGACGTACTCGTCAGGAGGCAACAACTCCTCATACAGTGTACCCCTGATTGGCAATCCCGAAATTTCATAAAATTCTGCCAGAGAAATAGAAACCTCGCGATCTCCTAAAATAAAAGTGTTGGTGGGGAGATTCCATTGATTCAAGAACGCCCTAACCCACCAGACATGCGGGGACTTATAATGGAAGAGTGACGCGTATATTGCCTGATAAAGCCCGACCTTCTGCAGCCGCGCACGATGGGTGGCAAGGATATAGCGAGCCCAGAGAAGGTAGCCCGTGGGGTGTCGAGGAGTAAGCCCTATCTTATAAATCCGCCCCCATGGGTGGGCCTCACCATGACAAATGCGACGCCCCAGGATATCTATAGCGGGGATCGGGTGGTTCGGGATACCTGTTGTTGAAGGCTCAAGTCGTCCCGTTAGAGTCCAGTTGGGCATCTCCATAGCAAAAACCGTCCTCGGAGGATCCACCGGCGAAAATGGGAAAGTGGGCTCTGTCGGCACTTCACAGAGGAAACTCCGGCGACCCCGGATAATACGGCTGTACCAAGTTCCCCACAGAAGCAAGTTGGTGCAGTTCGGGTCATGAGCCCGGATCATCGCCATCGCTTCCTCGTCAGATGGTGATTGAGGAAAAGCGGCCTCCGAACGAGTAAAGGGAAAGCACGGAGCAGAAGCCATCGCACCTGAAATCGAATAAAAGAAGACTGTCAAAAGCAAAGCCAGCAATATATATACATGCATGAACATGAAGACAAGTTGAAGAAAGCAACAGCAGACTTTTTTCAAGGGACCATTGGTTACAAAACACATGGGCCCCATGGAATCAAGATGACGGCTCGTTAATAGTGAGACCAAGCAGTTGTAATAAGACAAAGGGGATACCCTCATTAAATAAAAAGTGGGTTTCAAGTGGCCCTACACCTTCTCCTAAAGGACAAATCTACCTTGAGCTCTACAACAAATCAAACAAGATCAGGAGAATTAAATTCCCACAAAAGACATTATTGCAACCGTCTTCTTCACTGATCACAAAAGGACAACCTGGGGCGAAGGAAACCCTAAGAAGCCTCTATGGGGAAGAACTTAGTTCTTCACAGGAATTGAATTCCTTTTGGAAAGGGGAATTAAATCCCTAGAAACTTTTTTCTGTGAACGGAATTAAACTCCATGGATTTGAACTGTCATCATCATCTCCTTGGAGGATCAGATGAACCCTAAAAGCGATTTACTGCTGAAGATTAATTGGTTTCATGGGTTCATATTTAAAGGGTAAAAATCCTTGTTTTGGATTTAAAATCCAGAGGAATGTGAAAGTTCATCGTTTGTTCAAAGACATTACCTGAGGAAAAGAGTCTTTCTGAACAGAGTTAAACTCTGAAAAGGTTTCAAGGCAAACAACTATGCTCTGGAAGAAGAGAATTAAATTCTCAGAAAAAGTTTGCAAGAGAAGAAGATGAGCAAAGCGGAGGCTCTTCTGAAAGGACATGGGTATTTATAGGATGTGATGGAGACGCTTCATCTCCCCGAATCCCTGGAGGAATCCAACGGTCACAAAAGTGACAGCGTTGCACTCACGTGCAGACACGTGAGAACAACGCTGTGGGGGCATTTGTTTCCTGATTTAAAATCAGGAAAGTTACGGAAGAGGCATCACATGTTACCACGTGACCAGCAGTCACGTGTTGGCACGTGACATTTAAAAGCAGCGGCAAAGGCGAAGTCAGCTCCTTGATTAAATCAAAGAAAAGGCTCCAGAAAGGGTCACGTGCTCACACGTGACCAGGGGTCACGTGGTGGCACGTGACGGCTAAGCAGCGGCCAGAAGACAGAGCGCAAAAAAGAAGAAGAAAGCTCGTTCCAGGGGGTCACGTGCTTACACGTGACCAGGGGTCACGTGGCCATACGTGACCGGCTTTCAAAGCCTAATTATTTAACAGAATTAAATTCTGAAGAGATCATTCAAATCTTTCCAAAGGAAAATGATTATTTGGAACCGATTGGACTAAAGATTTAAAGGTGATTAAATATCACCTATATATGGAAAAATCTTGAACTTGGAAAGATTTCCCCTTAAAATCTAATCGAAATAACAAAGGAAAATCTTTGGATTTAAAATCCAATGGTGAATAAAATTCACCTAATAATCCAAAGGTCCAAACGAATGGTGAATACAAATCAAATCTCTCAATGAAAGATTTATCAAAACTAATTGATTCTGCTTCTTCTCCTATAAATAGGAGCCAAGAGACACACATATGGAGAGAGAGAGATCGATACATCGAAAAAAAAGATAGAGCCTTGAGACTCTGGAAGAATTCGATCTTCTGCAGAAGAAAATCCTAGGTAAGAAAGGGAAGACCCTTAAAAGAGAATTTAATTCTCAAAAGAGTTTAACTCTTAAAAAGAAGAACATGGTTCTCTCTTTAGTGGAGGATCTGCAAAGTGCACATCTCCCCTTGAATTGAGAATTTAATTCTCATTGGGTTGAGATCCTGCCATGCAGATCCAAAGCATAGAGAGGGAATGGAAGTTTGAGAATTTAAATCTCACAAAACTATAGGAATTTAATTCCTTTAAGATAAAATTAGGATTTGACCCAATGTTATAGGAATTTAATTCCTTCAGAATGAACAGAATCAGGGTTTAACCCTAGTTAAGAACTTAGTTCTGTCAAAATAACAGGAATTTAATTCCCTTAAGAAAGAAGAAATTAGGGTTTCACCCTATGACAGAATCTAATCCCTCAGAATATAAATTAGGGTTCAACCCTATCTAAGAGTAATTCTCTAAAGAAAGAAGGAATCTAGTTCTTTTAAAGTTATTATCAGGGTTTAACCCTATGACAGAACTCAATTCTTCACATATATGAGGAATTTAATTCCTACAGAAAATTCAGAGTTCAACTCTATCCCAGAATATTAATCTTCAGAAGGAAATATGAATTTAATTCCTCTAAAGTTTATTGTTTGGGTTCAACCCTGCGAAGAATTTAATTCTTAAAGAGATTAACAGATCTTTTAAAAACATACAAAGAGGCAGGGTCACGTGCTACCACGTGACCCCCGAAAAGATCCACAGAGAAGGGCCTTTGAGGCAATGCCTCACGTGACCCACGTGACCCTTGGCAGAAGTTTTAACATACAAGCATTTAAATGCCCATCACGTGACAACACGTGATGCTCCAAAGAATTCACCACTCTCGGCAAAACAAATAAAGGGGAGGGCACCGTCACGTGCTACCACGTGACCCCTCTTACCTTAGTGCTTAACGCTAAATTGGACCATCTGAATCCAGTGTTTAACACTGTTTTGCCTTAGCGTTCAACACTAATCGAAGAGCCTTTCTTGCAGTGTTTAACACTGAATTTCTTAGTGTTTAACACTAAATTAAATCTCTGTTAACAGAGTTTAACATTAATTTTCTTAGTGTTCGACACTAAATTAAAATCTCTGTCACCAGTGTTTAACACTGATTATCTTAGTGTTTGACACTAATTTGAGATCTCCACTGCCAGTGTTTAACACTGATTTGCTTTAGTGTATAAACACTAATTTGAAAGCCCTGTTGCTGGCATTTAACACTAAATATCTTTTAGTGTTAAACACTAACTTGTCAATCTCATTCTCAGTATTCAACGCTGGTTGATCTTTAGTGTTTAACACTAACTTTAGCCCCATTGGCTGAGTGTCTAGAGGCAAAGCCTCTCCTCTAATGGACCAACAGAGGGCCAAAATCCTAAACATGATTGGACTTAGCCCAAGCTGGCCATAAGTCCTCAATTCAAATCCAACTGAGCCAATGGGCTCATAATATAATTAATTGGTCTTGGTTCCAAATTGGGCCAAAGATTATTTAATCTACCTCGGTTTAAGGGTACATCTCTTCACTCCTTTGATACGTGGCGTTGTAATTTCTCAACGTCTTCAAAGAGGTGACGGGTCCTGATGACCACATATTAATACGGACTGTGGGGTCCTTAAACTCATGGACTATGAGGTCCTTAACCTTGACCGAGATGTCTTAAAACTAACTTCGGATTGTGGGGTCCTTAAACTCATGGACTATGAGGTCCTTAACCTTGACCGAGATGTCTTAAAACTAACTTTGGACTGTGGAGTCCTTAAATCCACGGACTATGAGGTCCTTAACCTTGACCGCAACGTCGTAAAACTAACATTGGACCGCAACGTCCTTAAACTACCTATGGACCGCAACGTCCTTAAACTACCTATTGACCGCAACGTCACTAAACTAAACAACAGGGCTCCCTTAATGGCTCTATTGTTGGATCTAAACGATCCCGTTAAGTCGATCTTAGTCTAAAAACTAGACTAACGTGTCCTTAACAAACGTTTAAGTCGATCTTAGTCTCCAATGAGGCTAACGTATCCTTAAACCCAAACCTCCAAACCCAAATCTAAGATGATACGGATTTGGACTAGTCCACGCCCTACGGGCGACGACATAACTCAATCTCCGTATACAATCCACGGGCAACCAAACATAAAATAAACACACACAAAACGAAGTGACCATCTGGAGAAGGAGAAAGTGGTTACCGCGATGCGGTAGCGTAATTAACTGCAGGGGCTTGCGCCTGTAGGGAAGAGCGTCCCCACAATCAAAAACCCCTCAAGCCAGGAAGAATCTGACGAAGTCTGCTACATCGGACGCATCCGTTTAAACCTTCGATATACGGTGCCATAAATCAACTTGGCATCTTCGGAGAGGTAGACGGATAGCACCAATTAGCATCTGCCCCGAACCTCAGGTGAGACGACCACGCGTCGCGCCGCCGTTCAGAGGGGAACAGTAACATAGAGACAATCAGAGTACATGTTAAGATAAAGTATAACCAGATACCGTACTATCATGTCGAGCAAGAAAGTCCTCCCTATATATGTCCAAGCATCCACTACAATATACACCATATGTACAGTAATGGCCTCCACGGCATTCATATAACTAACATACTAGTGGGGACAGCGTAGTTGATAAGTACATCCTTCAAATGTTCCTAGTCGTGGGTGTATGGAGACAAGGCATCGATATACCAGAGTAGACTAGCGTATAGCTTCTCGACCCATGTAGATGGGCGATGAATGATCCTATATCCATTGGTGTTTGACATCAGAGATAGTATACGGGTGCTCAGTGGAGACTGGGTACACTGGACGGAATCGCCGAGAACTCCCAGATGGTATTATGCCTCATGTCAGATGGCAGTTCTCTGGTGACACTGGTACAGGTTAGTCTGTAGACCCGAGATCGTCATAGAGTCTTATGTGATTCCCACTGTGCTTTGATTTCCACTTTACCACGTTCAAGAGAACGTGCAAAACGGTGGCTTTTGGGTACAGTCCCGAATCACATGGAGGCAATGAGCGATAGGAGGGGTTTCGTCTCTCCCGGTATAGGGAGTTGATGTTGCGCTGTGCTCGATTGGTTATAACAGGAAGTCCCTGGCCAAGGCTGCTTTAAAGATATATTGGTAAGTGTTATCAGTAGTTTCTCGACCCGTTATGAGCCTCATATCGGCACGACATATCGAGTTACTGGGGTCTGACGTTTACCACCCCTAGACGAGATATGCGATATATCAGACGAAAAGACCGGACTGTACGGTAGTGTTACTGATTGGAATCGCAGGAGTGTGAGCAGGATTGCTTGTTGATCTTATGATCGCTCAATACCCGGATGGCCGTTACGTTTAACAGACCGCTTGTAGCTTGTGGGTTTTTGATATGATCATCACCTACTGCCGGCATATTGACGAGTCTTTAGAGTCCTACACAGAGCTTTCCTGGTTCATGCGAAATGGAGTAGGTGCACATATGTGATATATGCGGGACCGAGGTTAATGCACGTATGTGATACCGCATTCTATTCTCGCGTTATGTGACATCAATTGGTTATATAAGATATAACCGGGTTATCGGATCATGTGTTGATTCAATAAGTTGTTACATTTGATATTAGTCGGTTATATGTAATATAGCCGGATTATTAAATTAAATGTTGATTTAATAATTGAATGTATAATTATATATTTGATATATTAAATTACATTGACTAATATTAGCTCACTTAAGTATTTCTTTTTCTCACATATGATACATTGATATATATGTGATATATGTTAATTGTATTATTTTCTTTTGTTCACAAATAATATATATGTGATATATATTGTTGTGACATACTAGGTTACACATGCAACATAGATATATGAGACTCACACCATGCTAGGGTTAATGTTAGGGTTTAATATTTATTCTTAAGTAATTACAAATTAGTGGAGATATTTTGATGGTAGGAGGCTTGGAGAAGTTTGAAGATAACCATTGACTTAGTCCACTCTTTTGTTTTCCTTAAGATATTTATCAACCCAACTTTTAACCTTACACTATGGTTAACTCTCTACAAGGGTTAGTGTATGAGATATACTCACCCAAGGTTGCATTTTAAACCAAAAAAATGATTTATTCTTTCATTACTTGAGCTTCATCTTCTTCTTCCTCATTTTAAGCTTTCTAGCTTTTATGAAAGTGATGATAGATCGCGAGAAATTGAAATCTAAAGTGAGCCCACTTTCTACTTCATCATCATCTACTACTTGCCATTTAGTTTAGGGTGTTTGCTTCACTAATCTCACCATTAGTGAAGAGATAGCATGAGCTAGTGTCTCCTCGACGTAGATCATTTTCGGCCTCGAAGACTTCGAAGCAAGCTTGTTCTTTTCTCCATGGCAACCCTTTCTTGAGTTCAGGATATCACAACTCGCAGTGAAGGGACTACTACACAGAGCTTTAGAAATGAAGGACCGGTCTACAAAGGTTGTATTCTGTATTCACTTAGGATGTAAAGTGTTTACATATGTTATTTCGTCGGATTTCTAGTATACGATTCTTTGTTAGGGTTAGCTAGAATGACAAATTTTTGAATTTGGCATGGACAATACCTCTTGAAATCTTGCTACCGTGCTAGACAACCCTGCAGTGGTATCAGAGCCATGCTAGAAATTTAGACGGATTTTGTTAAGATTACGAAACCGAAATACTCCGAAACTTGAAACGCGAAAATATAGTTTCTGTCGAATTTAAAATGTTGTCAAATTTTTTTTTAAAACAAGTACAGAATGATGTATGAGATATATCATGAACACCATGAAAATTTCAGGGGGTTTGCTTAGATTTTGGCTGAGGACAACATGGTTGGGGCCGACCACATTTAGGAGTTTTTGCCTGAAATATTCACTGTGTTCCAGTGACTGGGTTTTGATGTTTCAAATGTTGTTTGTTTTTGCTAATTTTGCATGTGATGTAATCTTACACTATAAGCAATTCGGAGTGTTTCGTATTCGTAGTTTTAACATTGTTTCGGGTTATTCGCATGTTGTCTAGGCGAAGTTTAAAAGTTTGATCGAATGTCAAAAACCCATTTTTCTAAGTTTAACGTATCCGGAAAAACATGCAAGTTAATCTGTGAACCCTCCAGAAGAATGAAACCCTAACTCGACTTTTTGGATCGCGGAACCGCGGTCATACCCTAAGGTTTGCCGCAGTTCTATGGCGACATGAGTGAGGCTTGGGTTTGCCCTTCTATGGCTGGTGCATAGGTGCTGTGGTATATTCTGGTATTATTAAAGTGTGCTCAAGTGTTGAGCTCTCGGAAAATTGTGGGACTTTGATGAATCGATCGAAAAGTTTATCGTTCGTCCGGATATCATGTGACAGGATACAATACTTGGAATCCACAAAAACAGTTATGAGATAACTAGGTTGAATTTTATAAATCTAGCAGTTTAGTCTCATTTGATCGGTTGCCACGGAATTTTGATATGATCAAAAGTTAATCGCAATTACGCAGTGTACGCGGATACTCGCTGGGTAACATTATTAGATAGCCATGCCCTATAGCCCCGACCAAGTGAGTATAGGAGAACCCCGTTGCCAAAAGCATCCGTTGGGGTGCTCGCGGAAGAGGTGTTCCGCCTTAGTGCACTTCGTCGACGGCATCGGGGGGTGCGGCCGTCTACTAAAGTTTCCAACGAGCATTTGACCAGGATGTCGGGAATCTTGTTGAATTGCCCGACTTGATATTGAAAAGTGTTTTCGAGATCGAGACCAAAATGCGGTGTTTATAATTGTTAGGCATGCGATGTCTAAGGAATTCATTTGGTTAGGCATGTGATGTCTAAGGTGGCTGCGGATTCCAACTGTTGTAGTTTTTCACTTTCTTTTCTGCGACCGTAAGTGTAATATGTGGTGTATAGCCAGTTTCTGTGCTATATGTCAACGACAGTTGGGATACGCATATTTACTTACATTGATGACATGTGATGTTATGTGTTGCTATGATATGTTATATTGGATCGTCGTATTTTGAATAGCCGGGGGTTTTATATGAAATGAGAGTTTTTTCATTTTCATTCATGTAAAATTCATTGTATGTAATATTCTTTTATTGGGGCACTTCCGGGTTGAGGATGATGTCACCATTATATATTATTTACTTTTCCGCATTAGGATAGACCAAAGGAGGGGAGCACAAGTAACCGGGTTCTAGGGTCCAGTGGGAAACCATCTCGAGGAGTCGAGACCGGGTCTCTTAACTTTAGAATTGGTAAGGTTGCTTGCCACTCTCATAGGGGTCTAGAGGTGTGGGATTGGCTATTCATCATGACCGTTGAATCCGTGTTTTATACAGGCTTAATTTAAAATACGGAAATCCTAGTATATCCAATATTTCATATGTTATCTTCTGCTGCTCTATGATGTGATCACTGTGATATGTTCAGACGAATGCCTATATATTATATATATGAGATATAATTAATATTGTTGCTTTCGTTTTATATGTGATGCTAGGGAAGTATAATAAATAGGACTTCATTAATGAGATTAATGAAATAAAAGAAACCTAAAAGATGTTGTAGAAACTTGTTTTTAAAACTGGTAGCTCTAGTTCTTGCTTTGCATAGAGGTATTCCTTGTAGAATATCCAGCACCATATTCGATAAGGAAAGAGCCGAGATCCTTTCACCGGGAGTGACCTCTTTAGCGAAACTAGCAGATGCTACAAACTCGGTTTGTCTTTTGATTGCTTTTATAGTTTTTTCTTTGAATAGTGGTATTTGTGAAATATCCTGCACCTTATTCGATAAGGAAAGAGACGAGATCTCTTCACCGGGAGTGACCTCTTTAGCAAAACTAGTAAAAGCCTTAAAAGCACTCCTTTTCAAAATCACTCGATTCTACGACGATATCAAGTTCATTACGCAAAGGGTTTTCTTAAAAACCTATCATAGCCCTCCGTTATTTCAGTTAAGTACTAGTTAGTATTTGTGCTACGTTTGTTGACTATGTTAAGGCATAGTGTGCGGTAGCTAATTAGTGCTTATCTGCTTAAGCATATAATGCGATTGGATTAGGGTAGTCGTGCGACTTTGTTGACTATGTTAAGGGTCATGCGGGTGGGTTTAATTCAATCAAGAAATGTATGGGTTAAACTTGACTAGCACTTATGATTTGTTGACTATGTTAAGGTCATATAGCTGCTAGGGGTAAAATATTATTGGGAATTTCAAGTGTTGAAATTTGCAATGAGATTACATACCTTCTATGAGATAGTTGGATCCTGATACCCACTGCGAGTGAGAGTTACTCATGGGAGAGTTTTATACATTACAATTAGCCGATCAAGTAGGTGTCTAGAAAGGTGTTAACAGGGTTATGCCCCTGGGAAAACGAGGTTTATTTTAATAAGGTCCGTGCGAAAGCACGGGGAACCTCCTTCAAAGTACCGGCACTGGCCTGGCTGAAAAATTGGCGAACTTGTAGTGTGTAATTAATCTCGGCTAGTCTTTTCTTTTAGGGGTTTGAAGGAAGATTTGACTAAAACAGTGGGAGCCATCCTGATTAGATAAAATAATAACCAATCTAATTTTGCAAGAGCATACGCTGAGTGTTTTCTTCACACTCTCTCTCTCTCCAGATAGCGACCATGTCACGCCATAATCAAGATAATAATATGGATGTACTGACCGAACCCGCTTATTCTACTGAGCTGGGAACGTTTGTCCCGCTCCAACTTATAATTGTTATAAGACCAAGCAGGAAATAGGGGATTATCAGGATTCCCGTGCCGCCCAAACGAAGAAAGTGCATGCTGATGCATCTTCTTTGGGTATGTTCATTACCGAGAATTGTTTCTCAGTATCCTCTACGTCCTGGGTATGATGATACCGGATCAGGATCCCATATATGTAATCTGTTACATGGGCTACAGATAGTTAGAGAACTGGAAACGGATGATAAGTTTCCAAAGTTGGAAATGGTGCAAGTGTTGCAGCTAAGTTGTTAGCAGTTATCACCCTGTATTACCAAATACATTGATTCTGAACGAATGTTATTAGATACCGAACCTGATATACAATATCATATCAGTCTCTTTATTTAGTAAAGAAGGATATAATTTTGTATTGTTGGATAATGTTTTGAACATTTCTTATATCAAGAGTTGATTGGTTCAGGCACGTTTTCTAAAAGCATATACATTCTAAATCAAACCACGGCTCTTAACGTACAGAACACATACAAGAGGAAGAGTTCAGAAATGAACGAATCCTTCTTGAGGTATTATAGACTAGATCATATCAATGCGACCTGACTAGCGAAGTTACATTTAGATGCATATTTAAGTCAGTTTGAATTTACATCTTGTGAAACTTTTCAGTCATGTCATAAAGATAAGATGACCATTGCTCTGTTTATTGGAAACAGAGAAAGAGTGAGTGTACTCTTGGGATTGATACATGATGATGTATGTAAGTCCCCTGTCTACACATGCCAGGACCAGTTCTTTGTACTTCATTACATTCACTGATGATCTCTCAGGATTCGGACATATGTTCCTGTTGAAATACAAGTCTGAAGCTTTTGAGAAATTCAAAGAATATAAGTCAGAAGTAGAGAACCAAAATGGGTATAAGTATTATGTCCTTTGATGTGATCGAGGAGGAGAATACTTGAGCACGGAATTCCTGGACTATTCTAAAGGAGAATGAGATTCTCTCAACATTACTCCTCTGTATACACTACATCACGTAGGTGTATCGGGGCGGAGCAATCTCACCCTATGAGATATGGTGCGCTATATGATAAGTACTACTGAGTTGCCTATTTCCTTTTAGGAGTTATGCACTTAAGAAGCTGCATACCTATTGAATTGGGTTCCAACCAAATCAGGTGTCTACCACTCCATATGCGATATGGTATGGGAAGAGCCCATCTCTTAAGAAAGTTAAGATTTGGGGTTTTCCGGCCTATGTCTAAAAGAAAAATCCGGACAAGCTTGAGGCAAGATCAGTTCTGTGGAAGTTTGTTGGATATTCCAAGCATTAGCAAGGGAATATCTTCTACCGCACTGAGGAGCAAAAGGTGTTTTGTTTCTCAGCATGCCACCTTTTGGAAAAGAAATTTCTTGTGAAGAAATTAGTGATCATGAGGTAGAACTGGAAGGAGTTTCAGCTATACAAACTGCAGCTGATGATTTGGTAGAACCGAAGGATTCAATATCTTCCAACGAAGCTCAGCCTCTCCGCCGATCTAGTAGGGTTCTTCATCCGCCTGAGAGATACTTTAGTTTTCTCAATAACAATGGGAGCGAGGATTGCATTATGAGATGATGACCCAACTAGTTTCGAGCAGGCGATCAAGAGTGGGGACTCTGTACGAATGGCTGGATGCTAAGCGATCTGAGATGGAATCCATATACACCAACAAAGTATGGACTTTGGTTGCTTTATCTGAAGGGTTAAATCCCCATCAGGAGCAAGTACATCTTGAGAAGATTACTTGGTGTACATGGAAAAGTTGAGACTTTCAAAGCTAAGGCTTGTTTCAAAAGATTTTCATCATCGACCAGGTGTGGATAATGATGAAACCTTTTCTAGTCCCTATGCTTAAGTCCATCCGGATCCTACTTACCATCGCTACATACCATGACTACAATATCTGGCGGTTGGGTGTCATGACTGCATGTCACGACCCGAAAGTACGGAACGTGACCGGCACTTAGATTACAAAGCGTCTAGAGGCGCCACGTAACCTAAGTAAGCCGAACCCCAGAAATCTAAACCATGAAAAGGAAGAAGAAGCAGTAAAAGGAAGCATGAAGGAACAAGTTTAAAACATCAGCAAATTTTCCCAAAAATTTCGGCAGAGTCTCCTCTGTAAAAACTGGCCCCAAATGGGTACAACAAGTATAATATACATAAACAATAAAAAGCATCCCCAAACGGGAGCTAGCATCAACGCCAACAGGCGGAAACAACCACAACAAGCACAATAATATACAACGCCAAAGGGCGAGGCTCAAAACTCAAAAGAAAACAAAACCACCAGATCAGAATAATACATGCGCGACTCTAAGGTCGAAATAAAAGACTGGTCCAATAAACTTATCAAGTAATACAAGTATGGTTGATGGAGCTTTCTAGATACAAATGAAATAATAAAAATACAACGGCGGTTCAGATACAAATGAACCAACCTACCGTGCAAATCACCCGAAATGAAAATGATGTGCTAGCAACTGCCAAGGGAAACCTGTACATCGAACCTGTAATAAAATTTGGCACAACGGGGGTGAGTTGCCAACTCGTGAGTAGAAGACATCTACGAAAAGAAATCGAATGCACGACGCTATCCTAGGTCATAATAATACACTATTATATCCCAATCATCTAGTAATAGCAGGGTAAAACTACGTGTAAGTGCAGATACTCCGTGCTCGTGTCAGTGCCTCAAATAGTACTATGTCATATGAATGGATATGCATGCATCATGAATATAAAATAATCAATCCTGAAATCCAGAAATATCTGTATAAGAAATCTTTAGCTGTTATCATAGTAAAATGTGTATAGGAATCTGAAATCTCAACAATGAAGTCCATGAAAATCCGTGTCAAGCATCGACACAAACATGTAAACCTCAAGTCTCATAGTCTCAATACCTCGGGCTCCGTCAGTCCGGATCGGCCCATAACATCAAATCTCACGACAACAGTCGGTATCCTCCGGATATCCACCGCGCCAGACATCACCGGTAGGTAGCCTTCCCCTGCCAGGCTCATCGTCTACAACTCGATCTTCTTTCTCCGGGGTACCATATCGGGCCCACCATGTACCCGAGACGGTTCATCCACTCCTCGAATCGGGTCTCGAAATCCATCAGAAAACATGAAATCTCATGGTGGACGACACATACATCACGAGAAAATCGCATCTTATGTTTTTAAAAAGAGAGGAGGAGGAGAGAGAGAAGTTTTTATATATTCTTGCGGTTTTCCCCAAAATCCAGAAATCTCATAGAAATCCAAATCTCAAAATCATGAGTAAGTAAATGATAAGTGTCGGCATATGCCCCATAAAACTGCATGATAACATGAGAATATGAATGCATGAATGTCTAAGTAATAAATGCCATGTCTATACTAACATCTGAGAGTAATCACAATATTATATATCGATCTAGTTGCTAGCTGATTCTATCAATAAAAGATAATAAGATCTAAAATGTACGTGACATAGCAATTACCGATGATGATGTGTGTGAGCCGGCAAACAAGTGTGCGTGGAATATGCGCATCATCGGTAATGGTGCTGGTGTCCTAACATGTAAAGTTTATACTGATTATAGCAACATATGTATGAACATGCAACATTATGATTACAGTGTGAAAGTAAAGACGGATGTGTGTTACCACTCATTTGATATACAATTATCACTACCACTATATGACTCGAACCTAACCTAGTGCCCATCTAACCTCCTAAGGATCTAAACCTAAGAAACTAGTCATTAAGAAATAAGAGTCTACCTAGGTCTGAATCAATATCTCTAATAGTCGGCGATCCAGCCTCAATAGCGTCACGTACGTAGTACGGCTTCCTCGAATCAAGAGTGCGGATCAATCATCATATCTATGCCTCGTACGGTAAAATCCATCGTACGGCATCCCAATATCGGGGTACGGGTCAAGTATCTTCCAGGTGTCTCATCATTAGTATAATGTCATCATCAACACATCTCATGATCAAGGTGCTAAACTGTGATCGCATACATCAATCATATATCATTGCCATCATAATAAGCATCATTAGTTTATCCTCAGAAATATCATGTCATATGTATCATATTGTGATTAAGTCATACTGATATCATATCGTCCTCAAGTCACACCTCTATGATATCGACATCAGGTCACACCTATATGATGTCGTAATCAAGTCATACATATCCCATATCGTGATCAATCACAAGTTACAGTCCGGGTACTATTTTAGAGTCCCATGTACCTCAATATCATCACCACCCATTATAATTTAAGTATACATGTTCATTATCTCATTCTCTAATGATCCGCTAACACTTAATACGATTGTATAGCCAAGAATCACGGCATCAAGACCAGTTACACTGTTTCATCATACCTCGGATATCATATCACATCAATGTATCCTATATACATGTTGTATATATATATATACCTATACCACGTCCTATATATATATACACATGCACGTATACACCATGTCGTGTTTCAGTGTGTGCGTGTGTGTGTTTCTACCTGAAACCTACGAACCTCTTCCAAGGTATTCATCTTCTGATATGTCTTCCTAAATCAGTCTAGTCCAGCCTAGGGTCATTACTAGGGCCCTACTCATTAAGAATCTAGGGTCACATCTGGTTTCCTAATGTCAATAAGTACTATTCCTATTCTATGTTGCGGGTGTGCTAAACGCCATCCACCCGACTTTCCCCCGTAGATATGCATCTACTCACCTGGTCCATGTCTGCCGAAGACGGTGTCGCCATCCTCCTCTTCATCGCCCGCAGTCCATGTGAGGGGTACCTAAACGCAAACATATAAATAGTATCGTAAACTGGATCACATACGAAAGTCAAACGATACAAGGAACAAGCATAGGTTAAAACCTATGTCCCGTCCATGCAAAAGAACCAAATATCGCTCGATATCGGCGTGCAAACTCCGATGGATCGAGATAACTATCAAAAAATAACTCGTAGTTTTAAAACACATTACTTATATTATAAAACATGATTAAATCCATCGAAACCCTAAAATCCATCAAACCGTCCAATTTCGTAAAACCCGAAAATGCCAATTTACCGTTTTTCATTAAAACTTGACATTTAAATGAAACAAATGGTCATAAAACTCATTAAATAGCATAAATAGACTATACAAACCATTACTATATTTTTATTACACAAATTTGTATTAATTTGAAATTTCTAGTTTGCAACCTTTAACAATTTTCAACATTTTTCAAGCAAAATACCACAATTCCACCACAAAACGTGATTTTTCATGAATTAATGTATTAAACCACAATTCATGATGATAATGATTTAATGAAACCATAAATTATATTTTTAATCTCATTTATTTAGGAATTTCTAAAATCTAGTTTACAAAATAGCAATTTTTATCAAAATTTATCAATTATCAATAGAAACTAGCAATCAATTTAAGTTTCCATTCCACCAACAAGTTAATACCCTTATTAAGACCACAATCTAGTGTTATAAATATTAATTGAAATTTTATTTCACCAAAATTATGTTTTATAGAAACCTAGTTAGCAAAATTCCTAATTTAAACAATTTTAAATGAAAAATTTACAATTCAACAACCATGCAAGATTTTCCAATTCTAAAAGTGTTAAACTAACTATTATAACCCTAATTAATTAATAAAAATCATAACTTGAATTTAAAAACCCTAACTTGAATTTTAAAAATTGAACATAGAATTAATTCACTAAATCTAAACATGCTTAAAAGAAACATCTAATAGCAAATAAACAAAAGAAGGAAATTTATACCTCCAAAATATGAAATCCAAACAAGAAAATGAGCCTCCAAAATGCATGCTTTCCATCTCCAAATTCCATATAAAAATGAGCAAGGAATAAAGGGTAGGAAATAAATAGGATTTTGTGGATTTTTAATTGAATTTTTAAAGGATTTTTGATGAATTTTGGAGCAAAATAAAATGAGGAAAATGGGGGCTACCATGGGGGGTGAGGCCGGCCATTTTTTTGGAGATGAGGGAGAGAAAGAAGAGGGTGAGAAAATGTGTAGAAGTCTCCACCAAAATATCACTTCATTATGTCTTTTCATGCATTTCTTTATTTTATTTTATTTCTTTACTATAGCAACTCAAGAAAGCTCTAGAAAAATGGAAAAATTTGCAAATAAATTTTGCATGATACACACTAAATTCTAATATGCCATGGTTCATTTTTACAAATTAAAATCATTCAAATTTGTAATTTACACTAATTTAGTGTAAAAATAAAGCTTATGTTAATATTTAAAATAATTAATTTAGGAAAAATATTTAATTAAACTAAAAATTTATAAGTGGCTAAATAAAAACCATTTACTAGTAATTACATAATTAAAATAGGTATTTTTGAAATTATAATGAAAAACAATCACGGTTTAATTTTACGAAAAATACATTTTACTTTACCGAAATTCATAAAATTCACTTAAACAATTTTATTCATTTAATTATTTATTTAATTATTTTTAAAACGTTACAATCTTCCCCCCTTTAAGAAATTCGGTCCCCGAATTTAAATTAAAACTCCCCCTCCAAATACTAAAACATTTAGCAAAACACTCAAATCGTCGGGGCTCTGAAATCATCAATACGTAACAAAAATCAACTCCATCAAGCATAACGCAATCATCGGAGTTATGGTGAAGATAAAATATCAAAACCCAATATGAAAACCATCATAATATACATCAATCTATAACTTATATATAGTGCGCATCATAGTAAAATCGCCTAAACATCATAATAAAGAAGCATACAACGACCCCTCTTGAAAATCGCCGTGCAATGCACGTGTCACGGCATAAGTAGCGGACGTTTATTTTTTAAAAAAAATAGCTATATATATATATATATCTTTTATTTAACATACACGTCCCGCCTGGTTACTGAATCAAATAATAATGATTATGAAACATACTGCTCAAACTGAAATCAATCCCAATCACATCAATAAAATATCATGTGCATCCGGTGCGCACTGAAATCGAAACCAAATATAGATACCATGAATACACACAAAAACAAAATAAGTGCAATAGGTGTGCACCAAAACATCTGTCAAGTGCAACGGGCGTGCACGACTCACTATCAGGTGCATCTAATCTGCACAAAACCCCGATTTAGTGCATCTGGTGTGCACAAAATCGCATCAAGTGCGCCAAGTGTTCGCAAGAATCTCAATCAGGTGTACTGTAGGGTTCCTAGGCACACTAGGGAGGTCTCACAAGGTATCGAACATGCCAATATGAAAATTTTACGGTGCCGAGAGACCCGACTACGGATCGTTTGCTAGAAATCTAGGCGAAAAAGCTAACTAGTTAACACTTAACTACAAGATACGGAAATACAACCTTTGTAGATCCGGTGCTCCACCTCCATAGCTCCGCAACGAAGTCCTCTCCGCTGTCCAAATCAAATCCGGGCTCTAGCGTCGGCTTCGTCGGAGAGTGGGCAAGCTAGGTCGTCGATGTCCATGCCGAAGATGATCTACGTCGAAGCATCGCAAGATCAAGCTCTCACTTCACCAAGTCATGAAACTTGTGAAGAAAACACACTCTACTACTTGGCAAGAGGTAGAGGATGAAGAAATAGGAAGTGGGTAGACTTTAGAATTGGATTTCTCACTCATATGCATCAATCACCATTGATGGAGGTGAAGCTTTTCTTCTTGAAGTCAAGGAAGAAGAAGAAGAAGCTTATATGATAAGATTAATTAAAAAGAAAAAGTAAATCAATACTTATCATACATTCAACCTTAGTTAAGTGTAGAGAAAAGACCATGGTTAATGGAATGGTTAGGGTTAAGGATAAGAACAAAATGGTCACTAGGTCAAAGTCTTCAAGAAGCTTCAATATGAAACAAAATTAGCCACCATTTTCTCTTTATGCCTTTTCTAATTATTTCCAAAATGAATAAATAGATAAATAAATAAGAAAAGGAAATAAAACCCTAATCATATAAATAACCATGGTTTATTCTTAACATACACTTAAACAATCATGTATCATCAAACATGATACAAGCAAATGTACAAATGTATATCACATATACAATGTGCACAATACAAGTGAGAAAATCCATATAAAGTGAACCAATACTAGTTAACGCAAAGTAATATATCAAATATATAATTATGCATTAAATCATTAAATCAACACTTGATTTAACGATCCGGTCATATCGCATATAACCGACTAATATCAACAGTAACAACTTATCGAATCAACACTTGATCCGATAACCCGGCTATATTGCATATAACCGATCAATGTCACATCGTGAGAATCGAATACAGTATCACATACCGTATTATTCTCGGTCCCGCACATATCTCATATGCGCTCCTATTTCGTTTCGCTTGAGCCAGGAAACCTCTGTGTAGGACTCTAAAGACTCGTCAATACGCCGGCAGCAGGTGATGATCATATCAAGCACCGACAAGCCGCAAGCGGTCTGCTAAACGTAACAGCCACCCGGGTATTGAGCGATCTGAAGATCGACGAGCAAGCCCGCTCACACTCCAGTGAATCCGACCAGTAACACTACCGTACAGTCCGGTCTGATCGTCTGATATGTCGCATATCTCGCCTAGGGGTGGTAAACGTCAGACCCCAATAGCTCGATAAGTCGTGTCGATATGAGGTCTATAACTATTGGAGAAACTACTGGCAACACTTACCAGTAAATCTCAGCAACCCTGGCCAGGGATTTCCTGTTATAGCCAATAGAACACAGCGCAACATCAACCCCCTATACCGGGAGAGACGAATCCCCTCCTATCGCTCATTGCCTCCATGTGACTCGGGACTGTACCCAAAAACCACCGTTTTGCACGCCCTCTTGGACGTGGTAAGATGGAAATCAAAGCACAGTGGGAACCACACAAGACTCTATGACGATCTCGGGTCAACAGACTACTCTGTACCAGTGTTACCAGAGAACTGCCATCTGACGTGAGGTATAATACCATCTGGGAGTTCTCGGCGAGTCCGTCCAGTGTACCCAGTCTCTACTGAGCACCCGTATATCATCTCTGATGTCAAACACCAATGGATATGGGATCATCCATCGCCCATCTGTATGGGTCGAGAAGGTATGCGCTAGTCTACACTGGTATATCGATGCCCCGTCTCGATACACCCACGACTAGGGACTTTGAAGGATGTACTTATGGACTACCATGTCCCCACTAGTATGATCCGCATCATAGTCTAGGTAGTCAAGTACAGATCCTAAGGGCTTTACCAACATGTAACAGAGAGACAATCAGCATACACGTTAAGGTAAAGGGTAACCAGATAGCATACTATCATGTCGAGCAAGAAAATCCTCCCTATATATGTCCCAGCATCCACTACAATATACATCCTATGTACAGTAATGGCCTCTAGGTCATACATATAACTAACATGTACATGGTGCACGAAAACATACGCCGAATATCAGAATCGAAATCACAGTACGAAAATGGATAAAAACTAGGTCGAAGCATATATCAAAATCATGTGTAACCCATATGCACGAAATCAAATCAAAAATCTCAAAATATATAAAACCAAATCAAGTGTACTGGGTGTATACTAAGCAATATCAATACAACTGATATGTGAAACACAGATAGAATGTAATGAAGGTACACATAAGAAATACCAATCGTAGAATAAAATTCTCAAAATACCAAAATCCAATAACAGAAATATGAAATTCAAATCACCAAGTCACATCGTAATCACTATCGTCAATGTGCGCCTCTTTCCTCTGATGTTTGCTGCTTCAAACTTGTCTCTTTATAAGTGTGCTGACTGCGCTACCAACGGCAATACTCACATCTAGAGTCTCCCACGTAGTCGATCCCTTCACCTGATATCCGGACTACATTAAACTTTTCGATCGATCCATCAAAATCCCATAATTCCCCGAGAGCTCAACACTCAAGTACAGCTTAAAAATATCCGGTACATACCCCAGCATCGATGATCCAGCCGTGAAGGGCAAACCCAAGCCTCACTAATGGCACCGCGGAACTGCCGTAAACCCTAAGGTTCAAGGGCGTTCTCGTGGTCATTATGTCGAGTTAGGGTTTCATTCTTCTAGAGGGTCCATCGAAATACCTGCATGTTCTTCCGAATACTTTAAACTTGGGAAAATGGTTTTCTGATAATCGTTCGAATCCTTTAACTTCATCCGGACGGCATGTGAATACCCATCGTCCGCACGCTAAGCAATGCTTCAATCCTCAAGAATAACCAATACTCTAATGGTTATCGCATTCGAGCCGCAGCTCCCTCTGCCAGTATGCCCGTGGTAACAGAAACCACCTTCCAACATTGACGAAGATAGATCAAAAGAACGAATGGAATACGGTGCAAACAATTGTACATCCTAAGGCTCCTTAAGCAGAAGTAGCGTATCGTAAATATACCGCGGACCATACCCATGGTATGTTACTCTACCTAAATCGCCTACTCCATCAACCAAGGGTCACCTAGACTTATACAAGGTTAAACCTAGCGCTCTGATACCAACTTTGTCACGACCCGAAAGTATGGAACGTGACCGGCACTTAGATTACAAAACGTCTAGAGGCGCCACGTAACCTAAGTAAGCCGAACCCCAGAAATCTAAACCATGAAAAAGAAGAAGAAGCAGTAAAAGGAAACATGAATGAACAAGTTTAAAACATCAGCAAATTTTCCCAAAAATTTCGGCAGAGTCTCCTCTGTAAAAACTGGCCCCAAACGGGTACAACAAGTATAATATACATAAACAATAAAAAGCATCCCCAAACGGGAGCTAGCATCAACGCCAACAGGCGGAAACAACCACAACAAGCACAATAATATACAACGCCAAAGGGCGAGGCTCAAAACTCAAAAGAAAACAAAACCACCAGATCAGAATAATACATGCGCGACTCTAAGGTCGAAATAAAAGACTGGTCCAATAAACTTATCAAGTAATACAAGTATGGTTGATGGAGCTTTCTAGATACAAATGAAATAATAAAAATACAATGGCGGTTCAGATACAAATGAACCAACCTACCGTGCAAATCACCCGAAATGAAAATGATGTGCCAGCAACTGCCAAGGGAAACCTGTACATCGAACCTGTAATAAAATTTGGCACAACGGGGGTGAGTTGCCAACTCGTGAGTAGAAGACATCTACGAAAAGAAATCGAATGCACGACGCTATCCTAGGTCATAATAATACACTATTATATCCCAATCATCTAGTAATAGCAGGATAAAACTACGTGTAAGTGCAGATACTCCGTGCTCGTGTCAGTGCCTCATATAGTACTATGTCATATGAATGGATATGCATGCATCATGAATATAAAATAATCAATCCTGAAATCCAGAAATATCTGTATAAGAAATCTTTAGCTGTTATCATAGTAAAATGTGTATAGGAATCTGAAATCTCAACAATGAAGTCCATAGAAATCCGTGTCAAGTATCGACACAAACATGTAAACCTCAAGTCTCATAGTCTCAATACCTCGGGCTCCGTCAGTCCGGATCAGCCCATAACATCAAATCTCACGACAACGGTCGGTATCCTCCGGATATCCGCCGCTCCAGATATCACCGGTAGGTAGCCTTCCCCTGCCAGGCTCATCGTCTACAACTCGATCTTCTTACCCCGGGGTACCATACCGGGCCCACCATGTACCCGAGACGGTTCATCCACTCCTCGAATCGGGTCTCGAAATCCATCAGAAAACATGAAATCTCATGGTGGACGATACATACATCACGAGAAAACCGCATCTTATGTTTTTAAAAAGAGAGGAGGAGGAGAGAGAGAAGTTTTTATATATTCTTGCGGTTTTCCCCAAAATTCAGAAATCTCATAGAAATCCAAATCTCAAAATCATGAGTAAGTAAATGATAAGTGTCGGCATATGCCCCATAAAACTGCATGATAACATGAGAATATGAATGCATGAATGTCTAAGTAATAAATGCCATGTCTATACTAGCATCTGAGAGTAATCACAATATTATATATCGATCTAGTTGCTAGCTGATTCTATCAATAAAAGATAATAAGATCTAAAGTATACGTGACATAGCAATTACCGATGATGATGTGTGTGAGCCGGCAAATAAGTGTGCGTGGAATATGCGCATCATCGGTAATGGTGCTGATGTCCTAACAGGTAAAGTTTATACTGATTATAGCAACATATGTATGAACATGCAACATTATGATTACAGTGTGAAAGTAAAGACGGATATGTGTTATCCACTCATTTGATATACAATTATCACTACCACTATATGACTCGAACCTAACCTAGTGTCCATCTAACCTCCTAAGGAACTAAACCTAAGAAACTAGTCATTAAGAAACAAGAGTCTACCTAGATCTGAATCAATATCTCTAATAGTCGGCGATCCAGCTTCAATAGCGTCACGTACGTAGTACGGCTTCCTCGAATCAAGAGTGCGGATCAATCATCATATCTATGCCTCGTACGGTAAAATCCATCGTACGGCATCCTAATATCGGGGTACGGGTCAAGTATCTCCTAGGTGTCTCATCATTAGTATAATGTCATCATCAACACATCTCACGATCAAGGTGCTAAACTGTGATCGCATACATCAATCATATATCATTGCCATCATAATAAGCATCATTAGTTTATCCTCAGAAATATCATGTCATATGTATCATATTGTGATTAAGTCATACTGATATCATATCGTCCTTAAGTCACACCTCTATGATATCAACATCAGGTCACACCTATATGATGTCGTAATCAAGTCATACATATCCCATATCGTGATCAATCACAAGTTACAGTCCGGGTACTATTTTAGAGTCCCATGTACCTCAATATCATCACTACCCATTATAATTTAAGTATACATGTTCATTATCTCATTCTCTAATGATTCGCTAACACTTAATACGACTGTATAGCCAAGAATCACGGCATCAAGCCCAGTTACACTGTTTCATCATACCTCGGATATCATATCACATCAATGTATCCTATATACGTGTTGTATATATATATATATACCTATACCTCGTCCTATATATATATACACATGCACGTATACACCATGTCGTGTTTCAGTGTGTGCGTGTGTGTGTTTCTACCTGAAACCTACGAACCTCTTCCAAGGTATTCATCTTCTGATATGTCTTCCTAAATCAGTCTTGTCCAGCCCAGGGTCATTACTAGGGCCCTACTCATTAAGAATCTAGGGTCACATCTGGTTTCCTAATGTCAATAAGTACTATTTCTATTCTACGTTGCGGGTGTGCTAAACGCCATCCACCCGACTTCCCCCCGTAGATATGCATCTACTCACCTGGTCCATGTCTGCCGAAGACGGTGTCGCCATCCTCCTCTTCATCGCCCGCAGTCCACGTGAGGGGTACCTAAACGCAAACATATAAATAGTATCGTAAACTGGATCACATACGAAAGTCAAACGATACAAGGAACAAGCATAGGTTAAAACCTATGTCCCGTCCATGCAAAAGAACCAAATATCGCTCGATATCGGCGTGCAAACTCCGATGGATCGAGATAAACATCAACAAATAATTCGTAGTTTTAAAACACATTACTTATATTATAAAACATGATTAAATCCATCGAAACCCTAAAATCCATCAAACCGTCCAATTTCGTAAAACCCGAAAATGCCAATTTACCGTTTTTCATCAAAACTTGACATTTAAATGAAACCAATGGTCATAAAACTCATTAAATAGCATAACTAGACTATACAAACCATTACTATATTTTTATTACACAAATTTGTATTAATTTGAAATTTCTAGTTTGCAACCTTTAACAATTTTCAACATTTTTCAAGCAAAATACCACAATTCCACCACAAAACGTGATTTTGCATGAATTAATGTATTAAACCACAATTCATGATGATAATGATTTAATGAAACCATAAATTATATTTTTAATCTCATTTATTTAGGAATTTCTAAAATCTAGTTTACAAAATAGCAATTTTTATCAAAATTTATCAATTATCAATAGAAACTAGCAATCAATTTAAGTTTCCTTTCCACCAACAAGTTAATACCCTTATTAAGACCACAATCTAGTGTTACAAATATTAATTTAAATTTCATTTCACCAAAAATTATGTTTTATAGAAACCTAGTTAGCAAAATTCCTAATTTAAACAATTTTAAATGAAAAATTTACAATTCAACAACCATGCAAGATTTTCCAATTCTAAAAGTGTTAAACTAACTATTATAACCCTAATTAATTAATAAAAATCATAACTTGAATTTACAAACCCTAACTTGAATTTTAAAAATTGAACATAGAATTAATTCACTAAATCTAAACATGCTTAAAAGAAACATCTAATAACAAATAAACAAAAGAAGGAAATTTATACCTCCAAAATATGAAATCCAAACAAGAAAATGAGCCTCCAAAATGCATGCTTTCCATCTCCAAATTCCATATAAAAATGAGCAAGGAATAAAGGGTAGGAAATAAATAGGATTTTGTGGATTTTTAATTGAATTTTTAAAGGAATTTTGATGAATTTTGGAGCAAAATAAAATGAGGAAAATGGGGGCTACCATGGGGGGTGAGGCCGGACATTTTTTTGGAGGTGAGGGAGAGAAAGAAGAGGGTGAGAAAATGTGTAGAAGTCTCCACCAAAATATCACTTCATTATGTCTTTTCATGCATTTCTTTATTTTATTTTATTTCTTTACTATAGCAACTCAAGAAAGCTCTAGAAAAATGGAAAAATTTGCAAATAAATTTTGCATGATACACACTAAATTCTAATATGCCATGGTTCATTTTTACAAATTAAAATCATTCAAATTTGTAATTTACAATAATTTAGTGTAAAAATAAAGCTTATGTTAATATTTAAAATAATTAATTTAGGAAAAATATTTAATTAAACTAAAAATTTATAAGTGGCTAAATAAACACCATTTATTAGTAATTACATAATTAAAATAGGTATTTTTGAAATTATAATGAAAAACAATCATGGTTTAATTTTACGAAAAATACATTTTACTTTACCGAAATTCATAAAATTCACTTAAACAATTTTATTCATTTAATTATTTATTTAATTATTTTTAAAACGTTACACTGCATTTCTAAATAGTGATTTAGAAGAGAGCGTCTATAAGTACACGGCCAGAGGACTTCGTAGACAGTGGGAGCAGTGGAAACGTGTGCAAGTTGCTTTACAGGTTAAAGCAGACATCGCGGAGTTGGAACATCTGTTTTGATGTGATAGTCAAAGCATTTGACCTCATCAAAATATTAGATAAACTTTGTATATACAAAAAGGTAGTAGGGAGTATGGTGGTGATCCTTGTATTGTACGTGGATGACATACTCTTGATAGGAAAGGAGTTTCATATACTACACTCGATCAATCTCCTCTTATCACACGGATTCTCCGTATAGGATCAAGATGATACCTCCTAAATCCTGGGTTTTGGATCTATGAGATAGATCCAATTGGATGTTAGGATTCTCACCAGTTGTAGTGAGATGGTATCAATCGATCCTGGGGAGAATCATTGGATAGCTTCCAGGGTGGTAAGGTCGACTGAATGTTAGTCACAGGCATTGTCTATACCCTCAGTGGAGGGACGGTATGTTGGAAGAGTTCCAAGCTAGATACCGTGACAAACTAGACGATAAAGGCTGGATACATCGCTACCAAGGATGCTACCAAAGAGGCAGTCTGGATATATATAAGTTCATGAGATGAACTTCATTCCTACCATTGTGTGATAATGGAGTTGTAGCTTTAGTCTAGGAACCCCCGTCCCATCCATGATCCAGACATATTCTAAGGCAGTATCACCTGATCATGGAGATAGTTGATCTCCAGGGAGATCGAAGATAGGAGAGGAGATTTTGAGAATAACACGGAGGATCCACTCACGAAGGCATTTTCCTAAAAGAGACTATTATGGGATGGTTGAGTATGGGATACTACAACCACTGCTATATTGTTGGGTATTGGATACTACAACAGTTGGCCTCAGTGTAAGTGGGAGATTGTTAGTTATATGTATGCCCTAGAGGCCATTACTGTACATGCGATATATATTATAGTGGATGCTTGGACATATATAGGGAGGACTTTCTTGCTCGACATGATAGTATGCTATCTGGTTGCACTTTATCTTAACATGTTAATAAATACCGTTTTATGATCACATGTTGATAAAGCTCTTAGGATGAGTACTTGACTACCAGGACTACGATGTAGATCACACTAGTGGGGATAGGGTAGTCGATAAGTACATCGTTCAAATGTTCCTAGTCGTGGGTGTATCGAAATAGGGAATCGATATACCAGAGTAGACTAGCGTATAGCTTCTCGACCCATGTACATGGGCGATGGATGATCCCATATCCATTAGTGTTTGACATCAGAGATAGTATACGGGTGCTCAGTGGAGACTGGGTACACTGGACGGACTCGCCGAGAACTCCCAGATGGTATTATACATCACGTCAGATGGCAGTTCTCTGGTGACACCGGTATAGGTTAGTCTGTAGACCCGAGATCGTCATAGAGTCTTGTGTGATTCCCACTGTATTTTGATTTCCACCTTACCACGTTCAAGAGAACGTGCAAAACGGTAGCATTTGGGTATAGTCCCGAATCACATGGAGGCAATGAGTGATAGGAAGGGTTTCGTCTCTCCCAGTATAGGGAGTTGATGTTGCGCTGTGCTCGATTGGCTATAACAGGAAGTCCCTGGCCAGGGCTGCTTTAGAGATATACTGGTAAGAGTTATCGGTAGTTTCTCGACCCGTTATGAGCCTCATATCGGCATGACTTATCGAGTTACTAGGGTCTGACGTTTACCACCCCTAGACGAGATATACGACATATCAGATGAAGAGACCGGACTGTACAGTATTGTTACTGATTGGATTCGCAGGAGTGTAAGCATGCTTACTTGTTGATCTTCTGATCGCTCAATACCCAGATGGCCGTTATGTTTACCAGACAGCTTGCGGCTTATGGGTGTTTGATATGATCATCACCTACAGCCGGCGTATTGACGAGTCTTTAGAGTCCTACACAGAGCTTTCCTGGTTCATGCGAAACGGAGTAGGTACACATATGTGATATGTGCGGGACCGAGGTTAATGCGCATATATGATACCGCATTCTATTCTTGCGTTATATGACATCAGTTGGTTATATGAGATATAGCCGGGTTATCGGATCAAGTGTTGATTCGATAAGTTATTACATTTGATATTAGTCGGTTATATGTAATATGGCCGGATTATTAAATCAAATGTTGATTTAATAATTGAATGTATAATTATATATTTGATATATTAAATTACATTGACTAATATTAGCTCACTTAAGTATTTCTTTTTCTCACATATGATACATTGATATATATGTGATATGTGTTAATTGTATTATTTTCATTGTTCACAAATAATATATATGTGATATATATTATTATGACATGCTAGGTTACACATGCAACATGGATATATGAGACTCACACCATGCTAGGGTTAATGTTAGGGTTTAATATTTATTCTTAAGTAATTACAAATTAGTGGAGATAGTTTGATGGTTGGAAGCTTGGAGAAGTTTGAAGATAACCATTGACTTAGTCCACTCTTTTATTTTCCTTAAGATATTTATCAACCCAACCTTTAACCTTACACCATGGTTAACTCTCTACAAGGGTTAGTGTATGAGATATACTCACCCAAGGTTGCATTTTAAACAAAAAAAATGATTTATTCTTTCATCACTTGAACTTCATCTTCTTCTTCCTCATTTTAAGCTTTCTAACTTTTGTGAAAGTGATTATAGATTGTGAGAAATTGAAATCTAATGTGAGCACACTTCCTACTTCATCATCCTCTACTACTTGCCATTTAGTTTAGGGTGTTTGCTTCACTAATCTCACCATTAGTGAAGAGTTAGAATGAGCTAGTGTATCCTCGATGTAGATCATCTTCGGCCTCGAAGACTTCGAAGCAAGCTTATTCTTTTCTCCATGGCAACCCTTTCTTGAGTTCGGGAGATCACAACTCGCAGCAAAGGGACTACTATACGGAGCTTTAGAAGTGAAGGACCGGTCTACAAAGGTTGTATTCCGTATTCACTTAGGATGTAAGTGTTTACATATGTTATTTCATCGGATTTCTAGTATACAATTCTTTGTCAGTGTTAGCTAGAACGGCAAATTTTTGAATTTGGCATGGACGATGCCTCCTGAAACCTTGCTGCCGTGCTAAACAACCCTGCAACTACATCTTGTGGATTATGATCTATGGTGATAGATCTATGTGGATATTGGGAGTGTCCTAAATCTAGGTACATTAACACCATACTAAAGGGGTTTAGTATGGAGGATTCTAAGTGTGGTGGTTCGTCCAATTACTCAGGAATCACTCTCTCCAAAAAGATGTCTTCAAAGACTGATTTGGAGAGAGCTCGCGTGCAAGGGATAACCTATACTTCGGCAGTAGGCTCTATCAGAGTATGCGATGTTACGTATCAGACCAGATGTAGATGACTCACTAGGTGTAGTGATCAGGAATCAATCGGATCTTGGAAGAATCACTGGAAAGCTGTGGAGGACATTCTTAAGTACTTGAGAAGCACTAAAAGAAAGTTCTTGGTTCCAGCTTTTAGAGTGATAAGTTCGACTAAAATTCAGTCACAGGCATTGTCTTTACCCTCAGTGGAAAGACGGTATGTTGGAAGAGTTCCAAGCTAGATACCGTGGCATACTAGACGATAAAGGCTGAATACATCGCTACCACCGATGCTACCAAAGAAGTTGTCTGGACATTTCTTGTTCATGAGATAAACAAGGTTCCTACCATTGAGCGTCCAATAACTGTTATTGTGACTATAATGGAGTTGTGGCTTTAGCCTAGGAACACCTGTCCTGTCATCGATCCAGACATTCTGAGGACAGTATCACCTGATCAGAGAGATGGTTGATCTCAAAGGGATTAAGATAAGGAGAGTAGATTTTGAGGTTAACACGGTGGATCCACTCACCAAGGCCTGCTTCCCCAAATACTATTTGAGATATTTTGGGATGGTTGAGTATGGGATACTACAACCACTGCTATAACTGTTGAGTATGAGATACTGCAACAAATGGCCTTAGTGCAAGTGGGAGATTGTTAGTTATATGTATGCCCTAGAGGCCATTACTGTACATGGGATGTATATTGTAGTGGATGCTTGGACATATATAGGAAGGACTTTCTTGCTCGATATGATAGTATGCTATCTGGTTGCACTTTATCTTAACATGTTGACTTGTATAAGTGATGCTGTCATGCTCTCACATGTTGATAAAGCCCTTAGGATGTGTACTTGACTACCATGACTATCATGGAGATCATACTAGTGGGGCCAAGGGTAGTCCACAAGTACACCCTATAATTGTTCGTAGTCGTGGGAGTATCGAGACAGGGCATCGATACTCCAGAGTAGACTATTGTTAGTTGTATGTATGCCCTAGAGGCCAGTATTGTACAGATGATGTATATTGGATGCTTGGACATATATATAGAGATGACTTTCTTTCTCGATATGATAGTATACTATCTGGTTGCTCTTTATCTTAACATGTATACTTGTCTCTTTATACTGTCTTAGAGTTACATGTTGGTAAAGCCCTTAGGATGTGTACTTGACTACCTGGACTATGATGCAGATCATACTAGTGGGGACATGGTAGTCCATAAGTACATCCTTCAAGGTCCCTGGTCGTGGGTGTATCGAGACGGGGCATCGATACACCAGTATAGACTAGCGTATACGCTTCTCGACCCATGAGATGGGCGATGGATGATCCCATATCCATTGGTGTTTGACATCACAGATGGTATGCGGGTGCTCAGTGGAGACTGGGTACACTGGACGGACTCGCCGAGAACTCTCAGTTGGTATTATACCTCACGTCAGATGGCAGTTCTCTGGTGACACTTGTACAGGTTAGTCTGTAGACTCGAGATCGTCATAGAGTCTTGTGTGATTCCCACTGTACTTTGATTTCCACCTTACCACATACATGAGGGCATGCAAAACGGTGGTTTTTGGGTACAGTCCCGAGTCACATGGAGGCAATGAGCGATAGGAGGGGTTTCGTCTCTCCCGGTATTGGGGGTTGATGTTGCGCTGTGCTCGATTGGCCGTAACAGGGAAGTCCCTGGCCAGGGCTGATTCAGAGATTTGCTGGTAAGTGTTACCAGTAGTTTCTCGACCCGTTATGAGCCTCACATCGGCACGACTTATCAGTTTTTGGGGTCTGACGTTTACCACCCCTAGACTTGATATGCGACATATCAGACGAGGTGACCGGACTGTATGGGAAGTGTTGCCGATTGGCTCGACGGGAGTTGTAGCAGGTTCGCTTGTTTTCTTCTGATCGCTCAATACCCGGGTGGCCGTTACGTTTAGCTGACCGCTTGCGGCTTGGGGGTGCTTGATATGATCATCACCCACTGCCGGCGTATTGACGAGTCTTAGAGTCCCACAAAGGAGTTACCTAGTCCAGGCGAAACGTTGTGGTGCGCGTATGCGATATGCGCATGGACCCGATTAAAATGCGCGTATAGGATACCATATATTGATCGGGCGGCTTGATTTTGGTGGGGTCATATGTGATATGGCCGGATTGATAAATCAAGTGTTGATTTATCATTTAACCATTAGTTTTCTCACTTGAAATCCTTTCTTGTACATGATGGATGTATGCATGCATGTATGCTTTCTTTCTTTTAGTTTCATGCACATATGGATGTGCATACACACATACATACATACATCATCCTTCATGGTTGATTACACATGAAAATGGTGGCAATATAAGACTCACACCATGGTTGGATTTATATATGAATTATTATTGCATTTGATTTAAAACAAAAGAAAAGAAAAGGATAATTCATGGATGCTTTCTACACTCTTCTTGACCTAACCATTCTCACCCACCATTTGACCATGGATTACTTTTCCTTTTGTGTTTTTAACTCAAATTCAATAATATCTTAACCATGGTTTGATATGAGAAGTGAAAAATATATATTTATATATTTTCTATTTTTCTTTCATGAGTTGAACTTATCTTCTTCTCAAAAAGCCATCATCTTCTTCCTACTTCTTCTCTTGCTCTCTACAATTTTCAAGTGAGCAAAATACTCAACAAGAAAGGATTTTGAAGTGAGAAAGAGAACCACAACACCATTCTACACAAGTTTAGCCCACTTGTTTAGATTGTTATCTTCTTTTCAATCTCTTGATAAAGTGAAGTTGCTAGCTTGGACAAAGCGGAATCCGGGTGGATCATCGTTGACCTAGAGGAGTTCAAGCGGACCCGTTTCCAAACCCCAAGTAGCCGAGGAGTCTAGCGTAGGGAGCTACAAAGGTTGTACTCTCAAAACCCTAGCTTTTCTTGCTTATGTTGATGTGCAAAAAATTTGAAACCCTAATTTTCTAGGAACGATTCAATGATCGTTAACTTAGCACCCTAAAAATTCCATCTTTGGTACATGTGATGCTTCCAATCCCTTCATGAGGTGCTAGGCTAACCCAACATTGGTATCAGAGCCGACCTAGAACATTAGGCGACACTTCTACGAAGTAAAACTCCGATCGAACCAAAATACGACATTATGGGACCTTCTCTCGACAATTTTTAAAATCTGGATATTTTCAGAATTAAAAATACTTAAAAAATAAAGCAGGTAAATCTAAGAAGGACTGTGAAATTCAAAGCCATGAACAGTTCAAACCGCCGTGGAACCGCGGCCAATCCTTACTTGGGCCGCGGATCCGCGGCCGTACAGAGGAGTCATGACTTGTTATTTGCACAGTAATTCCTAAAACTGCTTGTATAATGTTTTAGGTATGTTTAATCTGATTCTTGTTCTGTAAATTCTGGAGATGGTTTTGGACTCGTCGATTCGATCGGAATTTTCATTTCGTGACTTTTCCGGATAAATTAGAAAGTATTGAAGTGTTTGAACGAGTATCATTTGCTCACTTTTCACGGGGTTTAAATATTTTGGAGATACATGCAAGTTTTGTGGTGGACCCTCTAGAAGACAACAAACCTTAACTCGATTATGTGACCGTCTTGAACTGTCCTTTGAACCTTAGGGTTTGGGGCAGTACGGCGTGCCACATGTGAGGCGTTGGCTTGACCCTTCTACGGCTGGACCACTACTACTGTGTCACACTCCGGGTTTTTGAACTCCGCTCAAGTGTTGAGCTTTAGGGAATCTTGGATATTTGATCGTTCGTTCGAAAACTTTAATACTGTCTATTTATCTGGAATGTGATGCAATGTGTGGAATTCATATTATAAGACATGAAATACGAGGTATGTGATATTTCGCATTTACGATGTCTAAAGAGAATGTGGATTCCAGATATTACAGTTTTACACTTTCTTTTCTGTGACCGTAAGTGTAGTATGTAGTGGTATTGCCGATTGTCGTTGCTATACGTCGACGACAATCGGTGTTTGCATACTTACTTACGTTGATGATATGAGATATTATGTGTTGCTGAGATATGATGTGCAGGATTGTCGCGATTGAATAGCCGGGGGGTTTTATGTGAGATGAGAGTTTTATATTTTCATTCATGTAAATTCAAATGTAATGTAATATTCTTTTATTTGGGGCACTTCCGGGTTAAGGTTGATGCCACCAGTGCTGTATATTATTTACTTTTCCGCATTAGGATGGACCCAAGGAGGGGAGCACGGGTGACCGGGTTCTGGGGTTCAGTAGGAGGCCATCTCGAGGAGTCTAGACCGGGTCTCCTAAACTCCAGAATTGGTAGGGTCGCTTGCCGCTCTCGTAGGGGTCCAGGGTGTGGGCATGGCTATTCATCGCGACTGTGGAATCCGTATTTTCTATTGTTGGCTAAATACTAAATACGGACGTCCTAGTATATCCCACATTATATCTGTGTTTCTGCTGCGATATCTATGATGTGATCATTTGATATGTTGTGATGGATACAGTATACAGTATATATGATATATTATATAGGCGTTACTTATGTTTTACACCCGCACTAGCCCTGCCCTGCTCTGTCGTTAGTTACCTAACCTAACGGTGCACGAGGAGACATCGAGGCGAATGCGGATGGCATAAGTGTACGTCGTATTTATCTGTGATGTTTAGGTGACTTAAATGATGGGACTTCATTAATGTGATTAATGAAAGAAAAGAAACCTAAAAGATGTTGTAGAATCAAATTTTCAAAAAGGGTAGCTACAGTTTTGCTTTGCATAGTGGTATATATGATATACCCTGCACCTTATTCGATGGGGAAAGAGCTGAGATCCTTTCACCAGGAGTGACCTCTTTAGCAAAACTGGCAGATACTACAACACTCGGTTTGACTTTTGACTGCTTTTGGAGTTTTGCTTTGCACAGTGATATATATGATATATCCCGCACCTTATTTGATGAGGAAAGAGCCGAGATCCCTTCACCGGGAGTGACCTCTTTAGCAAAACTAATAAAATCCTCAAAATCACTCCATTTCGAAATTTCACTTGATTCTACAACGATATCAAGTTCATTACGCAATAGGTTTTCAGAAAAACCTGTCGTAGCCCTCCGTCATTTCAGATAAGTTGTATATAGTATTCGTGCTACATTTGTTGGCTTTCGTCAAGGTGTAGTGTGCGGTAGCTATATGCTGCTTATCTGCTGCATATGATGCGACTGGATTAGGGTAGTCGTACGGCTTTGTTGGCTTTCGTCAAGGGTCGTGCGGGTGGGTTTAATTCAGTCAAGAAATGTACGGGTTGAACTTGACTAGCGGGCTGTGGTTTGTTGGCTTTCGTCAAGGTCATAGCACGTTAGGGGGAAAATATTATCGGGAATTTCAAGTGTTGAAATTTGCAATGAGATTGCATACCTTCTATGAGATAGTTGGATCCCGATACCCACTGTGAGTAATTGTTACTCCTGGGAGAGTTTTACACAGGACAATTAGCCGATCAAGTAGGTGTCTAGAAAGGTGTCAACGGGGTTATGCCTCTGGGAAAACGAGGTTTACTTTAATTAGGTCCGTGCGAAAGCATAGGGAACCTCCCTCAAAGTACCGACACTGGCCTGGCTGAAAGATCGGCGAAGTTATAGGGTGTAATTAATCCCGGCTAGTCTTTCCTTTTAGGGTTTGAAGGAAGATTTGATAAAAACAGTGGGAGCCATCCTGATTAGATAAGATAATAACCAATCTGATCTTGCAAGAGCATACGCTAAAGTGTTTTCTTCTCTCTCTCTCCAGGTAGCGACCATGTCATGCCTTAATCAAGATAATAATATGGATGTATTGACCGAACCAGCAAGTTATTCTGTGCTGGGGGACGTTGGTTCCGTTCTTTCTTATAAGAGTTATAGGACTGAACATGACATAGGGGAATACCAGGATTCCCATGCCACCCGAATGAAGAAAGTACATGTTGATGCATTTTCTTCGGGTGTGTTCGTTACAGAGAACTGTTTCTCCATTTGCCCTACGTCCTGGGTATTAGATACCGGGTCAGGATCCTATATATGTAATCAGTTACATAGGCTCAAGAAAGGTAGAGAACTTAGAGAAGGTGATAAAGACATTAGAGTTGGAAATGGTGCAATTGTTGCAGCTAAGACTGTCGGGGAATATCACCTTGCATTACCAACTGGTAATACATTGGTTCTGAACGAATGCTATTACATGCCGAACCTGATATGCAACATTATATCGGTTTCTTTGTTGAGTAAAGAGGGATATAATTTTGTATTACAGGATAATGTTATGAACATTTTCCGTAACCAAAAGTTGGTTGGATCAGGCACGTTGTGCAATGGCATTTATGTTCTAAATCAATCAACAGTTCTAAGCATAACAAAGACACACAAGAGGAAGAGTTCAGAACTGAACGAATCCTTCTTGTGGCATTGTAGACTGGGTCACATCAATGCGACACGACTGGCTAAGTTGAATAAGGATGGATATTTGAAACCGTTCGAATTTTCATCTTATGACACTTGCCAGTCATGTCTCAAAGGCAAGATGAGCAAAACTCCGTTTACGGGACACGGAGAAAGAGTTACCGAACTCTTGGGACTGATACATAGTGATGTATGCGGTCCCATGTCTACACATGCCAGGGATGGTTCTTCGTACTTCATTACATTCACTGACGATCTCTCAAGGTACGAACATGTGTTATTGATAAGACACAAGTCTGAAGCTTTTGAGAAATTTAGAGAATATAAACAAGAAGTCGAGAACCAAACCGGAAAAAGTATTAAAATCCTTCGATCTGATCGAGGAGGTGAATACTTGAGCAGTGAATTCCTGGACTTCCTAAAAGAGAATGGGATTCTCTCTCAGCTGACTCCTGCATATACACCACAGCACAACGGTGTATCAGAACGGAGGAACCACACCCTATTAGATATGGTGCGCTCTATGATGAGCACAGATGAGTTACCTATTTCCTTCTGGGGGTATGCGCTTGAAACAGACATACATCTATTGAATATGGTCCCCACCAAATCTGTGCCTACCACTCCATATGAGATATGGAAAGGGAAGAGACCATATCTTAACTATGTTAAGATATGGGGTTGTCCAGCCTATGTTAAACGACAAAATCCGGACAAACTCGAGGCACGGTCTGTTCTATGCAAATTTATAGGATATCCCAAGAATTCACAAGGGTATATCTTCTACCACCCTGAGGAACAAAGAGTGTTTGTTTCTCGGCATGCCACCTTTTTAGAAAAGGAATTTCTTGAGAAAGAGATTAGTGGTCATGAGGTAGAACTGGAAGAGGTTCCAGCTACAAAAGCTGCAACAGAAGATCTGGTGGAACCAGAGGATTCCGTAGTTCCCAATGAACCCCTGCCACTCCGCCGATCTAGTAGGGTTCCTCGCCCACCTGAGAGATACTACGGTTTTCTCATGGATGGTGGGAGCGAGGATTGTATCATGGAGGATGATGACCCAACTAGCTTCGAGCAGGCCATCACGAGTAGGGACTCAGTGAAATGGCTAGATGCAATGCGGTCCGAGATGGAATCCATGTACACCAACAAAGTATGGACTTTGGAAGTTGCTCCTGAAGGGGTAAAACCCATTGGGAGAAAGTGGATCTTCAAGAAAAAACTTGGTGTATATGGGAAAGTGGAGACTTTCAAAGCTAGACTTGTTGCAAAGGGTTTTCGTCAAAGACCAGGTGTGGACTATGATGAAACCTTTTCTCCAGTAGCTATGCTTAAATCCATCCGGATCATGCTTGCCATCGCTGCATATCATGATTACGAAATCTGGCAAATGGATGTTAAGACCGCCTTTCTAAATGGTGATTTAGAAGAGTGCGTGTACACGACTCAGCCAGAGGGCTTCGTAGACAGTGGGAGCAGCGGGAAGGTGTGCAAGCTGCTTAAATCCATTTATGGATTAAAACAAGCATCGCAGAGTTGGAACATCTGCTTTGACGTCGTTATCAAAGAGTTTGATTTCGTCAAAAACGTAGATGAACCTTGTATTTACAAGAAGGTAGCAGAGAGTAAGGTTGCCTTCCTCGTATTGTACGTGGACGACATACTCTTGATAGGAAATGACATTCCTATGCTGTAATCGGTCAAGCTCTTCTTATCACAAAGATTCTCAATGAAAGATCTTGGTGATGCCTCCTGCATATTGGGAATTAGGATCTATAGAGATAGATCTAAACGGATATTGGGATTGTCCCAATCCGGGTACATTGACACCATACTAAAGAGGTTTAGTATGGAAGAATCCAAGCGTGGGAACTTACCCACGATCTTTGGAGTCACTCTCTCCAAAAAGATGTCTCCCAAGACTGATTTGGAGAGAGCTCGCATGAAAGGGATACCCTATGCTTCGGCTGTAGGCTCTATCATGTATGCGATACTATGTACCAGACCCGATATAGCATACTCACTAAGTGTAGTGAGCAGGTATCAAGCTGATCCTGGAGAGAGTCACTGGACAGCTGTGAAGAGCATTCTCAAGTACTTACGAAGGACTAAAGAGATACTTTTGGTGTATGGTAACGGAGAACTCCAAGTGGAGTCCTTTACCGATTCGAGCTTCCAGAGTGATAAGGACGACTCTAAGTCGCAGTCGGGATTTGTCTTTACCCTTTACGGAGGGGCGGTTAGCTGGAAGAGTTCCAAGCAGGAAACCGTGGCAGACTCGACGATGGAGGCTGAATACATCGCTGCCAACGATGCTGCCAAAGAGGCTGTTTGGATCAAGAAGTTCATTACTGAACTTGGAGTAGTTCCATCCATTGAGCATCCAATACCTTTGTATTGCGATAACAATAGAGAAGTGGCTTTAGCCAAGGAACCCAGGTCCCATCAGCGATCCAAACATATTCTGAGGCGGTATCACCTGATCCGGGAGATAATTGATCGCCGGGAGATCGAGGTCAGGAGGGTTGACACGAAGAATAACACAGCGGATCCACTCACGAAGGCCATTCCCCAGACACAGTTTGAGAGACTCTTCGGGATGCTAGGTATGCGATATTACAGCAGCTGGCCCTAGTGCAAGTGGGAGATTGTTAGTTGTATGTATGCCCTAGAGGCCAGTATTGTACAGATGATGTATATTGGATGCTTGGACATATATATAGAGATGAATTTCTTGCTCGATATGATAGTATGCTATCTGGTTGCTCTTTATCTTAACATGTATACTTGTCTCTTTATACTGTCTTAGAGTTACATGTTGGTAAAGCCCTTAGGATGTGTACTTGACTACCTGGACTATGATGCAGATCATACTAGTGGGGACATGGTAGTCCATAAGTACATCCTTCAAGGTCCCTAGTCGTGGGTGTATCGAGACGGGGCATCGATACACCAGTATAGACTAGCGTATACGCTTCTCGACCCATGAGATGGGCGATGGATGATCCCATATCCATTGGTGTTTGACATCAAAGATGGTATGCGGGTGCTCAGTGGAGACTGGGTACACTGGACGAACTCACCGAGAACTCCCAGTTGGTATTATACCTCACGTCATATGGCAGTTCTCTGGTGACACTTGTACAGGTTAGTCTGTAGACCCGAGATCGTCATAGAGTCTTGTGTGATTCCCACTGTACTTTGATTTCCACCTTTCCACGTCCATGAGGGCGTGCAAAATGGTGGTTTTTGGGTACAGTCCCGAGTCACATGGAGGCAATGAGCGATAGGAGGGGTTTCGTCTCTCCCGGTATTGGGGGTTGATGTTGCGCTGTGCTCGATTGGCCGTAACAGGGAAGTCCCTGGCCAGGGCTGATTCAGAGATTTGCTGGTAAGTGTTACCAGTAGTTTCTCGACCCGTTATGAGCCTCACATCGGCACGACTTATCAGTTATTGGGGTCTGACGTTTACCACCTCTAGACTTGATATGCGACATATCAGACGAGGAGACCGGACTGTACGGGAAGTGTTGCCGATTGGCTCGACGGGAGTTGTAGCAGGTTCGCTTGTTTTCTTCTGATCGCTCAATACCCGGGTGGCCGTTACGTTTAGCTGACCGCTTGCGGCTTGGGGGTGCTTGATATGTTCATCACCCACTGCTGGCGTATCGACGAGTCTTAGAGTCCCACAAAGGAGTTACCTAGTCCAGGTGAAACGTTGTGGTGCGCGTATGCGATATGCGCATGGACCCGATTAAAATGCGCGTATAGGATACCGTATATTGATCGGGCGGCTTGCTTTTGGTGGGGTCATATGTGATATGGCCGGATTGATAAATCAAGTGTTGATTTATCATCTAACCATTAGTTTTCTCACTTGAAATCCTTTCTTGTACATGATGGATGTATGCATGCATGTATGCTTTCTTTCTTTTAGTTTCATGCACATATGGATGTGCATACACACATACATACATACATCATCCTTCATGGTTGATTACACATGAAAATGGTGGAAATATAAGACTCACACCATGGTTGGATTTATATATGAATTATTATTGCATTTGATTTAAAACAAAAGAAAAGAAAAGGATAATTCATGGATGCTTTCTACACTCTTCTTGACCTAACCATTCTCACCCACCATTTGACCATGGATTACTTTTCCTTTTGTGTTTTTAACTCAAATTCAATAATATCTTAACCATGGTTTGATATGAGAAGTGGAAAATATATATTGATATATTTTCTATTTTTCTTTCATGATTTGAACTTATCTTCTTCTCAAAAATCCATCATCTTCTTCCTACTTCTTCTCTTGCTCTCTAGAATTTCAAGTGAGCAAAATACTCAACAAGAAAGGATTTTGAAGTGAGAAAGAGAACCACAACACCATTCTACACAAGTTTAGCCCACTTGTTTAGAGTGTTAGCTTCTTTTCAATCTCTTGATAAAGTGAAGTTGCTAGCTTGGACAAAGCGGACTCCGGGTGGATCATCGTTGACCTAGAGGAGTTCAAGCGGACCCGTTACTAAACCCCAAGTAGCCGAGGAGTCTAGCGTAGGGAGCAACAAAGGTTGTACTCTCAAAACCCTAGCTTTTCTTGCTTATGTTGATGTGCAAAAAATTTGAAACCCTAATTTTCTAGGAACGATTCAATGATCGTTAACTTAGCACCCTAAAAATTCCATCTTTGGTATATGTGATGCTTCCAATCCCTTCATGAGGTGCTAGGCTAACCCAACAACTAGCGTATACGCTTCTCGACCCATATAATGGGCGATGGATGACCCCACATCCATTGATGTTTGACATCAGAGAAGGTATACGGGTGCTCAGTGGAGACTGGGTACACTGAACGGACTCGCCGAGAACTCCTAGATGGTGTTATACCTATCGTCAGATAGCAGTTCTCTGGTGACACTGGTACAGGTGAGTCTGTCGACCCGAGATCGTCATAGAGTCTCATGTGATTCCCATTGTGCTTTGATTTCCACCATACCACGGTCAAGAGATCGTGCAAAAATGTGTTTTTTGGGTACAGTCCCGAGTCACATGGAGGCAATGAGCGATAGGAGGGGATTCGTGTCTCCTGGTATTGGAGTTGATGTTGCGCTATGCTCGATTGGCCATAACATGAAATCCCTGGCCAGGGTTGCTGAGATTTACTGGTAAGTGTTATCAGTAGTTTCTCGAACCGTTATGGACCTTACATTGGCATGACTTATCAGGCTATTGGGGTCTGACGTTTTACCACCCCCAGGCTATTGATATGCGACATATATGACGAAGAGACCGGACTGTACGGTAGTGTTACGATTGGATTCACAGGAGTACGAGCAGGCTTGCTTGTTGATCTTCTGATCGCTCAATACCCGGGTGGCCGTTACGTTTAGCAGACCGCTTGCGGCTTGTGGGTGTTTGATATGATCATCACCTACTGCTGGCATATTGACGAGTCTTTAGAGTCCTACACAGAGCTTTCCTGGTTCATGCGAAACGAAGTAGGAGCACGTATGTGATATGTGCAGGATCGAGATTAATGCGCGTATGTGATACCGCATTCTATTATCACGATATGTGATATCGGTCGGTTATATGAAATATAGATGGGTTATCGGATCAAGTGTTGATTCGATAAGATGTTGCATTTGATATTAATCGGATGTATATGATATAGCCGGATTATTAAATCAAGTGTTAATTTAATAATTTAATGTATAATTATATATTTTATATATTAATTTACGTTAACTAATATTAGCTCACTTAAGAGTTCTTTTTCTCACTAGTGTACACCTAGTATATATGTGATATGTATTAATGTACATTATTTTGTGTTATGCTAGATGTCACATGCTACAAGGGTGTATGAGACTCACACCATACATATAATAATGATAGGGTTTTATTTATTTAAAGTAAAACAAAATGGGTTGAAAATTGTCACATGGTTGAAGCTTGCAAAAGCTTGTGGAGCTATTGACCAAGTCCACTCTTTTTGTTTTACTTAAAAATATTTATTAACCCAACCATTATTGTAACCCATGGTTTATTCTCTACATGAGTTAGTGTATGGCACTAACTCACCCATGGTTGCTATTCTCACCTCATGAGTTCATTCTCTCTTGATTTTCTTCTTCTTCTTCATGAGAGAAAATGCTCACTAGCTTTTTCTAAAGTGAGAAAATAATGTGAGGAAAAGAAAACTAAAGTGAGCCCATTTTCTACTTCATCATCCTCTACTACTTGCCATTTAGTTTAGGGTGTTTGCTTCATTAATTCACATATTAGTGAAGAGGTAGCATGAGCTTGAGTCTTCTCGACGTAGATCATCTTCGGCCTCGAAAATTTTGAGCAAGCTTGTTCATTTCTCCGGGAGAACCCTTTCTAGAGTTCGGGTGTTCGTGACTTGCAGCGAAGGGACTACTACACGGAGCATTAGAAGTGAAGGACCGGTCTACAAAGGTTGTGTTCCTCATTCACTTAGATGTTAAGATGTTAACATTGCTCGTTGTTTAAAACTCTAGTTAAGATTCTAGGGTTAGAGTTATTTAGAACGGTAAATTTTTGAAAACGGCATGGACGATGCCTCCCGAAACTTTGCTGTTGTCCTAGGTAACCCTACATTCTGCAATTTTTGCAGTGACATCTCTTTCACCTTCACACTAAATATGACATATCTCCTAGTACAGAAAGTCTATTGATTGATTTTTTTTAAAGAAGTGTTTGTAGAATAACCGCAATCAATAACGGTGTCGCGTGTAGCTAGACCGAGATGAGTACGGGTCGTCCTCAGGGAAATGTCGAGTCTTTCAATCTTACTTTAGACGTGTTGAAATAGAGGAAGAATAGAAGAATAAAAAATAGTGGAGAATAGTTTCTAGATCTACGTCAAAATACGGATGTAGAAAATAGATCTAGTTTAAATAAAGGTGTAGATTTTATATCAGAAGATGGTTTGTAAGGTTCGTTCGGATTTAGTAGTAATGGATGACTAATAAAGATGACTCGTTTTATCTATTGATAGACTTAAAACTAGATAGATAGTGATGAATGAGGATTAGAGTTCTTGGAAGAAACTAGTGTTTCCATACTATTGACCCTTGTTCTTTTATTGATCTCTATTCATGTCTAGCCCTTAACAAAATAATTGTTAATCTAATTTCAAATCGCGGTCAAGACTATCAATAAATTGATAGCGCGCCCGATTAGGATGTTAACATTTATTTTACTAAAGTTTATAAACTTCATAAGACTTAAAAGAAATTAAGAGATTCTTCATCTTCCATTGATCTAGCCTAATTCTACGAACCCTATCAAGCGGTAAATTATTCGTGCATGATGGAGATAGAAGAACGGATAGAGATCATGATGCAAATAAAGAAAATAAATACAATAAGAATAAAACAACTACCTTTGTTAATCAACTTGATCAATTACATTTTTTGTTCCTTTAGAAAGTGGAATACAAAACCCTAGTTTACTTCTCGATCTATCTTGAAAGTGGTAAATGAACAGCCGACTGATTGACCTTGATGCGTGAGTCAACTTCAACTTCATGATCTCGTCAGTTTGATGAACTTCCAAGAGGGGCTCTGGGTTCTATTTATAATCACAGAAGTTGCAATCCCTAGATTCCATAAATTAGGGTTTGTTGAGACAATCTTACATAGAAAATCCCATAACCCAACTCTCTGATTTAGCTGCGGATCCGCCGCCAGAAGTAGGGTTTGGCCGCGGAAGGGGCGCACTTTGGTAGGGTCTTGGATGCAAATTTCTGGAGTTTCATCTAGTTGACATGTGGTGATCTTTTGGATATCTGGATTTTGGAAATCTTCTCTAAGTTTCTACCAGAATTGATTTCTTCAATTTACTTTAATATTTAGGCAGATTTGATCTCGATATGTCGGATTTCCTTGATTCCTGTTCACCGCTGAAAACGGGAGACGGATCCGGGATGGATCGTCTTGTCTGAATTTGGGGGCAGATACTATTTGAATTTATCCGTACACATCTCCGAAGATGCCAAGTTGATTTATGGCACCATGTATCAGAGGTTTGGACGGATGCGGCCGTTGTAGAAGACTTCGTCAGATTCCCCCTCACTGTGAGGGTTTTTTTATTGTGGGGACGCTCTTCCCTGCAGGCGTAATCCCCTGCAGTTAATTACGTTACCGCGTCATGATAACCACTTTCTCCTGCTCCAGAGGTTTACTTCGTGTCATATGTGTTTGTTTTATTTTTGGTTATCCGTGGATTGTATACGGAGACTAATTTATGTTGTCGCCCTTAGGGTATGAATTAGTCCAAATCCGTATATTCTTAGATTTGGGTTTGGTATGATTTAAAGATCGTTAATCTCGTTTGAGATTCAACTTAAATGTTTATTAAGGGTACGTTAGTCCAATTCTAGACTAAGATTTACTTAATAAGGATTTAGGATCATTCAGATCCAACAAAAGAGCATTTGGGCTCTATTGTTTTAGTTTAAGAACATTTTGGTCCGTTATTAGTTTAAGGACCTTACGGTCCGCAGATCACCATTTTTGAGGTGAGGATTTAGTTTAAGGACGTTTCGGTCCGTTGTTAGTTTAAGGACGTTTCAGTCCATATTGGGATGTGCCTATCGGTTTGGGAGTCCAACAAAGAGTTGTTGGTTGTCAAGACTTGCCACGTCTCTGAAAACGTTGAAGAATTACAACAGCATGTATCAGAGGTGTGGAGAGATGTACCCTTGAACCAATTTCCAGATTGCGGGGAGATGTAGGATGAAGATCCGTCGAAAGATCATTAGTCGTGTTTAAGACTAGGATTAGTTTAGGAAGACATGAGCATGGAGGCTCGATCTATTTGGAGATCGAAGATGTTTTAATCTCAAGAAGACTTAGCTAATTCGAGGCTGGAATTGACTTCCCATAGTGTTAAGCACTAGTATACGTTCAGCAATCACGTGTTCCCACGTGAGCTTCTAAAGCAGTGTTAAACACTGAATTTCGGGGATGCTCACGTGTGGCACGTGAGGCACCTCAAAGTTTGCGCTGTACATTAGATTCAAGTCCCTGTTTATATATAAGTGCTAAACACTTAATTCTTGTGGCACTCACATGTGAGCACGTGAGGCGCCCCAAAGTTCGGTACTGCCTTTTTGGGTTTTACTTCCCTCATCTTTTATAAGTGCTAAGCATTTGGCTCACGTGTGAGCACGTGAGGCGCCCGAAATGGAAACTGTTCTCTGGATTTTATTTCTCTTTCTCTTAGAAGAGCTAAGCACTTGGACCCTGTGGTGCTCACGTGCGAACACGTGAGGCGCCTTTAAAATGTGATCACTGTTTTTGGGTCTATTCCCTTTTTCATATAAGTGCTAAGCACTTGATTGGAGGTCGCGAGGAAAACATGTGACTGCCCTAGGAGGCACTTCTTGTTCTGTTTAAATGCTCACGTGTGAAACACGTGACTCAGTCTCAGCCATTCTTTTTTGTTCATCAGAAGTGCTCACGTAGGGTAATACGTGAGATTTCATTATAGTGTTGAACACTAATGAATCACCAATCTCTCCTTCTATGTGCATAAAGATCTTGATCGCATATTAACGATGCTGGGATCTAAGTTTAGAGAATTTCAAGTCTCTTGTTCTATAAGAATTAAATTCTTTTACAGGGTTAAACCCTAGTTTTATCAAAGAAATTAAATTCCTATATAATTTTGTAAGAATTAAATTCTTTGAACTTAGTTCTTTCCCCTAAGTTTTGAATCTGTATAAAAGAATATCCCCGATGAAAATTAAATTCTCAATTTGTGGGGAGATCTGCTTCTGCAGACCTCAACCATAGGAAGAACTAAGTTCTTGTGTGAAGGGTTAAACCCTTAAAGAAGAGATAAGATAATCTATGTATTTTCTTCTTACCTAGGATTATTTTTTTTTAAGAAGGGGATCTTCTTCTTTTAGAGAATTAAATTCTCTTTCTCTTTCTCTTTTTTTTCTCTTTCTCTTTTTGAGTAATTTTTTCGCCTCCCTTCTCTTTTCTTTCTCCTTTTTCTTTTTTCCTGTTTTTTTTAACTTGAAGTCATGGGTTCTTTATATAGTGGAGAGAAGTTTGTTAATTAGTTTTAGGAAATCTCTCATTGAGAGACTTCAATTGATTTGGGGGTTTTACCCGCTGTTGGATCTTTGATTCAAGGGTTTCTGTCTTACAGAACATATTTTCTTGTTTCTTAAACAAGATTAGGAAAATATTTTCCTGTACAGAATTTATTCTGTAGATTAGTGATTTTTAATCACCATTGGATTTTTAATCCAAGGGTGCTTAGTTTATCGGAGCATAATTTTTCTTTGTTTTAAAGATATATGAAAAATATTTTCCAACTCATGAGATTTTTGATCCGCCAACTTTCTGTTTAACAGAAGATATCATTTCTTATTTAAAAGTTCAATAGAATTTAATTCCGTGCTTAATCACCATTGGATCTTTGATCCAACGGTTCCTCGTTGAGTATAATTTAATTCTACGCAGGGAAGTGCCCTCACGTGTTTAAAATGTGAGGCTTATTAGTCTGGCAATAGTTTTAATTGCAGTGCTTTTATGTATTGTATATAGGCACTCACGTGTTAAACATGTGAGGCTCTTTTGGCCTAGTAATTGTTTTAATTGCAGTACCTATATGCGTTGCATATAGGCACTCACGTGTTAAACACGTAGGGCTGTTTTAGCCTTGCAATTGTTTTGATTGCAGTGCCTATATGCGTTGCATATAGGCACTCACGTATTAAACACGTGGGGCTGTTTTAGCCTTGCAATTGTTTTAATTGTAGTGTCCATATGCGTTGCATATAGGCACTCACGTGTTAAACACGTGGGGCTGTTTTAGCATTGAAATTGTTTTAATTACAGTGCCTATATGTGTTGCATATAGGCGCTCATGTGTTAAACACGTGGGGCTTTTTTAGCCTTGCAATTGTTTTAATTGCAGTACCTATATACATTGCATATAGGCACTCACCTGTTAAACACGTGGCTCTTTTGGCCTAGCAATTGTTTTAATTGCAATGTCTATATGCGTTGAATAAAGGCACTCACGTGTCAAACACGTAAGGCTGTTTTAGCCTTGCAATTGTTTTAATTGCAGTGCCTATATGCGTTGCATATAGGCACTCACGTGTTAAACATGTGGGGGGCACTTTTAGTTGAGGACTCTCCCTCCTTTTTTTATACGGGAACAAGTAGCTTTTCGCCAAAAAAATTGGCGGGAACAAATGCCCCACTACTTTTCCCATGTAAGTATGTACGTGGGTGAAGTAGTGCAAAGTTATGCATGGCCATAGAATTGATGGTATAAGAGACAAGTTTAGGATCCTTATAGCCTAAGATTTTTTCATCTACCTGAGCCGTAAGGGTCCCAAGAAAGTTTTTCTCCCTACAAGTCGAGAGGATCTTATAGGTGCATATTCTTCCTAGAAGTCGTGAGGATTTCTATGTGTTCATTGCCTTCGTGAGTCCTAAGGATCTCACTCAGGTATTTTTTTCCTTACGAATCGTGAGGACCCATAAGTAGCTTCTTCATTTCATTGGCGAATGTGGCCCGTGGATAGTGTACAAGAGTCAATTTGGACCTTCTTATAGGGCAGCGATGGCTTAGGAAACATGTTTGGATCTGCCGCCTAAGACTTTTCAACTTTATGAGCCGTGAGGATCTCATAAAGGGTTTTCTCCCTACGTGTCGAGAAGACCCCGCAGGTGTATTTTCTCCTTAGAAGTCATGAGGATCTCCTAAGTGCGTTTTCTCTTAAGAGTAGTAAAGATCTCCCAAGAGAATTTTCCCCTTTACAGATCGAGAGGACTCGTAAGTGGTTTTTTCCTCCTTGTCGATATTCGACTTTGGAGAATATGGCTCGTGGATAGTATACAAGAGTCTTGTAGGGCCACAGTGCTTAGAAAACAGGTTGATATCCCCGTCGCCTAAGGCTTTTCACCTTCATGAGCTGTGGGGGTTCATGAAGATGTTTTTCCCTACGAGTCGAGACGAGTTGAGAAGTTCTCGCAAGAACATTGTTTTCCCTACGGGTCGAGACGAGTCGAGAAGTTCTCACAAGAATAGCCTAAGGTTATAACCTCTGCCCTTTACGATAGAAGTCCGTTAGGTTTTGTGGTTCTAGGGTTTTTGTCCGTGGTACCGTCGCGTTGGTTGATGCATTCCCCGATATGCAATCTTGTTGTTCTAGTAGCCCCGCGATTGTCTTGTCTCTGATCCCTTCGGGGGGTGGACAAGACGTCTTCAAATAATCTCCCAGGTCATATTATCGTCGAAAGAGCAAGCGTTAGGGATTTTCCATGCCTCTTTTACTTGATGTTAGGCTTAGTTTGGGAGCCCCGATGAGTCATAACCACTCCGCGCTGGTGTGGGATGATCTCCGATAGTCTTTCAGGTTTTATTTGAGTTGCCGTCAAGACCCTGAAGCTAGGGATTTTCCTTTGCTTCGTTTGCTGGCATTGCGTTTGCTGTAATGAGACGAATGTCGAGGTTGTCTCTAGGTTTTCTGTGAACCATTGAGGCTTAGAACTAGGGAATTTGTCATGGCTCCGTTTTGTTGACGTTACTGTAGGGTGTTTTTCATCACCCCATTGAGATGGGAATACGCGCACGCTTGTCAGGCGTACTACAGATTCCCCCTGCCTAGGGTAGGCTGAGGTTTAATGATTGTGGGGATCCGAATCTCCGGCAGCCGCGGACTAAGCTGCCGTTAATTACCCCTCGCCTTTGGGACGAGGGAACCTCCGATTAACGGGTTAAACTGGTCATGCGAACTTAATGTGCAGTGTATGTGTGTTTCGTTTTGAAAGGGGGGTTTTAGATATATCGGGAGCCACGCAGAGTTTTTACGGGGGTCCCGCTACCCGGATAGCGGGCTGGGGGTCAAGGGGGCTAGCAGCCCCCTTGCGGGGTGCGGGACAGCGCCCCGGCCCAAAAATTTTTTTGAGGGGGAAAGTGTCGCGGAGTATGTGTATGTGTACATTTGTATACATATGTATATATATACATGTATATATAAATAAAGGGGAAAAAAACATCCAAAGGATGCGTGGGGCCAACACCTAGGCGCTTGAGCGCGAGCGCGCCATGTGTCGGCACGTGGGCGCTTTGCGCTCGAGCGCAGAGTGCTGGAGCGCAACGCGCCACGTGTCGGCATGTAGGCGACTTGTGCTCGAGCGCTTGCGCTTGAGCACAAGAGCGCCACGTGTCGGCACGAGGGCGACTTGCGCTCGAGCGCTTGCGCTCGAGCGCAAGAGCGCCACGTGTCGACACCGGGGTGACTTGCGCTCGGGCGCTTGCGCTTGAGCGCAAGAGCGCCACATGTCGGCACGAGGGCGACTTGCGCTCGAGCGCTTGCGCTGGAGCGCAAGCGCGCCACGTGGGCGCCCTACGCTTGAGCGCCGGCGAGAAAAAGAGGCTTTTAGCCTAAAAAGATTTCTCTGAAGAGAAATCAAAGAGGAGTTGGACTCCTGAGTGTTTTTTTTGTTGGGTTTAGCGAAAGGGGTTCTTCTTCTTCCTCCTCTGTTAGCTGGATCTTGAAGATCAAGAGATATGGGATTTTAAAAATCACTCCTTTTGGGGATCTGAAGACAGATCCAAGTTCCCCTTTGTGGGTTTTGTGGTGAAAAACTATTTTGTTTTTGGAAAAGGAAGAGTAAAACTCTTGATTTAATTCAAAAGAAATGAGAAGGTCTTAGAACCTTGAAGAAGGAAGAAAGATCTCAGATCTGAAACTTTTTTGGAGAGAGAAAAAGTTGTTGAGATATTTCATTATCTTTGCCTTTATAGGCCATACATTTTACACATAGCCCCTTGGGCTTCACAAAATGGCATTTTTGCCTATCCCATGGCTCATGCGCCATTTCTTTTTGCACATAAGCCATGGGCTTTACAAAAATTTGGCTTTATGCCTACTTTTCTTACATTTATCCGAGAATAAAATAAAAGAAATACAACAAAATTATTTATTACAAAATTTTTATCTTGGCATGGGGGGAGGCCGGCCGCTTCATGTTCGGGCTCGACCCGGGCATGGGCCCACTGGATCTGGGCTTGGGCCCACTTGGCTTGGGGTTGACTTTGATTTTGATTTGGTCAACCGGGGTGTAAATTTTTACCCCAACAAATTGCTCCCCATCAATAAATGCACACCACACATGTGGGTCGTGTGCATGAAATTGATGGATCTTCTTTCACGTGGAGGCGACTTGATTTGGTTCCCGCTTTTTGGGAAGCTGGCACTGCCCTTTTTACGACATGGACGGTTGTTGCTTGACATGTCTCCGAGACGGAGTGTCCGTGATAGACGCTTTCCCTGGCCCGGAATTATCTGGTTCCCGCTTTGTAGGAATCCTGCGCTGCCCTTTTTGCGACTTGGACGGTCGGTGCTGCCTTTTTAGCGACGTGGACGGTCGGTTCTGCCCTTTTTGCGACTTGGACGGTCGGTTCTGCCCTTTTTACGACTTGGACGGTCGATGCTGCCCTTTTAGCGACGTGGACGGTCGGTGCTGCCCTTTTAGCTACTTGGACGGTCGGTGCTTCCCTTTTAGCGACGTGGACGGTAGGTTCTGCCCTTTTTGCGACTTGGACGGTCGGTGCTGCCATTTTAGCGACGTGGATGGTCGGTGCTGCCATTTTAGCGACGTGGACGGTCGGTGCTGCCATTTTAGCGACGTGGACGGTCGGTGCTGCCCTTTTAGCGACGTGGACGGTCGGTGCTGCCCTTTTAGCGACGTGGACGGTCGGTTCTGCCCTTTTTGCGACTTGGACGGTCGATACTGCCCTTTTAACGACGCGGACGGTCGGTGCTGCCCTTTTAGCGACGTGGACGGTCGATGCTGCCCTTTTAGCGACGTGGATGGTCGATTCTGCCCTTTTTGCGACTTGGATGGTCGGTTCTTCCCTTTTTGCGACTTGGACGGTCGGTGCTGCCCTTTTAGCGACGTGGACGGTCGGTGCTGCCCTTTTAGCGACGTGGACGGTCGGTTCTGCCCTTTTTGCGACTTGGACGGTCGGTGCTTGATTTGACTTGCTCTGCTTCTTGCAATGTCAGGGGTAGACTTGACTTGCTCCGCTTCTTGCGGTGTCGGAGTGGAAGTTGACTTGCTGATTTTGATTTGGGTTGACATCAGCATCGCTATACTGGAATATGGTACCAGGAGCGAATCATCATCTGTCATGGAGAGGATTTTGGGATTTTGGTTTTTGTTTGGCATCTGCATTGCTGCACTGGAATAATGCCAGGAGCAACTCATCATTTGCCCCGAGAGGATTTGGAGAAATTGGGATTGTTTTACGCCCGTGGATTGTATACGGTTTTGCAGGATGTATGATCCAGACTGTAGGGCCTGAAAAATTTTGGGACTTTGTCGGCGTCTGCATCGCTGTACTGGAATGTGGTACCAGGAGCGACTCATCATTCGCCGTTTGGGGACTTGGAATTTGGATCTTGTTTGGCATCAGCATTGCTGCACTGGAATAATGCCAGGAGCAACTCATCATTTGCCTTGGGAGGACTTGGGATTTGGGTTTTTGGTCGGCATCAGCACCGCTAACACTGAAACGAAATGCCAGGAGCGACTCATCATTTGCCGTTGCCCGTTGGGGGACGATGGCTTAGGAGACAGGTTTGGGTCCCTATCACCTAAGGCTTCTCAATTTTATGGGCCGTGAGGGTCCCATAAAAGCATTTTCTCCCTACGAGTCGTGAGGATCCCGCAGGTGTATTTTCTCCTTAGGAATCGTGAGGATTCCTAAGTGTGTTGCTCCTTTGTGAGTCGTAAGGATCTCACGCAGGGGTTTTCTCCTCACAAGGTCGAGAGGACTTTGCGAGTGTATTTCATCTCTTTTCACGAGTTTGCGCCCTTTCGGGTTTTCGCAGACTCGCTGGTAGTCCTGCTGTTTTTACTCACGGAGCCCTCTCGGGTTTTCATCCGTGCCCGTTTTGCTTGTGGACATACCGTTTATTTTTTCTTTTTTTTTCTTTTTTTTTCTTTTTCTTTATTTTTTTATTTTTTTTTGCCGCTGGTGGGACTTTAAAAGTGGTCTCACCGGCAGGATTTGGGAGAAATAGGGGTAATTTACGCCTGTGGATTGTATACGGTTTTGCAGGATGTCTGATCCAGACCGTAGGGCTGATGTTCTCTATTCGCCTGCGACTTGGAGCATTCATGTGTAGTATTTCTTGAGATATCGGCCATTGATGGGTGGCATGGGCCTTTCTCCCTCTGCACTTATTAGTTGGTAGGACCCTCCGTCGAACACTTTCTCGATGACGTATGGTCCTTCCCAGTTCGGCTCGAATTTTCCCTTGGCATGTCGATTGGGGATGATCGGTCTTTTGAGGACCAACACCAATTCACCTTTCTTGAAAGCGCGGAGACGGGTTATCTTGTCATAGGCCCGTGACATTTGGGCTCGGTATAGCTCCAGGCTCTGCTGCACCGCGAGCCTCTTTTCTTCGAGGGCATCGAGTTCTTCAAGTCGAAGGAGCACGTTTTCCTCCTCCGTCAACTCATGCTGAACGGCCATTCTTAAGCTTGGAACTTCGACTTCGAGGGGGAGGACCGCTTCCACTCGGAAGAGCAATGAGTATGGAGTGGACTGAGTTAGAGTACGGTGCGTGGTACGATATACCCACAATGCCTCGTGAAGTTTGAGATTCCGGTCTCTCTTGTTGGCTGAAGCATTTTTCCTCAGGAGCTTGCATAGAGTCTTATTGAAGGCTTCGGCTAGCCCATTGGCTCTTGGATTATAGATGGAGGAATATCTCCAGTCTATCTTGTGCTGGGTAGCGAACCTTGAGACATTGAAGCTCTTGAAAGAAGGCCCGTTGTCAGAAATGATTCTTCTTGGTATACCGAAGCGGTATAGAATATTATGCTGGAAGAATGTCAGAATATCTTTTGTCTTGACTTCTTTTAGCGGGACAGCTTCAGCCCATCTGGAGAAGTAGTCTGTCGCAGCCAGTATGAACCGGTGGCCTTTGGATGACGGAGGATCAATTGGACCAACAATGTCGGTGCCCCAGACTTCGAAGGGCCACGACGCCACTGTAGGATGCAATGGATTGGGATGCTTGTGAATAAAATCACCGTGAATTTGGCAGATATAACATTTCTTTGCATGCTCTCCCCAATCCCGTATCATGGTGGGCCATCAATACCCAAGCCGTTTAATTTGCAGTCGCATCTTGGGGCCAGATTGGTGAGCACCGCAAACGCCTGAGTGAACTTCTTTCATGACTTTTTGGGCTTCGGCCAATGACAGGCACCTGAGCCAGAGTTGGTCATATGACCTGCGGTACAGCGTGTCATTTACAAACACGTATCGGAGAGCTCTCTTCTTTAGCTGAATCCTCACAGATTTTTCTTCGGGCAGCCTGTCGTATCGGAGGTACTCTATGAAGGGTTCTCTCCAATCGGGCTCGTCTTGGATGATCGAAGCTTCTTCGGCAGGACTGCTCTTCTGTTCCGCGCTTTCCTCTTCTCGTAGAGAGACTGGGGGCAGAATTTGTCGGCTCCTGACTGTGATCAGAATTTCGTCCATGTCAGGATCAGCCAGCTCCTTGGCTAGGCGAGCGAGTATGTCGGCTTTTCCGTTCAACGCTCTAGGGACTCTCATTAGTTCAATATGAGTGAACCGTTTCATAAGTTCCACCACCCGACCTCTGTACCGAGCTAACTCGGGTTTGTATATCTTATAGTCGCCGCTTACTTGGTTGACGACAAGCTGGGAGTCGCCGTAAACCCGTAGCCGAAGGATTTCCATTTCTATGGCGAGTTCCAAACCAGCTATCAGAGCTTCATACTCAGCTTCATTGTTTGTCCGAGGCTCGGTGAGAGCAAAAGAACGCCGTAGGGTTCCCATTGATGGCGTGATGAACAACAATCCTATCCCCGCTTTTACCTCCGGGACGCTTGATCTGCCGGAGCTCCTTATTGATGAGGCCCCATCGAAGTAGAGCTCCCAACATGGCTCATCTTCCTCGAGGTGCAGCACTTGTTCGTCGGGTAACTCACAATTTAGCGGCGACCCTTCTGGTATGGGATGAGCAGCGAGAAAGTCTGCAAGAGCTTGCCCTTTTACTGCTTTCTGAGGGGTATAAACTATGTCAAACTCAAGTAGCATGACAGCCCATCTTGCCATTCTGCCTACTAGGCTTGCTTTGGTCATCAAGTGTTTGAGCGGGTCGACCTTGGAGATCAGCATAACCCGATGAGCGAGCAAATAGTGCCTCAGCTTCTTCACAGCAAATATTAGAGCCAGGCATTGCTTTTCGATTGGGGAGTAGTTGTGTTCCGCCCCGACTAGAGTTCGACTGAGGTAGTAGAGGGCATTTTCTTTTCCCTCCTCGTTATTCTGGGCAAGGAGCGCACCGAGTGACTCGTCCAGCGCGGCAGTATAGAGAATCAGCGGTTTATTTGGAATGGGAGCGGCCAGCACTGGAGGGTGCAACAAGTACTGTTTGATGCTTTCGAACGCTGCTTGACATTCAGCATCCCAGATAAAAGGAGCTCCTTTCTTCATGAGCTTTGAGAAGGGCCTACATCTCCCCGACAAATTTGAGATAAACCTCCGTATATAAGCAAGCTTGTCTTGGAAAGATCTCAGCTGCGTCAGACTCTTTGGAGGGGGCATCTCCATGATGGCCTTTATCTTTGATGGGTCAACTTCGATCCCTCGATGTCGGATTATGAAGCCCAGGAATTTTCCCGATGACACACCAAAAGCGCACTTCAGAGGATTCATCTTCAGATCGTATGCCCTCGGTCTGGTGAGAACGGTCCTGAGATCTTGGATATGATCGGCCTTGGCGTTAGTCTTGACGACCAGATCATCAACATAACATTCGACGACTTATGGATTAGGTCATCAAAGATATTAGTCATTGCCCTTTGATATGTAGCACCTGCGTTCTTCAGTCCGAATGGCATTACCTTGTAGCAATATATTCCGATCGGGGTTCGAAATGCTGTGTGCTTCTCATCCTCAGGCGACATCTTGATCTGATTATATCCAGACGAGCCGTCTATAAAGGTGAACAGCTCGTAATTTGAGGTGTCATCGACCATCATTTCCATGACCGGTAGCGGGAAGTCGTCTTTAGGACATGCCTTGTTGAGGTCCCTGAAATCGACACAAACTCGGATCTGCCCATTTTTCTTCTTCACTGGGACTATGCATGCGATCCAGTCTGCATATTTCTCTTCCCTGATGAAGCCGGCATCGATGAGTTTCTTGGTTTCCTCGATGACCTTTTCTTCCAACTCCCTTCTCATTCTTCGAGGAGCTTGTTTGACTGGTTTAGCATCAGGAGATATAGCCAACTTATGTACGGCTACTTCAGGGGAAAGGCCAGGAATTTCTTTGTATGTCCACGCGAAGCAGTCGACGAACTCATGCAGCAGAGCAATTATCTGCGCTTTCATTTCCTCTGACAAGAGCGAGCTGATGTAGGTCGGCCTTGGATTATCGGGCGTTCCTAAGTCAATCACGGTTAGCTCGTCAAAGGTTGCTTGTCCGCCATCTTCGAGCTCTTGAGGAGCTTCTTCTAGCTCGGCTATCTCGTCGTCATCATTTGATCTTTCGCTGGCCTCACCAACATGGATCATGTAGCACGCTTTGGAATCAGGTTGAATGTATCCTATGCCCCGTCTATCTGGAATTCGTCCATCGATGAGTGCTCTGACCTGGGGCGGATACCATAGCCCTTTGTAAAACTTTGCTTCGGACTCCGTTTGATATAACCGGCATCCGCACTTCTTGAAGTATTCTCGCATCTCGGGCGCATAGTATCTGGGATTGAGGACGGCTCTTAAGCCTCTCTCATAAGGAAGGCACGCGACAGAAAGATCGTCTGGGTGCACAACGGGGTTTGACCTGTAAAACAGGATGCCCTTCTGTCCATTTTTCCTCCCGGGCACGTAGAAAGTTTTCAGCTGGTCCACGGTAGAGACTGACAATGCGTCGAGCTCTTTGCACATCCTTTCCGGCACCCTTGTGATGGCCAAGGACCCTTCTGCGACTTCGAAGGTCTCTCGTAGTTTCGCTTGCTGCATGGGGGACCGATCTGCACAGCTATTGCACGGCAGGTCCTCTTCTTCTGACTCTTCTGTGTCACTGCCAAGATGAGGGCGGACTTTGCTGCTAGATGGTCCTTCAGTAACAGATTCGTCCGTATCGCTGCCGAAACAAGGGCGAGTTTTATGGAAGGACGGGCTTCCAGGGTCGGACTCATCAGTGTCGCTGCCGAAATGCGGGCGTACTTGGGTATTTTTGCTTTTGAAAGTGACAGCCGGCGCAGATTTGCTTTTGAGTCTTGGGGTCGGTCTATCCTCAGTCAGTTGCGGCTTAGCATTTTGGTGGTTCATAAAGTACCAAGAATCTTCATATCGGACTTCATGCACACCGAACGGCTGGATGTCTCCGTTAATGCGTCTTTCTTCGCCATTTTTAGTATACTTCATGCATTGATGGAGAGTTGACGGAATGATGCCGTAATCGTGGAGCCACGGCCGCCCCAAGAGAATCTTATAAGACGTGTCGGCGTCGATCACGTATATCTTAGCTTCGGTTTGCAGATCCCCGAATTTGATTGGCAAAGCTATAGACCCCAGAACTTGCTGGCAATTTTGGTTGAAGCCTTGAATGACAATCCTTTCTCTTGACAGGTGTCGGACGTCCATTGACAAACTCTTCAGAGTTCGTAAGTTCATGATGTTCACTGAGGACCCCGGATCAATCAATATACGATTAATTCGATCTCCGTCGCTGTACCCGGTCACGTAAAGCGGCCGATTATGCTCAGCCGTTCCCAGTAGCAAGTCTTCATCCTTAAATGTGACAGCGGCGGCATGCAAAGCGTGCTGGGCTTCTTTCATATTAATTTCCGCAAAGTGAGCCTGATACCGCTCAGGGTTTTGTAAAGCGTGAATAAGAACATCTCTAAGCTCCTTAGATAGGACCAAGGCGTCGTAGATGCTCAGGAGAGACGGAAGCTTCCGGAGATGTGCCAAGACATTATAGTCCACCGAGGAAGGACTTATGTTTTCATCAGCCGGTTCTCTGCCATCTTCTTCATTAGCGACTTGTTTTTCTTTCCCTTTTGGGGCGTTGCCTTGATTTGGTGGTAGAGCCCTGCCGCTTCTGAGCTGGATTTGATTGGCCGTTGTGGCGAGCTCTTCGTCCTCTTCGGGAAAACAGAGCTCCTCTTCCGAGTCGCTGCCATGATGGATGGCGTAGCAGGTCACTACTGGGATCTCTTCATTGGAGTCTTCTTCTAACTCCTCCAGAATTTCAGCCGCTTGTACAGGGAAGAACTCCTTCAATTGAATCAATGTTCTTTCCTTTTGTTCATATTCTTCGAGGGAATCGATATATTTTTGAATGGTCGATCTCCCTGCAGACACTTTTTCGCGCCGAGCCGCACTTTTCTTCTTCTTGAGCTTCTTGGATGTTGAGCGTGATGGAACCGCATCGGCAGCTGGACTGGTAGGCCTCTTCGGCCCTTCCCATTCTGTCCTGGGCTCTTTCCGAAGTAGCTTTATCATCTTCTTCGTCTTGTTAGATATGTGCGTACTCCACGGAGACCGCGATGGGTCCGTTTCGTTTGTCAGGGCAGCAGGTTCAGCTGTCTGCTCCCAGAAGGCTTCAACTTCTGTCTGTATAAAGTTGGCGGTTGCAACTTGATTGTTCACCAACACGCTTTTGGACAGCTCGATCTCTCCAGCCTTGTACTGCTTCTCGACCCAGTCCTTGAAGATATAGCAATCCTCGATCGCATGGCTCACTACTCGGTGGTATGGGCAATACAGGGGATTGTCGGTCATTTTTGCTTCTTGGGGTCTTTTCGACTCCGGCAATTGTAGGCCGTTGTTCAAGGCATCTTTAAATATCTTGCGGACCTTGTCCCTTCTGAAAGAGTAAACCTTGTTCTTTTTCTCCTCTAGGGAAGGCCCATCTCCTCCCAGCAATGGCTTTCGAGACCGGTTAGTTTTGGATTCGGGCTCCCTTCGCTTTTCTTCATTGTCGGACGCATTGAAGACATTGGTACTGCTGGAACTCCCGCTTCTACGGTTGTCATCCCGCTTGCTTTTCCAAGTTTTATCTCTCTGAGAATCCGGCGGGGACTCCTGCTTCGAGCGTTCCAGCATTTGGACTTTCTTGGTTAGCTCCTGAAATGTCTTGAGGCCTGCCGTACATAAGAATGGGACCATCCAATTGCTGAGGTTCCCAATAAGAAGGCTGACGGACTGGTCCTGCTCCAGCGGCGGTTCGCACTTGACTGTGAGATTGCGCCATCGAGCGATAAAGTCGGTGTTGCTTTCATTCTTCCCCGGTTTGGTCCTCACAAGGTCGGCAATGGAGATTTTATCACTGACACTCATGAACCTTTGCCGAAACAGGGACTCCATTTGGGCAAAGGTAATGACGTACCCATACGGTATACTCGCATACCAGTCGAAGGCGACGCCGGTCAGGCTGTTGACAAACTGACGAAGAAGGAGCGCGTCATTGCCCTCTGTATTTCCGCACGATGCTTTGAAGTGGGCGACGTGCTGATTTGCATTCCCCGTTCCATCAAATCTTCCGAACTTGGGAATGACGTAGCCGCTTGGGAACTCAATCAGATCGTACTGCGCGGGATATGGCCGCCCACTACTGCCGATTTCTTTCTGAGCTTCAGCTTCGGCCACCAATGTTTTAACCTTGCCGGTGACCAAATCCATTATCCGATCCTGTGTTAGCGGGATAGTGCTATCTGGGGCCAAGGCGTCCCCAGAAGAGGAGTGTAGCCGGCTTTCATGCGGTTCGACCAGCCTTGGTCCCAAAGGGACAGGCATTGGCTGCCTCGGATTATCATCACCCAGCTGATTAGTAGCGGCTTGTGCTTGATTGGGAGACGCTCGAGTAATTTGAGCCGTAAGCTGCATCACCACGTTCGTTAAGTCGTCAATCTTTGAATAGAGCTTGGCCATCTCTTTATCTTTGCTCCTGAGCTGTTTTCGAAGCTCTTGAAGCAGTTCCTGCTCCGCAGTCCTGGGGCGGAAAGTCGGCTCTTCCTCGCTGTCCGAGCTTGATTTTGCATGGACCGAGGGGTCTTTCTGCCTATTATCCTCATCGAGAGGGTTTTCTTCATCCAGCGGGGGCGGCTGTTCTTGGGCGGCGGCAACCACATTCAAGCTAGATTGGACTTGAGATGTGGTGGCCCCATCCTTGCTTTTGCTGCGAAGGTTGTCGCTGGGGCGCCCGCCCGCCATATAGACCGTATGGATGATATATCCGGCCGTCTTTCGATCATTGGTGGCTGATTTCACGGATCGCTGTCTCGACCCCCTGCTTCGGTAACTGGTAGTCGATTGAAGGCGGATGGCCTAACCAGCTTCTTGAATGGTGTTTGCGCTTCTTTTCTGGATTTGCCCCGCTGCTTTCACGCGACACAGAGCGCCTGATAGACCCTTGAAGAGACAGTGTCATACTTTTTCTGTTGGGGCCGGGACACGTCTCTTTGTAGAATCGTTCGGAGCGCTGTCTTCTTGATTCTGGCGGTCATGGCATTTTTCTGAACCCACTTCAGAGGCTCGAAGGAATTGCTGATTCTTACGTCCGACTCAGCCGTCGTCGCGGGGCAACCTTGCACTTGGAACTTCATATGATTCCATTTGGCCGAAGCCTTGGCCCTCTTGTTGGCTCGATACCTGAGCCGCTTCTGCCTTAACTTTTCTGTTATAAGAACCTGGCAGACTTCAGCTCTTTGGGAAGACGCCGCAGACCGGGCGATGGAGGGCCTTGGAGATACGCTCGATTGTGCATATGTTGGAGTCATCGCCTTAGCTCATCCGCAACATTTGATTTTGCCCTTTGTACCGAAGTTCTTGCACCCCGCTGGAGCACCAGAGAATCGTTCAGATACAGTCTTAAGTTTCGGTTGTGGTGCCTTGGCGATCACGACATTCGGCCTCTTGCCCCGTGAGACCGGCTTGGCCACCTGTTCCGCTGGGATCTCCGCTAGATGAGCGCTCTCGGCAGGGTAGATGATGACGGAACTAAATTGGCGGGGCGGTTCCTCCCACTGTCGACTGAGGCTTGCGGGGAGAACCACACGAGCGTTGATCTTGACCACGTACGGAATCGGGGTCGCATTGGAAGTTGAATTCGTCTGGGGAGACATTGTCGTCAAAGGTTGATTGCTGCACAAAAAAAACATCATTTCAGTATAAGCAATCGATATGTATATTGATTGAGTTCGCATGAACATTTAACCCGAAATATGGGAGGAGAGATTCGTCCCACCGGGCGTGCCAGAAATCTGTAGGGTGTTTTTCGTCACCCCATTGAGATGGGAATACGCGCACGCTTGTCAGGCATACTACAGATTCCCCCTGCCTAGGGTAGGCTGAGGTTTAATGATTGTGGGGATCCGAATCTCCGGCAGCCGCGGACTAAGCTGCCGTTAATTACCCCTCGCCTTTGGGGCGAGGGAACCTCCGATTAACGGGTTAAACTGGTCATGCGAACTTAATGCGCAGTGTACGTGTGTTTCGTTTTGAAAGGGGGGTTTTAGATATATCAGGAGCCACGCAGAGTTTTTACGGGGGTCCCGCTACCCGGATAGCGGGCTGGGGGTCAAGGGGGCTAGCAGCCCCCTTGCGGGGTGCGGGGCAGCGCCCCGGCCCAAAAAATTTTTTGAGGGGGAAAGTGTCGCGGAGTATGTGTATGTGTACATTTGTATACATATGTATATATATACATGTATATATAAATAAAGGGGAAAAAGACATCCAAAGGATGCGTGGGGCCAGCGCCTAGGCGCTTGAGCGCGAGCGCGCCACGTGTCGGCACGTGGGCGCTTTGCGCTCGAGCGCAGAGTGCTGGAGCGCAACGCGCCACGTGTCGGCACGTAGGCGACTTGCGCTCGAGCGCTTGCGCTTGAGCGCAAGAGCGCCACGTGCGCAAGAGCGCCACGTGTCGACACCGGGGTGACTTGCGCTCGGGCGCTTGCGCCGGAGCGCAAGAGCGCCACGTGTTTGCACGAGGGCGACTTGCGCTCGAGCGCTTGCGCTGGAGCGCAAGCACGCCACGTGTCGGCACGTGGGCGCCCTGCGCTTGAGCGCCGGTGAGAAAAAGAGGCTTTTAGCCTAAAACAATTTCTCTGAAGAGAAATCAAAGAGGAGTTGGACTCCTGAGTGTTTTTTTTTGTTGGGTTTAGCGAAAGGGGTTCTTCTTCTTCCTCCTCTGTTAGCTGGATCTTGAAGATCAAGAGATATGGGATTTTAAAAATCACTCCTTTTGGGGATCTGAAGACAGATCCAAGTTCCCCTTTGTGGGTTTTGTGGTGAAAAACTATTTTGTTTTTGGAAAAGGAAGAGTAAAACTCTTGATTTAATTCAAAAGAAATGAGAAGGTCTTAGAACCTTGAAGAAGGAAGAAAGATCTCAGATCTGAAACTTTTTTGGAGAGAGAAAAAGTTGTTGAGATATTTCATTATCTTTGCCTTTATAGGCCATACATTTTACACATAGCCCCTTGGGCTTCACAAAATGGCATTTTTGCCTATCCCATGGCTCATGTGCCATTTCTTTTTGCACATAAGCCATGGGCTTTACAAAAATTTGGCTTTATGCCTACTTTTCTTACATTTATCCGAGAATAAAATAAAAGAAATACAACAAAATTATTTATTACAAAATTTTTATCTTGGCATGGGGGGAGGCCGGCCGCTTCATGTTCGGGCTCGACCCGGGCATGGGCCCACTGGATCTGGGCTTAGGCCCACTTGGCTTGGGGTTGACTTTGATTTTGACTTAGTCAACCGGGGTGTAAATTTTTACCCCAACAGTTACGTCTGCATCCTGCTGGAGTTGAGAAGGAACGGCGGGGTGACATTGCGTCTGCTGTATCGAGACGAACGTCGAGGTGGTCTCTAGGTTGTTTATGAACCGTCGAGACCTGGAACTAGGGACTTTGCCATGGCTCCGAGGTAGTCTCTAGGTTGTTGGTGAACCATCGAGGCTTAGAACTAGAGACTTTGCCATGGCTCCGAGGTAGTCTCTAGGTTGTTGGTGAACCGTCGAGGCTTAGAACTAGGGACTTTGCCATGGTTCCGTTGTTTTGACCCTGGGGTCTGTTGTTGACGTCACGTCTGTATTCTGTTGGAGTGAGAAGAAACGCCGTTGTTGATCTTTTGGCTGTCTGTGAACCGTCGAGATTTAGAACTAGGGACTTTGCTATGGCTCCGTTTTATTAACGTCGCATCTGCATCTTGGAACTAGGGACTTTGCCATGGCTCCGTTTTGTTGACGTCATGTCTGCATCTTGGAACTAGGGACTTTGCCATGGCTCAGTTTTATTGAAGTCGCGTCTGCATCTTGGAACTAGGGACTTTTCCATGGCTTCGTTTTGTTTACGTCGCGTCTGCATCCTGTTGGAGTAAGAAGAAACGTCGGGGTGATCTCTAGGCTGTAGATGTTGCCGTCGAGACTGGGAACTAGGGACTTTGCCATGGCTCCGTTTTGTTGACGTCGCGTCTGCATCTTGGAACTAGAGACTTTGCCATAGCTCCGTTGTTTTGACCCTGGGCTCGGTTGTTGACGTTGCGTCTGCATCCTATTGGAGTGAGAAGAAATGCCATTGTTGATCTCTAGGTTGTCTGTGAACCGTCGAGATTTGGAACTAAGGACTTTTCCATGGCTCCATTTTGTTGACGTTGCGTCTGCATCCTGTTAGAGTGAGAAGAAATGCCATTATTGATCTCTAGGCTGTCTGTGAACCTTCGAGATTTGGAACTAGGAACTTTGCCATGGCTCCGTTTTGTTGGCGTCGCGTCTGTATCCTGTTGGAGTGAGAGGGAATGCCGAGGTGATCTCTAGGCTGTAGCTGTTGCCGTCGAGACTGGGAACTAGGGACTTAGCCATAGCTCTGTTTGTTGACGTCGCGTCTGTATCCTGTTGGAGTGAGAAGAAATGTCGTTATTGATGTTTAGGCTGTCTGTGAACCATCGAGATTTAGAACTAGGGACTTTGCCATAGCACCATTTTGTTGACGTCGCGTCTGCATCCTGTTGGAGTGAGAGGGAACGCCGAGGTGATTTCTAGGCTATAGATGTTGCCGTCGAGACTAAGAACTAGGTACTTAGCCATGGCTCCACTTTGTTTTGATCCTGGGGTCGCTTGTTGATTTGTTGTCTGCATCCTGCTGGAGTGAGAAGAAATGCCGCTGTTGATCTCTAGGTTGTTTGTGAACCGTCGAGATTTGGAACTAGGGGCATTGCCATGGATCCATTTTGTTATGACCCTAGGGTCTCTTGTTGACGTTGCGATGTTGTATCTGCATCCTGTTGGAGTGAGAAGAAATGCCGGGGTGATCTCTAGGCTGTAGATGTTGCCGTCGAGACTGGGAACTAGGGACTTTGCCATGGCTCTATTTTGTTGACGTCACGTCTGCATCTTGGAACTAGAGACTTTGCCATGGCTCCGTTGTTTTGACCCTGGGGTCGGTTGTTGACGTTGCGTCTGCATCCTGTTGGAGTGAGAGGGAACGCCGAGGTGATCTCTAGGCTGTAGATATTGCCGTCGAGACTGGGAACTAGGGACTTAGCCATAGCTCTACTTTGTTGACGTCGCGTCTGCATCCTGTTGGAGTGAGAAGAAATGCCGTTGTTGATCTTTAGGCTGTCTGTGAACCGTCAAGATTTGGAACTAGGGACTTTGCCATGGCTCCGTTTTGTTGACGTCGCGTATGCATCCTGTTGGAGTGAGAGGGAACGCCGAGGTGATTTCTAGGCTGTAAATGTTGCCGTCGAGACTAGGAACTAGGTACTTAGCCATGGCTCCGCTTTATTTTGACCCTGGGGTCGCATGTTGACTTCGTGTCTGCATCCTGCTGGAGTGAGAAGAAACACCGTTGTTGATCTCTAGGTTGTTTGTGAACCGTCGAGATTTGGAACTAGGGACATTGCCATGGATCCGTTTTGTTTTGACCCTAGGGTCTCTTGTTGACGTTGCGACATTGCATCTGCATCTTGTTGGAGTGAGAAGAAATGCCGGGGTGATCTCTAGGCTGTAGATGTTGCCGTCGAGACTGGGAACTAGGAACTTTGCCATGGCTCTGTTTTGTTGACGTCACGTCTGCATCTTGGAACTAGGGACTTTGCTATGGCTCCGCTGTTTTGACCCTGGGGTCGGTTGTTGTCGTTGCGTCTGCATCCTATTGGAGTGAGAGGGAACCGAGGTGATCTTTAGGTTGTAGGTGTTGCCGGCGAGACTGGGAACTAGGGACTTAGCCATGGCTCCGCTTTGTTTTGACCGTGGGGTCGCTTGTTGACGTCGCTCTGCATCCTGCTGGAGTGAGAAGTAACGTCATTGTTGACACTATGTCTGCTGTAACGAGACGAGGGTCAAAGTTGTCTCTAGGTTGTTTGTGAACCGTCGAGACTTGGAACTAGGGACTTAGCTATGGCTCCACTTTGTTTTGACCCTAGGGTCTTTTGATGACGTCGCGTCCGCATCCTGCTGGAATGAGAAAGTACGCCGGGTAGTTTTTAAGTTGCATGTGAACCATCAAGACTTGGAGCTAGGAATTTTCCATGGCTCCACTTTGTTTCGATCCTGGGGTCTTTGTTGACGTTGGGTCTTCAACCTGCTGGACTAAGAAGGAACGCCTGGTTGGAGCTAGGGTTTTGCCATCACTCCTTGGAGCTTTGTTGACGTCACGTCTGCACTCTGTTGGAATGAGAAGGAACGCCGAGCTGATCTTTAGGTTGTAGATGTTGCCGTCGAGATCTGGCTCTCCTTTTGACGGAGCCTGGTGGGAAAATATGGTTCCCTTTTCGTTTATATCCATGGATTGTATATAAGGGTTATTGTGGACTCACCTGCAGGGCAAAAGTTTCATCATTTTTTATTTTCGCGATGCTCTATCATTTCAGCTTTTTATATCGCGAAATCCACGATTGCCCAATCATTTCAGCTGTCTTATCACGGTGCCCAATCATTTCGGCTATTCTTTTCTTTTTTACTCACTATTTTTTATTGCGAGCTGCCCAAACATTTCGGCTGTTTTTTACATGCATATATTCTGCTCGTTGATTTTTATTGTAAGTTAACCCATCATTTCGGCTATTTCATATGCATTTTTTATGCTCGCTAATTTTTATTGCGAGTTGCCCCATCATTTCGGCTATTTCATATGTATTTTTGGCTCGCTGATTTTTTTACGAGTAGAGATCTGATACCAATCTTAGCATCAGTATCGCTGCGACTGGAATATGGCCAGGAGAGAATCATCATTTGCCTTGAGAGAACTTGGAATTTGCTACCAATTTAGGCATCAGCATCGCTGTCACTGGAATGTTGCCAGGAGCAAATCATCATGTACCTTTGCTAGTGTGAACAAAGATAGCTTAGTAAACAGGGTTAGGATCCTGTCGACCAAGGTTTTGACTTTATGAGTCGTAAGGGTCTCATAAAGGGTTTTCTCCCTACGAGTCGAGAGGATCTCGTAAGTGCGTTTTCTCCCTAGGAATCGTGGGGATTCCTAAATGATATTTTCTCTTGTAAGTCGTAAGGATCTTACAAGCGTGTTTTCTCCTTACAAGTCGAGAGGACTTATAAGTGCCGTTCATCATTTGGGGAAATTTTTCGCCAGTGGTAGAACTTGGTAAGGGAGTATTTATTCATGCCCGTGGATTGTATACAAGGGTCAATATTGGACCGCTTGTAGGGCAACTTGGGGAGTGTGATGGATTAAGAACAGGTTCAGGTCCCCGTATCTTAAGGCTTTTGAATCCTATGAGCCGTGAGGGTCTTACAGGGGGGAATTCTCCTTACGAGTCGTGAAGATCTCGTAAGTGTAATTTCTCCATAGGAATCGTGAGGATCTCTAAGTGTGTTGCTCCCTTGAGAGTCGTAAGGATCTCACGCAGATGTTTTCTCCTCACAAGGTCGAGAGGACTTTGCAGGTGTTTTTATTTTAACTAGATTGTGCCCTTTCGGGTTTTCACAAACTCGCCGGTAGCCCTGTTGTTTTTATTCACGGCGCCCTTTCGGGTTTTCATCCGTGTCTATTTCGCTTGTAGACGTACCTTTTTTTAACAACGAGATTGCGCCCTTTCAAGTTTTCACAAGTTCGCCGATAGCCCTGCTGTTTTTACTCACGGCGCCCTTTTAGGTTTTCATCCGTGCCCATTTCGCTTGTGGACGTACCTTTTTTTACCCCTCTGTTCGCCAATGGAACTTATGGGTGGCTTCGCCACCAAGGAAGCTGTGCGACTAGCGGGACTTAAGTTGCAGTCCTCGCCGCTGGGACTTGTGGACTTGAATTCTACCATAGCCGTGTTTGAGGCGACGTATTTAGTTTAAGGACATTACGGTCCATTGTTAGTTTAGGGACATCTCGGTCCGTTGCTAGTTTAGGGACATCTCGGTCCATTGTCAATTTAAGGACGTAGTGGTCCATTGTTACTATTTTAGAGGCAACGGTTAGTTTAAGGACATTTCAGTCCGTTGAAAGGTTTCGTTTAGCAGCCTGTCTATTGGGTCTTTTGGCAGCTATGGGGATTTTGGCACCGGTCCTGCCCCGGTTCCTCTGCGTTGCTTTCAGATCCCAAGGGAGCTTCTTTGCCATTTAATGACGAATGAGAGACCATGTGGCAACTTGCCACATAGTCTTCGGTTTCTCCTGACGAGCCATTTCCCTCATCATCGTCACTATCTCCGTTCTCAAGCATATGGTTAAGAAACTCTTCGATGGTGACTGGGGTCCGCGCCTTCTGGTTATACTCCTCTAGCGCGTCGATGAATTTTTGCAGGTCCATGCGCTTGTCGTCAGGCTGCGCGGGCTTCTTGGTTTTGTTCTTTTTCTTCGAGGGCTTAGCCTAGAGGTCTTGCCCACCGTTACCAGTTTTCGGTGTTGGGTGCGGTTTAAGCATTCCCTCAATGATCTCAGGCTCCAGCGGGATTTTCCATTTGATCTCCGGACATGCTTGAAGGTTCTTCAACATTCTTTTAGTTTTAGCTGAAAGGACCACTTCCCACGGAGTTTCTTCTACAAACGAGCATGATGCCCCTGGCGTGTCCACCTTTTTAAAAGCATGCTTTTGTGGCGGGTTCACCCTCTAGTTTCCTGACAGTGCGAATTTCCCTTGACGGTACTGGTCCTCGACCCAGTTCTTGAAGATGTAGCAATCCTCAAAGGGGTGGCTCACCATTTGGTGATAGGAGCAGTAGTTTGGTGGTTGACGTCACCAGGCTGTAGTGGACATCTCGGATCTGGCAGAGTAATAAGTCTGTTGCGCATTGCCAGTTCGAACAGTCTCCTCGTTTTATCCCGGGGAAACGAGTAAGGATGTCCTAGCTTCTTTTCGAGGGATCGGCGTGGGCATGCGTCACTTTGGCGAGCAACCGGTTTCGGGTAAATTGGTTGCTGTTGAGCATTGGCAACGAAGGTCGCTTTCCCTTTGCTCTTTTCATTCTAGGGATCCATTTTTTAAGAGGACGGTCTATGGCCCATTTGGTCCATTTAGGCCAGCTTGTCGATCAAGGCTTGAAAGTTGATTGTCTTGAAGAACATTATAAATTGGGATATAGTCGCCTGAGGATCAAGGGTCCCTACGAACATGCCCACGGCAGGAGCTTCTTCTATGCGTTGTTCACATTTTGACCATAGGTTCCGCCACTGTAACAACCCTAAAATTTCTGTACAATTTTTTCAAAAATACAGAAAGGGGTACTTGATCCTGAGCACAAGTTATAAGTTTGATTTGCTTTTGAACAGCAAGAAGGAGCTTGTAGCTCATTGGTAATACCTCGCACTGCTGAACCAAACCACCAGAGTTCAAATCCCATCAGCCACATTATCTTTTTAATTATTTTTCTTTTAATCTTTTAGAAGCCCAAAGGTCTACACATGCACAACCCGTAAAATCAAGAGTCATAACCTAAACAAACATGTCCATGAGGGTAGACCAAGAGTCAGGGACACGTGGCACCAAGATGAGCCCTGGCTTGCTCGACTCGGGCCGGCGAACTCGTTGACTCGGTCGGCGCCGCCGGTCTGACTCGGAGAAAACCTTTATTTTCTTTAACCCTTCCGACTCTTGAACTCTCTCCATAACCCCTGTATTATTTTTTTACTGCACATTTACAAAACACAACAAAACTCATATTTAATCCATTTTTATTACAAATTTTCATACACCCTTTCACTACCCTAAACCCTAGATTTTTCCTATAAATACCACCCCTTAAATCACCCCTCCTCACTCACAAATCCCTGCCAAAACTCTCAAGAAAATTCCCATGTCTTTTGTGTGCAAGTGGAGTTAGCAAAAAGGCAAAGCTCCGACGAACTTCCGACGGCGATCCGAGAAGATTCTGACGATGAATCGATGCACCAGTATCTCCTACCTCTTCCTCCTTCTTTCTTATAGTTAAATAACATGTAAGTCCGTCCTTCTCCTTCTTTTCTCTATTCTAAAAACATTCAAAACTAAAACCCGATGGAATTGGAGTTAGTCCGACTTCCGATCCGGTTTTGTTTAAAAACTATAATTTTTCTTAATCAAGATACCTTCATATCATCATATATTGTTCATTAAACATTAAAAAACATCTATAACAAGTTTCATCACAAAATATTATTATATGCATCTTTTATCGCAATTTTACATTAAAATACCATAAACTTTAGTTTCCGACATAAACTCTATAATACCGTTGTACCTTTAGAAAACTCATGAGGTAATGACCTATCTCCTCACAATACACATATCTAATATAGTACAATGAAATTTAGGAACATAGATTCGGAAAATACGACTTTACATATAACTACCTTCAGCTTATAAAACCTTTTTCTATAAAAAGTGTATTTTAACAAATCTTTGCAATTGCGCCTCTACAACCCATTCGGGGAACCCGTTCGGTATGGTGCGGATTATCGCACATCTTCGGGCCTAGCAGAGTGAGATGCAGACCTCCGTAAGGACCACACGTTCTCGAAAGATTTAAAATACAATTTTCTTTAGAACATATGATTTCTATTATAAATAAAACTTATATTTTTAATAAATATATATATATATATATGTAATTAATATCAAAATATCTATTTTTAATATTTATAATATTCCACATTTCCAAAATTCAAGAAAAATATCTCATTTACAAGAAATACCATACAATTCCAATATTACAAATAAATACCATATATTATGAAATTAGGTTTTATTCACTAGAAATGCCACATTGATAAAATAAACATCTATGAAAACTCTAAAGACGATAATAAAATACTTGAGGTGTATTTTGAAAATATAACAAAATTATTTTACATAAACCCCCCTCAAGTTATACTAAATTGCAATAAGGACCCTAGTAAACATAGGTTTAGCGGGACCAGTCTCTTGAGCCTCAGGGAGCCGGAGATATGGGTGCTTGCCTATTTAAGGTAGACAACTTAACAAACGGTGTTATCAACACGATAATTGTCTTTGAAAAAGACACAAATCCTGCCGTTCATGTGCAGCAGTTACCGATAACATCAAAACATAATTCAGGATTTCAATTTCCTTTCTAATTGTCTGACTCAGACTGAGTCTTAATATAATCAATCTGACTTAAATATGATTCAAGTATCAAATTTCAATACAACATGGATCTATGAATCCGTCTACTCAATCTAATCAATCTATATTGACTGAACCGACCATGGATATATTCCATCTACATATTCATCCATTATATCCGTTCCATTACTGATATCATAGTTTCGGCAAGTCATCCATCTATATACAATACCAATTCAAACAATACAAACAATACAATCAAGACATCGCGGGGTTTATAAGGGGTAGACTGGTACGGAAGGTGTTAAAAGTGGCACGAGACTGTAACCATAATACACCTAACCTGAATTCAATTGCCGTTGTACCGTGGCTGAACGGTTCCTTGTGCTCCGTATACCTTAGTCTCCGGAATAGTGGGACTCCTCTCATATACACTGGCATTCTTCTGTACCAAGTTACAAACAACAGCGTTAACATTAAATACAACATTATAACAATATACTCTCTATTCTGTCTATTCTATTCTTGTCTATTTACGGGACTTACCGAGCGATTTGTTCGCTGACGACATTCTCTTTTTTCTTCTTTGGAATGTCGTCAGGTGATTCGGACTCACTAGAGATCGAGCCCACCAGCGAGGATTTGGATCAGCTAGCCTTCGACCCGGAGCTCTAATTACTTGTACACATTTACATTCTGTATTTTCCATTTCTGTCATGCCATAGTTTAGGCATTGCTTTCTATTCCATGTATTTACTTTTCAAATGTATTGTAAAAAGAATTTTAATAAATAAAGTTGCTGTTTATTTACGTCCTTTCTCTTGTGTATTTTACTTATATTGCTTAGATACGCTTAGCGTGTTTACTTCTGAGTAAATACGTAGCGGCCTTATCGCGTCCTCTGCCCGTATACTGGGAAGTGGGGTGTGACAGCCACCGAATGGTGTATTGAACCCAGGTCTCTCCTGGCTTCATCCTGACATCGATTAATGTCGTGATCGGGGTGCGCTCACTTGCGCTTGCGAACCGCTGTATACATAGTAATTCCATCTCCGTGGATATTTTGACGGAGTCGTTTAGGAGCTCCGAGTACCATTCAAACGCCGTCTCGGACAGGCTACCAACGAACTGGCGAAGCAGCAGTTTGTCGTTCCCTCCAGTATTACCGCACAAAGCTCTGAATTGAGCAATGTGCTGGTGTGGATTGCCCGTCCCCTTATACACATGGAACTTAGGGATCGTATATCCTTGCGGGTACTTGATTTGATTGTACCAGCCTAGATAAGGTCACCCAGTTCTGACGACTTGGCTAGCCGCTTCACTCGCTTAATGAGTTCGTATTTGTTAAGCTATGTAGTCATCAAGGGCAGCCTTGGAGATCGTTTCTTCCTTGTCCATTGAGAAAGCCGGAAGAGGGTTTGACGTTTTCCCTCTGTCATCCTCGATAATTATCGGCGGGTCTTCCGCTGGAGATTCTGGCTGGATCATCATCCCAATCGTGTCTTGCAACAGAAGCGCAATCTGCTTTATATTAGCAGCCTGTTCCACGGCCTCCTTATCCTTCTTTTCGAGGACTTTTCGCAGAAATTCTGTACCAGTCTCCTGCTCCTGGCATTGTTCAGACGTTGATTCTGAGCTTTCTTTCTGCCCAGTGAATGCGGTCATTTTCGTCAGCATCTCTTGGAACTTTTGTTGTTGCTCCTGAGCTTTCGCCAATGACCGAGTTTGCGGTCGATGACTCACGGAAGCACGACTATCCAATTTTCCAGAAGCCATGTAGATAGTATGTACAACCATGCCCCCAGACTTAGGGCGTTTGGGTCCATCACCTTTGGGATTTGTCGCCGGTGGTGGGAGATTCTCATGCCTTCTCTTTTTGTGGGAGGCCGAAGTTGGAGGGGCTGTTGCAACAGGCATCCATGTGGACAAGCCTTCCGTTGTATGGTGGAGGGATGGTCCTCCTCCTGCCGAGCCTTCTTTTTCTTTAGTCGGCGAGAGTAATTTTTGTTAATTACAGAGTCTTGAACTTTCCGCCAGACCCTGTGGATTTTGGAGGACAGCCGTTGAGGGGGCTGCTCTGGTTTCACCTGTGTCATGTTTTCAGCAGGCGGAGGAGACTTCCTTAATACAGCGGTTGGAGAGTTCTTTCGCATCCTCATGCGCGGATCGAAGCTGTTCCCAGTTAGAACAGCAGCGTCAATTTCCACCTTTGGAGCTGGTGGGGTAAGTCCAGAGGGAGAGTTGCCCCCAGCTTTCCTCACCCGGCTCCAGTGGCGACGTCGAGCATGTCTTGCAAATGGGATCACCTCAGTTGTGGGAGTGGCTTCGTCATGCACCCTGCTCTGATGAAAGGCCACTGCTTGTGCCAGCCTGTTGAAGACTAACGTCCGTTGATAGGGGATGGTCAATCTTTCGAAGGCCGACCTTTTGGTAGGGGAGGCAGTCTTGATGACTTCACCAGAAGCAGGAGTTGGAACGGCCAATCTTGCGAAAACCGATCCTTTGGTAGGAGAAACTTTTGTGACGACTTCTCCCGCCGAAGCTGGAACGGCTATCCATTTCGGGATAACCCCTTCAGGTATCGCGAGCCTCTTTGCGGGCCTACTTGAGCTGTGGCTCAGCCTGTTGAAGACTGAGGTGTCAGAATTGAAAAACCCGTTGAGAGGGGCCGTGGATGTTGCAAGTCGATCAAAGACGGACTTCTTAAGAGCTTCTTATGGTAGCACTGGGGCAGTGAAGCTTGCTGGAGGGAACATGGTTCCGAAGAACAATCCAGTGGTGGTGTCATGCCCCGCTTCCCAAAAGAGCGATAACGGCACGTGACAACCTTGCAACGTATTTATTCCGAGAAGATCATTTCTCAAAACAAATACACTAAGCGTATATAAGCAATATAAAATAACAAGAAAAGTCATGATAATGAAAATCCAACTTTATATATTTACATTCCCAAATTTCACAAGTTTCAAACTGAATACATGATGTCTGAAAACAAAGATACATAAAAGGAAGTGCCTAAACAAGTGGCATACTGGAAGTAAAAGCTAAAAAGAATGAATTAGTTGTCGGTCTTCTCCGCAAGCTGAAAGTAATTCTCCTGACTCGGCTCGATCTCTTCAATCTCTAGATCATCTGACAAACATTCCAAGGAAACAAAGAAATGAGTGGAATGCCCATCAGCGAACTTGCGCTCGGTAAGTACCCAAGAAAGGTGGGATGTGAAAGTATATAAATGAAAATGCAAGGTGACATGTGATATAGTATGAATGGAAATAAAACATGAACAAGTATAACATGGTGATATTAATGACAACTATGTAAGCATGTCAATATAAAATGAGCATAGTAAACAAGTATAACATGAATATAAATCATGAACATATAAACAAGTATGTTAGCATGCATGGTAATGTGTATGTCAACTATATCAGCATGGCAAACAAGTATAATATGGCCGTGGAGTATAGGTATAGTGAACATGAAGTGAATGTAAGTGTCCTAAATGGTCTCTAAAAGGGTAAAAGCAACTAACGTGAGTTCAAGTGTGAATTTCGACCAATCTCAAGAGTATTCTCGAACCCAATGCTATCGTCCAGGGGAAAGAAATCACGGGCCTAAAATATCGGGGCTTCAATTGTTATTGAAGTATTCCAAACCCATCAGGTTATCATCCAGGGGTTTGGAAACACGGGCCCTCATTCGTGAATTCGGGATTTGTACCGTTTCAGCCCGGTACCACAGCAACATGATTTGTATTAATGGGACTCATGAGATTCCGTTAGATTCATACTCAAACCACCCAAACACCCCATTTATATAAGTCTATGATTAATATTATGAGTCTTGATCGAATTCATGAATACAAAAGGTGATATATGATATCAAGTTTTCAAGATCGAGTTCATGTAGTCATGTCAAGTGCAAGTCATTCCAATTGTATTCATGGTTCGATGTCAAGTTGGTTCAAGTGTATATACTGGGTTCAATATTCATGATTGAGTCGTGTCAAGATCAAGTCAATTCTAACATATAATGATTTAATCATAAGTCATATAAATAAAAATAAATAAGCAATTACAGAACATGATATGAGACAAGTATTCAAGTAACGTCCAAAATAATGCTGTAAATATGTGATATGTTCGACTAGTTAATCAAGTCATTTGAGATCAAAATATAAACGAAAACATATCCTTAAGTGTTATACACACGTGAGTTTCAATGTCGCCTAAATACGACTACCGGTGGAAGATATACATGTTTTCGTATCATCGCGCAAAACAGATCAGAATCTGTTCGGCACCGTCACACACTTTTAAAATGCGGTTTGAGTTAATTTCCATCGGGTTTAAGGTTACAAAAATTATTAGAAAATTTTAGGTCTTTCGGAGTACTTATCCAAAACACTAAGATTCACATGATTTGGATTTCTGAATCTCTAGTTATGATCATTTTAATATCTGTGTTTAAAACATAAATTCAGATTTTTGGACAGCAACTATATGTTATATTGCAAAGCCTATATCGAGTTGTTTCATGCATTTTTCTAAGTAATCTGGTATACATAAAATTATATTTCTATCAATTGTGCATCTACACATCTAAATTTTGTCATGAACGGATATCGGGAGTTCGAGTTATGTCCTATTGAAAAATAGTGTGCGAATCAGGACAGATTCTGTCCAGATTCGTCGCTTAATATTGTAACGCGGTTTTCTATATTTTATATCAATTTTAAATAAAAAATTAAAATTAATAAAATCTATATTATTCTATATAGATATCCATAACACCTAAGTTCGCTCAATTTGGACATCTTTATATCAAGTTATGTATCCTAGAAATTGACCGATAAGTGCAGTTTTCTGTTTTACGAACAGTGAATAAAAATGATATAATTTCTAAACCGTTAAGCGATTCGATCTGAAATTTTTACATCATGTACAAAATAATATATTCTATCATATTTAAATTTCCTGAAATTTCTAGAAGTAAAAATTAATTTCTAAAAACTATTTTAAAAGTAAATGTATTGATATGTCATATATGAGAAATGAGAAAAACCATGGTATTTATTCGTAACTTCATTTTTTTTATACAAAATTTAAATAAAGTAATTTAAAATACAATAATAAACGATGCAATCCTAATTGGTCACTATGAAATCTTAACATATTGATTGAGAGTAATGAAAAAGACTTTACAAACTATATATGTGTGTATATTTGTATGTGTTCATTATTTATATATGTATCTATTTAATTAATTATTTAAGGATTATGATATGATAAGGGAAGATTTTTTTTGGAAATATGCCAAGAGTAAGATATAGAGAAGGAGATGGAGGGAGGGAAAGAGAGAAGGGACTTACATACACAAGCCGATATTGTCACCGGGTTTGTCTATCCGCCGATAGCCTCGCGTTTCTAGCGAGACTTCCTTGAGAATTTATTCATATTTTTCTTCGGGGAATCTAGATGAAGAGAGCTATGTGAAATTATAGAAATGTGTAATTATGAAAAGAAAGAGGAGTGAGATATAAAAAAGTTTAGCCACCATAGTTCTAATAAATTATGGCTCATAACCATTCTAATTATTTTGGGAGTTAAAAAGAAGATAAAATGAAAGGTCTCATTTGTAGGTTATGAGAAGAATAAAAATTGATAAAAAATAATTGCAAGGATGTGGATTTGAACATGTGACTTATGGAATAACAATGCAAGGATTTAACCAATGTGTTATAAGGTTGTTCATGCACATATCTAATTAGAATTAAATAAAGTTGGTTTTTGGGCTCATAGTTTTATAAAAGAAAATGAAAATGAGATTGGATTTGGGTTATGGGCTGGGTTAGGTATTATGTTTAATTTGAAAAAGGTTAAAATTTAGTTTTAAAGAAATGTGTTTGGAAAAAATAGATGGAAGAATAAAATAATATATTTATAAAAAACAAAATATACAGAAAATATTAAGAATAAATAAATACAATATTTTACTAAATAAAGAAAATACGGAGGTATATTAATATTGGGGTCGTTACAGGTGGCTTGAGTCACCTGTTCATTAGAATTGCAAAGATGGAGGCCGCATAGGGCCCATAAATCACTCCTCCAGCGGGGATGGAGTGAGAGTTGCTGTTGCAATTAATGCAGCTGGAAACCATCGATGTTATCTTCTGCACAAGAGCAAGACATCAAATCTTAGTATCTCTAATCTATGGGCGACCATAGCAAACCGCGATCTTGTTCACGAACACGACACATGAAGCGTGGAGTGGAAAGAGGAAAAGGTCCCACCGGGCGTGCCAAAATCTGTTCACCGCCGAAAACGGGAGACGGATCCGGGATGGACCGTCTTGCCTGAATTTAGGGGCAAATGCTATTTGGATTTATCCATCCACCTCTCTGAAAATGCCAAGTTGATTTATGGCACCATGTATCGGAGGTTTGGACGGAAGCGGACGTTGTAGCAGACTTCGTAAAATTCCTCCTCGTTGTGAGGGGTTTTTTATTGTGGGGATGCTCTTTCCTGCAGGCGCAAGCCCCTGCAGTTAATTACGTTACCGCATTGCGATAACCACTTTCTCCTGCTCCAGAGGTTCACTTCGTGTCGTGTGTGGTTGTTTTATTTTTGGTTGCCCGTGGATTGTATACGGAGACTAATTTATGTTGTCGCCTGTAGGGAGTAGATTAGTCCAAATCCGTGTATTCTTATATTTAGATTTGATTTGATTTAAAGATCGTTAATCTCATGTGAGATTAAGATCAACTTAAATGTTTGCTAAGGATATGTTAGTCCAATTTTAGACTAAGATCTACTTAATAAGGTTTTAGGATCATTCAGATCCAACAAAAGAGCATTTGGGCTCTATTGTTTTAGTTTAAGGACGTTTCGGTCCGTTGTTAGTTTAAAGACGTTACGGTCCGCAGATCACCATTTTTGAGGTGAGGATTTAGTTTAAGCACGTTTCGGTCCATTGTTAGTTTAAAGACGTTTCGGTCTATATTGGGATGTGCCCATCGGTTTGGGAGTGCACCAAAGAGTTATTGGTTGTCGGGACCCGCCACCTCTCTGAAGACGTTGAAGAATTACAACGAAATGTATCAGAGGTGTGGAGAGATATACCCTTGAACCAATTTCCAGATTGAGGGGAGATGTGGGATGAATATCCGTCGGAAGATCATTAGTCGTGTTTGGGACTAGGATCAGTTTAGGAAGACATGAGCACAGCGGCTCAATCTATTTGGAGATCGAAGACATTATAATCTCAAGAAGACTTAGCCAACTTGAGGCTGGAATTGGCTTCCCATAATGTTAAGCACTAGTATACATTCAGCACTCACGTGTTCCCACATGAGGTTCTAAAGTAGTATTAAACACTGAATTCCGAGGACGCTCACATGAGGCACCTCAAAGCTAGCGCCGTACATTAGGTTCAAGTCTCCGTTTATATATAAGTGTTAAACACTTAATTCTTATGGCACTCACGTGTGAGCACGTGAGGCGTCCCATAGTTGGGTACTGCCTTTTTGGGTTTTACTTCCCTCTTCTTTTATAAGTGCTAAGTATTTGGCTCACGTGTGAGCACGTGAGGCGTCCGAAATAAGAACTGTTCTCTGGATTTTATTTCTCTTTCTTTGATAAGTGCTAAGCACTTGGACCCTGTAGTGCTCACGTGCGAACACGTGAGACGCCTTCAAAATGTGATCACTGTTTTTGGGTATATTCCCTTTTTCATATAAGTGCTAAGCACTTGATTGGGGGTCGCGTAGAAAACACGTCACTTTCCTAGGAGGCACTTCTTGTTTTGTTTAAATGCTCGCGTGTGAAACATGTGACTCGGTCTCAGCCATTCTTTTTTGTTCATCAGAGGTGCTCACGTGGGGAAATACGTGAGGTTTCATTATAGTGTTGAACACTAATGATTCACCAGTCTCTCCTTCTATGCGTATGAAGATCTTGATCTCATATTAACGATGCTGGGATCTATGTTTAGAGAATTTCAAGTCTCTTGTTTTATAAGAATTAAATTATTTTACAGGGTTAAACCTTAATTTTATCAGAGAAATTAAATTCCTATATACTTTTATAAGAATTAAATTCTTTGAACTTAGTTTTTTCCCCTAAATTTTGAATCTGCATAACAGAATCTCCCCGATGAGAATTAAATTCTCAACTTGTGGGGAGATCTATTTCTGCAGACCTTAACCAGAGGAAGAACTAAATTCTTGTATGAAGAGTTAAACCCTTAAAGAAGAGATAAGATAATCTCTGTATTTTTTTCTTACCTAGGTTTTTTTTTGTTTAAGAAGGGGATCTTCTTCTTCTAGAGAATTGAATTCTCTTTCTCTTTTCTTTTTTTTTTCTCTTTCTCTTTTTGAGTAATTTTTTCACCTCCCTTCTCTTTTCTTTCTCCTTTTCCTTTTTTCCTTTTTTTTTTAACTTGAAGTCATGGATTCTTTATATAGTGAAGAGAAGTTTGTTAATTAGTTTTAAGAAATCTTTCATTGAGAGACTTCAATTGATTTGGGGATTTTACCCGCTGTTGGATTTTTGATCCAAGGGTTTTTGTCTTACAGAACATATTTTCTTGTTTCTTAAACAAGATTAGGAAAATAATTTCCCGTAAAGAATTTATTCTGTAGATTGGTGATTTTTAATCACCGTTGGATTTTTAATCCAAGGGTGCTTGGTTTATCGGAGCACAATTTTTCTTTGTTTTAAAGATATATGAAAAATATTTTCCAACTCATGAAATTTTTTATCCGCCAACTTTCTGTTTAACAAAAGATATCATTTCTCATTTAAAAGTTTAATAGAATTTAATTCTGTGCTTAATCACCATTGGATGTTTGATCCAACGGTTCCTCGTTGAGTAGAATTTAATTCTACGTAGGGAAGTGCCCTCACGTGTTTAAAACGTGAGGCTTATTAGGCTAGCAATTGTTTTAATTGCAGTGCTTATATGCGTTGCATACAGGCAATCACGTGTTAAACATGTGGGGATCTTATTAGCCTGGCAATTATTTTAATTGCAGTGTCTATATGCGTTGCATATAAGCACTCACGTGTTAAACACGCGGGGCTATTTTAGCTTTGCAATTGTTTTAATTGCAGTGTCCATATGCGTTGCATATAGACACTCACGTGTTAAACAGGCGGGGCTGTTTTAGCCTTGCAATTGTTTTAATTGCAGTACCTATATGCGTTGCATATTGTCAAACACGTAGGGCTATTTTAGCCTTGCAATTGTTTTAATTGCAGTGCCTATATGCGTTGCATATAGGCACTCACGTGTCAAACACGTGGGGCTGGTTTACCCTTGCAATTGTTTTAATTGCAGTGCCTATATGCGTTGCATATAGGCACTCACGTGTCAAACACGTGGGGCTGGTTTACCCTTGCAATTGTTTTAATTACAGCATATAGGCACTCACGTGTTAAATACATGGGGGGCTCTTTTAGTTGAGAGCTTTCCCTTTTTTTTATAAAGGAACAAGTAGCTTTTAGCCAAAAAATTTGGCGAAAACAATTCCAGTCCTGATGTAATTTCTGCACAATATCTCAACAAATAATGTTAGTAATATTATGTATTTTTGAGAAATTATCCTAACCATTTTATATGATATTATATTTTAAGAATATTGATTAAGGATATTTGATATGATATGCATATTTAAATTATCAAAATATTATATGCATACATTTTCCTTCATAATGTTAATTATAATATTTAAACATATGAAAATAATATTTTTATAGATAAACCCTCATATGTGTCATATTTATAATAAATATCTTTAGATATTTAAGAAAAATAAGGAAAATGTCATATCAAAAGCGCAGTTTAACAAATAGCCCCAAACTTAAATTTGATCGTCCCGATCAATCTAGTTATTCAAGAGAAGTAGAAAGAAAGACCTAAGTAGCACACTTTTTGTCACGTCCCGAAAGTACGGAACATGACCGGCACTTAAACTACGAAACGTCTCGAGGCGTACGTAATCTAAGTAAGCGGAAAACCCAGAAATCCAAAACCAAGAAAAGTAGTAGAGTGAAGGAAAACCAATTTAGAATCAAGTAGTTTTAATAGCATAAGCCGAATTATGCGGTTTAAAAAAAACATCAATATTTTCGGAAAATTTCGGCAGAGTCTCCTTTGTAAATACTGGCCCCCAAACGGAATACAACATGAATAGTATACGAAATCAAAAAAAAGGTATCCCCAAGCGGGAGCTAGCTCTTCGTCAATCGACGGTCACAACCACACAAGCAATATAATATACAACGCCAACGGCGAGGATCAAAAACTCAAAAGGAAACTCAAAACCACAAGAAATCCGCAGAAATATACGCGCGACTCTAAGGTCGAAAGAATAACATCACTGGTCTCTATCTCAAAAATAAATACATGCTTGGTTGATGGAACTTCTAGATACAACAGAATAATAATATACAAGATGTAATAATGGGTACGATACAAATAAACCCACCTACTAGCAAGGCACCCGGAAATGGAAATAGTGCCAGCAAAGCCGTAATGAAACCTGTACGGCGAAACCTGCAAGAATTGTGGCACAACGGGGGTGAGTTGCCAACTCGTGCGTAGAAAAACATCTACGCACAGAAATCGCATAAATAACGCAACCTAGGTCAATGATCATAATATATCCTCAAATATATGAATAACATGCAGCCTATAACAATGGCTAGGGTAATATCTAACCCGAGTGTGATCTCATGTGCCCGTGTCAGTGCCTCAGGTAGCAATATATCATATGAATGGGGGTATGAATGCATGAAAATAGAATACATGTAAATGAAGAACTGTTTTCATAAATTAGTGAGATTTCCTTTGTATTTTTAAAATGAGGTATCATAAATGAAATCAGCATCAACAGTGTCTAGCATCGACACAAAACATAAATCTCAATGTCTCAAAGCCTCAGGCTCCGGCTATCCGGACTGGCTTGTATCATTAAATCTCAGTACCTCAATATCTCGAAATCTCAATGTCTTAATCTTAATCTCTAGGGCGCCGTCAGTCTAGACCGGCCCCTACCATCCATCTTAAGACCACGACGGTATCCTCCGGATATCCGACGCGTCGGGTAAAATCACCGGTAGGTAGTCTCCCCCTGCCAGGCTCATCGTCATCACCACGAGCTTCTTACCCCGGGGTACCTTACCGGGTCCACCATGTACCCGAAACGGTTCATCCAACTCCTCGAATCGGGTCTTGAAATCCATCAGCAAACTCATGGTGGACGACTCATACATCATGGGAAAAACCGTGCTTTTCATTTAAAAAGAGAAAGAAGAAGTTTGTATATGTTTTGCGGTTTTCCCCAAATCCAGAAAATCTCATGGAAATCCGAATCCAAAACCTCAATAGCACGTAAAAAGTGAATATATGCATGAGAATCCATGAATGCGGCATAACAATGAATAACAGTATGCATGAAGTAGCAGGTAATAACTACAATGTCTAAACTATTAGCTAACAGGCTATGTCAAGCAATAATATTTTCTAAGGTGTACGTGACATGGCAATTACCGATGAAGATGTGTGTGAGCCGGCAAGTAAATGTACGTGGTACATACGCATCATCGGTAATGGTGCTGGTGTCCTAACCACAAGATATCAACAGTAGAATATGAAGCATAATATAAGCATGTGATGCGGAGCGAACAACAATAATGAGCGGGAGCTGAATACTAGACGCAACGATAACTAATCTGCATTAACCTAATATAAGTCCTACAATGGTGCCTTTTGAGATAACACGAATCGTGGGGTTTTGAAAATAGGGGCTACGGTGTTTTTAAGAAAAGATACGTTTTTGAAATATCCGTAGAATCCCTTGACCTGTCTTTTAAAATACGCACGATTCGTAAGCTTTGAAATAGGTAGGAACCGAATCTAATCTAACAACTAACTAAACTAAAGGGCTAAGCTACAAGTTAGACTACAGGTAAGGAAACCGCTTAACATCTGAGTCGATACATATACATACCTGTATATATATTAGTCGGTGATCCCGCCTCAATAATATCATATCCGATACCATATCTATAATTAGACATCCCAAGTCAAGAGTGCGGATCAATCATCAAGATATAGCTCGTACGTAAATCCGTCGTACGGCATCCCCAAATCTGGGTACGGGTCAATATCATATTCCTCACACTATTCCTCTGGTATCCTCTTTATCCAAGATCATAGTCTAGAGTACTGACCTATGTCTAGTACAATACTAATATCCTCAATATACTCATGATCTGACTACTGATCGACAATCTCGTACAAACCGATATCGTCAGCACATATCATCAAGGAGTATATATCGCCCGATATGGCCTAATATCAAAATCCTAGCATATCATGCCTCATATCACGATCACATGTCGACCATTTTATTTATAACACTATTCACCCGTGTCGCCGCCCCAAGATCCGCTATAACACCAGGACGTACCTCAAGTACGAATCCTGCCATATCACCAATATCACAACCACAAAACAAATCTCATCGACTCAGCTCAATCCCAAGTATCATCCTCAAATCCGTATGTGAACACATAGTCCCATACCCATGTGAACACATAACTATAAAGAATCCCATGAGCACATATAAATAGAAATGTATGCAAGTATGTATGTGTGTATGTGTAGTGCAACACTACCCTAGGGTTCGCAACACTAAAATAATCCAACACACCAATATCCATCCTAACATCGTTATTAATCCCAAATAACATATAATAATTGTGGTGTGTATACGCCTCCGTATACACCACCACGGACTGCGGGGGTGCTATACGCCATCCACCCGACTTCTCCCCGTAGATATAAATCTACTCACCTGGTCCTCGCTCGCCGGTGCCGACGTCGCCACTCACTTGCATGTCGTCTCGAAGTCCACATGGGGTACCTACATATCATAATGCACCGTATCACATTAAAATCCGACTCATGACCAAAACGACACACAGATCCCACATACGTCAAAACCTATGGTTGCTTTCACAAATCAACCCAAAACCCTCGACATCGGCGTACAAACGTCGATTGATCAAGAAAAACACCAAACATACCAATCATGGTTTCAAAACTCGCTAACTGTATAAGAAATATGGTCAAATTCATCAAAACCACAAATTCACCTTAAAAGGCATTTTTTCCGAAAATCTAGCAAGCAAAAATTACCCGTTTTAGTACAAAACTCGACGTTTAAACAAATCTAATGGCCATAATACTTATTAAATATCTTAAATAAGTCATAAAAACAATTTCCATAATTAATCCCAATAAATTTCATTAACCCCAAAATCCTAGTTTACAATATACCCAAATTTTAACAATTTAGCAAAAAATGCACAAACAACAATTTAGCTTGGATTTTCATAAACTAAAAGCATTAAACCACTCAATACAATATTTATAAAGACATGAAAACTTAATTATATTTTAATCTAAGAATTTGCTAATTTTTCAAAAACTCTAGTTAGCAAACTAGCTTAATTAGGGCATTTATAAGAAATGGTTGTAATTAACAACTAGATTAGCTTTCAACAAGGCTTAAGATGTTAATCCACATCACATATCCATGCACAATTGATCACAACCCAATTCCACAACAAAACCCTAACTTGAATTCCTTAACCATGCAATTAAACTCATCTAAAACCTAATTAATCACTTAATTAATTTAGATTAAAGCAATAATCAACAATTTAACTACATGGTTAAGATTATACCTCCACAATTTTTGTAGATCCCACTTGCCACTAGCTTCCCAACTTAGCTTCCATCCCCCAAGATCCATGCTAAATTGGCTAAAGAAAAATGGGTAGGGCTTTGATTTTGATTTTATGGGATTTTTGATGCATTTTTTGAATGGTTTTTGAGGTGGAATGAGAGGGGGAAATGGGGGAGATGGGGCTGCCATTTTCGGCCAGAAAATGAGGGAAGGATGGGGGAGTGTGGTGAGGGAATTATGGCCAAGTCAAGGACAAAACCCCAAGTCAACAAAACCCATACCTCATTCTTTATTAGTTTTCTTTTAATTTCTTGTTTCCTTTTTCATTTTCTTTTTTACTTGAAGTGGGAAAACAATTGGGGAGGGCTGCTGAATTCTGCATAAAAGAGGAGGAAAAATGGGGGTGTGTGAGTGTGGGGGTGTGTGTAGCAAGTTCCAATTAAAGGAAATACCCCCTTATCTCAATTACATTAATTAACTTCACAATTTTAGCATTTTTCTTCGATATTTTCTAACATCGTTTGACAGTTCCATTTCATTTCAAAAACCACATGATAAAATTTTGTTTAATGTGTTATGATGCACAAAATTCATTTCAACTCAAACCAGTTTGTAACTTTCCCTAATTAAATGTATTAGTGACGGCTTAAAATAATATTAAAATAATTAATTTCAGAAAATTTTTCAGAAAATTAGAAATTTTACCAGTGGCTCAATAAATACCAAATACTAGTAATTACATAGCTAGAATATGTATATTTAATTTTATATTAAAGATATTTACATTTTGACTTTTTACGGAAAACCCCCTTATTTTACCGATTTTCCGAAATTACACCGAAACGATTTTCAAAACGTTACAATCTTTCCCCCTTAAAGAAATTCGGTCCCCGAATTTAAATTAAAACTCCCCCCAAATACTAAAATATCTAAGCAAAACCATGAAGTCGTCGGGGCTCTGAAATCGTAAATACATAAAACAAATCGTAGTGCAGCACATGCGCATGAAAAATGAGCATATAACTCAAAATCAAAACTCCATCCAGCATCCCGCAATCATCGGAGTCATGGTGAAGACACAATGTCCAAATCCAAAATGAAAATCAATATGATATACATCATTAAAACATCTGGAAGCAATGCATGCCAAATCTTCTTCAAATCGTTGTGCGATGCTCGTAGCACTGCATAGTGGCGGACGTTTATTGTAAAAAAAAAATAACTACATGTATATATATATCCTTTATTTAATATGCACGTCCCGCCGTTTTGGAAGCAATTTCAGAAGGGTTTCCTTTATAAAATGTTTCGTGTCATCTCGGACACGTAGGTAAATACTGAGACTATAGCTCGCTTTTTGGAAATCCCTTCGATAACTATCAATGCATACAAAATACATTCAGGTACTGTCCTCTGACTAGTCCTGCTCAGTACTAAACCAAATAGAAAACATTATAAAATATACTGCTCCAACATAAATCAGTCCTAAATATATATATGAATGCCATGTGCGTCGGGTGCGCACGGAAATCGAAATCCATGAATGTGCTATACATATGCACAGAAACAACATCTAAGTGCATCGGGTGTGCACGAAACATCTGTCAAGGGCAACAGGTGTACCTGACAGCAAAATAGGTGCATCTGACATGCACGAAGAATCTCGATTTAGTGCATCTGGTGTGCACCAAAATCGTATCTCATAACATGCGCCCAACATGCGCGAAAATCCAAATCAGGTGCATCCATCGTGCACGAAATCATGAAATCCAATATCAAGCGCCGAACATGTGCAAAATCCAATCAGGTGCATAAGGTGCACAAACAAATATCGAGCATCACCATCGAAATCGAAGTCTAGTGCAACTGTAGTGCACAAAATGCGAATCACTGCACTGCAAGCATATGTGAACTACACCGAGTGCAAGAACCAAATCGTGTGCGTACATATGCACAAAATCAACTCAACTGTATGAAACCCATAAAATCATAAACATGAGAAACCAAGGCACGAAAACGATGTCAAGTGCAACAACTGTGCAAAATCGTAAATACTCAGTAGGTGCAACCATGGTACATGAAAACAAATACCATGAAACTCAATCATCAAAATCAGTCATGCGAAAAGATCGTCCAAAATACCGAAATCAAATATGGCGGAATAGTCCCGCTCAAGCGCATCCTCCAAGAATCTCTGGCCAACTGTCGTGGTCACTCATAGCATGTCTCGTCGACGATCCTGAACTCTGGCCTGCCGGTGTGCGTAACACGATCACTCCTGGGTCCAAGTCTTCTCGTAATTTATTCCAAAAAGGTCCTGTCGAGGTCTCTCCCAAATCTCGTCTCCGCCGAACTGTCCGAAAGTCATCGTCCCTTACTAGATCTGTTCTCGTCCCGGAACGGCTGCATACTCATCACGACTCCTTCCGGAAGGTATTTCCAAGTACAATGCCTCGGCATGCGTATCGCATCTCTGACGTCGGCGGAGTGGAACGTCGTCTCATCAAGATCTCGTACGAACCGCTTACTCCATTTTCTCTAATGTCGACTGCTTCAGACTCGTCTCGTCGTGGCTGCATGGACTGAGCTCCAACGGCTATCCTCGTATCTGGAGTCTCCCAAGAAACGCATCTCACCACCTAGCATCCGAATGAAGTCGAACCATCCGATCGATTCATCAAAACCTCATAATCCCCCAAGAGCTCAACATCTTGGGTACAGTTTAATAGTATCGAGTACGTACCACAGCATCGGTGGTCCAGCCGTAGAAGGGCAAACCTAAGCCTCACTAATGGCGCCGCGGAACTGCCGCAAACCCTAAGGTTCAAAGGCTTTCACAGGGTCATTAAGTCGAGTTAGGGTTTCATTCTTCTAGAGGGACCATAGAATTGCCTGCATGTCTTTTCGAGTACCTTAAACTTGGAATAGTAGTTTTCTGATATTCGATCGTCTCTGTCGACTCTCAACGTCTCCGCGGGAAGTCGTCTCTAGCTGGAATCAATTTATCTGATGACCTCGCATCGGTAAGCGAACGATCCACACGTCCTAGTCATTCTTCCTTGGTGACTAGCGGCCTTCTATAATCTCTTAGTACAACCTCGTACTGTAATAGCTCCTACATCTGGGGCGGTATCTCGTCGTTCACAGCAAAAACTGGTTCGCTCATCTGCACGCTGAACCGTGCCTCAATCATCAGGAGTAAGCAATACGCCAACGGTCATCAAAATCTGGTTGGCCTCTGTCGGTGGCCCAATCCTCTGGTGCTGATTTGCACGTCTGAGTAACCTCATACAGCGATCCATCAAACGCTCGTGGCGCGAAAACACAATAAAAAGACACATCTCTGCAATCGTGTGTCGCCGAAATTACGCCCTGGTCAGTCCTCATTCTTAATGAGCTCGTGCTGACCGCAACTGTAGCCGTAGCTCTCCCTGCCCATAATCGGGGCAGCAAAACCATAACTGGTACCGATGAGGCTAGATCAGGAAGGAATATAATACTGAACAAGGAAATGTACATCCTAAGGCTTCTTAAGTGGAGTGGCGTGTCGTAAATATGCCGCGGAACATACCAACGGTACGTCACTCTACTTTAGTCACCTATTCCATCAACCAAGGGTCATCCTACACTCCGAAGGTAAAACCCAACGCTCTGATACCAACTTTGTCACGTCCCGAAAGTACGGGATATGACCGGCACTTAAAATACGAAACGTCTCGAGGCGTACGTAATCTAAGTAAGCCGAAAACCCAGAAATCCAAAACCAAGAAAAGTAGTAGAGTGAAGGAAAACCAATTTAGAATCAAGTAGTTTTAATAGCATAAGCCGAATTATGCGGTTTAAAAAAAACATCAATATTTCCTGAAAATTTCGGCAGAGTCTCCTTTATAAATACTGGCCCCCAAACGGAATACAACATGAATAGTATACGAAATCAAAAAAAGGCATCCCCAAGCGGGAGCTAGCTCTTCGTCAATCGACGGTCACAACCACACAAGCAATTTAATATACAACGCCAACGGCGAAGATCAAAAACTCAAAAGGAAACTCAAAACCACAAGAAATCCGCAGAAATATACGCGCGACTCTAAGGTCGAAAGAATAACATCACCGGTCTCTATCTCAAAAATAAATACATGTTTGGTTGATGGAACTTCTAGATACAACAGAATAATAATATACAAGATATAATGATGGGTACGATACAAATAAACCCACCTACTAGCAAGTCACCCGGAAATGGAAATAATGCCAGCAAAGCCGTAATGAAACCTGTACGGCGAAACCTGCAAGAACTGTGGCACAACGGGGGTGAGTTGCCAACTCGTGAGTAGAAAGACATCTACACACAGAAATCGCATAAATAACGCAATCTGGGTCAATGATCATAATATATCCTCAAATATATGAAGCCTATAACAATGGCTAGGGTAATATCTAACCCGAGTGTGATCTCATGTGCCCGTGTCAGTGCCTCAGGTAGCAATATATCATATGAATGGGGTATGAATGCATGAAAACAGAATACATGTAAATGAAGAACTGTTTTCATAAATTAGTGAGATTTCCTTTGTATTTTTAAAATGAGGTATCATAAATGAAATCAGCATCAACAGTGTCTAGCATCGACACAAAATATAAATCTCCATGTCTCAAAGCCTCAGGCTCCGGCTATCCGGACTAGCTTGTATCATCAAATCTCAGTACCTCAATATCTCGAAATCTCAATGTCTCAATCTCAATCTCTAGGGCTCCGTCAGTCCAGACCGGCCCCTACCATCCATCTCAAGACCACGACGGTATCCTCCGGATATCCGACGCGTCGGGTAAAATCACCGGTAGGTAGTCTCCCCCAGCCAGGCTCATCGTCATCACCATGAGCTTCTTGCCTCAGGGTACCTTACCGGGTCCACCATGTACCCGAAACGGTTCATCCAACTCCTCGAATCGGGTCTTGAAATCCATCAGCAAATTCATGGTGGACGACTCATACATCATGGGAAAAACTGCGCTTTTCATTTAAAAAGAGAAAGAAGAAGTTTGTATATGTTTTGCGGTTTTCCCCAAATCCAGAAAATCTCATGGAAATCCGAATCCAAAACCTCAATAGCACGTAAAAAGTGAATATATGCATGAGAATCCATGAATGCGGCATAACAATGAATAACAGTATGCATGAAGTAGCAGGTAATAACTACAATGTCTAAACTATTAGCTAACAGGCTATGTCAAGCAATAATATTTTCTAAAGTGTACGTGACATGGCAATTACCGATGAAGATGTGTGTGAGCCGGCAAGTAAGTGTACGTGGTACATACGCATCATCGGTAATGGTGCTGGTGTCCTAACCACAAGATATCAACAGTAGAATATGAAGCATAATATAAGCATGTGATGCGGAGCGAACAACAATAATGAGCGGGAGCTGAATACTAGACGCAACGATAACTAATCTGCATTAACCTAATATAAGTCCTACAATGGTGCCTTTTGAAAGAACACGAATCGTGGGGTTTTGAAAATAGGGGATACGGTGTTTTTAAGAAAACATACGTTTTTGAAATATCCGTAGAATCCCTTGACCTGTCTTTTAAAATACGCATGATTCGTAAGCTTTGAAATAGGTAGGAACCGAATCTAATCTAACAACTAACTAAACTGAAGGGCGAAGCTACAAGTTAGACTACAGGTAAGGAAACCGCCTAACATCTGAGTCGATACATATACATACCTGTATATATATTAGTCGGTGATCCCGCCTCAATAATATTATATCCGATACCATATCTATAATTAGACATCCCAAGTCAAGAGTGCAGATCAATCATCAAGATATAGCTCGTACGTAAATCCGTCGTACGGCATCCCCAAATCTGGGTACGGGTCAATATCATATTCCTCACACTATTCCTCTGGTATCCTCTTTATCCAAGATCATAGTCTAGGGTACTGACCTATGTCTAGTACAATACTAATATCCTCAATATAATCATGATCTGACTACTGATCGACAATCTCGTACAAACCGATATCGTCAGCACATATCATCAAGGGGTATATATCGCCCGATACGGCCTAATATCAAAATCCTAGCATATCATGCCTCATATCACGATCACATGTCGACCATTTTATTTATAACACTATTCACCCGTGTCGCCGTCCCAAGATCCGCTATAACACCAGGACGTACCTCAAGTACGAATCCTGCCATATCACCGATATTACAACCACAAAACAAATCTTATCGACTCAGCTCAATCCCAAGTATCATCCTCAAATCCGTATGTGAACACATAGTCCCATACCCATGTGAACACATAACTATAAAGAATCCCATGAGCACATATAAATAGAAATGTATGCAAGTATGTATGTGTGTATGTGTAGTGCAACACTACCCTAGGGTTCGCAACACTAAAATAATCCAACACACCAATATCCATCCTAACATCGTTATTAATCCCAAATAACATATAATAATTGTGGTGTGTATACGCCTCCGTATACACCACCACGGACTGCGGGGGTGCTATACGCCATCCACCCGACTTCTACCCGTAGATATAAATCTACTCACCTGGTCCTCGCTCGCCGGTGCCGACGTCGCCACGCGCTTGCATGTCGTCTCGAAGTCCACATGGCGTACCTACATATCATAATGCACCGTATCACATTAAAATCCGACTCATGACCAAAACGACACACGAATCCCACATAGGTCAAAACCTATGGTTGCTTTCACAAATCAACCCCCAAAACCCTCGACATCGGCGTACAAACGTCGATTGATCAAGAAAAACACCAAACATACCAATCATGGTTTCAAAACTCGCTAACTGTATAAGAAATATGGTCAAATTCATCAAAACCACAAATTCACCTTAAAAGCCATTTTTTCCGAAAATCTAGCAAGCAAAAATTACCCGTTTTAGTACAAAACTCGACGTTTAAACAAATCTAATGGCCATAATACTTATTAAATATCTTAAATAAGTCATAAAAACAATTTCCATAATTTAATCCCAATAAATTTCATTAACCCCAAAATCCTAGTTTACAATATACCCAAATTTTAACAATTTAGCAAAAAATGCACAAACAACAATTTAGCTTGGATTTTCATAAACTAAAAACATTAAACCACTCAATACAATATTTATAATGACATGAAAACTTAATTATATTTTAATCTAAGCATTTGCTAATTTTTCAAAAACTCTAGTTAGCAAACTAGCTTAATTAGGGCATTTATAAGAAATGGTTGTAATTAACAACTAGATTAGCTTTCAACAAGGCTTAAGATGTTAATCCACATCACATATCCATGCACAATTGATCACAACCCAATTCCACAACAAAACCCTAACTTGAATTCCTTAACCATGCAATTAAACTCATCTAAAACCTAATTAATCACTTAATTAACTTAGATTAAAGCAATAATCAACAATTTAACTACATGGTTAAGATTATACCTCCACAATTTTTGTAGATCCCACTTGCCACTAGCCTCCCAACTTAGGTTCCATCCCCCAAGATCCATGCTAAATTGGCTAAAGAAAAATGGGTAGGGCTTTGATTTTGATTTTATGGGATTTTTGATGCATTTTTTGAATGGTTTTTGAGGTGGAATGAGAAGGGAAAATGGGGGAGATGGGGCTGCCATTTTCGGCCAGAAAATGAGGGAAGGATGTGGGAGTGTGGTGAGGGAATTATGGCCAAGTCAAGGACAAAACCCCAAGTCAACAAAACCCATACCTCATTCTTTATTAGTTTTCTTTTAATTTCTTGTTTCCTTTTTCATTTTCTTTTTTACTTGAAGTGGGAAAACAATTGGGGAGGGCTGCTGAATTTTGCATAAAAGAGGAGGAAAAATGGGGGTGTGTGAGTGTGGGTGTGTGTGTAGCAAGTTCCAATTGAAGAAAATACCCCCTTATCTCAATTACATTAATTAACTTCACAATTTTAGCATTTTTCTTCGATATTTTCTAACATCGTTTGACAGTTCCATTTCATTTCAAAAACCACATGATAAAATTTTGTTTAATATGTTATGATGCACAAAATTCGTTTCAACTCAAACCAGTTTGTAATTTTCCCTAATTAAATGTATTAGTGACGGCTTAAAATAATATTAAAATAATTAATTTCGGAAAATTTTTCAGAAAATTAGAAATTTTACCAGTGGCTCAATAAACACCAAATATTAGTAATTACATTGCTAGAATATATATATTTAATTTTATATTAAAGATATTTACATTTTGACTTTTTACGGAAAACCCCCTTATTTTACCGATTTTCCGAAATTACACCGAAATGATTTTCAAAACGTTACACTTTTGTAGGCAACACGATTGCACTGAGCACGTGCAACAAGCCTTTAAATCTCTAGGTGTCCCTAGTAGGAGGAGTATGGTCTCTTAAGGGTTTTCAGCAGATTACACCAACAAAATCCTATAATAAAATAAAGAAGATGAAATTTGCATATAAAGATAAGAACTATAAAAGAAAGAAGTTGAAAATAAGAGTTTCCAACTATATAGGGTTTTCAGTTGCTATGAGCCCTATCTTAATGGTCATGAAAAAATATTAGAAATCACGCCATCAATAAAATATCGCCTTTAGTCTTCCTCCCTACCATTCATCCAAACATCGATCATATATCCTTACGTGTGTGTAAAAGACATTCCTACACTTAGAGAATTCAATTCAAGCTATCATACTCTTGTCCATCTTCCAAAATACTTTTTTGTCGGTGAACAATTTAGATGGAATTGCTCATACATCTTTTATGCGACCGTTAATACTTCTTGAGGTGCTAATCGATCAATTACTAAATGTGCTCGCACATTTAGGCGTAATTCCTTGTTTCGCAACACCTAAGGCTTAGTAATGGCTCCCAAACCAGTTGGTCTAAGGCACTAGGTAATAAAACACTCTCGCTATATTTTTTTTATAATGCCTTAAGCAATTACAAAACCAGTGTTCATTTTTTCTTCACCACTTATATATTTTTATTTTCCTTCATAACAAGGATTTTAGACAAGAGCATTTCAATGCATCCTCTACTATTCCAAGTTTCAAGATGTGTGACAGTGCGTATAGTAGAGTATCAACGTTCAAAAGTTTGGACTTAAGAATAGGGACTATTTTTCAGACTTATTTTTATCCCCAGATTAGTAATTTCCTTCATTTTACTAACTCTTGAGACAATGGCTTATAACTACTTATTACTAGCTTCATTTAAGAAAACATCCAACTTTCTTGCTTTTCTCAAACTATTTCTATCTTTTATATGTAAATTTTCACTTTAAAACTTTCATTATCAAAATTTTTTGTGCTTATAAATAGTATAATGCAAAATAATGCGTGAATAAACACAAATCTCCTCCAAACCTGTTTATAGCAGTGTCCTCATTAATGTCATCTGTTAAACTTTAAAAAAAGCTGTAGACTGAGGAAAAGTCATCAAATGGGACAAGAAATAATGAAAGTGAAACCCTCCCCCAAACTTATTTTTGGCTCATAATTTTGTAAAAATTTTCTTTTCGTTCAAGGGCCAAAATATACCCCCCCCAAACTTGAGTAAAAACCGTATTAAGCATTTAAAATTATGAGGGGGGTTAAAATTATTGGTCTATGCAAAGCTTTGCAAAGACCAAAAGTCAACACCAACCATTCAAATATTTTATCGATATAACGTACTGGTTGGTAAAAGATCATGTCACCTATCGACGTGGAGAAGTATGAAGGGGATAAGAGGTGGAATAGAATGGGTTTACGTCTTAGTTCATAGAGACAAAACAATGATGATGGTTTACTCGCATTCTCATTATTGATAAGAAGAAGGGGTGGTGGTTCAACTTCTTTGTGTTGGTGCTGATTCATTACAACTCCCATGTTTTCTAAGAATGCGAGTTCTTCAGCGAAAATTTCTTCAAAGGTTTCATCCATATCCCGAATAATAATCTCATCAGAAAAAAAAGATGATACTCGGACTCCATAATCATATTCAGCGTTAGATGTTGACCCAGACAGCTCGATAAAAGGGTACGTATGTGTATAACAAATAGCAGGGTCAAACAACAACGTACTAGTGGAGTCAAGATAAGTATCATGAAGATATTCAAATTCGCTGCTGTCGGAATCTATCGCTTCATCATATAATACTTGAGCATACGGTTCGGAGGGTTCACTTCCCAACTTGTAAATGTTAAGCTCAATTGACATCTTCCCGAAGGATAGGGTCATAGAGCCGTTTCGACAATTGATTATTGCGTTGGAAGTCGCAAGAAAAGGTCGACCTAAAATTACCTGAATTTAGTTTCGTGGGTTCGCCACAGGTTGTGTATCTATAACGATAAAGTCCACAGGGAATATAAATTCCCTGACTTTGGTTAACACGTCCTCTAGCTCACCCCTAGGTTGGGTGATAAATCGATCGTCCATCTGAAGAATGCAGTGCGCCAGTTTTAACTCTCCGATCCCTAATTGCTCATACACAGAATACGGAAGCAAGTTAACACTAGCGCCTAAATCGAGTAGAGCACGATTAATAGTTTTACCCCTAATAGAAATAGATATGATTGGATTTCCAGGGTCCTTTCGTTTCTTAGGTAGTTGTTGTGTAAAAGCAGTGCTCACGTTACTCGTTAAGAATACTTTTTTCGGCACTTGAGTTTTTCTCTTCCTAGTGCACAAGTCCTTTAGAATTTTTGCATAAGACGGAACTTGTTGAATAGCATCTAGGAGAAGAATGTTTATGTTAACTTGCTTAAAAATTTCTACAATCTTCTCCATTTGTGGACTTGGTCTGTTGCCTCTTAACTTGTTTGGATAAGGTGCTTTATCAATAAGGGTCGGGTCCAACATTGGAGAGGATTGTGGGGATGGAATAGATCCCAGAATTGGAGTGGGGATCGTTTTAGGTAGACTCGAGGAAGCGGGCGGAGGGTTCGAGCCTTGGAAAAAATGAAGAATAGGCTCAGAAGTAGGTGGACTAGACGAAATAGGAGAAGAAGTAGAAGCCGTGGTGTTATTAATATCATCAACGTCATCAACGTGTTCACCCACTTAGTTATTCAGCACTCTTCCCGATCTCAACGTGGTAACGACACTCACATTATAACTTGGTGAGTAGCCAGGATTAGGTTTAGGTTGAGATGGAAGTTTCTCTTTCTCTCTCGCACTCATCGCGGCATTTAACTGTGCAACTTGTGCTTCTATCGATTTTATACTTTCACCGTGGGAGGTGGTGGTCTGTGTTAATGCTCGGATAGAAGACTTTATATCATCCGTCGATTGCATGGAATGTTTAATAAACATATCCACGCTTCGTTCGAGTGCAGAGGGTTTATCGGTACCGGCAAAAGAAGGATCAAAGTTGTTGTCCGGGTTTTGCAAGGGTTGCGGTTGAAAGGGGTGCTGACTTGGTTGTGGTGGTTGCTGTTGCTGTGGAGGAAGTCTTTGATAATTGCTTTGGAACTGGTTTGGATTTTGGTTCCAAGCAAAATTAGGATGATTCCTCCATCCCTGATTCTAAAAAAGCATTAATTTGTTCTTGACCTTGAAAGGGTGGATTCAAAGGGCATTTTTCTGTCAAATGTAATGAGTTGGAACAGCAACTACATACGGTTTTTGGGAGCGTAAATTGGTTTAGGGAGGCTAATGAGACTTTGTTTTCTATAGTATCGAGTTTCCTTTGTATCGCGGCCATTTCGGATTTCACTGCGATGGAAATATCGAGCTAATAGATACCTCCCCTAGACGATGTAGGTCTAACGCTTTCCCACTGTAAAGTTTGTTCAGCGAGATTTTTCAGAAATTGCCAAGCTTCATCATCATCTTTAGACAGGAAATGACATTTCCACATGGTTTCAAGCATCTGTTTTGTTGCAGGATCAACACCCTCATATATAATGCGACAAAGCTCCCATCTATTGATTCCGTGATGAGGGCATTGCAGAAGAAGATCCTTAAACCGTTCAAAGCATTTCCAAAATGGTTTATTAGGAAGTTGGATAAACTGGTTAATCTCGCTTCGAACGCGGGCAGTCTTATGATTGGGATAAATTTTTTTAAGGAATGCTCTAACGAATTCGTCCCATTTTGTGATGGAATGTGCGACAGTGTTATAAAACCACTTTTCTGCTAGATCACACAAAGTAAAAGAGAGAAGACGTAATCTCATAGCATCCACAGAAAGTTGTGACGTGCCAATCATTGCGCATACGTTTTTGAATTTGTTTATAAAAACGTATGCGTCTTCGGATTCAAGCCCATGAAATTTAGGAAACAGTTTGATAAAGTGAGGTTTAATTTCAAAATTATCCCTATTGGCCGGTGGAATAGATAGACAAGTAGGAAGGGGTCCACGCACTGGGTAGCATCTTTCTTGGAGAGAGATGCGTGGTGGATTCTGCGAATCGATGGGTGGTGGCAGGGTGGTGTTATAATCTGATGGAGAACCGTCCATCTCGGTCGATGTGGTAGGTGCATGGGGAAAAGAAGATGAAGAAATACCGACTTCGGAGTCAATAGCAGAAACGCGGACAAGAAGGGCACTAGAATCCCGTGTCCAGCCAAACATGCACTAAGCGGGTTTAGCGTAAGTGGCAGCGTGTGTGTGATTTAAAATTGGTTTGTTTTGAAAAGTGTCGGACGTGAGACAAATCACACAAAAATGCACAATCAACTCTAGAACTAAGGTTACCTAGATCAAGTCTCTAGACCGCTCCTAGACTTCCAAAAGACAAGCCGCAGGATCAATCCTCTATCACCTCTTTATCGCTCTTGTGGCCAGATAAGTGTCAGGTAAGTGGGAGGTATCCGCTATACGAATCACCGAAAATAGCGAGCCTAATTAAGTAACCACTTGCCTTAGATACACTTGCCTTAGACACCACGAAAGTAATGCGGATAAGCGATAGATTACCCACGGCCTTCCTTTGTCCTTATTGAGTACGATGGTTCTTAGAGTCTTGGTCTAGATAATTTTTAATTAATGTAGGGTGATGCGGATGCTCGTTTTGTGATTTGTGGGTTCTAGGAAGGATGATAAAATCCCCACTTAATCTGAATTTGGCCTTTGCCCCTTAATGCCCGTATTAAAATATGCACAAACCAATTACAAAACACGCAAAAAGATTTTTTTAAGCGGTGATATTTTGCAAAGAATCCTGCAGAAAATATATTATTGGATTTTTCAGAGGAGAGAGAAAGATGTAAGAAAGTTACCAGAGAATTTTGGATGCACTATCCCTCAATACCGCCGCGGTTCCGCCGCCAAAAGGACCTTGTTGCCGCGGTTCCGCTGCGACTTGGTGGGATCATTTGAAAATAATTGCTCCTGTGTCCTCCTATGCTCCTCTGGACCTCTCTGAAAGTCTCTGAATCTTGATTTCCTTTCTTTTGTGTCTCCAGATTCCCACGCAAAAATCGCACACTAATCGTTAAATACACAATATACGGTTTTGTTTTATTTTATAATATGGATCAAATAAGAATTCAACACGAATAGTAAGAAAAAAATATTACGCACGTATCCCCGGCAATGGTGCCATTTGATTGATTCTGTTTTAAAGAAGTGTTTGTAGAATAACCGCAATCAATAACGATGTCGCGTGTAGCTAGACCGAGATGAGTACGGGTCGTCCTCAGGGAAACGTTGAATCTTTCAATCTTACTTTAGACGTGTTGAAAAAGAGGAAGAATAGAAGAAAAAAGAATAGCGGAGAATAGTTTCTAGATCTACGTCAAAATACGGATATAGAAAATAGATCTAGTTTAAATAAAGATGTAGATTTTATATCAGAAGAGGGCTTGTAGGGCTCGTTCGGATTTAGTAGTAATGGATGACTAATAAAGATGACTCTTTTTATCTATTGATAGATTTAAAACTAGATAGATAGTGATGAATGAGAATTAGGGTTCTTGGAAGAAACTAGTGTTTCCATACTATTGACTCTTGTCCTTTCATTGATCTCTATGCATGTCTAGCCCTAAACAAAACAACTGTTAATCTAATCTCAAATCGTAGTCAAGACTATCAATAAATTGATAGCGCGCTTGATTAGGATGTTAACATTTATTTTGCTAAAGTTTATAAACTTCAAAAGACTTAAAAGAAGCTAAGAAATTATTCATCTTCCATTGATCTACCATAATCCTACGAACTCAATCAAGGGGTGAGTTATTCGCGCATGATGGAGATAGAAGAACGGATAGAAATCATAATGCAAATAAAGAAAATAAATGCAATAAGAATAAAACAACTACCTTTATTAATCAACTTGATCAATTACACTTTTTGTTCTTTTAGAAAGTGGAATACAAAACCCTAGTTTGCTTCTCGATCTATCTTGAAGGAGGTAAATGAACAGCCGAATGATCAACCTGGATGCGTGAGTCAACTTGAATTTTGTAATCTTTTTGGTTTGGTGAACTTCTAAGAGGGCTCTGGGTTCTATTTATAGTCACAGAAGTTGCAATCCCTAAATTTCATAAATTAGGGTTTGTTGAGACGATCTTATACAGAAAATCCCACATCCCAACTCCCCCATTTAGCCGCGGATCCACCGCCAGAAGTAGGGTTTGGCCGCGGAAGGGCCGCACTTTGGTGGGGTCTTGGATGCAAATTTCTGGAGCTTCATTTAGTTGACATGTGGTGATCTTTTGTATATCTGGATTTTGGAAATCTTCTCTAAGTCTCTGCCAGAATTGATTTCTTCAATTTACTTTAATATTTCGACCGATTTGATCTCGATATCTCGGATTTCCTTGATTCCAGTCCTGATGTAATTTCTGCACAATACCTCAACAAATAAAATTAGTAATATTTGGTATTTTAAAGATATTATCCTAACCATTTTATATGATATTATATTTTAAGAATATTGATTAAGGATATTTGATATGATATGCATATTTAAATTATCCAAATATTATATAAATATTATATGCATATATTTTCCTTCATAATATTAATTATAATATATAAATATATGAAAATAGTATTTTTATAGATAAACCCTCATATGTGTCATATTTATAATAAACACCTTTAGATATTTAAGAAAAGTAAGGAAAATGTCATATCAAAAGTGCAGTTTTATCGACTGAACATCTATCATGGATCCGCTTGATGCGTCGAAAACCTAACAGATAGAACTAGGTTTTATTCAACTGGGGCAACGTCCGAATCTAAACACAATCTCTAATAAACCGTGCGTGAATTTGAACTTCCAGTTCTGAAACTGGAATTCCAGCAACTGATCGCTGATTTAAAATGATGATAAATATTCCTATTGACATGAAACTAATTTTACCGCTTAGATAATCAAGTATACTACGTATGCCTTTTATATTGTTTTAGTCGATTCTATACGTGTGATTTATGGTGAATTTTGCAAGTCATATGGCATTGGCTGTCATAATTTAGTGAATATTTGTTCAGTGCATTTCTACCTTATTTTGTGTTTGCTTTATAGCTTCTTCATAATGATCGTTTATGTTTCCCCCAATCAGAGAGCAAAGCACTGTTCAAAATTTGAAATTTGAACTGAGGTAGTGCCTCATGTGCAAAGCACGAGAGCGCCGACGCTAAGAGTCAAAGACTCTGAGGCAGCGCCTCACGTGCAAAGCACGAGAGCGCCAGTGCTAAGAGTCAAAGACTCTGAGGTAGCGCCTCACGTGCAAAGAATGAGAGCGCTCGCACCAAGAGCGCCAGCGCTAAAGAGTCAAAGTCTCTGAGGCAGTGCCTCACGTGCAAAGCACGAGAGCGCCAGCGCCAGGAGTCAAAGACTTTGATGCAGCGCCTCACGTGCAAAGCACGAGTGTGCCAGCACTAGAACTAAATGTTCTTCACCTTTGGATCAAAGATCCAACGAAGATAATAAATCACCAAATTACAGAATTAAATTCTGTTGAGAAAATACTCCTCAAATCTTTCCAAATAAGAAAGATTGTGCTCTGTAAATCAGAGCACCGTTGGATCAAAAATTTAATGGTGATTAAAAATCACCAAGATACAAAATAATCTCTGTAGAGGAAAATAATTTTCCAATCTTGTTAAATAACAAGAAAGATGTCTTCTGTAAAACAGAAGCCCTAGGATCAAAGATCCAACGGTGCGAAACATCCCCAAATCAATCAGAGAATAGATTTCCTTAACTGATTCAACAAATCAGCCTCCCTTATATAAAGGACCCAAGACTTCAAGTCTTGTAGAAAGAAACCTCCCCACAAGTTTAAAAAAACACAGAAAAACCTCCCTATAAGTTTCAAGTTCTCAGAAAAGAAAAGAGAAGAGCAAGCTCTAAGAAGAAGAATTACTTTAAGGTAAATAGAGATCAGAGCATCTCAAGGGTTTAACCCTCATAAGAAGAACATATTTCTTTCCTAGGATCTGAGATCCATGAGACAAGTCTCCCAGAAATAAGAATTTAATTCTTACAAGGATGAATTTGTTCTTAAGGATCAAAGATCTGGGGAAGAACAAATAATTGAACTTTGCAGAACATAACACACAAAGGGAAACTCAGTGCCAAGCGCTACTATATGAAAAGTGCTATGCACTCAAGTCTGGCGCCAAGAGCACCACGTGCTCCTCGCGTGGGCGCCATTCTCATAATAGTGCTCTGCACTCAAGTCAGGCGCTAAGCGCTCCACGTGCTCCTCACGTGGGCGCCATTCTCATAAAAATGCTCTGCATTCAAGTCTGGCGCTCAGCGCCGAGCGCTCCACGTGCTTCTCACGTGGATGCTCTTCTTATAAAAGTGCTATGCACTCATTGGTTGGCGCCAACCGCCAAGTGCTCCACGTGGGCGCTTCCAACACAGAGCGCTCTGCACTCCTTAAGAAGAGCCCTGTGCCATGAAGAGTGTTCAACACTCATAAAAACAAAAGAGAAAGTGGGTGTCAGTACCCCAATAAATTTTCAACAGTATTTGCACAAAGAAAGGATTATGTCCTAACAATTATCCAACACTTTATAAAAAAAAGAAGAGAAATGACAGAGACTCAGTGGGCTCAGCCCAAGTTGGCCAAACTCATAATCAACTGAGCCCATGCGCTCTTTATTGGACTCAGTCCCAAACAGGATTATCAAATCTTTGATGAACATTCACTGGTTCAAAGGTACATCTCTCTACACCTCTGATACATGTCGTTGTAATTCTTCAACGTCTTCAGAGAGGTGGAGGGTCCCAATAACCAATAACTTTTGGTGCATCCCCAAATTGGTTAAACCAGAATCCCACAGACTATGACGTCTTTAAACCCTACAGACTATGATGTCTTTAAACATGGACTATGATGTCCTTAAACTTTATGGACTATGACGTCCTTAAACCCGATGGACCGTAACGTCCTTAAACTAAAACAATAGAATCCAAGTGCTCTTTTGTTGGATCTAAATGATCCAAAAATCCTGTTAAGTAGATCTTAGTCTAAAACTTAGACTAACGTATCCTTAACAAATATTTAAGTTGATCTTAATCTAAAACAAGATTAACGATTCTTAAACCAACCCAAACCCAAATCTAAGAAAATACAGATTTGGACTAATCCACACTCTATGGGCGATAACATAATTAGTCTCCGTATACAATCCACGGGTAACCAAAAATAAAAAAAATACACACGACACGAGGTGAACATCTGGAGCAGAAGAAAGTGGTTATCGCTACACGGTAACGTAATTAACTGCATGGGCTTGCACCTGCAGGGAAGAGCATCCCCACAATCAAAAAACCCTCACAATGAAGGGGAATCTGACGAAATTTGCTACAACGGCCGCATCTGTCCAAACCTACGATACACTGTGCCATAAATCAAGTTGGCATTTTCGGAGAGGTGGACAGATAAAACCAAATAGCATCTGCCCCTAAATTCAAGAAAGACGACCTACGCGGTTTCGTCTCTGTTTTCGGTGGTAAATAGATTCTTTCACGCCCGATAGGACCTTTTCCGCTTTCCACTCCACACTTCGTGTGTTGTGTTCGCGAACGAATCGTGGTTTAAAATGGTTGCCCCTAGATTCGAGGTACTAAGATTCGGTGTCTTGTTCCCGTGCAGAGAAAATGGCTTTCAACTGCTCCAGCTGCAGCAACAACTCCTGCTCCGCCTCAACCGGAGGAGTGACTTATGGGCCTCAAGCGGCCTCCATTTTCGCGATACCAGTGGAACAGGTGATGCAGGACACCACTGTGTTATTCTTCGGGACCATACTCCCACCAATGAGCTTCAACAGTCCAGTACCATCACAGGAGGCTCCGAAGAAGTCGGTCTTTGATCGACTTACAACTACTGCGGCCCCTCTCAACGGTTCGTCCAAGTCCAACGCCTCGGTCTTCAACAGGTTAGGCCAGAGCTTAAGTGGGCCCACAAAGAAGCCCACGATACCCGAAGGGGTTATCCCGAAGCAGATAGCCATTCTGGCCCCAGTAAACGAAGTCATTAGTGAGACTTCTCGTGCTAAAGGATCGGTCTTCACAAGATTGTCCGCTCCAACTCCCGCTTCGGGCGAAATCACCAAAGCTGCTTCCCCTGCCCGAAAGTTAGTCTTTGACGGGATCGATGTTTCTTCTCAGCAGAGCTCAGTCTTCGATAGGCTGACACCAACAATAGCCCTCCACCAGAACAGAGGGCATGGTGAAGCCACCCCCGTAACTGAGATGATCCAGACCGCACGACATGCTCGACATCGCCATTGGAACCGAGTGAGGAAAGTTGGGGGCAGTTCCCTTTCTGGACTGACTCCGCCAGCTCCAATGGTGGAAGTCGATACTGCTGTCCAACTGGGAACAGTTTTGAGCCTCTTAGGAGGGTGCGCAAGAACTCTCCAATTGCCGTGTTGAAAAGATCTCCTCCACCGGTGGAGAACGTTACAAAGGCGATGCCAGAGCAGCCCTCTCAGTGGCTGTCCTCCAAAATTCATAAGGTCTGGCGAAGAGTCTAAGACTCTGTAATTGACCAAAACTGCCCCCGCCGACAGAAGAAAATGAAAGTTCGGCAAGAGGAGGACCATCCCGCCACCGTGCCACAGAAGGTATCGTCTATATGGGTGCCCGCTACAACGACCCCCTCAACTTCGATCGCCTATAAAAGGAGAAGGCCAGAGAAGACCCCCATGCCTGCGACCAACACCAAGGGTACTGAATCCAAACGCCCTAAGTCTGGGGGCATGATAGTGCACACCATCTATATGGCATGTGGAAAAGAGGATATCTGTACCTCCACGGGTCATCGACCACTCACGCGATCAGTAAGTAAGGCTCAGGAGCATCAACAGCAAAAGCTCCAGGAGATGTTAACGAAGATGGCCGTACTCACTAGGCCAAAAGAAATTCTGGAGACATCGTCGGAGCAGCGCCAGGAGCAGGAAACCGATTCCGAATTCCTCCGAAGAATGCTCGAGAAGAAAGACAAAGAGGCCGTGGAACAAGCGGCTAACATAAAGAAAATGGCGCTTTTATTTCAAGATATGGTCGGGATGATGATACAGCCGGATCCTCCAGCTGAAGACCCTCCAATAATCCTTGACGACGACAGAGGGGAGAAATCAAACTCTCTTTCGGCCTTTTCAGCAGCCAAGGAAGAGATCATCTCCAAAGCCGCCCTTGACGACTATAAAGCTCAACAGATACGAGCTCATCAGGCGAGCGAGGCGACCGGCCAAATCGTCAAGACTGGATGACCCTATCCGGATTGGTACGATCAAATAAAGTACCCGCCAGGATATACGATCCCTAAATCCACGTGTACAAGGGGACATGCAATCCCCATCAGCACGTCGCTCAGTTTAGGGCTGTGTGTGGAATACTGGGGGTGATGACAAACTGCTGCTTCGCCAGTTTGTTGACAGCTTGTCGGAGGCAGCATTTGAATAGTACTCCGAGCTCCCGAATGACTCTGTCAAGACATTTGCAGAAATGGAGCTACTGTTTACACAAAGGTTCGCAAACGCCAGCGAACGTATCCCGATCACGGCATTGATTAACGCCAGAGTGAGGCCGGAAGAAATCTGGGTTCAATACGCCATCCGGTAGCGGAACCTATGGTCAATGTATGAACAGCGCATAGAGAAAGCTCCTGCCGTGGGCATGTTTGTGGGAACCTTCGATCCTCATGCGACCATATCTCAATTTATGTTGTTCTTCAAGCCGACCATCTTCCAGGCATTGATTGATAAACTGGCCTAAATAGACCAGATGGGCCATAGACCATCCTCCTCAAAAATGGAACTTCGAAATGAAAAGGGTAAAGGTAAAGCGACTTTCATCGCCAATGCTCAGCAACAGCCGAGTGATCCAAAACCGGTTGCTCGCCAAGGAAAAAAATCACGATTCTTCGATGAGAAGTTGAGACGTCCTTACTCGTTTCCCCGGGATAAAACGAGAAGACTGTTTGAACTAGCAGTGCGCAACAGGCTCATCACCTTGCCGGATCCGAAATGCCCACTGCAACCCGGTGACGTCAATAATCCCAATTACTGCCCCTACCACCGAATATTGGGCCATCCAATCGAAGATTGCTTCGTCTTCAAAAACTGGGTTGAGGAACAGTACCAACAAGGCAAATTCGCGCTGTCCGAAAACTGGAAAGTAAACCCGCCACAACCGCATGCTCCTAAAAAGATAGATACGCAGGGGGAATCATGCTCATTTATACAGGAAGCTCCACGAGAAGTTGTTCTTTCGGCTAAGATCAAAAGAATGCTGAAGGGTCTCTAAGCATGCCCGACAATCAGGTGGAAAAACCCGCTAGAGCCTGAGATCATTAAGGGGATGCTGAAACAACGTCCAACACCGGGAGTTGGTAACGATGGTCAAAATACCCAGGTCCAGCTGTCGAAGTCATTGAAGAACAAGAAGAAGACCAAGAAGCCCACGCAGTCTGATGACAAACGCACGGATCTGCAAAAGCATATTAACACGCTAGATGAATATAACTAGAAGGCGCGAACCCCGGTCACACTCCAAGAGTTTCTCAGCCATATCCTTGATAGCGGAGATAATGACAATGATGAGGGAGAAAACTCTTCAGAAGAACCCGAAGATTATGTGGCAAGTTGTCACATGATCTATCATTCACAAACAAACAACGAAGGAGCTCACTCGGCATCAGAAGATAATGTAAAGGATCTGGGGGCAGAATCGGTGCCGTCAGACGAGATGATCGACATGCTACTGAACGAAGCCTGTCAGAAGAGCAAAGCTAATCAAGACCGCAAAATGTCCATATTCGAAAAAGCCAAATGTCGGCGACGGGATGAAAGGGTTGAAACACTCCAACCAGATCGAAGCACGCCTGTGGCAGACAAAAGCAAGCTTAAAACGAGGAAACGGTTCGCTAAAGCCCTGTCAATAGGAATGAAGCTAACACCTTTCAAAGGAGATACTCCCGGCAGTACATACCTTGACAAGGTGGATGTTCATCCTAACTACTGCTTATATCATCAGAAGATTGCACACCCTACAGAAGAGTGCATGGCCTTTAAAACGTGGTGGCAACGATACGTTGCTCATCGACAGCATTTCAAGCGAATGAAGCGCAAAACTCGTCGGGAACAGAGAAATACGACGGATAAGCACAAAAGAACTGCCAGCAACTGTCACATGGTAGATACCAGGGGATCGCAAGTTCTCACCTCCGAAAGCGATTCCGATGAAGAAGAAGCCCTCGGCCCTCTCTTCAAAGAATCCGCCTCGGGAAATGAGGAAGAGACGAAGGACTGTGGGAATATTCAGCTGCGCAACCGTACGGTGCCCGAAAAGAATCCCGGACCTACAAATAAGGGGTCGAACAAAAAAGAAGGGGAAGGAAAAAGTCCCTGAGGATATCGCCCTCAATGGTCGAGTCGTCGAAGAGCTGGCAGCTAAGGACCCGCCTAAGAAAAACAAGGTGGATTACAATGTCCTGGCACATCTGAGAAAGATAACCTCACAATTGAGGATCTTGGATGCCCTTCTCCTGTCTAAAGAAGCACGAGATTCTCTAATCAAGGCATTACAAGAGCCCGAGCAGTTTCAAGCTTCCTTTCCGAGGAAAAGATGAAGGATAAGCTGGAAGAAGTATACACAGCTGACATCACTTTCGTCGACGAAGATCTCCTCCTCGGAACGTGCGAGCACAACCGTCCCCTGTATGTCACAGGATACTTCCATGACATCAAGATAGGGAAGATCTTAGTTGATAACGGGTCCTCTGTCAACCTCCTAAATGTGAGGGTGTTAAAAGAAATTTGCATGAGCGTCCGGCACCTCGCTCGGGATAAAATCACCATCTCCGGGTTCGACTCCCAGTCATCACAGACGCTTGGGTCTGTGATATTGACGTTACGCTTTGGGCTGCATATTACTGACATCAAATTTCATGTCATTGACGCCAAGACTTTCTAAAACGCTTTGCTCGGCAGGCCTTGGTTACACGAGTACAACATTATCCTTTCTACACAACATCAGTGTATGAAGTATTTCAAAGATGGTCTCGAGTATACCATGACGGCGGAACTAAACCCATTTTCCGTGAACGATGTCCGAAAGTATGAAGATGCAAAATATTTCCTACCAGATTTCGAAGACACGGAAAGATGCAATAAACCGGAGAACAAGAAAAAAGCTATCACTACTATTCCGGTCTTCGGAAGCGATACCGAGGAGGAAGAAGAAATAGTCTATTCGGGGCCGTCCCAATGCAACAAGCCAGGATCATCTACCCCTGTTCTGGTCTTTGGCAGTGACTCTGAATATGAAGTCAACGCAGTGTTCTCGGTCCGTCCATCAATGCAGGCACTCACTGGAGATGATCAGAGTTTGCAGATCGCCGTGGTTCCGCGGCGACATTACAAAGAACTTGATGCACTTAAGACATATAGCATGCAAGAGCTACAGACATTCTACGTCCCTCCTAGGCGAAGAGGTGAAAAGGCGATCCTATTCTATCGATCTGGGGAGATTAAAGTCAAAAGAGAAGTCTGGCATGGTGCCGATCCTGCGCTTGACATACTCCAACCCATTCGTCTGCCCAGATACTACGCAGAGAGATTAAAAAGGTTATTGAGATGCCAAAGCGTACCCTTTAAGCAAACCGCGAGACAAGCTCAGTTCTACAACAGGATTTGCAACATCCCCGGAACTCAGCAAAAATTGCCCAACGGAAAGATGGAAACGATCAGACTTGGATATGTCCAGTCCAAGAAACAGGAGCAATTCCAGGGCTGCCATGTCATAAATGACCTTGATGAAGGAGGGGATGCTCTTTTAAAAGACGCCGACAAGGAACCAGAACGAGGTCCTGCTATAAAAATGCTGAGTCCATCATTTGAAGAACAGATGGACAAGCTAATAAGGGAAGTGAGTCAAAAGGCTCGGAACGACAACAACCGCGAAATGGCCATTTACGAGAAATCCAAGACGCAATGCCTCCTTCAACAGGCTAAGGAGGATGATGATGTCTTTCGCCGTCAGCCCGCTATGCCTTCCCAAGACAAGAAAAATGCCCGATGCAGAGGCAAAAGCAAGTTGAAGAATGAGCAAAACGTTTGACAACGGCAAAGCGGATCCATGAAGCCACGCGACCAAGAAAGGATCAGTCGGAATCCGTCTCTAATAAAAAAGATGGGTCAAGTATATTCTTTCCCTTGAGATAAGACTAGGAGAATTTTTGGCTTTGTCATGAAACATCAGATGATGACACTCCCGGAGTCCAGGCACCCCGATCAAGCAAGCGAAGTTCATCATCCGGATTATTGTTCCTATCACCGAGCGATAGGACATTCTCTTGAAGACTGCTTCACCTTCAAAAACTGGGTTGAAGACCAATATCGACTCGGCAAATTCGCTTTATCCAACAGTTGGAGGGTAGACCCACCGCAAAAACATGTACCAAAAGCAACGTATATGGCGAGAGTAGAACCGAATCAAAATCGGTATTGGAAACGATCTCGTACCTGTCACGTGATAACACTGTCAGAAGAAGGAGAGCGCAAGAATATGAAGGACCTCTTATGGTGCTTCGAAAATGGGGATGAAGATGAGTTGATCTCAGAATTTCCACCAGCACCAAAAGAGTTGGAAGACAGGATACACACCACTGCTGACAACCTAAGGAAAATTGACTTAGGGATGGCAAATGACCCACGGCCTACGTTCGTCAGTGAGTTGCTGTCTAAAGAACAGGTGGCTACGCTAAAAGACATGCTTATGCAATATAAAGTTTTCTTCGCATGGAACTACTCCATGCCGGGACTAGATCCAGAAATAGCTGTGCATAAATTGGCAATATCTCCAGACGTCAATCCAGTCAAACAGGCAACAAGAAGAATATGGCTTGAACTTTAAATGAGTATCAACGCCAAGGTCAAAAAGTTAATCGACTCCGGCTTAATCCAGGAAGTTCAATACCCTGACTGGATCGCCAACATTGTCTCAGTGATGAAGAAAAATGGGACGGTGCGCATCTGCGTGGACTTCCGAGACCTCAACAAAGCCTGCCCGAAGGACGATTTTCCCGTGCCGGTCACCGAGCTGATGATAGACAACACGTCCACTCACGAAGTCTTCTCCTTCATGGACTGGTCTTCAGGGTACAATCAAATAAAGATGCATCCCGAAGACCAGAAGCCTACCACTTTCCGGACTCTTCTGGGCATATTCTGCTACAAAGTGATGCCTTTCGGTCTGAAGAACGCCGACGCTACCTACTAGAGGGCCATGGTGAAGATCTTAGATGACCTCCTACATGAGATTGTCGAATGTTACATCGACGACCTCGTAGTGAAAAGAAAATCGCACGAGGAACACCGGGAGCATTTGAAAATAGTGTTCCAACGTCTTCGTAAGTACAACCTGAAGATGAACCCCCTGAAATGCGCGTTTGGAGTTTCCTCAGGAAAATTCCTAGGGTTCATCATACGACATCGAGGCATCGAAATAGATCCATCGAAGATCAAGGCGATTATTGAAATGCCTGCTCCAAGGACTCTAAAACAATTGCAGTCTCTCCAAGGGAAGCTCGCGTATATCCGACGATTCATAGCCAACCTCTCTGTCAAATGCCGTCCCTACAGTCATTTAATGAAGAAGGGAATCCCGTTCATTTGGGATCATAAATGCGAAAGTGCACTGGACGAAATCAAGCAGTATTTGCAGAATTTGCCAGTACTGGCCGCTCCGGTCAAGGGAAAGCCTCTCATACTATACACAACCGCCCTTGAAGGTTCCTTAGGTGCGTTATGGGCATAGGAGAATGACCAAAGGAATGAGAGAGCTCTCTACTATTTGATCCGAGTTCTACTGGGGGCAGAAAACAACTACTCCCCTATCGAAAAACACTGCCTGGCTTTGATCTTCGCGATAACGAAGCTTCGGCATTACGCCTTGGCGTATGAGGTCCATCTTATATCAAAAGTGGATCCTCTTAAATATTTGATGTCAAGGGTCATACTAACAGGACGGCACGCTAAATGGGCCCTCCTCTTGATGGAATTCTAGATAACATATCGTCCTCTCAAGGCGGTAAAAGGCCAGGCCATCGCCGACTTCCTCGCTGAACATCCGATACCCGGCGACTCACCTTTAAATTGCGAACTGCCAGACAAGCACGCATTTGAAACGATCAATGGGGAAAAAGGAGGGAGTGATACCCAATGGGAACTCTATTTCGATGGAGTATCTTCCATGAAAAAGCGACAACACAACACCCCTAAAATCAAATCGGGGGTAGGCATTATCTTCGAGACTCCACAAGGAGGGATAATGCGCTTTGTTTTCTCCCTAACAAAGCCGAGGACAAACAATGAGGCAGAATACGAGGCTCTGATAGTAGGACTTGAGATCGCTGTCGACATGGGAATCGAAAACCTCCTCATATACGGAGACTCCCAGCTGGTCGTTAGTCAACTATCAAACGTGCAAACCAGAGTTGGTAAAATACGGCGAAAGAGTGCAACGACTGCTAACTCAAATCCCTTCCTACATCCTAGAAAGCATACCGCGCACGGAAAATAGCAAGACGGATGCATTAGCCAAACTCGCTAAAGAACTGGCTGATGAAAACCTCAATGACGTAAGGATTGTTGTACAAAGCCGTCGGGTTCTTGTGCCAGCAGAGATATCCCTGGAGTCGTCTGAAGAAAAGGAAGAGACTGGGCAAACGACCTTACAAATAAAAGAACAGGAAAAGGCTAAGGATTGGAGAAAAGTCTTTATAGACAACTTCAAATCCCGTCGAACGCCTAAAGATGCATCCTCAAGACATCAGCTCATGAAACGAGCTCTGTCTTTCACCTTCGTCAATGATACTCTGTATAAGAGATCATTCGACTCTCTGTGGCTAAGATGCCTGGGACCGAAGGAAGCAAGGAAAGTCGTCCAAGAAACTCATGACGGACTCTGCGGTTCTCATCAAGCCGGGCCGAGGATGAAACTGAAGATCAAAAGGATGGGCTACTATTGGCCTACGATGATTCAGGATTGTCATGAATACGCAAAGCAGTGCCACTCGTGCCAAATTCATGGAGACTTCATCCACCAGGATCCAAACCCACTACACCCAACAATGGCTAGCTGGTCGTTCGAAATGTGGGGAACCGACATAATTGGGCCCATTGAACCGGCGTCATCCAAAGGACATCGGTTCATATTGGCGACAACTGATTATTTCTCTAAGTGGGCATAAGTAGTACTGCTAAGAGAAGTGAAGACGGAGAACATTCTCCATTTCTTCAAGACATACGTCATTTATCGGTTCGGCACTCCGCGACGGATTATCTCCGATAACGGGCCGGCCCACAGAAGTCATAAAATCAGCCGCTTCGCACAACAGCATAATATAGACTGGAGATACTCTTCAGTCTATAATCTCCGAGCTAACGGTCTAGCTGAGGCTTTCAACAAGACCTTGACAAAGATCATAAAGAAGACGGTGTCTAAAAATAAGAAGGACTGGCATGAGAGACTGCATGAAACTCTCTAGGCGTATCGGACCACATTCAAAACGGACACAAACACAACGCCGCATACATTGGTATTCGGCGCTGAAGTAGTACTCCCCTTGGAGATAGAGCTACCATCTCTACGAGTGGCGGTTCACTACGAGCTGACAGATGAAGAGAATACTCATCTTCGGCTTGAGGAGCTCGACGCCCTCGATGAAACTCGGCTCATGACGCAGCAAAACTTGGAGGCTTACAAAGCAAAGATGATGCGCTTATACGAGAGATTGACTAGGCTGAGGACATTTCGCCAAGGAGAACTCGTGGTAGTGGTCAAGAGATCTATGATCTCCAATCGTGCCAAACGGGGGAAATTCGAGCCGAACTATGAGGGCCTGTACATCATAGACAAAGTCTACCAAAGTGGGGCTTACTTGCTCATGGATATATATGGCGAAAGTGTTAGTTATATGTATGCCCTAGAGGCCATTACTGTACATACGATGTATATTGTAATGGATGCTTGGACATATATAGGGAGGACTTTCTTGCTCGACATGATAGTATGCTATCTGGTTGTAATTTATCTTAACATGTACTCTGATTGTCTCTATATTACATGTTGATAAAACCCTTAGGATATATACTCGACTACTGGGACTATGATGAGATCATACTAGTGGGGCCACGGTAGTCGACAAGTACATCCTATAACTGTTCCTAGTCGAGGGTGTATCGAGACAGGGCATCGATACACCAGAGTAGACTAGCGTATACGCATCTTGACCCATATGATGGGCGATGGATGATCCCATATCCATCGGTGTTTGACATCAAGGATGGTGTACGGGTGCTCAGTGGAGACTGGGTACACTGGACGGACTCGCCGAGAACTCCCAGATTGTATTATACCTCACGTCAGATGGCAGTTCTCCGGTGACACTGGTACAGAGTAGTCTGTTGACCCAAGATCGTCATAGAGTCTTGTGTGATTCCCACTGTGCTTTGATTTCCATCATACCACGTCCAAAATGGCGTGCAAAAAGGTGGCTTTTGGGTACAGCCCCGAATCACATGGAGGTAATGAGCGATAGGAGGGGATTCGTCTCTCCCGGTATTGGGAGTTGATGTTGCGCTGTGTTCGATTGGCTATAACCAGAAATCCCTGGCCAGGGTTGCTGAGATCTACTGGTAAGTGTTATCAGTAGTTTCTCAAACTCTTATAGACCTTATATCAACACGACTTATTAAGCTACTGGGGTCTGACGTTTACCACCCCTAGGCGAGATATGCGACATATCAGACGACGAGACCGGACTGTACGGGAGTGTTACTGATTGGATTCATAGGAGAATGTACAGGCTTACTTGTTGATCTTCTGAGCGCTCAATACCTGGGTGGCTGTTACGTTTAGCTGACCGCTTGCAGCTTGTGGGTGTTTGATATGATCATCACCTACTGCCGGCGTATTGACGATTCTTTAGAGTCCTACACAGAGGTTTCTTGACTCAGGCAAAATGGAGTAGGAGCATATATGTGATATGTGCGGGACGAGGATAATGCGGTATGTGATACCGTATTGGATTCATGTGATATGAGATATCGGCCGGGTATATGTGATATAGCCGGGTCATCGTATTAGTCGGTTATATGCGATATAGCCGGATTATCGGATCAAGTGTTGATTCGATAATTTAATGTATAATAATATATATGATATATTAAATTACATTAACTAATATTAGCTCACTAAAAGATTCTTTTTCTCACTCGGGTAATACAATGATATATATCTGATATATGTTAAATGTATTATTTTATTTTGTTACAATAAATATTATATATGTGATATATAATATTGTAACATGATATGATTACTAATGCAACATTTTTTGTGGAGTTTAAACATGATTAAGGTTCGGATTAGGGTTAAGACTTCTAGTAGATTCTAGAAGCTTTTCTTTTGTCTTGAAAAAGATATTATGCTTGATATTTTCAAGTAACTCACTTTTAACCCAACCCAAACCCTAGCCCTAGTTAATTATCTACATAGGTTTAGTTGACCATGGTTGCATTATTCATCATATTTATCTTTTCATTATTCATCACAAAAGGAATTCTATTATTATTCTTCTTCTTCTTCCTTCTACTTTTCATGGAAAAAGCTTACTAGCTTTTTTCCAAGTGATGAAAATGAGTGAGAATGAGAAAATAAAAGAGAGCAAAAATCCTACTTCATCATCCTCATCTACCCTTGCCATTTAGATGAGGGTGTTCACATCATTTTATGAGTGTTGGCTTGTGTTAATGAAACTTCAAGGTAGATCATCTATGTTATCGAAGATCGAAAGCAAGACTGCATCTTTCGCTTCGTGGAACCTCTCGTGAGTCCGGAACATGATGATCGCAGCGAAGGGACCTCAACACGGAGATTATGAAGTGAAGGACCAGATCTACAAAGGTTGTAATCCCTCTCACTTAGTGTTAAAGTGTTTAACATGCTAGTTTTCGCATAAACTCTAGTTTAAAGATCCGGCTTTGGGTTGTTCGGCACGGCTAAAATTTTAATTGGGCATGGTTGATGCCTCGTAGACCCTTGTGTGCATGCCTAGCAACCCCACAATGGTATCGAAGCCAGGCTAGAGCTTTAGGCGAAGTCTAGACGAAGTTTAAAGTCCGATCGAACATCGAAACCCTAATTTGAACCCCACTCTGGATATTTTTCAAAAATGTGATTTTTCTGTATTAAAAATTCTCATAAAATAGAGCAGGAAAAACTAAGAATTACTGTGAAGTACAATCCATTAACTCAATTATATGACCGCGGAACCGTGGTTAAACCAAGGGTTTGGCCGAGGTTCCGCGGCCAAAATTTTGAATTAGTCCCTGGAACTTCATATATTTATTCTTAGGTCCTTTCTTGTCATTTTTCTCTGGGAATTTTTTAATTCCACTCAAGTGTTGAGTTTTCTAGGGTTATATTGGGGACTCGTTGATTCGATCGGATAATTTGACTTTGTTTAGTTTGTCCGGATAATTTTTAGATCGTGTTAAAAAGTTCGACCGGATATCAATAACTCACTTTTTCCCCTGCCGGAAAATTTTCAAGCGTTGGAATTTTTCGTAGTTTAGGAATGTTCTAAGTCGTGCAAGTAATACGGTGGACCCTCTAGAAGACAACAAACCTTAACTCGATTATGTGACCGTCTTGAACTGCCTCTAAACCTTAGGGTTTGGGGTAGTACGGCGTGCCACATGTGAGGCGTTGGTTTGACCCTTCTACGGCTGGACCATTGGTACTGTGGCATGTGATGGATGTTTTTAAACTAATTTCAAGTGTTGAGAACTATTTGGGAAAACTTGGGTGTTTGATTATTCGATCGGAAAGTTTAACATTGTCTATTTATCTGGAATGTGATACAATATTAGGAATCCACATGTAGTTATGAGATAACTAATTTGAATGTTATAAATCTAGCAGTTCAGTCTCAGATGATCGGTTGCCACGGAATTTTGATGTGATCAAAAGTCCGTCGCAATCACGTATAGTACGCGGATACTCGCCGAGTAAACTTAATAGACAGCCATGCCCCATAGCCCCGACTAAGTGACTGTAGGAGAACACCGTCACCAAAAGCATCCGTTCGGGTGCTCGCGGCAGCAGTGTTCCGCCTTAGTGCACTTCGTCGACGGCATCCGGGGGTGCGGCCGTCTAGTAAAGTTTGCGACGAGCATTCGATCAGGATATCGGGAATCTTGTTGAATTGCTGACTTGATATTGAAAAGAGTTTTCGATAATGAGACTAAAATGCGAGGTTTATAATTGTTAGGCATGCGATGTCTAAAGAGGTTGTGGATTCCAACTGTTGTAGTTTTACACTTTCTTTTCTGTGACCGTAAGGGTAGTATGTGGTATATCGCCGGCTTCGTTGCTATACATCAACGACAATCGGGATACGCATACTTGCTTACATTGATGATATGAGATATTATGTGTTGCTGTGATATGTTATATTGGATCGTCGCGTTTTTGAATAGCCGGGGGTTTTATGTGAGATGGGAGTTTTTTTCTTTTTCATTCATGTAAAATTCATTTGTATGTAATATTCTTTTATTGGGGCACTTCCGGGCTGAGGATGATGTCACCATTGTATATTATTTACTTTTCCGCATTAGGTAGACCCAAGGCGGGGAGCACAGGTAACCGGGTTCTAGGGTCCAGTGGGAGACCATCTTGAGGAGTCGAGACCGGGTCTCCTAACCCTAGAATTGGCAGTGTTGCTTGCCGCTCTCATAGGGGTCTAGGGATGTGGGTTTGGCTATTCATCGCGACTGTGGAATCCTTGTTTTATACAGGCTTGTATTAAAACACGGACGTCCTAGTATATCCAATATTTCATATATGTTCTTCTGCTACAATGTTCTGTGATGAGATCATATTACTGCCTGAGACGAATGTTTGTATTATATATATGAGATATATGTTATATTGCAGATTTCGTTTCAAAAGAGATGCTTGTGAAGCATAATAAAATGGGACTTCATTAATGAGATTAATGAAATAAAAGAAACCTAAGATGTTGTAGAAACTTGTCTCAAAAACTGGTAGCTCTAGTTCTTGCTTTGTATAGCGGTGTTCCTTGTAGAACATCCAGCACCTTATTCGATAAGGAAAGAGCCGAGATCCCTTCACCGGGAGTGACCACTTTAGTGAAACTAGCAGATGCTACAAACTCGGTTTTTCTTTTGATTGCTTCTATAGTTCTTGCTTTGCATAGTGGTATTTATGAAATATCATGCACCTTATTCGATGAGGAAAGGGCCGACGATCCCTTCACCGGGAGTGACCCCTTTAGCAAAACTAGAAAAGCCTCAAAAACACTCCATTTAAAATCACTCAATTCTACAACGATATCAAGTTCATTACGCAAAGGGTTTTCTTAAAAACCTGTCGTAGCCCTCCGTCATTTCAGATAAGAACTGTTTAGTATTCGCGCTACGTTTGTTGACCTCCGTCAAGGCGTAGTGTGCGGTAGCTGACTAGTATTTATCTGCTTATGCATATGATGCAGATTGGATTAGGGTAGTCGTGTGGCCTTGTTGACCTCCGTCAAGGGTCGTGCGGGTGGGTTTAATTCAATCAGGAAATGACGGGTAGAACTTGACTAGCAGCCTATGGTTTGTTGACCTCCGTCAAGGTCATAGGACGCTAGGGGTAAAATATTATTGGGAATTTGAAGTGTTGAAATTTGCAATGAGATTGCATACCTTCTATGAGATAGTTGGATCCCGATACCCACTGCGAGTAAGAGTTACTCCTGGGAGAGTTTTACACATTACAATTAGCTGATCAAGTAGGTGTCTAGAAAGGTGTTAACGAGGTTACGCCCCTGGGAAAACGAGATTTACTTTAATTAAGTCCGTGCGAAAGCACGGGGAACCTCCCTCAAAGTACCGGTACTGGCCTGGCTGAAAGATTGGCGAACTTGTAGGGTGTAATTAATCCCGGCTAGTCTTTCCTTTTAGGGTTTGAAGGAAGATTTGACTAAAACAGTGGGAGACATCCTGATTAGATATATTAGATAACCAATCTAATCTTTCAAGAGCATACGCTGAGTGTTTTCTTCTCTCTCTCTCCAGGTAGCGACCATATCACGCCTTAAATCAAGATAATAATATAGATATATTGACCGAACCCGCTTGTTATACTGAGCTGGGGAACGTTGGTCCCGCACCAACTTATAATTGTTATAAGACAGAGCAGGAATTAGGGGATTACTAGAATTCTCGTGCCGCCCAAACGAAGAAAGTGCATGTTGATGCATCATCTTCGGGTGTGTTCATTACACAGAACTGTTTCTCAGTATCCTTTACGTCCTGGGTATGTGATACCGGATCAGGATCCCGCATATGTAATTTGTTACATGGGCTACAGAGAGGTAGAGAATTGAGAACGGGTGATTAGTTTCATGAGATAGAAACGGTGCAAGTATTGCAGCCAAGTCTGTTGGTCACTATCACCCTGTATTACCAGAATACATTGATTCTGAACGAATGTTATTAGATACCGACCTGATATACAACATCATATCAGTCTCTTTATTAGTAAAGAGGGATATAATTTTGTATTGTTGGATAATGTTTTGAACATTTCCTATATCAAGAGTTGATCGGTTCAGGCACGTTATCTAAAAGCATTGACGTTCTAAATCAAACTACAGTTCTTAGTATACGGAACACACACGAGAGGAAGAGTTCAGAAATGAACGAATCCTTCTTGAGGTATTATAGACTAGGTCATATCAATGCGACCCGACTAGCTGAAGTTACATTAAGATGCATATTTAAATTTGTTCGAATTTACATCTTATGAAACTTTCCGGTCATGTCACAAAGATAAGATGACCACAGCTCTGTTTATTGGAAACAGAGAAGAGTTAGTGAACTCTTGGGATTGATACATGCTGATGTATGAAGGTCCCATGTCTACACATGCCAAGACCGGTTCTTTGTACTTCATTACATTCTCTGATGATCTCTTAAGATTCAGACACATGTTCCTGTTGAAAGACAAGTCCGAAGCTTTTGAGATATTCACATATAAGTTAGAAGTAGAGAACCAAAATACGGGTATAAGTATTATGTCCTTTGATGAGATCAAGGAGGAGAATACTTGAGCACGGAATTCCTGGACCATTCTAAAGGAGAATGAGATTCTCTCTCAGCATTACTCCTCCGTATACACCATAGCACGATGGTATATCGGGCCGGAGCAATAACACCCTATGTGATATGGTGTGCTCTATGATGAGTACTACTGAGTTTCCTATTTCCTTTTGGGAGTTATGCACTTGAGAAGCTGCATACCTATTGAATAGGGTTCAAATCAAATCAGTTGCCTACCACTTCATATGTGATATAGAAAGGGAAGAGCCCATATCTTAAGTTTGTTAAGATTTGGGGTTGTCCGGCCTATGTCTAAAAGCAAAATTTGGACAAGCACGAGGCATGGTCAGCTATGTAAAACTGGAAGTAGTTCCAGCTATACAAACTGAAGCTGATGATTTGGTAGAACCAAAGGATTCAGTAGTTTCCAACGAACCTCGACCTCTCCGCCGATCTAGTAGGGTTCCTGACCCACCAGAGAGATACTTCGGTTTTTCTATGACAGTGGGAGCGGGGATTGCATCATGAGATGATGACCCAACTAGTTTCGAGCTGGCCATCAGGAGTGGGACTCTGTAAGAATGGATGGATGCTTAGTGATCTGAGATGGAATCCTTATACACCAACAAAGTATGGACTTTGGTTGCTTTATCTGAAGGGTTAAATCCCCATCAGGAGCAAGTATATCTTGAGAAGATTACTTGGTGTATATAGAAAAGTTGAGACTTTCAAAGCCATGCTTAAGTCCATCCAGATCCTACTTGCCACTGCTACATACCATGACTACGATATCTGGTGGTTGGGTGTCATGACTGCTTTTCTAAATGATGTTTTAGAAGAGAGCGTCTATAAGTACACAGCCAGAGGGCTTCGTAGACAGTGGGGGCAGCGGAAACGTGTGAAGATGCTTTATAGGATAAAGCAGGCATCGCGGAGTTGGAACATCTGTTTTGATGTGGTAGTCAAAGAGTTTGACTTCATCAAAATGGTAGATGAACCTTGTATATACAAAAAAGTAGTAGGGAGTATGGTGGTGATCCTCGTAGAGTACGTGGATGACATACTCTTGATAAGGGAAGGAGCTTCCTATGTTATGCTCGGCCAATCTCCGCTTATCACAAGGATTCTCCATATAGGATCAAATTGATACCTCCTAAATCCTGGGTTTTGGATCTATGAGATAGATCTAATTGTATGTTAGGATTCTCACTAGTTGTAGTGAGATAGTACCAATTGATCTTGGGGAGAATCACTGGAAAGGTTCCAGGGTGATAAGGACGACTGAATGTCAGTCGCAGGCATTGTCTTTATCCTCAGTGGAGGGACGGTATGTTGGAAGAGTTCCAAGCTAAATACCGTGACTTACTAGACGATTAAAGGCAAGATACATCGTTACCAAGGATGCTACCAAAGAGGCAGTCTGGATATATATAAGTTCACGAGATGAATTTCGTTCCTACCATTGTATGACAATGGAGTTATGGCTTTTGCCAAGGAACCCCCCGTCCCATCAGAAATCCGGATATAATTCTTAGGTAGTATCACCTGATCATGGAGATGGTTGATCTCCAGAGAGATCGAGGTTAGGAGAGTAGACACAGAGGACAACAGCGCGGATCCACTCACAAAGGCCTTTTCCCCAGTAGAGACTTTTATGGGATGGTTGAGTATGAGATACTTCAACCACAGCTAATTGTTGGGTATGTGATACCACAACAGATGGCCCTAGTGTAAGTGGGAGATTGTTAGTTATATGTATGCCCTAGAGGCCATTACTGTACATACGATATATATTGTAATGGATGCTTGGACATATATAGGGAGGACTTTCTTGCTTGACATGGTAGTATGCTATCTGGTTGTAATTTATCTTAACATGTACTATGATTGTCTCTATGTTACATGTTGATAAAACCCTTAGGATATATACTCGACTACTGGGACTATAATGAGATCATACTAGTGGGGCCACGGTAGTCGATGAGTACATCCTATAACTGTTCCTAGTCGAGGATGTATCGAGACAGGGCATCGATACACTAGAGTAGACTAGCGTATACGCATCTTGACCCATATGATGGGTGATGGATGATCCCATATCCATCGGTGTTTGACATCAAGGATGGTGTACAGGTGCTCAGTAGAGAGTGGGTACACTGGACGGACTCGCCGAGAACTCCCAGATGGTATTATACCTCACGTCAGATGGCAGTTCTCCGGTGACACTGGTACAGAGTAGTCTGTTGACCCGAGATCGTCATAGAGTCATGTGTGATTCCCACTGTGCTTTGATTTCCATCATACCACATCCAAAAGGGCATGCAAAAAGGTGGCTTTTGGGTACAGTCCCGAATCACATGGAGGCAATGAGCGATAGGAGGGGATTCGTCTCTCCCGGTATAGGGAGTTAATGTTGCGCTGTGTTTCATTGGCTATAACCGGAAATCCCTGGCCAGGGTTGCTGAGATCTACTGGTAAGTGTTATCAGTAGTTTCTTGAACTGTTATAGACTTTATATCGACATGACTTATTAAGCTACTGGGGTCTGACGTTTACCACCCCTAGGCAAGATATGCGACATATCAGACGACAAGACCGGACTGTACGGGAGTGTTACTGATTGGATTCACAGGAGAATGTACAGGCTTGCTTGTTGATCTTCTGAGCGCTCAATACCTGGGTGGCTGTTACGTTTAGCTGACCGCTTGCAGCTTGTGGGTGTTTGATATGATCATCACCTACTGCCGGCGTATTGACGATTCTTTAGAGTCCTACACAGAGGTTTCTTGGCTCAGGCAAAACGGAGTAGGAGCACATATGTGATATGTGCGGAACCGAGGATAATGCGGTATGTGATACCGTATTGGATTCTCGCGATATGAGATATCGGCCGGGTATATGTGATATAGCCGGGTCATCGTATTAGTCGGTTATATGCGATATAACCGGATTGTCGGATCAAGTGTTGATTCGATAATTTAATGTATAATAATATATATGATATATTAAATTACATTAACTAATATTAGCTCACTAAAAGATTCTTTTTCTCACTCGGGTAATACATTGATATATATGCGATATATGTTAAATGTATTATTTTATTTTGTTACAATAACTATTATATATGTGATATATAATATTGTAACATGATATGATTACTAATGCAACATGTTTTGTGGAGTTTAAACATGATTAGGGTTAAGACTTCTAGTAGATTCTAGAAGCTTTTCTTTTGTCTTGAAAAAGATATTATGCTTGATATTTTCAAGTAACTCACTTTTAACCCAACCCAAACCCTAGCCCTAGTTAATTCTCTACATAGGTTTAGTTGACGATGGTTACATTATTCATCATATTTATCTTTTCATTATTCATCAAAAAAGGAATTCTATTATTCTTCTTCTTCTTCTTCCTTCTACTTTTCATGGAAAAAGCTTACTAGCTTTTTTCCAAGTGATGAAATTGAGTGAGAATGAGAAAATAAAAGAGAGCAAATATCCTACTTCATCATTCTCATCTACCCTTGCCATTTAGATAAGGGTGTTCACATCATTTTATGCGTGTTAGCTTGTGTTAATGAAACTTCAAGGTAGATCATCTATGTTATCGAAGATCGGAAGCAAGACTGCATCTTTCTCTTCGTGGAACCTCTCGAGAGTCCGGAACACGATGATCGCAGCGAAGGGACCTCAACACGGAGCTTATGAAGTGAAGGACCGGATCTACAAAGGTTGTAATCCCTCTCACTTAGTGATAAAGTGTTTAACATGCTAGTTTTCGCATAAACTCTGGTTTAAAGATCCGGCTTTGGGTTGTTCGGCACGGCTAAAATTTTAATCGGGCATGGTTGATGCCTCGTAGACCCTTGTGTGCATGCCTAGCAACCCCACAAAAAGACCCTTCAGGCCAATAAATGGCCGGTTCTTAAAAAAATACTACGCCTGACGAGTCACGGCCGAGGTCAACGATAGATGACGACGCCTATGTCCGCTCGCCATCTTCCTAAGCCCAAGATCTATAAGTAGTAGCCGGCAAAACCTCGCCTAAAAAACGTACGATGGGCCGACATGTCCTAAAACTAACAACGAACCGAAATGTCCTAAAACTAACTACGGACCGAAACGTTTTTAAACTACTACAAACCGCAGCATCCTAGGGCTGACGCAAAAAAAATAAAAAAAATAAAAAAATAATAACGGTACATCCATAAGCGAAATGGGCATGGATGAAAACCCGAAAGGGCTCCGTGAGTAAAAACAGCAGGGCTACCGGCGAGTTTGTGAAAACCCGAAAGGGCGCAGACTCGTAAAAGAAATTCATGCACACTTGCAAGGTCCTCTCGACCTTGTAAAGAGAAAATACCTGCGTGAGATCCTTACGACCCACAAGGGAGCAACACACTTAGGGATCCCTATGATTCCTAAAGAGAAATTACACTTACGAGATCCTCACGACTCGTAAAAAGAATTTCCCCTATGAGACCCTCACGGCTCATAGGATTCAAAAGCCTAATGCCACTGGGATCTGAACCTATTCTTAAGCCGTCATACATCCCAATTTGCCCTATAAGCGGTTCAATATCGACCCTTGTATATAATCCACGGGCACAAATAAACGTTTCCCCAACAGAGTCCCACCAGCGTCGAGGGATGTCCTCATGAGGAGAAAGACACTTGTAAGTTCTCTCGACTTATAAGGAGAAAGCACTCTTGTAAGATCCTTACGACTTATAAGAGAACATCACTTAAAAATTCTCACGATTCTTAAGGAGAAAACGCGCTTACGAGATCCCCACGACTCGTAGGGAAAAATACCTTTATGAGACCCTTACGACTCATGAAGTCAAAAGCCTTAGTCGACAAGATCCTAACCCTATTTGCTAAGCCACCTTTGTTCGAACTGACAAAGGCAAATGATGATTCACTCCTAGAAACGTTCTAGTAGTAGCGATGCTGATGCCTGAATCAGTGACAAATTCCAAGTCCTTTCACGGCAAGTGATGGTTCGCTCCTGGCAATATTCCAGACGCAGCGATACTGATGCTAAGATTGGAATCAGGTCCCAAGTTCCATACTCACGGCAAAAAGTCGGTGAGCCATAAATGCATATGAAATAGCCGAAATGATAGGGCAATTTGCAACAAAATCAGCAAGTGAAATATATGCATACATAAAATAGCCGAAATGATTGGGTAACTCGCAATAAAAAAACAGCGAGTAGAAAGAAAAAATAACCGAAATGATTAGGCACCACGAAAAATAGCCGAAATGATTGGGCAATTGCGACTTTCGTGATACAAAAATCTGAAATGATAGAGCATCGCGGAAAGAAAAACAAAAAAATGAGTCCCTGGTTCTAAGACTGACCCCTGTATACAATCCATGGGCATAAACGAAAAGAGAACCATGTTTCCCCACCAGACTCTGTCAAAGAGAGAGTCGGGTCTCGGTAACAATATCTGCATCCCAGAAAACCAGCAACGGCGTTCCTCCTTATACAAGTAGGACACGGACGCGTCACTACCAATCGGAGCCACGACAAAGTCCATAGTTCTAAGACTCCACGGTTCACAGACAACCTAAAGTCAATCCTGACACCGTAGAAAATGGAGAAAGTCAACCCTAACACTGTAGAAAGCGGAGAAAGTCAGTAAATGGAGAAATTCAACCCTGACACCGTAGAAAACGGAGAAAGTCAATCCTGACACCGTAGAAAATGAAGAATGTCAATCCTGACACCGTAGAAAACGGAGAAACCCGACACCGTAGAAAACGGAGAAAGTCGACCCCGACACCGTAAAAAACGGAGAAAGTCAATCCTGACACCGTAGAAAATAGATGTTTACCCCAATCAGAGCAAAGCTCTGTTCAAATTCCAAGGCGGGAAATGGAGCAACGCTTCTGATTCCCCCAATAAGAGCAAAGCTCTGTTTTGGAAGTTGAAATGAAAATTAAAATTAAAAATAAATGAAGCAACGCTTCAGATGATCCGCGCTCTGCACTGCACGACACGTGGCAGCGCAGTTGCGCTGCGCTCTGCGCTGCGCAACACGTGGCAGCGCAGTTGCGCTCGCACAGTTGCGCTGCGCGACACGTGTCAGTGCAGTTGCGCTGCGCTCTGCGCTGCTTGACACATGTCAAGCGCTGGTGCATCTGCGCCAAACAGAATTAAAATTTTAATAAGATCTTTCTGTTCTTGTTAAAACAAGAAGATTGTCTTCTGTAAAACAGAAGCTCTTGGATCAAAGATCCAACGGTGAGGAAAATTCCCCAAATCACTCAGAGAAAGATTTCTTTAACAAATTTAACTAATTTATGGGCACTATATAAAGGACCCTAGACCCCAATTCAAAACGAGGAACATTGTGAGAGATTGAGAACCTCAAAACAGAGAGAACTCTGAAGAAATTTTAAGAAAAAGGTAAAAATCTTCATATATTAGAAGAATTTCTTCTAATAGATCATTGATCTAAGAACAAGATCAATGATCTTCATATAATAAACAGTGCTTTGCACTCTTTTATGAACCACTGGTTCTCTGAAAACAAGAAAAATAAGAAAAAACTTGTTTTCTTTGATCTAAATTGGATCAAGAAATCAAACAGTGCCTTGCACTTTTTTTATGAACCATTGGTTCTGGAATCTTCAAGATTCTCAAGATTATTGAAATAGAGCCTTGCACTTGCAAAAACTGCACTGTTGCGCTCCTGGGTTGGCACAAGCCACCAGAGAGCGCCACGTGTCAGCATCTGAATCACTTGAGCTATGCGCTTTTAAGAAAGAGCCTTGCTCTCTGAGATTGGCGCAACTCACCAGAGTGCGCCACGTGTCAGCAGCGCAAGCGCAGCGCACTATGCTTGCGAGACACGTGTCATCACCACAAGCGCTTGAGCTCATTGATTGGCGCAAGGCGCCTGACAAATGCAATGCATTATTTACTAAAGGGCCAGGCCCAAATCAAATAGGCCCAAATAAATTGCAACGCAATAAAAGGGCAGAGCCCAAAGAAAATCGATGCTCTGCATCTGTTATAAAAGGGCAGAGCCCAAACATAATAAATAATGCAATGCATTATTTAAAAAGGGGCAAAGCCCTAACACAGGCCTAATAGGCCAAATGCAAATAAAAGCGTTGAACATTTTTCAACTGGACTGAGCCCAATCATGGCCGTAAGTCCTCAAATTAAATTGACTGAGCAAGACTGCTCTCTTAAATCAATTTACGTCCGGTTCGAGGGTACATCTTTGAACTCCTCTGACCCCTATCGTTGTAATCGTTCAATGACGTCAGAGAGGTGACGGGTCCCAACAACAACACATCTATATGGACCACCATGTCCCTAAATTGGCAATGGACCACCATGTCCCTAAACTGGAACATGGACCACCATGTCTCTAAACTGGCATTGGACCACTATGTCCCTAAACTGGAACAATAGAGCCAATTGCTCTCTTGTCGGATCCAAACGATCCCGTTAAGTTGATCTTAGTCTGGAAATTAGGCTAACGTATCCTTAACAAAAGTTTAAGTTGATCTTAGTCTTAAATAGGGCTAACGTATCCTTAAACTAAAACACCAAACCCAAATCTAAGTAAATACGGATTTAGACTAATCCACGTCCTACGGGCGACGGCATAACTTAGTCTCCATATTTAATCCACGGACAACCACAAACAAAACAAACACACACGACACGAAGTGAAATTCTGGAGAAGGAGAAAGTTGTTACCGCGATGCGGTAGCGTAATTAACTGCAGGGGCTTGCGCCTGCAGGGAAGAGCGTCCCCACAATCAAAAACCCCTCGAACGAGGGGGAATCTGACGAAGTCTGCTACATCGGCCGCATCCGTCCAAACCTCCGATACACGGTGCCATAAATCAACTTAGCATCTTCGGAGAGGTAGACGGATAAAACCTATTAGCATCTGTCCCGAATCTCAGTCGTCCTCACGTCGCGGCCGCCTTTCGGAGGGGAACAGATTCTGGCACGCCCGGTGGGACCTTTTCCTCTTTCCACTCCACACTTCGTGTGTCGTCTTTACGAACGAATCGCGGTTTGTTAATGGTTGCCTTTGGGTTTCAAGTTACTAAGATTTGGTCTTTGGCCTGGCGCAGAAATCAAACATCAATGGCCTCCAACTACTCGAGCTGCTCAAAGTGCCAGTGCAACCAACGCTCCGCCTCACCTGGAGGTGTAGCCTATGGGCCTCAAGCGGCCATCATCCTAGCCATGCCGGTGGACCAGGTGACCCAGGCCACCACCAGTCTGTTTTTCAGGACCATGCTCCCGCTTGCAAGCTTCACCATGCTAGTGCCCGCACCAGAAGCAAACAAGAAGTCGGTTTTCGATCGGCTCACTGCTACAACGGCCCCTTTCAACGGGTCGTCCAATATCAAACCGGCAGCCTCTGTCTTTGCCAGGCTGAGCCAGAACCCTGATGGGCCTGCCAGGAAGCCCATGAACCTTGAAATGGCCGTCCCGAGGAAGACAGCCCCTTCTGCTCCTGAAGTCGTCAAGGCAGCTTCTCCTGTTAAAGAGTCGGTCTTTTCAAGGCTGACTATTCCGGTTCATGTTCCTACTCGAGGGTCTGTCTTTGACAGATTGAACATCGCCACTCAAAAGACAACATCAGTCTTTAAGAGGCTGGCACCAGCGGCGCCTCATCCGGACAGGGGGAAAAACGAAATTATCCCTATCGCTGAGCCAGTCCCAACAGCTCGACATGCTCGACGTCGCCAATGGTGCCGAGTAAGGAAGGCCGGGGGCAACTCCCCCTCTGGGATAACTCCACCAGCTCCAACGGTGGGGATCGATGCTGCTGTTCCAACCGGGAACAGCTTTGAATTGCTGAACACGGTGCGCAGAAACTCTCCTACTGCGATGTTGAAACGAACTCCTTCACCTGTGGAGAATACTCCATAGGAGAAGCTAGAGCAGCCCCCTCAACGGCTGTCCTCTAAAATTTACAAAGTCTGGCGATAGGTCCAGGAATCAGTGATTGATGAAAACTATTTCCGCCGACAGAAAAAGATGAAGGTTCGGCAAGAGAAGGACTACTCCGTCAAGTCACAAAAAGCAACGGCTGGCTGGATGCCCACTTCAACGGCCCCCTCAACTTCAACCACTCAAAAGAAAAGGAGGCCGCAAAGAGCCCCTGTGAACATGGCGAAGCGTAAAAGCGCTGAACACAAACGCCCCAGGTCTGGGGGCATGGTGGTGCACACTGTTTATATGGCTTCTGGAAAGGAGGAAAGCCGCGCTTCGACGGGTCACTGACCGCTCACCCGATCCGTGACAAAATCCCAGGAGCAGCAACAGAAGCTTCAGGAAATGATGACTGCGATGGCTGCACTTACCGAACCGAAAGAAAGTTCGGAAGTATCATCAGAGCAGCGTCACGAACAAGAAACCGATGCTGACTTCTTACGTAGAATCCTCGAAAAGAAGGACAAAGAAGCCGCAGAACAAGCGGCTAAAATAAAACAAACAGCACTCCTCTTCTAAGACATGGTAGGGATGATGTTACAGCCGGACCCTCCAGCTGAAAACCCTCCGATCATTATTGATGATGACCGAGCGGAGACATCGAACCCTCCTCCGGCTCTTTCAGCAGCTAAAGAGGAGACCATCTCAAAAGCTGCCCTGGATGATTACATCGCTCAACAAATACGAGCTCACCAGGCGAATGAAGCGGCTGAGCAAATCGTTAGAACTGGACGACCCTATCCGGGCTGGTATGACCAAATCAGTTACCCGCCGAGATATATGATCCCTAAGTTCCACGTATATAAAGGTACAGGGAATCCGCATCGGCATGTCGCTCAATTCAGGGCCTTATGCGGCAACACTGGAGGCGATGACAAATTGTTGCTTCGCCAATTCGTCGGCAGCTTAGCAGAAACAGCCTTTGAATGGTATTCAGAGCTACCTAACGACTCTGTCAAAACATTTGCGAGATGGAGTTACTATTTACACAAAGATTCATGAGTGCTAGTGAACGCACTCCGATAACAGCACTGATAAATGCCAGGATAGGGCCCAGCGAAACGTGGGTCCAATACGCAACACGACGGCGGAACCTATGGTCAAAGTGCGAACAACGTATAGAAGAGGCTCCTGCGGTAGGCATGTTCGTGGGAACCCTTGATCCGCAAGCGACCATATCCCAATTCATGATGTTCTTTAGGCCTACCACCTTCCAGGCCTTGATTGACAAGTTAGCCTAAATGGACCAAATGGGCCATGGACCATCTCCTCCAAAACTCGACTCTCGAAATGAGAAGAAAGGAAAAGCGATCATTGTTGCCAATACTCAACAACAGCCGAGCAAATCAAAGCCGATTGCTCGCCAAAATAACGTGCGTCCACATCCATCCCTCGAGGAGAGACTGGGACGGCCTTACTCGTTTCCTCAGAATAAAACGAGAAGACTGTTTGAGCTGGCAGTGCGCAACAGACTCATCAATCTACCGAGTCCAAAACGTCTGTCGCAGCCAGGCGATCTCAATAATCCCAATTATTACCCTTACCACCAAACGGTAAGTCACCCGATCGAGGATTGTTTCGTCTTTAAGGAATGGATCGAGGATCAGTACTTACAAGGCAAGTTCGCGCTGTCTGAAAACTGGAAGGTAAACCCCACCACAGCCCCACCCTCTAAAGAAGACGGACACGCCAGGGGCAACTTGTTCTTTTGTCGAAGACGAAAACGAGGAAGAAGACTCGTCAGGCGAATCCAAAAACTGCATAATGACTTGTCATGTGATCTCTCGCTCATTGGTGGATGATGAAGAGGCTCCTTTCGCCAAGAAACCGAGGGCGAACCCTGAACCAGAAATTCCGCAGCCGTCAGACGAGTTGATCGATACCTTCCTGAATGAGATTCGTCTGAAAGTTAAAGCCAATCAAGAGCGTAAGGGAGCCATACCAGAAGAAGCCAAACACCGACTACCAGACCAAAGAGTCGAGGGACTTCCGTCAAATCAAAATACATCCACTACGGATAAAAACAAATTCAAGATGAGGAAAAGGTTCGCTAAAGCCCTATCAGTGGGAATGAAGCTACCACCCTTTAAAGAAAATACTCTCGGTGAAGTAGAGACGCATCCTAACTTCTGTTTATATCATCAGAAGATCATACATCCTACCGAAGATTGCGACTCCTTTAAGTGTTGGTGGCAAGGATATGTCGCTCAAAAGCAACACTTCAACAGGACAAAGCGTGAAGCTCTTAGACATCAGGAAAATGCGATAGATGAGCGCAAAAGAGCCACTGACAACTGTCATATAGCAGACTCCAAGGAATCGAAAATTATTACCTTTGGAAGCGACTCTAACGAAGAAGCTGCCCTCAACCCTCTCTTCAAGAAATCCATTTCAAAAATGAAAGAATTGAGGAGTTGCGAGGACGTTCAGCCGTGCAATCGCACGCTGCTCGAAAAAATTTCAGCCCCGCAAACAAAGGATCGAGCAAAAAGGATAAAGGGAAGGAAAAAACAGCCCTCGTAGCCAGTACTTAACAGCAATCGAGTAGCCCTAGACCGGTTGTTTGCCGAAACAACAAGCAGCAACCCCTCCAGGAAAAGTTGAAACGTCCTTACTCGTTTCCGCAAGGTAAAACAAGGGGACTGTTCGAGTTGGCAGTACGCGACAGACTCATCAGTCTGCCGAGTCCAAAACGTCCGTTGCGGCCAGGCGATGTTAATAATCCTAATTATTGCCCTTACCACCAAACAGTGGGTCACCTGATCGAGAATTTCTATGTCTTCAAAAACTGGGTTGAAGACCAATACCAACAGGGCAAGTTCGCGCTGTCTGAAAACTGGAAGGTGAGCCCGCCACAACCGCACGCTCCGAGAAAGATGGATACGCCGGGGGCATCATGCTCAGTCATAGAAAAAGCCCAATAGACCGAAAAGTCAGTAAACTAGAGATTCGCCTCGAATATGGCGACAGCGGACCGCAACGTCCTTAAACTAACGGCGGACCGCAACGTCCTTAAACTAATGATGGACCGCAATGTCCTAAAACTTGCAAATGACCGAAACGTCTTTAAACTACTACCGCAGCATTCTTAGGCTGATGAGATGATAAAAAAAACGGTACGTCCATAAACAAAATGGGCACGGATGAAAACCCGAAAGGGCTCCGTGAGTAAAAACAGCAGGACTACCGGCGAGTGTTCGTGAAAACCTGAAAGGGCGCGACCTCGTAAAAAAAAGAATAAAAAGAATAAAAAAGAAACGGTACGTCCATAAGCAAAATGGGCACGGATGAAAACCCGAAAGGGCTCCGTGAGTAAAAGCAGCAGAACTACCGGTGAGTGTTCGTGAAAACCTGAAAGGGCGCGACCTCGTAAAAAAAAAGAAGAATAAAAAAAAGAATAAAAAAGAAATGGTACGTCCATAAGCAAAATGGGCACGGATGAAAACCCGAAAGGGCTCCGTGATTAAAAACAGCAGGACTACCGGCGAGTGTTTGTGAAAACCCAAAAGGGCGCAACCTCGTTAAAAGAACACTTACAAGGTCCTCTCGAACTTGTATGGAGAAACCACCCGCGTGAGATCCTTACGACTCACAAGGGAGCAACACACTTAGGGATCCTCACGATTCCTAAGGAGAAATTACACTTGCGAGATCCTCACGACTCGTAAGGAGAACCCTCTTATGGGACCCTCACGGCTCATAAGATTTGAAAGTCTTCAGCTACAGAGATCTAAACCTATGCTTAAGCAACTCACATAACCTTCGATATTGCCTTACAAGCGGTTCAGTATTGACCCTTGTATACAATCCACGGGCGCGAATAAACATTTCCCTAACAAAGTCCCATCCGTGACTGGGGATATGTGCACGTGGTGAACAACCCTTGTAAGTCTTCTCGACTTATAAGGAGAAAACCCTTTTGTAAGATCCTTACGACTTACAGGGGAACATACACTTAGGAATCCTCACGATACCTAAGGAGAAAACACACCTACGAGATCCTCACGACTTGTAGGGAGAAATACCTTTATGGGACCCTTACGGCTCATGAAGTCAAAAGCCTTAGCCGACAGGACCTTAACCCTGTTCGCTAAGCCACTTTTGTTCGACATCGACGGAGGCAAATGATGATTCGCTTCTGGCAATATCCCAGTTGTAGCGGTGTTGATGCCGAAATCGGTGTCTAATTTCAGGTTTATGGTGAAAAGCCGGTAGGCCGCATATGCATACGAAGTAGCCGAAATGATGGGGCAACTTGCAATAAAAAGCAGCAAGTAAAAACGTATGCATACAAAACAGCCGAAATGATTGGGCAACTCGCAATAAAAAACAGCGAGTAAAAATAAAATAAATAGCCGAAATGATTAGGCACCGCGAAAAATAGCCGAAATGATTGGACAATCGCGATCTTCGCGATATAAAAAGCTGAAATGATAGAGCGTCGCGGAAAGAATAAAGAATAAAAAAAATGAATGATGAAAGAATAAAATTTTTGCCCTACAGGTGAGATCACACCGATCCCTGTATACAATCCAGGGGTGCAAACAGAGAGGGAACCATACCTTCCCAACAGGCTCCACCAGAAAGCGAAGCCAAGTCTCGATGGTTCATAGACAATCTAGAGACAGCCTCGACATTTGTCGCAATATTGCAGACACAATGTCAACAAACAAAGCAAAAGAAGATCCCTAGCTTCAGGGTCTCGACGTCGATATCAACAACTTAGAGATTACCAACGGTGTTTCCCCTCACTCCAACCAGATGCAGACGTGACGTCAACAACCGACCTCAGAGTCGTAACGAAACGGAACCATGACAAAGTCCCTAGTTCCAAATCTCAAATGGCCATATCTATAGCCTGGAGACCAACAACGGCGTTCCTTCGCAGTCCAGCAGGATGTAGATGCAACATCAATGAAAGACCTCACGGTTGAAACAAAGCGGAGTAACGGCAAAATCCCAACTCCACCTTAGCATTCATCTCGTTACAGCAGATGCAATGTCAACAACAGACGCAATGTCGACAAAATCTCAGCTCCACCTCAGCATTCGTCTCGTTACAGCAGACGCAATGTCGACAACAGTGTCCTTCCTCCAATAGGATTCGGACATGACAAAACAAACGAAGCGAAGGCTAAATTCCTGGCGACAACTGGAGATCATCTCACACCAGCGCGAAATGGTCACCACTTCGACGTTCGTCTCAACACAGCAGACACAACACAATCAAACTAATGGAGCCACGGCGAAATCCCTAGTTCCAAATCTCGATGGTTCACCAGCAACCTAGAGACAACCGCGACGTTCGTCTCGATACAGCAGACGAGTTGTCACCCCAGCGTTCCTCCTCCAGCAGGGTTCAGACGCAACACAATCAAACAAATGGAGCCACGGAAAAATCCCTAGTTCCAAATCTCGACGGTTCACTAGCAACCTAGAAACAACCGCGACGTTTGTCTCGATACAGCAGACGAGTTGTCACCCCAGCGTTCTTCCTCCAGCAGGGTTCAGACACGACAATCAAACTAACGGAGCCACGGCAAAATCCATAGTTCCAAACCTCGACGGTTCACTAGCAACCTAGAGACAATCGCGACATTCGTCTTGATACAGCAGACGCGATGCCAGCAAACGAAGCAAAGGCCAAATTCCTAACTTCAGGGTCTTGACGGCAACTCATATAAAACCTGAAAGACTATCGGAGATCATCCCACACCAGCACGGAGTGGTTATGACTCATCGGGGCTCTCCAAAATGAGCCTAACCTCAAGTAAAAAGCGGCATGGCAAATTCCTAACACTTGCTCTTCCGACGGTCAAACTGCCTAGGAAAATTGCTTGAAGACGTCTTGTCCAACCTCCGAAGGGATCAGAGACACGGCAGTCGCAGGGCTACTCGAACAGCACATTACCTATCGAGGAATATATCAGCTTATGCGACGGTACGACGGCCAAAACCCTAAGTACCACAGACCCTAACGGACTTCTGTCATAAAGAGCAGAGGTTAACTGTGACGTTAGGATGTTCTTGCGAGAAATGCTCGATTCGTCTCGACTTGTGAAGAAATTGATGTCTTTGCGAGAACTTCTCGATGCGGCTCGACTCGTGAGATAAAGCCTTAGGCAGTGGGCACAAAAGAAACCTGTTTCCTAAGCACTGGGACCCTGCAAGTTGTCCCAAAATGATCTCTTGCATACTATCCACGGGTCTCACTCTCCAACGTCGAATCTCAACAAGGAGGGAAACAACCACTTACGGGTCCTCTCAACTCGTAAGAAGGGATAATTCTCTTATAAGATCCTTACGACTTGTAAGAGGAAAACACACTTAGGGATCCTCACGATCCCTAGGGAGAAAATCCACCTACGAGATCCTCTCGACCCGTAGGGAGAAAAATCTCTATGAGACCTTCATGGCTCATAGAATTGAAAAGTCTTAGGCGGCAGATCTGAACCTGCGACCTAAGCCATCGCTATCTATTGGAGAAATCTAGATGCTCGCTCTATTATCTGTCAACCATGTTCACTAAGGTAACATGCGGATAATAAAAGAAAGAAGAAAGTGACAGAAAGAACATCTGATTGGCGTTGGATTAAACATTTGAGACACACTCATTCACGCATGTGCAAAAGACTCAGAACGAAAAATAAGACAAGCTGGGATAAAACTTTTCCATTAATATTGCCAAAAATTCTTACAATCATAAAGCAATAAACGAGAAATATTATTACAATGGAATAACCTCAAATCCAGGGCACGGATTGAGGAAGTCAAAAGTAAGGCCATCCAGAGTTCTTCTGGCCTTTCTGATTATTCTTGTGCGCAACCTCTCGTGCTCCTGTGTGTCAAGATCCTCGGCAAGCCCCCCAGCCTTCGATAAGCAGCGACTATCATCGTCTGCTGGAAAATTTGATGCAGGATGTCGATGAGGCTATCCCGCCGTTTCTTCGAGATCAGCCTCGACAGGTACACTGAATGTACCTTGTCTTCAGCATCATCCAGCGCATTGAGCGGTAGGGCCTCGTAGAACCCCGGGAGTGCTCTCCAAATTGCTCCCAGCACGACTTTCAAGAGAGCAGAGCGGCGGGGGAGCAGCCAACCAACACGTGCGTTCAAACGACCCATGACCTCTGCACACTGGGCATCCGTAAACTCCTGGTCTTATTGACGGCCCTGTACACGGATATCCTCGTAGGTGATGAATTCATGCAGACTGTACAGACGCACCGCCATAATGCCTAAAGGAAATATCATTGGAAGATTAGCAATGATAAAAAGGGAGTTAAAACTCTTCGAGAGCAATGCTCTGCAGACAGGAGTGACGCCTGTCAAATTCAGTAATGAGGAGAATTTGAGGAAAATCCCCTAAAAACATTGAGAGCTTTGCCCTGCAAAGGTGATATAATAATAATAATAATGTAAAATGCCATCTTTAACTTCCAAGATCCATGAAGAATTCTTAAGAGTTCTTCTATATGATTTGGAAGGAGCAAAGCTCCATTGATGAATTAAGAAAATCCTAAGGAAATCTTTCAGAAAGCAAAACTCTATGATAGAATCCTAACAGAGTTCCCCTTAGTTCTCTTTAGACCCCTTTAGAGCAAAGCTCTGCTAAGTGAAACCCTAAATGGGTCTTCTTTAGATCAGGGATCTATTGAGAGCAAGGCTCTTAAAATTAATTTAATTTAATCCAAATTTTTACCTAAAATTTTCTAGAGTTTGAACTTTTAAAAATGCTTAAACAAGAGAGCAAGGCTCTAAATAAAATTCTTATGAAGAGATGAAAATCATCTAAGGGACCAAAGGTCCAATTTATAGGCAATAAGTGCCGTTTCAATTTCCCAACGGTTGGGATTCTGACCACCGCTGCGCTCACGTTTGAGGCCACGTAAGCGTAACGGTGGGGGGGCATTTGTTTACCCCAATCAGAGCAAAGCTCTGTTCAAATTCCAAGGCGGGAAATAGAGCAACGCTTCTGATTCCCCCAATCAGAGCACAGCTCTGTTTTGGAAGTTGAAATGAAAATTAAAATTAAAAATAAATGAAGAAACGCTTCAGATGATCCACGCTCTGCGCTGCGCGACACGTGGCGGCGCAAGCGCTAGCGCAGTTGCGCTGCGCTCTGCGCTGCGTGACACGTGGCGGCGCAGTTGCGCTAGCACAGTTGCGCTGCGCGACACGTATCAGCGTAGTTGCGCTGCGCTGTGCGCTGCTTGACACGTGTCAAGCGCTGGTGCATCTGCGCCAAACAGAATTAAAATTTTAATAAGATCTTTCTGTTCTTGTTAAAACAAGAAGATTGTCTTCTGTAAAACAGAAGCCCTTGGATCAAGGATCCAACGGTGAGGAAAATTCCCAAAATCACTCAGAGAAAGATTTCTTTAACAAATTTAACTAATTTATTGGCACTATATAAAGGACCCTAGACCCCAATTCAAAAGGAGGAACATTGTGAGAGATTGAGAACCTCAAAACAGAGAGAACTCTGAAGAAATTTCAAGAAAAAGGTAAAAATCTTCATATATTAGAAGAATTTCTTCTAATACATCATTGATCTAAGAACAAGATCAATGATCTTCATATAATAAACAGTGCTTTGCACTCTTTTATGAACCGCTGGTTCTCTGAAAACAAGAAAAACAAGAAAAAACTTGTTTTCTTTGATCTAAATTGGATCAAGAAATCAAACAGTGCCTTGCACTTTTTTTATGAACCATTGGTTCTGGAATCTTCAAGATTCTCAAGATTATTGAAATAGTGCCTTGCACTTGCAAAAACTACACTGTTGCACTCCTGGGTTGGCGCAAGCCACCAGAGAGCGCCACGTGTCAGTATCTGAATCACTTGCGCTATGCGCTTTTAAGAAAGAGCCTTGCTCTCTGAGATTGGCACAACTCACCAGAGTGCGCCACGTGTCAGCAGCGCAAGCGCAGCGCCCTGGCGCAGCGCACTACGCTTGCGAGACACGTGTCATCACCACAAGCGCTTGCGCTCATTGATTGGCGCAAGACGCCTGACAAATGCAATGCATTGTTTACTAAAGGGCCAGGCCCAAATCAAATAGACCCAAATAAATTGCAACGCAATAAAAGGGCAGTACCCAAACAAAATCGATGCTCTGCATCTGTTATAAAAGGGCAGAGCCCAAACATAATAAATAATGCAATGCATTATTTAAAAACGGGGCAAAGCCCTAACACAGGCCTAATAGGCCAAATGCAAATAAAAGCGTTGAACATTTTTCAACTGGACTGAGCCCAATCATGGCCGTAAGTCCTCAAATTAAATTGACTGAGCAAGACTGCTCTCCTAAATCAATTTACGTCCGGTTCGAGGGGACATCTCTGAACTCCTCTGACCCCTATCGTTGTAATCCTTCAACGACGTCAAAGATGTGACGGGTCCCAACAACCACACATCGATATGGACCACCACGTCCCTAAACTGGAAATGGACCACCACGTCCCTAAACTGGCAATGGACTACCATGTCCCTAAACTGGAACATGGACCACCATGTCCCTAAACTGGCATTGGACCACTATGTCCCTAAACTGGAACAATAAAGCCAATTGCTCTCTTGTCGGATCCAAACGATCCCGTTAAGTTGATCTTAGTCTGGAAATTAGGCTAACGTATCCTTAACAAAAGTTTAAGTTGATCTTAGTCTTAAATAGGGCTAACGTATCCTTAAACTAAAACACCAAACCCAAATCTAAGTAAATACGGATTTGGACTAATCCACGTCCTACGGGCGACGGCATAACTTAGTCTCCGTATACAATCCATGGGCAACCACAAACAAAACAAACACACACGACACGAAGTGAAATTCTGGAGAAGGAGAAAGTTGTTACCGCGATGCGGTAGCGTAATTAACTGCAGGGGCTTACGCATGCAGGGAAGAGCGTCCCCACAATCAAAAACCCTTCGAACGAGGGGGAATTTGACGAAGTCTGCTACATCGGCCGCATCCGTCCAAACCTCCAATACACGGTGCCATAAATCAACTTGGCATCTTCGGAGAGGTAGACGGATAAAACCTATTAGCATCTTCCCCGAATCTCAGTCGTCCTCACGTCGCGGCCGCCTTTCGGAGGGGAACAACAGAGAAAGTCAACCCCGATACCATAGAAAACAGAGCAAGTCAACCCTGACATTGCAGCAAGCAGAGTAAGTCAACCAATGACCTCCTCATCGAAGCAATGCTTTGATCCGGAAATAAGTCAACTCACCAATCACTTACGAGTACCCTCGACTTGTAAGGGAGAAAATTCTCTTGTGAGATCCTTACGACTCTCAAGAGAAAACGCACTTAGGAATCCTTATGACTCCTAAGGAGAAAATACACCTACGGGATCCTCACGACTCGTAGGGAGAAAAGTCTTTATGAGACCCTCACGGCTCATAAAGTTGAAAATTCTTAAGCAGCAGGCCTGAACCTGTTTCCTAAGCCATCGCTACCCTACAAAGTGTTCAAGATGAACTGTTATCTATCATCTACAAGTTACACATGCTGAAATAACATGCCCAACGACACAGCAGAGAAAAGAAATCGATAGTCGGAGATAAAAAAAAATGTGTCCTTTATTTATGAATTCAATTGAATACAAGATACATCATATAAAAAATGAAATGAATACATGTTATTCAAAGATTACAAATGTTTGGTCGATACAAAAGCAGCTACTGAGAAGGAGGCATTTTCAATAAATCAGCCAGCTGCTCGCGCACTCCTCTCAACTCCTTTTCATGGTTGGCCGCCGCGGCCAGCTTCGCTTCGGCTCGAGCTCGTTGCTGCAAGCAGAATGAAAGTTTCTGATCAATTTCCTGCTGAGCAGCTTCGTGACTCTGCGTAACCTGCTCAGTGAAGTCGAGTTTCTTCCTCAATATCAGCCCATCCGAAATACATCATTGGAAGCCCTCAAAAATAGTTTTCAGCTGCGCAGCATTCGCTTCGACCAGGGCACGCAATTGGGAAGACTCGATGGAAGCCGCCTCACACTCCTTCCACCTCAAGGTCGCCTCTTATTCGAAATAGCGGAGGAAGGGAACACTCTGCTCAACCCATGTAGCCTGCTAGGAGTTCAAAGCCAACACTTCCGGAGAGGGACGCCTGAGCTCAATCTCATGCAGGCAAGCCTCGATTTTTCTGCAGTGATTAACCCAAGACTTAACGACTCTTTCGCCATGGAAGCTCACGAGCATCACCAGCATGGGATTAACCTCAGCAGCAAAGTCTGCAGCAGATGCAAAGGCCTCGGCGTCAAGATCCTTGACGAACTCGCTCAACATTTGCAGGCTGTTCGCAGCACCCCTGGAAGATGGGCGTTTAGAAAAGGGCCCTGCCGACATTGGGATTCGAGACTCGAAGGGAGCTGGAGCCGGTGCGATTGCTGCAAAACAAATTATGGTCAGATGTCGACTCGGGAGGTAAAGAAAATACACGAGCGATGGAGTCTACTATACCGGCGGCGACAGGTGGCAAAGTTGGGAGTACCGAAGGCGCGACTATTTTCTCATCCCCTCCTCCAATCTGTAACGTTGCAATCAATTTAAAGAAGAATTAGCAACGATATGGTTGTCCGTAAAAGAAAGGAAAGATTGTCGGGTAAAAACTATACTCACCGACACCAGCAGGCAGGACGATTTCTAACTGGAAGGAGAAATGTGGATTCAACACCTGATACAAATGGTCGAAAAGGACTCCTGCAGAATTGCAACAATATACTGTCAATACAAGGAAGATGGTATCCACAATTTAAATTAAATAAATCGCAAATCCATACCTTCCAGCATTTGAGAGGACATGAGATAAGGCGAAAGGACGGCAACCGTCAGAGCAGCAATTGGTGACGCTTTTTCGGGTGGCACAACCTCACCGCTCACCACACCTACACTCAAGATGAACAAAATGTCATCAGAAAGGACTGAAAGGGATTGCGAAATAAAAAGTAAATAGTGACCCAAGATGTCACGACCCGAAAGTACGGAACATGACCGGCACTTAAACTACGAACGTCTCAAGGCGTACGTATTCTAAGTAAGCCGAAAACCCAGAAATCCAAACCAAGAAAAGTAGTAGAGTGAAGGAAAACCAATTTAAAACAAGAAGTTTTAATAGCATGAGCCGAATTATGCGGTTTTTTAAAAACATCAAGTATTTTCTAAAAATTTCGGCAGAGTCTCCTTTGTAAATACTGGCTCCCAAACGGGATACAACATGAATAGTATACGAAATCAATAAAAAGGCATCCCCAAGCGGGAGTTAGCTCTTCGTCAATCGACGGTCACAACCACACAAGCAATATAATATACAACGCCAACGGCGAGGATCAAAACTCAAAAGGAAACTCAAAACCACCAGAAATATAACGAGCGACTCTAAGGTCGAAAGAATAAACAACACTGGTCTCTATCTCAAAAAATACATGTTTGGTTGATGGAATTTACTAGATACAACGGAATAATATTATACAAGGTAATATGATGGGCACGATACAAGAAAAACCCACCTACTAGCAAGTCACCCGAATGAAACTGAGCCTGCCAGGCCGTAATTAAACCTGTACGGCAAAACCTGCAAGAAACTGGGGCACAACGGGGGTGAGTTGCCAACTCGTGAATAGAAAAACATCTACGAATAGAAATCGCATGTATGACGCAATCCTAGGTCATACGATCATAATATATCCTCAAAATATACATAACAAGCAGCCTATAACAATGGCTAGGGTAATATCTGACCGAGTGAAATCTCATGTGCCCGTGTCAGTGCCTCAGGTAGCAATATATCATATGAATGAGGTATGAATGCATGAAACAGAATACATGTAAATGAAAAAAAACTGTTTTCATAAATTAGTGAGATTTCCTTCGTATTTTTAAACTGAGGTATCATAAATGAAATCAGCATCAACAGTGTCTAGCATCGACACAAAATATAAATCTCACTGTCTCGAAATATCAATGTCTCAATCTCAATATCTAGGGCGCCGTCAGTCCAGACCGGCCCCTACAATCCATCTCAAGACCACGACGGTATCCTCTGGATATCCGACGCGTCGGGTAATATCACCGGTAGGTAGTGCTCCCCAGCCAGGCTCAACGTCAACACCACATTCCTCTTGTCCCGGGGTACCATACCGGGCCCACCATGTACCCGTGATGGTTCCTCCACTCCTCGACACGGATTTCCAAAACCACAGCAAACTCATGGTGGACGACACTTTACATCACTAGAAAACCGCAACATTTTATATTTTAAAAGATCATAAGTTGTAAATTTTGCGGCTTTCCCCGAAATCCAGAAATATCATAAATCTCAAGAAATCATCACAAGTGCATATGTCAATGATAATGAACTAGGCATGAACAACTGAATAACAGTATGCATGAAGTGGTAGGTAATAACTACAATGTCTAATATGGCATATAAGGGAAGTACACTAATATCATGTCAAAACTACCAGCTAACAATCTAAGTCAAGCAATTATATTCTCTAAAGTGTACGTGACATGGTAATTACCGATGAAGATGTGTGTGAGCCGGCAAGTAAGTGTACGTGGTACATACGCATCATCGGTAATGGTGCTGGTGTCCTAACAATAAGATATCAACATTTCAATAAGAATTTATAACATAAGTATGCGATGCGAAGCGAACCACAATAATAAGCGGGAGCTGAATACTAGACGCAACTATAACTAATCTGCATTAATCTAATATAAGTTCTACAAATGGTGCCTTTTGAAATAACACAAATCATGGGGTTTTGAAAATAGGGGCTACGGTGTTTTTATGAAAAGATAAGTCTTTTGAAATATCCGTAGGATCCCTTGGGCTGTCTTTTAAAATACCCACGATTCGTTAGTTTTTGAAATAGGTAGGAGTCTAATCTAATCTAACAACTACACTAAACTATACGGCTGAACTAACAAGCTGAACTACAGGTAAGGAAACCGCCTATCATCTGAGTCGATACATATACCTACCTGTATATGTATAGTCGGTGATCCCGCCTCAATAATATCATATCCGATACCATATCTATAATCAGACATCCCAAGTCAAAAGTGCGGATCAATCATCAAAATATAGCTCGTACGTAAATCCGTCGTACGGCATCCCAATCTGGGTACGGGTCAAAATCACATTCATCATACTATTCACCTGGTATCCTCTTTATCAAATATCATGATCGGGGTACTGATTTACGTCTAGTACCATACTGATACCGCCTACGTATGCATGGACGTGTGTGAAACACTACGTCAAGGACCCGCTACAACGTCATGTCGTATCTAAGATACGAACCCTGCTATATCACCGATCTCACGGCCTCAAATCAGATCTCATCGACTCAGCTCAATCCCAAGTATCATCCTCAATCCGTATGTGAACACATAGTCCCATACCCATGTGAACACATAACTATAAAGAATCCCATGAGCACATATCAATAGGAATGTATGCAAGTATGTATGTGTGTATGTGTGTGTAACACTACCCTAGGGTTCGCAACAACAAGGTAATCCAACACACCAATATCCATCCTAACATCATTATTAATCCCAAATAACATATAACAATTGTTGGTGTGTATACGCATCCGTATACACCACCACGGACTGCGGGGGTGCTATACGCCATCCACCCGACTTCTTCCCGTAGATATAAATCTACTCACCTGGTCCTCGCTCGCCGGTGCCGACGTCGCCACGCGCTTGCTTGTCGTCTCGAAGTCCGCATGGGGTACCTACATATCATAACGCACCGTATCGCATTAAAACTAAATTCGAAATCGAAACAGCATACGAAAATCAAATCGGCACGCCTATCACGCATAGGTCCAAACCTATCGCCTACACATGCAAGAATAGTCAAACCAACCCTCGATGTCGATGTACAAACGTCAAACCATCGATAAAAATCCAATCACACTCATTTGCACATTCACGAACACTAATTTTTATATAAAATAGGTTAAAACTCACAAAAACCCCAAATTCACTCTAAAAGCCGTTTTTCCGAAAAACTAGCAAGCAAAATTACCCGTTTTAGTACAAAACTCGATGTTTAAACAATTATAGTGGCCATAATACTTATAAAATAACTTAAATAAGTCAATAAACCCATTTCCATAATTTAATCACATAAATTTGCATAATTTCCAAAATCCTAGTTTGCAAAAATATCAATTTTAACACTTTTTAATGTAAAATTCTCAATTTTACAATTAAACTTGGTTTTGCATATTTTAAATGGTTAAACCACTCATGGAAACCTTAATGATGTGCTAAAAATCCTAACTAGATTTTAATCCCACATTTTAATAAAATTTCTAAAACCTAGTTAGCAATTTAGCATGATTATCACAATTTGGGCAAATTAAATATAACCATTTGCAAATTAGCTACAAGATTAGGTTTTGCATATATTTAAGATGCTAAAATACATCACACTACCATGAACAAATTATCACAACCATAACTTTAATTTAACCATTCTCTTGAATTTAAACTTGCAATTTAAAATCTAAATAAAACACCTAATTAAGTTGATTTAAAGTATTTAACATCAAATTAAGAAAAAGGGTTAGAGTTATACCTTCACAAACCATGAAATCAAATATGGAACTTGACCTCCAAATTGAGATCTTTGCACCAAGATCCATGCTATAAGGGCTAAGGAAAAATGGGTAGGGCTTTGATTTTGATTTTGTGGGATTTTTGGTGGATTTTTGATGCAAATTGTAATGTTTTTGATGAGGAAATGAGAGGGGGAAAAATTGGGGCTGCACTTGAAGAGGCTCGGCCAGTGGGAGTGGGAGAGAGGTTTGGGATTTGGGGAAAGTTCACACAAGGTCAAAGACAACCATATACTTAGTCAAATTAATATATTTTATACCATTCCTCAAAGCATTTCTTCACATGAGTTGAAGAAAATTTGAGGGGAGGAAAAATGGGCTGTTTTTAGGTGTGGGGCCGGCCATGATGAGGTGGGGAGGAGTGTGGGAAATTTTACAAGGAATTTCTATGCAAAAAGACCCCCCACAAGCTCAAAATTGCAAGTTTTAGTTCAAATTAATTATATTTTTGTTTTCCATAATAAAAACCCATTAAAACTTGAAATAAAATACTAAAAATTTATATTACAACTAGATTTTAATTAACATGATTTTAAAGATTAAAATTAGCCCATTTAAATTTGTATTTATCGCTAATTTAATGTATTTTCTTACCGGCTTAAAATAATATTAAAATAATATTTTTTTCAGAAAATTTGAAATTTCACCAGTGGCTCAATAAACACCAAATACTAGTAATTAAAAAGCTAGAATTTGTATATTTAATTTTATAATAAAGATATTTGCATTTTGACTTTTTACAGAAAACACCCTTATTTTACCGATTTTCCGAAATTTCACCGAAACGATTTTCAAAACGCTACAATCTTCCCCCCTTAAAAAAATTCGGTCCCCGAATTTAAATTAAAACTCCCCCCCCCCAAATACTAAAACATCTAAACCAAAACCATCAAGTCGTCGGGGCTGCGAAATTGTAAATACATAAAACAAATCGTAGCGCAGCGCATGCGCATGAAAAATGAGCATATAACTCAAATCAAAACTCCGTCAAGCATCCCGCAATCATCGGAGTCATGGGGAAGACATCAATACCAAATCCAAAGCAAAACCAATATGATATAACTCGAAACTATATATGTAAATATCGAATCTATATATGTAAGTATCTGAAGGAAATGCATGCCAAATCTCTTTAAGTCGCTGTGCACGCGTATAACACTGCACAGTGGCGGACGTCTATCATAAGAAAATAACTATATACATATATACCTTTGTTTGAAATGTACGTTCCGCCGTTTTGGAAACAATTTAGAGGGGTCTCCTTGTTTTAAACATTTCGTGTCATATCAGACACGTAGGTAAATACTGAGCCTATAGCTCGCTTTTTGGAAATCCCTTCAATAACTATCAATGCATGCAAAATATATTCAGGTACTGTCCTCTGACTAGTCCTGCTCAGTACGAAAACACATAGCAATATCATAAAAACGTACTGCTCTATAAGAAAAAAAAAATCAATCCCAAAATACGCGTATGAATACTACGTGCGTCTGGTGCGCACGGAAATCAAAATCCAAATATGTGCCATACATATGCACAGAAACAACATCTAAGTGCATCGGGTGTGCACGAAACATCTGTCGTAGGCAACATGTATACCTGACAGCAAAATCAGGTGCATCTAACATGCACGAAAAATCTCGATTTAGTGCACCTGGTGTGCACCAAAATCACACTTCAAAATATGCGCCTAACATGCGCGAAAATCCAAATCAGGTGCATCCATCGTGCACGAAATCATGAAATCCAATATCAAGTGCCGAACATGCGCAAAATCAAATCAGGTGCACAAAACAAATATCGAACATCACCATCGAAATCAAAGTCCAATGCATCTAAGTGCACAAAAGGCGTATCACTGCACTGCAAGCATATATAAACTATACAGAGTGCAGGAACGAAATCGCGCGCATGCATACGCACAAAACCAACTCAACTGTTTAAAACCGTAAAATCACAAACATGTGAAACTAAAGCACGAAAACGATATCAAGTGCAACACTGTGCAAAGATCGTAAATCCTCAATCATCAAAATCAAATCATACGAATAAATCACCCAAAACATCGAAATCAATAATGGCGGAACAGTACCGCTCAAGCGCATCCTCTAAGAATCTCGGCCAACTGTTACGGTCACTAGTGGGACGTCTCGTCGATGATCATGAACTCTGTCCTGCTGATGTGCGTAACCATGACCACTCCTGGGTCAAGGTCTTCACTGTGAATTACCAATCTTTCGGTCCATCGGCTCATCGGCCCTGTCGGGTGTGCTAACGGGGATGATTCCGTTCTGGCACTTCTCTGGTCATCTCTCGGTCAATCATCGCGACCACTCGTAAGGCAGCATATCACTGGCGTCGGCCTCTGGCTCTCTGAATGTATGTGACACATCTGATCCTGGGTGCAAGTATCCTTGCAGCAGTATCCTGGAAGGAATCCTGCTCACGGTCTCTTCCATGTCTTGTCTCTGCCAACTGTCCGGAAGTCATCGTCCTTTCCTATATCTGCATCTTGCTCCGGAACGACTGCATACTCATCGCGACTCCTTCTGGAAGGTAAATCCAAGTACCACGCCTCAGCATGCGCATCGTATCTCTGATGTCGGCGGAGTGGAACGTCGTCTTATCCAGATCTCGTACGAACCTCTTACTCCACTTTTCTCTAATGTCGACTGCTCCGGACTCGTCTCGTCGTGGCTGCATGGACTGAGCTCCAACGGCTATCCTCGTATCTGGAGCCTCCTAAGAATGCATCTCACCACCTAGTATCCGAATGAAGTCGAGCCATTCGATCGAATCGTCAAAACCTCATAATCCCCCAAGAGCTCAACATCATGGGTACAGTATAATAATATCGAGTACATACCACAGCATCGGTGGTCCAGCCGTAGAAGGGCAAACCCAAGCCTCACTAATGGCGCCGCGGAACTGCCGCAACCCTAAGGTTCAAAGGCTTTCACACGGTCATTAAGTCGAGTTAGGGTTTCATCCTTCTAGAGGGACCATAGAATTGCCTGCATGTCTTTCCGAATACTTTAAACTTGGAATAATAGGTTTCTGACATTCGATCGTCTCTGTCGACTCTCAACGTCTCCGCGTGAAGTCGTCTCTAGCTGGAATCAATCTATCTGATGACCTCGCATCGGGGTAGCGAACGAACCACACGTCCTAGTCATTCATCCTCGGTGACTAGCGACCTTCTATAATCTCTTAGTACAACTCGTACTGCAATAGCTCCAACATATAGGGCGATATCTCGTCGCTCGCAGCAACAACTGGCTCACTCGTCTGCACGCTGAACAGTGCCTCAATCATCATGAGTAAGCAATACACCAACGGTCATCAAAATCTGGCTGGCCTCTATCATTGGCTCAATCCTCTGGTGTCGATCTGCACATCCGAGTAACCTCATAAAGGCGATCCGCCAAACACTCGTGGCGCGGAAACACAGTAAAAAGATACATCCCTGCAATCGTGTGTCGCCGGAATTTCGCCCTGGTCAGTCCTTGTTCGTGACGAGCTCGTGCAGACCGCAACTCCAGCTGTAGCTCTCCCTGCCCGTAATCGTGGCAGCAAAACCATAACTGGTACCGATGAGGCTAGATCAGGAATGAATATAATATTGAGCAAAGAAATGTACATCCTAAGGCTTCTTAAGTGGAGTAGCGTATCGTAAATATGCCGCGGAACATACCAACGGTACGTCACTCTACTTCAGTCACCTATTCCATCAACCAAGGGTCGTCCTACGCTCCGAAGGTAAAACCTAACGCTCTGATACCAACTTTGTCACGACCCGAAAGTACGGAACATGACCGGCACTTAAACTACGAACGTCTCAAGGCGTACGTATTCTAAGTAAGCCGAAAACCCAGAAATCCAAACCAAGAAAAGTAGTAGAGTGAAGGAAAACCAATTTAAAACAAGAAGTTTTAATAGCATGAGCCGAATTATGCGGTTTTTTTTAAAAACATCAAGTATTTTCTAAAAATTTCGGCAGAGTCTCCTTTGTAAATACTGGCTCCCAAACGGGATACAACATGAATAGTATACGAAATCAATAAAAAGGCATCCCCAAGCGGGAGCTAGCTCTTCGTCAATCGACGGTCACAACCACACAAGCAATATAATATACAACGCCAACGGCGAGGATCAAAACTCAAAAGGAAACTCAAAACCACCAGAAATATAACGAGCGACTCTAAGGTCGAAAGAATAAACAACACCGGTCTCTATCTCAAAAAATACATGTTTGGTTGATGGAATTTACTAGATACAACGGAATAATATTATACAAGGTAATATGATGGGCACGATACAAGAAAAACCCACCTACTAGCAAGTCACCCGAATGAAACTGAGCCTGCCAGGCCGTAATTAAACCTGTACGGCAAAACCTGCAAGAAACTGGGGCACAACGGGGGTGAGTTGCCAACTCGTGAATAGAAAAACATCTACGAATAGAAATCGCATGTATGACGCAATCTTAGGTCATACGATCATAATATATCCTCAAAATATACATAACAAGCAGCCTATAACAATGGCTAGGGTAATATCTGACCGAGTGAAATCTCATGTGCCCGTGTCAGTGCCTCAGGTAGCAATATATCATATGAATGAGGTATGAATGCATGAAACAGAATACATGTAAATGAAAAAAAAACTGTTTTCATAAATTAGTGAGATTTCCTTCGTATTTTTAAACTGAGGTATCATAAATGAAATCAGTATCAACAGTGTCTAGCATCGACACAAAACATAAATCTCACTGTCTCGAAATATCAATGTCTCGATCTCAATATCTAGGGCGCCGTCAGTCCAGACCGGCCCCTACAATCCATCTCAAAACCACGACGGTATCCTCCGGATATCCGACGCGTCGGGTAATATCACCGGTAGGTAGTGCTCCCCAGCCAGGCTCAACGTCAACACCACATTCCTCTTGTCCCGGGGTACCATACCGGGCCCACCATGTACCCGTGACGGTTCCTCCACTCCTCGACACGGATTTCCAAAACCACAGCAAACTCATGGTGGACGACACTTTACATCACTAGAAAACCGCAACATTTTATATTTTAAAAGATCATAAGTTGTAAATTTTGCGGCTTTCCCCGAAATCCAGAAATATCATAAATCTCAAGAAATCATCACAAGTGCATATGTCAATGATAATGAACTAGGCATGAACAACTGAATAACAGTATGCATGAAGTGGTAGGTAATAACTACAATGTCTAATATGGCATATAAGGGAAGTACACTAATATCATGTCAAAACTACCAGCTAACAATCTAAGTCAAGCAATTATATTCTCTAAAGTGTACGTGACATGGTAATTACCGATGAAGATGTGTGTGAGCCGGCAAGTAAGTGTACGTGGTACATACGCATCATCGGTAATGGTGCTGGTGTCCTAACAATAAGATATCAATATTTCAATAAGAATTTATAACATAAGTATGCGATGCGAAGCGAACCACAATAATAAGCGGGAGCTGAATACTAGACGCAACTATAACTAATCTGCATTAATCTAATATAAGTTCTACAAATGGTGCCTTTTGAAATAACACAAATCATGGGGTTTTGAAAATAGGGGCTACGGTGTTTTTATGAAAAGATAAGTCTTTTGAAATATCCGTAGGATCCCTTGGGCTGTCTTTTAAAATACCCACGATTCGTTAGTTTTTGAAATAGGTAGGAGTCTAATCTAATCTAACAACTACACTAAACTATACGGCTGAACTAACAAGCTGAACTACAGGTAAGGAAACCGCCTATCATCTGAGTCGATACATATACCTACCTGTATATGTATAGTCGGTGATCCCGCCTCAATAATATCATATCCGATACCATATCTATAATCAGACATCCCAAGTCAAGAGTGCGGATCAATCATCAAAATATAGCTCGTACGTAAATCCGTCGTACGGCATCCCAATCTGGGTACGGGTCAAAATCACATTCATCATACTATTCACCTGGTATCCTCTTTATCAAATATCATGATCGGGGTACTGATCTACGTCTAGTACCATACTGATACCGCCTACGTATGCATGGACGTGTGTGAAACACTACGTCAAGGACCCGCTACAACGTCATGTCGTATCTAAGATACGAACCCTGCTATATCACCGATCTCACGGCCTCAAATCAGATCTCATCGACTCAGCTCAATCCCAAGTATCATCCTCAATCCGTATGTGAACACATAGTCCCATACCCATGTGAACACATAACTATAAAGAATCCCATGAGCACATATCAATAGGAATGTATGCAAGTATGTATGTGTGTATGTGTGTGTGTAACACTACCCTAGGGTTCGCAACAACAAGGTAATCCAACACACCAATATCCATCCTAACATCATTATTAATCCCAAATAACATATAACAATTGTTGGTGTGTATACGCATCCGTATACACCACCACGGACTGCGGGGATGCTATACGCCATCCACCCGACTTCTCCCCGTAGATATAAATCTACTCACCTGGTCCTCGCTCGCCGGTGCCGACGTCGCCACGCGCTTGCTTGTCGTCTCGAAGTCCGCATGGGGTACCTACATATCATAACGCACCGTATCGCATTAAAACTAAATTCGAAATCGAAACAGCATACGAAAATCAAATCGGCACGCCTATCACGCATAGGTCCAAACCTATCGCCTACGCATGCAAGAATAGTCAAACCAACCCTCGATGTCGATGTACAAACGTCAAACCATCGATAAAAATCCAATCACACTCATTTGCACATTCACGAACACTAATTTTTATATAAAATAGGTTAAAACTCACAAAAACCCCAAATTCACTATTAAAGCCGTTTTTCCGAAAAACTAGCAAGCAAAATTACCCGTTTTAGTACAAAACTCGATGTTTAAACAATTATAGTGGCCATAATACTTATAAAATAACTTAAATAAGTCAATAAACCCATTTCCATAATTTAATCACATAAATTTGCATAATTTCCAAAATCCTAGTTTGCAAAAATATCAATTTTAACACTTTTTAATGTAAAATTCATAATTTTACAATTAAACTTGGTTTTGCATATTTTAAATGGTTAAACCACTCATGGAAACCTTAATGATGTGCTAAAAATCCTAACTAGATTTTAATCCCACATTTTAATAAAATTTCTAAAACCTAGTTAGCAATTTAGCATGATTATCACAATTTGGGCAAATTAAATATAACCATTTGCAAATTAGCTACAAGATTAGGTTTTGCATATATTTAAGATGCTAAAATACATCACACTACCATGAACAAATTATCACAACCATAACTTTAATTTAACTCTTCTCTTGAATTTAAACTTGCAATTTAAAACCTAAATAAAACACCTAATTAAGTTGATTTAAAGTATTTAACATCAAATTAAGAAAAAGGGTTAGAGTTATACCTTCACAAACCATGAAATCAAATATGGAACTTGACCTCCAAATTGAGATCTTTGCACCAAGATCCATGCTATAAGGGCTAAGGAAAAATGGGTAGGGCTTTGATTTTGATTTTGTGGGATTTTTGGTGGATTTTTGATGCAAGTTGTAATGTTTTTGATCAGGAAATGAGAGGGGGAAAAATTGGGGCTGCACTTGAAGAGGCTCGGCCAGTGGGAGTGGGAGAGAGGTTTGGGATTTGGGGAAAGTTCACACAAGATCAAAGACAACCATATACTTAGTCAAATTAATATATTTTATACCATTCCTCAAAGCATTTCTTCACATGAGTTGAAGAAAATTTGAGGGGAGGAAAAATGGGCTGTTTTTAGGTGTGGGGCCGGCCATGATGAGGTGGGGAGGAGTGTGGGAAATTTTACAAGGAATTTCTATGCAAAAAGACCCCCCACAAGCTCAAAATTGCAAGTTTTAGTTCAAATTAATTATATTTTTGTTTTCCATAATAAAAACCCATTAAAACTTGAAATAAAATACTAAAAATTTATATTACAACTAGATTTTAATTAACATGATTTTAAAGATTAAAATTAGCCCATTTAAATTTGTATTTATCGCTAATTTAATGTATTTTCTTACCGGCTTAAAATAATATTAAAATAATATTTTTTTCAGAAAATTTGAAATTTCACCAGTGGCTCAATAAACACCAAATACTAGTAATTAAAAAGCTAGAATTTGTATATTTAATTTTATAATAAAGATATTTGCATTTTGACTTTTTACAGAAAACACCCTTATTTTACCGATTTTCCGAAATTTCACCGGAACGATTTTCAAAACGCTACACAAGACCTACCTGATGGGCCATCAGCTAAAACCGCGACGGAAACATCACCAGGCGCAGCGGCTTCTTCGCTCTCCTTCAGTGGAATAGTTTTGGCGCCCGTGGCTTCATCCCCTGATTCTACAAGAGCCATTGCGACTCTTCCGATGCCCGCCGATACCGGGGAGTTGTAAGGAGAAAAGGCAGCAGTCTGGACAGTCCCAGACTCCCGAGAAAGTGTAGCCACTTCGGGCTATGTGGTCGCCGTCATCTCACCTGCCATCTCATCGCCAGGACTTAGATCTGTAGGATATGGCATATAATAATTTGAAGATCAAAATCTATAAAAAAAACTCGGCATTACGTTACCTACGGGCAGCTTTTCGGTTTCTTCCCGAGCCGCGCGCGCAACCTGTCTATGGGCGGTAGATAGGGAAGCTAGAACATCCTCTGGAGGAACGGCGACAGATGGGGTAGTGCTTGAACCTGCACCCACAGCCAAACTAGTATTGCGTTCCCTCGCTGCACGCTTCCGACGCTTCTTTTCGGCCTTAGCAGTGAGAAGCGATCTCCTCAAGACCTCCATCAAAGGGACATCATCGTCCGAACCAAGCTCTGTCTCTGGAGCCATTACGGCATCTGTCATCGGCTGCTTGATCAAAGCCTCCTGCTGGGATGATGGGAGAGCCGGTGCCACCACAGCTGGCTCTAAAAGCGTCACCACATCATCACCTGAGATCGGCACCGCAATCGGGATAACCGGAGTCAAGGTGGTCCCTGCAATAAGATAAAAGAGAGGGTCAAACGACGAATAAAGAAAAAGGGGATGAAAGCACAATGAGCCGAAGTATACCGAGGCCCAAAGAAGCGCGGAGCCTCTCTCCTCCTTGAAAGTCTTGATGGAAGCCGCGAGAGCCTCTTCAGCAGAAATGCCTGTTAAAGAAAAGGGCATTAGTAAAGCATAATATAAGGAAGGAATAAATGAAAAGAATACAACTAAAGTATACCTGACTTCGCGATGGTAATTAACGCTGCTTCTTCACGAGCCAATCGCTCGGAGGCCAGAAGGGCAGCCTGTAGGTCGATGTCAGCCACCGGCGTGTCGAACAAGATATCATTAGTGCCATACTCGCATAAGCCTTCGCTGTAAGGAGCATGAGGCTCCTGGCCGAGTACAACGTCGGCAGAAAATAGCGACTTTTTCTTCTTTTGTGAGCGGACGCCGGCAGCCGGCAACAGGAGCTTGTACATGGCGGGCAATTTTGGGCGACGAGTCCCGATCTCTGTACCCACGCCAGACTCAGGAGACGCTACAGCTGCCGCTTCTATAGGCACACGAGATAGAGGCTTATCAGGAAAGGCGCGTGGGACCACAACCACAGCAGCTTCTCTCAAGGAAGGACGAACAATGGTCCGTCGCTTCAAAGGGACAACTGGATTGCCAGCAAGGACAGCACCCTTGCGATCGAGCAGCAACCGCTTTTCTTTCCTGATGATAGCACCCATCGCATGCTGGTACCACGCCACATATACGTTCAAGGCTTTTGGAACGCAGCTCAGCTCACTGATAAAGAAGATAGACCCGGTATTAAATCACATGAAATGGTGTAGCGCGTTGCGGATACTCTCTTCCGTGGCAACCGGTTCAGCTAGGAAGGCCTCAAGCAGGACACCCTGATTGTAGCTTGATTGTTGAGCAAAACGGTGCGGGTTGTATCTCATGAACAACGCCGAATCGTTCTGCCTAAACACTAAAAAGCCCGGCCTGATTGAATATAAGTGAAAAATCTCCCGAGTTTTCAAGCTAGAAGCCCCATCTTTGAAGGTGTCCCGCAGCGGCTGCACCGTCTTAGTGGATTCCTTGCCGATAGTTAAAACCTTATCGATGAAGGTCATTCTATCCCCGACAGTACGCGGGCGAAGAACTAAGCCCCGAGTCTCTTGCTGAGTCGGTTCCAAAGCGGAAGCGTCAACTAGCCGCATAACTCGAAGAAAGTTATAACTTTCGTAGAAACGGGGCCGCTTGTGGACTCCAAAAGCGCCGAGCACGTGCAGCTCTATCCACGAAGTGAAATAGGTCATCGGGAAATTTACAGACTGCACCTCTGGCTGAGCCGCCAAGCTGAGGCCATGATACAAATGAGCTAGCCCAGTGATCCCGACGGCCACTCGCATCCCAACAACCATTCGGTGGGCCGGGTAGAAAACGGACGGCCTCATATAGCGAGGGTGCATTGGAAGCACAAACCAGCTTAGCCATAACCCGAGGAACCCAAAAAAGAACGCCTCTTCGTCAACATTAGAAGCTGTGAGCTCTGCGAAAGAGATGACCGGGGTGTCAGGGAGAAAGAAATTCCTCTGATCCGCTTCTGCTGCCGGCTGGTTGTCCAAACCAAAGACAAAAGGATCGTCGAGTTTGGTGAATTTCGCGGCTTCCTTCGAAAAAACTTCTGGGCGGAGAAAACGAGCGATGAAATCTGTGAAATTAACCCCGTGGCTTCCAGATTCGAGAAATAGACTCTCATAAATATTCAACATCTTAATCAGACTTGGGAATTGATGTTGAATGGCATTCTTCGAGGTAAGGCCCATCACCATTGATTTGGTGGCAAAGATGTACTCGTCAAGAGGAAGTAGCTCCTCGTAATGTTCTCCCCTGACGGGTAAGCCAGAGATTTCCGCGAACTCCTCCAGAGAGATTAAAACTTCTCGATCTAACAAAAGAAAGGTGTGAGTCGGAATATTCCATTGCTCCAGGAATGCTTTGACCCACCATACAGGGGGCATGGAATACTGGAAGATAGACGCGTAAACTGCGGGGTACAACCCAACCTTTAGCAGCAGTGATTTCTTAGCCGACAAGATGTATCGAGCCCACTGCAAATACCCGGCTGGATGATGAGGAGTCAAGCCTACCATGTACGGCCGTCCCCAAGGGCGCGACTCGCCTTGAAATATGCGCCGCCCCAGGATATCTAAAGCCATCGGCGGCTGTACAGGTATCGCGGCCACAGAGGGCTGAAGGCGACCCTCTGAAGTCCAGTTGACCTCCTCTACGACATAATTCACTGGGGTGGGTGTAGTGAATAGCGGAGATCGGCTCTGAAGGCGTTGCACAAGAGAAGCTGTGTCGACCCTGAATGATTTGGTTGTACCACAAGCCCCACAAATGAAGAGACTTCTGCTCTGGATCATGATCTTTGATCAACGCAAAAACTTCTCGGTCTACTGGCGCGTCAGGAAATGCGTTCTTCAGACGAACAAATGGGAAAAAAGTGTCAAAAGACATAGTACCTGCGCGAAAAAGAACAAGGATTAGCTATCAATGCTACAGTCCAAATTCTAAAAAAACTCGGTACTTAAAAATTTGTACCATCACTGCAATGCAGTATAAAGGGACCAAAGGGGGCCCACAAAATCAAGATGATGGCTCATCATTGATGAGACAATCAATCATTAATAAGGAAATCCTAAAATGATTCCATTTAATGAAAGGCCCCTTGGGCCAAGGAGTTAAACTCCCTCGAGAGCAGCGCTCTACGACAGAAATCAAATCTGTCATTATAAGAGGAATAAAAATTCCCTAAGAATTCTAAAGAGCCATGCTCTGTGAGGAAGATGGAACAAGCCATCAGAACCCTTAAAAAAGCAAAGCTTTTACAGAGGTAAAACCCCAAGATCTTTAAAGTTCTGAAACACAAATCTTAGAAACTCTAAGAGTTCCTCATTAAACGGGTTAAGAGAACCTAAAAAAGATCTCTTTAGATCTATGATCTAAGAAAGATCAAAACTCTGTTAAGAAAGCCTAAAAAAGATTTCTTTAGATCTATGATCTTGGAAGAGCAAAGCTTTGTTTTAATTAACAGTTTGAAGATCTGTGACCTATTAAGAGCAAAGCTCTGTTAATGGGGTCGAACATGGTTCTTACCAACCTTTTAAACAAAGTTCTAACTTGAAAGAAGTTCTTTGGGCAGAGATCTGTGCTCTGGAGAGAGAATTAAATTCTCAAGAAAAAACGAGGAAAGAAGATGAACAGCGGTCATCTCAAAGGGCCAGAGACCCTATTTATAGGTGTTGGAAGTCGATCCGACTTCCAAGACATTCCAACGGTGGAAAGGCTGCCACCGCTGCACTCACGTGTAAGCCACGTGAACGCAGCGGTCGGGGAGCATTTGTTTCCCCTAATCAGAGAGCAAAGCTCTGTTCAAAATTTGAAATTTGAACTGAGACAGCACCTCACATGCAAAGCACGAGAGCGCTGGCGCTAAGAGTCAAAGACTCTGAGGCAGCATCTCACGTGCAAAGTATGAGAGCGCTCGCGCCAAGAGCGCCAGCGCTAAAGAGTAAAAGACTCTGAGGCAGTGCCTCACGTGCAAAGCACGAGTGTGCCAGCGCTAAATTTAAATGTTCTCCACCTTTGGATCAAAGATCCAACGAAAATAATAAATTATCAAATTACAGAATTAAATTCTGTTGAGGAAATACTCCTCAAATCTTTCCAAACAAAAAATATTGTGCTGTGTAAATCAGAGCACCGTTGGATCAAAAATCCAATGGTGATTAAAAAATCACCAAGATACAGAATAATCTCTGTATAGGAAAATAATTTTCCAATCTTGTTAAACAACAAGAAAGATGTCTTCAGTAAAACAAAGCCCTAAAATCAAAGATCCAACGGTGAGAAACATCCCTAAATCAATCAAAGAAAAGATTTCCTTAACTGATTCAACAAATCAGCCTCCCCTATATAAAGGACCCAAGACTTCAAGTCTTATAGAGAGGAACCTCCCCACAAGTTCCAAAAAAACACAGAAAAACCTCCCTATAAGTTTTAAGTTCTCAGAAAAGAAAAGAGAAGAGTAAACTCTAAGAAGAAGAATTACTTCAAGGTAAATAGAGATCAGAGCATCTTAAGGATTTAACTCTCATAAAAAGAACATATTTCTTTCCTCGGATCTGAGATCCATGAGACAAGTCTCCCAGAAATAAGAATTTAATTCTTACAGGGATGAATTTGTTCTTAAGGATCAAAGATCTGGGGAAGAACAAATAATTGAACTTTGCAGAACATAACACATAACGGAAAACTCAGCGCTAAGCGCTACTAAATGAAAAGTGCTCTGCACTCAAGTCTAGTGCCAAGCGCACCACGCGCTCCTCACGTTGGCGCCATTCTCATAAAAGTGCTCTGCACTCAAGTCAGGCGCCAAGTGCCAAGTGCCAAGTGCCAAGCGCTCCACGTGCTCCTCACGTGGGCGCCATTCTCATAAAAGTGCTCTGCACTCAAGTGGCGCTCAGCGCCGAGCGCTCCACGTGCTTCTCACGTGGACGCTCTTCTTATAAAAGTGCTCTGCACTCATTGGTTGGCGCCAAGCGCTCCACGTGTCAATCACGTGGGCGCTTCCAACACAGAGCGCTCTGCACTTTTCAAGAAGAGCCCAGTACCATGAAGAGTGTTCAACACTCATAAAAACAAAAAAGAAAGTGGGTGTCAATACCCCAATAAATGTTCAGTAGTATGTGCACAAAGAAAAGACTATGTCCTAACAAGTGTCCAACACTTTATAAAAAAAAAAGAAGAGAAATGACAGAGACTCGATGGGCTCAGCCCAAGTTGGCCAACTCATAATCAACTGAGCCCATGCGCTCTTTATTAGACTCGGTCCCAAACAAGATTATCAAATCTTTGATGAACATTCACTGGTTCAAGGGTACATCTCTCCACACCTCTGATACATGTCGTTGTAAATCTTCAACGTCTTCAGAGAGGTGGAAGGTCCCAATAACCAATAACTTTTGGTGCATCCCCAAATTGGTTAAATCAAAACCCCACAGACTATAACATCTTTAAACCCTACAGACTATGATGTCTTTAAACATGGACTATGATGTCCTTAAACTTTATTGGCTATGACGTTCTTAAGCCCGATGGACCGTAACGTCCCTAAACTAAAACAATAGAATCCAAGTGCTCTTTTGTTGGATCTAAATGATCCTAAAATCCTGTTAAGTAGATCTTAGTCTAAAACTTAGACTAACTTATCTTTAACAAATATTTAAGTTGATATTAATCTAAAATAAGATTAACGATCCTTAAACCAACCCAAACCCAAATTTAAGGAAATACGGATTTGGACTAATCCACACCCTACGGATGGCAACATAAATTAGTTTCCGTATACAATCCACGGGCAACCAAAAATAAAACAAATACATACGACACGAAGTGAACATCGGGAGCAGGAGAAAGTGGTTATCGCTACGCGGTAACGTAATTAACTGCAGGGGCTTGCGCCTGCAGGGAAGAGCGTCCCCATAATCAAAAAATCCCTCACAATGAGGGAGAATCTAACGAAGTCTGCTACAACGGCTGCAACTGTCCAAACCTCCAATACACGGTGTCATAAATCAACTTGGTATCTTCGTAGAGGTGGACGGATAAAACCAAATAGGATCTGCCCCCAAATTCAGGCAAGACGACCTACGCGGTTTCTTCTCTGTTTTCGGCGGTAAACAGTTTACATTGAGACTTAGCGACTGATTTGCATTGTCGATATATAAGTGTTAGTGGTTGGGTTGTGGCAAGTACAATAGCGAACCAGTGATCGAAAGTGATATTGATAAGTGGAAGCGTGATTGAAAGTGAAAGCGATATGTATTTGTTCACAACCTATCTAATACCTGAACACATACTGTAACCCAGAGAATGGGAAAATTAAGGTGGAATTAAACTTGTATTTAGCGAGGTACAGTGACTTAGAGGATGATCATTCGATATTAGTGACACATACACACACATTAGGGGCTGCAGGGTTATGTCCCGAGCAACAGTGGACCGTAGTCTCGGGCATGCACGAGACCCTTGTTAAACACGAGCATTCTTTCCACCAATTGATTTTATTGACTTAGTGACTGACAAGTAGTGACATACACATTGCCTGATTTACTGACATGATACATATATCGCACTGTGCATATTCAAATGATATTCATTATTCTCGTGTTTCTGTATTCGGTCGCACCTTTCATATTTGATAACATTGTACGCACATTATATATTTATTGCTATATACGTCGTCCTGACGACCCGAGTGTGCATGCTCAGAGGATGAAGTGAACCCAGCCCAGGAGCAAGATCTGCCATTCGAGATCATGGAGGTTTAGACCGTGACATCAGCGCCATCCCTTTCTTGCTATAAGAGTATTGTTATTTCGTTGGTTAGTTATTTCTTCCATGCAAATAAATGTATCTTGAGCTCTTTTATTTTGATATGATAAAGTTGTGAGATGTGATTTTCTTTACTTTAGTACTGTTTACTGACTACAATGTAATGCTAAAAGCCGAAATGTGACTACGGCGGGATTATTTTCTGACCGTAGGAGTATGGCTGGCCTTGTCACCCCTCGCATTTCGTACTTTGGGAAGCGGGACGTGACAAAATCGATGAATGAAATGAGTACGAATGAAGTGCACTACATGCATACGTGGAACTTCCAATAAAGAGATAGTGTCTGCCTATTTGAAAAAATAATTAGCGGTTTATGTTGCCCAATATAAAGGAATACCAAATCGCTCACAGAAACACCTCCTTTCCCCTCACTCTCTCGGTTTTTGCATGCCGCTGCCCTCTATTTCTTTTGGCCGGTATAATATTAGGCATACAAAACCCTAGCAAACAAGATTGTCATTTATAGTCTTGAGGAACCTGGAGAAACAAATAAGATTCGGTTTCTTTTGCAAATGACCTGACCGGCTTGCTACTAACTGCCTCGAGCTCACCATGCCCGTGTCTCCTCTCGTGAGCCGTCACCCGTTGGGCACGCGCCCAACCGCGTCGCACCACGTGCACGAGCTAATGTCCCACGCATGAAGACAAAAAAGGAATTAAAAAAAATTCCTAGCCGGTGCACTGCACATGCATGCCTTCGCCCACTCGAGTCTCGAGCTCGAGTGGGCTTGCTCCTGGGCTCGAATTTCACACGAAAAGCAAGACGCCTAAGTCCAATGTCCAAGGCCCACAGTCAACACCAGCTCAATCTCCTCTCCAAATCCTAATAACGAACTACACACACGTGTCTGCCCACACTTCAATCCTCCTACTTAAAAACCACTCTTTCATCACGTTCCTGTTCATAACTAATTTCTCCCCTCAACTCAGACATAGCATAATCAATCATGCACTACTCAAAAACCTCTAAAATCTTTAGACCAATGCAAAATATAACAAGAAAACACCCCCAATATAACAAGAAAACACCCCCAAGCTCAACCAATTTCATCTTAATCTATCAACTACTATCCCCTCACCTGATTTACCTGGACGAATAGACAATCCACCTATGCCCAGTCGTCCGGCTTCCGCCAAAGCCGGATGTTGAGCCTCCGGTTCCGCCGGAGGTTGTGCCTCCACTGTATCCGGATACGGATCCGGATGTTGGTTTTCCGCCGGTGATGGTGACCTAGATGTCTGGGGAGTTGCATGTATGTGTAGTATTGTACTTTTATGGTGTTTTGAGTTTGTGCTAGTGGTGATAATAATTAGCTTATATATATGGTTGCCTTTTTTTTCTTTCGGTTTTTTTCCCTCCTTTTTTCCCCCAGTGTACCAGTTTCATTAAAATCTTCATACACGGTGGAGCCCAGGCTTTTGCACTACATCTTATATATTTAAATAAACCAAAAGAAAACAAAAAAAAGTGTTGTCTCGGTTTTCTTAGAACTCTTCAAATTTTGGAACTTGATGAATAAATACTACATTAATGCTAAAAATGTGTGTTAGTGTGACTGGGAATTTTGATAATGTGAGCTTGTATTCTTGTGAAATATTATAATTAAATAATTTTGTTGAGTATTACCTAGCTAGGGTATGTATTGCAATTTGAAGCGAAAACAATTGTGTGTATTAGGCTTTTTGCAGTTTGAATACATTAACAATTAACAATCTTAATTAAAGACAATTTACACATTAAAATGTATATTCTCAAAAATATCTTAGCAGTATTAATAACAAACATTTTAAATGTAAAATATTTATTCCCATGCTATAAAAATTAATGAGAAGTCTATGACTTTTAATACGGATAGGATATACTCATGAACCCGCCGGTCAGTTCGACCCGGTGAGGGCCGGGTAAACCCCATGAACTCGCGGAATGGACCAACACGGTGATGCTTATAAACGGACGGGCCGAGTACTGATAATATTTTGACAGGTAGTAAAACTTTGATTCATAACCTATGTTTTACGGGTCGATCCGGTATGTTAAACAAGTAATAGGCCATTATTAACACCTGGGTTTTAGATTTATAATTATTATTAAAGCTATTTTTAACTATAATTATCACCTTAATCTTTTAAAATATAAATTTCATGATTTTATAGTTATTGACACTAAATATTAAATTTTTCATACCAAAAGCTTCGATGATATGGACCGGCTTAGAACAAGGATTTCTCTCATTTTCTGAATATATTTAATTCGAATTAATTGTCAGGGCGTGGTATACCTCCTGCTTTTATGGCCACAGTAGGCTTGTTTTTGGCACGTGCTATACATATGGTCATAATTAAAGAATGGTACTTTAAACTATCTTATTTTCAATATTTTCAACGCTAATTTTAAAAGGTTATTTTTTTTAAATTCTCAAATGAGAAATCTTTGTGTGTATTATCTAATCACTTTTTTTTGGTGTTTTTGCTAAATTTTTTATTTAAAATGAATTTTGGATGCGCTTCCTGCACCCCTTATGTTCTAATTGGAACATCAAAATTTTTCTATTTTCCGTTCTTTATTTATCATCCATCAAAATGCCACATTTCAATCTAAGTGATGTTGTTAGTCAAACAGATTCTAAATTTGACTAAATTGTATGATTAGAGAATTTTGTAACTATTATTATTAGATTTTAATCCCACGCGTATGCGTGAGATAAAAAAATGATCAACAATATTTACAACTGAATCTGTACATTACATATAATCGTTACAACTTAATATGTAAGTAATATAAGAAAAAAAGAATGTATAGATTCAACTTTCTCTATTTCAAATTAAAGTTTTATGGATTGTGATATTTTTCATAAACACTATATCTTTGGAAAAATTGATGAAGTCGGCATTTATATTTACCTTTGTATGAATTATTTGTATATTAGTAGTTTTTGATGGAAAACGTGATTATTGAATGTAATTTAAAAAAGTGTATGCTTTATACTATGAAATATAAATAATCTAATAAGATTTAAACTAAAACAATTAAAAATGTTTGTGAATATCCATATAATAGATTCAGTGAATTTTCTTACATGATTCATTTTATAGATGAGTAATTGTCTATCAACAATCCATTATTAATGATTAACAACATATTGACACGTACATTAATTATAATAACTAAAAACATTTTAGCACATAATAATTGAAAAAAAAAAATTTAATGGACCAACTCTCCTAAACAACTATCCACTAATTATTCATTTTTTTGCTTGAGCAAAGGATATGAAAATAAATATGGATAAAAAGAAGGGAAACAAAAACTAAAAGAAATAACAATTACAAAAATATGGATAAAAGAACTAACTTTAACAAACTTTAACAAATATTGAACATAAGGACAATTTTTTTCCCCGAAGATTAATAGTGGACAAAAGGAAAAAAAATACTTTATTGTTTTAAATTATGGAAAACCCTTTTTGAAAAAAGCTTTTTAGACAATAAAATAAAATAGAAACCAAATAATTACTAAAAATAGCCATAAATAAGTTTTTTCTGAAGGCCAAAAGGAGAAATGCCAAAAACAATGTTTTGACTTGCCAAAGAGTAATTAATAGATTTTTAAAATGAATTATTTCTTTTCTGAATTTAAATAATAGAGATTTAAATCTCATAAAATGATGTGGTACATTAATAGAACATGTCTGTACAACTTGAATTTTTATTGCAACCATCTCAAGAGGCACTAAGTTATATTAGTAGAGATTGTTAGTGATATATGCCCTAGAGGCCATTATTGTATAGTACTGGTATGTATATTACATTTTGAAAGCTTGGGATATACACGGATTTATTAACAATCTTGCTCATTATGGTACTATACTACTTGGTTTGTTTTTACCTCAATATGTACATTTGTTTCTTTTAGCATATCGCTTATACATATTGGCAGCGTTCTTAGAATATTTGCTTGACTACCAGCGTTGTGATGGCAGTCATACTAGTGGGAGCTAAGTAGTCTATAAGCACATCCTTGTACATGTCCCTGGTCGTAGGATTATCGAGACGAGGCATCGATACTCCAGAATATACTAGTGTATGAAAGTGTTTACTTGCACCACGACGTGGTTTAAACGGGCATCACACATGCAATTTTCAAAAATTCATGGTGCTAATGAACACTTAACAGGATCTTAACTAGAATATTATGGTTTAACAATGATGATATGATAAACTAAGAGAAGGGAAGGAGGCTACAACCTTTGTAGACCGTGTCCTTCTCTTCTAATGCTCCGGGTTGTAGTCCACACGACTCCACTTGAAGCTTGAACGAACTTCCTCCGATGACCTTTGTGCTGAAGATGATCCACCTGAAGTCCACCAATCCAAACTATCTCTTCGCTAAACTCTTTAGTGAAGGAAACATACCACACCAAAGTGCTAATCTAATGTGGGATGGTGAAGTAGGGGTGTTGTATGCTTATTAGGGATCTCAAGCTCTATGGTTCACATCACATGTGAGGGTTTAGAGCTTGAAGTATGAGGAAGAGGATGATGATGGAGAGAGCTAGAGAAACTCATCACATGAGCTCTCAAAAATTGGCCAAGTGTTAGAATGAAGCAAGCATGAATGGCTCTCTTGACCTCACTTGTTCAAGCATAGAATAAATTACAATAAGAAATTGCAACCAAACTTGAATAGCGAGTCAAGACTAATAAACAAAGGAAAAAACCCATGCCTTGCCATTCCATAAATATCTCCACATATTACACCTCATTTTCTATTTTCTAAAAATAGAAATTCAATGCCATGCTTCATATATATATATATATATATATATAGATAAGCATATAATTAGTGACCAATAATATTAGTCAATATATAATTATATCAAATATAAATATATATCATATTATTAAATCAACATTTGATTCAATAATCCGGTTATATCACATATAACCGACTAATATCATTTATCTGTTTATCAAATTATCAAATCAATATTTGATTAGATAATCCGGTTATATCACATATAACCTAACTGAAAACAAATAGCCGCCAGATTACAATATGGTATCTCATACTCGTATTTAATCAGGCCTCCGCACATATCAGCATATGTGCCCTAGTTCGTTTCGCTTGAACCGGAAAACTTCTGTATGGGATTCTAAAGACTCGTCAATACGCCAGCAGTAGGTGATGATCACATCAGTCACCCACAAGCCATCAGCGGTACTAGCTGGACGTAACGGCTACCCAGGTATTGAGCGATTAGAAGATCAACAAGCAAGCTTGTCCAAACTCCCATGAAGCCTATGAGTATCACTTACCGTATAGTCCGGTCTCTTCGTCTGATATGTCGCATATCGAGTCTGGGGGTGGAATCGTCAGACTCAAATAACTTGATAAGTTATGCCGATGTATGGCTCATAACGGTTCGAGAAACTACTGATAACACTTACCAGTAAATATCATCAACAGTCCTAGCCAGGGATTTACTGTTATAGCCAATTGAGTATAGTGCAACATCAACTTTCAATACCAGGAGAGACGAAACCCCTCCTATCGCTCATTGCCTCCATGTGACTCGAGATTGTACATAAAATCCACCTGTTTGCACGACTCCTTTGAGCCGTGGTAGGGAGGAAATCAAAGTACAGCGGGAGCCACACAAGACTCTATGACGATCTCGGGTCTACAGACTAATATGTACCAGTGTCACCAGAGAACTGCTATCTGACGATAGGTATAGTACCATCTAGGAGTTCTCGGCGAGTCCTGTTCGGTGTACCCATTCTCTAATGAGCACCTGTGTACAATCTTTGATGTTAAACACTAATAGATATGGGATCAACCATCGCCCCATACAGGGTCAAGAAACGTACACACTAGTCTACTCTGGAATATCGATGCCCTGTCTCGATATTCCCTCGACTAGGAATAATTGAAGGATGTGCTTATGGACTACCCAGGTCCCAGTAGTATGATCTGTATCATAGTCCTGGTAGTCAAGCCTACATCCTAAGGGCTTTATCAACATGTATATGAGAGACAATGTAATAATACCAGTGAACATGTTAAGATAAAGGCAACCATATAGCATACTATCATGTCGAGCAAGAAAGTCCATATATGTCCAAGCATCCACTATATCATACAATAATGGCCTCTATGGCATACATATCACTAACAATCTCCCACTTGCACTAAGGCCAGTTGTTATAGTATCTCATACCCAATATCCCAAAAAGTCTCTCGATTAGCATCTGAAGGAGGGCCTTGGTGAGTGGATCCGCTGTGTTATCCTTTGTGTCAACTCTCCTGACCTCGATCTACTATCATCTTGATCAGGTGATACCACCTAAGAATATGTCTAGATCACTGATGGGACCGGGGTTCCTTGGCCAAAGCCACAGCTCTATTGTTATCACAATACACAGGTATTGGATGCTCAATGGATGGAACCTCACCAAGTCCATCTTATGAACTTCTTAATCCAGACAGCCTCTTTAGTAGCATCTTTGGTAGCGATGTATTCAGCCTCCATCGTCGAGTCTGCTATGGTATCTAGCTTGGAACTCTTCCAACATACCGTCCTTCCACTGAGGGTGAAGACAAAACCCAAGGCCGACTTACTACCGTTCTTATTACTCTGGAAGCTCGAATCGGTAAAAGACTCCACCTGGAGTTCACCGTTACCATACACCAAGAACATCTTTTTAGTCCTTCTCAAGTACTTAAGAATGTTCTTCACAGCTGTCCAGTTTTTCTCCCCAGGATCTGTTTGATACCTACTCACTACACCTAATGAGTAAGCTATATCTGGTCTGGTACATAACACCGCATACATGATTAACCCGACTGCCGAAGCATAGGGTATCCCTTGCATACGAGCCCTCTCAAAATCAGTCTTGGGAGACATCTCTTTGGAGAGAGTGATTCCTGAATAAGCCGGTACATTACTACGCTTAGAATCTTCCATACTAAATCTCTTTAGTATGGTGTCTATGTACCTGGATTGGGACAATCCCAACATCCGTTTAAATCTATCTTTATAGATCTTTATCCCCAGGATGCAGGAGGCATCGCTTAGATCTTTCATGGAAAACTTGTGTGACAAGAAGAGCTTGACCGAGTGTAGTATAGGAACATCGTTTCCTATCAAGAGTATGTTATCCACTTATAATACGAGGAAAACAACCTTACTCTCTACAACCTTCTTATATATACATGGTTTATCTACATTTTTGATGAAGTCAAACTCTTTGACAGCTTTATCAAAACAGATGTTCCAACTCCGCGATGCCTGCTTTAATCTGTAGATTGATTTAAGCAGCTTGCACACTCTTCCGCTGCTCCCACAGTCAACGAAGCCTTCTAGCTGTGTCATGTACACTCTCTCTTCTAAATAACCATTTAGAAAAGCGGTCTTGACGTGCAACTGCCATATTTCGTAGTCATGGTATGCAGCAACGGCAAGTAGGATCCTGATGGAGTTAAGCATAGCCACTGGAGAAAAGGTTTCATCATAGTCGACACCTGGTCGTTGAAGAAAACCTTTTACTACAAGTCTAGCCTTGAAAGTCTCAACTTTTCCATTTACACCAATTATCTTTTTAAGATCCACTTACCCCCGATGGGTTTTACCCCTTCAGGAGCAACTTTCAAAGTCCATACTTTGTTGGTGTACATGGATTCCATCTCGGATCGCGTAGCATCCAGCCATTTCACAGACTCTCCACTTGTGATGGCCTGCTCGAAACTAGTTGGGTCATTATCTTCCATGATTTAATCCTCGCTCCCACCGTCTATGAGAAAACCGTATTATCTCTCAGGTGGATGAGGAACCCTACTAGATTTTCGGAGTGGCTAAGATTCATTGGGGACTATTGAATCCCCTGGTTCCACCAAATCGTCAGTAATAGTTTGTGTTGCTGGAACTTCTTCCAGTTATACCTCATTGCCACTAATTTCTTTCACAAAAAATTACTTTTCTAAAAATGTGGCATAGCGAGAAACAAACACCTTTTGTTCTTCGGTGTGGTAGAAGATATTCCCTCGCGTTTGTTTGGGATATCTTACAAACTTGCACAGAACTGATCTTGCCTTAAGTTTTTCCGGATTTTGCTTTTTTAACATAGGCCGGACAACCACATATCTTAACTCGTTTAAGAGATGGTCTCTTCCTATTCCATATCTCATATGGAGTGGTAGGCAACGAATTTGGTCGGAACTCTATTCAATACGAATACAGCTATCTCATGTGTATAATCCCAAAAGGAAATAGGCAACTCAGCATTACTCATCATAAAGTGCACTATATCTAATAGGGTGCGATTCCACCACTCTGATACTCCGTTGTGCTGTGGTTTATACGAAAGAGTAAGCCGAGAGAGAATCCCATTATCTTTTAAGTAGTTTCTGAATTCCGTGCTCAAGTATTCTTCTCCCCGATCATATCGAAGGATTTTAATACTTTTACTCTTCTGGTTCTCAACTTCGTACTTATATTCCTTGAATTTCTCAAAAGATTCAGATTTGTGTTTCAACAGAAACACATATCCGTATTTTAAGAGATCATTGGTGAATGTAATAAAGTACGAGGAACCATTCCTGGCATGTATAGACATAGGACCGCATACATCACTATATATCTGTCAAAGAGTTCAGTAGCTCTTTCTCCGTGTCCAGTAAATGGAGATTTGGTCATCTTGCCTTTGAGACGTGACTGGAAAGTTTCATAAGATGTAAATTTGAATGGATTCAAATATACATCCTTATGCAACTCAGCCAGTCTTGTCGCATTGATATGACATATTCTACAATGCCACAAGAAGTCTTCGTTCATTTCTGAATTGTTCCTCTTGTGTGTGTTCTGTATACTTAGAAATGTAATTTGATTTAGAACGTATATACCGTTATACAACGTACCATACCCAATCAACACTTGATTCAGGAAAACATTCACAATATTTTTTGTACGAAATAACAGTCGCTCAGAATCATTGTATTACCAGTACGTAATACAAGGTGATATTCGCCAACTGTTTTGGGTGCAACAATTGCACCATTCCCTACTACTATAAACTTATCACCATTTTCTAGTTCTCTACCTCTCTTTAGCCCTTGTAATAAATTACATACGTGGGATCCTGATCCGGTATCCAATATTCAGGACGTAGAGTTAACTGAGAAACAATTTTCGGTAATGAACACACCCGAAGAAGAAGCATCAACATGCTTATTCTTCGTTTGGGAGGCGTGGGAATCCGGATATTCTCCTATTCCATACTCAGACTTATGACAATCATAAGATATAGCGGAACCTAGCCCAGTATAATAAGTGGGTCCGGTCAATACATCCATATATTTATCTTGATTAAGGCATGTCATTGGTCGCTACCAGGAGAGAGAGAAGGATAATCACTTTGCGTGCGCTCTTTGCAAGATTAGATTGGTTATTATTTTATTTAATCAGGATGGCTCCCACCGTTTTTATCAAATCTTCCTTCAAACCTTAAAAGGTAAGATTAGCCGGGATTAATTACACCCTACAAGTTCGCCAATCGTTCGGCCAGGCAGGTATTGGTACTCCGAGGGAGTCTCTCCATACTTTCGCATGGAACTAATTAAATAATCTCGTTTCCGTAGGGGCATCACCCCGTTAACATCTTTTCTTAGACACCTAATGGATCGGCTAATTGTAAAGTGCAAAACTCTCCTAGGAGTAACTCTTACTCGTAGTGGATATCGGGATCCAACTATCATATAGAAGGTATGCAATCTCATTGCAAATTTCAACACTTGAAATTCCCAATATTGTTTTTACACCATGCGATTTATGACATTGACAAGGTCAACAAACCATAAAGCACAAGTCAAGTTCAACCTATTCATTTCCTGATTGAATTAAACTCACCCGCACGACCCTTGACAAGGTCAACAAGGCCACACAACTACCCTAATCCAATCGCATCACATGCGGGAGATAAGCACTAATCAGCTACCGCACACTACGTCTTGACAAGGTCAACAAACGCAGCACGAATACTAAATAACGCTTATCTTAAATGACGGAGGCTACGTTGGTTTTTAAGAAAACCTTTAGCGTAATGAACTTGATATCGTTGTAGAATCTAGTGATTTTGAAAAGGAGCGGTTTAAGCTCCACTTTTAAAATCGAGTAGTTTTCAAAAACAAACCGAATAGCTTTTACTAGCTTTTGATAAAGAGGTCACTCCCGGTGAAGGGATCTCGGCTCTTTCATCATCGAATGAAGTGCTGGATATCCATCAAGGAATACCACCATGCAAAGCAAGAACTATAGAAGCTATGATGATAAACCGAGTGGGTTGTAGCATTTGCTAGTTTTGCTAAAGATGTCACTCCCAGTGAAGAGATCTCGGCTCTTTCCTCATCGAATGAGGTGCTGGATATTCATCAAGGAATACCATTATGCAAAGCAAGAACTAAAGCTACCATTTTAAAAACTTTTGATTCTACAACATGTTTAGCATTCTTTTCTTTTCATTAATCTCATTAATGAAGTCCCATCATTTAATATTTCCCTAAACATCATAGAAAATGAAACGAAAATAGAGCGTACGCTTATGCCATCCGCATTCGCCACGGGCCCCGTTATGCACCGTTAGGTTACTTAACTAAGGGCAGAGCGGGGGCTGGACTAGCGCGGGTGCAAAACAAAAGCAACATTTATTATATATATCATATATATATATATATATTGCATTCGTCTCACGCGGTTATATGATCACATCATAAAACCAAGCAGCAAAAGTCAACATATGAAATATTGGATATACTAGGAGATCCGTGTTTTAAATTAAGCTAATAATGAAAAACACGGATTCCACGGTCGTGATGAATAGCCAATCCCACATCCGTAGACCCCTACGAGAGCGGCAAGCAACCCTGCCAATTCTAGAGTTAGAAGACCCGGTCTCGGCTCCTCGAGATGGTCTTCCACTGGACTCCAGAACCCAGTTACTTATGCTTCCCGTCTTGGGTCTATCCTAATGCGGAAAAGTAAATAATATACATCAATGATGACATCATCCTCAACCCGTAAGTGTCCCAATAAAAGAATATTACATACAAATTTTACATGAATGAAAATTGTAAAACTCTCATCTCACATAAAACCCCTGGCTATTCATTCACGATGATCCAATATAATATATCACAGCAACACATAATATCACATGTCATCAACGTAAGTAAATATGCATATCCCAAATTCCGTTGATATATAGATACGAGATTTAGGATACCCCACATATTACACTTACGGTCGCAGAAAAGAAATGAAAAACTACAATAATTAGAATCTGTATATCCTTGGACATCAGAAACCCGGAATATCTCATATTCCAGATTTCATGTCTAACTTATAACCTTGCATTTTAGTTTCACATTGAAAACTCTTTTCAATAAGATGTCGGATAATTCAACAAGATTCCCGACTAAGTGATTGCGTACTATACGCAATTGCGACGAAGTTTTGATCCGAAACAAAACTCTGTGGCAATCGATCAAACGAGACTAAACGACTAGATTTACAATATACTAACTAGTTTTCACAAAACTAATTATTCCGGATTCTAACGATTGTATTACATATCATCAAGATCTATACGACGTTAAACATTTCGATCGATTTAACAAACACCGACAAATACCAGAGAGCTCAACAACTTGAGAATTATTAAAAACACCCAGAAAATGCCAAATGTAACCATGAAGCAGTACAAAAAACATGACCCCATAATACCCCAAAACGGCGGTGAAACCGCGGCCAAACTAAGGGAATTGGGGCTTCAAATTTCTTGGGGCTCCATAGAAAACCCTGCATGATTTTTGCATATTTTTAATCACCAAAATTCCAACTTTTGAAAAATCGACAGAAACATGATATTTTGCGGCTTCGAAAAATCAATCGAACATTTTAACACCGTAAAGACCTACCCAAATGTTCTAGCCTGGCTCTGATACCATGAAAGTGTTTACTTGCACTGCGACGTGGTTTAAACGGGTATCACACATGCAATTTTCAAAAATTCGTGATGCTAATGAACACTCAACAAAATCTTAACTAGAATATTAGGGTTTAACAATGATGATATGATAAACTAAGAGAAGGAAGAAGGCTACAACCTTTATAGACCGTGTCCTTCTCTTCTAATGCTCCGGGTTGTAGTCCACGTGACTCCACTAGGCCCCACTTGAAGGTTGAACGAACTTCCTCCGATGACCTTCGTGCTGAAAATGATCCACCCGAAGTCCGCCAATCCAAACTATCTCTTCACTAAACTCTTTAGTGAAGGAAACACACCACACCAAAGTGCTAATCTAATATGGGATGGTGAAGTAGGGGTGTTGTATGCTCACTAGGGATCTCAAGTTCTATGGTTCACATCACATGTGGGGGTTTAGAGCTTGAAGTATGAGGAAGATGATGATGATGGAGAGAGCTAGAGAAACTCATCACATGAGCTCTCAAAAATTGGCTAAGTGTTAGAATGAAGCAAGCATGAATGGCTCTCTCTTGACCTCACTTATTCAAGCATGGAATAAATTGCAATAAGAAATTGCAACCATACTTGAATAGCGAGTCAAGACTAATAAACAAAGGAAAAAACCTATGCCTTGTCATTCCACAAATATCTCCACATATTACACCTCATTTTCTATTTTCTATAAATAGAAATTCCATGCCATACTTCATATAATATAATATATATATATATATATATATATATATATATATATCATATATATATATAAGCATATAATTAGTGAGCAATAATATTAGTCAATATATAATTATATCAAAAATAAATATATATCATATTATTAAATCAACACTTGATTCAATAATCCGGTTATATCATATATAACCGACTAATATCATTTATCTGTATATCACATTATCAAATCAACACTTGATTCGATAATCCGGTTATATCATATATAACCTAACTGAAAACAAATAGCCGCCAGATTACAATACGGTATCTCATACTCGTATTTAATCAGGCCCCCGCACATATCAGCATATGTGCCCTACTTTTTTTCGCTTGAACCAGAAAACTTCTGTGTGGGACTCTAAAGGCTCATCAATACGCCAGCGGTAGGTGATGATCACATCAGTCACCCACAAGCCGTCAGCGGTACTAGCTGGACGTAATGACTACCCAGGTATTGAGCGATTAGAAGATCAACAAGCAAGCTTGTCCAAACTCCTATGAAGCCTATAAGTAACACTTACCGTACAGTCCGGCCTCTTCGTCTGATATGTCGCATATCGAGTCTGGGGGTGGAATCGTCAGGCCCCAAATAACTTGATAAGTCATGCCGATGTATGGCTCATAATGGCTCGAGAAACTACTGATAACACTTACCAGTAAATCTCATCAACAGCCCTTGCCAGAGACATTCTGTTATAGCCAATCGAGTATAGCGCAACATCAACTCCCAATACTGGGAGAGACGAAACCCCTCCTATTGCTCATTGCCTCCATGTGACTCGGGACTGTACCCAAAATCCACCTGTTTGCACGACTCCTTTGAGATGTGGTAGGGAGGAAATCAAAGCACAGTGAGAGCCACACAAGACTCTATGACGATCTTGTGTCTACAGACTAATCTATACCAGTGTCACCAGAGAACTGTTATCTGATGATAGGTATAGTACCATCTAGGAGTTCTCAGCGAGAACTGTTCAGTGTACCCATTCTCTAATGAGCACTGTTCTCCGCTGAAAGACCGGGAAAGACCGACGTCTTGCCTGAATTTGTGGGAAGATACTATTTGGTTTTATCCGTCCACCTCTACGAAGATGCCATGTTAATTTATGGCACCATGTATCGGAGGTTTAGACAGATGCGACCGTTGTAGCAGACTTCATCAGATTCCCCTTCTTTGAGGGGTTTTTGATTGTGGGGAAGCTATTCCCTGCAGGCGCAAGCCCCTGCAGTTAATTACGCTACCGCATAGCAGTAACCACTTTCTCCTTCTACAGATGGTCACTTCGTGTCGTGTGTGTTTGTTTTGTTTTTGGTTGCCCATGGATTGTATACGGAGACTAATTTATGTTGCCGCCTGTAGGGCATGAATTAGTCCAAATCCGCATTTTCTTAGATTTGGGTTTGGGTTGGGTTTAAGGATACGTTAGTCTCATTTGAGACTAAGATCAACTTAAACGTTTATTGAGAATACGCTAGTCTAATTTTAGACTAAGATCAACTCAACGGTTTGTTAAGAATACGTTAGTCTAATTTTAGACTAAGATCAACTTAACAGGATCATTTAGATCCGACAAAAGAGCATTTGGGCTCTATTGTTTTAGTTTAGAGACATTGCGGTCCAAAAGTTTAAGGACATCATAGTCCATGGAGTTTAAAGACATCATAGTCTAGTTTAGAGACATCATAGTCTGTACGGTTTAGTTTAGGGACATTGCGGTCCAGAAGTTTCAGGACATCATAGTCCATAGAGTTTAAAAACATCATAGTCTAGTTTAGAGACGTCATAGTCTGTAAAGTTGAAGGACATCATAATCCATGAGTTTAAGGACCCCACAGTCCGTAAAGTTTAAGGACGTCATAGTCCATGAGTTTAAGGACCTCACAGTCCGTGGAATGTTTGGTTGTCGGGACCCGTCACCTCTTTGAAGATGTTGAAGGATTATAACGGCAAATATCAGAGGAGTGAAGAGATGTACCCTTGAACCAATATTGGTTGGGGGATCTGTAGTTGGATTGATTTAAGGATCGTTAATCTCGTTTGAGATTAAGATCAACTTAAATGTTTGTTAAGAATACATTAGTCTAATTTTAGACTAAGATCTACTTAACAGGATCATTTAGATCCAACAAAAGAGCATTTGGGCTATATTGTTTAGTTTAGGGACATTGCGGTCCAAGTTCAGATGCAAACATGGCTTTGGAAATGCACCAGATAGTTATTGGTCATTGGGACCCACCACCTCTCTGAAGACGTTGAAGAATTACAACGACATGTATCAGAGGTGTGAAGAGATGTACCCTTGAACCAAAGTTGATTGAAAGGCTCTGGGTTTTGACTTTGAATGTCATATGAGATGATCAATTTTGGAAGACAAGAGTGTATTTGAGGTTCAGTCAAAAGGGAGGGTCCTACCTCTGGAAGACTTAGCTAATTTGGGCTATGATTGACTTGAATATAGTGTTAAACACTATAGTACATTCAGCGCTCACGTGCTCCCACGTATGCACTTAAAAAGTAGTGTTAAACACTAAAACTGAAGTGCCCACGTAGGGTCACGTGAGGCGCCTGAAGATTGGGTTGTGCTTCTTTTATTTTACTCCCAAAATATATAAGTGTTAAACACTTGATCTTTATGGCCATCACGTATGGGCATGTGATGGGTACCCATGCATTGGATATTAAAAGTATTTAGGGGTCACGTGGGGACACGTAAGAGCGCACAAAGTCTGTTCTGCCTTTATTTTGAGAAGTTTGTTCAAGGGTCACGTGGGAGCACGTGACCTAATCTTATTCATTCTCTTTTGATCATTGAGGGGGAAAGTCACGTGTTGCCACGTGATCACGTAGGTACTTTGATCTTTTTACGTGCATGAAAAGTCTAAGTCTCTTGTTTAAGAATTAAATTCTCTTATATGGTTAAACCCTAATTTTATTTAGAGGAATTAAATTCCTATCCTTTAAACTCAATTCTTCCTCTAAGTTTTGGATCTGTATGGCAGAATCTCCCCAATGAGAATTAAATTCTCAACTTATGGGGAGATCTGCTTCTGCAGATCTATTACCATGAAGAAGAACTAAGTTCTTTATATTAAGGGTTAAACCCTATATTTGTTGGAGGAATTAAATTTCTATGTGTTTTGTGGGAGAATAAAATTCTTTGAACTCAGGTCCTCCCTTAGGTTTAGATCTGCATGGCAGAATCCCCCTGATGAGAATTAAATTCTCAACTTATGGGGAGATCTGCTTCTGCAGATCTTCAACCAAAGGAAGAACTAAGTTCTTATTCAGAAAAGTAAACTCTTAGTTCGAGAATTAAATTCTCTTTTTGTGAGAGCTTATAGAATGATCTCTTTCTCTCTCTTACCTATGGTTTCTTTCTTTTCTGAAGAGATCTTTTTCTTTTTGGAGAATTCAATTCTCTTCTTTTTTCTCTCTCTTATTTTTGTCCTCTTTTTTTCCTCCTCTCTTCTTGGCTCCTATTTATAGGAGAAAGAAAAGAATCAGTTTGTTTAGTCAATCTTTCATTGAAAGATTTTGATTGATTTTGTAACCAACATGATCTTTCAGATTACTCGGTGAATTTTATTCACCATTGGATTTTTTAATCCAAAAGATATTTTATTTGTTGTTCCTGGCAGATTTTAGGAAAATATTTCCTTATGTAGAATCTTTCTATAAACTGGTGATTTTTAATCACCATTGGATTTTTAATCCAACGATGCTCCGCTTTACAGAGCGCAATCTTTTTTGTTTGGAAAGATCTAAGGAAATATTTTTCCATTAGGGTTTTTGATTCCCTTTAATTAGAATTTAATTCTATTAGTTCAGAAGGTTTAAGAGCTTATCACGTGTTGGCACCTGACCCCACTGATTGACCATTTAATTAGACTTTAATTCTGTGTCTACAAGCTTTGCCTGTAAATGGTCACGCGTCTGCACGCGAGACCTGGTCACATGTGGGCACGTGATGCCCACCAACACAGCATTTCCAATTTGTTTATTTTATTCAGTGCTTATAAGCTTTGCCTGTAAAAGGTCACGTGTCTGCACGCGAGTCCTGGTCACGTGTAGGCACGTGATGCCCGGTCACGTGTGGGCAATTGATGCCTCATTTGAGGTTTTCCCTGCTGCTTTATTTGATTTTATTCAGTTCCCATGAGAGAACAAATGCTTTTAATTCCTTTTAATTAGAATTTAATTCTATTAATTCAGAGGGTTCAAAAGCCCATCACGTGTGGGCACGTGACTTTATCAATTAGGCATTTAGGCATAGATAGAATCTACCCATAAAAAGGTCACGTGTTTGCACGTGAGGCCTGGTCACGTGTGAGCACGTGATGCCCCATTTTTTGAGGATTCTCCCCCTTTTTTGTAAGGGAACAAGTAGCTCTTAGCCAAAAATTTTGGCGGGAAAAAATGCCCCCACTACTTTGCCCACGTAAGCATGTACGTGGATGAAGTAGTGCAGAGTTATGCATGGCAATAGAATTGACGGCTTAGGGGACAAGTTTGGAGTCCTTGTAGGCTAAGACTTTTTCATCTTCATGAGCTGTAAGGGTCTCAAGAAGGTTTTTTCTCCCTACAAGTCGAGAGGATCTCATAGGTGTAAATTCTCCCAAGAAATCGTGAGGATCTCTAAGTGTTCATCACTTCTGTGAGTCGTAAGGATCTCACTCGGGTATTTTTCCTTACGAATCGTGAGGACCCGTAAGTAGCTTTTTTATTTCATTGGCAAATGTGGTTTTGGCAAATGTGGCCCACATATGGTCCATCTTGACCTCCTTGTAGAGCAACGATGGCTTAGGAAATTGGTTCGGATCTGTCGCCTAAGACTTTCCAACTTTATGAGCCGTGAGGGTCTTATAAAGACTTTTCTCCCTACGAGTCGAGAGAATCCCGTAGGTGTATTTTCTCCTTAGGAATCGTGAGGATTCCTAAGTGTGTTTTCTCTTGAGAGTCGTAAGAATCTCATAAGAGAATTTTCTTCCTTACAAGTTGAGAGGACTCATAAGTGATTGATGAGTTGACCTGCTCCCGAATCAAAGCATTGCCTTGACGGGGAGGTCGAGGGTTGACTTTGGCCGTACGGGGTCAGTTGATGACGTGTTTCCGCGACGGGGTCAATTGGATGACGTGTTTCCGCGACGGGGTCATTTGGATGACGTGTTTCCGCGACGGGGTCATTTGCTGACGTATTTCCGCGACGGGGTCATTTGGATGACGTATTTCCACAACGGGGTCATTTGATGACGTGTTTCCGCGACGGGATCATATGCTGACGTATTTCCATGACGGGGTCATTTGGATGACGTATTTCCGCGACAGGGTCATTTGGATGACGTGTTTTCGCGACGGGGTCATGTTGGATGACGTATTTCTGCAACGGGGTCATGTGCTGATGTATTTCCGCGACGGGGTCATGTGGATGACGTATTTCCGCGACGGGGTCATTTGGATGACGTATTTCCGCGACGGGGTCATGTGATGACGTATTTCCGTGACGGGGTCATTTGGATGACGTATTTCCGCGACGGGGTCATGTGGATGACGTATTTCCGCTACGGGGTCATTTGGATGACGTATTTCCGCGACGGGGTCATGTTGGATGACGTATTTCTATGACGGGGTCATTTGGATGACGTATTTCCGCGACGGGGTCATGTGGATGACGTATTTCCACGACGGGGTCATTTGGATGACGTATTTCCGCGATGGGGTCATGTAGATGACGTATTTCCGCGACGGGGTCATTTGGATGACGTATTTCCGCGATGGGGTCATGTGCTGACGTATTTCCGCGACGGGGTCATTTGGATGACGTATTTCCGCGACGGGATCATTTGGATGACGTATTTCCGCGACGGGGTCATGTTGGATGACGTATTTTCGTGACGGGGTCATGTGGATGACTCTCGGTTGTTTGTGCACCGCCGAGTCATGGAACTAGGAACTTTGCCACGGCTCCATTGGTTGACGTCGTATATTCCTGCAAAGACACTAATTTCTCTGCGGGTCGACGCGAATCGAGATGCTCTCGTCAAGGACGCTGATTTCTCTGAATCGAGGTTTTTGCCAAGGACACTGATTTCCTAGGGGTTGGTTGACTTGTTTCCGAGATGGAGCGTTGATCCGGCGGGGAGATCATTGGTTGACTCTAAGTTGTCTGTGGACCGTAGAGTTTTGGAACTAGGGATTTTTTCATGGCTCCGTTTGGTGATGTTGCGTCCGAATCCTGTTAAAATGAGGAGAATCACCGTTGCTGATTTTTAGGCTGTAGATATTGCCGTTAAGATTTGGAACTAGGGACTTTGCCATGGCTCCGTTTGGTGATATTGCATTCGTGCCCAGCTGGCATAAGAAGGAACGCCGTTGTTGGTCTTCTGGGATGCAGATGTTGCTGTTGAGATCTGACTTTCCCTCTTGACAGGATCTGATGAGGTACATGTGGTTCCCTTTTCGTTTATGCTCATGGATTGTATACAGGAGTTAGTATGGACTCGCCTGTAGGGCAAAAGTTTCATTCTTTCATTTTTTATTTCTTTCCATGATGCTCTATCATTTCATCTTTTTATATCGCGAAACTCGCGATTGCCCAATCATTTCGGCTATTTTTCGCGGTGCCCAATCATTTCGGCTATTTTTTTCGCTGCTTTTTATTCGAGTCGCACAATCATTTCGGCTATTTTTGTATACATATATATTTTTACTTGCTGACTTTGTTGCAAGTTGCCCCATCATTTCGGCTATTTCATATGCATTTTTGGCACGCTAAATTTTTATCGCGAATGTGGAACTTGGAATCCGGTGCTAATCTCAGCATCAGCATCGCTACGACTGGAATATTGCCAGGAGCGAATCATCATTTGCCGTGAAATGGCTTGGAATTTGATACCGATTTAGGCATCAGCATCGCTACTACTGGGACATTTCCAGGAGCGAATCATCATTTGCCTCTGTCGATGTCGAACAAAGGTGGCTTAGCAAAAAGGGTTAAGATTCTGTCGACTAAGGCTTTTGACTTCATGAGCCGTAAGAGTCTCATAAAGGTATTTTTCCCTACGAGTCGTGGGGATCTCGTAAGTGCGTTTTCTCCTTAGGAATCGTGAAGATTCCTAAGTGTATGTTCTCTTATAAGTCGTAAGGATCTTACAAGAGTGTTTTCTCCTTATAAGTCGAGAGGACTTACAAGGGTCGTTCACCGTGTGAGCATATCTCTAGTCGCTGGTGGGACTTTGTTAGGGAAATGTTTATTCGTGCCCGTGGATTGTATACAAGGATCAATATTGAAACGCTTGTAAGGCAAAATCGGGGTGTATGACGGCTTAAGAACAGGTTCAAATCCTTGTAGCTTAAGGCTTTTGAATCCTATGAGCCGTGAGGGTCTCCTAGAGGAATTCTCCTTACGAGTCATGAGGATATCGTAAGTGTGTTTTCTCCTCAGGAATCGTGGGGATTCCTGAGGATTCCTAAGTGTATTGCTCCCTTATGAGTCGTAAGGATCTCACGCAGGTATTTTCTCCTTACAGAGTCGAGAGAACCTTGCAAGTATCTTTTAACGAGATTGCGCCCTTTCGGGTTTTCACAAACTTGCCGGTAGTCCTGCTGTTTTTACTCACGGAGCCCTTTCGGGTTTTCATCCGTGTCCATCTCGCTTATGGACGTACCGTTTTTTTCCGAGTCTGCGCCCTTTCGGGTTTTCATAAACATTGCCGGTAGTCCTGCTGTTTTTACTCATGGCGCCCTTTCGGGTTTTCATCCGTGCCCATTTTACTTGTGGACATACCGTTTTTTTTTGTCAGCCTTGGGATGCTGCGGTCCGTAGTAGTTTATAGACGTCTCGGTCAGTTGCAAGTTTTAGGACATTGCGGTCTATCGTTAGTTTAGGGACGTTTCGGTCCGTTGTTCGTAAGTCCGAGATTTTTCGGGGCAACGTACGATTATGCAGCTAGATATCCTCACAAGTCTTCGTATCTTTCGTGTCAGAGGTATATTCCTTGAAGAGAGGGCTGAAAGATATTTGTTCATCAGAGTCACTTCTAAAGGTGAGAACTTGCGATCCCTCGTTGTCAACTATGTGACATTTGCCGGCAGTTCTTTTGCGTTCATCTGTCGTGCTTCTCTGTTTCTGACGAGCCTTGCGCTTCACTCGCTGGACGTGTTGCCGATGGGCAACATATCCTTGCCACCAATTTTAAAGGCATTGCACTCTTCAGTAGGGTGTGTAGTCCTCCGATGGTACAAGCAGTAGTTTGGATGCGTGTCTGTTTCGTCGGGATGTATCACACCAGGAGTGTTTCCTTCGGAAGGTGGCGGCTTCATCCCCATCGACATGGCTTTGGCGAATCGTTTCCTTGTCTTGCACCTGCTTTTGCTAGCGGCGGATGTGGCTTGATCTGGTGAGAGTGTTTTTACCCTTTCGTCCAGTCGCCGGCGTTTGTCTTTTTCGAGTATGTCCAGTTCGCGCTCTCGATCAGCTTTGCTTTTCTGATGGGCCTCATTCAGGAATACGTCAATCATCTCGTCTGACGGTCCTAGGAGTTCCGGTTCGGGATTTGCCCCTAGTTTCTCTGCATCTGGAGCTTCTTCACCATTTATTAACGAGTGAGAGATCACGTGGTAGCTTGCCACATAATCCTCAGATTCATCTAATGAGTCTTCTCCCTCATCTTCATCACCATCTCCATTTTCAAGGATATGATTGAAGAATTCTTAGAGTGTGACCGGAGTTCACGCCTTCTGGTTATATTCTTCCAGCGCGTCAATATATTTTTGCAGGTCCGTGCGCTTGTCATTAGGCTTCACGGGATTTTTGGTCTTCTTCTTCTTCTTTGAAGACTTTGACGGCTGGGCATGGGTGTTTTGACTATCATTACCATCTTTCAGCATTGGGCGCGGCTTCAGCATCTCCTCAATAACCTCGGGTTCCAGCGGACTTTTCCACCTGATCGCTGAGCATGCTTGGAGATCCTTCAGCATTCTTTTCATTTTGGCTGAAAGAGCGACCTCCCATGGAGATTCTTCGACAAAAGAGCACGATGCCCCCGGTGTGTCCCTCCTTTTAAGAGCGTGCGGTTGAGGCGGGCTAACTTTCCAATTCTCGGACAGTGCGAACTTGCTTTGTTGGTATTGGTCCTCAATCCAGCCTTTGAAGATGAAGCAATCTTCGATCGGATGGCCTACTGCTCGGTGGTAGGGGAAGTAATTAGGATTGTTGGCCTCACTGGGTTGCAATGGGCGTTTCGGATCCGGCAAGGTGATGAGCCTGTTGCGCACTGCCAGCTCGAACAGTCTCCTCGTTTTATCCCGGGGAAACGAATAAGGACGTCTTATCTTTTCTCCAAGGGATCGCTGTCTATCACTTTGGTGATCAGCTGGTTTTGAACCACTGGGCTGCTGTTGAGCATTGGCGATGAAGGTTGCTTTCCATTTCCCCTTCTCATTCGGAGGATCTGTCTTTGAGGAGGATGGTCTATGGCCCATCCGGTCCATTTGGGCCAGCTTATCAATCAGGGTCTGAAAGGTAGTCGGCTTGAAAAACATCATGAATTGGGAAATGGTTGCCTGTGGATCGAGGGTTCCCAGAAACATGCCCACTTCAGGCGCTTCTTCGATGCGTTGTTCGCACTTCGACCATAGATTTTGCCATCGTATCGCGTACTGGACCCATGTCTCGCCCGGCTTCACTCTGGCATTAATTAATGCTGTGATTGGGGTGCGTTCGCTAGCGCTTGCGAAATGTTGGGTGAACAGCAATTCCATCTCCGTAAAAGTTTTGGCGGAGTTGTTGGGCAGCTCTGAGTACCATTCGAAGGCCGTCTCCGCCAAGCTATCGACGAATTGGCAAAGCAGTAGCTTATCATCCCCTCCAGTGTTGCCGCAGAGAGCCCTGAACTGAGCGACATGTTGATAGGGATTACCTGTCCCCTTGTACACATGGAATTTAGGAATTGTGTATCATGGTGGGTATTTTATTTGGTCATACCAACCCGGATAGGGTCGTCCAGTCTTAACAATCTGTCCGGCCGCTTCGCTCGCCTGATGAGCTCGTATCTGTTGTGCGATATAGTCATCCAAGGCGGCTTTTTAGATGGTCTCCTCTTTGGCTGCTGAACAAGCTGGAAGAGGGTTCGATGTCTCCCCTCTGTCGTCTTCAAGGATAATTGGGGGGTCTTCAGCTGGAGGATCTGGCTGTATCATCGTCCCGACCATATCTTGGAATAAAAGGGCCATTCATTTTATGTTGGCCGCTTGTTCCGCTACCTCTTTGTCCTTTTTCTCGAGGATTCTGCGGAGGAACTCAGCATCAGTTTCTTGTTCATGATGCTGCTCTGACGACGTCTCCGGGCTTTTTTTTGGCCCAGTGAGTGTGGCCATCTGTGTTAACATTTCCTGGAGTTTCTGTTGTTGCTCCTGGGCCTTTGTTACGGATCGTGTGAGCAGTCGATGACCCGTAGAAGCACGGCTTTCCTCTTTTCCGGAAGCCATATAAACATTATGCACTACCGTGCCCCCAGACTTGGGGCGTTTAGATTCAGTGTTCTTAGGATTCGTCACGGACATGGAGACTTTCTTCGGCCTCCTTCTTTTGTGGGCGGTCGAAGTTGAAGGAACCATTGCAGCGGGCACCCAAATAGATGACATCTCCTGTGGTATGACAGGGTGGTCCTTCTCTTGCCGAACTTTCATCTTCTTCGATCGGTGGGAGTAGTCTTGTTTGATCACCGAGTTTTGGACATGTCGCCAAACTTTATGAATTTTAGAGAACAGCCGCTGAGGGGGCTGTTCTGGCTTTACCTTTGTAGCATTCTCTACAGGTGGAGGAGCTCTTTTCAATACAGCAGTTGGAGAGTTTTTGCGCATCCTCCTGAGTGGTTCGAAGCTGTCCCCAGTTGGAACAACAACATCGACTTCTACCTTGGAGCTGGCGGAGTCAGTCTAGAAGGGGAACTGCCCCCAGCTTTCCTCACTCGGCGCCAATGACGACGTCGAACATGCCTTGTAGACGGTATTGATTCAGTTATAGGGGTGTGTTTCCTGATTTAAAATCAGGAAAACCTACGGAGGAGGCGTCACGTGCGAACACGTGACCAGCGGTCACGTGTTGACACGTGACATTTAAAAGCAGCGGCACAAGGCACATTCGTTCCCTGAGTAAATCAAGAGAAAAGCTCCAGAAAAGACATCACGTGTCCACACGTGACCAGTGGTCACGTGTTGGCACGTGACGACCATGCAGCGGCAAAGAACAGAGCGCAGAAGGAAGGGAAGCCCATTTCAGGGGGGTCACATGCCTACAAGTGATCAGGGGTCACGTGCGCACACGTGACCAACGGTCACGTGGCCACACGTGACCAGCTTCAAGAGCCTTATTTTTATCACAGAATTAAATTATGAGAAAAGATCTCTCAAGTCTTTCCAAAGTGGAAAAGAATTGTTTGGAACCATTGGATTAAAAATCTAAAGGTGATTAAATATCACCGATTTATGGAAAAATTTTAGACTTGGAAAGATTTCTCCCTTAAATCTAACCGAAATAACAAAGAGATATGTTTGGATTTAAAATCCAATGGTGAATAAAATTCACCTAATAATCCAAAGGCCCAGATGAATGGCAAATGTAAATCAAATCTCTCAATAAGCAAATCAAATCTTTCAATGAAAGATTCACTAAAACTGATTGATTCTTTTCCTTCTCCTATAAATAGGAGCAAAAGGAGAAAAAAAGGGAAGAACATAGCGAAAGAGAGAGAGAGAGAGAGAGAGAGCGCCTTAGGATCTTGAAAATTCAGAAGGAAGAACTTAACTCTTTGCAAAGAAAAACCCTAGGTGAGAAAGGGGAGGCTTAAAAAGAGAATTTAATTCTCAAAAGAGTTTAACTCTTATATAAAAGAAAAGAACTTAGTTCTTTCTCTAGTGGAGGATCTACAAAGTGCACATCTCCCCATGAATTGAGAATTTAATTCTCATTGGGTTGAGATCCTGCCATGCAGATCTAAAACATAGAGGAGGAATTAAGTTTTGAGAATTTAATTCTCACAGAATTATGGGAATTTAATTCCTTTGGGATAAACTTAGGGTTTAACCCTACGTCATAGGAATTTAATTCCTTCAGAATGGGCAGAACTAGGGTTTAACCCTAATTGAGAACTTAATTATCTCAAACTCACAGGAATATAATTCCCTTAAGAAAAGAAACTAGGGTTTTACCCTACCTAAGAATTTAATTCTTAATCCTACAGAGAATTTAATTCTCGAAATAAAATGAAGAGACTTAAAAGATCTCCATACATGCAGAGAACCAGAGTCACGTGTTACCACGTGACCCCTGTAAAAATCCACAGAAAAGAGTTTTGAGGCCACGCCTCACATGCCCCACGTGACTTCTAAGAAAGAGGCAAAAGAAACAGCTCTAGGGCGCCCTCACGTGCTACCACGTGACCCCTTGGCTGAAGCTCTAACAAATAAACACCCAAATTCCCATCACATGACAGCACGTGATGCTCCAAAGTATTCAATACTTTTGACAGAACGAAATAAAGAGAAGCATGGTGCTCTCACGTGCTACCTCGTGACCCCTCTTGTCTTAGTGTTTAACACTAAATTGAAACCTCTACATCCAGTGTTTAACACTGATTTGTCTTAGTGATAAACACTAAGTTGGAATCTCTATTCCCAGTGTTTAACACTGATTCTCTTTAGTGTTTAACACTAATTTGAAAGCCCCTTTGCCAGTGTCTAACACTAATTATTTTTAGTGTTATACACTAACTTGCTAATCTTAATCCCAGTGTTCAACACTGTTGGTCTTTAGTGTTTAACACTAGCTTCAGCCCAATTGGCTAAGTTTATGGAGGCAAAGCCTCTCCTTTAATGGACCAACAAAGGGCCAATATTCTAAACATGATTGGACTTATCCCAAAATGGCCATAAGTCCTCAATTCAAACTTAACTGGGCTAAATGGCTCATAATATAATTAATTGGCATTGACTCCAAATTGGAGCAAATATCGTTTAATCTACCTTGGTTTAAGGGTACATCTCTTCACTCCTTTGATACTTGGCGTTGTAATTCCTCAACGTCTTCAAAGAGGTGACGGGTCCCGATGACCACACATCGATACAGACTGTGGGGTCCTTAAACTCACGGACTATGAGGTCCTTAACCTTGACCGGGATGTCTTAAAACTAACAACGGACTATGACGTCCTTAACCTTGACCGTGATGTCTTAAAACTAACGTCGGATTATGGAGTCCTCAAATCCACGGACTATGAGGTCCTTAACCTTGGCCGCAACGTCTTAAAACTAAGATTGGACCGCAATGTCCTTAAACTACCCACTGACCGCAATGTCACTAAACTAAACAATAGGGCTCTCTTAAATGCTCTCTTGTTGGATCTAAACGATCCCGTTAAGTTGATCTTAGTCTAGAAATTAGACTAACGTATTCTTAACTAACGTTTAAGTTGATCTAGTCTAAAACGAGGCTAACGTATCCTTAAACCCAGCCCCCAAACCCAAATCTAAGAAAGATACGGATTTGGACTAGTCCACGCCCTACGAGCGACAACATAACTTAGTCTCCGTATACAATCCACGGGCAACCAAACACAAAACAAACACCCACGACACGAAGTGATCATATGGAGAAGGAGAAAGTTGTTACCGCGATGCGGTAGCGTAATTAACTGCAGGGGCTTGCGCCTGCAGGGAAGAGCGTCCCCACAATCAAAAACCCCTCAAGCGAGGGGGAATCTGATGAAGTCTTCTACATCGGATGCATCCGTTTAAACCTTCGATACATGGTGCCATAAATCAACTTGGTATTTTCGGAGAGGTGGACGGATAGCACCAATTAGCATCTGCCTCGAATCTCAAGCAAGACGTCCACGTTGCGTCGCCATTCGGAGGGGAACAGATTCTGGCACGCCCGGTGGGACCTTTTCCTCTTTCCACTCTACACTTCGTGTGTCGTGTTCGCGAACCAATCACGGTTCGCTAATGGTTGCCCTTGGGTTTCAAGGTACTAAGATTTGGCGTTTTGTTTATTGCAGAAAGCAAAGAATCAATGGCGTCCACTTGTGCGAAACGCTCCAGCTGCAACTGCAACCGGCGCTCCGCCTCACCAGGGGGTATAGCCTACGGGCCCCAATCTGCTTTGCTATTTACGATGCCCGTGGAGCAGGTCACTCAAGCCACCACAGGATTGTTTTTCGGGACCATGCTCCCGCCAACGAGCTTCACCGCTCCTGTGCTGACACCGAAAGCACCCAAGAAGTCGGTTTTTGATCGACTTACACCTACCGCGGCCCCTCTCAACGGGTCGCCCAACACCAGCGCCTCGGTCTTCTCCAGACTGGGCCAGAGCTCCTGTGGGCCCGCAATGGAGCCTGCAATCCCGGAGAAGGCTGCTCCTAAGCAAATAACCAAGCCTTCTCCTGAAGTCGTCAAGGCGACTTCTCCTGCCAAAAAGTCGGTCTTTATAAGATTGACTGTTCCAGCTCCCGCTCCTGCTACCCAAAGGACATCAGTCTTTAACAGGCTGACATTAGCAGCAACCCCCCACCTACACAGGGGTAAGACAAGGCTATCGCCATCACCGAGCCGATTCCATCAGCACGGCACGCCCGACGTCGCTACTGGCGCCGAGTGAGGAAGGCCGGAGGCAACTCCCCCTCTGGGCTAACTCCTCCAGTCCCGACGGCAGAAGTTAATGCTGCTGTTCCAACTGGGAATTCTCCTACCGCTGTGAACAGCTTTGAGATGCTAAATAAGGTGCGTAGGAATTCTCCTACCGCTGTGCTGAAAAGGTCTCCCCCTCCGCTGAAAGAGGCTGTGGAAGCAAAACCAGAACGGCCCCAATCCCCTCAACGGCTGTCCTCCAAAATCTATAAAGTCTGGCGGCAGACCCGAGACTTGGTGATCGATCCAAATTTCTCCTACCAGCACAAGAAGCTGAAGATCCGACAGGAAGTTAGCCACCCTGCCAAGCCACGAAAAGCTGTCCGGGTGCCCACCTCAGCGGCCCCCTCGACTTCCACTGTTCACAAAGAAAGGAGGCCGAAGAAGATCCCCGGGCCCGCAACGAAAGCTAAAGGCACTGAGCCCAGACGCCCTAAGTCTGGGGGCATGATGGTCCATACTGTATACGTGGCATCGGGGAAGGAATACAGCCGTGCATCTACAAGTCATAGACTTCTTACACGGTCGGTGACCAAAGCTCAGGAGCAATAGCAGAAGCTCTAGGAAATGATGATCGCAATGGCCGCGCTTACTGGGCCAAAAGAGAGCCTCGAAGCGTCCTCGGATCAGCGACAAGAACAGGAGACCGACGCTGAGTTCCTTCGAAGGATATTAGAAAAGAAAGATAAAGAGGCTGCAGAACAAGCGGCCAATATAAAGCAAATAGCCTACTTATTTCAAGACATGGTTGGGATGATAATCCAGCAAGACCCTCCTGCTGAAGACCCACCAATCGTCCCCAAAGATGATAGAGGAGAAACGTCGAATCCACCACCGGCTCTTTCAACGGCCAAGGAGGAGACAATCTCCAAGGCTGAATTGGACGACTATATAGCCCAGCAGATCCGGGTTCATCAGGCAACTGAGGCAGCCGGTCAGGTCGTGAAAACGGGGCGACCATATCCGAGCTGGTACGATCAGATAAAATACCCGCCGGGTTATACAATACCAAAATTCCATGTCTATAAAGGGACTGGCAATCCCCACCAACATGTTGCCCAGTTCAGGGCGCTTTGTGGCAACACTGGCGGCGAAGATAAGCTCTTGCTTCGCCAATTCGTCGGCAGCTTGTCAGAAACAGCGTTCGAATGGTATTCAGAACTCCCGAACGATTCCGTCAAGACGTTCGCGGAGATGGAGTTGCTATTCACTCAGCGATTTGCGAGCGCCAGCGAACGCACTCCGATAACGGCATTGATTAATGCCAGAGTGAAACCAGGTGAAACGTGGGTCCAGTACGCTATACGCTGGCGAAACTTGTGGTCGAAATGCGAACAACGCATTGAGGAAGCGCCCGCAGTAGGCATGTTCGTGGGTACCCTAGATCCTCATGCAACTATCTCCCAGTTCATGATGTTCTTTAAGCCAACCACGTTCCAGGCCTTGATCGACAAGTTGGCCCAGATGGATCAGATGGGTCACAAACCATCTCCCCCGAAGCCAGAACCTTGGAATGACAAAGGAAAAGGGAAGGCCACCTTCATCGCGAATGTTCAGCAGCAACCCAGTGCCCTAAAGCCAGCGGATCAACTGGAAGAAAGAAGGCGGTATTATAACGAGAAAATGAAGCGCCCATACTCATTTCCGCGAGACAAGACGAAACGGTTATTCGAGTTGGCGGTACGCAACAGGCTTATCAACTTGCCAAACCCAAGGCAACCGCCGCAACCTAATGAGGTGAATAACCATAATTACTGCCCTTACCACCAAACGGTAAGTCATCCGATTGAAGATTGCTTCGTTTTCAAAGGATGGATTGAAGATCAATACCTACAGGGCAAGTTTGCACTGTCCGAGAAGTGGAAGGTGAACCCTCCACAGCCGCACACTCCGAAGAGGACAGACACACCGGGGGCAACGTGCTCTTTTGTTGAGGAAGCTCCATGGGAGGTCGTACGTTCATCCAAAACCAAAAAGATGCTGAATGATCTCCATTCATGCCCAGCGGTCAGGTGGAAGAACCCGCTTGAACCTCAAATCATCGAAGGGATGCTGAAACCACGCCCAACTCCAAAGGTCGGTGGGGATGGCCCAAGTACTCACACTCAGCCATCGAAATCTTCAAAGGAAAAGAAGAAGAAATCCAAGAAGCCTGTGAAGCCTGGAAACAAGCGCACGGATTTGCAGAAACAGATTGACGCGCTGGAAGAGTACAATTAAAAAGCGCGGACTCCCATTACACTCCAAGAGTTCCTCAACCACGTCTTCCAGGAAGAAGATAATGGAGAGAGCTCGTCGGATGAATCCGAAGGATATGTGGAGAGTTGTCATGTGATCTCCCACTCGCTTATGGACAATGAAAAAACTCCTGGCACTGAGAAACCAGGGGCACAGCCTGAACCAGAACTTGTGTGGCCGACAGACGAAATGATCGACGCCTTTCTAGACGAGATTCGCTTGAAAAGTAAAGCCGATCGGGAGCGTGAGATGGCTGCATCAGAAGGAGCCAAATGCAGGCGACCAAGCGAAAGAGTCGAAGCATTCCCGCCAGGTCAAAAGACGCCCGATGTGGATAAAAACATATTCAAGATGAGGAAAAGGTTTGCCAAAGCCATATCAATGGGAATGAAGCTACCACCCTCGGAAGAAAACACGCTCACTAGGGCAGAGAAACACCCTAATTACTGCTCATATCATCAGAAGATTTCACACCCCACTGAAAAGTGCGACACTTTTAAGACATGGTGGCAGGGATATGTTGCTCACAGGCAACATTTTAAGCGAATGAAATGGAGAATTCGTTGGGAGCAGAGAAGTACGACCGAAGGTCACAAAAGAACTACCGGTAACTGTTACACGGTCAACGCCGGAGGATCACAAGTTCTCACCTTTGGGAGTGACTCTGAGGAGGAAATGGCTCTGGGCCCTCTTTTTAAAGAACCCGTTTTAGGGAAAGAAGAAGAACCAGAGGCCTGCGAAAACATTCAGCTGCGCAACCACACGCTTCCGGAAAAGAATCTCGGACCCGCAACCAGAAAAGATAAGGGAAAGGAAAAGGTCGCTGAGGATATCGCTTTAGATGACCAAGCTATGAAAGAGCTGGCTGCCAAGAATCCGCCCAAGAGAAGTAGGGTGGATTACAACATCCTAGCGCACCTGAGGAAGCTACTCTCTCAGCTCAGCATTCTCGACGCCCTCCTATTAGCAAAAGAAGCGAGGGATTCATTAATCAAGGCTCTACAGGAGCCCGAGCAATTCCAAGCCTTTCTCGCCGAAGAAAGGATGAAGGACGAACTGGAAGAAGTACACACGGCCGATATCACTTTCAGTGACGAAGACCTGCTCCTTGGGACGTGCGACCACAACCGTCCCCTATACGTCTCCGGATATTGCCACGATATCAAAATAGGCAAAATCTTGGTTGATAATGGATCCTCCGTCAATCTTCTTAATGTTCGGGTGTTGAAGGAAATCTGCATGAGCGTTCAGCACCTCGCTCGTGATAAAATTACCATCTCCGGTTTTGATTCCCAGTCATCACGAACTCTTGGATCTGTGATATTGATGCTACGCTTTGGGTTACTCGTCACGGACATTAAGTTTCATGTCATAGACGCTAAGACATGCTACAATGCTCTGCTCGGCCGACCTTGGTTACACGAGTACAACATCATCCTTTCTACACAACATCAGTGTATGAAGTATTTCAAGGATGGTCTCGAGTATACCGTAACGGGTGAGCTGAACCTGTTCTCCGTGAATGAAGTCCGCAAGTACGAGGATGCAAAGTACTTTTTGCCAGATTTCGAGGACACGGAGAGGTGTCGCAAACCAGAGAACAAAGCCGCCGCTACCATTCCTGTTTTCGGGAGTGATACCGAAGACGAAGAACAAATAGTTTACGCTGGGCCGTCTCGACGCAACAACTCGGGACCGTCCGCCCCCATGTTGATCTTCGGAAGCGACTCAGAAGACGAGGTGAATGCTATGATCTCCAATCGACCGTCAATACGAGAATTCCCTGGTGGTGATCAGAGTTTGCAAATTACCATGACTCCACGGGAGAACTACAAAGATCTTGACGTGCTTGAAGCTCACAACGTGCAGGAGCTGCAGACATTTTACGTCCCTCCCAGGCGAAAAGACGAAAAGGCAATCCTATTCTATCGATCCTCGGAGACAAGAGTGGAGAAAGAGATCTGGCATGGCACGGATTCTACACTTGACAAGCTTCAACCCATCCGTTTGCCCAGATACTACACAAACGGATTGAAAAGGCTATTGAAGCACCAAGGGGTACCCTTAAAACAGACTATTCGACAAGCTTGACTCTATAACAAGATTTGGGATGTCCCTGGGACTCAGCGCAAATTGCCCAACGGGAGAATGGAAACGCTTGGGCTGGGATACGTGAGATTCGGGAAACGGGAACGAGTCCACAGTAGCTACGCCATGTATAACTTCGATGAAGAAGAGGACGCCCTGTCAGAAAGCGCCGACCCCGTGTCAAAACGAGATCTCGCAATCAAAATGCCGAGTCCGTCATTTGAAGAAAGAATGGATAAGCTTATCAGGAAAGCGGGTCAAAAAGCTCGGGACGACCACAATCGCGAAATGTCCATCTACGAGAAAGCCAGGACGCAACGTCTTCTTCAACAGGCTGCAAAAGACGAAGATGCCCCTCCCTGTCAACCTGCCATACAAAAGGCCCGACGCAGAGGCAGAAATAAGTCAAGGAGCGGAAAAGGCATCTGACAAAGACAAAGCGTGACTGGAAAGTCACGTAATCGCGGATTGGGCGGTCCGGATTTGTCCCTCATAAAGAAAATGAGTCGGTCATACTCCTTTCCTCGAGACAAGACGGAGAAGATACTTGATCTCGCTTTAAAACATCGAATGATCACATTGCCGGAGTCTAAACACCCTGAGCAAGCTAACGAGGTCTCTCATCCGGGCTACTGTGCTTATCACCGAGCCATAGGACAACCTATCGAAGACTGCTTCACCTTCAAGAACTGGGTCGAAGACCAATATCAGCTTGGCAAGTTCACTCTATCCAACAGCTGGAGAGTAACGCCGCCACAAAAACACGAACCCAAAGCCACTGTTGGAGATAGTGCCTTCAGAGTCAATTATTGGATCACAGGCACGTGATTGCAATGATTGAGGGAGGATCTATCCCGGTAGGACAGTCTTACTCAAGATGATAGTATGCTATCTGGTTTATCTTCATCATCGTGTACTGCTTTAGGTGACCTGATAGATCACTATTGCACGTTGATAGAGCTCCTAGGATTCTTGCTTGACTGCCAGCAGTATGAGGACGATCATATACGTGGGAGCTAGGGTCTATAAGCACATCCTTAAAAGGTCCCTAGTCGTGAGAGTTTCGAGACAGGGCATCGATTCTCCAGAGTAGACTAGTGTATATAGTCGAGACCCCGACAAGGGGCAGTGGCCGGTCTCACAAGCCACTGGTGTCAGTTGGTTCACCTAAGATGTATACAGGTGCTCATTGGGTTATGAGTACACCGGACAGGACTCGCCGGGAACATGCTAGTTGGTCTTATACCTGACGTCAGATAGCAGTTCCCCGGTGACATGTGTACAGGTTAGTTCATCGACCTGAGGATCGTCATTTGTCTCGTGTGAGTTCCCACTGTACTTTGATTACTACCCCACCACGCTCAAAGGAGACGTGCAAACAGGTTTTAGTTGGGTACAGTCCTGAGCCACATGGAGGCAGTGAGCGGATCTTCAGGGGTTCGTCTCTCCCGGTATTGGGGGTGAGGTCACGCTGTGTCTAGGAGAGCCCTTACACGAAGTCCTTGGCCAAGGCAGGAGATTTACTGGTAGGTATTCCAGTAGTATCTCAGGGTGTTCTGAGCTACACTCTGACACGACTTGTACCGCTTTTGGGAGTCTGACTTTTACCAACCCCTTAGGCCCGCCATGCGATGCTCATAGACGAACGGACCGGACTGTACGGATATTGTCACTGACAGGCTCAGTAGGGTGTCAGGATGAGTTCACTCATCGACGTCCCTTTTGGTCAATACATGGTAGCCCGTTACGTATATGCTAATACCTCTGACGTGCTAGTGGTTAAATCCACAACCAAAGTATTGACGAGTCTTTAGAGTCCCCCACAGACCAGTTTCTCAAGTTTCGGGCGAAACGCTGTAGAGGTCGTATGGAGATATGGCAGGGTTCGATCGTGTACGTGCAGTATTGCACGGATCATGATCGAACGGATAATACTAGCGGGCTTTAGTTTAAGCCGAATCCTAGTATTGGATAGTGTAGATTTTGTCTCATTGCATTTGTATTTCGGTCGGAATACAAATGCGGGTATGTATATATAGTAGCGGGGTTTTCCTGTAATTTATTACCGGATCAGTTTTTTGGAGTTGCCAGTTTGCTTTCCGTTTCAGCCAAATTTCTTTGTATCTTTCATTAGCTGAAAATTGGTGGAGGAGGGCTTATTTGCACTTGTGCAAATAAGCATTTGTGGAGGGTGTTAGTTGCATATCCTTGTGATTATTCGAAAATATTGCATATTTTAGCCGGCAATTTCCTCATCATTTGCACTCATTTAGAAGTGTACGGTATTCATATTTCACATATTAGCAAAACTGTCGCAAAATATCAGATTGCATGTGTTAGACTCTAAAACCGGCATTTCTAGGGAAATTGACAGCATTTCATGGCATCGCATCATTCCTATATTGCGCAACACTTGTTTTGAGATCTGTGCAGGAAAATCCAGAAGAAAGGCCAAAATTTATACGGTAGCGATCAAATATTACGCCAACTCAATGATTTAAATTCTGGTACCAATACAAAAGGGAAAATACAAATCAACACATCAGATAAAGCTACAAATACTATCCCAAGACCACAGAAGAAGCCTCAAGTCCCAAGGAGCCATCATGGCCGCGGAACCGCGGCCTAAGCCTGCTTGCGCCGCTGTTCCACGGCGGATCTGCCACGTCAGCACCAAAACTTTGCATCAAAATTCTTCATTCAGGGCCCACATTCAGCTCATGTACTTCAAGTTCCAGAAGACTCCAGAGGCTTCTGCCAGATCAGCAAAACCCTTGTTCCTACACTAACTAAGCCTTGTATTCTAGAAACTTTTCCCTAAACCCTAGCTTAAACCCTAATCTAAGCCTAACAAACTCCTTCTAGAAGCCTCAACAAACTTTTGGAGGGAACTTCTAGTTCAAACTCAAGGCTTAGGGTTTAGGAAATCTATAAATAGGACCCTAGGCTGACTTGTAAAAAGGGAGGCATTGAGGGAGGCATTGAGTATTCATTCATTAAAATTGATTGATCCATGCACTTTCTTTCTTCATCTTCTTCTTCCACAAGTCTAGTGAGAGGGCTTGTGTGAAACCCTAACCCTAATTCCAATCAAAAGACAAGATCCCGAGTACCCATCAAGTAAGAAGCCTTGCAACCTTTTATGAGCCGAGCCGATCTTCAACAGAGCAAGTGGTCCAAGCTGATCCGCGACTCACGAAGCCGAGCGACGCCAAATCGACAATTTAGTTCTTCCTCTTGTAGTTCTTGAGCGACTGTAATCAAATTGTTGATATAAATAAAAGGTGATATTCTTTTATCATGTTTTCTTTAAATTCTTGCATCATGATATTTTTTCAATTCTTGAATGTTTTCTGTGTGATGATGTTTGAGTAATACTCCGCTCGTCGAGAAGATCAATAGAATGATGATGTAATATATCTTAAATCGATTCTTGAATCCTAAGAGTTTTGTAAACCCTAGCAAGTTCAAGAATCGACGACCCAATTCGTTGCGATGCTTTCTTGATTGAGATCGCTCGAGATCGGGGAGTTACGATCGTTTCTTGAAATTGCTAGAGGCTAGAATGTGAATGATATCTACGAAAGAACAAGGGTTAAACGATGAAACCCTAGTTTCATTAAGAAAGCCCTAAATCTCGTCGATCATCATCGATCTAGTATCAATCCTTCGAAGGACAAGAACACGAAATCTTGAGATTACATTACGTCTATAGATCCGATCGATTCCTACGAGCCTCATTTAGATTCTTGACATTTTGGTTGGAAATATCATCAAAACACCGATTCTTGATTTGTTTATCAGTTTCTTGATTCTTGATTAAAAATCGTGACACCTGAATCAATCGATAAATTCTTGAATCATGTTTTTTTTCCTTTCGATTAACTTTTCAATTCAAACAAATTAAATACAGAAACGAATCGCATAATCCCTGTGGACGATCCGCACTCGCTTACGATCTACAATCGACACCGTAATTGATTGCGGTCAAATATAATTCTTTGATTGTGAACTTTATTCAATATTACCGACACATAGAAACTTATTCGCTTATTTCGATTTACACAAATAAGAAATCATTACAATCAAATGAAACCGTTATCGGGAATCATTTGAGTATTTGAGTTGATTCTTTTACTTACATTCAATCAATCGAATTTTATTATAACAATCAAATGGCGCCGTTGCCGGGGATAGTGCGCTAATTGTTCGTATTTTGAAATTTGAGTTGAAAATTTTATTCCATCTAAATTTTGTGATCTAAACTCGCACAAACTCTAATACGTGTGTTGTGATTTGATTGCGAGGAATTCTGGAATCATTGGAGCTTGGATAAAATTTTTCTGAGCATTCCAGAGAGCTAAGGGGAGTAACAGAAGCATTTACCTAAAAAAATTTGCAGAGATCCCTTCAGGTGACCGCGTTTCCGCGGCAATAGGCAGCTTACGCGGCGGATCCGCGGTGGGTTAGGGTCTTCTCTATACCAAAATTTCAGGTATACTTCTACACTTTCTTATATCCTCCTCTATCTGCTCCAATTAACAATTTCTTGCAGGTTTCTTTGCAAATAATCGCAGCGCGCAAAAAGAAAATTAAAATTTGTGCGTGTTTTGATTCTTGGTTGTTTGCATAATTAATACGGAAATTAAGGGGCACGACCAAATCCAGATTAGGTGGGGAGTTCATTACCCTTCCTAAGCCCCGAAAATCACAAACTTGCATCCGCATTTACCCTCATTAATTAAAAGAAATCTAGAGATGACTCTAAGGACCGTCGCGCTCAATTATGACAGAAGAAGGCCGTGGGTAATTCATTGCTTATCCGCGTTTTCTTGTGGTGTCTAAGGCGAGTGTGTCTAAGGCTAGTGGTTTTTAATTAGGCCTACTATTTACGTAGTGGAGTACCTTCCCACTTACCTGGCACTTATCCGGCCACAGGGGGACAAAGAGGCAGTGAAGGATTGATCCTGCGACTTGTCTTTTGGCAGTTAGGAGCGGTCTAGAGCCGGACCTAGGTGACCACTAGATTCTAGGGTTTTTGTCTGTTGCATTTGTTGTGTTGCATCATATTTTCAAAAAAAAAATCCGTATCTTTTCAAAACGAACACCGCATTCTTTCATCATTCCCCTAATTATAAATTCACGCTGCCACTTGTACTAACCCTTTTTAGTGCAAGATAGGCTGGACAACGGGATTCTAGTGCCTGTTTGTCCGCGTCCCCCGATCGACCCAAAAGTCGGTATTTCTACATTTACCTTTTCTTTACCTACCACCACACCCATATCGATGGATCCGTCTCCATCGAACTTCTTTACCACTACCCTGCCGCCGTCCGTTGCTGCGCAGAATCCACCTCGCATCTCTCTCCAGGAAAGGTGCTATCCTACACGAGGTCCCCTTTCCACCTGTCTTTCCATTCCACCAGTCAATGGGGAAAATTTTCAAATAAAACCCCAATACATCAACCTTCTACCAAAATTTCACGGTCTCGAGTCTGAGGACGCATACGTGTTTATCACGAAATTTGAAAATGTATGCGCAATGATGGGTACCTCACAGCTTTCTGTGGATGCTTTACGTCTTCGTCTTCTCCCATTTACCTTGTGCGATTTAGCCGAGAAGTGGCTATATAACACTACCGCACATTCCATTTCAAATTGGGAAGAATTCGTCAAAGCATTCCTTAAGAAATTCTACCCACATCAAAAGACAGCTCGAGTCCGTAGCGAAATCTATCAATTCACCCAGCTTCCAAATGAAACATTTTCAAAATGTCTTGAACGCTTCAAGGATTTGTTAGTCCAATGTCCACATCACGGCATCCTGAGATGGGAATTGTGCCGAATCATTTATGAGGGCATTACTCCTTACACAAGACATACCCTTGAATCCATGTGTCAAGGCAACTTCATGACTAAAGATGATGGGGAAGCCTGGAATTTTCTAGAAGATTTCGCTGAAAAATCTTTACAGTGGGAGGGTGTGAGTCAATCGTCTAGGGAAGGCAATGATATTTCCATAGGAGTTAGAGCTGACATTTCGGCTATGCAAAAGAAACTCGACGCTATGGAACACAAATTTGCAGCAGCCTCCCTAAATCCAGTGTCGCTCCCCAAAATTGTTTGTGGGTGCTGTTCTGATCCGTCTCATTTAACGGAAGAATGTCCATTAAACTCTGCGTTTCAAGGTCACGAGCATTCTAATGCCACATTTCAAAGACCTAGAAACGATCCATATTCTTCCACGTACAATCAGGGTTGGAGGAATCACCCGAATTTCGCTTGGAACCAAAACCAATCTCAAAACACGGTTCCAAACACGAATAATTTTCAAAGGGCTCTTCCTCCACCACAACAGCAACCCCTTCAACTCACTCAGCACCCCTATCAGTCACAAAATTTCCAAAATCAGGTCAACACTCCTACACAGTCTAATCCTATGACCTGTTCTGACGAATTCTCTCAATTCACTCAAACCATGAAATCACTTTTGTCAAATTTCATAGAGGTTTCGGCTGAGGTTAGATCTTTCGTCGGTGAGATAAAGAAAAACTCAGCGTCCCAAGCTGAGAGTATCAGAACGATGGAAGCTGAAATCGCACGACTTAAAGCCGAAATGAGTGCGAGAGAAAAAGGGAAACTTCCCTCTCAACCCCTACAGAATCCTGGGCATTACAATGTAAATGCCGTCACAACGTTGAGATCGGGAAGAGTGCTGAACAATCATGTCGGGGAAGGTATTGATGATAATGAAAATCATATCAACACCCCGGCTGAGACCTTTCCACACACACACTTCTCCTTCTGATCCTTCTTCTTCTACCACACCACCTTCTCGTGAGCCTATTCTCCATTTCCCACTAGGCTCGACACCTCAGTATAGCTCTTCTAGTTCTCCTCAGACGGTCCCCACACCTCTTTTGGGACCGCGTCTACCCCCTCTTCCTTCTCCTATGATGGACCCGACGCTCATTGCGAAAGCTCCTTACCCGAATCGGTTAAGGGGTAATAAAACGAGTCCTCATATGGAGAAAATAATATAAATGTTCAAACAGGTTAATATCAACATCCCTCTCCTAGATGCGATTCAACAAGTCCCCGTTTATGCGAAAATTCTTAAGGACTTGTGCTCTAGGAAGAGGAAGACTCAAGTGCCGAAGAAGGTCTTTATGGCTAATAATATTAGCACTGCTTTTATTCCCCAGCTACCAAAGAAACGAAAGGACCCAGGATGTCCTACAATATCGATTTCGATTGGGGGTAAAAACATAAATCGTGCTCTTTTAGACCTTGGCGCAAGTGTTAACCTACTCCCTTATTCTGTCTATGAGCAATTAGGGATTGGAGAGTTGAAACCTGCTCACTGCACTCTCCAAATGGCAGACCGTTCAATCACCAAACCAAGGGGTGAATTAGAGGATGTGTTGATAAAGGTCGGGGAATTTGTTTTCCCTGTAGACTTCATTGTGCTCGATACACAGCCGTAGCAAACCCCCGGGGCCAAATTCCGGTGATTCTGGGTCGTCCTTTCCTTGCCACTTCCAACGCTGTTATAAACTGTAGAAATGGTTCAATGAACTTATCATTTGAAAATATGACCATTGAACTAAACATCTACAAAGTTGGAAGTCAGCCATCAGAACCCTCTGCTCATATTTTAGATGTGTGCTCTGTCCATGAGATCGCTCCCGATAGTTGTGGAGCTGAGGATCTTTGCTTTCTAGATCTCGACGACATTACCACATCTCTGCTTGATCTTACACATGATCTTAGTGAGGACACTTTTCCTACACTTGAGTCCTGCACTCCTGACTTTACTCCACCCGAGTCTGTATCTTTCACAGGCTCTGAGCTTCTTTGTAATTCCAAAAATCAATCGATGATCCCACCTTCTATTATTTCTCCGCCTGAATTAGATCTCAAAATTTTACCTTCTCACCTTAAATATGCTTATCTAGGTGAGAATGAGTCTTTACCGGTTATCATATCCGCTTCTCTTGCATTAGAGCAAGAGAATGCACTTTTATCGGTATTGAGATCTAACAAAGAGGCGTTTGGTTGGAGTATGGCGGACATCAAAGGGATTAGTCCCTTGATTGTTGAACATCATATACATGTGATGGATGATGCCAGACCGACCCGAGAACCACAGAGACGGTTGAATCCCGTCATGAAGGAAGCGGTTATGAAAGAGATCGTCAAATGCTTAGATAATGGTATTATATACCCCATCTCCGATAGCCAATGGGTGAGTCCTATACATGTCGTTCCTAAGAAATCCGGCATCACTGTTATAACCAATGAGGCAAATGAGTTGATTCAGACACGCGCCCAAACTGGGTGGCGTGTATGGATCGATTATAGAAAACTCAATGCTGCCACGAGGAAAGACCACTTTCCTCTACCATTCATTGATCAGATGCTGGAACGCTTAGCGGGACGAGAGTATTATTGTTTTATGGACGGATACTCAGGCTATAATCAGGTCCCCATCGCCAAAAAGGATCAAGATAAAACCACTTTTACTTGTCCTTTTGGTACCTTTTCTTACAGTCGCATGCCCTTTGGGTTATGCAATGCACCCGCTACCTTTCAGCGGTGTATAATGGGGATATTCTCTGATATGGTAGAGAATTTTCTGGAGATCTTTATGGACGATTTCTCGATTTTTGGAGACTCTTTTTCTGATTGCCTAGCGAATCTTGACGCTGTTCTTACTCGTTGCAAAGAGAAGAACTTGACATTGAACTGGGAAAAATGCCATTTTATGGTCCAAGAAGGAATTGTACTTGGACATGTCATTTCACAGAAAGGCATTGAGGTTGATAGAGCTAAGATAGATGTCATTCAAAACCTCCCTCATCCCAAAAGCGTCAAAGATATTCGATCTTTCCTTGGCCATGCGGGCTTTTATAGGAGATTCATTAAGGACTTTAGCAAAATTGCTAGACCTTTAACTCTTCTCCTGGCCAAGGATACGACCTTCCATTTTGACTCGGACTGCGAGACAGCTTTCGACTCACTTAAACACTCACTCACTTCAGCCCCCGTGTTATCATCACCAAACTGGGACTACCCCTTTGAGCTGATGTGTGACGCATCTGATTTTGCAGTAGATGCAGTCTTAGGACAGCACATCGAAAAGATGCCACACGTGATATACTATGCAAGTAAGACCCTGAATGATGCTCAAATCAATTATACAACCACAGAAAAAGAACTTTTAGCGGTTGTATTTGCAGTAGAAAAATTCAGGCCTTACTTAATTGGCTCACCTATAGTTGTGTATACTGACCATTCCGCTTTAAAACATCTTCTGGCGAAGAAAAATGCAAAAGGTCGACTAATACGCTGGATCCTTCTGTTACAAGAATTCGATCTTGTTATCAAAGATAAGAAAGGATGTGAAAACGTAGTAGCTGACCATCTTTCACGCATCATTTCTTCCCCTGTGACCCTGCCGATCAATGATTCATTCCCTGACGAACAACTCTTGAGCATATCCGCTGAACCATGGTTCAGGGATATTGTGAACTATCATGCCACGGGACTGATACCCAGCGATTGGTCAAAACAGGACAAATATCGTTTTCTTTCCCAAGTAAAACATTTTTACTGGGACGAGCACTATTTGTTTAAATATTGTCCTGATCAGATCATTCGCCGGTGTGTCCCGAATGAAGAGTTCAAGAGTGTTCTTTCTTTTTGTCATGATCAGGCCTGTGAGGGTCACTTTGGTCCTAAAAAGACAGCGGAAAAGGTTTTGCAATGTGGATTTTATTGGCCGACCTTATTTAAGGACGCATTTGACTATTGCAAAACCTGTACACAATGTCAGTATACGGGTAGAATCTCCCAGAGGAATGAAATGCTTCAGCAACCCATTCTGGTTGTTGAAATATTCGATGTTTGGGGCATTGATTTTATGGGTCCTTTTCCCAACTCCTTTGGGAATTTGTACATACTGCTGGCGGTTGATTATGTCTCAAAGTGGGTAGAAGCCATTCCATGTCGTACTAATGACAAGAAAGTTGTCATTAAGTTCTTAAAAGAGAATATCTTTCAGCGATTTGGACACCCACGCGCTATCATTAGCGATAATGGGACACATTTCTGCAACAGGTCTTTTGAGACTCTGATGCGAAAATACTCAATCAACCACCGACTTTCTACACCCTATCATCCCCAAACAAGCGGGCAGGCTGAAATCTCAAACAGACAAATCAAACTTATCCTGGAGAAAACTGTTGCTAAAAATAGAAAAGACTGGTCGACCAAACTGACGGATGCTCTTTGGGCATTCCGAACTACATATAAGACCGACCTAGGGATGTCTCCATATAGGATAGTGTTTGGGAAAGCATGTCATTTACCCGTCGAGATAGAGCATAAAGCATTGTGGGCTATAAAAGAAATAAATTTTGATCTAAACCTTGCTTGCAATTTTCGGAAGCTGCAACTTAATGAGCTAAGCGAACTCCGCGATGAAGCTTATGATAACGCTGTAATCATAAAGAATAGGACTAAGGTTTTTCACAATAAAAACATTTTGAGGAAAACATTTTCACCTGGTCAACAAGTCCTTCTTTATGATTCACGATTACACCTTCACGCGGGTAAGCTCCGATCTCGATGGAAGGGACCTTTTGTTGTGCGGTCTGTATACCCGCACGGGGCAGTAGAAGTAGAAAATGTTAAAAACGGCACCTTTTTCAAAGTAAATGGACATAGACTTAAGCCGTATTTTTCCACTGACCCCACGGAGGAGCTCTTGTTCTTACAAGAGCCAGTTTATTTTGATTAAAATTCCTCCGTCTCACCTTCATATCCAGTATACCATTGCATCATCTTTTTGAATGAAGGTGAGTGAAAAGAGTAAATTTGGGGGAAGTTCTTTACTTATATATTTTTCCCCCACAAATAATTCCCCCCAGGCTTACAGTTTTTGTAGGTATAGCAATTGGCAACAGTGAGGATACTGTTGAAAACAAGTTTGGGGGAGCTTTGTGCTTATTTTCGCATCATTTGCATATCATCTGCATAAGCACAAAACATTTCTTTAAAAATCTATAAAAATTAAAAAAAATTCAAAACCGATAAAAATTTAAAAATTTTCAAGTATAAAAATAATTTTAATATTTACACTTTTTTGTACATAAATAAGATAATGAAAGTTTAGATAGTGAACAATTACGTCCATGAGATTAGAAAAATTTAAGAAACTAAGAAAATTAGAAGTTTTCTTATACGAACTAGTAATAAGTAGTTATGAGCCGTTGTCCCAAGGGTTAGTAAGATGAAGGACGTCACTAATCTGAGGATAAAAATAAGTCTGAAAAATAGTTTCTATTCTGGAAGCCAAACATTTTGAACGTGGCTACCCTGCTATTCGCACTTACACACGTCTTAAAGCCTGGCATAGTAAAGGATACCTTGAAATGCTCTTGTCTTAAAGCCGATGTATGAAGGAAATAAAAAGAAAAAAATGAATAAAGAAAATATAAAATGGTGAGAAAAATGGACACTGGTTTTGTTATCACCAAGGGCAATAAAAAATGTATAGCGAGGGTGCTTCTTCACCTAGTGCCCTAAGGCCAACTGGTCTGGGAGTCACTGCTATGCCTGAGGTGGTGCAAGACGAGGAAAATACACCAAGTAAGCAAGCACAGGAGTAATCGGTCGATTAGTACCTCAAGAAGTATTAACGGTCGCATGAAAGTGTGTGAGCAATCTCATCTAAATATTCATTAATTAAAAAGTACTGAGGCTGATGGGCAAGAGTATGATAGCTTGAATTGAATTCTCCGGGTGTAGGGATGTCTTTACACACACGCAGGGTGATATGATCGATGTTTGGAAGAAATATAGGAATGAAGAATAAGATGATGTTTTATTAAGGGAGGACGTGATTTCTGACATTTTTTCATGACCATTAAGATAGGGCTCATGACAACCGAAAAGCTAGCTTAGTTGGAAACCCTAATTTTCAAAGCTTTTCTTCTACGATTCTTTTCTTTAAATGTAATATTCATGATCTTTCTTTTATTATTGGATTTTGTGGGTGCAATCCGCTGAAAACCCTCAGGAGACAACACTCCTCCTACTAGGGACACCTAGAGGTTTAAAGGCTTGTTGCACATGCTCAGTGCAATCGTGTTGCCTACGAAAGTGTGCTAGTTAGTTTTTCTCTTTCTTTATTTTCTCCTTCTCTTTTTAATAAACAGTTCACTCGAGACGATCGAAATTAAGTTTGGGGGAATTTGATTAGTCGAAAATATTGCATATTTTAGCCGGCAATTTCCTCATCATTTGCACTCATTTAGAAGTGTACGGTATTCATATTTCACATATTAGCAAAACTGTCGCAAAATATCAGATTGCATGTGTTAGACTCTAAAACCGGCATTTCTAGGGAAATTGACCGCATTTCATGGCATCGCATCATTCCTATATTGCGCAACACTTGTTTTGAGATCTGTGCAGGAAAATCCAGAAGAAAGGCCAAAATTTATACGGTACCGATCAAATATTACGCCAACTCAATGATTTAAATTCTGGTACCAATACAAAAGGGAAAATACAAATCAACACATCAGATAAAGCTACAAATACTATCCCAAGACCACAGAAGAAGCCTCAAGTCCTAAGGAGCCATCATGGCCGCGGAACCGCGGCCTAAGCCTGCTTGCGCCGCGGTTCCGCGGCGGATCTGCCACGTCAGCACCAAAACTTTGCACCAAAATTCTTCATTCAGGGCCCACATTCAGCTCATGTACTTCAAGTTCCAGAAGACTCCAGAGGTTTCTGCCAGATCAGCAAAACCCTTGTTCCTACACTAAACTAAGCCTTGTATTCTAGAAACTTCTCCTTAAACCCTAACTTAAACCCTAAGCTAAGCCTAACAAACTCCTTCTAGAAGCCTCAACAAACTTTTGGAGGGAACTTCTAGTTCAAACTCAAGGCTTAGGGTTTGGGAAATCTATAAATAGGACCCTAGGCTCACTTGTAAAAAGGGAGGCATTGAGTATTCATTCATTAAAATTGATTGATCCATTCACTCTCTTTCTTCATCTTCTTCTTCCACAAGTCTAGTGAGAGGGCTTGTGTGAAACCCTAACTCTAATTCCAATCAAAAGCCAAGATCCCGAGTACCCATCAAGCAAGAAGCCTTGCAACCTTTTATGAGCCGAGCCGATCTTCAACAGAGCAAGTGGTCCAAGCTGATCCGCGACTCATGAAGCCGAGCGACGCCAAATCGACAATTTAGTTCTTCCTCTTGTAGTTCTTGAGCGACTGTAATCAAATTGTTGATATAAATAAAAGGTGATATTCTTTTATCTTGTTTTCTTTAAATTCTTGCATCATGATATCTTTTCAATTCTTGAATGTTTTCTGTGTGATGATGTTTGAGTAATACTCCGCTCGTCGAGGAGTCGAAAAGATCAATAGAATGATGATGTAATATATCTTAAATCGATTCTTGAATCCTAAGAGTTTTGTAAACCCTAGCAAGTTCAAGAATTGACGACCCAATTCGTTGCGATGCTTTCTTGATTGAGATCGCTCGAGATTGGGGAGTTACGATCGTTTCTTGAAATTGCTAGAGGCTAGAATGTGAATGATATCTACGAAAGAACAAGGGTTAAACGATGAAACCCTAGTTTCATCAAGAAAGCCCTAAATCTCGTCGATCATCATCGATCTAGTATCAATCCTTCGAAGGACAAGAACACGAAATCTTGAGATTACATTACGTCTATAGATCCGATCGATTCCTACGAGCCTCATTTAGATTCTTGACATTTTGGTTGGAAATATCATCAAAACACCGATTCTTGATTTGTTTATCAGTTTCTTGATTCTTGATTAAAAATCGTGACACCTGAATCAATCGATAAATTCTTGAATCGTGTTTTTTTTCCTTTCGATTAACTTTTCAATTCAAACAAATTAAATACAGAAACGAATCGCACAATCCCTGTGGACGATCCGCACTCGCTTACGATCTACAATCGACACCGTAATTGATTGCGGTCAAATATAATTCTTTGATTGTGAACTTTATTCAATATTACCGACACATAGAAACTTATTCGCTTATTTCGATTTACACAAACAAGAAATCATTACAATCAAATGAAACCGTTATCGGGAATCATTTGAGTATTTGAGTTGATTCTTTTACTTACATTCAATCAATCGAATTTTATTATAACAATCACCTTGCTTCATGATGGTTGCACCATCTCTTGACTTTCTTGACTCCATGATTGCTTGACTTTGGATGTGATGATGGTTGTTTTGGAGTGAGGGTTTGTTATGTGATGATTATTTCTCATGATAACCTTTTTCTCTCTCCTTGATTATTGACTCACACTCATTCCTTTGATACTCTCTCACTCTCCTCTCATTCTCTTTACCATGGCCGGCCAAGCCAAGGAGGGGCTGCCCATATTTTTGTGGTGGGATTTTTGGTCTTTTGGCTTCACAAATATCCCAAAAGTTTCATCTCCAAAAGTCTTAGTTCATTTCCTCCACCAAAGGCAACTTCCAATACCCCAAATTGGACATAGAACACTACACGTATTCTACAGTAATCCTTGGGCACGTCGGCTCGCCAACTTCGTGCCCGAGTTGCCTCGGTCCAGAGGTGGGAGCCCGTAAAAGAAGCCGGCGACGTGGTGCCCTTCCGGCGAGGAGGTGAAGACCGGAGATTCCGCGGCGAGATCGGGACGACGGCAAGAAGACCGAAGGACACGGATCGCTCGGTATATCGCTCTACCCTTTCTCTTGTTAGCTAGGACTAGATTAATGGCACGATCCGGGATTTTAGTGTGCAGTGGTGCCGGTTCAAAAAGTTAAAGTAAATCATCGCTTCCGCATTTTGGCCTTGGATTGACGGCCGGGCCGCCGCCGTGCACTTACAGTGGTATCAGAGCCTCGCCATTAACCTAGTCTAGCTTTGTCTAATGTGTTTACATTTCCGATCGAACAAAATTCCAAAAACCGCGTTTTCATGTGCATCAGTTTCTGTCGAATTTTTTTTTGGCTCCAAATTTTTTTCAGGTAGTTGCAGAATGATGTGCAGGGAATTCTAAGACTTCTATAGAAATTTGATCACGTGAACACACTATACGACCGCGGAACCGCGGCCAAACCCATGCTTGGGACGCGGTTCCGCCGCAGTCCTTACTGTTCAGTGTGTCAAATTTCTACAGAGTGTCTCTGTTTTGAAAATAGGGGTTTTGGAATATTCTTTTTGGGCCTAGAATTTCTTTAAGTGCTACAATAGTGCTTGGGGGGCCACTTAGGAAAATTTGATCGATCGAAAATTTTAAACACATTAGTTCACAGTATTTACATTATATCTGCGACCGTGAATGTCACTTGATCGGTAAATCCTGTCTAACTGCTATAGCCCGGTTAGACGGATTTGCGAACGTGACATTCACGTTGATGTTTTGTGATTACGCTGTGATGTTGCGGATTGGTCGTGGGGGATAGCCTGGATGCAATGTTAGTACTGATTTGGTTGTATTATGTACATTTGATATTGCGGGGCGAGCGTCTGACATGTGGACTGCCGTCACTGCCTGTTTGTATTATTCTTTTGGGGCACGACCGGGTCGAGGTCGATGTACCCGTTGTATGTTTTTTTTTTTAACTTTCTGTACTAGGATTACCCCACGGAGGGGTGCACGGATAGCCGGGTTCTAGAAGGCAACGAGCCCGCATCTCATGGCATTGAGATGGAAGGGGCCTCACTCTAGAATTGGCGGGCTATTTGCCGCACTCGTAGGGGGTACAGGTTGACCCAGGAGGGGTGCCCAAGTTATCGGATTCCGTGAAGTGCTGGGTGGTCCATTCACGTTGCTGAAAGGAGCTGCCTCGCTTCAGGTTTTGGCGGGTAACTTGCCGCGCCCGTAGGGGTCTAGGATTTCATTGCACAGGCTATCCACACGACCAGGGGAACGTCGGGTTTCAGTAGCGGCTCTGTGAAACCCGGGGATCCCAGATATCTGTTTTGTTCTGTGATGCTGTACATTTCTGTGATGTTGCATTTTATCACGCCTTGAGCGAAATATTATATATTGATATATACTAGTAGATGTTGTATATGTTTTGCATCCGCGCTAGTCCAGTCCCCGCTCTGTCGTTAGTTAACTAACCTAACGGGTAATGACGGGACCCAGTGGCGAATGTGGATGGCATATACGTACGTCATTATTTTCGTTCTTTATTGGTGTGATCAATTGATAGGACTGCGTTGATTCAGATCAATGCAAGTTAAAAACAAACCTAATCTGTTGTTGTTGGAACAATTTTCAAAAATCTGTTGTTGCAAGAACGTTCTCTTTTGTTTTGCACGGTGGTATTCAGTTGGAATATCCTGCTCCTCAGTCGACGAGGCAAGGGCCGAGATCCCTTCACCGGGAGTGACCCCTTGGACAAAAGTTTGCGTCAGGGCAATAACTTCACTAAAGCCGATTGCTTTTGCTTTCCATCGTGGTATTCAGTTGGAATATCCTGCACCTCATTCTACGGGGAAAGAACCGAGATCCCTTCATTGGGAGTGACCTCTTTAGCAAAGGTTTTCGTTACTATATTTTTATAAAAGCTATCCGGTTCCTACAACGATATCAAGTTCATTACATTAAAGGTTTTCGCCTGAAACCATTCGTAGCCCTCCATCATTTCAGTTAAATATTCGGTAGTATTCAAGCTATGTATTTTGACCTCACGCCAAGGCATAGTGATTGGTAGCTGCCGGATATTTATCTGTTGCATAGATAGATGCGTTGGTTTGGGACAGTCGTACTACTATTTTGGCCTACGTCAAGGGTATGTACGGGTGGGTTCAAATTAACCTGGACAATGATGGGTAGAACTTGACATGTGACTTATGAGATTTTGACCTCACGCCAAGGTCATAAGAGCATGGGGCAAAAATCACATCGGGAGTTTCTAAAGAAACTGAAACTTGCCAAATATGCGCATACCTTCTGGAGTGTGATAACGTGAGCGGATTCCGTCACGTTATCATGCGATGATAGTTGGATCCCGATTCCCACTGATGAGTTGGTTTACTCCTCGGGTGATCCCGACTAATTCTTCTTTCAGGTTTGGGGAAGAATTTGACATTACAGTAGGAGGTTTCCAGATTAGATAAATTGGTAACCATTCTGATATAGGTTAGAGTGCACGCTGAGTGTTTCTTTTCTCTCTCTCTTTGGCAGCGACCATTGACCCGACCCTAGACTATGACTCAGAGACCAAGTTGACCGAACCTTCTTATAAGACTGGCTTTTGGATTGTCAGAGTTGCAAACCTCATTGCCACTCCTACTTTTACCCTTTTCTCCAGGACACCCCGTATTACTACGAACGTCCACTTCCATTGGACAAAACCATCGTATGGTTATATACGAACTCGAAGGAATTTATTCGAGGATGGTTTTCGGTTCTGGAGAAAACGAATAGGACTATTCAGTTGTCTTTTCCTTTTACCTTCTCTCAGGTTGCGAGTGCTCCTTAGATTAGGGGATAGTATACCTATTACGCAAATTGGATAGTCTTCTTCCAAACCATAGGCAGGTACCGACCGGTAGGGAATGAAGAAAACCAATTAGCCTAAACCGTGTACAGAAGGTATTAAGTTAAGACAAAGAAAGGGATTAGAAGGAGGGCAAAGTGAATTGCGACTGCTATTCACGACCAAACCAAGTATTTCATTACCACTCCCACATCACCTTTGTATTTCTCCAGGACACTCCATACCACTATGAAGATCCACAGTTTATTGGATACTCCATCGTATGGTTATATACGAACTCGAAAGGAACTTGTTCCAGTTCGTGGATGGATTCTGGTTCAGGAGAAATAGGAATAAGGTTTATTCGGTTGTCTTTTATCTTCACCTTCTCTCGCATTGCGAGTGCTCCTAGGATTAGGACAGTACACCCATTATGCTTATTGGATAGTCTTCTTCCAAACCATAGGCTGGTACCGAAAGGTAGGGAAGGGAGAAAACCATTTGGCCTAAAGGGGTGTGCAGAAGGTAATGACTAAAGACATATAAAGGGATTTGGAGAGCTGGCAAAGAAATATACGGTTACAGTCGTGAATCTGGATAATGGAAGAGGCATTACTAGGAATACCCGGATACCCCTACGAAACATTTTAATGTTTCAGTTTCACTGTGTACTGTTAATAGAAAACTGATTTCCCAATTAGACACTTGCTCCAGGGTATGTATTTACCAGGTATGATTCTCACATCTGTATGGTTTTACAGATGATGAGTGGGAGTAAGTTATTGGGAATTGGGTGATCATCCTCATTATATCGGGATTCGTTGTACTCGGTGATATTTGAGGAAGTCACCTGGATTGTTTGCCGGACGGCAAATATTTGGTTTTGAATATCCGTTGTTATGCACCAATTTCAAATTGATATATCTGTACGCCTATTTTTATAGAGTGAGATATACCTTTTTGAAATTATGTCTATGACATTTACCTATATCAGTGGATGGTTAGGTAAGGAGTATTAAACAGCGGTGTAATTCTTCATAACCATAGTACAGTTTTCAACCTACGACACGCAGTGATTGAGTTATTAGACTCAAGGGACTTATACAGAGTATTGTATGTTGTCCAGCGTCCATGAGGACAAAGGGGTTGGTTCTCGTACTATATTCGGTTTACTTATGACTTCTCTAGTTTTTAGACAGGTGTTTCGTAGAAAAAACAAGGTCCGAATTTTGAGAAGTTGTAGGTATATGAATAAAGTAGAGAACCAGCTATTGCGAGTATCGGGATTCTTCAAGATGATCGAAGATGTAGATACTTGCGTATGGTATTCAGTTAATAGTAATGATTAAGAGAACTTGCTTCTCTTTCAGGTTACTCATAATTGGAAGCACTCCTAAGTTGAGTAACGCTGATCGGCCTCTTTCCATTTAGTTGACATGCGCTGGAGACAGCTGCATGATTTGAATCTGGTTCAATTAAATCAGTGCCTCTGGTTCTATATTGGATATAGAACAGTTCGTATCTTAACGATGTTAAGGTACGGGGAGTTGTCCGGCTTATGCTTAAAACCAGACTCTGGATAACTCAAGGCACGTTTCTGTAATGGTTGTTTGTGGGTTGACCCAGGCTATGACGAGGGTTGATTTTCTACCATCTGGAAGATCAATAGTGATATTGTTCTTGACTCGCCACAGTTTTAATAAAAATGGATTTTTTCAGAAAACAGTAGTGGGAGTATGCTAGAACTGGAAGTGATTCCAGAACCGCAAACGATTACTAAAGATTTGATCAAGAACCTAAAGATTCAATCTGATTTGACATTCCATTAGCCACTCCGCAGATATGGTGGGTAACCTCAGGCACCCGAGAGGTACTCCGGTAGCCTCAAGGACGGTGACAGGGAGGTTCTTGTTTACCCAGACTTTCCATTGCTGTTGTTCCAGACTATGAGACCCGGCAGGAGGATGAGTGTAGCGTCGTTCTGAACTGACTTCAGAAGTGTACGTCTATATGACTCTGCCAGAGGGTTGTCGTAGTCAGTGGGAGCAGCGGAAGCATTGGTGGACAAGAGGCTTATGTCTATTTATAGACTAAAGCAGATGTAGCGGAGATAGATCATCTATTTCTGATGTGACAGTCATAGGTTTGACTTCATCAGAATAGGGGATGGATCTGTTAAGAAGGTAGTAGGATGTGATGTCCTGGTATTTGGATGACATACACAGAGTAGGAAGTGATATTCCTATACTACGATCGGTTATACTTTGGTTGTCACACAGTGGTTTCTCCACATGGGACTTGGATATTATATCAGACATTCTGGTTACTAGATCTATAGATCTAGATTTGGGTAGTTTCCCAATCTGGGTACTTAGACAGCATTCTAAGAGTTTTTAGAATGGACGACTCCTGGCACGGTAGTGTACCTGTAGGGGATGGAGTCACCCTCTCTAAAGATGTCTTACAGACTAAAGGGGAGAGGGATGTGCATGATTGGCAGATCACTTGCTTAGGCAATTGAGTCAATCATGAGATGTCAAGTACCACACCAGATGTTGTTTTTGCGGTAGATGCAATAAGTTGATATTGATCCTATCGTGGAGAAACAATCGGAAGCAGTTTTAGAACATAAGTGGATGTTCTAGGGATATGATAACGACAGCCTCATTCAGGAGACAGTTATCATTCCAGGCTTCCAAGGTGACCTGGACGACAGGGTGGCCGTCAGAGTTATAGTTTTCCCCATGACGAGGGGCAGTGTTTTGGACAGGTGATCCAAGCGGACACTGAGGGAGGAATTACGCGGGATACTGATTAATTTCAGTTGTCGATACAGTCTAAGAAGTTTGGATTTGGAGTTCATTTATGAACTAGGTCCCATCAGACATCCAGACATATTCTAAGACAGGTATTGCTCATTTCGGGAGATGGATTTCTCCGCGAACTTGAGATATAGAGAGACATAGAAAGAAACATCAAAGCGGATCCACTCGCTGAGGCTATTCCTTGAATGCAATAGTTTCGCAAACGGGTTTTGTGAGACTGACTAGTAGAGCAGTTGGGTGTTCGGTGTCACACGGGCTGTGAGTATGCGACATCGCAATAATTAGCCTTGAGTGCAAGTGGGAGATTGTTGGAGATAGTGCCCTCAGAGTCAATTATTGGATCACAGGCACGTGATTGCAATGATTGAGGGAGGACCTATCCCGGTAGGACAGTCTTACTCAAGATGATAGTATGCTATCTGGTTTATCTTTATCATCGTGTACTGCTTTAGGTGACCTGATAGGTCACTATTGCACGTTGATAGAGCCCCTAGGATTCTTGCTTGACTGCCAGCAGTATGAGGGCGATCATATACATGGGAGCTGGGGTCTATAAGCACATCCTTAAAAGGTCCCTAGTCGTGGGAGTTTCGAGATAGGGCATCGATTCTCCAGAGTAGACTAGTGTACACAGTCGAGACCCCGACGAGGGGCAGTGGCCGGTCTCACAAGCCACTGGTGTCAGTTGGTTCACCTAAGATGTATACAGGTGCTCATTGGGTTATGAGTATACCGGACAAGACTCGCCGGGAACATGCTAGTTGGTCTTATACCTGACGTCAGATAGCAGTTCCCTGGTGACATGTGTACAGGTTAGTTCATCGACCTGAGGATCGTCATTTGTCTCGTATGAGTTCCCACTGTACTTTGATTACTACCCTACCACGCTCAAAGGAGACGTGCAAACAGGTTTTAGTTGGGTACAGTCCCGAGCCACATGGAGGCAGTGAGCGGATCTTCAGGGGTTCGTCTCTCCCGGTATTGGGGGTGAGGTTGCGCTGTGTCTAGGAGAGCCCTTACACGAAGTCCTTGGCCAAGGCAGGAGATTTACTGGTAGGTATTCCAGTAGTATCTCAGGGTGTTCTGGGCTACACTCCGACACGACTTGTACCGCTTTTGGGGGTCTGACTTTTACCAACCCCTTAGGCCTGCCATGCGATGCTCATAGACGAACGGACCGGACTGTACGGATATTGTCACTGACAGGCTCAGTAGGGTGTCAGGATGAGTTCACTCATCGACGTCCCTTTTGGTCAATACATGGTAGCCCGTTACGTATAGGCTAATACCTCTGACGTGCTAGTGGCTAAATCCACAACCAAAGTATTGACGAGTCTTTAGAGTCCCCCACAGACCAGTTTCTCAAGTTTCGGACGAAACGCTGTAGAGGCCGTATGGAGATATGGCAGGGTTCGATCGTGTACGTGCGGTATTGCACGGATCATGATCGAACGGATAATACTAGTGGGCTTTGGTTTAAGCCGGATCCTAGTATTGGATAGTGTAGATTTTGTCTCATTGCATTTGTATTTCGGTCGGAATACAAATGCGGGTATGTATATACAGTAGCGGGGTTTTCCTGTAATTTATTACGGGATCAGTTTTTTACAGTTGCCAGTTTGCTTTCCGTTTCAGCCATATTTCTTTGTATCTTTCATTAGCTGAAAATTGGTGGAGGAGGGATTATTTGCACTTGTGCAAATAAACATTTGTGGAGGGTGTTAGTTGTATATCCTTGCTTCATGATGGTTGCACCATCTCTTGACTTTCTTGACTCCATGATTGCTTGACTTTGGATGTGATGATGGTTGTTTTGGAGTGAGGGTTTGTTATGTGATGATTATTTCTCATGATAACCTTTTTCTCTCTCCTTGATTATTAGCTCACACTCATTCCTTTGATACTCTCTCACTCTCCTCTCATTCTCTTTACCATGGCCGGCCAAGCCAAGGAGGGGCTCCCATATTTTTGTGGTGGGATTTTTGGTCTTTTGGCTTCACAAAAATCCCAAAAGTTTCATCTCCAAAAGTCTTAGTTCATTTCCTCCACCAAAGGAAACTTCCAATACCCCAAATGAGACATAGAACACTACACGTATTCTACAGCAATCCTTGGGCACGTCGGCTCGCCAACTTCGTGCCCGAGTTGCCTCGGTCCAGAGGTGGGAGCCCGTAAAAGAAGCCGGCGACGTGGTGCCCTTCCGGCGAGGAGGTGAAGACCGGAGATTCCGCGGCGAGATCGGGACGACGGCAAGAAGACCGAAGGACTCGGATCGCTCGGTATATCTTTCTACCCTTTCTCTTGTTAGCTAGGAATAGATTAATGTCACGATCCGGGATTTTAGTGCGCGGTGGTGCCGGTTCAAAAAGTTAAAGTAAATCATCGCTTCTACATTTTGGCCTCGGATTGACAGCCGGGGCGCCGCCGTGCACTTACAGCCACAAGAGCGGAACCAGATCCACATCGGTCTTGGAAGCGAGTGCGTACTTGTCATATGATAACAATATCAAAAGGAGAGCCCGAGAATATGGATGACCTTCCCTGGTGCTTCGAAAACAATGACGATGAGGTAATCTCAAAATTTCCACCAGCACCAAAAGAGATGGAAGACGGCATACATACTACCGCAGATAACCTCGAGAAAATTGAGTTGGGGACGGCGGACGACCCGCGACCGACATTTGTCAGCGAGCTGCTATCTGAAGAAAGGATGGCTGCGTTAAAAGATGTGCTTGTACAGCATAGAGATTGCTTCGCATGGAACTATTCCGAAATGCCGGGACTAGATCCAGAAATTGCTGTGCACAAATTGGCGATATCCCCGGACGTCAAGCCAGTCAAACAGGCGCCGAGAAGAATGCGGCTCGAGGTTGAGATGAGCATCAACGCCGAGGTCAAGAAGTTCGACTCTGGCTTCATCCAGGAGGTTCAATATCCTGAATGGATCGCCAACATTGTCCCGGTGATGAAGAAAAATGGGACAGTGCGCATCTGCGTCGATTTTCGAGATCTCAATAAAGCCTGCCCGAAGGACGATTTCCCGGTGCCGGTCACCGAACTGATGATAGACAACACGTCCACTCACGAGGTTTTCTCCTTCATGGACAGCTCATCAGGATATAATCAGATCAAGATGCATCCTGAAGACCAGAAGCACACTGCTTTTCGGACTCCTCTGGGAATATTCTGTTATAAAGTGATGCCCTTCGGTTTAAAGAACGCTGGTGCTACCTATCAGCGGGCCATGACGAAGATCTTCGATGACCTCATACATGAAATCGTCGAATGCTATATCGACGACCTCGTAGTGAAAAGCAAATCATACGAGGAACATTTGGAGCATTTGAAGACCGTATTTCAACGCCTCCGGCAATACAACTTGAAGATGAACCCCCTGAAATGCGCATTCGGTGTGTCCTCAGGCAAATTCCTAGGATTCATCGTCCGACACCGAGGAATTGAGATAGATCCGTCAAAGATTAAGGCGATCATGGAACTGCCTCCGCCAAGAACTCTTAAGCAGCTGCGGTCTCTCCAAGGGAAGATCGCGTATATACAGTGATTTATAGCCAACCTTTCAGGCAAGTGCCGTCCTTATAGCCACCTGATGAAGAAGGGAACCCCGTTCGTCTGGGATCAAAAGTGCCAAGGTGCGCTAGACGAAATCAAGCAGTATTTGCAAACTCCGCCAGTGTTGGCCGCTCCGGTAAAGGAAAAGCCTCCCATTCTCTATACGACCGCCCTCGAAGGTTCTCTAGGCGCATTAGGGGCACAAGAGAACGATCAAGGGAATGAGAGAGCTCTCTATTACTTAAGTCGAGTTCTACTGGGGGCAGAAAGCAACTACTCCCCCATCGAAAAACACTGTCTGGCGTTGATCTTCGCGATAACAAAATTCAGACACTATGCATTTGTAAGTCCACGTTGCCCACCCCGGTGCTTGCGGGGAGGCGGAAAACGGAATAAAAATCGAATTTTTATGAACTTAGGCAACATAGACTGGACTATGAAGGATCTTTGCTAAACAAAAACAAGCTAAAGCTAACTAGAAACTAGCTAAGTGTTAGAATGGTTATACCTAGGGCTTTATGTCCTTCTCTCCTTGCTCCTTGGAGTAGTAGAAAGAGGTCACCTTTGTCGTCTTCTCACGTCAAAGAAAGATCCACCCGAAAGCCTCAACCTTTGGCTTCAACTCCAAGCTAGAAGTAACTAGGGTGCTAGAAGTGCTAATCCTAGAACCCTAGATGAGAGTAAAGATTATCAAGAAGAGGTTTTTCTCAAGCTCAAGTGTTTCTCAACACATGAGAGGGGAGAGCTTGAGGGAGAGGAAGAACAAGAGAGAGAAAGTGAATGATAGAATGAGAATAAAATAAACCATTCTCATATATATGTGTGTATTATTTTAATTAGATAATTAGTAAGATAATTGTCATGGCTTAATCAAGACATGACCATTATCATTTCATTTTAAATGCAAATTGCAAGGATCAAAGAGTATCTTCCAAATGAAATGATGATGGTCAAAGTGTCAACCAAGGTCAACAAGTCAAGGAGGTCAAATGGTCAACAACCATAACCATGCACAATTATTTAAACTAATATCAATTAACCATAATACACACATAAGCATTAGGGTTAATAAAATGACAATAGTCATTAACCCTAATCAAAGTCCTCTCCCTCTGTCTCAAGCAACTATGCATACGCATCCGTATTCGTGATCCGAGGAACATGAATACAATGAGATAAAACCAATCCCAAATCTATACTAGGATCTGGCTTAAACCAAAGCCCGCTAGTATAAGCTGTCCGGACAGCAAACGTGCACAAGTGCGCGGATGTGAACGAACCCTGTCGCAAAACCATGCGACCTCTACTCATTTTGCCTAAAGGCGAATAGCTCTCTGTGTGGGACTCTAAAGACTCGACACTACGCTGGCAGTGGGTTTAACCATAGACCGCAAGCGGCACTAGCTGTACGTAACGGTCCCCAGGTAGATGTCGATAAGAAGACTGACGAGGTGAACCCCATCTGAACTCCTACTGAGCCTGTATATGACAGTCTCCGTACAGTCCGGTCTGGTCGTCTGATACATCGCATGGCGGGCCTAGGGGGGTGGTGAACGTCAGTCCCCTAATAGCGGTACAAGTCGTGTCGGAGTGTAGCCCAGAACATCCTGAGATAACACTGGAAACCTACCAGTATATCCCGCTTGCCCTGGCCAGGGACTACTCGTGTAATGGCTCTCCTAGACACAGCACGATGTCAACCCCCAATACCGGGAGAGACGAATCCTGTCTAATCGTCACTGCCTCCAAGTGCTTCGGGACTGCACCCAAAAACTACCTGTTTGCACGACTCCTTTGAGCCGTGGTAGGGTAGTAATCAAAATGCAGTGGGAACACACTCGAGGCGAAGTGACAGTGTCAAGTCAGCGGACTAAGCTGTACTCATGTCACCTGGGAACTGATAACTGACGATAGGTATAATACCAACCAACAGTTCCCGACGAGTCCTGTCCTGTGTACTCGTAACCTAACGAGCACCCGCATACTATCTCAAGTACGACGTACTGACGGCTGTGGGACAGACCGTCTCCCACACTGGGATGAGAAGCGCATACGCTAGTCTACTCCGGAGTATCGATGCCCTGTCTCGATAGTCCAACGACTAGGGACCTGTATAAGGATGTGCTTATAGATCACCCAGCTCCCACGAGTGTGAGCGCCATCACCACGCTGGTAATCAAGCAAAAGATCCTAAGGGCTCTACTAATATGTATATCAGCAATATGCTAAAAGAAACACATGCACATATTAAAGCAGAGACAAACCAAGTAGCATACTACCATTTCGAGCAAGATTGTATATACAACTGTGAATATCCCAAGCTTCCATCAAGTAATATACAAACTAGTATGATACAGTAATGGCCTCTAGGGCATATACACTAACAATCTCCCACTTGCACTAAGGCCATGTACTGGCGTATCGAAGACCTATCATCTCGATCAGCCGCTCGAACTGAGTCTGGGGCAAGGCCTTGGTGAATGGATCTGTTGTGTTATCTTCTGAAGCAACCTTCCGAACATCGATCTCCTGGCGATCCACGATCTCCCTGATCAGGTGATACCGCCTTAAGATGTGTCTGGATTTCTGATGGGACCTGGGTTCCTTCGCTACAGCTATAGCCCCGTTGTTGTCGCAATACAGAGGTATTGGGTCAACAATGGACGGAACCACCTGAAGTTCTTTCAAGAACTTCCTCATCCAGACAGCTTCTTTTGCGGCATCAGATGCAGCGATGTATTCCGCTTCCATAGTCGAGTCGGCAACGGTTTCCTGTTTGGAGCTCTTCCAATACACCGCCCCTCCATTGAGGGTAAAGACAAAACCCGACATGGACTTGGAATCATCCTTGTCACTCTGGAAGCTGGAGTCAGCAAAGGCCTCAATCTGGAGGTCTTTTCCGCCATACACCAAGAACATCTCCTTAGTTCTTCTCAGGTACTTGAGAATGTTCTTTACTGCTATCCAATGTTTCTCCCCAGGGTTTGACTGATACCTGCTTACCACACTCAGTGCATAAGCCACATCCGGTCTGGTACACAACATCGCATACATTATAGAGCCTACCGCAGAAGCGTAGGGTATAATAGACATGCGACCCCTCTCCAAATCAGTCTTGGGAGACATCTCTTTGGATAGGGTGATCCCGTGACAAGCCGGTAGATTACCGCGCTTGGAATCTTCCATACTGAATCTCTTCAGTATGGTGTCGATGTACCTGGACTGCGAAAGTCCTAATATCCTCTTGGATCTGTCACGGTAGATCCGGATACCCAGAATGTATGAGGCATCACCCAGGTCTTTCATGGAGAACCTGTGTGACAAGAACCCCATGACAGATTGTAGCATAGGAATGTCATTTCCAATTAAGAGAATGTCATCCACGTATAAAACGAGGAATACTACAGTTCTCGCTACAAATCTACAATAGATGCATGGTTCATCTGGATTTTTGATAAAGCCAAATTCCTTGACCGTCTCGTCAAAACAGATGTTCCAACTCCGCGATGCCTGCTTTAGTCCATAAATGGACTTAAGCAACTTGCACACCTTTCCGCTGCTCCCACTCTGAATGAAACCCTCTGGCTGGTCCATATAGACACACTCCTCTAAATGTCCATTTAGAAAAGCTGTCTTTACGTCCATCTGCCAAATCTCATAATCGTGGAAGGCAGCAATGGCAAGAAGGATCCGAATGGATTTCAGCATAGCTACTGGAGAAAAGGTTTTGTCATAGTCCAAACCAGGTCGCTGACGAAAACCCTTTGCTACCAGTCTAGCTTTATAGGTCTCAACCTGTCCATCTACACCAATCTTCCTTTTGAAGATCCACTTGCATCCTACGGGTTTTACCCCATCTGGAGCAATGTCCAACGTCCATACTTTGTTGGTGTACATGGACTCCATTTCGGTCCGCATTGCATCCAGCCATTATACCGAGTCGATGCTCTGAATGGCTTGCTGGAAGCTAGTAGGCTCATCAAAGTCTATGATGCAATCCTCTCTATCCCCGTCAATGAGAAAACCGTAGTATCTCTCGGGCGGATGAGACTGCCTACTACTCCTGCGGAGTGGCGTGGGAATGTCCTGATCTTTCGAACCCTCTGGTTCTACTAAGCTTTCAGTAATAGCTCGTGGTTCTGGAATTTCTTCCAGTTCTATTGTGCTCCCACTTAATTCTTTTTCTATGAACTGGTGTTCTAGAAAGTGGGCATGGCGAGAAACAAATACCTTTTGTTCCTCTTCGCAATAGAAGAAATATCCCTTGGAGTTCTTTGGATATCCCACAAACTTGCACTGTACTGAGCGTGCCTCGAGCTTGTCCGCATGCTGCTTTTTTACAAAAGCTGGACATCCCCATGTCTTAATGTGATTAAGATAGGGTCTCTTCCCACACCACATCTGATATGGTGTAGTAGGCACAGTCTTAGTTGGAACTCGGTTCAAAAGGTATGCAGCTGATTCTAGCGCATATCCCCAAAACGATCGCGGTAACTCAGCGTTACTCATCATGGACCGTACCATATCCAATAGGGTTCGGTTCCGTCTCTCCGATACACCGTTATGTTGTGGAGTGTATGGAGGAGTAAGCTGAGAGAGAATTCCATTCTCTTTTAAGTAACCCAGGAACTCGGCACTCAAGTATTCACCACCTCGATCAGATCTCAGTGCCTTGATACTTTTGCCTGTTTGTTTTTCTACTTCATTTTTATATTCTTGGAATTTTTCAAAAGCCTCGGATTTATATTTCATTAAGAAGACATAACCGTACCTTGAAAAGTCATCCGTAAAAGTAATGAAGTAAGAATAACCGCTTCGTGCATGTGTAGACATTGGACCGCACACATCGCTGTGTACGAGTCCCAAGAGCTCGCTCGCTCTTACTCCGTGTCCAGTGAACGGAGTCTTTGTCATCTTTCCTTTGAGACAGGATTGACAAGTTGCATACGATTGATATTCGAACGGATCCAAATATCCTTCTGTATGTAACTTAGTCAACCTTCTCTCATTGATGTGACCCAGTCTACAATGCCATAAGAAAGTTTTATTAATTTCTGGAGACTTTCTTTTGTGTGTATTCTGGACATTGAAAATCTGTGGTTGGTTTAACACGTATATACCGTTGTTCAATGTACCTGACCCAATCAAAACTTGATTAAGGTGAATGTTCACTACATTACTTACAAATGCAAATTCATAACCTTCTTTAGATAATAAAGATACAGAAATGATATTACAGGTTGCATTTGGTACATAATAACAACTACGCAAAACCAAAAAGTGTCCATCCGACAATCCCAGGTGATAGTCCCCCACGGCCTCAGCATCCATGCTAGCACCGTTTGCAACTCTGAGGGTCATGTCACCTGCCATCAAAACTCTACGCTTTCTCAACGCCTGCAAAGAATTACAGATATGAGATCCTGATCCGGTATCCAATACCCAGGATGTAGAGTTTATTGATAGACAGTTTTCAATAACATACACACCTGAAGCTGAAGCCGCAACTCGCTTCAAATCCTATGTTCTGGCCTTCCAAGCCTTGCAATCCTGTTTCCAGTGACCACTTTTATGACAGTAGAAGCATTCTTCCTTCCCCCACCAGCTTTCCCGCTACCTTTGTTGTTTTTCCTTTTCCCTTCGTATCCACTTTACTGACACCGCCTCTTGGTTTGGCGGGGGCTTTCTTCTTCTTACCCTTGGCTTTCGCCCTGGATCTAGAAGAGGAAGATCCTCCTACAAACAAAGTGGATATCTCCCTACTTTTCTGTAGGGTGCCCTCTGCACTCCTCAGCATGTTGAGGAGCTCTAAAAGTTCAACTTCTTTTTCCTGTAAGTTGAAGTTCAGGATGAACTGGGCGTAAGTGGAAGGAAGGGACTGGAGAATCAAGTCCGTATAGAGCTCATTCTCCAACGTGGTCCCAAGTTCTGCGAGCTCCTCTATGTAGCCAATCATCTTAAGCACGTGTTCCGCTACTGATGATCCGACGGCCAACCTTGCCAAAAACAACTTCTTCGACACTTCGTATCTGGCGATACGAGATTGCTCTCCATACAGTTCTTTTGTATGAAGAAATATGGACTCTAGGTCCATATTCTCGTGCCTCCTCTGATGTTCGTTGTCCATCGAGGCAAGTACGAGGCATTTGGCCTTCGCGCAATCTATTTCCCATATCTTACGGATTTCCCTATCCGCGACACTGGTTTTGGGACCTGGGACAGGGGGAGCTTTAGTGGTAAGGAGATACCCCAGCTTGTCGTAAGTGATTGCCATCTTGACATTCCTGAGCCAATCTTTGTAGTTTGGCCCTGTCAATTTGTTTTTATCTAGTAATAACTTAAGTCCGGTTATGTTGAATGGTCGCTGCAATTAGGAGAGAGAAAAGAAACACTTTAGCATGATGCTCTTGCAAGTTTAGAGTGGTTTTTAGTTTGTCTAAACAGGATGGCTCCCACTGTCTCTCGAATCCCTTCTCAAACCGTAAAGAAAGGATTAGTCAGGATCAATCTCATCGTACAATACTTGCTTAACCGTTCAGCCAGGCCAGTGTCGGTATTTCGAGGGAGGTTTTCCAACGCTTTCGCGAAGTTCCCTAATTAAGTAACCTCTTTTCCCTGTGGGCGTAGCCCCGCTAACACCTTTCTAGACACCTACTAGGTTTATAGCATTGATCGTTAAGTGAGAGTTTTCCCGAGGAGTAGCATATACTCACAGTAGGATCGGGATCCAAATATCATCGCGTGATAAAACCGAAGGAATCCTACCAGAATTATCACACTCCAAATGGTATACAGCGCTAGCAAGTTTCAGTACTTATGAAACTCCCGATGTGGATTTCTGCCCCATGCTCTTATGACCTTGACTTTGGCCAAAATATCATAAGTCACATGTCAAGTTCTACCCGTCATTCTCCTGGTTAATTTGGACCCACCCGTACCTACCCTTGACTTTGGCCAAAATGGCAGCACGACTGTCCCAAACCAACGCATCTATCTATGCTGCATATGAATACCCAATAGCTACCAATCACTATGCCTTGACTTTGCCCAAAATACATAGCTTGAATACTTTTGACCATTCATGTGGAATAACGGAGGGCTACGAATGGTTTTGGCGAAACCGTGAACGTAGTGAACTTGATATAATCGATGGAACGAGATAGCTTTTAAAAGGAGTGGTTCAAACTCCGCGTTTAAAAGTTTAGTTTTGAAAAGAACCGAGTGGTTTTCAAAGTGTTCCAATCGACTTTTACTTGGTTTATTTTCTTGCATTAGTTCTTTTAATGCGTCCCATCATTTAATCCTACCATTGCAGAAAACAACCAAAATATGACGTATGCTTATGCCATTCGCATTCGCCACGGGGCCCCGTCATCACCCGTTAGGTTACTTAACTAACGACAGAGCGGGGGCTGGGCTAGCGCGGCTGTAAAACATAAGCAACGCCTAAATAGTTATCATATAAATATATAGCAATGATAGACATTACAGATCACAGATGAATACATTGGATATAGTAGGAATCCGCAATCCGTTCGAGCCTGCAATGAAAAGCGGATTACACGGTCGCGGTGAATAGCCAATACCCCACCCAAGACCCCTACGGGTGCGGCAAACTACCCGCCAAGTACCCGAAGCGAAGCAACCTCCCTCACCACCGTGAGTAGGCCACTCGGCACTTTGACATACCCGGTAGTTTGTGCACCCCCTCCATGGGTCTATCCTAGGAGCAAAAACAGTAAAAAGAATTATACAATGACGGCTACAACCCCGACCCGGTTGTGCGGCCAAACAAATAATAATATTACATCAATTTACATATTACAATGAATGAAAGAAAAAGAAACACTCATCTCACATCCACCCCGGCTATTCACCCGCGACAATCCAACACATTCATATACACATACCATCATCAAACACAGATCACAAATATGTATAACCCCAACTAGTCGACATATAGCGATTAGCCGACGTTCAATACATATAAACATCACAGATATAACCTTTTAGTCAATGTGTATTGAAGTTCGATAAAAAAATACGGATTTATAGGCCCCCAAAAACAAATTTCTATTCTGGAAAACCTGGGCACATATAAACCATCTTAAAAATCCCAAAACCAAGCCAGAAATGCACTGCACCAAACTCGACCCAGTGAAGAGCCAAGACGGCCGCGGTTGCGCGGCAATAGCTTGCTATTGCCGCGGAAACGCGGCTCTTTGGTCGAATCACTGGATCGTTTTTGGTGGCTTTCTTCACAAAACCCTGAGATGATTTTTGGAGTATGATTTATTTTGTTTTGAACAGAAAAAATTTTAACAGAAACTTAGGGTTTTGAAAACTTGGTTTTTCGATTTTTCCGATTCGAACTTCGATACACTCTACTACCTAGCTAGTTTATGTTTAGTTAGGCTCTGATACCACTGTAAGTCCACGTTGCCCACCCCGGTGCTTGCGGGGAGGCGGAAAACGGAATAAAAATCGAATTTTTATGAACTTAGGCAACATGGACTAGACTATGAAGGATCTTTGCTAAACAAAAACAAGCTAAAGCTAACTAGAAACTAGCTAAGTGTTAGAATGGTTATAACTAGGGCTTTATGTCCTTCTCTCCTTGCTCCTTGGAGTAGTAGAAAGAGGTCACCTTTGTCGTCTTCTCACGTCAAAGAAAGATCCACCCGAAAGCCTCAACCTTTGGCTTCAACTCCAAGCTAGAAGTAACTAGGGTCCTAGAAGTGCTAATCCTAGAACCCTAGATGAGAGTAAAGATTATCAAGAAGAGGTTTTTCTCAAGCTCAAGTGTTTCTCAACACATGAGAGGGGAGAGCTTGAGGGAGAGGAAGAACAAGAGAGAGAAAGTGAATGATAGAATGAGAATAAAATAAACCATTCTCACATATATGTGTGTATTATTTTAATTAGATAATTAGTAAGATAATTGTCATGGCTTAATCAAGACATGACCATTATCATTTCATTTTAAATGCAAATTGCAAGGATCAAAGAGTATCTTCCAAATGAAATGATGATGGTCAAAGTGTCAACCAAGGTCAACAAGTCAAGGAGGTCAAATGGTCAACAACCATAACCATGCACAATTATTTAAACTAATATCAATTAACCATAATACACACATAAGCATTAGGGTTAATAAAATGACAATAGTCATTAACCCTAATCAAAGTCCTCTCCCTCTGTCTCAAGAAACTGTGTATACGCACCCGTATTCGTGATCCGAGGAACATGAATACAATGAGATAAAACCAATCCCAAATCTATACTAGGATCTGGCTTAAACCAAAGCCCGCGAGTATAAGCTGTCCGGACAGCAAACTTGCACAAGTGCGCGGATGTGAACGAACCCTGTCGCAAAACCATGCGACCTCTACTCATTTTGCCTAAAGGCGAATAGCTCTCTGTGTGGGACTCTAAAGACTCGACACTACGCTGGCAGTGGGTTTAACCACAGACCGCAAGCGGCACTAGCTGTACGTAACGGTCCCCACGTAGATGTCGATAAGAAGACTGACGAGGTGAACCCCATCTGAACTCCTACTGAGCCTGTATGTGACAGTCTCCGTACAGTCCGGTCTGTTCGTCTGATACATCGCATGGCGGGCCTAGGGGGCGGTGAACGTCAGTCCCCTAATAGCGGTACAAGTCGTGTCGGAGTGTAGCCCAGAACACCCTGAGATAACACTGGAAACCTACCAGTATATCCCGCTTGCCCTGGCCAGGGACTACTCGTGTAATGGCTCTCATAGACACAGCGCGATGTCAACCCCCAATACCGGGAGAGACGAATCCTGTCTAACCGTCACTGCCTCCAAGTGCTTCGGGACTGCACCCAAAAACTACCTGTTTGCACGACTCCTTTGAGCCGTGGTAGGGTAGTAATCAAAGTGCAGTGGGAACACACTCGAGGCGAAGTGACAGTGTCAAGTCAGCGGACTAAGCTGTACTCATGTCACCTGGGAACTGATAACTGACGATAGGTATAATACCAACCAACAGTTCCCTACGAGTCCTGTCCAGTATACTCGTAACCTAACGAGCACCCGCATACTATCTCAAGTACGACGTACTGACGGCTGTGGGACAGACCGTCTCCCACACTGGGATGAGAAGCGCATACGCTAGTCTACTCCGGAGTATCGATGCCCTGTCTCGATAGTCCAACGACTAGGGACCTGTATAAGGATGTGCTTATAGATCACCCAGCTCCCACGAGTGTGAGCGCCATCACCACGCTGGTAATCAAGCAAAAGATCCTAAGGGCTCTACTAATATGTATATCAGCAATATGCTAAAAGAAACACATGCACATATTAAAGCAGAGACAAACCAAGTAGCATACTACCATTTCGAGCAAGATTGTATATACAACTGTGAATATCCCAAGCTTCCATCAAGTAATATACAAACTAGTATGATACAGTAATGGCCTCTAGGGCATATACACTAACAGCATTGGCACATGAAGTCCGTCTTACATCAAAGGTGGACCCCCTCAAATATCTGATGTCAAAGGCCATATTGGCAGGGAGACTCGCTAAATGAGCCCTGCTCTTGATGGAGTTCTCGATAACGTATCAACCTCTCAAGGCAGTGAAAGGCCAGGCCATCGCCGACTTCCTCGCTGAACATCCGATACCTGCCGATTCTCCTCTGAATTGCGATCTGCCAGAGGAACATGCGTTTGATCGGATCGACGGTAGTGATACCCGATGGGAGCTTTATTTCGATGGAGCGTCTTCCATGAAGAAGTGCAAACAAAGTACCCCTGTAATCAAATCGTGGGTAGGACTCATCTTCGTGACCCTACAAGGAGGGATAATGCGCTTTGCTTTCTCTTTGACAGAACCGAGGACGAACAATGAAGCTGAATATGAAGCTTTGATAGCAGGCCTTGAGATCGCCATCGACATGGGAATTGAAAACCTCCTCATATTCGGAGATTCCCAACTAGTCGTCAGTCAAGTGAATGGCGACTACCAGACATGCAAGCCAGAGCTGGTAAAGTATGGCGAGAGAGTACAACAATTGCTTACTCAAATCCCCTCCTACATGCTGGAAAGCATACCGCGTGCGGAAAACAGCAAAGCGGACGCATTAGCCAAGCTCGCTAAATAACTGGCTGACGAGAATCTCGACGACGTCAAGATTGTGGTACAAAGCCGTCGGGTGCTTGCCCCAGCAGAAATATCTCCGGAAACATCCGAAGAAAAGGGAGCAACTGAGCAGACGACCCTGTAAATAAAGGACCGGGAAAAGGCCGAGGATTGGAGAGAGGTCTTTATAGACTACTTCAAGTGCCGTCGAACGCCCGAAGATGCATCCTCAAGACATCAGCTCATGAAACGAGCTCTGTCCTTCGCCTTTGTCAATAATACTCTGTACAGAAGGTCATTTGATTCTCTGTGGTTGAGATGCATGGGACCTGACGAAGCGGAAAGAGTCATTCAAGAAGTTCATGACGGACTCTGCGGTTCTCACCAAGCAGGCCCGAAGATGAAGTTGAAGATTAAACGGATGGGCTACTATTGGCCCACGATGATTCAGGACTGCCTCTAATATGCGAAGCAATGCCACTCGTGCCAGATTCATGGGGACTGCATCCATCAGCATCCAAATCCAGTACACCCGAAGGTGGCTAGCTGGCCATTCGAGATGTGAGGAACTGACATAGTCGGCCCTATCGAACCAGTATCGTCCAGGGGACATCGTTTCATCCTAGCGACGACTGACTACTTCTCCAAATGGGCAGAAGCAGTACCATTGAGGGAAATGAAGACGGAAAATATCCTCCATTTCATCAAGACGCACGTCATATATCAGTTTGGAACCCCGCGACGGATCATCTCCGATAACGGGCCAGCCTACAGAAGCCATAAGATCAGTCGCTTCGCACAACAACATAATATAGACTGGAGATATTCCTAAGTGTATAATCCCCGAGCTAACGGTCTAGCCGGGGCTTTCAACAAAACCTTGACAAAGATCGTGAAGAAGACGGTGTCCCGAAACAAAAAGGACTGGCACGAGAGACTGCAAGAAACTCTTTGGGCGTATCGGACTACGTTCAAGACGGCAACGAACACAACGCCATACGCGTTGCTATTCGGTACGGAAGCGGTACTCCCCCTCGAGATAGAGCCACCTTTTCTACGAGTGGCAGTCCACTACGAGCTGACGGACGAAGAAAATGCTTACCTTCGGCTTGAGGAACTTGACGCCCTTGATGAAACCCGGCTCATAGCGCAACAAAATCTGGAGGCTTACAAAGCAAAGATGACGCGCTCATATGAAAGATCGACCAGGCCGAGAACATTCTGCCAAGGCGAACTTGTGCTAGTGGTCAAAAGACCTATGATTCCCAATAGCGCCAAGCGGGGAAAATTCGAGCCAAACTACGAAGGCCCGTACATCATAGACAAGGTCTACCAGGGTGGAGCGTATCTACTCATGGATATGCACGGTGAAAGACCTTTCAGGCCAGTAAACGGTCGCTTCCTGAAGAAATACTATGCTTAACGGGTCAGGGCCCAGGTCAATGATAGATGACGACGACTATGTCCGCTCGCTATCTTCCTAAGCCCGAACTCTATAAGTAGTAACCGGCCTTCTTCAACAATGGACCGAAACGTCCTTAAACTAACAGCGGACCGAAACGTCCTTAAACTAACAGCGGACCGAAACGTCCTTAAACTAACAATGGACTACTATGTCCTAAAACTAGCTGTTGACCGAGATATCAATAAATTACGGTGGATTGCGACATCCCAAAACCAATAAAAAAAGAAGAGAGAAGAATAAAAAATAAAAAATAAAAATAAAAACGGTATGTCCATAAGCGAAGTGGGCACGGATGAAAACCCGAAAGGGATCCGTGAGTAAAAACAGCAGGGCTGCCGGCGAGTGTTTGTGAAAACCCGAAAGGGCGCAATCTCGTTAAAAAAAACACTTGCAGGGTCCTCACGACCTTGTAAAGAGAAACCACCCGCGTGAGATCCTTATGACTCACAAAGGAGCAACACACTTAGGAGTCCTCACGATTCCTAAGGAGAAATTACACTTGCGAGATCCTCACGACTCGTAAGGAGAACTCTCTTATGGGACCCTCACGGCTCATAAGATTTGAAAGTCTTAAGTTACAGAGACCTAAACCTGTGCTTAAGCGATTCCCCCACAAACTTCGATATTGCCCTACAAGAGGCTCAATACTGACCCTTGTATACAATCCACGGGCGCGAATAAACATTTCCCTAACCAAGTCCTATTCATGACTGGGGATATGATCGCACGATGAACAACCCTTGTAAGTCCTCTCGACTTATAAGGAGAAAACCCTTTTGTAAGATCCTTACGAATTACAAGAGAACATGCACTTAGGAATCCTCACGATTCCCAAGGGGAAAACACACCTACAGGATCCTCACGACTTGTAGGGAGAAATACCTTTGTGAGACCCTTACGGCTCATGAAGTCAAAAGCCTTAGTCGACAGGACCCTTAACCCTGTTTACTAAGCCACCTTTGTTCAACATCGACAGAGGAAAATGATGATTCGCTCCTGGAAATATCCCAGTTGTAGCGGTGCTGATGCCAAAATCGGTGTCTAAATCCAAGCTTGCAGCGAAAAGCCAGCAGGCCACACGTGCATACGAAATAGCCGAAATGATAGGGCAACTTGCAATAAAAAGCAGCAAGTAAAAATGTATGCATAAAAAAATAGCCGAAATGATTGGGCACCGCGAAAAATAGCCGAAATGATGGGGCAATCACGACCTTCGCGATATAAAAGCTGAAATGATAGAGCATCGCGGAAAAAGAAATAAAATAAAAATGAAATTTACGCCCTACAAGTGATGTTACATCTATCCCTGTATACAATCCAGGGGCACAAACAAAGAAGGAATCGCACTCCTCCTCTCCCAGGTTTCATCAGAAGAAGAAGCCAAATCCCGATGAGTCGCAGATAGCCTAGAGACCATCTCGATGTTCGTCTCGTTGCAACGGACACAGCATCAAGCAAAGCGGAACAGCGGCAACTCCCAGTTCCATGGCTCAGCGATATACAGATCACCAAGAGGCAAATCCCAACCCCGTGAAATGCGGATATAATCAACAAATTCCTGGTTACGTGGAACGCGGATAACGTCACTCTTTGACCCCGTGGAAAACATCCAGAGCGGAGCCCGGTCCTCGCAGAACACGGCAGTGAACCCGTGGGAAGCATCCAGAATAAATTCTTGGTCACGTGGAACGCGGATAATGTCACTCTTTGACCCCATGGAAAACGTCCACAGCGGATCCTGGTCCTCGCAAAGCATGGCATTGAACCCGTGTGAAGCATCCAGAGCGGAGCCTAGTCCTCGCCAAACACGGCAGTGAACCCGTGTGAAGCATTTGGTGCAAAATTCCTGGTCACGTGGAACGCGGATAATGTCACTCTTTGACCCCATGGAAAACGTCCAGAGCGGATCCTGGTCCTCGCAGAGCACGGCAGTGAACCCGTGCGAAGCATCCAGAGCGGAGCCTAGTCCTCGCCGAACACGACAGTGAACCCGTGTGAAGTATCTAGTGCAAATTTCCTGGTTACGTGGAACGCGGATAATGTCACTCTTTGACCCCGTGGAAAACGTCCAGAGCGGATCCTGGTCCTCGTAGGGCACGGCAGTGAACCCGTGCGAAGCATCCAGAGCGGAGCCTAGTCCTCGCCGAACGCGGCAGTGAACCCGTGTGAAGCATCTAGTACAAAATTCCTGGTCACGTGGAATGCGGATAATGTCACTCTTTGACCCCGTGGAAAACGTCCAGAGCGGATCCTAGTCCTCGCAGAGCACGGCAGTGAACCCGTGTAAAGCATCCAGAGCGGAGCCTAGTCCTCGCCGAACGCGGCAGTGAACCCGTGTAAAGCATCTAGTGCAAAATTCCTGGTTACGTGGAACGCGGATAATGTCACTCTTTGACCCCGTGGAAAACATCCAGAGCGGATCCTGGTCCTCGCAGAGCACAGCAGTGAACCCGTGCGAAGCATCCAGAGCGGAGCCTAGTCCTCGCCGAACGCGGCAGTGAACCCGTGTGAAGCATCTAGTGCAAAATTCCTGGTTACGTGGAACGTGGATAATGTCACTCTTTGACCCCGCGGAAAACACCCAGAGCGGAGCCTGATCCTCGCCAAGCACGGCAGTGAACCCGTGTGAAGCATCCAGAGAAAACACCGGACTGTGGAGTCCTTAAAATCCACGGACTATGATGTCCTTAACCTCGACCGTAATGTCTTAAAACTAAACGATCAACCATGATGATTCTAGACTGATTTTACCTTGGTTAAAGGGTACATCTCTTCACTCCTTTGATATTTATCGTTGTAATTCCTCAACGTTTTCAAAGAGGTGACGGGTCCCGGCCACCAAACATCGGACTGTGGAGTCTTTAAAATCCACGGACTATGAGGTTCTTAATCTTGACCGTGATGTCTTAAAACTAACATCGGACTGTTGAGTCCTTAAATCCACGGACTATGATGTCCTTAACCTTGACCGTGATGTCTTAAAACTAACATCGGACTGTGGAGTGCGTAAATCCACGGACTATGATGTCCTTAACCTTGACCGTGATGTCTTAAAACTAATATCGGACTGTGGAGTCCTTAAATCCACGGACTATGAGGTCCTTAACCTTGACTGTGATGTCTTAAAACTAACAACGGACTGTGGAGTCTTTAAACCCACGGATTATGAGGTCCTTAACCTTGACTGCGATGTCTTTAAACTACGATACCTTGAAAAACATCCCAAAGCAACCCCTGACCCCGTGAGGCACGGATAAGGGCGACCGCACCCAGCACTTGCGGGTCCTCACGACCTGTTGGAAGAAAACTCTCTTGTGAGATCCTTACGACTCTCAAGGGAAAACCCGCTTAAGAATCCTCATGATTCTTAAGAAGAATTCACACCTACGGGATCCTCTCGACCTGTAGGGAGAAAAACTCTTTATGAGACCCTCACGGCTCGTAAAGCTCAAAAGTCTTGGGAGGCAGACCTTAACCCTGAATCCTAAGCCATCGTTGCCCTGCAAAGAGACCAAGATAAATTGTCCGCAGAACACATTCAATGAAAAGGAGACACGCCATTGAGAAGAAAATGTGTCTTTATTCATAGACCAAAATGGATACAAAGTACAATTCATGAAAAAGCAAAAAGAATATACTCTCATTCAGGAGTATGTACAAAAAGAAAGGGAAAGATACAAGTTTTTCAAGCTGGCGGGCGATTTAGCAATTTTGCTAGTTCGTCCTTCTTTTGCCGAGCCACGGCTTCATGATTCAGGATCGTCAGAAGACGGGCCTCGGCCTGAGCCTGCTGGGCCTGATACGAGGCGAGCCGGCCTTCGAGCTCTTTCTCAGTGACCTTGTGAGCCTCAACCCTGTCGCGGGTGAAAACGACAGCCTTATCAAGATCTACCACCTCTCTGATAGACTCTTGAAGCACTCGCCAGAGTTCGTTTGGCGGTAAGATTAGCTTGAAGCTCGTTCAACGCCTTAGAGGCCAGCTCCCTCTCTGAGAATTTGCGACCGAGCCTCTTCTCGCATGATATCATGTTTTCCGCACACCGCGCTATCATCCCCTGCAAGTCCGCCCTCGCAACCGCAGCCTTTGAAATAGGATATGTACGCTCAAAGCCGTGTGAACAAGCCTCCACTCGACGGCAATAGTTGACCTAAAGAGCGCGCACACTACGTGGCACGGGAAGCAACAAGAAAAATTTCCGATGTATATCCTATCAAGCATGCATTTGCAACTATATGAATATTCGAAAAGAAATAACGCCCAAAAGCTCTGATGTGCATGCGACATGGTAATAGTGTTCGTGATTAAAGAAAGTTCTCATAAGAAGAACACAAAGTTCATTTGTGCAAGCAAAAACACACATGCGAGTACCCGGCATACATAAGAATTCACCATAAAGCATGCGAAGGCTAACGATAAAAAGAGTACATTAATTTGAACATACTACGCTAATGGGAAAAGGTCGCCAAACAAAGGATCGGTAGCGCAGGGGTTAACAAAACAGAGAACAAGGTTCTCCATCTCTCTCCCTGCTCTCTCTAACACGTCAAAGCAACGGTTTTCGCGAGGAGACGCTCCCCATCGATTGACGCCATGTTCGTCTGCAAAAGCAGACATAACAGCCCGCCTGGCTCTTATTTCGCTCAAAAGGTGAACCGAGCGATCTTTCAAAGCCTGAGTAATCAAACAGGCCTCGTGAAAACCCTCAAGCTTCTCTTCAGCCGCGTCGAGCATCGCCAGGGTCATCTCCGCCGGGTGAGGAGGGACGTCGGCAAGCACGGCAGCAAGAATCATCCGGAGCCAGAGGGAGCCCATTGGGAGGTGGGATCCCCTACGGATCGAGAGCTCATATGTCGCTGAGTCACATTCGTCGTCGGTAAGGAGAGGGTCCACCAATCGTGCAGCAAAGCGAGGAATCATCTCCTCGATAGGCACCTCCCATGGCTGTCGACGAGCATGAGGACGGTTGCAGGCCATGACACTCAGTTGTCTCTCAAGGCAAATCACACCAAAGTGAGAATAGATTTCTCTGTGAAAAAAATAGGCTATGGCCTCAAAACTATAAAGAGGAGCATTAAATGATACGTGTGGAGAGCATGGCATGATGAACTATTTCCAAGGCCCCAAAAAGGGGAGGCGTTGGAAATCAGGAAAGGCAACTATTTCCAAGGCTCCTTTTCTGCATCTAATGACATCCACAGAAACATAGCATCAAAAATTGAACGGCCCTATCAAAGGGACCCCACGTGTGGAGCACGTGAGCATCAGCCTTGATGTGTACCAAAAAGTGAAATAATGCCTTGCATACTAGACACATCAACAGCAACAATAAAAAATATACATCTGACAAAATCAAAAAAAGGGGGCATGCAAACACATAAGGACACGATAAGATTTATCATTCATGCTTTAAAAGGTCCATACAAAATATAAAAAAAATCAAACGTTTACAACGGTAAGACCTCGGACGCAGGGCATGGATTGAGAAACTCGAACTTGGCTTTTTCCAAGATCCTCCAAGCATTTCGAACCATCCGAGTATGTTTTCTCTCGCGGTTACATGCGTCGGGGTCCTCACGAATGTCCTCCACCCTCCGATAAGCAGCAAGTATGGCTGACTGCTGAAAAGTCTGGTGCAAGAGATCAATCAGGTCGTCTCTCCTCCTCTTCGAAATTAGGCTCATCAGGTACACTGAGTGTACCTTATCTTCGGCAGCATCCAATGCCCCGAGTGGCACGCCGGTGCAAAAAAGAGGGAGCGCCTCCCAGATCGCTAGCACGATGAGTCTCAGAAGAGAAGAGCGACGAGGGAGTAGACGATGGTTGTACTCTTCGAAGCGACTCATGATCTCAGCACACTGAGCATTGGTGAACTCCTGGTTCTGACTGCGGCCCAGTGCACGAATATTCCCGTAGGAAATGATTTCGTCAGGATCATACATATGGGCATCCATAATACCTGAAACAAAGTTCATAAGAATTGTTACAAGCTTTTCCTTCATTGATTGCAGAAAGACAGCCCAAGGCAAGAAAACCCTAAAAAGCTTCCATGAGAAGAACTAAGTTCTTCACAGGAATTAAATTCCTTTTTGAAAAAGGGGAATTAAATTCCCAGAAAAGTTCTTTTTGGATGGAATTAAATTCCGTGGAGGTGAACCGCCACCATCATCTCCCTGAAGATCATATGAACCCTAAGAGATCTACTGTTAAAGATTAAATGGTTTCATATTTCGGTTGGAAAAACTTAAAGAAAGAATGGGTTCTTGTTAAAAAGGGTAAAAGCCCTTGCTTGGGATTTAAAATCCAGAGGGATGTGGAAGTTCATCGTTCGTTCAAGAGCATCACCTGAAGAAAAGAATCCTTTTTGAATAGAGTTAAACTCTGAAAATTTCTTAAAGCAGAGAACTAAGCTCTGGAAAAAGAGAATTAAATTCTCAAGAGAAGGAAGTTCTCAAAAGAGGAAGATGAGCAAAGTGGAGGCTTTTCTGAAGAGACATGGGCATTTATAGGATGTGATGGAAACACTTCATCACCCCGAGTCCCTAGATGAATCCAACGGTCATAAAAGTGACAGCGTTGCACTCACGTGCTGACACGTGAGAACAACGTTGTGGGGGGATTTGTTTCCTGATTTAAAATTAGGAAAACCTACGGAGGAGGCGTCACGTGCTAACACGTGACCAGCGGTCACGTGTTGACACGTGACATTTAAAAGCAGCGGCATAAGGCACATTCGTTCCCTGAGTAAATCAAGAGAAAAGCTCCAGAAAAGGCATCACGTGTGCACACGTGACCAGTGGTCACGTGTTGGCACGTGACGACCAAGCAGCGGCAAAGAACAGAGCGCAGAAGGAAGGGAAGCCCATTCCAGGGGGGTCACGTGCCTACACGTGACCAGGGGTCACGTGCGCACACGTGACCAATGGTCACGTGGCCACACGTGACCAGCTTCAAGAGCCTTATTTTTATCACAGAATTAAATTCTGAGAAAAGATCTCTCAAGTCTTTCCAAAGTGGAAAAGAATTGTTTGGAACCATTGGATTAAAAATCTAAAAGTGATTAAATATCACCGATTTATGGAAAAGTCTTAGACTTGGAAAGATTTCTCCCTTAAATCTAACCGAAATAACAAAGAGATATCTTTGGATTTAAAATCCAATGGTGAATAAAATTCACCTAATAATCCAAAGGCCCAGATGAATGGAATCTCTCAATAAACAAATCAAATCTTTCAATGAAAGATTCATTAAAACTGATTGATTCTTTTCATTCTCCTATAAATAGGAGCCAAAGGAGGGAAAAAAAGGAAGAACATATAGAGAGAGAGAGAGAGAGAGAGAGAGAGCCTTGGGATCTTGAAAATTCAGAAGGAAGAACTTAACTCTCTGTAAAGAAAAACCCTAGGTGAGAAAGGGGAGGCTTAAAAAGAGAATTTAATTCTCAAAAGAGTTTAACTCTTATATGAAAGAAAAGAACTTAGTTCTTTCTCTTATGGAGGATATGCAAAGTGCACATCTCCCCATGAATTGAGAATTTAATTCTCATTGGGTTGAAATCCTGCCATGCAGATCTAAAACATAGAGGATGAATTGAGTTTTGAGAATTTAATTCTCACAGAATTATGGGAATTTAATTCCTTTGGGATAAAGTTAGGGTTTAACCCTACATCATAGGAATTTAATTCCTTCAGAATGGGCAGAACTAGGGTTTAACCCTAATTGAGAACTTAATTATCTCAAACTCATAGGAATATAATTCCCTTAAGAAAAGAAACTAGGGTTTTACCCTACCTAAGAATTTAATTCTTATTCCTACAGAGAATTTAATTCTCGAAATAAAATGAAGAGACTTAAAACATCTCCATGCATGCAGAGAACCAGAGTCACGTGTTACCACGTGACCCCTGTAAAAATCCACAGAAAAGAGTTTTGAGGCCACGCCTCACGTGCCCTACGTGACTTCTAAGAAAGAGGCAAAAGAAACAGCTCTAGGGCGCTCTCACGTGCTACCACGTGACCCCTTGGCTGAAGCTCTAACAGATAAACACCCAAATTCCCATCACGTGACAGTACGTGATGCTCCAAAGTATTCAATACTTTTGACAGAACGAAATAAAGAGAAGCAGGGCGCTCTCACGTGCTACCACGTGACCCCTCTTGTTTTAGTGTTTAACACTAAATTGAAACCTCTGCATCCAGTGTTTAACACTGATTTGTCTTAGTGATAAACACTAAGTTGGAATCTCTATTCCCAGTGTTTAACACTGATTCGCTTTAGTGTTTAACACTAATTTGAAAGCCCCTTTGCCAGTGTCTAACACTGATTATTTTTAGTGTTAAACACTAACTTGCTAATCTTAATCCCAGTGTTCAGCACTGTTGGTCTTTAGTGTTTAACACTAGCTTCAGCCCAATTGGCTAAGTTTCTGGAGGCAAAGCCTCTCCTTTAATGGACCAACAAAGGGCCAATATTCTAAACATGATTGGACTTAGCCCAAAATGGCCATAAGTCCTCAATTCAAACTTAACTGGGCTAAATGGCTCATAACATAATTAATTGGTCTTGACTCCAAATTGGAGCAAATATCGTTTAATCTACCTTGGTTTAAGGGTACATCTCATCACTCCTTTGATACTTGGCGTTGTAATTCCTCAACGTCTTCAAAGAGGTGACGGGTCCTAATGACCACACATTGATACGGACTGTGGGGTCCTTAAACTCACGGACTATGAGGTCCTTAACCTTGACCAGGATGTCTTAAAACTAACAACGGACTATGACGTCCTTAACCTTGAACGTGATGTCTTAAAACTAACGTCGGATTGTGGAGTCCTCAAATCCACGGACTATGAGGTCCTTAACCTTGGCCGCAACGTCTTAAAACTAACATTGGACCGCAATGTCCTTAAACTACCCACTGACCGCAATGTCACTAAATTAAACAATAGGGCTCTCTTAAATGCTCTCTTGTTGGATCTAAACGATCCCGTTAAGTTGATCTTAGTCTAGAAATTAGACTAAGGTATCCTTAACTAACGTTTAAGTTGATCGTAGTCTCAAACGAGGCTAACGTATCCTTAAACCCAACCCCCAAACCCAAATCTAAGAAAGATACGGATTTGGACTAGTCCACGCCCTACGAGCGACAACATAACTTAGTCTCCGTATACAATCCACGGGCAACCAAACACAAAACAAACACCCACGACACGAAGTGATCATATGGAGAAGGAGAAAGTTGTTACCGCAATGCGGTAGCGTAATTAACTGCAGGGGCTTGCACCTGCAGGGAAGAGCGTCCCCACAATCAAAAACCCCTCAAGCGAGGGGGAATCTGACGAAGTCTGCTACATCGGACGCATCCGTTTAAACCTTCGATACATGGTGCCATAAATCAACTTGGTATTTTCGGAGAGGTAGACGGATAGCACCAATTAGCATCTGCCTCGAATCTCAGGCAAGACGTCCACGTCGCGCCGCCATTCGGAGGGGAACAGGGTGGCTCCTTCATGTCCCCTGATCTGGTGAAAGGTTGATGTTGGTGCCAGCCTATCGAAGACTGACATCCGCTGGGAAGGAATAGTCAACCTGTCGAAGGCTGACTTCCGAGTAGGGGAAGCAGTTTGGACAGCTTCAATTGCAGCAGGAGCTGGGATAGCCTTCTCTGGTATTGCGAGCTTCTTCGTGGGCCCCTTTGAGCTCAGCCTATCGAAGACTGAGCTATTAGACTTGGACGACCCATTGAGTGGGACCGCGTTAGTTGCAAGCTGATCGAAGACCGACTTCTTTGGAGCTTCTTGCGATGGCACTAGGGCGTTAAAGCTCATTGGTTGGAGCATGGTACCGAAGAACAGTCCAGTGGTGGCCTGAGTCACCTGTTCCACTGGCATCGTAAAAAGGGAGGCCGCTTGAGGCCCATAGGTCACTCCTCCAGCAAGGACAGAGCGGGAGTTGTTGCAGTTGGTATAGTTGAAAGCCATTGATCTTCTATTTTCTGCACGGAGTAAGATACCAAATCTTAATACCTCGAATCCAGGGGCAACCATAGCAAACCGCGATTCGTTCGCGAAACACGACACACGAAGTATGGAGTGGAAAGAGGAAAAGGTATCACCGGGCGTGCCAAAATCTGTTCTCCGCCGAAAGACGGGAAAAGACTGACGTCTTGCCTGAATTTGGGGCAGATACTATTTGGTTTTATCCGTCCACCTCTCCGAAGATGCCAAGTTGATTTATGGCACCATGTATCGGAAGTTTAGACAGATGCGGCCGTTGTAGCAGACTTCATCAGATTCCCCCTCTTTGAGGGATTTTTGATTGTGGGGACGCTCTTCCCTGCAGGCGCAAGCCCCTGCAGTTAATTACGCTACCGCATCGTGGTAACCACTTTCTCCTTCTCCAGATGGTCACTTCGTGTCGTGTGTGTTTGTTTTGTTTTTGGTTGCCCGTGGATTGTATATGGAGACTAATTTATGTTGTCGCCCGTAGGGCGTGGATTAGTCCAAATCCGCATTTTCTTAGATTTGGGTTTGGGTTGGGTTTAAGAATACGTTAGTCTCATTTGAGACTAAGATCAACTTAAACGTTTGTTGAGGATACGTTAGTCTAATTTTAAACTAAGATCAACTCAACAGTTTGTTAAATATACGTTAGTCTAATTTTAGACTAAGATCAACTTAACAGGATCATTTAGATCCGACAAAAGAGCATTTGGGCTCTATTGTTTTAGTTTAGGGACTTTGGGATCCAAAAGTTTAAGGACATCATAGTCCATGGAGTTTAAAGACATCATAGTCTAGTTTAGAGACATCATAGTCTGTAGGGTTTAGTTTAAGGACATTGTGGTCCAGAAGTTTAAGGACATCATAGTCCATAGAGTTTAAAGACATCATAGTCTAGTTTAGAGACGTCATAGTCTGTAAAATTTAAGGAAATCATAGTCCATGAGTTTAAGGACCCCACAGTCCGTAAAGTGTAAGGACGTCATAGTCCATGAGTTTAAGGATCTCACAGTCCGTGGAATATTTGGTTGTCGGGACCCGTCACCTCTCTGAAGACGTTGAAGGATTACAATGACAAATATCAGAAGAGTGAAGAGATGTACCCTTGAACCAATATTGGTTGGGGGATCTGTAGTTGGATTGATTTAAGGATCGTTAATCTAGTTTGAGATTAAGATCAACTTAAATGTTTGTTAAGGATACGTTAGTCTAATTTTAGATTAAGATCTACTTAACAGGATTATTTAGATCCAACAAAAGAACATTTGGGCTCTATTGTTTAGTTTAGGGATATTGCGGTCCAAGTTCATATGCAAATATGGGTTTGGAAATGCACCAGATAGTTATTGGTTATAGGGACCCACCACCTCTTTGAAGACGTTGAAGAATTACAACGACATGTATCAGAGGTGTGAAGAGATGTACCCTTGAACCAAAGTTGATTGAAAGGCTCTGGGTTTTGGCTTTGAATGTCATATGAGATGATCAATTTTGGAAGACAAGAGTGTATTTGAGGTTCAGTCAAAAGGGAGGGTCCTGCCTCTGGAAAACTTAGCTAATTTGGACTAAGATTGACTTGAATATAGTGTTAAACACTAGAGTACATTCAGCGCTCACGTACTCCCACGTGAGGTACTTAAAAAGTAGTATTAAACACTAAAACTGAAGCGCTCACGTGAGGTCACATGAGACGCCTGAAGATTGGGCTGTGCTTCTTTTATTTTACTCCCAAAATATATAAGTGCTAAACACTTGATCCTTATAGCCATCACGTGATGGGTACCCATGCATTGGATATTAAAAGTATTTAGGGGTCACGTGGGGACACGTGAGGGCGCTCAAAGTCTGTTCTGCCTTTATTTTGAGAAGTTTGTTCAAGGGTCACGTGGGAGCACGTGACCTAATCTTATTCATTCTCTTTTGATCATTGAGGGGGCGAGTCACATGTTGCCACGTGATCACGTTGGGTACTTTGATCTTTTTATGTGCATGAAAAGTCTAAGTCCCTTGTTTAAGAATTAAATTCTCTTATAGGGTTAAACCCTAATTTTATTTAGAGGAATTAAATTCCTATCCTTTAAACTCAATTCTCCCTCTAAGTTTTGGATCTGGATGAGAATTAAATTCTCAACTTATGGGGAGATCTGCTTCTGTAGATCTATTACCATGAAAAAGAACTAAGTTCTTTATATTAAGGGTTAAACCCTATCTTTGTTGGAGGAATTAAATTCCTATGTGCTTTGTGGGAGAATAAAATTCTCTGAACTTAGGTCCTCCCTTAGGTTTTAGATCTTCATGGCAGAATCCCCCCGATGAGAATTAAATTCTCAACTTATGGGGAGATCTGCTTCTGCAGATCTTCAACCAAAGGAAGAACTAAGTTCTTATTCAGAAAAGTTAAACTCTTAGTTCGAGAATTAAATTCTCTTTTTGTGGGAGCTTATAGAATGATCTCTTTCCCTAGAACCTAGGGTTTCTTTCTTTTCTGAAGAGATCTTCTTTTTGGAGAATTCAATTCTCTTCTTTTTTCTCTCTCTTGTTGTTGTCATCTTTTTTTCTTCCTCTCTTCTTGGCTCCTATTTATAGGAGAAAGAAAAAAATCAGTTTATTTAGTCAATCTTTCATTGAAAGATTTTGATTGATTTTGTAACCAACATGATCTTTCAGATTACTTGGTGAATTTTATTCACCATTGGATTTTTTAATCCAAAAGATATTTTATTTGTTGTTCCTGGAGATTTTAGGAAAATATTTCCTTATGTAGAATCTTTTTATAAACTGGTGATTTTTAATCACCATTGGATTTTTAATCCAACGATGCTCCGCTTTACAGAGCGCAATCTTTTTTGTTTGGAAAGATCTAGGGAAATATTTTTCCATTAGGGTTTTTGATTCCCTTTAATTATAATTTAATTCTATTAGTTCAGAAGGTTTAAGAGCCTATCACATGTGGGCACGTGACCCCACTGATTGACCATTTAATTAGAATTTAATTCTGTGTCTACAGGCTTTGCCTATAAATGGTCACGTGTCTGCACGTGAGACCTGGTCACGTGAGGGCACGTGATGCCCACCAACACAGCATTTACAATTTGTTTATTGTATTCGGTGCTTATAGGCTTTGCCTATAAAAGGTCATGTGTCTGCACGTGAGTCCTGGTCATGTGTGGGTACGTGATGCCCGGTCATGTGGGGGCACGTGATGCCTCATTTGAGGTTTTCCTTGCTGCTTTATTTGATTTTATTCAGTTCCCATGAGAAAACAAATGCTTTTAATTCCTTTTAATTAGAATTTAATTCTATTAATTTAGTGGGTTCAAGAGCCCATCACGTGTGGGCACGTGACTTTACCAATTAGGCATTCAGGCGTAGATAGAATCTGCCCATAAAAAGGTCATGTGTTTGCACGTGAGGCCTGGTCATGTGTGAGCACGTGATGCCCCATTTTTTGAGGATTCTCCCCCTTTTTTGTAAGGGAACAAGTAGCTCTTGGCCGAAAATTTTGGCGGGAACGAGCACCTGTGTACAATCTTTAATGTCAAACACCAATGGATATGGGATCATCCATCGCCCTATACAGGGTCAAGAAACGTACACACTTGTCTACTCTGGAATATCGATGCCCTGTCTCGATATTCCCTCGACTAAGAACAATTGAAGAATGTGCTTATGGACTACCCAGGTCCCGGTAGTATGATCCGCATCATAGTCCTGGTAGTCAAGCTTACATCCTAAGGGCTTTATCAACATGTATATGAGCGACAATATAATAATACCGGTGTACATGTTAAGATAAAGGCAACCAGATAGCATAATATCTTATCAAGCAAGAAAGTCCTCCATATATATGTCCAAGCATCCTCTATATCATACAATAATGGCCTCTAGGGCATACATATCACTAACAGTGTATATGCTTCTCATCCCAACAGGGGAGATGGTCTGTCCCACAGCCATTAGTACGTCGTACTGGAGATAATATATAGGTGCTCATTGGTTTATGAGTTACACTGGACAGGACTCATGGGGAACTGCTGGTTGGTATATACTTATCGTCTGGTTGCAGTTCCCAGGTAACATAAGTGCAGGTTAGTCCGTTGACTTGACATCGCTACTTCATCTCAAGTGTGTTTCCACTGTTCTTAGATTACAACCGTACTATGGCTCAAAGGAGTCGTGCAAACAGATAGTAGTTGGGTGCATTCCCGAAGCACTTGGAGGCAGTAGCGGTTAGATAAGATCCGTCTCTCCCGGTATTGGGGGTTGATATCGCGCTGTGTTCGGAAAGCCATTACACAAAGTCCCTGGCCAGGGCAAGCGAGATTTACTGGTAGGTACTCCAGTAGTTTCTCAGAGTGTTTTTGGCTCTACTCCGGCACGACTTATTGCGTTATTAGGGATTTGACGGTTACCGCCCCCTAGGCTCGATATGCGATACTCTTAGATGAACAGACCGGACTGTACGGAGATTGTCACAGATAGGCTCAGTAGGAGTTCAGATGAGTTTGCTCATCAGCATTCTTATCGACAGATACCTGGGTAGCCGTTAAGTGCAGCTAGTACCACTGACGTGCTTTTGGTTAAACCCACTGCCAGTGTATTGTCGATTCTTTAGAGTCCCATACAGAGACTTTCCCTGCTTCGGGTGAAATGATGTAGAGGCCATATGGTTTTACGGCAGGGGTTTGATCATATACGTGTACTAGCTATACGGATCATGATACGGACGGATAATACTAGTGGGCTTTGGTTTAAACTGGATCCTAGTATTAGATTATTGGATTATTTTCGTCTCTTTGTATTCGTATTTTTCGGAATATGGATACGGGTATGTATATACAGTGAGGGATATTCTTGTAATTTATGCAATAGTGCTTCTATAAGAAGACACCTCATTTGTTGTATAACCATTTTGTTAAATGGTTAATAAGGTGGAGGTATGAGGTGTTACTTGGCAATAAATGAAGCATGGCTACTTGGGTGACTCATGGTTTTGTGACTATTGAAGCATGCTTGATTCAATTATTGAATTATTGCTTGTTTCATTATCACAACCCTTAGCCATTCTTCATATCATTATCATCTCAACATTCTCTCTCCTCCAAGATCTCTTCTTCTTTCTCAAACCCTAATTGTCTCATGAGTTAAGAAACCTAGTGCTCTTGAGACTAATCAATCCATAATCACTCTCTATATCTTTTAGGCTACTTAGATTAGCATACTAGCTACTATAGTTACCTCGGTTTAGATGTAGGAGCTCAAAGTACACACTCTCGGGTGGATCATCTTTGACGCGAGGAGGCCGACGATCAAGTGTGATCCGTACACTCTTCGAGGAGCTCAAGAAGAGGACGAGGAGAACAAGAACCGAAGGACAAGTACACGGAGGTATAACTTTCTTCATAGTAGTTAAACCTCCAAGTAGTTAGCTAGTTAAGGTTTAAGTATCGATCCTGGAGTTTAGTCGGTGTTGCGAAGCCCGTAAAAATCGTTTTTTGCGTATTCCGCCTCCCCACCGCAGAGTGTGCGACATCGACTTACAGTGGTATCAGAGCCTACTAAACCTTAACTAACAGTTTAGACGATGTATAGAACTACGATACCGAAATAACTCCGAAACATCGAAATCAAAGTCCAAGTTTCTGTCAAATTTTTCAGAGGCTCTAATTTTTTTTAAAACAATTGCAGAGTACTCTTCTTGCTGTAGCTAGAACACCATAGAAAAACGAGCCCAAATGACAAATTTTTGGCCGGTCAAAATGGAAAAATTCCTGGCCTGGCCGGTTGTAATGAGGTATTTGGGCTCGTAATTTTTGTGGTGTTTTGGTATCTTGGAATTATGGTTTCGGGTGATGTTTGATTTTTCCTAGATTTCATATACTGTTATCTTTGTGTTGGGGCAATACAGAGTATTTTGAAGTCGCGGTTTTAACTTCATTTACAAGTTTTAGTTTGGATATATGATGCCAAACGTCGACTAATTACTATACGTCAATTAGTCGGGGTTGCACATATCAGTGTATCTTGTGGTTTGTGTATATGGAATATTGGATCGTCGTGGATGAATAGCCGGGGGATGTGAGAAGAGTGTTTTCTTTTCTTTCATTCATGTAAATTTGTAATTTAATATAATATTATTTTGCGGGGCATATTCGGGTTGAGATTGTAGCCACCGTTGTATTATTTCATTTACGGTTTTTTCTCCTAGGATAGACCCAAGGTGGGGTGCACAAACTATCGGGTTCTTGAAGTGCCGAGTGACCTACTCATTTTACTGAGGGAGGTTGCTTCACTTCGGGAATTAGGCGGGTAGTTTGCCGCACCCGTAGGGGTCTAGGGTGGGGTTTGGCTATTCATCACGACCATAGAATCCATCTTTCGTTCTGGGCTTAAACGAAACGCGGAATTCCTAGTATATCCAATATTTTCATCTGTGATCTGGAATGCTTATTATTGTGTGAGACGAATGGATATATATATATATATATATATATATATATATATATATATATATAATAGACGTTGCTTATATTTTGCACCCACGCTAGTCCAGCCCCCGCTTTGCCGTTAGTTAAGTAACCTAATGGTGCATGATGGGGCCCCGTGACGAATGCGGATGGTATAAGCGTATGTTGTATTTTCATTTCTTTCTGCAATGATAAGATTAAATGATGGGACAGTATTAATTGATTAATGCAAAGAAAACAAACCAAAACTGAATCGTTGGAACATTTTCAAAACCACTCGGTTTTCTTCAAAAAGCAACTTTTAAATGCAGAGCCTAAACTGCTTTTTTAAAATCTATCATGGTTCCTTCGATTATATCAAGTCCATTACATTCACGGTTTATCCAAAACCATTCGTAGCCCTCCGTCATTTCAGATGGGTATTTAGTAGTATTCAAGCTATGTATTTTGACCTTCGCCAGGCATAGTGATTGGTAGCTGTTGGGTATTCATCTGTAGCATAAATAGATGTGTTGGTTTGGGACTGTCGTACTACTATTTTGGCCTTCGTCAAGAGTATGTACGGGTGGGTTCAAATTAACCTGGACAATGACGGGTAGAACTTGACTTGCGACATATGATATGTTGGTCTTCGTCAAGGTCATATGAGCTTGGGGCAAAAATCCACATTGGGAGTTTCTGAGGAAATTGAAACTTGCTAGTGTTGCATAACATTTGGAGTGTGATGATTTTGGTAGGATTCCTTCAAGGTTATCCATTAAGATCCCGATCCTACCGTGAGTATCCACTACTGCTCGAGAGATTTTTTCACTAAACAATCAATGCTATAAACCAAGTAGGTATCTAAAACGGTGTTAGCGGGTTACGCCTCCAGGGAAAAGAGGTTATGTAATTAAGAAACTTCGCGAAAGCGTTGGAAAACCTCCTTCGAAGTACCAACACTAGCCTGACCGAAAGGTTAAGCAAGAATTATAGGATGAGATTAAGCCTGATTGATTCTTCTTTTATGGTTTGAGGAAGGATTCGAGATACAGTGGGAGCTATCCTGTTTAGATAAACTAATAATCAATCTAAACTTGTAAGAGCATCATGCTGAGTGTTTCTTCTCTCTCTCCTAATTGCAGCGACCAAAATGACCGGGCTTAAGTTACTGCTAGATAATAATATATTGATTGGGCCAAACTATTATGATTGGCTAAAGAATGTCAATATGGCCATTACCTATGACAACCTGAGCTACCTTCTTACTACTAAAGCCCCCTCCATCTCAGGTCCAGATTCCACCATCGTGGATATTGATATTCATAAGACATGGGAAAAAGGCAGTGCGAGAGCCAAGTGCCTCGTGTTAGCCTCAATGGATTATGAACACCAGAGGCAGCACGAGAAGATGGACTTAGCTTCCATCTTCCTCCATACCAAATATGTAAGTCAACGTCACACACCCCACAAGATGCGGGGAGGCGGAATAGGTAAAACAATCATTTTGTTTAAGGTAACATCGACTAACTTATGGATCTTTGCTAAACCCTAACTAACATACTATCTAGAAGTGCTAAACAACTATGATAGATGATCATACCTCAACATACTAGTCCTTCTTGTTCTTTTTGTTCACCTCCTCGTCGGCCTCCTCGATGTGATAGAAGATCCACCCGAGAGTTCCTTCTCCAAGCTTTAACCTCTAACTTGAGGTAACTAAGTGGCTAGAATTGCTAATCCAAGTGACCTAGAAGATATAGAAGTAGATTAAGGATTTATTGTCTTTCTAACCCTTGGGATCTCAACACATGAGAGGATTAGGGTTAATGTGAAGAAGAGAGAGAGCTTGAGGATAGAGAATGTGTATGTTATTATGAAATGAAAAATAACTCATTTGTGTATATATTATGATGCATAAAATATCTTGCACAAATATCTTCATGCTTCATTTAATACAAATGAATGAATCATCTAATGAGTCATGGTTTCATTTAATGCAAATTACACATCATCTCCTCCACCTCATTAAGCTTAATCCATAAATGAATTAAAACATAATGAGTCACATTTCTTCTAGAAGCTTCTCGAGCAATTACGAGAATGCCCCTCCTATCCGAAAAACACGGATATACTGAGACTGCATAAATCCAATAATCCAATACTAGAATCTGGCTTAAACTAAAGCCCACTAGTATAAACTGTCCGAACATCATACGTGCACAAGTACACGTATATGTCCGAACCCTGTCGTAAAACCATATGACCTCTATATCGTTTCGCCTGAAGCAGGGAAACTCTCTGTGTGGGACTCTAAAGACTCGACACTACGCTGGCAGTGGGTTTAACCACAGGCCGCAAGCGGTACTAGCTATACGTAACGGTCCGCAAGTAGATGTCGATAAGAAGGCCGATGAGGAAACCCATCCGAACTCCTACTGAGCCTGATGTGATAATCTTTGTACAGTCCGGTCTGTTCGTTTAAGACTATCGCATATCAGGCCTAGGGGGCGGCAAGCGTCAGTCCCCTAAAAGGCGGTATAAGTCGTGTCGGAGTGAAGCCCATTACACCTTGAGAAGCTACTGGAAATCCTACCAGTAAATCTCACTTGCCCTGGCCAGGGACCTTGCGTAATGGCTCTCCAAACACAGCGCGATATCAACTCCCAATACCGGGAGAGACGAATCCTATCTAACCGCCACTACCTCCAAGTGCTTCGGGACTGCACCCAACTGCTACCTGTTTGCACGACTCCTTTGAGCCGTGGTAGGGTAGCAATCTAAGAACAGTGGGAACACACTCGAGACGAAGCAGCGGTGTCAAGTCTACGGACTATGCTGTACTCATGTCACCTGGGAACTGTTAACTGGCGACGGGTATAATACCAATCAACAGTCCCCTGCGAGTCCTGTCCGGTGTACCCGTAACCCAACGAGCACCTGCATACTATCTCCAGTACAACGTACTAATAGCTGTGGGACAGACCATTTCCCCTGCTGGGATGAGAAGCGTACACACTAGTCTACTCCGGAGTATCGATGCCCTGTCTCGATAATCCTACGACTAGGGACCTGAAAAAGGATGTACTTGTAAACTACCCAGCCCCCACTAGTGTGACTGCCATCACAACGCTGGTAGTCAAGCAATATCCTAAGGGCTCTATCAATATGTATTCGTGATATGCAAAAAGAAACATATACACATATTAAGATAGATATAAACCAAGTAGCATACTACTATGTTAAGCAAGACTATTAATACAACTGTGAATATCCCAAGCTTCCATTATGTAATATACAAACTAGTATGATACAATAATGGCCCCTAGGGCATATACACTAACAATCTCCCACTTGCACTAGGGCCATGTACTGGCATATCGAAGACCTATCATCTCGAATAGCCTCTCGAACTGAGTCTGAGGTAAGGCCTTTGTGAATGGATCTGCAGTGTTCTCCTCTGTAGCAACTCTCCGGACCTCGATCTCCTGGCGATCTATGATCTCCCTGATCAGGTGATACCTCATTAAGATGTGTCTAGACTTCTGATGGGACCTGGGTTCCTTCGCTAAAGCTATAGCGCCGTTGTTGTCACAATACAAAGATATTGGATCAACACTGGTAGGAACCACCTGAAGTTCTGTTAGGAACTTCTTCATCCAGACTGCTTCTTTTGCGGCATCGCAAGCAGCTATATACTCCGCTTCCATCGTCGAGTCAGCAACGGTGTCCTGCTAGGAACTCTTCCAGCACACCGCCCCTCCATTGAGGGTAAAGACATAACCTGACATGGACTTGGAGTCATCCTTGTCACTCTGGAAGCTGGAGTCAGCAAAAGCCTCGATCTGGAGGTCTTTTCCGCCGTAAACCAAGAACATATCCTTAGTCCTTCTCAAGTACTTGAGAATGTTCTTTACTGCTATCCAGTGCTTCTCCTCAGGGTCTGACTGATACCGGCTTACCACGCTCAGTGCGTAAGCTACATCTGGTCTGGTACACAACATCGTATACATTATAGAGCCTACCGCAGAAGCGTAGGGTATAACTGACATGCGATCCCTTTCCAAATCAGCCTTGGGAGACATCTCTTTGGATAGGGTGATTCCGTGACAAGCCGGTAAATTACCGCGCTTTGAATCTTCCATACTGAATCTTTTCAGTATAGTGTTGATATACCTGGACTGCGAAAGACCCAACATCCTTTTTGATCTATCACGATAGATCTAGATCCCCAGTATGTAAGAGGCATCATCCAGGTCTTTCATGGAGAATCTGTGTGACAAGAATCCTTTGACAGATTGTAGCATAGGAATGTCATTTTCTATCAAGAGAATGTCATCCGCGTACAAAACGAGGAATACGACAGTTCGTGCTACAATTTTACTATATATACATGGTTCATCTGGATTTTTGATAAAGTCATATTCTTTGACCGTTTCATCAAAATAGATGTTCCAACTCCGCGATGCCTGCTTTAGTCCATAAATGGACTTTAAGCAACTTGCACACTTTCCCGCTGCTCCCACTCTGATTGAAACCTTCTAGCTGATCCATATAGACGCGCTCTTCTAAATTACCATTTAAAAAAGCCGTCTTTACGTCCATCTGTCAGATCTCATAATCATGGAAGGCAACAATGGCAAGAAGGATCCGAATGGATTTGAGCATTGCCACTGGAGAAAAAGTTTCGTCATAGTCCAAACCAGGTCTTTAACGAAAACCCTTTGCAACAAGTCTAGCCTTATAGGTTTCCACATGTCCATCTACACCAATCTTCTTCTTGAAGATCCACTTGCATCCTATAGGTTTTACCCCATCTGGAGCAAAGTCCAAAGCCCATACTTTGTTGGTGTACATGGACTCCATCTCGGTCCGTATTGCATCTAGCCATCTTACTGAGTCGCCGCTCTGGATGGCCTGCTGGAAGCTAGTTGCTTCATCATTATCAATAACACAATCCTCTTTATTCCCGTCTATGAGAAAACCGTAGTATCTCTCGGGCGGATGAGATGGCCTACTACTCTTGCGGAGGGGTGCGGGAATGTCCTGTTCTTCTGGAACTTCTGGCTCTACCAAACTTTCAGTGGTAGTTTGTGGTTCTGGAATTTCTTCCAGTTCTATTGCGCTCCCACTTGTTTCCTTCTCTAAAACTGCTGTTCTAGAAAATGGGCATTACGAGAAACAAAATCCTTTTGTTCTTCTGCGTAATAGAAAAAATACCCCTTGGAGTTCTTTGGATATCCCACAAACTTACACTGTACTGAGCGTGCCTCGAGTTTGTCCGCATGCTGCTTTTTAACAAAAGCTGGACATCCACATATCTTCAGATACTTAAGATAGGGTTTCTTCCCACTCCACATCTCATATGGTGTGGTAGGCACAGTCTTGGTAGGAACCCTGTTCAAAAGATATGAAGCTGATTCTAGTGCATAACCCCAGAAAGATCGCGGTAACTCAGCATTACTCATCTTGGAACGTACCATATCCAATAGGGTTCGGTTCCGTCTTTCCGATACACCGTTATGTTGTGGAGTGTATGGAGGACTAAGCTGAGAGAGAATTCCATTCTCTTTTAGGTAACCCAGGAACTCGGCACTTAAGTATTCACCACCTCAATCAGATCTCAGTGTCTTGATACTTTTGCCGGTTTGGTTTCTACTTCATTCTTATATTCTCAAAATTTCTCAAAGGCCTCGGATTTATGCTTCATCAAGAAAATGAATCCATACCTAGAGTAATCATCCATAAAAGTAATGAAATAAGAAAAACCGCCTCTTGCATGTGTAGACATTGGACCACATACATCGCTGTGTATGAGTCCTAAGAGCTCGCTCGCTCTTACTCCATGTCCAGTGAATGGAGTCATTGTCATCTTTCCTTTGAGACATGATTGACAAGTGGCATAAGATTGATATTCGAACGGATCCAAATATCCTTCTCTATGCAACTTAGTTAACCTTGTCTCATTGATGTGACCAAGTCTACAATACCATAAGAAAGCCTGATTTATATCTGGAGACTTTCTTTTTAGTGTGTTCTGGACATTGAAAATCTGTAATTGTTTTAACACGTATATACCGTTATCTAGTGTACCGGACCCAATCAAACCATGATTAAGGTGGATGTTAACAACATCGCTTACAAACATGAAATCATAACCTTCTTTTGATAACAACGATACTGATATGATATTACACGTTAAACTAGGTACACAAAAACAGTTGCACAAAACCAAAATATGTCCACTCGTCAATCCAAGGTGATAATCCCCTACGGACACAGCATTCACGCTAGCTCCGTTAGCAACCTGGAGGGTCATATCACCAACCATCAGCACTCTACGGTTTCTCAGTTCCTGCAATGAATTGCATATATGAGATCCTGATCCGGTATTCAATACCCAGGAAGTAGAGTTGATTGACAGACAATTTTCAATTACAAACACACCTGAAGCCGAAACCACAACTTGCCTCGGGTCCTGGTTCTTGGCAATCCAAGCTTTGCAATTCTTCTTCCAATGGCCTTTCCTACGACAGTGGAAGCACTCGTCCTTTGCCACTACCGACACCGCAATCTTTGCCATTCCCTTGGCTTCTACCTTACCAACACCACCTCTTGTTTTGGTAGCGGCCTTCTTCTTCCTTCCTTTGGCCCTTGCCTTGGACCTGGAAGAAGATGCACCACGAACAAACATAGTGGGTGTTTCCCTTACTTTCTGCAAGGTGCCCTCTGCACTCCTTAACATATTTAGAAGTTCTGGAAATTCAACTTCTTTACCTTGAATGTTGAAATTCAAGATAAACTGGGCGTAGGTAGAAGGAAGGGACTGGAGAATCAAGTCTGTATACAGCTCGTTCTCTAACGTTCTCCCGAGGTCTGCGAGCTCTTCAATATAGCCAATCATCTTAAGGACATGTTCCCCTACAGATGATCCGACGACCATCCTCGACTGAAACAAGTTCTTCAAGGTCTCGTATCTTGCTATACAAGATTGCTCTCCATACAGTTCCTTAGTGTGGAGAAATATGGATTCTATATCCATATTCTCGTGCCTCCTCTGATGTTCATTGTTCATAGAGGAAAGCACGATTCATTTGGCCTTCGCGCAGTCTAACTCCCAGGTCTTGCGGATTTCTTTATCCGCGACACTGGATTCAGGACCTGGGACGGCAGGGGCCTTAGTAGTAAGGACATACCCCATTTTGTCATAGGTAATTGCCATCTTAACATTCCGGAACCAATCTTTATAGTTCGGCCCTGTCAAAATATTTTTATCTAATAATAACTTAAGGCCTGTCATGTTCTGGGTCGCTGCAATTAGGAAAGAGAGAGGAAACACTTTAGCATGATACTCTTGCAAGTTTAGAGTGGTTTTTAGTTTATCTAAACAGGATGGCTCCCACTGTTTCTCGAATCCTTCCTCAAACCAAAAAAGAAGAACTTGTCAGGACTATTCTCACCGTGCAATACTTGCTTAACCGTTCAGCCAGGCAAGTGTCGGTACTTCGAGGGAGGTTTTACGACGCTTTCGCGAAGTTCCTTGATTAAATAACCTCTTTTCCCTGGGGGCGTAGCCCCGCTGACACCTTTCTCGACACCTTCTTGGTTTATAGCATTGATCGTTAAGTGAAAGAATCTCCCGATGAGTAGCATATACTCATAGTAGGATCGGGATCCAAATATCATCGTGTGATAAAGCTGAAGGAATCCTACCAAAATTATCACACTCCAAATGGTATGCAACTCTAGCAAATTTCAGTTTCTTTAGAAATCCCCGATGTGGATTTTTTCCCCATGCTCTTATGACCTTGGCGTTGGTCAAAATGTCATAAGTCACATGTCAAGTTCTACCCATCATTATCTTGTTAATTTGAACCCACCCGTATATACCCCTGACGTTGGCCAAATGGCAGTACGACTGTCCCAAACCAACTCATCTATCTATGCAACAGATGAATACCCAGCAGCTACCAAACACTATGCCTTGGCGTTGGTCAAAATACATAGCTTGAATACTACTAAATACCCAAATGAAATGACGGAGGGCTATGAATGGTTTTGGCGAAACCGTGAACGTAGTGAACATGATATGATCGAAGGAACCTGATAGCTTTTAAAAGGAGTGGTTTAAGCTCCGCAATTAAAAATCTACTGTTTTTAAAATAACCGAGTGGTTTCTATTAAACTGTTCCAACGATTCAACTTTAGTTTATTTTCTTTGCATTAAAATAATGCGTCCCATCAATTAACCTATCATTGCAGAAAACAACGAAAATACAACGTCCTCTTATGCCATCCACATTCGCCACTGGGCCCCGTCATTCACCCGTTAGGTTACTTAACTAACGACAGAGCGGGGGCTGGGCTAGCACGGATGCAAAACATAAGCAACGCCTACTAGATATCATATATAGATATTTTACATTCGTCAGACGCAATATAGGCATTCCAGATCACAGATGAACATATTGGATATACAAGCAATCCGCATTTCTTTTGAGCCTGCAATGAAAGAAGGATTACACAGTCGCGATGAATAGCCAAACCCCCACCCTAGACCCCTACGGATACGGCAAACTACCCGCCAAGTATCCGAAGTGAAGCGGTCTCCCTCAACGACGTGAGTAGGCCACTAAGCACTTCAAAGTACCGGTAGTTTGTGCACCCCACCTTAGGTCTATCCTAGGAGCAGAAAACAGTAAATGAAATAATACAACGGTGGCTACAACCTCAACTCGGATGTGCCCCGCAAAAGAATATTACAACAAATTACAATTTACATTTGAATGAAAGAAACACTCGTCTCATATCCCCGGCTATCCATTCACGAAAATCCAACAAGTTCATATTCACAAACCAGTAAAAAAACCATTACAAAAATGTGCAACCCCCTGCCAACCGACATACTAGCAGTTAGGGGAGGTTTACGAACACATTAATCACAACACAGATATAATCCAGTTAGCCAAAGTACTTAGAATATCGATCAAGCAACACAAATGAATCTACTCCAAACAATTCTCTGTGCACATAAAAGCCGAGCAGAAACAAAACATCCCAGAAAATACGACATTAACGCAGAAGAATAACTGAGCAAATTTGGGTTGACTCAGAGTCAACTTGGCCGCGGATCCGCGGCGGATCGCTTGTATCGGCCGCGGTTCCGCGGTGGTTTGGTCGAGTCATGATCCCAAATTTCTTCACAATTCTTAAAAAACCCTGCTTGTATTTTTAAGGGTCCCTGAAAAATTTTTACACCCCGTTTTAAAATCGGCAGAAACATGGTGAAAACGTCGTTTTTTCGGGATTATTTTGTGATCGAATTTCTAAAGACTTTGCTAACATGTTAGTTATGGTTTAGCTAGGCTCTGATACCACTGTAAGTCAACGTTACACACCCCACAAGATGCGGGGAGGCGGAATAGGTAAAACAATCATTTTGTTTAAGGTAACATCGACTAACTTACGGATCTTTGCTAAACCCTAACTAACATACTATCTAGAAGTGTGAAACAACTATGATAGATGATTATACCTCAAGATACTAGTCCTTCTTGTTCTTGTTGTTCACCTCCTCGTCGGCCTCCTCAATGTGATAGAAGATCCACCCGAGAGTTCCTTCTCCAAGCTTTAACCTCTAACTTGAGGTAACTAAGTGGGTAGGATTGCTAATCCAAGTGACCAAGAAGATATAGAAGTGGATTAAGGATCTATTAGTCTTTCTAACCCTTGGGATCTCAACACATGAGAGGAATAGGGTTACTGTGAAGAAGAGAGAGAGCTTGAGGATAGAGAATGTGTATGTTATTATGAAATGAAAAATAACTCATTTGTGTATATATTATGAAGCATAAAATATCTTGCACAAATATCTTCATGCTTCATTTAATACAAATGAATGAATTATCTAATGAGTCATGGTTTCATTTAATGCAAATTACACATCATCTCCTCCACTTCATTAAGCTTAATCCATAAATGAATTAAAACATAATAAGTAACCTTTCTTCTAGAAGCTTCTCAAGCAATTACGAGAATGCCCCTCCTATCCGAAAAACACGGATATACTGAGACTGCATAAATCCAATAATCCAATACTAGAATCTGGCTTAAACCAAAGCTCACTAGTATAAATTGTCCGAACATCTGACGTGCACAAGTACACGTATATGTCCGAACCCTGTCGTAAAACCATACGACCTCTATATTGTTTCTCCTGAGCAGGGAAACTCTCTGTGTGGGACTCTAAAGACTCGACACTACGCTGGCAGTGGGTTTAACCACAGGCCGCTAGCGGTACTAGCTGTACGTAACGGTCCCCAGGTAGATGTCGATAAGAAGGCCGATGAGGAAACCTATCTGAACTCCTACTGAGCCTGATGTGACAATCTCTATACAGTACGGTCTGTTCGTCTAATACTATCGCATATCGGGCCTAGGAGGCGGCAAGTGTCAGTCCCCTAAAAGGCGGTATAAGTCGTGTCGGAGTGAATCCCATTACACCTTGAGAAGCTATTGGAAATACTACCAGTAAATCTCGCTTGCCCTGGCCATGGATCTTGCGTAATAACTCTCCACACACAGCGCGATATCAACTCCCAATACCGGGAGAGACGAATCCTATCTAACCGCCACTGCCTCCAAGTGCTTCGGGACTGTACCCAACTGCTACCTATTTGCACGACTCCTTTGAGCTGTGGTAGGGTAGCAATCTAAGAACAGTGGGAACATACTCGAGACGAAGCAGCGTTGTCAAGTCTACGGACTATGCTGTACTCATGTCACCTGGGAACTGTTAACTGACGATGGGTATAATACCAACCAACAGTTCCCTACGAGTCCTGTCCGGTGTACCCGTAACCCAACGAGCACCTGCATACTATCTCCAGTACAACGTACTAATGGCTGTGGGATAGACCATTTCCCCTGCTAGGATGAGAAGCGTACACACTACTCTACTCCGGAGTATCGACACCCTGTCTCGATAATCCTATGACTAGGGACCTGAAAAAGGATGTGCTTGTAGACTACCCAGCCCCCACTAGTGTGACTGCCATCACAACGCTGGTAGTCAAGCAAGATCCTAAGGGCTCTATCAATATGTATTCGTGATATGCAAAAAGAAACATATACACATATTAAGATAGATATAAACCAAGTAGCATACTACTATGTTGAGCAAGACTGTTAATGCAACTGTGAATATCCCAAGCTTCCATTAAGTAATATACAAACTAGTATGATACAATAATGGCCCCTAGGGCATATACACTAACAAAATATTTATATGGAGAGTAATCTCGTATCGCAAAATATGAGACCTCGAAGGAATTGTTTCAGGAGAGGTTAGCTGCCGGGTCATCTGTAGGGGACCACGTTGTAGAACGAGTTATATACTGACTTGATTCTACAGTTCCTCCTCTCCACCTACGCCCAGTTTATCTTGAATTTCAACATTCAAGGGTAGAAAGTTTCACTTCCAGAATTTCTCAACATGTTGAGGAGCTCAGAGGGCACTCTGCAGAAATCCAGGGAGACACCCGCTCTGCTTATTGGGAAATCTTCCTCTTCTAGATCCAAGGTGAAAGCCAAGTGAGAGAAGAAGAAGGCCTCCACCAAGCCGATAGGCGGTGTCAGTTGGGTAGAGGGAAAAGGCAGGAAAAAATTTTCGGGGCCGACAGTAGAGAATAATGAATGTTTCTATTGTCACGGGAAAGAGTATTGGCAGAAGGACTGCATTGCTTGGAAAGCCAGAAAACAGGATTCGAAGCACATTGTGGTTTCGGCTTCGGGTGTGTTTATAATTGAAAACTGTCTGTCAATTAACTCTACTTCTTGGGTACTAGATACCGGATCAGGATCTCATATCTATAATTCATTACAAGTTTTAAGAAACCGTAGAGTTATCAAGACAGGTGATATGACTCTCGGGATTGCTAACGGAATGAGCATGGACGCTGTATCCGTAGGGGAATATTACCTAGGATTGACAAGTGGGCAGATTTTGATTTTGCATAACTGTTTGTGTGTACCTAGTCTGGCTTGTAATATCATCTCTGCATCTTTACATTCTAAAGAAAGTTATGATTTTACATTTGTAAGCGATGTTGTCAATATCCACCTAAATCAAGCTTTGATTGGGTCAGGTACACTAAATAACGGTATATACGTATTAAATCAAGCTTAGATTTTCAACGTCCAGAACACATTTAAAAGAAAGTCTCCAGAATTAAATCAAGCTTTCTTATGGCATTGTAGACTGGGTCACATCAATAAAACACGATTGACGAAGTTACATAAAGAGCGATATTTGGATCCGTTCGAATATCAGCCTTATGCAACTTGTCAATCATGTCTCAAAGGAAAGATGACAAAAACTCCGTTCACTAGACACGAGGTAAGAGGAGCGAGCTCTTGGGACTCACACACAACGACGTGTGTGGTCCAATGTCTACACATGCAAAAAGTGGTTATTCCTAATTCATTACTTTTACGGATGATTCTCAAGGTATGGAAATGTATTCTTGATAAAACATAAATCCGAGGCCTTTGAGAAATTTCGGGGATTATAAGAATGAAGTGGAAAAAAACCAGGTAAAAGTATCAAGACACTTAGATCTAATCAAGGTGGTAAATACTTAAGTGCTGAGTTCCTGAATTACTTAAAAGAGAATGGAATTCTCTCTCAGCTTACTCCTTGATACACACCTCAACACAATGGTATATCGAAAAGGCGGAACCGAACCTTATTGGATATAGTACGTTCCATGACGAGTAACGTTGAGTTGCCGCGATCCTTCTGGGGTTATGCACTAGAATCAGCTGTGTAAATCCCCAGTTTTCGTATATTTATTTTTCGTATTTTATCCAGATTTTTCCAGAATTTTTGCACATTTTAAATATTTTTATTATTTTAATTATTAAATTATTACCAAAACCTAAACTCTAAACCCAATCCTAACCTACCCGACCCGACTCACCCGACCCGACCCGACCCGCTCACCCCCACTCCTTCTTCTTCTCCCTCTCTTCTTTTTCTTTCCCGCCTCTTTTCCCTCGTTCCTCCTTCCTCGCGCTCACCACCGCGAGACTCGCGCTAGCCTCCAGGATGACCGTGCACACTGCCAACGACTCCCCCGCAATCCTCTCCACCAAAATCTTTCCTTCCCCCTCTCTCCCCTCGCAGAAGTCCCCGTGAGACCCGCTCGCCCACGACCTCCTCCTCGCCACGTCTTAACCGCCTCCGAGTTCTTACGGCTCATCCCTACAACCCCCCTCATCCCTAACAACTCGATCTCCCTCTCTCTCACTTTCCCCTACAAACTCCCCACATCCTTTCTCCCTCAACTTGACTCCTAGCCACCATCACCAGAGCTTCCCCTTCCGTCGAGCCCGCCCCTCCAAACACCCACCAACTCCTCCATCGACGAAGAGCCCCGACCTCCTCATCTTATTCACTCTTTCTCTCCCTCTCTTACCCTCTGCCTCAACCCACCGCCAGCTCCCCCGCTGCCAGCACCGACCCCTCCGCATCGTCGACGACTACCACGAGCTCTCTGCTCCTCCACTACTTCCTCCAAGCATCCCCACCACTGACGACCACCAGAAACAACACTATCATCGGAGCCTCCTCCTCTAATCCATATCACCTCCTCTCCTCCATGACACCAAGCCCTCATCCTCTTCATCCACCATCGTCGGAGCTCACCATCTCCAAGCTACAAGCTCCGAGCATCCCCAACATCGATCCCCTGCATCCATCGCCACAGCCACCACTAGCTCCACCTTGCCGATGAGCTCTGAGATCCCTGCAACCGCAACACCCCGAATGCCTCACCCGAGCCACTGCGAACGCACTGCCCCATGCCCGCCTCCACGCTAGTCCCGAGCCCCCATATCCTCCCCTGAGCCAGCCGAGTCGCACGTGTATCGTGCCGTGATCGTACCCGTGTCGTGCCGCCGTCTTAGTCGTGCCACTTTCGCCAAAAGCAAGAGAAAACCCATCTCTTGTTATTCATGCTATTTTAATACCTACGCTGGATAATAATGTTAGATTATTTTGATATATAGTATTGTAAATATGTGTTTTCGACCGATTACCAAACACTGCCCTAGTGTTCGATGCGAATTATAAACCAAAACATATCTTGTTATGGCCAAACTTGTGATAGTTCGATTCATTTACTGTTTTCGAATATCGTGTAGTAATTTGGATGCAAAATATCGTGTTCATAACCATGTAAAGTCTCACCCTAAAGGCGACACAAAATCTGAATTTTACTTCGCATGTTACCTCGTTAAAATCATTGTAAATTCAATAAAGTTTGGAACGTAACGTTATATGGCTCATATCGAAGCTGACTCGATAATTTAAAACCATCTATAGTTTATTTCTCGACATTTATAGATTAGTGTAACGATATTTGGCTGCAAATGCGGCACTGGACTGCAGTCCAGGGCAGTGTTTCACATGGATACCTGACTTTGAATACCTTCACATCCCTGATTCAAACTGAAAATGCGTGGAGACCCATATGGTCACGTATATAATTTAATTATCTAACACATGAATCTTGTCCCGTGCAGTTTCACCATCGTTTGATATTTAGTTTGTATTTTTTAGTATCAATGTGTTCTGCAGTTTCTACAGTAGCATTTCTTACCCCTTCACATTAAACAAGACATAACTTCTAGTAAAGAAGGCTATTGATAATCCGTTTGATGCGTTGGAAACCTAACAGAGAGAAATAGATTTTATTTAACTGGGACGACACCTGAAACTGAATACAATTACTAGAAAACTGCGCGCGAAGTTGGACTTCCAGTTCTGAAACTGGAATTCCAACAATCGATCGTTAATTTAAAATGATGGCAAGTCCCTAACATGAAATGCTATTGACATGAGATTAATTTTATTGATTATATAATCAAGAGTGCTTCATATGCCTTTTATATTGTTTTGGTTGATTTTATACGTGTGTTTTATGGTAAATTTTGCAAGTTATATGGTGTTGGCTGTCAAAATATAGTGAATGTTTGTTCAGTGCATTTTTGCCTATTTGTGTGTTTGCTTTATACCTGTTGCATATTGATTGCTTATATTGAGACCAAGCGACTGTTTTGCATTGTCGTTATGTAAGTGTTAGTGGTTGGGTTGTGGCAAATACGAAAGTGGTATTGATAAGTGGAAACGTGATTGAAAGTGAAAGCGATACATATTTGTTCACAACCTATCTAATACCTAAATTCATACTATAACCTGGGGAATGGGGAAATCAAGGTGGAATTGAACTCGTATTTAGCGAGGTACAGTGATTTAGAGGATGATCATTCGCTATTAGTGATATATATATATCTACATACATACATTAAGTTGTGGGCCTAGCGGGGGCCTAGCGGCACGGCTGCAGGGTAATGTCCCGGGAAACAATGGACCGTAGTCTCGGGCATGCACGAGACCCTTGTTAAACACGAGTCTCCTTTCCACCAATTGATTTTATTGACGTAGTGACTGATAAGTAGTGACATACACATTGTCTAGTTTACTGACATGATATTTATACCACACTGTTCATATGTAATGATGTTCATTATACTCATTTTCTGCATTCTGTTGCACATTTCATGTTTAATAGTCTTGTACCCATCATATATATATTTATTGCTATATGTATCGCCCTGACGACCTGAGTGTGCATGCTCAGAGGACGAAGTGGACCCAGCTCAGGAGCAGGACCTGCCATTCGAGCTCGCGGAGGTCTAGACCGCAACATCAGCATCAGTTCTTTTGCTTTCAGCACTTTGTATTTCATTGGTTAGTTTCTATTATGCGAAATAAATGTATTTCTAACTCTTTTATTATGATGTAATAAAGTTGTGAACTGTGATTTTCCTTTACTCTAGTACTGTTTACTGACTACCATGTAAAGCTAGAAACCGAAGTGTGACTACGGCGGGATTATTCCCTGACCGTAGGATCATGGCTGGCCTAGTCACCCCTCGTATTCCGTATTTTGGGAAACGGGGAGTGACATGGTTTTGTTGGTATCAAAGCCAAATTTCGGATGAAATTACAGTTTCGTCGAGGGATCCCTAGATTGAGTTATACCCTTGACGTGTGCTTTACTACGTTTCTGTTCACTTTCTAATCCTCGTTGAATCATTGTGTAACCCTTGTTTGAATCTAATTTCTTTTGATCTTTTTCAGAAATATGGACTCCTAGGGCAACTCCTCAGGTGCCGGTTCCTACGATCGTACCAAGAAGATTCTCAGCACAATGACGACCCTAGCCCAGGCTCAGGAGAGGAAGACCGATCTCTTGGCTGAAGGATTGAAGGTGGTACAGGAGTCCGCAATTACCACTCTAGAGAGATCTACGGCTATCCCCGCCGCCCCCGAGGGCGCCCTCGTACCGACTACACAGTCTAGGTTTGGTACCATTTCAGACTTCAAGAGGCTTCATCCAGCGGTGTTCACAGGATCAGCAAATTTGCTTGAGGCCGACCAATGGCTCATCAACGTAGAGAACCTTCTGACAGCCGCTCGAGTTCCTGACGATGACAGAGTGAACGTGGTGAAGATTCAGCTAGAGGACGAGGCCCGCACGTGGTGGTCCGTAGAGGAAAGCCGCCTAGAAAAACCTATCGAATGGGACACGTTCTCCGCATGCTTTCTAGATCACTATTTTCCGGCCACTGCCAATGCCGAGATGGAGGAGAAATTTATCATGTTAAAACAGAATGGACGCTCAGTGGATGTCTATGCTGTAGAGTTTAACCGGCTGAGTCACTTTGCACCGTACATGGTAGCCACCGAAGCCGCCAGGGAAAGACGGTTCCAGCAGGGGCTCGATATTGAACTGCAGCAACTTATCGCGTATTTCGATCTACCAACCTTTGCCCAAGTATTGAACGCTGCCGGAGTGCAGGAAAGATTAGCGGAGAAGGCCAAGGGCCAACGATCGATGGACAGGAGACCTCACGTGGTCTTAGCACGGCCTACCATCTCCCCCCGTGGAGCGATCCCAATTCACAGGTCGGGTATCACACAGATGAAGCGTACTTTCTCACTTTAGCAGCCACAGCAGAGGGCCCTGTTTTGCGATTATTGCCAAAGGCCAGGACACATGCAGAGAGATTATCACAGAGCTAAGGGGCAGTGTCTGATTTGCGGATCCAGCAAGCACAAGGTCAGCGGATGTCCCCAGAGATCTGAGCTACAGGAAGGGTTCGAGCAACATCAACAGTCGTACGACACTTCATCTCATAGGAGTCCACCTCGGGTATCCCAGCATCGGTTATCCGATCAGGGGCAGACTTGTACGGGTCAGAATCAGGGATGAGCTTTCACCCTGTCCGTCGAGCAAGCAGAGGCTTATGGATAATTATTTACAAGTACCCTCCTTGTTTATTCTATACCGGCTAGAGTTTTTTTTTATTTGGGTGCTTCGCAGTGCTTTATTTCTTCGCGGTTTGTTGATACACATTCTATACCTCACGAGCCGTTAACCAAGGGTTGGGAGATACATACGGGTAACGGAATTATTATGTCCAACCAAGAGTTTAGGTTATGTCCGGTGGTAGTGTGCAGCAGGGAATTTTATGCGAATTTCCTTTTAATCGGGACGGGCAGCTATGACGCAATTCTCGGGATGGATTGGATGAGTACCTTCCATGCGATCATCGATTTCCGAGCTAGGAAAGCGACTTTCCGCATTCCCAATTACCCTGAGTTTATTTTCGAAGGCGGAAGCGAGTCTTTAGAGCCAGCCAAGTTTACAGCCAAGCCGAAAGCGTTGACGGCTATGGAGATTGATGAGAGTCCAGCCCCAAAGATCGTTCAGGATTTTCTTGATGTGTTCCCTAAAGATTTACCAGGTCTACCACCTCCTCACGTCTTGGGATTCTCAATCGACTTGATTCCGGGTACATCATCAGTCTCGAAAGCTCCTTACAGGATGGCGCCAGTTGAATTGGCAGAACTAAAGAAGCAGATAGAGAATCTTTTGGACAAGGGATTTATCCATCCAAGTGTTTCCCCGTGGGGCGCTCCTGTGTTACTGGTTAAGAAAAAATACGGTTCCTTACGCATGTGCATCGACTACCGGGAATTGAACCGAGTGACCGTGAATAACAAGTACCCCATTCCCCATATCGACGACTTTTTTGACCAGCTTGGTGGTGCTTGAGTATTTTCTAAACTAGACCTTCGGTCAGGGTATCACTAGATCAGGGTTAAGGTAGAGGATTTATGCAAGACGACTTTCCGAACCCTATATGGCCACTATGAGTTTCTTGTGATTCCGTTCTGTGTTACCAATGCACCAGCCATATTTATGGACTTGATGAACAGGGTTTTCTCCAGGTACTTGGATCAGTTTGTTGCCGTATTCATCGACGACATTCTAGTCTATTCCAGAAGTCGAGAGGAGCATGCCGAGCACCTACGAATTGTCTTGCAGTTTTACGGGAGGAGAATCTCTATGCTAAGCTAAGCAAGTGCGAGTTTTGGCTCGATAAAGTGCAATTTCTGGGGCATGTCATTTCGAGTGACGGCATTTCAGTGGATCCGACGAAGTTCGAATCTATCAAAGACTGGACGACATCGATATCAGTTGATGAGATACGAAGTTTCTTGGGATTAGCTGGGTGTTATCGACGGTTTGTCCAAGATTTCGCCAGAGTAGCGGAACCCTTGACGAAGCTCACACGGAAGAAGGTGCCGTATGTTTGGTCGGAGGAGTGCATCCAGGCGTTCGAGCTGTTGAAACTGAAGTTGACCACGGCTCCAATCGTGACTGTGCCAGACAGCTTAGGTGGCTTGGTTGTTCATAGTGATGCATCGGGAAAAGGTTTGGGTTGTGTATTGATGCAGCATGGTCAAGTGGTACCTTACTCCTCTTGTCAGCTGAGAACTCACAAGAAGAACTACCCCATGCATGACCTGGAGTTCGCGGCCGTTGTGTTCGCCTTAAAGATTTGGAGGCATTACTTACTAGGCGAAAGAGTGGAGGTGTACACGGATCAAAAAAGTTTGAAGAACGTGTTCACTCAGAAGGAACTGAATATGAGACAACGCAGATGGTTGGAGTTGATGGTAGACTACGACATTGATCTACAGTATCACCCGGGGAAGGTGAACGTCGTTCCTGATGCCCTCAGTCGCAGGCCGTTAGCTGCGTTGCTGACTTGTCAGAAGGGGAGTCTCGATGACCTTCACAGACTCGAGTTAAAGGTAGTCACTCCGGGTGTGGCCGGACAGCTCTGGCAGTTACAGGTCCAATCATCACTTGTAGATCGCATTAAAGCTGCGTAGACTGAAGACCCTCGGTTGTAGAAGTTCAGAGGGTTGGTCGAGGCTGGTTTGAGGATGGATTTGCAGGTTCACGAAGATGGTTCTTTGAGATTTGGCAGCCGGCTGTGTGTTCCAAATGGGGGTATTCGAGACGAAGTTCTAGCTGAGGCACACAATTCCGCCTACTCGGTGCACCCAGGTGGCACCAAGATGTGTAGAGACCTGAGGCAGCACTTCTGGTGGAACGGAATGAAGAGGGAGATTGCTCGCTTTGTCTCCAAGTGTTTGGTATGCCAACAGGTGAAAGCCGAGCATCAGAGAATCGCGGGGTTGTTGCAACCGCTTCTAGTGCTAGAGTGGAAATGGGAGCACATCACAATGGATTTTATGACGGCACTACCACAAAGTCCAAGAGGCAACAATGTCATTTGGGTTATTATTGATCGTCTTATGAAGGCAGCATATTTCATACCCTTCCGAGTCGGAAAATCGACGGAGTCACTCGTGAAGAAATATATGCAGGAGATTGTGAAACTACACGGGGTGCCCGTTAGTATCGTGTCTGATCGAGACACCAGGTTCATTTCGCATTTCTGGAAGAGCCTACAGGAGAGTTTAGGCACGCGTCTCAAGTTCAGCATGGCCTATCATCCGCAGACGGATGTGAAATCCGAGTGTACGATCCAGACGCTCGAGGATATGCTGAGGGCATGCATGCTCGATTTTCAGGGTTCTTGGGAGGATCACCTCCATCTGGTGGAGTTTTCGTATAACAATAGCTACCAAGCTAGCATTCAAATGGCACCGTTCGAGGCTCTGTATGGACGGAAGTTTCGGTCCCCTGTATGTTGGGATGACATGGGTGAATGAAGGTTGTTGGGCCCTGAGCTTATAATGCAGACAGTGAGCAAAGTTCAGACGATTAGGCAACGGATCAAGGCGGCTCAAGACCGACAGAAGAGTTGGGCAGATGCCGCAGAAGATCGTTGGAATTTGGTATTGGTGACCACATGTTTATGAAGATATCACCCACTCAGGAAGTGATCAGGTTTGGTAGTCGCGGGAAATCCAGTCCCCTATTCATCGGACCTTTTGAGGTGCTAGAGCGAGTAGGAGAGGTGGCTTATCGACTTGCCTTGTCTCCATCGCTAGCTGGTGTGCACAATACCTTCCATGTATCTCAGTTGGGGCGCTACGTTCGGGATGACATCCATATTCTGGACCATTCGGAGTTAACTTTGGGCACCGATCGATCTTACGAGGAGAAGCTTACCACTGTTCATACCATAATATTGCATTATTATATTCCCCGGTCCTAGTTATTTTACAAATAAATAGGTGCTTTTGACCCATGTCTACTACTTAGTTGCAGGTTACAGGTTCTTGGAATAAAAACAGTGAAAAAGACAAAATACGATACGAAAGTGAAACTTCGACCAACAAACAGAGAATCTTGATAAAGCCTACACGAAGATCAATTCACAAAGTACAAGGAGGTGCAAGGTTCAAGACTTCGTCACGAAGTAACATCAAAAGTTCACTACAATGTTCACTGGAAAGATCTGGAAGAAACCTAGAAGCCAACCTAAGAAAAGAACCAAAGAAACAAGAAGTAAAAATGCAACAGAACCAACCCAAGAAAATGCAGCTCTTGATGCCCCCACTTGGCCGCGGAACCGCGGTCAAGGCATGCTATTGGCTGTAGAACCGCGGCCGGGTATGGCCCGTGTCGGCGCGAAATTTCGTGGCGGTGCGCGGGCGTTGACTAGGTCTTTTTCTTAGGGGGTATTTTTGTAAAAGCAGATATGCGAGTCAATTGTAACCCTAGGGTTCCTATCCTCTATAAATAGGAACTCCAAATCTTGTATTAGGTTATGCCTCCTTTCATTAATAAAATTCATATTTCTTTTGGAGAGCATCGATGCCTCTTTTCATTTCATATATTCAGATCTGACAACCCTGTGTAAATGTTTGGAGAGAGCCATCTGTAAAGTAAGTAGATTTATTGAATTGCCCTAGTTTAGATTTTAATTCCTTGCCCTGGATAAATGTTTTTCAATTCCCTAATGAGCGAGTAGTCTCCTCGCTTGTTAGGGTTAGCTTTGGAGAAGGCTTTTGAGAGATGGGATCTCTCATCCCTTTCTTGCCCATCACATATAATCAATAGGACTCCATGCATACATGCACACACCGCTCCCTACGGCACCCTATCCCACGAGGTAGCGGTGATACCGTAGTATAAAGGCCCGGTTGCGCGTGTTTTCCATGGAGATTAGGGTAAGGATTGATAAAGGAAGGACAAGAACCTAGAGAAAGGAACACCTTCCCGAACGGATCTAATCCCCTTTATTAATAATTACCATAACACCTCATAGATCCTAATTTGGGTATAGAAAGCGGTGAGATTTATTTACATTTCCAAACCTACCCTAGACCTAACCCTAGCAAGACTTAGATCTAGATAATCTTAGTATAAATCAATTTAGGTTTTAGAGATAATCAATCCGACACCCATCGGAATTAACTCGTAAGAGCGATTAGGAAATTCACAACATCCATGTGGACCGACCCGTACTCACCGGCTAGCTACCAAGCGACGCCGTTCTTGATTGCGGTTTAGAAATATTTTTGACATACGAATCAAATGGCGCCGTTGCCGAGGATGGCGTGTTATTTCCTTTTTGCAATTTCGGGTTAATCTAAAATTGAAAAATCATAAAAAACTGAAAAATTAAAAAAATATAAAAATTTATCATCTTTGTATTTTGTGAAGGGTATTTCTGTTTGAATTTTGCAGGAACAACGAAGAACTTCGAACCTGGAAAAATCCAGAAATCAAAACAGAGAAATAAAGATCTAAAAAACAGGTAAAAATCTTAACAGAGGAGATACATAAGTATCGGGACTTGAACCGCTGCCACCGCCGCCCTTCCGCCGCGCGACCCCCTCTCCGACTGCGGATCCGCCGCAAGGTGCTGACGTCAGCACGCGAAAATCCCACCGTTTGTTCCCTTTCTATCTCCTCTGCAAATCTCGATATATCTTCTGTAAAATCTCCTGCAGGATTCTTTGCGCTTAAAAAATCTTCCCCCTTCTCAATAACAAACCTTGTGCAGGATTCTTTGCGCCGCGCTAAAAAAATAAAAAAATTGATTGCAAGTGATTTTTACTGCTTTGTATATATTTAATCGGACTTTAAGGGGCTTGAAACCAATCCAGGTTGGGGGGGATTTCATCACCCTTCCCAGGACCCCAGAAATCACATAAGGCATGTGCATTGACCATCTCTTAATTAAAAAATACTAGACTCAGCCCTAAGGACGTCGCGCTCAATAGGATAGAGGACTAGTTATAGGCATCGACCGTTTATCCTAACCTGACTTTGCGGTGTCTAGGCAAGTGTGTCTAAGGCGAGTGGTTACTTAATTAGGACCACTACTTTTAGTGGGGAGCCTCCTACTCACCTGGTACTTACCTGACCGCAATTGGCGGTGAAGAGGCGGTTTGAGGTCCTATTTCTAGCCCTTTTGAACAGTTAGGAGCTGTCTAACTGACCTAGGTGACCCTAGATCTAGGCCTGAATGTGCATTTTTGGTTGATTGCATTTGTGTCAAAGCCCTTTATCGAAAATATTTTTGCAAAAAGTTTCAAATAAAAAAAAGGAAAATTTTTATAAAAAGACTTACAACTTTTGTCGCTAAGAAATCCGTGCACCCCAACCTTCTTTCTCTTCTCCTTCTTACATCATGGGTACCCTACCTCACAAATCTCTTGCCGAACTTTGGTACCCTGAACCCAACTTTGCCTCTTACGCGAATTGTTTCAGTCGATTTAAGGACGACCCCTCCATGCCCAAAATTTCTTTGAAAGATCAAATAGAAGCATCTAGGAGAAACAGTTCAATGTTGCAATCCACTTTGTGTCAACCATGTCAACCTTCACCACCTTCATACGTTGACACCACTTTTTCGAGTCCTGTTATAACTCCTAAACCGATGTCTATTGCTGAGCATATTGAACAATCTCATAGCCGATCTTTCACTCCTCTCAACACATCAAGTTCTAGGGATCAACAAGTTCATTCACCTTTTTATCCAAATATTGATCCTACTCCTGTCCAACCATCCAATTCCTACCAGTCCTACCCGACTTTCCCACCTTCACCAGACATTGCTTCTACACGGCCATTTGGGAGTTTCACGTATCCAAACAATTTTGACTCTTTTACCGAAACCCCTTCCCAACCCATGTCTAGTTTGGAACAGTCGTTGGAAGCTTATATTTTAACCACAAACAAAATGATTAGGAATGTGGATGCGTCCATAGCCGCTCTTATACAACCTAGTGAACCGGTAGCTAGTTTCCAACTAGCTCCAAAAATTCCAATGTATGATGCGACGGTTGGACAGAGTGAGAATTTGAGTGGAGAAAGTGAGCTATACACCCTTCCAAATCAAACCTACCCACACCCAATTGAATCCCACGACTCCGGTTGTCAAACAAGTGTCCCAAATAAAACGTGTAATGAGTTATGCGACTTTGTAGTGCTTGATTTGCCAGAATGTGAAGGGTCCCTTTCGAGTGAAACCATCACCAATCCTTTTGATATCTTCACCTCCACTCTAGAACCTGAATTGATAAATATCCATACTTTTGATGAGGTGTCTAAAAAAATTGATTTTCACTTGATTGAGGATATAGACGCCGGGGATATTTTGGATGATGAACCCGTAAATTTGACTGAAATTTTATCTCCAATTCATCATCCCGAGTCAATAAATGTTTCACCCGAACTTCATATGCGTCTTGATTTTGATGATAATGGCATGGATAAGCTAAATTTTGAGGAGAATTATGAGGATAGTATTGAGGAGGGTATTGAGGATGAACCATTTTTGTTTGATGTGTCGGATTTTCCACTTCATCCTCGTGAACCTTTAACTGTTATACTTCCTAAATCAAACCCCCTCCTTTCCATCGTTTCGACCACGCAAAAGATCACGCTTGAAGACTGTGAGTTTGAAAAATTTCTCTTTGAATCTGACACGGTTCTCACAGACGATAACGATTACGAGTGTTTCACTTTTTCGGACGATGTTGAAAACTCACCTTCCGAGTTTGAGTCCTTTACATTTTCAGATGAGTTAGTTGAACTATCGGACTCGGTCGCTTACAGTCATTTCGAACCATTGATGGAATCCTTCAAGTTCAAGACAGATTACTTAGGTGAGATTAAGACTATCCCTAAATCACTCCCTTTCGTCCTTCCTATCGTTTCGACCACGCAAGACTCCGTCGCGTTTCCATTTTCAATGGAGGGTTTACCAAGTTCGACGTACCCATGTTTTCTTGCGAATCTTGAGGGATTTGACCCTATTTCTCGAAGGGTTGATAGATTAGCACAATCGCTTTTAACACATCGGTCATCACAAATTGCGCTAATTTATTCACTCGATTTACACCCTCAAGTTCGTACTACACTTCTTTCTCTTTTCCGGCATTCTCCTCCTCCACCGAGACCGTATACCGTTTCTATCTCCACACGGTCTCGAGTGCGTCTCATTTATTTTCTTTACACTCCATTCTTTCACCAACCCCACCATTACTACGATAGAATTTTTGAATGGTTGGTGCTAACGTTTGGTTTGTGTAAGGCCTTGCATAGTTTGGGAAGAACCTTGTTGTATATTATTTTATTTTTTCTTTTAACAATAAAAAAAATTGCAAATAAATAAATAGGGGAGTGCCGATATTTTGACCCTCTTGGTGTAACATGACAGTGAGGACACTGTCAAGTTTAAGTTTGGGGGTATGCTCGGTAAGCTTTCTTCCTTCGCATTCATATGTACATTTTGCATTTGCATTACTTATTTTAAAACCCATAAAAATTGAAAATTTGAAAAATTATAAAAATTCAATTTTGGCCATATTTGACTTGAGTTTGCCAAAATGGTTGACTAGCTAGGAACAACTAGATCTTATACTTAGTAAATTAAAAACCCTAAAAATAACTTTTCTTAAAGTTTAACGGTGGAAAGTATATGTCTTTGTAGTTTATTTAGAAATAGGCAAATTTTGAGTTCATTTCTTGGGCTAAGTTAAAACAAGGAAAGAGTATTGATATTTTTATTAAAGTATAAGTTTGAAAAATAATTCCTAAGCTTAAGTCTAGATTCTGAAAATATATACTCTACAATTTGCACAAACACGCACCTTGAAACTTGGAATAGTAGAAGAGACCTTGAAAAGCTCTTGTCTAAAGTCCTTAGTACGAAGAAAATAAAATAAAAAAACACAAGTGTCAATAAAGAGATAAAAAAAAATGAACACTGGTTTTTGTGATTACTTAAGGCTGCAAAAATAGAAAAATAATTAGCGAGAGTGCTTCATCACCTAGTGCCTTAGACCAACTGGTTTGGGAGTCACTGCTAAAGCCTTGGGTGTTACAAGACTAGGAATTACGCTTTAATGTGCAAACACATCTTGTAATCGGTTGTTGGTACCTCAAGAAGTATTAACGGTCGCATGAAGGATGTGTGAGCAAAATTCATCTAAAAATTCACCAATTAAGTAGTGCTTTAGACAACGGACAAGAGTATGATTGCTTGATTTGAATTTCCAAGTGTAGGGGTGATTTATACACACACGTAGGGGTATGTGATTGGGATTTAGATAAGAGATAGGAATGAAAAATAGGACTTGTATCTTTAGTAGAGATGATAAAAATTTCTAAGTTGAGATAGAACCTTAGAAGGAAAACTTAAAAGATGCCGAAAGCTAAATAGGTCTGCAGAACATATATAATCTTAAGTTAAATGATAAAGAAGTGTGAAGAATATGGGTGGATAATTTCTGAGTCGAAGATAATAGAATTCCTTGTTAGAAAACCTAATTGGAAAATAAAAGTCGATAAGCCAAATTGATAGGATTTTGTGGGTAGTATCCGCTGAAAACTCTCAGGAGACAACACTCCTCCTACTAAGGACACCTAGAGGTTTAACGGCTTATTGCATGAGCTCAGTGCAATCGCGATTCCCTGCGAAAGTGAGGTTAGGTTTTTGTCGAGAATAAAAACTAGGTTTGCTCGAGGACGAGTAAAAGATAAGTTTGGGGGTATTTGTTCATACCATAATATTGCATTATTATATTCCCCAGTCCTAGTTATTTTACAAATAAACAGGTGCTTTTGACCCATGTCTGCTACTTAGTTGCAAGTTACAGGTTCTTGGAATAAAAACAGTGAAAAAGACAAAATACGATACGAAAGTGAGACTTCGACCAACAAACAGAGAATCTTGATAAAGCCTACACGAAGATCAGTTCACAAAGTACAAGGCGGTGCAAGGTTCAAGACTTCGTCACGAAGCAACGGCAAAAGTCCACTACAATATTCACTGGAAAGATCTGGAAGAAACCTAGAAGCCAACCTAAGAAAAGAACCAAAGAAACAAGAAGTAAAAATGCAACAGAACCAACCCAAGAAAATGCAGCTCTTGATGCCCCCACTTTGCCGCGGAACCGCAGCCAAGGCTTGCTATTGGCCGCGGAACTGCGGCCGGGTATGGCCCGTGTCGGCGCGAAATTTCGTGGCGGTGCGCGGGCGTTGACTGGGTCTTTTTCTTAGGGGGTATTTTTGTAAAAGAAAATATACGAGTCAATTGTAACCCTAGGGTTCCTATCCTCTATAAATAGGAACTCCAAATCTTGTATTAGGTTATGCCTCCTTTCATTAATAAAATTCAGATTTCTTTTGGAGAGCATCGATGCCTCTTTTCATTTCATATATTCAGATCTGACAACCCTGTGTAAATGTTTGGAAAGAGCCATCTGTAAAGTAAGTAGATTTATTGAATTGCCCTAGTTTAGATTTTAATTCCTTGCCCTGGATAAATGTTTTTCAATTCCCTAATGAGCGAGTAGTCTCCTCGCTTGTTAGGGTTAGCTTTGGAGAAGGCTTTTGAGAGATGAGATCTCTCATCCCTTTTTTGCCCATCACATATAATCAATAGGACTCCATGCATACATGCACACACCGCTCCCTACGGCACCCTATCCCATGAGGTAGCGGTGATATCATAGTATAAAGTCCCGGTTGCGCGTGTTTTCCATGGAGGTTAGGGTAAGGATTGATAAAGGAAGGACAAGAACCTAGAGGAAGGAACACCTTCCCGAATGGATCTAATCCCCTTTATTAATAATTACCATAACACCTCATAGATCCTAATTTTGGTATAGAAAGCGGTGAGATTTATTTACATTTCCAAATCTACCCTAGACCTAACCCTAACAAGACTTAGATCTAAATAATCTTAGTATAAATCAATTTAGGTTTCATAGATAATCAATCCAACACCCATCGGAATTAACTCGTAAGAGCGATTAGGAAATTCACAACATCCCTGTGGACCGACCCATACTCACCGGCTAGCGACCAAGCGACGCCGTTCTTGATTGCGGTTTAGAAATATTTTTGACATACGAATCAACCACCATTCTCGATCGTTGGGAAAAAGTGCCTAAGAACAAGGTCATTCCCTTGGTTCGAGTTTCTTGGGGTGGCCGTTCTCCAGGTGAGTCTACCTGGAAATGCGAGGAGGACATCCGTTTACGTTTTCCGCACCTGTTTGTGTAGTGTTGAGTTCCATTGTTTTCGTCCTTTAATTTCGAGGACGAAATTTCCTGTATGGAGGGTATGATGTAAATCCCAGTTTCCGTATATTTATTTTCCGTATTTTTTCTAGAATTTTTGTACATTTTAAATATTTTTATTATTTTAATTATTAAATTATTACCAAAACCTAAACTCCAAACCCAATCCTAACCTACCCGACCCGACTCACCCGACCTGACCCGACCCGCTCACCCACACTCCTTCTTCTTCTCCCTCGCTTCTTTTTCTTTCCTGCCTCTTTTCCCTCATTTCTCCTTCCTTGCGCTCACCTCCGTAAGACTCGCGCCCACCTCCATGATGACCGCGCCCACTGCCAACGACTCCCCAGCGATCATCTCCACCAAAACCTTTCTCACCCCCTCTCTCCCCCACCGACGTCCCCCTGAGACCCGCTCCACCACGACCTCATCCTCGCCACGTCCCAACCGCTTCCGAGTTCTCGCGGCTCATCCCTATGAGCCCCCTCATCCCTACAACTCTATCTCTCTCTCTCTCTCACTTTCCCTTACAAACTCCCCACTTCCTTTCTCCCTCAACCCGACTCCTAGACACCATCACCGGAGCTTCCCCCTCCGTCGAGCCCGCCCCTCCAAACACCCACCAACTCCTCCATTGACGAAGAGCCCCGACCTCCTCATCTCACTCACTCTTTCTCTCCCCCTCTTACCCTCTGCCTCAACCCACCGCCGGCTCCCACGCTGCCAGCACCGACCCCTCCGCATCGTCGACAACCACCATGAGCTCTCTGCTCCTCCAGTACTTCCTACAAGCATCCCTACCACCAACGACCATGAGCAACAACGCCATCATCGAAGCCGCCTCCTCTAATCCCCATCACCTCCTCTCCTCCATGACACCGAACCCTCATCCTTTTCATCCACCATCGTCGGAGCTCACCATCTCCAAGCTACAAGCTCCGAGCATCCCCAACACTGAGCCCATGCATCTATCGCCGCAGCCACCACCAGCTCCACCTCACCGATGAGCCTCGAGCTCCCTACAACCGCAGAACCCCGAACGCCTCACCCGAGCTACTACAAACCCACTGCCCCGTGCCTGCCTCCACGCCAGTGCCGAGCCCTCAAGTCCTCCCTCGAGCCAGCCGAGTCGCACGTGTATCATGCCGTGATCGTGCCCGTGTCGTGTCGCCATCTCAGTCGTGCCACTTTCGCCAAAGGCAAGAGAAAACACATCTCTTGTTATTCATGCTATTTTAATACCTAGGCTAGATAATAAGGTTAGATTATTTTGATATATAGTAGTGTAAATATGTGTTTTCGACCGATTACCAAACACTGCCCTACTGTTCGATGCGAATTATAAACCAAAACATATCTTGTTATGGTGGAAATTGCAATAGTTCGATTCCTTTACTATTTGCGAATATCGTGTAGTAATTTGGATGCAAAAGATCGTGTTCATAACCATGTAAAGTCGCCCCTAAAGGCGACAAAAAATCTGAATTTTACCACGCATGTTACCTCGTTAAAATCATTGTAAATTCAATACAGTTTGGAACGTAACGTTCTATGGCTCATATCGAAGCCGACTCGATAATCTAAAACCATACATAGTTTATTTCTCGACATTTATAGATTACTGTAACGATATTTTATGCGAATGCGGCACTGGAATGCAGTCCGGGGCAGTGTTTCGCGTGGATACCTGATTTTGAATACCTGCACATCCCTGATTCAAACTGAAAATGCATGGATACCCATATGGACACGTAAATAATTTAATTATCTAACACATGAATCTGGTCCCGTGTAGTTTAACCATTGTTTGGTACTTAGTTTGTATTTTTGAGTATCGATGTGTTCTGCAGTTTCTGCAGTAGCATTTCCTACCCCTTCACATTAAACAGAACATAACTTCTATTACAGGAAGGATATTAATATTCCGTTTGATGCGTTGGAAACCTAACAGATAGAAATAGATTTTATTCAACTAGGGAGACACCTGAAACTGAATAAAATTACTAGAAAACTGCGCACGAAATTGGACTTCCAGTTCTGAAACTGGAATTCCAGCAATCGATCGCTAATTTAAAATGATGATAAGTCCCTAACATGAAATGCTATCGATATGAGATTAATTTTATTGCTTAGATAATCAGAGTGCTTCGTATGTCTTTTATATTGTTTTGGTTGATTTTATACGTGCATTTTAAGGTAAATTTTGCAAGTTAGATGGTGTTGGCTGTCAAAATATAGTGAATGTATGTTCAGTGCATTTTTGCCTATTTGTGTGTGCGCTTTATACCTTGTAACAACCCTGAACTTCTGTAAAACTTTCTGTACAATTTTTTTAAAAATACAGAAATTTTGCCTGAACACAAGTTATAAGTTTGTTTTGCTTTTTAATAACAAAAAGGGGCTTGTAGCTCATTGGTAAGACCTTGCACTGCTGAACCAAAGCACCAAAGTTCAAATCTCATTAGCCACATTATTTTTTTATTAGTTTTCTTTTAAATTTTTAAAGCCCAAGAGTCTACACGTGCATAACCCATAAAACCAAAAGTCACATATAAAAAAACTGACCCAGGTGAAAGACCAAAAGACGAGGGACACATGATGACGAGCTCGGCCCTGACTCGGCCGGATCGGGCCAGCGGCGTGCTTGACTCGGCCGCTGCCACCGGCCGATTCCGCTCCAAACCCGATTCACCCTTCTTGAAAGTTGTGTCTTTTGATCTCCTTATAACCCCTGTATACTTTAAAAACCCTGCATTATTACAGAGGATTAAAAATCCAATTAAAACTCTTTTTAATACAAAATTAAATACATTTTTCTTTCACACCCTTTCATCTACACTAACCCTACACTTTTCCTATAAATACCACTCTAAATCACACCCCCTCACTCACAAACTCTGTCCAAATTCTCAAGAAAAATCTCTAAACTTTTGTGTACAAGTAGAGTTAGGGAAGGGCGAAGCTCCGGCGAACTTCCGACGACAACCCTAGGAGCTCCCGGCGATGAAACGATGCACCGGAACCTACATCCACTCCCTCTTCCTCTTTTCTAAGCTAAATTCTAGTAAGTCTCTCCTCCCTCTTCTCCTTCTATTCATAAAACTCATATTTCTAAAACCCGACGGAAGCGGAGTTAATCCGACTTCTAATTCGGTTTTCTTTAAAAAGTTCCAATTTTCTTAAATACAACATACCAAACCCTCACATCTTGACTATTAAATATTAACAAAATATCATGACAAGTTTCAGAACAAAATATTTCATATTGCAATTTTTATCATACTTTTTCAGTAAAATACCATATAGTTTAGTTTTGACATTAAACGTCATATTTCTTGTTATACCTTCAAATAGATCACGAGGTAATGACCTACCTCCGCACAACACTCATATGCAACTTAACACGATGCCTTTCGGAAACATAGAATACGGGAAAACACAATTTTACACATAAATACCTTTTACTATTAAAACTATTTTTCTATAAGATTATGTATTTTAAATAAATCTTTGCAAAGCGCCGCTACAAACCCATTTTGGGGAACCCGTTCGGAATGGTGCGGATTATCGCACATCCTCGGGCTTAGTAGTACGAGATGCAGACCTCCGCAAAGAGCATTCGGTCTTGAAATATTTAAAAATACAAATATCTTAAGAAAATGAGATTTCTAGAAAAATAATAAATTAAAATTATTTCACACACACACACACACCCCATCAAAATATCTATTTTTCATATAGTATAAATATTCCAACTTTTCTAAATCAAAAGAATCACTTTACATGATAATACCATACAATTCCTTACAAGTTCAATACTTTACAATTAAATACCATATATTATGGAAAATAGATTTTATTCACTATAAATGTCACAAAGATAAAATATATATCAATGAAAACTTTAAATACGATAATAAAATACTTGAGGTGTATTTTGAAAATTATACAAAATTATTTTTACATAAAACCCCCTCAAGTTTTATAAATTACAATAAGGATCCTAGTAAATATAGATTTAAGCGGGACCAGTCTCTTGAGCCTCAGAGAGCCGGAGATATGTGTGCTTGCCTATTTAAGGTAGTCAACTTAATAAACGGTGTTATCAACACGGTAATCGTGTTTGAAAAAGACACAAATCCTGCCGTTCATATGCAGCGGTTATCAATAACAACAAAACCTAATTCGAGATTAAATTTCTTTTCTAATTGTTCTGACTCAGACTGCGTCTCATTATGAATAATCTGACTTGAATATGATTCAAGTACAAACTACAATTCAATATGAATCTATGAATCCATATAATCAATCTGTATTGACTAAACCGAACCATGGATATGCATCCATCTACATGATTCATACATCTACATGATTCTCCAGTTATATCCATTAACTGATATCATGGTTCCGGCAAGTCATCCATCTATACAATCTATAATACAAGACAATACAGTACAATACCATCAGTACAATCATTACTATCAATACAATAACTACACGGGGAATTGGGGTAGTTCATGCGTGAATCCAACAAAATCTAAGGAGCCCCCTAGATCATGAATCCATGTCTACTAACACAAGCAAGCTATCATGAGGGCCCGTGTTTCCTTACTCCTGAATTATAGCCTGTTGAGTTTGGAATACTTCAACACTAGGTTGAAGTCCCGTTACTAACATTTGATTCGGGCCCGTGGTTCCCTACCCCTGGATTACAGCCTGTTGGATTCGAGAACACTCTTAAGATTGGTTGACATTCACCCTTGAACTTACATTAATAACAGCATTAACACTAAATACAATAGTATAACAATATAATACAACTTTAAAAACTACTCTCTCTCTCTGTCTATTCTACTTCCCCCTTATCTTTGGGACTTACCGAGCGATTGTTTGCTGACGACATTCCTTCTCTTTCTTCTTTGGAATGTTGTCAGGTGTATCGGACCTTCAGGAGATCGAGCCCACCAGCGAGGACTTGGATCAGCTTGCCTTCGACCCAGAGCTCTAGATAATTGTACATATTTCATTTCAGTCCTTTCCATTTCTGTTATGCCAATATTTAGGCATTGCTTTCATTCAGATGTATTTACTTTTCCATGCATTGTACAAAAGAATGTTAATAAATAAAGTTGCTATTCATTACAATTGTCTCTTGTGTATATTTCTTTTATATTGCTTAATTACGCTTAGCGTATTTACTTCTGAGTAAATACATAGCGGCCTCGTCGTGTCCTCTGCCTGTACACTGGGAAGCGGGGCGTGACAAGTTTTGTTGGTGGCCCATGCAGGTCGAACTGTATGGAACCCTACCATGCAGTTCAGTTCTGTGTGGACAACCTAAGCAATATAACACAAGAACCAGCAATTAAAACATTCTTTACAATTCATATTCCTTGAATCTTATCATTTCATATACTTTGAATATATCCTAACCTAAATTTTTCTTTCAAGATTATGGATTCCCCAAAAAACACCAGCACCAATGTCAACAACACTCCCCCACCACTACCGATTACACCTGCCGTCGCTGCTCCGATCAATGAGCAGACGGTATTGCTTGAGGCGATCCGCAGCCTCCTGGAAGGACAGCAGCAGCAGACTGCTATTCTTTTGAACTGTCCAGAAGCGGAAGCACCTGGAGTGAAGCAATTCAGGGCCTTGTACCCTAAGCAGTTCTCAGGAAAAGAGAGCCCTTTAGAAGCTGAGAAATGGGCTCAGAGTATTGAAGATGATCTGGCAGCCGCACAAGTGCCAGAAATAGCTTGGATTCGAGTTGCAAAGCTGCAGCTCACTGACAATGCACGGGTCTGAGGGAAGGCGGAAGAAAGCCGTCTTGACCAACCTATCAAATGGAAGACTTTCAGCGACATGTTCGATACAAAGTAATTCCCGGAGATTGCCCGCTTTGATATGGAGCAGCAGTTCATCCATCTGCAACAAGATTCAATGTGGACCACATCTATAGATGAGTATGATGCTGAATTCACCATGCTCAGTCGGTAAGATATGTCTCAATGTTCGATTTTATATCATATACTACACAGCTAACACAAGACCGTAACAGGTTTGCGGCCCATCTCATACCGACTGCTGAGATCGGAGCTAGAAGATTTCAGCAAGGGTTGGATCCGGAAATCCAAGCTGCATTAGCTACAGAGGATTTCCCAACCCATGATATGGCTTTGAAAGCTGCCCGAAAATATGAGGCAGTGGTGAAGAAGAAGGGCAGACCTCAATCTGCCGAAGTGTAGCGCTCTGCCAACCAAATGGCAGGAGAAGCCTTATCAGGACCACCATTTGTACCAAGGAGACCGAGAGTACCAATCAACAGGCCCAACGCAGCCTTTTGTACCTACTGCAAAAGAGCTGGACATCTGATGGAAGATTGCCGACGAGCAAACGGTCTTTGCCTGATATGTGGATCATCCTCACATACCACAGGAACTTGCCCGCACAACCGAACTGACCCTAATTCCGCAGCTAGACCAGCTATCCAAGCTCCACCTACTCGGTTAGCTCTTCATGCACCACCTCCATGTGGACCACCTTTACCTCGACAACCAGCAATGAACCAGCATGGACGAAGAAATGTGCCGAGACGTCAGGCTTACACTTTGGCAGCCGTAGAAGCTGAGACGGTTGGCCAGGGAAACCCTGGTAATTCTCTTCAACCTTCTCAAAGTTTTACATCACATTGAAATTATACATACACTATCAAGTACTTCTATCACCAAACCTTTCTTGAATTTGTTACACTTTCCTTTTACAAATTTCGAGGACGAAATTTTTATAAGGAGGGTAGAATGTAACAACCCTAAACTTCTGTACAACTTTCTGTACATTTTTTTCAAAAATACAGAAAGATGTACTTTTGCCCAAGCACAAGTTATAAGTTTGTTTTGCTTTTTAATAGCAAGAAGGAGCTTGTAGCTCATTCGTAAGACCTTCCACTGCTGAACCAAAGCACCAAAGTTCAAATCCCTTTAGCCACATTATTTTTTTATTAGTTTTCTTTAAAAATTTTAGAAGCCCAAAAGTCTACACGTGCATAACCCATAAAATCAAAACTCACATATAAAACAAACAGACCCAGGTGAAAGACCAAAAGACGAGGGACACATGACGACGAGCTCGGCCCTGACTCGGCCGGATCGGGCCGGCGGCGTACCTGACTCGGCCACCGCCGCCAGCCAATTCCGCTCCAAACCCGATTCACCCTTCTTGAAAGTTGTGTCTTTTGATCTCCTTATAACCCCTGTATACTTTAAAAACCCTGCATTATTACAGAGAATTAAAAATCCAATTAAAACTCTTTTTAATACAAATTAAATACATTTTTCTTTCACACCCTTTCATCTACCCTAACTCTAATCTTTTCATATAAATACCACTCCAAATCACACCCCATCACTCACAAACTCTGTCCAAACTCTCAAGAAAAATCTCTAAACTTTTGTGTACAAGTGGAGTTAGCGAAGGGCGAACCTCCGGCGAACTTCCGACGACGACCCTAAGAGCTCCCGGCGACGAAACGACGCACCGGAACCTACATCCACTCTCTCTTCCTCTTTTCTAAGCTAAATTCCAGTAAGTCCCTCCTCCCTCTTCTCCTTCTATTCATAAAACTCGTATTTCTAAAATCCGACGGAAGCAGAGTTAATCCGACTTTCGGTTCGGTTTTCTTTAAAAAGTTCCAATTTTCTTAAATACAACATACCAAATCCTCACATCTTGACTATTAAACATTAACAAAATATCATGAACAAGTTTCATAGCAAAATATTTCATATTGCAATTTTTATCGTACTTTTTCAGTAAAATACCATATTGTTTAGTTTTGACATTAAACATCATATTTCTTGCTATACCTTTAAATAGATCACGAGATAATGATCTACCTCCGCACAACACTCATAACATAGCACGATGCCTTACAGGAACATAGAATACGGGAAAACACAATTTTACACATAAACACCTTTTACTATTAAAACCTTTTTTCTATAAGATTATGTATTTTAAATAAATCTTTGCAAAGCGCCGCTACAACCCATTTTGAGGAACCCGTTTGGGATGGTGTGTATTATCGCACATCCTCGGGCTTAGTAGTGCGAGATGCAGACCTCCGCAAGGAGCATTCGGTCTCGAAAGATTTAAAAATACAAATATATTAAGAAAATGAGATTTTTAGAAAAATAATAAATTAAAATTATTTTAGATATATATATATATATATACCATCAAAATATCTATTTTTGATATAGTATAAATATTCCAACTTTTCTAAATCAAACGAATCACTTTACATGATAATACCATGCAATTCCTTACAAGTTCAATACTTTACAATTAAATACCATATATTATGGAAAATAGGTTTTATTCACTAGAAATGTCACAAAGATAAAATATATATCAATGAAAACTTTAAAGACGATAATAAAATACTTGAGGTATATTTTGAAAATTATACAAAATTTTTTTTATATAAAACCCCCTCAAGTTTTATAAATTACAATAAGAACCCTAGTAAATATAGATTTAAGCGGGACCAGTCTCTTGAGCCTCAGGGAGCCGGATATATGGGTGCTTGCCTATTTAAGGTAGACAACTTAATAAACGATATTATCAACACGATAATTGTTTTTGAAAAAGACACAAATTCTGCCGCTCATGTGCAGGGGTTACCGATAATACCAAAATCTAATTCAAGATTAAATTTCTTCTCTAATTGTTCTGACTCAGACCGAGTCTCATTATAAATAATCTGACTTAAATATGATTCAAGTACAAACTACAATTCAATATGAATTCATGAATCCATATAATCAATATGTTCAATCTATTCAATCTATATTGACTAAACCGAACCATGGATATACATCCATCTACATGATTCATACATCTACATGATTCTCCAGTTACATCCATTTACTGATATCATGGTTTCGGCAAGTCATACATCTATACAATCTACAATACAATACAATACCATCAGTACAATCATTACTATCAATACAATAAATACACGGGGTATTGGGGTAGTTCATACGTGAATCCAACAAAATCTCAAGAGTCCCCCTAGATCATAAATCCATGTCTACTAACACAAGCAAGCTATCATGAGGGCCCGTGTTTTCTTGCTCCTAGATTATAGCCTGTTGAGTTTGGAATACTTCAACACTATGTTGAATTCCCTTTACTAACATTTGATTCAGGCCCGTGGTTCCTTACCCCTGAATTACAGCCTGTTGGGTTCGAGAACACTTTTGAAATTTGGTTGACATTCACCCTTGAACTTACATTAATAACAGCATTAACACTAAATACAACAGTATAACAATATAATACAACTTTAAGAACTACTCTCTCTCTCTCTCTCTCTGTCTATTCTACTTCCCCCTTATCTATGGGACATACCGAGCGATTGTTCGCTGACGAAATTCCTTCTCTTTCTTCTTTAAAATGTTGTCAGGTGGATCGGACCTTCAGGAGATCGAGCCTACAAGCGAAGACTTGGATCAGCTTGTCTTCGACCCGGAGCTCTAGATAATTGTACACATTTCATTTCGGTACTTTCCATTTCTGTTGTGCCACTGTTTAGGCATTGCTTTCATTCAGATGTATTTACTTTTCCATGCATTGTACAAAAGAATGTTAATAAATAAAGTTATTGTTCATTACAATTGTCTCTTGTATATATTTCTTTTATATTGCTTAGTTACGCTTAGCGTATTTACTTCTGAGTAAATACGTAGCGGCATCGTCGCGTCCTCTGCCCGTACACTGGGAAGCGGGGCGTGACGGTGTCTCGGTCTTTTTCCTTCTTTTTCTGAACTAGAAATTGCGTAGGTAGTCTATTGCCGAACTATTAAATAAAGCTTACGCTGAACTTTGTCTTCGACCAACCCCAGCTCTCCTAACTTGAGATTTCCTATGTCTTTGGCCTTAAAGCAGGCGCCCTACTATTGGTGTTACCATTACCGCGTGTTCATAGTTTCTATTAAGAAGTCAAAACCCGAGACTTGGGGATTGGCTTTATGAGCAAGGAGAAAAATAGATTCCGACATGCTCCCATACCCGTTAGAGTAAGCAAGTATGAACTATCTTGGATTATAAAAAAAGTGCTTTCTTTCGTTGATTTCAACCAACTTCCTTCTATCTTTGACTGTGATGCATATTAATTGTTTATATTGAGACCTAGTGACTGTTTTGCATTTTTGTTATGTAAGTGTTAGTGGTTGGGTTGTGGAAAATACGAAAGTGATATTGATAAGTGGAAACGTGATTGAAAGTGAAAGCGATGCGTATTTGTTCACAACCTATCTAATACCTGAATTCATATTATAACCTGGGGAATGGGGAAATCAAGGTGGAATTGAACTCGTATTTAGCGAGGTACAGTGATTTAGAGGATGATCATTCGCTATTAGTTATATACATACATACATACATACATACATTAAGTCATGGGCCTAGCGGCACGGCTGCAGGGTTATGTCCCGGGCAACAGTGGACCGTAGTCTCGGGCATGCACGAGACTCTTGTTAAACACGAGCCTCCTTTCCACCAATTGATTTCATTGACTTGGTTACTGATAAGTAGTGACATACACATTGTCTAGTTTACTGACATGATATTTATACCACACTGTTCATATGTAATGATGTTCATTATACTCATTTTTTGCATTCTGTTGCACATTTCATGTTTAATAGTCTTGTATCCATCAAATATATATTTATTGCTATATGTGTCGCCCTGACGACCTGAGCGTGCATGCTCAGAGGAAGAAGTGGACCCAGCCCAGGAGCAGGACCTTCCATTCGAGCTCGCAGAGGTCTAGACCGCAACATCAGCACCAGTTCTTTAGCTTTCAGCACTTTGTATTTCGTTGGTTATTTTTTATTCTGCAAAATAAATGTATTTCGAACTCTTTTATTGTGATGTAATAAAGTTGTGAACTGTGGTTTTCTTTTACTCTAGTACTGTTTATTGACTACCATGTAATGCTAAAAGCCGAAGTGTGACTACGACGAGATTATTCCCTGACCGTAGGAGCTTGGCTGGCCTATTCACCCATCGCATTCCGTATTTTGGGAAGCGGGGCATGACAAGTTGCATATCTTTTGAACAAGGTTCCTTCCAAGACTGTGCCTACTACACCATATCAGATGTGGAGTGGGAAGAAACCCTATCTTAAGTATCTGAAAATATGGGGATGCCCAGCTTTTGTAAAAAAGCAACATGCTGACAAGCTCGAGGCACGCTCTGTACTGTGTAAGTTTCTGGGATACCCAAAGAACTCCAGGGGGTATCTTTTCTATTACGCAGAGGAACAAAAGGTTTTTGTTTCTCGGCATGCCCACATTTTAGAAAATCAATTTCTTGAAAAAGAGATAAGTGGGAGTGCAATAGAATTGGAAGAAATTCCAGAACCACAAGATATTACTGAAAGCATGGTAGAACCAGAAGTTTTGAATGAACCGAACATCTCCATGCCACTCCACAGGACTAGTAGGCAGCCTCATCCGCCCGAGAGATACTACGGTTTTCTCATAAAAAGGGATTGAGAGGATTGCATCATCGACGATGATGAGCCAACTAGCTTCCAGCAAGCCATTCAGAGCAGAGACTCGATAAAATGGCTGGATGCAATGCGGACCGAAATGGAGTCCATGTACACCAACAAAGTATGGACTTTGGACATTGCTCCAGAAGGGGTATAACCCGTAAGCTGCAAATGGATCTTCAGAAAGAAGATTGGTGTAGATGGACAGGTTGAAACCTATATAAGGCTAGACTTGTTGCAAAAGGTTTTCATCAAAGACCTGGTTTGGACTATAATGAAAGCTTTTCTCCAGTGGCTATGCTCAAATCCATTCGGATCCTTCTTTCCATTGCTACCTTCCACGATTATGAAATTTGGCAGATGGACGTAAAGTCCGCTTTTCTGAATGGAAATTTGGAAGAGTGTGTCCATATGTATCAGCCGGAGGGTTTCATAGAGAGTGGGAGCAACGGAAGAGTGTGCAAGTTGCTTAAGTCCATTTATGGATTAAAACAGGCATCGCGGAGTTGGAACATCTGTTTTGATGAGACGGTCAAACAATTCGACTTTATCAAAAATCTAGATGAACCATGCATTTATAGTAAGATTGTAGCGAAAACTGTGGTATTTCTCGTTTTGTACTTGGATGATATTCTCTTGATAGGAAATGACATTCCTATGCTATAATCAGTGAAAGGATTCTTATCACAAACGTTCTCTGTGAAGGATCTAGGTGATGCCTCTTACATTCTGGGGATCTAGATCTATCGTGATAGATCTAAACGGATGTTGGGACTTTCACAGTCAAGGTACATCAACACCATACTGAAAAGATTCAGTATGGAAAATTCAAAGCGCGGTAATCTACCGGCTTGTTATAGAATCACCCTTTCCAAAGAGATGTCTTCCAAGACTGATTTGGAAAGGGATCGCATGACTATTATACCCTACGTTTCTGCGGTAGGCTCTATAATATATGCGATGTTGTGTACCAGACCAGATGTTGCTTACGCTCTGAGCGTTGTAAGCAGGTATCGGTCAAACCTAGGAGAGAAGCACTGGATAGCAGTGAAGAACATTCTCAAGTATCTGAAAAGGACTAAGGAGATGTTATTGGTGTACGGCGGAAAAGACTTCCAGATCGAGGCCTTTACTGACTCCATCTTCCAGAGTGACAAGGATGACTCTAAGTCCATATCAGGTTATGTCTTTACCCTCAATGGAGGGGCGGTCTGTTGGAAAAGCTCCAAGCAGGACACCGTTGCTGACTCGACGATGGAAGCGGAGTATATCGCTGCATGTGACGCCGTAAAAGAAGCAGTCTGGATGAAGAAGTTTGTAACAGAACTTTAGGTGGTTCTGTCAATTGTTGATCCAATACTTCTGTATTGTGACAACAACAGGGCTATAGCTTTAGCGAAGGAACCCAGGTCCCATCAGAAGTCCAGTCACATCTTGAGGTGGTACCACCTGATCAGGGAGATCGTTGATCTCCGGGAGATCGAGGTGCGGAGAGTAGACATGGAGAAAAACACTGCAGATCCACTCATAAAGGCCATCCCTCAGACGCAGTTCGAGAGGCTATTCGAGATGATAGATCTGCGATATTCCAATTCATGTCTTTAGTGCAAGTGGGAGATTGTTAGTGATATATGCCCTAGAGGCCATTATTGTATAGTACTGGTTTGTATATTATATTTTGGAAGCTTGGGATATACACGAATATAATAATAGTCTTGCTCATTGATTGTTGCTGTTTCTGCGTGTTCAAGTTTAGTTAATTACCGCAATCAAAACGGTTTCGCTTGTAGCTAGCCGGTTGAGTACGGGTCGTCCGCAGGGAGATGGGAATCTTTTTCTATGTGCTTTAACGAGTTAAGTCCAATTTTCCAGATTTGTTTGTGATTAACAAAGTGTTAAAATGATATGTAAAGAGAGCTTGTTTGGGTTAGGATTAGGTTAGTTTAAGTTAGGAGTCGCCCACTTCTTTCGTTGCCACTCTTAATATCGGTGTTACGGTAATCGGCAACAACGGGGATTAGCACGACTAGGAAGGAACTTGCGAGTATAAGCTAGGCTTTCCAACGCTTAAGTTCTTCCTTTTGGTGCTTGTCCGTCCATTCTTGGCTCTTAGCCATAACCTCCGGTTAATTCAACCACAACCGGTCTCGTTACGGAATCACCGCTATCATGTAGGATAGGGTGCCGTAGGGAGCGGGTTGTGGTTCAATTAACGGGAGTCGATTTAAGATGTTGGGCAAGGAAAGAGTGAGAGAGATTTCCTTCTCTCAAACTTCCCTTATCCTACCCTAACAAGTATGGAAATTATTCACCCATTACAAGAAAAACGAAAAATAAAACAAAGGAGGAAGATAGAAAGAAAGAGATTAGAAGATAACAACTAGCTATTTGCGACCTCACCTTGGCAAGGATCAAGCGTAAGCATCATGGTTGTTTAAGGATAAAAGAAAAGAGAAAAGAAAGAAACAACAATAAATAACAAGTAATTATCAATTAAAGATTACAAGCAATTAACATAATAAGAGCAAGACTGTAACCCTTCGAAAATCGTTTAGGCAGTTTTTCGGTAATCGGCTAATTTTTCGGCTTTTTCCGTAAAAAGTCAAAATAGGTATTTTTCATTGTAGACCTAATTATACAAAATTTAGATAAGATATTACTATAATTTTGTCACTAAAATGTCACTTATAATTATCTAGTTAAATAAAAAAAAATTCGTAATTAATTATTTTTTTTATCATTTTAAGCCTTTTTAAATACATTAAATTAGTGATAAATACAAATTTAATTAGGTAAATTTCATAATTAGGAGTCTTTATAAGCTAAAATATGGTGTTAATAAAATTATATCATGACTTGCAAACTTTTGGTTTTAGGGTGGGAAATTTAATGGAAAAATGATGTAAAATAAGGTTTTTTTTGTAAAATGTTGATATGAAAGCATTAAATGACAACATGGGGTGTTTTGGGACCTAGAAACTTCTCCAAAATTCCCCATCTCCTCTCCCTTGCTGCTGGCCGACCCCCTCACCTGCAGAATTCCCTCTCTTCTCACTCCTTTTTGCTTCAATTTTCATGCAAAAATTCATAAAAATCCACAAATTTCATTCACCCATTCAAAGCCAAACCCTAATCCATTCTCTCTTCAACCCAAATTAGTTCAAAAACTTGATGAAAGGAGGCTTTCTTGGTGACTTGATCATGCTAGGTTTCCACTTGTGAGGTAAAATCCTAAACTAGTTGCTAACTTGTAGTTTATATATGCTAGAATTTAATTTTGAAGTATTAATTTAGTTGTAAATTCTTGTTCATGAAAATCAAGAAGGGGTTTTGATGTTGAGTTAGGGTTTGAAACATGGTTGTTAGAATTAAGTTAGGGTTTTGGTTATCTAATTGATTAGAGTGGTTAATTGTGTAATGATATGCTCGCTAAATCGATTAAATTTCGATGTTTGCATCGAATCGGTATTGAATTTGCTTACTAGATTTTTACGAAAATTAGAATGCGATCAAAATGCGTTATGTTAGCGATATAATTAGCTTCGTATAGTACTATTAGAGTGCGCGAACGCAGGGTTTTGTCTAGTCGGGTTGTAGTTTTGTCGATTTCCCCGAAATGACGATTCTACTTAAAGATTAGCGATTTTCGTGCATTTTTCCGCGCACCGAGTGCATGCTATGATTAATTCGAGAGCGTTGATAATTGTATATTGTGACTTGCATCGTTTTAGGTTTTGTAATCTTATGCTTGGTATTATGCAAATATAGGATCAGTCGGGGAAACATCGGACACGGCACGTAAAGGCAAGGCGGTGGTCGGATCGGATTAGCGGGGATTTTAGGTGAGTAGATGTATTCATCTATGGGAGAATCGTCTGGATGGAGCGATGCTCCCCCTAGTTATGATTTCCTTATCTCTTATAAGATTCATGTTGTTAGTTATCTTACCCCTTCATTGACATTGCATACCCTTATAGTTAATAGTATGCTAGATTGCATGGATATCCATATGCACATATACGATAACACTTCGTAGGACACGAACACCATTACCATTAGCATCTGTTGCACGCGCACTATTCATGTGACACACACGCCTTTGGCAATTGCCATGCCACGTGCACTAGAAAACCTGTTTAACTTAATATCGCCATTTGCATTCATACATGATATATGAAATTGCATAGCATACGTATACCTCGCATCATCATCATATTTATATAGATTTCTACCAAAACTCACATCATATACATTGATATCATAGACATTTATCATCTATAACATGTGAACATTATGATTTTCTTGAGGATTTCAGTATTGCTGCGATTTCTGGATTTTTGGGGAAAACCGCAAGAATTTAACAAAAGCTTATATTTATCATTTTTAAAACAAAGTTGCGGTTTTCTCGTGATGTATGTGTCGTCCACCATGAGTTTTCATGTTTTCTGTTGGATTTCGAGACCCGATTCGAGGAGTGGATGAACCGTCTCGGGTACATGGTGGGCCCGGTATGGTACCCCGGGGCAAGAAGATCGAGATGTAGACGATGAGCCTGGCAAGGGAAGACTACCTACCGGTGATGTCTGGCGCGGCGGATATCCGGAGGATACCGACCGTTGTCGTGAGATTTATGTTATGGGCCGATCCGGACTGACGGAGACAGATATGATTCCTATTTGGTGTCGATGCTTGACACGGGTTTTCAAATGATTTTTTTGATGGTACTTAGCTATTATACAGATATTCATTTTCTAAAGTTAAGAATTCAATACCCGTAGCATTTAAAACACTTAAAGACTTAATAATGACATTGCATACCTGTGCATGCATACTAGAGATATTATATCACATATGGACATGCATGTTGTGGTGCATTGCGTGCATTCTTACGATTGCCTTATTAGATGTTATATTTACTCACGAGCTGGCAACTCACCCCCGTTGTGCCACAGTGTCTTGCAGGTCGCACCCGTCAGTCTTGTAGCGGCGGGCTATCTTATCATCAGCTCCTTTTGCTCAGACTCGCGACATCGCCCGTAGGTGGGTTGCGAGCACGCTTTATTTCTTTTGCTTTATCATTATATCTAGTATTCTCCATCTACCACTTTATATTGTATATGCAACCTAGTGATGAGACTGAGAGATTTGTATATTTGTGGTTTCTTTTGGGTCGAGCTCACTTGAGCCGACGTGTGTTTTCTGGTATTTTGCATTTCTTTTATGCTCTTTTTCTTGATATTACTATTATATTGCATGTGGTTGTGATCCGCCTTGGGCGAAGAGCTAGCTCCCGCTTGGGGATGCCATTTTTATGATTACAGGTTTATTATCTTGTTGTACCCATTTTGGGGGATAGAAAATACAGGGGAGACTCTACCGAAATTTTCGGAAATTTTTGATGTTTTAAAAAGGGATTCTATGCAACTTAAATGATTTTTAAAAACCATTTTCATTAAAGGTTTTCCTTTACTCTCTTTTGTTTTCGGTTTAGATTCTTCTGGGCTTTGGCTGACTTAGGTTACGGTACGCCTTTAGACGTCTCGTAATCTAAGTGCCAGTCGCGTTCCGTACTTTCGGGACATGACAAAGTTGGTATCAGAGCGTAGGTTTTACCTTTCTGAGTGTAGGACGACCTTGGTAGATGGAGTAGGTGACTTAAGCAGAGTGGCGTAGCGTGGGTATGATCCGCGGCATACTTACGATACGGTACTCCGCCTAAGTGACCTTAGGACATAATTACTTGTATTTCCTTTCTTGATTCCTTGCATTCCTTGATTCAATTGCAATGTCCTTATCAGTCCTGTTTCTTATTCCAGCTTCGATGCCGCCAAAGATTACGAGAGCTCAGCGGGCTGCCGCTAGGGATGAGATTCGAGCGGGCTCGTCTGAGGCGAGGATCGAGCGGGATGATACGGCTGTCCCTCAGGGTCATACTGATCCGCCTTATCCAGACCGTATTGCCAGATTAGAGGCCGGCATGCAAGAGTTGCGGCAGATGATGGAATCTTTAGTTAAGTCCAGCCGGGCACAGAGATCCGAGGACGTTCCTTCCACCGCACAGACCACGATCGTACCTGCTGCACAGATGGTCACTCCTGCTGCTACTACGGAGACTATCCCTGTTTCACTACAGGAGTTCATGAGATTGAGACCTCCAGCTTTTACCGGTACAGATGCGACAGAGGACCCACAGGCATTTCTTGATAGGATGGCTCGGATTTGCCATTCGTTGAGGTGTTCTGATGATAGATTGGTGGAGTTTGCGAGTTTTCGTCTGGAGGGTCTTACCCAGACATGGTACGACTCAGTAGAGAGAGGCCGAGCTGCAGGTCTGCCTTCTATGACCTGGGATGAGTTTACAGCTGCATTTCTTGCCCGTTTTCTTCCGGAGAGTGTCCGAGATGCTCGAGCCCGTAGTTTTGAGTCTTTGCGCAAGACTCCCGGGATGACAGTGTCGGAGTATGATATACAGTTTACCCAGTTGTCTCGATATGCTCCGTACCTAGTAGACAAAGAAGAGAAGAGAATAAAGAGGTTTGTACGAGGGCTTGATACACAGCTATTCCTCGCCATCGGCACCCAGCACTTTGATACATACGCTGCCGCGATGGGTGCAGCCTTACTTTTGGAGGAGCGTATTTCTGAGACTCCGGTCGTTTCTGGGCCGAAGAGGATCCGTACTGATACGCCAGCTCAGCGGCAGATAGGTAGACACCGTGATAGATTATTTCTGGGAGATGGTGGAGGTAGAGAATTGAGATGAGGTCAGTTATTTGGTTCATATCCACAGACCCAGCAGTCGTCTCCAGGATGTTTTCGGTGTGGGAGTCAGTACCACCGTGTCAGAGACTGTACCATGGGACGCCAGGGAGCGGCGACAGTCCCGCATGTCACCTTACCACCCTCACCACCTTCTCAGAGAGCTTTACTTCCTACTCCTGACGATGCTCCACATCAGTCAGATGCTTCTAGAGGCCGTGGGCGTGGCGGTCCAGTTCCGAGAGGACGAGGCGATAGAGGCAGAGGCAGAGGCCGAGGTAGAGGCAGAGGACAGCCAGCTATTAGTGGTGGACAGGCCCGAGTGTTCGCGTTGACTCCTCAGGATGCACAGGCATCCAATGCCGTCGTGACAGGTACTCTGCCAGTATGTTCTTTTGATGCACGGGTATTATTTGATCCAGGCTCCATACATTCCTATGTTTCCACGTATTTTGCACCGAGGTTGGGCCGAGAATCTTCTCCGTTAGATCAGCCGCTTGTCGTTATTACACCGGTAGGCGAGTCTTTTGTTGCCCGTTTTGTGTACCGATCGTGTTCCGTTCGTATCGGGGAGAGAGATTCTTCAGTTGATTTGATTCTCCTCGATATGCTAGACTTTGACGTTCTTCTTGGTATGGACTGGCTAGCCACCTGTTATGCATCCGTGGACTGCCGTGAAAAGGCAGTCAGATTCAGTTTTCCTGGTGAGCCGGTTCTTATTATTCAGGGAGATCGTAGTGCTACCCTTCCCAGCTTGATTTCTTCTCTTCGCGCTGGTCAGCTCTTAAGGAAAGGGTGTCAGGGATTCTTAGCCTATGTTTATGATACTAGCTCCACAGAGGTTCCTTTGGACCAGGTCCCTATTGTGAGAGAGTTCCCTGATGTATTCCCTGACGAGCTGCCTGGTCTGCCACCAGAGCGCGAGATTGAGTTCTGTATTGACTTGATCCCTGGCACGGGGCCTATCTCTATACCGCCTTATCGGATGGCCCCAGCGGAGCTGAAAGAGCTAAAGGATCAGTTACATGACTTGCTGGACAAAGAGCTTATGCGACCGAGTGTGTCACCTTGGGGTGCTCCCGTCTTGTTTGTTAAGAAGGACGGAAGTATGCGTTTATGCATTGATTATCGTCAGTTGAACCGGGTTACTGTGCGGAACAGGTATCCCCTACCCCGCATTGATGACTTATTCGATCAGCTCCAGGGTGCAGGGTTCTTCTCGAAGGTTGATTTACGGTCAGGTTATCACCAGTTGCGGGTTCGGAAGGAGGATATTCCGAAGACCGCTTTTCGTACTCGATATGGTCATTACGAGTTCTTGGTGATGTCGTTCGGGCTCACCAATGCCCCGGCAGCATTTATGGATTTGATGAACCGTGTATTCAGGCCGTATCTCGATCAGTTCATTATTGTGTTCATTGACGACATCTTGGTTTATTCTCGGAGCCGGGAGGAACATGAGCAGCACTTACGTATCACATTGCAGACTTTGAGGGAGCATCAGCTGTTCGCCAAATTCTCCAAGTGCGCATTCTTGGTTAGACAGTGTTGACTTCTTGGGTCATGTGGTGACGAGAGACGGTATTTGTGTGGACCCGAAGAAGATCGAGGCAGTTCAGCGTTGGCCTAGACCAGTATCAGTTACTGAGGTTCGCAGTTTTCTAGGTCTGGCCGGCTACTATCGACGTTTTTTCCAGGATTTCTCCCGCATTGCTGCACCTTTGACCGGGTTGACCCGGAAGGGGGTTCCTTTTGATTGGACCCAGGCATGTGAGGATAGTTTCCAGCAGTTGAAGACTCGTCTGACTACTGCACCAGTGTTAGCATTGCCTTCAGGATCAGGCGGGTTCGTGGTATATTGTGATGCTTCTAGAGTGGGGCTGGGATGTGTATTGATGCAGCACGACAGAGTTATTGCGTATGCTTCTCGGCAGCTGAGGAAACACGAACAGAACTACCCCACCCATGATTTAGAGATGGCTGCAGTGGTATTTGCACTTAAGATCTGGAGACATTACCTATACGGTGAGTCGTGCCAGATATTCACTGACCACAAGAGTTTGAAGTATATCTTCCAGCAGCGAGACCTGAACCTGAGACAGCGCCGTTGGATGGAGTTGGTGAAGGATTATGACTGCGAGATTTTATACCATCCGGGCAAGGCGAATGTGGTGGCAGATGCTTTGAGTAGGAGGCCCGGAGGTAGCTTATCTTGTTTGAGCGCAGTGCAGATGCAGTCGACGGCGGATTGGCAGGTGTTATGTGACAGCAGAGTGCAGTTCGAGTTTACTCCTACAGGGGGACAGCTGGCCCATTTCAGAGCACGCCCACAGTTACTTGACCGTATCCGCGAGGCACAGTCCGGCGATGCCCGTACATTGGAGATTATTGAGCAGATTCGGCAGGGCAGAGTTTCTGAGTTCGTGATTGATGATCAGGGGATACTTCGATTTGGGACTCGACTGTGTGTGCCAGATTCAGAGGGACTGAGGCGTGATATTCTCGAGGAGGCACATAGATCAGTATACAGTGTTCACCCAGGTTCCACCAAGATGTACCATGATTTGAGAGAAGTTTACTGGTGGGACGGGATGAAGAAGGATATTACAGACTTTGTATCGAGATGTCTGACTTGTCAGCAAGTCAAGGCCGAGCACCAGAGGCCAGCCGGCGAGTTACAGCCTTTGCCCATCCCTGAGTGGAAGTGGGAGCAGGTATCCATGGACTTCATTGTGGGTTTACCCAGGACCAGTCGAGGGTACGACTCTATTTGGGTGATTGTTGATCGACTGACGAAAGCGGCTCACTTTCTGCCAGTGAAGACCACTTTTGGATTTTCTCAGTACGCCCAGGTTTATATTGATGAGATAGTGCGACTGCATGGCGTTCCGACTTGCATCGTGTCCGACCGTGGCACCCAGTTTACCAGCCGATTGTGGCAGAAACTCCAGGAAGCTTTAGGCACCCGATTGAGTTTTAGCACAGCCTTTCATCCGCAGACTGACGGTCAGTCGGAGCGTACTATTCAGACTCTTGAGGACATGCTCAGAGCTTGTGTTTTAGATTTCGGTGGTAGCTGGGATCGTCATTTGCCTTTGATCGAGTTTTCCTACAATAATAGCTTCCAGGAGACGATTCAGATAGCACCTTTTGAGGCTTTATATGGGAGGAGATGTCGATCGCCTGTATGTTGGACAGAGCTCAGGGAGAGCAGTATTTTGGGGCCGCAAATCGTACAGGAGACGACCGAGAAGATACAGCTGATTCGGGACAGGATGAGAGTGGCACAGAGCAGGCAGAAATCATATGCTGACAAGCGTCGTCGCCGACTCAAGTTCGTTGTTGGCGATCATGTTTTCCTGAAGGTCTCTCCGATGAAGGGTGTGATGAGATTTGGGCGGAAAGGGAAACTGAGTCCTAGATATGTTGGTCCTTTCGAGATCCTAGAGCGTGTTGGTCCAGTCGCTTATCGGTTAGCTCTTCCGCCCAGCTTCCCCGATGTTCACCCCGTATTCCATGTCTCGATGCTCCGCAAGTACCTTCATGATCCTTCTCAGGCGATTCAGCACTAAACGATCCAGCTAGAGCGTGATCTTTCTTTCACCGAGCAGCCGGTGGTCATTTTGGATCGGCAGGTGAAGAAATTGAGGTCGAAGGTCATACCGTCTGTCAAGGTCCTTTGGCGTGGCCCGAACAGCGAGGAGGTCGCCTGAGAGACTGAGGTCGAGATGAGGAAGAGATATCCCCATCTTCTGTATTGTGACAACAACAGGGCTATAGTTTTAGCGAAGGAACCCAGGTCCCATCAGAAGTCCAGTCACATCTTGAGGCGGTACCACCTGATCAGGGAGATCGTTGATCTCCGGGAGATCGAGGTGCGGAGAGTAGACATGGAGAAAAACACTGCAGATCCACTCATAAAGGCCATCCCTCAGACGCAGTTCGAGAGGCTATTCGAGATGATAGATCTGCGATATTCCAATTCATGTCTTTAGTGCAAGTGGGAGATTGTTAGTGATATATGCCCTAGAGGCCATTATTGTATAGTACTGGTTTGTATATTATATTTTGGAAGCTTGGGATATACACGAATATAATAATAGTCTTGCTCATTGATTGTTGCTGTTTCTGCGTGTTCAAGTTTAGTTAATTACCGCAATCAAAACGGTTTCGCTTGTAGCTAGCCGATTGAGTACGGGTCGTCCGCAGGGAGATGGGAATCTTTTTCTATGTGCTTTAACGAGTTAAGTCCAATTTTCCAGATTTGTTTGTGATTAACAAAGTGTTAAAATGATATGTAAAGAGAGCTTGTTTGGGTTAGGATTAGGTTAGTTTAAGTTAGGAGTCGCCCACTTCTTTCGTTGCCACTCTTAATATCGGTGTTACGGTAATCGGCAACAACGGGGATTAGCACGACTAGGAAGGAACTTGCGAGTATAAGCTAGGCTTTCCAACGCTTAAGTTCTTCCTTTTGGTGCTTGTCCGTCCATTCTTGGCTCTTAGCCATAACCTCCGGTTAATTCAACCACAACCGGTCTCGCTACGGAATCACCGCTATCATGTAGGATAGGGTGCCGTAGGGAGCGGGTTGTGGTTCAATTAACGGGAGTCGATTTAAGATGTTGGGCAAGGAAAGAGTGAGAGAGATTTCCTTCTCTCAAACTTCCCTTATCCTACCCTAACAAGTATGGAAATTATTCACCCATTACAAGAAAAACGAAAAATAAAACAAAGGAGGAAGATAGAAAGAAAGAGATTAGAAGATAACAACTAGCTATTTGCGACCTCACCTTGGCAAGGATCAAGCGTAAGCATCATGGTTGTTTAAGGATAAAAGAAAAGAGAAAAGAAAGAAACAACAATAAATAACAAGTAATTATCAATTAAAGATTACAAGCAATTAACATAATAAGAGCAAGACTGTAACCCTTCGAAAATCGTTTAGGCAGTTTTTCGGTAATCGGCTAATTTTTCGGCTTTTTCCGTAAAAAGTCAAAATAGGTATTTTTCATTGTAGACCTAATTATACAAAATTTAGATAAGATATTACTATAATTTTGTCACTAAAATGTCACTTATAATTATCTAGTTAAATAAAAAAAAATTCGTAATTAATTATTTTTTTTATCATTTTAAGCCTTTTTAAATACATTAAATTAGTGATAAATACAAATTTAATTAGGTAAATTTCATAATTAGGAGTCTTTATAAGCTAAAATATGGTGTTAATAAAATTATATCATGACTTGCAAACTTTTGGTTTTAGGGTGGGAAATTTAATGGAAAAATGATGTAAAATAAGGTTTTTTTTGTAAAATGTTGATATGAAAGCATTAAATGACAACATGGGGTGTTTTGGGACCTAGAAACTTCTCCAAAATTCCCCATCTCCTCTCCCTTGCTGCTGGCCGACCCCCTCACCTGCAGAATTCCCTCTCTTCTCACTCCTTTTTGCTTCAATTTCCATGCAAAAATTCATAAAAATCCACAAATTTCATTCACCCATTCAAAGCCAAACCCTAATCCATTCTCTCTTCAACCCAAATTAGTTCAAAAACTTGATGAAAGGAGGCTTTCTTGGTGACTTGATCATGCTAGGTTTCCACTTGTGAGGTAAAATCCTAAACTAGTTGCTAACTTGTAGTTTATATATGCTAGAATTTAATTTTGAAGTATTAATTTAGTTGTAAATTCTTGTTCATGAAAATCAAGAAGGGGTTTTGATGTTGAGTTAGGGTTTGAAACATGGTTGTTAGAATTAAGTTAGGGTTTTGGTTATCTAATTGATTAGAGTGGTTAATTGTGTAATGATATGCTCGCTAAATCGATTAAATTTCGATGCTTGCATCGAATCGGTATTGAATTTGCTTACTAGATTTTTACGAAAATTAGAATGCGATCAAAATGCGTTATGTTAGCGATATAATTAGCTTCGTATAGTACTATTAGAGTGCGCGAACGCAGGGTTTTGTCTAGTCGGGTTGTAGTTTTGTCGATTTCCCCGAAATGACGATTCTAGTTAAAAATTAGCGATTTTCGTGCATTTTTCCGCGCACCGAGTGCATGCTATGATTAATTCGAGAGCGTTGATAATTGTATATTGTGACTTGCATCGTTTTAGGTTTTGTAATCTTATGCTTGGTATTATGCAAATATAGGATCGGTCGGGGAAACATCGGACACGGCACGTAAAGGCAAGGCGGTGGTCGGATCGGATTAGCGGGGATTTCAGGTGAGTAGATGTATTCATCTATGGGGGAATCGTCTGGATGGAGAGATGCTCCCCCTAGTTAGGATTTCCTTATCTCTTGTAAGATTTATGTTGTTAGTTAGCTTACCCCTTCATTGACATTGCATACCCTTATAGTTAATAGTATGCTAGATTGCATGGATATCCATATGCACATATACGATAACACTTCGTAGGACACGAACACCATTACCATTGGCATCTATTGCACGCGCACTATTCATGTGACACACACGCCTTTGGCAATTGCCATGCCACGTGCACTAGAAAACCTGTTTAACTTAATATCGCCATTTGCATTCATACATGATATATGAAATTGCATAGCATACGTATACCTCGCATCATCATCATATTTATATAGATTTCTACCAAAACTCACATCATATACATTGATATCATAGACATTTATCATCTATAACATGTGAACATTATGATTTTCTTGAGGATTTCAGTATTGCTGCGATTTCTGGATTTTTGGGAAAAACCGCAAGAATTTAACAAAAGCTTATATTTATCATTTTTAAAACAAAGTTGCGGTTTTCTCGTGATGTATGTGTCGTCCACCATGAGTTTTCATGTTTTCTGTTGGATTTCGAGACCCGATTCGAGGAGTGGATGAACCGTCTCGGGAACATGGTGGGCCCGGTATGGTACCCCGGGGCAAGAAGATCGAGATGTAGACGATGAGCCTGGCAGGGGAAGACTACCTACCGGTGATGTCTGGCGCGGCGGATATCCGGAGGATACCGACCGTTGTCGTGAGATTTATGATATGGGCCGATCCGGACTGACGGAGCCCGATATTGAGACATATATGATTCCTATTTGGTGTCGATGCTTGACACGGGTTTTCAGATGATTTTTTTGATGGTACTTAGCTATTATACAGATATTCATTTTCTAAAGTTAAGAATTCAATACCCGTAGCATTTAAAACACTTAAAGACTTAATAATGACATTGCATACCTGTGCATGCATACTAGAGATATTATATCACATATGGACATGCATGTTGTGGTGCATTGCGTGCATTCTTACGATTGCCTTATTAGATGTTATATTTACTCACGAGCTGGCAACTCACCCCCGTTGTGCCACAGTGTCTTGCAGGTCGGACCCGTCAGTCTTGTAGCGGCGGGCTATCTTATCATCAGCTCCTTTTGCTCAGACTCGCGACATCGCCCGTAGGTGGGTTGCGAGCACGCTTTATTTCTTTTGCTTTATCATTGTATCTAGTATTCTCCATCTACCACTTTATATTGTATATGCGACCTAGTGATGAGACTGAGAGATTTGTATATTTGTGGTTTCTTTTGGGTCGAGCTCACTTGAGCCGACGTGTGTTTTCTGGTATTTTGCATTTCTTTTATGCTCTTTTTCTTGATATTACAATTATATTGCATGTGGTTGTGATCCGCCTTGGGCGAAGAGCTAGCTCCCGCTTGGGGATGCCATTTTTATGATTACAGGTTTATTATCTTGTTGTACCCATTTTGGGGGATAGAAAATACAGTGGAGACTCTGCCGAAATTTTCGGAAATTTTTGATGTTTTAAAAAGGGATTCTATGCAACTTAAATGATTTTTAAAAACCATTTTCATTAAAGGTTTTCCTTCACTCTCTTTTGTTTTCGGTTTAGATTCTTCTGGGCTTTGGCTGACTTAGGTTACGGTACGCCTTTAGACATCTCGTAATCTAAGTGCCAGTCGCGTTCCGTACTTTCGGGACGTAACAAAGACAAGTATAATAACAAAAAGAACTTCTTTATTCATCATTCTTCACTCACAAAAGCTCACTACAAGTTTTTCAATGGAGAAGAGATGAGAAGAGGAAGAAGAACAACAAGTATTCTAAAACCTAAAAATACAAGATTAAGCACCCTTGGCTTCACAAGGTTCTGGACTATTTATAGGCAGGGAACTGGAAATCTAGGGCAAAATTTTGCCTCTACATGCAAATACAAAAATACCCCTGAAGTTTGACCTTCTGCGGAGGCCGTACGGCTGCGGAACCGCGGCCTAGACCCCCTATTGGCCGCGGTTCCGCGGCCATATAGTGGAATTGGGGCAAGGGATTTTTGGTGCTTCCCTGGTCTGCTGTGTCCTTTATTCTGGTACATGTTTTTTCTCAGATTTTCTTCACGATTTTTCCAGAATTTCTGTTGAGAAAAAGGTGATTTGATGTGATCTTTTTGTCATGATTTCCTCGAGCTCCGCGTAGATTTCTTGGATTTTGTGTTGCCATTGAGCCTTATGCATGAAAATGACATTGATTTGCCATTTTGTCTCTCAAACTGGTGTGTGGCAACATACGGATAGGGAGCGGAGACCCGTGTTTTATCTGTGGTTGGCAGGAACCCGGATTTTATCGTGCTTTTCCATGAATTTCATCGTTTAGAGCCGAGAACCTGTATCCTGCAATTGACTAGCAAACACGGCTCAAGAGTACCTACCGATATGCAATATGATAAAAATTGGGCGGTATAAAAATGCAAAAATCTGATATGAACAAATACCTCCAAACTTATCATTTGCTCGTCCCGAGCAAAGCCAATTTATTCACAAAAAATTTCCTAACCTCACTTTCGCAGGGAACGCGATTGCACTGAGCATGTGCAACAAGCCGTTAAACCTCTAGGTGTCCCTAGTAGGAGGAGTGTTGTCTCCTGAGGGTTTTCAGCGGATACTACCCACAAATCTGGTCAAGCTAGTTTTGCAAAATAACTATGATTCACACCCTAAAATTTTGTTTCAGAAAATAACAATTCTATTATCCTAAGTCTAGACTATCGAACCTTTATTTTTCACACCTCGCTTCTTATTTAACTACGGATTTTATATGTCTTTACGTGCAGTGCAAATAGTGTCGTTAAGTTCCAGAAGGGTCGAATAAAGTCATCATGTCATACAATAAAGCCCAGATAAAAATTTTAAAAGGATCACATAAGTTTTATAAAGAGTTAAGTAGTTTTCAAGTTTCGTTTTCCAGTAAGGTTTCAACTTCAGAATTTCTATCTTCCTTAACAGGAAACTAGGTCTTATTTTTCACTCCACATTTTTTCTTGTTTTCATTTCATACACACCTCTGTGAAGGTGCAATAGTCTTTATCATAGAGTAAAACCTTCATATCTCCGCTAAATTTTTTTTATAAAAGCCTGTCTTTTATCAAGATTATTCTCACACAAAGAACCGTTAGGAATTTTAAGTCGGAGAGAACACTTGCTTGACTTTGTTTTAATCTGGCCTTTCTAGGCTTCTTAACGAGTTTTGGGCCAATGCACCCAAACCAGTTGGGTTTAGGGCATTAGGTGTAGAAACACCCCAGCGGACTTAATTACTCAAGTTACCTAGGTCCAAAAACAAAAGACAGTTTGGCGTGAAAATCATGATGATTTAATACGAACGGAGACATAACCGGCAGTTCAATTATTTTTTTGGATAAAAGACGTGTTTAGTGGGTTCGGTGTGTAATCATTCCAATCAAGTTCCAGATGGGTTATTTTTCAGACTTAGTTCCAATTACGGCATCAATAATATTCCTTCATTTTCACTTCACTTCATAATCTATTCTTGATATTACTTATTTCAGAACAAACCTATTTGATCCTCAGAAAATCATTTATCCATTTAAAAGTTTTTAGACATAAAAGACTTGTCATCTAATTTCCAAAACTCACGACACGTGTAGTGTGATGTATAGACGTATATCAGCTATAGTTAACTTCAAAGGAGAGTTATCTTTCAGGTTTTCAAAATCTAAACATAAGATTTAGTTATTTTTATTTTATCAAACAAAACCGTCGAAATGTTGAATCAGAGTCCTCCCACTAGCTAACTTGACAAAAAAGTTTTTATGTTTTTAGAAAATTTTCTGATTTCTGATTTTTATGGATTTTATGGATTTTAATATGCAGATGCAAAATATACATATGAATGCGAAGGTAAGAAATGCGTACCGAGCGTACCCCCAAACTTAAACTGGACAGCGTCCTCACTGTCATTGCATGAAGAGATCAATTGAAGGGTCAAAATTGTCGGTTAGATATACACATTTTTTTTGTTTTGTTGTTAAAGAAAAGAAAAAGAGCAAAAATGGAAAAGAATATCCACAAATATATACAAAATGGTATATACATACCCCCAAACTTATTTGGAACAGTGTCCACTGTTCTTGGCTGGATAACCGAAGTTTGGTGGTAGGCAGAAGAAGATTATGCAGGGTAAACCGGCTCCTGTAAGAACAGAAGCTCCTCTGTTGGTTCGGCGCTAAGGTACGGTTTTAGTCGGTGTCCGTTCACTTTAAAAAATGAACCGTCCTTTGGATTCTCCAAATCCACAGCGCCATGCAGATACACATTCCGCACACAATACGGCCCTTTCCAGGGAGATCTGAGCTTTTCTGGATGGAAGTGTAGTCTGGTGTCGTAAAGCAGTACATGTTGACCAGGTACGAAGGTTTTGCGCAAAAGGTGTTTATCGTGAAACACCTTCGTTCGGTTCTTAACGACAACCGCGTTATCGTAAGCCACATCCCTAAGCTCGCTTAATTCGTTCAACTGCAGCTTCCGATGGCTGCCCGCATCTTCGAGAGACAGATTCAGCTCCTTTATCGCCCAAAATGCGCGATGCTCTATTTCGACAGGTAGGTGGCAAGCCTTTCCGTACACAAGCCGATAGGGAGACATGCCAAGATCGGTCTTATAAACGGTTCGAAATGCCCAAAGGGTATCAGTGAGTTTCAGCGACCAATCTTTTCGGTTCTTGAAAACCGTCTTCTCCAGTATCTGCTTGATTTGCCGATTTGAAACTTCGGCCTGCCCGCAGGTTTGGGGGTGGTAGGGCGTAGATAGCTTATGATTAATGGAATATTTCTGCATCAAGGCCTCGAAAGTCTTATTGCAGAAATGAGTTCCATTGTCGCTAATGATCGCTCGGGGGTGCCCAAAACGGGAGAAAATGTTTTCTTTAAGAAACCTAACGACAACCTTGTTGTCGTTAGTCCGGCTGGGCATAGCCTCGACCCATTTAGAGACGTAATCAACAGCGAGAAGAATGTACAAGTTCCCGAAAGAGCTGGGAAACGGCCCCATGAAATCTATCCCCCAAACGTCGAAAATCTCCACAACCAAGATTGGTTGGAGCGGCATCTCGTTCCTCCGGGATATCCGGCCCAAGTGTTGGCACCGGGAGCAAGTCTTGCAATAGTCATGAGCGTCTTTAAAGAGTTGTGTCCAGTAGAAACCACATTGTAAGATCTTCTCAGCTGTCTTTCTGGGGCCAAAATGCCCGCCACATGCTTGATCGTGGCAAAATGACAGCACACTCTTGAATTCATCGTCAGGGACACACCGACGAATAATCTGGTCGGGACAGTACTTGAACAGATAGGGTTTGTCCTAGTAAAAGTGTTTTACTTGGGATAAGAATCGAAGTCTGTCCTGACTTGACCATTCAGTCGGTAGTAATCCTGTGGCCAAATAGTTCACTATATCTGCGAACCAGGGTTCGCAAGATACTGTCAAGAGCTGTTCATCGGGGAAAACGTCGTTGATCGGAATATGAAACGAAGGCGAAGAAGGAAGTCGTGAGAGATGGTCGGCGACTACGTTTTCACATCCTCTTTTGTCCTTGATGACAAGGTCAAACTCTTGAAGCAAGAGGATCCAACGTATTAGCCGGGATTTTGCATCTTTCTTCGCAAAAAGATGGCGCAAAGCAGAATGGTCTGTGTAGACAATGACTGGAGAGCCGATGAGGTAGGGCCTGAACTTTTCTAGAGCAAATACAACAGCCAAGAATTCCTTCTCAGTTGTTGTATAATTAAGTTGGGCGTCGTTCAGGGTTCGGCTAGCATAATAGATTACGTACGGCATCTTGTTGATGTGTTGTCCAAGGACAGCACCAATGGCAAAGTCGGATGCATCGCACATAATCTCAAATGGGTGCGTCCAGTCAGGTGAAGAAAGAATAGGAGCAGAAGTGAGTGAGCTTTTTAATGACTCGAACGCAGTCACACAGCTCGAGTTGAAGTCGAATGGCGTGTCCTCGGCCAGTAGAAGAGTCAAGGGCCTTGCAATCTTGCTAAAGTCCTTGATGAACCGTCTATAGAAACCGGCATGGCCAAGGAAGGCTCGGATGTCTCTGACGCATCTGGGAGGAGGGAGTGTGGAAATGACCTCAATCTTCGCTTTGTCAACCTCTATGCCATTTTGCGAAATGATATGTCCTAAGACAATACCTTCGCGCACCATGAAATGGCACTTCTCCCGATTCAAAGTGAGATTCCTGTCCTTACATCGGGTAAGGACAGCGTCAAGATGCAGCAAACACTCGTTGAAGGAATCGCCAAAGATGGAGAAATCGTCCATGAAGATCTCCAGGAATTTTTCCACCATGTCTGAGAAGATTCCCATCATACACCGCTGGAAGGTAGCGGGTGCATTGCATAACCCAAAGGGCATGCGACGATATGCAAACGTGCCGAAAGGACAAGTGAATGTGGTCTTGTCCTGGTCTTTTTCGGCGATGGGAATCTGATTATAGCCGGAGTAGCCATCAAGAAAGCAGTAGTACTCGTGTCCGGCCAATCGTTCAAGCATTTGGTCAATGAAAGGTAGCGGAAAGTGGTCCTTCCGCGTTCCGGCGTTGAGTTTTCTGTAATCGATGCATACTCGCCACCCAGTTTGGGTGCGAGTAGGGATTAACTCGTTTGACTCGTTAGTGATGACCGTGATGCCTGATTTCTTGGGGATAACGTGAATGGGGCTAACCCACTGGCTATCAGAGATAGGGTAAATGATACCACTATCCAGACATTTGACGATCTCCTTCTTCACAGCCTCTTTCATGACTGGGTTGAGACGTCTTTGTGGATCCCTGGCTGGTTTGGCATCATCCATCAGATGAATGTGATGTTCGACGATCAGGGGACTAATCCCCTTGATGTCCGCCATGGACCAGCCAAAAGCTTGCCTATTGCTGTGCAAGACCGCGAGAAGGGCTTTCTCTTGCTCTGGAGCTAGAGAAGCCGAGATGATGACAGGGAGGGTCTCGTTCTCACCTAACTAAGCGTACTTAAGGTGAGGCGGCAAAGGCTTGAGTTCGAGCGTTGGAGGTGAAACGATTGAAGGCAAGATTGGTGCAAAGGTCTCGAACTCAAAAGATTCCAGCAAAGGTTCAAAATGAGTGTAAGCGACCGAGTTGGATGGTTCAGGTAACTCATCCGGAAATTCGAAGGATTCAAACTTGGGTTGTGAGCGGCTAAGATCGTTCGAGAACTTGAAACACTCATAGTCGTTGTCGGGCGCAGAAACAGCAGCAGGTTCGAGGAGGAACGCACTAGTGGCGTTAAGGTTATCGTGATCGAACAGAAACTCCTCGAATTCACACTCTTCAGGGGTGATCTCCTGGATTGAGCAAACGTCTAATATATGAGCATTAGGTTCGGAGGGCTGATTCCCCAACCTAAAAATGTTGAGTTCAATTGTCATGTTTCCAAAAGATAGGTTCATCGAACCATTGCAACAATTGATCACAGCATTCGAGGTTGCAAGGAATGGACGACCGAGTATCACCGGAATTTGATTCCGAAGGTTATCTACAGGCTGTGTGTCTAATACAATGAAGTCAACGGGGAATATGAAGTCCCCGACTTTGATTAACACATCCTCTAGCTCACCCCTAGGATGGGTGATCGATCGGTCGGCCATTTGGAGAGTACAGTGTGTGGGTTTCAGCTCTCCTACGCCTAATTGCTCGTATACTGAGTACGGAAGCAGGTTAACACTGGCACCAAGATCTAATAGTGCGCAGTTGATGTTCTTATCCCCAATGGTAATAGAAATCGTAGGACAGCCAGGGTCCTTCCGTTTTTGCGGTAAAGATTGGGTAAGAGCATCACTCACAGCACTAGCCAAGAAAACTTTCTTGGGTACCTGAGACTTCCTATTTTTTGTGCACAAGTCGTTTAAGATTTTCGCGTAGGACGGGACTTGTTGGACAGCATCTAAAAGAGGAATGTTAATGTTAACCTGCTTAAATAACTCCAGAATCTTCTCCATTTGTGGATTTTGTTTATTGGACCTCAACCGGTTTGGAAATGGAACGTTTTTAAAAGTGGTTGAGTCCAATGCTTGTGGAGGAGATTGTGGAGTTGGAACGGATCCCAAAGCTGGTGTTTTCGTGGAGTGAGAAGTGGGTCCGTTCAGAGCAGAAGAAGAGGAAGGAGAGCCTTTTGAAGAATGGAGAATAGGCTCAGAAGACGAAGAAGCAGGAGAAGGAGAAGAAAAGGAAGAAGAAGAAGAAGAAGCAGCGGCCGGGGTGTCATCGGTGAGCCGTGTGCCAATGTTGTTTTGCAGCATCCTTCCCGATCTCAATGTGGTCACGGCACTCACATTATGGTTCTGTTGTTCAAGAGCAACATGTACATTATGTGGGTGACCGGGATTAGGGAGTGGCTGGGACGGGAGCTTCCCCTTCTCTCGCTCGCTTAAGGCCGCATTCAGCTATGCAATCTGGGCCTCGATGGTCTTGATGCTTTTCCCGTGAGCGGCAGTGTGTTGCAGTAAGGACTGAATGGAAGACTGGATGTTGGCGGTGGACTGTGTCGATTGTTTAACGAATGCCTCCAGACTTCGTTCTAGCGAGGAAACCTTATCGTTGTTTGACGGAACAAAGTTGTTTTGGGGAAAAGAATTGTTGGGTGCAAAGTTGTTCGTCTGATTTTGAAAAGGTTGGGGTTGGAAGGGCTGTTGAAATTGATGTTGAGTTTGTTGTTGCGCTTGTTTTTGCGGCGGAGGGGGCCTCTGGAAATTGTTGCCTTGGAATTGATGCTGATTCTGATTCCAGGCGAAATTGGGGTGGTTCCTCCAACCGGGATTGTAGGTGGAAGAGTATGGATCATTCCTCGGTCTTTACTGAAATGCAGCATTAACCTGATCCTGTCCTTGCGATGGTGGATTGTAAGGACACTCTTCGGTTAAGTGAGAAGGATCGAAACAACAAGCGCAAATGGTACGAAGGGGAAGAACAGGGATAGGAGCAGGAGAAGAAAATTTGCTCTCTATCGCTTCAAGCTTTCTCGTTATTGCAGCCATTTCAGCTTTCATCGCAATAGAGACATCAAGTTGGTGAATTCCTACTCTAGACTGACCGGTAGAAGTGGAGGTAGAAGAAGAAGAAGTCGGTCTGGTGCTCTCCCATTGTAGTGTTTGCTCCGCAAGGTCGTCGAAGAATTGCCACGCTTCCTCGTCAGATTTCGATAGGAAGTGGCCCTGACAAATGGTTTCCAACAACTGCTTGGTTGCTGGGTTCAGGCCCTCGTATAAGGTTTGGCAAATTTGCCATTTCTCAATACCATGGTGAGGGCACTGAACAAGAAGGTCTTTATACCGGACAAATCACTTCCAGAAGGGTTCAGTAGGAAGCTGGGAGAATTTGTTGATTTCGTTAAGGATCCTTGCGGTTTTATGATTCGGATAAAATTTCTTGAGAAACGCTTTAACAAACTCTCCCCAACTGGTTATGGAGTGGAAAGCGGTGCTATACAGCCATTTTTCAGCAAGATCGCATAAAGTGAACGGAATGACCCGTAGCCGTATAGTATCGTCCGACAGTTGGGTAGTTTTCATCATGGCACAAACGTTTTGAAATTTATTGATGAAGATATAGGCATCTTCAGATTCAAGCCCATGAAATCGCGGAAGCATGTTGATGAAGTGGGGCTTAATTTCAAAGTTATCCCCATTGGCCGGTGGAAGAGAAAGACAAGTGGGAACTGCAGAACGGGTGGGATAGAAACGATCCTGGAGCGCGATTCGCTGCGGCGCTACAACAGGCGGTGGTGGTGGGTTATTTGTCTCCATAGGAGGTGGAGTCAATCCCGGGGGAGTCAAAGAGATGTTTGGATTAAATCCTAACATCGCGGAAGAAGAGATTGGTGAAGGTGAAGGTGAAGGTGAAGGTGAGGATGTATGAACAGAGTTCCGGTCAACGTGTCGGAGTTGGCCGGCAAAGGTAAGGGTGAAAGAGGCGTGAACGGAGTTTCGACGTCTGAGTCGATCGCGTAGTCGGTAGCGACTAACGTAACGCGGACTAGGCGGGCGCTAGTGTCCCGAGTCCAAGCAGATATACACTAAATGAGTTTAGTATAGTCAAAGCGGAGAAGGTGAGGGTAAGAAAACGTCAATGGAGAAATACGATTGGGTGGTGGGTGACAAAGGGCAAGTTTTTATAAAAGTTTTTGATTTTTTCCTTTTTTTTTTTAGAAAGAGATTTACAGAAATATGTACGGATATACGGCTTCAGGCAATCACAAACAAGATATGCACAATCACACCTAGATCTAGAGTCACCTAGGTCAGCTAGACAGCTCCTAACTGTTCCAAGGACTAGAAATAGGACCTCAAACCGTCTTTTCTCCGCCAATTGCGGCCAGGTAAGTGCCAGGTAAGTGGGAGGCTCCCCACTACGTAAGTAGTGGTCCTAATTAAGTAACCACTTGCCTTCGACACACTTGCCTAGACACCGCAAAGTCAGGATAGGATAAACGGCCGATGCCTGTAACTAGTCCTCTGTCCTATTGAGCGCGAAGTCCTTAGGGCTGAGTCTAGTATTTTTTAATTAACAATGGTCAATGCATATGCTTTTTGTGATTTCTGGGGTCCTGGGAAGGGTGATGAAATCCCCACCCAATCTGAATTGGTTTCAAGCCCCTTAAGTCTGTATTAATAAATGCAAAGCAGTAACAAATCAACTGCAAACAATTTTTATTTTTTTAGCGCGGCGCAAAGAATCCTGCACAAGAACAATTTATTGGAAGGGGGAAGAGAATTTGCGCAAAGAATGCTGCATAAAACACAGTTCAGTGGAATTCAGAGGAATGGGGGAGAGGAGAGAGACTTACCCAGAAATTTTGGCACCCTGAAGGCACTATATGGCCGCGGTTCCGTGGCCAAACACCAGCTTAGGCCGCGGTTCCGTGGCCAAACAGAGAGATTGAGCTTCCAATTTTCTTGTGTGTGCTGGTCTGGGAGTCCTCTGCTTGTCTGGATTTTCTGAATCTTGATTTGCTCAATGGAACTGCTCCAGAATCTTTCAGTAGACCGTTTTATCCGTCTTGAATCTGTCGCGGTGTAGCCGCGAGATGTGGGTCTAACTTCCCACGTCTTTGGCACTGAACTCGACCGTCTTTTATTCCTGCACACTTGCACAAAAAATAATCAAAAATAACAAGATGGTTTTTTACAATGTATATTTTTTGTTTTGTTTTTCGGTTATATTTATATTCACAAATTAACCCGAAATTACACAAAAAAATAAACTACCGTCTCCCCGGAAACGGCGCCATTTGATTGTTGCAGTTTCTGCGTGTTCAAGTTTAGTTAATTACCGCAATCAAAACGGTTTCGCTTGTAGCTAGCCGGTTGAGTACGGGTCGTCCGCAGGGAGATGGGAATCTTTTTCTATGTGCTTTAACGAGTTAAGTCCAATTTTCCAGATTTGTTTGTGATTAACAAAGTGTTAAAATGATATGTAAAGAGAGCTTGTTAGGGTTAGGATTAGGTTAGTTTGAGTTAGGAGTCGCTCACTTCTTTCGTTGCCACTCTTAATATCGGTGTTACGGTAATCGGCAACAACGGGGATTAGCACGACTAGGAAGGAACTTACGAGTATAAGCTAGGCTTTCCAACGCTTAAGTTCTTCATTTTGGTGCTTGTCCGTCCGTTCTTGGCTCTTAGCCATAACCTCCGGTTAATTCAACCACAACCGGTCTCGCTACGGAATCACCGCTATCATGTAGGATAGGGTGCCGTAGGGAGCGGATTGTGGTTCAATTAACGGGAGTCGATTTAAGATGTTGGGCAAGAAAAGAGTGAGAGAGATTTCCTTCTCTCAAACTTCCCCTATCCTACCCTAACAAGTATGGAAATTACTCACCCATTACAAGAAGAACGAAAAATAAAACAAAGGAGGAAGATAGAAAGAAAGAGATTGGAAGATAACAACTAGCTATTTGCGACCTCACCTTGGCAAGGATCAAGCGTAAGCATCATGGTTGTTTAAGGATAAAAGAAAAGAGAAAAGAAAGAAACAACAATAAATAATAACAACTAATTATCAATTAAAGATTACAAGCAATTAACATAACAAGAGCAAGACAAGTATAATAACAAAAAGAACTTCTTTATTCATCATTCTTCACTCACAAAATCTCACTACAAGTTTTTCAATGGAGAAGAGATGAGAAGAGGAAGAAGAACAACAAGTATTCTAAAACCTAAAAATACAAGATTAAGCACCCTTGGCTTCACAAGGTTCTGGGCTATTTATAGGCAGGGAACTAGAAATCTAGGGCAAAATTCTGCCTCTACATGCAAATACAAAAATACCCCTGAAGTTTGACCTTCTGCGGAGGCCGTACGGCCGCGGAACCGCGGCCTAGACCCCCTATTGGCCGCGGTTCCGCGGCCATATAGTGGAATTGGGGCAAGGGATTTTTGGTGCTTCCCTGGTCTGCTGTGTCCTTTATTCTGGTACATGTTTTTTCTCAGATTTTCTTCACGATTTTTCCAGAATTTCTGTTGAGCAAAAGGTGATTTGATGTGGATCTTTTTGTCATGATTTCCTCGAGCTCCGCGTAGATTTCTTGGATTTTGTGTTGCCATTGAGCCTTGTGCATGAAAATGACATTGATTTGCCATTTTGTCTCTCAAACTGGTGTGTGGCAACATACGGATAGAGAGCGGAGACCCGTGTTTTATCTGTGGTTGGCAGGAACCCGGATTTTGTCGTGCTTTTCCATGAATTTCATCGTTTAGAGCCGAGAACCTGTATCCTGCAATTGACTAGCAAACACGGCTCAAGAGTACCTACCGATAAGCAATATGATAAAAATTGGGCGGTATAAAAATGCAAAAATCTGATATGAACACTCATTATAGTAGTATGCTACTTGGTTTGTTTCTATCTCAATATGTGCATGTGTTTCTTTTAGCATATCACTTATACATATTGGTAGAGCGCTTAGGATCTTTGCTTGACTACCAGCGTTGTGATGGCAGTCACACTAGTGGGGGCTAGGTAGTCTATAAGCACATCTTTATACAGGTCCCTAGTCATAGGATTATCGAGACGGGGTATCGATACTCCAGAGTAGATTACTGTATACTCTTCTCATCCCAGCAGGGGAGATGGTCTATCCCACAGCCATTGGTACATCGTACTGGAGATAATATACAGGTTCTCATTGGGTTATGTGTTACACTGGACAGGCCTCATGGGGAACTGCTGGTTGGTATTATACCTATTGTCAGGTAGCAGTTCCCAGGTGACATGAGTGCAGATTAGTCCGTTGACTTAGCATCGCTACTTCGTCTCCAGTGTGTTTCCACTGTTCTTAGATTACTACCCTACCACGGCTCAAAGGAGTCATGCAAACAGATAGTAGTAAGGTGCAGTCCCGAAGCACTTGGAGGCAGTAGCGGTTAGATAGAATTCGTTTCTCTCGGTATTGGGGGTTGATATCGTGCTGTATTTGGAAAGCCATTACACAAAGTCCCTGGTCAGGGCAAGCGAGATTTATTGGTAGGTACTCCAGTAGTTTCTCAGGGTGTTTTGGGCTCTACTCCGGCACGACTTATTGCGCTATTAGGGATATAACGGTTACCGCCCCCTAAGCCCGATATGCGATACTCTTAAACGAACAGACCGGACTGTACGGAGATTGTCACAGATAGGCTCAGTAGGAGTTCGAATGAGTTTGCTCATCGTCCTTCTTATCGACAGATACCTAGGTAGCCGTTACGTGCAGCTAGTACCGCTGACGTGCTTGTGGTTAAACCCACTGCCAGCGTACTGTCGAGTCTTTAGAGTCCTACACAAAGGGTTTCCCTGCTTCTTGTGAAACGATGTAGAAGCTGTATGGTTTTACGGCAGTGGTTCGATCATATACGTATACTGTTGCGCCACGGCAGCGCCCCGGCCGTCTTACCGAGGCCAAAATGCGGAATCAAAAATTTTCCTTACTTGGAAACTGGCGCTACCGCGGACAATAAAACCCGGATCGTTAACCATTAACCTATACTAGCAAACAAGAGATGGGAAGAGAAGTATACCGAGTGATCCGAGTCCTCCGGTCTTCTCGTCATCGTCCCGTTCTCCCGCGATCTCCCGCGGAAAGTCTTGTCTCCATATCGTCGCCTCCTCGCCGGAAGGGCACCACATCGCCTGCGTCTTTTACGGGCTCCCGCCTCAATACCGAGGCAACTCGGGCATGAAGCCGGCAAGTCGACATGCCCAAGATATGCTGTAGAATGTAGTGTAGAAACTTTGTCTCTTGGAGTTTGTGTAGTTGCCATTGATGGATGGAGGAAGAGGTAGAGAAAATTGGTGCTTTCAATTTTCTAGCAAGAAGAATATGAGATGAAGAATTCCTCACCTAACAAAATGAACTCTCTCATTCTTTTCTCTCAAGTGAACCCTCTCTCATCTTGTGAGAATGGTGGAGGAATCAAAAAGCAAACCATAACAAGAAGGGAGGTGAGTGTAGGAAAAAGAGAAAGGTGACCATATCCAAACACCATCATCACAATCTCACATCAAAACACAAATCAATCCTAATCACCTTTTACAAGAAATGATGATAGAAAAGAAAGGAATAAAAAAGATGCTTTCATAATCAAACCATTTGCATGAAAACCCTCCACAATGTGTTATTTGCAAACTTGCAAATAACACCCTCCATCAAAAGGTTCGGCCGGGAAAGAACAAAGGAAAACCGGCCGGAACGGAATGCAAACTGGCAACTCCAGAAAACTGGTCCCATAATAAATTACAGGAAAACCCCGATACTGTGCATACACATCCGCATCTGTATTCCTACCGGATACAAATGCAATGAGACAAAATCTACACTGTACTATACTAGGATCCGGCTTAAACCAAAGCCGGCTAGTAATATCCGTTCGATCCTGATCCGTGCAATACCGCACGTATCTGATCGAACCCTGCCATATATCCATACGGCCACTAGTACAAACCGTCCGATCCTGATCCGTGCAATACCGCACGTATCTGATCAGACCCTGCCATATCTCCATACGGCCTCTACAGCGTTTCGCCCGAAAGCTTGAGTAACTGTAAGTGTGGTGGACTCTAAAGACTCGTCAATACTATGGCTGTGGATTTAACCACTAGCACGTCAGAGGTATTAGCCAATACGTGACGGGCCACCAGCTATTGACCAAAAGGGACGTCGATGAGCGAACTCATCCTGACACCCTACTGAGCCTGTCAGTGACAATATCCGTACAGTCCGGTCTGTTCGTCTATGAGTATCGCATGGCGGGCCTAGGGGGTTGGTAAAAATCAGACCCCCAAAAGCGGTACAAGTCGTGTCGGAGCGTAGCCCAGAACACCCTGAGATACTACTGGAATACCTACCAGTAAATCTCCTGCCTCGGCCGAGGGCTTTGTGTAATGGCTCTCCTAGACACAGCGCGACCTCACCCCCAATACCAGGAAAGACGAACCCCTGCAGATCCGCTCACTGCCTCCATGTGGCTCGGGACTGTACCCAACTAAAACCTGTTTGCACGACTCCTTTGAGCCGTGGTAGGGTAGTAATCAAAGCAAAGTGGGAACTCACACGAGACAAATGACGATCTCAGGTCGATGAACTAACCTGTACACATGTCACCAGGGAACTGCTATCTGACATCTGGTATATGACCAACTAGCAGGTTCCCGGCGAGTCCTGTCCGGTGTACACATAACCCAATGAGCACCTGTATACATCTTAGGTGAACCAACTGACACCAGTGGCTTGTGAGACCGGCCACTACCCCTCGTCGGGGTCTCGACTGTATACACTAGTCTACTAATGGAGTATCGATGCCCAGTCTCGAAACTCCTACGACTAGTGACCTTTTAAGGATGTGCTTATAGACCCCAGCTCCCACGTATATGATCGCCATCATACTGCTGGCAGTCAAGCAAGAATCCTAGGGGCTCTATCAGCGTGTAATAGCGACCTGTAAGGTCACCTAAAGCAGTACACGATGATAAAGGTAAACCAGATAGCATACTATCATCTCGAGTAAGATTGTCTTACCGGGATAGGTCCTCCCTCAATCATTGCAATCACGTGCCTGTGATCCAATAATTGACTCTGAGGGCACTATCTCCAACAATCTCCCACTTGCACTCAAGGCTAATTATTGCGATGTCGCATACTCACAGCCCGTGTGATACCGAACACCCAACTCCTCTACTAGTCAGTCTCACAAAGCTCGTTTGCGAAACTATTGCGTTCGAGGAATAGCCTCAGTGAGTGGATCCGCTGTGATGTTTCTTTCTATGTCTCTCTATATCTCAAGTTCGCAGAGAAAACCATCTCCCGAAATGAGCAATACCTGTCTTAGAATGTCTGGATGTCTGATGGGACCTAGCTCATAAATGAACTCGAAATCCAAACTTCTTAGACTGTATCGTCAACTGAACTTAATCAGTATCCTGCGCCATGCCTCCCTCAGTATTGCCTTGGATCACCTGTCCAAAATACTGCCCCTCGTCAGAGGGAAAACTATAACTATGACAACCTCCTTGTCGTCCAGGTCACCTTGGAAGCCTGGAATGATAACCGTCTCATAAAGGAGGCTGCCGTTATCAATTCCCTAGAACATTAATTTATGTTCTAAAACTGCTTCCGATTGTTTCTCCAGGATTGGATTCAATATCAACTTATTGCATCTAGTGCAAGAACAACATTTGGTGTGGTACTTGACATCTCATGATTGACTCAATTGCCTAAGCAAGTGATCTGCCAATCATGCACATCCCTCTCTACTTTAGTCTATGAGACACCTTTAGAGAGGGTGACTCCATCACCTGCAGGTACACTACCGTGCCAGGAGTCGTCCATTCTAAATATTCTTAGAATGCTGTCAAAGTACCCTGATTGGGAAACCACCCAAATCTAGATCTAAAACCATAGATCTAGTAACCAGTATGTCTGATATTGTGTCCAAGTCCCTTGTGGAGAAACCACTGTGTGACGACCAAAGTATAACCGATCGTAGTATAGGAATGTCACTTCCTACTCTGTGTATGTCATCAAATACCAGGACATCACACCCTACTACCTTCTTAACAGATCCATCCTCTATTCTGATGAAGTCAAACATATGACTTCACATCAGAAATAGATGATCTATCTCCGCTATATCTGCTTTAGTCTATAAATAGACATAAGCCAACTGTCCACCAATGCTTCCGCTGCTCCCACTGACTACGACAACCCTCTGGCAGAGTCATATAGACGTACACTTCTAAAGCTAGTTTAGAACGACGCTATACTCATCCTCATGCCGGGTCTCACAGTCTGGAACAACAGCAATGGTAAGTCTGGGTAAACAAGAACCTTCCTGCCACCGTCCTTGAGCATACCGAAGTACCTCTCGAGTGCCTGAGTTTACCCACCATATCTGCAGAGTGGCTAATGGAATGTCAAATCAGATTGAATCTTTAGGTTCCTTATCAAATCTTCAGTAATCGTTTGCGATTCTGGAATCACTTCCAGTTCTACCATACTCCCACTACTGTTTTCTGAAAAATAACCATTTCTTTTTAAAATGTGGCGAGTTAAGAACAATATCACTATTGATCTTCCAGATGGTAGAAAGTCAACCCTCGTCATAGCCTGGGTCAACCCACAAACAGCCATTACAGAAACGTGCCTTGAGTTGTCCAGTGTCTGGTTTTAATCATAAGCCGGACAACTCCCCGTACCTTAACATCGTTAAGATATGAACTGTTCTATATCCAATATAGAACCAGAGGCACTGATTTAAATGAACCAGATTCAAATCATGCAGCTATCTTCAGTGCATGTCAACTAAATGGAAGGAGGCCGATCAGCGTTACTCAACTTAGGAATGCTTCCAATTATGAGTAACCTGAAAGAGAAGCAATTTCTCTTTATCATTACTATCAACTGAATACCATACACAAGTATCTACATCTTCGATCACTTTGAAGAATCCCGATACTTGCAATACTTGGTTCTCTACTCTATTCAAATACCTATAACTCCTCAAAACTTAGACCCTGTGTTTCTACGAAACACATGTCTAAGAACTAGAGAAGTTAAAAGTAAACATAATATAGTATGAGGACCAACCCCTCTGTCCTAATGGACACTGGACAACATACAATACTCTGTATAAGTCCGCTGAGTCTAACAACTCTTTCACTGTGCGTCGTAGGTTGAAAACTGTACTTATGGTTAAGAAGAATTACACCGCTGTTCAATGCTCCTTACCTAACCATCCACTGATATAGGTAAATGTCATAGACATAATTTCAAAAGGTATATCTCACTCTATAAAAATAGACGTACAGATATATCAATTTGAAATTGGTGCATAACAACGGATATTCAAAACCAAATATTTGCCGACCGGCAAACAACCCAGGTGGCTTCCTCAAATATCACCAATTACAACGAATCCCGATATAATGAGGATGGTCACCTAATTCCCAATAACTTACTCCCACTCATCATCTGTAAAACCATACAGATGTGAGAATCATACCTGGTAAATACATACCCTGGAGTAAGTATCTAATCGGGAAATCAGTTTTCTTTTAACATTACACAGTGAAACTGAAACATTGAAATGTTTCGGTGGGGTATTCCGGTATTCTTAGTAATGCCTCTTCCATTATCCAGATTCACAACTGTAACCGTATATCTCTTTGCCATCTGTCCAAATCCCTTTATATGTCTTTAGTCATTACCGTCTGCACACCCCTTTAGGCCAAATGGTTTTCTTCCTTCCCTACCGTTCGGCACCAGCCTATGGTTTGGAAGAAGACTATCCAATAAGCATAAAAGGTATACTGCCCTAATCCTAGGAGCACTCGCAAAGCGAGAGAAGGTGAAGATAAAAGACAACCGAATAAACCTTATTCCTATTTCTCCTGAACCAGAATCCATCCCCGAACTGGAACAAGTTCCTTTCGAGTTCGTATATAACCATACGATGGAGTATCCAAATAAACTGTGGATCTTCGTAGTGATACGGAGTGTCCTGGAGAAATACAAAGGTGATTTAGGATTGGCGAAGAAATACTCGGTTTGGTCGTGAATAGCAGTCGCAATTTACTTTGTCCTCTTACTAATCCCTTTCTTTGTCTTAACTTAATACCTTCTGCACACCATCGTTATGTTAATTGGTTTTCTTCATTCCCCACCGTTCGGCACCAGCCTAAGGTTTGGAAGAAGACTATCCAATTTGCATAATAGGTGTACTATCTCCAAAACCAAGGAGTACTCGCAATGAGAGAAGGTAAAAAGAAAAAATAACTGAATAATCCTATTCGTTTTCTCCAGAACCAAAAACCATCCTCGAAGTCCTTCGAGTTCGTATATAACCATACGATGGTTTTGTCCAATGGAAGTGGACGTTCGTAGTAATACGGGGTGTCCTGGAGAAAAGGGTAAAAGTAGGAGTGGCAATGAGGTTTGCAACTCTGACAATCCAAAAGCCTGTGTTAAGAAGGTTCGGTCAACTTGGTTACTGAGTCATAGTCTAGGGTCGGGTCAATGGTTGCTGCCAAAGAGAGAGAGAAAAGAAACACTCAACGTGCACTCTAACCTAGATCAGAATGGTTATCACTTTATCTAATCTGGAAACCTCCCACTGTACCTCAAATTCTCCTCCAAACCTGAAAGAAGAATTAGTCGGGGTCACCCGAGGAGTATACTAACTCATCAGTGGGAATCGGGATCCAACTATCATCGCATGATAACTTGACGGAATCCACTCAAGTCACCACACTCCAGAAGGTATGCGCATGCCTGGCAAGTTTCAGTTCTTTTGAAACTCCCGATGTGATTTTTACCCCTAGGACCCAAGTGACCTTGACTGAGCCAACATATCAAAGGATCCTAGTCAAGTTCAACCCGTCATTAACTTGATTGCATTAGACCCACCCGCACGAATCCTTGACTGAGCCAAAATGACCGCACGACTGTCCTAACCAATCTCATATCCATGCAACAGAAAAGCACTACATAGCTACCGAACACTACGCCTCGGCTAAGCACGACATACGCAGCACGAATACTAAGTAATACTAATCTGAAATGATGGAGGGCTACGACTGGTTTTTGGCGAAAAACCTTTAACGTAATGAACTTGATATCGTTGAAGGAACTGCATAGCCTTTTATAAAAATATAGTGACGAAAACCTTTACTAAAGAGGTCACTCCCGGTGAAGGGATCTCGGCTCTTTCCCCGTAGAATGAGGTGCAGGATATTCCAACTGAATACCACGATGCAAAGCAAAAGTAATCGGCTATAGTGAAGTTAATGCCCTGACACAAACTTCTGTCCAAGGGGTCACTTCCGGTGAAGGGATCTCGGCCCTTGCCTCGTCGACTGAGGAGCAGGATATTCCAAATGAATACCACGATGCAAAACAAAAGTGAACGTCCTTGCAATAACAGCTTTTTGAAAAGTGTTCCAACAACATCAGAATAGGTTTGTTTAGCTTGCATTGATCCGAGTCAACGCAGTCCCATCAATTGATCACACCACAAAGAACGAAAATATACTGACGTACGTATATGCCATCCGCATTTGCCACTGGGTCCCGTCATCACCCGTTAGGTTAGCTAACTAACGGCAGAGCGGGGACTGGACTAGCGCGGATGAAAAACATATACAACATCTACTAATATATATACCAATATATTATATTTCGCTCAAGGCGTGATAAGAAATGCAATATCACAGAAATATGCAGCATCACAGAACAATACAGATATCTGGAAGCCCCGGGTTTCACAGAGCCGCTGCTGAAACCCGACGTTCCCCTGGTCGTGTGGATAGCCTGTGCAATGAAAACCTAGACCCCTATGGGCGCGGCAAGTCACCCGCCAAAACCTGAAGCGAGGTAGCCCCCTTCAGCGCCGTGAATGGACCACCCAGCACTTCAAGGAATCCGGTAACATGGGCACCCCTCCTGGGTCAACCTGTACCCCCTACGAGTGCGGCGAATAGCCCGCCAATCCTGGAGTGAAGCCCCTCCGTCCCAATGCCATGAGATGCGGGCTTGTTGCCCTCCAGAACCCGGCTATCCGTGCACCCCACCGCGGGGCAATCCTAGTACAGAAAGTAAAATATACATACAACGGGTACATCGACCGCAACCAGGTCGTGCCCCAAAAGAATAATACAAACAGGCAGTGACGGCAGTCCACAAGTCGGACGCTCGCCCCGCAATATCAAATGTACATATAAGACAAAACTGTACTAGCATGCATCCAGGCTATCCCCCACGACCGATCCGTAACAACACAGCATAAACACATAACATCAACGTGAAAATCATGTTCGCAAATCCGTCTAACCGGGCTATAGCAGTTAGACAGGATTTACCGATCAAGTGATATTCACGGTCGCAGATATAATGTAAATACTGTGAAATAATGTCTTTAAAATATCCAATCGATCAAAAATTAACAAGTGGGCCCCCAAGTAATACTGTAGCACTCACAGAAATTCTGGGCCCAATATTAATATTCCAAAACCCCAAAAATTAGCCCAGAAGCTCACTGGAAAAATATGATACAGTGAAGACACCAATGCGCGGCGGAACCGCGGCCCAAGGGGGGTATGGCCGCGGTTCCGCGCTTGAGTAATCGACTGACTGTGTCGAATTTTTCCAGTAGTCTTAGAATTTCCAGTACATTAGTTTTTTACAACCTGAAAAATTTTTAGAGCCCGGAAAAAATCGACAGAAAACTGATGCACACGAAATGGGGTTTTTGGGATTTTGTTCGATCGGAAATGTAAAACACACTAGAACAAGCTAGGCAAGGTTAATGGCGTGGCTCTGATACCATGTTGCGCCACGGCAGCGCCCCGGCCGTCTTACCGAGGCCAAAATGCGGAATCAAAAATTTTCCTTACTTGGAAACTGGCGCTACCGCGGACAATAAAACCCGGATCGTTAACCATTAACCTATACTAGCAAACAAGAGATGGGAAAAGAAGTATACCGAGTGATCCGAGTCCTCCGGTCTTCTCGTCATCGTCCCGTTCTCCCGCGATCTCCCGCGGAAAGTCTTGTCTCCATATCGTCGCCTCCTCGCCGGAAGGGCACCACATCGCCTGCGTCTTTTACGGGCTCCCGCCTCAATACCGAGGCAACTCGGGCATGAAGCCGGCAAGTCGACATGCCCAAGATATGCTGTAGAATGTAGTGTAGAAACTTTGTCTCTTGGAGTTTGTGTAGTTGCCATTGATGGATGGAGAAAGAGGTAGAGAAAATTGGTGCTTTCAATTTTCTAGAAAGAAGAATATGAGATGAAGAATTCCTCACCTAACAAAATGAACTCTCTCATTCTTTTCTCTCAAGTGAACCCTCTCTCATCTTGTGAGAATGGTGGAGGAATCAAAAAGCAAACCATAACAAGAAGGGAGGTGAGTGTAGGAAAAAGAGAAAGGTGACCATATCCAAACACCATCATCACAATCTCACATCAAAACACAAATCAATCCTAATCACCTTTTACAAGAAATGATGATAGAAAAGAAAGGAATAAAAAAGATGCTTTCATAATCAAACCATTTGCATGAAAACCCTCCACAATGTGTTATTTGCAAACTTGCAAATAACACCCTCCATCAAAAGGTTCGGCCGGGAAAGAACAAAGGAAAACCGGCCGGAACGGAATGCAAACTGGCAATTCCAGAAAACTGGTCCCATAATAAATTACAGGAAAACCCCGATACTGTGCATACACACCCGCATCTGTATTCCTACCGGATACAAATGCAATGAGACAAAATCTACACTGTACTATACTAGGATCCGGCTTAAACCAAAGCCGGCTAGTAATATCCGTTCGATCCTGATCCGTGCAATACCGCACGTATCTGATCGAACCCTGCCATATATCCATACGGCCACCAGTACAAACCGTCCGATCCTGATCTGTGCAATACCGCACGTATCTGATCAGACCCTGCCATATCTCCATACGGCCTCTACAGCGTTTCGCCTGAAAGCTTGAGTAACTGTAAGTGTGGTGGACTCTAAAGACTCGTCAATACTATGGCTGTGGATTTAACCACTAGCACGTCAGAGGTATTAGCCAATACGTGACGGGCCACCAGCTATTGACCAAAAGGGACGTCGATGAGCGAACTCATCCTGACACCCTACTGAGCCTGTCAGTGACAATATCCGTACAGTCCGGTCTGTTCGTCTATGAGTATCGCATGGCGGGCCTAGGGGGTTGGTAAAAGTCAGACCCCCAAAAGCGGTACAAGTCGTGTCGGAGCGTAGCCCAGAACACCCTGAGATACTACTGGAATACCTACCAGTAAATCTCCTGCCTCGGCCGAGGGCTTTGTGTAATGGCTCTCCTAGACACAGCGCGACCTCACCCCCAATACCGGGAGAGACGAACCCCTGCAGATCCGCTCACTGCCTCCATGTGGTTCGGGACTGTACCCAACTAAAACCTGTTTGCACGACTCCTTTGAGCCGTGGTAGGGTAGTAATCAAAGCAAAGTGGGAACTCACACGAGACAAATGACGATCTCAGGTCGATGAACTAACCTGTACACATGTCACCTGGGAACTGCTATCTGACATCTGGTATATGACCAACTAGCAGGTTCCCGACGAGTCATGTCCGGTGTACTCATAACCCAATGAGCACCTGTATACATCTTAGGTGAACCAACTGACACCAGTGGCTTGTGAAACCGGCCACCGCCCCTCGTCGGGGTCTCGACTGTATACACTAGTCTACTAATGGAGTATCGATGCCCTGTCTCGAAACTCCTACGACTAGGGACCTTTTAAGGATGTGCTTATAGACCCCAGCTCCCACGTATATGATCGTCATCATACTGCTGGCAGTCAAGCAAGAATCTTAGGGGCTCTATCAGCGTGTAATAGCGACCTATAAGGTCACCTGAAGTAGTACACGATGATAAAGGTAAACCAGATAGCATACTATCATCTCGAGTAAGATTGTCTTACCGGGATAGGTCCTCCCTCAATCATTGCAATCACGTGCCTGTGATCCAATAATTGACTCTGAGGGCACTATCTCCAACATATACTAGCTACATGGATCATGATTCGGACGGATAATACTAATGGGTTTTGGTTTAAGCCTGATCCTAATATTAGATTATTAGATTATTTTCGTCTTTTTGTATTCGTATTTTTCGATATACGGATACGGGTATGTATATACGGTGAGGGGCATTCTTGTAATTTATGTAAGAGTGTTTCTAGAAGAAGACACCTCATTTGTTGTATAACCATTTTGTTAAATGGTTAATGAGGTAGAGATATGAGGTGTTACTTGACAATAAATGAAGTATGGCTACTTCGGTGACTCATGGTTTTATGACTATTGAAGCATGCTTGATTCAATTATTGAATTATTGTTTGCTTCATTATCACAACCCTTAGCCATTCTTCATATCATTATCATCTCAACACTCTCTCTTCTCCAAGCTCTCTTCTTCTTCCTCAAACTCTAATTGTCTTATGAGTTGAGAAATCTTGGGCTCTTGAGACTAATCAATCCATAATCTCTCTACATTTTCTAGGCTACTCAGATTAGCATGCTAGATACCCTAGTTATCTCAGTTTAGAGGCAGGAGCTCAAAGTACACACTCTCGGATGAATCATCTTTGACGCGAGGAGGTCGACGATCAAGCGCGATCCGTACACTCTTCGAGGAGCTCAAGAAGAGGAGGGGGAGAACAAGAACGGAAGGACAAGTACACAAAAATATAACTTTCTTCATAGTAGTTAAAGCTCTAAGTAGTTAGCTAGTTAAGGTTTAAGTATCAATCATGGAGTTTAGTCGGTGTTGTGAAGCCCGTAAAAATCATTTTTTGCGTATTCCGCCTCCCCACGAACCCGTGGGATGACTTAGAGAGATATCTAAACAGGGCTTCTTTCGATATACCCTACTTAAATCTTTTGTAATTTAATTTATCTCCTACAAATCTCTGTATTTATTAACATCTTCCATAAAAATCTTAATTTTTCTTCATAAAACCCCAAAATTGTTCACGGAAGAGGCTAAAATAACCAAAGCTCCCTCTCAAAATATTTGAGCCCTATATCACCCTCTCCCTTCCATCTTTTTTATTCTTCCTACATTCATGGATTCCTCCATTCAAATCCAAATTTGACTCGGTTTCTTCAGCAATTTTTTCAGTTAAATCATCTTTCTCCTCCATTTAATTTCATCACATTCAAAGATTCAAAGAAAACAAAAGAAAATGAAGGAAGAAATATTGAGAAAGTGTGCATCGAGAAATGAAAATAAAGTAACTTAAGTGAGAAATGATAATGAAAGAGAAATAGAAGAAAGAAATTGCGTGCGCGCGGGGGGGGGGGGGGGGGGGGGTTAATGGATTTCGGAGTGGACACTAATGGATTTGGAAGGGAGACAAATTGGAGGAAGAAAAAGATTAGGGCAATTTGGGAATAGAAGTTTTATTTCTTTAAAATATTACTATTTCCCCTATTTAATAGCATTGTAATGGTTTTGTGGGATTTTTTAAAAGGAAAGGAAAAGGCTTACAATTTGAAAGGGATTATTCTGGGATGGCATATAGGTATATGGAAAAACCCCATTTAAATAACATATAATTTGACTCATGTTATCTGTATACACATTTATTAAAGATTATTCTATCAAGTTTATTAAGTACATATTCGCGTGTGTATTTCTTTATTTAATATTTTGCTTATATGTATATATTTGTCCATATCAACTATTTTATCTACTCATATTTTTTTAGATAAAAAATTAATAAATTTATCTACTCTACTCATATTTAATTAGTTTTAATACTCTATGCAATTTAGAAGCCTTATTTTGGTCAGCTGGCTGTAGAAGCTTTTACTAGGTTTTGCGAAATTTCAATGGTTATTTTGTTTTCAGGATGCATTTCTCTGCTTGCTTCTCATAAAAACAACTAACAGGTTGAAAAGTGAGCCCTAATGAAAAAACCTACGGCCCCCCTAGAATTATCATGCACTTGAAAAAGAGAGTAGAAAAAAGAAAAGATATAGCAATAGTTTTATTTTTAGTCGCCCTATGGATATAACTCAGTTTCATGCATGCATAATTTAGTTTCATTTGTTTGTTTTACTTTATGTCCTCATGCCTTATTTGTATTTGTATTTCTGTTTCTATTTAATTTTGTTTAATATAATTAATTTTGTTTAATCGACTACAGCTCGTGTGGGGTATTATTTTGGTAAATGAGACAAAACCAAAGGTTAATATCAAATTGGAGTTATGAAGGCGAATGTTGGAATCTCGGATGGTTTATATTGAGTAGGTTCAAGACAACATATATGCGATGTAAATTTAGTAAACAGAGAAATCAAGATCACAGTGGTATAGACAGCATATATGCAATGCAAATTTATCAAAGAAAGAAGTCGAGATCATAATGGTATAATACTAGATGGGCACGAGATACCACCGAACGATCAGTTTAAATATCTAGGTTTCATCATTCAAAATGATGGAGAGATCGATAGCGATGCCAACTAGATAATTCAGGCTAATTGGTTGAAATGGAGAAGCGCAACGGGGATTTTGTGCGATCGTAACTTGTCACGCCCCGCTTCCCAAAAGATGAGGAGCGAGAGCGGATGGGCCCGCAATGCATTCACGCGAGAAGCACTCATTTTCGACATGAATACACTAAGCGTCTGTATATACAGTAACAATAAAATAATAATAATAATACAAGAATTTAAAGCATGTGAAATCTTAAGAATAAATTCAATAATAGTTATTAGAATTTTAAATCCAACTAGACACAAATGTTCAACAAAAGAAACTACGTGAAGGGCATGAAAAGACGCCTCGAACAAAAGCAAACTGAGATGAAAATTAGTGATTGGCTTGAGAAGAAAGTTGATCAAAGTCCTCCTCTGTCAGCTCTGTCATTCTGAGACTCATCACATGCCCTAATATCGTCTGACGACATTCTCAAAAAAGAAAATAAGAAAAAAAAAATGCCATCAGCGAACTAGCATTTGGTAAGTTCCCAGTTTTAAGAAGAAATAAAATTAAAAACGAAACATAACATATGTAGAGTGTTTTTCATTACCCTATTGAGATAACAATACGCGTCGCTTGTCAGGTGTATTACAGATTCCCCCTGCTTAGGGTAAACTAAGCTTTATTGATTGTGGGGATCCGAATCTCTGGCAGCCGCGGACTAAACTGCCGTTAATTATCCCCACTTTTGGAGCGAGAGAACCCCCGATTGACGGGTAAAACTAGTCATGCGAACTCAATGTGCAGTGTGCGTATATTGTGTTTTAAGCATATCGGGGGCCTCGCAGAGTTTACGGGGCTCCTGCTACCCAGATAGCGGGTTCATGGTCAAAAGAACTAGCAGCCCACTTATGGGGTGCGGGGCAGTGCCCCGTTAGATATTTTTTCTAACGGAGGATGTGTTTTGAGTGTGGAGCGTGAGGGGAAAAGAGAGGTGAGGAGCGTCCTAAAGACGCGTGAGTGGCGCGGACGCTGGACACCAGCGGGTCACGTGTCCTGCGCGCGGGCGCTCGGCGCCATCGGGTCACCTGCCCTGCACACGGACGCTGGGCGCCATTGGGTCACGTGCGCGGCACGCAACCGCTGGAAACACCAGCGGAAAATGGGACTTAGCTCCTAGGTTGTGAGTTGAACTCCCGAGGGGCTTTGGAGTTGAACTCCTGAACAGGAATTGTGTGTATATTTAGAGTTAAATTCCCAAAAGATTTAGATTTGAAGTTATACTTCTAAAAAATCTGTATTTGGAGTTAAACTCTTTTGAGAATTTAGATCTTAGAGTTGAACTCCTCAAAGATTTTCGGGGATGATCAAAGGGGACCCCTTTCTTCTCTTTTGAGCCTTGTATCTTCCTAAAATGGGATTTTTTGAGGTGGGTCTTTTTCCTCCTCCTCTCTTTTTGCTGTATCTTGGAGAAAAAGGGAGGTGAGATTAAAAATCTTCTTTTTAGGGATTTGATGGGAGATCTGAACTCCTCTTCGAGGGTCTTATAGTGAAACTTTATTTAGCTTTGAGAAAAAAAAGGGCTAAGCTCTTGATTTACTTGGAAATGAAAACAAAGAGGGAGAACTTGAGAGAGAGAAGATGAAGGCACAAACCCTAGAGATTTGCGGGGAATGAATATATTATTTTTCATTTCATTATCATGTTGTCTTATATAGGTTTACAAATTTACGCATAATCTCTTGGGCTTTACAAAATGGCATTTTACCTATTCCATACCTCACGTGCTTATTTCTTCTTGAACATGAGCCATGTCCTTTGCAAAAATTTGGCTTTTTACCTATTTATTTTACATTCATGCATGAAAATTATATCAAACTTATTTATTACATAATTTTCTTCTTGGCATGGGGGCGGCCTCTTCATATCTGGGCTCGACTTAGGTATGGGCCCACTTGATCTGGGCTTGAGTCCGCTTGACTTGAAGTTGACTTTGATTTTGATTTGGTCAACCGGTGTATAATTTTTGACCCCGACAAAGTGCCCCCACCAATAAATGCACATCGTGTATATGGGTTGTGTGGATAAAATTGATGGACCTTATTCCGTGGGAAGTTTGACTTTGAGGTGGAGTATCATTTCTGGGTCGGAGCATTATTCCGAGGAGCATAACTCCAGGGTCGGAGTATCCTTCCGGGAGCATAATCCCGGGGGATTGGAGCGTCATTCCGATGTAAGGAAAATAATTCCAGGGGGGTCGGAGCATCATTCCGATGTGCGGGGCACAATTCTGATGTACGGAGTATAATTCCAGGAGCAGGGCATGATTCCAGGAGTATAATTTCAGAGTTGGAGTATCATTCTAAAGAGTGAAGCATAATTCCACGAGTATAATTTAAGGGTCGGAGCATCATTCCGAAGAGCATAATCCCGGGGGGTCGGGGCGTCATTCCGATGTGCAGAACATAATTCCAGAAGGGTCGGAACATCATTTCGATGTGTGGGGCACAATTCTGATGTACGGAGCATAATTTCAGGATCGGAGCATTATTCTGAGGAGCATAGTATGATTTTAGGAGTATAATTTCAAAGTCGGAGCATCATTTCGAAAAGCGGAGCATAATTCCACGAGTATAATTTCAGTGTCGGAGAATCATTTTGAAGAGCGGAGCATAGTTCCACGGGGAGGATATATTCTAAGACGAAATATAATTTCGACTCAGGGTTCCGGGATAAAGCATAATTTCGACACGGGACAGGTGTATCCTGAGACGAATTATAATTCCGACACAGGGTTCCGGGACAAGACATAATTCCGACACGGGACAGGTGTATCATATGACGAAGCGTAATTCCGGCATAGGGCAGATATTCTGACCGAAGTATGGTTCTGATACAGAGGTTGATTCCTAGTCGAAACATAATTCCGACAGGGAAGGTAGATATTCCGAGACGAAACATGATTTCGACACGGGGTACATTCTGATACGAAACATGATTTCGACGCAGAGGTAGGTATTCTGAATGAAGCATAGTTCCAATGCAGAGATTGATTACCAGGCGAAGCATAATTCCGACAGGGAAGGTGGATACTCTGAGGTCAAGCATGATTTCGACACGGGGCACATTCTGAGACGAAATATGATTCCGACGCAGAGGTTAATTATAAGGCGAAGTATAATTTCGACAGGAAAGGCAGATACTCTGAGGCGAAGCATGATTTCGACACGGGGTATATTCTAAGACGAAACATGATTTTGACTCAGAGATTGTTGGTTGAATTGATTCCGAGACGGAGCATAATTTCAACAGGGTGGTCGTTCGTTGACTTGATTCTGAGGCAGAGCTTGTTTCCGACGGGGAGGTCATTTGTTGACTTATTGATTTGATTTGATTTGGGAGTTTTTTATTCATCTAGCGGGGCTTTTGAGCCTGAGAATTGGAATTTGGGATTTTTTTGTGTCAGTATCGCTACACTAGAATATGGTACCAGGAGTGTAAGGACCCTGAATTTTCTGTACAAAATTTTTTCTTCTTAAAGTACAGAAAGGAGTTTGCAAGCCTGAGCACAATTTAAAAGTTATTCTTGTTTAAGAACAGCAATAAATAGCTTGTAGCTCATTGGTAAAGCTTTGCACTACTGTGACGTAGCCCCTGTGTTCGAATCCCATCAGCCACATAATATTTTTACTGATTTTTCTTTTAAACTTTTGTAAGCCCAAAATTTTACACGTAAAAATGAAAAGTCAAAGAAATCTAATATGTGCAAAATGTTGTATGAACTGAGATAAACACGTGGTAATCATCCGACGGTCTCCCGACACCAAATGGCCGGCGAGATGCGCAATATGGTCGGCGGCGATGGGTCCCCCATACCCAATAGTCCCCAAACTCTGCACACTTGACTCTTGGCCTACCCCCATTAACCCCATACTGTTTGTTTTCTCTGCAAATTAACAGAGACTTCAATTTCATCCATTAATCCAATTTTTAATGCTTTTTTAATTTAATTTTTAAATTCCAAAACCCTAATTTCACCCTATAAATACAACCCCATACCCTAGCCCCTCCTCATTTTGAAAATTCTAATAAAAAATATCAAAATTTTCTAGTACAAGTGGAGTTGAAGTAGAGTTAGCCCAAGACCAACTTCCGGCGGAGAATCGAGCAAGTTCAGGCGACCCCGTGACTCCACATAGACTACACCCACTTCTTCTACCTCATCTTGATCCTTCTAGCTAGTAAGCCTCATTTCTTATTCTACTCTTTCATCTTAAAAAGCCTCATTTCATAAACATGTCGGAAGTGGAGTTAATACGGACACCTCTTTTAAAACATTATAAAATCCACTTTTTCTTATATGTTCTTCACGAATATTATTATATTATACATGCTAATCATTAAACTAACATTTAGAAATAATTTTCACTCTAAAATTCCATGTTAAATAACTTTAACCTAGCTTTTACGTTTAAATACCATAAAGTTATTTACGTTATCTTTTAAACATTTTGCTTAGCATACATTTAGAAAACTTCACGAGGTAATGACCTACCTCTCACATACACACATATTGACATAGCACAATTCTCTTGAGACATAACTTTTGTGGCAAAATACGACTTTTCATCAAAATACCTTGAACTATAAAAACCCGTTTTCTTCGAACTGTATTATCAAACTCTTTGCAATTATGCCTTTACAACCCATTTTGGGGAACCCGCTATTGAATGGTGTGGATTATCGCACATCCTCAGGACTAGCAGAGCGAGATGCAAACCTCCTCACGGAGCATACGATCTCGAAAGAATTTTAATATGATTTTTAAGAAAAACAAGATTTTCTACTTAATAAATAAAATTAATTTTTAAATAATTATATAAATATCATCAAACCATATATTTTAATATATAATAAAATTCCATGTTTTCTAAAAAATCAAAGAATGACAAGTTTCATTAAAATACCATCAAGTATCAATACAAGACAAGTTATACTAAAATACAATGAACTATTCAAGCTAAGTTAATTTTCACTAATATACCTCACTCTTTAAAATTCACATTCATGAAAACCCTAAAGAACATAAATAATTACTCGAGCTTTATTTTCAAAGTATATAAAATATTTTTCATAAAACCCTCTCGAGATATAAAAAATTATATTAAGGACCCTAGTAAATATAGGTTTAAGCGGGACCAATTCTCTTGAGCCTCAGGGAGCCGGAGAAAGTGGGTGCTTGCCTATTTAAGGTAGAAAAACTTAACGGATTATCAATAGTAATTGTCTTGAAAAAAAACACAAATCCTGTCGTCCATATGCAGCAGTTACCGATAACACCTAAACCTAATTCAGGATCCAAATCTATTTAAAGTGTCTGACTCAAGTCAGAGTCTAAATCAATCTGAGTTTAACTCAATCTGAAACCAACCAGAATTCAATACTAACATGAATCCAATTCAACATGAATCCAATATACCAACATGTATACTTAAACTTGAACATGAATACCAGAACAATATCAACATGAAAATATGAATTGACTTGATCGAACTATGGTTATGACTTGACTTGACTACATGACTACTTGATTCAATCCTGAAACTGTTTACATGAACAACTTATACCATGGTCTCGGCAAGTCTGATAATTACCGATCAATACAATATACATTACGGGGTTTAAAGGGGTAGACTGGTACGGAATGTGTTAAAAGTGGCACGATGATGGACTTTAAAAGTCACATACATGAACATCCATTGCTGTTGTCCCGTGGTCTTGACGGGGCTGAAAATATGCCTTAGCACGATTACTAGGTTTTTAGAAGTATCAAGTATACAATTTTAAAAAATCTAGTATAGTATTGCACTAGTAAACAAGCTTTACACTAAGTGAATAAGGAATACAACATTTGTAGACTGGTCCTTCACTTCTAAAACTGCAAGTAGTAGTCCCTTAGTTCCAAGTAGTGGTCCCCCGAACTCTTCTTAGACTCCACTAAGCGAAAGAAACAAGCTTGCTTAAGGATTTTCGAGGCCGAAAATGATCCACCTTGAGAAATCTCTAAATCAAGCTGAATCTTCACTAACTAAAGAATTAGTGAAGGAAACAACCTATACTAAAGGGCTAGTTTGGTGTGGATTGATGAAATAGGAATTTTGCTCACTTTAGAATTTTGTTTCTCTTTTTCTTTTTCAACTCATGAAAAGCTAGAGAGAAAAGAATGAGATGAAGAAGGTGATCAAGTAGTGAACCTTGGTGAAGAAAATATCTCATAGATATTTATAGAGAGTTAATCAAGGCTAAAGATAAGGGTTGGGTTATAAAATATCTAGAATAAAACAAAATTAGTGGAATTAGTCAAGGCTTCTACAAGCTTCCACAAGCATCTAAAGCCATGCTAATTTCCACCTAATTTTGGTTTTTCCCTTAATAATTAAAACCCCATTATTATCATTAGTTTGGTGTAAGTCTCATACACCCATGTCCAATGTATCATCTAGCATGACACAATAGTATATGTAATATATAAACACATAAATATATATATATATATATATCAACATATATATAAATCAAGAGAAGAAATTCTGTAATGAGCTAATATTAGTTAACATATATTAATATATCAAATTATTAAATCAATACTTGATTTAATAATCCGGTTATATCATACATAACCGACTAATATCATTTATATGTATATCAAATATATATATAACAAATTATTGAATCAACACTTGATTCAATATATATATATATATATATATATATATATCAACATATATATAAATCAAGAGAAGAAATTCTTTAATGAGCTAATATTAGTTAACATATATTAATATATCAAATTATTAAATCAATACTTGATTTAATAATCCGGTTATATCATACATAACCGACTAATATCATTTATATGTATATCAAATATATATATAACAAATTATTGAATCAACACTTGATTCAATAATCCGGTTATATCACATTTAACATATATCTTAATATCAGAATACGGTATCACATACATGTATTAATCAAGGTCCCGCACATATCGCATATGTGCCCTACTTCGTTTCGCTTGAGCTAAGAAACCTCTTTGTGGGACTCTAAAGACTCGTCAATACGCCAGCAGTATGTAATGATCATATCAGTCACCCACAAGCCGTCAGCAGTACTAGCTAGACATAACAACTACCCAGGTATTGAGCGAAAAGAAGATCAACAAGCAAGCTTGTCCAAACTCCCATGAATCCTATAAGTAACACTACCGTACAGTCCGGTCTCTTCGTCTGATATGTCGCATATCGAGCCCGGGAATGGTAAACGTCAGACCCTAATAACTTGATAAGTCATGCCGATGTGAGGCTCATAACAAATCGAGAAACTACTGATAACACTTACCGGTAAATCTCATCAGCTCTGACCAGAGACTTTATGTTATAGCCAATCGAGCATAGCGCAACATCAACTCCCAATACAGAGAGAGACGAAACCACTCCTATCGCTCATTGCCTCCATATGACTCGGGACTGTATCCAAAATCCACCTGTTTGCACGACTCGTTTGAGCCGTGGTAGGGAGGAAATCAAAGCACAGTGGGAACCACACAAGACTCTATGACGATCTTGGGTCTACATACTAACCTGTACCAGTGTTACCAGAGAACTGCTATCTGACGATAGGTTTAATACCATCCAGGAGTTCTCGACGAGTCCTGTTCGGTGTACCCATTCTTCAATGAGCACATGTGTACAATCTTTGATATCAAACACCAATGGATGTGGGATCATCCATCGCCCCATACAGGGTCAAGAAACGTACACACTAGTCTACTCCGGAATATCGATGCCCTGTCTCGATACTCTCTCGACTAGGAACAATTAAAGGATGTGCTTACAGACTGTCTAAGCCCCATTAGTATGATCTGCATCATAGTGCTGGTAGTCAAGCTAACATCCGAAGGGATTTATCAACATGTATCAGTGAGAGACAGTATAATAATACTAGTATAAATGTTAAGATAAAGAGAAACCAGATAGCATACTATCATGTCGAGCAAGAATGTCCTCTCTGTATGTATCCGAGCATCCACTATAATATACAATCATGTACAATAATGGCCTCAAGGGAATACATATAATTAACAATCTCCCACTTGCACTAAGGCCAGTTGTTGTAGTATCTCATACCCAACATCCTAAAAAGTCTCTCAAATTGTATCTGGGGGAGGGCCTTCGTGAGTGGATCCACCGTGTTATTCTTTGTGTCAACTCTCCTGACCTCGATCTCCCGGCGATCAACTATCTCCCGGATCAAGTGATACCGTCTAAGAATATGTCTGGATCGCTGATGGGATCGGGGTTTCTTAGCCAAAGCCACAGCTTCATTGTTATCACAATACAAAGGTATTGGATGCTCAATGGATGGAACCACACCAAGTTCAGTTATGAACCTCTTCATCCAGACAGCCTCTTTGGCGGCATCGTTGGCAGCGATGTATTCAGCCTCCATCGTCGAGTCTGCCATGGTATCTTGCTTGGAACTCTTCCAACATACCGCCCCTCCATTGAGGGTAAAGATAAAACCCGAGACCGATTACTGTCGTCCTTATCACTCTGGAAGCTCGAATCGGTAAAGGACTCCACCCGGAGTTCACCGTTACCATACACCAAGAAAATTTCTTTAGTTCTTCTCAAGTACTTAAGAATGTTCTTCACAGCTGTCTAGTGCTTCTCCCCGGGATCTGATTGACACCTACTACCACACTAAGTGCGTAAGCTACATCCGGTCAGGTACATAACATCGCATACATGATTGACCCTACTGCAAAAGCATAGGGTATCCCTTGCATGCAAGCTCTCTCCAAATCAGTCTTAGGAGACATCTCTTTGGAGAGGGTGATTCCAGAACAAGCGGGTAAATTACCACCCTTAGAATCTTCCATACTAATCCTCTTTAGTATGGTGTCAATGTACCTGGATTGGGACAATCCCAACATCAGTTAGATCTATCTCTATAGATCTTAATCCCCAGGATGTAGGAGGCATCACCTAGATCTTTTATGAAGAACTGTTGTGATAAGTAGAGCTTGATCGAATGTAGCATAGGAACATCATTTCCTATCAAGAGTATGTCATCCACGTACAATACGAGGAAGACAACCTTACTCTCTACAACATTCTTGTATATACAAGGTTCATCTACGTTTTTGATGAAGTCAAACTTTTTGACTGCCATATCAAAACAGATGTTCCAACTCCGCGATACATGTTTTAATCCATAGATTGATTTAAGCAGCTTGCACACCTTTACGCTGCTCCTACTATCTACGAAGCCCTCTGGCTATGTCATGTACACGCTCTCTTCTAAATCACCATTTAGAAAAGCGGTCTTGACGTCTATCTGCCAGATCTCATAATCATGGTACGCAGCGATGGCAAGTAGGATCCTGATGGACTTAAGTATAGCTACTGGAGAAAAAGTTTCATCATAATCGACTCCAGGTCGTTGACGAAAACCTTTTGCTCCAAGTCTAGATTTGAAAGTCTCAACTTTTCCATCTATACCAAGTTTCTTCTTAAACATCTACTTGCTCCCGATGGGTTTTACCCCTTCAGGAGAAATTTCCAAAGTCCATACTTTGTTGGTGTATATGGATTCCATCTCAGATCGCATTACATCCAGCCATTTCACTGAGTCCCCACTTATGATGGCCTGCTCGAAACTAGTTGGGTCATCATCTTCCATGATGCAATCCTCACTCCCACCGTCAATGAAAAACCGTAGTATCTCTCAGACGAATGAGGAACCCTACTAGATCTGCGGAGTGGCTGAGGTTCGTCGGGGACTATTTAATCCTCCGGCTCCACCAAATCATCAGCTGTAGTTTGTGTAGCTGGAACTTCTTCCAGTCCTACCTCATGGCCACTAATTTCTTTCATAAGAAATTCCTTTTCTAAAATGGTGGCATTCTGAGAAACAAACACCTTTTGTTCCTCGGTGTGGTAGAAGATATACCCTCGTGCATTTTTGGGATATCCTACAAACTTGCACAGGACTGACTTTGCCTCGAGTTTGTCCGGATTTTGCGTTTTAAAATAAGCCGGACAACCCCATATCTTAATAAAATTAAGACATGGTCTTTTCCCTTTCCATATCTCATATGGAGTGGTAGGCACAGATTTGGTAGGAACTATATTCAATAGGTGTGCAGCTGTCTCAAGCGCATAACCCCAAAAGGAAATAGGTAACTCAGCAGTATTCATCATAGAGCGCACTATATCTAATAGGGTGCGGTTTCTCCGCTCCGATACACCGTTGTGCTGTGGTGTATATGGAGGAGTAAGCTGATAGAGAATCCCATTCTCTTTTAAATAGTCACGGAATTCCGTGCTCAAGTATTCTCCTCCCCGATCAGATCGAAGGATTTTAATATTTTTACCCGTTTGGTTCTCTACTTCGCACTTATATTTCTTGAATTGCTCAAAAGCTTCAGACTTATGTTTCAATAGGAACACATGTCTGTATCTTGAGAGATCATCGGTGAATGTAATAAAGTACGCAGAACCTTTTCTGGCATGTGTAGACATGGGACCACATACATCACTATGTATCAGTCCTAAGAGTTCAGTAGCTCTTTCTCCGTGTCCAATAAATGGAGTTTTGGTCATTTTGCCTTTGAGACATGACTGGAAAGTTTCATAAGATGTAAATTCGAACGGATTCAAATATCCATTCTTATGTAACTTAGCTAGTCGTGTCGTATTGATATGACCTAGTCTACAATACCACAAGAAGGATTAGTTCATTTCTGAACTTTTCCTCTTGTGTGTGTTTTGTATATTTAGAACCGTGGTTTGATTCAGAGCGTATAAACCGTTACATAACGTACCAAACCCAATCAACACTTAATTTAGGAAAATGTTCATAACATTTTTCTCTACTACAAAATTATATCCTTCTTTATCTAATAAAGAAATTGATATTAAATTGCACAACATATTTGGTACGTAATAACAGTCGTTCAGAATCAATGTATTACCTTCAGATAATACTAGGTGATATTCGCCAACTGATTTGGCTGCAACCATTGCACCATTCTCTACTCTGAGAGAATGATCACCTATTCCCAGTTATCTACCTTTCTTTAGCCCGTGTAACATATTACAAATATGGGATCCTGATCCGGTATTTAATACCCAGGACGTAGAACAAACTGAGAAACAATTCTCGGTAACGAACACACCCGAAAAAGATGCATCATCATGCTCATTCCTCATTCGGGTCGCATGGGAATCCGGGTATTCCCCTATTTTCTCCTCAGACTTATAACAGTTATAAAGTAGAGCGGAACCAACGTTCCCCAACTCAGTATAACAAGCGGGTTCGGTCAATACATCAATATTATTATCTTGATTAAGGCATGTCATGGTCTCTACCTGGAGAGAGAGAGAAGAAAACACTTTAGCGTATACTCTTGCAAGATTATATTAGTTATTATCTTATCTAATCAGGATGACTCCCACTGTTTTTATCAAATTTCCTTCAAACCCTAAAAGGTAGGACTGGCCGGGATTAATTACACCCTACAAGTTCGCCAATCGTTCGTCCAGGCAGGTATTGGTACTCCGAGGGAGTCTCCCCATACTTTTGTATGGAACTAATTAAATAATCTCGTTTCCATAGGAGCATAACCCCGTTAACACCTTTCTTAGACACCTACTGGATTAGTTAATTGTAAAGTGCAAAACTCTTCTAGGAGTAACTCTTACTCACAGTGGGTATCGGTATCCAACTATCTCATAGAAGGTATGCAATCTAATTACAAATTTCAACACTTGAAATTCCCAATATCTGGTTTTGCCCCTAACGTCCTATGACCTTGACGAAGGCTAACAAACCATAGGCCGCTAGTCAAGTTCAATCCATACATTTCGTGATTGAATTAAACCCACCCGTACGATCCTTGACGAAGGCCAACAAATTCGTATGAGTACCCTAATCCAATCGCATCATATGTGGTAGATAAGCACTAATTAGTTACCGTACACTACGCATTGACGAAGGCCAACAAACGCGGTACGAATACTAAATAGTCCTTATCTGAAATGACGGAGGGTTGCGATAGGTTTTTAAGAAAACCTTTTGCGTAATGAACTTGATATCGTTGTAAAACCGAGTAATTTGAAAAGTAATGGTTTAAGCTCCGCTTTTAAAATCGAATGTTGTTTAAAATAAACCAAGTGTGTTGTAGCATTTGCTAGCTTTTGTTAAAGAGGTCATTCCCGGTGAAGGGATCTCGACTCTTTCCTCATCGAATGAGGTGCTGGATATTCATAAAGAATACCGCTATGCAAAGTAAGAACTAGAGCTACCTTTTTGAAAATTTGATTCTGCAATATCTTTAGGTTTCTTTCCTTTTCATTAATCTCATTAATGAAGTCTCATCATTTATATTTCCTAAACATCACAGCTATAGAAACGAAAATACAACGTACGCTTATGTCATCCGCATTCGCCACGGGGTCCCGTCATACACCGTTAGGTTACTAAACTAACGGCAGAGCGGGGGCAGGACTAGCGCGGATGCAAAACATAAGCAATGTTTATTATATATCATATATATAATATAAAGCATTTGTCTCACGCAGTTATATGATCATATCACAGAACATTGCAGCAGAAGTCAACATATGAAATATAGGATATCCTAGAAAGTCCGTGTTTTAAATTCAGCCAGTAATGAAAAACACGGATTTCATGGTCGTGATGAATAGTCAAACCCACATCCCTAAACCCCTACAAGAGCGGCAAGCAAACCTAACAATTCAAGAGTTAGGAGACCCGGTCTTGACTCTTTGAGATGGTCTCCCACTAAACTCTAGAACCCGGTTACTTGTGCTCCCCACCTTGGATCTATCCTAATATGGAAAAGTAAACAATATACATCAATGGTGACATTATCCTCAACCCGGAAGTGTCCTAATAATAGAATATTATATACAAATTTTTATATGAATGAAAATGAAAAACTCCCATCCCATGCAAAAACCCCCGGCTATTCGATTACAACGATCCAATATAACATATTACAGCAACACATAACATCACATGTCAACAACGTAAGTAAATATGCGTATCCCAATGGTCGTTGATGTATAGCAACGAAACTGGCGATACACCACATATTACACTTACGGTCGCAGAAAAGAAATGAAAAACTACAATAATTAGAATCCGCAAACACCTTAGATATCATAAACCCGAAATATCTCATACTCCGAATTTCATGCCTAACAATATAAACTTGGCATTTTAGTCTTGAATTGAAAACACTTTTCAATAACTTAATCGGGTAATTCAACAAGATTCCTGAGTACCTGATCGAATGCACGTCGGGAACTTTAGTAGATTGTCGCACCCCCGATGTCGTCCACGAAGTGCACTTAGGTGGAACACCGTGGCCGCGAGCACCCAACCGGATGCTTTTGGCAACGGGGATCTCCTACAGTCACTTGGTCGGGGCTATGGGGAATAGATATCAAGTAGTGTTACCTGGTGACTATCCACGTACAATATGAGATTGCGACGGAGTTATGATCCGAATCGAAACTCAGTGGAAATCGATCAAGAGAGACTAAATTGCTAAATTTACAGAAAACTAATTAGTTTTCATAAAACTAATTATTGTGGATTCAAAATATTGTATCACAAATCAAAATATATCTAAACGATATTAAACATTTCAATCGATATCTCAAACACCCACAAATCACAGAGACCTCAACACTTGAGACTCACTAGAAATTCCCAGAGAGTGAAAAATAACAAGATGGAGCAGAACAAGAAAGAAGACCCAAAAATTCCTCATTACTGTGACGGAACCGCGTCCAAACCATGCGTTTGGGGGCGATTCCGCGGCAATATGATGGAATCATATTTTCGAACTTCTTGAGACTCCATCAAATAACCTGCATGATTTTCTGAGAATTTTTAATTTAAAAAATTCTAACTTTTGAAATTTTTTCCAGAACTAGGATTTCAGGGTTTCGAAAAGTCGATCGAATACTTTAACTTCGTCTAGACCACTCCTAATACTCTAGCTTGGCTCTGATACTATGAAAGTATGCCTTAACACCACTACTAGGTTTTTAGAAGTATCAAGTATACAATTTTAAAAAATCTAGTGTGTTATTGCATGCTATCCTAGAATCGAACTAGAGAATTAGGGTTTTTAAACTAGTAAACAAGCTTTACACTAAGTGAATAAGGAATACAATCTTTGTAAACCGGTCCTTCACTTCTAAAGCTCCAAGTAGTAGTCCCTTAGTTCCAAGTAGTAGTCCCCCGAACTCTTCTTAGGCTCCACTGGGCGAAAGGAACAAGCTTGCGTAAGAATCTTCGAGGCCGAAAATGATCCACCTTGAGGAATCTCTAACTCAAGCTATCTCTTCACTAACTAAGGAATTAGTGAAGAAAACCACCTATACTAAAGGGCTAGTTTGGTATGGATTGATGAAGTAGGAATTTTGCACACTTTAGAATTTTGTTTCTCTTTTTCCTTTTCAACTAATGAAAAGCTAGAGAGCAAAAGAATAAGATGAAGAAAATGATCAAGTAGTGAACCTTGGTGAAGAAAATATCTCATAGATATTTGTAAAAAGTTAACCATGGCTAAAGATAAGGGTTGGGTTATAAAATATTTAGAGTAAAACAAAATTAGTGGAATTAGTCAAGGCTTCTGCATGCTTCCACAATCATCTAAAGCCATGCTAATTTCCACCTAATTTAGGTTTTTCCCTTAATAATTAAAACCCTTTATTGTCTTTAGTTTGGTGTAAGTCTCATACACCCATGTCCAATGTATTATTTAGCATGACACAATAGTATATGTAATATATATATATATATATATATATATATAAATCAAGAGAAAAAATTCTTTAGTGAGCTAATATTAGTTAGCATATATTAATATATCAAATATATAAATATATATCAAATTATTAAATCAACACTTGATTTAATAATCTGGTTATATCATATATAACCGACTAATATCATTGATATGTATATCAAATATACATATAACAAATCATTGAATCAACACTTGATTCAATAATCCAGTTATATCACATATAACCTATATCATGATATCAGAATACGGTATCACATACATGTATTAATCAAGATCCCGCACATATCACATATGTGCCCTACTTCGTTTCGCTTGAGCTAGGAGACCTCTTTGTGGGACTCTAAAGACTCGTCAAAACGCCAGCAGTGGATAATGATCACATCAGTCACCCACAAACCGTCAGCAGTACTAGCTGGACGTAACAGCTACCTAGGTATTGAGCGAATAGAAGATCAACAAGCAAGCTTGTCCAAACTCCCATGAATCCTGTAAGTAACACTACCGTACAGTCCGGTCTCTTCGTCTGATATGTCGCATATCGAGTCTGTGGGTGGTAAACGTCAGACACCAATAACTTGATAAGTCATGCCGATGTGAGGCTCATAAAAAATCGAGAAACTACTGATAACACTTACCGGTAAATCTCATCAGCCCTGACCAGGGACTTTCTGTTATAGCCAATCGAGCATAGCGCAATATCAACTCCCAATACCGAGAGAGACGAAACCCCTCCTATCGCTCATTGCCTCCATATGACTGTACCCAAAATCCACATGTTTGCACGACTCCTTTGAGCCATGGTAGGGAGAAAATCAAAGCGCGGTGGGAACCACACAAGACTCTATGATGATCTCGGGTCTACAGACTAACCTGTACCGGTGTCACCAGAGAACTGCTATCTGACGATAGGTATAATACCATTTAGGAGTTCTCGGCGAGTCCTGTTTGATGTACCCATTCTCCAATGAGCACATGTGTACAATCTTTGAAGTCAAACACCAATGGATGTGGGATCATCCATCGCCCCATACAGAGTCAAAAAACGTACACACTAGTCTACTCAGGAATATCGATACCCTGTCTCGATACTCTCTCGAATAGGAACAATTAAAGGATGTGCTTACGGACTACCTAATCCCCACTAGTATGATCTGCATCGTCCTGGTAGTCAAGCTAATATCCTAAGGGTTTTATCAACATGTATCAATGAGAGACAATATAATAATACTAGTATACATGTTAAGATAAAGAGCAACCAGATAGCATACTATCATGTCGAGCAAGAAACTCCTTTCTATATATGTCCAAGCATCCACTACAATATATATCGCATGTACAATAATGGCCACTAGGGCATACATCTAACTGTTTCCCCCAATCAAAGCAAAGCTCTGTTTGAATTTCAAAAATTCAAAAATTGAAGCAACACTTCAGATCCCTTGCGCTGCGCGCAACGCGCTACGTGTCAAAAGCAGACACGCCAGCGCAGTGCCCAAGGCAGCACACCCAATCAGAGCAAGGCTCTATTTAAAACAAAAGTAAAGGAAGAAACGCTTCAGATGATTTGCGCTCTGCGCTGCGCGACACGTGGCAGCGCAGTTGCGCTGCGCTCTGCGCTGCGCGACACGTGTCAGCACAGTTGCGCTAGCGCAGTTGTGCTGCGCGACATGTGGCAGCGCAGTTGCGCTGCGCTCTGCGCTGCGCGACACGTGGCAGCGCAGTTACATTGCGCTCTGTGCTGCGCGACACGTGTCAAGCGCAAGTGCGCTTGCGCCAACTGTGCCAGCACTAAAACAGAATTAAAATTCCAGAAAGATTTTTCTGATCTTGTTAAAACAAGAAGATTATCTTCTGTAAAACAGGAGCCATTGGATCAAAGATCCAACTGTTGGGAAAATCCCTAAATCATTCAGAGAAAGATCTCTTTAACTGATTTAACAAATCAAATGGCACTATAAAAAGGCCCCTAGACTCCAAGTCTAAAACACATTAACACAGAGAGAACTCAGAGAAATCTTCTGAAAACTGTGAGAAAGGACTCAGAAAAAGAGAAAGGTAAAACCTTTAGAAAAAGAAGAATTTTCTTCTAAATAGATCAATGATCTAAGAACAAGATCAAAGATCTTCAATAAAAAATGATAATAAAAAGAAGTAATTTACTTCTTTACTAGATCATTTGATCTACATAAAGGCATTGCCTTTTTATGAACCATTGGTTCTGGAATCTTAAAAGATTCTTTTCTTTAATCCAAAATTGAATCAAAATATTGACCAGTGCCCTACACTTGTAAAATTTGGACTGTTGCGCTCTTGGGTTGGCGCAAGCCACCAGAGAGCGCCACGTGTCAGCCCCAGAACAAACCGCGCCTTGCGCTTTAAAAAAACAGAGCACTGCTCTCTAAAAATTGGCGCAAGTCACCAGAGCGCGCCACGTGTCAGCGGAGCAACAGCGCAGCGCACTGCGCTTGCGCTCACCGGAGCATGACACGTGTCACCTCCTCATGCACTTGCGCCTTGCGCTGGCGCAAAGCGCCTGACAAGCCATGTGGCGCTTTGTCAGGCTAATTAATGCACTGCATTATTAAAAAGAAGGGACAAAACCCAACTAAAAAGGCCTAACAGGCCTAATCAAAAATGCAATGCATTATTAAAAAGAGACAGAGCCCAAATAAAGGTCTGTCAGACCAAAACAGATGTTGTGCATCATTTAAAAAAGGGCTAAGCCCAAATAAAGGTCTAATAGACCAAACAAAATGCCATGCATTATTAAACAGGGGTAGAGCCGTAATAAAGGCCTAACAGACCAAATGCAAATAAAATGTTGAACATTTTCAACTGGACCTAACCCAATTCTGGCCGTAAGTCCTCAAATTAAAATTGACTGAGCACGACTGCTCTCTTAAATCAATTTACACCCGGTTCAAGGGTACATCTCTGAACTCCTTTGATATTTGTCGTTGTAATCTTTCAACGTCGTCAGAGAGGTGACGGGTCCCGACAACCACACATCGATACGGACTGTGGGGTCCTTAAACTCATGGACTTATGCGTCCTTAAACTAACAATATGGACTGTGGGGTCCTTAAACTCATGGACTTATGCGTCCTTAAACCAACGATACGGACTGTGGGGTTCTTAAACCCATGGACTTATGCGTCCTTAAACCAACACCCATCCCCAAAATGGGAATGTTGGACCACCACGTCCCTAAACTGGCAATGGACCACCATGTCCCTAAACTGGAAATCGACCGCAATGTCCCTAAACTAAACAATAGAGCTCAAATGCTCTCTTGTTGATCTAAACGATCCCGTTAAGTTGATCTTAGTCTCAAATTAGACTAACGTATCCTTAACGAACATTTAAGTTGATCTTAGCCTCAAATATGGCTAACGTATCCTTAAACATAAAACCCCAAACCCAAATCTAAGAAAATACGGATTTGGACTAATCCACGTCCTACGGGCGACGGCATAACTTAGTCTCCATATACAATCCACGGGCAACCAAACACAAAACAAACACACACGACACGAAGTGACCATATGGAAAAGGAGAAATTTGTTACCGCGGTGCGGTAGCGTAATTAACTGCAGGGGCTTGCGCCTGCAGGGAAGAGCGTCCCCACAATCAAAAACCACTCGAACGAGGGGGAATCTGACGAAGTCTGCTACATCGGCCGCTTCCGTTTAAACCTTCGACACACGGTGCCATAAATCAACTTAGCATCTTCGGAGAGGTGTACGGATAGCACCTATTAGCATCTGCCTCGAATTTCAGGCAAGACGCCCGCCGCGTATCTGTCGCGTCCTTCGGAGGGGAACAGATTCTGGCACGCCCGGTGGGACCTTTTCCTCTTTCCACTCCACACTTCGTGTGTCGTCTTCGCGAACGAATCGCGGTTTGTTAATGGTTGCCCTCGGGTTTCAAGTTACTAAGATTTGGTCTCTTGCTTGGCGCAGAAATCAAACAGCAATGGCGTTCAACAGCTCAAACTGCTCCAACTGCAAGTGCAACCGACGCTCCGCCTCACCTGGAGGTGTAGCCTATGAACCGCAGGCTGCTTCCCTGTTCACTATGCCTGTGGAACAAGTAACTCAGGCTACCACCGGTCTGTTCTTTGGGTCCATGCTCCCACCAGTGAACATCACCATCCCAATGCCCGTACCGGAAGCTTCAAAGAAGTCGGTCTTCGATCGACTTGCTACTCCCACGGCCCCTCTCAACGGGACGTCCAACTCCTCGGTCTTCACCAGACTGAGCCTGAACCCCGATGGGCCAGCCAAGAAGCCCATGACCCCTGAAGTGGCCATCCCGAGGAAGATAGCCATCTCTGTTCCTGAAGTCGTCAAGGAGTCTTCTCCTCCCAGAAGGTCGGTCTTTGCGAGACTGACTGCTCCCGTTCCCGCTCCCGCTCAGAAATCTGTTTTTGACCGGTTGGACGTAGCTTCTCAATGAACGTCAGTCTTCAAGAGGCTGACACCGGCAGCAGCCCCTCCCCAGAAAAGGGGGCAAGACGAAGCCGTCGCTGAACCAATCCCAACAACCCGTCACGCCCGACGTCGCCATTGGCGCCGGATAAGGAAGACTGGGGGCAACTCCCCCTCTAGGCTAACGCCACCAGCTCCAACGGTGGAAGTTAATGCTGCTGTTCCAACTGGGAACAGCTTTGAGCTGCTGAGCAGGGTACGCAGAAATTCGCCGACTGCGGTGCTCAAAAGATCTCCTCCACCGGTAGAGACCGTCGTGGAAGCAAAACAAGAAAAGTCGGGGCACTCTCCTCAACGGCTGTCTTCCAGGATCTACAAGACTTGGCGACGAGTCCGTGAATCGGTGATTGATCCAAATTTCTCTCACCAGCATAAGAAGTCGAAGGTCCGACAGGAGGAAAACCGCCATGTTAAACAACAGAAGGCGACGGCCACCTGGGTGCCCAAAGCAACGGCTCACTCAATTTCGACGGCCCACAAGAGAAGAAGGCCGGAGAAAGTTCCCAGGCCTGTGGCAAATGTCAAAGGTAGTGAGCCTAAACGCCCTAAGTCTGGGGGCATTATGGTATACATCGTCTACATGGCGTCTGGGAACGAGGATAGCCGTATATCCACAGGTCATAGACCGCTTACGCGATCGGTGACTAAAGCTCAGGAGCAGCAGCAGAAGCTCCAAGAAATGATGACTGCGATGGCTGCACTCACTGGGCCAAAAGAGAGCCCAGAAGCATCCTCAGATCAGCGACAGGAACAAGAAACTGACGCCGAATTCCTTCGCAGGATACTGGAAAAGAAGGAAAAAGAGGCTGCAGAGCAAGCAGCCAATATAAAATGGATGGCCCTTCTATTCCAGGACATGGTGGGTATGATGATCCAGCAAGATCCTCCTGCTGAAGATCCTCTGATCGTCCTTGAAGATGACAGAGGAGAAACGTCGAATCCTCCACCGGCTCTGCCAGCAGCCAAGGAAGAGACAATTTCCAAAGCTGACCTGGATGAATATATAGCTCAGCAGATACGGGTTCACCAGGCAACTGAGGCAGATCATATCCGAGCTGGTACTTGTCAGAACGGGGCAACCATATCCGAGCTGGTATGATCAGATCAAGTACCCACCGGGCTATACAAAACCGAAATTCCATGTTTATAAGGGAACTGGCAATCCCCATCAACATGTTGCCCAGTTTAGAGCTCTCTGTGGAAATACCGACGGTGATGATAAATTGTTGCTTCGCCAGTTCATCGGTAGCTTGTCGGAGATGGCATTCGAATGGTACTCCGAGCTTCCGAACGACTCCGTCAAAACCTTCGCTGAAATGGAGCTGTTGTTTACCCAACGTTTCGCAAGCGCCAGCGAGCGTACTCCAATAACAGCTCTGATTAATGCAAGAGTAAAGCCGGGCGAAACCTGGGTTTAATATGCAATCCGGTGGAGGAAATTGTGGTCGAAGTGCGAACAGCGCATCGAAGAAGCGCCAGCGGTGGGCATGTTCGTGGGCACCTTAGATCCTCATGCAACTATTTCACAGTTCATGATATTCTTTAAACCGACCACGTTCCAGGCCCTGATCGACAAGCTAGCCCAGATGGACCAAATGGGCCATAGGCCATCTCCTCCAAAACCGGACTCTCGAAAAGAGAAGGGGAAAGGGAAAGCGATTGTCGTTGCCAATGCTCAACAACAGCCGAGCAACTTGAAGCCGGTGGTCCGTCAAAACAATATGCGTCCACGCGTACCCCTCGAGGAGAGGTTAGGACGTCCTTACTCGTTTACTCAAGATAAAATGAGAAGACTGTTTGAGCTGGCACTGCGCAATAGGCTCATTAATCTGCCAGAGTCAAGGCGTCATTTGCAGCCAAATGACGTCAATGATCCCAATTACTGCCTCTACCACCGAGTATTGGGTCACCCGATCGAAGATTGCTACGTCTTCAAAAACTGGATTGAAGATCAATACCAACAGGGCAAGTTCGCATTGTCCGAAAGATGGAAGGTGAACCCGCCGCAGCCTCATATCCCGAAAAGGGTGAATACGCTGGGGGAAACATGCTCCCTTGTTGAAGAAGCTCTGTGGAAGGTTATGCTATCAGCCAAAACCAAAAGGATGCTGAATGATCTCAAGACATGCCCGGCGGTCAGGTGGAAGAACCCGCTAGAACCCCGGATCATTGAAAGGATGCTGAAGCCGCGCCCAACTCTAAAGATCGATGGTGGTGGCCCGAGCACTTGTACCCAGCCATCGAAATCTTCAAAGAAGAAGAAGAAAAGATCCAAAAAGCCTATGAAACCTGGCGACAAGCGCACGGACTTACAGAAACAGATCGACGCGCTAGAGGAATACAATCAAAAGGCACGGAATCCCATCACGCTCCAAGAATTCCTCAGCCACGTCTTTCAGGAGGAAGATGAGGGAGAGAGCTCGTCGGATGAATCCGAGGAATACGTGGCGAGTTGTCATATGATCTCTCACTCGTTTACGGACGATGAGAAAACTCCTTGCACTGAGAAGCTGGGGGCAGATTCTGAATCGGAACTTCTGGGGCCATCAGATGAAACAATTGATGCATTCCTCAACGAAGCTCTGTTGAAAAGTAAATCTGATCGGGAACGCGAGACGGTCATATTTGAAAAGGCTAAGCGTCAGCGACTAGACGAAAGGGTTGAGGCACCCCCGTCAAATCAAAGTACATCCATTGCGGACAAAATCAAATTCAAGAAGAGGAAAAAGTTTGCCAAAGCCATATCAAAGGGGATGAAGCTACCACCCTCTGAAAGAAACATTGCCGGCAAAAGCAGAAATGCACCCTTCCTACTGCTTATATCATCGAAAGATTTCGCACCCCACCGAAGAGTGCAAAGCTTTCAATAAATGGTGGCAAAGGTATGTTGTTCACCGGCAACATTTTAAGCGGGAAAAGCGCAAAACTCGTCGAGAGCGGAAAAGTACGACCGAGGAGCTTAGAAGAACTACCGGCGATTGTCACATGGTGAACGCCGGGAAAGCGCAAGTTCTCACATTCAGGAGCGACTCTGACGAGGAAATGGAGCTTAGCCCTCTCTTTAAAGAGTCCACCTCGGGAAAAGAGGAAGAGCCGAAGGCCTGCGAAAATATTCGGCTGCGTAATCGTACGCTACCCGAAAAGAATCTCGGACCCTCAAATAAGAAATATCAGGGAAAGGAAAAGGTCTCGGAGGATATCGCCCTAGATGACCAAGTTGTGGAAGAGCTAACCGCCAAGGACCCGCCAAAGAGAAATAAGGTGGACTACAACGTTCTGGCACACTTGAGGAAGTTGCCCTCACAGCTCAGTATTTTCGATGCCCTCTTACTATCAAAAGAAGCAAGGGATTCATTAATCAAGGTGCTGCAAGAGCCCGAGCAATTCCAAGCCTTCCTTGCTGAAGAAAAGATGAAGGACGGGTTGGAGGAAGTACACACAGCCGATGTCACTTTCGGTGACGAAGACCTCCTCCTTGGGACGTGCGAACACAATCGGCCCCTCTATGTCTCAGGGTATTGCCACGATATAAAGATAGGCAAAATCTTGGTTGACAACGGGTCCTCCGTCAATCTCCTCAATGTACGGGTATTGAAAGAAATCTGCATGAGCGTACAGCACCTCGCCCGGGATAAGATCACCATCTCCGGGTTCGACTCCCAATCATCACGGACTCTCGGGTCAGTGATATTGACGCTGCGCTTTGGACTACTTGTCATGGACATTAAATTCCACGTCATAGACGCTAAGACATGCTATAATGCTTTGCTCGGCCGGCCTTGGTTACACGAGTACAACATCATCCCTTCTACGCAACATCAGTGTATGAAGTACTTTAAGGATGGTCTCGAGTATACCGTGACAGGAGAGCTGAACCCGTTCTCCGTAAACGAAGTCCACAAGTACGAAGATGCAAAATACTTCTTGCCAGATTTCGAAGACACGGAGAGGTGTCACAAGCCGAAAAACAAAGCTATCGCCACCATCCCTGTCTTCGGGAGTGATACTGAGGAAGAGGAAGAGATGGTTTATTCGGGTCCACCCCAGCATAACAAGCCAGGACCGTCCGCTCCTACGTTGATCTTTGGCAGTGACTCAGAAGATGAAGTTCATGCTATATTCTCTACTCGGCCTCCAATGCGAACATTCGCTGACGAAGAGCAAAGTCTGCAAGTCGCTATGGTTCTGCCTAAACAACATAAAGAACTGGATGCGCTTAATACTTATAGTACAGAAGAGCTACAGACGTTCTATGGCCCTCCCAGGCGAGAAGGCGAAAAGGCGATTCTATTCTACTGCTCCGGGGAAACCAGAGTGGAAAAAGAAATCTGGCACGGTGCGGATCCTACGCTTGACAGGCTTCAGCCCATTCGTCTGCCTAAACATTACACAGAAGGCTTGAGAAGGCTATTGAAGCGCCAAGGGATACCCTCCAAACAGACCGCTCGAAAACCTAAATTCTATGATAGGATCTGGAACGTTCCCGGAACTCAGCACAAGTTGCCTAACGGGAGAATGGAAGCAATCGGGCTTGGATATGTTCGGTCCAAGAAACGAGAGCTACTCTGCGACTGCTATGTCGTGCATAACTTTGATGAAGAAGGAGATGCTCAGTGGGAAGATGCTAATCCTGAGCCAGAAAGAGTTCCTGAAGCAAAAATGCCCAGTCCTTCGTTCGAAGAACAAATGAACAAGCTTATAAGGGAAGCTGGTCGAAAAGTCCGAGACGACCACAACCGCGAAATGGCCCTCTATGAGAAAGCCAGGATGCAACGCCTCCTTCAACAGGCTGAGAAAGATGAAAATGTCGCTCCCTGTCAACCTGTTGCAAAAAAGACCCGACGTAGAGGCAGAAATAAGTCAAAAAGCGGAAAAGGAATCCAACAACAACAAAACGGGACCAAGAAGTCACGCGAGCGGGATTCAAGCGGTCCGGATTTATCTCTTATGAAGAAGATGAGTCGAGCATACTCCTTTCCTCAAGACAAGACAAAGAAGATACTTGACCTCGCTATAAAACATCAAACGGTCACACTGCCGGAGTCTAAACATCCTGAGCAAGCAGGCGAAGTCTCACACCTGAACTATTGCTCTTATCACAGGGTAGCAGGACACCCTCTCGAAGATTGCTTCACCTTCAAGAATTGGGTCGAAGATCAGTATCAGCTCGGCAAGTTTGCTCTATCTGACAGTTGGAGGGTAACGCCGCCGCAGAAGCATGAACCCAAAGCAACGAGAGCTGAACCAGATCCACATCGGTCTTGGAAGCAATCTCGTGCTTGTCATATGATAACGATATTAAAAGAAGAACCCGAGGATATGAATGTCCTTCCCTGGTACTTCGAAAACAGCGATGACGAAGTGATCTCAGAATTTCCACCGGCGCCAAAAGAGCTGGAAGACGGAATACACACTACTGCAGATAACCTAAAGAAAATTGAGTTGGGGACGACAAACGACCCGCGACCAACGTTCGTTAGTGAGCTGCTATCTGAAGAAATGGTGGCTTCATTAAAAGATGTGCTTATGCAGTATAAAGATTGCTTTGCATGGAACTATTCCTAAATGCCAGGACTAGATCCAGAAATTGTTGTGCATAAATTGGCGATATCCCCGGACATTAAACCAATCAAACAAGCACCGAGAAGAATGCGGCTCGAGCTTGAGATGAGCATTAACGCCGAAGTCAAGAAGCTGATCAACTCTGGGTTTATCCAAGAAGTTCAGTATCCCGATTGGATCGCCAACATCGTCCCGGTGATGAAGAAAAATGGGACGGTGCGCATCTGCGTAGACTTTCGGGATCTCAATAAAGCCTGCCCGAAGGACGATTTCCCAGTGCCAGTCACCGAGCTGATGATAGATAACACGTCCACTCATGAGGTTTTCTCCTTCATGGACGGCTCATCAGGATATAATCAGATAAAGATGCATCCCGAAGACCAGAAGCATACCGCTTTCTGGACCCCTTTGGGCATATTCTGCTACAAGGTGATGCCTTTCGGTCTAAAAAACGCCGGTGCTACCTATCAAAGGGCCATGACAAAGATCTTCGATGACCTTATACATGAAATCGTCGAATGCTATATCGACGACCTCGTGGTTAAGAGCAAATCATACGAGGAGCATTTAGAGCATCTGAAGACCGTATTTCAACGCCTTCGACAATACAACTTGAAGATGAACCCTCTCAAGTGCGCTTTCGGAGTTTCCTCGGGCAAATTCCTAGGATTCATCGTCCGACACCGAGGTATCGAGATAAATCCGTCAAAGATCAGGGCGATCATGGAAATACCTCCGCCAAGGACTCTCAAGCAATTGCGGTCTCTCCAAGGGAAGCTCGGGTACATCCGGCGTTTTATAGCCAACCTTTCAGGCAAGTGTCGCCCTTATACTCACCTGATGAAGAAGGGAACCCCTTTCGTTTGGGATCACAAATGCCAAGACGCGCTGGATGAAATCAAGCAATACCTGCAGAACCCGCCAGTGTTGACTGCTCCAGTCAAGGGAAAGCCTCTCATTCTTTATACAACCTCCCTTGAAGATTCCTTAGGCGCATTATGGGCACAAGAGAACGACCAAGGGAAACAAAGAGCTCTCTATTACTTAAGTCGAGTTCTCCTGGGGGTAGAAAGCAACTACTCCCCCATCGAAAAACATTGCCTGGCGTTGATCTTCACGATAACAAAGCTCAGGCACTATGCGTTGGCGCATGTGTTGGGGTAAAAATTTACACCCCGGTTGACCGAGTCAAAGTCAAGGTCAACCCCCAAGCTAGGTGGGCCCAAGCCCAGGTCAAGCGGGCCCATGCCCAAGTCGAGCCCGCGGCCAGCCTCCTCCATGCCAAAATATAGACCATGTGATAAATAATTTTTATGTAATTTTTATACATGAATGTATACGAAACGGGCAGAAAGCCAAATTTTTGTAAGCCCATGGCTTATGTGCAAAAATGAAATGGCACATGAGCCATGGGATAGGCAAAATGCCATTTTGTGAAGCCCAGGGGGCTATATGCAAATATGTAAGCCTATAAAAGGCAACATGATGAATAAAAAATAATATACTTTCATTCTCTCAAAAAACCTAGGGTTTGTATTTCTTTCCCTTTTCTGAAGGTCTCAAACCTTATTCTTTCTTCTGAATTAAATCAAGAGTTTTACTCTTCCTTTTCAAAAACAAAATAGTTTTTTCACCACCAAATCCACAAAGGGGAACTTGGATCTATCTTTAGATCCCAAAAAGGAGAGATTTTGAGATCTCACATCTCTTGATCTTCAAGATCCAGCTAACAGAGGAGGAGGAAGAAGAACCCCTTTCACTAAACCCCAAAAAAAAACACACTCAGGAGTCCAACTCCTCTCTGATTTCTCTTTCGAGAAATTTTTTTAGGCTAAAAGCCTCTTTTTCTCGCTGGCGCTCAAGAGCAGAGCGCCCGCGTACCGACACATGGCGTGCTTGCGCTCGAGCGCAAAACGCCCACGTGCCGACACGTAGCGCGCTTGCACTACAGCGCCCTGCGCTCGAGTGCAAAGCGCCCACGTGCCGACATGTGGCGCGCTTGCACTCGAGTGCAAGTCGCCCCGGTGCCGACACGTGGCGCGCTTGCGCTCAAGCGCAAGCGCTCAGGCGCAAGTCGCCCCCGTGCCGACACGTGGCGCGCTTGCGCTCGAGCGTCTGGCGCTGAAGCGCAAGTCGCCCCCGTGCCGACACGTGGCGCGCTTGCGCTCGAGCGTCTGGCACTGAAGCGCAAAGCGCCCACGTGCCGACACGTGGCGCACTTGGGCTCAAGCGCAGAGCGCCCACGTGCCGACACATGGCACTCTAGCGCATGAGCGCACAGCACCTAGGCGCACAGCGCCCAAGGTGCTGCCCCCACGCATCCTTTGGATGCCTTTTCCCCCTCTTTTTTTTCTTATATATATACATATATACATATATATATATACATATGTATACATATGTGCATACACACATACTCCACGACACTGTCCCTGTTAGAAAAAAATTTCTAACGGGGCGCTGCCCCGCACCCCGCAAGGGGGCTGCTAGCCTCCTTGACCCCCGGCCCGCTATCCGGGTAGCGGGACCCTCGTAAAAACTCTGCGTGGCTCCGGATATATTTAAACCCCCCTCCAAAACAAAACACACGTACACTGCACATTGAGTTCGCATGACCAGTTTAACCTGTTAATCGGAGGTTCCCTCGCCCCAAAGGCGAGCGGTAATTAACGGCAACTTAGTCTATGGCTGCCGGAGATTCGGATCTCCACAATCATTAAACCCCGGCCTACCCTAGGCAGGGGGGATCTGTAGTATGCCTGACAAGCGCGCGCGTATTCCCATCTCAATGGGGTGACGAAAAACACCCTACAGATTCTGGCACGCCCGGTGGGACCAATCTCTCCTCCCATATTTCGGGTTAAGCGTTCATGCGAGCTCAATCAATGTACATACCTGTATTTATACTAAAATAATACTCTTTCATGCAGATTTTCAAGCAATCACCTTTCAACGATGTCTTCGATAATGAACTCAGCTCCCGTCTCCTACACGATGAAGATAGACTCCAGGACGGTCCTTCCGGCCAGTCTCGGGCGATAATGGGAGGAGCCGCTGCTACCATTCGGCTCTGTCATGTTCATGCCAGTTGGCTCCATCCCGGCTCCTCAAGCCCCAGTGACAGACAGACCGGTCTCGAAAGGCAAGAGGCCAAATGTGGTGGTCGCGAGGGCACCTCAGCCCAAGTGCAAGTCCGTTTCCGAACGACTCTCCATGGCCCCAGCTGGGGGCAAGGCCATCAGCACCAACAAAGTGACAGGGCGTCTCGCGCAAGCTCCGGCGGTGCCCCTGATAACTGGTCGATCGGGTGTCTTCTCTAAGTTCCCCGCCGATCAACTCACAATGGCTTCCCGGATAGCGGATGTCCACCAAGCCTTCAAAATCGAGAAGCTGAGGGAGAAAAGGCTCAGATATAGAGCCAACAAAAGGGCTAGGACTCCTGCCAGGCTGAACCTCATGAGGTTCGAAGAACAGGGTTACCCCGCCGAAGATGAGGAAATGGCTGGGTATGTGGTCCACACTGTCTACACGGTGGGCACGCGCAGCAAGAGCAAGGACGGGGCTACGACATCTCAAACCCAATCTGGCTTGAATGTGGTGGCCGCTTCCCAAGAACAGCCGCCTCTGCTGGGTAATGAAAACCCTATTGATGAGGATGATAGGCGGAAAGACCCTTCGGTCCATGAAGAGTCGGGCTCGGAAAGCGAAGAAGAGCCGACTTTTTGCCCCAGGACCGCAGAGCAAGAGCTGCTTCAAGAGCTCCGAAAGCAGCTCAGAAACAAAGACAAGGAGATGGCCAAGCTCTACTCCAAAATTGACGACTTGACAAATTTCGTCCTACAGCTCATGGCCTAACTTGCCTCTCAGCCGCCTAATCAAGCGGAGGGCTCTGCTCGTGAACCGGGAAATGGTGTCCCAAAGCAGCCGACGCCTATTCCCTTAAATCCAAAAGTGGGCGAACTACATGAAAATCAGTCGCATCCTATCTCGGGAAATGTCTTGGCTACCGATGACAGTAGCCCGCTAACTCAAGATCAAATCATGGATTTGGTTGCCAGCAAAGTCAAAACATTGGTGGCCGAAGCCGAAGCGCAAAAAGATATCAGCAGTAGTGGGAGACCATATCCCGCGCAGTATGATCTGGTAAAAGTTCCTAGCGGCTATGTCATCCCCAAATTCGGAAGATTCGATGGGACGGGAAATGCGAATCAACACATCGCCCACTTCAAAGCCTCATGCGGGAATACTGGGGGCAATGATGCGCTTTTCCTCCGCCAGTTCGTTAATAGCTTGACCGATGTTGCTTTCGACTGGTATGCGAGCATACTGGATGGCTCCGTTACTACTTTCGTCCAAATGGAATCTTCGTTTCGACAAAGGTTCATGAGCGTCAGCGATAAGATCACCATTTCCGAGCTCGTAAGGACCAAGCCCAAGAACAACGAAAGCAGCACGGATTTTATAACCCGGTGGCGCAATCTCTCCGTCAAATGCGAACCGCCGATAGAGCAGGAACAATCTGTCAGTCTCCTCATCGGAAATCTCAACAATTGGATGGCCCCGTTTCTATGCACCACAGGTCTCAAAACATTCCAAGAGCTGACCAGGAAAGTCCAGATGCTAGAGCGCTCAAAGCAGGAGCCCTCCTCGGATTCCCAAAATAACAATAGGTCCTGGAGAAACCGAAAGGACAATAATCGCAAAGGCGGAAACTCCGATGATTCTGAATCTTTCAACACTTCGGCTAACCGAAATAAGCAAGGGATGAGCGGGCCTAGCGCCAACCAGCCTCGGAAGCCAGTGTTCGGAGAGGGAGGAGAATCTCCACTCAAAGAGAAGCTGGATAAGGTCTATTCTTTCAGAAGGGACAAAATCCATAAAATATTCAAAGACGCCCTGAAAAACAGTCTACAACTGCCAGAGTCAAAAAGACCGCAGGAAGCGAATAGGACCGACGACCCCAAATACTGCCCCTATCACAGAGTGATAGGTCATGCCATTGAGGTCTGCTTCGTCTTCAAAGATTGGGTCGAAAAGCAATACAAGGCAGGAGAGATAGAACTGTCCAAAGGCGTGTTAGTAAACAGTCAAGATGCAACCGCCAATTTCATACAAACGGAGACCGAAGTTCTTCGTGAAACGGATTCTCTCAGACATCTGCCTTTTTCTGAAAACAGTCGACCACAACGTCATTAAACTGGGAACAATCGACCACCACGTCATTAAACTGGGAACAGTCGACCTCTAAGTCGTTAAACTGGGAATGTAAAAAAATGTAAATAAAAAAAATGTGTAAATAAAAGAAGAAAAAATAAAAATAAAGCCGAAATGATTGGGCAACTAGCAATAAAAATCAGCGAGTGAAAATAAAAATGAGAATAAAGCCAAAATGATGGGGCAACCGCGAATAAATAGCCAAAATGATAGGGCAATCGCGATCTTCGCGATAAGAAAAGCTAAAATGATAGAGCAATCGCGGTAAAACAAAAACAAAAACAAAAAAAATCCAGTTTCCCAAAATTCTTTCGGCCCTACGGTTAGTCCCCAAATTGACTGTCGTATACAATCCACGGGCTTAAATAATTCTCAGCATACCCATGCCCTACCACAATCACCAGTTACGCGGCTGGTCTCCGCCTTTGGAATTATGCTCCATTGAGAAGACCCACTCATGTGTCCTAACGATACATGAGGAGAACAAACCTTCATGGGATCCTTACGACTCACAAAGGGAAAACACACTTAGGAGTCCTCACGACTCCTAAGGAGAAAATACACCTGCGGGATCCTTACGTCTCGTAGGGAGAAAATGCTTTATGGGACCCTCACGGACCATAAAATTGAAAAGTCTTAGGCGATAGGGATCTAAACCTATCTCCTAAGCCATCGCTCCCCAATCCCCAAGTGGCGAATGATGAGTCGCTCCTGGTACCATATTCCAGTGCAGCGATGCAGACGCCAACCAAATTCCAAAACAGCGAATGATGAGTCGCTACTGATACCATATTCCAGTACAGCGATGCAGACGCCAACCAAAGTCTAAATCCCATACCCCAACGACGAATGATGAGTCGCTCCTGGTACCATATTCCAGTGCAGCGATGCAGACGCCAACCAAATTCCAAATCCCATACCCCAACGGCGAATGATGAGTCGCTCCTAGTACCATATTCCAGTGCAGCGATGCAGAAGCCAACAAAGTCCCAAAATTTTTATGGCCCTACGGTCTGGATCATACATCCTGCAAAACCGTATACAATCCACGGGCATAAAACGATCCCAATCTCTCTAAAAATAATAAAATAAAAATAAAAAAAGGTATGTCCACAAGCAAAATGGGCACGGATGAAAACCCGAAAGGGCTCCGTGAGTAAAAATAGCAGGACTGCCGGCGAGTTTGTGAAAACCTGAAAAGGCGCAAACTCGTAAAAAAGAGATGAAATGCACTCGCAAGGTCCTCTCGACTTTGTGAAGAGAAAATTCCCGCGTGAGATCCTTACGACTCGCAAAGGAGCAACACACTTGGGAGTCCCCACGACTCCCAAGGAGAAAATACACTTACAGGATCCTTACGACCCGTAGGGAGAAAATGCCTTGTGAGACCCTTACGGCTCACAAAATTGAAAAGTCTTAGGTGATAGGGATCTAAAACCTGTCTCCTAAGCCATCGTTTCCTAATAAGCAAACACAAATGATGATTCGCTCCTGGTACCATATTCCAGTGTAGCGATGCTGATGCCAAACAAAAAAAAAATTCCCAAATCCTCTCATGGCAAATGATGATTCGCTCATGGTACCATATTCCAGTGTAGCGATGCTGATGTCAATCCAAATAAAATCAAACCAACAACTTCTGCGGCGGAATCATGCACCGTCCCAGAATTTACCCCGCGTCGAAATCAATGCTTCGCCTCGGGATATCTACCTTCCCTGCCGGAATTATGCTTCGTCTCGGAATCAAGTCAGCCAACAAGCTCTGCGTCGGAATCATGCTTTGTCTCAGAATGTGCACCCCGTGTCGAAATCATGCTTCGCCTTGATGCATCTGCCTTCCCTGTCGGAATTATGCTTCGGCTCGGAATCAACCAACGACCTACTCATCGGAATTATGCTCCGCCTCGGAATCAAGTCAACCAGCAAGCTCTGCGTCGGAATTATGCTTCGTCTTAGAATGCACCCCGTGTCGAAATGACGCTTCGCCTCGGTGTACCTGCCTTCCCTGTCGAAATTATGCTTCGTCTCGGAATCAAGTCAGCCAACAAGCTCTACGCCGGAGTCATGCTCCGTCTCAGAATGCAACCCGTGTCGAAATCATGCTTCGCCTCGGTGTATCTGCCTTCCTTGATCGGAATCATGCTCCGTCTCGGAATCAAGTCAACCAGCAAGCTCTGCGTCGGAATCATGCTTCGTCTCAGAATGTGCACCCCGTGTCGAAATCATGCTTCGCCTCGGTGTATCTGCCTTCCTTGATTGAGATAATGCTTCGCCTCGGAATCAAGTCAACCGGCAAGCTCTGCGTCGGAATCATGCTCCGTCTCAGAGTGTACCCGTGTCGAAATCATGCTTCGCCTCGGAGTATTTGCCTTCCCTGTCGGAATTATGCTTCGCCTGGAAATCAACCTCTGCATCGAAATTATTCTTCGATCAGAATGTATGCCGCTTTTCGGAATTATGCTCCGACTCTCTGGAATCATGCTCCGCTTTTCGGAATTATGCTCCGACCCTCTGGAATCATGCTCCGCTTTTCGGAATTATGCTCCGTCCCTCTGGAATCATGCTCCGCTTTTCGGAATTATGCTCCGTCACTCTGGAATCATGCTCCGCTTTTCGGAATTATGCTCCGTCCCTCTTGAATCATGCTCCGCTTTTCGGAATTATGCTCCGTCCCTCTGGAATCATGCTCCGCTCTTCGGAATGATGCTCCAAGCCCTGGAATCATGCTCCGCTCATCGGAATGATACTCCGATCTCTGAAATTATGCTCCGCCCTTCGGAATGATGCTCCGATCCTCGGAATGATGCTCTGAACCCTGGAATTATGCTCCGCCCTTTGGAACGATGCTCCGAACCCTGGAATTAAGCTCCGCCCTTCGTAACGATGCTCCGAACCCTGGAATTATGCTCCGCCCTTCGGAACGATACTCCGAACCCTGGAATTATGCTCCGCGAATCCGAATGATGCTCCGATCCCCGGGAATCATGCTCCCCGGGATGATGCTCCGCCCCTGGAATGATGTTCTACCTCGAAGTCCAACTTTAAGATCCATCAATTTCATGCACACAACTCAAATGTGCGGTGTGCATTTATTGATGGGGGGCACTTTGTTGGGGTAAAAATTTACACCCCGGTTGACCGAGCCAATGTCAAGGTCAACCCCCAAGCTAGGTGGGCCCAAGCCCAGGTCAAGCGGGCCCATGCCCAAGTCGAGCCCGCGGCCAGCCTCCTCCATGCCAAAATATAGACCATGTAATAAATATTTTTTATGTAATTTTTGTAAGTCGATGTACAACACCCCACGACTTGCGGGGAGGCGGAAATATGAAAAACGATCTTGTTTTAATGCTAAACATCGACTAACCGCATGAATCGAAGCTAAACGATAACTAACATCAAACATAGAAGTTAACAACTACTATGTAAAGGGATTATACCTAAAGAACCGTGTCCTTCGTCTTTACGAACTCCACCTCCTCCTCAGCCTTCTCGAAGTAGTAGACGATCCACCCGAGAGCTTTACTCCAAGCTTAGCCTCTAAACTTGGGGCAACTAAATTTCTTTAAGTGCTAATCAAAGAAGCTAGGTGAAATAGAGTGAGGGTTATGGTTTAATAAGTCTAACTAATCCTTGTACTCAACACATGAGAGGGGAGGATTAGGGTTTGAAGAGGGAGAGCTTGAGGAGAGAGAAGGTGAAGATAATAATGAAGTGAGAATAATGAGTTATCATAATATATATCAAGCATTTTATTTTATCAAGAAAAGAAAAGAAAATGATTTACAACCATGCTTGATAAATATCTTGTGGTGATTCATCTCCATGAGTCATTAAGCAATTATGAAGCATTAATGACATGGATGAATCATCCATATGACTCACTAATCTCATTCAATGCATATGCCACCTAAACCTCCTTAGTCACTATCTTCTAGAAGCTTCTCGCGCAATTACGAGAACGCCCCTCCTATCCGTGAAAACACGGAAAAACTTTAGACTGTATAAATCCAATAACCGGATACTAGTAACTGGCTTAAACCAAAGCCGACTAGTAAAACCTGTCCGAAAAATCGTATGTGCGTAAACACACGTATGCGTCCGAACCCTTGTCGTAAAACCATACGACCTCTATATCGTTTCGCCTGGAGTAGGGAAACTCTCTGTGTAGGACTCTAGAGACTCGACTACTACGCTGGCAGTGGGTTTAACCACAGACCGCAAGCGGCACTAGCTGTACGTAACGGTCCCCAGGTAGATGTCGATAAGAAGGCCGATGAGGAAACCCATCCGAACTCCTACTGAGTCTGATATGACAATCTCCATACAGTCCGGTCCGTTCGTCTAAGACTATCGCATATGGGGCCTAGAGGGGCGGCAAGCGTCAGTCCCCTAATAGCGGTATAAGTCGTGTCGGAGGGAAGCCCATTACACCCTGAGAAACTACTGGAACCTACCAGCAAATCTCGCTTGCCCTGGCCAGGGACTTTGCGTAATGGCTCTCTGACACAGCGCGATATCAACCCCCAATACCGGGAGAGACGAATCCTGTCTAACCGCCACTGCCTCCAAGTGCTCGGGACTGCACCCAACTGCTACCTGTTTGCACGACTCCATTGAGCCGTGGTAGGGTAGCAATCTAAGAACAGTGGGACACACTCGAGGCGAAGTAGCAGTGTCAAGTCTGCGGACTATGCTGTACTCATGTCACCTGGGAACTGTTTACTGACGACTGGTATAAAACCAACCAACAGTTCCCTGTGAGTCCTGTCCGGTGTACCCGTAACCTAACGAGCACCTGCATACTATCTCCAGTACGACGTACTGACGGCTGTGGGACAGACCATCTCCCCAACTGGGATGAGAAGCGTACACACTAGTCTACTCCGGAGTATCGATGCCCTGTCTCGATAATCCAATGACTAGGGACCTGAATAAGGATGTGCTTGTAGACTACCCAGCCCCCACTAGTGTGACTGCCATCACAACGCTGGTAGTCAAGCAAGATCCTAAGAGCTCTATCAATACGTATACTTACATATTAAGATAGAAAAAACCAAGTAGCATACTACCATGTTTAGCAAGACTGTTATATACATGTGAATATCCCAAACTTCCATTAAGTAATATACAAACTAGTATGATACAATAATGGCCCCTAGGGCATATACACTAACAATCTCCCACTTGCACGAGGGCCATATACTGGCATATCGAAGACCGATGATCTCGAGTAGCCTCTCGAACTGAATCTGAGGTAGGGCCTTTGTGAATGGATCAGCAATGTTCTCTTCAGAAGCAACTCTCCGTACCTCGATCTCCTGACGATCAATGATCTCCCTGATCAGGTGATACCGCCTTAAGATGTGTCTGGACTTCTGATGGGACCTTGGTTCCTTTGCTAAAGCTATAGCTCCGTTGTTGTCGCAATACAGAGGTATTGGATCAACTATGGTAGGAACCACCTGAAGTTCTGTTAGGAACTTCTTCATCCAGACAGCTTCTTTTGCGGCATCGCAAGCAGCTATATACTCCGCTTCAATCGTCGAGTCAGCAACGGTGTCCTGCTTAGAGCTCTTCCAGCACACCGCCCCTCCATTGAGGGTAAAGACATAACCCGACATGGACTTGGAATCGTCCTTATCACTCTGGAAGCCGGAATCAGCAAAGGCCTCCAACCTGAGGTCTTTTCCGCCGTAAACCAAGAACATCTCCTTGGTCCTTCTCAGGTACTTGAGAATGTTCTTTACTGCTATCCAGTGCTTCTCCCCTGGGTCTGACTGATACCGGCTTACCACGCTCAGTGCGTAAGCTACATCTGGTCTGGTGCACAACATCGCATACATTATAGAGCCTACCGCAGAAGCGTAGGGTATAATAGACATGTGTTCCCTTTCCAAATCAGTCTTGGGAGACATCTCTTTGGAGAGGGTGATTCCGTGACAAGCCGGTAGATTACCGCGCTTAGAATCTTCCATACTGAATCTTTTCAGTACAGTGTCGATATACCTGGACTGCGAAAGTCCCAACATCCTCTTGGATCTATCACGATAGATCCGGATCCCCAGAATGTAAGAGGCATCACCCAGGTCTTTCATGGAGAACCTGTGTGACAAGAATCCTTTGACAGATTGTAGCATAGGAATGTCATTTCCTATTAATAGAATGTCATCCACGTACAAGACGAGGAATACGACACTTCTGGCTACAACTTTACTATATATGCATGGTTCATCTGGATTTTTGATAAAGTCATATTCTTTGACTGTTTCATCAAAACAGATGTTCCAACTCCGCGATGTCTGCTTTAGTCCATAAATGGATTTAAGCAGCCTGCATACTTTCCCGCTGCTCCCACTCTGATTGAAACCCTCTGGCTGATCCATATAGACGCACTCTTCTAAATTTCCATTCAGAAAAGCCGTCTTTACGTCCATCTGCCAGATTTCATAATCATGGAAGGCAGCAATAGCAAGAAGGACCCGAATGGATTTGAGCATAGCCACTGGAGAAAAAGTTTCATCATAGTCCAAACCAGGTCTTTGACGAAAACCCTTTGCAACAAGTCTAGCCTTATAGGTTTCCACCTGTCCATCTACACCAATCTTTTTCTTGAAGATCCATTTGCATCCTATGGGTTTTACCCCATCTGGAGCAAGGTCCAAAGTCCATACTTTGGTGGTGTACATGGACTCCATTTCGGTCCGCATTACATCTAGCCATCGTACCGAGTCGCCGCTCTGGATGGCCTGCTGGAAGTCAGTAGGTTCATCATCACCTATGATGCAATCCTCTCTATCCCCATCTATGAGAAAACCGTAGTATCTCTCAGGCGGATGAGACGGCCTACTACTCCTGCGGAGGGGTGCGGGAATGTCCTGTTCTTCTTGAACTTCCGGTTCTACCAAACTTTCAGTAGCAGCTTGTGGTTCTGGAATTTCTTCCAGTTCTATTTCTCTCCCAATTATTTCCTTTTCTAAAAACTGATGTTCTAGAAAATGGGCATTACGAGAAACAAAAACCTTTTGTTCCTCTGCGTAATAGAAATAATATCCCTTGGAGTTCTTTGGATATCCCACAAACATACATTTTACTGATCGTGCCTCGAGCTTGTCCACATGCTGCTTTTTAACAAAAGCTGGACATCCCCAAATCTTCATATGCTGAAGATGGGGTTTCTTCCCAGTCCACATCTGATATGGAGTGGTAGGCACAGTCTTGGTAGGAGCCCTGTTCAGAAGATATGCTGCTGATTCTAGCGCATAACCCCAAAAAGATCGCGGTAACTCAGCATTACTCATCATGGATCGTACCATATCCAATAGGGTTCGATTCCGTCTCTCCGATACACCGTTATGCTGTGGAGTGTATGGAGGAGTAAGCTGAGAGAGAATTCCTTTCTCTTTTAGGTAACCTAGGAACTCGGCACTCAAGTATTCACCACCTCGATCAGATCTAAGTGTCTTGATACTTTTGCCGGTTTGGTTTTCTACTTCATTCTTATACTCTTAGAATTTCTCAAAAGCCTCGGATTTATGTTTCATCAGATAAATGAATCCGTATCTTGAGTAATCATCCGTGAAAGTAATGAAATAGGAAAAACCACCTCTTGCATGCGTAGACATTGGACCACATACATCACTGTGTATGAGTCCTAAGAGCTCGCTCGCTCTTACTCCTTGTCCAGTAAATGGAGTCTTTGTCATCTTTCCTTTGAGACAAGATTGACAAGTGTCATAAGTTTGATATTCGAACGAGTCCAAATATCCTTCTCTATGCAACTTAGTCAACCTTCTCTCATTGATGTGACCCAGTCTACAATACCATAAGAAAGCTTTATTTAAATCTGGAGACTTTCTTTTAAGTGTGTTCTGGACATTGAAAATTTGGAGTTGGTTTAAAACATATATACCGTTATTTAGTGTACCGGACCCAATCAAACCATGATTAAGGTGGATGTTAACAACATCTCTTACAAACGTGAAATCATAACCTTTATTTGATAACAAGGAAACTGATATGATATTACACGTTAAGCTTGGTACAAAAAAACAGTTATGTAAAACCAAAATGTGTCCACTCGTCAATCCAAGGTGATAATCCCCGACGGACGCAGCTCCCACGCTAGCTCCGTTAGCAACCTTTAGGGTCATATCACCTTCCTTCAGTACTCTACGGTTTCTCAGTGCCTGCTATGAATTGCAAATATGAGATCCTGATCCGGTATCCAATACCCAGGAAGTAGAGTTGATCGACAGACAATTCTCAATTATAAACACACCTGAAGTCGAAGCCACAGCTTGCTTCGGTTCCTGGTTCTTGGCGTTCCACGCCTTGCAATCCTTCTTCCAGTGCCCTTTCCTGTGACAATGGAAGCACTCATCCTGGCCAACTACCGGTACCGCAAACTTTTTTTTTCCCTTCCTTCCCACCTTACTAACACCTCCTCTAGGTTTGGTGGCGGCCTTCTTCTTCCTTCCTTTGGCCCTAGCCTTGGACCCGGAAGAAGATGCACCGCTAACAAACATAGCGGGTGTTTCCCTTGTCTTCTGCAAGGTGCCCTCTACACTCCTTAACATGTTCAGGAGTTCCGGAAGTTCAACTTCTTTTCTTTGAATGTTGAAGTTCAGGATAAACTGGGCGTAGGTGTGAGGAAGGGACTGGAGAATAAGGTATGTATAGAGCTCATTATCCAAAGTCGTCCCAAGGTCTGCGAGCTCTTCAATATAGCCGATCATCTTTAGGACATGTTCTCCTACCGATGACCCGACAGCCAACCTCGCTCGAAACAAGTTCTTAGAGGTTTCGTATCTTGCTATACGAGATTGCTCTCCATAAAGTTCCTTTGTATGGAGAAATATGCCATCTAGGTCCATATCATCGTGCCTCCTCTGATGTTCATTGTTCATCGAGGCAAGCACGATGCACTTGGCTTTCGCGCAATCTAAATCCCAGGTTTTACAGATTTCCTTATCCGCATTGCTGGATTTGGGACCAGGGACAGCAGGTGCTGTAGCGGTGAGGACGTACTCCAATTTTTCATAGGTCAAAGCCATTTTGACATTCCGCAGCCAATCTTTATAGTTTGGCCCTGTCAGTATATTTTTCTCTAAAAGTAACTTAAGTCCAGTCATATTCAGGGTCGCTACAATTAGGAGAGAGAGAAGAAAACTCTTTAGCATGATGCTCTTGCAAGTTTAGAGTGGTTTTTAGTTTATCTAAACTGGATGGCTCCCACTGTTTCTCGAATCCTTCCTCAAACCATAAAAGAAGAATTAGCCAGGACTATTCTCACTGTACAATTCTTGCTTAACCGTTCAGCCAGGCTAGTGTCGATACTTCGAGTGAGGTTTTCCAACGCTTTCGCGAAGTTCCTTAATTAAAGAACCTCTTTTCTCTGGGGGTGTAACCCCGCTGACACTTTTCTTGACACCTACTTGGTTTATAGCATTGATCGTTAAGTGACGAATATCCTGATAAGTAGTATATACTCACAGTAGGATCGGGATCCAAATATCATCGTATGATAATGTTGAAGGAATGCTACCAACATTCATCAAACTCCAAATGGTATGCATCTCTTTGCAAATTTCAGTTTCTTTAGAAATTCCCGATATTTGTATTTGCCCCATGCTCTTATGACCTTGGCTTTGGTCAAAATGTCATAAGTCACATGTCAAGTTCTACCCGTCATTATCCTGTCAATTTGAACCCATCCGTATATACCCCTGACTTTGGTCAAATGATAATACGACTGTCCCAAACCAACTCATCTATCTTATGCAACAAATGAAAACCCAGCAGCTACCAAACACTATGCCTTGACTATGGCCAAAATGCATAGCTTGAATACTACTGAATACCCAAATGAAATGACGGAGGGCTACGAATGGTTTTGGCGAAACCGTGAACGTAGTGAACTTGATATAACCGAAGGAACCTGATAGCTTTTAAAAGGAGTGGTTAAAGCTCCGCATTTAAAAATAGCTGTTTTTAAAATTAACCGAGTGGTTTCTTTTAAATTGTTCCAACGATTAAACTTTTTGGTTTATTTTCTTTGCATTATAAATAATGCGTCCCATCATTAACCTATCATTGCAGAAAACAACGAAAATACAACGTCCTCTTATGCCATCCGCATTCGCCACGGGGTCCCGTCATCACCCGTTAGGTTACTTAACTAACGACAGAGCGGGGGCTGGGCTAGCGCGGGTGTAAAACATAAGTGACGTCTAAATAGCTATCATATATAGATATTGTACATTCGTCAGACGCAATAATAGGCATTCCAGATCACAGATGAACTTTATTGGATTTGCAAGCAATCCGTGTTTTTTTTGAGCCTGCAACAAAAGACGGATTACACAGTTGTGATGAATAGCCATTACCCCACCCAAGACCCCAACGGGTACGGCAAACTACCCGCCCGGCAGTTTGTGCACCCCACCTTGGGTCTGTCCTAGGAGCAAAAACAGTAAAATGAAATAATACAACGGTGGCTACAACCGCAACCTGGATGTGCCCCGCAAAATAATATTACAACAAATTACATTTACATCAAATGAATTAAATAACAACCCATCACATAACCCCGGCTATACATCACAACAGTCCAACACAGTTCATATCCATAAACAGTAAAAACCATTACAGAAATGTACAACCCCCTGCCAACCGACATACTAGCAGTTAGGGGAGGTTTACGAACACATTATACAAACACAGATATAATCCAACAAGCAAATACTGTATAATTTCGATCGATTAAACACTTTTAATTTTGCTCCAATACTTCTCTGTAAATCTGAAATCTGAGCAAAAATAAAAACTTCCAGAAAATACCAAATATCACAGAGAAGAAACACAGGAAAATTGGGTTCCTGAATCGCCAACTCGGCGGCGGAATCGCGGCGGATCGGTGGGATCCGCCGCGCTTCCGCGGCGCTTTAGGCGATTCAGGGGCCCAATTTTCTTGGGTGTTCTTCTACTGTCTTTTCAAGCTTTCTGAACATCCCTGAAAAAAATTTGGACTTCATTTAAAAATCGACAGAAACTTGTGATTTCGGGCTTTTCCGGTTTCGTTTTTTCCGTTCGAAATTCATACAAATTTGCAAGTAAGTTATTTATTGTTTAGCGAGGCTCTGATACCACTGTAAGTCGATGTACAACACCCCACGACTTGCGGGGAGGCGGAAATATGAAAAACGATCTTGTTTTAATGCTAAACATCGACTAACCGCATGAATCGAAGCTAAACGATAACTAACATCAAACATAGAAGTTAACAACTGCTATGTAAAGGGATTATACCTAAAGAACCGTGTCCTTCGTCTTTATGAACTCCACCTCCTCCTCGGCCTTCTCGAAGTAGTAGACGATCCACCCGAGAGCTTTACTCCAAGCTTAGCCTCTAAACTTGAGGCAACTAAACTTCTTTAAGTGCTAATCAAAGAAGCTAGGTGAAATAGAGTGAGGGTTATGGTTTAATAAGTCTAACTAATCCTTGTACTCAACACATGAGAGGGGAGGATTAGGGTTTGAAGAGGGAGAGCTTAAGGAGAGAGAAGGTGAAGATAATAATGAAGTGAGAATAATGAGTTATCATAATATATATCAAGCATTTTATTTTATCAAGAAAAGAAAAGAAAATGATTTACAACCATGCTTGATAAATATCTTATGGTGATTCATCTCCATGAGTCATTAAGCAATTATGAAGCATTAATGACATGGATGAATCATCCATATGACTCACTAATCTCATTCAATGCATATGCCACCTAAACCTCCTTAGTCACCATCTTCTAGAAGCTTCTCGCGCAATTACGAGAACGCCCCTCCTATCCGTGAAAACACGGAAAAACTTTAGACTGTATAAATCCAATAACCGGATACTAGTAACTGGCTTAAACCAAAGCCGACTAGTAAAAATTGTCCGAAAAATCGTACGTGCGTAAACACACGTATGCGTCCGAACCCTTGTCGTAAAACCATACGACCTCTATATCGTTTCGCCTGGAGTAGGGAAACTCTCTGTGTGGGACTCTAGAGACTCGACTACTACGCTGGCAGTGGGTTTAACCACAGACCGCAAGCGGCACTAGCTGTACGTAACGGTCCCCAGGTAGATGTCGATAAGAAGGCCGATAAGGAAACCCATCCGAACTCCTACTGAGTCTGATGTGAAAATCTCCATACAGTCCGGTCCGTTCGTCTAAGACTATCGCATATGGGGCCTAGGGGGCGGCAAGCGTCAGTCCCCTAATAGCGGTATAAGTCGTGTCGGAGGGAAGCCCATTACACCCTGAGAAACTACTGGAACCTACCAGCAAATCTCGCTTGCCCTGGCCAGGGACTTTGCGTAATGGCTCTCTGACACAGCGCGATATCAACCCCCAATACCGGGAGAGACGAATCCTGTCTAACCGCCACTGCCTCCAAGTGCTCGGGACTGCACCCAACTGCTACCTGTTTGCACGACTCCATTGAGCCGTGGTAGGGTAGCAATCTAAGAACAGTGGGACACACTCGAGGCGAAGTAGCAGTGTCAAGTCTGCGGACTATGCTGTACTCATGTCACCTGGGAACTGTTCACTGACGACTGGTATAAAACCAACCAACAGTTCCCTGTGAGTCCTATCCGGTGTACCCGTAACCTAACGAGCACCTACATACTATCTCCAGTACGACGTACTGACGGCTGTAGGACAGACCATCTCCCCAACTGGGATGAGAAGCGTACACACTAGTCTACTCCGGAGTATCGATGCCCTGTCTCGATAATCCAACGACTAGGGACCTGAATAAGGATGTGCTTGTAGACTACCCAGCCCCCACTAGTGTGGCTGCCATCACAACGCTGGTAGTCAAGCAAGATCCTAAGAGCTCTATCAATACGTATACTTACATATTGAGATAGAAAAAACCAAGTAGCATACTACCATGTTTAGCAAGACTGTTATATACATGTGAATATCCCAAGCTTCCATTAAGAAATATACAAACTAGTATGATACAATAATGGCCCCTAGGGCATATACACTAACAATTTTTTATACATGAATGTATACGAAACGGGCAGAAAGCCAAATTTTTGTAATCCCATGGCTTATGTGCAAAAATGAAATGGCACATGAGCCATGGGATAGGCAAAATGCCATTTTGTGAAGCCCAAGGGGCTATATGCAAATATATAAGCCTATAAAAGGCAACATGATGAATAAAAAATAATATACTTTCATTCTCTCAAAAAACCTAGGGTTTGTATTTCTTTCCCTTTTCTGAAGGTCTCAAACCTTTTTCTTTCTTCTGAATTAAATCAAGAGTTTTACTCTTCCTTTTCAAAAACAAAATAGTTTTTTCACCACCAAATCCACAAAGGGGAACTTGGATCTGTCTTTAGATCCCAAAAAGGAGAGATTTTAAGATCGCACATCTCTTGATCTTCAAGATCCAGCTAACAGGGGAGGAGGAAGAAGAACCCCTTTCACTAAACCCAAAAAAAAACACTCAGGAGTCCAACTCCTTTCTGATTTCTCTTTCGAGAAATTTTTTTAGGCTAAAAGCCTCTTTTTCTCGCCGGCGCTCAAGCGCAGATCGCCCGCGTGCCGACACGTGGCGCGCTTGCACTACAGCGCCCTGTGCTCAAGCGCAAATCGCCCACGTGCCGACACGTGGCGCGCTTGCGCTCGAGCGCAAGTCCCCCCGGTGCCGACACGTGGCGTGCTTGCGCTCAGGCGCAAGTCGCCCACGTGCCGACACGTGGCGCGCTTGCGCTCGAGCGTCTGGCGCTGAAGCGCAAGTCGCCCCCGTGCCGACACGTGGCGCGCTTGCGCTCGAGCGTCTGGCGCTGAAGCGCAAAGCGCCTACGTGCCGACACGTGGCGCACTTGCGCTCAAGCACAGAGCGCCCACGTGCTGACACGTGGCACTCTAGCGCCTGAGCGCACAGCACCTAGACGCACAGCGCCCAAGGTGCTGCCCCCACACATCCTTTGGATGCCTTTTCCCCATTTTTTTTTCTTATATATATACATATATATATATACATATGTATACATATGTGCATACACACATACTCCACGACACTGTCCCTGTTAGAAAAAAATTTCTAACGGGGCGCTGCCCCGCACCCCGCAAGGGGGCTGCTTGCCTCCTTGACCCCCAGCCCGCTATCCGGGTAGCCGGACCCCCATAAAAACTCTGCGTGGCTCCCGATATATTTAAACCCCCCCTCCAAAACAAAACACACGTACACTGCACATTGAGTTCGCATGACCAGTTTAACCTGTTAATCGGAGGTTCCCTCGCCCCAAAGGCGAGGGGTAATTAACGGCAACTTAGTCCGCGGCTGCCAGAGATTCGGATCCCCACAATCATTAAACCCTGGCCTATCCTAGGCAGGGGGAATCTATAGTACGCCTGACAAGCGGTGCGTATTCCCATCTCAATGGGGTGACGAAAAACACCCTACAGCATGAAGTCCGTCTCATTTCAAAGGTGGACCCCCTTAAATATTTAATGTCGAAGGCCATATTGACGGGTCGGCCCGCTAAATGGGCCTTGCTCTTAATGGAGTTTTCGATAACCTATCAGCCTCTTAAAGCAGTGAAAGGCCAGGCCATCGCCGACTTCCTCGCTGAGCATCCGATACCGGCTAATTCCCCTTTGAATTACGAGCTGCCAGACGAACATGCGTTTGACGCAATCGACGGTAGTGATACCCGATGGGAACTCTATTTTGCTGGAGCGTCTTCCATGAAGAAGCGCAAACAAAGCACCCCTATAATCAAATCGGTGGTGGGCCTCATCTTCGTAACTCCACAAAGAGGGACAATGCGCTTTGCTTTCTCCTTAACAGAGTCGAAGACGAACAATGAAGCCGAATACGAAGCTTTGATAGCAGGCCTCGAGATCGCCATCGAAATGGGAATTGAAAACCTCCTCATATATGGAGATTCTCAACTGGTCGTCAGTCAAGTAAATGGCGACTACCAAACGTGCAAACCCGAACTGGTGAAATATGGCGAGAGAGTACAACAACTGCTGACTCAAATCCCTTCCTATATGCTGGAAAGAATACCGTGTGCAGAAAACAGCAAAGCGGACGCGTTAGCCAAGCTCGCTAAAGAATTGGCTGATGAGAACCTTGATGACGTCAGAATCGTGGTACAAAGTCGTCGGGTGCTTGCCCCCGTAGAAATATCTCCGGAATCATCCGAAGAAAAGGGACTGACTGGGCAAATAGATATGCAAATAAAAGATCAGGGAAAGGCTGAGGATTGGAGAGAGGTCTTTGTAGACTACTTCAAATCCAATCGAATGCCCGAAGATGCGTCCTCAAGACATCAGCTCATGAAACGAGCTCTATCTTTCGCCTTCGTCAATGATACTCTGTACAAGAGGTCGTTTGATTCTCTGTGGTTGAGATGTCTGGGACCTGACGAAGCGAAAAGAGTCGTTCAGGAAGTTCACGACGGACTCTGCGGTTCTCACCAAGCAGGCCCGAAGATGAAGTTGAAAATTAAACGGATGGGCTACTATTGGCCCACGATGATTCAGGACTGCCTCGAATATGCGAAGTAATGCCACTCATGCCAGATTCATAGGGACTTTATCCATCAACACCCAAATCCACTACACCCGACAGTGGCTAGCTGGCCATTCGAAATGTGGGGAACTGACATAATCGTCCCCATCGAACCAGCATCGTCCAGGGGACATCGATTCATTTTGGCGACGACTGGCTACTTCTCCAAATGGGCAGAAGCAGTACCGCTGAGGGAAGTGAAAACGGAGAATATCCTCCATTTCTTCAAGACGCACGTCCTTTATCGATTTGGAACTCCACGACGGATCATCTCCGATAACAGGCCAGCCTACAGAAGCCACAAGATCAGCCGCTTCGCGCAACAACACAACATAAACTGGAGATATTCCTCAGTTTATAATCCCTGAGCTAACGGTCTAGCTGAGACTTTCAACAAGACCTTGACGAAGATCGTGAAGAAGACGGTGTCTCGAAATAAGAAGGACTGGCACGAGAGACTGCAAGAAGCTCTCTGGGCGTATCGAACTACGTTCAAGACGGCCACGAACACAACGCCGTACGCGTTGGTATTCGGTACAGAAGCAGTACTCCCCCTCGAAATAGAATTACCCTCTCTACGAGTGGCAGTCCACTACGAGCTGACGGACGAAGAAAATGCTCACCTTCGGCTTGAGGAGCTTGATGCCCTTGATGAAACCCGGCTCATAGCGCAAAAAAATCTGGAGGCTTATAAAGCAAAGATGACACGCTCATATGAAAGATTGACCAGGCCAAGGACATTCCGCCAAGGCGAACTCGTGCTAGTGGTCAAAAGACCTATGATCCCCAATCGCGCTAAGCGGGGAAAATTCGAGCCGAACTATGAGGGCCCGTACATTATAGACAAGTTCTACCGGGGTGGAGCCTATCTACTCATGGATATGCACGGTGAAAGGCCTTTCAGGCCAATAAACGGTCGCTTCCTAAAGAAATACTACGCTTAATGGGTCACGGCCTAGGTCAATAATAGATGACAACGACTATGTACGCTCGCTATCTTCCTAAGCTCAAAGCTCTATAAGTAGTAGCCGGACTTCTTCAATGATGGACCGAAACGTCCTTAAACTAATGACGGACCACTACGTCCTAAAACTAGCTGACGACCGAAACGTCTTTAAACTACTACCGCAGCATCCTCAGGCTGACGTGATAAGAAAAAGCATAAAAAAATAATGAATAAAAATAATAATAATAACGGTATGTCCATAAGCAAAATGGGCACGGATGAAAACCCGAAAGGGCTCCGTGAGTAAAAATAGCAGAGCTACCGGCGAGTGTTCGTGAAAACCCGAAAGGGCGGGACCTCGTTAGAAAAAAGAATAAAAAAATAAAAAAACAGACGGTATGTCCATAAGCAAAATGGGCACGGATGAAAACCCGAAAAGGCTCCGTGAGTAAAAACGGCAGGGCTATCGGCGAGTGTTTGTGAAAACCCGAAAGGGTGCTACCTCGTTAAAAGACACTTACAGGGTCCTTTCGACCTTGTAAGGAGAAACCACCCGCGTGAGATCTGTTGGATATATGTATGCCCTAGAGGCCATTATGAGATAGTGTATGTACTGATGTGTATATATATATATATTCGGGAGACAGTCTTGCTCAAAATGATAGTATGCTATCTGGTTTTACTTTATCATATGTTCACTTGATCATGTTTATATTCATTTGGTACATATTGATGAAGCCCTAAGGATATTGGCTTAACTACTGGAATTATGATGCGGATCATACTAGTGGGACATCTGTAGTTTATAAGCATATCCTTGAAATGTTCCTAGTCGTAGGTATATCGAGACAGGGCATCGATATTCCAGCTTAGACTAGCGTATACCATTCTTGTTCCATATGATGGGCGATGGATGATCCCATATCCGTCTGGTGTGTTGACACCGAAGATAGTATACGGGTGCTCAGTGAGACTGGGTACACTGAACGGACTCACCGAGAACTCCTATATGGTATTATATCATACGTCGGATAGCAGTTCTCAGGTGACACTGATACAGGTTAGTCTGTAGACCCGAGATCGTCATAGAGTCTTATGTGTCCTCCCACTGTACTTTGATCTCCACCCTACTGCGGCTCTACTGAGTCGTCCAAACAGGTGGACTTTGGGTATAGTCTCGAGGCATGTGGAGGCAGTGAGCGATAGGAGGGGTTTCGTCTCTCCCGGTATTGGGGGTTGATGCTGTGCTGTGCACGATTGGCTATAACGGGAAGTCCCTGGCCAGGGCTGCTGAGATATTACTGATAAGTGTTATCAGTAAGTTTCTCGATCTGTTATAGACCATATACCGGCATGACTTATTGAGTTATTGGGGTCGACGATTCCATCCCTAGACTCGATATGCAGCATATCTGACGAAGAGACCGGACTGTACGGTTAGTGTTGCCAGATGGATTGACAGGAGTTTTGACAGGTTCGCTTGTTCTTATTCTGATCGCTCAATACCCGGGTGGCCGTTACGTTTAGCTGACCGCTTGCGGCTTGTAGGTGTTTGATATGATCATCATCTACTGCTGGCGTATTGACGAGTCTTAGAGTCCCACATAGAAGTTTCTCGGCTCTGGCGAAACGAAGTGGTGCACATATGAGATATGCGCGGAGCCTCGATTAAATACTAGTATATGATACTATATTTTAATCGGGCATTTAATATTAGTCGAGTCATATGAGATATGATGGATTTATTAAATCAAGTGTTGATTTAATATTGGCTTTTATATTATTTATTTAAATCCTTTTCTTGTTTTGGATACATGCATGTATATGTACATGATGATGTGCATACATACATACATGAAATGTATCATGGTTGATGATACAAAGAGGAAAGCAATATAAGAATCATATTGTAGAAAAGATAATGCTTAGATTTTTCATTAAAGATTAAAGGCAAAAGAAATGGTTAATGAGTCATTGCTTCCACACTCATCTACACAATTCTTTAACTCAACCATAGTTTCCATTCCTTTTGCCTTTTAACCTTAGATGAAATATCTAGATTTTTATTCTACTATGGTTAAAGTTATGATAAGATCTCTCTCTCTCTCTCATTTATCTTTAACATTATCATTATCTTAGAAAGAGAAAAAGAGTGAGACTTCTTCTTCTTCCTCAAACCCTAGCTCTCTTTTAATGGTTAAAAAGAGTTAGAAAAGGAAAAGAAAAGGTAATAAATAAGAACATCAACCACTTCCTCATCCTACACAACCCTAGCCATCTTGTGTAGGGTGTTGTGCTTCAAGGATTTCCAAAGATCGTAGGAAGCATCAAGCTTAGGGCAAAGTGCTTCGGGTGGATCGTCGTGGACGAGGAGTTGATCAAGTGGACCTTTCCAAAGCTTAGGAGTCTTCCAAAGTGAACTACAAAGGTTGTAGTTTCAACACTTAGCATAACTTAACCCTTAATCTTGATACTATTAATCGTTACTTCATATATTCTAGTTCGATTCTTTGTATAGTTTGCTTAGCACCTCAAAAATTTTATTGTTATAGCATGCATGATGCTTCTAAACCTTCATAGAGGTGTTAAGAAAACCCTACATGGTATCAGAGCCAAGCTATAGCTTTGTAGTAACCTAAACGACGTTGAAAACATCGAACGGACGAAAACCGACACCCGAAAAGTGCTCTCTGGAAATTTTTTTAAAACCTGGTATTTTTCAAATTAAAAATATGTAAAAAATTAAGCAGGGAACTATAAGAGCCCACCAGAAAAACGAGCCAATAAGTCGACCGTACGACCGCGGAACCGCGGCCCAAGGGGGCTTTATGCGGCGGTTCCGCGGCGGTATAGTTGACTCATTGGTCGAAATTTCTTGTGCTGGCCTATATTAGTTCTCTGTTATTACTGGTATATTTAGAATCTGCCCAGGTGTTGAGATTACAGAGCAGTTTCTGGTTGTTTAATATGTTTGATCGGATATTCCAACGTCGCTTAGTTTAATAGTATGTGTTACAATAATTGAAATCTACAAATTTGTTTGTTGCGTGTAAATCTAGCAATTCGGTCTCGGGTATAACGGAAATCTTGTTGAATTATCCGGTTTTGTTTTGAAAAGGTGTTTTCTTGAATGAGACCCAAATGCGAGCTTTACATTGTTTAGGCATGAAATCTTGTATATGTGATATTCCGGATTTGTGTTGTCTAAAGGCGGTTAAAGATTCCAATTGTTGTATTTTTCCTTTTTATCTCTCTGTGTCGAATGAGATTTGATATGCAGGATTGTCGCAATGAATAGCCGGGGGTTTTCTTTTTTATGTGAGATGAGAGTATTCTTTCAATTCATGTAATATTAATTTGTATGTAATATTCTTTTATTTGGGACACTTCCGGGGTGAGGTTGTTGTCACCAGTGTTGTATATTATTTACTTTTCCGCATTAGGATAGACCCAAGGTGGAGGGCACAAGTGACCGGGTTCTTGGGTTCAGTGGGAGGCCATCTCGAGGGGTCGAGACCGGGTCTCCTAAACTCCAGAATTGGTAGGGTCGCTTGCCGCTCTCGTAGGGGTCTAGGGATGTGGGCTTGGCTATTCATCGCGACCGTGGAATCCGTATTTTTATTGCTGGCTAAATATAAAATACGGACCTCCTAGATATCCTTTATGTGCTTCTGCTGCTTTTATTATCTGATGTGATCTTTTAATGTATATTTTCGTTTCTTTCTGTAATGGCTTAGGATTTAAATGATGGGACTACATTAATGAGATTAATGTAAAAGATAAATGAACCTAAAAAGATGTTGTAGAATCAGATTTTAAACACACTCGGCCTTTTTGTAAGAAAAAAGCAAGTTTCAAAATGCGGAGCTTAAGCCACTCCTTTTAAACTCATTAGATTCTACAACGATATCAAGTTCAAAGCGTCAAAAGTTTTTCTAAAAACTATCCGCAACCCTCCGTCATTTTAGGAAGTAGAGTACTTAGTATTCGTGCTGCGTATTTTGACTTTAGTTAAGGCGCAGTGTACGGTAGCTGAGTGATGTCTTCCTACACTGCATATGATGCTGAATAATTAGGACATTCATATGATTATGTTGACTTTAGTTAAGGGTCATATGAGTGGGTCTAATTAATCACGAAATGACGGGAAGAACTTGACTAGTACTTATGATATGTTGACTTTAGTTAAGGTCATAAGTATTAGGGGTAAAAATTATATCGGGAATTTCAAGAGTTGAAAATTACAATGAGATTGTATACCTACTATATGATAATAGGATCCCGATCCCACTGCGAGCAAATGTTGCTCCCGGGAGAATTTTGCACTTTACAATTAGCTGACTCGGTAGGTGTCTAGAAAGGTGCTAAACGGGGCTACGCCTCTGGGAAGACGAGGTTTACTTTAATTAGGTCCGTGCGAAAGCACGGGGAACCTCCCTCAAGTACCGGCACTGGCCTGGCTGAGAGGTTGGCGAAGTTGTAGATTGTAATTAATCCCGGCTAGTTTTCTTTTTAAAAGGTTTTAAAGAAAATTTGATAAAAAACAGTGGGAGACATCGATTAGACAAGATAATAACCAATCTGATCTTTGCAAGAGCATTCGCTAAGTGTATTCTTTTCTCTCTCTTAATGGCAGATACCCATGACAGGACTTAAGCTTCTATTAGATAAAAACAAGCTGAATGGGACCAACTATAAAGACTGGCTGAGAAATTTAAACATAGCCTTGACTTATGATAAAGTATCATATGTCCTTACAGCCCCAGCCTTGTCCCCCCTAGGTCCTAAACCTTCAGTTGCGGATATAGCAATCCACAAGACATGGGACGCTGACTGTGCCACGGCAAAATGCCTCGCGCTTGCATCGATGGATAACACACATCAGAAGCAGCACGAGAATATGGACGTACAAGCCATATTCCTCCATACAAAAGAGTTGTATGGAGAGCAATCCCGCGTATTACGATACGAAGCGTCTAAGAAACTGTTTCAGATGCGCATGACCGCTGGCACATCAGTAGGAGACCATGTTCTGAAAATGATAGCTCTCATAGAAGAGCTTGAGGACCTAGAGTGGACAATGGACAATGAACAGTATACAGATATTATTCTACAGTCTCTCCCCTCCACCTTTGCTCAGTTCATCGTTAACTTCAACATGCACAACATGGAGAAGGAACTGCCTGAACTCCTTAATATGTTAAGGAGTGCAGAGAGCACACTGAAGACAGTGAAGACTCCCGTTATGTCTGTTGGGCAATCCTCCTCATCTTACCCAAAAGCTAAGGCCAAGGGAAAGATGAAGAAGAAACCCACCAAACCTAAGGGTGGAGTCAAAAAGGTGAAGGGAAAAGGCAAGTCCAAGGTTGGGGCATCAGAGAAAGGTGAATGTTTCCATTGCAAGAAGACGGGACACTGGAAGAGGAACTGTATTGAGTACCTAGCACTCAAGAAGAAGCATGATGATGCTTCAGCTTCAGGTGTGTTCGTAATTGAAAACTGTTTTTCTATTAATTCTGCTTCCTGGGTATTGGATACCGGTTCGGGTTCTCATATTTGCAATTCTGTGCAGGCGTTGAGAAATAGCAGGGTTCTGAAGACAGGTGATCATACTCTCCAAGTTGGAAATGGTTCCAATGTAAATGCAGTTTCAGTAGGAGAGTATCACCTAGGTTTGCCTTCGGGTTGTATATTGGTTTTGAACCCGTGTTATTTTGTACCGAGTATGCTTTGTAATATTATATCTGTTTCCTTGTTAGACAATGAAGGGTATCATTTTGCTGTACAACACAATGTTATGAACATTAGACTGAATCAAGAGTTGATTGGTTGTGGTACATTAAATAACGGGATATACGTCCTTAATCAACACACAGTTTTCAACGTACAACACAAAAACAAAAGAAAATTTTCAGAGATAAATGAAGCTTTTCTTTGGCATTGTAGACTTGGTCATATTAATGAAACAAGACTAAACAAGCTTCATAAAGATGGATATTTAAATTCATTTGAGTATAAATCTTATGCAACTTGTCATTCTTGTATCAAAGGTAAAATGACCAAAACCCCGTTTACAGGACACGGAGAAAGAGCTACTGAGCTCCTAGGCCTCATACATAGTGATGTATGCGGACCAATGTCTACACATACAAGAGGCGGTTTTTCATACTTCATAACTTTTACTGATGATTTCTCAAGATTTGGTCATGTATATTTGATAAAACATAAATCTGAAGCTTTCGAGAAATTCAAGGAGTATAAACATGAAGTAGAAAACCAAACAGGAAAGAGTATCAAGATACTTCGATCGGATCGAGGTGGAGAGTACTTAAGTACTGAGTTCTTAGACTTCCTAAAAGAGAATGGGATTCTCTCTCAGCGCACTCCACCTTACACACCACAGCACAACGGTGTGTCAGAACGAAGGAACCGTACCCTATTAGATATGGTACGATCCATGATGAGTGATGCTGAGTTACCTCTCTCGTTTTGGGGGCATGCATTGGAAACAGCAGCTTTTCTGTTAAACAAAGTTCCAACCAAAACCGTGTCTACCACTCCATATGAGATATGGCATGGGAAGAAATCATCTCTTAAAAGAGTTAAGATTTGGGGTTGTCCGGCTTTTGTTAAAAAGCAGAATCCAGACAAACTCGAGACACGATCAGTCAAATGTATATTTGTAGGATATCCTAAACATTCGTTTGGGTATCTATTTTACCACAAAGAGGAACAAAAAGTGTTTGTTTCTCAATATGCCACTTTTTTAGAAGATGAGATTTTTTCAAACAATACAAATGGCAATGTGGTAAATCTAGAAGAAGTTCTAGAAACACAAGTTACAAATGACAACTTGGCTGAACCTGAAGTCATAACAGAATCTAATGAATCTCAGCCACTCCGTAGATCTGGCAGGATTTCTCGCCCACCGGAGAGATACTACGGTTTCCTCGTTAATGGTGATAGAGAAGATTGCATCATGGATGATGATGATCCTTCCAGTTTTCATCAGGCTATCACGAGTGGTGACTCAGTGAATTGGCTGGATGCCATGAGATCCGAAATGGAGTCCATGTACACCAACAAAGTATAGACTTTGGAAGATGTACCCTCCGGGATAAAACCTGTGGGATGCAAATGGATCTTTAAAAGAAAGATCGGTGTAGATGGACAGGTAGAGACCTATAAGGCAAGGCTAGTAGCGAAAGGTTTTCGTCAAAGACCAGGTTTGGACTATGACGAGACTTTCTCTCCGGTAGCCATGCTTAAATCCATTCGGATCCTACTTGCTATTGCTGCTCACTACGACTATGAAATCTGGCAGATGGACGTTAAAACTGCATTCCTAAATGGTGATTTAGAGGAATGCGTTTACATGGATCAACCAGAGGGATTCATTGATAGTGGGAGCAGCGGTAAGGCATGTAAGCTACTTAAATCCATTTATGGATTAAAGCAGGCATCACGGAGTTGGAACATCTGTTTTGATGATGTTATCAAAGAGTTTGATTTCATCAAAAATCCAGATGAACCTTGTGTTTATAAGAAGACTGTAGGAAGAAATGTCGCAATCCTCGTATTGTACGTAGATGACATACTTCTGATAGGAAATGACATTCCTATGCTACAATCGGTCAAATCATTCTTATCACAAAGGTTCTCCATGAAGGACCTGGGAGATGCCACATACATATTGGGTATACGGATCTATAGGGATAGATCCAAACGGTTATTGGGATTGTCCCAAACCAAGTACATAAACACCATCCTAAAGAGATTTAGTATGGAAGACTCCAAGCGGGGTGCCTTACCCGCTTGCCATGGAGTCACTCTCTCAAAAGACGATTGCCCAAAGTCCGATATAGAGAGAGCTCGCATGAGCATTATTCCCTATGCTTCGGCAGTAGGATCGATAATGTATGCGATGTTATGTACACGCCCTGATGTTGCTTATGCACTTAGTGTAGTAAGCAGGTATCAATCTAACCCAGGGGAGAATCACTGGATTGCTGTAAAGAACATTCTTAAGTACTTGCGAAGGACTAAAGAATTGTTCTTGGTGTATGGTAATGGGGATCTCCAAATGGAGGCCTTTACCGATTCGAGCTTCCAGCGTGACAAGGATGACAGCAAGTCTATCTCAGGGTTTGCATTTACCCTCAATGGAGGGACGGTAAGTTGGAAGAGTTCCAAACAGGATACCGTTGCAGACTCAACGATGGAAGCTGAATATATTGCTGCAAATGATGCTGCCAAGGAAGCCGTCTGGATGAGAAAATTCATCGCGGAGCTAGGAGTAGTTCCAACCATTATTGATCCAATACCTCTGTATTGTGACAATAATGGGGCTATGGCATTGGCCAAAGAGCCCAGGTCCCATCAAAAGTCCAGACATATCCTGAGGAGATATCATGTGATCCGGGAGATAGTTGATCGCCGCGAGATCGAGATTAAGAGAGTAGACACAAAGGACAACGCTGCGGATCCATTCACCAAGGCCCTCCCTCAGCCGCAGCATGAGCGACTTTTTAAGATGTTAGGTATGAGATATGCCAATAACTGGCCTTAGTGCAAGTGGGAGATTGTTGGATATATGTATGCCCTAGAGGCCATTATGAGATAGTGTATGTACTGATATGTATATATATATATATTCGGGAGACAGTCTTGCTCAAAATGATAGTATGCTATCTGGTTTTACTTTATCATATGTTCACTTGATCATGTTTATATTCATTTGGTACATATTGATGAAGCCCTAAGGATATTGGCTTAACTACTGGAATTATGATGCGGATCATACTAGTGGGACATCTGTAGTTTATAAGCATATCCTTGAAATGTTCCTAGTCGTAGGTATATCGAGACAGGGCATCGATATTCCAGCTTAGACTAGCGTATACCATTCTTGTTCCATATGATGGGCGATGGATGATCCCATATCCGTCTGGTGTGTTGACACCGAAGATAGTATACGGGTGCTCAGTGAGACTGGGTATACTGAACGGACTCACCGAGAACTCCTATATGGTATTATATCATACGTCGGATAGCAGTTCTCAGGTGACACTGGTACAGGTTAGTCTGTAGACCCGAGATCGTCATAGAGTCTTATGTGTCCTCCCACTGTACTTTGATCTCCACCCTACTGCGGCTCTACTGAGTCGTCCAAACAGGTGGACTTTGGGTATAGTCTCGAGGCATGTGGAGGCAGTGAGCGATAGGAGGGGTTTCGTCTCTCCCGGTATTGGGGGTTGATGCTGTGCTGTGCACGATTGGCTATAACGGGAAGTCCCTGGCCAGGGCTGCTGAGATATTACTGATAAGTGTTATCAGTAAGTTTCTCGATCTGTTATAGACCATATACCGGCATGACTTATTGAGTTATTGGGGTCGACGATTCCATCCCTAGACTCGATATGCAGCATATCTGACGAAGAGACCGGACTGTACGGTTAGTGTTTCCAGATGGATTGACAGGAGTTTTGACAGGTTCGCTTGTTCTTATTCTGATCGCTCAATACCCGGGTGGCCGTTACGTTTAGCTGACCGCTTGCGGCTTGTAGGTGTTTGATATGATCATCATCTACTGCTGGCGTATTGACGAGTCTTAGAGTCCCACATAGAAGTTTCTCGGCTCTGGCGAAACGAAGTGGTGCACATATGAGATATGCGCGGAGCCTCGATTAAATACTAGTATATGATACTATATTTTAATCGGGCATTTAATATTAGTCGGGTCATATGAGATATGATGGATTTATTAAATCAAGTGTTGATTTAATATTGGCTTTTATATTATTTATTTAAATCCTTTTCTTGTTTTGGATACATGCATGTATATGTACATGATGATGTGCATACATACATACATGAAATGTATCATGGTTGATGATACAAAGAGGAAGGCAATATAAGAATCATATTGTAGAAAAGATAATGCTTAGATTTTTCATTAAAGATTAAAGGCAAAAGAAATGGTTAATGAGTCATTGCTTCCACACTCATCTACACAATTCTTTAACTCAACCATAGTTTCCATTCCTTTTGCCTTTTAACCTTAGATGAAATATCTAGATTTTTATTCTACTATGGTTAAAGTTATGATAAGATCTCTCTCTCTCTCTCATTTATCTTTAACATTATCATTATCTTAGAAAAAGAAAAAGAGTGAGACTTCTTCTTCTTCCTCAAACCCTAGCTCTCTTTTAATGGTTAAAAAGAGTTAGAAAAGGAAAAGAAAAGGTAATAAATAAGAACATCAACCACTTCCTCATCCTACACAACCCTAGCCATCTTGTGTAGGGTGTTGTGCTTCAAGGATTTCCAAAGATCGTAGGAAGCATCAAGCTTAGGGCAAAGTGCTTCGGGTGGATCGTCGTAGACGAGGAGTTGATCAAGTAGACCTTTCCAAAGCTTAGGAGTCTTCCAAAGTGAACTACAAAGGTTGTAGTTTCAACACTTAGCATAACTTAACCCTTAATCTTGATACTATTAATCGTTACTTCATATATTCTAGTTCGATTCTTTGTATAGTTTGCTTAGCACCTCAAAAATTTTATTGTTATAGCATGCATGATGCTTCTAAACCTTCATAGAGGTGTTAAGAAAACCCTACAAGATCCTTACGACTCACAAGGGAACAACACGCTTAGGGATCCTCACGATTCCTGAGAAGAAATTACACTTGCGAGATCCTCACGACTTGTAAGGAGAACTCTCTTACGGGACCCTCACGGCTCATAAGATTTGAAAGTCTTAAGTTACAGAGACCTGAACCTGTTCTTAAGCAACTCCCACAACCTTCGATATGGCCCTACAAGTGGCTCAATACTGACCCTTGTATACAATCCACGGGCGCGAATAAACATTTCCCTAACCAAGTCCCACCTATGACTAGGGATATGTTCATACGGTGAACAACCCTTGTAAGTCCTCTCGACTTATAAGGAGAAAACCCTTTTGTAAGATCCTTACGACTTACAGGGGAACATACACTTAGGAATCCTCACGATCCCTAAGGAGAAAACGCACCTACGAGATCCTCATGACTTGTAGGGAGAAATACCTTCGTAGGACCCTTACGGCTCGTGAAGTCAAAAGCCTTAATCGACAGGATCCTAACCCTGTTAACTAAGCCACCTTTGTTCGACATCGACAGAGGCAAATGATGATTCGCTCCTGGCAATATCCCAGTTATAGCGATACTGATGCCTAAATCGGTATCAAATTCCAAATCCTTTCATGGCAAATGATGATTCGCTCCTGGCAATATTCCAGTTGTAGCGATGTTGATGCTGAGACTGGAACCAGATTCCAAGTTCTACACTCGCGATAAGAATCAGCGAGTTAAAAAAATGCATACAAAATAGCCGAAATGATGGGGCAACTTGCAACAAAATCAGCAAGTAAAAAATGTATGCATGCAAAATAGCCGAAATGATTGGGCAACTCGCAATAAAAAGCAGCGAGTGAAAATAAAATAAATAGCCGAAATGATTGGGCACCGCGAAAATAGCCGAAATGATTGGGCAATCGCGATATAAAAGCTGAAATGATGGAGCATCACGGAAATAAAATAATAATATAAAAAAAATGAATGAAACTTTTGCCCTACAGGCGATATCATAGCAATCCCTGTATACAATCCAGGGGCGCAAACACAGAAGGAAATATATCTTCTCTCCCCATGCTCCATCAGAAGATGGAGCCAAGTCTTGACGGCAACTCATACAAAGCCCAAAGACAATCAGAGATCATCTCACCCCAGTGTGGAGTGATCACCACTTCGACGTTCGTCTCTACACAACAGACGAAATGTCACTATAGCGTCCCTCCTCCAACAGGATTCGGACACTCCACCGCAAGCGAAGTGAAGGCCAAATTCCTAGCTTCACGGTCTTAACGGTAACTCATATAAAACCCAAAAGACCACCAGAGATCGTCTCAACCCCAAGGAAATCAGTGTCCTTGGCAACCTCCTCGATTCAGGGAAACCAGTGTCCTTGACGAGAACACCTCGATTCGCGTCGACCCGCAGAGAAATCAGTGTCTTTGCAGGAGTACCTCGACTCGTCTCAACCCCAGGGAAATCAGTGTCCTTGGAAACCTCCTCGACTCAGGGAAATTAGCGTCCTTGACGAGAGCATCTCGATTCGCGTCGACCCGCAGAGAAACCAGTGTCTTTGCAGGAGTACCTCGACTCGTCTCAACCCCAGGGAAATCAGTGTCCTTGGCAACCTCCTCAACTCAGGAAAACTAGCGTCCTTGATAAGAGCTTCTTGATTCGCGTCGACCCGCAGAGAAACCAGTGTCTTTGCAGGAGCACTCCGATTCGTTTCAACCCCGAGGAAACCAGTGTCCTCGGCAAATACCTCGACTCAGGGAAATTAGCGTCCTTGACGAGAGCTTCTTGATTCGCGTCGACCCGCAGAGAAACCAGTGTCTTTGCAGGAGCACTTCAATTCGTTTCAACCCTAGGGAAATCAGTGTCCTTGGCAACCTCCTCAACTCAGGGAAATTAGCATCCTTGATGAGAGCTTCTTGATTCGCGTCGACCCGCAGAGAAACCAGCGTCTTTGCAGGAGCACTTCGATTCGTTTCAACCTCGAGGAAACCAGTGTCCTCGGCAAAATACTTCAACTCAGGGAAACTAGCGTCCTTGATGAGAGCCTTCTTGATTCGCGTCGACCCGCAGAGAAACTAGCGTCTCTGCAGAACTACCTCGATTCGTTTCAACTCCTAAGAAATCAGTGTCCTCGGAAAATACCTCGCTTCAGGGAAATCAGTGTCCTTGATGAGAGCTGCTCGATTCGTCTCAACCCATGAGGAAATTGGTGTCTTCGCGAGGACTTCCCGATTCGTCTCGACTTGCAAGATAAAGCCTTAGGCAGCAGGGATTAAAAAACTTGTTTCCTAAGCACTAGGACCCTGCAAGTCGGTCTAAAATGATCTCTTGCATACTATCCACGGGTCTCACTCTCCAAAATCGAATCTCGACAAGGAGGGAAACAACCGCTTACGAGTCCTCTCGACTCGTAAGAGGGAAAATTCTCTTATAAGATCCTTACGACTTATAAGAGAAAACGCACTTACGAATCCTCATGATTCCTAAGGAGAAAATACACTTACGAGATCCTCTTGATCCGTAGGGAGAAAAGTCTTTATGAGACCCTCACGGCTCATAAAATTGAAAAGTCTTAGGCAGCAGATCTGAACCTGTGGTCTAATCCATCGCTTCCTCTTGAAACCAAGACAGGATGGTCGCTCTATCATCTGTCAACCATGTTTACTAAGATAGCATGCTGATAATAAAAGAAGGAAGAAAGGGCAGAGATGTCACAAGACATTGCAAAAGGAAATGTGTATATCTTTATTCATGAATTCAATTGAGTACAAGGCGAATCATATAAAGAATAAAGAATGTGTACTTACTATTCAAAAATTACAAGTGTATAAATGATACAAAATGTTCAAGGAGAAGGAAGCGTCTTAAATAGCCCCATCAGTTGCTCGCGCACTTCCTTTAATGCCTTCTCCTGATCGGCCGCCACCGCCAGTTCTGCTTCCACTTGAGCCCGCTGCTGTAGGAAGGTTGAGAGCTGCTCCTCAACTGCTTGCTAAGCTGCGTTGCGACCTTGGGCATCACGCTCAGCGGCATCGAGCTTCTGCTTCAGTGCTAGCCTATCATAAATACTTTGCAGAAAGCCCTCGAAGATAGCCTTCACCCGGGCAGCATTCGCATCAACTTCAGCACGTAGGCGAGTAGTCTCGCTTAAAGACTCTTGACATTCCCTTGGCCTTAAAGCTGCTTCTTGTTCCAAATGGCGGAAGTAAGAAGCGCTTTGCTCGATCCATGCCGCCCGTTGAGTATTCACGGCCAAAATCTCAAGGGCAGGACGCATCGACTCCAGCCGATGTGGACGGGCCTCGATCTCCCTGCAGTGATTAACCCAAGACTCGACGATGCCTTCATTAAGAAAATTTACAAGCGTCGCCAGCATCGGATTAACCTCCGCAGCGAAATCTGCGGCATATGGGGGAACGTCCGCGTCAAGCTCTTCAACGTATCCGCTCAGCATTCCTAAACTCATCGCAGCATTCTTTGAAGACGGACGTCTCAAGAAGGGGCCTGCCGGCATTATGATGCAGGACTCAAGAGGGACCGGAACCGGAACGATAGCTGCAAAACAAAACACAGTCAAATGATGGTTCAAGAAATATAGAAGAGTCATCAATAAGGGAATTTACTATACTAGCTGCAGCAGACGGCAAAGCCGAGAGGACCGGTGGCGCAACCGATCTTTCATCTCCTCCCTCGATCCGTAGCACTGCAATCAGGGCAAGGAAAAATCAGAAATAAGTCCATTGTTAGAAAAAGAAAGAGTATTAATTGAAAATTATACTCACCAGCGCCACTGGAGGAAACAAGCTCCAACGGGAAGGAGAAGTGTGGGCGCAGCACCTGATAGAGGTGATCAAAAAGCACTCATGCAAAGACGCAATAGTACGACATTAGTACATAAATTATGCGGCCGAAAGATAAAACTAATGGGTTATAAATTTATACCTTCCAACATTTGCGATGGCGCGAGAGAAGGTATAGAGGTGGCCATCGTCAAGGCAGTAGTTGACGGCGCCCCCTCGAGCAGTGGAGCATCAGCACTGGCCGCACCTACGTTAGAAACAAGATAAGCCCTGTCAGGAAAGGTTGCAGAATAAAAGAAAGACGGTAACCCTAAATTTACCTGATGATGAGCCGGCCGAAAAGGCAGCGTCTCCCTCCATTGACATGAGACCACCACCCGATGCCTCATCGCCCGACTCTGCGGGAGCCGTCGTCGTGCTCGCGAGACCAGGAGACGACGGAGGACCGTAGACGGGGAGAGCAATGATTGGAGCATTGCCAGACTCTTGGAAAGAGCGGCTGTCTTATCCTCAGGAATCGTACCCGTCTCACCCGCTACTTCCTCAGGCTCAGCGGTTGTGGTTGTCTTGTCTACCGTCGCCATGGGGTCGTCAGTCTCAGGTGCTTCATCCGCTGCTACCCCAGGCTCGGTTATAGCAACCGTCTCATTTGCCGCTACCTCGCGCTCGACAGTGGTGGCCGTCTCGGGCGCAGCAGGCGTGACTGTCTCATCAACCGCTACCTCGGGTCCAGCAACCCCGGCTACGTCACCCACCATCGGCTCGGGTTCAGCCAGTACCTCTTCCCCTGTCCCCTTAGGCTCGACGGTTTCCACCTCCCCTTCGGTTGGACTTGGCCCTGCAGGATAAGATATATAAGAACCGATAGATTTACAATTCTTACAACAAAATCTTGAAAACATATTACCTGAAGTGGATCGATCATTGGCCTCCCGAACCGCACGCGCCGCCTGTCTAAGAGCGGTAGACAGGCCGACCGGGGGCTCCTCGGAAGGAGAAGTGACGGGAATAACGGTGCTTGGGCCCGCTCCCGCGGCTAAAGCAGCTCTGCGCTCCTTTGCCTCGCGCCTCAAGTGCTTCCTCTCCTCCCGGGCCGTCACAATAGACCTCTTCGACGCTTCCTTCATCAAGGCGTCTTCGTCCTCGTATAGAGTTGCCTCCAGAGCCTTCAAGGCATCTCTCATCGGCGTCTCAAGTCGGGTTTCTCGCGGCGGCCCTGATGAGGCCGGGACTTTAGTAGTTGGCCCGGGGAGAGTTCCCGCATCGGCTTGCAAAATATGTCCCGCAATCCCTGCAATGAGACAAAGAAAGGTTAAGTTGGCCATAAAAGGGAGAATAAAAACTCTATGAACCGAAATATACCAAGGCCCAAAGAAGCTCTGAGTCGTTCCTCCTCCTGAAAAGTTTTGAGGGAAGCAGCGATAGCTTCTTCGGTAGAAACGCCTGTAAAGAAAAGGGGAAAAGGGGGAAAAGCATTAGTCGAAGACAATGATAAAAGAACAATGCAATAGCGGAAAAAATACAACTAGTGATTACCCGATTGCGCAAGCTTAGCTAGCCACGCGTCGCGTCTCGCCAATCGCTCTGAAGCTGCGATAGTGGCCGCCAGATCAGTGTCGTCTGGCGGCATAACTAATCCTTTGTTGGTCCCATACTCGCCCAAGCCCTCGCTATAGGGAGCATGAGGTTCCTGACCGAACGCAACATCAGCAGAGAGGATCGACATCTTATTCCTCTTCTGCACGCGGTCCCCAGTCGCACCCAAGATCAACTTGCGCTTTGCAGACACCTTAGGGCGATGGGTCCCGATGTCCACGCCCACTCCGGACTCGGGCGAAACTATATTCACTGGAGCACGGGGCGCTGGGGGCGCGTCCCCGGTATCACGAGGCGGCAATCCGCGTGAAGGGCTCAGCACGCACGGTGGTCCAGCTCCAGCATCTTTCAATGGAGCAACGACCGGGGTCCTTGGCTTCAGGGGAGCCTTGCGGTCGCTGCCGGGAGGCTCACCCTTGCGGTCAACCAACATGCGCTTCTCCTCACGGATAAATGCACCCATTGCGTGCGCGTACCAAGCCACGTATGCGTGGAGGACCCGGGGGACGCAGCTCGGCTCGCTGATAAAAAAGTGAGAGCCCGTATTCAACCGCATAAAATGGTGCATCATGCTCCGTATCCCCTCCATGCTGGCCGCGGGCTCTTCCAAGAACGCCTCCAGCGGGACCCCCTGGTTATAGCTTGATTGTTGGGCGAACCGGTAGGGGTTGTACCTCATGAAAAGCGCCATCTCGTTCTGCCTGAACACCAGGTAGCTCGGCCAAATGGAGTAGAGGTGAAGAATCTCCCGGGCTTTCAGTACGGAGGCCCCGTCCTTGAAGCTGTCACGAAGCGCCACCACCGCCTTAGAGGTTTCTGAGCCGATGGTCACGACTTTATCCATAAAAGAAATCCTCGCTCCGACTAGGTGTGGACGAAGGAGCAACCCCCTAGCCTCCCGTGAGGCGGATTCACGATCGAGGCGCCGATCAGCCGCATGACTCTTGGGAGTCTGCACCTCTCAAAAAACGAAGGGCTCTTATGGATGCCGAATACCCTGTGCACATGCATTTCCATCCACGAAGTGAAGTAGTGCATCGGGAAATTGGCAAGCTGCACCCCAGGTTCATTAGCGTCTGCCGCCACGCTGAGTCCATTATATATGTGAGCCAATCCGACGATTACTATTGACAACTGTAGGCCAGCCACCATCCGATGCGCTGGATAGAAAACGGATGGCCTCATGTATCGCTGGTGCGTGGGGAGCGCGAACCAGGACAGCCACAATCCCAGGAACCCAAAAAAGAAGGTCTCCTCATCAATGCCCGGGGCGGCGATTTCTGATAGGGGCATGATGGCGGCATCAGGGAGATAGATATCTTTTTGGTCGTCTTCCGATACTGGTCGACGATCCAAGCCGAAGCCGAAAGGGTCGACGAGCTTGGCGAACTTGTCACTCCGCTGCGCTAAAATTTCCGGTCGAAGGAAGCGGGCGATAAAATCTGCAAAACTAACTCCCCGGACTCCTGATTCCAAATAGAGACCTTCGTATATGTTCAGCACCTTCACCAAGCCCGGAAACTGGTGCTGAATAGCATTCTCCGACGTCAAATCAAATACCAGCGGCTTGGTGGCAAAGACGTACTCGTCAAGAGGAAGCGGCTCCTCGTAATGCTCCCCCCTCACCAGCAAGCCCGAGATCTCAGCGAACTCTTCCAGGGAGATGGAGACTTCCCTGTCCGTCATAAGGAAGGTGTGGGTGGGGATGTTCCATTGTTCTATGAAGGCCTTAACCCACCACGTTGGAGGAGCGGGGTACTCAAACAGTGAGACGTAGACTGCGGAGTACATACCGATCTTCATCAGATGCGTCCTCTTCGCTGATAGGATATATCTGGCCCACTGCAGATATCCGGCCGGTTGTCGCGGGGTCAATCCAATATTGTATGCCTGTCCCCAAGGGCGTGCCTCACCCTGACATATACGCCGCCTCAAGATGTCTACGGCCGGCGGCGGCTGCACGGGAATGGCAGCGATCGAAAGCTGGAGAAGATCCTCCAAATTCCAATTCTTGACCTCCACGGCATACTTCACCGGGGGTTCATCCGCATAGGGGATCGACGAGATGGGCTCAGACGGCGTCGCGGAACTGAAGCTTCGGCCAACCCTTGATGATCTCATTATACCACTTGCCCCACAGGTGAAGGTTCTTGTGCTCGGGGTCATGATCCTTAATGAGAGCGAGCACCTCCCGGTCCACCGGCGCCTCGGGAAATCCTTCCTCTGAGCGAACGAATGGGAAAGACAGATCAGCAGACATGATTGCCTACAAAGAAAAACGAAATTCAACCGTCAGTGTCATAATTTGATTTTAAAAGCCTGACACTTGATACTACACTGCAATGCAGTGTAGGGGGGACCAAAGGGGGACCCACAAAATCTAGATGACAATGCATCAGTGGATAAGACAGCCCCATCATTGGATGAGACTGTCAATTAATAAGGAGATCCCCAAAAGAATATTCTCATTAATGAGAAATCCCTAGAGACAAGGAGAAAATCTCCCCTTTCAGAGCAAAGCTCTGTCACAGAATGACACTTGTCAAACTCTGGTCTCAAGGGAATAAAATTCCTTAAAAGAGCCTAGCTCTGTAAAAATGATGAGAAAATCTATTAAAAGAAAAAAAAATTATTAACTCCTAAAAGATTAAAAATTTGGGATCTTAAAGATCCATGAAAACTTTTAAAAGTTCTTCATTCTTAGATCAAAAAGATCTATGTTTGGTCCATTAGCAAAGCTCTGTTCATGGGTTAAAAACCCTGAAACAAGATCTATTTAGATCTATGGATTCTTGAGAGCAAGGCTCTGTTGATGAAACCCCAAAGGGGGTTTTCTTTAGATCAAAGATCTATGAGAGCAAGGCACCGTTAATTAAAATTAATTTAGTTTAGTTTAAGTTAATTTTACCTAAGATTTTTCTAGGGTTTGAACTCTGAAGTTCTTGAAAAACGAGAGCAAGGCTCTGAAGTTCTTAAAAGCAAGAGCAAGGCTCTGAAGATTAAAGTTCTTGAAGATGGTGAACATCTGTTGAGGGCCAAAGGTCCTATTTATAGGCGCTTGTGCCCCTTCAACTCCTGAGTTGATCCGACGGTTGGGATCTTGCCACCGTTGCACTCACGTGTGCGCCACGTGAGTGCAACGGTGGGGGGGCATTTGTTTCCCCCAATCAGAGCAAACCTCTGTTTGAATTTCAAAAATTCAAAAATTGAAGCAACGCTTCAGATCCCTTGCGCTGCACGCAATGCGCCACGTGTCAAAAGCAGACACGCCAGCGCAGCGCCCAAGGCAGCGCACCCAATCAGAGCAAGGCTCTATTTAAAACAAAAGTAAAGGAAGCAATGCTTCAGATGATTTGCTCTCTGCGCTGCGCGACACGTGGCAGCGCAGTTGAGCTGCGCTCTGCGCTGCGCGACACGTGGCAGCGCAGTTGCACTGCGCTCTGCGCTGCGTGACACGTGTCAAGCGCAGGTGCGCTTGCGCCAACTGTGCCAGCACTAAAACAGAATTAAAATTCCGAAAAGATCTTTCTGATCTTGTTAAAACAAGAAGATTATTTTCTGTAAAACAGGAGCCATTGGATCAAAGATCCAACGGTTGGGGAAAATCCCTAAATCACTCAGAGAAAGATCTCTTTAACTGATTTAACAAATCAAATGGCACTATAAAAAGGTCGCTAGACCCCAAGTCTAAAACACATTAACACAGAGAGAACTCAGAGAAATCTTCTGAAAACTGTAAGAAAGGACTCAGAAAAAGAGAAAGGTAAAACCTTTAGAAAAAGAAGAATTTTCTTCTAAATAGATCAATGATCTAAGAACAAGATCAAAAATCTTTAATAAAAAATGATAATAAAAAGAACTAATTTACTTCTTTACTAGATCATTTGATCTATATAAAGGCATTGCCTTTTGATGAACCATTGGTTCTGGAATCTTAAAAGATTCTTTTCTTTAATCCAAAATTGGATCAAAATATTGACCAGTGCCCTGCACTTGTAAAATTTGCACTGTTGCGCTCTTGGGTTGGCGCAAGCCACCAGAGAGCACCACGTGTCAGCCCCAGAACAAACTGCGCCTTGCGCTTTAAAAAAACAGAGCACTGCTCTCTAAAAATTAGCGCAAGTCACCAGAGTGCGCCACGTGTCAGCGGCGCAACAGCGCAGCGCACTGTCGCAGCGCACTGCGCTTGCGCTCACCAGAGCGTGACACGTGTCACCTCCTCATGCACTTGCGCCTTGCGCTAGCGCAAAGCGCCTGACAAGCCACGTAGCGCTTTGTCAGGCTAATTAATGCACTGCATTATTAAAAAGAAGGGACAGAGCCCAACTAAAAAGGCCTAACAGGCCTAATCAAAAATGCAATGCATTATTAAAAAGAGGCAGAGCCCAAACAAAGGTCTGTCAAACCAAAACAGATGTTGTGCATCATTTAAAAAAGGGCTAAACCCAAATAAAGGTCTAATGGACCAAACAAAATGCCATGCATTATTAAACAGGGGCAGAGCCCTAATAAAGGCCTAACAGGCCAAATGCAAATAAAATGTTGAACATTTTCAACTGGACTTAACCCAATTCTGGCCGTAAGTGCTCAAATTAAAATTGACTGAGCACGACTGCTCTCTTAAATCAATTTACACCCGGCTCAAGGGTACATCTCTGAACTCCTCTGATATTTGTCGTTGTAATCTTTCAACGTCGTCAGAGAGGTGACGGGTCCCGACAACCACACATCGATACGGACAGTGGGGTCCTTAAACTCATGGACTTATGCGTCCTTAAACTAACAATACGGACTGTGGGGTCCTTAAACTCATGGACTTATGCGTCCTTAAACCAACGATACGGACTGTGGGGTCCTTAAACCCATGGACTTATGCGTCCTTAAACCAACACCCGTCCCCAAAATGGGAATGTTGGACCACCACATCCCTAAACTGGCAATAGACCACCATGTCCCTAAACTGGAAATCGACCGCAATGTCCCTAAACTAAACAATAGAGCCCAAATGCTCTCTTGTTGAATCTAAACGATCCCGTTAAGTTGATCTTAGTCTCAAATTAGACTAACGTATCCTTAACGAACGTTTAAGTTGATCTTAGCCTCAAATATGGCTAACGCATCCTTAAACATAAAACCCCAAACCCAAATCTAAGAAAATACGGATTTGGACTAATCCACGTCCTACGGGCGACGGCATAACTTAGTCTCCGTATACAATCCACGGGCAACCAAACACAAAACAAACACACACGACACGAAGTGACCATATGGAGAAGGAGAAAGTTGTTACCGCGGTGCGGTAGCGTAATTAACTGCAGGGGCTTGCGCCTACAGGGAAGAGCGTCCCCACAATCAAAAACCCCTCGAACGAGGGGGAATCTGACAAAGTCTGCTACATCGGCCGCATCCGTTTAAACCTTCGACACACGGTGCCATAAATCAACTTGGCATCTTCGGAGAGATGGACGGATAGCACCTATTAGCATCTGTCCCGAATTTCAGGCAAGACGCCCGCCGCGTCTCTGTCGCGTCCTTCGGAGGGGAACAATAACTAACAGGGGCTTTGTAATATGGGTTACCATAATCCACGGGGAAAGTTGGACTCCTCTCGTATACACCGATACCTTCTGTAGTAAGTTACAAACAACTACGTTAGTATAGCAAATATGAACCTATTTATATTACCAGTTCTTTCCTCTCTACTTGTTCTATTCTATTTTATTTTTGGGACTTACCGAGCGCTAGTTCGCTGACGACATTCATGTCTCTTCTTTCTTTGGAATGTTCATCAGGAGGACCCGACTCTTAAGAGACCGAGCCCAGTCAGGTCGATTTGGAGCAATTCATAGAGGAGCCAGACTTCTTGGCTTTTACTTATACTTATTTTCTTTTCATTTCATATGCCACTATTTAGGCATCGCTATCATTGTACTTTCCTTTTCACTTGTATGTAAAGAAAGAACGTTAATAAAAGTTATTGTTATTATTACATCTCTTGTTATTCTTGTGTATTCATTTATATTGCTTATTTACGCCAAACGTGTTTACTTCTGAGTAAATACGTCGCGGCCCGTCATGTTTACTTCTCCATACACTGGGAAGCGAGGCGTGACAAGGAGCGAATCATTATTTGGCATGGAGAATATGGGGTTTGAGTTGGCATCAGCATCGCTACTCTGAAATATGGTACCAGGAGTGAATCATCATTTTCTATAAGAGGACTTGAGGGTTTTGGCTTTGGTTTGGCATCGGCATCGGCATCGCTACTCTGGAATATGGTGCCAGGAGCGAATCATCATTTGCCATGAGAGGATTTCTCTCGTTCCTAGTTTAACGACTTATGGGTCATCTGTTCCCAGTTTAACGACTTAGAGGTCATCTATTCCCAGTTTAACGACTTAGGGGTCAATTTGTTCCCAGTTTAACGACTTAGGGGTCTATTAGATCGAAAGTTTGGAATTTTGGGGTTAGGGTCGGAATCAGCACTGCTAACACCGGAGCACAAGTGTTAGGTGCAATTCATTATTTGCCTTTACCCATTGGGGAGCAATAGCTTAGGAGACAGGTTTAGGTCCCTATCACCTAAGGATTTTCAATTTTATGAGCCGTAAGGGTCCCATAAAAGCATCTGCTCTCTAGGAGTCGAAAGGATCTCATAAGTGTATTTTCTCCTTAGGAGTCGTAAGAACCCCCAAGTGTGTTTTTCCTTTGTGAGCCGTAAGGATCCCGCGAATGTGTTTTCTTACGAGTCGAGAGAATCTAGTAAGCTTTGTTCTCCTCATGCATCGTGAGGACACATGAGTGGGTCTTCCCAAATAGAGCATAATTCCAAAGGCAGAGACCGGCCGTGAGACTGGTGATTGTGGTAAGACATGGGTATGATGAGGATTATTTGAGCCCGTGGATTGTATACGGTAGTCGAATTGAGGACTGGCCATAGGGATGGCATAGTGGAATTTGGTTGGGATGGGGATTATTTGTACCCGTGGATCGTATACGGTGATAAATTTAGGGACCGACCGTAGGGCTGGGAGAATTTGGGGGATTTGGAATTTTGTTGGCGTCTGCATCGCTAACACTGAAGTATAGTTTTAAGAGCGACTCATTATTCTCCTTTGAAGGAGTTTGAAATATTTATTTATATACACTTTTTTTACCGCGATTGCTCTATCATTTCAGCTTTTCTTATCACAAAAGTCGCGATTGCCCTATCATTTCGGCTTTTGTCTTCATTTTTATTTTACTCGCTAATTTTTATTGCGAGTTACTCCATCATTTCAGCTTTTTTTTTTGTTTACAAATTTTTTTTACACTCCCAGTTTAACGACTTAAGGGTCGATTGTTCCCAGTTTAACGATGTGGTGGTCATCTGTTCCTAGTTTAATGACGTGGCGGTCATTTATTCCCAGTTTAACGATGTGGTGGTCATCTTTACCGTCTGAGGTCGATTCTGAATGAACCACAGGCTTCTTTAGCTTAATGTCCTGAGCGGGCTCTTCATCATCTGGACCGAGTCGGTGTTGGATGGAAACAACCATGTCATTTTCATGGCTATAAGGCGTAGGAGGATTTTTTCCTCTGGGCTCCATCATGTAGTCCGTATGGGTTGTGTACCCGTCTACTGCTTCATCATTGGCAATATTACTCGTTTGGCTTTTGGCTTGTTTCCTTGGTCCACTCTTTTCAGAGAAGAGCAGACGACTGAGGACAGCAAGTTCCCGAAGCGCTTCGGTCTCTATTTATATGAAATTGGCGGTCACAGCTTGATTGTTTGCTAACACGCCTTTAGACGGTTCTATCTCTCTTGCCTTGTATTGTTTTTAACCCAATATTTAAAGACAAAGCAGTCTTCAATAGCATGACCTATCACTCTATGATAGGGGAAATATTTAGGGTTGCAGGCCATATTCGCTTCTTGCGGTCTCTTTGATTCTGGTAATTGTAGACCGTTTCTTAAAGCGTCTTTGAATATTTTACGGACTTTGTCCCTTCTGAAGGAATAGATCCTATCCAGTTTCTCTTTCAGTAGAGATTCTCCTCCTTCTCCCAACACTGGCTTCCGATACTAGTTGGCATTAGGCCCGCTCATCCCTCGCTTATTTCGGTTAGCCGAAGTGTTAAAAAACTCAGTATAGTCAGAATTTCCGCTTTTGCGATTAACGTCCTTTCGGTTTCTCCAGGATTTATTATTATTTTGGGAATCCGAGAAAGATTCCTGCTTTGAGCGCTCCAACATCTGAACTTTCTTGGTCAGTTCTTGGAACGTCTTGAGACCCGCGATGCATAGAAAAGGATTCATCCAGGTGCTGAGATTTCCGATGTGGAGATTGACGGATTATTCTTATTCCAACGGCGGCTCACATTTGACGGAGAGATTGCGCCATCGGGTTATAAAATCCATGATGCTTTCATTGTTCTTTGGCTTGGTCCTTACAAGGTCGGCAATGGTGGTCTTATCGCTGACACTTATGAATCTTTTTCAAAACAGAGATTCCATTTTGACGAAAGTAGTAACGGAGCCATCCGGTATGCTCGCGTACCAGTCGAAAGCAACATCGGTTAAGCTATTAACGAACTGGAGGAGGAGAAGCGCATCATTGCCCCCAGTATTCCCGCATGAGACTTTAAAGTGGGTGATGTGTTGATTCGCATTTCTTGTCCCATCGAATCTTCCGAATTTGGGGATGACATAGCCACTAGGAAACTCTGCTAGATCATACAGAGCAGGATATGGTCTCCTACTACTGCTGACATCTTTTTGCGCTTCAGCTACCAATGTTTTGACTTTGTTGGCGACCAAATCCATGATTTTTTCTTGAGTTAGCGGGTTGTTGTCATCGGTAGTCAAGACATTTCCCAAGATAAGATGCGACTGAATTTCATGCGGTTTGTCCACCTTTGGATTTGAGGGGATAGGCGTCGGCTGCCTCGGAACACCGTTTCCCGATTCATGAGCAGAGCCATGTTCTTGATTGGGTGGCTGAGAGGCAACTTGGGCCATGAGCCGCAAGACGACGTTTGTCAAGTCGTCAATCTTTGAATAGAGCTTAGCCATCTCTTTTTTTGTTTCTGAACTGTTTCTAGAGCTCTTGGAGAAGTTGTTGCTCTACTGTCTTAGGATGTAATATTGGCTCCTTTTCGCTTTCCGAGCCCGACTCCTCATGAACAGAGGGATCTCTCTGCTTATCAGCCTTACTGGAAGGCCAAACAAGGCTGGTCTTGGAAAGTGGCAGCCAAATTCACACCAGATTGGATTTGAGATGTGGTGGCCTTATCCTTACTCTTGTTGCGTGTGCCCGCCTTATAGACAGTGTGGACCACATATCGAACCATCTCTTTATCTTTGGCGGCTGATTTTTCGGACCGTCGTCGTGCCTCTTCCTCTTCTGGAAAGGACAGGCGACTGAAGACGGTTGGCCTGACTGGGTCTTTGGATGGCACTATCTGGATCGCAGTTTTTTTGACTCTTGCGGTCATGGAATCTTCTGAACCAATTTCAATGGTTCAAAAGAGTTAGCGAGCTTTACAGCTGATTCAGCTATTATTGCTGGGTAACCCTGTTCTTGGAACCTCATAAAGTCCAACCTAGTAGGAGTCCTAGCCCTTTTGTTGGCTTTATATCTAAGCCTTTTTTGTCTTAGCTTCTCGATTTTAAGAGCTTGGTGAGCATCTGTTATCCAGAAAGCCATTGTGAGTCGATTGACGGGGAGCTTAGAGAAGATACCCGATCGAGCAGTTGTCTGGGGCACCGCTGGAACTTGCCCGAGATGCCTTATTGCTTTGTTGGTGTTGATGGCCTTACCCCCAGCTAGTGCAACGGAGAGTCGTTCGAAAACGGATTTGTACTTGGGCTGAGGTGCCTTCGCGACAATGACATTTGGCCCTTTCCCTTTTGAGGCCGATTTATCTATCACCGGGGCTTGAGGAGTACGGATAGCATTAGCTGGCACGAATAGAATAAAGCCAAATAGTAGCAATGGATCCTACCGCTTTCATTCGAGACTGGCCGGGAGGATCGTCCTGGTGTCTATCTTCATCGTGTAGGAAATGGGAGCTGTGTTGAAAGTTGAGCTTATCCTTGGAGACATTTTGTTGCATCCTTGCAATTTGAAAATGTTAACCTGCACAAAGAAGAATGATTTCAGTACAAACAATCGATATATATGTTGATTGAGTTCGCATGAATGTTTAACCCGAAATAAGGGAGGAGGGAAAAGGTCCCACCGGGTGTGCCAGAATATGTAGAGTGTTTTTCGTCACCCTATTGAGATAGGAATACGTGTCGTTTGTCAGGCGTATTACAGATTCCCCCTGCCTAGGGTAGGACGGCATTTATTGATTGTGAGGATCCGAATCTCTAGCAGCCGCAGACTAAGCTGTCGTTAATTACCCCTCGCTTTTGGAGCGAGAGAACTTCCGATTGACAGGTAAAACTAGTCATGCGAACCCAATGTACAGTGTGCGTATATTGTGTTTTTGGCATATCGGAGGTCTCGCAGAATTTACAGAGGGTCCACTACCCGGATAGTGGGCTGGAGGTTAAGGGGGCTAGCAGCCCCCTTGCGGGATGCGGGGCAGTGCCCCATTAGAAATTTTTTCTAACAGAGGATGTGTTTTGAGTGTGGAGCGTGAGGGAAAAAGAGGGATAAGGAGCGTCCTAAGAACGCGTGAGCGGAGCGCGGGCACCAGGCGCCCATGGGTCATGTGCGCAGCACGAGACCGCTGGAAACACCAGCGGAAAAAGGGGCTTAGCCCCTGGGTTGGGAGTTGAACTCCAGAGAGATTTTGGAGTTGAACTCCTAAACAGAAATTGGGTGTATATTTGGAGTTAAACTCCTAAAAGATTTAGATTTGGAGTTAAACTCCTAAAAAATCTGGATTTGGAGTTAAACTCCTTTGAGAATTTAGATATTAGAGTTGAATTCCTCAAAGATCTTCGAGGATGATCAAAAGGGGTCCCTTTCTTTTCCTTTGAGCCTTCGATCTTCCTAAAATGGGTTTTTTGGAGGTGAGACTTCTTCTTCCTCCTCTCTTTTTGTTGGATCTTGGAGAAAAGGCAAGGTGAGATTAAAAATCTTCTTTTTAATGATTTGATGGGAGATCTGAACTCCCCTTCAAGGGTTTTATAGTGAAATTTTATTTAGTTTTGAGAAAAAAAGAGCTAAGCTCTTGATTTAATCGAAAATGAAAAAAAAATTGAAAGAGAGGATATGGAGATTTGAGGGGAATGAATATATTATTTTTCATTTCATTATCATGTTGCCTTATATAGGCTTACAAATTTACACATAACCCATTGGGCTTTACAAAATGGTATTTTGCCCATCCCATACCTCATGTGCTTATTCCCTTTTGCGCATGAGTCATGGGCTTTACAAAAATTTGGTTTTTGCCTATTTATTTTACATTCATGCATGAAAATTATATCAAACTTATTTATTACATAATTTTTTTCTTAGCATGGGGGGCAGCCTCTTCATGTCCGGACTCGACTTGGGCATGGGCCTACTTGACCTGGGCTTGGTCCCGCTTGACTTGGAGTTTACTTTAATTTTGACTTGGTCAACCGGGATGTAATTTTTGACCCCAACAACATATATAATAAATTAGGCATGAGAATAACAGCCGAAAGTAAATAATTGAGTAGGTCAATAAAGCAAGCATATGTCTATGTGGAAGGTAACTAGAGTATCAGGATATTCGATATTTCAGTGTTTTAAGTTATAAGCTCGAATTGTGAGAGTTTTACATATAGCTAGGATATTCTTTTTTTCCCACGGAACAAACAGGAACACGAGATTCACGAGATTCAATATTTGTTTATAATGCAATGTCCATGTGGAAGGTAACTAGAGTATCACAATATTCGATATTTCAGTGTTTTAAGTTATAAGCTCGAATTGTAAGAGTTTTACATATAGCTAGGATATTCCGTTTTTTCCCACGGAACAAACAGGAACACGAGATTCAAGATTTGTTTGTAATGCAATGTCCCGTATTCTTCGGGACCACGAGGAACAAGCATGATCCCATGTTACACATAAATACCCCCATTCTTCGAGCTACCCGTCCCTATGATATTCATGATATTAAAGTGCGCGCGCGCGCGCACATACACTCGAGTTTCGATTATACATGTAAGTCATGCCACGTTCACGAGATTTAGGATTTCAAGTATTCAAGTGGTTCATATCAAGTTCATGAATCATATCAAATTTGTGTCAAACATAAAAAGTAGACAGCAGAATTCAAAATGACAGTAGTGTAAACAAGAGCAGAAAACCAACTGATAACGAGCTCCTAAGAAAATAGTTTCAACACGAGATATGTAGCCCTAGGTGTTAGGAAAATAACACAAAAAGAACTATCTCATTTGGGTTTATGAATCTCAAATTATCGTGTTTGAAAGGTAAGGGTTGAAAACAATTTTCAGGTTTGATAGATCAGAATTGATGTTACAACTTCACGGGCACTAACGGGCAGTTTCAGATCTTAATTTTAAAATATTTTCAACACGAAAGTTTTAGATCAGAGAATTAAGCAAATAACCTAATCTAGTTTGCCTAATTCGGGTTTCTAATGGATGAGCTACAGGGATTACGGTGCTGCTGCACAGAGGCCAGATCAATTTCACGCTTATCACATAACTTAAAAATGCATATTACATCGCTTTTTGTATGTTTTTAAAATAAAAAGTGTCAATGAAAAGCTTAACTTATTCCCTGTAGTTATCTCAGAAATATGAGTTTACTCAATTTGGATTTTCTTTGCTAGTAGATATGATTGTCCTAAGTTGGGGGTAAAAATCTGTTTAAACTGCACTGTAAACAGCGACTTAAAATAGCAATCTATCCTAATCCTAAAAGCAAACTGAGCCTAAATTTTTATAGCGACTCTGTGTATCATTTCAGAAAATATAAAATAATATTTTCTGATTTAAATAATAAAATTATAAATTTCACGAAAACTATACGACTATGGATTTGAGTTTTCGTAGAATGGTATAACTATATATCTATATCTTGGAAAATATTTGGAAGTTAATATGAATTATTATTTATGAAAGTATTTATTGAATTTGGGCTTTTATAAATTATTACACAATTATTTACATACAAGTTTATGTTAAACATGATTAATATATTACTAATTATGCATTAAGCCAAATCCATTTTTGTTAACCATGTTTGATGTGCCATGACACATTTCATTTTGTTTCATGCATGGTTTCATTTTAGTTTGTTGTTATTTTTTTTAAAGAAAAGAAAAGAAATTGAGGGGACAATGAGACATGTAGATATGGGCACACATGAGAGAGAAAGTGTGTGTGGGAGAGAAAGAGGGAAGCCATGGTCACCCCTGTTGACTATAGTGCCATCAAGTCAATTATTGGATCGCAGGCACGCAATTGTAATGATTGAGGGAGGACCTATATGGATAGAACAGTCTTACTTCAGATGATAGTATGCAATCTGGTTTGTCTTTATCATCATGTACTTGCTTTAGGTGGCTTTACAGATCACTATTACATGTTGATAGAGCCCATATGATTCATGCTTGACTACCAACAGTATGATGGTGATCATATACATGGGAGCTGGGGGTCTATAAGCACATACTTAAATGTCCCTAGCCGTGGGAGTTTCGAGACTGGGTATCGATACTCCAGAGTAGACTATTGTATACTGATCGAGACCCTGACGAGGGGCGGTGGCCGGTCTCACAAGCCATTGGTGTTAGTTTGTTCAGCTAAGATGTATACAGGTGCTCATTGGGTTATGAGTACACCGGACGGACTCGCCGGGAACCTGCTAGTTGGTATTATACCTATTTATAGCAGTTCCCTGGTGACATGTGTACAGGTTAGTCTATCGACCTGAGATCGTCATTTTTCTCGTGTGAGTTCCCACTGTGCTTTGATTACTACCTAACCATGGCTCAAAGGAGTCGTGCAAACAGGTTTTAGTTGGATACAGTCCCGAGCCACATGGAGGCAGTGAGCGGATCGTCAGGGGATTCGTCTCTCCCAGTATTAAGGGTTGATGTCGTGTTGTGCATGGGTAGCCATCACCAGAAATCCTTAGTCAAGGTAGTCGGGAATTACTGATCTAGGATCGGTAGTTTCTCAGGCGATGATGGATTTCATACCGACACGAAATGTCAAGTTATTAGGGGTCTGACTTTATCCACCCCCTAGACTCGATATACGATACTCAGAGACGGACGGACCGGACTATACGGATATTTTCACTGCTAGGCTCAGTGGGGGTTTCAGGATAAGTTTGCTCGCCGGCCTCCCTTTCGCTCAATACCTGGGTAGCCATTACGTACAGCTAGTGCCGCTGACGTGCTTGTGGTTAAACCCACTACCAGCGTATTGACGAGTCTTTAGAGTCATACATAGAGGGTTTCCTTGCTTCGGGTGAAACGTTGTAGAGGCCGTATAGTTTTATGGCAGGGTTCGAGCATATACGTGCACTTGTGCACGGATCATGACTCGGACGGATAATTCTAGTGGGCTTTGGTTTAAGCCGGATACTAGTATTATATTGTTGGATTATTTTCGTCTCGTTGTATTCGTATTCTTTCGGAATACAGATGCGGGTATGCATATACGGATGAGGGGTATTCTTGTAATTTATTACAAGATTACTTTTAGAAGTTGCCATTTCTTTTTGCTATTAAACATTTAGGTTAAATGTTTAATATTGTGGAGAGTGTGACTCATTGTTTGCATTGATTCATCCATGTGCACTTGGTGACTCATGGAGATGAGTCATGTAGTGACTCATGCTTTGTTTTGTTTTGTGTAAGATATTTGTGAGATATTTGTAGTGATGAGGAGGTAGATCTTTTCTTTTGGAGAGGTTTTCTTTAGTTGATAATGCTCACAACAAATATCACACAACACTCAAGCCCATTATTCTTCACTTGTTTTTCCTTAGCTTCACACTCTCCTCTCTTGGCATCTTCTTCTACCTCCACCCTACATGTCTAATGTGTTGAAAAACCTAAGGTGTATTGAGAAAATCTAATCCTACACACTCTCTAATTCATCTCGGCTATCTAGTGTAGCGAACTAGGTACTCGAGTTGCCTCGGATTTGAGGTTGGAGCTCGGACTACATACTCTCGGGTGGATCGTCTTCGATGAGGGGAGACCGGAGATCAAACTTGATCAAGGAAGCCACGAGGAGCTTGGGATGAAGGTTGAAGACCGAAGGACACGGATCATTCGGTATAACCTTTCTAAACTCCATTATAGATAACTAGTATAGGGTTAATGGTCGATCCGGGGAATCGGGTTCCGTTAGCGCCGGTTTATTAAATTTTTGTTCCTCATTTGGCCACAGATTGATAGTCGGGACACTGGCGTAACCCAACATGGTATCAAAGCCAACCCATTAATCTCATACTAGATGTTTTAGACGATGTTAAAGTATCGAAACCGAAACAACTCCGAAACAATACCAACTAGCATTCTAGTTTCTGTCGAATTAAATTTAGTCTTTAAAAAAATTTTAAACAATTGCAGAAGACTATTTGTGTGAAAACTAGAACATACCCCAAATACGAGCCCCATTCACCTGAAGTGACCGGGCAAAAATAGCCCAAAATCCGGCATGGCCGGTCCTATGAAGGAATTAAGACTTGAATTTTGGGGTGTGTACTAGTCTTTGGAATATTGGTTCACTGGTATTGTTTGTTTTGCCCAGTTTGGATAAGGTGTTATCCTTTAGTTTGGGGGCAATTCGGAGTGTTTTGAAGTCGATAGTTTTGACACTGTTTAAATGTTTACGGTACATACATTACTATCTGCGACCGTGAATATCACTAGAGAGGTACAACTTGTCTAATTGCTATATGTATTTTAGACGGTTTGCGAACGTGACATTCACGTTGATGTTCTGTGTTGTGTTGTGGTTGTGGTGGAATCGTCGTGGTGGATAGCTTTGGTGCAATGTTAGTACAGTTTAGATTTCATTTGTACATTTGATATCGCGGGGCGAGCGTCCGACATGTGGACTGCCGTCACTTTGTATATTGTTTATTTGGGGCACGACCGGGTTGAGGTCGTTGTCACCGTTGTACTTATTTTCTTTTCTGTACTAGGATTACCCCGCGGTGGAGTGCACGAATAGCCGAGTTCTAGAGGGCAACGGGTCCGCATCTCATGGCGTCAAGATGGAGGGGTCCTCACTCTAGAATTGGCAGAATTTTCGCCGCACTCGTAGGGGGTACAGGTTGACCCAAGGAGGGGTGCTCAAGTTACCGGATCCCGTGAAGCGCTGGGTGGCCATTCACTTTGATGAAGGGGATTGCCTCACTTCTGGTTTTGGCGGGTAACTTTTTGCACTCATAGGGGTCTAGGTTTTCATTACACAAGCTATTCAAACGACCAGGGGAACGTCGGGTTTCACTTGCGGCTCAAAGGAAACCCGGGCTCCCAGATTATCGGTATTGTTCTGTGATACTTATCGCTTATCTGTGATGTTGCATATATCATGTCTGGAACGATTATTAAATATTGTTATATATATATACTGGTAGATATTGTATATGTTTTGCACCCATGCTAGTCCAGCCCCAGCTCTGTCGTTAGTTAAGTAACCTGACGGGTGATGATGGGGCCCAGTAGAGAATGCGGATGGCATATACGTACATCATATTTTCGTTCTTTTCTGGTGTGATTAATTGATGGGACCGCGTTGATTCTGATCAATGCAAGGAAATCAGACCTATATGATGTTGTTGGAACAATTTTCAAAAACTGTTATTACAAGAACGTTTTCTTTTGTTTTGCACAGTGGTATTCGGTTAGGAATATCCAGCACCTCATTCCACGAGGCAAGTCCCGAGATCCCTTCACCGGGAGTGACCTCTTGGGCAGAAGTTTGCGTCAGGGTAATAACTTCACTATAGTTGATTACTTTTTTACTTTGCATCGAGGTATTCAGTTGGGAATATCCTGCACCTTATTCCACGAGGAAAGAGTCGAGATCCCTTCATCGGGAGTGATCTCTTTAGCAAAAGTTTTCGCCATTATATATTTGTAAAGCTATCTGGTTTCTTCAACGATATCAAGTTCATTATGTTAAAGGTTTTTTGCCAAAAACCATTCGTAGCCCTCCATCATTTCAGACGGGTAGCACTTAGTATTCATGCAATATTTGTTGGCCTTCGTTAAGGCATAGTGTATGGTAGCTATTTGTTACTTTTCTGTTGCATAGATAGATGCATTGGTTTGGGACAGTCGTACAACCTTATTGTCTTTCGTCAAGGGCGAGTACGGGTGGGTTCAAATTAACCTGGACAATGACGGGTAGAACTTGACATGTGACTTATAATTTGTTGGCCTTCGTCAAGGTCATAAAAGCATGGGGTAAAAATCACATCGGGAGTTTCAAACATACAGGAAACTTACCAAGCATGCGAATACCTTCTGGAGTGTGATAACTTGAGTGGATTCCATCAAGTTATCATGCGATGATAGTTGGATCCCGATTCTCACTGATGAGTTGGTTTACTCCTCGGGTGATTTTAGATGAACCCGACTAATTCTTCCTTTGGGTTTGGAGGAGAATTTGAGGATGCAGTGGGAGACATCCTGATTAGATAAATCGATTAACCATTCTGATTTAGGTTAGAGTGCACGCTGAGTGTTTCTTTTCTCTCTCTCTTTGGCAGCGACCATGGCCCGACCCTAGACTAGAACTTATAAACCAAGTTAACAGAACCTTCTTACAACACACTGGCTTTTGAATTGTCAGAGTTGCATACTTCATTGCCACTCCTACATTTACCCTTTGCTTTTCTCCAGAACATTCCGTATCACTACGAATATCCACATTTATTGGATATGACCATCGTATAGTTACATACGAACTCGAAGAAACTTGTTTCAGATTCGAGAATTGTTTCCGGTTCTAGAAAAATTGAATAGGACTATTCTGTTGTCTTTTCCTTTTACCTTCTCTCAGGTTGTGAGGGCTCCTAGGATTAGGAGAGGGTACACCTATTGTGCTTATTGGATAGTCTTCTTACAAACCATAGACAGGTGCCGAAAGGTGGGGAAGGAAGAAAATCAATTAGCCTAAGTGTGGTGTGCAGAAGGTAATAAGTAAAGACAAATAAAGGGATTAGAAAGAGGGCAAAATAAAGTGCGACTGCTATCATTCATGACGAAACCGCGTATATTATCGCCACTCTTACTTCGCCTTTGAATTTCTCCAGAACACCCCGTATCACTACAAAAGTACACATTTATTGGATAATCCATCGTATAGTTACATACGAACTCGAAAGAACTTGTTCCAGTTCGAGAATGGATTATGATTCAGGAGAAATAGAATAAGGATTATTCAGTTGTCTTTTATCTTTACCTTCTCTCAGGTTGTGAGGGCTCCGAGGATTAGGAGAGTACACCTATTACTCTTATTGGATAGTCTTCTTTCAAACCATAAGCTGGTGCCGAACGGTAGGGAAGGAAGAAAACCATTTAGCATAAGGGTGGTGTACAGAAGGTAATGAGTAAAGACAAATAAAGGGATTTGGAGATATGGAAAGGAAATATACGGTTACAGTCATGAATCTGGATAATGGAAGAGGCATTAATAAGAATACCTGGCTACCCTTTCGAAACATTTTCATGTTTCAGTTTCACTATGCGTTGTTAATTGAAAACTGATTTCCCAATTAGATCCTTGATCCAGGGTATGTATTTACCAGACTTGATTCTCACATCTGTATGGTTTTACAGATGATGAGTGGGAGTAAGTTATTGGGAATTAGGTGATTATATCCTCATTATATCAGAATTCGTTGTAATTGGTGATATTTGAGAAAATCGTCTGGGGTTTTTGCCTGACGGCAGATATTTGGTTTTGAATATCCGTTGTTATGCACCAATTTCAAACTGATATATCTGTACATTTATTTTATAAAATGAGATATAACTTTTTGAAATTATGTCCATAACATTTACCTATATCAGTTGGTGATTAGGTAAGGAGTATTCAACAGCGGTGTAATTCTTCTTAACCATGGTACAGTTTTCAACCTACGACGCACAGGATTTGAGTTATTCAACTCAGGAGACTTATACAAAGTATTGTATGGTGTCCAGTGTCCATTAGGACAAAGGGGTTGGTGCTCATACTATATTCTGTTTACTTGTGACTTCTCCAGTTTTAGGTATTTCATAGAAATACAAGATCCAAGTTTTGAGAAGTTATAGGTACAAGAATAAAGTAGAGAACCATGTATTGTAAGTATCAGGATTCTTCAAGGTGATTGAAGATGTAGATACTTATGTTTGGTATTTAGTTGATAGTAATGGTTTTGAGAACTTGCTTCTCTTTCAGATTACTCATATCTGGATGCACTCCTAATTGAGTAATGCTGATCAGACTCTCTCTACTTAGTTGACGTGCACTAGAGACAGCTGTATAATTTGAATCTGTTTCCAATTAAATCAGTGCCAATGTTTCTATATTGTATATAGAATGGTTCATATCTTAACGATGTTAAGATATATGGAGTTGTCCGGCTTATGCTTAAAACCAGACTCTGGATAACTCAAGGCACGTTTCTGTAATGGCAGTTTGTGGGTTATCCCGGGCTATGACGAGGGTTAACTTTCTACCATCTGGAAGATCAATAGTGATATTGTTCGCCACAGTTTTAGCAAAATGGACTTTTTCATAAAACGGTAGTATGAGTATGGTAGAACTGGAAGTGATTCCAGAACCACAAACGATTACTGAAAATTTAATAGAACCTAAAGATTCAATCGGGTTTGACATTCCATTAGCCACTCCGCAGATATGGTGGGTAACCTCAGGCGCCCAAGAGGTATTTCGGTATCCTTAAAGACGGTGACAGGGAGGTTCTTGTTTACCCAGACTTGCCATTACTGCTGTTCTAGACTATGAGACCCGGCAGGAGGATGAGTATAGCGTCGTTCTAAACTGGCTTTAGAAGTGCACGTGTATATGACTCTGCCAGACGGTTGTTATAGTCAATGGGAGCAGCGGAAGTATAGTGGAAAAGTAGCTTGTGTATATTTATAGAATAAAGCAGGTATAGCGGAGATAGATCATCTATTTTTGATGTGACAGTCATAGGCTTTGACTTCATCAGAATAGGAGATGGATCTGTTAAGAAGGTAGTAGGGTGTGATGTCCTGGTATTTGGACGACATGCACTTTATAGGAAGTGAAATTCCTATACTAAGATCGGTTATAATGTGATTGTCACACAGTGGTTTCTCCACATAGGATATGGATATTATATCAGGCATTCTGGTTACTATATCTATAGTTTTAGATCTAGATTTGGGTAGTTTCCCAATCTGGGTACTTTAACACTATTTTAAAGGTGTTTTAGAATGGACGACTCCTGGTATGGTGGTGTACCTGCAGGTGATGGAGTCACCCTCTCTAAAGGTGTCTTACAGACTAAAGGGGAGAGGGATGTGCATGATTGACATATCACTTGCTTAGGCAATTGAGTCAATCATGAGATGTCAAATACCACACCAGATGTTGTTTTTGCACTAGCTGCAATAAGTTTATATATTAATCCAATCCTGGAGAAACGTTCGGATGCAGTTTATGAACATAAGTGGATGTTCTAGGGATGTGGTAACGGCAGCCTCCTTCGGGAGACGGTTATCATTCCAGGCTTCCAAGGTGACCTGGATGACAGAGTGACTGTCAGAGTTATATTTTTCCCTCTTTTGAGGGGCAGTAGTTTGGACAGGTGGTCCAAACGGATACTGAAGAAGGCATGGCGCAGGATACTGATTAAGTTCAGTAGACGATACAGTCTAAGAAGTTTGCTGGATTTGGAGTTCATTTGTGAACTGGGTCCCATCAGATATCCAGACATATTCTAAGACAGGTATTGCTCATTTCGGGAGATGGTTTTCTCCGCGAACTTGAGATAAAGAGAGACATAGAAAGAAACATTGGAGTGGATCCACTCACTGAGGCTATTTCTCGAACGCAATAGTTTCACAAAAGAGATTTGTGAAACTGAGTAGTAAAGAAGTAGGGTGTTCGGTATCACACGAGCTGTGAGTATGCAACACCGCAATAATTAGTCTTAAGTGCAAGTGGGAGATTGTTGGCTATAGTGCCCTCAAGTCAATTATTTGATCGCAGGCACGCGATTGCAATGATTGAGGGAGAACCTATATGGGTAGAACAGTCTTATTCGAGATGATAGTATGCTATCTGGTTTGTTTTTATCATCATGTACTTGCTTTAGGTGGCTTTACAGATCAGTATTACATGTTGATAGAGCCCATAGGTTTCTTGCTTGACTACCAACAGTATGATGGCAATCATATACGTGGGAGCTGGGGGTCTATAAGCAATCCTTATATGTCCCTAGTCATGGGAGTTTCGAGACTGGGCATCGATACTCCAGAGTAGACTAGTGTATACTGATCGAGACCCCGACGAGGGGCGCCGGCCGATCTCACAATCCATTGGTGTCAGTTTGTTCACCTAAGATGTATACAGGTGCTCATTGGGTTATGAGTACACCGAACGAACTCGCCGGGAACCTGCTAGTTGGTATTATACCTATTGTCAGAGAGCAGTTCCCTGGTGATGTTGGAGATAGTGCCCTCAGAGTCGATTATTGGATCACAGGCACGTGATTGCAATGATTGAGGGAGGACCTATCCCGGTAGGACAGTCTTACTCGAGATGATAGTATGCTATCTGGTTTACCTTTATCATCGTGTACTGCTTCAGGTGACCTTACATATCACTATTACACGTTGATAGAGCCCATAAGATTCTTGCTTGACGGCCAGCAGTATGAGGGCGATCATATACGTGGGAGCTGGTAGTCTATAAGCATATCCTTAAAAGGTCCCTAGTCGTAGGAGTTTCGAGACAGGGCATCGATTCTCCAGAGTAGACTAGTGTATACAGTCGAGACCCCGACGAGGGGCGGTGGCCGGTCTCACAAGCCACTGGTGTCAGTTGGTTCACCTAAGATGTATACAGGTGCTCATTGGGTTATGAGTACACCGGACAGGACTCGCCGGGAACATACTAGTTGGTCTTATACCTGACGTCAGATAGCAGTTCCCAGGTGACATGTGTACAGGTTAGTTCATCGACCTGGGGATTGTCATTTGTCTCGTGTGAGTTCCCACTGTACTTTGATTACTACCCTACCACGGCTCAAAGGAGTCGTGCAAACAGGTTTTAGTTGGGTACAGTCCCGAGCCACATGGAGGCAGTGAGCGGATCTTCGGGGGTTCGTCTCTCCCGGTATTGGGGGTGAGGTCGCGCTGTGTCTAGGAGAGCCATTACACGAAGTCCTTGGCCAAGGCAGGAGATTTACTGGTAGGTATTCCAGTAATATCTCAGGGTGTTCTGGGCTACACTCCGACACGACTTGTACCGCTTTTGGGGGTCTGACTTTTACCCACCCCTAGGCCCGACATGCGATGCTCATAGACGAACGGACCGGACTGTACGGATATTGTCACTGACAGGCTCAGTAAGGGTGTCAGGATGAGTTCGCTCATCGACGTCCCTTTTAGTCAATAGCTGGTGGCCCGTTATGTATTGGCTTATACCTCTGACGTGCTAGTGGTTAAATCCACAGCCATAGTATTGACGAGTCTTTAGAGTCCACCACACTTTCAGTTACTCAGGCTTTCGGGCGAAATGCTGTAGAGGCCGTATGGAGATATGGCAGGGTCCGATCAGATACGTGCGGTATTGCACGGATCAGGATCGGACGGTTTGTACTAGAGGCCGTATAGATATATGGCAGGGTTCGATCAGATACGTGCGGTATTGCACGGATCAGGATCGGACGGATATTACTAGCCGGCTTTGGTTTAAGCCGGATCCTAGTATAGTACAGTGTACATTTTGTCTCATTGCATTTGTATCCGGACAGAATACAGATGCGGGTGTGTATGCACAGTATCGGGGTTTTCCTGTAATTTATTACGGGACCAGTTTTCTGGAGTTGCCAGTTTGCATTCCGTTCCGGCCGGTTTTCCTTTGTTCTATCCCGGCCGGACTTTTTCGTTGGAGGGTGTTATTTGCAAGTTTGCAAATAACATTTTGTGGAGGGTTTATTTGTAAGATGAGAGATTATGAAAGCATCTTTTGATACCATTCTTATCTATCATCATCACTTGCTTTTTGTTGATTTGAGATGATTAGTAGTTGATGTGAATTTGTTATGATGATGTTTTGGATGTGGTCACCACTTGTGCTCCTACCATCACCTCCCTTCATGCTTCATATTCTTTCCTCCACCTTTTTCTAAGATGATAAGTTTTTTCATACTTGAGAGAAGAAGAAGAGAGGATCATTTTCAAGAGGGAAAATTTGTTCATCTCATTTCATGCTAGAAAAATGCAAGCACCATTTTTCTTATCTTGATTCCTCCATCATCTTCAAAGGCAACAAACCCCAAATGAGACATAAGCTCTACACTACACTTTCTACAGAAAATCTTGGACGCGTCGACTCGCCAGCTTCGCGCCCGAGTTGCCTCGGTATTGAGGTGGGAGCCCGTAAAAGATGCAGGCGATGTGGTGCCCTTCCGGCGAAGAGGCGACAACGAGGAGATGACGGACGAAGCATCCGCGGGAGATCGGAGTGGAGACGAAGACCGAAGGACTCGGATCATTCGGTATATCTCTAACCCGTCTTGTAGTTAGCTAGGACAAGTTTAATGGCCCGATCCGGGGTTTAGTGCGCGGTGGTGCCGGTTTGCTAAGTCCGTAAAAAATTAAAGTTTATCACCGCTTTCGCATTTGGCCGTCGGATTGACGGCCGGGGCGCCGCCGTGCACTTACAGGTGACATGTGTACAGATTAGTCTATCGACCTGAGATCGTCATTTGTCTCGTATGAGTTCCCACTGTGCTTTGATTACTACCCTACCACGGCTCAAAGGAGTCATGCAAACAGGTTTTAGTTGGGTACAGTCCCGAGCCACGTGGAGGCAGTGAGCGGATCGTCAGGGGATTCGTTTCTCCCGGTATTGGGGGTTGATGTCGCGTTGTGCACGGGTGGCCATCACCAAAAATCCTTGGCTAAGGTAGTCGGGAATTACTGATCCAGGATCGGTAGTTTCTCAGGCGGTGGTGGATTTCATACCGACACGAAATGTCAAGTTATTAGGGGTCTGACTTTATCCACCCCCTAGACTCGATATGCGATACTCATAGACGGACGGATCGGACTGTACGGATATTTTCACTGTCAGGCTCAGTAGGGTTTCGGGATGAGTTTGCTTATCGAACTCCCTTTCGCTCAATACCTGAGTAGCCGTTACGTACAGCTAATGTCGCTGACGTGCTTGTGGTTAAACCCACTGCCAGCGTATTGACGAGTCTTTAGAGTCCCACACAGAGGGTTTTCCTGCTTCGGGCGAAACGTTGTATAGGCCGTATGGTTTTATGGCAGGGTTCGAGCATATATGTGCACTTGTGCACGGATCATGATTCGGACGGATAATACTAGTGGGCTTTGCTTTAAGCCGGATCCTAATATTATATTGTTGGATTATTTTTGTTTCGTTGTATTCGTATTCTTTCGAAATACGGATGCAGGTATGTATATACGGATGAGGGGTATTCTTGTAATTTATTACAAGATTGCTTTTAGAAGTTGCCATTTCTTTTTGCTATTAAACATTTAGGATAAATGTTTAATATTGTGGGGAGTGTGACTCATTGTTTGCATTGATTCATGCATGTGAACTTGGTGACTCATGGAGATGAGTCATGTAGTGACTCATGCTTGGTTTTGTTTTGTGTGAGATATTAGTGAGATATTTGTAGTGGTGAGGGGGCAGATCTTTTCTTTTGGAGAGGTTTTCTTTAGTTGCTAATGCTCACAACAAATATCACACAACACGCAAGCCCATTTTTCTTCACTTGTTTTTCCTTGGCCTCACACTCTCCTCTCTTGGCATCTTCTTCTACCTCCACCCTACATGTCTAATGTATTGAGAAACCTATGGTATATTGAGACAATCTAATCCTACACACTCTCTACATCATCTCGGCTATCTAGTGTAGCGAACTAGGTACTCGAGTTGCCTCGGATTTGAGGTTGGAGCTCGGACTACATACTCTCGGGTGGATCGTCTTCGATGAGGGGAGACCGGAGATCAAACTTGATCAAGGAAGCGCTGTCAATTCGAAATTTTTGGTCTTTTCCGTTTCTTTGGATGATATGATGGGTCAATCATTCTTTTGGCTTTTGGCGGACCTCTCTGGAGCGAACTCAGAAATTGAACTCCTGCTCCCGGGGTTCTCCTTTCCTCTGACTGAATTGCACTGCACCTTCATTGACTTGTTGTGATATGAGGATACAAGGAGATATATATATGATATGGCATGACATGGAATGACACGATACTAAATGAGATGATATATGCCGATATCGACTTGCCATGGTCTCTTCCAATATCATTCACTCGGTTGTATGGCATGCACTCAAAGGGCCAGAGACGGCCATCATTGAGGTGCTACATTACGAGTGGTCATATTAATTGGCCAGGAGATATTTAGAGAAGCGTCAGAGCGGGACTGTTTCCTTTGTTATTCCTAACCGGGCCGTCGAGCCGAAAGATTGTGGAATTGGTGATCCACAGAGAAAATAAGAACCCAGGGACAGAGGACGCCAGACCGTGTGCAGGAGGTAAGTAGATATTCTTGCTCTGCCAGTTTTAGGTGCACCGGCACCTTTCGACATTGAAAGAGATATATCTCAATGCCATTTATTTTTTATTTATATTTAGTGATCCGAGTATCACACTTATATCATTTTAGACTTTTGAGTTTTGATGATTTAGTTTTATGATTGATATTTTCGTGCACCGTAGTTGCACTTGATTTATGTTTTATAAACCCATTATATTTGATTTATGTTTTGTGCATATTCATTGCACTTGATATCGATTTTTGTGCACTTGTTGCACATATTTATGATTCTGTGTATCCCGATACAGTCGATTTTGATTTCGTGCACTCCGATATACTTGATTTTGATTTCGAGCATATAGTATGCACTTGATTTTGACTTATGCACTCGGTGTAGTTCACATGCGCTTTCAGTGCATTGATATGGATTTTGTGCATGGAGTTGCACATGTTTATGATTTTATACACTTCGGTATACTTGATTTTGATTTCGTGTATGTATACCATTGATCTTGATTCATACACTTGATATTCGTTTTCGTGCACCCTGTTGCACTAGATTTATGTTTTCATGCACCTTGTGCACTTGATATTCGTTTCCGTGCACTCTATTGCACTAAATTTTGATTCCGCGCACCTTGTGATCTTGATATGGATTTTGTGCGGATCTGACGCACTTGATTTAGATTTTCGCGCACATTTGGCACACTTGATGTGATTTTGTGCACACCAGATGCACTTAATCGAGATTCTCGTGTATATTAGTTGCACTTGGTTGAGATTTTCGTACACTCTATATGCACTTAATATCATTGTCGTGCACACCCGTTGCACTTAGTTTTTGCTTTCATGCACATTCGTGGCACTTAGATTTGTTTTTGATTTCCGTGCGCACCAGATGCACGTGATATTTCTATATGCACCCATTTAGGTTGGTTTATTTTTTCGCATCATGCTTCTATGATATATGTAACACTCTAGTGTATTTATACGATATTTTATTTGGGGTATTTTCAAATCTTATGACAATTTCTTGTTTATTATTGCTTTTGGGTGCGGATAGTGTATTTGGTAACTACGGTTAGTATCTGACCCATCTGCATGTTTGAAAGCTATTATGGTTTAAGATTACGTTATATATCTGCTGGTATAGAGGATCCATACACATCTAGATTCTATATACATGTATAATATATTTTTGTGTCCGCGTATCTTTTAAAAAATATAAATTATAGCCAGATAATATATTTTAATATCTAGCATTGCATGTTATCATACCCCATATCATATGTTTGCATCCATACATCGTGTTCATGTTCAGATTGCTAAAACAGACTCGTGTGGATCGCTATGTATATTTACGTATATCTGTTCTTGGGGGTATGCATTTTTATTATCCGGACATCGCATTATGTTTGTAATTTGTACGTATATTCTCCATATTTTAAAAATAGATTTTTAGAAGAGAGCCGGATATTATTCGGAGTATTTTGAAATTAGATGTATAATCCTAGAAAATATATTATAATATTTTTATAAAAATTAAAACAAAACTAAATGTATAAACATTATATATATATATATATATATATATATATATATATATATATATATATATTCATGAATATATAATATAATATATAAACTAATTCATATTCTCTCTCTCCTATATAAATATATATTTTTATATTAAACCAAATATAAAACACCCACACCTCTCTCTCTCCTCCCTATTTCTTTTCTTCTCTATTTACCCCGCGACGAGAAACTTGAACTCAAACCCCAGCCCGCTCCCTCGCCTTCGCTGTCGACCTCACCATGACTTCGCCGACCCCTACCTTATCACCTCATCACCCTTATCACCACCTTCACCACCTCCTCTCTTCTCTCCATCCCCGAGAAGCCACAGCCACCCAACGACGCCAATCCAAGAACCACAACGTCGCTCCCTCACCACCGATCACCTCACTCCGTCGTCACACTCATCACAACCTCCACCACCTTCTCTTCCTTTCCTTCTTTCCCCGACGAGAGCCATGCACCCTGCAAACCTCCGACAACCCCCAACGAACTCCTGCAACAAACCTTAACCCCAACCTCGCTGTTACTCATCGCCGGAGACTCGTCGTCGGCACCACTGTCACCTCCTTACCTACTTCTCCAACTCCCGACACCACAAACCACCACCACCATCACCATCGGCTGCGATAACAACCCCGGTAGCAACCCCAGAGAACCCACTGCCCCTCGTCGTCGATGGCAGCCCATCGTCACCGTCATCCTCTCCTTTGTTCTCTGACCCCAGAACCCAGAACCGAGCAACCCCACTCCACCTCTTCTTCTTCTCCTTTATTTCTTTCTTTCTCTCTTTCTTTCTTTCTAGTTTTCTTGATCTTTCCGATCGTCTCGCCGGAGTCACACGCGTCACCGACGATCCGGACGACCCAGTCATCGTCGTTGTCTGGCCTATCCATCATGTCACGTCATTGTTCAGCTAGGTCCAGTTCTGCGTGCGTAGTTGCATCGCGAAGTTATTCCGACGTCTGACGTAGCATCTGTGAGATCCGATCAGGCAAGTTTTAACTTGCAACATGCTAGGTTATTATATCGATATCCAGAATAAAAATAATGCATGTATTTTATTATGCAGCAAATATTATAGATTTACAATTTTACGATATCCGCTCGTATCCGTACTGACAATAGTATATTTAGTTGCATGCTGGAACATCATGATATTATTATACTATTACATTAGTACAACATATTATTTAGTTAGCATCATATATGGTAATGAACGTATAATGGTTATTACAGATAGATACATATGCATCCTTGCATTAGTCATGTTTCGATACTGGTTACAGTTTCACATTGGCTATCTATTTGGTTGATATGCATCACATGACATGTTCACGACACGCTATTTGACTTGTTACTTGGATCTTGTTACTAATGCCAACAATATTGACGTGTTGTCCTGACGGACGTAACTTATTGTCTGCATAGACAAGAACTGTATATACTTGATCCTAAGTTGGCATTAGATCTATATTGGCAATACCTGACTTGAACACAAAGCTAGGGGAAAAGGGAAACTAAGAATGTAACCGAAACGTAACTCAAGTGGATATTATTACTTGTTTGCCGTTTTTCTGGGCGTTACGGAATAATTACTTGTTTGCCGTTTTTCCGGGCGTTACTGAATAATTACTTGTTTGCCGTTTTCCGGGCGTTACGGAATAATCATTACTTGTTTGCCGCTTTTTCGGGCGTTATAGAATAATTACTTGTTTGCCGTGTTTCCGGGCGTAACAGAATAAATACCGTTATCGTGGTCCCGTGGGGAATGAACGGTATATATACTGTTGGGTTACGATGAGAATTATATTAATTGATTTTAAAGAATTTTAGAATAGATAACCTAGAAGCATAGTTTTAGAATACACATCACACCCATACATAAACATACCTCATTGTTTCATATCTGTATTATTCATTTATATTCATGTTTACTTATATCATTACATTTTGGTTATCACTGTTATGTTGATATTACGACGCACTGACGTCTGGGTTTTGCATGGCCCAGTTCCTCTACCTTTATTGCAGGCAGATCAAGAATATTTTAGTAATCAAGCCGAGCAATGAGGAGTGAGCTATTTAGTTTTAGGCTCTTAGTTTATTTATTTCCATAGTTTTATTTCTTTTGATGTGAGCCTATATTGGGAAAGAATTCAAATGTTGTTTATTGGATTTGATTCGTTTCCGCTTATGCATTTTCTTGATTTTATTTACTGTAGCAAATGGACATATACTAAATAGATTTTATATTTTACTATTCTTGATATCGTATAGACAGTCGTAATGTGACTGTGGAGGGATGATTTCTAACCATAGGTAGCATGGTTGGCTCTGTCACGTACCGTAGTCTGCGCATTTTGGGAAGCGGGGCGTGACAATATATGTACTATATTATATAATAGACGAGCAGATCTTATCTTATGACAATACCTGAATATTTTTGCATGCATCAACATTTACCAAAGAGGTTTTCAAAAAAGAGCTATAGTCTCACTATTTTCCTACGTGTCCATGACTGACATGAACTTTTACAAAGAAAACCCTTCTAAATCATTTTTAAAAGGGGCGAGATGTATATCTTAAGCAAAACATATATAGATATATATCTATTCCTTCACAAATAAATGTCCGCTGCTTGTGCCATGATATACGCATCACACAGCAATTTGGAAAGAATTTTGCATGCATTTTTATTCAGTTATTTAGACGATTTCACCAGGATGCGTACTATATATATGTTATAGTCTTAATTATATTATATTTGATTTTAACAGTAGATTTTGAAAAATTCATCACAACTCCCATGATTGCATGACGTTTGACGGATTTTCGATTTTTGAGTTTTGCACTCGTTTTCATGCGTACACAATGAGCTGTGTTATTCTTGTATATTCATGATTTCGGAGCCCTGTTGATTTAACTGATTTATTGAAATATTTTAATATTTAGGAGGTTTAAATTTAAATTCGGGACCGAATTTATTTAAGGAGGAAGATTGTAACATTTCAGAAAATATAAAATAATATTTTCTGATTTAAATAATAAAATAATAAATTTCATGAAAACTATACGAGTATGGATTTGAGTTTTCGTAGAATGGTATAACTATATACCTATATCTTGGAAAATATTTGGAAATTAATATGAATTATTATTTATGAAAGCATTTATTGGATTTGGTCTTTTATAAATTATTACACAATTATTTACATATAAGTTTATGTTAAACTTGATTAGTATATTACTAATTATGTATTAGGCTAAATCCATTTTTGTTAACCATGTTTGATGTGCCATGACACATTTCATTTTGTTTCATGCATGATTTTATTTTAGTTTGTTATTATTTTGTTTTAAAGAAAAGAAAAGAAATTGAGGGGACAATGACACATGTAGGTATAGGCACACATGAGAGAGAGAGTGTGAGAGAGAGAAAGTGGGAAGCCATGGTCACCCCACCCCTTTTTATTTGGCTATCTCTTATTCATTTCACTTCATCATCTTATTATCTACTCCTTCTTTTTCTTCAACCCCTCCACCCTCACTACCACCATGCACCACCACCAAAAACCATCTCAAAATTTCATGTTTCCTTCACAAAAGTTGATCCTCGTCTCCTCCTACACACTATGATGGGATCAAATTAGAGTTTTGAGCTTCCTTAGTCAGCTAGAAATTTTCTTGAGTTGATTTTTGAGGTAAAACACTCACCTTTCACCAAGTTTTTATATTTACTAACCTCACAAAGTAGTTTAGAGTTTAAAAGTGTATATTTAGTGAACTTGGAAAATTCTAGGGTGATCATTGGTGGTTTAAATGAGTAGTAGTGTTATAGTAGAGAGTTTAGAGAGTGGCTACAGGCCTTTTAGTGATAGAATTGCTGGTCTAAGTGAGTTTAGAAGTGCCAAACTTGAGTTCAGAATTTTCCGACATCAGTTTTTTATTGACTTTTGATGTTCAAATGGAATCTGGGATGACTCTAAAACTCTGAAAATTTATTAGCAGATACAGTGAGGTGTGCAGATCACTAGAAAGCTACCCTAGAAACCCGAGCCCAATCTCTCAACCTTTGGCCGCCGTTTTATTCAATTTGGCCACAATTTTCCGCCCAATTTTGGAGTTAGGGTCTAAAATTTAGTCCGTAGCTCACTCATTAGATAATTAGACCCACCCTATATGCAAAAAAGTTTAATTTCAGCTTAGGTAGAATCTGAAGTCATTTTACTTGTTTTGTGTCGATATTTTCCGACTTTTGAAACTTGGTTTTTGATATTTGAGTTTTGACTCGGTTGTTTGACGTTCGTACGTCAATGTCGGGGGTTGTTTTGTTGTTCTAGCATGAGTGGACCATAGGTTCTAACCTATGTGTACATAGTTTTCCGTATCAGTTTTCGGATATGATTTTGATTTCGATATGATATGCATTGATTTGTAGGTACATTCGCATGGATTTCCGGGGCGGCGAAGGAGAGCAAGGTGTTTATCGACTTCGGCTGGAGCAAGAATAGTAGGTGAGTAGATGTATATCTACAGGGGAAGTCGGGTGGATGGCGTATAACACCCCCGCAACCATAGTACTGGGAGATTAGAGATGTAGTATGTATATAGATATTTTAGATGTATATACCCAGCTGATAAGGTTCTGGGATACTATAAACCATAGTATTGTACGTGTAGGAAGGAATATTCTTAGTTCTAGTTTTCTTAGTCTATGAGTCATAGGTACATACGTTTATATATATATATATATATATATATATATATATATATATATATACATATAACCATGAGGATAATCACGAGGTGATATGATAAGATGAAGATATGATGGAATAAAGTGACGCGAGTCGATGTGTTTTGATATGAGGATACGAGGCGATATATATATGATATGACATGACATGGCATGACACGATACTAAATAAGATGATATATGACGATATAATGTGTATGACTATAGATCCGTACTATTAATTTATGATACCATATGATGGATTATACCGTACGTGATATGATGTACATGACGATAAATCCGTACTTTTGATTTGATGATACCGTATGATGGATTATATCGTACGTGATATGATGAGGATGGATCGCCGACATATATATATATCGACTCGAGAGATATTGATTAAAATCATTAGGTTTCAAAACTAACAAATCGTTAGGCACTTTTAAATGATAATTTCAAGGAATGCTACGGATTTTCAAATGGTATCTTTTTCTCAAAAACATTGTAGCCCCCATTTTCAAAAACAACGATTCGTACTATTTTAAGCTATATCTGTATGGTTCATATGTAATTACGTATTTTATACTGTTCACGCTACGTTATCTTATTTCCGCAGATGCTCGGACTATTTTCATTGCGACATGCATACTACGTTCCTTGTACTTATCTTTATATGATTTCGTGCTAGAACACATGCACCATTACCGATGATGCGCATGCTGCACGTACCCATACTCTTCAGCTCACACACTCATCATCAGTAATTGTCATACCACGTACACATTAGAAATTGCTATGTCGCTATATTGTTCCCTAATTTGTAGAAATATAGATGTGGTTTAGTACTCATTACCGTACATGCTAGTCTAGATATTGCACTTCCTTAGCTAGTTACACGACCTGCTTATATGAAAACACCTGTTATAACTTACAGTATTGTTCTGTGCTTGTACTTACTGTTCTATCTTGGTTACATGCATATGAGATTATGTTTTTATGAGATTTCTGGATTTGAGAACTGCAGATACATTTTTAAAGTCTTATAATTGTTTTAAAAACGCGGTTTCTCTTGATATGATATTTCAACATCCACCATGATATTTCTCGGTTCTGAGCATGATACTACCCGATTCTAGGAGTGAGGAGGCACTATCTGCGGGTACATGGTAGACCCGGTACGGTACCCTGGGACAAGAAAATCGTATAGAGAGCCCAGCAGGGGAACACTACCTATTGGTGATAGTATTGGACTCGGCGGATATACGGAGGATACCGACCGGAGCGACTGAGACAGATGGATATGGGGGCCGATCCGATAAGATGGCGTCTAAGATATGAGGATTTACGTGCCGATGCTGGACAGGGGTTTTATGATATTTTCGAGTGTCAATGCTGGACACTCAAGTTTTTATGATGATTTGATGTGTCGTTGATGGACACACGTTGGATGACACACACACACACACACACACATATGATACAAATGACATGGTACCATATTATGGCACAGGCACGATAATTTTATGATTATTATACTTATGTATACACAATTACCCTTGTTACCACCCAGAATTATATTAATATATTATTGTATGGCCTAGGAGATCGTCATACATTCGATTTATACCTGATGATGTTTTCTACTCACGAGTTGGCAACTCACCCCTGTTGTGCCACAGTTTTCTTGCAGGATCAACCGCTTGGATTCAGTAGCGGTTTGCTGGCACACTGCTCCCTTCTGGGTGATTTGCATTGGTAAGTGGGTTACAGTTCTGAGCGTAACCGTCGTTGTTTACTTATATATTTCCTTGTATCTAGTTAAAAACTCCATCAACCAGACTATGTATATTTGGTAGCCTTAGAAACCAGAGACTTGTATATTCTTTCAGACTTAGAGCGAGACGTGTATATTATCCTTTATATTGAGTTGATGATGTCGTGGTCTTCTTTATTTTCTTTCTGTGATTGATCTTTGCCTTGGGCGTCATATATTTGTATTTGCGTGGTTGTTTCCGCCAATTGGTGAAGAGCTAGCTCCTACTTGGGGATGCCTATACTATTGTTGTTATATATTGGTTTTGGATCAAAATTTACAAAGAAGGTGTTGTCCAAATATCAAATGACGAAAATGTTTTCAACTATAGTATACAACCCACTTGTATTTTCATATAACGTTACTTATAATTTTAAAGAAAGATCTTGATTACATTATACCCTTATTTCAAAACTGCATATCCACTATTTTCCCTATAAGATTTAGATTTCTGGGCTTTCGGTTACTTGGGTTACGGTGGGGTCCTATAGGCTTCACGTGATCCAAGTGCCGATCACATGCCAATTTCCCGGGTCGTGACACTAGGAAAAAGAGTATTATTTTACAGATTTTTTTCTAGAATTTTAGAGATGATTAAGATAATAAGATAAGATAAGAAATCCGACTAGATACAAGGACTCATGAAACGGTCTAAATTTTATTTTAAAAATCATATGGTATTTTACTAAAAAGCCGTGACATAGGGCATCAAACAAAGGATCACACAACATTAAAATATGTTAAACTAGTTAACATGATATAAGCATCCGTGACATAGGATGTCAAAAAATTGAAATTTAAATACCATCAACATGATATTGACACCCATGATACATGGAGCCGAAAAAGAATATGTTCAATAGCAACAACATAAAAAGAACACTCGTGACCTAGGGCATCGAATTAAACAAAGTATAGTAGATTTAATCGCAACAATCATGATATGAACATCCGTAACATAAGATGTCAAAACCATTAAAGTTCAATAATAATCATCATGAAATAAACACCCATGACATAGGGTGACAAGATAAACATAAAGAAATTGTAGTAACGAAGAGATAATCAATATAACTAAGGTGACTTTTTGGTGTCAGACTAAATATATGAAAAAAATTTAACGATTAAGATAGAACTAAATTAACGAGATAACATTTTATAACAAAGATGACTTTTTTTATTAAAAATTAGGGTTTTCAAAATATGTAACAACACGAAGATTATTAATTAGGGTTATTAGTCTACGGAGAGTAGGGAGTAGAGAAGAGTAGGGAGTAGAGAAGAGAAGGGAGCTTACAATTAGCGTACTTGATCTCTATATTAAGTCGTCAACCTAGCAGAGATAGCCTCGAGATTGGATTTCAAGACTCCCGTTAATGAATCGGCGGCCTCTTTTTCTCCCTAAGCGATGGTTTCCTTAATTTTGAGGAAAGAGAGATCGGGGATGAGATATATGCAGAGAGGATGGTTTTTTTTCGGAATTGGAGAAAAAGAATACGGCAAATAAGAATTTAGCGTTTTGATATGTTTTAAAAAAGATGAGATACATGATTTTTTAGCTTAAAAAAATATTTTCATAACTAAACTGCATCTTATAAAAATCTAATAATTATTTAATAGTTTGGATTTTATTTATTATATTTATTACAAAAATTTCAAATATAGTAAAACTTAAATTAGTTTACATAACTAAATAAGTAAAATATTAAATTTTATACTATATATATATATATATATATATATATATGAAAGCAAACTAATCAAATATTTTGGTGATTATATCAATATTTTATTCTATTTCATTTTATTTAATTTGTGTATCTAATTTTTCTTCTCAAATCTCTTTTCTAAATAAAAACCAAACACTCAAACGGTTCTTTTCCAAAAATTACAGAATAAATTCTCTTTTATTTAAACTATTTTTTAAAAATAAAAAAAATAAAATAAAGCTTCTAACAAGATTCAAATAGCGACCTCAAGAACAACTTTACGATGCTAAACCAATGGGATATCAAGCCACTTATACATATATTTAAAAAAAGATAAATAATCATATAATCTATTGTAAATCATTAAAAATAATTCTCTTTTCAATAAGCTTCTCTCTTTCCTTGAAATCTAATAAAATTAAAACCACGAATCTATTTCTAACTACAATTAGCTCCAAAATAAAAATACGATTTTATTTAATAATTTGTACAAATTCTTTTCCTTTTTTTACATAAAAATACCTATAAAATAAATTTATCGTTTCAAAATTGTTTTCTCTAACAAAAATTCTTTTCAATAAAATCTCTTCTTTAATTCTTTTTTTAAAAATTCCAAAATCCTTTTTCTTAAAAAAAATATATTTTTCTTTTATAAAACCAATAAATTCTTTTCTTAAACAAAAATATTTCCCGCTTTCCTTATATTTTTCAAAAACAAAATTCCATATATTTAAAAGGGGCATGGTCATTACAATCTACGCTCCCTTAAAAAATTCATCTTCGAAATTCCACAAAGAGTCTGCTGGGAAAAAAGATAAAGAAAACGTTGCCTAGTAGCGTCATACTCCAACTGAAAAGAAGATGTGGGACCAGATTAGATCGTGATACAACAAGCTAAGGGGTACACAATTTTTAGATACTTCCGAATCAAAGAATTCAAAAGTCGGAACAAAGCCTACTAGGAAAGTACTTACGTTAACAAGAACTGTTTAAGGATGTATGAAAAGATAAGTTAACAGATAAAAGCAAGGAAGAACCAATCATGCATTGAAAGAATTAAGAAGGTTGCAAGAAAAATCGAGACAGAGATGAAGAGTTCGCACTTCCGTTTCTTTTCGTCGAGACATGATCATTTTATTAAACAAAAAGGAAGTTATTCAAAACCATTTTAAAACCAAAAATTTTTTGAACGGTGCAGCCGTACGTTACATAACTTTCTGTTAAGATTAAAAAGAAAATTTTATCAAATCACTATTAGACATGTCTTATTATATGATACGGAATGTTGGGCTCTTAAGAAATATCATGCCCAAAAGTTGAATATAGCGGAGATGCACGTGTTTCGTTGAATGTATGATAACACTAAAAAAGATAAGGTGTAAAATAAGAATATTCGTGCAAAGATTGGTAGAACACTTGTGGAAAAGAGAATGCAAGAAAACTGCCTAAGATGGTTTGTTCATGTACGACGTGGACGTATGGAAGCATCGGATCGACGAATAGACATTCTTGATTTAGAAGAAGTTAAAAGGGCACAGGGGAGGCCGAAAAAAATGAATGGCGGAAATACGAAAAGATATGGATGATAAAGGCCTTAAAGAAAGCATATTGTTCGATAATAGTGAGTGAATGCGGAGGATCCATGTGCTTGACTCGGTGTGATTCTCATGTTGGTTCATGTAGCCTATCCATATGCTTGGGATAAAGGCTCAATTGTTGGTGGCTAGTATGGGTTATATTTCCAAATTACATTTATGAAACAAAATACTTGGATGTTACCAATAGGCAGTAGCACAGTAGGTATGGCACTTCCCTTTTTAGGGAGAGTGCGGGGTTCGAACCCTAGGAATCCCAAGAGGGGAAGTGGCCGCAAATTAACGCTTTTGGGATAAATTCGTAGGTCCCCTGGGTGCGTGTGTGTTGTGTGCTTATGTGTTGTGTGCGTGGGTGTGATGTGTGTGTTGTATGCATAGGTTAGAGCTTATGGACCGGTTTGTGTGTGTGTGTGTGTGTGTGTAAGGTTTAAGGGTCCTGAGATCGAACTTAGGAACTTTTCATATGCCCGTCGCCCCTAACTCTCTCGTTTATTTTCATATCGCTATATAAAAATTTAAGGAAAAAATGAAAAGATGGGGAACCATTCAAGAGTCAGCAAGATCATTTCATCGCAGCGAAGGGACTACTACACGGAGCTATTGAAGTGAAGGACCGGTCTACAAAGGTTGTATTCCTCATTCACTTAGATGTTAAGTTGTTAACATTGCTTGCTTGTTTAAATTTCTAGTTAAAAATTCTTGGTTAGAGTTATTTAGAACGGCAAAATTTAAAAACGGCATGGACGATACCTCCCGAAACCTTGTTGTCATCCTAGGTAACCCTACAGTGGTATCAGAGCCAAGCCAGAAATTTAAACGATGTTTGTTATATTACGAAACCGAAACTGCTCCGAAACTTGAAACTACAAAACTGCAGTTTCTGTCGATTTTTATTGTTGTCAAAAAAATTTCCAAACAAGTACAGAGTGTTGTATGTGATATAACATGAACACTGGAGAAATTTGAGGCATTTCTAAGCAAAAGTGGACGGCCACATACCCCCCCCATCTCGGCCAAAAACCGAGCACAACCCCTCAAATTTTGCCAGTGTTCCATTGACTGGGTTTTGATATTTCAGGTGTTGTTTGTTTTTGCTAAATTTGCATGTGATATTAACTTTCTGTAAAATAAAATCGGAGTGTTTCGTAGTCGTAATTCTAACATGTATTCGGCTTATTTAGACGATGTTAAAAAGTTTGAACGGATATCTTGCAAGCGATTCTGTGGACCCTCTAGAAGAACGAAACCTTAACTCAATTATGTGACCGTCAGAACCGCCACCAAACCCTACGGTTTGTGGTAGTTCAGTGGTGCCACATGTGAGACATTGGTTGATTCTTCTACGGATGGTTCATAGGAGCTGTGGCAGTTTCTGGGTACTTTTTGAACTCCGCTCAAGTGTTGAGCTTATTGGGAAATTTTGGGTTCTTATTTATTCGATTGAAAAGTTTAACTTCGTCTAGCTATCTGTGATTGTGATATAATATTTTGAATCCACAATTAGTTATGAGATAACTAGTTTGAATTTTATAAATCTAGTAATTTAGTCTCAATTGATCGGTTGCCATGGAATTTTGATGTGATCAAAAGTCCGTCGCAATTACGTAGTGTACGCGGATACTCTCTGGCTAACCTTACTAGATAGCCATGCCCCATAGCCCCGACCAAGTGACTGTAGGAGAACTCCGTCGCCAAAAGCATCCGTTCGGGTGCTCGCGGCAGCGGTGTTCCGCCTTGGTGCACTTTGTCGACGGCATCGGGGGGTGTGGCCGTCTATTAAAGTTTCCGACGAGCATTCGATCATGTTGTCGGGAATCTTGTTGAATTACCCGACAGGTTATTGAAAAGTGTTTTCAATATCGAGACTAAAATGCGGGGTTTATAATTGTTAGGCATGTTATGTCTAAGGAATTCATTTGTTGGGCATGAAATCCAAAGTATGTGATACATTGGGTTTAATTTTTCACTTTCTTTTCTGCGATCGTAAGTGTAATATGTGGTGTATCGCCGGTTTCGGTGCTATATGTCAACGACAACTGGGATACGCATATTTACTTACGTTGATGACATGTGATGTTATGTGTTGCTGTGATATGTTATATTGGATCGTCATGTTTGAATAGCCGGGGGTTTTATGTGAGATGAGAGCTTTTTCATTTTCATTCATGTAAAAGGTTGTATGTAATATTCTTTTATTGGGGCACTTCCGGGTTGAGGAAGATGTCACCATTGATGTATATTATTTACTTTTCCGCATTAGGATAGACCTAAGGAGGGGAGCACAAGCAACCGGGTTCTAGGGTCCAGTAGGAGACCATCTCGAGGAGTAGAGACCGGATCTCCTAACTCTAGAATTGGTAGGGTTGCTTGCCGCTCTCGTAGGGGTCTAGGGGTGTGGGTTTGACTATTCATCGCGACCGTGGAATCCGTGTTTTATACTGGCTTAAATTAAAACACGAAATTCCTAGTATATCCAATATTTCATATGTGTTCTTCTGCTGCTGTTATTCTGTGATGTGATCACTAGATATTCTGAGACGAATGCTTATATTATATATATGAGATATAATTAATATTGTTGTTTTCGTTTCTTATGTTATGCTTGGAAAGCATAAATTAATGGGACTTCATTAATGATATTAATAAAATAAAAGAAACCTAAAGATGTTGTAGAAACTTGTTTTAAAAACTGGTAGCTCTAGTCTTGCTTTGCATAGCGGTATTCCTTGTAGAATATCCAGCACCTTATTCGATAAGGAAAGAGTCGAGATCCCTTCACCGGAAGTGACCTCTTTAGCGAAACTAGCAGATGCTACAAACTCGGATTGTCTTTTGATTGCTTCTATAGTTTTTGCTTTGCATAGTGATATTTGTGAAATATCCTACACCTCATTCGATGAGGAAAGAGCCGAAATCCCTTCACCGGGAGTGACCTCTTTAGCAAAACTAGTAAAAGCCTCAAAAACACTCCTTTTCAAAATCACTCGATTCTACAATGATATCAAGTTCATTACGCAAAAAGTTTTCTTAAAAACCTGTCGTATCCCTCCGTCATTTCAGATAAGTACTAGTTAGTATTCGTGCTACGTTTGTTAATTATGTTAAGGCGTAGTGTGCGGTAGCTAATTAGTGCTTATCTGCTTAAGCATGAGATACGATTGGATTAGGGTAGTCGTGCGACATTGTTGACTATGTTAAGAGTCGTGCGGATGGGTTTAATTCAATCAAGAAATATACGGGTTGAACTTGACTAGAACTTATGATTTGTTGAATATGTTAAGGTCATATAGCTGCTGAGGGCAAAATATTATCGGGAATTTCAAGTGTTGAAATTTGCAATGAGATTGCATACCTTCTATGAGATAGTTAGATCTCGATACCCACTGCGAGTAAGAGTTACTCCTGGGAGAGTTTTGCACATTACAATTATCCGATAAAGTAGGTTTCTAAAAAAGTGTTAACGGGGTTACGCCCCTGAGAAAACGAGGTTTATTTTAATTAGGTCCGTGCGAAAGCACGGGGAACCTCCCTCAAAGTACCGGCACTGGCCTGGCTGAAAGATTGGCGAACTTGTAGGATGTAATTAATCCCGGCTAATCTTACCTTTTAGGGTTTGAAGGAAGATTTGATAAAAACAGTGGGAGCCATCCAGATTAGATAAAATAATAACCAATCTAATCTTACAAAGAGCGCACGCAGAGTGTCTTCTTCTCTCTCTCCTGGTAGCGACCATGTCACGTCTTAATCAAGATAATAATATGGATGCATTGACCGAACCTGCTTATTATACTGTGCTGGGGAACGTTGGTTCCGCTCAATCTTATAATTGTTATAAGTCCGAGCAGGAAATAGGGGAATATCCGGATTCCCATGCCACCCAATCGAAAAAAGTGCATATTGATGCATCTTCTTCGGGTGTGTTCATTATCGAGAACTGTTTCTCAGTATCCTCTGCGTCCTAGGTATGTGATACCGGATCAGGATCTCATATATGTAATCTGTTACATGGGCTACTAAAAGGTAGAGAAATGAGATTGGGTGATATATCTCTAAGTGTTAGAGAATGGTGCAATTGTTGCAGCCAAGGTAGTTGGCAAATATCACCTTGTATTTATACATTGATTCTGAACGAATGTTATTACATACCGAACCTGATATACAACATTACATCGGTTTCTTTATTCAGTTAAAGAAGGATGTAATTCTGTATTGGAGGATAATGTTGTGAACATTTTCCTGAATCAAGAGTTGATTCAATCAGGCACGATATATAATAGCATATACGTTCTAAATCAAAACCATAGTTCAAAGTGTATAGAACACACACAAGAGGAGTAGTTCAGAAATGAACGAATCCTTCTTGAGGCATTGTAGACTAGGTCATATCAATGCGACACGACCAGCTAAGTTACATAAGGATGACTATTAGAATTCGTTCGAATTTTCATCTTATGATACTTGTCAGTCTTGTCTCAAAGGTAAAATGACCAATACTCTGTTTACTGGAAACAGAGAAAGAGTTAGTGAACTCTTAGGACAGATACATGATGATGTATACGGTCCTATGTCTACAAATGCCAGGCTTGGTTCTTCATACTTCATTATATTCATCAACTATCTCTCAGGATTCAGACATATGTTCCTGTTGAAACACAAGTCTGAAATTTTTGAGAAATTCAAGGAATATAAGCTTAAAGTTGAAAAACCAAACGGGTAGAAGTATTGAAGTCCTTCGATGTGATCAAGGAGGAAAATACTTGAGCATGGAATTCCTAGATTTTCTAAAAAGAGAATGGGATTCTCTCTCAGCTTACTCCTTCGCATACACCACAGCACAACGGTGTATCGGGGTGGAGGTATCACACCCTATGAGATATGGCGCGCTTTATGATGAGTACTGCTGAGTTACCTATTTTCTTTTGGGGTTAGGCACTTGAGAAGCTGCATACCTATTGAATGGGTTTCCATCCAAATCAGTGTCTACCACTCCATATGAGATATGAAATAGGAAGAGAGCATGTCTTAAACGAGTTAAGATATGGGGTTGTCCGGCCTATGTTGAAAAGCAAAATCCGGACAAACTAGAGACAAGGTCAGTTCTGTATAAGTTTGTTAGGATATCCCAAATATTTATGAGGGAATATCTCTACCACTCTGAGGAGCAAAAGATGTTTTGTTTCTCAGCATGCCATATTTTTAGAAAAGAAATTTCTTGTGAAGAAATTAGTGGTCATGAGGTAGAACTGGAAGGAGTTCCAGCTACACAAACTAACAGCTGATGATTTGGTAAAACCAAAGGATTCAATTGCATCCAACGAACCTCGGCCTCTCCACGAATTTGGTAGGGTTCCTCATCCACTTGAGAGATACTATGGTCTTCTTGGTGACAGTAGGAGCGAGGATTGCATCATGATTGATGATGGCCCAACTAGGTTCAGGCAGACCGTCACGAGTGGGGACTCTGTGAAATGGCTGGATGCTTTGCGATCAAAGATGGAATCCATGTACACCAACGAAGTATGACTTTGCATGTTGCATCTGAAGGGGTAAAACCCATTAGGAACAAATGGATCTTGAAAAGATTCTTGGTGTAAATGGAAAAGTTGAAACTTTCAAAGCTACGCTTAAGTCCATCAGGATCAATGTAAGCATCGCGGAGTTGGAACACCTGTTTTTATGTGGCAGTCAAAGAGTTTGACTTCATCAAAATGGTAGATGAACCTTGTATATACAAGAAGGATGTAGAGAGTGAGATTGTCTTCCACGTATTGTACGTAGATGGCATACTCTTGATAGGAAAGTGCTTCCTATGCTACACTCGGTCAAGCTCCTCTTATCACGAGGATTCTCAATATAAGATCTGGATGATACCTACTATATCTTGTGGATTATGATCTATGGTGATAGATCTAAGTGAATGTTGGGAGTGTCCAAAATCCAGGTGTATTAACACCATACTAAAGGTGTTTAGTATAGAGGACTCTAAGCGTGGTGGTTCGCCCACTTACTCATGGATCACTTGCGTGCAAGGGATACCCTATACTTCGGCAGTAGGCTCTATCATATATGAGATATTATGTACCAGACCAGATGTAGATGACTCACTAAGTGTAGTGATCAGGAATCAATCGGATCTTGGGAGAATAACTGGACAGCTGTGGAAGACATTCTTAAGTACTTGAGAAGCACTAAAAGAAAGTTCTTGGTTCCATCTTCCAGAGTGATAAGTTCAACTGAAAGTCAGTCACGGGCATTGTCTTTACCCTCAGTGGAGGGACGGTATGATTGGAAGAGTTCCAAGCTAGATACCGTAGCATACTAGATGATAAAGGCTGAATACATTGCTACCAACGATGCTACCAAAGAGGTTGTCTGGACATTACTTGTTCATGAGATGAGCAAGGTTCCTACCATTGAGCGTCCAATAACTGTTATTATGACAACAATGGAGTTGTGACTTTCGCCTAGGAACACCGGTCCCATCAGCGATCCGGACATATTCTGAGACTAGTATCACCTGTTCAGGGAGATGGTTGATCTCCAACGGATCGAGGTAAGGAGAGTAGATTTTGAGGTTAACACGACGGATCCACTCACCAAAGCCTGCTTTCCCAAATACAATTTAAGAGATTTTGGGATGGTTGAGTATGGGATACTACAACCACTGCTATATTGTTAAGTATGTGATACTGCGACAAATGGCCTTAGTGCAAGTGGGAGATTGTTAATTATATGTATGCCCTAGAGACCATTACTGTACATAGGATGTATATTATAGTAGATGCTTGGACATATATAGGGAGGACTTTCTTGCTCTATATGATAGTATGTTATCTGGTTGCTCTTTGTCTTAACATGTTGACTTGTATACGTGATGCTGTCTTGCTCTCACATGTTGACAAAACCCTTTAGGATGTGTACTTGACACCCAGGACTATGATGGAGATCATACTAGTGGGGCTAGGGGTAGTCTACAAGTGCACCCTATAATTGTTCCTAGTCGAGAGAGTATCGAGACAGGGCATCAATGCTCCAGAGTAGACTAGCGTATACGCATCTTGACCCATATGATGGGCGATGGATGATCCCACATCCATTGGTGTTTGACATCAAAGATGGGGTACGGGTGCTCAGTGGAGACTGGGTACACTGAACGGACTCGCCGAGAACTCCTAGATGGTATTATACTTATCGTCAGATAGCAGTTCTCTGGTGACACTGGTACAGATTAGTCTGTTGACCCGAGATCGTCATAGAGTCTCGTGTTATTCCCACTGTGCTTTGATTTCCACCATACCACGGTCAAGAGATCATGCAAAAATGTGGTTTTTGGGTACAGTCCCGAGTCACATGGAGGCAATGAGCGATAGGAGGGGATTCGTCTCTCCCGGTATTGGGAATTGATGTTGCGCTATGCTCGATTGTCCATAACATGAAATCCCTGGCCAGGGTTGCTGAGATTTACTGGTAAGTGTTATCAGTAGTTTCTCGAACCGTTATGGACCTTGCATCGGCATGACTTATCAAGCTATTGGGGTCTGACGTTTTACCACCCCTAGGCGATGATATGCGACATATCTGACGAAGAGACCAGACTGTACGATAGTGTTACTGTCAGGCTTTTGCAGGAGTTAAAGCGGGCTTGTTTGCTGATCTTCTAATCGTTCAATACCCGGGTAGCCGTTACGTCCAGCTAGTAACGCTGACGGCTTGTGGGTGCTTGATGTGATCATCACCTACTGCCGGCGTATTGACGAGTCTTTAGAGTCCTACACAGAGGTTTCACTGGCTCAGGAAAAACGAAGTAGGAGTACATATGTGATATGTGCGGGACCGAGATTAATACGAGTATGTGATACCGTATTCTTTTCTCGCAATATAAAGTATCGATCGGTTATATGTGATATAGCCGGGTTATCGAATCAAATGTTGATTCGATAAGTCGATACTGTATCGGTCGGTTATATGTGATATAGCCGGGTTATCGAATCAAGTGTTGATTCGATATAATGATACAAATAATATTAGTCGGTCATATGATATATAACCGGATTATTAAATCAAGTGTTGATTTAATGATTTAATGTATAATTATATATTTGATATATTAATTTACATTAACTAATATTAGCTCACTTAAACATTTATTTTTCTCACATGTGCACACTTAATATATATGTGATATATATTAATTATGTTTTATTTTGTGTCATGGTTTATGATACAAGCTACATGGGTGTATGAGACTTACACCATGATAAAGATAATGTAGGGTTTATTTATTTAGTGTAAATCAATTATTAATTGGATAATGGTCACATGGCATGAAGGTTTGAGAAGCTTGGAGACCCATTGACTAGTCCGCTAATTTTTTTTTATACTAGATATTTTGTTAACCCAACCATTATCTTAACTCATGGTTAAGTCTCTACATGAGACATATTAGATATTTTCTCACCCATGGTTTCCATTCTCACTCACAACATTATCTCTCTTCATCTTCCTCTTCAAAGCTCAAGAGCTCTCTAGCTCTTGATCAAGTGAGAAATCCTGGTGAGAAAATTAATTCCAAAGTGAGCAAAAATCCTACTTCATCGTCCTCTACTAGATTAGCACTTTATTATAGGGTGTTAGCTTCACTAATCCCATATTAGTGAAGAGGGTAGCTTGGGTTATTGTCTCCTCGACGTAGATCATATTCGGCCTCGAAGACTTCAATCAAGATCGTTGCTTTCTTCTCATGAAGCCATTCAAGAGTCTGCAAGATCATTTCATCGCAGCGAAGGGACTACTACACGAAGCTATTGAAGTGAAGGACCGGTATACAAAGGTTGTATTCCTCATTCACTTAGATGTTAAGTTGTTAACATTGCTTGCTTGTTTAAATTTCTAGTTAAAGATTCTTGGTTAGAGTTTTTTAGAACGGCAAAATTTAAAAACGGCATGGACGATACCTCCCGAAACCTTGCTGCCGTCCTAGGTAACCCTACAGAACCAGACCTGGGAGGAAGATGAGATCGATGATCTCGTCAGCGAGATGGGGAAATCACGGAGGATGTCAGTGGATTGTCCGATGGCTTGCAATGGAGTCATCGGAGATAACGAAGGCGCTATTGAGGATGTGGTAATGATGATGGTGATGTTGGTGACGGTTGTGGTGATGATGATAGTGATGAAGGTAACAGTTGTGGTGATGATGATCGGTGGTGTAGGCCAGCGGCTATCGGAGGTGGAGGCAGCGATCGGAAGTGGCGGGCGAAGTGTTAGCAAGAGGGATGGGGTCTTGGGCAGCGGCAATCGGTGGCCATGAGGGAAGCGGAGATCGAAAGAAGGGGGAAGCGGTGATTAGAGGCCGGGGGAAGTGGCTATCGGTGGCCGCGAAGGGGGGATGTTGGGTTACGGCAGCGCCCCGGCTATCAAACCATGGCCAAATGCGGAACAAAAATTTACTAAACTGGCGCTACCATGACCCGATATCTGGATCTACCCTAAACCCTATACTAGCAAGTATATATAAAGAAGTTAGAATGGTTATACCAAGTTGATCCGTGTCCTTCGGTCTTCAACCATCTTCCCAAGCACCTAATGGTCGTCTGGATCGAGTTTGGTTGCCGGTCTTCCTCCATCTACGATGATCCACCTGAGGGAAATGGCGCAAGCTTCAACCTCGCCAAACGAGAAAACTGACGCTCCAAGGTTGCTAGCAATGGAGAGTGGAGGTGTAAGAATGTGTCACTATAATTTTCCTCTCATCACAATACTCAAAAGTGCAACTCAGGAAAATGAAGGAGGTGAGGAAACATGCGGCATGAGCAACTCAAGAAATGGCTAAGTGTTGAAGTGGGTAGAGAATGCAAGCAAGTAAGTGAAGAAGAAAAATGACCAAGGCCTTTCTAAAAACCAAATGGAGAAAATAATGAGCCAAGCATTAGAGAGTGATGGCAGCCACCCTTTTTTTCCAATCATGCAAATGAAAAATATCTCCATCATTTTCTAATAAACAATTGCATGCCTTACCTCTCTACATGCCATAACCCATGCTCATGCTAACTCACCCCTCCACCTCATTTACATAATTGATTTTCTAAAAAGAAAATCAATAATGAGGTGGCCATCTTCTAGAAGCTATTCCGTATAATTACGGAATACTTCCCGGTACACATATCGAAACACATATACGCGTATTCGTACAAAAATACGAATAGCCAAGAGAGAAAATTAATAGTGAACAAAAATACTAGAATACATATATATAAATTATTAAATCAAAACCTGATTTAATAATCCGGTTTAATCCTAAGCCGCTAGTATTATCAACCGTCCGATTAAAGTCTGTGCAGCCTGTACATATTTAATCGGACACCTGTATGTACCAACATACGGCATCTACACCATATCGCCTGAACTATGAAAACCCTCTGTGTGGGACTCTAAAGACTCATCAATATGCTGGCAGTGGGTTTAAGCGCAAGCACGTCAGCGGCACTAACTGTACGTAATGGCTACCTAGGTATTGAGTGAAAGGGAGGCCGACGAGCAAACTCATCCTGAACTCCTACTGAGCCTGACAGTGACAATATCCATACAGTCCGGTTTGTTCATCTAAGAGTATCGCATATTGAGTCTAGGGGGTTGGATAAAGTCAGACCCCTAATAACACGATAATTCGTGTCGGTGTGTAACCCATCACCACCTGAGAAACCATCGATACTGGATCGGTAATTCTCATCTACCCCGGCCGAGAATTTCTGGTGATGGCCCCCCGTGCACAATGCGACATCAACCCCCAATATCGGGAGAGACAAATCCCCGACGGTCCGCTTACTGCCTCCACGTGACTCGGGACTGTACCCAACTAAAACCAGTTTGCATGACTCCTTTGACCCGTGGTAGGGTAGTAATCAAAGCACAGTGGGAATCACACAAGACAAATGACGATCTCAGGTCGACAGACTAACCTATACACACGTCACCAGGGAACTTCTATCTGACAATAGGTATAATACCAACTAGCAGGTTCCCGGCGAGTCCGTCCAGTGTACCCATAACCCAATGAGCACCTGTATACTATCTTAGGTGAACAAACACCAATGGCTTGTGAGACCTAGCCACCGCCCCTCGTCGGGGTCTCGATCAGTATACACTAGTCTACACTGGAGTATCGATGCCCAGTCTCGAAACTCCTACGACTAGGGACATTTAAGGATATGCTTATAGACCTCCAGCTCCCACGTATATAATCGCCATCATAATACCAGTAGTCAAGCAAGAATCCTATGGGCTCTATCAACATGTAATAGTGATGATAAAGACAACCCAGATAGCATACTATCATCTCGAGTAAGACTGTTCCACCGGTATAGGTCCTCTCTCAATCATCGCAATCGCCTATCTGCGACTATGATAATTTCTTTGAGGGTACTATAGCCAACAATCTCCCACTTGCAGTTAAGACCAATTATTGCGGTGCTGCATACTTACAGCCCGTGTGATACCGAACACCCAACTTCTCTACTAAGCAGTTTCGCAAAGCTTGTTTGTGAAACTATTGTGTTCGAGAAATAACCTCAGTGAGTAGATCCGCTCCAGTGTTTCTATCTTTATCTCTATATATCTCAACTTCGCGGAGAATAACCATCTCCCGAAATGAGCAATACCTTGTCTTAGAATTTGTCTGTATATCTGATGGGACCCAGTTCACAAATGAACTCCAAATCCAGCAAACTTCTTAGACTATATCATGCACTGAATTTAATCAGTATCCTGCGATATGCCTTCCTCAGTATCCTCTTGAACGACCTGTCCAACATACTGTCCCTCAAAAAAAGGGAAAACTATAACTCCGACAGCCACTCTGTCATCCAGGTCACCTTGGAAGCCTGAAATGATAACCATCTCCCAAAGGAGGCTGCCGTTACCATATCCCCAGAACATCCATTTATATTCATAAACTGCTTCCCTACATTTCCCCAGGATTAGATTAATATGTTTATTGCAGCTAGTGCAAAAAAAATCTGGTGTGGTACTTGACATGTCATGATTAACTCAATTGCCTAAGCAAGTGATATGCTGATCATGCAGATCCCTCTCCCCTTTAGTCTGTAAGACACCTTTAGAGAGGGTGACTCCATCACCTGCAGGTACACCACCATGCCAGGAGTCGTCCATTCTAAAACACTTTAGAATAGTGTCAAGTACCCAAATTGGGACACTTCCCAAATCTAGATCTAAAAACATAGATCTGGTAACCAGAAACCATGATATTATATCCATGTCTTATGTGGAGAAACAACCGTGTGACAACCACAGTATAACCGATCGTGGTATAGGAATTTCACTTCCTATAAAGTGCATATCATCCCAAATACCAGGACATCATACCCTACTACCTTCTTACCAGATCCATCTCCCATTCTGATGAAGTCAAAGCCTATGACTGTCACATCAAAAATAGATGATCTATTTCCGCTATACCTGCTTTAGTCTATAAATAGACATAAGCTACTTGCCCACTATGCTTCCACTGCTCCCACTGACTACAACAATCCTCTGGCTGAGTCATATACACGTGCACTTCTAAAGCTAGTTTAGAACGACACTATACTCATCCTCCTGCCGGGTCTTATAGTCTAGAACAGCAGCAATGGAAAGTCTGGATAAACAAGAACCTCCATATCACTGTCTCTAAGAAGACCGAAATACCTCTCGGGTGCCTGAGGTTACCCACCGAATCTGCAGAGTGGATAATGGAATGTCAAATCTAATTGAATTCTTAGGTCTATTAAATTTTCAGTAATTGTTTATGGTTCTAGAATCACTTCCAGTTCTACCATACTCCCACTTCTGTTTTCTGAAAAAAAATCCATTTTACTAAAACTGGTGGCGAGTCAAGAACAATATAACTATTGATCTTCCTGATGGTAGAAAGTTAACTCTCGTCAAAGCCCGGGATAACCCACAAACAGACATTACTGAAACATGCCTTGAGTTTGTACAGATTCTGGTTTTAAGTATCAGCCGGACAACTCCCTATATTTTAACATTGTTAAGATACAAATTGATTCTATATACCATATAGAAACAAAGGCACTAATTTTATTGGAACCAGATTCAAAATCATGCAGCTGTCTCCAGTGCATATCAACCAAATGAAATGGGGCCAATCAGCATTACTCAACTAGGAGTGCATCCATATATGAGTAACCCAAAAGAGAAGCAAGTTCTCAAAACCATTACTATCAACAGAATACCAAACACAAGTATCTACATCTTCGACTACCTCGAAGAATCCTGATACTTCCAACAAATGGTTCTCTACTTTATTCTTATACCTATAACTTCTCAATATCTGGACCTTGCATTTCAACGAAATACTTGTCCAGAACTGGAGAAGTCACAAGTAAACAGAATATAGTACGAGTACCAACCCCTTTGTCCTAATGGACACTGGACAACATACAATACTTTGTATAAGTCTACTGAGTTTAACGACTCAAACTCTGTGCGTCGTAGGTTAAAAACTATACTATAGTTAAGAAGAATTACACCGATGTTAAAAGCACATTACCTAACTATCAACTGATATAGGTAAATGTCATAGAAATAATTTCAAAAAGTTATATCTCACTTTATAAAATAAATGTGCAGATATATCAGTTTGAAATTAGTGCATAACAACGGATATTCAAAACCAAATATTTGCAGTCAGGCAAAAACCCAGGTGATTTCCTCAAATATCACCAATTACAACTGATTCCGATATAATGAGGATCTAATCACCTAATTCTCAATATCTTACCCCCACTCACCATCTGTAATAACATATAGATGTAAGAAACTGATCTGGTAAATACATACCCTGGAGTTAGAATCCAATTTGGAAAAACACTTTTCAATTAACATCGCACAGTAAAATTGAAACATGAAAATGTTTCGAAGGGGTAATCGGGTATTCCTAGTAATGCCTCTTCCACTATCCTGATTTATGACTGTAACCGTATACTTCCATGCCCTCACTCCAATCCCTTTATTATGTCTTTACTTATTACCTTCTGTACACCTTCTTTAGGCTAATTGGTTTTCTTACTTCCCTACCCTTTGGCACCAGCCTAAGGTTTGGAAGAAAACTATCCAATAAGCGTAATAGGTGTACACTCCTTATGCTAGGAGCCCTCACAACCTGAGAGAAGGTAATGAGAAAAGACATCTGAATAATCATATTCTATTTCTCCTGAACCGGAAACCATCCTCGAATCTGGAACAAATTCTTTCGAGTTCGTATGTAACTATACGATGGCATGTCTAAGCATTATGGACGTTCGTAGTGATATGAAGTGTTCTGGAGAAATCCAAAGTGGATGTAGGAGTGACAGGGGTATACACGGTTTTGTCATGAATGATAGCAGTCGCAATTTTCTTTGTCATTATTCCAATCCCTTTATATTGTTAATTATATGTATGCCCTAGAGGCCATTACTGTACATACGATGTATATTATAATGGATACTTGGACATATATAGGGAGGACTTTCTTGCTCGACATGATAGTATGCTATCTAGTTGCACTTTATCTTAACATGTACTCTGATTGTCTCTATGTTACATGTTGATAAAGCCCTTAGGATATGTACTCGACTACTGGGACTATGATGAGATCATACTAGTGGGGCCACGGTAGTCGACGAGTACATCCTATAACTGTTCCTAGTCGAGGGTGTATCGAGACAGGGCATCGATACACCAGAGTAGACTAGCGTATACGCATCTTGACCCATGTGATGGGCGATGGATGATCCCATATCCATCGATGTTTGACATCAAGGATGGTGTACGGGTGCTCAGTAGAGACTGGGTACACTGGACGGACTCGCCGAGAACTCCCAGATGGTATTATACCTCACGTCAGATGGCAGTTCTCCGGTGACACTGGTACAGGTTAGTCTGTAGACCCGAGATCGTCATAGAGTCTTGTGTGATTCCCACTGTGATTTGATTTCCATCATACCACGTCCAAGAGGGCGTGCAAAAAGATGGCTTTTGGGTACAGTCCCGAATCATATGGAGGCAATGAGCGCTATGAGGGGATTCGTCTCTCCCGGTATAGGGAGTTGATATTGTGCTGTGTTCGATTGGCTATAACTGGAAATCTCTAGCCAGGGTTGCTGAAATTTACTGGTAAGTGTTATCAGTAGTTTCTCGAACTGTTATAGACCTCATATCGACACGACTTATCACGCTACTGGGGTCTGGCGTTTACCACCCCTAGGCGAGATATGTGACATATCTGACGAAGAGACCGTACTGTACGGGAGTGTTACTGATTGGATTCGCAGGAGAATGTACAGGATTGCTTGTTGATCTTCTGATCGCTCAATACCTGGGCGGCTGTTACATTTAGCTGACCGCTTGCAGCTTGTGGGTGTTTGATATGATCATCACCTACTGCCGGCGTATTGATGATTCTTTAGAATCCTACACAGAGGTTTCCTGACTCAGGCAAAACGGAGTAGGAGCACATATGTGATATGTGCGGGACCGAGAATAATACGTGTATGTGATACCGTATTAGATTCTCGCGATATGAGATATCGGCCGGGTATATGAGATATAGCCGGGTCATCGGATCAAGTGTTGATTCGATGAACTGATACAGATTAAATTAGTCCGTTATTTGTGAAATAGCCGGATTATCATATCAAGTTTTGATTCGATAATTTAATGTATAATTATATATTTGATATATTAAATTACATTAACTGATATAAGCTCACTAAAAGATTCTTTTTCTCACTCGGGTAATACATTAATATACATGTGATATATGTTAATTGTATTATTTTATTTTGTTACAATAAATATTATATATGTGATATATAATATTGTAACAAGTTAAGGTTACAAATGCAACATGTTTTGTGGAGTTTAAACATGGTTAGAGTTTGGATTAGGGTTAAGCCTTCTAGTAGCTTCTAGAAGTTTTGCTTTTGTTTTCTTGTAAAGATATTTTGTGTAGATATTTCCTTAACCAAACCCAAACCCTTAACTATGATTCATTCTCTACAATGGTTAAGTCTTCTCTTTCTTAACTATGGTAGCATTTCTAACCTCACATATTAGTTTCATTATTCATCACAAAAGGATTACTATTCTTCTTCTTCTTCCTAGAGCTTTTGAAAAGCTTTCTATGTTTTTCTTATATGATGAAAATGAGTGAGTTAATGAAAACAAATGAGAGCTAAAATCCTACTTCATCATCCTAATCTATCCTAGCCATTTAGATTAGGGTGTTCACTTCATTTGTGAGTGAGAGCTTGTGTTAATGAAACTTCAAGGTAGATCATCTTAGTTATCGAAGATCGGAAGCAAGTTTCCATCATTCTCTTCGTGGAGCCTCGCTAGAGTCTGGGTACATGATGATCACAGCGAAAAGACCTCAACACGGAGCTTATGAAGCGAAGGACCAGACTACAAAGGTTGTAATCCCTTTCACTTAGTGTTAAAGTGTTTAACATGCTTGTTTTCGCCTAATCCCTAGTTTAAAGATCTTGGTTAGGGTTGTTCGGCATGGCTAAATTTTAAATCGGGTATGGTTGATACCTTGTAGACCCTTATGAGAGTGCCTAGTAACCCTACATATTTGTCTTTACTTATTACCTTCTGTACACCACACTTAGGCTAATTGGTTTTCTTCATTCTCTACCGTTCGGCACCTACCTATGGTTTGGAGGAAGAATATCCAATAATCTCAATAGGTGTACCCTCTCCTAATCCTAGGAGCCCTCACAACCTGAGAGAAGGTAAAGAGAAAAGACAACCGAATAATCTTATTCAATCTCTCCAGAACCAGAATCAATCCTCAAATCTGGAACAAGTTCCTTCGAGTTCGTATGTAACTATACGATGGATTTATCCAATAGGAGTGGATGTTCGTAATGATACGGGGTGTTCTGGAGAAATGCAAAGGTGATATAGAAGTGGCAAGAATATATGCGACACCGTGACATTCCAAAAGCCAAAGTGTTTTAAGAAAGTTCGGTTAACTGGGTTCATGAGTTTTAGTTTAGGGCGGGTCATGGTCGCTAGCCAAAGAGAGAGAGAGAAAAGAAACACTCTGCGTGCACTCTAACCTGGATCAGGATGGTTGATCACTTTATCTAATCAGGATGGCTCCCACTGTTTTCTCGAATTCTCCTCCAAACCCAAAAAGAATAATTAGTCGGGATCATCTAAAATCACCCGAGGAGTAATCTTACTCATCAGTGAGAATCGGGATCCACCTATCATCGCATGATAACTTGATGGAAGCCACTCAAGTTATCACACTCCAAAAGGTATGCACATGGCTGGCAAGTTTCCTGTATGTTTGAAACCCCCGATGTGATTTTTACCCCATGCTCTTATGACCTTGACGAAGGCCAACAAATTATAAGTCACATGTCAAGTTCTACCCGTCATTGTCCAGGTTAATTTGAACCCACCCGTACATACCCTTGACGAAGGCCAACAAAGTAGTACGACTGTCCCAAACCAACGCATCTATCTATGCAACAGAAAAGTAACAGATAGCTACCATATACTATGCCTTGACGAAGGCCAACAAATATAGCTTGAATATTAAGTGCTACCCGTCTGAAATGACGGAGGGCTACGAATGGTTTTTGGCAAAAAACCTTTAACGTAACGAACTCGATATCGTTGAAGGAACCGGATAGCTTTTTAAATATATAGTAGCACAAACTTTTGCTAAAGAGGTCACTCTCTGTGAAGGGATCTCGGCTCTTTTCTCGTCGAATAAGGTGCAGGATATTCCTAATCGAATACTACGATGCAAAGCAAAAGAATCGACTATAGTAAATTTATTATGTTGACGCAAACTTTTACTCAAGGGGTCACTCCCGATGAAGGGATCTCGGCCCTTGCCTCATCGAATGAGGTGCTGGATATTCATAACCGAAAACCGCTGTGCAAAGCAAAAGAAAACGTCGGTAATGTCAGTTTTAAAATTGGTTCCAACAATATCAAATAGGTTTATTTTATCCTTGCATTGATAAGGATCAATGCAGTCCCATCAATTAATCACACCAGAAAATAACAAAAATATGATGTACGTATATGCCATCCGCATTCGCCACTAGGCCCCATCATCACCCGTTAGGTTACTTAACTAACGACAGAGCGAGGGCTAGACTGGCGCGGGTGTAAAACATATACAACATCTACTAGTATATATAAATATACATATAACATTCGTCCCAGGCATAATTTAAAACAACATCATAGAAGCAACACAAAATAGTGGATAAGCTTGGAGCCCCAGGTTTCACTTAAGCCGCAAATGAGACCCGACGTTCCCTGTCATGTGGATAGCCTGTGCAATGAAATCTAGACCCCTACGAACGCGGCAGGTTACCCGCCAAAACCAGAAGTGAGGCAACCCCCCTCAACAACGTGAATGGGCCACCCAGCACTTCACGGAATCCGGTAACTTGGGCACCCCTCCGTGGGTCAACCTATACCCCCTATGAGTGAGGCGAAAAGCCCGCCAATTCTAGAGTAAGGTCCTCTCCGTCTCAACGCCATGAGATGCGGACCCGTTGCCCTCTAGAACCCGGCTATTCGTGCACTCCACCGCGGGGTAATCCTAGTACAGAAAAGAAAATAATATACAAGGGTGACATCAACCTCAACCCGGTCGTACCCCAAACAAATAATATACAAACTGGCAGTGATGGCAATCCACATGTCGGACGCTCGCCACGCAATATCAAATGTACAAATGAAACTAAACTGTACTAATATTGCACCCAAGCTATCCACCACGACGATCCAACCACAATCATAGCACAACACAGAACATCAACGTGAATGTCACATTCGCAAACTCGTCTAAAAGAACATATAACAATTAGACGAGTTGTACCGCTCAAATGACATTCACGGTCGCAGATAGTAATGCATGTACTGATAAACATTTAAACAGTGTTAAATTATTGACTTCGAAACACCCCGAATTGCCCCTGAGCAAAAGATAAGATAATATCAAAACTGGGCTAAACTAGCAATACTACTGAACCAATATTCCAGAGACCAGACCACACACAAAATACAAAGCCCAAACCCCCTCCCCAGGCCAGCCGGCTCGAAAATTTTGAGCATGTGCTCAAGTGAAAACAGGTGAAATGGGTTCGTATTTGGTGTGTGCTCTTATGGTCATACAAATAGTCTTCTGCAGTTACTAAAATAATGTTTTGAAGACTTTGAAAATCGATAGAGACTAGAATCTGCAGGGTATCATTTCGGGGTTATTTCGATTTCGATACTTTAACATCGTCTAAACAAGCTAGTAAGGGGTTTACGGGTTGGCTCTGATACCATATTGGGTTACAGCAGTACCCCGGCCATCAAACCGTGGCCAAATGCGGAACAAAAATTTACTAAACTGGCGCTACCATGACCCGATACCCGGATCTACCCTAAACCCTATACTAGCAAGCATATATAAAGATGTTAGAATGGTTATACCGAGTTGATCAGTGTCCTTCGGTCTTCAACCATCTTCCCAAGCTCCTAGTGGTCGTCTAGATCGAGTTTGGTTGCCAGTCTTCCTCCATCTACGATGATCCACCTGAGAGAAACGGCGCAAGCTTCAGCCTCGCCAAACGAGGAAACCGACGCTCTAAGGTTGCTAGCAATGGAGAGTGGAAGTGTAGGAATGTGTCACTATAATTTTTCTCTCATCACAATGCTCAAAAGAACAACTCAAAAAGATGAAGGAGGTGAGGAAACATGTGGCATGAGCAACTCAAGAAATGGCTAAGTGTTGAAGTGAGTAGAGAATGCAAGTAAACAAGTGAAGAAAAAAATGACCAAGGTCTTTCCAAAAACCAAGTGGAGAAAATAATGAGCCAAGCATTAGAGAGTGATGGCAACCACCCCCATTTTTTCTAATCATGCAAATGAAAAATATCTCCATCATTTTCTAATAAACAATTGCATGCCTTACCTCTCTACATGCCATGACCCATGCTTATGCCAACTCACCCCTCCACCTCATTTCCATAATTGATTTTCTAAAAAGAAAATCAATAATGAGGTGGCTATTTTCTAGAAGCTATTCTGTATAATTAGGGAATACTTTCCGGTACACATATCGAAATACATATACGCGTATTCATACAAAAATACGAATAGCCAAGAGAGAAAATGAATAGTGAACAATAATACTAGAATATATATATATATATATATAAATATATATATATATATAAATTATTAAATCAAAACCTGATTTAATAATCCGGCTTAATCCTAAGCCGCTAGTATTATCAACCATCCGATTAAAGTCTGTGCAGCCTGTACACATATTTAATCGGACACCTGTAAGTACCAATATATGTCATCTACACCATATCGCCTGAACCGTGAAAACCCTCTGTGTGGGACTCTAAAGACTCGTCAATACGCTGGCGGTGGGTTTAACCACAAGTACGTCAGCGACACTAACTGTACGTAACGGCTACCCAGGTATTGAGCGAAAGGGAGGCCGACGAGCAAACTCATCTTGAACCCCTACTGAGCCTGACAGTGACAATATCCGTACAGTCCGGTCTGTTCGTCTAGCGGTGATTGGACCAAGTAGCTGGGGATTTCCGGTGAGTAGATGTATACATCTACAGGGAGAATCGTTTGGATGGCGCGAGGCACCCGATAATTTAGAATTTCTAGTAATACTAGCTTGTTGCATGTAGTTCCTAGTTACCTATTTTATGGCACTGCATGACCTGTATATCCATATTTGTGTTAAATTCATCGTATAGAAACCATTGAAACCATTAAATGAGATATGCGACACAGGAAATAATTGGCTTGCTTAATTCATTATATATAATTGTGCAACTTTATCTCATAAGACACTTGCACCATTACTAGGGTTTTATGTTGCACGAGCACTATTCATGCGAACACACACGCCTTGGTAATTGCCATGCCACAAACAATAGATAACTTGTTTAAACCGGAATTTAGAATAATTTCACCATATACGACGTATAAACCAGTACTAATTTATTAAATTCAGCAAGATGAACATATAGAATTGCTAGTCATGTGCATGTACCTCATTCGATCATACATAGTCTTTTAGTCATATATTGCAGTTCGCATTGTTGATACCATAAGCATTCATCATCATTGACATGTGTACTTGTGGTACTTTCTTTCTTGAGGATTTCGGCATTTGAGATTTATGAGATTTTGGAGAAACCGCAAGGATTTAATTAAACTGATATCATTTTAAATATTGCAAGTTGCGGTTTTCTCGAGATATGATACTTGTGTCGTCCACCATGAGTTTTTTGTTAGTTTTCGAGACCCGTTTCGAGGAGTAGGATGAACCGTCTCGGGTACATGGTAGGCCCGGAAAGGTACCCCGGGGCAAGAAGTTCGAGTAGTAGACGATGAGCCTGGCAGGGGCAGACTACCTACCGGTGATTGTTGGCGCGGCGGATATCCGGAGGATACCGACCATGGTCGTGAGATATTGAGATATTGATACTTGAGATGGGCCAGTCCGGATTGCCAAAGCCCGAGACTTTTTGAGATATCTATACTTTGGGACACTGAGATATTCATTTGAGGTGTCGATACTTGACACGGATTTCTATTGATTTAATTGATATTACTACAGATATTTCAAAAAGAGTTTTCTAAGATGAAAATAATGATTTCCTCATATCAGCATATTCAGATCACGTATTAAATTGCATTCATGTCGCATACATGCTAGTACTTCATACCATATCAATATTTAGAACTGCGTACATGCTTACGATAGTTTTTATAGATGTTACATATTACTCATGAGTTGGCAACTCAACCCCATTGTGCCACAACCTTTTTGCAGGTCCGATCCGTCAGCCCAGTAGCGGCGGACGCGCTTCCTCCTTTTATTGGATTTGAGGCTTTTGCTCATAGGTGGGTTATGTGATTATTTTGTTTCCACCTTGTATATTCATTGTATCTAGTGTACTCCATCTACTGTATCATCTACCAGTACTGATGTATATTGACTTAGAGGCGAGACAGTGAGATTTGTGGGCATGTATATTGTTTCTTTGGGTCGCGCTCACATGAGCCAACATGTTGCTTATTACTTGTGCCTTTTTATGCTTATTTTGCACATTGCTGATTTATATTGTGTGGGATTTATGTCCGCCTTGGGGAGAAGAGCTAGCTTTCGCTTGGGGATGCCTTATTTCATGTTGTTGATATATTCATGTTTTCTACCCGTTTGGGGGCCAGTATTTACAAAGGAGACTCTGCCGAAATTTTCGGAAAAATTTGTTACTTTAATAAAATGTTTAATGTGACTTATTTGATTAAAATCGCTTTCAATAAATTGGTTTTCATTCACTCTACTGCTTATTTTGTTTTGATTTCTGGGCTTTGGCTTACTTAGATTACGTCCGCCTTTAGACGTTCGTAATTTAAGTGTCAGTCACGTTCTGTACCCTTTCGGGTCGTGACAAAGTTGGTATCAGAGCGATAGATTTTACCTTTCTGAGTGTAGGATGACCCTTGGTAGATAGAGTAAGTGACTTAAGCAGGGTAACGTAGCGTGTGTATATCCGCGGCATACTTGCAATACGGTACTCCGCCTAGGTGACTTTAGGATATACTTGCTTGAAAATTCCGTGTATCCTATGATTCTATTGCACTGTTCTTATCATCCTGTTTCCTGTACCAGCCACTATGCCGCCGAAGGCTACGAGAGCGCAGAGGGCTGCCGCCCGAGATGAGATCCGAGCAGGCTCGTCCAAGACGAGGACCGAGCAGGGTGGCATACCTACGCCTCAGGGACAGACTGATCCGCCTTCCCTAGGCCGCATGGATAGGCTAGAGTCTAGTATGGAGGAGTTATAACAGATGATGGGAGGTATGCAGGAGTTATGACAGATGGTGGGATCCTTAGTAGAGGCTAGTCGTGCACCAAGATCGGAGGACGTACCTACCACAGCACAGACTACGATAGTACCTACTGTCTAGACAGTCGCTCCTACTACACCAGTGGCTATTCCAGTATCACTACAGGATTTCATGAGACTGAGGCCCCCAGTCTTCACCGGCACCGATGCAGCGGAGGATCCGCAGACATTCCTTGACAATTTAGCTAGGATTTGCCGTTCGCTCAGATGTTCCGACGATAGATGGATGGAGCTTACGAGTTTCCGCCTGGAGGGCCTTGCGCAGACATGGTGGGAGTCAGTCGAGAGAGGTCGAACTGCAAGTCTACCTCCTATGACTTGGGCCGAGTTCACAGCAATATTTCTAGCCCGTTTCATTCCAGAGAGCGTTCGTGATGCTCGAGCTCGTAGTTTTGAGGCTTTGCTCAAGACTCCAGGGATGACAGTGTCCGAGTATGATATCCAGTTTACTCAGTTGTCCCGATATGCTCCGTACTTGGTTGATACTGAAGAGAAGAGGGTAAATAGGTTTGTGCAGGGACTCGACACACAGTTATTTCTTGCCATCGGCACCCAGCACTTCGACACTTATGCAGCTGTTATAGACACGGCCTTACGGATGGAGGCGCGCATTTCAGAGACTTCGGCCGTTTCTGGGCCAAAGAGGATTCGTACCGATATGCCAGCTCAGAGGCATCATGACAGATTCTTTCCGAGAGATGCTGGCGGCAGAGGAGTCAGACGGGGTCAGCTATTTGGTTCTTATCCGCAGGGCCAGCAGGCGTCGCCGGGATGTTTTAGGTGCGAGAGTCCGTACCATCGTATCAGAGACTGTATGGTGAGACGACAGGGAGCGGCGACGGTTCCACACATGACTTTACCACCTTCACCACCTCCTCAGAGAGCTCTACTTCCTGCCCCCGGTGATGCTCCACGTCAGTTAGGTGCCCTCAGAGGCCGTAGGCGTGGCGGTCCTATTCAGAGAGGAAAAGGAGGCCGAGGCCGAGGACAGCCAGCTATTGGTAGGGGACAGGCCCGAGTGTTCACTTTGACTCCACAGGATGCGCAGGCATCCAATGCCGTTGTGGCAGGTACCTTTCCAGTATGTTCTTTTGACACGCGAGTATTATTCGACCCAGGTTCCACATATTCGTATGTATCTACACACTTTACACCAATATTGGGCCGTGAGTCATCGTCGTTAGATCAGCCGCTTGTTGTTATTACTCCGGTAAGCGAGTCGTTTATCGCTCGTTTTGTGTTTCGTTTTTGTTCCGTTCGTATCGAGGAGAGGGATTCATCGGTTGATTTGAGTCTCCTCGATATGTTGGACTTTGATGTGCTTCTAGGCATGGACTGGCTGGCCACTTGTTATGCGTCTGTGGACTGCCATGAGAAGGCAGTCAGATTTAGCTTTCTGGGATAGCCAGTCCTTGTTATTCAGGGAGACCGCAGCGTCACCCTTCCCAGCTTGATTTCGTCTCTTCGCGCCGGTCAACTCTTGCGGAAGGGATGTCAGGGATTCTTAGCTTATGTTTGTGATACTCGAGCTGCAGAGGTTCCTTTGGACCAGGTCCCGATTGTTAGTGAGTTACCTGATAAGCTGCCTGGGCTACCGCCTGAGCGTGATGTTGCTTTCTGCATTGACTTGATTCCCGGCTTGGGGCCTATTTCCATACCGCCTTATCGGATGGCCCCGGCGGAGTTTAGAGAGCTGAAAGATCAGTTGCAGGATTTGTTAGATAAAGGGCTTATTCGACCTAGTGTGTCTCCGTGGGGTGCTCCTGTCCTGTTCGTCAAGAAGAAAGATAGCAGTTTGCGCTTGTGCATTGATTACCGCCAGCTGAACAGAGTTACCGTACGGAACAGATATCCCTTACCACGTATTGATGATTTGTTTGACCAGCTTCAGGGTGCGGGGTACTTTTCAAGGATTGACTTGCGATCGGGTTACCATCAGTTGCGGGTGCGGAAGGAGGATATTCCGAGGATGGCTTTTCGCACACGTTACGGGCACTATGAGTTTTTGGTGATGTCGTTCGGACCCACCAATGCACCAGCCGCGTTTATGGACTTGATGAACCGCATTTTCAGGCCGTACCTAGATCTTTTCATCATAGTGTTTATTGACGACATTTTGGTGTATTCCCGGAGCCGAGAGGAGCACGAGCAGCACCTGCGGATCACGTTACAGACGTTGAGGGAGCATCAGCTGTTCGTGAAATTCTCCAAGTGCGCATTTTGGCTTGACAGCGTTGATTTCTTGGGTCACGTGATTACGAGAGATGGCATATGTGTAGACCCGAAGAAGATCGAGGCCGTTCAGCATTGGCCCAGACCGGCATCAGTTACGGAGATCCGCAGATTCCTAGGCCTGGCTGGCTACTAACGGAGATTCGTTCAGGACTTCTCCCGTATTGCTGAACCGTTGACCGGGTTGACCCGGAAGGGAGTTCCTTTTGATTGGACCGAGGCGTGCGAGCATAGCTTCCAGCAGTTGAAGACTCGTCTGACTACTGCACCAGTGTTGTCATTGCCTTCGGGATTGGGCGGATTCATGGTTTATTGCGACGCTTCTCGAGTGGGGCTAGGATGCCGGTTGATGCAGCACGACAGGGTTATTACGTATGCTTCTCGGCAGCTGAAGACACATGAACAGAACTATCCTACGCACGATTTAGAGATGGCTGCAGTGGTGTTTGCACTCAAGATCTGGAGACATTACCTATATGGCGAGTCGTGCCAGATATTTACGGACCACAAGAGCTTGAAGTATATATTTCAGCAGCGAGACCTGAATCTGAGACAGCGCCGTTGGATGGAGCTGGTGAAAGACTATGATTGCGAGATCCTTTACTATCCGGGCAAGGCGAACGTAGTGGCTAATGCTTTGAGTAGGAGGCTCGGAGGTAGTTTATCTTATTTGAGCGCCGTACAGAGGCAGTCATCAGCAGATTGGCTGATTTTATGCGACAGCCGAGTTGAGTTCGAGTTCACTCCGACAGAGGGACAGCTTGCGCATGTTCGTGCACGTCCGTAGTTGCTTGACCGTATTCGAGAGGCACAGCCCAGTGATGACCATCTTTCAGAGATCATAGAGCAGGTTCGGCAGGGCAGAGTTTTCGAGTTTGTGGTCGATGATCAGGGGGTACTGCGATTTGGGACTCGATTGTGCGTTCCAGATTCTGAGGGACTGCGGCGTGAGATTCTTGAGGAAGCACATAGATCGATGTATAGCGTTCATCCCGGTTCCATCAAGATATACCACGACTTGCAAGATGTTTACTGGTGGGACAGAATGAAGAGGGACGTCACTGACTTCGTGTCGAGATGCCTGACTTGTCAGCAAGTCAAGGCCGAGCACCAGAGGCCCGCGGGAGAGTTGCAGCCTTTGCCCATTCCGGAGTGGAAATGGAAGCAGATTTCTATGGACTTCATCGTGGGTCTACCCAGGACCAGTCGAGGGTATGACTCCATTTGGGTGATCGTGGATCATTTGATGAAAGCGGCTCACTTCCTGCCAGTGAAGACCACTTTCGGATTTGCTCGGTATGCTCAGATTTACATCGACGAGATCGTACGGTTGCATGGCGTCCCGACTTGTATCGTGTCTGACCGAGGCACCCAGTTTTCCAGCCGACTATGGCAGAGACTTCAGGAGGCGTTGGGTACCCGATTGAGTTTCGGCACAGCATTTCATCCGCAGACCGACGACCAGTCGGAGCGGGCTATTCAGACTCTTGAGGACATGCTCCGAGCGTACATTTTAGACTTCGGAGGTAGCTGGGATCATCATTTACCCTTAGTGGAGTTCTCCTACAACAACAGCTTCCAGGATACTATTCAGATGGCACCTTTCGAGGCATTGTATGGGAGGAGATGCAGATCGCCCGTCTGTTGGACAGAGCTTAGCGAGAGCAGTATTTTGGGGTCGTAGATCGTGCAGGAGACGACCGAGAAGATACAGTTGATTCGAGATCGGATGAGGGCAGCCCAGAGCAGGCAGAAATCTTATGCGGACCGACGCCGTCGCAGACTAGAGTTCGCAGTTGGCGATCATGTTTTTCTGAGGGTCTCTCCGATGAAGGGAGTGATGCGATTTGGGCGAAAAGGAAAGCTTAGTCCCAGATTTGTGGGTCCCTTCGAGATCCTCGAGCGTGTCAGCGCGGTTGCGTATCATTTGGTTCTTCCACCCAGCTTTCCTGATATTCACCCTGTCTTCCACGTTTCGATGCTCCGTAAGTACCTTCACGACCCTTCTCATGCGATTCAGCACCCGACAGTCCAGCTGGAGCACGACCTTTCTTTTGCGGAGCAGCCGGTGGTCATCCTGGATCGGCAGGTGAAGAAATTGAGATCGAAGGTTATACCGACCGTTAAGGTCCTTTAGCATGGCCCGAGCAGCGAGGAGGTCACTTGGGAGACCGAGGACGAGATGAGGAAGAAATATCCCCATCTTTTTGAAGGTACGCGTAGCTAGATTTTTAAATTCGGGGACCGAATTTTTTTAAGGGGGAAGATTGTAACGCCTTGAAAAGTCGTTTTGGTATTTTCCCGATAATCGGTATATAATTGGTATATTTCCGTAATAGTAATTATAATTATTTTTCAATATAGGCCTAATTATACCTAATTTGGATAGGTAATTGCTAGTATTTAGTAGCTAATGAGTCACTTATAAATTTCTAGTTGTTTAAAAAAAAATTCCCTAATTTATTATTTTTAGTATTATTTTAAGCTATAAAAAATACATTAAATTAGTGATAAATACAAATTTGAATGGGCTAATTACATACTTAAGAACCATGACAACTAAAATCTAGTGAGTAATATAAATTTTTAGCATTTTATTACAAGTTCTAATTGGTTATAATTAAGGGAAAATTAAAGTTTAAATAAACTAAACTAAAACTAGCAATTTTGTAACTTGAGGGGTTCTTTTTGCATGGAATTTTCTTATACACTCTCTCACACATCCTCACCTCTACATGGCCGGCCCCACCACCGACAGCAGCCCATATTTTTCCCCCTCCAATTTTTGTTCTTCAACTCATTTTAATTGATTTGTGATAAAAGGTTTAATATATTATATTGGGTATGGGTTTAGGAGGTATCGGGGGGCTTTGACCTTAGAAATTTCAACACCAATCCCTCACTTTCCCCCACCCCCTCCCTTGTTCAAAACACCACCTGCAGCAGCCCATTTTTCCCCTCATTTCCCTTCTCTTTTGCTTCAAAATTTCTATCAAAATCCATTAAAATCCACAAAAATCCTTCACTAATTCAAAGCAAATCCCTATTCTATCTCTTCTCACACCCAAATTTGTTTACAACATGGAGAAAGGAGGTGTCTTGGGAGGCTAGAGCAAGCTAGGGTTTGAACTTGTGAGGTATAATTTCAATCAATGGTTAATTTGTAGTTTAAGTGTGCTAAATTAGAACTTTGAAATGTTAATCTTATTGCTAATTTCTAATCTAGGTTTTTAAAGAGAGTGGTTTGAATTGCACTAGGGTTTGATCGAGTTTAGTTTTGGCGGTTGGTCCGAAACGACAATTTTAGTTAAGGTTGTAGTGCTTTTCGTGTGTATTCCGTGCACCTTATGCACAATGTGCCTAACTCGTTGACGTTGACCCTTTCATTTTATGACATGGGTCGTTTCATGATGTGTAACCTTATGTTTTGTATTGTGCAAATTCCAGGATCGGTCACGGAGATTTCGGACGTGGCACGAAAAGGGAAAACGGTGATTGGACCAAGCTAGCCGGGGATTTCCGGTGAGTAGATGTATACATCTACGGGGAGAATCGTTTGGATGGCGTGAGGCACCCGATAATTTAGAATTTCTAGTAATACCAGCTTGTTGCATGTAGTTCCTAGTTACCTATTTTACGGCACTGCATGACATGTATATCCATATTTGTGTTAAATTCATCGTATAGAAACCATTGAAACCATTAAATGAGATATGCGACACAGGAAATAATTGGCTTGCTTAATTCATTATATATAATTGTGCAACTTCATCTCATAAGACACTTGCACCACTACCAAGGTTTTATGCTGCACGAGCACTATTCATGCGAACACACACGCCTTGGTAATTGCCATGCCACAAATACTAGATAACTTGTTTAAACTGGAATTTAGAATAATTTCACCATATACGACGTATAAACCAGTACTAATATATTAAATTCCGCAAGATGAACATGTAGAATTACTAGTCATGTGCATGTACCTCATTCGATCATACATAGTCATTTAGTCATATATTGCAGTTCGCATTGTTGATACCATAGGCATTCATCATCATTAACATGTGTACTTGTAGTACTTTCTTTCTTGAGGATTTCGGCATTTGAGATTTATGAGATTTTGGAGAAACCGCAAGGATTTAATTAAACTGATATCATTTTAAATATTGCAAGTTGCGGTTTTCTCGAGATATGATACTTGTGTCGTCCACCATGAGTTTTCTATTAGTTTTCGAGACCCGTTTTGAGGAGTAGGATGAACCGTCTCGGGTACATGGTGGGCCCGGCAAGGTACCCCGGGGCAAGAAGTTCGAGTAGTAGACGATGAGCCTGGAAGGGGCAGACTACCTACCGGTGATTTTTGGCGTGGCGGATATCCGGAGGATACCGACCGTGGTCGTGAGATATTGAGATATTGATACTTGAGATGGGCCAGTCCGGATTGCCGGAGCCCGAGACTTTTTGAGATACCTATACTTTGGGACACTGAGATATTCATTTGAGGTGTCAATGCTTGACATGGATTTCTATTGATTTAATTGATATTACTACAGATATTTCAAAAAGAGTTTTCTAAGATGAAAATAATGATTTCCTCATATCAGCATATTCAGATCACGTGTTAAATTGCATTCATGTCGCATACATGCTAGTACTTCATACCATATCAATATTGTAGAACTGCGTATATGCTTATGATAGTCTTTATAGATGTTACATATTACTCACGAGTTGGCAACTCAACCCCGTTGTGCCACAGCCTTTTTGCAGGTCTGATCCGTCAGCCCAGTAGCGGCGGACGCGCTTCCTCCTTTTGCTGGATTTGAGGCTTTTGCTCGTAGGTGGGTTATGTGATTATTTTGTTTCCACCTTGTATATTCATTGTATCTAGTGTACTCCATCTACTGTATCATCTACCAGTACTGATGTATATTGACTTAGAGGCGAGACAGTGGGATTTGTGGGCATGTATATTGTTTCTTTGGGTCACGCTCACTTGAGCCGACATGTTGCTTATTACTTGTGCCTTTTTATGCTTATTTTGCACATTGCTGATTTATATTGCGTGGGATTCGTGTCCGCCTTGGGGCGAAGAGCTAGCTCCCGCTTGGGGATGCCTTATTTCATGTTGTTGATATATTCCTGTTTTGTATCCGTTTGGGGGCCAGTATTTACAAAGGAGACTCTGCCGAAATTTTCGGAAAAATTTGTTGCTTTAATAAAATGTTTAATGGGACTTATTTGATTAAAATCGCTTTCAATAAATTGGTTTTTCTTCACTCTACTGCTTATTTGGTTTTGATTTCTGGGCTTTGGCGTACTTAGATTACGTCCGTCTTGAGACGTTCGTAATTTAAGTATCAATCACGTTCCGTACCCTTTCGGGTCGTGACATATGATCGCCATCACAACGCAGGTAGTCTAGCAATGATCCTACGGGCTTTATCAACATGTATGAATGATACGTAATAACAAGTAAAACACGTGCACATGTTAAGATAAAGACAAACCAGATAGCATACTATCATATCGAGTAAGACTGTCCTGTACATATATATGTCCAAGTATCTACATGTATACATATACAATAATGGTCTCTAAGGCATACATATCCAACACTCTCATCAAGAAATGACAAGTGAAAGCGACTACTCTTATAGAGATACTCGATATAAAAATCATGTCGTTCGAAGAGCTTCAAGTAATCTAAAGACCTATGAGATTGAGCTCAAGGCCTATGACATGGAAGATGAAAAGATTGAGAATAACGACAAACTGAAGAGTATCGCACTCAAAACCTTATCTAAATTCAAATCTAGCGATGACGAGTTTAGTGGAGATGACGAGGACATCGAACTCTTAACGAAGCAGTTCAATAGATTCCTAAAGTTTCGAAGAGATTACAAGAAAGACAATTTCCAAAGAAACCGCTCCTACAACAACAAGGAACTTGGCCCATGCTTCAAATGTAGAAAGCCCGATCATTTTGTTGACGATTGTCCCCTTAACAATGAGAATGAAGCTCCACAACGACCCAACTGAAGAGCCTTCAAGGCTAGAGCATGGGATAACTCGGAGGGATGTGACAATGATAAAAGGCAGTTCGATCAAGAGGTTCTCTTGAAGATGCAAATTTCAAAAATGAGAGAATCGCCGCTACTTTTACTTCTCTCAAGAACAAATATAATATTTTGACAAACACTCACAATTCTATACTAGTTGATGTTGAAAAGATGAAAATTAGAATTAATAATCTTGATACTATTTTGCACAAATTTGCCACTAGCAAACATTCCTTGAACACCATGATAGGAAATTTGAGAATTTCAAATCAAAGAAAAGGTTTTGGTTTTCAAAATGCATCTTCTTCTCATACTAGTGGTTCTAAACAATTGCATGATAAGACTTCTTTCAAGACTACTTTCGTTAAAGCTAAATCTTCGCATATCTCTACTTCTTATGATCACCATGCTAATCATATACATGCTTCTATCTCATATGATCATCATGCTAGATTTTCTCATGCTCCTAAGTTTGTAAAACCTTTTGGTAGACCTATTTATGCTAAACCTTTTACTAGAACTACTTCACATCACCATTATTCCATACACACACATGCACATATACATTCTAGCTCTGCTCATGTTATGTGCAACTATTGTGGTCGAATTGGGCATATTTCATATCATTGCAAGAATAGAACTTCTAAGAATTTAGTTTGGATTCTAAAGACCAACTCTCATGGACTCACAAAGACTTAGGTACCAAGAAATACAACTCTTGCCACTTTTATAGGTATATCGCAAATTGCAACGTAAGAATCAATGGCTCCTTGATAGTGATTGCTCAAAGTACATAATCGGTAATATCAAATGTTTTGCAACACTATCAAGTGAAGGTGACATGATCACCTTTGGAGATGATGGATATGATAGAATTATCAGTAAATATGATGAAAGTTGGCTTTGGCACCAATGGCTTGGACATGCTTTCATGAACCTACTTTCAAGCATCACCGTTAATGATTAGGTCTCCGGATTCCAATGCTCAAGATTACAAGAGATAATTTAAGTGATGCATGTCAAATGGGCAAGCAAGTCAAAATCTCATTCATGCCAAAGGTTGAGATATTGACTTCTAACCCTCTCCAATTGATACATATAGTTTTATTTGTTCCATCTAGGACTTTGAGGTTTGAAGTTAAAAGTTGTTTTTCCAATAACCTATGTGCTCATTTGCTTTTCTTATTTTTCTTTCATGAGCATAATGTGGTTTAGAAAATTAGGTGTATTTTTACATATCTTGTGGTTTCAATGCCTTGTCTTACTCTCTCTTGCTTAAATTTTCTTATTTATGAGAGTTTGCATCCATGTGATTTTTAAAAGTGTTTTAAATCATTTTCTTATGGATACATTTGACACATGCTTTTATTTTGAACCATCTTTTGTTTGGTATCATTATTTGTTCCTTATTTAGGGTGTTAGTGCTTAAACTTGCATATATTGTTGCACATACCCTTTGCATGAGTCCACTAATTTCTTTTTGTATTAACTTCTTTTTCATCTTTCCAAACGGCTTCTGCAATCCTTTTAGGGAAACCCAGTTGTGGATTTGTTGTTTATAATATATCATATTCACGGGTCTAGCGGAGAGAATTAGAGTCTCTCCACCGGGGAGTCGATTCTTATGATGAGAAAAACCAAGTCTTTATCTGCATGGCTTAGAATTACTCATGCTTTCCTTTCACATGATAGTATAACTTGACTATCTTATTCATGTGATGTTTTTTTGCTTGTATTGTTCACTAGATTTCCTTGTCGTTACTTACATGCATCCTTTGCTATGAGTCGAGCTTTGTTTTTAAAATTATTCTTTTTTAATCAGTATCAACTCATGGTTACCTCCACATGCTTTTAAAATTGATTATTCTTTTTGTGCTTGTTGCATGTATCAATTGCTTTTGCTTATCTATATACATGTTTGTTGATATGAGCCACATGCTTATCTTGAAAATTATTCAAACATTTAATTTTACTTACTCACATCAACTCCCATCAGTCTTCCATGCATACATTTAGGAGGGTTTATTCGAATGTTTAACTTACTTTTGGATGTATGCATGTATCTAGGGAGGTAATTCAAACGTTTTATTTCTTAGAACACCATTTTTTATCATGTCAAAAAGGGGAAGTAATAGATCTTATCAATATATTGAAATTATTCAAACGTTTAAGTTTAATATATTGGTCGGTTTATCGATTATTGAAGTTATTCAAATATTTAAGTTACAATATATCGATATCTTCTATTAATATTTTGACATCATCAAAAAGGGGAAGATTGATGGCTTATGCATTTTCATAATCCTACTATTTAGTTTTAATGATATTATACAATATTAATAGATATATACATGTGTTTCATATTGCATATTTCATAACACTGTATATGAGCTTGGTCATGTTTGAGAAAGATTTTAGGATATCAACCGACACAAGCCTACGATGGAGGATTGAGAAAATTGAGCTTAAACAGCAAATCTATTAAAAGTTGGATGTTAATGGACTAGAGCTCCTCAATGATCAAATTCAAGTTTCATGAAGCTAAGGAGCCAAAGTCCAAGTTAAAAAGAATTCAAGAAAATCAAGAATCGAAGATTCAAGGGCTCGTGTCAAGATATCGGAAGATTCAAGATTTGGCAAACAAACGATATCAACATAGGAAATCGATGTAAATTCTTCATGGTTTATAAGATTAGCATGAAAAAGCTCAAACACACACACTACTGCATGCATGAAATCTTTGGGCAAAACTTGGTAAAGTTTTTCATTCAAAACGATTTTCAATTTCAAGTTTAAAATTTTATGTGCATTCCTTCTTCAGACATATGTCCAAGTCTTATTCGGACGTCTGCGCACTATTGTAAAATATACACAAGTTTTGAAATATCAGTTTCTTCTTCAGAAGAAACGTCTGAAGCATGCTAGAACAAACGTCTGGTTGTTCTCTAGATTTTCATTGCACAAAACTTTTAACAGAACAAACATCTGTCCATATTTCTTCATACGTCTGTTTGTTCTCTGGATTTTCATTACACAAAATTAAAACTTGGCAAAGTTTTTCATTCAAAACGATTTTCAATTTCAAGTTCAAAATTTTCTGTGCATTCCTTCTTCAGATGTCTGTCCAAGTCTTATTCAGACGCCTGTGCACTATTATAAAATATGCACAAGTTTTGAAATATCAGTTTCTTCTTCAGAAGAAACGTCTGAAGTATGCCGGAATAAACGTCTAGTTGTTCTATGAATTTTCATTGCACAAAACTTTTGGCAGAACAAACGTCTATCCATGCTTCTTCGTACGTCTGTTTATTCTCTGGATTTTCATTGTACAAAACTTTTTAAGAACAAAAATCTGTAAAATCTTCTTCAGACGTCTGGTTGTTCTCTGTAGTTTCATAGCATTCAAACTTTTTATAGGAACAAGCGTTTGAATCTTATTTGCACACATGTCTGAATGTTTAAAACTTTGAAAATCTTTTATTCTTCAGATGTGTGTCATTTGTTCTTCAAACGTCTGGTTGGTTTCTGTTCTTTCATAAGCCATGTTTTGAAAATCACAGCAAACGTTTGAAGCTCATGACGACAGACATCTGAAGCTATTTTTGTTTGAAAAATATTACCGTTACATGCATTTAATGCTATAACAGCTAGTTTTATTTTGCTTCAGACGTCTGTCTCATTTGCTTTCAAACGTCTGATCTTCAGCCTAAGGCGTAATAAATGCATGTACTTATTTGATTTTTGTGTGGGGTTTATAAAGGATTCTTGTATAGTTATTGCACAAAAACCATTCTGAAAATTGCATTCATTCTTTAAGTTCATTCTCACCCACCAAAACAAAAGAAAAACACTTGAATTTTAATTGCATGTTTAATACTCCATTGCAGTATTCTAGAGCTTGAATTGTAAACTCTTGAGAGAGTGTCTTGGATTATAATTTTCTTCTTCTTTTCTCTTTGTGTGGAATCTCTTGAGTGCAGGAGAGTTCTTGTAAATGAGGAGAAGTGTTGTGAAGAAAGTCACTTGTGTGTCAAGTGACGTGTTGTTGCAAGTGTGCAACATGTTTGTCTCGGTGGAGACGCGATTAAGTGGAACGGGCACGTCATCTAAAGAAAGAGTACTAGGGGATCTCCCAAACCTTTCTAAATTGCTTGTGTTTGCATTTTGTTTCTCTCTTACCATCTCTTACTTGCATATTATCTAGTGTTTTATTTGTGTTTCCTTTTATCTTACATAGAATTTTTAATTTGTGGGTTTTGTTAGTATAATTCTATTCACCCCACTCTAGGATTATTTCAACCACCTCCATGTGTTTCATCAATCTAAACCGGCCATCTTGATCCCCTTATTAAAAAACCCTTATGTATAAAAAAATCTTGTGATTTAAAAACTTATAATACGTTCATCAAGCCGATAGAAAAATTAACGATTTATCAATATAGGAAAAATACGATCACTTAATGGACATGCTAAAGGTCTTTAAATCTCAAAAAATTTATACATAGGGCTTTCATTATACATAGAACAAAATGACCGGTTTCGATTGGTGAAATAATGGGAGTTGGTGTGTTTTGGGATGAGGACCCCTTTTTGAAAAAGATGCCGCCACCTCCTACCCTTTTTGTGTATACGCGTGTGTGCAGGGAGTGTGTGTATTTAGATTCCCTCTGTTCTTTCACTAGGAATGCATTATTAGCTGTAACCAACAAGTAGGTTTTTCTAGACCCTTCCTGGAAAAAAACAAATTAGAATTTAGAAATAATATCACAATATTCAGCTAAAACCTGTTGAATGTTTGGTCTTCCAACAAATTTAGAAATTTCAATTCGTTACATAATCTAAAATAGGGTTTTTTTAATCTCACCCGGCCCCGGCCCCCCCAAAAAAAATCTAGTATTTCAAAATTTCACTGCCAAAAGTATTGAGTTATCCAAATTTCACCCTTAAAATCTAGTATTTCCGAATTTCACCCCCAAAACTATTGAGTTATCCAAGTTTCACCCCCAAAATCTAGTATTTCCAAATTGAACCCCCAAAACCATTAAGTTGCCCAAATTTCACCCAAAAACCATTAAGTTATTAATAATTAAAATTTCATTTTTGCAAAAAGTTTCTTAATTTTCTCCATTCTGCTGTCAATTCTTTCTCCAATATTATTGAGCTCAGTCTATAATACCCCAGCCGCAAAATACTTGAATTATACCATCACTTGTATAGGAGTAACTCAGTTATCGTAATTTTTATGGCATAACCACAAAGGAGCTTGATTTTATCTATTTAAATGACAAATATTGGATGGAGGTGAAATTTTCGCTTTCAAAAGAATTCCTAATTTTGAAATTGTAAGAAATCTAAAAGCCCGGTCCCTATTTAACATAAGAAAGAAAAAAATAACCATTTGGGATGAAATTTGAACAACTTAATGGTTCTGTGGTGAAATTTGAAAATACTAGATTTTGGAGGTGCAATTTGGACAGCTTAATAGTTTTGAGGATGAAATTTGGAAATATGCTAGATTTTGGGACGAAATTTGACAATACTGAAATTTTGGGGGTGAGATATAAAAAAAACCCTCTAAAATATTAATATTGTGGTGGCAGCCAAGAGTTTTTACTCGCCTCTCTATCTCCATTGTTAGCAACTTGTGGTGTCTGCTGCTACAGGCCAAAGCCCCACACACATTTCCTCTGTGGGTTCTTCAGAAATTTCAAGAACTTCAAATGTTGGCAATCCAGCTGTGATAGCTAGATAATTAAACGAAACCTTTTTCCTTTCTTGATGTTTTCCTCAACCCCTACAACAATTTCCAACATTTCCAAAGATTTGTTATCACGATCCATGGCATCCTTCACGATCAATGGAGCAGAGAACCTCTCAATCCTCAGACCCAACTCTCCAAACAACCTAATTAGCTTCTTGAATTCCTCTCTCCATGGCAAATCCCTTCCCAAAATGGGCCCAGCCCCTTTCCCTCCCAAACCCCAAACCACCAAGAGGAACCACACCAAAACAGTAGTTGCATGCAGCCTCTCCTCATCAAGGCCAGCATCACAGCCCAGGTTCATCCAGCACAAGCAGGAGGCCTTTTGGTTCTATAGGTTCCTATCAATAGTGTATGACCATGTGATAAACCCTGGGCATTGGACTGAGGACATGAGGGATGAGGCCTTGGAGCCTGCTGAGATCTATGATGCCAGGATGAAGGTTGTCGATGTCGGTGGAGGGACCGGGTTCACTACCCTGGGGATTATAAAGCATGTGTACCCTAAGAATGTGACCATCCTTGACCAGTCCCCTCACCAGCTTGAGAAGGCTAGGAAGAAGGAGGCTTTGAAGGAGTGTACCTTCGTTGAGGGCGATGCCGAGGATTTGCCGTTTCCTACTGGTGCTTTCGATCGATATGTTTCGGCCGGAAGGTGAGGTTTTGATGGCATGCTAGGATAATTTTGCATTGTTTGGTTCGATACTTGGTTATGTTTCTTCCTGGAATCAATTGAATGCTAAATTTTAGCAGTAATTTATTACGCCGTTGGTGGTGTTATTTGGTGCAGAAAGTTTTCATTCAGGATTTGTTGTGATAAAGAAACCTGATATCTTTATTTGTTTCATTTAACACATAGTTGTTATGCACATTGAGAAACCGTAAGCCCGATGTTGAGTGGTTATTGTTGTGAAAGATGTCTTGTATATCGAGACTGTTCGTAAATCCAGAGGAAGAGAAAGGCTAGACGTCTGAAGCAATGAGCTTCAGACGTCTGGCAATAAAGTCCAGATTTCCAGAGGAGGCCCAGACGTCTCAGACGTCTGGTCACGCTCTAGCCAGACGCACTAAGGGGCACAAACGTCTGAACCATCAAGGGCAGATGTCCGGCAACACTCTGCTTCTCAAGCATAGCAAACGTCAGCCCTTATAGGTTCAGACGTCTGCCGTACAGATAAGCACAAATTCCAGTTCGAGATTTATCTCGAAAAATCAATTTCTGGGTGGCAGCTTCGTAATTTTTAGGATCTTATTGTAACTCGGATTTGTATGGGCTATATATGGGATCTTAGGGTTAAAGTTTTAAAGTATTGTATTTATCATAAGGTTAAGGAAGACAGAGACTGTTTCATAAGGGATCAAGACGATCATAAAGAGAGCTTTGAGAGAGATCTCATTGGAGATCATAAAGGAGAGGGCTATTGTAATTCTTTGGAAGGCTTTTTCTTTTTCTTGAAAGTTTTAATAAAGAGTTCTTCCATTTTCCTCTCAATTCTCTTGTGTTATTTGATTTGTGTTTATTCTAGTTTTGTTATTCGTTTTAAAGGGATCTTAGTTTAGATCCATAAGGGTTGGTTGCCGCTCATCCGATGCGCACGCTCCCAACAGTTAGCTCTTCCTTTTTGGTTACGCATAAGGAAGTATCTATCGCTCTTACTTTGTTGATGTAGGTTGGTGTGTAGCCCGACCTTGTATATTTATTTACATTTCATTTTAGTCTCACATTGATTCGGAATTGGGACTATCCTTTTCTCAAATGGATATATTTTACTAGGTTAGAAATTTTGAATTTAAATATGATCGACTTAATTGACTTTATGTGTTTGTAGATCTAAACCTTATGGATCTATGCATGCTTCGGCTTGTCAAGGACCACTTTACTTAAAAGCTTGAGTTTTTGGGTTGTGGGATAGCAATGTAGATCAAGCTAACATAGCATTTACTAGTTACCCTTAGATAAGCTTTTGGGCCATATGGAAAGGCCTCCAGTAGAAATAGTCGCTTGCAATGCAGAATAAATTTGGGGGAAACAAATATAATTTTACGTCGACACTGTTGAGATTCGATTCCAGGGACCTCTTGAAACTTGGTGCTATGATACTATGTAAAATACCGTCTTACAGGTTAAGGTGTAAGGATATAAATGTATAGCATGCTAACATAACATGTAATACTTGACACTTTGGATTATCACACTTTTCTCTATTATTCTTTGTATTTTATTTTGGATTCGACCCCTTTGGGGAATCGAACTTGCGACATTTCACGTTGGAGAGGAAATTGGTACCAACTGAGCTAAACCCAGTTGGTTCCATTATTCCTTGTAGTTAGGGAGAGTATGTGTTAAACCCATTTGCACCATATTTTAAAAGAAAACTATCCGTTTTGTTATCTCTGATAGAGATAATTTTGATTCCTTTGTTCAGTATTGAGTACTGGCCTGATCCGCAACGAGGAATCAAAGAAGCATACCGTGTATTGATACTTGGAGGAATAGCTTGTGTTATCGGTCCTGTATATCCGACCTTCTGGCTGTCCCGTTTCTTTGCCGACATGTGGATGCTCTTCCCGAAGGAAGAAGAATACATTGAGTGGTTCAAGAAGGCCGGGTTCAAAGATGTGAAGCTGAAAAGGATTGGCCCCAAATGGTACCGTGGCGTGCGCCGACATGGTTTGATTATGGGGTGCTCTGTGACTGGCGTCAAAAGAGAATCCGGGGACTCTCCTCTTCAGGTAATATTTAGTTTTTGGTTTACAATGGATTGGTTTCCTAATTTTTGTATCATTGGCCATTTTAAAGTGATGCCGTTTTACGCTTTCAATCTCTATATCTGTGGGTTAACGAAGCTTGTAGTATAAGAATCATCATAGATCAGATGATCAATCATTTTACATCTTTTCTGTTTAATTTATTTCCTATAACTAGCTATTACATATTTGGTCAGTTCGAATATTGGAATGCAAATATAATAAATATATCAGTGTCGCGTCCACCGTCCACCTATTTAGTCTAAGAAGATCGCTATGCAGATGGCATCATATATTCTTGTTATATCGCATACAAAAGAGCCATAATGTGTGTGTGTGTGTGTGTGTGTGTGTGAGAGAGAGAGAGAGAGAGAGAGCTGGGTTAGGTATTTTGTGTGCAATAGTTCTGTACAATACATTTGGTTCCAGCTCTCACATAGATCAAGGACCGACTCTCTGAAATTTTGAAACTAGTTGCCAGTAACTTGATTAAACTACCTTTGATATCTTGTATTCACACACACTTACCGCGTTTATATTCTATCCTAAATTGACTTTCTATGCACCATCATTATGATTGTGGTACTTGTGACTTGTAAAACTGATTTTTGTGCCATATGGGGTTATTAATTTTCCTTGTTTATGTTCTATAGATCAAATTAACTAAAACAATTATTACAATGTTAGGAAATGAAGCCTTTAGATGATCTTTATACTTGCCTTTATGAGGAGCTACCAAAGATATTATGAATTTTTGTGATAATAGAGATGCTTGCGAGTTTACTTGGCGCTAAATTGATTAAATGCTGACTTTGGTGCTCTGGTAGAGAAATGTAAAATCTTTTATTTAAAACCCTGGCACCATGTGCGAAACTAATTGTAAAATACTAAAATCTTCGGCCTACATTTTTGGGTTTGGGTATTTTGGTTAGCTAGTTGAAGGGCATGTTAATATGTTTCTTCAACTTCCTTTTCGTGCCATAATACAAAATTTGATATGTCGGGTGTTGCCCTCAATTCTCTTTTGGTTTTTTAGTTGAATAATTTTTCAGTGTTGCCCAATCTTTATGTTCTATAAATAATCCTTGCTTTCAAGCTTCATCCAATCCTTATTTTGTTATCAATAACGCGCATACTACAAGAAATAAATAAATAAATAAAGGTGCAAAAACAATCCAGCAGGGAAATTGTTTGAGAGGTCTTCTGCCATCCCCAGCGTCGGCATGCATTTTTAAGCTCTTGCTGTTAAATTTGCTTCCTCGCACGATTCTTTTGTTACCAGTTATTGCTTGATTATTTTCGAGGGAATAATACAATATTGAGGTGCTTTCCAAGATAATTTTATTGCACTTGTGTGAATTTAGTCATACTCGATAATATGATCCACCTTTCAATTTTTCTTCCGGGGTTGATGTCTATGTTTGATATCCTGTGCAGCTTGGTCCAAAGGCCGAGGACGTGAAGAAGCCTGTGAATCCTTTTTCGTTCCTCTTGCGCTTCGTTTTAGGTACGATCGCAGCAACGTACTTCGTCCTTGTGCCCATCTACATGTGGATCAAGGATCGGATTTTTCCTAAAGGAATGCCGATATGAGAGTGAGAGATGTAGAGGTGTAAGGGCTTGCTTGTTTCCGTAATCAATGTGAACATTATTATGTATGTTTAGGTGTTAGTTATGAGAGTTTTTACTACTGGGAGTTGATATTAGCCATAGACTTTTCATGTTATGAGAGCATTTTGTTTGCTTGAAGTGGTTAACTGAAGTCTCTATGCTGCCATGATGTCATGCCAGCTTAATGAGAGAGAGTCCGAACTGTGGTACAAGTGCTGTATTAGCGCTCGTTCCTCTTGCTCCTAGGTTCTATTTCTATTTCTACAGTAGATATAAATATGAGTAAATTGCTTAATAATATCTCAAATGTTTCACTTATTTTGCACTTTAATATCTTACATTTTTGTATTTCTTCGTTTGCATTTTGCCGCTGCCGGCTTTTACTCTATTTTGCATCGGTTTATTTCTAGAATCATGTAAACAAAAAATTATGAAACAGTGTAAAATAGACATCGCGGTAAAAGCAGAAGGTAGCAAAATGCTAATATCTAAATATATTAAGGAACTGCAGCGTTGAGAAAAACCTATAAGCTATCAAAATTTAAAATTGATGAAACATTATTATGATGCAATTTACCCTATAAATATTCATATGAGATGAACTAGTTGGCAGCTTTCAAGCACATGCTTGCTCTTTGGGAAAGAGTGGAAATGTTGAATGAATTGAAGGGGGGCAAAAAAGCCAATATGAATGTACCTGCATGTTCAAGTGTTTGATGTTAGTCTTTATCCCATTTTATCTCTCAATTTAAATATAACTGAAGGAGACATAAATCTGCATCAGGGGAAAAAAATCTTTCAATTTAAATAAATATAAATTTAATAGAACTGAAGGAAACATGTAAAACTGCATCAAAATAAAATAAAAAAAGAAAAGGAGATATTAAAATGAATTTGGTCTATAATTATAAATGAAACATAGCAGATCACTGAATAGTATCCGCCAACTTCGGAATAATACGCAGTTACCATAATCACAGACAGAATGACATGCATAAAAACTCGAGTGATAAGATGATACCAAAACCAGCAATCCATCACATAATCATGTAGCAGGATGTATTAATATAAGTAATAGATTATTAAGTATGAGCCCATCTTCCATGCTACATGGATCCGGATACGGATACGATACGGATTCGCGAATTCGTAATTTTCCAAAAACCTAGAATACAGATACGTTCTTATATTGATTTTTAATTAGATAAATATAAATATATATTAAGTTATATATCTAAATATGTAATAATATAAATAATAGCATTATTTAGATATTCCATGCATATTCAAATTTTCAAAAGCCTTGATCAAGGAAAAATAAAGAAGCGTCGATTTGGTAGAGACGGCTGAGGCATTTACAACTCCGAGCAAACCTAAAAGAAACTGAAAATTTCAATAGGAGACGATTCATGAGGCATATACTAGTATCCGTGTTTCATAAGCCCACATTTACCATCATAGCCCCTAATGTGGGAAGCTGATAAAATGGCGAGAGATGTTAAATAGCAAAATCTCTTAATGAAAACATAACTTAAGAAATTGATTAAAGATGCAATGATTTTTGTTAGTCAACTAGATCTAATGAATTCAAAGCCCTCTCCCTTAATACTGAACAATAGAGATGGAGTTCAATAACCACCTCAGCTTCCACATATCTCCTACGAACCTTGTAATGTTTACATGTTCAATTGAGGTCACACTAAGAGCTGCTTAATACCAAAACAATGAAAATAAAAAAGGTGCAAAAAGTTGCATCTGCTTCATGCAAGTGCCAAACAACATTCCCTAGAATTCCAAGTACCCTGAATGAGTCAGCTGCGCACCTCCTAACCATAAAATAAACATCCATGAGGGTGGCATAAAAAGAACCCTGAAGTACAGAAATACAAACAACAGTTTCTTCCAAAACCAAGATTACTGCCAAATCATCTCATGTTATCAATACTTCAGCATATAGAAATAGAATCAGGGCTAATCTCCATCTCCGTATGAGACCAAACCACCATTTCCAGCAGGACTGCTGCTTGGAGAACGTGACTTCCCTTCTTCGCCTTTCTTGCCACAGCGATGATCATCACCTGATCGGGATGCTGATGAATCCTGCGATCTTGACCTCGACCTCGGCCTTCTTCTCTCCATGATATGATCGTTCCCTTGCGGGCCTAGACGAGATCGAAGCCTATCACTCACGGCTCGGCGACGTTCAGCTATAGGACTCCGGCTTCGTCTGGGGCTCGAGCTACGGTCCCTTCCATGGCTGCTTCGGTACTTGACAGGGCTGTGTGAGATGCTCCTGCTGCGGCTCCTGCTTCCGTATCTGCAAGGTAAATTATGAGGAAGAAACAGAAGAATAAAAGATTGTCTTGGTCGGTAACAAAAAGGATATGTATAAATCTCACACAGCCCTTGGTCGGTAACAAAAAGGATAAGAAAATAACCAGCAGAAGTTACAAAGGTATATATAAATCTATCTAAATTCAGGCTTACGGCAGCAATAGGCAGCAAAGTGTATATCTGTTTTTTATATTGAATGGTGTAGAACTTGGTTAACCAACCAGCGCCCCTTAACCACTGTCCATTTTCCCCTTTTCTCTATTCCATTTTTCTCTAATTTTGTTTCTTTTATGAGGAAGGGGTTGGTAATTTTATTGTGAATTAACCATTCAGCCTTCAGATCAGACAGATAGTGACTCTTTTTGGTACTAATCAACATAATTACATAGAAGAATTGAGCCAAATGCGGCTGGGGCCAACCACAGCCCCATGGCTGCAGTCGTGTGACCCAGCCTCGGGGCTGGGCCTGCCCTAACCTAACCACACCCCTGGAAAAAAGGTTTTATTGCGGCGAGCGCAGCCCCATTAACCTCCTAACAATTATGCACAATTAAATTAGCAGCACATGAACTGAAGCATTGTTTAATAAATCCATGCACAAACTGTGACCAACAAAGCAGAACTGATTTACAAGAAAAATATGAAAGTCATCACCAGTAAATAGAGTATGAAACACAAAGGAAGCAGTTATCATATATATGTAAATAACGTGAATTCCAAATATTTGGACAAAACCAAGATTTGCTCCAGCAGGCCTAACTGATAGACACAAACAAAACTACTTATTCATCGACATTGCCATTGTAATTAAAAGGGGATTGGTGGTGGTGTGGGGGAGTGGGGGTGGGGGTGGGGTGGGGAATACTAATCACCATGAAGAGAAATCCATAAATTTGCATAATGCAAGATAACTCCAAATAACTCATTGTTATCCACATCCCGACAGCGTAAGCTTTTGCGTAAAGTGAATCTTGACATGGTATCAAAGCACCAAGTTTCCTAGACATCTTGCATTCAACCTCAGCATTGTCAAATTTAAAATAAAAAAATCAATTTATTCATCCCCATCATTATGCCTTTACAAGCGAGAGTATCCCTAGAGACCTTCGCAACCGAGTGAAGGGGAATATTAAGGTCCTATTAGGTCGGTACATATTCTTATCCCACAACCCAAATGGCGTAAGCTTTTGGATAGACTAGTTCTTGACATGGTTTTAAAGCAATGAGTTTTAAAGATGTCAAGCTCATCGTTGTCAATATATATATATATATATATATATATATATATATATATATATAATCCCTTTTTAATCTGCCTTTGCAAGCAAGAGTCTGCTGGAGGTCTTCACATGGCTGAAGGCCCGATCAAGGGAAAGTGTTAAGGTTATGTTAGCTAGATATACATTGTTATCCCACAACCTACCAGTTTATGCTTTTGGGTAAAGAGGTTCATAAGCAGCAAATATATAAATAAATAAATAAAAGAAAAAAGGGATCACACAAGCTACGTTAGTTGAGTTCCTCCCCTTGGTAGAATTATCTATGTAGACTGCATATTCATACATGCATGGCTGCCAGTTCTTAATAAGCTCTTTCGATGAAAGTTTCTACTTTTCAGGAAATTTCAAATTTCATAAACATAACAAAGAACTCAATATCTACTATATATTAGTTTGTACATACAACGGAAAAACTAAATAACAAACACAATAAATTATGTATGCATATGCGTAAATGATGCATACGCATACCATGGAACGAAAAAAACTAGATGCATGTGTTTGTACATTAAGCAACTGAACAGTTCATCAACAAGCATATTTAAAAAGAGAAGTTGTGCATAGATAGTTGTTAACTGTTAGCAGCCAAACACACATTGAACGTAGATGCACGCATAGAAAAAGAAACTGAAAACCCCCCGAAAAAAGACGAGGAAAATAAGAAAGGAGAAACAAGAAGATGAAGTGAAACAGCACAAATATGGTAGTGAACTTCAGCTTTGCTCCACACATATGTACCATGTCTACCTCAAGGGCTTATGCCATCAATGAGAGATAAAATTACATCCAGGGCTCAAGAAATCGAGAACAAAATATATCAATCCACGAAAAATAGCTTAGCAGGGGAAGTCAACAAAATAGAAGTTAAATATAGTAAATATAGTAAAATAGCCTATAGTCTAAATGGTGCAGGAAAAAACTTCAACTCAATTGATCGGTTTGTCATCTTTCAACCCAAATGTCGGCATGGCTTCCACACAAGAAAGAACCTCCCCCCTCCCCCCTCGTGAACAAAAAAGGGGGGGAAAAAAGCACGCCTTTTTTTATAAACAAAAATCTTTGATGAGATCCGGTTTGATGATCAGAAGGTCGTTGAAAGACTTTGTTTTGATGTAAAGAGGAAGCAAAGAATGAAAAAACTTTTCTTCTTTATTTATGGGCGCTAAAGAATGGAGAGAAAAATAATAATTAAAAAAGAAGATACTAACTGGCCTGAACTTGAAAGAGGGTTCAGTTATTCCTTTGAAATCGCAAATACATATAAACATGGGAGTTCGGTTTTTTCTCTTTGCAAATCTGATAATGCAGCCCTCACAGCAATATCTAACACCGATAGTAGAGGAAACAATCTAGCACAACAAAATCAGAAATTAAGGGGGAGGGGGGGGGGGGGGACTGTACATGGCAACTATATTCCAGGAAAAGAAAAACCAGGTATGGACATGAGCATATGGCAAGCTGACGCCAAAAAATAAGACACCATACACAATGGTTGCTATAGACCATAATGTGACCATTGGATAGTACTATGTCAATCCCAAGGGACGAGCGAAGATAATTTATTGACAGCATACAAGGAGGGGGGAAAGAAATATCAGTAATTGGGTAATTGCCACCTGTCGGAACTATTTCTTCTTGGGGATCTGTGGTAATGCCTTGCAGGTGAACGCTCACGGTAAGGCCTGTACCTGAAGTTCCTGCAATAAGTTTGGTTTAATTTATTTCGTTTTGAATATTCAGCAGTAATTAAGTCAAAGCTCGATGTACCTATCACGGTCGCTTCCTCGTTCATTTCTTCCCCTGTAATATTGGGGACGAACAGGAGAACGGTCTGGTGATGGCGTCCTATACTTCCGCGCAAATGCATAACGCTCGCTGAACCCACGCCCTTTTCTTATTCGTTTTGGGACGCCGTTTGGGGAAGGGCTTCTTGACAAATTCGGAACTTGATCTGATGCAGGTGGAGGGGCCTTAGGTGCAGTGCTGCTTGCTGGGCTCTTTGGATATTTTTTATTGTCCTGCCTACTGATTTCTCTCAGAGGACTTGGGCTTCTCTTGGGATTTTCCGCTGAGGTCCTTTTCAGAGAGCATTCACATAAAGTAAATCTTGAGCACTACATAAGAACAATGAACCAAGGACCTTAAGTAGTTAAGAGCATAAAATCAAGGAGTAGAACCTGAAGGTGTTTGATTTTCCATCTGAATTGGACTGTTGATTCGTAGTTCTCTTATATTTGGAGTCCAAGCCATTATCAACTTCTAGAGCACCCCGATTTTCTTCAAGTAGCTCACCCTCCTCATGTGATGTGTTATCTTCAACAGCCTTCTGTTCATCATTCTTTACTCTCACATCTTCTTTGCCAATGACAGGTGAAGGTGATATTACTCCTGCCACAGTACCAGCCCACTCGATCACCAAACTAATGAATAAGGGAGATGAAACTGAACTTGACCCCAAAACCTCATTAATGCACCCAAAATGTCAGTATGTACAGCAAGAAGACAAGTGTTTCAGAAGTGGATGTATTGCCACCAACATTCATATGTTAAATTTGAGAACATATTTAATTTCAATGGGGGTACGAAGCATGGTTTGAAATATCAGTGGCCGATTCCGATCCCAAAAAGGACCATATGAGTCCAAATTCCGAGATCGATACCGAGAACTATTGGGTTTACCATTTGATTGGTGGGGTTTTGGTATTAAGGTTATTAATGGTTAGTGAGTTTATGTAGACTAATGGGTTCATTAATGCTTTAATAAGTTTACTATAGGTAATTGGGTTATTATGGATAACAGGACACCAATATTACAACTTTGCACATCATTAATTACTAAAGAATTTGACAAATTGTTATAGTTACTTTAGCCATTTATTTTTTTTAAAATACTTATTCTTACTAATTCTATTTCTCAAACGATATAAAATCTGATATTCCCGATCCAAGATGGGAAGATTGCCGATTCCAATCCCAAAAGTGACCATCCAATACCGGTCCGGATACCGAGATTTTAAACCTTGGTATGAAGCACATACCATGCAATGAAAAACGGATTGATAACTCTCATCCTCTCCCTAAACATCAGAGAATATCCCTCACGTTATGCTTGGGTGCTCCTTATCATAGGTTCACATGCTACATCTCCCAATTCCTATACATGGAACACTTGATGATCAAATATGTTTTAACATATTCTAATATTTATAAATTCTCTAGATGTCGTAGACCAAGATATTGAAAACCTATGCATAAATAGTAGTTTCACAATTCCATATGATTTTAGACGCGTTTATACAATTGTTCACTTTTTTAATTAAAAAATTATGATTATTTGGGTGATCATTGGTTTATTTAACTTGATAAATATTTTATAACTAGATTTTAACCCAGCGCATAACGGGCAGGCTTGCAGAATAAAATAATTACTCACTCTAAAACCAAAATATTTTTGCGTAAATTGTAAAACCAAAAAAAATCTTGTAACTTTATTACTTTATGTAGGGAAAATGTAAAAAAACACCATGTGCAATACACGTAGGATTGCAAAATAAAATAATAAACCAAAGCCGATATTTTCCTATCATTTTTTGAAAACAAATATTTTCCTATCGTTCCAGACATAATTGTTTAACAATCTATGACAAAACATGTGTGTCAGTGCGTGTATAAAAAGCATTATGTAAAATTAGGCATATAGAAGTTATAACATCGAAAGAAAATATTTATATTTTTTTAATGCCACCGACAGTTTTCTAATCTTACTCTAATTTAGACGTGATTTTCTTGTGCGATAATTTTTAATTTTCTAAACAATCTCTTTATTTAAATATCAAGATGGTATTTGATTTTTTTATTTATAAGAAATATCATATGTCAAAGTGTCAAACTCGGATCTTAGTTTAACATTTCACGAAAATAAAGGGTAAATTTCACTTAATTACCAAAAGTCTTTAGTATTTTTTAACATATATACCATATACTTTGTGACTTGTTAGTATACATTAAGAAAAATAAATGATACCTAAATAAATAACATGTTTTGGTGTTCGATTTATAATTTACACATATAAACGTCAAGTTTATACTATGCATAGTGGCTATAAACCAATGTAAATAATAAATTATGTCAATGTTTTAACTAAAAAAATATTTAAAAATTCCATGAATTTATTACCTAATAAATTTTTAAATAACAATAGTTATTTGATTTGTGAAATATTAACATTAACTTTAAAGTATAATTTCTATCCGCAAATGTAAAGTATAATTATTAACATATTAGCATATAAACTAATTATAATAACTAAAAAAAATTTAGCACATAACTAATTATAATAATTGATAAAAAAATTAATGGGCCAACTCTCCCAAACAACTACCACTAATTATTCATCTTTTCTTGAGCAAAGGTTATGTAAATAAATATAGATAAAGGGAAGGGCAAAGAAAAAGAAAAAGAAATAACAATTACCAAGAAAAAGAAAAAGAAATAACTTTAACAAACATTGTGAAAACTCCATATAAAGTAACAATTTAGCATCGATGTCATTCCAAAGCTAAAATATTTTTCAAAGGTTCAATAATGAATTTTTTTTTTAGATTAATATTGAAAAATAAGGGCAAAAAATAGTTACATTATTATTTTTAATTATGGAACCCCTTTTGGAAAAAGCTTTTTAGCCAAATAAAATAAAATAGAAACCTAATAATTACTAAAAATAGCCATAAATAATTTTTTTCCGTTTTGGACCTCATATGAATGGGGCATTAAAAATGGATATGTAAATAAATATGGACAAAGGGAAGGGTAAAAGGGGAAGTGCCAAAAATAGTGTTTGACTTGCAAAAAATTCCTTGACCATCCCAACTTTGTATTAGAGTAATAGATAGATAGATAGATATCTACATTGTTGTGCTTTTCTTAATCCTTATAGCTTACAAAATCATGTAACATAGAAGAAACAATAACAAACACAAAAGAAAACAAGACATGTCAAACTGGCTAAGCTTCTTAGCTAGCAATGGTATTCAGGACTTCTAGACCTTCCTTCTTGCATGCGTCATCGCCTCGACAACACACCAGTCAATTATCAAGGAAAATCTCCTTGGATGACCCCACTGCAGATTTTTTTCTTTGATTCTTTTTGTGTTTTTTTTCCTTTTTTCCTGAGGGGGAGGGGGGTGGCTAAGGCGGACAAAAATCAAGACCAACGATTAAACTATTTAACTGAGCAAAGCTTGCATCACATATAACCACTTTGATAGCATGAGGTGGATCCATCCAATTATTCACTTCGGTATCTAAAATCTAAAATTCAATTAATATAAAAGCATGAGGTGCATACATCCATATGGACTGACAAACAAACCTTATCCTGAAAACATAAATTTCACAGAAAACAGCAAACAGAAAAGCAAAAGCAACCAGGAGCGACACGTGAAGCTCATTTTAGACCAAAAAAAAACCCCAAGTTTTATGACATTCACAGCGTAACCATAAATAGTCTTTAAACACAGTAAAACTCATAAAGGGGGAAAAGGATAATTCATGACTTGATTCCAGAAAATATCAAAAATGAAAAACAGAATGCAACAATCAGAACAGTAGAAAACACTTATTAAGTAATAAAACAAAAACAAGGACCCTATGCAGACATTGCAGCCAAATGACAAACAATCATTACACTCACACAGTTAAAAATAAAGCATGTTTCACCGATTTCACTGCAAACCACATTAATTGTACAATAATTGGAAATGAGGAAGATGTTATTTAATATAGCAGAATACTCACTGAGATTTTTAGGAGATTTATTAGCAGCATGCTGTGCGCATTTCATTTCATCCGTAACTTTTTCAACATCAGAGCTACTATTTCCGCTACTCGCACTATCAGAATCACTGGATCTCTCCGAAGACCTGTTAACGAGATCAACGAAAACGAGGAATGAAGTGTTCTATTCACAAAGAACAAAGTGAACATGTCAATAAGAGCATATAAACAATACAGCAAGATAAATGATGAGCACACCGTTTTGAGTTGCGCTTGGATCGTTTATTGCGCTTCTTCTGTTGTTTATCTCGATTGCGGTCTCTTTTTCCTTTTCCTTTTCTATATTTGTCCTTCCTGGATGTTTTCTTTTTTCTCTTGCGTCTATGGTCGCTGGACGAACTTGTTTCAGATGATGATGAGTCTGAATCAGAGTCGCTGTCAGAAGAACAAGAGTCCAAATCAGAGTAATCAGAGCTGTCAGAATCAGATGATGAATGTCTTCTCTTTCTCTTCTTCCTTCTGTCTTTAACACGAATTTTGTGTCTTGTCTTTCCTTTCCCATCAGAACTATCATCTGAAGAAAGATCGGTTTTTGACTTCTTCAACTTCTTCCCTGCAAGTGATATACAGTTTTGCAATGATAACAATACAAAAAATGCATTAGGTAGGTAGGAGACAGATATGCACCAACTTTTACCTCTTTCTGTTTTAAGTGCAGTAGGAGCCTGATCAGTAACTTCACCACAATCGACAATTTTTACAAGGCTGGCAGGGTCTCCTTTTGATGAACCTGCCAGTTCTAACTTCCTTATTATATGCATTCCATTAACTACCTTCCCAAAAACAACATGTTTGCTGTGGAAGATAGAATATGGTGCAGTTAATATCCTTGCAAAATGAAGTATAGTAAATTTATAACTTCTTAGAAAGCACCAGTCAACTCACATGATGGAAGCATAACAATCTGATCGAATTGTCAGCTATTTCTACAGAATTGCAACTAAACGATTTTTTTGAAAAAAGAGGGCTAGTTGCAAATGAGAAAAATAGAGCAGCCCCCTTTTCTTTTCTTTTTTCATTTTTTCTTTTCTTTTGTTTGTTTGTTTTTTTTTTTTTGTTTTGTTTTTTTTTTTTTTTTGGGGGGGGGGGACCACTTAAAATAAGTCCCCCACCAGACCCGTTTGCCGCAATGCGCTCAGCCCATTTGAGCTCTTTGCAAATAAAGGAGCAGAACTAATACATAGTTCAGAAGGCACTAAAACAAAAATGAAACCCAGCACATCATCATGCCTGGAAGGATTTTAAACCCTATGTCTTTAAGCAAAGAATAATTCTATTGGACAAATAAAAATTTAAAAAAAAACAAAACAAACAAGACTGAAGTTTTACCCATCAAGATGGGGTGTAGCCTTGAAGGTAATAAAAAATTGGGATCCATTTGTATTTCGACCAGCATTTACCATCGACAAAATTCCAGGTGCATCATGCTTCATTTTGAAATTCTCATCTGCAAATAAACATTTGCATAAGAAACACAACTGTATGCCTCTAAATTGAAAACTGCCTCCTTATAAGTAGCACAAACCTGGAAACTTTCCACCATATATACTCTCTCCACCACTTCCTGGAAATAGCAAGCAAGGTTGAGCTTTCAAAGACTACACAGCAAGAAGTGACATATAAAGAGGCCTGAGCATATCAAAGCAATACCATCTCGTTTTGAAAAGTCGCCGCCCTGTAAAGAGTGATATATAAATTATCATGCATCCCAGTTCCTATCAGTCACTAAACAGACAAATACACAGTAGCTATCACCCTGCTATGGGAACCAACACAAAATACCAATTGAAAATCACAGTAACCCGTGAGATGAAAGTTCTGACATACTTGAGCCATGAAACCTTGGATAATGCGATGGAACATTGATCCCTTGTAGTGCAATGGTTTCCTTGTAGAAGCCCCAACCCCTTTCTCACCTACAAAGGATATCATGAATTAGGGATATAATGTTTTGTTGAAATTTCAATGACTCCCCCCACACACACACACATCTATGCTACACACACACACACACACTATGTATACACATACATCTATGCTATACACATATAGATGCCTACACACGGATATTCATATAAACACCTATATATAAGGAAACGGGGTATCAGCAACTGAGGAAAAAAATCAGCTAATAACGGACTATCCAACTCTCGAATCGATGATCCGCACTGTCTACCCAGTTCTATACATGGAGTATCTATGTGGATTTTTATAAAAATGGTAGATTTGAAGCATTATATGTGATGGATCAAGGGTTTCCACAATGGATGGCTTTAAACAATATAAAATTTCATGTCGGGAACACCTGATGTAACATGTGAAAACCTTCATATTTAACCAAATTTTATATACATAGATCACTTCATGGGTAGAACACGATAGACAGAATGGATCATAGATTTGATGGTCTTCGATGCTAGATCATCAGCTCCTACCCTCCCTCCCTCCAACCCACCCACCTACACACACACACACACACGGGTAGAGTGCATTAATAATATAGCTCCTGAGATCTAGCACTTGGGAACCCGGTAACTTTTAGCATGTAGTACAGGTAATACTGGGTAATATGCTTAAATGTAATTATATCCTACTGATTAGAACGTCTCGGTGTTAATATACATCCTGCAAAGGAAAATTTAGATCACATCAAAGGCTAAATTGAAGAATGTCCTAAGGTTAGCATAGGTGAGCCTCACTTGTTGTGTCATGCATAGTGCTAGCTAGCATACAGAAGAAATCCAATCTTTGTACACAAGACTCAAGATTTCAATCGCAAAAGATTAGACTAACTAATGTCCTTGTCCCCTTTGTCCTTGGCCCCTTATACAATACAATTTACCAGACATAAATACACCCTTAAACTTCTTGTGATTCCTTTATCACTCTGGCACGCTGAAACAGAATCATACCTTCAAGGTTATAATCCTCTTCAATTTTTACTTCTAAAACTGAAGTCTCTTTCTTGTTTAGACTTCATGTACAAGTTCTATTCCAATTAGACTCCTGATCTATATCCTCCTACTCACAGTTTTTTCAGGTTGCATGTAATTGTAAATCCAGAAAAGTACAAAACTAGGCTCAATTTTGCACAGAAATATATTAAAGTGTTAGATGGCTCAAGCAAGCTATATGATGAATAGATATTAATGCTGCCCGGCCCAAGTGTCCCATAGTAATATAGTATGAGCGGGCATGTTATTAAATCCCAGATGGAAAATATCACATGGTATCAAATTATCAATAATAGAAAGTACACAAATAGCACCTGTGCAGAGCGCACGAAAGTTTTCAGCAGTCTTCGGTACAACATCTGAATAGAGCTGTGGAATTGGTCAATAGACATAACAAAAGAAACAGATTTTTACACCAGATTATGAGCAACGAAAATAATAAAATGGAACCAAGCGCAAATAAATAAATAAATAAATAAACAAAAATTGCAAGTAATTTTATCATAGAAAGGATCATTTGATAATTGATAATTTGGTACCTCAATCACCAACTTCTCAGCAGGATGTGCATCAATTGATAAGTCCAAAAACACAAGATTCTTCTTATTAGCCATATCTTATTCTCCAATCACACTGCTGAAGATCCAAACAATATGCGATTGCATAAAAACTCTGATCGAGCTGTTACCATTTCTAATACTATTTAGGATACATATATAGCAGAAACTATAATTTAAAATTATTAAGAAATAAGGAATTTGTCAAACTCATCAACAAAAAGTCAGGCAATAGCGACAATAGGACAAAAATATAAGAAAATAATGTGGAGTACTGTTTCCGCTATTTGTTTAAATTACTAACATGGAACAAACGATGAGGCGAAAGTATTTAACCGGTAGACAACAATTTATATATTTGCAAATGCAGGGGTGTGTGTCCTCCAACCAACAGATAATCTAGCTTAAACCATTGAGTTATGAGGTCTATATAGGTTGTTAAGAAACAAGAATATGGATTCTGAGGATCACATCAGACACCATGGATTTGAGATGATGCAATAAGATGGTCAATAATTAGCAGCCATTTCTATTTTCCTGCAAGAACAATCCATCATCCTTTTCTTTATAAAAAAATGAAAATGAAAAAAAAAAGAGAGAAAAGAAAAAGAAAAAAACACAGCTAGTAGAGACAAGCAATTGAATAAAAACTTTATGCTGACCTCAAGTTAAAAATGATTATAAAAAAACATTTATAAACAAAGAGTGCTAGAGAAAATTGATTTTATTGATCAAGAAAAATTCTAGATGGCCATAGAATAGGAGTTCCTAGATCTAATTATCTCTCCAAAAATTCTATAAGACGATTATATGGAGAGAGAAAATGTGGCATGTGCATTGGGGAGGTCGCAACCAATTTCTTAATATCCTATTATAAAGTCATGAGCAAGGAAGGAAAAGATAAGAGTATTCTTGTCAAGGGAACAAGACTAGTGGAGGTGAATACGGAAAGTGGGCAAGGGAGAGAGGATGAACGGAAGGTAGTCCAATAACTAATACAATATGGTAGGAAAGGACAACAAATTTTTGCACAGAGTAACATCAAACACACACTAAACCGTAACAACGACTATGTCAAAAAGAAAGTTAGCAGCAATAGAGGTCAAGTGACAAACAAACAAGGGCAAGGTTCCACCTAAAGAGAAGGAGGAGGATATCACGTTGTTCCTTGAAAATGTGGACTGCCCATTCTACAAGATAATATCTCCGAAATAAATTGTTTTCAACCGATCGCTGCTATGGAAAATATGAAGAGAGCAAACGAAAAGAAACGAGAGTAACTTTTAACAAATAAATCATTTCCTTTCTTGTTCCCAATAGTAGTGAAGTGCGATCAGGGTTAATGATACTGCTCATGCTCCGCATGAATTAGCTTAGCATCATCAGATCTGCAACTTAGCCTAGCTCGATTTTGCATGGATATAAACTTCACCAATAAATTGCTTGCGATTTTTTTATGTCGCAAACAAAGGGAAGAATTCCTTTTTTTCACTTTCTCCTCCGCCCCCACCCCCCACCCGGTTTTCTTTGAAAAGTTCATATTGAAGTTACAAGAGCAACGCAACCAAACGATTAAACCATAGATGCCTGACAAATGTAACAATAAAAACTAATCAAGTTATAACATTTCCTTGATAAAATTTCACCTTTACCAATTTACTACAGATGCTTAACAGATCAGATCAAATCTAGACATTAAGCACGAATTATTTGGAAAAACAAGTCACTGATAAATCAATAGCTGAAATCATATAATTAACTAGGGATGAAACAAATTTCATCAAACATCTACACAAATCGCCACATTGATAACCCTTAAAAACAGAATATTGAAATTGCTACTGACTAAAGCGGAAGAAGAAGCTGATTTGGTCAAATTCGAAGGAAAAAGAGAATAATGTTCTGCTTTGATCGTGAAAATATATAGAGAGAGAGGATGGAGAATCAACTCACCTGCCCAAATTGAGGGTTTAGGGTTTTCCAGATCTCGAGACTGGATGCCTTAAATGGGGTTCCTAGGGTTTCGAGAGAGAGTCAGGGACAACAAATAATTCGATCTTTGTGCTTTGATGGTGGGCCCACACGAAGAACTACTGCAGCCGTACATCTGGGTCTGTTTGGTATTTAGGATTTAGAAATTTGGATTCCAAAATAGTACGGTTGAAAATTTATGGATTCGGTAACTTGTTGTTCGATTGGTTTTGGATTCTTAGTATTGAATTTGTAAATCCTTGTAATTTTTGTTTGGCTGGTGAAAAGAAAGTGAGATTTGGATTTAAGGATTTTAGAGAGAGATAGAGAGAGAGGATTGTTAAATAAATAAAGTACACGGGTCCTATCTAAAAGTACAATGAATAGTGCCAAATCCTTGTAAATCCTTAAATTTTTTTAGGATTCAAGAATTCATGTTTTGTGGTGGGCTCTCCATAAAAAACAAAGGAATCATGTAAATCCAAATCTCCCAACCAAACACAAAATTATGGAATCCTAGGATTCCACAATCCAAATCAAAAATAATTGATTTGTAGATAGATGCTGTGATAAAAATATTTGTTACCGCAATCAAGAACGGCGTCGCTTGGTAGCTAGCCGGTGAGTACGGATCGGTCCACAGGGATGTTGTGTTTTTTCTAATTTGCTCAAACGAGTTAATTCCAAATGGTGTGGATGGATTATCGCTAAAACTTAAATTGATTTATACTAGGACTAGAGTCTTGCTAGGATTAGGCTTAAGTTAAGTTTGGAAATTAAAAGATTTCCTCACCGCTTTCAATACCCTATTTTAGATCTATTAGGTGTTATGGTAATAATTAATAAAGCGGATTAGTACCATCGGGAAGAAACGATGTTTTTTCCTCTAGGTTCTAGTCCTTCCTTTCTTAATTCTTACCCTAACCTCCATGGAAAATATGCACAACCGGTCGTTTATACTACGGTATCACCGTTACCTCGTGGGGTAAGGTGCCGTAGGGAATGGTGTGTGTATGTATGCATGAAGTCCTATTAATTATATGTGATGGGCAAGAAAGGGGTGAGAGATTTTCATCTCTCAAACCTTCCCTAAATCTAACCCTAACAAGCGAGGAGACTACTCACTCATTAGGGAATTTATTAACATTTCTAACTATTTAACTAGGGTAAATAATTAAATGTAAACTAAGGCAATGAAATAGAAATCTTACTTTATTGATGGCTCTCTCCAAACATTTACACAGGAATTTACAGATCTGAATATATGAAATGAAAAGAGGCATCCCTAAAACAGATTTTTTGGATTTCTATTTATAGAACATAGAAACCCGAAGTTTACAATCGACGCACATCTGTTTTTACAATTTTACCCCCTAAGAAACCTAGTCAACGCACCGACGCGCCTCCAGAGAGTTTTTCCACCGACACGGGCATAGCGCGGCCGCCGAACCGCGGCCAAAGCCCCTGTTTGGTCGCGGATCTGCGGCCATATAGGGTCCTTGATGGCTTGATTTTTCAGGGAATCTTCTGTTGCATTTTTCATTCTATTTTCTTCAGTTTGTTCTTCAGAATGTCTTCTAGTTATCTTCCAGATCTCCACAGTGAATAAAGTCGTGGACTTTACCGCTTGTTTCGTATCGAAATCTTAAATCTTGCGTTGCCTTTGTTCTTGTGAAATCGTCCATTGATCTTCGTTCGGTCTCCAACTGTAGGCTTGATCAAGATTCTTCCATTTGTTGGTCGTAGTCTCACTTTTGTATCGTGTCACGCCCCGCTTCCTAAAATACGGAATACGAGGGGCTGACAAGACCAGCCATGCTCCTACGGTCAAGGATACATCCTGCCGTAGTCACACTTCGGTTTCTAGCTTTACATGGTAATCAGTAAATGATGCGCAGGTAATGAGAAATGCAGTAACTGAAATGAAACAATGTAAAGAACTGACCTGATGGGAAACAAAAGGTATAATCCTGGATAGCTAATCAAGATGTCCGTGATGTACGTCTAGTCCTGGTCCCGGCTAAATCTTCTCCTCACACTGAGCATGCATACTCAGGTCGTCAGAGCGACACAATAGCAATATAATATATAAAATCATGTGACAATTCTAACAGTGATAATAGATATATATAACAGTAGATCAATGGCAGTATGGGTATGAACATGCAGCAATCAATGCAGCGGAACAGTAAAAGCAGCAGAATGATATTCCACGTATGTCAACACAGTAAGTAAGGTATATCAATGCCAGTATCTCTATCAGTCTCTAAGTCTCACTGTACAGGTCACTAAGCCTAACGTCAGTCCAAGTGTGAGAGTTAACCACTCGCGAGTGTCCTCCACCCAAGGGTAGAATCCAAGGGCAAGGGACCACGGGCCCAACATGTATATCACGGTAATAATCATGTACCCTGTAAATCTCCATATATCTCCCTAAATATATAAGCCGGCATGGCACTCCTGAGATTCTGTTGAACTCACATTCAAACTACCCCACACCCCGTGGTCTACATCAAACGCCAACCATAACCCTAAATACCAGTCGGTCTGTGACAAGTCTGCGCGAGAACTGGAGGCAGGACCTCCATCAAGCACGTCCCGACTAATACCTAAGATAAATGGCAGTGTCTGGTGCCTTATCTGTGACACCCGTGCAAGAGCTTCCATAAGTGTCCCATACCACTTATAGTCACACGTACACGCGTCCCACGGACGTCGACAATGCAATAGAATAATAAGGTTCACCGATTGTGTACAAGTACGTATCACTTTCACTTAATCACTTATACACGAACCCTAACGTACTTGCCACAATCATCACTAATACCTAACACCGGGTAAATGCACATTATCACTAGGTTATCAATGCAGTGACATGTGTATGATATGATGCGTAAACAGTATATAAAGCATGTTTAGGATGTCATGAATTAGTAATCTACCACTTGAATAATGTATCATAAATCATACGGTTACAGTTTAGTGAAACGATGAACGGGGAATAAATAGTATGTTCAGTTATCTATCCATTGAATTTAGTTTCACGCCAATCGGGTTCCAGGATCACTAATTATAACCATTACATTTTAAGCGTTCACGGCTGGAAATCCGATTTCAGAATCGGAAGTCCGTTTCGCAACGCATTTTAATCCCAATTGGGATCATATTTTAGCGACACTATAGTTGAATGAAATCTAGGGTTTTCAGTAAGGTTTTCAACGCAATAGACGGATTTTCAATCGCGTCTGTACGTCATGAGTTATACATTGTTTAACGCTAGTATGTCGATTCTGATTCTGTTGGGACTGTTATGCGTCCACATCTATTAAATTACCGATTAAATATCAAACGATAACGAAAAAGGATGAAACCACTTGTGTTGTCTAGATAACAGATTCACCTATAATAAACAGCAGAGTTCCGCAACCTACGAGTTAAGCAAACAGGGTGGTACCCACTACGGGACAGTAAACAACCACTGGAGTCGCTCTGGACTGCAGTCCAGAGTCGCACTCCGATCCAAATATTGTCACAGTTTAAGTACAGAAACTAATAGAAACTTACATAGGGTTAAAGTTCGTCAAGTCGGCTTCGATTTGAGCCTTTGAACGCATCATTCCAGTAAGTATATAATTTATGGTGATTTTATCGGTTTTCAGGTACAAGGAAATTCCAGTTTTACAAGTAAACTTGGGGGTAGTCGTTTTAATCTCTATTAGTCGTATTTTCTAATGAAATTCACACACTAGAATCATAGGCTTACGGGCCAAACTATACGAGTGAGTGTCGTCAATTTAAACGAGAATTTCCATAGGGAACACGCATCGAACAGTTGAGTCGTATAATTTAACAGAAAGTAAAACATGGAATATATATACGATTATAATTTGCAATTAACATAAAGTAGCATGTAGCAAGTAGGGACTTGCCTGGAAATGTCTCGGGGATGCACGGCGATGGTAACGTCACGAACGCGCGACTAACGGCGTGAATTGGTTTGTACGACTTTGGCTCGCGTTTCAGTTTCGTCTTCGAATTTGTCCGGGGACGACTCGTGAATGTTGGAAGCGGGGGGTGCTCTGTGGGTCTCCCGGGTGTTCTGGGATCTTCGACGGTCGGCGGAGCTCCGGCGATGGCAGCAGTGGCTCGCAGTCTTGATGGTTGGGGCTCGGCTGTAAAGTTCGGGTGTTGCGCAGCAGTGGGTTCACTGGTGGGAGAAGATGCGGTTGGTGGCACTGGGGTGTCGCCGGTGACGTGAGTGGCCGGCGGTTAGCGCGACTTGGGTGGTTCCGACGGTGGAGTTGGAGAGAGGAGGCAGCGGTTGCAAGGGGTGGGTCGAGGAGGTGTAGTGGCGAGGTGGTTCTGATGATGCCGGGGCGTCAACGAGGTGGTTCTAGTCGGTTCGGGGCTCGCCGGCGTCGTGGCGTAGGTGGCCAAGCTCGTGGCAGAATGGGTTGGAGCTTAGTAGAGAGGCTCGGCTGAGAGGGAGGTGAGGGGGTGATGCTCTAGTCGACGAGGCGGCTCGGTGCAGCGGGGAGCTCGTCGGCGTCGTCGGGGTGCAGGCGAGGTTGATGGTCGGTTTTCGAGGAGGAGCAGGGAAAGACGGTGGAGGGACGGTCGAGGGGGCAGTGAGGTGTTGGGTGCGTCGGGGCTGGGGACGAGGGTGAAGGCGGCGAGGTGGGGGCGAGCGACGCGAGTTGGGTGAGTTGGAGGCGGCGGCGAGCGCGACGCTCGGCCGTGGGTGCGGGTTCGAGAGGGAGAGAAAGAATGGAAGAGATAGAGAGAGAGGGGGAGCGGGAAAAGAATTGGGAGAGAGAGGGAGAGAGGTGTGTGTGAGTAGGGAAGAGAGAGAGAGTAACGTTAGAATTTATTTATTGAGAGAGAGAGGAATTATTAGAGGAGAGAGGAAGGGAGACGTGCGTTAGAGGGGGAGAGAGAATCGTAAGGATTTAATAAAAGAAATTAAAGGAAGAAAAGAAAGAATGTGGAATTATAAAATTAATACGGGAAATAATGGAGGGATTAGATGAGTGTTAATGGAAATTTATGGGGGGAAAATTAAGAGGTGTTAATGAAAATTATTCTAGAATTAAAGGTGATTTAAGAGGGAATAATATAAGGAGATTTGAAATGAAGGAAGGGAAAGGAGGAGCTTAGGCCGGGCTCTTGACGGGCTGCTGGGCTGGGCTAATTGTAAAAATTTAATTAATTTATTAGAGAAGAAGGGATGGACCGAGGACTATAATAAAAGAATTGTAAGGAATTGGGAAAGAGGGCCGGGCCTTGGTTTAAATCCTATTTTAATTTACATGGGCTAGGGAAAAATATAGGTTATGGACTGAGTAAAATATGGTTTGGGTTTTAGTGGAAATAAAATTAAATAAATTATATAAAATTCAAGAATAACAAAAATACAGGTTTCGGTATAAAAAGGGGCTGGGTATTACATATCGTCTTTTGTCTTTTTCGCTGTTTTTGTTCCGAGAACCTGTAACCTGCAACTATGTAGCAGACATGGGTCAAAAGAACCTGTTTATTTATAAAAAGACTAAAAATGAGGAATATAATAATGCAAAATTATGATATGAACAATAATCCTGCAACAAAACAGGCCCTTACCGTTTGTTTCCTTACTGAGGAGTTGTTTAGTTGCAAGGATGTGGTTGGAGTTGGCGACAAAATACTATAGCAAGTATGATGTCCTCTTCAAATTTGAAATCTGCTTGCAAGAATTTTGAGAGCTTTGAATTGGTACAAAACTTGGATTTCAAAGTAGGAACTTTTGGGTATGAATTTGAAATAATTTGATGCCATGTCATCTTTAATCCCAATAAAAAAATTGAATCTCTCTCTCTCCACAATCTCTCTTTTCTAATCTATATTTCAACTAACATAAACAAACAAAAGATTGAATGTGAAGATTCAAATTCGCATCTACTCCTCGCAACCTAAAAAACAATTTAATCTTTTTGGATTTCCAAAAAAAATGAACTTACGACATATTCTAAATTCACAATTTTCTTAGTTTGCAACCAAACAGGCCCTTAAAAGCTGAGAAAAATCCAGGTAAAAACTCCCTTGGTTTTATTCCTTATAGGACTTGTTTGGTATAAGGAATTGAAACTCTGATGCGTGTCAGAATTCCAGATTTTATCGTATCCTTAAATAACAAATCTTGTGTTTTGTAAAGAATCAAGAAGGAAACTTGTTAAGGATGCAATTCTTTTGTTTGCTGGGGAAAAAGTTTGAAATAAGGAGTTAGAAAGAAATAAGAGGAGTGGGGTTATTTGATTGGCTTACTTTATTTTTTAAGGAAATTGCGGTCCATAGCTAGTTTAAGAACGTTGCGATCCGTTGTAGTTTAAGGACGTTGCGGTCCGTAGTTAGTTTAAGGACGTTGCGGTCCATTGTAGTTTAGGACGTTGCGGTCCGTTGTAGTTTATTTTAGGGACGCTGTGGTCCATTGGGTTTAAGAACATCATAGTCCATGTTTAAGGATATCATGGTCCATAGAGTTTAGTTTAGGGACGTTGCGGTCCATTAGATTTAAGGACGTCATAGTCCGTGTTTAAAGACATCATAGTCTATAGAGTTTAGTTTATGGACGTTGCGGTCCATTGGGTTTAAGAACATCATAGTCCGTGTTTTAAGACATCATAGTCTATAGAGTTTAGTTTAGGGACATTACGGTCCATTGGGTTTAAGGACGTCATAGTCCGTGTTTAAAGACATCATAGTCTATAGAGTTTAGTTTAGGGACGTTGCAGTCCATTAGGTTTAAGGACGTCATAGTCCATATTTAAAGACATCATGGTCTATAGAGTTTAGTTTAGGGACATTGCGGTCCATTAGGTTGCTGATTATCGGGACCTGCCACCTCTCTGAAGACGTTGAAGAATTACAACGACACATATCAGAGCTGCGAAGAGATGTACCCTTGAACCAATAAATTTTCATCAGGGACTTGGTAGTCTTGTCTGGGTCTAAGGCCAATTTAAAAGAAGTCATATAGGCTCAGTCAATTTGGGGTTTTACCAACTTTGGGCTCAGATTGGGGTTGATCCCCTTTTGTTCAACAATGCTGAGTATTGATTTGGGTTCTGACACCCCACTTTCATTTGGCTTTTTATTGAGTGTTAAACATTTTTTATGGCGCTGGACTCTATTCACAGAGCGCTCTTTATTTCATCAGCGCCCACGTGAGGGGCACGTGGAGCGCTCGGCGCTGAGCGCCAGACTTGAAGTGCTAAAGTGGTTCTTATAAAATAGCGCCCGCGTGAGGAGCACGTGGAGCGCTCGGCGCTGAGCACCAGACCAATGAGTGTAGAGCACTATTTATAAAATAGCGCCCACGTGAGAAGTATATGGAGCGCCAGGCGCTGGGCGCCAACCAATGGATGTAGAGCACTCTTTATAAAATAGCGCCCACGTGAGAAGCACGTAGAGTGCTCGACGCTGAGCACCAGACTTTGAGTGCTAAGCGCTTCTTATAAAACTGCGCCCACGTGAGGGGCATGTGGAGCGCTCGGCGCTGAGTGCCAAACTTGGAGTGCTAAGCACTGAATTTTCTGTTCTGCTCAATTCAATTCCCTGAGAATTAGATTCTCACTTGCGAAAGACTTTGTCTTATAGATCTGAAATCTGGAAAATGAACTAAGTTATTCTGATGTGAGAGTTAAACTCTTAAATATGGGGGAGATGCTATGATCTCTCTTAACTTGTGAAAGATTTTGTCTTACAGATCTGAGATCTGGAAAAAAAACTAAGTTCTTCTGATATGAGGGTTAAACTCTTAAATATGGAGGAGACGCTATGATCTCTCTTCTTTTTATTTACCTTGAGAAGAAATTGCTCCCGTCTTTGAAGTTTTGAAGTTTATGGAGGGTTCCTCTGTACAAGACTTGAAATCTTGGGTCTTCTATATAGGGGGGCTGATTTGTTAATTCAGTTAAGGAAATTTCTCATTGAGAGATTTCTTTAATTGATTTGGGGAATTTATCCTCCGTTGGATCTTTGATCCATGAACTTCTGTTTTACAGAAAACATTTTTCTTGTTTTTTTATCAAAATTAGGAAAATACTTTCCCATACGGAGCTTATTTTGTATCTTGGTGATTTTTTAATCGCCATTGGATCTTTGGTCCAGCGGTGCTCTGATTTACAGAGCACAATCTTTCTTATTTAGAAAGATTTGAGGAGTATTTTCTCAGTCAGAATTTAATTCTGTATTTGGTGATTTTTAATCACCATTGGATCTTTGATCCAACGGTGCTCTGATTTACCGAGCACAATCTTTCTTGTTTAGAAAGATTTGAGGAGTATTTTCTCAATCAGAATTTAATTCTGTGCCTTGGTGATTTGTAATCACCATTGGATCATTGATCCAACGGTGCTCTGATTTACAGAGCACAATCTTTCTTGTTTATAAAGATTTGAGGAGTATTTCTTCAATCAGAATTTAATTCTGTGCCTTGGTGATTTTTAATCACCATTTGATCATTGATCCAGCGGTGCTCTGATTTACCGAGCACAATCTTTCTTATTTAGAAAGATTTGAGGAGTATTTCCTCAATCAGAATTTAATTCTATGCTCTGATGATTTATCATCTCCGTTGGATTTTTGATCCAAGGGTGAAGAACTTTTAGTTCTGGCGCTGGCGTTCTCGTACTTTGCACGTGAGGCGCTGCCTCAGAGTTTTTAACTCTTAGTGCTGCCTCAGAGTTTTTAACTCTTGGCGCTGCCTCGGAGTTTTTAACTCTGAGCACTGGCGCTCTCGTGCTTTGCACGTAAGACACTGCCTCGGTTCAAATTTTGAATAAAACCTTGCTCTCTTATTGGGGGGAAACAGGGAGTACAACTGTAACAGCCCTATTTGAATGCAGTAGTTCAAGATTTTTATCAAGATTCTTTTTCCATAATTTTAGAACCTTTAATTGGCTGCTAATATATTTTATCTAAATTTTTACTGTAACCAATTTTGATATGGAAAAATATTCAGTTTTTATATTATATAAATAATATTTTCTTAGTGCCGGCAAAATAACATTTTGCGTATCTGTTTACTGTTAATATGAGAACAAGTAAAATCTGTGCCGGATCTCTAAATTCAACCAATTGAAGATATGTATCTTTTTAAATATATTTATAAAATTAGTTTATATATACAAAACAAAATCTCTCTCTCTATCTCTCATACTCACATCTCTCTCTCTCTCTCCCCCCTCGTTCTTCTTCTCATCTCCCGCCGCCTTCGCTCACGAAAACCCTAACCCTAGCCTTCGTCGCGCCTCGTCGTCGCCTCCTCCTCCCCGACCTCGACCTTCTCCTCTCATCCACCTCCTCCTTCCCTCTCTCTCCTTTACCCCGACTACAACCCCGAGCCCCGACCGCAACAACCCTTCTCCCCGAACCCAACGCCAAGCCCTCACCGCTCCTCACTCGTCGACCCTCGCCTTCCCCTCCTTCCCCCTTCGCCGTTGCCTTCGCCCTCGCCCTCATCCTCATCCCACCGACGCTGCCCCATCCCTCGTCGCGACCACAACCCCTGTGATCTGCACAGAGCCCTCGCTTTCGCCTCACAGATACTCCCCTCTCTCCTCCTCCGACGACGCCGCATCAACCCAGCCTTTCCATCGCCAGATCTGAACCCTCGATGCTTCCTCGGCTCAACCCAGGACTCATCCGAACCCTAGCAACTGTCACGATCATGCCCTGTAAGCTTTCCTTGATCCCTGTTTCTTTCTCAGAAAAAAAATAGGAAATAAATAAATAAAATAAAATGATAACAGTGAACATTGAAAAGGGGAAAATTAGTATCAAAACCCTAAATTGAGATAATTATGTTTTGGTTGTGTGACAATGTTTATGTAGAAATTTATGGTTTAACCGATGAAATTTATCTAGGCGGATCGTATAACTCAGATCCCAAGTCGCACCTTAGCTGAGATCGTGCACCGCATTTTCGTACATCGTTTTTCGTGATCGTTATCGTCAGGCAAGTACTCTTGCTCTTTTCATTTTGTCGATACAATATCGGTGATTATCTAAATTAGTTCTTAACCTATGCAAGTTTGGATATTAGAGGAAAGAGGTTTCTTTCGCGGTTTTATTATCTGTCCTTATCGGAACACTTGCTGATATATTGCTGACTGTAAACTTGCAACTACAAATTTCATTATAAATTAGGTGCAATTTAGTTGTACAAAATATTGCTAATTATTTCCCCTAAAGTATGAGTGAGTATAGGCACAAAGCTATGAACTTTTTCTAAGGCTAATGGTCACATAAATTTTTCTCCATCGAGCTATACCTGAAAACCATTTTTTTGCTAATTACCAACTGCTGCTTGCTTTTTCTTTGTGTGATACTATAACATGATTACTATGCACAAGAATCCTTTTACATGCTTTATACACATTCGAGACTCATGTTGATTTACATCTATAGAACACCTTGATTTGACATGCCTATTCATGATCCTTGTTATTTATATTAAAATGAAATCATTAATTGAAATGCTGAACTACATGCCATGACACCACTATTCACCAGTTTTATTTCCATACAATTACCATACCACAAGTTCCTGTCTTTTCAGCATTCTTAATTAGTGATTTAGACATTACCATAGTAGCTATAAATACGTGGGTGTTGGGGTAGTTTGAGCGTGCGTTGTACAACAAGATCTTAGGAGTCCCATGCCGGTAGCTCGTATCGGGCTATATCGGTCTCATGTTTACAGCTCGTACCGGGCTATATCGGTCTCTTGTTCATTCTACAGTTGGGCCCGTGTTTCCTAGCTCCTGGGGCACCACTCTTGGGTTAGGAATACTCCTGCAGAGGTTGACGCACACACTCGAGCTTACGATAGGATAGTTTACCTTTTAGTGACCAGTTATGTTATGACCTGACCCCTTACATACATGTTTTATAGTGTTAATGCATCTAATTATTTATATACCTGTTTTTCTTGAGCATCGGGCTTCACTATTTTCATATATTCATGTTATTTATGCTACACACACACTTTATACGTTGAGTACTTGTTGGGATGTTCTGACATCCCTGAGATTTGCCATCTCAGGTTTAGAGACAGATTTGCAGGTTGAGCAGGACCAGAGCGGTTACCAGGACTCAGTAACCGTAGGTTTATTTTCCTTTCAATTAGCTTTTAACATGTGCGCCCTTATGGGACATTAGGACTTATGTATCTCTTTCAGATCTTATTTTATTCCGAATCTTTGTTTTGGATCTTTAATTGCATCAATTATCCAGTGGACCCATTTTTAGGATTTCTTGTGGTTTCATTGCAGCATGATTATCAGTATTATTTCTTTTGGTATTGGATTTTATTTTTGACAGGTTCATCTAGACAGCCTTATGTGACTATGGAAGGATTTTTCCTTACCGTGTAGCACGGCTGGCCTTCGTCGCTTTCCGTATTCCGTATTTTGGGAAGCGGGGTGTGACAACAACTCCAAACCTAAGGCCTTAGCCCATTCTTCCGCTGGTGTTTCCAGCGGGCACGTGCCGCGCACGTGGCCCGCTGACGCCAGGCGGCTACGCGCACGGCACGTGGCCCGCTGGCGTCCAACTCCCACGTGCTACATATATGGCCCGCTGGCGCACGGCGCACACGTGTTGTCTCACGCATCCTTAGAACGCTCCTTACCCTCTTTTTCTCACACGCTTCACACTCAAAACACTTTCTCCGTCGGAAAAAATTTCTAACGGGACGCTGCCCCGCACCTCGCAAAGGGGCTGCTAACCTTTTTGACCCCCAGCCTGTTGTCCGGGTAGCGGGACCCCCGTAAACTCTGTGAGGCCCCCGATACATCCAAAACATAATATACGCACACCGCACATTGAGTTCGTATGACTAGTTTTACACGTCAATCAGAGGTTCTCTCGCTCCAAAAGCGAAGGGTAATTAACAGCAGTTTAGTCCGCGGCTGTCGGAGATTCGGCTCCCCACAACCAATAAACCTTAGCCTACCCCAAACAGGAGGAATCTGTAATGCGCCTGACAAGCGACGCGTATTTCCTATCTCAATAGGGTGACGAAAAAAACTCTACAGTGTTTAGAGAGAGTAATTCAAACGTTTTATTTCTTAAAACACTCTTTTTAATTATGTCAAAAATGGGGAGAGTAATAGGTCTTATCAATATACTAAATTTATTCAAACGTTTAATTTTAATATATTGGTCTTTTTATCGATTATTGAAGTTATTCAAACATTTAATTTTCAATATATCGATATCTTCTATTAATATTTTGATATCATCAAAAAGGGAGAGATTGATGGCTTATGGATTTTCATAATCCTACTATTTAGTTTTGATGATATTACACAATATTAATAAATTTATACATGTTTTTTCATATTGCATATTTCATAACACTGTATAGAAGCTTGGTCGTGTTTGAGAAAAATTTCAGTTTATTAAACGACACAAGACTCTGATGGAGGAAGGAGGAAATTGAGCAAAAACGACAAATTTATTGGAGGTTGGAGAATAATAGACTAGAGCTCCTCAAAGTTCAAGCTTCAAGAAGTTAAGAAGCCAAAGTCCAAGTTTAAAGAATTCATGAATCGAAGAATTCAAGAGTTCGAGCTAAAAGTGCAAAATCTCTAGGAAATCATTTTAACTTCATGGCCTATGAGATTATCCAATAAGAGCTCAAGCACATACACAATATCCTATATAAAACATTTGGTTTATACATTGCATGGTTTTATCGTTCAAAACGTTTTTTGTTTCAAAAGGAAAATTTTCCAAGTTTTTACACTTCAGACGTCTGCCCATTATGCTTCAGATGTCTGGCTACTGTAGACTTTGAAATATCAGAAAGTGTGCAGATTTCCAGACGTCTGAAGGTCATTTGTGGCAGACATATGAAGGTCTTTTAATACTGCATGTTTTTGAACGTCTGCCAGTTGAATTTCAGACGTCTAGGGTGCACTTTGTTCTTTGAAAACACCCTTCCAGATGTCTGAAGGACATTTTTGGCAGACGTCTGAAGGTCTTTTAATACTGCATGTTTTGAACGTCAGACGTTTGCCTGTTGAACTTCAGACGTCTGGGATGCGGTCTGTTCTTTGGAGACCCCTTGCCAGACGTCTGAAGCTCATTGGGGAAGACGTCTGAAGAAGAAAATCAGTCATAACATCTTCTTATTCAGACGGCTGCCCCTTTTGGCCTGCAGACGTCTGGTAACGGTCAGATTTGATGATGTCATATATAACGGCTAGTTTTGAATGATAAAAATGGGATTTTGCTTGGGTTTTTTTACAACTTCTTAAGCTGAGATTTTTGCTATCTTTTGAAGGGTGAATATACTCATTTTCTTGTGAATGAAAAACTTGATTTTGTTTATCTTTTCATTCTCACACTCAAAATCATCAAGAACTTAATTGGAATATCTATACTCCTTAAAGTATTAGTTTGAGATTTAAGAGAAACTTTTTTTAGAGGGTTTGAGATTGTAATTTGCCTTCTCTATTCTTTGTGTGAGAACTCTTGGGGTGCAATGGTGTCTTTGTAAGAAAAGATGATATCATCTTGTAGAAAGAAGTCGCTCGTGTGTCGAACGACGTGTTTTGCTTGAGAGTGTGCAACGTGTTGTCTTTGGAGAAGACGTGAAGGATTAAGGGAACGAGCTAAAGAGCCAGAAAAGAACGGACTAGGAATCAAGACGTGATCGGTGTCCGAACTTCTCTAACAAAAGTATTGTGATTGCGATTGTCTTGAGTTTGCCTTTTCTTACTTGCTCTTTGCTCGATTGTTTTTTCTTTACTTTCTTGCTATTTCCTTTTACTTTTCACAATTGTAGTTAGCTTAACTATTTATCGTTATTGATGGATCTTTTGTTGAGCAACTCAAATAGTGATATTTGTACAAATATAGTTTAGTTTTTTTTTTATTTGTGTATATTGTTAGATTATCTTCTTCAACCCTCCTCTAGGATTATTTTCACAATATAAATTTGCGAGAATAAAAATAGGAAATCAAACACAGAGAGACAAGAGATTTGTTAACGAGATTCACCCATTGTATGGGTAGTCTCCGGAAGAGCGGAATTTGCAAACGTCTACTATAATTTTATACCAAGTACACAACGAGCAACCGTAGGATTTTTCTCTCAAAACTCTTTAGATCTCAACCCTAAGAGTTTTCTCTCAAAACCCTTTAGATCTCAACCCTAAGAGTTTTCTCTCAAAACCCTCTAGATCTAAGACTTTACCCTCATATACAATGATCTTTCTTTTATTTGGCTGTAGTACAAAGTATATCTGAGAGGTCCGTACTTATACACGAACCAATTCCTTAATTAAGTAACTAACATACCAAATGAGACTCCGCCATATTCTTAATTAAGAAATTGGCATAATTAAGAAATTGCCATAAGACATCTCTTAATTAAGAAATCTCGGATTTGGTAAAATATGATATGCCTTGTGTTTGAAGTTTCTCCATAATTTCAACATCTTTATGGGAAGTCCTATTCGTTCCGTTCAAGTTTGGTCGACATCTTTCAGATAATGTACGGATGAAAATGTACATTGTTTGGATATATTTTTATTTACACAAACAAGTTGATTTACTGCAGACTTCTAAATTCGTCGCTTCTAAAACCCGTCTTTCAATTTAACTAAATGAGCTTAGAACTGTGAGACATGTTCTAGTTTTTCAAAATCATGAAAACCAATTTTCTGTTGCAGTGTTTTGTCATACTCTTGACTATTATAACCAAAATCAATGTGTGTTCAATGAAAAAAACATCTTCAACCTCAACTTAACCATACCGCATGCAGTCCACAATTAGAGCCTGAACATGTCAAAAATAACAGAAGATAATCACAACTTCCCAAATCCGTCCCCAGAATATTAATTGGCGCGTGAGAGCATGAAACAGAGCTTTCCAAAGTTTGAAAAAGTGATGAAACTCTGAAATCCACAAGAATTTCATAAATAAATGACACGGTGCATGTAAGGACCAAAACCAATTTCTACGTCTCTTCATGACCCCCCAAAAGTTCTCTACCTTGTATCAACCCTAAGACCATGACAAAATTAAGAAGCAAACGAATCAACAGAGAGAAAAAGATTGAATAATTTTTTGGTTTTGGATGAGGGCCACGTATGTGCCTGTAATTAAACTTAGAGGGAAGTACAACCACATTACTATAGCGTTTCTTAAGTTTAATTGTGTTTGCTTTGACTGGTAATTTGATCAATTCATGCTACAAGTCAGAGCTTTGATTTGATTTGATTCCAATCTTCTTAACTTCTTCCTACTTCTGTATTGATTTTCTTGTCCCTACAAATAGAACCAAGCATTTGTTCCTCCTTGCATTGGAATACTTTCATTTGTCTTCTCATACTCCTCTCTCTCTCTCTCTCTCTCTCTCTGATCAGTTGGTTTGTTGAAATGGGTCTTGTTAGTGAGGAGCAGATGTGTGAGTTTATTGAAGCTCTTAGCCTCCGGGACAAAGACAACGATGGAGATGGTAATTCCTTCATTCTTTCCCCTTAATTATAATTATCTATTTAGGATTAGGATCTGCATTCCCGACGGACACAGGAATCATCGGAACTAGTAGTGATTGCAGTTATTGATCTTCTTCCTGGAATTACCGACGGACATAGGAATCATGGAAAATAGCATGCGTATCTCTCTGTTTCTGTTTAGTTTTTTCTCTCTACAAAATAGATCGCAAACTAGGCTTTAACTTGTGATGTAATCCTATTCAAAGCAATAGGAAGAGATCTGTAAGAGATTTCTAGAGTCAAAGTTAAAACCCACATGTGTCCAAATGCGGTTTTATAGTTCTAGTCTCAACAATGTGCTCTATTCATTTATTAAATTGGATTCATACAATTGCACATGTTGCAAGCTACATGTTGCAAGCCTCTCCTCTCTCTCTCTCTCTCTCTCTCTCTCTCTCTCTATATATATATATATGATGGAGGAAAGAGGCCATAGGACGGGATTTCCTCCTATGGCGTCGATAAAATACAACCTCCACCATTTTTTCCGACAATCGGCATCCATCGTCATCTTCGTTATCATCTAAGATATGGGTACACCAAATTTCATGTGATTCCACCACTTTTCCACCGTTGAATGAGCAATGTAAAAAGTTTTGTTGTCCGTAAACCATTAATTTTGCACCAACTAAATCAACGGTGAAAAAATGGTATAGTCACATGAAATTTGGTGTATCCACATCTTAGATGATAAAGATGGAGGTGACGTATGCCGATCGTCGAAAAAAATCATGAAGGGTGTATTTTTCCGACGCTATAGAAGGAAATTCCCTCATATGTCACCTCTCCCTGGTTATAAAAAAACCTCTCTCTCTCTCTCTCTATATATATATATATATATATATATATATATATATAAAAAGTGATTCCACTAAAAAAAAAAGAGAGGCTTTTTCCATGATGTGGACATAACCCAATTTGGACCCAGCAAGGATCCAAAAAATACACTTTTTCAAAGATTTGGACTTTTTAGTGCTTTTGGTTTGACATGAACTGGTATTAAGCAGAAGTAATTCTTGAAATTAAGCTTGTTGATTTTAATACATGAGAGGATGAGACAATTTTATTTATATGAGTATACATGTACTTTCAACATAAACGGGCTCCGTCCAAATAGACTTAAGTCTAGTTTGTTGGAGGTCCAATTATATATTTTTCACATGTACCTTTTATAGTTTTTTCAATATGAGATTATTTATTTATTGCAACAGCCCGTAGGCTTTGGTAGAGGAGGGTTAGGCCTGTAGGCCATGGGAGTTTTCTCCACAAATTGGTTGAAAATCATTCTTGCCACTGCAAGTGCGGGGTTTCCGAACCCAAAACCTCCAACCAAGTGGGGGGATGTCATTGCCGCTCGAGCAAAAGCTCTTTAACCGGCACACTAACTATCTAATAGTGGAGTTTCCAAGAATAAAAATCCCTTCCCCCACCCCTAATTAAACATAATATTTCAAGTACATATGGCGGTGGAGACATCGAATGGTATTTTTGTTACAAAACAGAAGGGTATTTACGTTATTTAGTTTGTTTTGCACTATTTAGTCCATGCACAAGGTCAATTTGGGGTTATTCAACGCTTTCGTGTATGAAACGAGTTAACGATACTAGCAATATTAAACAAATTTGCTAGTTTAGGGGGTTCACGACATATGTTCAACTTCAATGGTGCTATCTCAAAAACTCTGAATGATTCTATTGTGATTTTTAAAACGTATCTTATTATTTATTGTAGTCATAAACCACAAATTTTCCCCTAACTTTTCGCGCCCGTTTGCTTGAAGGTTGCCGTGTGCTGGAAGAACTAGCCACTGTGATAAAATCATTGGGTCGGAATCCAAATGAAGAAGAAATGAAGCACATAATAAACAAATTTGTTGTGGATGGCAATGAGAAAATGGAGTTTGGAGAGTTCTTAAATCAAATGACTAGAAAAATGAATGTAAGTGCTGCTGACTAATTATTACTAAAAAAGAAAATATTGAATAATAGAGTTACAAATATACATAGCCTAATATTGAATTATTTGTTTAGTGAGGGAAATTAAACTTCTATCACTTGCAGGAATTTGATGCAGACGAGGAATTAAGAGAAGTTTTTAAGGTCTTTGACAGGGATCAGAATGGTTATATATCAGCCAATGAGGTGAATATTTGCAATTAATTTTACATTTTTTATATATCAAGTTTCATTTTATATTTAATTTTTTTTTTAATTTATTTATTTTTTTTAATTTTGGGTGCTTGTAGGTGAGAAATGTGATGATTAGCCTTGGAGAGAAGCTAACAGAAGAAGAAGCCGAGCAAATGATAAGAGAAGCGGATTCAGATGGCGATGGACGAGTGAATTATCAAGACTTTGTGCAGATGATGGCGAAAATCTAACTCGATATCCCCCCACCGCACCCCCCCAAAAAAAACTAATAAATAAATACTGAAAAGTATGGTTCGTGAACGCGACATCTTGTTCTTTTTGTCGCATAAATATTTAGATTTATTTGACATTACTGACTCATACTTGAGCATGTATTTGATTTATCTTTCTTTTTTTGCCCGACACATAATGTAATATGTTTGCTTATGATGTGATCGGAAGACAAATATGAATTTTCCACATTTTATTGGGAAAAGAAAAATCATTGGTTCCATTAGTAACCACATCTTGGCATTAAAAAAGACTAAAAAAATTATAACATTTCTCCCATCAGGAAAAAGCAATATTAGAATCAAATTAACAATTCCTTTTCTCACAACAAAAAAGGGTAACTAATTATCAATTTATAACTGTTGTGCAACACATGCAGCTTCTGAAGATAGAAGATTTATTCTTCTGTTTCTCTCTACCCTTTATTGAAGAAGCCATGGATTTCGTAGCAAGAGATTTTTCATAGCTAGATCCAACATCGACTGCTGTTCTAATGACTTCTTGATTGATATTCTTCTAAATTATCCTCAGTTTCAGAACTGTCAAATGCTGACGCTTCATATTTAGTTCGATGACTCAATCGCTTGTTTCAGACGTGTGAACGAGACATTTCACACTGGCGAATGTGCTGCTGTTACTCTTCCGATTTTGAGATGAAGCTGGTACTGTGGCTTCTTCTGGAATCATTTGCAAAATCGGTTCCTCAAATTTTGTCATAGCGATTTCTACTTTCGGCTGATCACCGAATTCGTCTTCTAGACCTTCACTTATCTCTTCATGTTTGTTTTCTGTTAACTGAAGTTGCAGTTTATGTATCCTCTTTCTCCGCCTCTTCCCTTAAATCTTCTACTCTCTCTTTTTTCAGATATCAGATTTGGATTGTAATCGGTTTCGACGATAGATAACTCAAACACTGCTTCTTCATTTTCTTATTCACAAGGACTAATGGCTTTGAGTTGGATCTCAAAACTATCAGTGTCGATTTCATCCATTTTTAACATAGCCTCGTATCCATTTGGTTCAGTTTCAAATTTTTCTTTCAATGCGTTCGAATCGTCTTCCATAACCAAACCCTTGATTCCAAAATCGATGACATTCAAATTAGTAGCTGTGGTCGGTTCTGAGAGCAGTTCGACACATTTTACATCTCCATTTTGGCCAATAGAATATCCTATTATTTCAGCATTATTTCCAATTAGCAACTCTTTTGTGTTGTTTTCTTGGTCGGTGATTGCATCAATGCATTCATCCTGCTTCTCAATATTATGAACCTCCAACTTGCCGCCATTTTCCGTAGATTCTTGAGCCCAAATATCTTTCTTCCTTTTTCTTCTGGTTCGTCTGAAACGATCCAATTTCATTTTTAGTTTCAAACATAAAACAAGTTACTTAATTACAAACCTCTTTCTTCTTCTGGCATTGGCTTTTGAGTTAGAGGATCACCAGTTTCAAATGTCATCTCTTAAAGCCAAAAAAAATTCATCTTCGTCGTCGTCCCTCTCCTACGCAGCCTTTCCTCTCGCAACAAATATCATCTCCAACAAACTCACCACCGCCGACCTACTCACTGACAGGATCATCTCTCTCCTATGCATTCTCATCTCTTGTAACTCGAACAAAACCTGCTCAAATTGAAAAGGTGCCAGCCATCATTTATTCGGGTCTATCTAGCATCGCCATTCATTTTTTCGAGACTTAAAAGTTCTTGACGACGAATAAACTATTTGATTTTCTTCATCTATAAGTTGATAGCATTCCAGTGACTTGTTTTTGATTCATGTGGGATCATAATCAATGGTTTGATGGCAATATCGACCAATATCGGACATATATCATATAGGAAGCACATACTCGATAACAATTCCGATATCATATTTAAAACATTGTTTTGATGGATCACTAATTTCTATGAATCACAATCCCCTCCCTGAAAGAAGAAAAATAAAAATGGTAAAAAAGAAAAGAAAAGGATAACACACATATATGATTGTATCTGGAATGCGTTTTATCCACACATTTACATGCTATATAATCCATATGTGATAGTCTAGGAGGTTTTTTTTGATAAATAGTTGTTGGGCAGAAATACTGTAAGGGTAAAAATGAAATCGGGGATCACAACTCCAGGTTCCTGTTATCAACAATTTTATATTTTCCAGAGAGGAAAAAAATCCCTAAAGAAAAATTGGCATAACTATTGGCTCATGCACATTTTTTTTAAGTTGGCATCAGCAGTTTCAATCTTTTTATCGACATACATTTTTGTATCAAATGTGCATCCTTCTTTCTATTTTGTTAGTAAACTTTTGCATTATTATTATTTCTTCTTCTTTAGTAACTTACTCAATCTTTCTTCTTAACTAGACAGGAAACGATGCATCATTTGACATAACGAAAGATTTCAAAGTTTCTTCTGTAACAAAATACCCATATATACACGATATTAGCATCCTTGGGAAGGGTTACCTAATGTTCTAGAGTCTAGAAATTTATACCGTCATTTTCGTTTGATGAAGTTATCTGACTCGAGTCGGCCGCGGCCATTTTCTCACCATCAGGATTTTCCGATTCTACAAAAATAGAAGCTATATAACGAATCAAATTCAAGGAAGGTACTAATTTAAATTTCGAACCAACTTTTGGAACTATTACTATCATATCCAGTCATAATACTTAGCTCATCCAAATCACTTGATACGAACAAAAAATTTGGAGATCGATTGATGAATTTGGTAACCTCATCATTTTCCTTCTCTAAATAATAAGGTACATATTAACCTCAATTCAATACGTAATCAGTAAAAAATCCAGACACAAAGCTAGCACAAACCATTTTTCAGAGAGAGGGAGAGAGAGAGAGTGATGGAAAAAAGGAAAGTAAGAGAGCTAGCACAAACCTTGCAAATTATTTGAATTTACATTTTCCATCTCATTGCCCATAGCTCGAATCAATCGTACATATTTTAAGAGGAATGGGAGTATGAGATTGTGTTGAAATACACACGCGTGCGCGCGGAGCATGTGTTGCATTTTAGTTTGGTTAAGACATAATTAAAAGCTTTGAGACGTATATGATATATTTTCCGAAAAGTGATATTGTTTCCACTATGAGAGTACAGCAGAAGTCAATCACCCCTAAGATACAGCAAAGCCCTTGAAACTCTCTTAAAAGATAATGAAAAGAAGTTGTCAAATCTGTGAAGAGAATAACTTAATTTATAGAGTTGAACGGACACAACTGTTTGGACGGTTGTGACTGTTCAGACAACAAAACTGCAGTAGACAATTTTCCTGATAACCTTTGAATTTGAAATTCAAAAAAGGCAACTCTGTTATTAAGTCAACCCCAAGATGCTCCAAGTGCCCTATCAAAGACAATAATAAATAAATATTATAAGCCCGCTATAAATTAGACCCACTTGGCTCATAACCTACTTTGTTCAAGATATTATTTAAATATTGTGAATTATTATAAAGGTTTGGACATTTGTCTCTCCATCTAATGTGAGACTATTTCCCACATACAAATATTACCAATAGATTCAAACTATCAACAATCTCCCACTAGTTTGTATATATTGGCTACAACCACATCTCTCTCGTGACAAATATTATGCATAAAGAAAGATATCTCTTGATTTAAACCTTCCATTAGTGTATATATATAATCGTCTAACAAAATTATTGGTGTCCGCAGATTAAATCAAAACTTTTATTATTAGAATTTGAAATACAACACATACAATATTCATCTTATTTTCTAAGAGTTTTATAACTGCTTTCGCACTATTATGGCCATGTGCTACTCTTGGTTTTCATAAGCATTTACAAGAGAACACTTCATATCTCTTGTTGAAGCGGCACCACTTCTACGCTAATATAGGTAGAGTTTCCTTTATTATACCCCTGTTACTGTGGATATTTAAAAATTAAATAACTCCATTGAGAGGTTTCGCTCATCCTCTTTATCGTAACAGACAGCACTAGATACTTATTTATATAAGAATGAGACATCTAGTGCAATACAGGCACATGACAGTAACTTGTTATTATCCATTAAACTATTAAAATTAGTTTTTACTAATTAAAGTCGGGTTACCATTACTGGTGCCAAATTGTAAATGTTTTAAGTCCCATTTCGATCGACGTATTCTTTACCAAATCTCTAGATAATACCTTGGTAAAGAGATCTGCTAAATTCTTTGCAGATCTAACATAAACTATGGTAATTATTCTATTAGTAATTAAATCTCGAACATATTCATGTCTTAAGCTAATGTGTATAAATTTACCATTATAAACATTATTATAAGCTCTAGACATAGTCGCCTCACTATCGCAATGCAAGGAAATACATGGTATTGGTTGTGGCCATAACTCTATATCCAATAATAAATTTCTCAGTCATTCCGCTTCCTTACCGGCAGTAGCCAAAGCGATAAATTCAGATTCCATTGTTGAATGTGTGATGCAGGTTTGTTTCTTAGAGGCCCAACTGATGACACCGCCTCCGATTGTAAATACCCAACCTGTTGTGAATTTATTATCACTTGCACTTGTGATCCAACTTGCATCCGAATAACTTTCTAGTACTGCAGGATAATTGGAATAAAATAGACCAAACTCTTTTGTTCTTTTTAGATACCCAAGAATTCTATTGATGGCCTTCCAATGATTAGTACTGGGTTTACTGGTGTATCGTGACAATTTGCATACTGCAAAAGCTATATCAGGCCTTGTACAATGCATCGCATACATAAGGCTTCCAATAGCGCTAGCATATTCTAATTGTGCAACCACATTGTCACAATTCTCATTTAATTTCATACTCGGATCATACGGAGTAATATTTTCTTTAATATTAAGATGTTGGAATTTATTTAATAATTTCTCTATATAATGAGATTGGTTTAGCACAAATCCTTCACTATGTTTCTTTACCTTAATTCCTAAAATATTATCTACTTCATTCAAATCTTTCATTTTGAATACTGAAGTTAAATACTTTTTTATTTCATTTATTCCAATCATGTTTGTATCAAATATCAACATGTCATCTACATAGAAACATATAATTACTTCATAATTCTGATTGAATTTGGAATATATACATTTATCCGCATTATTATACTTAAAACAATTTGATATTATTGCTTTATCAAATTTCTCATGCCATTGTTTAAGGGTCTGTTTTAAACCATATAACGACTTAGTTAATTTACAAACTTTGTTCTCACCAGAAAGTATGAAACCTTCGGCTTGTTCCATGTATACTTTCTTATTTAATTTACCATTTAAAAAGGCTGTTCTTACATCCATTTGATGCACATATAAATTATATATTGAAGCCAAAACTATAAGAACTCTAATGGATGTTATTCTAGCCACAGGTGCATAAGTATCAAAATAATCTATGCGCTCCTTTTGTGTGAATCTTTTAGTCACTAATCTTGCCTTGAAAGTTTGTATAGAGCCATCTGTATTTTGTTTTCTTCTAAATACCCATTTACATTTTATACGTTTAGATCTTTGAGGCAAGTCAATCAATATCCAAATATTGTTAGATATTATTGAGTCCATTTCGTCATCAATAGTCTCTTTCCAAAATGCAGAATCTCTTGAAGACATTGCTTCACTAAATGTTTTAAGATCATCTTTTATATTAAGTAGAATAGGTACTTTGTTAATCACTTTGGTTCTATCTCCTTCAACGAGAAAGACCATTGAACGCGAATCAATAAAATCAGGACCAAAAGATTTTTCTTTTCCGATTCTTTGACTTTTCCTTGGTTCAATATTTTTATTACTTTCTCTTTTTTTCTCATTGGTAATTTTCTTAGAAGTTGCTGCATTTTCCTTATTATACAAATTAGAATCAATATTGTCATGCATAAATTTATTTTCAAAAAATTCAACATGTATCGATTCAATTATGACATTTGATTCTAAATCTAGAAGTCGATATGCTTTAGAATTTTGTGCATATCCAACAAATATACTTCTAACACCTCTCGGCCCTAATTTAGATTTATATGGATCAGTCACTTTATAATATGCTATGCACCCCCACACTTTAATATAGTTTAAATTGGGGTTTCTACCATTCCAAATTTCATATGGTGAAATATGAGTTTTCTTGGATGGTATTCTATTATGAATATAACATGCTGTTAAAAGTGCCTCACCCCATAGATTAAAAGGTAATTTAGTATTTAAAAGCATAAAATTTATCATTTCAACTAAAGCTCTATTTTTTCTTTCGGCTAATCCATTGTTGAGGCGTATAAGGTGCAGTTCTTTGATGAATAATACCATGCATTTCGCAAAATTGAGAAAAAGAATCAGAAAATATTTCCCCCTCTATCACTTCTAAGGATTTTAATCTTTTTATCTTTCTGATTTTCCACAACAGACTTATACTCTTTAAATTTCTCAAATACTTCATTTTTTATTCTCAATAAATATACATATGTAAAACGAGAATGATCATCAGTAAAAATTATAAAATATCTTTTTCCTCCTTTACTTAATTGACCATTTGATTCATAAATATCAGAATGAACAAGTTCTAATAAATTAGTATCTCTTTCAATTTTAGGGAAAGGTTTTCCAGTCATTTTTGCTTCTACGCAAATTTCACATTTATCATTATGATCATTCTGACATGCAATGTAACCACATTTAGAAATATATTTTAAAGAGCGAAAATTTAAATGACATAATCTAGCATGCCACAAAGAAGAAGAATACTCAACAACATAAGCAAACACACAATTTATTTCATTAATACTGAGTTTGAACATGCCATCACAGGAATATCTCTTTCCTACAAATATACCATTCTTTGATATTACAACTTTGTCAAACTCTAGAATAATTTTAAATCCCTTTTTACACAACAAATTTGCAGATACAAAATTTTTCCTTAAATCAGGAACATGAAATACATTAAGCAGAGTAAGTTTCTGTCCAGATGTAAACTTCAATTCAACACTTCCTTTACCGAGCACTTTGGTGAAATGTGGTTTCCCATCAACACTTCTTCAAGCTCTTTCTGATCCATGTAGGTTTTAAATATTGCTTTGTTATTGCATATATGAATGGTTGTGCCAGAATGCAACCACCAGTCTGCAGTTCTAGTTACCGCAGCCATATGCAGTTCTAGTTACTGCAGCCATATTTCGTAATCATGCATATCTGCATGTCAGAAACTATAGCAACATGTTTTTTAACTTTATTTTCTATTAGATTTGCCTTGTTACTATTTTCTGACCCGAAACCAAGTTTTTTCCCGGTATTTCTGAACCTGCAATATTTAATATAGTGGCCTTTCTTTCCACAGTTATAACAAGGCCATTTTTTCTTTACAAAATTAAATTTCTTAAAATCATTTCCCTTCTTCTGGAATTTGAAATTGTTCTGAAATTTTCTATGACTATTTTCACTGATATGATTCACTTTAGAGTTAGATTTAGAACTAAGAAAAATCATGTCATGTGCACGGTTCTCTGCCTCAATCTGCAGATGAATCTGAAATTGCTCCATGGTAAAATTTTCAGAAAAGTGCAGAATTTTTTTTCTGTATTCATTCTAAGTAGGAGGAAGTTTAGATAGAATTGCTCCAACTTGAAACGGATCAAGGACTTTAATTTCAAGTTCGCTCAGTTTAGAGACGAGAATTTGTAATTGGTGCACTTGATCCATGATTGGCATGTCATTAGTCATCTTAAATTCAAAATATTTAAGCTCTAGAAATTTATCCGTACCTTTCTTCTTATATTTTACTTTGTTTCAAGGACGCTCCAGATTTCTTTTGGTGTCTTCATATTTCTGTAAAGATCATACAGATGATCGGTGAGAGAATTGCGAATATACTCGCGACAAATCAGTTCATCTTCTTCACGCTTATTTTTCTCTGTCTTGGCACTCTCGGCATCATTTGAAGTTGAGCTTGAATTTGGGATTGGCGGCAAGTCTGGATCGAGCATGTAAAAAATCTTCAAGGCGGTCAACAAGAACACCATATTGTCTTTCCATCCAGTGTAATTGCTCCCATCGAATCGATCCAGTTTGATAACATCTTGGTTCTGGAAATAAATCTTGACACTTGAATTTAATTCTGTCTCCATAGAATATCACCTTTCGATTGTTGAATTTTAGTTTGGTTAAGACAGAATTAAAAGCTTTGAGGCGTATATGATACACTTTCCGAAAGGTGATATTGCCCTTGTTAGTTATATGTATGCCCTAGAGGCCATTACTGTACATACGTTGTATATTGTAGTGGATGCTTGGACATATATAGGGAGGACTTTCTTGCTCGACATGATAGTATGCTATCTGGTTACTCTTTATCTTAACATGTACTCTGATTGTCTCTATATCACATGTTGATAAAGCCCTTAGGATGAGTACTTGACTAACAGGACTATGATGCGGATCATACTAGTGGGGACAGTGTAGTCGCCAAGTACATCCTTCAAATGTTCCTAGTCGTGGGAGTACCGAGATAGGGCATCGATACTCCAGAGTAGACTAGTGTATGCGCTTCTTGACCCATATGATGGGCGATGGATGATCCCATATCCATTGGTGTTTGACATCAGAGAAGGTATACGGGTGCTCAGTGGAGACTGGGTACACTGGACGGACTCACCGAGAAATCCCAAATGGTATTATACCTCACGTCAGATGGCAGTTCTCTGGTGACACTGGTACATGTTAGTCTGTAGACCCGAGATCGTCATAGAGTCTTGTGTGATTCCCACTGTGTTTTGATTTCCATCATACCACGTCCAAGAGGGCGTGCAAAAAGGTGGCTTTTGGGTACAGTCCCGAATCACATGGAGGCAATGACGATAGAAGGGGTTTCGTCTCTCCCGGTATAGGGAGTTGATGCTGCGCTGTGTTTGATTGGCTATAACTGGAAATCCCTGACCAGGATTGCTGAGATTTACTGGTAAGTGTTATCAGTAGTTTCTCGAACTGTTATGGACCTCATATCGACACGACTTATCAAGCTACTGGGGTCTGACGTTTACCACCCCTAGGCGAGATATGTGACATATCAGACGAAGAGACCAGACTGTACGGAAGTGTTACAGGTTGGATTCACGGGAGAATATACATGCTTGCTTGTTGATCTTCTGATTGCTCAATACATGGGTGGCTGTTACGTTTAGCTGACCGCTTGCAGCTTGTGGGTGTTTGATATGATCATCACCTACTGCCGGCGTATTAACGATTTTTTAGAGTCCCACACAGAGGTTTCTTGGCTCAGGCAAAACGGAGTAGGAGCACATATGTGATATGTGCGGGACCGGGAATAATACGTGTATGCGATACCGTATTAGATTCTCGCGATATGTGGTATCGGCCGGGTATATGTGATATAGCCAGGTCATCGGATCAAATATTGATTCGATGAACTGATACAGATTATATTAGTCGGTCATATGCGATATAGCCGGATTATCGGATCAAATGTTGATTCGATAATGTATAATTATATATGTGATATATTAAATTACATTAACTACTATTAGCTCACTTAAAGATTCTTTTTCTTACTCGAGTAATACGTTGATATATATATGTGATATATGTTAATTGTATTATTTTATTTTGTTACAATAAATATTATATATGTGATATATAATATTGTAACAAGTTGGGGTTATAAATGCAACATGTTTTGTAGAGTTTAAATATGGTTAGGGTTTGGATTAGGGTTAAGTTTACATGAAGCTTTCTTGAAACTTCTAGAAGCTTTGCTTTTGTTTTTAAGCAAAGATATTTTGTAAAGATATTTTGTTGATATTTCTTAACCAAACCCAAACCCTTTACCATAGTTAATTCTCTGCATGGGTTAAGTCTTCATTCTTAACCCATGGTTGCATTTCTAACCTCACACACAAGTTTTCATTATTCATCACAAAGCAATTTCTTCTTCTTCCTTTGAGAAAAGCTTTCTAGCTTTTTCAAATGTGATGATTTTGAGTGAGATAAAGAAAATAAATGAGAGCTAAATTCCTACTTCATCATCCTCATCTATTCTAACCACTTAGATTAGGGTGTTTGCTTTGCTAATACTTGATTAGTGAAGCAAAAGCTTGGGCTTGAGTTTCTTCAAGGTAGATCATCTTTGTTATTGAAGATCGGAAGCAATCTTGTATCTTTCTCTTCATGGAGCCTCTCTGGAGTCCGGGTACTCGATGATCGCAGCGAAGGGACCTCAACACGGAGCTTTAGAAGTGAAGGAACGAACTACAAAGGTTGTAATCCCTAACTCTTAAAAGTAAAGTTGTTTACTTGCTCTTTGTTTCGCATAATCTCTAGTCTAAGATCTTGGTTAGGGTTGTTCGGCATATGAAAAATTTGATTTTGGCATGGTTGATGCCTTGTAGAACCTTGTTCTAGTGCCTAGTAACCCTACAGTGGTATCAGAGCCAAGCTAGAGCTTTAGGCGAAGTCTAGACGAAGTTTAAAGTCCGATCGAACCCCGAAACGACACAATACACCCCCTCTCTGGAAATTTTTTAAAATGTTGATTTTTCTGTATTAAAAATACTCAGAAAATTAAGCAGGGGATTCTAAGGATTACTGTGAAAAATGAATCACTAATCCCCTCAAGCCGTCGCGGAACCGCGGCAATACCATGCCTTGCGCGGCGGTTCCTCAGCCGAACTTAGGTATTAGGGTTAGATTGTTTCACAGTAACATCCGTAGGTATTTCTACATGTTTCTGGGAATTTTTAATATTACTCACGTGTTGAGTTTTCTGGAGATCTCTTGGGAATTCGTTGATTCGATCGGAAAGTTTGACTTCGTTTAAGTTTTTCCGGGTAATTTAGAACGTGTTAAAAAGTTCGAACGGATATCAATAACTCACTTTTTTCCCTGTCGGAAAATTTCCAAGTGTTGGATTTTTCCTTAGTTAAAGAACGTTCTAAGTCGTGCAAGTAACGCGGTGGACCCTCTAGAAGAACACAAACCTTAACTCGATTATGTGACCGTCTGAACTGCCTCTAAACCTTAGGGTTTGGGGCGGTACGGCGTTGCCACATGTGAGGCGTTGGTTTGACCCTTCTACGGTTGGACCATTGGTACTGTGGCATGTGATGGATGCTTTTAAACTAAGTTCAAGTGTTGAGCAAAAAGGGAAATTTTGGGTGTTTGTTTATTCGATTGGAAAGTTTAATATTGTCTACTTATCTGGAATGTGATACAATATTTGGAATCTACAAGTAGTTATGAGATAACTAATTTAAATGTTATAAATCTAGCAGTTTAGTCTCATTTGATCGGTTGCCGCGGGATTTGATATGATCAAAAGTCCGTCGCAATCACGTAGCATATGCAGATACTCGCTAGGTAAACTTAATAGATAGCCACGCCCCATAGTCCCGACCAAGTGACTGTAGGAGAACCCCGTCGCCAAAAGCATCCGTTCAGGTGCTCACGGCAGCGGTGTTCCGCCTTAGTGCACTTCGTCGACGGCGTCGGGGGTGCGGCCGTCTACTAAAGTTTCCGACGAGCATTCGATCAGGATGTTGGGAATCTTGTTGAATTGCCCGACTTGATATTGAAAAGTGTTTTCGAGATCGAGACTAAAATGCGGGGTTTATAATTGTTAGGCATGTGATGTCTAAGGAATTCATTTGGTTAGGCATGAGATGTCTAAGGAGGTTGCGGATTCCAACTATTGTAGTTTTACACTTTTCTTTCTACGACCGTAAGTGTAATATGTGGTGCATCGCCGGTTTCGTTGCAATACATCAACGACAATTGGGATATGCATATTTACTTACGTCGATGACATGTGTTGTTATGTGTTGCTGTGATATGTTATATTGGATCGTCGTGTTTTGAATAGCCGGGGTTTTTATGTGAGATGAGGGTTTTTATTTTCATTCATGTAAAATTCATTGTATGTAATATTCTTTTATTGGGGCACTTCCGGGCTGAGGATGATGTCACCATTGTATATTATTTACTTTTCAGCATTAGGTAGACCCAAGGCGGGAAGCACAAGTAACCGGGTTGTAAGGTCCAATGGGAGACCATCTCGAGAAGTCGATACCGGGTCTCCTAACCCTAGAATTGGCAGTGTTGCTTGCCGCTCTCGTAGGGGTCTAGGGATGTGGGTTTGGCTATTCATCGCGACCGTGGAATCCGCGTTTTATACATGCCCGCATAAAACACGGAAATCCTAGTATATCCAATATTTCATATGTTATCTTCTGCTGCAATGTTCTGTGATGAGATCATATTACTGCCTGAGACGAATGTTTATATTATATATATGAGATATATGTTATATTGCTGATTTCGTTTCAAATGTGATGCTTATGAAGCATAATAAAATGGGACTTCATTAATGAGATTAATGAAACTAAAAGAAACCTAAAGATGTTGTAGAAATTTATTTAAAAACTGGTAGCTCTAGTTCTTGCTTTGCATAGCGGTGTTCCTTGTAGAACATCCAGCACCTTATTCGATAAGGAAAGAGCCGAGATCCCTTCACCGGGAGTGATCTCTTTAGCGAAACTAGCAGATGCTACAAACTCGGTTTGTCTTTTGATTATTTTTATAGTTTTTGCTTTGCATAGTGATATTTATGAAATATCCTGCACCTTATTCGACGAGGAAAGAGCCGAGATCCCTTCACCGGGAGTGACCTCTTTAGCAAAACTAGAAAATACCTCAAAAACATTTCATTTAAAATCACTCGATTCTATAACGATATCAAGTTCATTACGCAAAGGGTTTTCTTAAAAACCTGACGTAGCCCTCCGTCATTTCAGATAAGTACTTCATAGTATTTGTGCTACGTTTGTTGGCTTTCGTCAAGGCGTAGTGTGCGGTAGCTATTTATGCTTATCTGTATAAGTATATGATGTGATTGAGTTAGGGTAGTCGTACGACTTTGTTGGTTTTCATCAAGGGTCGTGCGGGTGGGTTTAATTCAATCGGGAAATGACGGGTTGAACTTGACTAGTAGCCTATGGTTTGTTGGCTTTCGTCAAGGTCATAGGATGCTAGGGGCAAAATATTATTGGGAATTTCAAGTGTTGAAATTTGCAATGAGATTGCATACCTCCTATGAGATAGTTGGATCACGATACCCGCTGCGAGTAAAAGTTACTCCTGGGAGAGTTTTACACATTACAATTAGCCGATCAAGTAGGTGTCTAGAAAGGTGTCAACGAGATTATGCCTCTGGGAAAATGAGGTTTATTTTAATTAGGTCCGTGCAAAAGCACGAGGAACCTCCCTCAAAGTACCGACACTGTCCTGGCTGAAAGATTGGCAAACTTGTAGCGTGTAATTAATCCCGGCTAGTCTTTCCTTTTAGGGTTTGAAGGAAGATTTGACTAAAACAGTGGGAGACATCCTGATTAGATATATAAATAACCAATCTAATCTTGCAAGAGCATACGCTGAGTGTTTTCTTCTCTCTCGACTTTGTCACGTTTTAATCAAGATAATAATACGGATGTTTTGACCGAACCCGCTTGTTATACTGCGCTAAGGAACGTTGGTCCCGCTCCAACTTATAATTGTTATAAAACAGAGCAGGAAATAGGGGATTACTAGAATTTCCGTGCCATCCAAACGAAGAAAGTGCATGCTGATGCATCTTCTTCGGGTGTGTTCATTACCGAGAACTGTTTCTTAGTATTCTTTACGTCCTGGGTATGAGATACCGGATCAGGATCCCGCAAATGTAATTTGTTACATGGGCTACGGAGAGGTAGAGAACTGAGAACGGGTGATAAGTTTCAAGAGTTGGAAATGATGCAAGTGTTGCAGCCAAGTCTGTTGGTAGTTATCACCCTGTATTATCAGAATACATTGATTCTGAACGAATGTTATTAGATACCGAACCTGATATACAACATCATATCAGTCTTTTTATTAGTAAAGAAGGATATAATTTTGTATTGTTGGATAATGTTTTGAATATTTCCTATATCAAGAGTTGATCGGTTCAGGCACGTTATCTAAAAGTATAGACGTTCTAAATCAAACCCCAGTTCTTAACATACAGAACACACACAAGAGGAAGAGTTCAGAAATGAACGAATCCTTCTTGAGGCATTGTAGACTAGGTCATATCAATACGACCCGACTAGCTGAAGTTACATAAAGATGCATATTTAAATTGGTTTGGATTTACATCTTGTAAAACTTGCCAGTCATGTCACAAAGATAAGATGACCACGGCTCCGTTTATTAGAAACAGAGAAAGAGTTAGTGAACTCTTGGGATTGATACACGCTGATGTATGAAAGTCTCTTGTCTACATATGTCAGGACAGGTTCTTTGTACTTCATTACATTCACTGATGATCTCTCAAGATTCAGACATATGTTCATGTTAGAAACACAAGTCCGAAACTTTTTGAGATAATCACAGAATATAAGTTAGAAGTAGAGAACCAAAAATGGGTATAAGTATTATGTCTTTTGATGTGATCAAGGAGGAGAATACTTGAGCACGGAATTCCTGGACTATTCTAAAGGAGAATGAGATTCTCTCTCAGCATTACTCCTTCGAATACACCACAGCACGTCGGTGTATCGGGGTGGAGCAATTGCACCCTATGTGATATGGTGTGCTGTATGATGAGTACTACTGAGTTGCCTATTTTCTTTAAGGGTTATGCACTTGAGAAGTTGCATACCTATTGAATAGGGTTCCAACCAAATCAGATACCTACCACTCCATATGTGATATGGTATGGGAAGAGACCATCTCTTAAAGATGTTAAGATTTGGGGTTGTCCGGCCTATGTCAAAAGCAAAATCCGGACAAGCTCGAAGCAATGTCAGTTCTATGGAAGTTTGTTGGATATCCCAAGCATTCGCAAGGGAATATCTTCTACCACACCGAGAAACAAAAGATGTTTTATTTCTCGGCATGCCACCTTTTTGGAAAGGGAATTTCTTGTAAAGAAATTAGTGGTCATAAGGTAGAACTGGAAGTAGTTCCAGCTAAAATAAACTGCAGCTGATGTTTTGGTAGAACCGGAGGATTCAATAGTTTCCAACGAACCTCAGCCTCTCCGCCGATCTGGTAGGCTTCCTCATCCACCTGAGAGATACTTCGGTTTCTCTATGACAGTGGGAGCGAGGATTGCATCATGAGATAATGACCCAACTAGTTTCGAGCAGGCCATCAGGAGTGGGGGTTCTGTGAGAATGACTGGATGCTTAGCGATCTAAGATGGAATCCTTATACACCAACAAAGTATGGACTTTGGTTGCTTTATCTGAAGGGTTAAATCCCCATCAGGAGCAAGTATATCTTGAGAAGATTAATTGGTGTACATGGAAAAGTTGAGACTTTCAAAGCTATGCTTAAGTCCATCAAGATCCTACTTGCCACTGCTACATACCATGACTACGATATCTGGCGGTTGGGTGTCATGACTGCTTTTCTAAATGATGATTTGGAAGAGAGCGTCTATAAGTACACAGCCAGAGGGCTTCGTAGACAGTGGGAGCAGCGGAAACGTGTGCAAGATATTTTATGTGATAAATCAGGTATCGCGGAGTTGGAACGTCTGTTTTGATGTAGTAGTCAAAGAGTTTGACTTCATCAAAATGGTAGATGAACCAAGTATATACAAAAAGGTAGTAGGGAGTATGGTGATGATCCTCGTATTGTACGTGGATAACATACTCTTGATAGGAAAGGAGTTTCCTATGCTACGCTCGATCAATCTCCTCTTATCACAAAGATTCTTTATAGGATCAAGATGATACCTCTTAAATCCTGGGTTATGGATCTATGAGATAGATCTAACTGGATGTTAGGATTCTCACTAGTTGTAGTGAGATGGTATCAATCGATCCTGGGGAGAATCACTGGAAAGGTTCCAGGGTGATAAGGACGACTGAATGCCAGTCGCAGGCATTGTCTTTACCCTCAGTGGAGGGACGGTATGTTGGAAGAGTTCCAAGCTAGATACCATGACTTACTAGACGATTAAAGGCAAGATACATCGTTACAAAGGATGTTACCAAAGAGGCAGTCTGGATATATATGAGTTCATGAGATGAATTTCGTTCCTACCATTGTGTGACAATGGAGTTGTGGCTTAGGCCTAGGAACCCCCGTCCCATCAGAGATCCAGACATATTCTTAGGCAATATAGCCTGATCATGGAGATGGTTGATCTCCAGTGAGATCGAGGTTAGGAGAGTAGACACAGAGGACAACAGCGCGAATCCACTTACAAAGGCCTATTTCCCAGTAGAGACTTTTATGGGATGGTTGAGTATGAGATACTTCAACCACAGCTGAATATAGGGTATGCGATACCACAACAGATGGCCCTAGTGCAAGTGGGAGATTGTTAGTTATATGTATGCCCTAGAGGCCATTACTGTACATACGTTGTATATTGTAGTGGATGCTTGGACATATATAGGGAGGACTTTCTTGCTCGACATGATAGTATGCTATCTGGTTACTCTTTATCTTAACATGTACTCTGATTGTCTCTATGTCACATGTTGATAAAGCCCTTAGGATGAGTACTTGACTATCAGGACTATGATGCAGATCATACTAGTGGGGACAGTGTAGTCGCTAAGTACATCCTTCAATTGTTCCTAATCGTGGGAGTACCGAGATAGGGCATCGATACTCCAAAGTAGACTAGCATATGCGCTTCTTGACCCATATGATGGGCGATGGATGATCCCATATCCATTGGTGTTTGACATCAGAGAAGGTATACGGGTGCTCAATGGAGACTGGCTACACTGGACGGACTCACCGAGAACTCCCAGATGGTATTATACCTCACGTCAGATGGCAGTTCTCTGGTGACACTGGTACAGGTTAGTCTGTAGACTCGAGATCGTCATAGAGTCTTGTGTGATTCCCACTGTGCTTTGATTTCCATCATACCACGTCCAAGAGGGCGTGCAAAAAGGTGGCTTTTGGGAACAGTCCCGAATCACATGGAGGTAATGAGCGATAGGAGGGGTTTCGTCTCTCCCGGTATAGGGAGTTGATGTTGCGCTGTGTTCGATTGGCTATAACTGGAAATCCCTGTCAGGGTTGCTGAGATTTACTGGTAAGTGTTATCATTAGTTTCTCGAACTGTTATGGACCTCATATCGACACGACTTATCAAGCTACTGGGGTCTGACGTTTACCACCCCTAGGCGAGATATGCGACATATCAGACGAAGAGACCGGACTGTACGAGAGTGTTACTGGTTGGATTCACGGGAGAAAGTACATGGTTACTTGTTGATCTTCTGATTGCTCAATACCTGGGTGGCTGTTACGTTTAGCTGACCGCTTGCAGCTTGTGGGTGTTTGATATGATCATCACCTACTGCCGGCGTATTGACGATTATTTAGAGTCCTACACTGAGCTTTCTTGGCTCAGGCAAAACGGAGTAGGAGCACATATGTGATATGTGCGGGACCGGGAATAATACGTGTATGCGATACTGTATTAGATTCTCGCGATATGTGATATCGGCCGGGTATATGTGATATAGTCGGGTCATCGGATCAAGTGTTGATTCGAGGAGCTGATACAGATTATATTAGTCGGTCATATGCGATATAGCCGGATTATCGGATCAAGTGTTGATTCGATAATGTATAATTATATATGTGATATATTAAATTATATTAACTAATATTAGCTCACTTAAAGATTCTTTTTCTCACTCGAGTAATACATTGATATATATCTGATATATGTTAATTGTATTATTTTATTTTGTTACAATAAATATTATATATGTGATATATAATATTGTAACAAGTTATGGTTATAAATGCAATATGATTTGTGGAGTTTAAATATGGTTAGGGTTTGGATTAGGGTTAAGCTTATATGAAGCTTCTAGAAGCTTTGCTTTTGTTTTTAAGCAAAGATATTTTGTAAAGATATTTTGTTGATATTTCTTAACCAAACCCGAACCCTTTACCATAGTTAATTCTTTACATGGGTTAAGTCTTCATTCTTAACCCATGGTTGCATTTCTAACCTCACACACAAGTTTTCATTATTCATTACAAAGCAATTTCTTCTTCTTCTTCTTCTTCCTTTGAGAAAACCTTTCTAGTTTTTTCAAATGTGATGATTTTGAGTGAGATAAAGAAAACAAATGAGAGCTAAATTCCTACTTCATCATCCTTGTCACGCCCCGCTTCCCGGTGTACGGCGAAAGGGACACGACGAGGTCCGCTACGTATATACTTAGAAGTACATACGCTAAGCGTATCTAAGCAATATAAAAGTAAATCACAAGAGACAAGAGATATAGAAATAACAGCAACTTTATTAATAACATTCTTTTGTAAAATGCATGAAAAGTAAATACATCTGGAATGAAAAGCGATGCCTAAACAATGGCATAACAGGAAATGAAAATACTGATTAGAACAAGGTACAATATCTAAAGCTCGGGGTCTTTGTAAAGCTGATCCAAGTCTTTACCGGTGGGCTCGATCTCTGCTGGGTCCAAAGCACCTGACGACATTCAAAGAAGAAAGAGAATGTCGTCAGCGAACAGGTCGCTCGGTAAGTCCCAAAGATAGGGGAGAAATAGATAAAGAGTAGGAGAGAGAGAGGGTAGTTTTTAATATTGTATTGTATTGTTGTAATGTTGTATTAACGCTGTTGTTTGTAGCTTGGTACAGAAGAATGCCAGTGTATACGAGAGGGGTCTCTATATGCTAGAGATCAGGGCAAACGGAATATAGAGTACAAGGCTCCGTTATAAGGCCCGGAACAACGGCAATTGGATTCATGTTAGGTGTCTTAAATCTGACCGTCTCGTGCCACTTTTAACATCTTCCGTACCAATCTACCCCTTAAACCCCGTAGTGTTTTGATTGTATTGTTGTATTGCATTGTATAAGTTGGATGACTGACCAAAACCATGATATCAGTAAACAGATTGTAACTACGTAATCAGGTAAATGGAATAACGGAACAATGGTAGTATATCCATGGTTTGATTCAGTCAAGTTGTATAGATTGTTAACTGGATTCTGCGATTCATGTGTTCATATTGAGTTGGAATATTAAAGAATATAGATTGACTTGAATCATATTCAAGTCGAAAATAATTAGACTCAAACCCGAGTCAGACTAAAAGAAATGTAAGTCGAAGTTCTATATTTGTTAGGGTCCTTATTGTAATTTATAAAACTTGAGGGGGGTTTTATGTAAAAATACTTTTGTATAGTTTTCAAGATACACCTCAAGTATTTATTATTCGTCTTTATAGTTATAATGAGTGTGATTTTATTTGTGTTATTTCTAGTGATAATATCCTAATTATATAAATAAAGGTATTAATTTGTAATATTGATTTAGTTGAAATTCATGATATTTTAATGTAACTTTTAATCTTGTAATTTTTAGGAAAAGGTGGAAACTTTATTTTATAATAAAATAGGTGTTTAAATGATAAATATACATGTATTTATACAAGAATAATTTTTAATAAATATTTTATTTTCCAAAAATCTCATTTTTCTTAAATGTTGTATTTTAAACCTTTCGAGACCGAATGCTCCTGGCAGAGGTCTGAATCTCGCACAACTAATTCCGAGGGTGCACGATAAACCGTACCATCCCTAACGAGTTCCCCAAATGTGGGTTGTAGTGGCGCTTTGCAAAGATTTAATAAATACTAATGATTTAGAAAACGGTTTTATAAAGATAAGGTATTTATTTGAAAAAGGGTGTAAATTTCCGTATTTTTGATTCTAGGGTTTCCTAAGCCAACTAACCCATTTCTAAATGGTCTAAACGATAAGTCATTAGAAGTCTCAAATTGCTTCTTCAACGCCAATTGCGGCCAGGTAAGTGCCAGGTGAGTGGGAGGCTCTCCACTACAAGTAGTGGTCCTAATTAAGTAACCACTCGCCTTAGACACACTTGCCTAGACACCACAAAGTCAGGTTTAGATAAACGATCGATGTCCATAACTTATTGTATTTTCCTATTAAAAGATATTGTTTTAAAATTGTATATAATTTAGAACTTTTAGAAAAGGTTTTATTAAGAAAAATGGTATTTTAATGTAAAATCTTGTTTTGTCGTATTCTAAATTTTCAAGGTAGCGTATTATGATTGCATATGAGTGTGTGTGGAGGTAGGTCATTACCTCGTGATCTATTTTAAGGTATAGCAATGTTAAAGGGTTAAATGTGATAAACTAAATATGGTGGTATTTAAGTGCAAAAATACGGTATATTACAAAAGCTATCATTTCATGTGTGAAAACTTGTTCAAATTAATTTTTAAGTGATTAGTAGTCAACATAAATATGTTTAAGCATTATGGAATTAGTGATAAGTGAGTTTTGATAGAAAACCGAATCGGAAATCGGTTTGTTCCGATTTCCGTCGGGTTTGAAAAGTAGTATTTTTATGAAAGAATAGAAAGGTAGAAATGTGGGACTTACGGGTTTGGACAACGCTAGCGAGTGAGAGGGAGGTAGAGGGTTTGCCGGCGCGTCGAAACGTCGTCGAGAGCTCCTAGCACGATCACCGTAAAGTCGCCGTCGATTTCGTCAGCGCTTCGCCTTTCGCTCGTTTTCCGACGTACCAAGTTCTCTTGGGATTTTGGGAGAGTGGACTTAGGAATTTAGGATGAGAGGGTAGAGAGTATGGGGGGTTTATATAGGGTTAGGGTAGGGTTAGAGTTTTAATAAAAAAATATTAAAAAATATATAAAATCATTAAAAATTCATTAAACATAGGAGTAAAAGGGATTTATTGGGCAATTTAAAACCGATCCAGGTATAATAAGTGTGCAGGAGGGTTGACCAAGTCATGGAGCATCTTTTCTCTGTTGGTGACTCGGCCGTCCGGCCAAGTCCGGCCGGCGGCGCCGGACCAAGTCGGTCGAGTCGGGCCTCCAATAACCGGGGATTCTTCGGGGGTACAATTTGATATATTTACTTTTTGTTGTCCAGTACATATTTTGGGAGTTATGGCCTTTTGACCGTTGACTTCCAAAAGAAATTAAAACAAAATAAATACAAAAATAATGTGGGGCATAGGATTTGAACTCTGGTGGCTTGGTTCAGCAGTGCAGGGTATTACCAATGAGCTACAAGCTTCTTCTTGTAATTATTGTGGGAAATAACTACTTAAAGTGGTAACAGCAATATTAAATACCCCAAGTACACTTTAATTTTAAAGCAATTTTATGTACACTAAAAATGGAGTTATTTAAAAACAAAATAATTACTTATATATATATTGTGCTCAGGTTAAAGTACTCCTTTATGGATTTTTAAAAATTAAAAAAAAAAATTTGTATAGAAAAGTGTATAGGAAAATTAGGGTTGTTACAATCCTCATCTATTCTAGCCACTTAGATTAGGGTGTTTGCTTTGCTAATACTTGATTAGTGAAGTAAAAACTTGGGCTTGAGTTTCTTCAAGGTAGATCATCTTTGTTATTGAAGATCGGAAGCAAGCTTGTATCTTTCTCTTCATGGAGCCTCTCTGGAGTCCGGGTACTCGATGATCGCAGCGAAGGGACCTCAACACGGAGCTTTAGAAGTGAAGGAACAGACTACAAAGGTTGTAATCCCTAACTCTTAGAAGTAAAGTTGTTTACTTGCTCTTTGTTTCGCCTAATCTCTAGTCTAAGATCTTGGTTAGGATTGTTCGGCACATGAAAAATTTGCTTTTGGCATGGTTGATACCTTGTAGAACCTTATTCTAGTGCCTAGTAACCCTATAGCCCTCACTATGGGAGTATAGCAGAAGGCAATCACCCCTTAGATACAACAAAGCCTTTGAAACTCTTTTAGAAGATAATGAGAAGAAGATGCCAAATCTGTGAAGAGAATGACTTAATTTATAGAGTTGAACGGACACAACTGTTGGGCGGTTGTGACTGTTCAAACAACAAAACTGCAGTAGACAGTTTTCCAGACAACCTTTGAATTTGAAATTCAGAAAAGGCAAACTCTGTTATTATGTCAACTCCAAGATGCCCCAAGTGCCTAGTGCCCTATCAAAGACAATAATAAATAAATATTATAAGCCCGCTATAAATTAGACCCACTTGGTTCATAACCCACTTTGTTCAAGATGTTACTTAAATATTGGGAATTATTATAAAGGTTTGGACATTCGTCTCTTCCTCTAATGTTGGACTATTTCCCATATACAAATACTACCGATAGATTCAAACTACCAACAACATGTGTTCATGGTGACAAGATCCAAGCGAGGGTCCATCCATTCTAACAAGCTAGTATGAGTGATTATTAGTAAGGATCGAGATACAATTGAATCTGTCAAATTAGGTTTAGGCCCACAACATATGAATGCACATGGACTTTTAATATAGTAAGATACCATTTAAAAGACTCAAATCTTATGGAGGTTTATCCCATCTTATATTTTATACCCCATACGGATCCCACAATTTTCCCGACGTGTCACTAAATGTTATCCACATGATCCCACAATTTTCCCGACGTGTCACTAAATGTTATCCATATTTTCAATACTCTCCCATACATGTTTCCCAATAATTTTTCCGATATGGGACTATATTACCGCATTTTCAAAAGGCCTTGAAAATAGACTAGTTCGTATTGGGAGAGAGAAAAACGTTATGATCAAACTGGATGATGTCAACATCAGTTTCACTACGTGTTTTCTAGGACAAAAAATGGATGTACCAAGTGAAAAGTTCTTATGAGATCCTCTATAAAAATTTATATTCAAAGGTTGTTCCAAATCAAATTGAGATAGAAGTCAAATAATAAAGTTAAACTCAAGCTTCTCCAAAGTTAAATTCCACACTCAAGGAAAATACGTTGTATAGAGGTTGTGAGAGGATAATTTCTAAGGTTTTCTGACTAGTTGGACATGAGGCAGACATTTGTTGAATTTGCATCTTTCAACAGCTTTTTATTAAAACTAGCAAGGGTGCTCGTGCGAATGCACGGGTCCGTGAAAAATGTTAGGAAAATTCCGTTTCGATATTTTTTTAATGATCTATGATGAGTGTAAATAAATCATATAAAAATGATACAAGATATTAAAAATTTATGGCAATTAAATACAGAATAATCTATGACGATTTAGGAAAGATATTATGTCTATATTGATATTGTGCTTTATTTATTTATCCTAGCAACTTATCTGCACGAGAGGTTGTTTTTTAGCAAAACAAAATCGTAAAGTACGTTGATTCTATCATGTTCGTTTTAATTCGAAAACCACACGAAATATAGGCAAGATTGATTCTAAGGTCGATTGCAGCCTCATGATTGCAATCACATGATATAACCCTATAAATGGACAGCACTTCAATAACCATAAAGACACATTGCTCAACTGTCTTTTCATATGTCATTATCATTTTATTCTACTCCTTATATATATGAATCTAGCTCATGGATGCCAAGCATGTTTGGATATGATATCTTTAGAATTCTATTACTTTATAGGCGGAAATAAAAAAAATTAGCAGACCCGTCTATTTATAAATACACCGTGAAGGGGTTCGGTGTCAATTTGCCACAAAAAATGGAAGAATTAATTTCCTACGGAAACAACTCTTTTAGTTCTGTATAGATAAACTTAGAAAGAACCGCATATAAATTAACTAAAAATATAGCGGTCCACGATAAATTCCTTGCATTTAGCTATATATAACATGGCTATATATAAGACATATACCCATGCAAAAAGACAAAAAAAGCTTGAAAACATATCATATAGGTATATTATACAGATAAGATATATACCAATGCAAAAAGACAAAAAAAGCTTGAAGTGGGAATCTTTTCCCATATAGCTTTACATATGATGTATGAGATGGAAACAAAAGCTCCTATGTTTCATTACAAGAAAATTTAAACTAAATTAGTATACAAAATAGAAAGAGGAAGGAGGCCTATGCTAAGCTTTTCCCGCGTAAACCTGCGCACCAGAAAGAAAAAGGATGTGTGAGGCCGCTGGCCCTCTGTCCCATTCCCCTAATCCCTGCGCAGGTTTGCGCAGGAAAAGGATTGTGCAGGCCCCTTTCCTCGAAACAGAGGGGTGAATTAAGAGCATGATATTTTCTTTTTAGTAATCCAAACATAAATGATTAGCGTTTTGTATCAAATTGGTTTCACTCGTATTTTAATAAGATTTTATTAACAGAGACTAGGTGCATTGGTTGAAAGGATTCCTTGCATGTGGGCACAGCCAGTGCTAGGTTTTTTTTTTTGGTGACATCTATTAATGTGAACAAATAAACTAATTGTTAAATGATTAGTAACATTTTTTTTTGAGACGGAACATATTTTGTCTACGAGCCCGTAGATTCCACGGTTGGTTATGGGATAAGTTGCTTATGAACATGAAACTCTAGCTTACATTTTAGCAATACGATAAGTTATGTGGAATCTACCCAATCGGTATTTTTGGATGCAATTGTACAATTCAACAGCGGCTGCATCCATTGTTATTTTATTACAGAATATAAGCTGGGACAATCTCATAGGCACAAACTTTGTTGTAGAACATCAGGCTTGAATCGTAAAGCCTAGAATAATTTGGTCCTTTAATACTAGTTGAAATTTTATTTTTAAATGTAGATATGTTTTTATCGAAGAAAATATTTAAATCTACGTAGTAGCTGACTTGTTAAAGATCAAGGTTTACATTATGGTCTTGCTGAACAATTGGTAGAGCTTTGCTTTTTATTTATGAATTTATATATAGCGTTCATCAGTTGGGCTAAATTAATGGAGAGCCCAATATTGGACTGCTATTGGGTTGTAATTGGGCCAATACATTGGACATCTGAGGACTGTCCACATGATTGATTTTGGAGTAAATTGTCAAAAAGCCCCTGGCCGATTCAGGAGTTGTCAAAAAATCCCTCGTATTTTCAAAATGGTTGAGAAAGACCCATGTTCATAAATCTTTGTGAGAAAACCCCCGAGCTGTATTTGAATCAGGCCTGGTATTACAATTTAAATGAAGTTACCAAATTAACTTTCTCCTCATTGTCTTCTTTTTTTTTCTGGCTCTCGCTCACGCTCTCTCTCTCTCCCCAACTCGAAACAAGAAATCGAAACAATTCCTCTTTTTACACACAAAATCCCCATAAATTTTCTTTCAATCTCAATCGAAGATGAAGACCAAAGCTTCGAAGATGATTGTACGCATCCGCAGCGACGACGAACTCAAGCATGTCACCATCCTCGACCCCGAGATTGCAACCGTCGAAATCTAAGATTCCAGATTGAGTTGTTGCTCCGCATCTTGATCGACTCTCAGTTCTTTGCAGTTTACGACGCTGCTGTTATAAATTGATTCTTCTCGCATTCATTCCTCATTCCCCAAAACGCTCATCTTTCTCTCTCTAAATTTTTCTTTAGATGTCGAATTAGGGGCCTCGAACCCTAGTCTCTTCAATGGGGAGGGCAAAACCGTGAGTACAAAAAATCTCCACGTGTCTCTTCTTAATTTTATGTTTCATGGTTGTTTATTGAAATTTGTACTTAAGTTTTGATTTTGGCATGCGGGTATTTTCTTCATCTCCATTTTGTTGATTATAATAGCTAAATAGTTTAGAAGTTATATGCAACTATTTACAAGTTACAGTCAACTGCTTAAAAGTTACGGGTAACTAGCTTTTTCAGACTTTTTTTTACCATCCATTATTTAGTTCTCAAATAATATTTTGGGAATTCGCTCCCCCTAAACTTCCACTAGTAATTTTCCCCTATCTGCTTTGATATCCGCCCATAAGTTTTTTCTTTTACTATTTGATATAGCAATTAATGTGTTCTGATTTATTGGTTTCATCCTTAATATAGTAAGAATTAGTTTGTTACCGTTATGATCTGTTTTCCAACTTTATCATATCATTTATATTTAATTTATTTTTTGTCTAAATGTTTATGTTTCTTTCTCGGTTAATTTAAATGCGGCTCAATAGAATATGATTACCAAAAAAAATTGTTGTCATTATTTCTCCTTCTTATATCATCTCATCTCCCCAAAATATTGAAAAATTTGGAGGACACAATTGTTCCGTTAGTATCATGATTATCCCCATTTTTCAAAATTTTATCAACAAGAATTTGACGCTAATTAACTTACGGAACATTAATTGTCAAATAATTTTATGTAGCAAGATGAACCAGTTGCGAAAATGCATAAACGATGATGATTATATGATTACTAATTTTTTTGTTCTTGTACTCAAATATGTTTGGTTTTATACTTTTCTTTGCCGATATATTCCCATCATTATAATGTTTTATCTGTGAACAGAAGAGTAGTAGATGGAGAGATGTCATACTTGCTTGCAAGACACTTGGGGTCGTGTTTGGTGGTCTAGTTACCTCACATCTCTATGTCTATCTTTCGATGAACTTGAACTCATCAAATGAAGAAGAGTACTTAGGAATATACTGCATCATCTTTTGGACCCTTACATTAATCAGGGTTGTTAAATATGTATGCATTGCTCTCAGTGTTGATGATCAGGGAGAAGATATGTGACCTACTTGTTTTCTCTATTTTATGATAAATGGATGATGCCATATTTTGTGAAATTTGTTATTGGGACAAATTTTTAACTTAGGCCATTTTAAAATAATATTATTAAAATTAGATCGCTTTCAAAAATAATTACGAAACTAGACCATTTGCTACCAACTAAGTGCCACATCAGTGCCAGCTTAGCTTTGGCGCTGTGCCTTTTTAAAAAAAACATTTCCTATAGGGTGCACTTTGGAAGTGCACCCTTGAAAATATATGGGGTGCACCTCTAAAGAGCACCCCAGGGAAAAAAGAAAAAAAATTCTTTTTTCTTCTCCTTCTTCTTCATTCCTTCCTACCTAACCCCTGCGGCCCCTCCTTCGCCTCGAGCCCCACCCCCATCCCTTTCCCCCTCCTCCGAATCCCTCGCCGTCGCTGACTTGCAAAAGGGTTTCGATCAACAATGGGGTCATTGCTTTGAAATCCGCGAGCTGGGACTTTGATTTGAACTTTTCGAGGGTGTAGAACTCGCCGCTTTGCCACATCTATTGCTAGTGGCGGTGGGCCATCTGAGCACCGTCACCATCGCCGCCGCCGAGCTCCTGATGGCGAGTGGTGAAGCGATTGGGGGAGAGAGAGCGAGCGAGGTTGGAGAGGACGAACTTCTTTAAGGGTTTCGAGAGGGGGGGGGGGGTGATCTTGCAGATCCTAAAGGCGGCAGTTTCATGCTCGATTCGAGAGATGAAGGCAATGGGGTCGGTGAACTCGGTATCGCTGGATGGTACTCGAGGGTTGCAGGTCGTCGGCGAGGGATTCGAAGGAGGGGGAAGGGGGTGGGGTCGGAGGAGGGGACCATGGGGGTGGAAGCGGAGGGAAATGAATGAAAGAGAAGAAAGAATTTTTTTCTTCTTTCCATTGGGCACACTTTCAAAGTGGGCCCCATAGAAATTGTTTTAAAAAGGTCCTGCGCCAGTATTGAGCTGGCGCTGATGTGGTGCTTAGTTTGTAAAAAGTGGCATAGTTTTGTAATATATATTTGAAAGTGATCTAATTTTAATAATATTTTAAAAAAATGGCCTAAGTCAAAAAATTGTCCTGTAATTGACTTTATTTCATTTCATTATATTAATTACATTTTAATGTTTATATGGCTGCAGGTTTAGCATTTTTGACCTTGACCCCCTATGTGATGATTGAGAAGAATATCAATCTACACCTTTTGTATGTTGTGTGTATGATTTTTTCCTCGTCGCATCTAGTAATTTAGGGGTTTACCAATATTTTGAAGTGATTTCATTCTTGATACTTTAGAGGGCCTTTAAGATGTGGATGCGGACTACAAGAATCTTAATGTTGTGTGTTCTCCAGAAGAAAATATTTCTTTTGAAGCTATTTGTTTTGATCAATATTCTTACAAGGGCCTATGATGCGAAATTTGTTATTCGGTCTATTTTATATTTGAAGAGGACAATTTGTCTTGAGTGATCTCAGTCTTGGATTGAGACATTTTTATTCTCATACTTCAAATTAATAGATGTTGCAGGCAACTTGGTAATGCAACTTATTAGAAGTTAAAGGCAACTTACGAAAAGTTACAGGCAACTTACGAAAAGTTACATGCAAGTGGTTAGAAGTTACATGCAACTTATTAGAAATTACATACAACTTACTAAAAGTTACATGCAAGTGCTTAGAAATTACAGGTAACTTATTAGATATTATAGGAAACTTATAAATATGTAAACTCTTTATAGGTAATGGACTCCTTTGACAAGATGGCAAACGACTTGATGAAGTCTTTGGCCCATGACACAGTAGTACCTCCATTTGCCTTCGTGAGGCCGTGGATAATGGTAATGCCTACTCATTTTATTCGGTTCTCCTGATTACATTCATCAATTTATTAACAAGTTAAATACTTATGGAAGGGAATGATTGTTGATCCTCATGACTCCGGAAAGATGCACTTCAATAGTAATGGAAGGAATATATACGTTAACGATGTATAGCATTCCCCCTCTACTTGTATTATGACCCCGATATCTCATAACTCTCATTGGACGTAGCTCGTTATAGACTTTACTGAAAAGGAATTACAGCATTATTCTTCACTTTCTCATGACCCCCATTAGAAGGAAGGGGTTATGCTATATTTGCGGCACCTACTCAATTTTGGGGCAATGAAATTCGACAAGCATGAGAGTTTCAATGCATTTCACTTTACTAGTGTCTTTTGTCCGATACAAAAGAATTCGTAAGCAGTATTTCATTTATTTAGAAGTTTTGTTTTAACATTTCTGATCATTAAGGGTTATAACAATATGGGTTTATTAACGTTGTTGTTTAACAGTTCTGATTGCGGCGTGTTCGTCTACTTATTCATGAAAGTATTGATCGAGGGTCGGCAGATTCCGGATGCCTTGAAGGGAAAAGGATCAATGTAGCGGAGGCCGATACTTTCGGCACAAATTCTATTGGCGAACGAGGAAGAAATGATTTGATATATATAGTTTCAGTTTTTGTTAGGCCGAAATTTGAACTCTTTGTTATTCGTACATGTATTCATCTATTTGTATTTGACCGATATTCGCTGATATTAGTATTTGTTTTAAGTGAGAATGACAAATTTCTTATATGTTACTGGTTTTTCTAATGAATGTAAAAAAATATTGATGTATTTACTTTAATATCGTCGATATTGGCCGATATTGTGATACAAATGATAATTTTGTTGATATTATCTGTTTTATATAGCTGATGTTGGCCGATATTGTGATATGAATGATATTTTTGTTGATATTATTAGTTTATATAACCGATGTTGGAGGCATGAGAGGCCTGGGTACCTCTAGAAGCTAAGCTCCAAATTTTTTTGTTAGAAGTTATATGCAACTAATTAGATATTATAGACAACTTATCACAAGTTACAGGCAACTGCTTAGAAATTACAGGAAACCTGTGACAAATTACAGTCATCCAATCAGAAGTTACAGGCAAATGGTTAGAAGTTGCAGTCAACTGCTTAGAAGTTGCTTGTAACCTGTAAGCAGTTGCCTGTAACCACGAACGATCCTTTCTTTGGAACGCCCTCCTCCAAAAGTGCAGCAAATTCCTTGTGAAACTTTACTCCCATGGTTCCTCTTGTCTTGATATGTGTCATTAGAGGTTGTTTCCTGTAATTTGAATTTCTAAGTATTTTCCTGTAACTTCTAACCATTTTCCTGTAACTTCTAATTAGCTGCATGTAACTTGTAAGCAGTTTTCTGTAACTTCCAAGCAGTCGCCTGCAACTTGTAAGCACTTGCCTGTAATTTCTAATTAGTTGTCTGTAAGTTATAAGTAGTTGCCTATAACATCTAAGCACTTACTTGTAATATCTAACCACTTACCTCTATCATCTAAGTAGTTACCTGTAAGTTATAAGAAGTTTCATGTAACTTCTAAGCAGTTGCCTGCAATTTCTAACCACTTGCCTATAATTTCTAATTAATTTCCTGTAACTTCTAACCACTTGCCTGTAATTTTAAGCACTTATCTGTAATTTCTAAGCACTTGCCTATAATTTCTAATAAGTTATCTGTAAGCTCTGATAAATTGCCTGTAATATCAGTTATATAAAATTGATAATATAAAAAAAATATCATTCATATCATAATATCGGCCAACATTAGCTATATTGAACTGATAACATCAATAAAAAATATCATTCATATCACACCATCGGCCAACATCAACTATATAAAACAGATAATATCAACAAAAATATTATTTGTATCACATCGGCCAATATCGGCGATATTAAAATAAAAATGTCAACAAATTTTCACATTCATTTGGCAAACCAGTAATATTTAAGCAATTTGTCATTCTCACTCAAAACAAGTAATAATATCGACGAATATCGGTCAAATACAAATAGATGAATACATGTACGAATAACTAAGAGTTCAAATTTCGACCAAACAAAAACTGAAACAATATCAAGCCATTTCTTCTTCGTTCGTTAATAGAATTTGTGCCGTAAGTGTCGGGTGCAACTGCATCGACCCTTTTCTCCCCAGAACATCTGAAATCCGCTGACCCTTGATCAATGCCTTCATGAATAAGTAAACGAACACGTCACAATCGGAATTGTTAACCAACAGCGTCAACAAACGCATTGTCATGCCCTGCTTCCCAACAGACAGAAACGGTGACGTGGCAAGCCCGCGACGTATTTATTTCGAGAAGGTCATTTCCCGGAATAAATACGCTAAGCATAAAATAAGCAATACAAAATGACAAGAAATAAACATGAGATTTAAACTTCAACAACTTTATTTACATTCAACTTGAAGCATTTACAATACATGAGTTCAACTGGAAGTAAATACAATACAAGAAGAGAAATGCCTAATAAGTGGCATACATAAACTGAGAAAATAGCAATTCCAGTCCTGAGTCATGATCTGGTCGTGCTCCTCCTCGGTTGTGTTCACCTTCTCAGTCTCCACAGTATCTGACGAACATTCCAAAAAAAAAGGTGGGGTGGAATGCCCGTCAGCGAATTTTCGCTCGGCAAGTCTCCAAGAAATGGGTGTGAAGTATAACAGTATAAAGATAAAGTAAATGTATATCATGAAACAATAGATTAGGAGATATGGTGTTGAAATATATTATTTGCTGTAAACATATCAATTATATTTAACATGCAGTTCTATATCATAACATGAGCATAGTATACCATGGTCGTGTCGTGTACGTATAGTGAACATGAAGTGAATGTAAGTGTCGTAAATGGTCTTTATATGGATAAACTAATTTAGCGTAAGTTCAAGAGTGAATGTCAACCAATTTCAAGAGTGTTCTTGAACCCAACAGGTTATAATCCAGGAGTAAAGAACCACGGGCCTGAATCAAGTGTTAGTAACGGGATTTCAACTTAGTGTTGAAGTATTCCAAATTCAACGGGCTATAATCTAGGATCAAGGAAACATGGGTCCTCATGATTGCTTGCTTGTGTTAGTAGACATGGATTCATGATCTAGGAGGACTCCTGAGATTTCGTTAGATTCACACAAGAACTACTCCAACACCCCGTGTATTCTACGTTACCGTTAAGATTACCAGCCTTGCTCGAATCCATGAATACATTAAGTTGCAAGATTGAGTTCATGTCAATATCATGTATTCATGTCAAGTATTCATGTATTCATGTCAAGTTGTATTCATGGTTCGAGTCAAGTCAGTTTCAATATCAACCATTGTGTTTTAATATTCATGTTAAGTTCATGTCCAATTATAACAAGTGTTTGGTCAAGTCAAGTCAAGTATTCATGTTTGATTTTGATGTGTGAATTCAAGTATTCATGTTCATGATCAAGTATTCATGTTTGACTTTAGATTCATGTTTGAATTGAACTCTGATTGAGTCAGACACTTGTAAACTGATTTAGATCTTGAATTAGGTTCGGGAGTTATCGGTAATTTCTGCACATGAACGACAAGATTTATGTTTTTTTCCAAGACAATTACCATTGATAACTCCGTTATGTTGTCTATCTTAAATAGACAAGCACTCACTTTCTCCGGCTCCCTAAGGCTCAAGAGAATTGATCCCGCTTAAACCTATATTTACTAAGGTCCTTAAATATTGTTTTATATAACTCGAGGGGGTTTTATGAAAAAATATTATAATATAATTAAAAATAAACCTGGAGAGGTTATTTATATTATTAGCGTTTTCATGAGCATGAGTTTTAAGGATTTGAGGTATTTTAGTGATAAACAATTAACTTTGGAAGTTCATGGTATTTTATTGAAAAGAGTTGTCTTTTGGTAACTTGATTGTATTTTATTGTCATTTGATAAACTTTTCATTTTTGAAAAAATATAGATTTATTATATTTGAAAATATTGATTTATAATTTTATATAATTTTAATTTTAAAAATAATTTTATTTTATTTAGAAAATCCGTTTTTCTTAAAAACCATATTTAAATCCTTTCAAGACCGAATGCTCCGTGAGGAGGTCTGCATCTCGTTCTACTATTCCAAGAATGTGCGATAATTCGCACCATCCATTAGCGGGTCCCCTAAAGAGGGTTGTAGATGCGTATTCGTAAAGGATAGGAAATACTGCTTTATAAGAAATCCGGTTTATAAAGTTATGTGGTATTTTATCGTAATATTATACTTCGTAACGAAAATACAATCAATGAGTATCGTGCTATGAAATCAAGTGTGCGTGTGGGGTATGTGGTTACCCCGTGAAGTTTTCCTAAGCCATCATTAAGCAATTACTAAAAGAGGTGTTAAATAAGTTCATGGTATTTTAATAAAAAAGTGCTACTATTGTTATTTCACATGAGAATTTTGATGAAAAATTGATTCTAAATATTAGGTTTTAAGGTTACAAGTGATGTGTACAAGTTAGACTGAACAAAGTAGTAAGGAGAAGTAGTTTTTTAGGGTTTAGAAAAAGATATCGGTATTAACTTCACTTACCGATATACGTTTTGAAATGGAATTTCAAAGAAGAGAAAGAGCGATTGAGAGGGACTTACTGGTTAGGAAGCTCAAGGAAAGGGTTAGGAAGAGAAGGGTGTCGTTGTGGCGTCGCGGGAGCTCCAGATGTTGCTTTGATTCTTCGCCGGAAGTTGATTGCTTACTAATTCCTCTTTACTCCACCTGTACTTAGAAATTTTTTGAGAGTTTTGGCTAGAATTTTGAGAATGATGTTGAGCCAAAGTGTTGGGTGATATTTATAGTGTATAAATTAGCGTTTGGGAATTAAAATTTGGATTAAAAAGCATTAAAAATGATGTTAAATTGTGAAATGAAGGGTCTCTATTTGATTGCAGGGAAATCAAACAGTACAGGGGAGTTAGGGATAGCTGAAGGGGTTTGTATGCAAAACACGGAGTCAAAAGGGCTCATCCTAGCCGTCGGTGCCGGTTCTTTGGGTGATTCGACCGGTCGATAGATTCATGCCACTTGATCAAATCCCTGTTTAAACTATTTTCCACATGTTTGATTTTTCTGAACTTTTCATTTCCCCGTATATTGCACGTGCAATCTTTTGGGCTTCCAAAAAGTTTTTAAAAAAAATCAGAAAATTAATCGTGTCTGATGGGAATCGAACACGTGGGCTACGTCACAGTAGTGCAAGACTTTACCAATGAGCTACAAGTTGTTTCTTACTATTATTTAGCAAAAGTGACTTATAACTCAAACTCAGGCTGTCAAACTCTATTCTGTGCATTAACAGAAGAATTTCCGTACTAAGATTTCAGAGTCATTATATTCTACCATCCTTATAAAAATTTCGTTCTCGAAATTTATATAAGGAGGTTGTAACAGATTAAAGAAAAATTTGATTACAGCAGTGGTGAAGGAACTAACGATATTGTACCGAAAGTGCAAGAAAATGTTTAGGTAGATGAAAGCACGAAAGAATGCAGAACTTGGAAAGGCTGAAGAAAAGATGGGAGGAGATTTTGCAGTGTGACCTTGACCTATAGCTTCGGTCTCTACAACTGCTAAAGTGAAATCCTGACGTCTCTGCACATTTCTCTGTGCATGCTGGTACATCGATGGCTGAAGAGGTAAAAGTGGTCCGTGTGGAGGTGGTGCAAGAAGGGCTAATCGAGTAGGTGGAGCTTGAATAGCTGGTCTAGCTGCGGGAGCTGGGCCAGTTCGATTGTGTGGAAAAGTTCGTATAGTGTGTGAGGGCGATCCACATATCAGACAAAGACCATTCGCTTGACGACAATCCTTGACTTGGTGTCCGGTCCTCTTACAATAGATATAGAAGTTTGGTTTAGTCTCGGAAAATGATCCTCCTGGTCTTATAGTTAGCGCTGGGAGAGTTGGCTTAGAAGAGGCTCCTCCAGTAATTTGATTGGCGGGACGTTTCATACCGACCGACTGTGGCCTTCCCTTCTTCTTAACGGCAGCTTCATAGCGACGTGCTGACTTCAAAGCTGCTTCATGTGTTAGGTATTCTCCCGTTACTAGGGCAGCCTGAATCTCAGCGTCTAATCCTTGCTGGAAGCTCCTGGCTCTGATTTCTGCAGTATGAATTAGATGGGCAGCGAATCTGCCGAGCATGGTGAATTCTGCATCATACTCGTCCACCGAATTATCCCACATGGATCCTTGTTGCAGGTGAATGAATTTCTGTTTCATCTCGAAGTGTGCGGTTTCTAAAAAATATTTGCGTCAAAGAGATCACTAAAAGTCTTCCACTGGATCGGTTGCTCAAGATGGCTTTCCTCGGCCTTCCACCAGAATCTGGCATTGTCTGTAAGCTGGAGTTTTGCTATTCCGACCCAAGCAACCTATGGAACTTGGGCTGCGGCTAGGTCGTCTTCTATGCTCTGAGCCCATTTCTCGGCTTCAAGTGGATTCTCTTTCCGTGAGAAGTTCTTCGGGTGTAATGCTCGAAATTGCTTCACTCCCGGTGCTTTTGCTTCAGAGCGGATAAAACTCTGTTGAAGGAGAGTAGTATGCTCCGGAAAAATCGTGCTTTGAGCCTGTTGACCTTTAAGTAGGCTTTTGATAGCCTCTAAAAGCATCGTCTGTTCTGTGAGTGGAGCGGCTACGGTAGTTGAAGGTGGTATAACAGTAAGGGTAGGTTGTGGTGTACTTCCGTTGTCATTGGTGTTAGGGTTGTTGGGAGAATCTATCACCTTAGATAGAGAAGAAAGATTATGATAGATTCAACGGAAATTGAAATGCAAGGAATGTAAAGTTGTTGAATTTCATATTTCTTGTGATATATTGCTTATGATTTCATGCAGAACGGACCTGCATGGGCCGCCAAAAAAACCTGTCATGCCCCGCTTCCCAATAGACAGAAACGGTGATGTGACAAGCTCGCGACGTATTTATTTCGAGAAGAACATTTTCCGGAATAAATACGCTAAGCGTAAAATAAACAATATAAAATGACAAGAAATAAACATGAGATTTAAACTTCAACAATTTTATTTATATTCAACTTGAAGCATTTACAAAACATGAGTTCAACTAGAAGTAAATACAATATAAGAAGAGAAATGTCTAACAGGTGGCATACATAAACTGAGAAAATAGCTAGTCTAGTCCTGAGTCATAATCTGATCATGCTCCTCCTCGGTGGTGTTCACCTTCTCAGTCTCCACAGTATCTGACGAACATTCCAAGAAAACAAAGGTAGGTGGAATGCCCGTCAGTGAACTTTCGCTCGGTAAGTCCCCAAGAAATGGGTGTGAAGTATAACAGTATAAAGATAAAGTAAATGTATATCATGAAACAATGGACTAGGAGATAAGGTGTTGAAACATGTTATTTGCTGTAAACATGTCAATTCTATTTAACATGCAGTTCTATATCATAACATGAGCATAGTATAGCATGGCCGTGTCCTGAAGGTATAGTGAACATAAAGTGAATGTAAGTGTCATAAATGGTATTTATATGGGTAAACTAATTTAACGTAAGTTCAAGAGTGACTATCAACCAATCTCAAGAGTGTTCTCGAACCCAACAGGCTATAATTCAGGGGTAAGAAACTATGGGCCCGAATCAAGTGTTAGTAACGGGACTTCAACTTAGTGTTGAAGTATTCCAAACTCAACAGACTATAATCCAGGATCAAGGAAACACGGGCCCTCATGATAGCTTGTTTGTGTTAGTAGACATGGATTCATGATTTAGGAGGACTCCTGATATTTCGTTGGATTCACACAAGAACTACTCCAACACCCCGTGTATTCTATGTTACCGTTAAGATTATCAGCCTTGCTCGAATCCATGAATACATCAAGTTGTAAGATTGAGTTCATGTCAGTATCATGTATTCGTGTCAAGTATTCATGTATTTATGTCAAGTTGTATTCATGGTCCGAGTCAAGTCAGTTTCAATATCAACCATTGTGTTCTAGAATTCATGTTAAGTTCATGTCCAATTATAACCAGTGTTTGGTCAAGTCAAGTCAAGTATTCATGTTTGATTTTGATGTGTGAATTCAAGTATTCATGTTCATGATCAAGTATTCGTGTTTGACTTTAGATTCATGTTTGAATTGGACTCTGACTAAGTCAGACACTTGTAAACTGATTTAGATCTTGAATTAGATTTAGGAGTCATCGGTAACTGCTGTACATGGACGGCAGGATTTGTGTCTTTTTCCAACACAATTACCATCGATAGCTCCATTATGTTGTCTACCTTAAATAGGCAAGCACCCACTTTTTCCAGCTCCCTGGGGCTCAAGAGAATTGATCCCGCTTAAACCTATATTTACTAAGGTCCTTAAATATTATTTTATATAACTCGAGAGGGTTTTATGAAAAAATATTATAATATAGTCAAAAATAAATCTCGAGTGGTTATTTATATTATTAGGGTTTTCATGAGCATGAGTTTTAAGGATTTGAGCTATTTAAGTGATAAACAATTAACTTTGGAAGTTCATGGTATTTTATTGAAAAGAGTTGTCTTTTGGTAACTTGATGATATTTTATTGACATTTGATAAACTTTTCATTTTTGAAAAAATATAGATTTATTATATTTGAAAATATTGATTTATAATTTTATATAATTTTAATTTTAAAAATAATTTTATTTTATTTAGAAAATTCGTTTTTTCTTAAAAACCGTATTTAAATCCTTTCGAGACCGAATACTCCATGAGGAGGTCTTCATCTCGTTCTACTATCATAAGGATGTGCGATAATCCGCACCATCTGTTAGCGGGTCCCCTAAAGAGTGTTGCAGATGCGTATTCGCAAAGGATAGGAAATACTGCTTTATAAGAAATCCGGTTTTTAAAGTCATGTGGTATTTTATCATAATATTATACTTTGCAACGAAAATACAATCAATGAGTATCGTGCTATGAAACCAAGTGTGCGTGTGGGGGTAGGTCGTTACCCCGTGAAGTTTTCCTAAGCTATCGTTAAGCAATTACTAAAAGAGGTGTTAAATAAGTTCATGGTATTTTAATGAAAAAGTGCTCCTATTGTTATTTCACATGAGAATTTTGATGAAAAATTGATTCTAAATATTAGGATTTAAGGTTACAAGTGATGTGTACACGTTAGATTGAATAAAGTAGTAAGGAGAAGGAGTTTTCTAGGGTTTAGAAAAAGATATTGGTATTAACTCCACTTACCGATATACTATTTGAAATGGAATTTCAAATAAGAGGAAGAGAGATTGAGAGGGACTTACCGGTTAGGAAGCTCAAGGAAAGGGTTAGGAAGAGAAGGGTGTCGTCATGGCGTCGCGGGACCTCCGGATGTTACTTCGATTTTTCGCCGGAAGTTTATTGCTTCCTAACTCCTCTTTACTCCACTTGTATTTAGGAAATTTTTGAGAGTTTTGGCTTGAATTTTCAGAATGATGTTGAGCCAAAGTGTAGGGTGGTATTTATAGTAGAGAAATTAGGGTTTGGGAATTAAAATTTGGATTAAAAAGTACTAAAAATGATGTTAAATTGTGAAATGAAGGGTCTCTGTTTGATTGCAGGGAAATCAAACTGTGCAGGGGAGTTAAGGGTAGCTGAAGGGGTTTGCGTGCAAAACTCGGAGTCAAAAGGGCTCATCCTAGCCGTCGGTGCCGGTTCTTTGGGGATTTGGTTGGAGCCTCGAGATCCGTGCCACTTGATCAAATTCATGTTTAAACTATTGTCCACATGTTTGATTTTTTTGAATTTTTCATTTCACCGTGTATTGCACGTGCAATCTTTTGGGCTTCCAAAAAGTTTTAAAAAAAAACAGAAAAATAATTGTTTCTGATGGAAATCGAACATGGGGGCTACGTCACAGCATTGTAAGGTTTTACCAATGAGCTACAAGTTGTTTCTTGTTGTTATTTAGCAAAAGTGACTTATAACTCAAAGTCAGGCTGTCAAACTCTATTCTGTGTATTAACAAAAGAATTTCCGTACTAAGATTTCAGAGTCGTTACACGTATATTGTTATAACCCATAACAATCAGAAATGTTAAAAAACAAATTTGTCAAGAAAATACTGCTTACGAATTTTTTTGTATCGGGTAAGGGATACTAGTAAAGTGAAATGCATTGAAACCTCCATGCTTAATTACCTGTAATTTCTAACCAGTTGCCTGTAATTTGTAACTACTTGCCCATAACTTCTTCTCCCTTCCTTCTTTTTTTCTTTTTCTTAGTGTATGTATGAATAATACAAAGAAAAGATGCAATTTTTTCTTCCAAAATCAATGATGTATGTCTCTGCTTCTGCTATTTACTAAAAAAAGACATTGATTTCTTCATTCAAGATAAATTTATAACAAATAAAAATCAATTCTTCAAAATTGCAAACTCAATCATAAACTAAACCTCAAAGATCACCTGAATTTTCCTCACATACTCGTTCTGAAACCTCTCCACCTTCCCATGATGCTGATCCATAAGCATAAACATTCGAATCCCATGCTTATACAAATTCCTTGAGACGCAAACCAGCGACACCGCAGACAACGACGCCTCCGAGACCACCGCACAAAGCTTGAACTGATTCTCTGAGCAGCTCGATCTTCAAGAGAGACAGAAAGCAGCGAGAGGAATGCCGAAGGCGGAGTAGGACACAGCGAGACGGAGCGCCGACGAGGAGGCGGCGATGTTGGATCCGAGCAGCGAGAGGAACGATTCGAGACGGTGGAGGTTGAGATCGAGCGAGAGAATGACGATGACGATGGCATTGACGATGATGATGATGGCAAAGCCGGCGAGAGGCAAATTGGGGTCTCTAAGATCGAGCGAGAGATATATGGACCCATGGATCTCTAAGGGCATTTTTAGGATATACTAAAATATCCACTGCTGTGAGTATGTGATGGAAAAAGTGATGGGGCTAGGATTTTTTTAAACCATGAAGGTCCAAAATTATGAAAGCCGCCAAAAATATAGTTTGACATTATTTTAAACCCAAATCCTAATTTTTATATGTATTTCTTTATGCATTGACTATAATACACTTTTAATATTTTTTAAGATATTAGAACATGGGATTTCTTGGAATTTCCCATCTTCTTCAAAACCCATCTTCTATATTGTTGTTTGCCTTAGTTTTTGATTTCTTTATTATCGATTGTCTTAATTTCAACCGTCATGTGGGTGGAGATGTCGGAAAAACGGAAGAGGAGATTCGGAGTGGAGATAGGGGAATCAGGGGGAATTGGATCAAAGATTAGCAATTTGAAAGAGGAGATGCGAAAATTGGAAATGAAGGCGGAAAGTGGGAAGTGAAAAGTGGAAATTGGAAATGAAGATGGCGGAGGAATCACAAGAATTGGATTGGAGATGAATGATTTGAAAAGAAAGATGTGTAGATTTTGGGAGAAAAGATCAAGAAGAATAAATGTGGAATTGGAAGAGAAACACCAAAGAAGAAGAAGAGAAGCACAGTAGCCGCGGGAGAAAATCATACAAACAATTTATTAAGAGAATAACCATATGTTTATTTATTAAAAAGAATGAGAATAAACTTGAAATTTTTATAAAAATATTGATGATGCTCAGTATTGGCGACCTTTCAGATCAGGACACGTGGCAGATGACGTGTCCCAGAACTCAGAAGAGAGGGCCCACAGGGGCCGATCAGGCCCGACCTACAAGCACAAAGCTGGCTCACCTCAGGGCCCTTGCAAATTGGCCTCCTCGGTCTCTCAGCTCGCCTCCGAGCTACCACAAGACCAAGATACCTCGGCCCTCTCGCTCGTTCCCGAGCTCTCCCGCCGAGACCATCTTCCTCGGTCCCTCCGACCGACCAACTCCACCACTCACAGGCGTAACCGCCGCTCCGCAAATCTCACCATGCGCAGATTCTCCGCTGGCAACATCCCATGCTCCACGCCATCACGATCCCCATTAATGGGCGATCCGCTCTTTACGCTGGCGTGACGTCGGGAGCGTAACTGCCGGCGAAATTCTTGCGCCTGTTGCTGCATGCCACCTGTTCATCGCCGGAAAATGGGAAAGACCGACGTCTTGCCTGAATCTGGGGGCAGATGCTAATTGGTGCTATCCGTTCACCTCTCCGAAGATACCAAGTTGATTTATGACACCATGTATTGAAGGTTTAGACGGATGCGGCCGTTGTAGCAGATTTCGTCAGATTCCCCCTCGTCGAGGGGTTTTTGATTGTGGGGACGCTCTTCCCTACAGGCGCAAGCCCCTGCAGTTAATTATACTACCGTATCGCGGTAACAACTTTCTCCTTCTCCAGATGGTCACTTCGTGTCGTGGGTGTTTGTTTTGTGTTTGGTTGCCCGTGGATTGTATACGGAGAATAATTTATGTTGTCGGTCGTAGGACTTAGATTAGTCCAAATCCGTATTTTCTTAGATTTGGGTTTGGGGGTTTGGGTTTAAGGATACGTTAGTCTCATTTGAGACTAAGATCAACTTAAACGTTCGTTAAGGATACGTTAGTCTAATTTTAGAATAAGATCAACTCAACGTTTGTTAAGGACACGTTAGTCTAATTTTAGACTAAGATCAACTTAACAGGATCATTTAGATCCAACAAAAGAGCATTTGAACTTTATTGTTTAGTTTAGGGACATTGCGGTCGATTACCAGTTTAAAGACATAGTGGTCCAATACCAGTTTAAGGACGTAGTGGTCCAATACCAGTTTAAGGACATAGTGGTCCATGAGTTTAAAGACCTCACAGTCAAGGTTAAGGACGTCATAGTTCGTGAGTTTAAAGACCTCACAGTCAAGGTTAAGGACATCATAGTCCGTGAGTTTAAAGACCTCACAGTCAAGGTTAAGGATATCATAGTCCGTGAGTTTAAATACCCCACAGTCAAGGTTAAGGACATTATAGTCCGTGAGTTTAAGGACCCCACAGTCCATGGAATGATTGGTTATCGGGACCCGTCACCTCTCTGAAGACGTTGAAGGATTACAACGACAAATATCAGAGGAGTTCAGAGATGTAACCTTGAACCTAAGTTGATTGGGAGATCTGTAGTACAATTTGGAACTAAAATCAATCAATTAGATTATGAGCACATTGGCTTAGTTAAATCTGAATTGAGAAATTATGGCCAACTTAGGCTAAGTCCAATTAGATTTGAAATGCTGGCCCTTTGTCGGACTGTTGAACATTTGCCTGGGTTCAGCCCCTCATTATTTTAGCAATGCAAAACAAGAGTTTGAAGGCTCTGATGACATTTTGTCTTTGGCCGAGCACTTAAACATTATAGTTCTGGATTTTAAGGCTCATTTGAAGGGGAGATTTGCCTTTGGAAAACTTAGCCAATTTGGGCTAAGCTGATTTGAAAAAAAAAGTGTTAAACACTAGAGGACATCTGGCGGTCACGTGTTCTCACAAGATATATTTAAAACAGTGTTAAACACTAGAGACAAAATGTTCAAAATAGTGTTAAACACTAGAAAGGAAGTGGTCACGTGGGGTCACGTGAGACGCCTGAAGATGGGGCCGGACCTTCTTTATTTTATTATCAGAATAAGTGTTAAACACTTTTAGTCTTCAGGCCATCACGTGTTGGCACGTGATGGGTAGCCATGTATTGATTACTGAAGTGTTTATTAAGGGGTCACGTGGGGACACGTGAGGGCGCCCAAAATGTGGGGCCAGATCCCCTTTTACTTTGTTCTGCAAATAAGTGTTAACACTTTTGATTCTCTGACCATCACGTGTTGACACGTGATGGAGATCTGTGCACTGATTATTAAAGCATTTATCAAGGGGTCACGTGGAAACACGTGAGAGCGTCCAAAGCCAACAATTCCTTTGCTTTTATTCTCTGTTTTGGAGGTCACGTGGGGGCACGTGAGGCGTTGCCTCAGAGCCTTTTCCTTCTCATTTTTGGAGATCTTTTCAGGGATCACGTGGGGACACGTGACCTTAGTTCTTTGTATGTATGAAGGTCTGTTAATTCTCTTTATCTTTAAGAATTAAATTCTCTGTAGGGTTAAATCCTAATTATGATTTTGGAAGAATTAAATTCCTATTGTGAAAGAATTAAATTCTTATGTAGGGTTAAACCCTAATTTCTTTTAGAGGAATTAAATTCCCATGAATTTAAGAGAATTAAATTCTCAATTAGGGTTAAACCCTAGTTCTGTTTTGGAGGAATTAAATTCCTATAATTTTGGAAGAATTAAATTCTCATATATGGTTAAACCCTAATTTTGGTTTTGGGAGAATTAAATTCTCAAAACTCAATTCCCCCTCTAAGTTTTGGATCTGCATGGTAGGATCTCAACCCGATGAGAATTAAATTCTCAACTTATGGGGAGATGAGCTCTTTGCAGATCTTCAACCAGAGGAAGAACTAAGTTCTTTTTGTAGAAGAGTTAAACTCTTAGATTGAGAATTAAATTCTCTTTTTGAAGTTTTGATTCCCTTTCTTTTCTCACCTATGGTTTTCTCTCTTGAGAATTAAATTCTCCTCTCTTTTTTTCTCTCTGTTGCTGTTATCTCCCAAAAAGTAGACCCCCTCTCTTCTTTTCTTGGCTCCTATTTATAGGAGAAAGAAAAGAATCAATTTGTTTAGTAAATCTTTCATTGAAAGATTTGATTTATTTTCATAATTAATATGATCCTTTAGATCATTCAGTGAATTTTATTCACCGTTGGATTTTCAATCCAAAGATATACTGTTTGTTATTTCTGGTGAGATTTTCAAGGAAATCTTTCCTTGTCTAAAATCTTTCAATAAATTGGTGATTTTTAATCACCCTTGGATCTTTAATCTAATGGTCCCCATAATCCTTTTCCATTTGGAAAGATTTAGAAGCTTTTAGAATTTTAATTCTATTAACTGTAAGGCTTTCGAAGCCAGTCACGTGCTGACACGTGACCCCCAATTGAGTCCTTTTCTCAGCGTTTATTTACACTTCAGTTTTAACCATCACGTGTCAACACGTGACCATTGGTCACGTATGAGCACATGATACCTCATTGAGATATTTCCTTCAGCCATTTGTTTTTATTTCTGTTTTAACTATCACGTGTCAACACGTGACCATTGGTCACGTGTGAGCACGTGACCATTGGTCACGTGTGAGCACGTGACCCCCAATTGGGTCCTTCTTCAGCCGTTTGTTTTTATTTCTGTTTTAACTATCACGTGTCAACACGTGACCATTGATCACGTGTGAGCACGTGATACCTCATTGAGGTAATTCCTGATTTTTAATTAGGGAACAGTGCATAGCATATTTGCTCATAACTTTTGATCCCGGATGAATTATGAAGCCCATAATATATCAAATCGAAGGGTTTTTCGAGATGCTTCCAATATCATCAGAATTTAGCTGTTTCTCCTTCGGGAATTTATCAAAATACAGGTCGGAAGATAATGGTTCGCATTTTCTTAAGCGTATCGTTGCCATTTGATACCTTGGACTCTTTTGCGCAGAAATTTTTGGCGGGAACAGATGCCCCCCACTACTTTGTCTACGTAAGTATGTACGTGGGTGAAGTAGTGCAGAGTTATGCATAGCGTATGACCAGTTTCGGGTTGGTATATAATTTTCAGAATCTTGATCTGAGAAGATAACGAGCGGACACAAGCGTCGTCATTTATCATTGACTCAAATCTCGACTCTTAAGAGATATAGTTCCAAACCCTTAACTCCATGAGCCGCACCCTTCTATCTTTTTATGTCTTACTCTGGCGTGAAGTAGTTTATATACTCATGAGTAACTTTTCCATTTCAGTGGCATGTAGCTTTGGCAAGTGTGGGTCATAGATGGTCCATCTTGACCCCTTTGCAGGGCAGTGATGGCTTAGGAGACAGGGGTATGATCTGCCACCTAAGACTTTTCAACTTTACGAGCCGTGAGGGTCTCATAAAGACTTTTCTCCCTACGATTCGTGAGGATCTCATAGGTGTCTTTTCTCCTTAGGAGTCGTGAGGACTCCTAAGTGCGTTTTCTCTTGAGAATCGTAAGGATCCCACAAGAGAATTTTCCCTCTTACAAGTCGAGATGACTCATAAGTGGTTGTTTCCCTCCTTGTCGAGATTCGACTTTGGAGAGTGTGGCCCGTGAATAGTATGCAAAAGTCCATTTTGGACCGACTTGCAGGGCCCCAGTGCTTAGGAAACCGGTTCTTATCCCGATTGCCTAAGGCTTTTCCCTACGAGTCGAGACGAATCGAGCATTTCTCGTAAGGATATCCTAACGTCAAAGTTAACCTCTGCTCTTTATGACAAAGGTCCGTTAGGGTCTGTGGTACTAGGGTTTTGTCCGTCGTACCGTCGCGTTGGCTGATGTATTCCTCGATAGGCAATCTTGCTGTTCGAGTAGCCTTGCGACTGTCGTGTCTCTGATCCCTTCGGGGGCTGGACAAGACGTCTTCAAACAATCTTCCTAGGCAGTTTGACCGTCAGAAGAGCAAGCGTTAGGAATTTTTCCATGCCGCTTTTTACTTGAGGTTAGGCTCATTTTGGAGAGCTTCGATGGGTCATAACCACTCCGCACTGGTGTGGGATGATCTTCGATAGTCTTTCGGGTTTTATATGAGTTGCCGTCAAGGCCCTGAAGCTAGAAATTTGGCCTTCGCTTCGTTTGCTGGCACTGTGTTTGCTGTATCGAGACAAATGTCGCGGTTGTCTCTAGATTATTGGTGAACCGTCAAGGCTTGGAACCAGGGATTTTGCTGTGTTCCGTTGTTTGATTGTCGCGTCTGAACCCTGCTGGAGGAAGAACGCTGGTGGTGACATCTCGTCTGCTGTATCGAGACGAACGTCGAGGTGGTGACCACTCCGTGCTGGTGTGGGATGATCTCTGATAGTCTTTTAGGTTTTATATGTGTTACCGTCAAGACCCTGAAGCTAGGAATTTGGCTTTTGCTTCGTTTGCTTTGGCGTGTCCGAATCCTGTTGGAGGAAGGATGCTGTAGTGACATCTCGTCTGCTGTATCGAGACGAACGTCGAGGTGGTGACCACTCCGCGCTGATGTGGGATGATCTCCGATAGTCTTTCAGGTTTTATATGAGTTATCGTCAAGATCCTGAAGCTAGGAGTATGGCCTTCGCTTCGTTTGCTTTGGCGTGTCCGAATCCTGTTGGAGGAAGGATGCTGTAGTGACATCTCGTCTGCTGTATCGAGACGAACGTCGAGGTGGAGCTGAGATTTTGCCGTCGCTCCGCTTTGTTTTGACCGTGAGGTTTTTTGTTAATGTTGCGTCTGCATCCTGCTGAACTGCGAATGAATGCCGTTGTTGACATCTCGTCTACTGTAACGAGACGAATGCTGAGGTGGAGCTGGGATTTTGCCGTCACTCCGCTTTGTTTCGACCATGAGGTCTTTTGTTGACGTTGCATCTGCGTCCTGATGGACTGCGAAGGAACGCCATTATTGACATCTCGTCTGCTGTATCGAGATGAATGCTGAGATGGTCTCTAGGTTGTCCGTAAAACATCGAGATTTGGAACTAAGGACTTTGCCATGGCTCCGTATGATGGTGTAGCATCTGTGTCCTGCTGGAATGAGGAGGCACACCGTTGTTGGTCTCCAGGCTGTAGATGTGGCCATTGAGATTTGGAACTAGGGACTTTGCCATGGCTCCATTTCGTTGCGACTCTGAGGTCGGTTGTTGATGTCATGTCTGCATTTGGTTGGAGTGAGGAGAAACGCCGTAGGTGATCTCTAAGTTGTCGATATTGACGTCGAGACCCTGAAGCTAGGGATCTTCCTTTGCTTCGTTTGTTGATATTGTGTCTGCAATATTGCGACAAATGTCAAGGTTGTCTATGAACCGTCGAGATTTGGCTTCGCTTTCTGATGGAGCCTGTTGGGAAGGTATGGTTCCCTTTTTGTTTGTGCCCCTGAATTGTATATAGAGATCGATGTGATCTCACCTGTAGGGCAAAAAGTTTCATTCTTTCATCATCATTTTTTTTCTTTTCGCGATGCTCTATCATTTCAGCTTTTTATATTGTGAAAATCGCGATTGCCTAATCATTTCGGCTATTTTTCACGGTGCCCAATCATTTCGGCTATTTTTCTTTTTACTCGCTGCTTTTTATTGCGAGTTGCCCAATCATTTCGACTATTTTTGTATGCATACATTTTTACTTGCTGATTTTGTTGCAAGTTGCCCCATCATTTCGGCTATTTCATATGCATTTTTAGCTCGCTGATTTTTTATCGCGAGTGTGGAACTTGGAATCTGGTGCCAATCTCAGCATCAGCATCGCTACAATTGGAATATTGCCAGGAGCGAATCATCATTTGCCTCTGTCGATGTGGAACAAAGGTGGCTTAGCAAACAGGGTTAGGATCCCGTCGACTAAGGCTTTTGACTTCATGAGCCGTAAGGGTCTCATAAAGGTGTTTCTCCCTACGAGTCGTGAGGATCTCGTAGGTGCGTTTTCTCCTTAGGAATCGTGAGGATTCCTAAGTGTGTTTCTCCTATAAGTCGTAAGGATCTTACAACAGTGTTTTCTCCTTACAAGTCGAGAGGACCTACAAGTGTTTGTTCACCGTGTGAGCATATCCCTAGTCGCTGGTGGGACTCTGTTAGGGAAATGTTCATTCGTGCCCGTGGATTGTATACAAGGGTCAATATTGAACCCCTTGTAGAGCAAAAGCGGGATGTGATGGCTTAAGAACAGGTTTAGATTCCTATAGCTTAAGGCTTTTGAATCCTATGAGCCATGAGGGTCTCATAAGAGAGTTCTCCTTACGAGTCGTGAGGATCTCGCAAGTGTTATTTCTCCTTAGGAATCGTAGGAATTCCTAAGTGTGTTACTCCTTTGTGAGTCGTAAGGATCTCACGCGGGTGGTTTCTCCTCACAAGGTCGAGAGGACCTTGCAAGTGTCCTTTAACGAGGTTGCGCCCTTTTGGGTTTTCACAAACACTCGCTGGTAGCCCTGCTGTTTTTACTCACGGAGCCCTCTCGGGTTTTCATCCGTGTCCATTTTGCTTATGGACATGCCGTTTTTTTAACGAGGTTGCGCCCTTTCGGGTTTTCACAAAACTCGCCGGTAGCCCTGCTGTTTTTACTCACGGAGCCCTTTCGGGTTTTCATCCGTGCCCATTTTGCTTGTGGACATACCTTTTTTTTATTTTTTATTTTTACGAGTTTGCGCCCTTTCGGGTTTTCACAAACATCGTCGGTAGTCCTGCTGTTTCTACTCACGGAGCCCTTTCGGGTTTTCATCCGTGCCCCTCTTGCTTATGGACGTACCCCCCTTTTTTTACCACGTCAGCCCGGGAATGCCGCGGGTTGGTAGTAGTTTAACGACGTTTCGGTCATTAGGTCAACGTACGATTACGCAGCTAGATTTTGCCGCAACTCTTCGCATGTTTTGTGCTGGAGGTGGATTCCTTGAAGAGAGGGCTGAGGGCGATTTCTTCGTCAGAGTCGCTTCCAAAGGTGATAACTTGCGATCCCTTGGTGTCGGCTGTATGACAGTTGCCAGTAGCTCTTTTGCGCTCACCTGTCGTGCTTTTCTGTTCCCGACGAGCCTTGCGCTTCACTCGTTGAACGTGTCGTCGATGGGCAACATATCTCTACCACCAGTTTTTAAAGGCTATGCACTCCTTGGTGGGGTGTGCAATCCTCTGATAGTATAAGCAGAAGTTAGGATGTATGTCCGCTTCATCAAGACGTATATTGCCAGGGGAATTCCCTTTGAGAGAGGGCAACTTCATTCCTATTGCCAGGGCCCTAGTGAATTGATTCCTTACTTTAATCTTGCTTTTGCTGGCGATAGGGATGCTTTGCTCCAGTAGGGGTGTCTCAACCTTTTCCTCCAGTCATCGGCGTTTGGCACTTTCAAATATAGCCAGTTCACGTTCTCGATTGGCTTTGCTTTCCTGACGGGCTTCGTTTAGGAATGCATCAATCATTTCGTCTGATGGTCCTAGAAGTTCAGGCTCAGGATTTGCCCATGGTTTTTCTACATCCAAAGCTTCTTCACCATTTATTAATGAGTGAGAGATCACATGACAACTTGCCACATAATCCTCAGACTCATCCGACGAGTCTTCTCCATTTTCATCATCTTTGTCCACAAGGACGTGGGTGAGAAATTCTTGGAGTGTGACTGGGGTCCGCGCCTTCTGATTATATTCTTCCAACGCGTCAATCTGTTTTTGCAGGTCCGTGCGCTTGTCACCAGACTTCACGGGCTTTTTGGTCTTCTTCTTCTTCTTCGAAGACTTTGACGGCTGGGTGTGCGCGCTCTGACCATCACCACCAGTTTTTAGAGTTGGGCGCGGTTTCAGCATTCCCTCGATGATCTCGGGTTCCAGTGGATTTTTCCACCTGATCGCCGGGCATGTTTGGAGATCCTTCAGCATTCTTTTCGTCTTGGCTGAAAGAACGTCCTCCCATGGGGCTTCCCTTATGAATGAGCACGATGCCCCCGGCATGTCCACCTTTTTAGGGGCATGAGGTTGTGGTGGGTTCACCTTCCAATTTTCGGATAATGCAAACCTGCCTTGTTGGTATTGGTCCTCTATCCAGCTTTTGAAGATGAAACAATCTTCGATTGGATGGCTTACTGCTTGGTGGTAAGGGCAATAATTTGGATTGTTGACATCACCTGGCTGCAATGGACGTTTTGGATCCGGCAGCTTGATGAGTTTGTTGCGCACTGCCAGCTCGAACAGTTTCCTCGTTTTATCCTGGGGAAATGAGTAAGGACGTCCCAGTCTCTCCTCGAGGGATGGGCGTGGACGCACGTTGTTTTGGCGAACAACCGGCTTTAAGTTGCTTGGCCGTTGTTGAGTATTGGCAACGAAGGTTGCTTTCCCTTTGCCCTTTTTATTCCAAGGCTCTGTCGTTGAAGAGGAAGGCCTATGGCCCATATGGTCTATTTGGGCCAGCTTGTCAATCAAGACTTGGAAGGTGGTCGGCTTGAAGAATATCATGAATTGGGAGATGGTCGCTTGAAGGTCGAGAGTACCCACGAACATGCCCACGGCAGGAGCTTCTTCTATGCGTTGTTCGCATCTCGACCATAGGTTCCGCCACCGGATTGCATATTGCACCCACGTCTCCCCCGGCTTCACTCTGGCGTTGATCAATGCCGTGATCGGAGCGCGTTCGCTGGCGCTTGCGAACCGTTGAGTGAATAGCAACTCCATTTCTGTAAACGTTTTGACGGAGTCGTCGGGAAGTTCCGAGTAACATTCAAAAGCCGTCTCCGATAAACTGCCGACGAATTGGCGGAGCAAGAGCTTATCATCGCCCCCGGTGTTGCCGCACAGAGCTCTGAATTGGGCGACGTGCTGGTGGAGTCGCCTATTCCCTTGTATACGTGGAATTTGGGGATCGTGTATCCCGGCGGGTACTTTATCTGATCATACCAGCCTGGATATTATCGCCCAGTTTTGACAACTTGGCCGGCTGCTTCATTTGCCTGGTGAACTCTTATTTGCTGAGCAATATAGTCATCCAAGGCAGCTTTAGAGATTGTCTCCTCCTTGGCTGTTGACAAAGCCGGCAGAGGATTCGATGTTTCTCCTCTGTTATCTTCAATTATTATTGGAGGATCTTCGGCTAGGGGATCTGGCTGGATCATCATGCCCACCATGTCTTGGAATAGAAGGACCATTTGCTTTATATTGGCCGCTTGTTCCGCAGCCTCCTTGTCCTTCTTTTCGAGCATTCTCCGAAGGAGTTCAGCATCAGTCTCGTGTTCGTGACGTTGTTCCGATGATGCCTCCGGGCTTTTTTTTGGCCTGGTGAGTGCGGCCATCATAGTCAGCATCTCCTGAAGTTTCTGCTGCTGCTGTTCTTGAGCCCTTGTTATTGATCAGGTGAGCGGTCGGTGGCCCGTAGAAGCGCGGCTTTCTTCTTTTCCGGAAGTCATGTAGACAGTATGTACCATCATGCCCCCAGACTTGAGGTGTCTGGGCTCAATGCCTTTGCGGTCTGCTACAGCCACATGAGCTTTTTCCGGCCTCCTTTTCTTTTCAGCAGTTGAAGTCGAGGGGGGCGTTGCAGCGGGCATCCAGACATCTGTTGCCTTTTGTGGCTTAGCAAGACGGTTCTCTTCTTGTTGAACCTTCGCCCTTTTCTGTCGGCGAGGGTAGTCTTGATCAATTACTGAGTCCCGAACTTGTCGCCAGGCTTTGTAGATTTTGGAGGACAGCCGCTGAAGGGACTGTTTTGGCTTTGCTTCCGCAACATTCTCAACGGATGGAGGTGATCTTTTCAGTATGGCGGTAGGAGAGTTCCTGCGCACCCTCCTTAGTGGTTCAAAGCCGTTACCAGTTGGAACAGCAGTATCGAGTTCCACCGTTGGAGCCGGCGGAGTCAGTCCAGAAGGGGAATTGCTCCCAGCCTTCCTTACTCGGCGCCAGTGGCGACGTCGAGCGTGTCGAGCTGATGGTGTTGGTTCGGTGATGGGGATGGCTTCGTCATGTCCCATGTTCAGGTGAGGCGTCGCCGGTGCCAGCCTCTTGAAGACTGACATTCGTTGAGTAGTGGTATCTAATCTGTCAAACACAGACCTCTTGGCAGGAGAAGCTGCCCCGACGACTTCGGGAGCAGGGTTGGTTAACCTCGTAAAGATCGATCCCTTGACGGGAAAAGCTTCTTTAATGACCTCGAGAGCAGGAATGGCTACCCGCTTTGGGATGGCCGCTTCAGTTATCGTGGGCTTCTTGGCGGGCCTATTGGAGTTCAGGCTCAGCCTATCGAAGACTGATGCTGTTGGCTTGACATCGGCCGAACCGTTGAGAGGGGCCGCAGTAGTTATAAGCCGATCAAAGACCGATTTTTTGGGAGCTTCCTGTGATGGCGTCGGGGCATTGAAGCTCATAGGCGGGAGCATGGTCCCGAAGAACAATCCAGTGGTGGCCTGAGTGACCTGTTCCACCGGCATAGCGAAGATGGAGGCTGCTTGGGGCCCGTAAGTCACTCCTCCGGACGGGACAGAGTGAGAGTTGCAGTTGCAGTTGGAACATTTCGTGCAAGTAGACGCTATTGATCTTTTGTTTTCTTCACGGAGCAAGACACCAAATCTAAGTATCTCGAATCCACAGGCAACCAAAACAAACCGCGATTCGTTCGCGAACACGACACACGAAGTGTGGAGTGGAAAGAGAAAAAGGTCCCACTGGGCGTGCCAGAATCTGTTTATCGCCGGAAATCGGGAAAGACTGACTGTCTTGCCTGAATCTGGGGGCAGATGTTAATTGGTGCTATTCGTCCACCTCTCCGAAGATGCCAAGTTGATTTATGACACCATGTATCGAAGGTTTAGACGGATGCGGCCGTTGTAGTAGACTTTGTCAGATTCCCCCTCGTCGAGGGGTTTTTGATTGTGGGGACGCTCTTCCCAGCAGGCGCAAGCCCCTGCAGTTAATTACGCTACCGCATCGCGGTAACAACTTTCTCCTTCTCTAGATGGTCACTTCGTATCGTGGGTGTTTGTTTTGTGTTTGGTTGCCCGTGGATTGTATACGGAGACTAATTTATGTTGTCGCCCGTAGGACGTGGATTAGTCCAAATCCGTATTTTCTTAGATCTGGGTTTGGGAGTTTGGGTTTAGGGATACGTTAGTCTCATTTGAGACTAAGACCAATTTAAACGTTCGTTAAGGATACGTTAGTCTAATTTTAGACTAAGAACAACTCAACGTTTGTTAAGGACACACTAGTCTAATTTTAGACTAAGATCAACTTAACAGGATCATTTAGATCCAACAAAAGAGCATTTGAACTCTATTGTTTAGTTTAGGGACATTGCGGTCGATTACCAGTTTAAAGACATAGTGGTCCAATACCAGTTTAAGGACGTAGTGGTCCAATACCAGTTTAAGGACATAGTGGTCTATGAGTTTAAAGACCTCACAGTCAAGGTTAAGGACGTTATAGTCCGTGAGTTTAAAGACCTCACAGTCAAGGTTAAGGACATCATAGTCCGTGAGTTTAAAGACATCATAGTCAAGGTTAAGGACATCATAGTCCGTGAGTTTAAGGACCCCACAGTCCATGGAATGATTGGTTATCGGGACCCGTCACCTCTCTGAAGACGTTGAAGGATTACAACGACAAATATCAGAGGAGTTCAGAGATATACCCTTGAACCAAAATTGATTGGGAGATCTGTAGTCCAATTTGGAACTAAGATCAATTAATTAGATTATGAGCGCATTGACTCAGTTAAATCTGAATTGAGAACTTATGGCCAACTTGGGCTAAGTCCAATTAGATTTGAAATGTTGGCCCTTTGTCGGACTGTTGAACATTTGCCTGGGTTCTGCCCCTCATTATTTTAGCAATGCAAAACAAGAGTTTGAAGGCTCTGATGACATTTTGTCTTTGGCCGAGCACTTAAACATTACAGTTCTGGATTTTAAGGCTCATTTGAAGGGGAGATTTGCCTTTGGAAAACTTAGCCAATTTGGGCTAAGCTGATTTGAAAAAAAAAGTGTTAAACACTAGAGGACATCTGGCGGTCACGTGTCCTCACGTGATGTATTTAAAACAGTGTTAAACACTAGAGACAAAATGCTCAAAATAGTGTTAAACACTAGAAAGGAAGGGGTCACGTGGGGTCACGTGAGGCGCCTGAAGATGGGGCCGGACCTTCTTTATTTTATTATCAGAATAAGTGTTAAACACTTTTAGTCTTCAGGCCATCACGTGTTGGCACGTGATGGGTAGCCATGTATTGATTACTGAAGTGTTTATTAAGGGGTCACGTGAGGACACGTGAGGGCGCCCAAAATGTGGGGCCAGATCCCCTTTTATTTTGTTCTGCAAATAAGTGTTAAACACTTTTGATTCTCTGGCCATCACGTGTTGACACGTGATGAAGATCTGTGCACTGATTATTAAAGCATTTATCAAGGGGTCACGTGGTAACACGTGAGAGTGCCCAAAGCCAACATTTCCTTTGCTATTATTCTCTGGTTTTGAGGTCACGTGGGGGCACGTGAGGCGTTGCCTCAGAGCCTTTTCCTTCTCATTTTTGGAGATCTTTTCAGGGGTCACGTGGGGACACGTGACCTTAATTCTTTGTATGTATGAAGGTCTGTTAATTCTCTTTATCTTTAAGAATTAAATTCTCTGTAGGGTTAAAACCTAATTATGATTTTGGAAGAATTAAATTCCTATTGTGAAAGAATTAAATTCTTATGTAGGGTTAAACCCTAATTTCTTTTAGAGGAATTAAATTCTCATGAATTTGAGAGAATTAAATTCTCAATTAGGGTTAAACCCTAGTTCTATTTTGGAGGAATTAAATTCCTATAATTTTGGGAGAATTAAATTCTCATATAGGGTTAAACCCTAATTTTGGATTTGGGAGAATTAAATTCTTAAAACTCAATTCCCCCTTTAAGTTTTGGATCTGCATGGCAGTATCTCAACCCGATGAGAATTAAATTCTCAACTTATGGGGAGATGTGCTCTTTGCAGATCTTCAACCAGAGGAAAAACTAAGTTCTTTTTGCAGAAGAGTTAAACTCTCAGATTGAGAATTAAATTCTCTTTTTGAAGTTTTAATTCCCTTTCTTTTCTCACCTAGGGTTTTCTCTCTTGAGAATTAAATTTTCCTCTCTTTTTTTCTCTCTGTTGCTGTTATCTCCCAAAAAGTAGACCCCCTCTATTCTTTTCTTGGCTCCTATTTATAGATGAAAGAAAAGAATCAATTTGTTTAGTAAATCTTTCATTGAAAGATTTGATTTGTTTTCATAATTAATATGATCCTTTAGATCATTCAGTGAATTTTATTCACCGTTGGATTTTCAATCCAAAGATATTCTGTTTGTTATTTCTGGTGAGATTTTCAGGGAAATCTTTCCTTGTCTAAAATCTTTCCATAAATTGGTGATTTTTAATCACCCTTGGATCTTTAATCCAACGGTCCCCATAATCCTTTTCCATTTGGAAAGATTTAGAAGCTTTTAGAATTTTAATTCTATTAACTGTAAGGCTTTCGAAGCCAGTTATGTGCTGACACATGACCCTTGGTCACGTGTGAACACGTGATCCCCAATTGAGTCCTTTTCTCAGCGTTTATTTACACTTCAGTTTTAACCATCACGTGTCAACACGTGACCATTGATCACGTGTGAGCACGTGATACCTCATTGAGGTATTTCCTTCAGCCATTTGTTTTTATTTCTGTTTTAACTATCACGTGTCAACACGTGACCATTGGTCACGTGTGAGCACGTGACCCCCAATTGGGTCCTTCTTCAGCCGTTTGTTTTTATTTCTGTTTTAACTATCACGTGTCAACACGTGACCATTGATCACGTGTGAGCACATGATACCTCATTGAGGTAATTCCTGATTTTTAATCAGGGAACAGTGCATTGCATATTTGCTCATAACTTTTGATCCCGGATGAATTATGAAGCCCATAATATATCAAATCGAAGGGTTTTTCGAGATGCTTCCAATATCATCAGAATTTAGCTGTTTCTCCTTCGGGAATTTATCAAAATACAGGTCAGAAAATACTGGTTCGCATTTTCTTAAGCATATCGCTGCCATTTGATACCTTGAACTCTTTTGCGCAGAAATTTTTGGCGGGAACACCACCGCCGCTATATAAACCCCCATTACAGATGGGTCAAGTAAGCCATTTTTTACACTTTTATGCCGTTACTCTGCTCGGATCTCATCACTAACTTGAGCGTCGGAGGGTCCTTGGTGGTACCAAACCACCTCGGGACTTCTTTGCAGGTACTCGGCAACACCTCCCTCACCTCACCTCTTCCTCCAAAGACCCATTGAGACCCGCACGCGAAGGAAGATAATCAACCTAGTCCACCGCGAGATCAACGGAAGACAACATCTGACGGAGGCCCGAAAAGGAGCTCCATCAGTTGGCGCCGTCTGTGGGAACCGAAACTCCACAAAAAAAAAAAAAGTTGGCCTTCCGATCTCTATCCCCATGGTAAGCGATCACCCTGAAGATCCAGATACCAGCCATCGCCTCCCCCTCACCGGAGGCGCGGGTGAAGCTCCTCCGGCGACTGTCATCAACGCCCTCGCCGGCCAAATAGACTGACACCCCCTCCCATGACGGGGTCGCATAGAGGGGGCTCGCCACGGCGGCTCGAGGGCCACCTCGCCCAAGGATCTAAGCCCTTACTAAGAGGCAGCCCAGCAGCTACCTGCTCGACTATCCCTGGCGGGTAGCTTCCCTACCGCAACGCCAGGGATCAGAAAGTCCTCCCAGAGGCAGTCAAGCCCGAGGATCCCTCGCTCGGCTATCCCTGGCGGGTAGCTTCCCTACCGCAATGCCAGGGATCAGAAAGTCCTCCCAGAGGCAGTCGAGCCCGAGGATCCCTCGCTCTACTATCCCTGGCGGGTAGCTTCCCTACCGCAACGCCAGGGATCAGAAAGCCCTCCCAGAGGAAGTCGAGCTCGAGGATCCCTCGCTCGGCTATCCCTGGCGGGTAGCTTCCCTACTTCAACGCCAGGGATCAGAAAGCCTTCCCAGAGGCAGTCGAGCCCGAGGATCCCTCGCTCGGCTATCCTTCAGGACAAAAGCCCTCGCCAAGAGGCACCAGGCAGTAAACCTGCCCGGCCAAGGGTCCTTGGTAGGATTCTTACAGCCCTATAGCTCTTTCCACGCTAAGAACCAAAGTCCTCCCAGAGGCAGTCGGGTCCTTGCTCGGCTATCCGCGGCTGGTAACTTCCTACCACAACCGACAGGGATTAAAGTCCTCGCCAAGAGGTACTGGGCAGCAACCCTGCTCGGTCCCCGTCCTGAAGGATCAAAAGCCCTCACAAGAGGCAACCGAGCTGTAACACCCGAGCCCAATGCTACTAATTTCAGTTACCGTTCGAACGTAGTGTGGCACTTATTTCATTTATCTTGCTTGATGGTTAATTATTGTAAATTCTACCTGGAAATTAATTTCTGCATATAACAATTTTTGGAATCTAAAATAAAATTAAAAATATTCATCTTGGCCTGCTTGACACCCCTAACCCTGTTGTAGCGTCCGTGCATCGTGTTCTCGTCCCGTTCAGTGAAACGGGCGAGTTTGGACGGCTACGTGCACGTACGTGTGTCCGTTTTGGGGGTATGTTTTTTGATCATAAAATACTTCATTTTAAATTTTGGATCCCGCCTAAAATTCTATTATTTCAATTTCAAATTTTTGGACCCGACCCGGGCGCGATTTGGAAATGTTTTACTTTGCGCCAAAATCCCAGATTTTAATATATTTAAACCATCATATATAATTTAGTTAACCATATAATATTTTTACAATCTTTTATATCCTTTTCAATTTATTCTCTCAGCCAATCGCAACCTCCCCTTTAACCCCGTGGGCCCCACTTCTCTCTCTCTCTCTCCACTTTCTCTCTCTCCCTCTTCTCTCTCTCTCCACTTTTTCTCTCTCTCTCTATCATATATTCTCTCGTACTTCTCTTTATCATTCTTTCTCTTCTTGTTTCATGTCTCGTTTCTCATTTTTTTAACTGTTCTTTTGTTGCCGGAATTCCGTCGTGCCGGTGACGCTTCACGACGTTCCAGCGAGGTACCTCGACCCGTGTGGTTCCTTTGTTCGTCGTTTGGGTTCATTCCGTGAACCGTGCGCCCATCGCGAGTTTTCCCCGCCGATGGTTAACGTTCCGTTTTCCTGATTCGCGACCCATCGAGGCAAGTTAATCTTGCTACATGCTATATAATTCATTTTATACCTATTTAAATAAATACCATACCTATAGTTTAAATCTAGTGCCCCATGTTTAATTTTATAACGTTTCGATGTTCCGTTTGCATCCGTTTATATCATATTAAATCTAGATCATGAAAACTTATCTTGTGACATACTAGAGTACATTATACTGCATCCATATCAATTAAAATATATATCGTCGTAATATTTCTTATTATTATCTTTAATTAGTTTATAATCTGCATTTTATAATATTATATATTTGAAAATATTATAGTTTACACATGAAACGTCGTTGAAAAAGCGGATACGACAAATCTGAAATTTACTGTACACCTTACCTTATAAAATTCATTATAAATCATAGAAAAATCATTAGTATACGTTCTTTAATTCGTTACGAATCTAACTCAGAATAATATAACTCTATAAAATATTTACTTGCAAAATAAATTGTTTAAATAACGTAAAATGCAAATGAAAATGTCTCCAAACTGCTGTCCAGGGAAATTCCAGCAGCAAACTTTCAATTTCGAATGTTCATAACTTTTTGTAGGGACAGCCTGAGATACTTATACTTATAAAACTGAAAACCTTATTTAATTATCTTTGTTTTGGTATAAGACACGTCCCTTTTGGAGAACGTTTGTTATTTTTAAGCTATTTTACAAATTAGGGTGACGCTGAATTTCTGAACGGAACTTTCTTGTGCATGGTTAATCAATACCACTTTTATAGTTATTAATCGCTTTGAATATGCTATCCATATTAATATTATTATATCAATATTTATATCACATATTGCTTAGTTGTACATCCCACATTACCATTTTATAGTTTTATAACTTTTCGGATACTCGTTTGCATCCATCGCATCTAAGATACATATAATTGCATCCATATATCACATTACTACATAATAATGTGATATTAACACTCCATGTTTAATAAATTGCATCCTAATTAATATTGAAACTATAAATGTAACCCTAATCGATAACTGTGCATCCATATCCATGAAATTATATTTATTTGCATATCATATTACATGTTCCAGTTTATTGTTCTGATAGTACCCATGCTTGTTTATTTATACACATGCTTATATTAGTTTGATTATGAGCACCCACATGACATCTTGTGCTTCCTGACATGACCTGTTACACTTCCTACTTGACATGACATGATGCCGTACACTCTTGACATGACATGACACCTTTATACATTATCTGGCTTGACCTGATGTACCATGGCTTTACCTGTTACCTGATCTTGTGTCTAATGCCAACAAACATAACATGTAATCCTCATGGACCGTTCCTGTTGTCTATCCAGACAAATCTGTTTACCTGATCCTGTGTTGGCATTAGTTTCTTGATTACTGGATACCTGACTTGACATACACACATAACTTGGGGGTATGGGGAAATCAAAGGTGAAACCTGACTTGTAACTCAACAGTTCGACACCTGTTCTGATCAGTCTTACGGGCTAGGCCAGCCCCGGAGTGATGATGCTGACATCACTCGCCCATCCTGCTACCTGTTACTGCCTAGCGGCACGTCTCGGATTCAGCCCGAGAGTCTTGACCGTGGTCCCGGGCATGCACGGGATACTATTGAGTTACATCGACGATTCATCAACTGATTTCAAAGACTCTAGAATAGAAAACCTGATATAACAGTTTAGTTTACCCACTGCACACTACCCTGTACTGCTCTGATTTATATTATTGTTACCCTTGCTTTATTCATGTTTATATTCCTATTGCTTGTTTACCATGTTATTACTTGATGACTTGACGTGCTGACGTCTGCGTTTTGTATGGCCCAGATTCTTCTACCTTGCTGCAGACTGATTAGGAGTTTTGCCGCTGTTAGACGAGCGGTGAGGTTCCTGTCGGTACGTAGTTTGGTGTTTCATTTATTGTATCTTTTGGCTTCCGCATATTGTTCTCTCTTGATTCTTTTACTCCGGCTTATGGACATGTACTAGGTAGTTAGTTTACTTTCCTGTTCTTGATATCTCCACAGCCGTAATGTGATTGTGGAAGGATTTTTCCTATCTACAGGTAGCATGGTTGGCTATATCACGTGCCCACTTTAGCGTACATTGGGAAGCGGGGTGTGACACGAGCAGCTGCCCTGCTCGGTCATCTCCGGCTGGTAGCTCCCTGCCCATGACGTAGGGATCGAAGCCCTCGCAAGAGGCATCCGAGTGGCTACCCCACTCGGTCATCCCAGGCTGGTAGTTGCCTACCCACGACGCTAGAAATCAAAGCCCTCGCCAAGAGGCAACTGCGCAGCTTCACTGCCCGGCCATCCTTAGCAGGCCTCTCACGGCCCTTCCAGCGCTAAAGTTCAAAGCCCTCGGAAAGAGGCACTGAGCAGCTACCCTGCTCGGCCATCCTTCGCAGGCCTCCCACGTCCCCTTCGACGCTGATGGTCTGAAGCCCTCATCGCGAGACCGTCGAGTTCCTTCTGCTTGACGCATCCCCAGCGGACATCCTCCTGCCCATCATACGCTGAGGATCTGAAGCCCTCATCGCGAGGCCGTCGAGTTCCTTCCTGCTCGGCGCATCCCCAGCGGGCATCCTCCTGCCCAACAGATGCTGATGGTCTGAAGCCCTCATCGCGAGGCCGCCGAGTTCCTTCCTGCTCGGCGCCTCCCCAGCGGGCATCCTCCTGCCCATCAGATGCTGAGGATATCAAGCCCTCATCGTGAAGCCGCCGAGTTCCTTCCTGCTCGGTGTATCCCAGCGGGCATCCTCCTTCCCATCAGACGCTGATGGTCTGAAGCCCTCATCGCGAGGCCGCCGAGTTCCTTCCTGCTCGGCGCATCCCCAGCGGGCATCCTCCTGCCCATCAGACGCTGATGGTCTGAAGCCCTCATCGCGAGGCCGTCGAGTTCCTTCCTGCTCGGCGCATCCCTAGCGGGCATCCTCCTACCCAACAGACGTTGCGGGTTTGTAGCCCTCATAACGAGGCCACTGAGCCCATCACATGCAGCGGATCCGAAGCCCCAATAAAAGACATCAGGTCTATCCAAGTCTGAGTAATCCCCCTCGACTTCGGGGCCATGGAGATGCCTTCTTCTCAGCTGCGCTTGGCACACTCGGCAAGTGATCGAAATCAACTCGACGACTGATCGCTCCACATGTCACGCCCACACTGGGCTGCGCCCCATCAGTCCACAGGTCTGCACACGTCACGTCGGCCAACCGGCGCTCGACACGTGGACCGTCACTTCAGTGGAAGGACGCTCGAACCGGCGCACCTTCCCTAAATGCAGAGATCTCGCCCCGATAAGCTGGCAGAAAAGACAGCTGACAGCTCGGGGACGCGTCCCGACGAACCCTTAGGAGGGAGCTTACCCCAGATGGCCCAGCAGTCCACTCTTGACCCGACCCACTAGCTGGTCGGGACAAGAGTGGGGGGCTAATGATGATGCTCAATATTGGAGACCTTTCAGATCAGGACACGTGGCAGATGACGTGTCCCAGAACTCAGAAGAGAGGGCCCACAGGGGCCGATCAGGCCCGACCAACAAGCACAAAGCTGGCTCACCTCAGGGCCCTTGCAAATTGGCCTCCTCAGTCTCTCAGCTAGCCTCCGAGCTACCGCAGGACCGAGATACCTCGGCCCTCTCGCTCGTTCCCGAGCTCTCCCGCCGAGACCATCTTCCTCGGTCCCTCCGATCGACCAACTCCACCATTCACAGGCGTAATTGCCGCTCCGCAAATTTCGCCATGCGCAGATTCTCTGCCAGCAACATCCCACGTTCCATGCCATCACGATCCCCATTAACGGGCGATCCGCTCTTTACGCGGGCGTGACGTCGGGAGCGTAACTGCCGGCGAGATTCTCACGCCTGCTGCTGCTGCTGGATATATATGCCCTAGAGGCCTTCATTGTATAGGATGCTTGGGATATGTATATACATGACAGTCTTGCTTAATATGATAGTATGCTATTTGGTTTGTCTTTATCTTAACATATGATATATTTTACGTAGTATTCATCTATATATATATACTTGTTGAAAGCCCATAGGGTATTTGCCTGACTACCGGCGTTGTGATGGCAGTCATACTAGTGGGAGCTGGATAGTCAATAGGCACATCCTTAGATGTCCCTGGTCACAGGAGTATCGAGACTGGGCATCGATACTCCGGAGTAGACTGGTGTATACATATCTAGATCCTGAGGAGGGGCTATGGATTGGTCCCGCAGCCATTGGTGGAGTGCACCTAAGATTGTATACAGATGCTCACTGGGTGTGAGTACACCGGACAGGACTCGCCGAGAACTGACTGGATGGTATTTATACCTAACGTCAGATAGCAGTTCTCAGGTGACATGTGTGCAGATAGTCCGTTGACTTAAGGTCGTCATTTGTCTCGTGTGAGTTCCCACTGTGCTTTGATTACTACCCTACCACGATTCAAAGGAGTCGTGCAAACAGGTTTTAGTTGGGCACAGTCCCGAACCACGTGGAGGCAGTGAATGACTGTTAGGGATTCGTCTCTCCCGGTATAGGGAGTTGATATCGCACGGTGATCGGTTGGTCATTACCATAAGTCCCTGGACATGGCTGATTGAGAATTACTGATAGATTGATCAGTAGATTCTCGGATGGTGATAGAGCCATACCGACATGACTTGTACGGTTATTAGGGGTCTGACGTTTACCACCTCCCTAGACCATACATGCGATACTCTTAGACGAACTGACCGGACTGCACGGATATTGTCATGGACAGGCTTAGTAGGAGTTCGGATGGGTATCTTCATCGGCCTTCTTATCGACATCTACCTGGGGACCGTTACGTACAGCTAGTGCCGCTTGCGGTCTGTGGTTAAACCCACTGCCAGCGTAGTAGTCGAGTCTTTAGAGTCCCACACAGAGTTTTCCCAACTCCAGGCAAAACCATATAGAGGTCGTACGGTTTTACGACAAGGCTTCGGACGAATACGTGTTTAAACGCACGTACGACATTCGGATAGTTTTTTCTAGACGGCTTTGTTTTAAGCCAGATTCTAATATCAGGTTATTGGATTTATACAGTCTAAAGTTTTTCCGTGTTTTTACGGATGGGAGGGGCGTTCTCGTAATTTCCGGGAAGGTTCTAGAAGCATGGTGACTTGAGGGGTTGAGGTGGCATTGTCATAAATGTTATTGTGACTCATTATGTGTGATTCACTATGTCATTAATGCATTATTAAATGCTTAATGACTCAAATAGTGAATCACTCATATACATTTATGAAGGATGATAAATAATCTCTTATTATTCATTTATTGATTTATTCATTATGTTTGATATATTAAGTGAGAAACAATTTCATTTCATTATTCTAGCTCACCTTCTCTCTCCTCAAGCTCACTCTTTCTTCAAGCACTAATCTTACCACTCATGAGTTGAGAACAAGGATTAGAATAGACTAAACATTCCATAACCTAACTCTATATGATCTAAGTTTCTTTGATTAGCAACTAGAGAAACTTAGTTACCTCAAGTCTTGAGGTGAAGCTTGGATTAGGGTTCTCGGGTGGATCATCTATCACTTGGAGGAGGCCGAGGAGGACGAAGAGATCGTAAAGACGAAGGACACGTATCACTAGGTATAATCTCTTTACATAGTAGTTTAGAACTTCTATGGTAGTTGTTAATTATCGTTTAGCAAATATCTTCGGTTAGTCGATGTATGCTTCAAGAACAAGATCGTTTTTCATATTTCCGCCTCCTCGCAACTCGTGGGGTGTTGCACATCGACTTACAGCTGCATGCCACCACCGCTATATAAACCCCCTCACAGAGGAGTCAAGTAAGACATTTTTTTATACTTTTATGCCGTTACTCTGCTCGGATCTCATCACAAACTTGAGCGTCGGAGGGTCCTTGATGGTACCAAACCATCCCGAGACTTCTTTGCAGGTACTCGGCAACACCTCCCTCACCTCATCTCTTCCTCCAAAGACCCATTGAGACCCGCACGCGAAGGAAGATAATCAACTAAGTCCACCGTGAGATCAGTGGAAGACAACATCTGACGGAGGCCCGAAAAGGAGCTCCATCAAATATCCTAAGTGTAATACACATGATAATTTGTAAGTATTGGATTTTTTCATAATTTGAAAAGTATGTGAATTTAAAAATAAGTCATTTCTTCGAGTTGGGTCATGAAATAATTTTCCCTATAAACTATTGATACTTATGGATTGAATATGGACCCTTGGATCAAAATATAATTGGTATAACCCGTAGAGTAGATCATCCTAATACTAGTAAAAAGAAAGAGAAAACCGACATGTGTCAACTGAAAAGATACAGGAAAGAAAAATGAAATAGGGTTATCACCAAACCATAGATGTCCCATCCTATTATACCACACGAATTATCATACGGAGGAACCAAAGAAAATTTCTTTACCAAAATGACCATGTATAATTCTTGGGGTCCAAACTTTTTTTTTCTAAGAAAGCACACTTGATACGAAATCCAGTACATATCCAATAAGTGCACATATAACATGACAAAATCTCAATACAAATATATGCTCCTTTTTGGTCACCCATGTTGATCCGAATCTCAATCTTGTAGTTGCAATGTAACTATCAAACCAATCTTCAACTTGAAGGTTGTCAACTTCCTCTCTCTTAATAGAAAACACTTATGACTATACTGTTAAGGCTTAAAATGGAAAACAAAAAAACACAAGAAAATGAAAATCAAATCAAACTTTCGAAATGCCAAGGTTCATGAACCAGCAAAGCTTGAAGCTCTAATATATATATATATATATATATATATATATATAGAATAATGGAGGAAAGATGCCATGGGAGGGAATTTCTCCTATGGCGTCGAAAAAACACATCCTCCATCGTGTTTTCCGACGATCGGAATACACCATCTTCATCGTTATTATCTAAGATATGAGTACACCATATTTCATGTGATTCTACAATTTTTTCACCGTTGAATTAGTGGGTTCAAAATTAACGGTTTACCGACAATAGAACTTTTTACATTGCTAAATCAACGGTGAAAAAGTTGTAGAATCACATGAAATTTGGTGTACCCACATCTTAGATGATAACGATGAAGATGATGCGTTCCGATCGTCGAAAAACACGGTGGAGGGTGTGTTTTTCAGACACCATAGGAGAAAATTCCCTCCTATGACCTCTTTCCTCCATTATTCTCTCTCTCTCTATATATATATATAATAGAGAGAGAATAATGGAGGAAAAATGCTATAGGAGGGGATTTCTTCCTATGGCGTCAAAAAAAATACAACCTCCATCGTTTTTTCCGACGATCGGCACCTATCATCTTCATCGTTATCATCTAAGATGTGGATACACCAAATTTCATGTGATTCTACAACCTTTTTATTGTTGATTTAGTGGGTTCAAAATTAACGGTTTACCGACAATAGAACTTTTTACATTGTTAAATCAACGATGAAAGTTGTAGAATCACATGAAATTTGGTGTATCCACAACTTAGATAATAACGATGAAGATGATGGATTCCGATCGTCGGAAAACACGATGGATGGTGTATTTTTTCGATGCCATAGGAGGAAATTCCCTCATATGGCCCCTTTCCTCCATTATTCATTCTCTCTCTATACACACACACACACACACACATATATAGAGAGGCCATAGGAAGGAATTTCCTCCTATGACGTCGAAAAAACACCCTCCATCTTGTTTTCCGACGATCGGAATGCATCATCTTCATCGTTATCATCTAAGTTGTGGGTACACCAAATTTCATGTGATTCTACAACTTTTCACCGTTGATTTAGCAATGTAAAAAGTTCTATTGTCGGTAAACCGTTAATTTTGAACCCACTAATTTAACGGTGAAAGGTTGTAGAATCACATGAAATTTGGTGTACCCACATCTTAGATGACAACGATGAAGATGATGCATTCTGATCGTCGAAAAACACGATGGAGGGTGTGTTTTTCGACGCCATAGGAGTAAATTCCCCCTATGGCATCTTTCCTCCATTATTCTAATTCACACACACATACACACACACATATATATATATATTATAATAATAATAATAATAATAATAATAATGGATGAAAGTTGCCATTGGAAGGAATTTCCTCTTATGGCGTCGAAAAATTACCCCCTCCCTAATTTATTCCAATGATCGGCACCCACCAAATTTCATGTGATTCTACAACATTTTCACCGTTGATTTAGTAATGTAAAAAGTTCTATTGTCGGTAAACCGTTAATTTTGAACCCACTAATTCAATGGTGAAAGGTTGTAGAATTACATGAAATTTAGTGTACCCATATCTTAGATGATAACGATGAAGATGATGCATTCCGATCGTCGGAAAATACGATGGAGGATGTGCTTTTTCGACGCCATATGAGGAAATTCCCTCCTATGGCCTTTTTCCTCCATTATTCTATCTCTCTCTCAATATATATGAGGTTAATGGAGGAAAGAGGCCATAGACGGGAATTTTCTCCTATGGCGTCAAAAAAATACACCCTTCCTCATTTTTTCCGACGATCGGCATCCACTATCTTCATCGTCATTATTTAAGATGTGGGTACATCAAATTTTATGTGATTCTACAACTTTTCACCGTTGATTTGGTGGGTTCAAAATTAACGGTTTACCGACAATAGAACTTTTTACATTGCTAAATCGACGGTGAAAAAGTTGTAGAATCACATGAAATTTGATATACCCATATCTTAGATGATAACAATGAAGATGGTGGATGCCGATCGGCAAAAAAATTGAGAGAGGGTGTATTTTTTCGATACCATAGGATGAAATTCCCTACTATGGCATCTTTCCTCCATTATTCTCTCTCTCTCTATATATAATCATGACACCCACCAATTAATAAATTAGTGAATAAAATGATTCTTGATTTTACCTCAAATCGAAATGATTCTTGATTGATAAGTTAGCAATTGGTGAAGGAGATTGCCGCAATTTTAGAAGAATAGCGGCTGGTGTTGCTGGGCCCTTTTTTTTTGTGTGTGCAAATGTTCCTTCCTTTTTTTTGGTCAAAATAGTACAATGCCAAGCTTCAAACTTTTGAGGTTCAGAATCTATATTTTCCAAATGTTTCTTGGCTCACATAGCCTTTTGATGTACCTCAACCTGATGCCTTCAATTCACTCTTTTAATCTACCAAGCAGTGGAAAGAAAAGGGGAAAAAGAAAGAATGGAAAAGTAAACCAACATTCCTCTAACTTTATACCTACTGTTGTATTTTTTTCCTTTCAAAATCTGACGCTTACAGCAACTGAACCAGTGAACTTTCGGTTTTGACAATGATTACAACAATAGTGATAATAAGAAGCGAGTAAACATATGTAAAAGGGTGTTTGGACCGCGACGTTAGGACAATTTTATATTACCGCTTGTGCCAAGGGACAAATTCTTATAAAGACAAGATGAGACAGCCGTCCTTCCCGTATCGGTGAATTTTTTGTATATATACTAAAGTTAATGAGTTAATCGAACAAAATTACATAAACTTAAATACAATTTTATTACAAAACACTAATGTGCCTTATGGTTAGTCATGCCGAATGTCAGCCTTTTAGACACCGAAATGTATATATTTGAATCCTCATACACATAGTTTCTTCTACCGATTAATTTTACTCTATAACCATTTCTTCGTACTTCCTAAATATAATCTAGCCACTGCCATTGCTTATGTGTACTAGACTCTCCCATACTTCTAGAACCGCAGAGAGGATATATGAATATCCCTTAATTATAAGAAAAAGATGAGGTTGTGACTGTCAGAGTTAACTTAGCTATGAATATGTGACAGTTTCATAGATGAGAGACCTATCCTAACTAAATCTGGGGAACCCTCCTGTTTTACGTGAGTGGTTCTTTCTTTTTCTTTTGGCTTGATTCTTCAAAGGTATCCATGAACTTTTATGTTTTTTGCTATAGATACTATGAACTTTCATAATTACAGATAGGTACCATGAACTTTTATAAGCAGTTCAATTTTTTGCAAATGGGTACCATGACGCAGCATAACATGGTATTAATCTGCAACCGGAAGTGGTAGTTCATGATAGCTATCTCTAATTATGAAAGCTCATGGTATCAATCACAAAAAAACATGAAAATTCATGGGCATCTTTGTGGCAATGGAGGCTTTTCTTTTTCTTTTTTAAACAATGCTATCATAACATATCCTGACAAAAGCTATATCATGTAGTATGGAATCCTCACAAATTAAAGTCCTAAATGACATATCGCAAATATTCTTACAACACACTCGCAGGGATCTTAATCAAGAGATTTTATAAGGTCTACTCATTCATAGGCAAACCTAAAATATACCCTAGCTATAATATCATACATGAGAGTTAGGTAATGGGAGATGAGAAATGTTTAACCAAGAAGCTTCATACCATAAGCAAAGGAGATTCTTTTCCTCAAATTTATTGAAATACTAGATCTCTTTCTTTCAACTCTCACAAGCTCGATCCCTTTCAACAACACTTCTTAGTCTAACTTCCATTGTCATCCCCCCCACAAGAGAAGGCTTTATTTAATAAACACACAAAGTGGCCTTTTTGCAAATGGACATGCCATAATAAAGGAGACAAAACCATAAATTGCATGGGAACATGCACTTGAATTAATGCAGGATTCAAAATAGAAGCACTCAAACAATAAGTGGAGGGTTCATGTACTGTGATCCACTGTTGCATTGGACTCTAAGCGCTATATATGCGAGAATCAAGTACCAACAAAATCATAAAAGATATTTGGACTATATATTTGGGCATGGAGATTTCAAGTAGAGCGAGAAGATGACAAGGTCCATCAACCACCATGAGAGAGAAAGAGAGAGGGTGGTTAGAGATGCAAACAAAGGTGAAGTGATTGAGGAGCATTCATTTAATTTAGAGAATGGGTCCACAATGCAACATCTTTACATATACTAGTAATAAATGAACAATGAATTTTTTTTAAAGAAAAAAATTAACATGACATCAATTAGAAACTAAATGAAGCATCACTTAAAATGATGGAATATTTAGAAGAAGTCATTTTGAAAGGGCCTATTTGTATGACCTCTATTATGGCGTGCATTGAAGTTTGTTGACCTTCAATTTAATTAACATAGAAAAGATTAAAGCTTTTTCGATACACGAGATTCAAGAGAAAAATAATCAACATGGATATGAAAAATGAATGGGTAATACCGATGTATAAAACCATTAGTTGATAGTTTAATTGAAAATGAGAAAGCCGATAAAAACTCTACTCTACGATAATACATAAATATAGGAAATTAAAATTAAATCAAGGGAGAAATGAAGAGGGGTGGAATGAGATAATTAGCATTTACAGGTTAATTTTAGATATCTTGCTAGAGGGCGAGGGCTGAAAGCCTAAATTTTTATGTATTGAAATAAAAGATAATCATACAGAAAATTAAATAGCTCTGACGAGAGAGATTCGTCCATAAATACAAGAAAAAAAGAAATCAAATCCCAAAATCGAAATCATAAACACCTCTTGTACATATATCAAAACTTTCTTTTAAGTGCAACTTACTACTACTCCAAATATTAGTATACTTTTTGACACCATAGCAAAACTAATATTCATAATTATACAAATTAAATTAAAGTAGCTTCTTCACCGTTTGATTTAATTAAATATTAATATGAATTAACAACATCGCAAACAACAAGAGGCGCCTAATTATCTCCAGCAAAAAGTTTAATACATGTACAATATCCATGTCTTTTCCTGAATTATGCTTCCAGGTCGTGTAAAATATACATCAAGGAGGCATTAATTAAAATTATCTATACGTTTTAATTACCTCTGCATGGATACAAATAGTGTAATTTTCATAAACAAATGATGAACATCAAAATTCTTGTAGATATTTGTTCATGCATACATGTGCTGGTAAGAAAATATTCACATACATATCCAAATTTAGGTTGGAATGAAATTAAAGGAGATAGAAATCCCTTTTCCCCAAATATAATTCATAAACTTTAATTTCTTTAATATAATATGGGTTAATTAGAACCTCACACCTTCCCTATAGCCCCTGTATAGGAAACAGTTTGTCATGGAAAGATTAGAATATAAGTATATATAATTTAAATTGAAATACCAACTTACAGAGAATTAATGATGTCAAAGGTCCAATCAATCCTCAAAGCCTAGATCTCAAAAGCACCAACCATGTGAGAGGCAAATTAAAACCTAGCCAGCCCCTTCCATTTCTAATAACAATCAACATATCACCATATATAACACAAAAAAATTTCAGGGCATCCCTGTTATGAAAACAAATGAAGAAATTCCAAGGGGGGGAAAAAAAGAAAAAAAAGATCAGAATCACAAACTCTTTTAGGGTTCTTCACGAAGCACAAACCCTAATGGAGAAAAGGGTCTGTATAATGATGATTAGGGTTTTCTTGTGCAACCATAAGCAGATGAAACTCCAACATGATCTGATTTTTCTTTTTTCTTTGTTTGGGCAGATTGATTCTAAGCGGTTGAGGGCAAGAGAGATCAGATCATGCTGGCAGCTTCAGCTACTAATGGTGCACCATAAGAAACCTGAATATAGAAGTGAGGGAGAGGGAGAGGGAGAGTAAATAGAGGAGAGAGAAGATGAGAAGCAGATATGAAGGGGGGTTGAGAATGGAGCTATATAAGGAGGGGAGAGGAGAGGCGAGAGGAGAATTTGTTAGTCTCTTGGTTTGCTGGGATATTTGTTTTTATTTTGGTGTAATGCCAAAGGATGAGAGAGAGAGAGAGAGAGAGAGAGAGAGAGGAGAGGAGACCTGTGAGGGGATTAAGAAAGGTGTGGTCCCAAAAACAAATGGAAGATTGAATATCATCATGCCCACACCATCACCATGCAGTAGCAAGGGTTTTCTTTTTCATTTTTTTTGGGATTAAATGAAGGAAAAAAAGCTTCCGCATTTCATTAGAATGAAGTTTCTTTAACAGAACTACTTAGATCAAATTGAAAAAAAACCCGAAAACAAGATGAAAAGACCAAAACTTTGATTAACGTGTATATCCCTACAAAAGATCACATTTGTCGGAGAGAAACCCGAAAATACAAATCCAAAAGCTACATCTCAAAAGAATCAAATCAGCAAGCCTAATGCCATATCGACTACCCATAGTCCCTCCACAACCGTCCACTTGTCATCTCGTCCTGTCTTGTCCCTGGACTCTCTTGTCCCTAAGAACTCTTGTTGTGCACGATCGCCGTCTCTTGAAGCCTCTTATAGATATAGTCTCGCTCTCTTCTACATTTGAGCAGATCCCGTACATATGCAGAACAAGCTAGTCGTTTCAGTCCAGCATATAATACCTTGTATCATTTTAACATTTTAATTAAAAATTCTACCATTTCGTTCCGTGCACAGAAGCCAACAAATAGCATAAAGTACTAATATATGCCCCTGATAGAAAAGGGAAATTTTTATTTTTGACATTAGAAACTCTAGAAACTCTCCAAGACCCATCATGCCATGGGTTAATGTCACAAAGTTCCCCCCAGATTGGTAAATCTCGGAACCTATCCCAAATCGTACTTGAAACCAGACACGACAGAGGGAAATAATTCATCCTCTCTACCTAGCTCGACCGAAGAAGAACAAAGACGCTAGCCATCATATAAAGAAACATCACAGCACCCTAGAAGACTAGTCCATAGACCTATAACCAGTAGAAAAATATGCAACAGTGAGGGAAACATTTACGAGGGACAAATTTTCCTCAGTTATGTGTACACTACCAAGTGAATTTTCCTTTTTGCTAATATTCTCTCGGCAATGACACTACTGCAATAAGGGGTTGCCCCTATGGATAAAACCGTAGGGGCAAAACACTGCCCCTACGGATATATTTGTAGGGGCACAAAAATACACCGTAGGTGCAAAAATCGCAGGTGCGAGTCTTCGTCCTGAACATGCCCTTACGGAATAATAACAGCCCCTACGGTGTAATTCGTGGGGACAAAATATTTATTTAATTTATTGGTTTATAAAATAAAATAGTTACCTCTTCGGATAAATCCGTAGGGGAAACGACATGCCCCTGCGGAGTTATTCGTAGGTCCAGATATAAACCCATATGGATTACTTCGTAGGTCCATCTTTATTCCCTTACGGAGTAATTTTTAGGGACAGACAAAAGCCCCCTACGGATATATGCGTAGGGGAAAGTGTAACGCCTGTTACTGAGTCCATAGGAGCAAAATATCAGTTATCCTGATATTTTGTCCTTACGGATAAATTTGTAGGGGTAAACTGTGGACCTACGGATTAATCCGTAGGGGCAAAATATCAGGATTTATTTTATAAAAAAGAGTTTCCTGTTTTTTCCTCACCCTGTGTCCAATAATATATACAACATATAACCAAATATTGCAGTATTCATAATCAACATCTCACGCATAATATATAAAAGAAATCAACAAACAGAATACGATATCAATCTAAATCACCGTGAACACGCAAACACCACAAATATCGTCCAAAATATATACAATATGTATCATATAAGTACATACATGTTTAAAATATATAAAAAAAGCTACCTTAGCTTGGTCCAGCTCCTCCACCTCTGATAATCACCGTAATCTGGCGCATCTGCTCCTTAGTGCAGGCCTGAGTCGTCAAAAACTCGACCAATGAAGGAGCAGACTGTGCGGGAGTCTGAGCGGGCCGTGGAGCTGTAGGAGTGGTCTGCGCAACCGCATCCGAGGTAGTGACTTGCGGAGCCGCAGCCGAAGGAGATGCATGCGGAGCCGCAGCCGAAGTACCCTGTCGTATTTGTTCAATTTTGTATGTAATAAACGAGTAAGAACTGTATATTGGTCGAATTTGTATCATTATCAGGTTATTGCGAAACCCCAATCTAAGAATACTTAGGTACTTAGGTCTCGTTTGGATGTCTAGTTTGGAAAACTGTAGTTTTTTTTAATTAGACACTTCTATGTAAGTATAATTAATCAAAACTAAGTTTACAACCAAATAAGCTCAGGCTACTAATATTGGATATGTTACTATCTATAATATGATATAATATTTTACTATTAAGTAGTATACATACTATCATCTCCTTCAACTTCTGGACGGTGGTCTTCAAGGTGGCAACATCTTGATCTAGACGTCGCTCACGGGGGGTAGGGGAAGTAACCGCCGGAGTAAAGTCCAACCTCATATAGGCCCCTACTAGAACCCAGTCCCCGACCTCTCTCCCAACTTCCGTGGTGCCCTCCATGTACGGCATCTAGGACCGGGGTCAGCAGCATCGGATCGTTCTATCCAGTAAAATTGATCCCCGATGCCTCCGGCTGCTCCACCACCCGCTCCTACACCCACATTAACCAGAAAAATATAAATATATCATTTAAATTTGAACTTTTCAAAACAAAAATTTCAAACCTGTTAGAATAAATATTTACACTTACGCAATACTCCTGGGTAGCGGCGTTGGGGAATCGAAGCTCGCCCGTGGCGGGATCTGTCGAGGTGCCGAGGACGGCAAGATACGCGGTCAGCACGCTCGGTGTACCACCCTGCGCCAGGGTCTGAGCTCTCTGCAATTCGCAAAAAATTTACATATATTATAAAATAACTCTTAATATTACATTATATCACAGTAGATCTATTGTAATTTACCGATACCTCCATGACACGAGTAATATTCCTCGAGCCACCTGTATAAGTGGGGCGACCCTTCTTCGCCGACTTCCTATTCTCGTTATTTTGATCGGTCTGTTCTGCACAACACATTCAGATTTAGTTTTCTAATTAAGCAACACAAAAAAATAAATTAAAAATTGAGAAAATAATGAATTACATTTAAAATACAAACCTGTTTGCGCTGAGAGTCGAAATAATGGCATAAGAGAGATCATGTATCTACGTCGACTCTCGCAAAGGCCGGAGTATGTAGGAGAGCCGCTCTCTCTGCCTCGGGGGTCGCCATCCACAGGGAATAGCAGTCGATTTTCAGCTCATTCCTATTATATCGGACCTTTGATTGCATATTCTTCATCAGGCCATGGTATAGAGGGTGAAGATCGAGCATTCTCTCAGGGTGATCAGGGCCGGGTACACGCTGAAAGTCGTAATCCAACTGCAAATACAAAAAAAACAATGTTATTAAATTCCAAGTGTTAAATAATAATAAATATATTGGATAAGTCAAATGAAAATATATATTAATACCCGAGCCTGATCCCAGAAGAGGGTAAATGAGTGCCGGTACTGGTCGCCCCACTCAATGTGAAGTGGATACTTCTTCACGAAGCAGCTCTCATCCCCTATATACCGGCCGAACCTCTCGGCATAATCGCCGATATAGCGATAATCATAGGTAAAGAAGAGGGGGAATGCTGTCCCCTAACTCTGTCGGGCCTCAGCCTGTGGGACTGATTCGGGCCTCGAGTCCCCCTCTCGGGATGGGGATGTCCTGCATTTACAAGAAATATCAAGACAATCAATATTAAGACAAAGTGGTATTAAGAAATCAAGGTTTAACGAAAATTGAAGTGTGATATATACCTCCGGCGACAGAAGCACGAGCCTGGACCCGGGCAGCAGCACGAGTGGGACGATAGTTCCTCCGTTGAGGAACAGCCGGTGACCCGGATGTGGACGCATCCCCTCCAACTAGAAAATAAATATCGATAAAATTACATGAAGTTCATGTTTATTTTTAAAGGATATGTAAAATGAATAAATATTTTATATTTATTCATACTAACCTGCAGACTGAGCGAAGGGTATGGAAATGACGGGAGTGGCCCCTGCACGAGACATGGACGCACCACCTACAATTAGACAATCAAACATTGACTATATAAGTAATTGCAAAAAGAATGTGTATATCATTAATATAACATTCTAAATCAACATGTATACACTATAGGATATATAAACACACCCGCAGGTGCGGTGGTGGCCTCTGCCCGAGATGTGGAGGCACCACTTACAGCTAGACAATTAAAAATTGATTATCTAAGTACGTAAGAGCAAAAAGAATGTATGTATATTTATGATATAGTATTCTAAATCAATATGCATGCACTATAGGATATATAAACATACTTGGAGGTGTGGGAGTGGCATTTGTCCCTGATGTGGACGCACCACCAACAGCTAGACAATCAAACATTGATTATATAAGTAATTTTGACATAACTATGCATGTATATCTATAATATTACATTCAAAATGAATATGCGTGCAATATACCCGGAGGTGTGGCAAAGTTCATATGAAAGGAGGCATCCGAAGGGGTCTCCGATCGGGGTGCAAGACCGGTCCTCTGAAGCTCCCACGCAGCTCTCCGGACGGTAGAACCGCTCTGCCTCTACCTATGCCGGTGTCGCGGCTGGAGCTCCTGCCGCCCCTCGCTGCTCCCATCATCGTCATCAAATCTAGATAAAACGGTTCGTGGATGCAGTAGACAATCATTACATATGCATGCTATATATGTATAGACCGTAAAATGTGAAGTAATAATATAACATTACTGATAACTTTTTTCGTTTCGTGGACGTATTGGACATATCTACTTGGATTTCATCATTGATATCATTTCTAACCCACGTAACTTCATGATCAACCGAAGACAACCTGTCTTTTGAAACAGATGGTGGGAGCACTCTAAGTCTTCTCTCTTCTTCATCCTCATCGCTGTTCTCGAATTCTGGGACATCGTAAACATCCATGGGTTTCCAACGGCATACGACACTCCATCTCGGATATTTCAAACACTGTGAGTAGTATACTTGGAACGCTTGGTTCGGAAAGATAAACGGATCGTCCTGACTGTAAAATCGAAGTGTGTTCACACTAGTCAATCCATATTCATTTTTCCAAATCCCGAGATTGTTTCTCCACTTATCCGTATCGATTCGTGTATCGTACCAAGTACACTAAAATATATAAAACGGTTCTGATCGTCCGGGATATTGGATGCCAAGTATACAATTTAAGTATCCATAATAAATTACACCATCCGATCCTACCGTCGCAATCCCAATATTCTAAGTGGTTCTAGATGTTTCTATGTCCTTAACTTCGAATTTGTATCCAAGGACACCGAATCCTTTATAATATACAACCTCTATACTAGGAAACTGAGCTAAATATCTTGAATCACTCTCTAATGATGCAGACAAGTTCGGATTATGGATCTAACAAAACAAATTTTACGACAAATACATAACGATATAAGTTTAGATTAAAGCTGATAGCAATAACATGTTATTCGAATAACTTACATGATCTGCAACCTAATCGCAAAAATTATCCTGATGATATTTTTCCAATCGTTCATCGTTCCAATCAGGATGCCCCTCACGAACCTCGTTAAAATGAATTCCGTTCTCAACAATAAATTTAACATTAATATTATATCATTTCATACACACACAAATACAAATATAACAATTAATTCAAAAAAACTTACTTTCTAATTTTTTCAAGACATACACTATTGAGGAGGATAAACCGATATATCTTGTTGATAAACATAGTGTCTACCCTCTTATAATCAGCTTTACCATATGACCCGTCCTGAATTCTTCGAGGCCGGTTAAGTTTTGTCTCAATGTTGTCGTCTAGATAGCGGGAATAAAATGTGGTTGCTTCATCTAGAAGATAACCTTGCATGATAGAACCCTCTGGTCGATTTCTATTGCGTATATACTTTTTTAGACTGTAAAGGTACCTAAAGAAAAATATGTTAAATAAATAAATACGGGCATACAGGACAACAATAATTTTACAAATTACGCGAAACGAAAAATTCCACGTAGCTCTTGACGGGATACATCCATCGATATTGTACCGGTCCGGCTAAGTTATCCTCAGTTGCAAGATAAACCGTCAGGTGTATTATGATATCGAAGAATGACGGTGGGAAAATACGCTCAAACTTGCAAAGTATCAATGAAATAGAATTTTCTAGTTTCTCCAGCGTCACAACATCCAGTGTTTTAGCGCATATATTATCTAAAAAAGCAACATAGGTCATTGATTACTAGACCAACCGATTCGGGAAGGGAAGTCCTGAAGGCTAACGGGAGAAGGTGCTCCATAATAACATGGTGATCATGACTTTTCAGCCCATCGATCTTGCCTTTCACAATTTTTATTTTCTTGCTAAATGATCCTGAGAAACCTGTGGGAACTTTCAAATCATGCAACACCTGCAGGAATCTTTTCTTCTCCGGTTGTGACATATGATACGCGGCATTGGGAAGTACAAACTTGCCTGGTTTACCCGTTATCGATTTAGGATGCAATTCACTTCTAATTTCCCAGTTCTGTAGATCCATCCGAGTATGGAGGTTGTCTTTTAATTTTCCCGTCTTTACAGAGAAGTAAGTTGAGTACGTGCTCGGATACTCCCTTCTCTATGTGTATGACGTCCAGACAATGACGCACTAAATGTTTTGACCAGTATGGAAGTTCGAAGAAAATGCTTAACTTGTTCCAGAATGGTGGTTTGACCTGTTTTGTCGGATCTATCCCGAAGGTCACATTATTGTAACCATCCCACTGTGCAGTCATGTCCTCTCCGGACAATGGGGATGGAGATCCTAGAAGCTCCTGATGATCATTAAAGCGAACAGTGTCTAACATGTTGGGATGGTCTAGAGGCAGGAAACGTCGATGGCCGCAATAACAAATCTTCCTGCTAAAATTCAAGAATTTCGATGTTGTATGTTGATGGCAATAAGGACATGCTTTGTGACCATGTACGGACCAACCTGATATCATTCCATACACAGGAAAGTTATTAATTGTCCACATTAAAGCTGCACGCAGTATGAAGGTTGTATTTGTATTTGCATTGTAAGTCTCTACACCATCAATGGATAAAGATTTTAACTCATCGATCAGAGGTCGGAGATAGACGTCGATATTGTTTACCAGTGAGTTTGGTCCGTCGATAAGAAGAGGTATCGTAAAGTATGATTGATCCATAGCCAAGCAAAGCGACAGATTATAAACTATCATTACAACGGGATATGTGCTGTGGCTTCCAACCATAAAGTTGAATGAGCAGAAGCCATCACTAGAGAGTCCGAGCCTGACATTACGAGGATCGCTACTGAATATTTCGTGCCTCCTATCGAAATCCTTCCATGCCGGTGAATCTCTTGGATGACTCATTTTTCCATCTTCACTTAGAGGAGCACAGTAATGCTAAATCATTGCCTCGGCTGTTTTTTTGCACCTGAATAGCCTCTACAGTCTCTGTGTTATGGGAAAGTATCGTACTATCTTGACAGGTATATCGGATTTCTTATCAGAATCTTTCGGCTTATATCTGGTCTCTCCGCATGTTGGACACTCTTTCAAATCTGAATTCTCTTTCCGGTACAACACGCAATTTTTAGGACATGCTTGAATCTTTTCACACTTCAGACCCAAAACAGACATCATCTTCTGGGCTCCGTACCAGCTGTCGGGCACGTTATTTTCCGGGTACATAGAATCTTTCAAGAACGAAAGAAGCATTGTGAATGACTTGTTGCTCCATCCATTTAGGCACTTAATCTGGAAAAGTTGGACGGACCTGTAAGTCTACGCTAGCGCCCCGGCCGTCTACAGACGCCAAATGCGGAACAAAAAACTTTTAACTGGCGCTATCGTATACTTTAACCCGGATCTGCCATTATTGCTAAACTAACAAACTGTAAAGAGTGTAGAAAGGTTATACCGAACGATCCGAGTCCTTCGTTCTTTAACCATCATCCCACGCTCCGTTGCGGCTGCTCCGATCTCTTCGATCTCCGATCTGCTCGTCCAGGTGGCACCACATCAACGATTCTTTAAACGGGCTCCCGCCTCTGACTTGAGGCAACTCGGTCGTCAAGTTTTCTAAAAGAGACGACCAAGAATGATGTAGAGAATGAGTAGATGACTTTGTCTCACTTCGTCCAAATCCGTGGACGATCGGTTAATGAAGTTGCCGCGGGAATCGGGTGATGGAATGAAATGGGCTGTGAAATTCCATACACCGATAAAACCTATCATAATCTTTTTCTACCAAATGAAACATCAAGTAAGTCAATGAGAGAGGGGAGGGGCCGGCCTTATATAGAGAAGGAGGAGGGTGAGTGTAGGAGGAGGGGAAGGTAACTATAAGAGGATGAAGCTTATTTTGATCATTAATGAAAACAATGAGTCACTAAGATACAATGAATCTAATAACCTAGTCACCATAAGCATTAATTGAACCATTAATGCAACCATGAGTCACTAAACACCTCACCATTTCTAGAACCTTCTAGAAGAATCCACACTCATCTCAAGAAAAGACAAATCCGTCTTTAATCGAATGTTAAAAGACGGCTGATAGAAAACTGGAAACTGACAACTTCCAAAAGTGATCCTGAAACGACTTTCAGGATAACCCCGTAACTGTATAAATATACCCGCATTTGTATTACGACCGAATACAAATGCAACTGAGACAAAGATATTATATCTACTCAATATAATACTCGGATCCGGCTTAAACCAAAACCGACCAGTATCAACTGCCCGAAAAATAACACGTGCGTAAACGCACGTGCATTTTCCGAACCCTGCCATAAAACCATACGGCCTCTACAACGTTTCGCCCGAACTTGGGAAACTGTCTGTGGGGGACTCTAATGACTCGTCAGTACCCTGGCAGTGGGTTTAACCACAAACCGTCAGCGGCACTAGCTATGCGTAACGGCTGCCCATGGACTGACCTCAAGGGAGGCTGATGAGCGAACTCATCCAGAAACCCTACTGAGCCTAACAGTGACAATGTATATACAGTCCGGTCCGTTCGTCTATGAGTATCGCATATCTGCCTAGGGGGCTAGTAACGTCAGACCCCCAATAGCAGTATAAGTCGTGTCGGAGTGAAGCCCAATAACACCCTGAGATACTACTGGAGTACCTACCAGTAAATCTCCTGCCATGGCCATGGACTTTGTGTAATGGCTCTCCTAGACACAGCACGACCTCGCCCCCAATACCGGGAGAGATGAATCCCCTGCCGATCCGCTCACGTGCCTCCATATGGCTCGGGACTGTACCCAAAAACTACCTGTTTGCACGACTCCTTTGAGCCGTGGTAGGGTAGAAATCAAAGCACAGTGGGAACTCACACGAGACAAATGACGACCTCAGGTCGATGAACTAACCTGTACACATGTCACCAGGGAACTGCTATCTGACGATAGGTATAGTACTAACTAGCAGATTCCCGGCGAGTCCTGTCCGGTGTACTCATAACCCAATGAGCACCTGTATACATCTTAGGTGATCCAACTGACACCAGTGGCTTGTGAGACCGGCCACCGCCCCTCGTCGGGGTCTCGACTGTATACACTAGTCTACTCCGGAGTGTCGATGCCCTGTCTCGAAATTCCCACGACTAGGGACCACAATTAAGGATATGCATATAAACTACCCAACTCTCACGTATATGATCGCCATCATACTGTTGGTAGTAAAGCAAGATCCTAAGGGCTCTATCAAAGTGCAACATGTAATCAGTCACCTGAACATGTACACGACTGATAAAGGCAAACCAGATAGCATACTATCATCTCGAGTAAGACTGTCCTACCGGTATAGGTCCTCCGCAATCATTGCAATCACGTACCTGCGATCCAATAATTGACTATGAGGGCACTATCTCCAACAAGACCATGAGAGGGTGGAATACTTTGTATTCTCATAAATTGGTTTTCTAGCATCATTCATGAACTTTTCATACTTATCCGCATGCAGTCCTTGACCGGAAGGAATATCATCTTCGGTACGAATAGATTCACCTAGGTCAGCCTCTACCACATCCTCCATTTCTTCTTCTGGAAAGAAATTACCGTTTTCTTCTTCTGCCGCATTACCGTCTTCTCCTTCTTCTTCTTCCGCATTACTGTCTTCTTCTCCTTCCCCGTGATATAGCCAAGTTGTATAAAATCTAGTAAAACCATGTTTAACGATATGAAGCTCTGCGAATTCTACCTTCTGCCAGTACTTATTCCCACATCTATCGCACAGGCAGAGAATCTTCTCTAACACAATCTTATTATGTGCGCGTGCAAATTCAATGAAAGCATCAACACCTGCGACAAACTTAGGTTGCATACGTTGTTGCCAATCCACGTACATCCAATCCTTAACTATGATGTACTCATAGGCCATATTAGACTGTATAACTTATAATTGTAGGTTATGATGACTATATTGAGAAATCTAAGAACGGAATGGTTACTGACAAAGAAGAAAATTCGTAGATACAAGTTCTTCGTTGAAAAAATAAATTATCGATAAAAAAAGTTAGATTTGAAGATACCCAAATATGACTTGTATTCTGTGTATCTGTGTTTCAATTTATGATTCGGCTTAAGTTTAGGGTTGTTAGTGTGTATGTGCTTTGTGTAGGGTTGAAAAGAATAAATCATAATTTTTTTGAAGAATTAAGTTCTTTATATAGGGTTAAACCCTAATTTTTGGAGGAATTAAATTCCCATATATTCATGTTATTTCTTTTTGTTCGTTTAAAGCACTCACGTGGGAAACACATGAGGCTTCAAAATAGTGCTAAGCACTAACGAGTCACCAAGCTATTTTTGTGTTTTCTTAGAGATATTGATCTCCTGTTAATGACATTTTAGTCGTTGATGATCATCAAGATTTCGGTTTTGAGGATCTTGGATCATCATCATTTTTTTTGAAGAACTAAGTTCTTTATATAGGGTTAAACCCTAATTTCTGGAGGAATTAAATTCCCATATGTCTCTGTTATTTCTTTTTAACCTAGTTCTTTTCCCCTAAGTTTTGAATCTGCAGAACAAAATCTCCCCGATGAGAATTAAATTCTCAACTTGTGGGGAGATTTGCTTATGTAAATCTCAACCAGAGAAAGAACTAAGTTCTTATATGAAGGGTTAAGTTTAAGGTAAAGTTGTGCGTTTACGTTATCATTGAGTATTCTACTGAAGGAACTAGTGCACCCTAAACCCTAATCCTAATTTTTGGAGGAATTAAATTCCCATATGTCCTATTATTTCTTTTTAATTTAGTTCATTTCCTATAAGTTTTGAATCTGTAGAACAAAATCTTCCCGATAAGAATTAAATTCTCAACTTGTGAGAGATTTTCTTCTTTAAATCTCAACCAGAGGAATAACTAAGTTCTTATATGAAGGGTAAAGTTTACCGTAAAGTTGTGCATTGCTTTATTATCAAGTATCCTACTGAAAGTACTAGTGCACCCTAAACCCTAATCCTAATTTTTGGAGAAATTAAATTCCCATATGTCCATGTTATTTCTTTCTAACTTAGTTTTTTTCCCCTAAATTTTGAATCTGCAGAACAAAATCTCCTCGATAATAATTAAATTCTCAACTTGTGGGGAGATTTGATTCTGTAAATCTCAACCAGAGGAAGAACTAAGTTCTTATATGAAGGGTTAAGTTTACGGTAAAATTATGCGTTTACGTTATCATAGAGTATCCTATTTAAGGTACTAGTGCACCCTAAACCTTAACCCTAATTTCTGGAGGAATTATATTCCCATATGTCCCTGTTATTTATTTTTAACTTAGTTCTTTTTTCCTAAGTTTTGAATCTGTAGAACAAAATCTTTCCGATGAGAATTAAATTCTCAACTTGTGTTAAGATTTGCTTCTACAAATCTCAACCAGAGGAAGAACTAAGTTCTTATATGAAGAGTTAAAAGTTATGCGTTTACGTTATCATCGAGTATCCTACTGAAGATACTAGTGCACTCTAAACCCTAATCCTAATTTTTGGAGGAATTAAATTCCCATATGTCCCTATTATTTCTTTTTAACTTAGTTCTTTTCCCCTAAGTTTTGAATCTGTAGAACAAAATCTCCCCGATGAAAATTAAATTCTCAACTTGTGGGGAGATTTGCTTCTGCAAATCTCAACCAGAGGAAGAACTAAGTTCTTATATGAAGGGTTAAGTTTACGGTAAAATTCTGCGTTTTCGTTATTATCGAGTATCCTATTGAAAGAACCAGTGCACCCTAAACCATAGCCCTAATTAATCCAAATTATCCCTAATTAACCCAAAATTAAACCCTAATCATCACCCTAACTCAAATTATCCCTAATTAACCCAAAATTAACTTAAATTAACCCAAATTAACCTAATTAACCCTAATCATCATCCTAACCTAAATAAACCCTAATCAACCCAAAATTAACCCAGATAAACCCTAATCAACACCCTAACACAAATACACTCTATTTTACCAATTAACCCAAATTAACTCTAGCCCAAACCCTAACCCAAATCAACCTAACCCTAATCATCACCCAAACCCCTACCTAAATTTACTTTAGCCCAAACCAAAATTAACCCTAATTAATCTAATTAACCCTAACCCTAACCCTAATCATCACCATCCCAATTTTACCTAATTAACCCTAACTAACCCTAACCCTAACCCTACCTAATTAACCCTGACCCTAAACCGAACCCTAACCCTAACCCTAACCCCAAACCGAAAAATTAGCATCCCACTATCATGTTTTAACAAGTGACTAGTGACTTCAAAACGAAAACTTCATAGTAAACAGAAATTGTTACAAGCTGAAACTTTCTCAAAGAACAGCCAAAAGATTAACAGGCAAAACAAAATAATCCATGTCATAACCTTAAACCTAACCCTAACCCTAACCTTAACTAAACCTAACCCTAACCCTAACCCTAACCCTAACCCTATTCCTGAACCGAACACTAACCACACACTGAACCCTAACCTTAACCCTAGCCCAAACCCTAACTCTAAGCCCAAATAGCAACCCAATAATCAACAATAACATAAATAAATACATAATTAAAAGATAAAATATGAAATTTACTAACCTTAAGCCGGCGATGGAGGAGACCGGAGATGGTCGGTCGACGCCGCAATCGGCGACAAGAGAGTTCCTAACGTCGACGAGGAAGTCGACGGTGATGTCGGGGACGACGAGGCGCGCACGGGAGGGCGGTGGGGACGAGGCGTGGGCGGTGGCGATGAGAGGCGCGCGCGGGAGAGTGAGAGCAAGAAATTTTTGGGAACGAGGAGTTTTCTGTGCTTTATTTTTTTATTAATAACCCATATATGCCCCCACAGGTTAAACCGTAGGGCCTTCTTTTGCTGCTTCGTAGGACCAAATAAAAAATTACGTTTTAATATTTTTAAATTAATTCGTAGGGCACCGTAGGGGCAACCATAGGGACCTATGGATTAATCCGTAGGGGCAACCTTTTGTTGCCCCTACGCATACCTTTATCCGTAGGGGCAACCCCTTATTGTAGTAGTGTGATCTATTTCTAAGAGGAAAAGAATACATTGCCGAGAGAAAATATAAAAGACATAAATTTAATTTGGTCAAAATATAACAAGGGAAGCATTTTCGCAAGTGTATATTCCTAGGCAATAGTTGCATTAGCAATTAGAGAAATGCTAAGGAGACATTGCCGAGGGATATCTAAATCTTCCCTAGCGAATGTGCATTTGGAAGGGATTTTATATCTTTGCACTGTATCTCGCTAATGTACTTGATTCTTGTAGTGTATTGGGCCCAAACTGTTAGAATATAAAATATATTCTCTCAACTTTCATCATAAATTCGGAGTTTTGGTGCAGTGGAAGGAACGTTTTACTTGGTATCAGAGCAATCCAGGTTAGATTCTGACCGGACGGGTATTAAATATGGTTTTATTTAAATTAAAAATGCTGACGCGCAAAAGCCAGGTTTCGGCCCAAAGGGCTTTCGATTTGCATGGGCGTATTAGAATATAAAATATATTCTCTTAACGCTCATCATAATTTTGGAGTTTTGGTGCAGTGGAAGGGATATTTCACATGGTATCAGAGCAACCTATGTTCAATTCCTACCGAGCGCGTGTTAAATGCAGATTTATTTAAATTAAAAATACCGTTGTGTAAAAGTCTAGGTTTCGGTACAAAGGGCCTTCGACTTGCGGGAGCGTGTTAGAATTTAAAATATATTTTCTCGACTCTCATCATAAATTCGGAATTTTGGTGCAGTGAAGAAGACATTTCACATAAACTTGCCCCCGCACCTCCATGACTAGGATCCATGTATTCTAAAGATGACAATGAATCTAATTACCGGTGAGCTAACTCAATCTAAAGACATAAGGAGATATTCCCTCAATCTTTGAACCTACACCACTGTTGGAGATAGTGCCCTCAGAGTCAATTATTGGATCACAGGCACGTGATTGCAATGATTGAGGGAGGACCTATCCCGGTAGGACAGTCTTACTCGTTATTACACGTTGGTGGAGCCCCTAGGATTCTTGCTTGACCACCAGCAGTATGAGGGCGATCATATAAGTGGGAGCTGGGGGTCTATATGCACATCGTTAAATGGTCCCTAGTCGTGGGAGTTTCGAGACAGGGCATCGATACTCCAGAGTAGACTAGTGTATACAGTCGAGACCCCGACGAGGGACGGTGGCCGGTCTCATAAGCCACTGGTGTCAGTTGGATCACCTAAGATGTATACAGGTGCTCATTGGGTTATGAGTACACCGGACAGGACTCGCCGGGAACATGCTAGTTGGTCATATACCAGACGTCAGATGGCAGTTCCCTGGTGACATGTGTACAGGTTAGTTCATCGACCTGGGGATCGTCATTTGTCTTGTGTGAGTTCCCACTGTACTTTGATTACTACCCTACCATGGCTCAAAGGAGTCGTGCAAACAGGTTTTAGTTGGGTACAGTCCCGAGCCACATGGAGGCAGTGAGCGTATCCTCGGGGGTTCGTCCCTCCCGGTATTGGGGGTGAGGTCGTGCTGTGTCTAGGAGAGCCATTACACGAAGCCCTCGGCCGAGGCAAGGAGATTTACTGGTAGGTATTCCAGTAGTATCTCAGGGTATTCTGGGCTACACTCCGACACGACTTGTACCGCTTTTGGGGGTCTGACTTTTACCAACCCCCTAGGCCCGCCATGCGATACTCATAGACGAACGGACCGGACTGTACGGATATTGTCACTGACAGGCTCAGTAGGGTTGTCAGGCTGAGTTCGCTCACAGACGTCCCTTTTAGTCAATACCTGGTAGCCCGTTACGTATTGGCTTATACCTCTGACGTGCTAGTGGTTAAATCCACAACCAAGGTGTTGACGAGTCTTTAGAGTCCCCCACATTCAGTTACTCAGCTTTCGGGCGAAAGGTTGTAGAGGCCGTATGGAGATATGGTAAGGTCCGATCAGATACGTGCGGTATTGCACGGATCAGGATCGGACAGTTTGTACTATAGGCCGTATGGATATATGGCAGGGTTCGATTAGATATTTGCGGTATTGCACGGATCAGGATCGAACGGACATTACTAGCCGGTTTTGGTTTAAGCCGGATCCTAGTATAAGTACAGTGTAGATTTTGTCTCATTGCATTTGTATTTCGGTCGGAATACAAATGCGGGTGTGTATGCACAGTATCGGGGTTTTCCTGTAATTTATTACAGGACCAGTTTTCTGGAGTCGCCAGTTTGCTTTCCGTTTTGGCCAATTTCCTTTGTATCGTTCATTGGCCGAAGATTGGTGGAGGAGGGCTTATTTGCATTGTTGCAAATAGGCATTTGTGGAGGGTGTTCTTTGCATATATTTGTATCATGATGGTTTCATGATGGAGCCCATCCTTTGACTCTTTCTTTTCCATCATGGCTTGACTTTGTAAACAATCATGGTTGTTGATGATTGTTGGTTGAGTGTGGGTTTGGGTTAGTAATCATCTCTTGTTATGATAACCATTCCTCTCTCTCTCTCTTGCATGATATGATTTTGGTTCCCATTATTTTTGATATACTCCCACTCTCTCATTCACCCCACCACCATTGTCTTGGCCGGCCATTCCATGAGAGGGGCTGTCCAAATTTTTGCAAGAGGGATTTTATCTCTTTTGGCATTGTAAAAATCCTATAGCTCCACAAAAATTACATGTATCATCCCTCCACCAAAAATGGCATCTCCATGAACCCCAAATGAGACTTGCTCACTAGATATTCTACAGCAAACCTTGGGCACGTCGACTAGCCAGCTTCGTGCCCGAGTTGCCTCGGCATTGAGGTGGGAGCCCGTAAAAGAAGTAGGCGATGTGGTGCACTTCCGGCGATGAGGTGGAGACCGGAGCTTCCGCAGGAGATCGGGACGACGACGAGAAGACCGGAGGACTTGGATCAGTCGGTATATCTCTCTTCTCTTTCTTGTAGTTAGCTAGGACAATTAATGGTTCGATCCGGGTATTAGTGCGCGGCGGTTTGCCAGTTCAAGTAAAATTTAAGTTATTCACCGCTTCCGCATTTGGCCGTCGGATTGACGGCCGGGGCGCCGCCGTGCACTTACAGTGGTATCAGAGCCTCGCCATTAACTTAGTCTAGATTTGTGTAATGTGTTTTGCATTTCCGATCGATCAAAATTCCAAAATCTACATTTTCACTAGCATCAGTTTCTGTTGAAAATTTTTGGTCTCGAAAATTTTTTCAGGTTGTAAAACAATGATGTACTGGACAATCTAAGAGCTCTGTAAAAATTCGATGAAGTGACTCCACTGTGGGAGCGCGGAACCGCCGCAAACACCCCCTTATCGCCGCGGTTCCGCCGCGCTACTTTGGATTCGCTGCACCAATTTTTTACAGAGGCTTTCTGGGGTGATTTTATGGGTTTTGGAATAATAACATTGGGCCCAGAATTTCTTGATCTGCTACAGTAATGCTTTGGGGCCCACTTGTTAAAATTTGATTGATCGGATATTTTAAACACATTATTTCACAGTATTTACATTATATCTGCGACCGTGAATGTCACTTGATCGGTAAATCCAGTCTAACTGCTATAGCCCGGTTAGACGGATTTGCGAACGTGACTTTCACGTTGATGTTCTGTTTATTGCTGTGATGTTGCGGATCGGTCGTGGGGGATAGCCTGGATGCAATGCTAGTACAGTTTTTGTTGTATCATGTACATTTGATATTGCGGGGCGAGCGTCCGACATGTGGACTACCGTCACTGCCTGTTTGTATTATTATTTTGGGGCACGGCCAGGTTGCGGTCGATGTACCCGTTGTTTGTATATTTTACTTTCTGTACTAGGATTACCCCGCGGAGGGGTGCACGGATAGCCGGGTTCTAGAGGGCAACAAGCCCGCATCTCATGGCTTTGAGACGGAGGGGGCTTTACTCTAGAATTGGCGGGCCATTCGCCGCACTCGTAGGGGGTACAGGTTGACCCAGGAGGGGTGCCCAAGTTGCCGGATTCCGTGAAGTGCTGGGTGGTCCATTCACGGAGCTGAAAGGGGCTGCCTCACTTCAGGTTTTGGCGGGTAACTAGCCGCGCCCGTAGGGGTCTAGGATTTCATTGCGCAGGCTGTCCACATGACCAGGGGAACGTCGGGTTTCAGCGGCTCTGTGAAACCCGGGGATCCCAGATATCTGTATTGTTTCTGTGATGCTGTACATTTCTGTGATGTTGCATTTCTTTCACGCCTTGAGCGAAATATAATATATTGGTATATATATTAGTAGATGTTGTATATGTTTTGCATCCGCGCTAATCCAGTCCCCGCTCTGTCGTTAGTTAGCTAACCTAACGGGTAATGACGGGACCCAGTGGCGAATGCGGATGGCATATACGTACATCAGTATATTTTCGTTCTTTTTGGTGTGATCAATTGATGGGACTGCGTTGATTCGGATCAATGCAAGTTAAAAACAAACCTAATCTGATGTTGTTGGACACTTTTCAAAAAGCTGTTATTGCAAGGACGTTCACTTTTGTTTTGCATCGCGGTATTCATTTAGAATATCCTGCTCCTCAGTCGACGAAGCAAGGGCCGAGATCCCTTCACCGGGAGTGACCCCTTGGACAAAAAGTTTGCGTCAGGGCAATGACTTCACTATAGCCGATTACTTTTGCTTTGCATCGCGGTATTCAGTTGGAATATCCTGCACCTCATTCTACGGGGAAAGAGCCGAGATCCCTTCACCGGGAGTGACCTCTTTAGCAACGGTTTTCGTCACTATATTTTTAAAAGCTATCCGTTCCTTCAACGATATCAAGTTCATTACGTTAAAGGTTTTCGCCAGAAACCATTCGTAGCCCTCCGTCGTTTCATATGGGTAGTCAATAGTATTCAAGCTGTGTTTGTTGGCCAAAGTCAAGGCACAGTGTTTGGTAGCTGTTGGTTATTCATATGCAGCATAGATAGATGCGTTGGTTTGGAACAGTCGTATAGCCTTGTTGGCTAAAGTCAAGGGCTTGTGCGGGTGGATTCGAATCAACCTGGAGAATGACGGGTAGAACTTGACATGTGACTTATGATTTGTTGGCCAAAGTCAAGGTCATAAGAGCATGGGGCAGAAATCACATCGGGAGTTTCAAAAGAACTGAAACTTGCCAGATATGCGCATACCTTCTGGAGTGTGGTAGCGTGAGCGGATTCCGTCACGTTATCATGTGATGATAGTTGGATCCCGATTCCCACTGATGAGTTAGTTTACTCCTCGGGTGACCCCGACTAATTCTTCTTTCAGGTTTGGAGGAGAATTTGACAGTACAGTGGGAGGTTTCTAGATTAGATAAATTGGTAACCATTCTGATCTAGGTTAGAGTGCACGCTGAGTGTTTCTTTTCTCTCTCTCTTTGGCAGCGACCATTGACCCGACCCTAAGACTATGACTCAGTGACCAAGTTGACCGAACCTTCTTTACACTGGCTTTTGGATTCTCAGAGTTGCAAACCTCATTGCCACTCCTACTTTTACCCTTTTCTCCAGGACACCCCGTATTGCTACGAATGTCCACTTCCATTGGACAAAACCATCGTATGGTTAGATACGAACTCGAAAGAATTTATTCGAGGATGGTTTCAGGTTCTGGAGGAAACGAATAGGACTATTCAGTTGTCTTTTCCTTTTACCTTCTCTCAGGTTGCGAGTACTCCTTGGTTTAGGAGATAGTACACCTATTACGCAAATTGGATAGTCTTCTTCCAAACCTTAGGCTGGTGCCGACCGGTAGGGAATGAAGAAAACCAATTAGCCTAACGATGGTGTGCAGAAGGTATTAAGTTAAGACAAAGCAAGGGATTAGTAAGAGGGCAAAGTAAATTGCAACAGATATTCACGACCAAACCAAGTATTTCATTACCACTCCCACTTCACCTTTGTATTTCTCCAGGACACTCCGTATCACTACGAAGATCCACAGTTTATTGGATACTCCATCGTATGGTTATATACGAACTCGAAAGGAACTTGTTCCAGTTCGGGGATGGATTCTGGTTCAGGAGAAATAGGAATAAGGTTTATTCGGTTGTCTTTTATTTTCACCTTCTCTCGCATTGCGAGTGTTCCTAGGATTAGGACAGTACACCCATTATGCTTATTGGATAGTCTTCTTCCAAACCATAGGCTGGTGCCGAACGGTAGGGAAGGAAGAAAACCAATTGGCCTAAAGGGGTGTGCAGAAGGTAAAGACTAAAGACATATGAAGGGATTTGGAGAGGTGGAAAAGAATTATACGGTTACAGTCGTGAATCTGGAAGAGGCATTACTAGGAATACCGGGATACCCCATCGAAACATTTCAATGTTTCAGTCTCACTGTGTACTGTTAAAGGAAAACTGATTTCCCGATTAGATACTTACTCCAGGGTATGTATTTACCAGGTATGATTCTCACATCTGTATAGTTTTTACAGATGATGAGTGGGAGTAAGTTGTTGGAAATTGGGTGATCATCCTCATTATATCGGGATTCGTTGTAATCGGTGATATTTGAGGAAATCACCTAGACTGTTTGCCGGTCGGCAAATATTTGGTTTTGAATATCCGCTGTTGTGCACCAATTTCAAATCGATATATCTGTACGTCTATTTTTATAGAGTGAGATATACCTTTATGAAATTATGTCTATGACATTTACCTATATCAGTGGATGGTTAGGTAAGGAGCATTAAACAGCGGTGTAATTCTTCTTAACCATAAGTACAGTTTTCAACCTACGACACACAGTGAATGAGTTATCAGACTCAAGGGACTTATACAGAGTATTGTGTGTTGTCCAGGGTCCATCAGGACAGAGGGGATGGTCCTCAAACTATATTCGGTTTACTTATGACTTCTCCAGTTTTTAGACAGGTGTTTCTTGGAAACACAGGGTCCGAATTTTGAGAAGTTATAGGTATTTGAATAGAGTAGAGAACCAGGTGTAGCAAGTATCAGGATTCTTCAAAACGATCGAAGATGTAGATACTTGTCAATGGTATTCAGTTGATAGTAGTGATTAAGAGAAATTGCTTCTCTTTCAGGTTACTCATAATTGGAAGCATTCCTAAGTTGAGTAACGCTGATCGGCCTCCTTCCATTTAGTTGACATGAACTGGAGACAGCTGCATGATTTGAATCTGGTTCAATTAAATCAGTGCCTCTGGTTCTATATTGGATATAGAACAGTTCATATCTTAACGATGTTAAGGTACGGGGAGTTGTCCGGTTTATGATTAAAACCAGACACTGGACAACTCAAGGCACGTTTCTGTAATGGCTGTTTGTGGGTCGACCCAGGCTATGACGAGGGTTGATTTTCTACCATCTGGATGAACAATAGAAATATTGTTCTAGACTTGCCACAGTTTTAATAAAATTGAATTTTTTCAGAAAACAGTAGTGGGAGTATGGTAGAACTGGAAGTGATTCCAGAACCACAAACGATTACTGAAGATTTCATAGGAACCTAAAGATTCAATCTGGTTTGACGTTCCATTGGCCACTCCGCAGATATGGTGGGTAACTTCAGGCACCCGAGAGGTACTCCGGTAGCCTCAAGGACGGTGACAGGGAAGTTCTTGTTTACCCACACTTGCCATTGCTGTTGTTCCAGGTTGCGAGACCCGGCGGGAGGATGAGTATAGCGTCGTTCTAAACTAGTTTTAGAAGTGTACGTTTATATGACTCTGCCAGAGGGTTGTCGTAGTCAGTGGGAGCAGCGGAAGCATTGGTGGACATGTGGCTTATGTCTATTTATAGACTAAAGCAGATATAGCGGAGATAGATCATCGATTTCTGATGTGACAGTCATAGGTTTGACTTCATCAGAATAGGGGATGGATCTGTTGAGAAGGTAGTAGGGTGTGATGTCATGGTATTTGGATGACATACACAGAATAGGAAAAGAAACTCCTATACTACGATCGGTTATACTTTGGTCGTCACACAGTGGTTTCTCCACACAGGACTTGGATATTATATCAAACATTCTGGTTACTGGATCTATGGTTTTAGATCTAGATTTGGGTGGTTTCCCAATCAGGGTACTTAGACAGCATTCTAAGAGTATTTAGAATGGACGACTCCTGGCACCGTGGTGTACCTGCAGGTAATGGAGCCACCCTCTCTAAAGGTGTCTTACAGACTAAAGGGGAGAGGGATGTGCATGATTGGCAGATCTCTTGCTCAGGCAATTGAGTCAATCATGAGATGTCAAGTACCACACCAGATATTGTTCTTGCACTAGATGCAATAAGTTGACATTGATCCAATCCTGGAGAAACAGTCGGAAGCAGTTTTAGAACATAAGTGGATGTTCTAAGGATATGATAACGATAGCCTCATTTGGGAGTCAGTTATCATTCCAGGCTTCCAAGGTGACATGGACGACAAGGAGGTTGTCAGAGTTATAGTTTTTCCTTCTGATGAGGGGCAGTATTTTGGACAGGTGGTCCAAGGCAATACTGAGGGAGGCATGGCGTAGGATACTGATTAAGTTCAGTTGACAATACAGTCTAAGAAGTTTGGATTTGGAGTTCATTTATGAGCTATGTCCCATCAGACATCCAGACACATTCTAAGACAGGTATTGCTCACTTCGGGAGATGGGTTTCTCCGCGAACTTGAGATATAGAGAGACATAGAAAGAAACTTCAAGGCGGATCCACTCACTGAGGCTATTCCTCGAATGCAATAGTTCCAAAAGCGAGCTTTGTGGGACTGATTAGTAGAGGAGTTGGGTGTTCGGTATCACACGGGCTGTGAGTATGCGACATCGCAATAATTAGCCTTGAGTGCAAGTGGGAGATTGTTGGAGATAGTGCCCTCAGAGTCAATTATTGGATCACAGGCACGTGATTGCAATGATTGAGGGATGACCTATCCCGGTAGGACAGTCTTACTCGAGATGATAGTATGCTATCTGGTTTATCTTTATCATCGTGTACTGCTTAGGTGACCTGACAGGTCGCTATTACACGTTGGTGGAGCCCCTAGGATTCTTGCTTGACCACCAGCAGTATGAGGGCGATCATATAAGTGGGAGCTGGGGGTCTATAAGCACATCCTTAAATGGTCCCTAGTCGTGGGAGTTTCGAGACAGGGCATCGATACTCCAGAGTAGACTAGTGTATACAGTCGAGACCCCGACGAGGGGCGGTGGCCGGTCTCACAAGCCACTGGTGTCAGTTGGATCACCTAAGATGTATACAGGTTCTCATTGGGTTATGAGTACACCGGACAGGACTCGCCGGGAACATGCTAGTTGGTCATATACCAGACGTCAGATGGCAGTTCCCTGGTGACATATGTACAGGTTAGTTCATCGACCTGGGGATCGTCATTTGTCTTGTGTGAGTTCCCACTGTACTTTGATTACTACCCTACCATGGCTCAAAGGAGTCGTGCAAACAGGTTTTAGTTGGGTACAGTCCCGAGCCACATGGAGGCAGTGAGCGTATCCTCGGGGGTTCGTCTCTCCCGGTATTGGGGGTGAGGTCGTGCTGTGTCTAGGAGAGCCATTACACGAAGCCCTCGGCCGAGGCAAGGAGATTTACTGGTAGGTATTCCAGTAGTATCTCAGGGTGTTCTGGGCTACACTCCGACACGACTTGTACCGCTTTTGGGGGTCTGACTTTTACCAACCCCCTAGGCCCGCCATGCGATACTCATAGACGAACGGACTGGACTGTACGGATATTGTCACTGACAGGCTCAGTAGGGTTGTCAGGCTGAGTTCGCTCACAGACGTCCCTTTTAGTCAATACCTGGTAGCCCGTTACGTATTGGCTTATACCTCTGACGTGCTAGTGGTTAAATCCACAACCAAGGTGTTGACGAGTCTTTAGAGTCCCCCACATTCAGTTACTCAGCTTTCGGGCGAAAGGTTGTAGAGGCCGTATGGAGATATGGCAAGGTCCGATCAGATACGTGCGGTATTGCACGGATCAGGATCGGACAGTTTGTACTATAGGCTGTATGGATATATGGCAGGGTTCGATCAGATACGTGCGGTATTGCACGGATCAGAATCGATCGGACATTACTAGCCGGTTTTGGTTTAAGCCGGATCCTAGTATAAGTACAGTGTAGATTTTGTCTCATTGCATTTGTATTTCGGTCGGAATACAAATGCGGGTGTGTATGCACAGTATTGGGGTTTTCCTGTAATTTATTACGGGACCAGTTTTCTGGAGTCGCCAGTTTGCTTTCCGTTTTGGCCAATTTCCTTTGTATCGTTCATTGGCCGAAGATTGGTGGAGGAGGGCTTATTTGCATTGTTGCAAATAGGCATTTGTGGAGGGTGTTCTTTGTATATATTTGTATCATGATGGTTTCATGATGGAGCCCATCCTTTGACTCTTTCTTTTCCATCATGGCTTGACTTTGTAAACAATCATGGTTGTTGATGATTGTTGGTTGAGTGTGGGTTTGGGTTAGTAATCATCTCTTGTTATGATAACCATTCCTCTCTCTCTCTCTTGCATGATATGATTTTGGTTCCCATTATTTTTGATATACTCCCACTCTCTCATTCACCCCACCACCATTGTCTTGGCCGGCCATTCCATGAGAGGGACTGTCCAAATTTTTGCAAGAGGGATTTTATCTCTTTTGGCATTGTAAAAATCCTATAGCTCCACAAAAATTACATGTATCATCCCTCCACCAAAAATGGCATCTCCATGAACCCCAAATGAGACTTTCTCACTAGATATTCTACAGCAAACCTTGGGCACGTCGACTAGCCAGCTTCGTGCCCGAGTTGCCTCGGCATTGAGGTGGGAGCCCGTAAAAGAAGTAGGCGATGTGGTGCACTTCCGGCGATGAGGTGGAGACCGGAGCTTCCGCAGGAGATCGGGACGACGACGAGAAGACCGGAGGACTTGGATCAGTCGGTATATCTCTCTTCTCTTTCTTGTAGTTAGCTAGGACAATTAATGGTTCGATCCGGGTATTAGTGCGCGGCGGTTTGCCAGTTCAAGTAAAATTTAAGTTATTCATCGCTTCCGCATTTGGCCGTCGGATTGACGGCCGGGGCGCCGCCGTGCACTTACAGTGGTATCAGATGCTCCATATCCAAGTATCTGGGAAATCCGGCGTAGCTGCACTTTACTATAGCTCCGGGCTGACAAAAGCTGGAAAACTGGATCGTCATGAGTGGGGGTGGGCTGCGGAGCCGAAGCAACGGCCTACGGGGATGAAGACGGAACCGAAAGAGTAGCTTGCGTAGTCGTAGCCGAAGTAGTGGCTTGCGGAGCCAGAGCCGCAGCCGATGTAGTAGCTTGCGGAGCCAGAGCCGCAGCAGTGGCTTGCTGAATCTGTAAAATTTAAAAGTTTGTGTAATTTAAGGTTTGGGGTTAGGGTTAGGATTTGGATTTGTTTATATATGTGTCGAGTGTATGTGTGTGCGTGTGTGTATGCGCGTGCGCGCGCACGTGTGTATATGTGTATGTATGTGCATGTGTATCTGTGTGTGTCTGTGTATGTGTGTGCACATACACACATGCCCCTAACTATTGTTGTTTTTCACTAAAATACCTTGAAAATTTAACTAAATGATTCATCTTTTTAAATTAACTAACTTACTATAAATTTCACTAAAATACCCTTAACCATTGTTGTTTTCACTAAAATATTATTAAATTTTTTAATAAAAAATCTCATCTGCTCAATTTTATTTATTTACACTAAAATACGCTTAACTATTGTTGCTTTTCCACAAAATACTCTTAACTATTGTTACTTTTCACCACACCACCTGCCAAATCTTAGAAATAAGGGTATTTTCTTAAAGGTTAAGGGTATTTTCTTAAATATCTCATTTTGAAAATCCTTTTTTTTAACTAATTAACTTGTACCTAATTGACAAATTGTAAATAAAAATTCTAACTATAGATTTCACAAACAATATAGAATTTCTTCGTGTGTGTGTGGGGTAGGTCATTACCCCGTGTGGTATCATCTAAATTATGTTAACATATTCTAAAATTCATATCAAAATATAATATAGTAGGGTTGGATTTGACAAGAGTTTAATGTAGACAAGAATGATGATGAATTACAATTAAGACTTGTTTTTGTGGGTATGTGCGTGCATGCGCTTCTGTGTGGGTATATATGCGTGTGTGTGTTTATGAGTGCGCGTGTGTGTATACGTACCACTGACTCCGGAAAAGCACGGAATTTGGCGGTCAGCTCGTCCAACCGCTGCTCCAAATGTCGCTCGTGTGGGGGTACCAGAAGTAATCACCAGAGAGGAGGACAACTTTAGATGGGATCTGCTGGGACTAGTTCCCTGGCCTCTCTCCCGATCACCGTGGTGCCCTCCATGTATGCGGTCTAGGACAGGGGTTAGCACGGGTGGATCAGTCTCTGCGCTGAAATCAATTTCTGATGCCTTCACTTCTTGCACCACCCGCACCTACACTATGTAAAGCATTCAAATATAAGTAAACCATTTGAATTTAAACTTATCAAAACAAATTTTCATTCGAATTAGAACAAATATTAATACTTACACAATACTCTTGAGTACCAGCGTCGGGATATCGAAGCTCTTCCATGACCGGATCTCTAGATGAAGTGTGGACGGACAAATAACCCGTCATGCTCGTAGTGCCACCATGAGTCAAGGTCTGAGATCTCTGCAATTCACCAAATACACACATATATAACAAAACTTTTCATATTGCATTATATCAAAAGAGATATCTTGTAATTTTCCTTTGCCTCCATGGCTCGATTCATGTTCCTCGAGCTACCGATGTAGGTTGGTCGACCCCTCTTCGTCAACTTCCGATTCTCCTTATTTTGAGGGGGTTGTTTCAACTTGCGCTTAGACGCCCAAAACTCACACAAGAGAGTCTATGTCTCTAAATCGACGTCAGTAAAGGCCAGAGAATATAGAAGAACCGCTCTCTCCGTCTCGGGGGTCGCCAACCATAGATCGTAGCAATTAGATTTCATCTTACCCCTATTATACTGGACATGACCCTGCATGCTGATCGTGAGGCCCTGGTAAATAGCCTGAAGATCGAGTCCTCTATGATGGTCATCGAGATCGAGGGTCTGAAAGTCATAATCCATCTGCAAATACAAGAAATTAACGTCGTTAAATTATAACCTTCGAATGATAGTAAATTTATTTTGATAAATTAAATAAAAAATTTAATAATACCCGAGCCTGCTCAAAAAAGAGGTCAAAGGAGCACTTGTGCTGGTCGTCCCATTAAAGGTGAAAGGGATACTTCTTGAAGTGACGGCTCTCATCCCCGATATACTGGCCGAACTTCTCGGCATATTGGCCACCGGGTCGGCATATGGCGGTAAAGGGAAGGGGAATGGTCCTTGGCCCTTAGTGGAATCAGGCTTCAGCTTGTGGGACCAAGTCGGGCCTCAAGTCCCACGGATGGGTCACGGCTGTCCTGCATCTGTAAAATATATAGATATACATGTAATATCAAGACAAGACAAATTATGCGTACAATAATCAATAAAATAAGGATATATACCGGGGGCGATAACAGCCCAAGCCCGAGCAGCAGCACGGGCGGGTCGATAGTTTCTCCCACGAGGAACAGCCGGTGGCCTGGACGTGGATGAATTCTCTCCAACTAGATGATAAAAAATGACGATATATGTAACTTCTGAATAAAATAATACATGATCAATTTGAAATATTATATATGTAAAAGATATTAACCTGCAGACGTGTGGAGGGTACGGATGGTGCGAGAGCGGCCTGTGCTCCGGATGTGGAGGCACCCCTTCAACTAGATAAAAAATGACTATATAAGTAACTTCGAAATATATATGCATGTATATATATAATATAACAATCAAAATGAATATGCATGCTATATAGAATATATAAATGTACCTGATGCAGATGTGGTATCTAGGTGCGCCCCGGATGTGGAGGCGCCCCCACAATTAGACAATAAAAATGACTAGATAAGGAACTTTGAAATGAATACGCGTGTATATATAATATAACAATCAAAATGAATATACGTGCAATATAGAATATATAAACGTACCTGCTGCAGGTATGGGATCTAGGTGCGCCCCGAATGTGGAAGGACTCTCTACAACTAGACAATAAAAAATGACTATATAAGTAATTTCAAAATGAATATGTATGTATATATACAATTTATCGTTCCAAATAAATGAATATACGTACAATGTACTTGCGGGTGCGAATGGTACAGACAGAGGGGGTACGGACGGGGGTGCGACACCAGCCCTCTGGAGCTCCCTACGCAGCTCTCCGGGTGCAAGAACCGCTATACCCCTGCCGCCTCTGGAGCGGCCTCCGCCGCTGCCCCTGCTGACCCTGCCCCTCGCTGCTCCCGACATCTCCCTAACCCCTAGATGTATAGATGGTTGCAATCATTATATATGCATGCAATACATGTATGTAAGAGAAATATGTAGATGCCGTAATATAATATTAATGATAACTTTTTTCGTTTCGTAGACGTAATAGATGCCGTAGGAATATCTACTTGGATTTCATTATCAATATCATTCCTAACCCAAGTAACTTCACGCTTAGCCGCAGACAATCTGTCTATGGAGACAGATGGTTGGAGAACTCTAAGTCTTCTTTCTTCTTCCTCCTCATCGCTGTCATCTATGCAACCCTCGAATTCTGGGACATCATAAATATCCCTGGGTTTCTATCAGCATACGACACTCCAACGCCGGATGCTTCAAGCACTTTGGGCAGTATACTTGAAATGCTTGATGTGGAAAGATGAATGGATTGTCCTCACAGCAAAATCAATGAGTGTTTACACTAGTCAATCCAAATTCATCATTCCAAGTCCCGAGATTGTCTCTCCACCTATTCGTATCGGTTCGTATATCGTATCAAATACACTAAAATATATAAATCGGTTCTGATCGTTTCGGATATTAGATACCAAGTATGCAATCTAAGTACCTAATAAACCACACCGTTCGATCCTACAGTCACAACCCCACTATTCTGGGCGATTCGAGATTTTTCTATGTCCTTAACTTCAAATTTGTATCTAAGGACACCGGATCCTTTGTATTATGCAATCTCCAAACTAGGATACTGAGCTAGACATCTTGTCTCTTTCTGATGATACAGATATGTTCGGATCTTGGATCTGACATAACAAATTATGCAGAAAATACTTAACGATATAAGTATAGATTAACACTACTCGCAAAAACATGAGATTCGAATATCTTACATGATCTGCAAACTAGTCGCAAAATTTTTCCTGATGATATTTATCTAATCGATCATCAGTCCAATTAGGATGCTCTTCACGTATTTCATTGTTATGAATTCTGTTATCAACATTAAATTTTGACATTAACATTATATTATTTCATATGTTTACATATATAAACAACAATTAATGCAAAACAGACATACTCTCTAATTTTATCAAGACATTTTCTATTGAGGAGGACAAACTGATATATCTTGTTGATAAATATTGGTTCTACTATCTTTTAATTAGTTTTACCGTATGTCCTATCATGAATTCTCCAAGGTTTGTTAAGTTTCGTCTTAATTTCTTCATCCAAATAGCGGGAACAAAATGTGGTTACTTCCTCTACGAGATAATCTTGCATGATAGAATCCTCTGGTCGATTTCTATTGTGTATATAATTTTTTAGGGTATAGAGGTACCTAAAAAACATATGTTAAATAAAGGAATATAGACATATATATAAGATAGCAAAATTTTTATAAAATGCGCGAACCGAAAAATTCATGGTACCTTTCGACGGGATACAACCATCTATATTGTATCGGTTCCGCAATCTTGGCCTCGGTTGCAAGATGAACCGTTAGATATATTATGATATCGAAGAATGACGGTGGGAACATCCACTTAAGCTTGCACAGTATCAAGGGGATCGCAGTGTAACGACTTTAAAATCTTGTATGGAAATTTTACTGTTAATATACAAGAAATGAGTTTTACAGCCTGTGTTTGAGTTATAAATTAATTTTGTTAAATAACAGCAAGAAACAACTTGTAGCATACTGGTAAAGTCCTTGCACTGCTGTGACGTAGCATGTGTGTTCGATTCCCATCAGACACATTATTTTTTCTGGATATTTTTTAACTTTTTGGAAGCTCAAAAGATTGCACGTGCAATACACAGGGAAATGCAAAGTTCAGAAAAATCAAACATGTGTAAAAGGGTTTAAATACTGTTGTGTTGATCAAGTGGCATGAATCTCGAGGCAAATGCCTCGAGATCGACCGGCCATTCTTTCTCAAAAACAGGCATCGACAGTCAGATATAGCCCAATGAACCCCGGCCTTTGCACACACCTCTTCACCTACCCCCAACTCTCCTGCACTGTTTGATTTCCCTGCAATCAAACCGAGACCCTTCATTTCACAATTAAATGTCATTTTAATGCTTTTTAATCCACCATTTCAATTTCAAAACCCTAATTCTCCACTATAAATACCATCCCCTACTTTGTTTCAACACCATTCTGAAAATTATAGCAAAATTCTCTCAAAAAGTTCCTAAGTACAAGTGGAGTAAAGAGGAGTTAGCGGGCAAATAACTTCCAGCGAAGATCGAAGCAACATCTAGAGCTCCCGTGACGCCACGAAGTTCAACCCTTCTTCCTAACCCTCTCTTTGAAACTCCTAAACCGTAAGTCCCTCCCAAACTCCCTTGTTCGTTATTGAAATTCTTTTTAAATCAAAATCGGTAAAAGTGGAGTTATTACCGACATCATCTTTTGTAAAACCTATAACTCCATTTTCCTTTACCTTTTGATTAAACCAATTTTACCATTTCACTTATAATCTTAATACCAATGTTTAGAATAAATTTTATCTAAGAATCTCATGTAAAACAATCATAATTTAACTTTTACATTAAAATACCTTGAACTTCGTTATCCCACCTTTTTGACAAAACATGCTTAACAATACCTTTAGGAAAATTCACGGGGTAACGACCTACCCCACACGCACACTTGGTTCAATAGAACGATACCTCTTCTTGTATGAATATTTGTTACAAAGAAAATTTACAATAAAATACCAACTACTTTAAAAGCCGGATTTCTTTCAAAGCGTTATTTTATATCCTTTGCGATTAAGCATCTACAACCCTGTTTAGGGGACCCGCTAATGGATGGTGCGGATTATCGCACATTCTTAGGCTAGTAGAACGAGATGCATATCTCCTCACGGAGCATTCGATCTCAAAAGGATTTAAATACGGTTTTTAAGAAATACGAATTTTCTAAATAAAATAAAATTATTTTTAAAATTAAAACTATATAAAATTATAAATACATATTTTCAAAATATAATAAACCTATGTTTTTCAAAAAAATGAAAAGATTAACAAATATCAATAAAATACCATCAAGATACCAAAACGGCAAGTTTTACAATAAAATACCATGAACTTTCTAAGCTAAGTAATTATCACTAAAATACCCAATACTTAAAATCCACACTCATGAAAACCCTAAGTAATACTAATCACCCTCGAGGTTTACTTTTAAACTATATTAAAATATTTTTTCATAAAACCCCCTTGAGATATATAAAACAATATTTAAGGACTTTAGTAAATATAGGTTTAAGCGGGATCAATTCTCTTGAGCCCCAGGGAGCCGGAGAAAGTGAGTGCTTGCCTATAAGTTAGACAACTTAACTGAGTTATCAATGGTAATTGTCTTGGAAAAAAGACACAAATCCTGCCGTTCATGTGCAGCAGTCATCGATAACTCCCGAACCTAATTCAAGAGCTAAATCTGTTTACAAGTGTCCGACTCAGTCTGAGTCTAATTCAAATCTGAATCCAATATCAAACATGAATACTTGATCATGAATATTAATACTTTAAATCAAATATCAATATTAAACATGTATACTTGACCTGACTTGACCGAACCATGGTTATAACTTGACTTGGCTACTTGAATACTTGATTACATCCTAAATATGAATACTTGAAAAATTTGTATCCATGGTTTCATCAAGTATGATAACTATAATCTATACAATACAATATGCGGGAATAAAAGGGTAGATTGGTACGGAACGTATATCGTGGCACAAGAGGTCACTTAAAAGTCACCTACATGAATTCTCGTGCCGTTGTCCTGTGGGTTATGACGGGGCCTTGTACTACATGTTTCCATAGTCTACAGGGTAAGATGGACTCCTCTCGTATACATTAATACCTTCTGTATCAAGCTACAAACAACCACGTTATAATAACCATCACATACCTGTAATCAATCATGCACAACTTACCTATTCATTTCACATTACTTGTTATTTCTCTTTCTTCTTTTGGGACTTACCGAGCGCTAGTTCGCTGATGACATTCCTATCTATTTCTTTCTTTGGAATGTTCGTCAGGAGGATAGGACTCTCAGGAGATCGAGCCTAAGCAGGAGGACTTGGATCAGCTTGTGGCACAGCCTGACTTCTAGTTTCTTGTACTTATTTTCCTGTATGCCATTGTTTAGGCACTGTTTATTATCATTGTATCTTTTCTTTTCAAACAGTTGTATGTAAAGATGATTGTAAATAAAGTTGCTGTTATTTTATATCACCTGTCATTCTTGTTCATTTTTTATATTGCTTAATTACGCTTAACGTATTTATTTCTTAGTAAATATGTTGCGGCCTGCTACGCCACGTTTTCGTCTACTGGGAAGCGGGGTGTGACAGGTTTTGTTGGCGGCCCATGCAGGTCAGTTCGCATGAAGTCTTAAGGAGTATATCATAAGAATTATAAGAATCAGCAACTATACATTCCTTACATTTCTAATTTTTTGAATCTATCATAACCATTTCTTTTTCTATCAATGTCATAGATTCTCCCAACAACACCAGCACAAACGTCAATGGCAACACTCTACCGCCTACTCTACCACCACCACCTACCTTTGCAGCTCCTATCAACAAGCAAATGGTACTACTCGAGGCGATCAAGAGCCTTCTGGAGGGTCAGCAGCAGTAGACTGCTATTATCAAGTACCGCCCCGAAGCCGAGGCACCCGGAGTCAAGCAGTTTCGGGCACTGCATCCAAAATATTTCTCTGGAAAAGAGAGCCCACTGGAGGTAGAAGAATGAGCTCAGTAGATTGAAGATGATCTGGCAGCAGGTCAAGTGCCAGATATTGCCTGGGTGAGAGTTGCGAAGCTGCAACTGACAGACAACGCCAGAGTCTGGTGGAAAGCTGAAGAAAGCCGTCTCACCCAACCGATCAAGTGGAAAACATTTCGCGATCTGTTCGATACGAAGTACTTCCCTGAGACTGTCCGTTTCGACATGGAGCAGTAGTTCATTCATCTACAATAAGGCTCGATATGGGTCGAGTCTGTGGATGAATACGATGCTGAGTTTACCATACTTAGCAGGTAAGATATTGTCTCAAATTCAAATTCCTAATTTCACTCATTACACTGCTAACACAAGGTCGTAACAGGTTCGCTGCACACCTGATTCCTAATGTTGAGATCCGGGCATGATGATTTTAGCAAAGGTTGGACCCGAAAATCCAAGTTGCACTCGCTACAGGGGATTTCCCATCCCATGAACTTGTTCTGAAGGTTGCCCGACGCTATGAGGCAGTTGCGAAGAAGAAGGGCATACCACAGACTGCCGGTGTGAAATGCCCTGCCATCCAGATGACAGGAGGAGCCTCTTCTAGGCCAACTTTTGCATCCAAGAGACCGGGAGGATCATTTAACTGGCCCAGTCCAGACTTTTGTTTTTACTGCAAAAGGACGGGACACCTGGCGAAAGACTGCAGGTGTGAAAATGGCTTGTGTTTGGTTTGTGGCGCATCCACTCACGCCATAGGAGCATGTCCATACCTTTTCAACACAGCTCCAGCACCTAGACCAGCAATCACAGTTCCGCAGCGGCCAGCTATTCAGGCTCCTGCACCTTATTTAGCTCTACCTGCACTAGCTCCACGTGGACCTCCTGCACATCCTCAACGTCAGTTCCATCAGGCACAAAGAAATATGCCTCAAGGGCAGAGAAACGTGCCTCAAGGATAGAGGAATGTGCATCCAGCAAGGAGGAATGTACCCCGACGTCAGGCTTTCTCAATGACGGTCGAGAAGACCGAGGCCACAGGCCAAGTCATCATTGGTAATTCCCAATCGTTTCAAACCTTTTCAATCCTTGTATATCTCTATACTTTTCCTATATCTAAACCTAACCTCACACAACTTAGGTACTATACTAGTAGCCTCCCTACCTACTCTAGCTCTCTTCAACACTGGAGCATCACATTGCTTTATGTCGCAACGGTTCGCCCGAACTCATGCGATTCCAGTTAAACCGCCCGTATCTAGCTTGAATGTCAGTTCAGGGAACGACATTCTAAAAGCAACTCTGGGATACGATCTATGTTCAGTGGTCGTCTGCAGTAGAGAATTTTATGCGGACTTCAAGGTGCTGGACATACCGAACTTCAACGTAGTCTTGGGAATGGACTGGCTGGGAACTTTCTTCGCTACCATCGACTGTCGCCAAACTAGGGTAGTATTCGAAATACCGGATCATCCAGTGTTCTATTTCAAGAGTGGAGATCGCACCTTGGAACCTAGCGTCTACAAAGCAAAACCAAAGAAGGCAGTGGTTGCAGTATTGCAAGCAGAAGAATCAAAGCCAGAGGTAGTTCGAGAGTTCGAGGATGTATTCCCGGAAGATATATCAGGTTTGCCTCTTGATCGAGCTCTTGAATTCAGTATCGATTTACAACCTGGTGCGCAACCGGTAATCAAAGCTCCGTACCGGCTAAGTCCAGAAGGATTGAAGGAGATCCGCATTTAGTTAGACGAATTCCTGAAGAAAGGTTGGATTCGTCCCAGTACTTCAAGTTGGGGATCTCCAGTGTTATTTGTGAAGAAGAAAGAAAGTTCATACAGGATGTGTGTGGATTACTGAGCTATGAACGAAGTGACGATTAAGAACAAGTATCCACTACCGCGTATCGATGATCTTTTCGATCAGCTAAGTGGGTCTTGTGTATTTTCAAAGCTAGATCTTCGTTCAGGTTATCATCAGGTGAAGGTCAAAAAGTCCGATATTCTAAAGACGACGTTTAGGACTCGATATGGTCATTATGAGTATCTTGTAATACCATTTGGAGTGACCAATGCACCTGCCATCTTTATGAATTTGATGAACCAAGTTTTCCGAGAGTACTCAGACAGGTTCGTTGTCATCTTGATCGGTGACATTCTGGTGTATTCAAAGAATCGAAAATAACACGCCGAGCACTTAAGGATTGTCCTGGAGACATTGCGACAACATCAACTCTACGCCAAGTACAGCAAGTGTGCATTTTGGCTAGATCAAGTCAGATTTCTCGGACATATTGTTTCAGGCAAAGGAATCTCAGTAGATCCAGCTAAGGTGTCAGTTGTCAGCGAATGGCCGACACTAAAGATGGTGAAGGATATACGAAGTTTCTTGGGATTTGCAGGATACTACTGACATTCATTGAAGGCTTTTCGAAGATTGCAGCACCCCTGACCAAGCTCACACGTAAAGATGAAGCATTCGTGTGGTCAGAAGCGTGTGAAAACGCTTTTGTAGAACTCAAGTCAAGATTAACTTCTGCTCCTATTCTCGTAATACCGGATCTATCTGGAGAATTTATTGTGCATTGCGATGGATCCCGTAAAAGATTAAGATGTGTTCTACACCAGCATGGAAATATTGTGGCTTTTGCATCACGACAACTGAAGGTTCATGACCGCAACTATCCAACACATGATCTGGAGTTAGCAGCCGTCATCTTCGTACTTAAGATTTGGCGCCACTATCTTCTGGGAGAACGAGTGGCTATATACACTGACCACAAGAGTCTGAAGTATGTATTTACTCAGAAGGAATTAAACATGCGGCAGAGAAGATGGCTAGAACTCATGGCGGACTTCGACATCAACCTACAGTATCATCCGGGACAGGTGAATGTAGTTCCTGATGCACTTAGCCGCCATCCATTAGCAATGAATCTCACCACTCAGTGGAAGCTACAGCAGGAATTTCATGGATTGGCGATCGAAGTAGTTATGCCAGGTAACGCTTCAAATTTGATGAACTTACAAGTCCAGTCCACTCTTGTCAATCAGATCAAGGTAGCTCAAGCAAATGATGCTAAGCTACAAAAGATCCGAGAACAAGTAGAAAGTGGACTTCGAATCGACTTCGTCATCCACGAAGATGGATCCTTGCGATATGGAAGTCGATTATGTGTACCAAACGACCCAGTTTGAAAAGAGTTGATGAAAGAAGCTCACAGCTCTCCGTATTCGGTACACCCTAGTGGTATAAAGATGTACAAGGATATATAACAACACTACTGGTGGCATGGAATGAAGCGTGAAGTAGCAAGGAGTGTAGCCAAGTGTTTGGTGTGTCAGCAAGTAAAGGCTGAACATCACAGAACTGCTGGTCTACTTCAGCCGTTACCAATCCTAGAATGGAAATGGAAGCACATTACTATGGACTTCGTGACTGCCTTTCCTCGCAGCACAAAGGGTAACAACGCAGTATGGGTTATTGTGGATTGGTTTACCAAGTCGGCTCACTTTATTCCATTTCAAGTTGGCCAATCTACCGAGATGTTAGTAAAGAAGTAAATGGAGGTAAGCATAAATCTAAAGTAAGATTTAAACCTTCAAAGTGTACTATATTTGATACCCATGAACTCATGCAGGAGATCGTGAGATTACATGGAGTACCTGTTTGCATCGTCTCCGATCGTGATACCAGATTCCGATCACAGTTTTGGCAGAGTCTGCAAGCTAGCCTAGGAACGAGTCTGAATTTCAGTACAGTTTACCATCTATAAACGGACGGACAATCCGAGCGAACAATTCAGATTCTGGAGGATATGCTAAGAGCTTGTATGTTAGACTTCGGAGGTTCGTGGGAAGACCACCTACACCTTGTGGAGTTTTTATACAACAATAGCTATCAGGCAAGCATTGGAATGATACCATTCGCAGCACTCTACGGATGGAAGTGTCGTTCACCGATAAGTTGGGACGATATCGAAGATCGTGAACTCCTTGGAACAGAGATGATCGTGGCAACTATGGACGTAGTTCGCACGATCAGGGAAAGAATGCGCATAGCCTAAGACCGACAGAAGTATTGGGTAGATGCCAAGCGGCGACATCTGAAGTTCCAACCTGGAGACCATGTTTTCTTAAAGATATCTCCAAACAGAGGAGTGATCCACTTTGGCAAGAGGGGTAAGCTAATTCCAAGATACATATGACCATTCAACATACTCGAAAGAGTTGGAGAAGTTGCATACCGTTTAGCACTTCCACCTTCATTGGAAGGAGTGCACAACGTGTTCCACATATACCAGCTATGATGATATGTGAGTGACCCTTGCCACATACTTTATCACTCAGAGCTCACAGTACAAAAGGATCTAACTTGTGAGCAATAACCCATTGAGATCCTGGACCGAAAGGTAAAGACATTGTGGAACAATGAAGTAAACTTGGTCCGAGTGATGTGGAGAAAGGATTCGCCAGGAGAATTAACATGGGAACAAGAAGAAGACATGCGTGCAAGATACCCTTACCTTTTTGAAAATTAGTCCATATGTAAATGTAAATTTCGAGGATGAAATTTTTATAAGGAGAGTAGAATGTAACGACTGTAAAATCTTGTACGGAAATTTTACTGTTAATATACAAGAAATGAGTTTCACAACCTAAGTTTGAGTTGTAAGTTAATTTTGTTAAATAACAGCAAGAAACAACTTGCAACTCACTGGTAAAGCCTTTGCACTACTGTGACGTTGCCTGTGTGTTTGATTCCCATCAGACATATTATTTTTTCTGATTTTTTTTAACTTTTTGGAATCCTAAAAGATTGCACGTGCAATGCACATGGAAATGAAAAGTTCAGAAAAATCAAACATGTGCAAAAGGGTTGAAATACTGTGTTGATCAAGTGGCACGAATCTCGAGGCAAATGCCTCAAGATCGACTGGCCATTCGTGCTAAAAAACAGGCATTTACAGTCAGATATAGCCCAGTGAACCCCGGGCTTTTCACACACACCTTTTCACCTACCCCTAACTCTCCTTCACTGTTTGATTTCCCTGCAATCAAACAGAGACCCTTCATTTCACAATTAAATATCATTTTAATACTTTTTAATCTACCATTTTAATTCCAAAACCCTAATTCTCCACTATAAATACCATCCCCTACTTTGGCTCAGTACCATTATGAAAATTATAGAAAAATTCTCTCAAAAAGTTCCTAAATACAAGTGGAGTAAAGAGGAGTTAGTGAGAAAGCAACTTCTGGCGAAGATCGAAGAAACATCCGGAGCTCCCGCAATGCCACGAAGTTCAACCCTTCTTCCTAACCCACTTTGAAACTCCTAAACCGTATGTCCCTTCCAAACTCCCTTGTTCGTCATTGAAATTCTTTTTAAATCAAAATCGGTAAAAGAGGAGTTATTACCAACATCATCTTTTGTAAAATCTATAACTCCATTTCCCTTTACCTTTTGATCAAACCAATTTTACCATTTCACTTGTAATTTTAATACCAATGTTTAGAATAAATTTTATCCAAGAATCTCATGTAAAACAATCATAATTTAACTTTTACATTAAAATACCTTGAACTTCGTTATCACACATTTTCGACAAAACATGCTTAACAATACGTTTAGGAAAATTCACGGAGTAAAGACCTACCCCACATGCACACTTGGTTCCATAGCATGATACCTCTTTTTGTATGAATATTTGTTACAAAGAAAATTTACAATAAAATACTAACTACTTTAAAAACCGGATTTCTTTCAAAACGTTATTTCATATCCTTTGCGATTAAGCATCTACAACCCTCTTTAGGGGACCCGCTAATCGACGGTGTGGATTATCGCACAACCTTGGGCTAGTAGAGCAAGATGCAGATCTTCTCACGGAGCATTCGATCTTGAAAGGATTTAAATACGGTTTTTAAGAAATACAAATTTTCTAAATAAAATAAAATTATTTTTAAAATTAAAATTATATAAAATTATAAATACATATTTTCAAAATATAATAAACCTATGTTTTCAAAAAATGAAAAGATTAACAAACGTCAATAAAATACCATCAAGATACCAAAAATGCAAATTTTGCAATAAAATACCATGAGCTTTCCAAGCTGAGTAATTATCACTAAAATACCCAATACTTAAAATCCACACTCATGAAAACCCTAAGTAATACTAATCACCCTCGGATTTACTTTTAAACTATATTAAAATATTCTTTCATAAAACCCCCTCGAAATATATAAAACAATATTTAAGGACTTTAGTAAATATAGGTTTAAGTGGGATCAATTCTCTTGAGCTTCAGGGAGCCGAAGAAAATGAGTGCTTGCCTATTTAAGGTAGACATCTTAACGGAGTTATTAATGGTAATTGTCTTGAAAAAAAGACATAAATCCTGCCGTCCATGTGCAGCAGTTACCGATGACTCCCGTACCTAATTCAAGAGCTAAATCTGTTTACAAGTGTCTAACTCAGTCTGAGTCTAATTCAAATCTGAATCCAATATAAAACATGAATACTTGATCATGAACATGAATACTTGAAATCAGACATCAATATCAAACATGTATACTTGACTTGACTTGACCGAACCATGGTTATAACTTGACTTGACTACTTGAATACTTGACTATATCCTGAACATGAATACTTGAACAATTTGTATCCATGGTTTCGGAAAGTCTGATAATTATAATCTATACAATACAATATGCGGGGATAAAGGGGTAGATTGGTACGGAACGTATATTGTGGCACGGGAGGTCACTTAAAAGACACCTACATGAATTCCCGTGTCGTTGTCCCGTGGGTTATGAAGAGGCTTTGTACTACATGTTACCATAGTCCACAGGGTAAGATGGACTCCTCTCGTATACCTTCTGTATCAAGCTACAAACAACCACGTTATAATAACCATCACATACCTGTAATCAATCATACACAACTTATCTGTTCATTTCATATTACTTGTTATATTTTCTTTCTTCTTTTGGGACTTACCGAGTGTAAGTCCACGTTGCCCACCCCGGTACTTGCGGGGAGGCGGAAAACGGAATAAAAATTAAATTTTTATCAACTTAGGCAACATGGAGTAGACAAAGAAGGATCTTTGCTAAACAAAAACAAGCTAAAGCTAACTAGAAACTAGCTAAGTGTTAGAAGGGTTATACCTAGGGCTTTATGTCCTTCTCTCCTTGCTTCTTGGAGTAGTAGAAAGGGATCACCTTTGTCGTCTTCTCACGTCGAAGAAGGATCCACCCGAAAGCCTCGACCTTTGGCTTCAACTCCAAGCTAGAAGTAACTGGGGTGCAAGAAGTGCTAATTCTAGAACCCTAGATGAGAGTAGAGATTATCAAGAAGAGATTTTTCTCAAGCTCAAGTATTTCTCAACACATGAGAGGGGAGAGCTTGAGGGAGAGGAAGAACAAGAGAGAGAAAGGAAAAATAGAATGAGAGAAAAATAAACCATTCTCACATATATGTGTGAATTATTGTAATTAGATAATTAGCTAGATAATTGTCATGGTTAATCAAGACATGACCATTATCATTTCATTTTTAACGCAAATTGCAAGGATCAAAGAGCATCTTCCAAAAGAAATGATGATGGTCAAAGTGTCAACCTAGGTCAACAAGTCAAGGAGGTCAAATGGTCAACAACCATAACCATGCATAATTATATTAAACTAATATCAATTAACCATAATACACACATAAGCATTAGGGTTAATAAAATGACAATAGTCATTAACCCTAATCAAAGTCCTCTCCCTCTGTCTCAAGCAACTGTGCATACGCACCCGTATTCGTGATCCGAGGAACACGAATACAATGAGAAAAAACCAATCCCAAATCTATACTAGGATCTGGCTTAAACCAAAGCCCACTAGTATAAGCTGTCCGGACAGCAAACGTGCATAAGTGCGCGGATGTGAACGAATCCTGTCGCAAAACCATGCGACCTCTACTCATTTTGCCTAAAGGCGAATAGCTCTCTGTGTGGGACTCTAAAGACTCGACACTACGCTGGCAGTGGGTTTAACCACAGACCGCAAGTGGCACTAGCTGTACGTAACGGTCCCCAGGTAGATGTCGATAAGAAGACTGACGAGGTGAACCCCATCCGAACTCCTACTGATCCTGTATGTGACAGTTTCCGTACAGTCCGGTCTGTTCGTCTGATACATCGCATGGCGGGCCTAAGGGGCGGTGAACGTCAGTCCCCTAATAGCGGTACAAGTCGTGTCGGAGTGTAGCCCAGAACATCCTGAGATAACACTGGAAACCTACCAGTATATCTCGCTTGCCCTGGCCAGGGACTACTCGTGTAATGGCTCTCCTGGACACAGCGTGATGTCAACCCCCAATACCGGGAGAGACGAATCCTGTCTAACCGTCACTGCCTCCAAGTGCTTCGGGACTGCACCCAAAAACTACCTGTTTGCACGACTCCTTTGAGCCATGGTAGGGTAGTAATCAAAGTGCAGTGGGAACACACTCGAGGCGAAGTGACAGTGTCAAGTCAGCGGACTAAGCTGTACTCATGTCACCTGGGAACTGATAACTGACGATAGGTATAATACCAACCAACAGTTCCCGACGAGTTCTGTCCAGTGTACTCGTAACCTAACGAGCACCCGCATACTATCTCAAGTATGACGTACTGACGGCTGTGGGACAGACCGTCTCCCACGCTGGGATGAGAAGCGCATACGCTAGTCTACTCCGGAGTATCGATGCCCTGTCTCGATAGTCCAACGACTAGGGACCTGTATAAGGATGTGCTTATAGATCACCCAGCTCCCACGAGTGTGAGCGCCATCACAACGCTGGTAATCAAGCAAAGATCCTAAGGGCTCTACTAATATGTATATCAGCGATATGCTAAAAGAAACACATGCACATATTAAAGCAGAGACAAACCAAGTAGCATACTACCATTTCGAGCAAGATTGTATATACAACTGTGAATATCCCAAGCTTCCATCAAGTAATATACAAGCTAGTATGATACAGTAATGGCCTCTAGGGCATATACACTAACAATCTCCCACTTGCACTAAGGCCATGTACTGGCGTATCGAAGACCTATCATCTCGATCAGCCGCTCAAACTGAGTCTGGGGCAAGGCCTTGGTGAATGGATCTGCTATGTTATCTTCTGAAGCAACCCTCCGAACCTCGATCTCCTGGCAATCCACGATCTCCCTGATCAGGTGATACCGCCTCAAGATGTGTCTGGATTTCTGATGGGACCTGGGTTCCTTCGCTAAAGCTATAGCCCCGTTGTTGTCGCAATACAGAGGTATTGGGTCAACAATGGACGGAACCACCTGAAGTTCTCTCAAGAACTTGCTCATCCAGACAGCTTCTTTTGCGGCATCAGATGCAGCGATGTATTCCGCTTCCATAGTCGAGTCAGCAACGGTTTTCTGTTTGGAGCTCTTCCAACACACCGCCCCTCCATTGAGGGTAAAGATAAAACCCGACATGGACTTGGAATCATTCTTGTCACTCTGGAAGCTGGAGTCAGCAAAGGCCTCAATCTGGAGGTCTTTTCCGCCATACACCAAGAACATCTCCTTAGTCCTTCTCAGGTACTTGAGAATGTTCTTTACTGCTATCCAATGTTTCTCCCCAGGGTTTGACGGATACCTGCTTACCACACTCAGTGCATAAGCCACATCCGGTCCGGTACACAACATCGCATACATTATAGAGCCTACCGCAGAAGCGTAGGGTATAATAGACATGCGATCCCTCTCCAAATCAGTCTTGGGAGATATCTCTTTGGAGAGGGTGATCCCGTGACAAGCCGGTAGATTACCGCGCTTGGAATCTTCCATACTGAATCTCTTCAATATGGTGTCGATGTACCTAGATTGCGAAAGTCCTAATATCCTTTTGGATCTGTCACGGTAGATCCGGATACCCAAAATGTATGAGGCATCACCCAGGTCTTTCATGGAGAACCTGTGTGACAAGAACCCCTTGACAGATTGTAGCATAGGAATGTCATTTCCTATTAAGAGAATGTCATCCACGTATAAAACGAGGAATACTACAGTTCTCGCTACAAATCTACAATAGATGCATGGTTCATCTGGATTTTTGATAAAGCCAAATTCCTTGACCGTCTCATCAAAACAGATGTTCCAACTCCGCGATGCCTGCTTTAGTCCATAAATGGACTTAAGCAACTTGCACACCTTTCCGCTGCTCCCACTCTGAATGAAACCCTCTGGCTGGTCCATATAGACACACTCCTCTAAATGTCCATTTAGAAAAGCTGTCTTTACGTCCATCTGCCAAATCTCATAATCGTGGAAGGCAGCAATGGCAAGAAGGATCCGAATGGATTTCAGCATAGCTACTGGAGAAAAAGTTTCGTCATAGTCCAAACCAGGTCGCTGACGAAAACCCTTTGCAACCAGTCTAGCTTTATAGGTCTCAACCTGTCCATCTACACCAATCTTCCTTTTGAAGATCCACTTGCATCTTACGGGTTTTACCCCATCTGGAGCAATGTCCAACGTCCATACTTTGTTGGTGTACATGGACTCCATTTCGGTCCGCATTGCATCCAGCCATTTTACCGAGTCGACGCTCTGAATGGCTTGCTGGAAGCTAGTAGGCTCATCAAAATCTATGATGCAATCTTCTCTATCCCCGTCAATGAGAAAACCGTAGTATCTCTCGGGCGGATGAGACTGCCTACTACTCCTGCGGAGTGGCGTGGGAATGTCCTGATCTTTCGAACCCTCTGGTTCTACTAAGCTTTCAGTAATAGCTCGTGGTTCTGGAATTTCTTCCAGTTCTATTGCGCTCCCACTTAATTCTTTTTCTATGAACTGGTATTCTAGAAAGTGGGCATGGCGAGAAACAAACACCTTTTGTTCCTCTTCGCAATAGAAGAAATATCCCTTGGAGTTCTTTGGATATCCCACAAACTTGCACTGTACTGAGCGTGCCTCGAGCTTGTCCGCATGCTGCTTTTTTATAAAAGCTGGACATCCCCATGTCTTAATGTGATTAAGATAGGGTCTCTTCCCACACCACATCTGATATGGTGTAGTAGGCACAGTCTTAGTTGGAACTCGGTTCAAAAGGTATGCAGCTGATTCTAGCGCATATCCTCAGAACGATCGCGGCAACTCAGCGTTACTCATCATGGACCGTACCATATCCAATAGGGTTCGGTTCCGTCTCTCCGATACACCGTTATGTTGCGGAGTGTATGGAGGAGTAAGCTGAGAGAGAATTCCATTCTCTTTTAAGTAACCCAGGAACTCGGCACTCAAGTATTCACCACCTCTATCAGATCTCAGTGCCTTGATACTTTTGCCTGTTTATTTTTCTACTTCATTCTTATATTCCTGGAATTTTTCAGAAGCCTCGGATTTATGTTTCATTAAGAAGACATAACCGTACCTTGAAAAGTCATCCGTAAAAGTAATGAAGTAAGAATAACCACTTCGTGCATTTGTAGACATTGGACCGCATACATCGCTGTGTACGAGTCCCAAGAGCTCGCTCGCTCTTACTCCGTGTCCAGTGAACGGAGTCTTTGTCATCTTTCCTTTGAGACAGGATTGACAAGTTGCATACGATTGATATTCGAACGGATCCAAATATCCTTCTGTATGTAACTTAGTCAACCTTCTCTCATTGATGTGACCCAGTCTACAATACCATAAGAAAGTTTTATTAATTTCTGGAGACTTTCTTTTGTGTGTATTCTGGACATTGAAAATCTGTGGTTGGTTTAATACGTATATACCGTTGTTCAATGTACCTGACCCAATCAAAACTTAATTAAGGTGAATGTTCACTACATTACTTATAAATGCAAATTCATAACCTTCTTTGGATAATAAAGATACAGAAATGATATTACAGGTTGCATTTGGTACATAATAACAACTACGCAAAACCAAAAAGTGTCCATCTGACAATCCCAGGTGATAGTCCCCCACGGCCTCAGCATCCATGCTAGCACCGTTTGCAACTCTGAGGGTCATGTCACCTGCCTTCAAAACTCTATGCTTTCTCAACGCCTGCAAAGAATTACAGATATGAGATCCCGATCTGGTATCCAATACCCAGGATGTAGAGTTTATTGATAGACAGTTTTCAATAACATACACACCTGAAGCTGAAGCCGCAACTCGCTTCAAATCCTGTGTTCTGGCCTTCCAAGCCTTGCAATCCTGTTTCCAGTGACCACTTTTGTGACAATAGAAGCATTCTTCCTTCCCCACCAGCTTTCCCGCTATCTTTGTTGCTTTTCTTTTTCCCTTCGTATCCACTTTACTGACACCGCCTCTTGGTTTGGCGGGGGCTTTCTTCTTCTTACCCTTGGCTTTCGCCCTGGATCTAGAAGAAGAAGATCCTCCTACAAACAAAGTGGATGTCTCCCTACCCTTCTGTAGGGTGCCCTCAGCACTCCTCAACATGTTCAGAAGTTCGGAAAGTTCAACCTCCTTTCCTTGCATGTTGAAGTTAAGAATAAACTGGGCGTAAGTGGAAGGAAGGGACTGGAGAATCAAATCAGTATAGAGTTCATTCTCCAACGTGGTCCCAAGGTCCGCAAGCTCCTCTATGTAGCCAATCATCTTAAGCACGTGTTTCGCTACCGATGATCCGACGGCCAACCTTGCCGAAAACAACTTCTTCGACACTTCGTATCTTGCGATACGAGACTGCTCTCCATACAGTTCTTTTGTATGAAGAAATATGGACTCTAAGTCCATATTCTCGTGCCTCCTCTGATGTTCGTTGTCCATCGAGGCAAGTACGAGGCATTTGGCCTTCGCGCAATCTATTTCCCAGGTCTTATAGATTTCCCTATCTACGACACTGGTTTTGGGACCTGGGACAGGGGGAGCTTTGGTGGTAAGGAGATACCCCAGCTTGTCGTAAGTGATTGCCATCTTGACATTCCTGAGCCAATCTTTGTAGTTTGGCCCTGTCAATATGTTTTTATCTAGTAATAACTTAAGTCCGGTCATGTTGAATGGTCGCTGCAATTAGGAGAGAGAAAAGAAACACTTTAGCATGATGCTCTTGCAAGTTTAGAGTGGTTTTTAGTTTGTCTAAACAGGATGGCTCCCACTGTCTCTCGAATCCCTTCTCAAACCGTAAAGAAAGGATTAGTCAGGATCAATCTCACCGTACAATACTTGCTTAACCGTTCAGCCAGGCCAGTGTCGGTACTTCGAGGGAGGTTTTCCAACGCTTTCGCGAAGTTCCTTAATTAAGTAACCTCTTTTCCCTGTGGGCGTAGCCCCGCTAACACCTTTCTAGACACCTACTAAGTTTATAGCATTGATCGTTAAGTGAGAGTTTTCCCGAGGAGTAGCATATACTCACAGTAGGATCGGGATCCAAATATCATCGCGTGATAAAACCGAAGGAATCCTACCAGAATTATCACACTCCAAATGGTATGCAGCGCTAGCAAGTTTCAGTACTTATGAAACTCCCGATGTGGATTTTTGCCCCATGCTCTTATGACCTTGACTTTGGCCAAAATATCATAAGTCACATGTCAAGTTCTACCTGTCATTCTCCTGGTTAATTTGGACCCACCCGTACCTACCCTTGACTTTGGCCAAAATGGCAGCACGACTGTCCCAAACCAACGCATCTATCTATGTTGCACATGAATAGCCAATAGCTACCAATCACTATGCCTTGACTTTGGCCAAAATACATAGCTTGAATACTTTTGACCATTCATGTGGAATGACGGAGGGCTACGAATGGTTTTGGCGAAACCGTGAACGTAGTGAACTTGATATAATCGATGGAACGAGATAGCTTTTAAAAGGAGTGGTTCAAGCTCCGCGTTTAAATGTTTAGTTTTGAAAAGAACCGAGTGGTTTTCAAAGTGTTCCAATCGACTTTAACTTGGTTTATTTTCTTGCATTAATTCTTTTAATGCGTCCCATCATTTAATCCTACCATTGCAGAAAACAACCAAAATATGACGTACGCTTATGCCATTCGCATTCGCCACGGGGCCCCGTCATCACCCGTTAGGTTACTTAACTAACGACAGAGCGGGGGCTGGGATAGCGCGGCTGTAAAACATAAGCAACGTCTAAATAGTTATCATATATAAATATATAGCAATGATAGACATTACAGATCACAGATGAATACATTGGATATACTAGGAATCCGCAATCCGTTCGAGCCTGCAACGAAAAACGGATTACACGGTCGCGGTGAATAGCCAATACCCCACCCCAGACCCCTACGGGTGCGGCAAACTACCCGCCAAGTACCCGAAGCGAAGCAACCTCCCTCAACACCGTGAGTAGGCCACTCGGCACTTCGAGATACCCGGTAGTTTGTGCATCCCCTCCATGGGTCTATCCTAGGAGCAAAAACAGTAAAAAGAATTATACAATGATGGCTACAACCCCGACCCGGTTGTGCGGCCATACAAATAATAATATTACATCAATTTACATATTACAATGAATGAAAGAAAAAGCAACACTTATCTCACATCCACCCCGGCTATTCACCCGCGACAATCCAACGCATTCATATACACATACCATCATCAATCACAGATCACAGATATGTATAACCTCGACTAATCGACATATAGCGATTAGCCGACGTTCAATACATATAAACATCACAGATATAACCTTTTAGTCAAAGTGTATTGAAGTTCGAAAAAAAAATACGGATTTATAGGCCCCTAAAAACAAATTTCTATTCTGGAAAATCTGGGCACATATAAACCATCTTAAAAATCCCAAAACCAAGCCAGAAATACACTGCACCAAACTCGACCCAGAGACGAGCCAAGACGGCCGCGGTTGCGCGGCAATAGCTTGGTATTGCCGCGGAACCGCGGCTCTTTGGTCGAATCACTGGATCGTTTTTGGTGACTTTCTTCACAAAACCCTGAGATGATTTTTGGAGTATTATTTATTTTGTTTTGAACAGAAAAAATTTTAACAGAAACTTAGGGTTTTGAAAACTCGGTTTTTCGATTTTTCCGATTCGAACTTCGATACACTCTACTACCTAGCTAGTTTATGTTTAGTTAGGCTCTGATACCACTGTAAGTCCACGTTGCCCATCCCGGTACTTGCGGGGAGGCGGAAAACGGAATAAAAATCAAATTTTTATCAACTTAGGCAACATGGACTAGACAAAGAAGGATCTTTGCTAAACAAAAACAAGCTAAAGCTAACTAGAAACTAGCTAAGTGTTAGAAGGGTTATACCTAGGGCTTTATGTCCTTCTCTTCTTGCTCCTTGGAGTAGTAGAAAGGGATCACCTTTGTCGTCTTCTCACGTCGAAGAAGGATCCACCCAAAAGCCTCGACCTTTGGCTTCAACTCCAAGCTAGAAGTAACTAGGGTGCAAGAAGTGCTAATTCTAGAACCCTAGATAAGAGTAGAGATTATCAAGAAGAGGTTTTTCTCAAGCTCAAGTGTTTCTCAACACATGAGAGGGGAGAGCTTGAGGGAGAGGAAGAACAAGAGAGAGAAAGGAAAAATAGAATGAGAGAAAAATGAACCATTCTCACATATATGTGTGAATTATTATAATTAGATAATTAGCTAGATAATTGTCATGGTTAATCAAGACATGACCATTATCATTTCATTTTTAACGCAAATTGCAAGGATCAAAGAGCATCTTCCAAAAGAAATGATGATGGTCAAAGTGTCAACCTAGGTCAACAAGTCAAGGAGGTCAAATGGTCAACAACCATAACCATGCACAATTATATTAAACTAATATCAATTAACCATAATACACACATAAGCATTAGGGTTAATAAAATGACAATAGTCATTAACCCTAATCAAAGTCCTCTCCCTCTGTCTCAAGCAACTGTGCATACGCACCCGTATTCGTGATCCGAGGAACACGAATACAATGAGAAAAAACCAATCCCAAATCTATACTAGGATCTGGCTTAAACCAAAGCCCACTAGTATAAGCTGTCCGGACAGCAAACGTGCACAAGTGCGCGGATGTGAACGAACCTTGTCGCAAAACCATGCGAGCTCTACTCATTTTGCCTAAAGGCGAATAGCTCTCTGTGTGGGACTCTAAAGACTCGACACTACGCTGGCAGTGGGTTTAACCACAGACCGCAAGTGGCACTAGCTGTATGTAACGGTCCCCAGGTAGATGTCGATAAGAAGACTGACGAGGTGAACCCCATCTGAACTCCTACTGAGCCTGTATGTGACAGTCTCCGTACAGTCCGGTCTGTTCTTCTGATACATCGCATGGCGGGCCTAGGGGGCGGTGAACGTCAGTCCCCTAATAGCGGTACAAGTCATGTCGGAGTGTAGCCCAGAACACCCTGAGATAACACTGGAAACCTACCAGTATATTTCGCTTGCCCTGGCCAGGGACTATTCGTGTAAAGGCTCTCCTGGACACAGCGCGATGTAAACCCCCAATACCGGGAGAGACGAATCCTGTCTAACCGTCACTGCCTCCAAGTGCTTCGGGACTGCACCCAAAAACTACCTGTTTGCACGACTCCTTTGAGCCGTGGTAGGGTAGTAATCAAAGTGCAGTGGGTACACACTCGAGGCGAAGTGACAGTGTCAAGTCAGCGGACTAAGCTGTACTCATGTCACCTGGGAACTGATAACTGACGATAGGTATAATACCAACCAACAGTTCCCGACGAGTCTTGTCCAGTGTACTCGTAACCTAACGAGCACCCGCATACTATCTCAAGTACGACGTACTGACGGCTGTGGGACAGACCGTCTCCCATGCTGGGATGAGAAGCGCATACGCTAGTCTACCCCGGAGTATCGATGCCCTGTCTCGATAGTTCAACGACTAGGGACCTGTATAAGGATGTGCTTATAGATCACCCAGATCTCACGAGTGTGAGGGCCATCACAACGCTGGTAATCAAGCAAAGATCCTAAGGGCTCTACAAATATGTATATCAGCGATATGCTAAAAGAAACACATGCACATATTAAAGCAGAGACAAACCAAGTAGCATACTACCATTTCGAGCAAGATTGTATATACAACTGTGAATATCCCAAGCTTCCATCAAGTAATATACAAGCTAGTATGATACAGTAATGGCCTCTAGGGTATATACACTAACACCGAGCGCTAGTTCGTTGACGACATTCCTGTCTATTTCTTTCTTTAGAATGTTCATCAAGAGGACAGGACTTTTAGGAGATCGAGCCTAGTCAGGAGGACTTGGATCATCTTGATGCACAGCCTGACTTTTAGTTCCTTGTACTTATTTTCCTGTATGCCATTGTTTAGGCACTGCTTATTATCATTGTATCTTTTCTTTTCAAACAGTTGTATGTAAAGATGAATGTAAATAAAGTTGCTGTTATTTTATATCACTTGTCATTCTTGTTCATTTTTTATATTGCTTAATTACGCTTAACGTATTTATTTCTTAGTAAATACGTTGTGGCCTGCCACGTCATGTTTACGTCTACTGGGAAACGAGGCGTGACACGCAGTTTCTAGCTTCTTAAACGCCATAACATCGATGTTTTTAGCGCACAATTCCTTAAAGAAGTAGTAAAGATCGTTGAGTACTAGACTGACTGATACAGGAAGGGAAGTCCTGAGGGCCAACGGGAGAAGATGCTCTATAATAACATGGTGATCATAACTTTTCAGCTCATAGATCCTGCCTTTCGCAGTCTATATTTTCTTACTAAATGATCCTGAGAAATCTGTGGGAACTTTTAAATCATGTAACAACTGTAGGAACCTTTTCTTCTCCGGTTGTGACATATGATACACGGTATTAGGAAGTACAAACTTGCCCGGTTTACCCACTATCATTTTAGGATGCAATTCACTTCTAATTTTCCAGTCCTAAAAATTCATCCGAGTATGGAGACTGTCTTTCGATTTTCTATCTTTGCAAAGAAATAAGTTAAGTACGTGCTCGGATACTCCCTTCTCGATGTGCATGACATTCAAACAATGACGCGCTAAATTTGTTGACCAGTATGGTAGCTCATAGAAAATGTTTAACTTATTCCAGTATGGTGGAGTGTCCTGTCTTGCCTGATCTATCTTGAAGGTCATGTTATCGTAACCATCCCCCTGAGCAATCACGTCATCTCTGGACAATAGGGCTGGAGGCCCATGAAGCTGATGACCATCAAAGTGAGCATCGTCAAGCTTGTAGGGATGGTCTAGTGGCAGGAAACGCCGATGACCGCAATAACAAACCTTTTTGCTATAAATCAACCGTCTCGATGTTGTATCTTGCTGGCAGTAAAGACATATTTTGTAACCATGTACGAACCAACTAGATAGCATTCCATACGCAGGAAAGTCATTAATTATCCACATTAAAACTGCACGCAACGTGAAGGTAGTATCTCTGTTTGCATCATAAGTCTCCACACCATCATCGAATAAGGATTTTAACTAATCGATCAGTGGTCGGATGTAGACATCGATATTTTTTCCCGTGATTTGGTCCGTCAATAAGAAGAGTCATCATAAAGTATGACTGATCCATAGCCAACCACGGCGATAAATTGTAAACCATCATTACAACGGGCCATGTGCTGTGGTTTCCACCCTTATAATTTAAAGGGCAGAATCCATCACTAGCTAGTCCGAGCCTGATATTGCGAGAATCACTATTGAATGTTGGGTGCCTCCTATCGAAATCCTTCCATACCGGCGAATATCTTGGATGATTCATTCTTTCATCTTCTCTTGGAGCAGCACGGTGATGCCAAATCATTGCCTCCGTTGTCTTCTTACATTTGAATAGCCTCTGCAGCCTCTGTGGTATGGGAAAGTATCATGCTATCTTGACATGTATATCTGGCTTCTTATCAGATTCTTACGGCTTATACCTATCCTCTCCGCAGGTAGGACACTCTTTCAAATATGAATTCTCATTCCGGTACAGCATGCAATCATTAGGACATGATGAATCTTCTGACAGTTCAGACCCAAATCAGACATCATCTTCTGGGCTTCGTACTAGCTCTCGGGCACGTTATTTCCTGGGGGCATAGAATTTTTCAGGAACTTGAGAAGCATCGTGAATGACTTACTGATCCATTTATTTAGGCACTTAATCTAGAAAAGATGGACAAAGCATGATAGTATTGAATACTTTGCATTCTCATAGATTGGTATCCTGGCATCATTCATGTACTTCTTGTCATGAGCCTAAATTTAGCACGTGACGGCCCTTAAACCACGTAACGTCTATAGGCGTAACGCAATTTAAGTAAGCCGAAAACCCAGTAATCTAAACCATCAAAAGTAGTAAGTGATAAGAACATTGATAAAACTTTTGGAATCTCAAGTAAAAATCTTTAAAATTCAAATTTACTTCCTTTAAAAATTTGGCAGCACCACTTTGTAAAAACTAGCCCCAAAAAGGGTACAACATAAATATATAAGTAAAGCATCTCCAATGGGAGCAAATCCACGCCCAAAGGCGGAAAACAACCACCACAACTGATATACGATGCCGTAGCGAAGAAAAAGACGATATAAAGTGACAACAGCATAAAAGAACTCCAGAGTCACAAAAATAATATACAATATCGTCCTCACAACTCGTTTCTAAGTCAATACATGAAATAGTAGATGGAGAGTACTAGGTACAACAAGATATACAATGAGTATCATTGGATAACTGCAAAACCCACTTATAGCAAAACTGCACATAGTCAGCCGTAGCGGTATCCGCTGCAAAAGATGATACGATAAGAAGAAGCCCTGCCGCTACCACTTTGAGGGACACCTGCAAAACACTGTGGCACAACGGGGGTGAGTTGCCAACTCGTGAATAGTAAATAACATATGCAGGTAATCGCAGGTATGCATGTACTGCGATAAGCTATCACATGCAAAATGATACCAATAAATGGCAATATGTATATGCAACAGTCATGAAAGGTACTCTATCAGGTACTACTAATACATGAAGTAATGCATATCAAATAAATGCTGAGTATGGGATAAAACATATCCTGTAAATCTCATGGAACCTGAGTGTCCAATATCGACACCCGAAAACATCATGAAAACATATACCTGTGTGTGTGTGTGTATGAGGATATCTACCTCATGTGTCTATCAGCGACACATCAAATCATGAAACCTAAGTGTCCAACACCGACACTCGAAACATCATGAAAACTAGTGTCCAACATCGACATGTAAATCCTCATATAATAGGCTCCGTCTGCAGGATCGGCCCGCGGGCTCCGGAAGAACGAGTCGGCCTAAATCCATCTCATGACTCCGGTCAGTATCCTCTAAATAACTGCCGAGTCCAAATACTGTCACCGGTAGGTAGTGCACCTCCCCTGCCAGGCTCATCGGCTAATCCATCGACATACTTTTCTTGCCTCAGGGTACCATACCGGGTCCACCATGTACCCGCAAACGGCCACTCCACTCCTCGCATCGGGTTTCTAACACAAGTCCCAGAACCGAGAAAACACATGGTGGACTGTTCATATCATAATTTTGCATTATTATATTCCCCATTCTTATTTATTTTACAAATAAACAGGTGTTTTTGATCCATGTCTGCTACATAGTTGCAGGTTACAGGTTCTCAGAACAAAAACAGTGAAAAAGATGAAAAGACGATAGAAAAGTGAGACTAAATCCAACAAATGGAAGAATCTTGATCAAGCCTACAGTTCAAAGTACAAAGGCAGCGCAAGATTCAAGACTTCGACATGAAGCAAACGGTAAAAGTCCACTACATTATTCACTGTGGCAATCTGGAAGAAAACTAGAAGACAATTTGAGAAACCAAGTGATGAAACAAGTACAAAAATGCAACAGGAAAAACACCAGTCAAATTCAACCAATGATCCTTCTATTTGGCCGCGGAACCGCGGCCAAACAGGGCTTTTGGCCGCGGATCCGCGGCCATGAAGGACACGTGTCGGTGGAAAAATGCAGAAGTCGCTGGCGGCGCGTTGACTAGTCTTTCTTAGGGGGTAAAATTGTAATTGCAGATATGACGCGATTGTAACCCTAGGGTTTCTATGTTCTATAAATAGAAACTCTAAAACTTTTTTTAGGTTATGCCTCTTCTTGTGCCTCATTGTATCTATCAAAATTCAGATCTGTAAATTTCTGTAAAGTATGAAAAGTGCATCAAATTAGAGTAAGTTTTCTATTCATGCCCTAGTTAAATTTATTATCTGCCCTAGTATAATTTTTCCTTTCTGCCCTAGTTTAGATTTTATTCTCTGCCCTAGTTAGATAGTTAGAAAATGTTTTTTAATTCCCTAATGAGTGAGTAGTCTCCTCACTTGTTAGGGTTAGATTTGGGGAAGGCTTGAGAGATGAAGATCTCTCATCCCTTTCTTGCCCATCACACGTTTTTATAGGACTGAATGCATACATGCACACACCACTCCCTACGCACCCTATCCCACGAGCTAGTAGTGATACCGTAGTATAGACGACCGATTGAGCGTGTTTTCCATGGAGGTTAGGGTAAGAATTAAGAAAGGAAGGACAAGAACTTAGAGGAAGAAACACCGTTTCTTCCCGATGGTACTAATCCACTTTATTAATTATTACCATAACACCTCATAGATCTTGATAGGGCATAGAAAGCGGTGAGGAATATTAACTTTCCAAACTTAACCTAAACCTAACCCTAGCAAGATTTTAGTCTAGATCAGTTTAGTTTTTAGATTTAATCAATCCGACACCAATCAGAATTAACTCGTTAGAAAAATTTGAGAATACACAAAATCCCTGTGGACCGACCCGTACTCACCGGCTAGCTACCAAGTGACGCTGTTCTTGATTGCGGTTATAAAAATTCTTTGATAAATCAAATGGCGCCGTTGCCGGGGATGGCGTGTTATTTTCTTTTTGTAATTTCGGGTTAATATAAAATTGAAAAATCATAAAAACTGAAAAATAAAAAAATATAAAAAATTTATCATCTTGTTATTTTGTGAAGGGTATTTTTCGTTTGAATTTTGCAGGACCGACGAACGAGTTCAGATCTGGAAAAATCCAGAGAGCGAAACAGAAAACAGTATATCTGAATAATAGGGGAAAATCAAAACAGAGGAACAGAAAAAATCTAGGGAACCGAACAGTCTGGAAGACCGCGGAACCGCGGCAATAGCGCCACTTTGGCGGCGGAAGCGCGGCCATGTGGTGACGTCATCATCTGAAAAATCACTGTAAGCTTCCTCTTCTCCTCTGCAACCCTAAAATCTCCTCTGAAAAAAATTTTCCCGCAGGATTCTTTGCGCCAAAAAAAATCTCTCCCCCTTCTCAATAATTTGATCTTGTGCAGGATTCTTTGCGCCGCGCTAAAAAAAAATTGTTTGCAAGTGATTATGTTTACTGCTTTGCATATTAAATTGATTTTAAAGGGCTTGAACACCAATCCAGATTGGATGGGGATTTCATCACCCTTCCCAGGACCCCAAAAATCACATAAGCCATATTGCATCGACCATCAATCTAATTAAAAAAGAGTAGACTCAGCCCTAAGGACTTCGCGCTCAATAGGACAAAGGAATAGTTGTAGGCATCGACCGTTGATCGTAACCTGACTTTGTGGTGTCTAGGCTAGACAGATAGTGAAAGGTAACTTTAAAAGGCCCGTCTCACGGTGATTCGTGAGCGGATCCCTCCTTTCTCTACTTGTGATTACCTGGCCACAATTGGCGGTGAAGAGACGGTTTGAGGTCCTACTTCTTGCTCTTTGGAACAGTTAGGAGCTGTCTAGCTGACCTAGGTGACCCTAGATCTAGGCCTGATTGTGCATTTGTGGTTGATTGAACGTGTGTCTAAGCCTTTTATCGAAAATCTTTTTTGCAAAAAGCTCCACATAAGAAAAAACACAAAAAGAAAAAACGAAAAATTTTTACAAAAAAAACTTGCAACTTGTCGCTAAGAAATCTGTGCACCCCACATTCTTTTTTCTTCTCTTTCCTACATCATGGGTACCCCACCTCATAAAACTCTTGCCGAACTTTGGTATCCTGAACCAAATTTTGCTTCCTACGCGAATTGTTTTGGTCGAATTACGGACGACCCCTCCATGCCCAAAATTTCTTTGAAAGATCGAATAGAAGCATCTAGGAGAAACAGTACGACTCCGCAATCCACTTTGTATCAACCATTTCAACCTTCACCACCTTCTTACGTTGATACTCCTTCTTCAAGTCCTGTTGTAACTCCGAAACCCATGTCTAGTACTGAACATATTGAACAATCTCGTAACCGATCTTTCACTCCTTTCAACACTTCCAGTTCTTGGGATCAACAAGTCCATTCACCTTTTTATCCAAATGTTGATTCTACTCCTGTCCAACCATTCAATTCCTACCAGTCCTACCCGACTTTCACACCTTCCCTAGATATTGCTTGTACACAGCCATTTGGGAGTTTCCAAAATCCAAACAAGTTTGAATCTTTCACTGAAACCCCTTCACAACCCATGTCTAGTCTGGAACAGTCGCTGGAAGCGTACATGGTAGTGACAAACCAAATGATGAGGAATGTGGATGCGTCCATGGCCGCTCTTATGCAACCTAGTGAACCGGTAGCTAGTTTCCAACTAGCTCCAAATCTTCCAATGTATGATGAGGAGGTTGGACATAGTGAGAATTTGAGTGGTGAGAGTGAGTTCTACACACTTCCAAATCAAACCTACCTATCACCAATTGAATCCCACAACTCCAGTTTTCAAACAAGTGTCCCAAATGATTCACCAGTTGAAAATAAAAATGAGTTGTGCGACTTTGTAGTGCTCGATTTGCCAGATTGTGAAACCATTACCAATCCTTTCGATCTCTACACCTCCAATCTAGAATCTGAATTGATAAATATCCATGCTTTTGATGAGGTGTCTAAAAAAATAGATTTTCACTTGATTGAGGATATTGACGCCGGGAATATTTTGGATGATGAACCCGTAGATTTGACTGAAATTTTATCTCTAATTCATCATCCCGAGTCATTAAATGTTTCTCCCAAACTTCATATGCGTCTTGATTTTGATGATAATTGCATGGATGAGATAACTTTTGAGGAAAATTATGAGCATAGTATCGAGGAGAGTATTGAGGATAGTATTGAGGATGAACCATTTTTGTTTGATGAGTCGGATTTTCCAATTCATCCTCCAGAACCTTTAACTGTTATACTTCCTAAATCAAACTCCCTCCTTTCTATCGTTCCGACCACACAAAAGATCACGCAGGGAGACTGTGAGCTTGAAAGATTTCTATTCGATCACAGTAGTTTGGACGCCACTAGTGCGTACCTCTTTGAATCTGACATAGTTCTCACAGCCGATAACAATTACGAGTGTTTCACTTTTTCGGACGATTTTGAAGACTCACCGCCCGAGTTTGAGTCCTTTGAATTTTCAGATGAGTGAGTTGAACCATCAGACTCGGTTGCTTACAGTCATCTCGAACCATTGATGGAATCCTTCGAGTTTGAGACAGATTACTTAGGTGAGAATAAGACTATCCCTAAATCACTCCCTTTCGTCCTTCCTGTCGTTTCGACCACGCAAGAATCCGCCGCGTTTCCATTTTCAATGGATGGTTTACCAAGTTCAAAATACCCATGTTTTCTTGCAAATCTTGAGGGATTTGACCCCATTTCTCGATGGATTGATAAATTAGCACAATCGCTTTTAACACATCGGCCATCACAAATTGTGCTAATTTATTCACTCAATTTACACCCACAAGTTCGTACTACACTTCTTTCTCTTTTCCGCCATTCTTCTCCTCCACCGAGACCATATTCCACCCTTCTTCCCATACGGTCTCGTGTGTTTCTCAACTCCTTTCTCTACACTCCATTTTTGCACCAACTCTACCATTATCACGATAGAATTTTTGAATGGTTGGTGCTAACCTTTGGCCTGTGTAAGGCCTTATATAGTTTGATTTTTCTCTTCCTTAACTCTGAACTTTAACGCATAATCAGTGGAAACACTGTCTCACTTAAGTTTGGGAGGAACCTTTTTGTATATATATTTTGTTTTTCTTTTAACAATAAAAAAAATTTGTAAATAAATAAACAGGGGAGTGCCAACAATTTTGATCCTCTTGGTGTAGCCTGACAGTGAGGACACTGTCAAGTTTATGTTTGGGGGTGTGCTCGGTAAGCCTTCTTCCTTCACATTCATGTGTATATTCTTGCATTTGCATACTTATTTTAAAATCTATAAAAATTGAAATTTTTTAAAATGATAAAAATTAAAACATTCAATTTTGGCCATAATTGACTTGAGTTTGACAAAAAGGTTAACTAGCTAGGAACAACTAGATCCTAAACTTAGTAAATTAAAAATCCTAAAAATAACCTTTCTTAAAATTTAACGGTAGAAACTATATGTCTTTATAGTTTATTTAGAAATAGGTAAATTCTGAGTTCACTTCTTGGGCTAAGTCAAAATAAGGGAAGAGTATTGATATTTTTATTAAAGTGTAAGTTTGAAAAATAATTCCTAAGTCTAAGTCTAAATTATGAAAATATATACCCTACAAATTGCATAAACACGAACCTTGAAACTTGGAATAGTAGAAGAGACCTTGAAATGCTCTTGTCTAAAGTCCTTAGTACGAAGAAAAATAAAATAAAAATACAAGTGTGAATAAGGAGATAAAAAAAATGAACACTGGTTTTTGTAATTACTTAAGGCTGCATAAATAGAAAAAAATATTTAGCGAGGGTGCCTTATCACCTAGTGCCTTAGACCAACTGGTTTGGGAGTCACTGCTATAAGCCTTAGGTATTACAAGACTAGGAATTACGCATTAATGTGCAAACACATTTTGTAATCGGTCGTTGGTACCTCAAGAAGTATTAACGGTCGCATGAAGAATGTGTGAGCAATTTCATTTAAAAATTCACCAATTGAAAAATACTTGGACGATGGACAAGAGTATAATAGCTTGATTTGAATTTCTAAGTGTAGGAGTGATATTACACACGCAGGGGTATATGATTGGGGTTTAGATAAGAGATAGGAATGAAGAATATGACTTATATTTTTAATAGAGATGATAAAAATTCCTAAGTTGAGATAGAACCCTAGAAGGAAAACTTAAAAAGATGCTAAAAGCTAAGTAAATTTACAAGAATATATATAATCTTAACTTAAATGATAAGGAAGCGTGAAAAATACGGGTGGATAATTTATGAGTCGAAAATAATAGAATTCCTTGTTGGAAAACCTAATTGGAGAATAAAAGACAATAGGTCGAATTGTTAGGATTTTGTGGGTAGTATCCGCTGAAAACTCTCAGAAGACAACACTCCTCCTAGTAGGGACACCTAGAGCTTTAACGGCTTGTTGCACGAGCTCAGTGCAATCGCATTTCCCTGCGAAAGTGAGGCTAGGTCTTTTTTCGAGAATAAAACTAGTTTTGCTCGAGGACGAGCAAAAGATAAGTTTGGGGGTATTTGTTCATATCATAATTTTGCATTATTATATTCCCTATTCTTATTTATTTTACAAATAAACAGGTGCTTTTGATCCATGTCTGCTACATAATTGCAGGTTACAGATTCTCAGAACAAAAATAGTGAAAAAAATGAAAAGACGATAGAAAAGTGAGACTAAGACCAACAAATGGAAGAATCTTGATCAAGCCTACAGTTCAAAGTACAAAGACAGTGCAAGATTCAAGACTTCGACACGAAGCAAACGGTAAAAGTCCACTACATTATTCACTGTGGCAATCTGGAAGAAAACTAGAAGACAATCTGAGAAACCAAATGAAGAAACAAGTAGAAAAATGCAACAGGAAAAACACCAGTCAAATTCAGCCAATGATCCTTCTATTTGGCCGCGGAACCGCGGCGAAACAGGGTGTTTGGACGCGGATCCGCGGCCATGAAGCACATGTGTCGGTGGAAAAATTCAGAAGTCGCTGGCGGCGCGTTGACTAGTCTTTCTTAGGGTGTAAAATTGTAATTGCAGATATGACGTGATTGTAACCCTAGGGTTTCTATGTTCTATAAATAGAAACCCTAAAACTTTTTTTAGGTTATGCCTCTTCTTGTGCCTCATTGTATCTATCAAAATTCAGATCCGCAAATTTTTGTAAAGTACGAAGAGTGCATCAAATTAGAGTAAGTTTTCTATTCTTGCCCTAGTTAAATTTATTATCTGCCTTAGTGTAATTTTCCTTTCTGCCCTAGTTTAGATTTTATTCTCTGCCCTAGTTAGATAGTTAGAAAATGTTTTTTAATTCCCTAATGAGTGAATAGTCTCCTCACTTGTTAGGGTTAGATTTAGGGAAGGCTTGAGAGATGAAGATCTCTCATCCCTTTCTTGCCCATCACACGTTTTTATAGGACTCCATGCATACATGCACACACCGCTCCCTACGGCACCCTATCTTATGAGGTAGCGGTGATACCGTAGTATAAACGACCGGTTGAGCGTGTTTTCCATGGAGGTTAGGGTAAGAATTAAGAAAGGAAGGACAAGAACCTAGAGGAAGAAACACCGTTTCTTCCCGATGGTACTAATCCACTTTATTAATTATTACCATAACACCTCATAGATCTTAATAGGGCATAGAAAGCGGTGAGTAATATTGACTTTCCAAACTTAACCTAAACCAAACCTAGCAAGATTTTAGTCTAGATCAGTTTAGTTTTTAGATTTAATCAATCCGACACCAATCGGAATCAACTCGTTAGAACAATTTGAGAATACACAAAATCCCTGTAGACCGACCCGTACTCACCGGCTAGCTACCAAGCGACGCCGTTCTTGATTGCGGTTATAAAAATTCTTTGATAAATCACGGACGCATCGAAATATCATATCAAGAGAAACCAGGTTTTTCAAATAATGCATAGTTTCATGAACTACCACGGTCCTCAAATTCAGAAAACATCAAGTAAAGAATAAGAATACTTGTATAGATCATTATGATGATATATATTATATATATTTACATATATAACAACTCCCATACCACTGATATATATATATGTATATATATATATATGTATATATATATATATATGTATATATATATATATATATATATGTATATATATATATATATATATAACACGTCCAGAAAACATCACATGAAATCCATATCTCAATGCGTAAATCCATGAAATATAATATATGCAACATAAATCAGTAATATGAGCATATAAAGGAAAAACCGCTATTTAAATGCAACAAGTTATTAAATATATCATGCGGTTCCTAATTTCTCCAAAATCCAACGCAATATTATATAAGGGTGAACATATAGCTATAGAAAAATATGAGTATATACCTATCAATAATGATGCAATACCCTCCAGGTATATGTGCAGCTATATCAAGATATATGGGTGTACATGTAAGTATGTAGGCATGATGTACATGTAGCTATGTCTCATATGTGTATATACATGTCACTAATGATGTAATACCTTCTAGGTATATGTATAGCTGTAGCAAGGTATGTGTATATACATGTCAATAATGATGTAATACCTTCTAGGTATAGGTGTAGCTATGTCCAGGTATGTGTATATACATGTCAATAATGATGCAATACCTTCTAGGTATAGGTGTAGCTATGTCAAGGTATGTGTATATACAAGTCAATAATGATGTAATACCCTCTAGGTATAGGTGTAGCTATGTAGGTATACAGATATGTTATATGTCATATGCATAATGGAAATAAGGATCATGTCTCAATGTTCCTAATCAATACAATATCTCATATGTAAATGGTTGTGCGTGTCATGGCAATTATCGACGGAGTGTGTGTAGCATACAATTAGTGCTCGTGTAACATGAACCGTCAATAATGGTGTTGTGTCTCATTAATACTATGTCCATATACAATATGAAATGAGATATGCAACAATGGTACACATGCACAATCAATGTCCATATATTTGTAACTAATAATCATGTCATTTAATTTAGCCCAGATGCATAACGCCATGTGGGCGATTCTCCTGTAGATATTAAATCTACTCACTAATGATCTTGGGCTAAGTATAGCCAACCACTCACTTTCTTTTCTTCGCAGCGTCCGAAGTCCCCTCCTGCGATTCTAAAATCATACAACAATATAACAAATTTATATTAGGAATCGACCAATAATACGTATCAACTACGTTTGACCGACGCACCAACTCCAAACATACTCTCAAGTGTTCGTCTAGTGGCTAATGTGCGTAGCGACACTACGAAACCAACCCAAGAGCAAAAGCTACACAAAATACACGCACCGTGTCGGATAATGTAATACATGTATTCATAACACTAGAAACTAGCAAAGTGATCCCAGATTTTGTATACAGACAAAACATGAAAATCAAGCAGGACCAAACACACAAAAACCACAGCAGACAGCTACCCTGAAAAACCCAAACCCAAACTCCACTAAAAATCCGAGGTCGCCGGATTTCCTCTTCATGTCGCCGGCCAAATCCGAGCTCCCAGGGGTTCGTGGTTCAGGTGAAAGTTTAGGGTCTCTGGTATAACACAACTACACTGCTAGATTTTCTAGTACACACTCTGGGTCACAGCATATCACAGATATCATAATATGACACTAAAAATACGATATGTGCACGAAACTAAACTTTAAGTGTTCTAAACGACAACTAATATGCTACGCAACATTAAAAAGGCCTACTTAACGGATAGAGATCATTACCTAACCACAAAAGCTCAAAGATCCTAGCTTTCCAAGCTCCAAGGGATTCTAGAGGCAAAACAAGTCTTGAAAAGGGATTTGGGTGAGATTTAGTGAAGTTTAGTGAAGGTTTTGTGATAGAAAGGTTAGGTGTTCAGTTGAGAGAAAAGAGATGAAGAAAATAATGAGAAAGAGATAGAGTGAGAGAGAATGAGAGTGTGTGAGGTGTTTAAGTGATGAGAGGTGAGTGTAGGGTAAGTGCACCTTGCACTTACTCTCTCCCTCTCTATAATAAATGCAAGCCATGACTCTCATGAGTCATCTTGCCACCTCCTCCCAATCCAAAACAACCAATGGAAATATCTCCTCCTCACACAAATATCAAGGGTTTAGGGATAAGCAAGGAAATGATTAACTTAAAGTTTTAACTTAAGGTTGTCATGGTCACTAAACAAGGTTAACACAAACAAACCCTCGCATTAACATGCACAAGTGTGTGCAAGCCATAACAAATAATAACAAATTATTAATTAAATGTTATAAAATGCGAGGAAACCAAATTGGTAAACTTTTTACAGAAAACCCGCATTATCGCATAATTAACACTAATCGCATTCTAAGGTGTTACACTTCTCATACTTATCCACACGAGGAACTTGAATGGAAGGAGGATTACTATCATCGAGAGCAGGTTCTACCATATCCTCCATTTTCTCTTCTGGAAACAAGTTATCTTCTTCTTCCGCTGTATTATCCTCATCATCTTTTTATTCTTCTCCTTCCCCGTGATATAACCAAGTTGAATAAAATCTGGTAAAACCCTACTTAACGATGTGAAGCTCTACTACTTCTACGTTCTACCAATATTTATTCCCATACCTGTCGCACAGAAAAAGGATCTTCCCCAAGATTTCCTTATGATGTTCGCATGCAAATTTGATGAAAGCAATGACTCCATTGACGAACTTAGGGTTCATGCGTTGATGCAAATCTATGTATATCTAGTCCTTAATTCTGATATACTCATGGGCCATGTTAGACTGTATGACATATAAATTGTAAGTTATGGAAGTTCATTTTTTATGGTGACTTGAGAAATCTAAGAACGGGATGTTTATTGACAAAGAAGAGAATGGGAAGGGCAAGTTTATCGTTGATTTCAATTTTTGACTTCGCTTAGGTGTGGGGTTGTTATTGTGTGTGTTTGTGCTGTGTATGCATGTTGTATGCGTGTGTTTTGGCTGTCGGGGGTAAGATTTCTATCCCATTAAGAATGTATAGAGCAGACACCCATTCGCTTGTATTTTCATCCGTTTCGAGAAAATTTCGACAACACCTCCCCGCTGTTCTCTGAGTACACTGTAATAGAAAAGATGATCATTTCAATGCTATCAAATAACATTGAAATGAACATCTAATCTATTGTTGTACATGGAGAACGAGCGGAAAGGTACCGACAAAATATCTCGAAACGAATGAAAAACACAACTGAATGCAGGTGTTTGCTTTATACATTCCTAATTTGTCCACACAGGACAAATCTATCTGTTATCATACGATTGAATATTCTCGTCACATAGATCACACGGCGGTTATTAGAAACTGAAAGTTACTTTCAGTTGTTTAACAATCTTCATGTAGATCTGTGTCACGACGAATATCGAACATATGTTAACCGATAGAAGGGAACTAAGTTGCACTTTGATTTTCACATATGAATATCGATGATAATATGAAAAATTCATATTGTCATCGCGTATCATATATACACTTAGCGTAAAATTTAACTTGAATTAGTTTTACCGTTTACATTTCAACTACGTGGTTTTGAAGTTTTTAGTTTAAGATAAAGTTTTTTACGTTTACGTTATCATCGAGTATCATACACTTAGCTATTGTTGTTTTCCACTAAACTACCTTAAAATTTTTCCTAAGCAACCTATTTCTTCAATTTTACTAAATTACACTAAAATACCCTTAACTATTGTTGGTTTTTCACCAAACTACCTTAACAAATTTAACTAATGATTCATCTTCTTAAATTAACCAAATAACTATAAATTTCACTAAAATACCTTTAATTATTGTTGTTATCCACTAAACTATCATTAAATTTTTTTTAGTAAAAATCCCATTGCTAAATTTTATTTATTTATTTACACTAAAATACCCTTAACAATTGTAGGGTTTTCACTATAATACCTTAAACTATGGTTGCTTTTCACTAAACTACCTACAACAATTCAGTAAAAAGTTACATTTGAAAGTATGTTTTAGCACTTCTACTAGGTTTCAAAGTGAATCGAGTATACAATTTAAAAAAATCTAGAGGTCTAAAGCATACTAACCTAGAATCTAACTAGAGAATTAGGGTTTTGTAGCAAGAAAACAAGTTCTAAACTAAGTGATGGAGGTTTACAACCTTTGTAGACCGGTCCTTCACTTCAAAAGCTCCATGTAGTAGTCCCTTGAACTTTTCTTTGACTCCACTTGAAGAATGGATCGGCATGCTAGAAGTCTTCGATGCCGAAGATGATCCACCTTGATGTCACTTTCACTCAAGCTCACTCTTCACTAATCAAGATATTAGAGAAGCAAACAACCTAAACTAATAGGCTAGATTAGTGTAGGTTGATGAAGTAGAAGATTAGATCACTCTAAATATTTTTCTCTTTTCTTTTTCTCACCTCAAGAAATTTCTAGAGAGGAAATAAAGAAGAAGATGAACTTGGATTAGAGAAGGAACCATGAGGTGAAGTGATAAGATAAGATGAGATGTGTATAATAAATATCTTAGAATAAAACAAGGAATAATGGATGAGTCATGGCTTCTCAAGGCTTCTACAAGCCTCTCAAAAATGACTCATTTCCTTTTTCTTGTAATTCTAAAATGTTTATTATTATCTCTTCTCATCCCACTTCAAGTGTTATTCTCATACACCCATGTTTTATGTATCATCAACCATGATACAATTCATATATTAACACACACACACACACAAATATATATAAGTTAGGAGAAGAAATTTTTTATTGAGTTATAATATTAGTTAATATATATAAATATATCAAATATATAAATATATATCAAATTATTAAATCAACACTTGATTCAATAATCCGGTTATATCATATATAACCGACTAATATCAATTATATATATGTATATCAAACAATTAAATTAACACTTGATTCAATAATCCGGTTATATCACATACAATCGGCTTATATTCAATATTAGTTAATATATATATATATATATATATATCAAATTATTAAATTAACACTTGATTCAATAATCCGGCTATATCAAATATAATCCGGCTAATATCAAACACTTGATTCAATAATCCGGTTATATCATATATAACCTGACTGATATCAAATATCGCTAGATTAGAATACGGTATCACATACTCGTATTTAATCAAGCTCCTGCACATATCTCCATATATACCCTACTTCGTTTCGCTTGAGCTAGGAAACCTCTGTGGGGGACTCTAAAGACTCGTCAATACGCCAGCAGTAGGTAATGATCACATCAGATACCCATAAGCCGTCAGCGGTACTAGCCGGACGTAACGGCTAACCAGTTATTGAGCAAATAGAAGATCAACAAGCAAACTTTTCCAAACTCCCGTAAAGCCTATAAGCAACACTTACCATACAGCCCGGTCTCTTCGTCTGATATGTCGCATATCGAGTCTGAGGGTGGAATCGTTAGACCCCGGTAACTTGATAAGTCATGCCGATGTGTGGCCTATAACTTTTCGAGAAACTACTGATAACGCTTACCAGTAAATCTCATCATCCCTATCCAGGGACTTGCTGTTATAGCTAATCGAGTATAGTGCAATATCAACTCCCAATACCGGGAGAGAGGAAACCCCTCATATTGCTCACTGCCTCCATGTGACTCGGGACTGTACCCAAAATCCACCTATTTGCATGACTCCTTGATTCGTGGTAAGGTGGAAATCAAAGCACAGTGGGAACCCCACAAGACACTATGCTAATCTCGGGTCTACAGACTAACCTTTACAAGTGTCACTAAAGAACTGCTATCTGACAATAGGTATGGTACTATCTAGGAGTTCTCGATGAGTCTTGTTCGGTGTACCCATTCTTCAATGAGCACCTGTGCACAATCTTTGATGTCAAACACCAATGGTTGTGGGATCAACCATCGCCCCATACAGGATCAAGAAATGTATACACTAGTCTATACTGGAACATCGATGCCCTGTCTCGATATTCTCTCGACCAGGAACTGTTAAAGGATGTGCTTGCGGACTACATAAGCCCCACTAGTATGATCTGCATCATAGTCGTGGTAGTCAAGCCAACATCCTAAGGGCTTTATCAACATGTAGAAGGGAGACAGTATAATAATACAAGTGTACATATTAAGATAAAGAGTAACAAGATTGCATACTATCATGTCGAGCAAGAAAGTCCTCTATATATGTCAAGCATCCACTATATCATACAATAATGGCCTCTAGGGCATATATATTCTTAACAATCTCCCACTTGCACTAAGACCAGTTATTGTAGTATTTCATACCCAACATCCCAAAAAGTCTCTCAAACTACGTCCGGAGGAAGGCCTTCGTGTGTGGATCCGCTGTGTTGTCCTTCGTATCTACTCTCCTGACTTCGATCTCCTGGCGATCAACTATCTCCCGGATTAGGTGATACCGTCTCAGAATATGTCTGGATCGCTGATGGGACCGTGGTTTCTTGGCCAAAGCCACATCTCTATTGTTATCACAATATAAGGGTATTGGATCCTCAATGGATGGAACCACACCAAGTTCAACAATGAACTTCTTCATCCAGACAGCCTCTTTGGCAGCATCGTTGACATCGATGTATTCAGCCTCCATCATCGAGTCTGCTACGGTATCTTGCTTGGAACTCTTCCAACATACCGCCCCTCCATTGAGGGTGAACACAAAACCCGAGACAGACTTGCTGTCGTCCTTATCACTGTAGAAGCTCGAATCGGTAAAGGACTCCACCTGGAGTTCACCATTACCATACACCAAGAACATTTCTTTAGTCCTTCTTAAGTACTTAAGAATGTTTTTCACAGCTGTTCAGTGCTTCTTCCCTGGGTTTGATTGATACCTACTTACAACACTAAGTGCATAAGCTACATCCAGTCTGCAGAAGCATAGGGTATTATGTGCATGCGAGCACTCTCCAAATTAGTCTTGGGAGACATCTCTTTGGAGAGAGTGATTCCTGAGCAAGCGGGTAAATTACCACGCTTAGAATCTTCTATACTAAACCTCTTTAGTAGAGTGTCTATGTACCTAGATTGGGACAATCCCAACTTCCTTTTAGATCTATCCCTATAGATCTTTATCCCCAGGATGTAGGAGGCATCACCCAGATCTTTCATGGAGAACTTTTGTGATAGGAATAATTTGACCGAGTGCAGCATAGGAACATCATTTTCTATCAAGAGTATGTCATCTACGTACAATACGAGGAAGAGAACCTTACTCTCTACAATTTTTTTTATATATACATGGTTCATCTACGTTTTTGATGAAGTCAAACTCATTGACTGCTACATCAAAACATATGTTCCAGCTCTGCAACGCCTGTTTTAATCCGTAGATTGATTTAAGCAGCTTGCACACCTTTCCGCTCCTCCCATCGTTTATGAAGCCCTCTGGCTGTGTCATGTACACACTCTTTTCTAAATCACCATTTAGAAAAGCGGCCTTGACTTCCATCTGCCAGATTTCATATTCATGGTATGCATCAATGGCAAGCAGGATCCTGATAGACTTAAGTATAGCCACTGGAGAAAAGGTTTCAACATAATCGATACCTGGTCGTTGACGAAAACCTTTTGCTACAAGTCTAGCATTGAAGGTCTCAACCTTTTCATCTACACCAAGTTTCTTCTTAAAGATCCACTTACTCCGAATAGGTTTTACCCCTTCAGGAGCAACTTCCAAAGTCCATACTTTGTTGGTGTACATAGATTCCATCTCAGATCGCATAGCATCCAGTGTAACACCCTAGTTCATTTATACCAATTCCAGTTTCCGTATTTCCTTATTTGTGGTATTTTCTTGATTTATCGTGTTTTGGATACGAATGGTATTTTACATTTTACATTGCATTCGATCCGACCCGCTTGCTTGAAACTTATTTGATTCATATTTATGAATTATCTTGACTTGTTACATAAACATGTGCACTTTCATAAATACTGCATACTGGCATTTTATCTGGCATTGCATCTTTTACTATATAACATTTTAATTCACGTAAAATATTTTAAAAATATATTGCATGGACAACTTGATACCCCTAACCCTGTGGTAGCATCTGCGCATCTTGTTCCTGTCCCCTTCAGTGAAACAGTCTTGTTTGGATGGCTACGCGCACGTACGTGCATCCGTTCTTGGGGGTATGCATTTTCGTTACCCAAGCATTTATTTTGAAATTTGGAAGTCGCATATATTTTTCGTATTTCAAAACTAAAATTTTAGACCCGACCCGGGCGTGTTTTGAAATATTTCGTATCCCGCCAAAATTCAAATTTTATTTTATTTAATATCTTTTAAATTCGAAAGCTTTAAAATTGGTTTAAACTAACTAAAATATTTTATAAGAAAATCCTAACTATTTTAAATATACTGCTCACTCTCTCTCTCCTCACTACAAAACAAATTCATCTCTCCTCACTCTTTCTCTCACCTCTCGCAACCCCCCTCTCTCTATTTCTCTTTCTTTCTATCTCTATCTCTCTCCTCTCTCTCTTTCTCCCCCCTCTCTCTCACCTCTCGCGATCCCTGTTCATCACGGATCCATGCACCCCCTTCTCCCATATAATCACCTCCCTCCTTCATCCCTACTTCTTCGTTCTTTTCTTTTAAAAACCCATATTGCCGCCACGAAAACCTTAGGCCTAGCCCATCTCCTCGCTCGTCCCTTGCCGTCGCTCGTCCCTCGCCGTCACCATCTCAACCTCTCCTCGTCCTCATCTTCATCATCTCTCTCCCCAACACCTCGCCTGCACCCATTAACCCTGCACACACCCATCGCCTCCTCACCGTCGTCGCCTCACGCCAACGACCTCCCACACCACCATTCTCCTCTCACCTCCACCTTCATCATCTTCTCCTCATCTCCTATTCTCACTCACCAAAACCTGCACACCCGAGCCTAAACAGCTCAAACCCTAACCTAACACTAAACCCACAGAAACCCCTGCACCCTAGCATTGTCGCCTCGCCGCCATTGATCTCATCACCCTCATCTCTCTCCTGACCCCTGTTCACCATAAATCCAATCGCCGGAGCTGGACTTGGCGCCGACGATCCAGACGACCCAGGGGACGTATCTTACCTGCGTGATCACCCTCGTGCGTTACTTGGACCCGTTCCGTGTGCGTGCGCGCGTTGCGACATTTCGCCGACGTCGGACGTACCGTACATATCCGTTTCTTGATCCATCGAGGCAAGTTCATCTTGCTACATGCTACATTACTTTATATACATCTATTTCAATAATTATAACACTGGTATTTTAAATCATGCATCCCAAGTTCTTGTTTTACAGTTTTTTCAACATCCGTCTGCATCCGTACGTGTTACTTTACATCTAGCGCATGCAAACCTATCTTGTTACATACTATATTACAATATACTGCATCCAATGGAATATTTACATCTCATATTGCTTAGTTGTACATCCCATAGTACCATTTTACAGTTCTACTGTTTTCGGATACCCGTTTGCATCCATATCATATATAATGCATATAGCTGCATCTACAGATCTTATTAATAACCTAATATTGTTGTTGTAACACCCCATGTTTAATAAAGTGCATCCTAATTAGTATTAGAACTATAAATGAAACCCTAATCGATAATTGTGCATCCATTGATTTTATACCTACCAGGTTACATTACTTCATTGTATTGTTAAATTTGATTTCGTGCATTCATACTTACTACAGTTGATTATGATTACCCATTTGTTACCTGTGCACTACCTGACTTGACCTAATACACTACTTGATACATGTGCACTACTTGACATGACCTGATTATATCACTACTTGACTTGATACCTGATCTTGTTACTAATGCCAACGGTCTCGACCTGTTGTCCCTACGGACATATCTTGTTGTCTATTTAGATGAACCTGTACCTACTTGATCCTGTGTTGGCATTAGCTCCAGATTTATCAATACCTGACTTACACACATAACTTGGGGGTATGGGGAAATCAAGATTGTAACTGAACGTAACTCAAAGGGCTATTACATCCTGTACCGTGGTCCCGTAGGGTATGAACGGGATATAGACCCACAGTCTATTATATATTGTACCGTGGTCCCGTGGAGAATGAATGGGGCATAGACCGATGGGTTACGATGAGGATTACATTAATTGATTTCGAATAACTTTAGAGTAGATAACCCTATATCACAGTTTCGACTACTCACTGCACCTCACCTATAATATATCCTGTTCACTGATCTATATTCATGTTACTGCTTATTTCTTGATAACTTGTTACTGTTCATGCCTGCATATTTCATTACACCCTGCTCGCTTAGAATTATTGATATTATAACGCACTGACGTCTGGGTTTTGCATGGCCCAGATCCCTTATCCTTATCACAGGCAGTCCAGGAGTATTTGGATCAACAGGCCGAGCAGTAAGAACCTGTTATTAGTTTAGTTAGTTTCCTTTCAGTATTTTCTTTCCTGATGTTAGCCCGCATTATGGGACATACATTCCAGTTTATTATTGTACTTGGATCTTCTGCTTCCGCATTATTTTATTTCATGACTCGTTTATTCTGGCTTATGGACATGTGTTAGATAGTTTATTACTGTTCTTGATATCTCTACAGCCGTAATGTGACTGTGGAAGGATATTTCCTATCCACAGGTAGCATGGTTGGCTCTGTCACGTGCCTATCGTAGCACACTCTGGGAAGCGGGGCGTGACATGGTTTGTTTGGTATCAGAGCCATAGGATTTAGGTTAATCGGGTTTGATTCTTTTGTAGTTGGGTATTGGACCCAATACACAAATCAGAATACTCGTGATTAGGAACATGTCCTGCCACATTGTTCTCATGATTCTTGAATCTTATCTTTCTCTTGACCCTTGTCTTGACGATATACAAACAACTTTGCATCTCGGCTTGAAACCTTTTGGTTCCCTATTGTTTCTCCCTGTTCCTTGATTCGGATACTAGGATTTGGGCGACTTGAGTGGAGTTATGTGATTGTAACTATGTACCGCGACATGGATACAATGCGATACTCTATTTAAGTAACTTGGAGTTCTAGTCTTGATTCATATCCTTAATTCATGGTCATCATTCATAGCAAGTTTTGAATCTTGTCATCATACTAATCCTCTTTGGTATATTGGTTGCAGGATCATGGTAGACAGGAATCTGAGAGCGTACCAGAGGCGTGTTGATAACACCGCTTTTCTTGGAATAATTCGTGGGATGCTGGAGAACCAGAAGCGGCAGACCGAGCTGAACCAGCGGCAGGCCGAAGCTTTCCAGGAAGGTTTGCGGACCGTCCAGTAGTCCGTAAACAATGTTGTGGCCAAACCAGTTGAGCGTGCGGGTACCGTGGCGGATTTCAGGAGACTTGGTCCGTCCGTCTTTACTGGTCTGGAGGATCCGTTGCCAGCGGAGCAGTGGCTGGTTGATACGGAGAATTTGCTCGTTGCAGCACAGATTCTAGAGGACAAGAGAGTGGATGTGGTACGCATCCAATTAGTGGACTATGCCCGTGAATGGTGGCTTGTGGAAGAGACCCGCTTGCCCAAGCCGATCAGTTGGGCAGATTTTTCGAAGAGTTTCTTGGAGAAGTTCTTCCCGCAGCCTGCACGGGAGGAAATGAAAGAAAAGTTTATCAGTTTAAAGCAGAATGGTGGATCCATGGATGCACATGCGGCTGAGTGGACATGGCTCAGTCGATTCGCTGGACCTTTAGTGGCCAAAGAAGTTGATAGAGCACGAAGGTTTATGCGCAGTTTGGATGTGGACATCTAGAGGCAAATTATATCTCTGGGTTTGACCATTTTCTTACAAGTACTTACAGTGGCCCGAGAGTAGCAGAGCCTATCTATGAAGAATGAAGGTACGCAGCAGCAAGCAGTGGTAGTACGGAAGCCAGCGTTTGCACCAAACCAAGCGCATGTCTGCAGAGGTATTCCGGTGAATAGACGTGGTGTTGTACCTATGAAGAAGCCCGTCACAACTGTGCAGAAAAGAAGAGCGTTTTGCGGCTTCTGCCAACGATCGGGGCATTTCTGGAAAGATTGTCGAAAGAGACTTGGACTTTGCCTTGTTTGTGGATCAGATGATCATACCGTTGATACTTGTCCGTCAAAACTTCGTCTGAAGGATGATGTTCAGAGGCCACCGCAGAAACAATTTCAGGGGCAGAAGCAGTTGACTCAGGGACTCAATCAAGCTAGAGCATTTACCCTGACGGCTGAAGAGGCTAAGGCTTCAGAGGAAGTCGTTTCAGGTATCCTACTTGTTCATGGTTTTCCCGCATTAGCGTTATTAGATTCTGGTGCATTCCATTGTTTTATGTCGTCCAAATTTATTGCTACACACTCGATTACTTGCACGAACCTGTCTAGTTGGTGGGACATACACACTGGGAATGGGAAGATCATAACTAATAGAGAATGTAAGGATTGTTCCGTCGTTATTTGTGGACGGGAGCTATTCGCGGATTTCTTGGTGATTTATACCGGCAGTTGTGATGTTGTCTTGGGAATGGATTTTCTCGGCACTTTCCATGCTCATATTTAGTGTTGGGCAAAGAAAGCGAGTTTCCAGATTCCCGGACATCCGGAGTTTGTTTTGGAGTTAGCAGTTCTGTCGGACCAGTCGAGTTTAAGACTAGGCCGACAAATATTGTTCTTTCGTCAATGGAAGTTGATAAGGAGGAAGCGCCAGCTGTAGTTCGAGATTTCATGGACGTGTTCGAGGACACCTCGGGTTTACTGACAAAACGAGATGTAGATTTCGCGATCGATTTTGTTCCTGGTGCAGCGCCAGTCTCAAAGGCGTATTATCCAATGGCACCAGTGGAGTTGAAAGAAGTCAAGAAGCAGGTTACTGAATTGCTAGAACAGGGTTGGATTCGCAGCAGCAATTCACCTTGGGGAGCTCCAGTTCTTCTAGTTAAGAAGAAAGATGGCACAAGAAGGATGTGCATCGACTATCGAGAATTAAATCGGGTGACTATTAAGAACAAGTAACCGATCCCTCACATTGGCGAATTATTCGAGTAGCTCTGTGGAGCGAGGGTATTCTCGAAGCTGGATTTGCGATCCGGATATCATCAGGTCTAAGTTAAATCAGAGGATATTTGCAAGACTGCGTTCCGAACTCGGTATGGACATTACGAGTATTTAGTGATGCCATTCAGAGTCACGAATGCACCGGCAATATTTATGGACTTGATGAACAGAATCTTTTCATCGTTCTTGGACCAGTTTATTGTGGTGTTTATCAATGATATTCTGGTCTACTCGAGGAGTCTTGAAGAGCATGCTAAACTCTTGAAGATATGTTGAGAGCTTGCATGTTAGACTTCAAGGGTTCATGGGAGGATCATCTACACCTTGTGGAGTTTTCGCACAACAACAGTTTTCAGGCGACTATTCAGATGGCTCCATTCGGAGCGTTGTATGGTCGCAAGTGTCTCTCACCCGTTTGTTGGGATGATGTTAGAGAACGAAGATTGTTGGGACCGGATTTGATCGTGCAAACAGTAGAGAAAGTTAATACTATCCGAAGTCATATGAAGGCAGCATAAGATCGGCAGAAGAGATGGGCCGATATATCGAGATGACCTCTAGAGTTCGCTGTTGGTGATCTGGTTTTCTTGAAGATATCACCGACTAGAGGAGTGATTCTTTTTAGGAGTCAAGGCAAGCTTAGTCCTCGATTCGTAGGGCCTTTCGAGATTTTGGAGCGTGTTGGAGAAGTGGCTTATCGATTGTCTTTACCGCAATATTTGGCGAATGTTCATGACGTGTTTCCTGTATCTCAACTCCGTAAGTATGTTCGTGATGAAACACACGTGCTGGATCATTCGGAGCTGACTGTAAGAGAGGATTTGACCTTTGAGGAGCGACCGACATCGATTGTTGATCGAAGAGAAAAGGTCCTTAAGAATAAGGTTATCCCTCTCGTACTTGTTTCTTGGGAAATCGCTCACACGGAGAATCGACTTTGGAACGAGAAGATGAAATCCGACAGAAGTTTCCATACTTATTCTTGTATTTTCCTGAGTGTTTATCTTTCTTTGTTCTTGGAATTTCGAGGACGAAATTCTTTTGTAGTTGGGTTTAATGTAACACCCTAGTTCATTTATACCAATTCCAGTTTCCGTATTTCCTTATTTATGGTATTTTCTTGATTTATCGTGTTTTGGATACGAATGGTATTTTACATTTTACATTGCATTCAACCCGACCCGCTTGCTTGAAACTTATTTGATCCATATTTATGAATTATCTTGACTTGTTACATAGACATGTGCACTTTCATAAATACTGCATACTGGCATTTTATCTGGCATTGGATCTTTTACCATATAACATTTTAAGTCACGTAAAATATTTTAAAAATACATTGCATGGACTACTTGATACCCCTAACCCTGTGATAGCATCCGCGCATCTTGTTCCTGTCCCCTTCAGTGAAACAGACTTGTTTGGATGGCTACGCGCACGTACGTGCATTCGTTCTTGGGGGTATGCATTTTCGTTACCCGATCATTTATTTAGAAATTTGGAAGTCACATATATTTTTCGTATTTCAAAACTAAAATTTTAGACCCGACCCGGACGTGTTTTGAAATATTTTGTATCCCGCCAAAATTCAAATTTTATTTTATTTAATATCTTTTAAATTCGAAAGCTTTAAAATTGGTTTAAACTAACTAAAATCTTTTATAAGAAAATCCTGACTATTTTAAATATACTGCTCACTCTCTCTCCCCTCACTACAAAATAAATTCATCTCTCCTCACTCTTTCTCTCACCTCTCGCAACCCTCTCTCTATCTCTATTTCTCTTTCTTTCTGTCTCTATCTCTCTCCCCTCACTCTCTTCCTCACTCTCTCTCTCCCCCTCTCTATCACCTCTCGCGATCCCTGTTCATCAGGGATCCGCGCACTCCCTTCTCCTATATAATCACCTCCCTCCTTCATCCCTGCTTCTTCGTTCTTTTCTTTTAAAAACCCATATTGCCGCCACGAAAATCCTAGCCTTAGCCCATCGCCTCTGCCTCGCCTCGCCGTCGCTCGTCCCTCACCGTCACTATCTCAACCTCTCCTCGTCCTTATCTTCATCCTCTCTCTCCCCAACACCTCGCCTGCATCCACTAACCCTGCACACACCCATCGCCTCCTCACCGTCGTCGCCTTACGCCGACGACCTTCCTCACCACCATTCTCCTCTCACCTCCACGTTCATCATCTTCTCCTTATCTCCTCTTCTCACTCACCAAAACCTACACACCCGAGCCTAAACAGCTCAAACCCTAACCTAACCCTAAACCCACAGAAACCCCTGCACCCTAGCATTGTCGCCTCGCCTCCATTGATCTCATCACCCTCATCTCTCTCCTGACCCCTGTGCACCACAAATCCAATCGCCGGAGCCGGACTTGACACCGACGATCCAGACGACCCAGGGGATGTACCTGACCTGCGTGATCACTCTCGTGCGTTACTTGGACCCGTTCCGTGTGCCGTGCGCACGTTGCGACATTTCGCCGACGTCGGACGTACCGTACATATCTGTTTCTTGATCCATCGAGGCAAGTTCATCTTTCTACATGCTACATTACTTTATATACATCTATTTCAATAATTATAACACTGGTATTTTAAATCATGCATCCCAAGTTCTCGTTTTACAGTTTTTTCAACATCCGTCTGCATCCGTACGTGTTACTTGTTAGTTATGTATATGCCGTAGAGGCCATTGTTGTACATATGATGTATATTATAATGGATGCTTGGATATATATAGAGAGGACTTTCTTGCTCGTCATGATAGTATGCTATTTGGTTTCACTTTATCTTAACATGTTGACTTGTATTAGTTTACTGTCTTGTTCTCATATGTTGATAAAGCCCTTAGGATATGTACTCGACTACTGGGACTATGATGAGATCATACTAGTGGGGCCAGGGTAGTCAATGAGTACATCCTATAACTGTTCCTAGTTAAGGGTGTATCGAGACAGGGCATCGATACACCAGAGTAGACTAGCGTATACGCATCTTGACCCATATGATGGGCGATGGATGATCCCATATCCATCGGTGTTTGACATCAAAGATGGTGTACGGGTACTCAGTGGAGACTGGGTACACTGAACGGACTCGCCGAGAACTTCCAGATGGTATTATACCTCACGTCAGATGGCAGTTCTCTGGTGACACTGGTACAGGGTAGTCTGTAGACCCGAGATCATCATAGAGTCTTGTGTGATTCCCACTGTACTTTGATTTCCACCTTACCACGTCCAAGAGGGCGTGCAAAAATGGTGGCTTTTGGGTACAGTCCCGAATCACATGGAGGCAATGAGCGATAGGAGGGGTTTCGTCTCTTCCGGTATAGGGAGTTGATGTTGTGCTGTGTTCGATTGGCTATAACTGGAAGTCCCTGGCCAGGGCGGATATTGAGTACTGCTGGTAAGTGTTATCAGTAGGTTCTCGACCTGTTATAAGCCTCACATCGACACGACTTATCGGTTACCGGGGTCTGACATTTACCACCCCTAGACTAGATATGCAACATATTAGACGAAGAGACCGGACTGTACGGTAGTGTTACTGATTGGATTCACAGGAGAATGTACAGGCTTGCTTGTTGATCTTCTGATCGCTCAATACCTAGGTGGCTGTTACGTTTAGCTGACCGCTTGCAGCTTGTGGGTGTTTGATATGATCATCACCTACTGCCGGCGTATTGACGATTCTTTAGAGTCATACACAGAGGTTTCTTGACTCAGGCAAAACGGAGTAGGAGCACATACGTGATATGTGCAGAACCGAGGATAATACGATATGAGATACCGTATTCTATTCTCGTGATATTGGATATCAGCCGGGTATATGTGATATAGTCGGATCATCGGATCAAGTGTTGATTCGATGAATTGATACAGTTTATATTAGTCGGTTATTTGAGAAATAGCCGGATTGTCGGATCGAGTGTCGCTTCGATAATTTAATGTATAATTATATATGTGATATATTATATTACATTATCTAATATTGGCTCGCTTTATTGATTCATTTTCTCACCGGGTAATACATTGATATATATGCGATATATGTTAGTTGTATTATTTTCTATTGTTACAAAAATATATTATATATGTGATATATAATATTGTAACAAGTTATGTTTACAAATGCAACATGATTAGTGGAGATTAAACATGGTTAGCGTTTGATTTGGGTTAGTATTTTCTTGAAGCTTCTAGAAGCTTTTGTTTTGTTTTAAGCTAAGATATTATGTGTTGATATTTTGGAGATATTTTCCTAACCCAACCCACACCCTTTACCCTAGTTAAATCTCTACAATGGTTAAGTCTTTCTTGACTTAACCATGGTTGCAATTGTAATGATAATAACAATTCATTATTCATCATAAAAGGAATCATTCTTCTTCTTCTTCCTTGAGCTCTTGAAAAGCTTTCTAGGTTTTTCTTTTGTGATAGAGTAGTGTGACATTATGAAAACAAAAGAGAGCTAAATTCCTACTTCATCATCCTCATATATTCTAGCCATTTAAATTAGGGTGTTCTCTTCTCTAATACTTGTTTAGAGAAGTGAGAGCTTGAGTTAAAGATTCTTCAAGATAGATCATCATCGAAAAGGAAGACTTCAAGCTAGTATGGATCGTTCGGCTTGTGGAGCCTCTCTTGAGTCCGGGAGATCATGGATCGCGGCGAAGGGACTACTCGGAGCTTATGAAGTGAAGGAGCAGACTACAAAGGTTGTAATCCCTCTCTCTTAGTTGTAAAGATGTTTACTTGCATGTTTAACCCTAATTATCTTGCAAAGATCCTCGCTTTAGGTTGTTCGGCACGTCTAAATTTTAAATCGGGCATGGTTGATGCCTTATAGACCCTTGTGACAGTGCCTAGTAAACCTATATTACTTTACATTTAGCGCATGCAAACCTATCTTGTTACATACTATATTACAATATACTGCATCCAATGGAATATTTACATCTCATATTGCTTAGTTGTACACCCCACAGTACCATTTTACAGTTCTACTGTTTTCGGATACCCGTTTGCATCCATATCATATATAATGCATATAGCTGCATCTACAGATCTTATTAATAACCTAATATTGTTGTTGTAACACCCCATATTTAATAAAGTGCATCCTAATTAGTATTAGAACTATAAATGAAACCCTAATCGATAATTGTGCATCCATTGATTTTATACCTACCAGGTTACATTACTTCATTGTATTGTTAAATTTGATTTCGTGCATTCATACTTACTACAGTTGATTATGATTACCCATTTGTTACCTGTGCACTACCTGACTTGACCTAATACACTACTTGATACATGTGCACTACTTGACATGACCTGATTATATCACTACTTGACTTGATACCTGATCTTGTTACTAATGCCAACAGTCTCGACCTGTTGTCCCTATGGACATATCCTGTTGTCTATTTAGACAAACCTGTACCTACTTGATCCTGTGTTGGTATTAGCTCCAAATTTATCAATACCTGACTTACACACATAACTTGGGGGTATGGGGAAATCAAGATTGTAACTGAACGTAACTCAAAGGGCTATTACATCCTGTACCGTGGTCCCGTGGGGTATGAACGGGACATAGACTCACAGTCTATTATATATTGTACCGTGGTCCCGTGGAGAATGAACGGGGCATAGACCGATGGGTTACGATGAGAATTACATTAATTGATTTCGAATAATTTTAGAGTAGATAACCCTATATCACAGTTTTGACTACTCACTGCACCTCACCTATAATATATCCTGTTCACTGATCTATATTCATGTTACTGCTTATTTCCTGATAACTTGTTATTGTTCATGCCTGCATATTTCATTACACCCTGCTTGCTTAGAATTATTGATATTATGACGCACTGACGTCAGGGTTTTGCATGGCCCAGATCCCTTATCCTTATCACAGGCAGTCCAGGAGTATTTGGATCAACAGGCCGAGCAGTAAGAACCTGTTATTAGTTTAGTTAGTTTCCTTTCAGTATTTTCTTTCCTGATGTTAGCCCGCATTATGGGACGTACATTCCAGTTTATTATTGTACTTGGATCTTCTGCTTCCGCATTATTTTATTTCATGACTCGTTTATTCTGGCTTATGGACATGTGTTAGATAGTTTATTACTGTTCTTGATATCTCTACAGCCGTAATGTGACTGTGGAAGGATATTTCCTATCCACAGGTAGTATGGTTGGCTCTGTCACGTGCCTATCGTAGTGCACTCTGGGAAGCGGGGCGTGACATCCATCCATTTCACAGAGTCCCCACTTGTGATGGCCTGCTCGAAACTAGTTGGGTCATCATCTTGTATGATTCAATCCTCGCTCCCACCGTCTATGAGAAAACCGTAGTATCTCTCAGGTGGATGAGGAACCCTATTAGATCTGCGGAGTGGCTGAGATTCGTCGAGAACTATTGAATGCTCCGATTCTACCAAATCATCGGTTGTAGTTTGTGTAGCCGGAACTTCTTCTACCTCGACCACATTACTACTAATTTCTTTCACAAGAAAATCCTTTCTAAAAAGGTGGCATGTTTAGCAACAAACACCTTTTGTTCCTCACTGTGGTAGAATATATATCTATGTGAATTCTTTGGATATCCCACAAACTTGAAAAGAACTGATCGTACTTCGAGTTTTTCCAGATTCTGTTTTTTAAGATAGGACGGGCAACCCTATATCTTAACTCGTTTAAGATATGGTCTCTTTCCACTCTATATCTCATATGGTGTTTTAGGCAAAGATTTTGATGGAACTTGATTCAATAGGTATGCAGCTGTCTCAAGTGCATAACTCCAAAAGGAAATAGGTAACTCAGTAATACCCATCATAGAGCGCACCATATCTAATAGGGTGTGATTCCTCCGCTCTGATACTCCATTGTGCTGTGGTGTATATGGAGGAGTAAGCTGAGAGAGAATCCAATTCTCTTTTAGATAATCTCGGAATTTCGTGTTTAAGTATTCTCCTCCCCAATCAGATCGAAGGACCTTAATACTTTTACCCATCTGGTTCTCTACTTCGCTTTTATATTCCTTGAATTTTTCAAAAGGTTCAGATTTGTGTTTCAACAGGAACACATGTCCGAATCTTGAGAGATCATCGGTGAATGTAATGAAGTACGAGGAACCATTCCTGGCATGTGTAGACATATGACCGCATATATCACTATGTATCAGTTCCAAGAGTTCAGTAGCTCTTTCTCCGTGTCCCATAAACAGAGTTTTGGTCATCTTGTCTTTGAGACATGACTGACAAGTTTCATAAGATGTAAATTCGAACGGATTCAAATATCCATCTTTATGAAACTTAGCTAGTCTTGTCGCATTGATATGACCAAGTTTACAATGCCACAAGAAGGCTTCGTTCATTTCTGAACTTTTCCTCTTGTGTGTGTTCCGTATATTTAGAACTGTATTTTGATTTAGAATGTATATTCCATTACATAACGTACTAAACCCAATCAACACTTGATTTAGGAAAATGTTCATATTATTTTCCTCCAATGCAAAGTTATATCCTTCTTTATGTAATAAAGAAACGGATATTATACTGCACATCAATTTTGGTACGAAATAACATTCGTTCAGAATCAATGTATTACCATTTGGTAATACTAGGTGATATTTGCCAACCGCTTTGGCAGCAATAATTGCTCCATTCCCTACTCTGAGAGACATATCACCCTTTCCCAGTTCTCTACTTCCCTTTAACCCATGTAACATATTACAAATATAGGATCCTGATCCGGTATCTAATACCCAGGACGTAGAGCAGACTGAGAAACAGTTCTCAATAACTAACACACCAGAAGAAGATGCATCAGAATGCTCTTTCTTCGTTCGGGTTGCGTGGAAATCCTTGCATTACCCCATCCTTTGCCCAGACTTATGACAGTTGTCATAAGATAGAGCGGAACCAACGTTCCCCAGCTCAGTATAATAAGCGCGTTCGGTCAATACATCCTTATTATTATTTTGATTAAGTCGTGACATGGTTGCTACCTGGAGAGAGAGAGAAGAAAATACTTTATCGTGCGCTCTTGCAAGATTAGATTGGTTATTATCTTATCTAATCAGGATGGCTCCCACTGTTTTTATCAAATCTTCCTTCAAACCCTAAAAGTTAAGATTAGCCGGGATTAATTACACCCTACAAGTTCACCAATCGGTCAGCCAGGCAGGTATTGGTACTCCGAGGGAGTCTTCTTGTGCTTTTGCATGGAACTAATTAAATAACCTCGTTTCTGCAGGGGCATAACCTCGTTAACACCTTTCTTAGACACCTACTGGATCAGCTAATTATAAAGTGGAAAACTCTCCTAGGAGTAACACTTACTCGCAGTGGGTATCGGGATCCAACTATCATATAGAAGTTATGCAATCTCAATTCAAATTTCAACACTTGAAATTCCCAATATCTGTTTTTACCCCATGCGGTTTATGACCTTGACAAGGTCAACAAACCATAATCCGCAAGTCAAATTCAACCCGTCATTTTGTGATTGAATTAAACCCACCCACACGACCCTTGACAAGGTCAATAAGGCCGTAAGGCTACCCTAATCCAATCGCTTCATATGCGGCAGATAAGCACTAATCAGCTACTGCACACTACGCCTTAACAAGGTCAACAAACGCAACACGAATACTAAATAGTACTTATCTGAAATGACAGAGGGCTATGGCTGGTTTTGAAGAAAACCTTTAGCGTAGTGAACTTGATATCGTCGTAGAATCTAGTGATTTGAAAAGGAGCGGTTTAAGCTCCGCTTTAAAATCAAGTAGCTTTCAAAACAAATCGAGTGGGTTGTAGAATTTGCTAGTTTTACTAAAGAGGCCATTCCTGTTGGCTATAGTGCCCTCAAGGCAATTATCATAGTCGCAGACGGGTGATTATGATGATTGAGGGAGGACCTATACTGGTAGAACATTCTTACTCGAGATGATAGCATGCTATCTGGTTTGTCTTTATCATCATGTACAGTATTAGGTGGCATTATAGATCACTATTACATGTTGATAGAGCCCATAGGATTCTTTCTTGACTACCGGCATTATGATGGCGATCATATACGTAGGAGCTGGGTGGTCTATAAGCACATCCTTAAATGTCCCTAGTCGCGGGAGTTTTGAGACTGGGCATCGATACTCCAGAGTAGACTAGTGTATACTGATCGAGACCCCGACGAGGGACGGTGGCCAGTCTCACAAGCCATTGGTGTCAATTTGTTCACCTAAGATGTATACAGGTGCTCATTGGGTTATGAGTACACCGGACGGACTCGCCGGGAACCTGCTAGTTGGTATTATACCTATTGTCAGATTGCAGTTTCCAGGTAACATGTGTACAGGTTAGTCTGTCGATCTGAGATCGTCATTTGTCTCACGTGAGTTCTCACTTTGCTTTGATTACTACCCAACCATGGCTCAAAGGAATCGTGCACACAGGTTTTAGTTGGGTACAGTCCTGAGCCACATGGAGGCAGTGAGCGGATCGTCGGGGATTCGTCTCTTCCGGTATTGGGGGTTAGTGTCGCGTTGTGCATGGGTGGCCATTACCAGAAATCCTTGGCCAAGGTAGATGAGAATTACTGATCCAGGATCAGTAGTTTCTCAGGTGGTGATGGGCTTCATGCCGACACTAAATATCACGTTATTAAGGGTCTGACTTTATCCACCCCTAGACTCGATATGTGATACTTACAGACGAACGGACCAGACTTTATGGATATTGTCACTGTCAGGCTCAGTAGGGGTTTCAGGATAAGTTTGCTCGTCGGCCTCCCTTTCGCTCATTACCTGGGTAGCTGTTAAGTACAGCTAGTGCCGTTGACGTGCTTGTGGTTAAACCCACTGCCAGCGTATTGACGTGTCTTTAGAGTTCCACACAGAGGGTTTCCTTTCTTTGGACGAAACGATGTATAGACTGTATAGTTTTACGGCAGGGTTCGATCATATACGTGCACTTGTGCATGGATCATGGTTCGGACGGATAATACTAGTGGGCTTTGGTTTAAGCCGGATCCTAGTATTATATTGTTGGATTATTTTCGTCTTATTGTATTCGTATTCTGTAGGAATACAGATGCGGGTATGTATATACGGATTAGGGGTATTGTTGTAATTTATTACAAGATTACTTTATGAATATGCCATCTCATTTTTTTAAATCTTTTTCATTAAAAGATTTAATGAGGTGGAGGATGAGATTTGATTTTGCATTAATTCAAGCACGACTCATTGTGGTGAGTCATGGAGTGACTCATGGTGGCATGCTTGAATTTTTGTTTGTGGTGTGAGATATTTGTTATGAGACATGGAGATATTTATTCTTGAGTTGTTTTCTTGAGTTGCTAGCATGCTTGATATATACTCACAACAAATAGCTCACAACACTTAGCCATTTTCTTCACTTGATTTTTCCTTCGCCTCACACTCTCATCCTCTCATGGATTCTTCTACCTCCACCCTAATTGTCTAATGTGTTGAGAAACCTAGGGTTTCTTGAGACAAACTAATCCTACACACTCTTTACTTCATCTTAGCTATCTAGTGTAGTGAACTAGGAACTCAAGTTGCCTCGGATATGAGGTTGGAGCTCGATGCAAAGACTCTCAGGTGGGTCATTTTCGACGGGGGAGACCGGAGATCAAACTTGATCAAGGAAGCCTCGAGGAGATTGGGATAAAGGTTAAAGACCGAAGGACACAGATCATTTGGTATAAATTCCTAACTCTTCCATTGCTTGCTAGGTTTAGGGTTTATGATCGATCCATATTCGGGGTTGTGGTAGCACCAAGTTTGTAAATTTTTGTTCCGCATACGGCCACAATTTGATGGCCAGGGCCCTGCCGTAACACAACATGGTATCAGAGCCAACCTATAAACCCTATACTAGTTTGTTCTTACGCGGTTAAAATATCGATCGAGCAAAATTCCCGAAATCACAATTTCTTTTTACGCACTTTCTGCCGATTTTTCAAAGTGGTCAAAAAATATTTTCCAGAGTCCCTAAAATTCGTGCAGGGTATTTTAGAAGCCCAAAAGAAAATTGGGCACATAATCCTATTAAACCACCGCGGAAGCGCCGCACTTCATGCCTATTGGCGGCGGTTCCGCGGTCGTTTATTGGCAACTGTGCACAAAATTTCTACTGGCATTCTACTAAATGGAATTGTGATTTTTGGTATATTTTGTTCTTGGCCCAGATTTGTTTGAGTAATTGTTAGTTATATGTATGCCCTAGAGGCCATTACTATACATGTGATGTATATTGTAGTGGATGCTTGGACATATATAGGGAGGACTTTCTTGCTCGACATGATTGTATGTTATCTGGTTACTCTTTACCTTAACGTGTATACTGATTGTCTCTCTGTCACATATTGGTAAAGCCCTTAGGATGAATACTTGACTACCTGGACTATGATGCGGATCATACTAGTGGGGACATGGTAGTCCATAAGTACATCATTCAAGGTCCCTAGTCGTGGGTGTATCGAGACGGGGCATCGATATACCAGAGTAGACAAGCGTATACCTTCTCAACCCATACAGATGGGCGATAGATGATCCCATATCCATTGGTGTTTGACATCGGAGATGATATACGGGTGCTCAGTAGAGACTGGGTACACTGGACGGACTCGCCGAGAACTCCTAGATGGTATTATACCTTACGTCAGATGGCAGTTCTCTGGTGACACTGGTACATGTTAGTCTGTAGACCCGAGATCGTCATAGAGTCTTGTGTGATTCCCACTGTGCTTTGATTTCCACCTTACCACGTCCAAGAGAGCGTGCAAAACGGTGGTTTTTGGGTACAGTACCGAGTCACATGGAGGCAATGAGCGATAGGAGGGGTTTCGTCTCTCCCGGTATTGGGGGTTGATGTTGCGCTATGCTCGATTGGCCATAACAGGGAAGTCCCTGGCCAGGGCTGGTTTAGAGATATACTGGTAAGTGTTACCAGTAGTTTCTCGACCCGTTATGAGCCTCATATCGGCATGAATTATCGGTTATTGGGGTCTGACGTTTACCACCCCTAGAACTGATATGCGACATATCAGACGAGGAGACCGGACTGTACAGTAGTGTTACTGTCAGGCTTTTACAGGAGTTGGAGCGGGCTTGCTTGCTGATCTTCTGATCGGTCAATACCCGGGTAGCCGTTACGTCCAGCTAGTACCGCTGACGGCTTGTGGGTGCTTGATATGATCATCACCTACTGCCGGCGTATTGACGAGTCTTTAGAGTCCTACATAGAGGTTTTACTGGCTCAGGCAAAACGAAATAGGAGCGCATATGTGATATGTGCGGGACCGAGAATTATGCATGTATGTGATACCGTATTCTATTCTCGCGATGTTTGTATCGATCGGTTGTATGCGATATAACCTAGTTATCGAATCAAGGGTTGATTCGATAAGTCGATACATTGGATGTTAGTCGGTTATATGTGATATAACCGGATTATTAAGTCAAGTATTGATTTAATAATTTAGTGTATAATTGTATATGTGATATACTAATTTACATTAACTAACATTGGTTCACTTAAGCATTTATTTTTCTCACTTGTGCACAACTTAATATATATGTGATATATATTTATTTGTGTGCATTTTTGTATCATGGTTGTTGATACAACTATCATGGGTGTAGAAGACTTATACCATACTAATTATATTTGTTAGGTTTTTATATTTAAAGTAATTCTAAAACAAATGGATAATGAGCACAAATGCATGAAGCTTCATGAAGCTTATCTTTGCATTTGACTTAGTCCACTAGTTTTGTTTTATTTAAGATATTAGTTAACCTAACCACTATGATTACCCATGGTAATGTCTCTACATGAGTTAGTATATGATACTCACTCACCATGGTTAGTGGACTCTCTCTCTTGATCATCATCCTCATTCTTTTCTTTTGTTCATCTTCTTCTTCATTGAGCAAAAGAAAAAGCTTGCTAGGGTTTTGAAAATAGAGTGAAACTAAGTGAGAAAAGAAATTCTAAAGTGTACCCATTTCCTATCTCACCATCCTCTACTAGACTAGCACTTTAGTTTAGGGTGTTTGCTTCACTAATTCTTTAGTTAGTGAAGTAGAATCTTGAGTTCGTATTCCCTCGACGTAGATCATCTTCGGCCTCGAAGACTTCAAGCGACCCCGTTGCAATTTTCTCATGGAGCCGTCCGAGAGTCCGGGAGTTCGTTGATCGTAGGGAAGGGACTACAACAAGGAGCTTAAGAAGTGAAGGACCGATCTACAAAGGTTGTATTTCGTATTCACTTAGTGTTAAAGAGTTTAACTTGCATGTGTTAACCTAATTTTCTAGCAAAGATCTTGTTTAGAGTTATTCGGCACGGCTAAAATTTTAATCCGGCATGGTTGATGCCTTGTAGAACCATCTTAGAGTGCCTAGTAACCCTACAGTGGTATCAGAGCCTAGCTAGAGCATTAGGCGATGTGTTAACGAAGTTAAAACCCCGATCGAACCCGAAAACATCAAACTATACCCCTCTCTGGAAAATTTTTCAAAACTGGGATTTTTCAGTATGAAAAATACCTAAAAAAATCAGCAGGGAATTCTAAGAATTATCATGAAATACGAGCTCACAATTCCACTAAGTAACTGCGGAACCGCGGCGGGAACCTGCTTCCCGCGGCGGTTCCGCGGTCGATTTATGGCTTTGGGACACGTGTCTTCAGGATAATATCCGTAGGTTCTTGTTGATGCGTCTGGATATTTTTAAACTGACTCAAGTGTTGAGTGTTCTGGGGTTTATTTTGTAATCGTAGATTCGATCGGAATATTTAATTTCGTTATGTTTTCCGGATAATTTAGAAAGTATTAAAAAGTTCGAACGGATATCAATAACTCACTTTTTCCCGACCCGGAAAATTTCCAAGTGTTGGATTTTTCCGTTGTTTGAGAACGTCTAAATCGTGCAAGTTACGCAATAGACCCTCTAGAAGACAACAAACCTTAACTCGATTATGTGACCGTCTTGAACTGCCTTTTGAACCTTACGGTTTGGGGCAGTACGACGTGCCATATGTGAGGCGTTGGCTTGACCCTTCTACGGCTGGACCATTGGTACTGTGGCATGTGATGGATGTTTTTTTTAAACTTCCCTCAAGTGTTGAGAACCAATTGGGAAAACTTGGGTGTTTTGATTATTCGATCGGAAAGTTTAACACCGTCTATTTATCTGGAATGTGATACAATATTTGGAATCCACAAGTAGTTATGAGATAGCTAATTTGATTGTTATAAACATAGCAATTTAGTCTCAAATGATCGGTTGCCACGGAATTTTGATGCGATCAAAAGTCCGTCGCAATCACGTAGCGTACGTGAATACTCGCCGGGTAAACTTAATAGACAGCCATGCCCCATAGCCCCGACCAAGTGACTGTAGGAGAACCCCGTCGCCAAAAGCATCCGTTCAGGTGCTCGTGGCAGCGGTGTTCCGTCTTAGTGCACTTTGTCGACGGCATTGGGGGGTACGGCCGTCTACTAAAGTTTGCGACGAGCATTCGATCACTTATCGGGAATCTTGTTGAATTGCCCGACTAGATATTGAAAAGTGTTTTCGATATAGACACTAAAATGTGGGGTTTATAATTGTTAGGCATGCGATGTCTAAGGAGGTTGCGGATTCCAACTGTTGTAGTTTTACACTTTCTTTTCTGCGACCGTAAGTGTAATATGTGTTATCGCCGGTTTCGTTGCTATTTGTCAACGACAATTGGGATGTGCATATTTACTTACGTTGATGACATGTGATGTTATGTGTTGCTGGATATGTTATATTGGATCGTCGCGTTTTGAATAGCCGGGTTTTTTTTTGTGAGATGAGAGTTTTTATTTTCATTCATGTAAAATTTAAATGTATGTAATATTCTTTTTTTTTTGGGGCACTTCCGGGATGAGGTTGATGTCACCATTTGTATATTATTTACTTTTCCGCACTAGGATAGACCCAAGGAGGAGAGCACAAGTAACCGAGTTCTAGAGTCCAGTGGGAGACCAACTCGAGGAGTCGAGTCCGGGTCTCCTAACTCTAGAATTGGTAGGGTTGCTTGCCGCTCTCGTAGGGGTCTAGGGGTGTGGGTTTGGCTATTCATCGCAACCATGGAATCCGTGTTTTATAGAGGCTCAAAATAAAACACGGACATCCTAGTATATCCAATGTTTCATATGTTTCTTCTGCTGCGATATCTGTGATGTGATCATTTGATGTTCTGTGATAAATACTGTATATAGTATATATGATATATTATATAGACGTTACTTATGTTTTACACCCGCGCTAGCCCTGCCCCGCTCTGCCGTTAGTTACCTAACCTAACGATGCACGAGGGGACATCGAGGCGAATGCGGATGGCATAAGTGTACGTCGTATTTATCTGTGATGTTTAGGTGACTTAAATGATGGGACTTCATTAATATGATTAATGAAAGAAAAAGAAACCTAAAAGATGTTGTGGAATCGAATTTTCAAAAACAGGCAGCTACAGTTCTTGCTTTGCATCGTGGTGTTCTTTGTAGAACATCTTGCACCTTATTCGATGAGGAAAGGGCCGAGATCCCTTCACCGGGAGTGACCCCTTTAGCAATAACTGGCAGATGCTACAACCCTCGGTTTGTCTTTTGATTGCTTTTGGAGTTTTTGCGATGCACAGTGATATATATGATATATCCTGCACCTCATTCGACGAGGAAAGGGCCGACGATCCCTTCACCGGGAGTGACCCCTTTAGCAAAACTAGAAAAGCCTAAAAAACACTCCATTTTAAAATCATTTGATTCTACAACGATATCAAGTTCATTACGCAATAGGTTTTCAGAAAAACCTGTCATAGCCCTCCGTCATTTCAGATAAGTTGTATATAGTATTCATGCTACATTTGTTGGCTTTCGTCAAGGTGTAGTGTGCGGTAGCTATATGCTGCTTATCTGCTGCATACGATGCGATTGGATTAGGGTAGTCGTACGGCTTTGTTGGCTTTCGTCAAGGGTCGTGTGGGTGGGTTTAATTTAGTCAAGAAATGTACGGGTTGAACTTGACTAGCGGGCTTTGGTTTGTTGGCTTTCGTCAAGGTCATAGCACGTTAGGGGCAAAATTATCGGGAATTTCAAGTGTTGAAATTTGCAATGAGATTGCATACCTTCTATGAGATAGTTGGATCCCGATACCCACTGCGAGTAATTGTTACTCCTGGGAGAGTTTTACACATTACAATTAGCCGATCAAGTAGGTGTCTAGAAAGGTGTCAACGGGGTTACGCCTCTGGGAAAACGAGGTTTACTTTAATTAGGTCCATGCGAAAGCACGGGGAACCTCCCTCAAAGTACCGACACTGGCCTGGCTGAAAGATTGGCGAAATTGTAGGGTGTAATTAATCCCGGCTAGTCTTTCTTTTTAGGGTTTGAAGGAAGATTTGATAAAAACAGTGGGAGACATCCTGATTAGATAAAATAATAACCAATCTATTCTTGCAAGAGCGCACGCTGAGTGTTTTCTTCTCTCTCTCTCCAGGTAGCGATCATATCACGCCTTAATAAAGATAATAATACGGATGTATTGACCGAACCCGCTTGTTATACTGCGCTGGGGAACGTTGGTCCCGTTCCAACTTATAAATGTTATAAGACAGAGCAGGAAATAGGGGATTACCAGAATTCCCGTGCCGCCCAAACGAAGAAAGTGCATGCTGATGCATCTTCTTCGGGTGTGTTCATTACAGAGAACTGTTTCTCAGTATCCTTTACGTCCTGGGTATAGGATACCGGATCAGGATCCCGCATATGTAATCTTTTACATGGGCTACAGAAAGGTAGAGAACTGAGAACGGGTGATAAGTTTCATGAGACAGAAAACGGTGCAAGTGTTGCAGCCAAGTCTGTTGGTCACTGTCACCCTGTATTACCAGAATACATTGATTCTGAATGAATGTTATTAGATACCGAACCTGATATACAACATCATATCAGTCTCTTTATTAGAAAAGAAAGGATATAATTTTGTATTGTTGGATAATGTTTTGAACATTTCCTATATCAAGAATTGATCGGTTCAGGCACGTTATCTAAAAGCATTGATGTTCTAAATCAAACTACAGTTCTTAGTATACACAACACACACAAGAGGAAGAGTTCAGAAATGAATGAATCCTTCTTGAGGTACTGTAGACTAGGTCATATCAATGCAACCCGACTAGCTGAAGTTACACATAGATGCATATTTAAATTAGTTTGAATTTACATCTTGTGAAACTTGCTGGTCATGTCACAGAGATAAGATGACCATAGCTCTGTTTTTGGAAATAGAGAAAGAGTTAGTGAACTCTTGGGATGATACATGTTGATGTATGAAGGTCCCCTGTCTACAAATACCAAGACCGGTTCTTTTTACTTCATTACATTCTCTGATGATCTCTCAAGATTCAGACAAATGTTCCTGTTGAAACACAAGTCCGAACCTTTTGAGATATTCACAGAATATAAGTTAGAAGTAGAGAGCCAAAACGGGTATAAGTATTATGTCCTTTGATGTGATCAGGGAGGAGAATACTTGAGCACGGAATTCCTGGATTATTCTAAAGGAGAATGAGATTCTCTCTCAGCATTACTCCTCCGTATACATCACAGCATGTCGGTGTATCGGGGCGGAGCAATCACACCCTATATGATAAGTTGTGCTCTATAATGAGTACTACTGAGTTGCCTATTTCCTTTTGATGGTTATGCACTTGTGAAGCTGCATACCTATTGAATGACGTTCCAACCAAATCAGGTGCTTACCACTTCATATGAGATATGGAAAGGGAAGAGCCCATATCTTAATTTTGTTAAGATTTGGGGTTGTCCAGCCTATGTCTAAAAGCATAATCCGGACAAGCTCGAGGCAAAGTCAGATCTGTGGATGTTTGTTCGATATCCCAAGCATATGCAAGGGAATATCTTCTACCTAACCGAGGGACAAAAGATTTTTTGTTTCTCAACATGCCACCTTTGTAAAAGGGAATTTCTTGAGAAGAAAATTAGTGGTCATGAGGTAGAACTGGAAGGAGTTCTAGCTATACAAACTACAACAGGTGATTTGGTAGAACTGATGGATTCAATAGTAATCAACAAACCTCAGCCTCTCCGCCGATCTAGTTGGGTTCCTCATCCACCTGAGAGATACTTCGGTTTCTCTATGACAGTGGGAGTGAGGAATGCATCATGAGATGATGACACAACTATTTTCGAGCAGGCCATCAGGAGTGGGACTCTGTAAGAATGGCTGGATGCTTATCGATCTGAGATGGAATCCTTATACACCAACAAAGTATGGACTTTGGTTGCTTTATCTGAAGGGTTAAATCCCCATAAGGAGCAAGTATATCTTGAGAAGATTACTTGGTGTACATGGAAAAGTTGAGACTTTCAAAAATAGACTTGTTAAAGGTTTGCATCATAGACCAGTTGTGGCTAATGATGAAACCTTTTCTGGGGCCTATGCTTAAGTCCATCCAGATCTTACTTGCCATGGCTACATACTATGACTACGATATCTGGCGGTTGGGTGTCATGACTGCTTTTCTAAATGATGTTTTAGAAGAGAGCGTCTATAAGTACACAGCCAGAGGGCTTCGTAGACAGTGGGAGCAGCGGAAACGTGTGCAAGATGTTTTATGTGATAAAGCAGGTATCGCGGAGTTGGAACATCTGTTTTGATGTGGTAGTCAAAGAGTTTGACTTCATCAAAATGGTGGATGAACCTTGTATATACAAAAAGGGTAGTAGAGAGTATAGTGTTGATCCTCGTAGAGTACGTGGATGACATACTCTTGATAGGAAAGTAGTTTCCTATGCTACGCTCGGTCAATCTCCGCTTATCACAAGGATTCTCCATATAGGATCAAAGTGATACCTCCTAAATCCTGATTTTGGATCTATGAGATAGATCTAATTGGATGTTAGGATACTCACTAGATGTAGTGAGATGGTATCAACTGATCCTGGGGAGAATCACTGGAAAGGTTCCAGGGTGATAAGGATGACTGAAAGTCAGTCACAGACATTGTCTTTACCCTCAGTAAAGGGACGGTATGTTGGAAGAGTTCCAAGCTAGATACCGTGGCATACTAGACGATAAAGGCTGGATACATCGCTACCAAGGATGCTACCAAGGAGGCAGTCTGGATATATTAATTCATGAGATGAACTTCGTTCCTACCATTGTGTGACAATGGAGTTGTGGCTTATGCCTAGGAACATCCATCATATCAGTGATCCAGACATATTCTGAGGCAGTGTCACCTGATCATGGAGATGGTTGATTTCCACGGGATCGAGGTCAGGAGAGTAGACTCAGAGGACAACACGGCGGATCCACTCACAAAGGCTTTTTCCCAGAGAGAGACTATTATGAGATGGTTGAGTATGAGATACTACAACTACTGTTATCAGATGGCCCTAGTGCAAGTGGGAGATTGTTAGTTATATGTATGCCCTAGAGGCCATTACTATACATGTGATGTATATTGTAGTGGATGCTTGGACATATATAGGGAGGACTTTCTTGCTCGACATGATTGTATGCTATCTGGTTACCCTTTACCTTAACGTGTATACTGATTGTCTCTCTGTCACACGTTGGTAAAGCCCTTAGGATGAGTACTTGACTACCTGGACTATGATGCGGATCATACTAGTGGGGACATGGTAGTCCATAAGTACATCCTTCAAAGTCCCTAGTCGTGGGTATATCGAGGCGGGGCATCGATATACCAGAGTAGACCAGCGTGTACCTTCTCGACCCATACAGATGTGCGATGGATGATCCCATATCCATTGGTGTTTGACATCAGAGATGATATACGGGTGCTCAGTGGAGACTGGGTACACTGGACGGACTCGCCGAGAACTCCCAGATGGTATTATACCTTACGTCAGATGGCAGTTCTCTGGTGACACTGGTACAGGTTAGTCTGTAGACCCGAGATCGTCATAGAGTCTTGTGTGATTCCCACTGTGCTTTGATTTCCACCTTACCACGTCCAAGAGGGCGTGCAAAACGGTGGTTTTTGGGTACAGTCCCGAGTCACATGGAGGCAATGAGCGATAGGAGGGGTTTCGTCTCTCCCGGTATTGGGGGTTGATGTTGCTCTATTCTTGATTGGCCATAACAGGGAAGTCCCTGGCCAGGGATGGTTTAGAGATATACTGGTAAGTGTTACCAGTAGTTTCTCGACCCGTTATGAGCCTCATATCGGTATGACTTATCGGTTATTGGGGTCTGACGTTTACCACCCCTAGAACTGATATGCGATATATCAGATGAGGAGACCGGACTGTACGATAGTGTTACTGTCAGGCTTTTACAGGAGTTGGAGCGGGCTTGCTTGCTGATCTTCTGATCGCTCAATACCCAGGTAGCTGTTACGTCCAGCTAGTACCGCTGACGGCTTGTAGGTGCTTGATATGATCATCACCTACTGCCGGTGTATTGACGAGTCTTTAGAGTCCTATATAGAGGTTTTACTGGCTCAGGCAAAACGAAATAGGAGCGCATATGTGATATATGCGGGACCGAGAATAATGCGTGTATGTGATACCGTATTCTATTCTCGCGATGTTTGTATCGATCGGTTGTATGCGATATAACCTAGTTATCGAATCAAGGGTTGATTCGATAAGTCGATACATTGGATGTTAGTCGGTTATATGTGATATAACCGGATTATTAAGTCAAGTATTGATTTAATAATTTAGTGTATAATTGTATATGTGATATACTAATTTACATTAACTAACATTGGTTCACTTAAGCATTTATTTTTCTCACTTGTGCACAACTTAATATATATGTGATATATATTTATTTGTGTGCATTTTTGTATCATGGTTGTTGATACAACTATCATGGGTGTAGAAGACTTATACCATACTAATTATATTTGTTAGGTTTTTATATTTAAAGTAATTCTGAAACAAATGGATAATGAGCACAAATGCATGAAGCTTCATGAAGCTTATCTTTGCATTTGACTTAGTCCATTAGTTTTGTTTTACTTAAGATATTAGTTAACCTAACCACTATGATTACCCATGGTAATGTCTCTACATGAGTTAGTATATGATACTCACTCACCATGGTTAGTGGACTCTCTCTCTTGATCATTATCCTCATTCTTTTCTTTTGTTCATCTTCTTCTTCATTGAGCAAAAGAAAAAGCTTGCTAGGGTTTTGAAAATAGAGTGAAACTAAGTGAGAAAAGAAATTCTAAAGTGTACCCATTTCCTATCTCACCATCCTCTACTAGACTAGCACTTTAGTTTAGGGTGTTTGCTTCACTAATTCTTTAGTTAGTGAAGTAGAATCTTGAGTTCTTATTCTCTCGACGTAGATCATCTTCGGCCTCAAAGACTTCAAGCGATCCCGTTGCAATTTTCTCATGGAGCCGTCCGAGAGTCCGGGAGTTCGTTGATTGCAGCGAAGGGACTACAACAAGGAGCTTAAGAAGTGAAGGACCGATCTACAAAGGTTGTATTTCGTATTCACTTAGTGTTAAAGAGTTTAACTTGCATGTGTTAACCTAATTTTCTAGCAAAGATCTTGTTTAGAGTTATTCGGCACGGCTAAAATTTTAATCCGGCATGGTTGATGCCTTGTAGAACCATCTTAGAGTGCCTAGTAACCCTACAGTAATAGATTGCTCTTGGTGCCAATACGGAATGGTTTTTGTCGATCGAAATTTTAAATGCGTAAGTGTACAGTACATGCATTACTATCTACGACCGTGAATATCATTGGAGCGGTACAACTCGTCTAATTGCTATATGTATTTTAGACGGGTTTGCGAACATGACATTCACGTTGATGTTCTGTGTTGTGTTGGATCGTCGTGGTGGATAGCCAGTGGTGCAATGATAGTATAGTTTAGATTCATTTGTACATTTGATATTGCGGGACGAGCGTCCGACTTGTGGACTGTCGTCACTGTCAGTTTGTATATTATTTGTTTGGGGCACGACTGGGTTGAGGTCGATGTCACCCTTTTACATATATTTTCTTTTCTGTACTAGGATTACCCTACGGTGGAGTGCACGAATAGCCGGGTTCTAGAGGGAAACGGGTTCGCATCTTATGGTTTTGAGACGGAGGGGACCTTACTCTAGAATTGGCGGGCTATTTGTCGCACTCGTAGGGGGTATAGGTTGACCCACGGAGGGTTATACAAGTTATCGGATTCTATGAAGTGCTGGGTGATCCATTCACATTGTTGATTGGGGTTGCCTCGCTTCTGGGATTCCCGGGTAACTTGCCGCACTCGTAGGGGTCTAAGTTTTCATTGCACAGGCTATCCACACGACAGGGAACGTCGGTTTTCACTTGCGGCTCAAACGAAACCCGAGGCTCCAGGATTATCCACCACTCTGTGTTGCTTGGCTGAGATTCTGTGATGTTTCTTTATATCATGCATGGGATGAATGTTATATATATTTATATATACTAGTAGATGTTGTATATTTTTTTCACCCGGGCCAGTCCAGCCCCCACTCTGCCGTTAGTTAAGTAACCTAACGGGTGATGACGGGGCCCAGTGGCGAATGCAGGTGACATATACGTACATCATAATTTTCGTTCTTTTCTGGTGTGATTAATTGATGGGACTGCGTTGATTCTGATCAATGCAAGGATAAAACAAACATATTTGATGTTGTTGGAACCAAGTTTTTTGAAAACAGACATTACGGACATTTTCTTTTGCTTTGCACAGCGGTATTCGGTTATGAATATCTAGCACCTCATTCCACGAGGCAAGGGCCGAGATCTCTTCATCGGGAATGACCCCTTGAGCAGAAGTTTGCGTCAACGTAATAACTTCACTGTAGTCGGTTATTTTTTGCTTTGCATCATTGTATTCAGTTTGGAATATCCTGCACCACATTCGATGAGGAAAAAACCGAGATCTCTTCACCGGGAGTGACCTCTTTAGCAAAAGTTTTCGCCACTGTATATTTGTAAAACCACTTGGATTCCTTCAACGATATCAAGTTCATTACATTAAAGGTTTTTCGCCAAAAACCAGTCGTAGCCCTTCGTCATTTCTTACAGGTATTACTTAGTATTCATGCTGTGTATGTTGACCTTTGTCAAGGCACAGTGCTTGGTAGATGTATAATGCTTGTTTGTTGCATAAATATACGATTATTTAGGACAGTCGTATGGTCATTTTGACCTCTATCAAAGGCATGTGTGGATGGGTCTAAGTTAATCCAGGACAATGACGGGTTGAACTTGATTTGCGAATTATGATATGTTGACCTCTGTCAAGGTCATAAGCCGCTTAGGGTAAAAATTACATCGGGAGTTTCAAACATGCAGGAAACTTGCCAGGCATGCGCATACCTTCTGAAGTGTGGTGACTTGAGTGGATTCCATCAAGTTATCATGCGATGATAGTTGGATCCTGATTCCCACTGATGAGTTGGTTTACAGCTCGGGTGATTTTAGATGATCTCGACTAATTCTTCTTTTGGGTTTGGAGGAGAATTCGAGGAAACAGTGGGAGACATCCTGATTAAATAAAATGATTAACCATTCTGATCTAGGTTAGAGTGCACGCTGAGTGTTTCTTCTCTCTCTCTCTCTAGCAGCGACCATGCCCCGACCCTAGACTATAACTTATGAACCAAGTTAACCGAACTTTCTTAAAACACTTTGACTTTTAGATTGTCATAGTTGCATATATCATTGCCACTCCTACTTTTACCCTTTGCATTTCTCCGGAACATTCCGTATCACTACGAAAATCCACATTTATTGGATATGACTATCGTATAGTTACATACGAACTCGAAGAAACTTGTTTCAGATTCGAGGATGGTTTCCGGTCCTGGAGAAATTGAATACGACTATTCAATTGTCTTTCCCTTTACCTTCTCTTAGGTTGCGAGGGCTCCTAGTATTAGGAGAGTACACCTATTATGCTTATTGGATAGTCTTCTTCCAAACCATAGGCTGGTGTCGAAGGGTAGGGAAGGAAGAAAACCAATTAGCCTAAGTGTGGTGTACAGAAGGTAATAAGTAATGACAAATAAAGGGATTAGAAAGAGGGCAAAGTAAATTGCGACTGCTATCATTCACGATGAAGCCTCCTACTTCACCTTTGCATTTCTCCGGTTCAGGAGAAATTGAATAGGATTATTCAGGTTGTCTTTTCCACTTTACCTTCTCTCAGGTGGAGTGAGCTCCTTGTATTAAGAGAGTATACCTATTACGCTTATTGGATAGTCTTCTTCCGAACCATAGGCTGGTGCCAAAAGGTATAGAAGGAAGAAAACCATTTAGCCTAAGTGAGGTGTACAGAAGGTAATAAGTAAAGACAAATAAAGGGATTGGAAAGATGGCAAGAAAATATACAGTTACTGTCATGAATCCGGATAGTAGAAGAGGCATTACGAAGAATACCCGGATACCACTTCGAAACATTTTCATGTTTCAGTTTCACTGTGCGCTGTTAATTGAAAACTGATTTCCCAATTATATCCTTACTCCAGGGTATGTATTTACTAGATTTGATTCTCACATCTGTATGGTATTACAGATGATGACTGGGAGTAAGATATTGGGAATTAGGTGATTATATCCTCATTATATCGGAATTCGTTGTAATTGGTGATATTTGAGGAAATCACCTGGGTTTTGCCTGACGACAAATATTTGGTTTTGAATATCAGTAGTTATGCACCAATTTCAAACTGATATATCTGTACGTTTATTTTATAAAGTGAGATATAACTTTTTGAAATTATGTCTATGATATTTACCTATATCAGTTGATGGTTAGGTAAGGAGCATTCAACAGCGGTGTAATTCTTCTTAACCCTAGTACAGTTTTCAACCTACGACGCATGGGGTTTGAGTTATTAAACTCAAGGGACTTATACAAAGTATTGTATGTTGTCCAGTGTCTATTAGGACAAAGGGGTTGGTGCTCGTACTATATTCTGTTTACTTATGACTTATCCAATTTTAGACAAGTATTTCGTTGAAATACAAGATCCAAGTTTTGAGAAGTTATATGCACGAGAATAAAGTAGAGAACCACATGTTGCAAGTATCAGGATTCTTCAAGGTGATCGAAGATGTAGATACCTGTACTAGGTATTCCGTTGATAGTAATGGTTTTGAGAACTTGCTTCTCTTTCAGATTACTTATATATGGATGCACTCCTAGTTGAGTAACACTGATTGGCCTCCTTCTATTTGGTTGTCATGCACTGGAGACAGCTGCATGATTTTGAATCTAGTTCCAAATTAAATTAGTGCCTCTGTTTCTATATTGGATGTAGAATGGTTCATATCTTAACGATGTTAAGGTATATGGAGTTGTCCGACTTATGCCTAAAACCAGACTCTGGACAAACTCAAGGCACGTTTCAGTAATGGCAGCTTGTGGGTTATCCCGGGCTTTGACGAGGGTTAACTTTCTACCATCTGGAAGATCAATAGTTATATTGTTCTTGACTCGCCACCAGTTTTAGTAAAATGGATTCTTTTCAGAAAATATTAGTGGGAGTATGGTAGAACTGAAAGTGATTCCAGAACCATGAACGATTACTGAAAATTTAATAGAACCTAAAGATTCAATTGGATTTGACATTCCATTAGCACTTCGCAGATATGGTGAGTAACCTCAGGCACACGAGAGGTACTTCGGTATCCTTAATGATGGTGACAGGGAGGTTTTTGTTTACCCAGACTTACCATTGCTGTTGTTCTAGACTATGAGACCCGGCAGAGGATGGGTATAGCGTCGTTCTAAACTAGCTTTAGAAGTGCAAGTGTATATGACTCTGCCAGAGGGTTGTAATCAGCGGGAGCAGCGGAAGCATATTGGACAAGTAGCTTGTGTCTATTTATAGACTAAAGCAAGTATAGCGGAGATAAATCATCTATTTTTGATATAACAGTCATAGGCTTTGACTTCATCAGAATAAGAGATAGATCTGGTAAGAAGGTAGTAGGATGTGATGTCCTGGTATTTGAATGACATGCACTTTATAGGAAGTAAAATTCCTATACTATGGTCGGTTATACTGTGGTTGTCACACAGTTGTTTCTTCACATAGGATATGGATATAATATCAGGCATTCTGGTTACTAGATCTATGGTTTTAGATCTAGATTTGGGAAGTTTCCTAATTTGGGTACTTTGACACTATTCTAAAGGTGTTTTAGAATGGATGACTCCTGGTATGGTGGTGTACCTGCAGGTGATGGAGTCACCTTCTCTAAAGGATGTTTTACAGACTAAAGGGGAGAGGGGTTTGCATGATTGGCATATCACTTGCTCAGGAAGTTGAGTCAATCATGAGATGTCAAGTACCACACCAGATGTTGTTTTTGCACTAGCTGCAATAAGTTTATATATTGATCCAATCCTGGAGAAACGTTGGGAAGTAGTTTATGAACATAAGTGGATGTTCTAGGGATTTGGTAACGACAGCCTCCTTCGGGTGACAGTTATCATTCCAGGCTTCCAAAGTGACCTGGATAACAGAGCGACTGTCAGAGTTATAGTTTTCCCTCTTTTGAGGGGAAGCAGTTTGGACAGGTGGTCCAAGTGGATACTGAGGAAGGCATGGCACAGGATACTGATTAAATTCAGTGGACGATACAGTCTAAGAAGTTTGCTGGATTTGGAGTTCATTTGTGAACTGGGTCCCATCAGATATCCAGACATATTCTAAGACAGGTATTGCTTATTTCGGGAGATAGTTTTCTCCGCGAAGTTGAGATATTGAGAGATATAGAAAGAAATATTGGAGCGGATCCACTCACTGAGGCTATTTCTCGAACGCAATAGTTTCACAAACAGGTTTTGTGAAACCGATTAGTAGAGAAGTTGGGTGTTCGGTATCATACGGGCTGTGAGTATGTGACATCGCAATAATTAGCCTTAATTGCAAGTGGGGGATTGTTGGCTATAGTGCCCTCACGGCAATTATCATAGTCGCTGGCAGGTGATTATGATGATTGAGGGAGGACTTATACCGGTAGAACAGTCTTACTCGAGATGATAGTATGCTATCTGATTTGTCTTTATCATCATGTACAATATTAGGTGGCATTACAGATCACTATTACATGTTGATAGAGCCCATATGATTCCAGCATTATGATGGCAATCATATACGTGGGAGCTGTGTGGTCTATAAGCACATCCTTAAATGCCCCTAGTTGCGGGAGTTTCGAGACTGGGCATCGAGACTCCAGAGTAGACTAGTGTATACTGATCGAGAACCCGACAAGAGGCGCTGGCCGGTTTCACAAGCCATTGGTGTCAGTTTGTTCACCTAAGATGTATACAAGTGCTCATTGGGTTATGAGTACACCGTACGGACTCGCCGGGAAACTGCTAGTTGGTATTATACCTATTGTCATATAGCAGTTTCCAGGTGACATGTGTACAGGTTAGTCTGTCGACCTGAGATCATCATTTGTCTCGTGTGAGTTCCCACTGTGCTTTGATTACTACCCAACCACGGCTCAAAGGAGTCGTGCAAATATGTTTTAGTTGGGTATAGTCCCGAGCCACATAGAGGCAGTGAGCGGATCGTCGGGGGTTCGTCTCTCCTGGTATTGGGGGTTGATATCGTGTTGTGCATGGGTGTCCATCACTAGAAATCCTTGGCCAAGGTAGACGAGAATTACTGATCCAGGATCAGTAGTTTCTCAGGAGGTGATGGGTTTCATGCCGACACTAAATGTCGCATTATTAGGGGTCTGACTTTATCCACCCCTAGACTCGATACGCGATACTCATAGACGAACGGACCGGACTGTACGGATATTATCACTATCAGGCTCAGTAGGGGTTTCAGGATGAGTTTGCTCGTTGGCCTCCCTTTCTCTCAATACCTGGATAGTCATTACGTACAGCTAGTGCCGCTGACGTGCTTGTGGTTAAACCCACTGCCAGCATATTGACGAGTTTTTAGAGTCCTACACAGAGGGTTTCCCTGATTCGGGCGAAATGATGTAGAGGCCGTATGGTTTTACGGCAGGGTTCGATCATATACGTGCACTTGTGCATAGATCATGATTCGGATGGATAATACTAGTGGGCTTTGGTTTAAGCCGAATCCTAGTATTATATTGTTGGATTATTTTCGTCTCATTGTATTCGTATTTTGTAGGAATACAGATGTGGGTATGTATATACAGATGATGGGTATTCTTGTAATTTATTACAAAATTACTTTTTGAAGATGCCATCTCATTTTTTTAAAATCTTTTTCAATAAAATATTTAATGAGGTAGAGGATGAGATTTGATTTTGCATTAATTCAAGCATGACTCATTGTGGTGAGTCATGGAGTGACTCATGGTGGCATGCTTGAATTTTTGTTTGTGGTGTGAGATATTTGTTGTGAGACATGGAGATATTTATTCTTGAGTTGTTTTCTTGAGTTGCTAGCATGCTTGATAAATACTCACAACAAATAGCTCACAACACTTAGCCATTTTCTTCACTTGATTTTTCCTTCGCCTCACACTCTCATCCTCTCATGGCTTCTTCTACCTCCATCCTAATTGTCTAATGTGCTGAGAAACCTAGGGTTTCTTAAGACAAACTAATCCTACACACTTTCTACTTCATCTTGGCTATCTAGTGTAGCGAACTAGGTACTCGAGTTGCCTCAGATATGAGGTTGGAGCTCGATGCAAAGAATCTCAGATGAATCATCTTCGACGGGGGAGACCGGAGATCAAACTTGATCAAGGAAGCCTGGAGGAGCTTGGGATAAAGGTTAAAGACCGAAGGGCACAGATCATTTGGTATAAATTCCTAACTCTTCCATTGCTTGCTAGGTTTAGGGTTTATGGTCAATCCGTATTCGGGGTTATGGTAGCGCTAAGTTTGTAAATTTTTGTTCCGCATCTGGCCACGGTTTGATGGCCAGGGCACTGCCGTAACCCAACAATTCCCAGTGAAGGAATCTAGGCTCTTTCCTCATCGAATGAGGTGCTGGATATTCATAATGGAATACCGCTATGCAAAGCTAGAGCTACCTTTTTGAAAAATTCGATTCTACAACATGTTTATGTTTCTTTTTTTTTCATTAATCTCATTAATGATGTCTCATCATTTATGTTTCCTAAATATCACAGAAGAAACGAAAATAAAACACACATATATGCCATTCGCATTCGCCTCTGGGATCCGGGTCTTCACCGTAAGGTTACTTAACTTACGGCAGGGCGGGGTCAGGACTAGCGCGGATGCAAAACATATATAGTGTGTACTAGTAAATTATATATATAAGTAGTATTCATCTCACACAGTTATATGATCACATCATATCACATAATCAACAGAAATAGATATATGAAATATAGGATATAGTAGGAGGTCCGTGTTTTAGATTAAGCCAGTAATGAAAAACATAGATTGCACGGTCGTGATGAATAGCCAAGCCCACATCCTTAGACCTCAACGAGAGTGGCAAGCAACCCTACCAATTCTAGAGTTAGGCAACCAGTCTCGACTCCTCGAGATGGCCTCCCACTAGACTTTAGAACCCGGTTACTTGTGTTCCCCGCCTTGGGTCTATCCTAATGCCAGAAAGTAAATAATATACATCAATGGAGACAACAAGCTCAACCCGGAAGTGTCCCAATAAAAGAATATTACATACAAATATTTACAAGAATGAAAATGGAAAAAACTCTCATCTCACTGAAACCCCATTGACTATTCAATCACGATGATCCAATATAACATATCAACTAGCAACACAATAACATCACATGTCATTAACGTAAGCAAATATGCGTATCCCTAATGTCGTTGATATATAGTAACGAGATCGGGGATACTTCCATATATTACACTTACGGTCGCAGAATAGAAATGAAAACTACAATAATTAGAATCCGCATCATCCTTAGACATCATAAACCCGGATTATCACATATTCCGGATTTCATGCCTAACTCTATAAACCTTGAATTTAAGTCTCTAATTGAAAACACTTTTCAAAAACTAAGTCGGGTAATTCAACAAGATTCTCGATTACCAGATTGAATGCTCGTCGGGAACTTTAGTAGATGGCCGCACCCCCGAGGCCGTCAATGAAGTGCACTTAGGAGGAACATCGCGGCCGCGAGCACCCGAGTGGATGCTTTTGTCCATTGGGTTCTCCTATAGTCACTTGGTCGGGGCTATGGGGAGTTGTTGTCTACTAGTGTTGACTATTCGCGTACGATACGAGATTACGACAGAGTTTCGATCTGAATCGAAACTCCGTGGCAATCCATCACTTGAGACTAAAATGCAAGATTTACAAAACGATAACTAGTTTTCATAAAACTAATCAATATGGATTCCAAAAATTGTATCACATATCCATAACTATCTTGACGACGTTTAAGATTTCGATCGATATTTCAAACACCACCAATTCACAGAGACCGCAACCACTCGACTCTCATTAAAAATTCCCAGAAAATCCAAAAAGATAATATGAAGAAAATCAAGCAACCTGGAGATCTAACTCCCTAACTTGGCGGCGGAACTGCGGCTAAACCATGGTTTAGGCGGCGGTTCCACGGCCAAGTCTAGGGATTACGATCTCCGTTATCTTGAGTCTTTTTAAATATACCTGCATGATTTTCTGAGCATTTTTAACTGTGAAAAATTCAACGTTTGAAAAATTGGACAGAAAGATCAAAAAAACCGGGTTTCGAAACTTCTATTGAACACTTTAACGTCGTCTAGACTACGCCTAAGTCTCTAGCTTGGCTCTAATACAATGAAAGTATGTCTTAGAACCTCTACTAGGTTTCAAAGTGAATCAAGTATACAATTTTAAACAATATAGAGGTCTAAAGCATACTAACCTCGAATCTAATTAGAGAATTAGGGTTTTGTAGAAAGAAAACAAGTTCTAAACTAAGTGATGGAGGTTTACAACCTTTGTAGACCGGTCCTTTACTTCAAAAGCTCCAAGTAGTAGTCCCTCGAACTCTTTTTTGACTCCACTTGTGTCACGCCCCGCTTCCCGGTGTATGGTGAAGGAGACGCGACGAGGTCCGCTACGTATGTACTCAGAAGTACATACGCTAAGCGTATCTAAGCAATATAAAAGTAAATCACAAGAGACAAGAGATATAGAAATAACAACAACTTTATTAATAACATTCTTTTGTACAATGCATGAAAAGTAAATACAACTGAAATGAAAAGCGATGCCTAAACAGTGGCATAACAGGAAATGAAAATACTGAATAGAACAAGGTACAATATCTAGAGCTCGGGGTCTTCGTGGAACTGCTCCAAGTCTTCACCGGTGGGCTCGATCTCTGCTGGGTCCAAAGCACCTGACGGCATTCAAAGAAGAAAGAAATAGAATGTCGTCCGCGAACAGGTCGCTCGGTAAGTCCCAAAGATAAGGAAAAATTAGAAAGACAGAATAAGAGTATTTTCTAAAGTATTATGTTGTAGAATATTATGGAATATTGTGTTAACGCTGTTGTTTGTAGCTTGGTACAGAAGGATGCCGGTGTATACGAGAGGGGTCTCTATATGCTAGAGACCAGGGCAAACGGAATGTACAAGGAACCGTTAAGCCACGGTACAACAGCAACGGAATATGGTTAGGTGTCTTAATCTGACCATCTCGTGCCACCTTTAACACCTTCCGTACCAATCTACCCCTTAAACCCCGTAGTGTTTTGATAGTATTGTTGTATTGTATTGTATAAGTTGGATGACTGACCAAAACCATGATATCAGTAAACATATTGTAACTGCATAATCAGGTAAATGGAATAACGGAATAATGGATGTATATCCATGGTTTGATTCAGTCAAGTTGTATAGATTGTTAACTGGATTCTGGGATTCATGTGTTCGTATTGAGTTGGAATATTAAGGAATATAGATTGACTTGAATCATATTCAAGTTAGAAATAATCAGACTCAAACCCGAGTCAGACTAAAAGAAATGTAAGTCGAAGTTCTATAATTGTTAGGGTCCTTATTGTAATTTATAAAACTTGAGGGGGTTTTATGTAAAAATACTTTTGTATAGTTTTCAAGATACACCTCAAGTATTTATTATTCGCCTTTATGGTTGTAATGAGTGTGATTTTATTTTTTCTTATTTCTAGTGAAAATATCCTAATTACATAAATAAAGGTATTAATTTGTAATATTGAAATTCAAGGTATTTTAATGTAACTTTTATTCTTGTAATTTTTACGAAAAGGTGTAAACTTTATCTTATAATAAAATAGGTGTTTAAATGATAAATATACATATGTTTATACAAGAATAATTTTCAATAAATATTTTAATTTCCAAAATCTCATTTTTCTTAAATGTCGAATTTTAAACCTTTCGAGACCGAATGCTCCTTGCGGAGGTCTGAATCTCGCACTACTAAACTCGAGGGTGCACGATAAACCGTACTATCCCTAACGAGTTTCCCAAAGGTGGGTTGTAGTGGCGCTTTGCAAATATTTAATAAATACTAATCATTTAGAAAACGGTTTTGTAAAATAAGGTATTTATTTGTAAAAGGGTGTAAATTTCCGTATTTTAGATTCTAGGGTTTCCTAAGCCAACTAGCCTATTTCTAAATGGTCTAAACGACACGTCATTAAAACCCTCAAATCGCCTCTTCACCGCCAATTGTGGCCAGGTAAGTACAAGTGAGGAAGAAGGGATCCGCTCACGAATCGTGAGACGGGCCTTTTAAAGTTATCTAAGCTCACTTGCCTAGCCTAGACACCACAAAGTCAGGTTTAGATAAACGATCGATATCCATGACATATCGTATTTTCCTATTAAAAGATTTTGTTTTAAAATTATATACAACTTAGAACTTTCAGAAAAGGTTTATAAAGAAAATGGTATTTTAATGTAAAATCTTTTATTATCGTATTCTAAGTTTTGATGATATCAATTAGGTTTGTATTTGCGTGTGTGTGGAGGTAGGTCATTACCTCGTGATCTATTTTAAGGTATAGCAATGTTAAAGGGTTAAATGAGATAAACTAAATATGGTGGTATTTAAGTGCGAAAATACGGTATTTTGCAAAAGTTATCATTTCATGTGAGAAACTTTATCCAAATTGATTTTTAAGTGATTAGTAGTCAACATGAATATGTTTAAGCATTATGGAATTAGTGATAAGTGATTTTTCATAGAAAACCGAATCGGAAATCGGTTTGTTCCGATTTCCGTCGGGTTTTAAAAAGTCGCATTTTATGAAAATATAGAAAGGTAGAAAAGAGGGACTTACGGGTTTGGACAACGTTAGAGAGTAAGAGAGAGGTAGAGGGTTTGCCGGTGCGTCGAATCGTCGTTGAGAGGTCCTACCACGATCGTCGGAATTTCGCCGTCGATTTCGTCAGCGCTTCGCCTTTCGCTCGTTTTCTAACATACCAAGTTCTCTTGAAATTTTTAGAGAGTGGACTTAGGAATGTAGGGTGAGAGGGTAGAGGGTATGGGGGTTTATATAGGGTTAGGCTAGGGTTAGGGTTTTAATTAAAAAAAATATAAAAATATTTAAAAATTCATTAAAACTCATTAAACCTAGGATTAAAAGGGATTTATTGGCCAAATGATAACCGATCCAAGCATTTAGAGTATGCAGGAGGGTGGACCAGGTCAAGACCCAACTTTTCTCTGTTGGTGACTCGGCCGTCTGGCCAAGTTCGGCAGGCGGCGCCAGACCGAGTCGGCCGAGTCGCCGGCCGGCGGCGCCGAGTCGGGCCGAGTCAAGGGTCCCATGGCCGGGGATTCTTTGGGGGTACAATGTGGTATATTTACTTTTTGTTGTCCAGTACATATTTAGGGAGTTATGGCATTTTTACTGTTGACTTCCAAAAGAAATTAAAAAAAAATAAATACAAAAATAATGTGGGGCATGGGATTTGAACTCCGGTGGCTTGGTTCAGCAGTGCAAGGTATTACCAATGAGCCACAAGCTCCTTCTTGTAATTATGGAGTGAAATAAATACTTAAAGAGATATCAGCTGCAATAAATACTCCAAGTATACATTGAATTTAAATCAATTCTTTATACATTAAAAATGGAGTTGTTACAGTCTACCCTCCTTACAAAAATTTCGTTCTCAAAATTTATAACTTTTATTTGAGGACTAGTTTACAAAGAGGTGTGGATATCTAGTACGCATTTCATCCTCCCTTTCCCAAGTGGAATCTCCTGGAGTATCTTTCGTCCACATCACTCGAACCAAGTTAACTTCCTTGTTCCGAAGTGTCTTCACTTTCCTGTCCAGGATTTCCACAGGCTGTTGCTCACAAGACAAGTCGGGCTGTATAGTGAGCTCGGAATGATCGAGAACATGGCTAGGGTCACTTACATACTTTCTGAGTTGGGATATATGGAACACATTATGCACTCTTTCCAATGAAGGTGGAAGCGCTTAGCGGTATGCCACTTCACCGACTCGTTCGAGTATGTCGAACGGTCCAATGTATCTCGGACTCAACTTACCCCGTCTTCCAAATCGGATCACTCCGCGGTTCGGAGATATCTTCAGGAATACATGATCTCCTGGCTGGAACTCCAAGTGTCGCCTCTTTGTATCAGCCCAGTGCTTCTGTCGATCTTGGGCTATGCGCATCCTTTCCCTGATAGTACGAACCACATCAACAGTTGCTACTATCATTTCTGGTCCAAGAAGTTCCCTATCTCCGATGTCGTCCCAACTTAATGGCGATCGACATTTCCTTCCATACAGTGCTGCAAAAGGTGCCATTCCTATGCTTGCTTGATAGCTGTTGTTGTACGAAAACTCCACAAGATTTAGGTGATCTTCCCACGATCCCTTGAAGTCTAGCATACACGCTCTAAGCATATCCTCCAAGATCTGAATAGTTCGTTCCGACTGACCATCTGTTTGTGGATGATAAGCCGTGCTGAAGTTCAGACTTGTTCTCAAGCTTGCTTGCAGACTCTGCCAAAATTGCGATCGGAACCTAGTGTCACAATCGGAGACAATGCAGACCGGTACTCCATGGAGTCTCACAATTTCCTGTATGAGTTCATGGGTATCAGAGATAGTACATTATGAAGAGTTTTAAATCTAAATTAGATTATTACCTCCATGTACTTCTTTGATAGTGTCTCAGTTGATTGGCCAACTCGAAATGGGATGAAGTGAGCCGACTTTGTGAGTCGATCCATAATGACCCATATGGCATCGTTACCCTTTGTGCTGCGAGGAAGAGCAGTCACAAAGTCCATCGTGATGTGTTGCCACTTCCATTCTGGGATTGGTAACGGTTGAAGTAATCCAGCAGTCCTGTGATGTTCAGCCTTTACTTGCTGACACACCAAGCATTTGCGACGCTTCTGGCTACTTCACGCTTCATTCCATGCCACCAATAATTCTGACGTAGATCTTTGTACATTTTGGTACCTCCAGGGTGTACTGAATAGGGAGAGCTGTGAGCTTCTTTCATTAACTCTTCCCGAACAGGACCTTTTGGTACACACAATCTGCTGCCGTATATCAAAGATCCGTCTTCATGGATGATGAAGTCTGTTCTGAGTCCATTCTCCACTTGTTCTCTGATCTTTTGCAACTTAGCATCACTTGCTTGAGCTGCTTTGATCTGATTGACAATGGTTGATTGAACTTGTAAATTCATCAAACTTGAAGCATTACCTGGCATGACTACTTCAATCTCCATCTGATGCAAGTCTTGTTGAAGCTTCCACTGAGCGGTGAGATTCATTGCTAATGGTTGGCGACTAAGAGCATCAGGTACTACATTCACCTTCCCTGGGTGATATTGCAAGTTGATGTCAAAGTCCGCCATGAGTTCTAACCATCTTCTCTGCCGCATATTCAACTCCTTCTGAGTAAACACGTACTTCAGGCTCTTATGATCTGTGTAGATGTTCACTCGTTCACCAAGTAGATAATGACGCCAAATCTTGAGAGCAAAGATGACGGCTGCCAACTCCAAATCATGCGTCGGATAATTGCGCTCATGGATCTTCAGCTGTCTTGAAGCATAAGCCACAACCTTACCGTGCTGATGTAGAACACATCCTAATCCCTTACCGGATGCATCGCAATGCACTTTGAATCCTCCAGATTGATCCGGTATGACGAGAGTAGGTGCTGATGTCAACCTTGACTTGAGTTCTACGAAAGCCTGTTCGCATGCTTCTGACCACACAAATTCTTTATCTTTACGTATGAGCTTGGTCAGGGGCGTTGCTATCTTCGAAAAGCCTTCAATAAACCTTCTGTAATATCCAGCTAAACCCAAGAAACTTCGAATATCCTTCACTGACTTTGGTGTAGGCCATTCGCTAACTGCCGAAACTTTTGCTGGATCCACAGAGATTCCTTCTCCTGATACGATATGTCCAAGAAAACCAACTTGATTTAGCCAAAACTCGCACTTGCTGTACTTGGCATAAAGCTGATGTTGTTGAAGAGTTTCCAGGACAATTCGTAGATGTTCTGCATGTTCTTTCCAACTCTTAGAATATACCAGGATGTCATCGATGAAGATGACAACAAACCTGTCTAGATACTCTCGGAAAACTTGATTCATAAGGTTCATGAATATTGCAGGTGCGTTGGTCACTCCAAATGGCATCACTAGAAATTCGTAATGTCCATAGTGAGTTCTGAAAGCTGTTTTGTGAATATCAGCTTCCTTGACCTTCACTTGATGATAACCTGAACGAAGATCTAATTTTGAGAAAATACAAGATCCACTTAGCTGATCAAATAAATCATCGATGCGCGGGAGTGGATACTTGTTCTTTATAGTGACTTCGTTCAAGGCTCTATAATCGATGCACATTCTGTATGAACCTTCCTTCTTCTTCATAAGTAATACAGGTGATCCCCAACTTGAAGTGCTGGGACGAATCCATCCTTTCGCCAGTAATTCGTCCAACTGTGTTCGGACTTCCTTCAAACCTTCCGGACTTAAACGATGGGGTGCTTTGATCACCGGTTGTGCTCCTGGTACTAAATCAATACTGAATTCAAGAGCTCGATCGGGAGGCAAACCTGATATATCATCAGGAAATACATCGTCGAACTCTCGAACTACATCTGGTCTTGATTCTTCCTCTGCTTGAGCTGCTGCAACTACTGCTTCTCTTGACTTCGCTTTGTAGGTACTTGGCTCCAGTGTACGGTCTCCGCGTTTGAAATAGAAGACCGGATGGTCTGGGATCTCGAATACTACCCTTCTTTTACGACAGTCGATGGTAGCATAAAAAGTTCCAAGCCAATCCATTGCTAGAACCACATCGAAGTTCGGTATGTCCAGCACTTTGAAGTCAGCATAAAACTCTCGACTGTAGACGACGACTGGACACAAGCTGTATCCCATAGTTGCCTTTAGAACGCCATTTCCTAAACTGACATTCCAGCTGGATACAAGCGGTGAGACTGGAATCGCATGGGTTCGGACAAACCGTTGCGACATAAAGCAGTGTGATGCTCCAGTATCAAACAATGCAAGTGCAGGGATTGAGGATACTAAGATTGTACCTAAGGTATGCGGGATTTGTTTTAGGTATAGAAAATATATAACTAAGTAGTAGAATAGAAAAGCAAAGTTTGAAAAGAAAAGTTTACCAGTGATGACTTGGACAGTGGCCTCAGCTTCTTCCACGGACATCGTGAAAGCCTGGCGCCTTGGTACATTCCTCCTGGCCTGAGGAGAATTCCTCAGAACGTTCCTTTGAGCTTGATGGAACTGATAAGGAGGTGGTACAGCTTGTGGTCCTCTGGGTGGTGCAGGTAGTGCAGGTCTGGGAGCAGGTGCCTGAAGAGCTGGTCTCTGCGGATAAGTAATTGCTGGCCTGGGTGTAGTAACTGGGTTCTGTCTTTGGGGACAAGACCCAATATCGTGAGTAGCTGAGCCGCAGACTAAGCAAAGGCGGTTGGCTCGACGGCAGTCCTTCATCATATGTCCAGTTCTCTTGCAGTAGGTGCAAAAGGCTGGGCTGGGACGATGGGTTGATACTCCGGGTCGCCTTGGCATGAAAGGTGGCTTGGACGAGGCTCCACCTGCCATCTGGTTGGCAGGGCGTTTGACTCTTGCAGACTGAGGTCTGCCCCTTACTTTTATCACTGTCTCATAACTGCGGGCAGCTTCCAGAGCATCCTCATGAGTCAAAATTTTTCCCGTGGCTAGAGCAGCCTGAATCTCCATGTCCAGTCCTTGTTGAAAGCAACGGGCTCTGATCTCGTCCGTTGGTATCAAGTGTGCCGCGAATCTGTTTAAAGATTGTGTTAGCTGGGTAGTATGTGATATTTAAAAATTGAACTATTGTGACATATCTTACCGGCTTAACATGGTGAATTCAGCGTCGTATTCATCTACTGAATTGTCCCACATTGAACCCTGTTGTAGATGAATAAACTGCTGCTCCATTGCAAACCTGGCAGTCACAGGGAAATATTTCGCGTCGAACTTTTCGCGAAAAGTCTTCCATTCAATCGGCTGTACCAGACGGCTTTCTTCCGCCTTCCACCAGTTGCGAGCATTATCCGTGAGCTGTAGTTTTGCTACACGGACCCAAGCAATGTCTGGCACTTGAGCTGCTGCCAGATCGTCTTCGATGCTTTGTGCCCATTCTTCAGCTTCAAGAGGGCTTCCTTTTCCAGAGAACTGTTTGGGATGTAAAGCCTTGAATTGCTTTACTCCCGGTGCGTCGGTTCAGAAGTTGTTGTTTTCCCTCGAGAAGGCTGCGGATCGCCTCAAGTAGCACTGTTTGCTCAGTGGGTGGTGCAGGAACAGCTGGTGTGAGAGGTAGTGCTGGAGGTGTGTTGTTGACGTTGGTGCTGGTGTTGTTCTGGGAATCCATAACCTTGAAGAAAAAATTGGGTTAGGACAGATTCAAATACATGAAATGATAAGATTCAAGGAATAGAAATTTATAAGATTCAAGAAACATGAATTGTAAAGAATGTTTTAGTTGCTGGTTCTTGTGTTATATTGCTTAGGTTGTTCACGCACACCAGAACTGCATGATAGGGATTCATACAGCTCTGACCTGCATGGGCCACCAACAAAACCTGTCACGCCCCGCTTCCCGGTGTACGGCGAAGGAGACGCGACAAGGTCCGCTACGTATGTACTCAGAAGTACATACGCTAAGCGTATCTAAGCAATATAAAAGTAAATCACAAGAGACAAGAGATATAGAAATAACAGCAACTTTATTAATAACATTCTTTTGTACAATGCATGAAAAGTAAATACAACTGAAATGAAAAGCGATGCCTAAATAGTGGCATAACAGGAAATGAAAATACTGAATAGAACATGGTACAATATCTAGAGCTCGGGGTCTTCATGGAACTGCTCCAAGTCTTCACCGGTGGGCTCGATCTCTGCTGGGTCCAAAGCACCTGACGGCATTCAAAGAAAAAAGAAATAGAATGTCGTCCGCGAACAGGTCGCTCGGTAAGTCCCAAAGATAAGGAAAAATTAGAAAGACAGAATAGGAGTATTTTCTAAAGTATTATGTTGTAGAATATTATGGAATATTGTGTTAACGCTGTTGTTTGTAGCTTGGTACAGAAGGATGCCAGTGTATACGAGAGGGGTCTCTATATGCTAGAGACCAGCGCAAACGGAATGTACAAGGAACCGTTAAGCCACGGTACAACTGCAACGGAATATGGTTAGGTGTCTTAATCTGACCATCTCGTGCCACCTTTAACACCTTCCGTACCAATCTACCCCTTAAACCCCGTAGTGTTTTGATAGTACTGTTGTATTGTATTGTATAAGTTGGATGACTGACCAAAACCATGATATCAGTAAACATATTGTAACTGCATAATCAGGTAAATGGAATAACGGAATAATGGATGTATATCCATGGTTTGATTTAGTCAAGTTGTATAGATTGTTAACTGGATTCTGGGATTCATGTGTTCGTATTGAGTTGGAATATTAAGAAATATAGATTGGCTTGAATCATATTCAAGTCAGAAATAATCAGACTAAAACCCGAGTCAGACTAAAAGAAATGTAAGTCGAAGTTCTATAATTGTTAGGGTCCTTATTGTAATTTATAAAACTTGAGGGGGTTTTATGTAAAAATACTTTTGTATAGTTTTCAAGATACACCTCAAATATTTATTATTCGTCTTTATTGTTGTAGTGAGTGTGATTTTATTTTGTCTTATTTCTAGTGAAAATATCCTAATTATATAAATAAAGGTATTAATTTGTAATATTGAAATTCATAGTATTTTAATGTAAATTTTAATCTTGTAATTTTTAGGAAAAGGTGGAAACTTTATCTTATAATAAAATAGGTGTTTAAATGATAAATATACATATGTTTATACAAGAATAATTTTCAATAAATATTTTAATTTCCAAAATCTCATTTTTCTTAAATGTCGAATTTTAAACCTTTCGAGACCGAATGCTCCTTGCGGAGGTCTGAATCTCGCACTACTAAGATCGAGGGTGCACGATAAACCGTACTATTCCTAACAAGTTCCCCAAAGGTGGGTTGTAGTGGCGCTTTGCAAAGATTTAATAAATACTAATCATTTAGAAAACGGTTTTGTAAAATAAGGTATTTATTTGTAAAAGGGTGTAAATTTCCGTATTTTAGATTCTAGGATTTCCTAAGCCAACTAGCCTATTTCTAAATGGTCTAAACGACATGTCATTAGAACCCTCAAATCGCCTCTTCACCGCCAATTGTGGCCAGGTAAGTACAAGTGAGGAAGGAGGGATCTGCTCACGAATCGTGAGACGGGCCTTTTAAAGTTACCTAAGCTCACTTGCCTAGCCTAGACACCACAAAATCAGGTTTAAATAAACGATCGATGTCCATGACATATCGTATTTTCCTATTAAAAGATTTTGTTTTAAAATTGTATACAACTTAGAACTTTAAGAAAAGGTTTATAAAGAAAATGGTATTTTAATGTAAAATCTTTTATTATCGTATTCTAAGTTTTGATGATATCAATTAGGTTTGTATTTGCGTATGTGTGGAGGTAGGTCATTACCTCGTGATCTATTTTAAGGTATAGCAATGTTAAAGGGTTAAATGAGATAAACTAAACATGGTGGTATTTAAGTGCGAAAATACGGTATTTTGCAAAAGTTATCATTTCATGTGAGAAAGTTTATCCAAATTGATTTTTAAGTGATTAGTAGTCAACATGAATATGTTTAAGCATTATGGAATTAGTGATAAGTGAGTTTTGATAGAAAACCGAATCGGAAATCGGTTTGTTCCGATTTCCGTCGGGTTTTAAAAAGTCGTATTTTATGAGAGAATAGAAAGGTAGAAAAGAGGGACTTACGGGTTTGGACAACGTAGAGAGTAAGAGAGAGGTAGAGGATTTGCCGGTGCGTCGAATCGTCGTTGAGAGGTCCTAGCACGATCGTTGGAATTTCGCCGTCGATTTCGTCAGCGCTTCGCCTTTCGCTCGTTTTCTAACGTACCAAGTTCTCTTGAAATTTTTAGAGAGTGGACTTCGGAATGTAGGGTGAGAGGGTAGAGGGTATGGAGGGTTATATAGGGTTAGGCTAGGGTTAGGGTTTTAATTAAAAAAAATATAAAAATATATAAAAATTCATTAAAACTCATTAAACCTAGGATTAAAAGGGATTTATTGGCCAAATGATAACCGATCCAAGCATTTAGAGTATGCAGGAGGGTAGAAAGGTCAAGAACCAACTTTTCTCTGTTGGTGACTCGGGCGTCCGGCCAAGTCCGGCCGGCGGCGCCGGACCGAGTCGGCCGAGTCGCCGGCCGGCGGCGCCGAGTCGGGCCGAGTCAAGGGTCCAATGGCCGGGGATTCTTCGGGGGTACAATGTGGTATATCTACTTTTTGTTGTCGAGTATATATTTAGGGAGTTATGGCCTTTTTACTGTTGACTTCTAATAGAAATTAAAATAACATGGGATTTGAACTCCGGTGGCTTGGTTCAGCAGTGCAAGGTATTACCAATAAGCCACAAGCTCCTTCTTGTAATTATGGAGTGAAATAAATACTTATAGAGATATCAGCTGCAATAAATACTCCAAGTATACATTGAATTTAAATCAATTCTTTGTACGTTAAAAATGGAGTTGTTACAACTTGAAGAAAGGATCGAGCTTGCTAGAAGTCTTCGCTGCCGAAAATGATCCACCTTGAAGTCTCTTTCACTCAAGCTCACTTTTTACTAATCAAGGTATTAGTGAAGCAAACAATCTAAACTAATGGGCTAGATTAGTGTAGGTTAATGAAGTAGGAGATTAGCTCACTCTAAATATTTTTCTCTTTTCTTTTTCTCACCTCAAGAAATTTCTAGAGAGGAAATAAAGAAGAAGATGAACTTGGATTAGAGAAGGAACCATGAGGTGAAGTGATAATATAAGATGAGATGTGTATAATAAATATCTTAGAATAAAACACGGAATAATGGATGAGTCATGGCTTCTACAAGCCTCTAAAAAATGACTCATTTCCTTTTTCTTGTAATTCTAAAATGTTTATTATTATCTCTTCTCATCCCACTTCAAGTGTGATTCTCATACACCCATGTTCTATGTATCATCAACCATGATACAATTCATATATATATATATATATATATATATATATATCACACAAATATATAAGTTAATAGAAGAAAATCTTTAGTGAGCCATAATATTAGTTAATATATAAATATATTAAATATATAAATATATATCAAATTATTAAATCAACACTTGATTCAATAATCCGGTTATATCATATATAACCGACTAATATCAATTATATATATGTATATCAAACTATTAAATCAGCACTTGATTCAATAATCCGGTCATATCACATACAGCCAGCTTATATTCAATATTAGTTTATATATATCAAATTATTAAATCAACACTTGATTCAATAATCCGGTTATAACAAATATAATCCGGCTAATATCAAACATAAACAACATATACATATATCATTGAATCAACACTTGATTCAATAATCCGGTTATATCACATATAACATGACTGATATCAAATATCGCTAGATTAGAATACGGTATCACATACTCGTATTTAATCAAGCTCCCACACATATCTCCATTTGTGCCCTACTTCGTTTCGCTTGTGCTAGGAAACCTCTGTGGGGGACTCTAAATACTCATCAATACGCCAGCAGTAGGTAATGATTACATCAAATACCCATAAGCCGTCAGCGGTACTAACTGGACATAACATCTACCCAGGTATTGAGTGAATAGAAGATCAACAAGCAAACTTGTCCAAACTCCCGTAAAGCATATATGCAACACTTACCGTACAGTCCGGTTTCTTCGTTTGATATGTCGCATATCGAGTCTGGGGGTGGAATCGTTAGACCCCGGTAACTTGATAAGTCATGCCGATGTGTGGCCAATAACCTTTCGAGAAACTACCGATAACGCTTATCAGTAAATCTCATCAGCACTGGCTAGGTGCTGTTATAGCCAATCGAGCATAGCGTAATATCAACTCCCAATACCGGAAGAGATGAACCACTCCTTTTGCTCACTGCCTCCATGTGACTCGGGACTGTACCAAAAATTCAGCAGTTTGAACGACTCCTTTGATTCGTGGTAAGGAGGAAATCAACCCCTAACCCTAATTAACTCTAATTAACCCCTAACCCAACCCCAAACCGACCCCATACCCCGAACCCTAACCTTAAATTCAACAACATTAACAAAAAATTAAACAACCAGATAATAAATTAATTCCTACAATTAAAGAAATTGAAATCAAAATTAATTAGGAAAATTAAAATTCAAAAAGGAATAAATAACTAACCTGTGGAGGAATCGACGGCTGGCTAGGCAGCGAGGCGGTGGAGAAATCGATGTCTTCTGCTTGACGAGGCTATACCGGAAAGAAGGAGGAAGAGGGCTTCAACAGTGCTGGAGGATCGGAAGAGAGGCGCTGGAGGAGATGGAGGCAGTGCTGGAGGTCAGAGGAGACGACGGGGGTTGAAGCTGGAGGTCGTAGGAGGCGATGATGGCGCTGGAGGTCGGAGGAGGCAATGAGGGAGAAGGCAACGAGGGAAGGGAAATTTTGGAGGGAAATAAATTTAGAGAATACTAGGGTATTATGGGAATGGTGAGGGGGAAATTTGGTTTTTATTTTTTTTTAAATGCCCGATTTTGACCTTATGGTGATAACCGTATGACCTTTTTTTGCGGCACCGTAGGGGCAACTGTGTAGGGTGTTTTTCGTTAACCCATTGAAATGGGAATACGCGCGCGCCTATCAGGCGCATTACAGATCCCCCTTGCCTAGGTTAGGCTAGGGTTTATTGATTGTGGGGATCCGAATCTCCGGCAGCCGCGAACTAAGCTGCCGTTAATTACCCCTCGCTTTTGGAGCGAGAAAACCTTCGATTGACGGGTCAAAAAGGTCATGCAAACTCAATGTGCAGTGTTGTGTTTTGAAATGGTTTTGGATATATTGGGGGCCCCGCAGAGTTTTTACAGCGGTCCCGCTACCCGGATAGCGGGCTGGGGGTCAAGGGGGCAGCGCCCCGTTAGAAATTTCTTTTTTCTAACAGAGACAGTGTCGTGGAGTGTATATAAAATGAGGGGGAAATGGCATCCAAAGGACGCGTGGATGCCAGCTCCTCACGTGCCTAGCACACAGGCGCTGGGCGCTGGTGTCTCACGTGCTTGGCACACGGGCGCTTAAACGATGGGCGCTTGGCGCCAGCGCCTAGCGCCCCACATGCTTGGCATGCGGGCGTTGGATGCCAGCGCCCCACGTGCTTATCATGCGGGCGCTAGGCGTCTGCAGGAAAAGGGACTTGGTCCCTGCACTGGGAGCTGTTCTCCCGATTTGACTTCTGGAGTTAAACTCCTAAAAAGAGATTAATTTATGAAGTTGAACTCCAACAGATCTTGAATAGAGTTAAACTCTTATAAATCTTTAGAAATGATCAATGGAGGCCCCTTTGTTTCTCTCCCTTTTAGCCCTGGATCTTCCCAAGATGGGATTTTTGGATATGAGTCTCTTTCTTCTTCCTCTCGGTTGGCCGGATCTTGGAGAAAGGGGGTGAGATTTAAAAATCCCCCTTTTATGAGATCTGATGGAAGATCTGAGCTCCCCTCTGTGGGTTTTGTGGTGAAAAACACTTTAATTTTGGAAAAGAAAGAGTAAAACTCTCAATTTAATTGAAAAGGGAACGAAGGTTTAGAACCTTGAGGAAGGAGAAGGAGGCACAAAAACCCTAAAATTTTGGGGGAATGAAAAGTTTTTTCTCTTTATTTCATTATCATGTTTCCTTATATAGGCTTACAAATTTACACATAGCCCCTTGGGCTTTACAAATTGGTATGTGCTCATTTCTTTTGCACATGAGCCATAGCTTTACAAAAATTTGGCTTTATGCCCATTCATGCATAAAAAAAATTACATTAAAATTATTTATTAAATAAATTTTATTTCGGCATAGGGGAGGCCGGCCGCGGGGCTCGACTTTGGGCATGGGCCCACTTTCTTGGGCTTGGGCCCGCTTACTTGGGGTTGACCTTGACTTTGACCATGTCAACCGGGGTGAAAATTTTGACCCCAACAAAGTGCCCCCATCAATAAATGCACACCGCGCATATGAGTTGTGTGCATGAAATTGATGGATCTTGAAGCTGGACTTCGAGGTGGAACGTCATTCCGGGGGCAGAGCATCCCTCGGGGAGCATGATTCCTGGAGATCGGAGCATCATTCCGATTTGTGGAGCATAATTCCAGGGTGGGAGTATCATTTCGAAGAGTCGGAGCATAATTCCGAGGATCGGAGCATAATTCCGAAGAGTAGAGGCATGATTCCAGGGATCGGAGCATGATTCCGAAGAGTGAAGCATGATTCCAGGAATCGGAGCATGATTCAGATGAGCGGAGCATGATTTCAAAGGGGTCGGAGCATAATTCCGACGGGCGGCAGACATTTTGACCGAAACATAATTTCGATGCAGAGGTTGATTCCCAGGCGAAGCATAATTCCGACAGGGAAAGCAGATACTCCGAGGCGAAGCATGATTTTGACACGGGGTACATTCTGATACGAAGCATGATTTCGACACAGAGCTTGTCAGTCGACTTGATTCCGAGGCGGAGCTTAATTCTGACGGGGAGGTCGTTGGTTGACTTGATTCCGAGTCGAAGCATAATTCCGACAGGGAGGTCGTTGGTTGACTTGATTCCAGGATGGAGCATAATTCCGACGAGGAGGCCGCTTGTTGACCTGATTCCATGGTGGAGCAAAATTCCGACGAGGAGACCGCTTTTTGACTTAATTCCAGGATGGAGCATAATTCCGACGAGGAGGCCGCTTGTTGACTTGATTCCAGGGCGGAGCATAATTCCGATGAGGAGGCCGCTTGTTGACTTGATTCCAGGGTGGAGCATAATTCCGACGAGGAGGCCGCTGGTTGACTTGTCCCCGGCACGGAGTGTCACTAGTTTTGACGTAGAGGATGATTCCTAGGCGAAGCATAATTCCGACAGGGAAGGTGGATATTTCGAGGCGAAGCATGATTTCGACACGGGGTTCACTTTTGTCATGACCCGTAATTTAGCACATGACCGGCACTTAAATTACGCAACGTCTAAAGGCGTAACGTAAATCAAGCAAGCTGAAGCCCAGAAAATCTAAACCTTTTTGCGGAAAATAGTGGGGGTGCAGTTTTGAAATAAAGGTATAATGAATCATGTTTTGTCTTTTAAAATTGCGGTAGCACCTTCCTTGTATATTTTGATCCTAAAACATTATACAACAATATATATGCATCCCCAAGTGGGAGCTAGCTCTTCGCCAATCGGCGGAATCACAACCACGTAATAACAAATATACGACGCCCAACGGCGAAGAAACAACCCAGAAAGAACAAATAAAGAGGCAAGACATCAAAATACAAGAAAAATGATCATAAACCCATTGCTCTAAGTCTCGCACAATACCCAAGTCTGATTAGGTCTTCCAATATAAATTGTCTAGTCCTGATCTGATGTGATGTGATGGAGTTACATAGATACAATAGAATATAATGGTACGAGAGTGGGTATGATCCGATATGTGTCCCACCTACCAAAGCAAAGCACCCTGGAAGAAGTTGTGTGCCAGCAATACCGCAACTGATCCCAAGCGGTCAAACTTGCAAGAACTGGGGCACAACGGGGGTGAGTTGCCAAATCGTGAGTAGAAAACATCAACAAGTAGAAATCGAATAAAACAACGATTTCCTAGGTCACTATATCGTGAAGGTAATACTATGATATCTAGGGTGACCAAGTACGCATATATGTCAACAATCTATCAATGCAATGACATATATAAATAAACATCCGACATCATATGCCTGTATGCATGTGGATATCATCCACGTGTCCATCAACGACACAAAACAATATCATGGAACCTGAGTGTCCCACACCGATACTCGAACATCATGAAAACATATGCCTATATATATATATATGAGGATATCAACCACGTGTGTTCATCAACGACACATCAAAATCATGAAAACCCGTGTCCAGCATCGACACGTAAATCCTCATATCTCAGGCGCCGCATCGTCAGATCGACCCTCATATCTATCTCATCTCAGGCGTCGCATCCTCAGATCGGTCCTCATTTCCATCTCATATCATAACTCCAAAACGGTATCCTCCGGATATCCGCAGAGCTCTATACAATCACCGGTAGGTAGTGTTCCCTCTGCCAGGCTCATCGTCTACACCAAAAAACCATTTCTTGCCCCAGGGTACCATACCGGGTCCACCATGAATCCGAAAACGGCATCTGCCAACTTCTCGAATCGGGTCTCAAAAACAAGCTCAGAACTGAGAAAACTCATGGTGGACGTCTCGAAATATAATATCAAGAGAAATCGTGTTTTTAGAACAGTATGCAATTTCCTTTGAAATATAATCACGGTTCTTAAATCCAGAGATCTCATGAAAACAGCATCTCAAGCAAATAACAATAAAGTACGATGTATGCAACTTAGAGTAGTAATATGAGCATATCGGTATATCATGCAAGCATATAACCATAAGGAACAATGTATGCAACATAGAGTAGTAATATGAGCATATCGAGCATATCATACAAGCATATTAAGTGATAGTACTGAATAATGAATGTCCTTTTACTTTTAAGATTGATATCATGATAGGGCAGTTCTCCTGTGTCAATGGCACGACAATTCTACTGTATAAGTGGCATGGCAATTCTACTTTTTAAGTGACATGGAAATTCTACTGTATAAGTAGCATGGCAATTACCGATGAAGAATGTGTGTGAGCCGGCAAATCTGTGTATGTGTAGCATGCGCATCAACAGTAATGGTGCAGGTGTACTAGCAATTGATATCATATAGTATTAAATACCGGCACATGGTATGTACATCATGAGGGTAATATCCTACACAACATGATGTTGGATATAGTGCCCTCTAAGTCAATTATTAGATCGCAGATACGTGATTGCAATGATTGAGGGAGGACCTATACCGATATGAAAGTCTTGCTCGAGATGATAGTATGCTATCTGGTTTGACTTTATCATCGTTTACATGCTTTAGTTCTCTATTGCATGTTGATAGAGCCCATAGGATTCTTGCTTGACTGCCAGCTTTATGATGGCGATCATATACGTGGGAGCTGGGGTCTGTAAGCATATCCTTAAAGTGTCCCTAGTCGTAAGAGTTTCGAGACAGGGCATCGATACTCCAGAGTAGACTAGTGTATACAGTCCAGACCCCGACGAGGGACGATGGCCGGTCTCACAAGCCATTGGTGTCAGTTGGTGCACCTAAGATGTATACAGGTGCTCATTGCGTTATGAGTACACCGGACAGGACTTGCCGGGAACATGCTAGTTGGTATTATATATATCGTCAGATAGCAGTTCCCTGGTGATATGTGTACAGGTTAGTTTGTCGACCTGAGACCGTCAATTGTCTCGTGTGAGTTCCCACTGTGCTTTGATTACTACCCTACCACGCTCAAAGAAGACGTGCAAACAGGTTTTAGTTGGGTACAGTCCCGAGCCACATGGAGGCAGTGAGCGGATCGTCGGGGATTCGTCTCTCCCGGTATTGGGGGTTGATGTCGCACAGTGCACGGGTGGCCATCACTAGAAATCCTCGGCCGAGGTAGTGGAGAATTACTGATTTGGATCAGTAGTTTCTCAGGAGGTGATGGGCTTCATACCGACATGAATTATCGCGTTATTAGGGGTCTGACTTTATCCACCCCCTAGACTCGATATGCGATACTCTTAGACGAATGGACCGGACTGTACAGATATTGTCACTGTCAGGCTCAGTAGGGTTTCTGGATGAGTTCGCTCGTCAGCTTCCCTTCCAATCAATACATAGGCTAACGTTATGTACAACTTGTACCTCTGACGTGCTAGAGCTTATACCCAGTGCCAGTATGTTGATGAGTCATTAGAGTCCTCCACAGACAGCTTCCCATGTTCGGGCAAAACGTTGTAGAGGCCGTATGGTTTTATGGCAGGGTTCGGAAAATGCACGTGCGTTTACGCACGTGTCATATTTCGGGCAGATAATACTGGTGGGCTTTGGTTTAAGCCGGATCCGAGTATTATATTGAGTAGATATAATATCTTTGTCTCAGTTGCATTTGTATTCGGTCGTAATACAAATACGAGTATGTTTATACTGTTACGGGGTTATTCTGAGATTCGTTTCGGGATCGCTTTTGGAAGTTGCCAATTTCCTGTTTCCAGTTTTCTATCACCCTCCTTTAACATTTGGTTAAAGACGGATTTATCTTTTCTTGGGTGAGTCATGTTTCTAGAAGGTTCTAGATGGTGACTAGGATGGTGAGGTGGCTTAGTGCATTAATTGGTCATTAAATGAGTTGATGACTAGGTTTATTTGATTCATTGTATGCATTAATGAGATGCAAGGTGTTGTTATGACTCATTCATCAATTAATGCTTGTGGTCACCTTTCCCCTCCTACACTCACCTCCCCCTCATCTATAAGTGGCCGGCCAAATCATTTGGAGGCTAAGGAATTTTTGGGAAAAAGATTATGATAGTTTTGGTGCATACAAATTAGATGTGATCAATTTCTAACTTACCCGATTCCAAAAGGCAACTTCATTAACCGTTCGTCCATAGCTTTGGACGTAACGAGACAAAGTGTTCTACTCATTCTCTACATCAATCTTGGTCATCTCTTTTAGCAAACTTGATGATCGAGTTGCCTCGGTTCAGAGGCGGGAGCCCGTTTAAAGATCCGTCGACGTGGTGCCACCTGGACGAGAAGACTGGAGATTCAGGAGATTGGAGCAGCCGCAACAAAGCGTGGGATAATGGTTGAAGACTGAAGGACTCGGATCGTTCGGTATAACATTTCTACCCACTTTGTAGTTTGTTAGTTTAGCTTTAATGGCAGATCCGGGTTATAGTACGCGATAGTGTCAGTCAAAAAGTTTTTGTTCCGCATTTGGCGTCTGTTAGACGGCCGGGGCGCTACCGTGGGCTTGCAGTGGTATCAGAGCCTCACCATTATGCTTTACTAACTTGTGCTAACACGTTTAAAACATTGATCGAACCAAATTTCAAAAATCGCAATTTTCTGTACAAAAGTTTCTGTCAATTTTTAAAAGGGTCTAAAAATTATTTTACATATCACAGAAAACAGAGCAGGCTTTTTTAAGCTTTCTGGGAAAATTTAGGCACGTGATCCCACAGTACCGCCGCGGATCCGCGGTCAAAGCTAGGGTTTGGCCGCGGAACCGCGGCCAGTATGTGGGAACAGTGGTCCAATTTTTTCCAGTGAGTTTGTCTTGGGAATTTGTGGTTTTTGGTATATTTCTTTTGAGTCCAGATTTTATTACTGTACACCAGATGTACGTGGGGCCCACTTCGGGAAGTTTTGTCGATCGAAATTTTAAACTTGTTAGTATGCAATATTTACATTATATCTCCGACCGTGAATGTCATTCGAGCGGTGAATTGCGTGTAATTGCTATAGCTCTTTTAGACGGATTTGCGAACGTGACATTCGCGTTGATGTTCTGTGTTGTGCTGTGATGTTGCGGATATGTCGTGGTGGATAGCAGTGTGCAATGGTAGTGCAGTTTGGATTTATTTATACATTTGATATTGCGGGGCGAGCGTCCAACATGTGGACTACCGTCATTGCCTGTTTGTATAATATTCTTTTGGGGCACGATCGGGTTGAGGTCGATGTACCCGTTGTACATATTTTCTTTTCTGTACTAGGATTACTCCACGATAGAGTGCACGGATAGCCGGGTTCTGGAGGGCAACGGGTCCGTATCTCATGGATTTGAGAGGCAGAGGGGCCTTACTCTAGAATTGGCAGACTATTCGCCGCACTCGTAGGGGGTACAGGTTGACCCAAGGAGGGGTGCTCAAGTTACCGGATTCCGTGAAGTGCCGGGTGGTCCATTCACTTTGCTGTAGGGGGCTGCCTCGCTTCAGGTTTTGGCGGGTAACTTGCCGCACCCGTAGGGGTCTAGGTTTCATAGCACAGGCTATCCACACGACCAGGGGAACGTCGGGTTTCAGTAGCGGCTCTGTGAAACCCGGGGATCCCAGATTATCTGTATTGTTCTGTGATGCTTATTACTTTTCTGTAATGTTGCATATTATCACGCCTGGAACGATTATTGTATATTGGTATATATACTATTAGATGTTGTATATGTTTTACACCCGCGCTAGTCCAGTCCCCGCTCTGTCGTTAGTTAAGTAACCTAACAGGTGATGACGGGACCCAGTGGCGAATGCGGATGGCATATACGTACATTATATTTTCGTTCTTTTCTGGTGTGATTGATTGATGAGACTGCGTTGATTCTGATCAATGCGAAGGAAAACAAACCTATATATTGGATATTGTTAGAACAGCTTTAAAAGGTGTTATTACAAAGATGTTTCCTTTTGTCATGCATAGTGATATTCGGTTGGAATATCCTGCACCTCATTCGACGAAGCAAGGGCTGATATCCCTTCACCGGGAGAGACCCCTTGGGCAGAAGTTTGCGTCAGGGTAATAACTTCAATATAGTCGATTACAAGTTGCTTTGCATCGCGGTATTCAGTTAGAATATCCTGCACCTCATTCCACGAGGAAAGAGCCGAGATCCCTTCACTGGGAGTGACCTCTTTAGCAAAGGTTTTCGCCACTATATTTTTATAAAAAGCTATCAGGTTCCTTCAACGAGATCAAGTTCATTACGTTAAAGGTTTTTCGCCAAAAACCAGCCGTAGCCCTCCGTCGTTTCTTATGGATGGTCAGTAGTATTCAAGCTATGTTTGTTGACTAAAGTCAAGGCATAGTGTTTGGTAGTTGCTAGGTATTGATCTGTTGCATAGATAGATGCGTTGGTTTGGGACAGTCGTACTGCCTTGTTGACTAAAGTCAAGGGTAGGTACGGGTGGGTTCAAATCAACCTGGATAATGACGGGTAGAACTTGACATGTGACTTATGATTTGTTGACTAAAGTCAAGGTTATAAGAGCATGAGGTAAAAATCATATCGGGGTTTCTGAAGAAACTGAAACTTGCCAAGTATGCGCATACCTTCTGGAGTATGATAACATGAGTGGATTCCTTCACGTTATCATGCGATGAGAGTTGGATCCCGATTCCCACTGATGAGTTGGTTTACTCTTCGGGTGATCCCGATTGATTCTTCTTTCAGGTTTGGAGGAGAATTTGACGGAACAGTGGGAGGTTTCCTGATTAGATAGAGTGATAACCATTCTGATCTAGGTTAGAGTGCACGCAGAGTGTTTCTTTTCTCTCTCTCTCTTTGGCAGGAACCTTTGACTGACCCTAAACTATGACTCAGTGACCAAGTTGACCGAACCTTCTTAAAATACTGGCTTTTGGATTGTCTAAAGTTGCATAAGTCATTGCCGATCCTTCTTTTACCCTTTGAATTTCTTAGAACACCCTGTATTACTACGGATATCCACTTCCATTGGATAGATCCATCGTATGGTTATATACGAACTCGAAGGTACTATTTCGAGGATGGATCCAGGTTCAGGAGAAATAGAATAAAGTATTATTCAGTTGTCTTTTATTATCACCTTCTCTCAGGTTGCGAGGGCTCCTTAGTTTAGGAGAGTACACCTATTACGCTTATTGGATTGTCTTATTCCAAACCATAGGCTGGTGCCGAAAGGTAGGGAATGAAGAAAACCAATTAGCCTAAGTAGGGTGTACAGAAGGTAATAACTAAAGACAAAATAAAGGGATTAGAAAGAGGGAAAAGTAAATTGCGACCGTTACCATTCACAATCAAACCGCGTACTTCATCGCCACTCCTATTTTCACCTTTGCTTTTTCCCCAGTTCGGGAGAAATAGAATAAGGTATTATTCAGTTGTCTTTTATTATCACCTTTTCTCAAGTTGCGAGTACTCCTAGGATTAGGAGAGTACACCTATTATGCTTACTGGATAGTCTTCTTCCAAACCATAGGCTGGTGCCGAACGGTAGGGAAGGAAGAAAACCATTTAGCCCAACGATAGTGTATAGATGGTAACGACTAAAGACAAATAAAGGGATTTGGAGAGAAGGCAAAGAAATATACGGTTAAAGTCATGAATTGGATTATGGAAGAGGCATTACTAAGAATACCAGGATACCCCTACGAAACATTTTCATGTTTCAGTGCATTGTTAAAGGAAAACTGATTTCCCGATTAGATACTTACTCCAAGGTATGTATTTACCAGGTAAGATTCTCACATCTGTATGGTTTTACAGATGATGAGTGGGAGTAGGTTATTGGGAATAAGGTGATCATTCTCATTATATTGGAATTCGTTGTAGTTGGTGATATTTGAGGAAGTCGCCTGAGTTTTTGCCGGACGGCATATATTTGGTTTTGAGTATCCGTTGTTGTGCACCAATTTCAAAATGATATATCTGTACGTTTATTTTTATAAAGTGAGATATAACTTTTTGAAATTATGTCCGTGGCATTTACCTATATCAGTTGACGATTGGGTAAGGAGCATTAAACAACGGAGTAGTTCCTAAACCATAAGTACAGTTTTCAACCTACGATGCGCAGGTTTTGAGTTATTCAACTTAGCGGACTTATACAGAGTATTGTATGTTGTCCAGAGTTCGTCAGGACAAAGGGGTTGGTCCTCGTACTATGTTCTGTTTACTTATGACTTCTCTAGATTTTAGACAAGTGTTTCGTAGAAATACAAGGTCTAAGTTTTGAGAAGTTGTGGGTATAAGAATAACGTAGAGAACCAGGTGTCACAAGTATCGGGATTCTTCAAAGAGATCGAAGATGTAGATTCTTATGATTGGTATTCAGATGATATTAATGGTTTTGAGAAACTTGTTTCTCTTTCAGGTTACTCATAATTGGATGGAATCCTAAGTTGAGTAATGCTGATTAGCCTCTCTCCATTAAGTTGATATGCATTGGAGATAGATGCATGATTTGAATCTGGTTCCAATTAAATAAGTGCCAAATTTTCTATATTGAATATAGAATGGTTCATATCTTAACGATGTTAAGGTATGGGGAGTTGTCCAGCTTATGCTTAAAACCAGACTCTGGATAACTCAAGGCACGTTTCTGTAATGGCAGTTTGTGGGTTGACCCTGGCTTTGACAAGGGTTGATTTTATACCATCTGGAAGATCGATAGTGATATTGTTCTTGACTCGCCACAGTTTTAGTAAAATGGATTTTTTCAGAAAACCGTAGTGGGAGTATGGTAGAACTGGAAGTGATTCCAGAACCGCAAACGATTATGGAAAATTTAATAGGACCTATATGTTCAATCAGGTTTGACATTCCATTAGCCACTCCGCAGATATGGCGGGTAACCTCAGACACCCGAGAGGTACTCCGGTACCCTCAAGGATGGTGACAGGGAGGTTCTTGTTTACCCAGACTTGACACTACTGTTGTTCCAGACTATGAGACCCGGCAGGAGGATATGTATAGCGTCGTTCTAAACTAGTTTTAGAAGTACACGTATATATTATTCTGTCAGAGGGTTGTTGTGGTCAGTGGGAGTAGCGGAAGCATAGTGGACAAGTAGCTTATGTCTATTTATAAGCTTGAGCAGATATAGCAGAGATAGATCATCTAGTTTTGATGTGACAGTCATGGTTTTGACTTCATCAGAATACAGATGGATCTGTTAAGAAGGCAGTAGGGTGTGATGTCCAAGTATTTGGATGACATACACAAAGTAGGAAGTAAAATTCCTATACTACAATCGGTTGTACTGTGGTTGTCACACAGTTGTTTCTCCAGACAGGATATGAATATAATAACTGACATTCTGGTTACTAGATTTATGGTTTTAGATCTAGATTTGGGTAGTTTCCCAATTTGGGTACTTTGACTATATTCTAATAGTATTTTAGAATAGATGACTCCTGGCATGGTGGTGTACCTGCAGATAATGGAGTCACCCTCTCCTAAGGTGTCTTACAGACTAAAGGGGAGAGAGATGTGCATGATTGGCATATCACTTGCTTAGGCAATTGAGTCAATCGTGAGATGTCAAGTACCACACCAGATGTTGTTTTTGCACTAGATGCGATAAGTTTATATTAATCCAATCCTGAAGAAACATAAGGAAGCAGTTTTAGAATATAAGTACATGTTCTGCGGATTTGATGACGGCAGCCTCCTTCGGGAGACGGTTATCATTCCAGGCTTCAAAGGTGACATGGTTGACAGAGTGATTGTCAGAGCTATAGTTTTCCCTATGATGAGGGACAATATTATGGACAGGTGGTCCAAGAGGATACTGTGGGAGGCTTGGTGCTAGATACTGATTAGGTTCTGTTATCGATACAGTCTAAGATGTTTGGATTTGGAGTTCATTTATGAACTAGGTCCCATCAGATATCCAAACATATTCTAAGACAGGTATTACCCGATTCGGGAGATGGCTTTCTCCGCGAACTTGAGATTAAGAGAGACATAGAAAGAAACATCAGGGCGGATCCACTCACTGAGGCTATGAGTATGCGACATCGCAATAATAGCCTTAAGTGCAAGTGGGAGATTGTTGGATATAGTGCCCTCTAAGTCAATTATTGGATCCCAGATACGTGATTGCAATGATTGAGGGATGACCTATACCGATATGAAAGTCTTGCTCGAGATGATAGTATGCTATCTGGTTTGACTTTATCATCGTTTACATGCTTTAGTTCTCTATTGCATGTTGATAGAGCCCATAGGATTCTTGCTTGACTGCCAGCAGTATGATGGCGATCATATACGTGGGAGCTGGGGTCTATAAGCACATCCTTAAAGTGTCCCTAGTCGTAGGAGTTTCGAGATAGGGCATCGATACTCCAGAGTAGACTAGTGTATATAGTTGAGACCTCGACGAGGGGCGATGGCCAGTCTCACAAGCCATTGGTGTCAGTTGGTTCACCTAAGATGTATACAGGTGCTCATTGCGTTATGAGTACACCGGACAGGACTCACCGGGAACATGCTAATTGGTATTATATATATATCGTTAGATAGCAGTTCCTTGGTGACATGTGTACATGTTAGTTTGTCGACCTGAGATTGTCATTTGTCTCGTGTGAGTTCCCACCGTGCTTTGATTACTACCCTACCACGCTCAAAAGAGACGTGCAAACAGGTTTTAGTTGGGTACAGTCCCGAGCCACATGGAGGCAGTGAGCGGATCGTCGGGGATTTGTCTCTCTCGGTATTGGGGGTTGATGTCGCACAGTGCACGGGTGGCCATCACTAGAAATTCTCGGCCGAGGTAGTGAAGAATTACTGATTTGGATCAGTAGTTTCTCAGGAGGTGATGGGCTTCATACCGACACGAATTATCGCGTTATTAGGGGTCTGACTTTATCCACCCCCTAGACTCGATATGCGATACTCTTAGACGAACGGACCGGACTGTACGGATATTGTCACTGTCAGGCTCAGTAGGGTTTCTGGATGAGTTCGCTCGTCAGCTTCCCTTCCAATCAATACATAGGCAAATGTTACGTACAGCTTGTACCTCTGACGTGCTAGAGGTTATACCCAGTGCCAGTATGTTGATGAGTCATTAGAGTCCCCCAAAGACAGTTTCCTATGTTCGGGCGAAACGTTGTAGAGGCCATATGGTTTTATGGCAGGGTTCGGAAAATGCACGTGCGTTTACGCACGTGTCATATTTCGGGCAGATAATACTGGTGGGCTTTGGTTTAAGCCGGATCTGAGTATTATATTGAGTAGATATAATATCTTTGTCTCAGTTGCATTTGTATTCGGTCGTAATACAAATGCGGGTATGTTTATACTGTTACGGGGTTATCCTGAGATTCGTTTCGGGATCGCTTTTGGAAGTTGCCAGTTTCCCATTTCCAGTTTTCTATCACCCGTCTTTAACATTCGGTTAAAGACGGATTTATCTTTTCTTGGGTGAGTCGTGTTTCTAGAAGGTTCTAGATGGTGACTAGGATGGTGAGGTGGCTTAGTGCATTAATTGGTCATTAAATGAGTTGATGACTAGGTTTATTTAATTCATTGTAAGCATTAATGAGATGCAAGGTGTTGTTATGACTCATTCATCAATTAATGCTTGTGGTCACCTTCCCCCTCTTACACTCACCTCCCCCTCATCTATAAGTGGCTGGCCAAATCATTTGGAGGCTAAGGAATTTTTTGGGAAAAAGATTATGATAGTTTTGGTGCATACAAATTAGATGTGATCAATTTCTAACTTACCCGATTCCAAAAGGCAACTTCATTAACCGTTCGTCCATACCTTTGGACGTAACGAGACAAAGTGTTCTACTTATTCTCTACATCAATCTTGGTCATCTCTTTTAGCAAACTTGATGATCGAGTTGCCTCGGTTCAGAGGCGGGAGCCCGTTTAAAGATCCGTCGACGTGGTGCCACCTGGACGAGAAGACTGGAGATTCAGGAGATTGGAGCAGCCACAACAAAGCGTGGGATGATGGTTGAAGACCGAAGGACTCGGATCGTTCGGTATAACATTTCTACCCACTTTGTAGTTTGTTAGTTTAGCTTTAATGGCAGATCCGGGTTATAGTACGCGATAGCGCCAGTCAAAAAGTTTTTGTTCCGCATTTGGCGTCCGTTAGACGGCCGGGCGCTACCGTGGACTTACACATGTACAATAAATGGGTGTATCTATCTACACAAGAATCATATGGTCACTTTTAAACGATACACATCGTCGCTTTGAAAATAGGTATGGTTCAGGTGGCAATTTCTATATCGACGATCCCACCTCATAACATCTGATATGACAATAATTATCGATCATCATCCTAAAATCACTAGCGTGGATCAATCATCCGGTACATCTCAACTCGTATGGTAATCCATCGTAAGGGGTCATGAAACAGAATAGGGAACCTATCGACCTATACAATAATGAGGGTACGGATCTAAAGTCTCGTACGGCATATAACTCGTAAAATTACACACACACACACACACATCTCAATTCACATTTGTATAAACGTCATATCTTATCAAATCCACAACACCTCTATCTCAATCTCGTGTTGTGTTTATCGATCTTGAACTCATATCCTATCATTATCAACCCATACTTGTTATCTTTCAATTCGTACTTATAATGATTCACTTCTCATTTCATATTCTCAAGACAATATATATTTTCTAGTGTCAACTTTAATCATATCATATCTTACTAAATCCTATAATAGGGTTATCTTAAGCTCGTAGCATATCCTTTATCAAAACTATAATTTAAAACACAACTTCCATATCAATAGTTGCGGGGGTGATATACGCCATCCACCCGACTTTCCCCATAGATATAAATTTACTCACCTGCTAAACTCCTTGCTTAGCCAAAGTAGATGTGCTTCGTCGTCTCGGAAGTCCACGCGAAGTACCTATAATCAATACACAATCACAATGCAATTAAAACCAATCCGAAAACCGATACGGCACATGGTTCGCTCATAGGTTAAAACCTATAGCTTCGCATGCAAAATCCACTAAATAACCCTCATCCGTTGACGTACAAACGTCCAACGACGGAATCCAAACTCAAATACAAAACCTACGTTTTAGAAATCGGAAAACGAAATTCAGCAACTAAGGAAATCTATCCCAGATTTTACCCTAGGTCAAACTAGCAAATTTTGCACATAGGGTTGCACTAGATATATGATAAGGAAGCTACAGAACAAAAATCACCACATTTCACCACAAAGTGGCCGCAAATTGCGGCCCTAGGCAATAAATCTACGGCCATATTAGAAGGGAATGGGCTCGGGTTTCTAGGGTAGCTTCTAGGTTGCCTGCCCATCTCTCTGTGTTCGCTAAATAATTATTAGGGTTTCGGGGTAATAGCAGATCTCAGTATCTCTTCACAAAAACCACAAAATACGATATCGGCCGATTTCAAAGTTCGTGTTTTGGTTTCTATTCTTGGGTCTTGGCCAATAAAACACTCTCTAAGGTCTTGTAAACCCTCACTACACCTCTATTTATCACTTAACAGCAACTTGGAAATTTCCAAGATCACATATCTCACTAAATCGATTTCTAAACTAAACAAGGATATAAACACACGATTTCTAATCTAAAAGTATAGGGATTACTTCATTTGCAACTGAAGAAACTTCTTGAGTTGCCCAAAGTCTTCAAAATCCAAACTTGAAAGGTTCTAAGGGTTTAGAATAGGTGTGTGCATGTTTTTAATGAAAGGGACATGGGGTTTTGAGAAGCGGTTTGACATTGTGCATGGAGGTAGTGGGGGATTGGAGAACATGAAGAAGATGAAGAAAGCAATGGGAATGAACGGTTTTGGGCTGCCAAGTCCAAGCTTCCCTCTCTTAGCCTCACTCTCTTCTCCAAAATATCTATTTTGTTTTATTCACAAAAATCCCAATGGCATCAATTCTTATTCCATTCACACTCACTCTTATCATTTCCTTTCCTTTTCTTTTCTTTGTTTTTCTTTCTCTTTTAAATTGCTAACTCATTCTCTAAACTCACAAGTCACAAACTCAAAAACCAACATGCACATGACATGGTGCACAAGTCATGAAAAAAATGTAAAAATATGGATTTGGCCAAAAATCCGATAAAGATCATTAAAATAAATAAATCATTTTAAACTCCGATTAATTTCCAAATATTGGTATATATTTATACCATTTTACGAAAAATCCCTATTCGCAAATCGAAAAGTTTTCGCGAAATATATTATTTTAATATTAAATTTCCAAAAATAATATTTTATATTTTCTGAAATGTTACAGTCTTTCCCCCTTAAATAAATTCGGTCCCCGAATTTAAATTTAAATCCCCAAATGCTAAAACATTTCAATAATCAGCTCAAATCAACGGGGCTCCAAAATCACGGAAGATACTGAAATACAACAGCGCATCATGTGCCTGAGAACGAGTACGAACTCAAAATCAAATTCAGTCAAGCATCACACAATCACTGGAGTTACAATAGAGATACCAAATCTCGAAATCCACTGCTGAAATCCAAATGCACTATAGTCAAATCATAATACGTATATAGTACGCATACTCGTACAATCCTCTAAAGCTGAATAAAACACATGCAAAATCTTTTTCAAATCGCCGTTCTATACGTAGCTCACGGCACAAGTGGCGGACGATCATTTGTAAAGTAGTAAATATATACTTATATATGTTTGTTCAATTTATACGTCCTGTCTTTTTGAATTATCCCAAAAGGTTCTCTTTGTAAAATTTCGTGTCACTCGCAGACACGTACGGAATAGCGAGACTATAGCTCCTTTTTGAAAACTTTGGTAACTTTTTATGCATGCAAAAGTACTCAGGCACTGTCCTCAGACTAGCCCTGCTTGGCTACTATATAATATAGTATCCATCATCAAAACGCGATACTCATAAATAAAATCAGACATGCGTCTGGTGTGCATGGAAATCCAAATCCAATACAAGTGCCACAATATGCACAAAAGCAAAACTAAGTGCAACGGGTGTGCACGAAAGCATCTGTCCAGTACAACGGATGTGCACGACAACAACATCAAATGCATCTATAGTGCATGAAAATCTCAATCAAGTGGATCCAACATGCACGAATAAAAATCTCAATCAAGTGCATCCAACATGCATGAATAAAAATCCCAATCAAGTGCACCCGGTATGCACAAAATCTAATATCCTGCGCCCAACATACGCGAAAATCTAAATCAAGTGCGTTTGGTCCGTATAAAATATCCAGTGCAATAGTATGCACGATAACGAACGTTAAATGCAGACGCTTACGAAAACATAAATCTAGTGCAACAAATGCATAAAATACAAACCCGGTGCAACCAATGCACGAAATAAAAATCTGGTGCAACCAATGCACGAAAACTCATCAATATCTCAAATGATCACGAAAACAACATCGAGCATGCCAAGGGGTATAAGATCATAAACGTGTCTAACTGCGTGCACAAAACATGAATCAATGCACTGCAAGCATATATAAGCTATACCGAGTGCAAAAGTAAAGGCAAGTGCATATAACATGCACGAAATCAAATCAACAGTATCGAATCCACAAAACCATAAATACGTGCAACGAAGGCACAAATTGATACCAAGTGCAAATAGAAATGCATAAATCATAAACCAATGTAGCGGTGTATATAACATAAATCAAGTGCAATAACTGTGCACAAAATGCAAATCCCCAATAGGTGCATCCATGGTGCACAAAAACAAAATCACGAAATCTAATCATCGAAACTCAAGTCCAAGCGATAAAAGTGTGATACTTGAATCACAAAACGCAAATCGCAATAACTGGCATTGAGGTACACCTCCTACAATGTCGAAAAATATGCCGGTGCGCCCAAACTGGCATAGCAAGGTCATCTACTTCCCTTCTGCTCACGGTTTGGCATTTTCGGTCTCTGGATTCCTTGTTCCTCTCTGGATTACCAATCTCGCAATCCTTCTGCTCGTCGACCTGGTCAGGTGTACAAACGGAACAGTCCTGCTCTGTAACTCCTCTGATCATCGTTTGGACAATCAATATGACCACTCTCAAACGACACATTACTGATGGCGGCATCTAGCCCTCTGAATACGCACGCTATTACTGACCCTGGGTGCAAATCTCTATCGCTGCGGTGTCCTGGAAAGAACCTGCTCACGGCTTCTTCCGATCTCACCTATGCCGAACTATACGAAGATTGGCACTCTTACTCAACTCTTTTCTCATAACCGGACAGCTGTGTCCTTAGCACGACTATCATCTGAAAATTTAGCTGTATCTAACGCTGCTGCACACATATCAATCCTCTGGAATCAACGGAGAGTAACAACCGCTCGCTAACATCTCGCACGAACCTTTGTTCCACTCATCTTTATTATCGTCCACTTCGACGTCATCTCTTGCTGTCTGCATATTGCAATTCATTCTCGGCTACGGTCAATCTGGAGTCTCTCACACGAACTTGAAATTACAAACTCGGTATCTTCATCACTCTGTAGAAGATATCTAGCCAAACATATCCTCGGGAACTCGTCCAAATCATCGGAGGGATACACTTTATTCGTCCGTTCTCGATCAACTCACAACGCATCTGGGTAAGGTCCTTCTATCTGAAACTGCTCAACTTACCGATCTCACATCGGAGCATCCGACGAACAACGTCCTCTCTTGCTCAATTTAATCTAGATCTAAGTAAGATCCTTCAACTAGAATTCTTCAACTCAACTGAGCCTGCATCAGCGCATCAAATCTGACGAATCATCTCTATCGCTCAACTCAAGATAGACTAGCTATCTTCTGTCACATCTCTTCCTGAAATCTCCAGCGGTTTCAGCTCATAGACTTTGGAAATGACATCCCATCAATCTCAGCAACAGCTGGGTTATCTGTCTGCACAGTAGACAACATCACAATCTCTGAGGTAGGCTATACATCAACAGTCCTCTCAATCCGGCAGCCCCTATCAATAGCCCGATCATCCGGTGCAAAACCGAACACTCGCCTCAAAAGAGAGATCACAACACAACACTATACCTACACGCCCCTATGTCACCAGAAACAACGTGGTCAGTCCTCGTCCATGACGAGCTCACCCTGACCGCAACACTAGCAGCAGCTCAATCTGCACTCAAATCATGGTGACAGGAACCTCAAGCAGGTATCGATGAAGTTGAATCAATGAATGAAAGAAATCAACAGATCCCAAATGGATATATGATCATAGGAACGAATAGTATTACAGAGCTTAAGATAATGCACATCCTAAGGTTACTTAAGTGGAGTATCGTATCATAAATATGCCGTGGAACATACGTACGGTACGTCACTCTACTCAAGCTACCTACTCCATCAATCAAGGTCAACCTATGAAACGAAAGTTCGGGTCTAATACCCTCTCGTCAAGTCTAAGTTCCATAAGGTCAAGTCTAGGTTCCGAAAAATATACGCCCTAGACTCCGCATAGTCAAACCCAGATTTAAACTAAGGTTAAACCTAATGCTCTGATACCAACTTTGTCATGACCCGTAATTTAGCACGTGACTGACACTTAAATTACGCAACGGCTAAAGGCGTAACGTAAATCAAGTAAGCCGAAACCCAGAAGGTCTAAACCTTTTTGCGGAAAATAGTAGGGGTGCAGTTTTGAAATAAAGGTATAATGAATCATGTTTTGTCTTTTAAAATTTCGGCAGCACTTCCCTTGTATATTTTGATCCCAAAACATTATACAACAATATATATGCATCCCCAAGCGGGAGCTAGCTCTTCGCCAATCGGCGGAATCGCAACCACGCAATAACAAATTTACGACGCCCAACGGCGAAGAAATAACCCAGAAAGAACAAATAAAGAGGCAAGATATCAAAACTCAAGAAAAACGATCATAAACCCATTGTTCTAAGTCTCGCACAATACCCAAGTCTGACTAGGTCTACCAATATACAATGTCTAGTTCTGATCTGATCTGATGTGATGGAGTTATCTAGATACAATAGAATATAACAGTACGAGAGTGGGCACGATCCAACATGTGTCCCACCTACCAAAGCAAAGCACCCTGGAAGAAGCTGTGTGCCAGCAATACCGCAACTGATCCCAAACGGTCAAACCTGCAAGAACTGTGGCACAACGGGGCTGAGTTGCCAACTCGTGAGTAGAAAACATCAACAAGTAGAAATCGAATAAAACAACAATTTCCTAGGTCACTATATCCTGAAGGTAATACTATGATATCTAGGGTGACCAAGTACGCATATATGTCAACAATCATATATAAATAAACATCCGATATCATATGCCTGTATGCATGTGGATATCATCCAGGTGTCCATCAATGACGCAAAACAATATCATGGAACCTGAGTGTCCCACACCGACACTCGAACATCATGAAAACATATGCCTGTATATATATAAGAGGATATCAACCACGCGTGTCCATCAACGACACATCAAAATCATGAAAACCCGTGTCCAGCATCGACACGTAAATCCTCATATCTCATACACCGCATCCTCAGATCGGCCCTCATATCTATTTCATCTCAGGCGCCGCATCCTCAGATCATTCCTCATTTCCATTTCATATCATAACTCTAAAACGGTATCCTCCGGATATCCGCCGAGCTCTATACAATCACCGGTAGGTAGTGTTCCCTCTGCCAGGCTCATCGTCTATACCACAAAACCATTTCTTTCCCCGGGGTACCATACCGGGTCTACGATGTACCCGCAAACGACATCTGTCAACTCCTCGAATCGGGTCTCGAAAACAAGCTCAGAACTGAGAAAACTCATGGTGGACGTCTCGAAATATCATATCAAGAGAAACCGTATTTTTAAAACAATACGCAATTTCTTTTGAAATATAACCACGGTTCTCAAATCCAGAGATCTCATGAAAACAGCATCTCAAGCAAAAAACTATAAAGTACGATGTATGCAACATAGAGTAGTAACATGAGCATATCGGTATATCATGCAAGCATATAACCATAAGAAACAATGTATGCAACATAGAGTTTTAATATGAGCATATCGAGTATATCATGCAAGCGTATCAAGTGATAGTACTGAACAATGAATGTACTTTTACTTTTAAGATTGATATCATGATAGGGCAGTTCTCCTGTGTCAATGGCACGACAATTCTACTGTATAAGTGGCATGGCAATTCTACTGTATAAGTGGCATGACAATTCTACTGTATTAGTGGCATAGCAATTACCGATGAAGAATGTGTGTGAGCCGGCAAATCTGTGTATGTGTAACATGCGGATCAACGGTAACGATGTAGGTGTACTAGCAATTGATATCATATAACATTAAATACAGGCACGTGGTATGTACATCACGAGGGGTAATATCCTACGCAACATGAATAATAAATGGGTATATCTATCTACACAAGAATCATACGGTCACTTTTAAACGATACACATCGTCTCTTTGAAAATAGGTATGGTTCAGGTGGCAATCTCTATATCGGCGATCCCACTTCATAACATCTGATATGACAATAGTCATCGATCATCATCCTAAAATCACTAGCGCGGATCAATCATCCGGTACATCTCAACTCGTACGGTAATCCATCATACGGGGTCATCAAACAGAATAGAGAATCTATCGACCTATACAATAATGAAGGTACGGATCTAAAGTCTCGTACGACATATAACTCATACACACACACACACATATCTCAATTCACATTTGTATAAACGTCATATCTTATCAAATCCACAACACCTCTATCTCAATCTCGTGTCGTGTTTATCGATCTCGAACTCATATCCTATCTTTATCAACCCATACTTGTTATCTTTCAACTCGTACCTATCATGATTAACTTCTCATTTCATATTCTCAAGCCAATATATATTTCATAGTGTCAACTTTAATCATATCATATGTTACTAAATCCTATAATAGGGTTATCTTAAGCTCGTAGCATATCCTTTATCAAAACTATAATTTAAAACACAACTTCCATATCAATGGTTGCGGGGGTGCTATACGCCATCCACCCGTAGATATAAATCTACTCACTTGCTAAACTCCTTGCTTAGTCGAAGTCGATGTGCTTCGCCTTCTCGGAAGTCCACGCGAAGTACCTATAATCAATACACAATCACAATGCAATTCAAACCAATCCGAAAACTGATACGGCACACGGTTCTCTCATAGGTTAAAACCTATAGCTTCACATGCAAAATCCACCAAATAACCCTCGTCCGTTGACGTACAAACGTCCAACGACGGAATCCAAACTCAAATACAAAACCCACGTTTTAGAAATCGGAAAATGAAATTTAGCAACTAAGGAAATCTATCCCATATTTTACCCTAGGTCAAACTAGCAAATTTTGCATATAGGGTTGCTCTAGATATAGAATAAGGAAGCTATAGAACAAAAATCACCACATTTCACCACAAAATGGCCGCAAATTGCAGCCCTAGGCAATAAATCTGTGGCTATATCAGAAAAGAATGGGCTCGGGTTTCTAGGGTTGCTTCTAAGTTTCCTGCTCATCTCTCTGTGTTCGCTAAATAATTATTAGGGTTTCGGGGTAATTGAAGATCTCTGTATCCCCTCACAAAAACCATAAAATACGATATCGGCCGATTTCAAAGTACGTGTTTTGGTTTCTATTCTCGGGTCTTGGCCAATAAAACACTCTCTAAGGTCTTGTAAACCCTCACTACACCTCTATTTATCTCTTAACAGCAACTTGGAAATTTCCAAGATCACATATTTCACTAAATCGATTTCTAAACAAAACTAAGATATAAGCACACGATTTCTAATCTAAAAGTGCAGGGATTACCTCATTTTCAACTAAAGAAACTTCTTGAGTTGCCCAAAATCTTCAAAATCCAAACTTAAAAGGTTCTAAGGTTTAGAATGGGTGTGTACATGTTTTTAATGAAAAGGGCATGAGGTTTTGAGAAGGGGTTTGAGATTGTGCATGGAGGTAGTGGGGGATTGGAGAACATGAAGAAGATGAAGAAAGCAATGTGAATGAAGGGTTTTGGGCAGCCAAGTCCAAGCTTCCCTCTCTTAGCCTCACTCTCTTCTCCAAAATATTTATTTTGTTTCATTCACAAAAATCCCAATGGCATCAATTCTTATTCCATTCACACTCACTTTTCTCATTTCCCTTTTTTTCTTTTCTTTGTTTTTCTTTCTCTTTTAAATTTCTAACTCATTCTCTAAACTCACAAGTCACAAAACTCAAAAACCATCATGCACATGACATGGTGCACAAGTCATGATTTTTTTTGTTGTAAAAATACGGATTTGGCCAAAAATCTGATAAACATCATTAAAATAAATAAATCATTTTAATCTCCGATTAATTTCAAAATATTGATATATACTTATACCATTTTACGAAAAATCTCTATTCGCAAATCGAAAAGTTTTCGCGAAATATATTATTTTAATATTAAATTTCCAAAAATAATATTTTATATTTTCTGAAATGTTACAACTCTTAGATGAAGCATGATTCCGCCACAGAAGTTGTTGGTTTGATTTGCTTTGGGTTGACATCAGCATCACTACATTGGAATATGGTACGAGAAGCGAATCATCATTTGCCATGAGAGGATTTTGGGATTTTGGTTTTGATCGGCATCTGCATTGCTGCACTGGAATAATGTCAGGAGCAACTCATCATTTGCCCCGGGAGGATTTGGAAATTGGTTTTTGGGTCGCCATCTGTATTGCTACACTGGAATAATTTCAGGAGCAACTCATCATTTGCCCTTGCCTATTGGGAAGCGATGGCTTAGGAGATAGGTTTAGATCCCTACCACCTAAGGCTTTTCAATTTTATGGGCCGTAAAGGTCCCATAAAATCATTTTCTCCCTACGAGTCGTAAGGATCCCGTAGGTGCATTTTCTCCTCAGGAGTCATGAGGACCCCCAAATGTGTTTCTCCTTTATGAGTCGTAAGGATCCCACGAAGAAGTTTTCTTACGAGTCGTAAAGATCTGACAAGTTTTGTTCTCCTCATGCATCGTGAGGACACATGAGCGGATCTTTCCTGATGGAGCATAATTCCAAGAGCGGAGACCGACCGCGGGGCTTGTAATTACCGTGGGGCATGGGTATGATAAGAATTATTTGAGCCCATGGATTGTATACGATAGTCAGTTCGGGGACCAACCGTAGGGCAGGGAGAATTTTGAGAATTTGAATTTTGGTTGGTGATTGATCGTCTCAGTTGTGTTTTGAAAAGTAACCACAATCAAAGAATTTATAACCGCAATCAATAATGGCGTCGATGTAGTTTCGTTAATGAGAACGGATTGTCCACTGAGATGCATTTATTTATTCGATCTTGTTTTAGATGAGTTGAAAGAAAATATTAAAGAAAAGAAAATTCAAGAAGATGAATCAAGATTTAGTTGAAGAAATATTTTCAAGAAACATCACGAAAGAGTTTATGATTTATAATCAAGAAAGTATCCAAATTCAATTTTAGTTATCAAGAAAGTGAAGAATAGCTTGTAGGAATCGATAGGAATTCGTAGCAATGATGAATACTAAAAATTACTAATCTTATCTATTGATGAATTATAGCTAGAATGATGATGATGAATGAAGATTAGGGATCTATTGAAAAAACTAGGGTTTTTTCCTTCACTATCTCTTGTCTTTTCATTGATCATCATTCAAATCTAGGTTTTAGCAAAGAGAATCATCAATCATTTAATCCCTAATTTGCAACGAAATTATCAAGAACGGTAATCTCGCTCCAAATTAGGGCATTGATGATTCTTTTTCCTAAAGTTCACAATTCTCATAAGACTTAAGATTTAGTTTAGGATTTCATCATCATTTGTATTACCGAATTCCTTGATTCCTTAGCAAGCGGAGATTTACTCACATATTATGAAAATAAAAGAATCAAGAATTGAAAATTTCATAATGCAAGAATTTAAAGAAAGCGAGAATTAATAATTGATCACCTTTATTAAATCTTCTTCAAATTTACATCTCTCAATTCGAGGTTACAAGATTAGCTCTCGATCGCTCCATTGAAAAGAGAATTTGTCGTCGATTTTTGCTTGGCTTGAATGCCGTGAGACGTGGATCGATCGCGGATCTCTTGCTCTTGACGACGATCGGCATTGCGATAAAGGATCTTCGATGTCTCGCTTGATGTTGCTCTCAACGATTCTTGAATTAGAATTGGATCTTGAATTGATTTGCATTTAGTAATTTGATGAAGCTTTGTCACTAAGATTCAACCAAAATTCAACAACAACTAATCGACAACCTTTTTACATTAGCCCTAGATCCCCTTTTATAGCCCTTAATCAAGCTTCCCTCATAAGCTAGGTTGTTACAAGGAGGCTTCTAGAATAAGCTAGGCAGTTATGAAGCTTGATCAACAAGCTAGGTTGTTGTAGAGAAGTTTCCAGAAGAAGGTTGTTACAATGAAGCGTCCCCCGCAAGCTAGGTTGTTGAGAAGAAGGTTCTGGAGAATTCCCGATCACTGATGCATTAACTCGGCCGCGTATCCACGGCGGATCGGGCTGAATCGGCCACGGTTCCGTGGCCATTTGGTGGGTTCTCTGAATGGTGTTTCTGGGGTGTTCTAGTGTTGCCATTTAGATCTTCCTCTGATATCTGGAATCTTCTAATGTTTGCTTGGTTGCTACCAGTATTTGGTTCTTTGATTTTCTGTATTATATCGGCAGATTTCTGATTCCTGTAATTTGACCTGAATAATTTTTTGCACAAAATGTCGATGAAAAGTGTTGAGATATACAATATCATGCGTGAAGTAATAAACACACAATTTCCCTCCAGAATGTTGATTATATGTATAACATGTGGTATTTGATATTTTCCAGACGAATTTGTAATACGTGTTATATTTACAATAAACACCCTTAGATAATTAAGAAGAGTAAGGAAATTGATCTGTTAAGAATGCAATATTTTCGACTGAACAGTTGGCGTCTGCATCGCTGCTGTTAGTTATATGTATGCCCTAGAGGCCATTACTGTACATATGATGTATATTGTAGTGGATGCTAGGACGTATATAGGGAGGACTTTCTTGCTCGACATGATAGTATGCTATCTGGTTGATTTTTACCTTAACATGTACACTGATTGTCTCTCTGATACATGTTGGTAAAGCCCTTAGGATGTGTACTTGACTACCTGGACTATGATGCGGATCATACTAGTGGGGACATGGTAGTCCATAAGTACATCCTTCAAAGTCCCTAGTCGTGGGTATATCGAGGCGGGGCATCGATATACCAGAGTAGACCAGCGTGTACCTTCTCGACCCATACAGATGTGCGATGGATGATCCCATATCCATTGGTGTTTGACATCAGAGATGATATACGGGTGCTCAGTGGAGACTGGGTACACTGGACGGACTCGCCGAGAACTCCCAGATGGTATTATACCTTACGTCAGATGGCAGTTCTCTGGTGACACTGGTACAGGTTAGTCTGTAGACCCGAGATCGTCATGGAGTCTTGTGTGGTTCCCACTGTGCTTTGATTTCCATCTTACCACGTCCAAGAGGGCGTGCAAAACGGTGGTTTTTGGGTACAGTCCCGAGTCACATGGAGGCAATGAGCGATAGGAGGGGATTCGTCTCTCCCGGTATAGGGAGTTGATGTTGCGCTGTGTTCGATTGGCTATAACCGGAAATCCCTGGCCAGGGTTGCTGAGATTTACTGGTAAGTGTTACCAGCAGTTTCTCGAACTGTTATAGACCTCATATCGACACGACTTATCGAGCTATTGGGGTCTGACGTTTACCACCCCTAGGCGAGATATGCGACATATCAGACGAACAGACCGGACTGTACGGTAAGTGTTACTGGTTGGATTCACAGGAGTGTGAGTGGGCTTGCTCGTCGATCTTCTGATCGCTCAATACCCGGGTGGCCGTTACGTTTAGCAGACCGCTTGCGGCTTGTGGATGTTTGATATGATCATCATCTGCTGCCGGCGTATTGACGAGTCTTTAGAGTCCTACACAGAGGTTTCCTGGCTCAAGCGAAACGAAATAGGAGCGCATATGAGATATGTGCGGGACCGAGAATAATACTAGTATGTGATACTGTATTCGATTCTCGCGATGTGACAATGATCGGTTATATGCGATATAGCCGGGTTATCGGATCAAGTGTTGATTCGATAAGTTGTTACTATTGATACCAGTCGGTTATGTGCGACATGACCGGATCATTGAATCAAGTGTTGATTTAATGATTTAATGTATAATTATATATTTGATATATTACTTTGCATTAACTAGTATCGGTTCACTTTGAATGGATTTTCTCACTCGGATGTGCGCATTGTATATGCGATATGATTTTGTGCACATATTTGTATCATGTTTGATGATGCATGCTATATTGGTTAAGTGTAAAGATTAAACCATGGTTGTGAATGGTTAGGGTTTTGTTTTCTTTTTCATTTATTTATTTATTATTTAGTTATTCATTTGGAAAAAGAAAAAGGGTGAGAAAAATGGTGGCATTCTTTTAATCTTTCATGAAGCTTCATGAACACTTTGACTATGTCACCATTTTTGTCTCATGCTTAACCCTAACCACTCCACTAACCCTTGTTCACTCTCTACACTTTACCATGGTTACCTTTATGATAAGAATGATTATTCTTTTCTTTTCTAATTAATCTTATCATAATATTCTTCTTCTTCTTCCATTCTTCAAGTGAAGAAAGCTATGCTCCATCAATGGTGATTGATGGAAATGAGTGAGAAATCCAATTCTAAAGTTAACCCACTTCCTATTTCTTCATCCTCTACCTCTTGCCAAGTAGTATAGGGTGTTTCCTTCACAAGTTTTCATGGCTTGGTGAAGGTGGAGCTTGATCTAGCGATGCCTCGACGTAGATCATCTTCGGCATGGACATCGACGACCTAGCTCGCCATTTCTCCGACGAAGCCGACGCTAGAGCCCGGGAATTCATTTGGACAGCGAGGGGACTTCGTTGCGGAGCTATGGAGGTGGAGCACCGGATCTACAAAGGTTGTATTTCCGTATTCTTGTAGTTAAGTGTTAACTAGATTTCATTTTCGCCTAGATTTCTAGCCAACGATCCGTAGTCGGGTTTCTCGGCACCTAGATTATTTGAAATTGGCATGGTTGATGCCTTGTGAGACCTCTTGGGAGTGCCTAGGAACCCTACAGCTGCACTGGAATATGGTACCAGGAGCGACTCATCATTCGCCGTTGGGACATTTAGAGATTTGAAATTTTGGTTGGCGTCTGCATCGCTGCACTGGAATATGGTACCAGGAGCGACTCATCATTCTCCATCTGGGGATTTGAATTTTGGTTGGCATCTGCATCGCTGCACTGGGATGTGGTACCAGGAGCGACTCATCATTCGTCATTTGAGAATTTGGATTTTGGTTGGTGTCTGCATCGCTGCACTGGAATATGATACCAGGAGCGACTCATCATTCGCCGTTTTTTTTTATTTTTTTACCGCAATTGCTTTATCATTTCAGCTTTTCTTATCGCAAAGGTCGCGATCGTCCTATCATTTCGGCTATTTATTCGCGGTTGTCCCATCATTTCGGCTTTATTTTCATCTTTATTTTTACTTGCTGATTTTTATTGCGAGTTGCCTGTTGATAACAGAATACTGCATTTTATACCGCCCATTCTTATGCTCGTGTGTTTATAGGTAGGTGCTTTTAATCCGTGTTTGTTACATATTTACAGAGTACAGGTTTCCAGTCCAAATTTTGCAAATCAAAACAAAATCTCCACAGTTACGCCAAATACAGAACATCTGTTGACAGCAGATAAAAGCCGGGTTCCGATCATCCATATCCGTCCAGTGCCGAGTACCAGTTCCTGAGACAAGACATATGACAGTGGTCATTCGTGTCTGGGACAAGCACAGAGCACGAGGGAGGCTGCACAAGAATCAATGGGTGCGCGGAGCTCGAGGGAGATAAAGTCAAATGTGTTGAAAAATGAAGCCATCATTGTTGACTATTGGAACCTGAAGCAATCATAGAAGAATATTGAAAATCTGTACATGTTTAACAGAAGAAAACAGCAACACAGAACCACCAAAGAAACCCAACCCCCTAATTCCTCCACATGGCCGCGGATCCGCGGCCAATAGGGGGTATTGGCCGCGGATCCGCGGCCGTACTGACTCCTTGATGTGTCGTTTTTTGGGGGTAGTTTGGGGACTTCATATAGTGGCAGATTCTTGCCCTAGGTCTTCAACCCTCTGCCTATAAATACTCCAGAACTGAGCAAAGCCAAGGGTCATTCTTTGTTCTTCTTTCTTTTTAGGATTTAGTCTTTTTCTTCTTCTTCTTCATTCTTTTTCCATGAAAATTGTAGTGAGAGCTTTTTGAGTGGGAGATCAATGAAGATGAGGGCTTTTTGTATCATTCTCTTTTGTTTCTTCTTCCCCTTGAGATTCTTGCTTTCTCTTGATCATTCAACCTCTTCATTGAGCTTGAATGGTTAAGGGTTAGTTATTGATCTCAAAGGTCGTATTTTCTTATGGAATTAGCGCTTCATTTCACATGCGTTCTCTACCCTTCCCTTGATCTTGCAACCTCTTGATTGAGCTTGCAAGTTTAAGGGTTGGCTATTGATCACATGCTTGTCTTGAGTTCTAGTTTCTTGTTCTTTTTATCGCTTTCTATTACTTGCTTTTTATTACCTTGCTTTACTTTCTTGCAATTCAATTCATGCACTTAATTACTTGTAATCTTTTCTTTTCTTTGTTCTTTTCTTTTGCTCTTTTTGGTTCTTTTTGTGAATGTTGTATTTATTGTTGTTGTTAAGAATCCATATGATATTGTAAGTTAACATTTCTTTGCTCATTTCCTTTTCCCGTTATTTTCCATTGAACTCCGCCCAAACCATACGCAAGCGCTCCGTTAGGCACCCTACCCTAACAAGGTAACGGTGATTCCTAACCGCGACCGGTTGCGTTCGGTTTAGCCGGAGGCGAAAGCAAGAGACAAGAACGGACGGACAAGGGTAAATAAGCCGGATTCCATGAATACCGCGCTTAAATCCCCTAATCCACGTTGTTGCCGATTGCTCTAGCTTCAATTGGTCAAGACCCGGCTCAAAAGTTTTGAGTACGGATTTGTTTAGCTTACATTATCGTATCCTTTCTTAACAACTTTATACTTGCAAATAATACACATAAGTTAGACTGAACAAACTCATACAGATTCTTTATTGACTCGTCTAAGACAAGAAAGGACATACAACTATCTCCCTGTGGATCGACCCGTGCTCAACCGGCTAGCTGCATAGCGACACCGTCTTGATTGCGGTTAACTCAAATTCTTTCAATCAAATGGCGTCGTTGCCGGGGAGACGGTAGCGTATTTTCTTTCTTATTATTCGGGTTAATATTCTTTTTGTATATATTTAAAAAAATAAAAAAAATAAAAAAAAAATATTCTTTTTGTTATTTTTGATCATTTTTGTGGGCAAGTGTGCAGATTTTTGCGTATTTGCAAACTGCGATTGTGGGAGCAAAGTGTACATTCAAGGCTAAGGTGATTGCAAAGTACAGTGCCAAAGATCCGGGTAGTTTGACCCGCGCAAGAGAACTTTTCAAGCTTACCGGATTTGATTCAACGGGGGTTTCCTAACCCAAAAATCTTAACGGTACGTATTTTTCTAACACCTTCTTCTCAAATCCGACGCATCCAATATACTATTCTTTGCAGGATTCTTTGCAAGTTCGCTAGCAAACGCTAAAAATTGACTAACCCGTATTTGTTGCAGTGCCGCGCTTAAACTAAAAAACGATTTTTTGATTCTTTATAGAATTTTTATTGAATTGCGCATTGCATACATTAATACGGACTTAAGGGCAAGCGAACCCCACAACATACGGTAAAGGATTTCATCACCTTTTCCGTGGCCCACAAATCACGAACTTGAGCATAACGTTTACCCGCACAAATTTTAAAAGAAATTAGATTTTAAGCCATAAGGACTTCGCGCTCACTAGGAGAAGTTAACTGTGTTTAGAACCTTGCTTAACGGTATATTGTTTACGGGGTGTCTAGGAAAGTGTTAACGGCGCAACCGCCAAAAGAGAAAGGGTTATTTAATTAAGGAATTTCGCGAAAGCGTTGGAAAACCTCCCCTTATCTCTGCACTTACCTGGCCTCGTGATCAGTGTATCTTGAGCCCGTTTCTCGATACAGTTTTACTTCGACAATCAAGTTCTGGAGTAGGTCTAGTTGACCTAGGTGAACCCTAGAACGATTAGGTGTGTGGTATTTTTGTGTCGTGATTGTTTTTGTCCATATTCTTTTTTATTCTTTTGTTAATAACTAAAAAAAATATAAACATCACATCCTTTTTCCCCTCCTTTTCTCTGCCTTTCTTTCTTTCTCTCTTCATATCATGGGTACTCCACCTCGCAAAACTCTTGCCGAACTTTGGTACCCACAACCAGACATTACTTCTTACGGTTCTTGCTTTGGCCGAACATCGAACGACCCCTCCATTCCCAAAATTTCATTGAGAGATCGGATAGACGCGTCTAGGACAAACAATTTGACTCCGCAATCAACTTCGTATCAACCATTTCAAACATTCACCCCTTCTTACGTTGATACCCCTTCTTCGAGTCATGTTGCAACTCCAAGACCTATGTCTATTGCAGAACGTATTGAACAATCTCGTAGCCGATCTTTCACTCCTGTCACCACTTCAAATTCTTGGGATCAACAATTTCATTCACCTTCTTATCCAAATGTTGATCCTACCCTTGTCCAACCATTCAATTCCTACCAGTCCTACCCTACTTTTTCACCTTCCCTAGACATTGTTTCTGAACCGCCATTTAGGAATTTTCAGTATCCAAACAACTTTGAATCTTTTACTGAAACCCCTTCATAACCAATGTCTAGTCTAGAACAGTCCTTGGAAGACTTTAGGGTAGCGTCAAGCCAACAGATGATGGATTTGAATGCGTCCATGGCTGCCCTCATACAACCTAGTGACCCGGTAGCTAGTTTTCAACTAGCTCCAAATTTTCCAATGTATGAAGAGGCGGTCGGACAGGCTGTGAATTTGAGTGGAGAGAGTGAGCTGTACCCCCTTCCAAATCAAACCTACCCGTTTCAAATTGAATCCCACAACTCCTGTGTTGAAAGTCTATCAAGTGTCCTAACTGCTTTATCAATTGAAGATAGAATGATTAATGAGTTGTGCGACTTTGTAGTGTTTGATTTACCTGATTGTGAAGGGTCCCTTCCAAGTGAAACCAATCGCAAACCTTTTGACCTCTACACTTCCACTCTAGAACCCGAATCGATTGAAATCCATGCTTTTATTAAGGTGTCTGAGAATATTGATTTTCACTTGATTGAGGATATTGACGCTGGGAATATTTTGGATGATGAACCCATAGATTTGGCTGAGTTTTTCTCTTCAAATCATCATCCCGAGTCATTAAATGTTTTTCCCGAACCCCATATGCGTCTGGATTTTGATGAAATATGCATGGATGAGCTAAATTTTGAGGAGAATATTGAGGATAGTACTGAGGATGAAACAGTTTTAATTGATGAGTCGGATTTTCCAATTCATCCTGTTCCTTTCATTGACTGTGTGCACCCTCCCGAAACCTTAACCGATACCCCTCCTCGATCACTTCCCTCCATCCTTCCCATCGTTCCGACCTTGAAAGAAACCGTATCATTTTCACTTCCTGTGTCTGGTTTACCAAGTTCGGCGTACCCATGGTTTCTCACGAATCTTGAGGGATTTGACCCCATTTCTCGATGGGTAAATATATTGGCACAATCGCTTTTCACACATCGGTCATCACAAATTCTGCTAATCTATTTACTCCATTTGCACCCTCAAGTTCGTACTCCACTTCTTTTTCCCTTCCGCCATTTTTCTTCTTCTCATATACCGAGACCGTATCCCGCTTCTATCTCCATACGGTCTCGCGTATTCTCCATCTCATTACTCTACGCCTTCTTTGACCAACCACTGCTTTATCATGATAAGATCTTTGAATGGTTGGTGCTCACTTTTGGCCGGTGTAAGGCCTTGTATAGCTTGATACTGTTCTTTCCCCCCTAATCCTGAACTTCAACGCTTAACAGTGGAAACACTGTTTTACTTAAGTTTGGGGGGGACTCCTTTTTTGTATATATTTTTTGTTTTCCTTTTTTGTTTTGTATATAATTTGTTTCTAGGGAGCGCCGGCAATTTTGACCCTCTTGGTATAGCCTGACAGTGAGGGCACTGTCAAGTTTAAGTTTGGGGGTGTGCTCGGTAAGCTTTCTTCCTTCGCATTCATTTGCATATTTTGCATTTGCATACCTTATTAAAAACCCACAAAAATCGAAAATTTTCCAAAAAATATAAAAACTTTGTCGTCAAGTTAGCTAATAGGGTAACTTAGATCTTTATTCCGAAAGTTTAGTCGATATGATAGAAATAACTAAATTCTAGGCTTAGGAATTGAAAACCCTAAAAATAACCCTCATTCTGTTTAAACTTGGTAAGTATACGTCCTTACAGTTTTTTTTAGAAATAAGTAATCTTGAGTTCAGTTCTTTAGTTAAGTCAAGATGAAGGGAAAGTATTGAAGCTTTACTGGAGGATAAGTCTGAAAAATAGTTTCTTTTCTTGAGTTCAAATTTAGAAAGTATATACCCTACAAACTGCACTTACACGCACCTTGAAACTTGGGATAGTAGAGGATACCTTGAAATACTCTTGTCTGAAAGCCTAGTATGAAAGAAAAAACGGTATTTAAAGCTAAACACCAAAAGAGCATGTTGAAAAATATATCCGGTCTTGAAAAAGAAAAAGAAAAAGAAAAAAAAATATAGAATAAAGTCAAGACCTGGAAACTGCTATTTACGCTTTAAAGTTCACACATTCAGTAATCGGTCGTTAGTGCCTCAAGAAGCATTAATAGTCGCATGAAAGGTGTGTGAGCAAATCCGTCCATCCTTAATGAAAAGAAGTAGTATTTGGTATTAGGGCAAGGGTATTATAGCTTGAATTGAATTCTTGAGTGTAGGGGTGCAAATATACACACACGTAGGGGTATACGATCGATGTTTGGACAAAAGATAGAAATAAAGAATAAGACTTGTGTTTTCTGTAAAGTTTATAAAAATCCCTGATTTGAGGCCGCACTTTAGAAGGAAAACTCAGGAGAACCAACATCTTTCTAAACTTTTTTGGAACGTATAGGACCTAAGGTTAAATAGATAGGAGGTGTAAAAAATAAGGGTTGGATATTTCTAACTTAGGATGATAGAATTTCTAACGTAAATACTGAACTGTAGGAGTAGAATCAATGTTAACTTATGACACTAGCTTGACAGGATTTTGTGGGTGTAATCCGCTGAAAACCCTCAGGAGACAACACTCCTCCTACTAGGGACACCTAGAGGTTTAACGGCTTGTTGCACATGCTCAGTGCAATCGCGTTCCCTGCGAAAGTGCGGTTAGGTTTTTATTTTAGTGAATAATTGGTTTTGCTCGGGACGAGCAAAAGTTAAGTTTGGGGGTATTTGTTGATAACAGAATACTGCATTTTATACCGCCCATTCTTATGCTCGTGTGTTTATAGGTAGGTGCCTTTAATCCGTGTTTGTTACATATTTACAGAGTACAGGTTTCCAGTCCAAATATTGCAAATCAAGAGAAAATCTCCACAGTTACGCCAAATACAGAACATCTGTTGACAGCAGATAAAAGCCGGGTTCCGATCATCCATATCCGTCCAGTGCCGAGTACCAGTTCCTGAGACAAGACATATGACAGTGGTCATTCGTGTCTGGGACAAGCACAGAGCACGAGGGAGGCTGCATAAGAATCAATGGGTGCGCGGAGCTCGAGGGAGATAAAGTCAAATGTGTTGAAAAATGAAGCCATCATTGTTGACTATTGGAACCTGAAGCAATCATAGAAGAATATTGAAAATCTGTACATGTTTAACAGAAGAAAACAGCAACACAGAACCACCAAAGAAACCCGACCCCCTAATTCCTCCACATGGCCGCGGATCCGCGGCCAATAGGGGGTATTGGCCGCGGATCCGCGGCCGTACTGACTCCTTGATGTGTCGTTTTTTGGGGGTAGTTTGGGGACTTCATATAGTGGCAGATTCTTGCCCTAGGTCTTCAACCCTCTGCCTATAAATACTCCAGAACTGAGCAAAGCCAAGGGTCATTCTTTGTTCTTCTTTCTTTTTAGGATTTAGTCTTTTTCTTCTTCTTCTTCATTCTTTTTCCATGAAAATTGTAGTGAGAGCTTTTTGAGTGGGAGATCAATGAAGATGAGGGCTTTTTGTATCATTCTCTTTTGTTTCTTCTTCCCCTTGAGATTCTTGCTTTCTCTTGATCATTCAACCTCTTCATTGAGCTTGAATGGTTAAGGGTTAGTTATTGATCTCAAAGGTCGTATTTTCTTATGGAATTAGCGCTTCATTTCACATGCGTTCTCTACCCTTTCCTTGATCTTGCAACCTCTTGATTGAGCTTGCAAGTTTAAGGGTTGGCTATTGATCACATGCTTGTCTTGAGTTCTAGTTTCTTGTTCTTTTTATCGCTTTCTATTACTTGCTTTTTATTACCTTGCTTTACTTTCTTGCAATTCAATTCATGCACTTAATTACTTGTAATCTTTTCTTTTCTTTGTTCTTTTCTTTTGCTCTTTTTGGTTCTTTTTGTGAATGTTGTATTTATTGTTGTTGTTAAGAATCCATATGATATTGTAAGTTAACATTTCTTTGCTCATTTTCTTTTCCCGTTATTTTTCATTGAACTCCGCCCAAACCATACGCAAGCGCTCCGTTAGGCACCCTACCCTAACAAGGTAACGGTGATTACTAACCGTGACTGGTTGCGTTCGGTTTAGCCGGAGGCGAAAGCAAGAGACAAGAACAGACGGACAAGGGTAAATAAGCCGGATTCCACGAATACCGCGCTTAAATCCCCTAATCCACGTTGTTGCCGATTGCTCTTGCTTCAATTGGTCAAGACTCGGCTCAAAAGTTTTGAGTACGGATTTCTTTAGCATACATTATCGTATCCTTTCTTAACAACTTTATACTTGCAAATAATACACATAGGTTAGACTGAACAAACTCATACAGATTCTTTATTGACTCGTCTAAGACAAGAAAGGACATACAACCATCTCCCTGTGGATCGACCCGTGCTCAACCGGCTAGCTGCATAGCGACACCGTCTTGATTGCGGTTAACTCAAATTCTTTCAATCATTGCCCCATCATTTCAGCTTTTTATTTTTATTTTTTATTTTATTTATTTTTTTTATTAACACATTTTTACATTCCCAGTTTAACGACTTAGAGGTCGACTGTTCCCAGTTTAATGATGTGGTGGTCATTTGTTCCCAGTTTAATGATGTGGCGGTCATCTGTTTCCAGTTTAACGACTTAGTGGTTATCTGTTTTCAGTTTAACGACATAGAGCTCATTTTTTCCAGTTTAACGACTTAGAGGTCATCTGTTTCCAGTTTAACGACGTATGGGTCATCTGTTTCCAGTTTAACGACTTGGTTGTCATCTGACTGGGAGCTTAGAGAAGATACCCGATTGAGTAGTTGTCAGGGGCACCGCTGGAGCTTGCCCGAGATGCCTTATTACTTTGTCGGTGTTGATGGCCTTGTCCCCAGCTGGGGCCTAGGAAAGTCGTTCAAATACCGACTTGCATTCGAAGATTGCAGTCGAAAGTCGTTAACTTGCACAAAGAAGCAAGATTTCAGTACAAGAAATCAATGTATATGTTGATTGAGTTCGCATGAACGTTTAACCCGAAATATGGGAGGAGAGAAAGGTCCCACCGGGCGTGCCAGAATCTATAGGGTGTTTTTCGTCACCCCATTGAGATGCGAATACGCGCGCGCTTGTCAGGCACATTACAGATTCCCCCTGCCTAGGGTAGGCTGGGGTTTATTGATTGTGGGGATCCGAATCTCCGGCAGCCGCGAACTAAGCTGCCGTTAATTACCCCTCGTCTTTGGAGCGAGAGAACCTCCAATTGACCGGTCAAACAGGTCATGCGAACTTAATGTGCAGTGTTGTGTTTTGAAGGGGTTTTGGATATATCGGGGGACTCGCAGAGTTTTTATGGGGGTCCCGCTACCCGGATAGAGGGCTGGGGGTCAAGGGGGCAGCGCCCCGTTAGAAATTTTTTCTAACAGAGACAGTGTCATGGAGTGTATATAAAATCAGGGGGAAAATGGCGTCCAAAGGACGTGTGGGTGCCAGCACCTCATGTGCCTAGCATGTGGGCGCTGGGCGCTGGTGCCTAACGTGCTTGGCACATGGGCGCTTATCGTTGGGCGTTAGGCGCTGGGCACCAGCGCCCCACGTGCTTAGCAGACGCTGGGCGCCGGCACCCCACGTGCTTGGCACGTCGGCGCTGAGCGCCGGCGTCCCACGTTCTTGGCACGCAGGCGCTGGGCGCCAGCGCCCTACGTGCTTGGCACGCGGGAACTCGGCATCAGCAGGGAAAAGGACTTGGTCCCTGCACTGGGAGCTGCGCTCCCGATTTGACTTCTCGAGTTAAACTCCTAAAATGAGATTAATTTATGGAGTTGAACTTCAACAGATCTTGAATGGAGTTAAACTTCTAGAAATCTTTAGAAATGATCAAAGGGACCCCCTTTGTTTCCCTTCCCTTTGGCCCTGGATCTTCCCAAGATGGGATTTTTGGAGATGAGTCTCCTTCTTCTTCCTCTCGGTTGGCCGGATCTTGGAGAAAAGGGGTGAGATTTAAAAACCTCCCCTTTTTGAGATCTGATGGATGATCTGAGCTCCCCTTTGTGGGTTTTGTAGTGAAAAACTATTTAATTTTGGAAAAAGAAGAGTAAAACTCTTGATTTAATTGAAAAGGGAAAGAAGATTTAGATCTTTGAGAATGGAGAAGGAGGAACAAAAACCCTAAAATTTTGGGGGAATGAAAAGTTTTTTCTCTTTATTTCATTATCATGTTACCTTATATAAGCTTACAAATTTACATATAACCTCTTGGGCTTTACAAAATGGCATTTTGCCCATCCCATGCCTCATGTGCTCATTTCTTTTGCACATGAGCTATGGGCTTTACAAAATATTGTCTTTATGCCCATTCATGCATAAAAAAATTACATTAAAATTATTTATTACATAATTTTTTATTTCGGCATGGGGGAGATCGGCCGCGGGGCTCGACTTGGGCATGGGCCCACTTTCTTGGGCTTGGGCCCGCTTACTTGGCGTTGACCTTAATTTTAACCCGGTCAACTGGGGTGTAAATTTTGACCCCAACAAACTGCATATGTTAAATTTTTACAATTATATATATATTGTTTACCACCGAAGACTGGAATGAGATGCGGATGGCGTCTAGCCTGAATTTAGGGGCAGATGCCATTTGGACTTATCCATCCACATCTTCGAAGATACCAAGTTGATTTATGGCACCGTATATCGGAGGTTTGGATAGATGTGACCATTGTAGCAGACTTCATCAGTTTCCTCCTCATTTATGAGGGTTGTTTGATTGAGGAGACGCTCTTCCATGTAGGCGCAATCCTGTGCAGTTAATTACGTTACCGCGTTACGATAACCACTTTCTCCTGCTCTTGAAGTTCACTTCGTGTCGTGTGTTATTTTTTTGTTAAGGTTGTCCGTGGATTGTATACAGAGACTAATTTATGTCGTTATCCATGGGGCGCGGATTAATCCAAATCCGTATATTTTAGATTTGGGTTTGGGTTTTGAACTTAGGTTAGATATTACTCTAGTTAAAAAATGTTTTGTTTTATTTAAGGACCGTTAATCTAGTTTGAGATTAAGATCAGCTTAAATATTTGAGCATTTGGGCTCAATTTATTTTAACTAAACATACGTTAGTCTTATTTTAGACTAAGATCAACTTTGCAATATTTTAAGGATCATTAAGTTTTATTAAGATCCAACAACAGAGCATTTGGGTTCGGCTGCAAGAAAGTTTCAGAGACTTAGCCAATTTGGGATAAGATTTGGGCTTTTTCCCTTTATTCAGAAGTGCTAAGCACTTATTTGTGGCTCCGACGCTCACATAGGAAACATGTGAGGCGTACAGGCATGGGTGCTGCCAATCGGCGCCAACGCTTAGTCATTTTAACTAAGTATATATAGTGCTAAGCACTTGGTATGGCGTTCACGTGGGAAGCACGTGAAGCATTCAGTCTTTGTTTTGGTGGATCACGTGTGTTTTACGTGATTGCTTTGTTTTTGGGGTGCTGGGTTGCTTTGTTTTTGGGGTGCCGGGTTGCTTTGTTTTTGGGGCGCTCACGTGGGAAGCACGTAAGGTATTCATACTTCGTTTTGGTGGCTCATGTGCATTTCATGTGAGGCACTGAGTTTCTTTGTTTTTAGGCGCTCATGTGGGAAGTATATGAGGCGCCAAACTCGCGCCAGATTCTTTTCTTTCAGTGATTTAATCTTTGTTACTGGCATTTTGGCCATTAATGATCACCGAGATCTTTATTTTGAAGATCTGGGATCGAATTTATTTAAGAAACTAAGTTCTTCTCTTTTTTTTTATAAGAACTAAGTTCTTTACGTAGGGTTAAACCCTATATTTAGAGGAATTAAATTCCTAGAACATAATTTCTTTTTCTTTCTCTTTCTTTTTAACCTAGTTCTTTTCCTTTAGATTTTGAATTTGAAGAACAGAATCTCCCTGATGAGAATTGAATTCTCAACTTGTGGGGAGATTTTCTTTGCAAATCTCAAATCAGAGGAAGAACTAAGTTCTTATATGAAGGGTTAAATCTTTGTTTCCGTTTATACTAGGTAAAGGAGATATTTTGATCTCTTATTTTTTTACCTAGGGCTTGAAAGGAGGGATATCTTCTTCTTCTTTCGAGAATTAAATTCTTTGTTGTTTATGGAAAACTTATGGGGTCAATCTTCTCTCTGTGTTATCTCCTGAGACTTGAACTCTCGGGTCCTTTATATAGTAGAGGCAAATTTGTTAATTAGTTTGAGAAAATCTCTCATTTGAGAGATATCAACTGATTTAATCGGTCTCAAAATTTGTTCGGGGGATTTTACCCACTATTGGATCTTTGATCCAATGATTTTTTTTTGTTTTACAGAATGTGTTTTCTTGTTTTTAACAAGATTGGGAAAATATTTTTCCATATACAGAATTTTATTCTGTCGAATGGTTATTTTTAACCACTATTGGATTTTATTCCAAGGGCTCTCTGTTTTACAGAGAATTTTTTTTATTTGTTTAACAAGACGAGGAAGTATTTTTCTAAGATAGAATTTTATTCTATCATATGAATATCTTGTTAGTTTAACAAGACTAGGAAGATATCTTCCTAACCAAAGAATTTAATTCTGTTTAACAGAGAAGATCTTTCTTATTTTAGAAAGATCAGAAAAAAATTTCCCACAAAGAATAGATTAACAACTCCAATTCTTGTGTACATAAAATTGATTAAAAGTTAATGTATATTTGGGGTATTTACATTTCCTGTGAGTACTAGAAGTATTTGATTTACTTTTGAACAGCAAGAAGGAGCTTGTAGCTCATTGGTAAGACCTTGCACTGCTGAACCAAAGCACCGGAGTTCAAATCCCATCTGCCACATTATATTAATTATTTTTCTTTTAATTTTTTAGAAGCCCAAGAGTTTACACATGCACTACACGTAATAGAGTAAGTTACAGAATAAACAAACGTGACCACGAGGGTAGACCAAGCGTCAGGGACACGTGACGAAGACACGAGCTCCGACTCGCCCGACTCGGGCCGGTGAAGCGCGTGACTCGGCCGGCGCCGCTGTTCCCTTATAAAAATTTAGAAAGAAGAAGGGAAGGGGAGAATTCTCCATTAATGGAAGAATCACGTGTAAGCACGTGATCATCAATCCCCTACAAAGAGACTCGGAGAGGGAAAAGGAAAAGTTCCCGCTAGTGGAGCATCACGTGCAAGCATGTGATGCACCTGTATGCAGAGTAAGCGGCTCTGCTTAGTAGGTGGCAACTAAAGTCTCACGTGCAAGCATGTGATTGTCTTTCACACAAAACGTGCGGGACTCGGTTATAAAACAAACAAAGAACAAAGAAGCTCATGTGTTACCACGTGATGCCTTCCCTTATTTGGATCCCTGCAAACCAAATTAATTCTGTGAGGGGTCACATGGTACACGTGATGGCTTCTATGCCTTCTGAATAGATAGAATTAAATTCTAAACAAAGGGATCAAAAGCACTATTTTGGAAAATATTTCCTTGGATCTTTCTGAACAAGAAAGATTGCACTCTGTAAAGCAGAGTGCCGTTGGATTAAAAATCCAATGGTGATTAAAAATCACCAATTTACAGAAAAATTCTGTGCAAGGAAATATCTTCCTAAACTTGCTAAGAACAACAAGAGAAATATGTTCTGTAAAACAGAAGTTCTTGGATTAAAAATCCAACGGTGAATAAAATTCACCGATTGATCTAAAAGATCATTTTGGTTGATCAAAATCTCTCAATAAGAGATTTTCTGAACAAATTGATTCTTTTCTTTCTCCTATAAATAAGAGCAAAGGGAGATATAGAAAAAAAATAGAGAATCCCTCCCAAATTTAAAGTTAAAAAAGAGAAAACGAAAAGAAAAATCTGAGGTAAGAGAAGGAACAAACTTGGAGAAGGTCTCATCTTCTTTTTCAGCTCCATAAGAGTTTAACTCTTTTAAAAAAAGAACTTAGTTCTTACTCTGGTTAAGATCTGCCGAAGCAGATCTCCCCACAAGTTGAGAATTTAATTCTCATCGGGGAGATTTTGCCATGCAGATCCAAAACCTAGAGGGAGATCTAAGTTCAGAGAATTTAATTCTCCCATAAAAGTACGCAGGAATTTAATTCCTAGGAATTTAATTCCTCTGATGAAACAAGGGTTTAACCCTTCATATGAGAACTTAGATATCCCATATGGTAAAAGATCTGCAGAAGCAGATCTCCCCCACAAGTTGAGAATTTAATTCTCATCGGGGAGATTCTGTCATACAGATCCCAAACCTAAGAGAAAAACTAAGTACTAAGAATTCAATTCTTACAAAACAATGGGCTTGAAAGTCTCGAAACTCAAGATCTCCATGCACGTAAAAGGATTGGTAACCAACATGACAACAGCCGATCACATGCTCCCACGTGAGCGCCTTTGAGGAACAAAAGGGATTAGCTCACGTGATCACACGTGACCCCATAGTAGTACTTGGCAATTACAAAGCAAAAAATGAATAAATCAAAGGCAGTTTCCACTTTTGGGGTGCCTCACATGATCTCACATGACCCAATAGCGCTTAGCGCTCAGAAAAGAACAAAAGAATAAACCCGCAGAAGCAGCGCCTCAAATTCTTGAAGTTTAATACTACTTCAACGCCTCACGTGACCCCACGTGAGCGCCTTTGAATTTTAGTGTTTAACACTATTTTGAACACCTCACGTGAGAGCACGTGAACGCTGATTATATACTGATGTTGAACACTATGAAAGGCTAATACCAGCCAGACTCAGACCAAATTTCCAAGGACCATCAATTGAGCCCCTCATGCTAAGGGTCTCCAAAACCGATCTCAGCCCCAAAGACAGCTAATGAGCTCCCAACAAATGGCATCTAAACTGATGTTCATCCTATTCCCCCAATCGGGACATTGGTTCAAGGGTACATCTCTTCACACCTCTGATATGTGTCGTTGTAATTTTTCAACATCTTCAGAGAGGTGGTGGGTCCCGACAATCAGAAACTTTATAGACTATGATGTCTTTAAACCCCACAGACTATGATATCTTTAAACTAGACTATGATGTCTTTAAACACAGACTATGATGTCTTTAAACTCCATGGACTATGATGTCCTTAAACCCAATGGACCGCAATGTCCCTAAACTAAAACGATAGAGTCCAAATACTCTTTCGTTGGATCTAAATGATCCCAAAATCTTGTTGAGTAGATCTTAGTCTAAAATCAGACTAACGTATTCTCAACAAATGTTTAAGTTGATCTTAATCTTAATGAGAATATCGATCCTTAAACCCAAACCAAACCCAAATCCAAGAAAATACGGATTTAGACTAATCCACGCCCTACGGGCGACAACATAAATTAGTCTCCGTATACAATCCACGGGCAACCAAAAATAAAACAAACACACACGACACGAAGTGACCAACTGGAGAAGGAAAAAGTGGTTACCGCTACACGGTAGCGTAATTAACTGCAGGGGCTTGCGCCTGCAGGGAAGAGCATCCCCACAATCAAAAACCCCTCGCAAACGAGGGGGTATCTGACGAAGTCTGCTACAACGGCCGCATCTGTCTAAACCTCCGATATACGGTGCCATAAATCATCTTGGCATCTTCGGAGAGATGGACGGAAAAAACCAAATAACATCTGCCCCCAAATTCAGGCAAGACGACCTACGCGGTTTCTTCTCTCTATTTTCGGCGGTCAACAGATTCTGGCTCGTCCAGTGGGACCTTTTCTTCTTTCCACTCCACACTTCGTGTGTCGTGTTTGCGAATGAATCACGGTTTAATGCGGTTGCCCCTGGATTCGAGGTACTAAGATTTGGTGTCTTGATCCCGTGCAGAGAAAATGGCTTCCAACTGCACTACCTGCAACAACAACTCCCACTCCGTCCTTGCTGGAGGAGTGACTTATGGGCCCCAAGCGTCCTCCATCTTCGCCATGCCAGTGGAACAGGTGACTCAGGCCACTACTGGACTATTCTTCGGGACCATGCTCCCACCAATGAGCTTCAACGCCCCAATGCCACCACAGGAAGCGCCAAAGAAGTTGGTCTTTGATCGGCTTATAGCTACGGCGACCCCTCTCAATGGGTCGTCCAAGTCCAACGCCTCGATCTTCAACAGGCTAGGCCATAGCTTAATTAGGCCTACAAAGAAGCCCACGATACCTGAAGGGGTTATCCCAAAGCGGATAGATATTCCGGCCCCAGTAAACGAAGTCATTCGAGAGACTTCTCCTGCTAAAGGATCGCTCTTCACAAGATTGTCCTCTCCAACTCCCGCTTTGGGCGAAATCACCAAGGCTGCTTCCCTTTCCCGAAAGTCAGTCTTCAACAGGATCGACATTTCTTTTCAGCAGACGTCAGTCTTCGATAGGTTGACGCCAACAACAGCCTTTCAACAGAACAGAGGGCGTGATGAAGCCACCCCCGTAACTGAGCTGGTACCGTCTGTAAGACATGCTCGACGTCGCCACTAGCACCGAGTAAGGAAAGCTGGGGGCAGTTCCCCTTCTGGATTGACCCCACCAGCTTCGATGGTAGAAATCAACGCTGCTGTTCTAACTGGGAACAACTTTGAACCACTTAGGAGGGTGCGCAAGAACTCTCCGACCGCCGTGCTTAAAAGATCTCCTCCGTTTGTGGAGAATGTTATTAAACAAAGCCAGAGCAACCTCCTTAGCGGTTGTCCTCCAAAATCTATAAGGTGTGGCGAAGAGTCCAAGACTTTGTGATCGACTAAGACTATTCCCGCCGACATAAGAGAATGAAGATCCGGCAAGAAGGGAATCTCACCGCCGTTATACCATAGAAAGCATCGGCTACAACAGCCCCTGCAACTTCCACCACCCATAAAAGGAGAAGGCCAGAGAAGATCCCTGTGTCTGCGACAAATCTCAAGGGTGCTGAATCCAAACGCCCTAAGTCTGGGGGCATGGTAGTACACACCATCTACATGGCTTCCGGGAAGGAGGATAGCCGCATCTCTATGGGTCATCGACCACTCACCCGATCTATGACAAAAGCCCAGGAGCAACAGCAAAAGCTCCAGGAAATGCTAATGAAGATGGCCGCGCACACTGGGCCGAAAGAAAGCCTGGAAATATCGTCGGAACAGCGCCAGCAACAGGAAACCGACGCCGAGTTCCTCCGAAGAATGCTCGAGAAGAAAGACAAAGAGGCCACGGAACAAGCAGCCAACATAAAACAAATGGCGCTATTGTTCCAAGATATGGTGGGCATGATGATCCAGTCAGACGACCCAGCTGAAGACCCTCCAATTATCCTTGAAGACGACAGAGGAGAGACATCAAACCCTCTTCCGGCTCTATCAACTGCAAAGGAGGAAACAATCTCGAATGCAGCGCTCAATGATTATATAGCTCAAAAGATACGAGCTTATTAGGCGAGCGAAGCGGCTGGCCAAATCGTTAAGACTGGACGACCCTATCCAGGTTGGTATGATCAAATAAAGTACCCGCTAGGATATACGATCCCTAAATTCCATGTGTATAAGAGGACGGGTAATCCACACCAACACGTTGCTCAATTCAGGGATCTGTGCGGTAATACAGGGGGTGATAACAAACTGCTGCTTCGCCAGTTTGTTGGCAACTTGTCGGAGACATCATTTGAATGGTACTCCGAGCTCCCGAATGACTCTGTCAAGACTTTTGCAGAAATGGAGCTACTGTTTACACAAAGGTTCGCAAGCGCCAGCGAACGTACCCCAATCACGGCGTTGATCAATGCCAGAGTGAAGCCGGGGGAGACATGTGTTCAGTATGCAATTCGGTGGCAGAACCTATGGTCAAAGTGCGAACAACGCATAGAGGAAGCTCCCGCTATAGGCATGTTCGTAGGAACCCTCGATCCTCAGGCGACCATATCCCAATTCATGATGTTTTTCAAGCCGACTACCTTCCAGGACTTGATTGACAAGCTTGCCCAAATGGACCAGATGGGCCATAGACCGTCTTTCTCGAAAATGGAGCCTCGAAACGAAAAGGGGAAAGGGAAAGCGACCTTCGTCGGCAATGCTCAGCAGCAGCCCAATGGTCCAAAACCAGCTGATCGCCAAAACGATAAACAACGATTCTTCAACGAGAACCTAAAACGCCCTTATTCGTTTCCCCAGGATAAAACGAGAAGACTGTTCGAGCTGGAGGTGCGCAATAGGCTCATTACCCTGCCGGATCCGAAGTGCTCACTGCAGCCCGGTGACGTCAACAGTCCCAACTATTGCCCCTACCATCGAATAATGGGCCATCCAATCGAAGATTGCTTTGTCTTCAAAAACTGGATTGAGGACCAGTACCAGCAAGGCAAATTCGCGTTGTCTAAAAACTGGAGGGTAAACCCGCCATAACCATACGCTCCGAAATATATGGACACGCTGGGGGAATCATGCTCATTTATAGAGGAAGCTCCATAGGAAGTTGTTCTTTTGATAAAAACTAAAAGAATGCTGAAAGATCTCCAAGCATGTCCGGCGATTAGGTGGAAGAGCCCGCTGGAGCCCGAGATTATTGAGGGGATGCTGAAGCCGTGCCCGACACTGAAAGTTGGTGAAGGTGGACAAAACATTCAGGCCAAGCCTCCAAAGTCTTTAAAGAAAAAGAAGAAGGCCAAGAAGCCCGTCCAACCCGACGATAGCCGTACAGGTCTGCAGAAATACATCGATGCACTGGAAGAATATAACTAGAAGGCACGTACCCCAATCATATTGGACGAATTCTTTAAGCATGTTCTTGAAAATCAAGACGATGACGCTGATGAAGGAGACAATTCTTCAGAAGAGCCCGAGAATTATGTGGCAAGCTTCCACATGATCTCTCACTCGTCAATAGACGGTAAAGAGGATCCTGATACAGAGAAACTGGGGGCAGATCCAGAACCGGAACCAAAATCCCTGGAGCCATCAGACGAATTGATTGACAGGCTGCTGAGCGAAGCTCTTCAGAAAAGCAAAGCCGACAGAGAGCGGGAAATAGACATATACGAGAGGGACAAGCATCGACGTCAAGTTGAAGAAGCTCTGGTATTGAGAAACCGTAGAGTACCCCAACCAGATCGAAGCACGCCTACAGCAGATAAAAGCAGGCTTAAGACAAGGAAGCAATTCGCAAAAGCCCTGTCAATGAGAATGAAGCTGCCGCCTTTTAAAGGAAATACTCCTGGCAGCATACACCTTGATAAAGCGGATGCACATCCAAATTACTGCTTATACCATCGGAGGATCACACACCATACCGAGGAATGCATGTCCTTTAAAAATTGGTGGCAGGGACACGTTGCTCATCGAAAGCATTTCAAGCGGATGAAGCGCAAAACTTGTCGAGAGCAGAGAAGCACGACAGATGAGCGCAAAAGAACTGCCGGCAACTGTCACATGGTTGATTCCGGGGGATCGCAAGTTCTCACCTTCGGCAGCGATTCTGATGAAGAGATAGCCCTCGGCCCTATCTTCAAAGAATCCACCTCAGGAAAAAAGGAAGATGTGAAGAACTATAAGAATATTCAGCTGCGCAACCGTACGTTGCCTGAAAAGAATCTCGGACCCATGAACAAGGGATCGAAAAAAAAGATAAAGGGAAGGAAAATGTCCCTGAGGATATTGCCCTTGATGATCGAGTCGTCGAAGAGCTTGCAGCCAAGGACCCACCTAAGAAGAGCAGAGTGGATTACAATGTCCTGGCCCATCTGAGGAAGATACCCTCGTAATTAAGCATTTTGGATGCCCTTCTCCTGTCTTAAGAGGCGTGAGATTACCTGATCGAGGCGTTACAAGACCCTGGGCAGTTTCAAGCCTTCCTTGCCGAAGAAAAGATGAAGGACGAGCTGGAAGAAGTGCACACAGCTGACATCACTTTCGCCGATGAAGATCTCCTCCTCGGAACATGCGAGCACAACCGTCCCTTGTATGTCACCGGATACTACCATGACATCAAGATTGGGAAGATCCTAGTTGATAATGGGCCCTCTGTCAATCTCCTAAATGTGAGGGTGCTAAAAGAAATCTTCATGAGCGTACAACACCTCGCTCGGGATAAAATCACTATCTCTGGGTTCGACTCCCAGACGCTCGGGTCTGTGATACTGACATTTTTCTTTGGGTTTCTCATCACTGAAATCAAGTTCCACGTCATTTATACCAAGACTTGCTACAACGCCTTGCTCGGTAGGCCTTGGTTGCACGAGTACAACATCATCCCTTCTACGCAACATCAGTGTATGAAGTATTTCAAGGATGGTCTTGAGTACACTGTGACAGGAGAGCCGAACCCATTTTCCGTGAATGAATTCCGAAAGTATGAAGATGCAAAGTATTTCCTACCACACTTTGAAGACACGGAAAGATGCCATAAACCAGACAATAAGCAGAAAGCTATCACCACTATTCCGGTCTTTGGGAGCGGTACCGAGGAGGAGGAAGAGATAGTCTATTCAGGACCGCCCCAATGCAACAAACCGGGACCGTCTACCCCTATTCTGGTCTTTGGCAGTGACTCTGAAGACGAGATCAACGCAGTATTCTCGGTCCGTCCATCATCACAGGCCTTCGCTGGAGATGATCAAAATTTGCAAATCGCTATGGTTCCACAGCAGCACTACAAAGAGCTCAACGCACTTGATACCTATGGTGTGCAAGAACTGTAGATGTTCTACATCCCTCCCAGGAAGAAAGATGAAAAGGCGATCCTCTTTTATCGATCAGCGGAAACCAAAGTGGTGAAAGAAATCTGGCATAGTGCCGATTCTACGCTTTACAGGCTCCAGCCCATCCGTCTGCTCAGATATTACACAGAAGGATTAAAAAGGCTGTTGAGGCGCCAAGGCGTACCCTGACAGACTGCTCGACAAGCTCAGTTCTACAACAGGATCTGGAACGTCCCCGGAACTCAGCGAAAATTGCCCAAAGGAAGAATGGAAACGATCGGGCTTGGATATGTTCGATCCAAGAAACGGGAGCGATTCCATGGATGCTGCGTTATACATGACTTTGATGAAGAAGGAGATGCTCTGTTAGAAGACACTGCGATTGAACCAAAACGAGATCCTGCCGTAAAAGTGCCAAGTCCGTCGTTTGAAGAACAGATGGACAAGCTAATAAGGGAAGCGGGTCAAAAGGCCCGGGATGACCACAACCGTGAAATGGCCATTTACTAGAAATCCAGGACGTAGCGCCTCCTTCAGCAGGCTACGGAGAATGACGATGCCCTTCGTCGCCAACCCGTCATACAGAAGACCCGACACGGAGGCAAAAACAAACTAAAGAACGGAAAAAATGTTCAACAGCGGCAAAGAGGGTCCAAGAAGCCACGCGATCGAGAATTGAGCAGCCGAGATCCGTCTCTTATAAAGAAGATGGGCTGAGCATATTCTTTTCCCTAAGACAAGACAAGGAAGATATTCGATCTTGTCATGAAACATCAAATGATTACGCTCCTGGAGTCCAAACACCCCGAACAAGCAGACGAGGTCTCTCATCCGGATTATTGCTCCTATCACCGAGCGATAGGATATCATCTTGAAGACTGCTTTACATTCAAAAACCGGGAAGAAGACCAGTATCAGCAAGGCAAGTTCGTTCTATCCAGCAGTTGGAGGGTAATCCCACCACAGAAGTGTTCCCCTCCGAAAGATGCGACCGAGACGTTGGGACGTCCGGCCTGAAATTCGAGGGCATATGCCAATTGGTGGTATCCGTCCACCTCTCCGAAGATGCCAAGTTGATTTATGGCACCGTGTATCGAAGGTTTAAACGGATGCGGCCGATATAGCAGACTTCGTCAGATTACCCCTCGTTTGAGGGGTTTTTTATTATGGGGACGCTCTTCCCTGCAGGCGCAAGCCCCTGTAGTTAATTATGCTACTGCATCGCGGTAACAACTTTCTCCTTATCCAGATGGTCACTTCGTGTCGTGGGTGTTTGTTTTGTTTGTGGTTGCCCGTGGATTGTATACGGAGACTAATTTATGTTGTCGCCCGTAGGGCGTGGATTGGTCCAAATCCGTATCTTTCTTAGATTTGGGTTTGGGGGTTGGGTTTAAGGATACGTTAGTCTCATTTGAGGCTAAAATCAACTTAAACGTTTGTTAAAGATACGTTAGTCAAATTTCTAGACTAAAATCAACTTAACTGGATCATTTAGATCCAACGAGAGAGCATTTGGCCTCTGTTGTTTAGTTTAGGGACATTGCGGTCGATTAGTTTAAGGACATTACGGTCCATTATTAGTTTAAGGACATCTCGGTCCGTGGGTTTAAAGGGACCCAACAGTCCGAGGTTAAGGACATCGTAGTCCGTGGGTTTACAAGGACCCCACAGTCCGAGGTTAAGGACATCGTAGTCCGTGGGTTTACAGGGACCCAACTGTCCGAGGTTAAGGACATCGTAGTCCGTGGGTTTACAGGGACCTCACAGTCCGTAGTTTAAAGACATCGTAGTCTATAAAGTTTAAGGACATCGTAGTCCATGAGTTTAAGGACCCCACAGTCCGTAGTTTAAAGACATCGTAGTCTATGAAGTTTAAGGACATCGTAGTCCATGAGTTTAAGGACCACACAGTCCGTAGTTTAAAGACATCATAGTCTATGAAGTTTAAGGACATCGTAGTCCATGAGTTTAAGGACCCCACAGTCCGTAGTTTAAAGACATAGTAGTCTATGAAATTTAAGGACATCATAGTCCATGAGTTTAAGGACCCCACAGTCCGTAGTTTAAAGAAATCGTAGTCTATGAAGTTTAAGGACATCGTAGTCCATGAGTTTAAGGACCCCACAGTCCGTAGTTTAAAGACATCGTAGTCTATGAAGTTTAAGGACATCGTAGTCCATGAGTTTAGGGACCCCACAGTCCGTAGTTTAAAGACATCGTAGTCTATGAAGTTTAAGGACATCGTAGTCCATGAGTTTAGGGACCCCACAGTCCGTAGTTTAAAGACATCGTAGTCTATGAAGTTTAAGGACATCGTAGTCCATGAGTTTAAGGACCCCACAATCTATGAAATGTGTGGTTGTCGGGACCCGTCACCTCTCTGAAGACGTTGAAGGATTACAACGACAACTATCAGAGGAGTAAAGAGATGTACCCTCGAACCGGTGTGAGTTGGTTGAAGGATCTGTAGTCCAGTTTGGGACTAAGATCTGTTAAATATTCATGAGCAGATAGGTTCAGTTCAATATAAGTTGAGGACTTATGGCTAATATTGGGCTAAGTCCAATAAGATTAAAATGTTTAACATTTTATTGTTCTGGGCTGTGGAGCCTTTATTTGGGCTTGGCCCTTTTTAATAATGCTGAGCATTAGATCCTGACATTCTTTGTCTTGTATTGAATGCATAGCATTCATCAGAACAATGTTTGTTCTGATAGCGCGCCACGTGGCGCGCCAGGTGCTTTGCGCCAATTAAAGATCGCATTGCGCTTCTGCCAAGTAGCGCACACGAAAGGGACACGTGTCGCGCTTGGCGCATTGCGCCAGATGATGGGCGCATTGCGCCAGTTTATGAGCGCATTGCGCTTTCAATTTATGAGCGCGTTGCGCTAGTTTAGTGGCACACCAGTGAGTGACACGTGGCGCACTTGTCGCTGAGCGCCGGCCCATGAACGCAGTGCGCTATTTCAGAAGCGCAAAGCGCAAGTTGTATCTGTGGTTGACACGTGGCACGTTTTGGCGCTGAGCGTCGATCCAGGGAGCGCAAAAGCATAGTTCATGAGTGCAAGGCACTTTTCATTAGCGCAAAGCGCATTTGATCAAATTTATGATCAGAGAACAAGTTTATGTTTTTTTTAATGGAGGCTTTGCTTCAAGTTTCAAGAACAACAGTTCTTACTTTTGAAAGGGCTTTGCCTTTGTAGATCAATGATCTGCGAGTGAAGTAAATACTTCTTTTGTTTTCATAAATCTTTTGATCTCTTTTTATAAAAGACCTTGGTCTTTTGTAGATCTATGATCTTTTAAGAAGATAATTCTTCTGTTTTAATGAGATAATTTCATCTCTTTGTTAAAGAATCAATCTTCTTTTGCTAAGAGTTGCTCTTCTTTCTTTGAGTTTTCTCAAAGTTTGTAGGGGGGTTTCTCTCTATCAGACTTGAAGTCTTAGGGCCTTTATATATGGCAAATTGATTTGTTAAATCAGTTAAAAAGATCTTTCTCTGATTGATTTGGGGATATTTCCCCACCGTTGGATCTTTGATCCTAGGGATTCTGTTTTACAGAAGGCAATCTTCTTGTTTTTAACAAGATTGGAAAGATCTTTCCATAACAGAATTTTAATTCTGATTAATTAATGATTTATCATTATTAGATCTCTTGATCTAACAGTGGGGAATTTTTAATTCCAGCGCTAGCGCACCTACGTTTGACACGTTGCGCGCAGCGCAGAGCGCAGCACAGCCTGCGCTAGCGCACCCGTGTTTGACACGTGGCGCGCAGCGCGCCTAGCATTGGATCTGAAGCGTTGCTTCAACTTTTAAATTTTGAATTTTAAAACAGAGGTTTGCTCTGATTGGGGGTGCGCTGCCTAGAGCGCAGTGCATCTGGCGCTAGCGCATCTGTGTTTGACACGTGGCGCGCAGCGCGCCTAGCGCTGAATCTAAAGTATTGCTTCAACTTTTAAATTTTGAATTTTAAAACAGAGCTTTGCTCTGATTGGGGGAAACAAATTCCCCCCCACCGTTGTGCTCACGTGGCGCACACGTGAGTGCAGCGGTGGCAGTATCTGAGAGTATCTGAGCCCTTGGATCAACTCAGAAGTTGAAGAGGCGGTTCAATGCCTATAAATAGGTCCTTTGGTCCCTTAGATGATTATCATCTTCCTTCTTTGAGAATTTTTGTTCAGAGCACAGCTCTTCTGTTTAAGAACTTTTCAAGAGTAAAAATTCTTTCCAAACTTAGGTAAAGTTTTAAAATTTTTAATAAATCAGGGTTTTACCCATTAACAGAGTCTTGCTCTTCATAGATCTTTGATCTAAAGAAAACCCATTTAGGGTTTCATTAGTAGAGCTTTGCTCTCATGAACCCATAGATCTATAGAGATCTTTTCTTGGGGTTTCTTAGCCCATAAACAGAGCCTTGCTCTTTAGATTTCTTAATCTTTTATGAAGAACTCTTAAGTGTTTTTTCATGGATCTTGAAGATCCCAGAATTTTAATTCATAAAAATTAATTGATTTTAATTTTCTTTTCTGATGGGTTTTTCCATCATCATTACAGAGCCAGGCTCTTAACATTCTCGGGGGATCTCTTTAAACTCCTTTCATAATTGACTTTGACAGGTGTCATTCCTGTTTGTAGAGCATTTCTCTCGAGGAGTTTAACTCTTTGACCCGAAGGGTCGCTTATTAAATGAGATTCCCTTTTAAAGATTTCTCGCAAATTCGAATTTACTAGGTGTCATAATTTAGAATTTGTTTTCTCCATGGGGATATCAAGAGTCGTTTAAATTCCGTATCTATTTTTCTTCATTACTGATCTTCTAATGATGTTTCTTTTCAGGCACTATAGCTGTTCATTTATACAGTCTGAATGAGTTCATTACTTATGAGGATATCCGAGTACAGGGTCGTTTCCAAAACCAAGAGTTTACTGATGCCCAATGTGCGGAGATTATGGGTCGTCTGTATGCACGCGTCGGTTGGCTGCTTCCTCGTCGTTCCGCTCTCTTGAAGATCGTAGTGGGAGCAATTTGGAGAGCGCTTCCGGGGTTTCACGAGGCCATGCCACTTAATGCGCTGGATGATGCCGAAGACAAGGTGCATTCAGTGTTCCTGTCGGGGCTGATCTCGAAGAAGCGGCGAGATACCCTCATTGATATTCTGCATCAAACTTTTCAACAGATGACGATAATCGCTTCTTATCAAAGGGAGGGGGACATTGCCGAGGACCTTGATACTCATGAGCGCGAGAGGATGCACACTAGAATGGTCAGAAAGGCCAGAAAGATTCTTGACGGCCTCACTTTTGAATTCCTCAATCCATGCCCTGGATATGAGGTTTTACCATTGTAATCATTTTGATGATGTTTTCGTTTACTGCTTTCATAATTGATAGAACTTTTTCGAAGTATGAATGGCAAATTCCTCATTTCAGCGTGTTTTTATTTTATGTACTAAATCTTTTGCACATGCGTGAACGGGTATGCTTTGCACGCTTAATCAAATGCGAATCAAATGTTCTCCTTGTCGCTTTCTTCTCTTTTCTTTTGTTATCAGCATGTCACCTTAGTAAACATTGCCGGCAGATAATAGGGTGAGCATCTTGTTTCGGCTTCTTCGAGGGGTAGTGATGGCTTAGGAAGCAGGTTCAAATCTGCTACCTAAGACTTTTCAACTTTATGAGCCGTGAGGGTCTCATAAAGACTTTTCTCCCTACGAGTCGAGAGGATCTCGTAGGTGTATTTTCTCCTTAGGAATCGTGAGGATTCCTAAGTGTGTTTTCCCTTATAAGTCGTAAGGATCTTATAAGAGAGTTTTCCTCCTTACGAATCGAGAGGACCCGTAAGTGTTTAACGAGATTGACGTTATTCGCATTTCACGGCGTCATTGGGTGACGTATTTCCGAGGCGGGTCATGTAGATGACGCATTTCCGCGACGTGGTCATGTGGATGACGTATTTCTGAACGAGGTCATGTGGATGACGTATTTCCGAACGGGGTCACGTGGATGACGTGTTTCCGCGACGGGGTCATGTAGATGACGTGTTTCCGCGACGGGTCATTTAGATGACGTATTTCTGAGACGGGGTCATTTGGATGACGTATTTTCGAGACGGGGTCATGTTGATGATGTATTTCCGAGACAGGGTCATGTGGATGACGTATTTCCAAAACGGGGTCATATGGATGATGTATTTCCGAGACGGGGTCATGTAGATGACGTATTTCCGCGACGGGGTCATTTGGATGACGTATTTTCGAGATAGGGTCATGTGGATGACGTATTTCCGAAACGGGGTCATGTGGATGACGTATTTCCGAAACGGGGTCATGTGGATGACGTGTTTCCGCGACGGGGTCATGTGGATGACGTATTTCCGAGACGGGGTCATGTGGATGACGTGTTTCCGAGACGGGGTCATGTGGATGACGTGTTTCCGCGACGGGGTCATATAGATGACGTATTTCCGAGATGGGGTCATGTGGATGACGTATTTCCGAGACGGGGTCATTTGGGTGACGTATTTCCGAGACGGGGTCATGTGGATGACGTGTTTCCGCGACGGGGTCATGTGGATGACGTGTTTCCGCGACGGGGTCATGTAGATGACGTATTTCCGAGACAGGGTCATGTGGATGACATATTTCCGCGACGGGGTCATTTGGATGACGTATTTCCGCGACGGGGTCATTTGGATGACGTATTTCCGAGACGGGGTCATTTGGATGACGTATTTCCTCGACGGGGTCATGTGGATGACGTATTTCCGCGACGGGGTCATTTGGATGACGTATTTCCGTGACGGGGTCATTTGGATGACATATTTCCGAGACGTGGTCATGTGGATAACGTATCGTCTGTTGTAATGAGACGAATATCGAAGTGGTCCCGAGGTTGTTTGTGAACTGTTGAGATTTGGAGTAGGGGCTTTGCCGAGCTCCAAGGTTGATTGCAGCGTCTGAATCCTGCTGGAATGGAGAGGAACGCTGTTGATGATATCTGGGCTATCCCTGAACCATCGAGATTTGGCTTCGTTTTCTGATGGAGCCTGGGGAGGGAAGGTGTGATTCCTTTTTTGTTTGCGCCCCTGGATTGTATATAGGGATTGATGTGATATCACCTGTAGGGCATAATTTTCATTTTATTTTATTTCTTTCCGCGATGCTCTATCATTTCAGCTTTTATATCGCAAAGGTCGCGATTGCCCAATCATTTCGGCTATTTTTCACGGTGCCCAATCATTTCGGCTATTTATTTTATTTTTACTCGCTGCTTTTTATTGCGAGTTGCCCAATCATTTCGGCTATTTTGCATGCATACATTTTTTTTACTTGCTGATTTTGTTGCAAGTTGCCCTATCATTTCGGCTATTTCGTATGCATTTGTGGCTCGCTGGATTTTTGCTGCAAGCGTGGAATTAGACACTGATTTCGGCATCAGCGCCGCTACAACTGGGATATTGCTAGGAGCGAATCATCATTTTCCTCTGCCGATATCGAAAAAAGGTGACTTAGCGAACAGGGTTAGAATCCTGTTGACTAAGGCTTTTGACTTTATGAGCTGTAAGGGTCTCATAAAGGTTTTTCTCCCTGTGAGTCGTGAGGATATCGTAGGTGCGTTTTCTCCTTAAGAATTGTGAGGATTCCCAAGTGCACGTTCTCTTATAAGTCGTAAGGATCTTATAAGAGTGGTTTCTCCTTATAAATCGAGAGGACTTACAAGGGTTGTTCACCATGTAGACATATCCCTAGTCACGGATGAGACTTCATTAGGGAAATGTTTATTCGCGCCCATGGATTGTATACAAGGGTCAGCATTGAGCCGTTTGTAGGGCATTGTTGGAGGTTGTGGTGGTTGCTTAAGAACAAGTTTAGATCCCTGTAGCTTAAGACTTTCAAATCTTATGAGCCGTGAGGGTCTCACAAGAGGGTTCACCTTACGAGTCGTGAGGATCTCGCAAGTGTAATTTCTCCCTAGGGATCGTGGGGATCCCTAAGTGTGTTGCTCCCTTGTGAGTCGTAAGGATCTCACGAAGGTGGTTTCTCCCCACAAGGTCGAGAGGACCTTGCAAGTGTCTTTTAACGAGATTGCGCCCTTTCGGGTTTTCACAAAACTCGCCGGTAGCCCTGCTGTTTTTACTCACGGAGCCCTTTCGGGTTTTCATCCGTGCCCTTTTTTGCTTATGAACATACCTTTTTTTCTCTTTTTTTATTCTATTTTTTTATATCAGCTTTGGGATGCTGTAATCCACAGTAGTTTATCGATGTCTCGGTCAACAGCTAGTTTTAGGACATAGTGGTCCATTGTTAGTTTAAGGACGTTTCCGTCCGTCGTTAGTTTAAGGACGTTTAGGTCCGTTGTTAGTTTAAGGACGTTTCGGTCCGTTGTTAGTTTAAGGACGTTTCGGTCCGTTAGCCGGCTACTACTTATAGAGTTTGGGCTTAGAAAGATAGCGAGCGAACATAGTCGTCGTCATCTATCATTGACCTAGGCTGTGACTCATTAAGCGTAGTACTTTTTCAGGAAGCGACCATTTATTGGCCTGAAGGACCTTTCGCCATGCATGACCATGAGTAGATAGGCCCCACCTTGGTAGACCTTGTCTATGATATACGGGCCTTCATAGTTCGGCTCGAATTTCCCCCGTTTGGCACAATTGGGGATCATAGGTCTTCTGACCACTAGCACGAGTTCGCCTTGGCAGAATGTTCTCGGTCTAGTCAATCTTTCGTATGAGCGCGTCATCTTTGCTTTATAGGCCTCCAGATTTTGTTGCGCTACGAGCCGGGTTTCATCGAGGGTATCGAGCTCCTCAAGCCGAAGGTGAGCATTCTCTTCGTCCGTTAGCTCGTAATGAACTTCCACTCGTAGAGAGGGTAACTCTATCTCGAAGGGGAGTACCGCCTCTGTACCGAATACCAATGTGTACGGCGTTGTGTTCGTGGCCGTTTTGAACGTAGTTCGATACACCCAGAGAGCTTCATGCAGTCTCTCGTGCGAGTCCTTCTTATTTCGAGACACCGTTTTTTTTCACGATCTTCGTCAAGGTCTTGTTAAAAGCCTCAGCTAGGCCGTTAGCTCGGGGATTATAGACTGAGGAGTATCTCCAGTCTATGTTATGCTGTTGTGCGAAGCGGCTGATCTTGTGGCTTCTGTAGCCTGGCTCGTTATCGGAGATAATCCGTCGCGGAGTGCCAAACCGATAAATGACGTGTCTTGAAGAAATGGAGGATATTCTCCGTCTTCACTTCCCTCAGCGGTACTGCTTCTGCCCATTTGGAGAAGTAATCAGTTGTTGCCAAAATGAATCGATGTCCTTTGGACGACGCTGGTTCAATGGGGCCGATTAGGTCAGTCCCCCACATTTCAAACGGCCAGCTAGCCACTGTTGGATGTAGTGGATTTGGATGCTGATGGATAAAGTCTTCGTGAATTTGGCTCGCGTGGCACTGCTTTGCGTATTCGAGGCAGTCCTGGATCATCGTGGGCCAATAATAACCCATTCGTTTGATCTTTAGCTTCATCTTCGGCCCGGCTTGGTGAGAACCGCAGAGTCCGTCTTGAGTTTCTTAGACGACTCTCTTTGCCTCTTCAGGTCCCAGGAATCTTAGCCACAGAGAATCAAATGATCTCTTATACAGGGTATCATTGACGAAAGCGAAAGACAGAGCTCGTTTCATAAGCTGATGTCTTGAGGACGCATCTTCAGGTGTTCGACGGGATTTGAAGTAATCTATAAAGACTTCCCTCCAATCCTCAGCCTTTTCCTGGTCTTTTATTTGTAGAGTCATTTTCTCGGTCGTTCCCTTTTCTTCGGACGACTCCGGAGATACTTCTGCCGGAGCAAGAACCCGACGGCTTTGCACAACGATCCTCACGTCATCGAGGTTCTCGTCGGCCAGTTCTTTAGTGAGCTTGGCTAATGCATCTGCCTTACTATTTTCCGCACGTGGTATGCTTTCCAAGATGTAGGAAGGAATTTGGGTCAGCAGTTGCTGCACCCTCTCGCCGTACTTCACCAACTCTGGCTTGCACGTTTGGTAGTCGCCGTTTATTTGACTAACGACCAGCTGGGAGTCTCCGTATATGATGAGGTTTTCAATTCCCATGTCGATAGCGATCTCGAGACCTGCTATCAAAGCTTCATATTCGGCTTCATTGTTTGTCCTCGGGTCTGTCAAAGAGAAGGCGAAGCGCATTATCCCTCCTTGTGGAGTTACGAAGATGAGGCCTACCCCCGATTTGATCATAGGGGTGCTTTGTTTGCGCTTCTTCATGGAAGACGCTCCATCAAAATAGAGTTCCCATCGAGTATCATTCTCTCTTCTTTCCACGTCGATCGTGTCAAATGCGTGTTCGTCTGGCAATTCGTAGTTCAAGGGAGAATCGGAAGGTATCGGATGTTGAGCGAGGAAATCAGCAATGGCTTGGCCTTTCACTGCCTTAAGAGGCCGATAAGTTATCGAGAATTCCATCAAGAGCAGGGCCCATTTAGCGAGTCATCCTGTTAATATGGCCTTCGACATCAAACATTTGAGAGGATCCACCTTTGATATGAGATGGACCTCATGCGCCAACGCGTAGTGTCTGAGCTTCATTACCGTGAAGATCAAGGCTAGGTAGTGTTTTTCGATGGGGGAGTAGTTGCTTTCTGCCCCCAGGAGAACTCGACTCAGATAGTAGAGAGCTCTTTCTTTCCCTTGGTCATTCTCTTGTGCCCATAGTGCGCCTAAAGAACCTTCGAGAGCTGTTGTATACAGAATGAGAGGCTTTCCCTTGACCGGAGCGGTCAGCACCGGCGGATTCTGCAGGTATTGCTTGATTTCGTCTAGTGCGCTTTGGCATTTGTGATCCCAGACGAACGGGGTTCCCTTCTTCATTAGGTGACAGTAGGGACAGCACTTTCCTGAGAGATTGTCTATAAATCACCGGATATACGCGAGCTTTCCTTGGAGAGACCGCAATTGCTTGAGAGTCCTTAGCGGGGGCATTTCCATGATCGCCTTGATTTTCGACGGATCTATCTCAATGTATCGGTGTCGGACGATGAATCCTAGGAATTTGCCCGAGGATACTCCGAACGCGCATTTGAGAGGGTTCATCTTTAAGTTGTATTGCCGAAGGCGTTGAAATACGATCTTCTGATGCTCTAAATGTTCCTCGTATGATTTGCTTTTCACCACAAGGTCGTCGATATAGCATTCGACGATTTTATGTATGAGGTCATCGAAGATCTTCGTCATGGCCCTCTGATAGGTGGCACCGGTATTCTTTAGACCGAAGGGCATCACCTTATAGCAGAATATGCCCAAAGGGGTCCGGAAAGCGGTATGCTTCTGGTCTTCGGGATGCATCTTTATCTGATTGTATCTTGATGAGCCATCCATGAAGGAGAAAACTTCATGAGTGGACGTATTGTCTATCATCAGCTCGGTGACCGGTACTGGGAAATCGTCTTTCGGGCAGGCTTTATTGAGGTCCCGAAAGTCCACGCAGATGCGCACCGTCCCATTTTTCTTCATTACTGGGACAATGTTGGCGATCCAATCACGATACTGAACCTCTTGGATGAAGCCGGAGTCGATTAACTTCTTGACCTCAGCGTTGATGCTCATCTCAAGCTTGAGCCGCATTCTTCTCGGCGCTTGTTTGATCAGCTTGACGTCCGGAGATATCGCCAATTTGTGCACAACAATCTCTGGATCTAATCCTGGCATCTCGGAATAGTTCCATGCAAAGCAATCTTTATGCTGCATGAGCACGTCTTTAAGCGTAGCCACCCTTTCTTTAGACAACAGCTCACTGACGAATGTCGGTCGTGGGTCACTAGCCATCCCCAAATCAATTTTCTTGAGGTTATCTGCAGTAGTATGTATTCCATCTTCCAGCTCTTTTGGCACCTGTGGAAATTCTGAGATCACCTCGTCATCACTGTTTTCGAAGCACCAGGGGAGTTCACCCATATTCTCGGGCTCTTCTTCTGACAGCGTTATCACATGACAGGCACGAGCTCGCTTCCAAGACCGATGTGGATCTGGTTCTACCCTCGTGGATTTGGGTTCATGCTTCTGCGGCGGGGTTACCCTCCATCTGCTGGATAGAGCGAACATGCCTTGTTGATACCGGTCTTCTACCCAGTCTTTAAATGTGAAGCAGTCTTCAATAGGATGTCCTATTGCCCTGTGATAGGAGCAATAGTCCGGGTAAGAGACTTCGCTTGCTTGCTCGGGGTGCTTGGACTCCGGGAGGATAATCATTTGATGTTTTATAGCAAGATCAAGTATCTTCTTTGTCTTGTCTTAGGGAAAAGAATATGCTCGACTCATCTTTTTTATAAGAGACGAATCTGGACTGCTCGATTCCTGACCGCATGGCTTCTTGGACCCGATTTGTCGTTGTCGAACGCCTTTCCCGTTCTTTGGTTTGTTTCTGCTTCTGTGTCGGGCCTTTTGTACAACGGGTTGACAAGGAGGAGCATTTTCATTTTTCATAGCCTGTTGAAGGAGGCTTCGCGTCTTGGCTTTCTCGTAGATGTCCATTTCGCGATTATGGTCGTCTCGAACTTTTTGACCTGCTTCTCTTATAAGCTTGTCCATTTGTTCTTCGAACGATGGACTGGGCATTTTCACGGCGGGAGCTCTTTCTGGTTCAGGGTTAGCATCTTCCCACAGAGTGTCTTCTTCCTTATTGAAGTCATGTATGACGTGGCAGTCGCGGAGTAGCTCCCGTTTCTTGGATTGAACATACCCAAGCCCGGTCGTTTCCATTCTTCCGTTGGGCAACTTTCGTTGGGTCCCGGGAACGTTCCAGATCCTATTATAGAACCGCGCTTGTCGCGCAGTTTGCTTAATGGGTACACCTTGGCGTCTCAAGAGTCTCTTTAGTCCTTTGTGTAATATCTAGGCAAACGGATGGGCTGGAGCCTGTCAAGTGTAGAATCCGCACCATGCCAGATTTCTTTCTCCACTTTGGTTTCCCCAGATCGGTAGAATAGGATCGCCTTTTCACCTTTTTGCGTGGGAGGGACGTAGAATGTCTGCAGTTCCTCCACCATGTAGGTATTAAGTGCGTCTAGCTCTTTATGATGCTTTGGCGGAACCAGGGCAACTTGCAAACTTTGATCTTCACCAGCGAAGGTTTGTATTGATGGCCGAGTAGAAAATGGCGTTGACCTCATCTTCCGAGTCGCTGCCAAAGATTAACATAGGAGTGGATGGTCCCGGCTTGTTGTACTGGGGCGGACCAGAGTAAACTATCTTTTCTTCCTCCTCGGTGTCGCTCCCGAAGACCGGAATGGTGGTGATAGCTTTGTTCTTCGGTTTGCGACATCTTTCCATGTCCTCAAAGTCTGCCAAGAAGTATTTTGCATCTTCGTACTTGCAGACTTCGTTCATGGAGAATGGGTTTAGTTCCCCTGTCACAGTATACTCGAGACCATCCTTGAAATACTTCATACACTGATGTTGTATAGAAGGGATGATATTGTACTCGTGTAACCAGGGCCGACCGAGCAAAGCATTGTAACATGTCTTGGCGTCAATGACGTGAAACTTAATGTCCGTGACAAGCAGCCCAAAGTGTAGTGTCAGTATTACAAACCCAAACGTCCGTGATGACTGGGAGTCAAACCCGGAGATAGTGATCTTATCCCGAGCGAGGTGTTGAACACTCATGCAGATCTCCTTTAGCACCCTTACGTTGAGGAGATTGACGGAGGACCCATTGTCCACCAGGATTTTACCTATCTTGATGTCATGACAGTATCCGGAGACATATAGGGGATGGTTGTGCTCGCATGTCCCAAGGAGGAGATCTTCATCGCTGAAGGTGATATCGGCTGTGTGTACTTCTTCTAGCTCGTCCTTCATTTTTTCTTCGGCGAGGAAGGCTTGGAATTGCTCGGGTTCCTGCAGTGCCTTGATTAAAGAATCTCTCGCCTCTTTGGATAGCAGAAGGGCGTCGAGAATACTGAGCTGCGAGGGTATCTTCCTCAAGTGTGCGAGAACGTTGTAGTCCACCTTACTTTTCTTTGGCGGGTCCTTGGCTGTCAGCTTTTCGATGGCTTGGTCATCAAGGATGATATCCTCAGGGACTTTTTCTTTTCCCTTATCTTTTCTATTTGGCCCAATGTTCGAGGGCCCAAGATTCTTTTCGGGTAGGGTGCGATTACGCAGCTGAATGTTCTCGCAGTTCTTCGGTTCTTCCTCTTTTCCCGAGGTAGATTCTTTGAAGAGAGGGCCAAGAGTTATTTCTTAATCAGAATCGCTCCCAAAGATGAGAACTTGCGATCCCCCATAGTCAACCATGTGGCAGTTGCCGGCAGTTCTTTTGTGCTCCTCGGTCGTATTTCTTCGCTCCCGACGAGCTTTGCGTTTCATCCGCTTGAAATGTTGCCGGTGAGCAATATATCCCTGCCACCATCTTTTAAAAGCGTTGCACTCCTCGGTGGGGTGCGCAATCTTTTGATGATATAAGCAGTAGCTAGGATGTGTTTTCGCTTCACCAAGAATGTTTCCTTCGAAGGGCGGCAGCTTCATTCCCATCGATATGGCTTTAGCAAACCTTTTCCTCGTCTTGAACCTGTTTTTATTTGCGACGGATGTACTTTGATCTGGCGGGAGTGTTTCAACTCTTTCGTCCTATCGCCGGCGTTTGGCTTTTTCAAATATGACCATCTCGCGCTCCCGATCAGCTTTGCTTTTCGAAAGTGCTTCATTCAGGAATGCACCAATCATTTCGTCTGATGGCCCTAGAAGTTCCGGTCCAGGATTTGCCCCCAATTTCTTTATGCAAGGAGCTTCTTCATCGTCTATCGACGAGTGAAAGATCACGTGGCAGCTTGCTACATAACCTTCAGATTCATACGACGAGTCTTCTCCATTGTCATCATCTCCGTCCTCAAGGACGTGGCCGAGAAATTCTTGGAGTGTGACTGGAGTCTGCGCTTTTTGATTGTATTCTTCTAATGCGTCAATCTGTTTTTGCAGGTCCGTGCGCTTGTCACCAGGCTTCACGGGCTTTTTGGTCTTCTTCTTCTTCTTTGAAGACTTTGACGGCTGGGTATGAATGCTTTGGCTATCACCACCAATTTTTGGAGTTGGGCGCGGCTTCAGCATCCCCTCGATGATCTCAGGTTCCAGTGGATTCTTCCACCTAATTGCCAGACATGGGTGGAGATCCTTCAGCATTCTTTTCGTCTTGGCTGACAGAGCGACCTCCCATGGAGCTTCTTCTACGAAAGTGCATGATGCCCCCGGTGTATCCGTCTTCTTGGGAGTGTGTGGCCGAGGCGGGTTCACCTTCCAATTCTCAGATAATACGAATTTGCCCTGCTGGTATTGATCTTCTATCCATCTTTTGAAGATGTAACAATTCTCGATCGGATGGCCCAACATTCGGTGGTAAGGGCAATAGTTAGGATTGCTAATGTCGCCGGGTTGCGCTGGACGCCTTGGCTCCGGTAGATTGATGAGCCTGTTGCGCAGTGCAAGCTCGAATAACCTCTTCGTCTTGTCTCGAGGGAACGAGTAAGGGCGTCTCATTTTATCTTCGAGAGATCGAGTTCTGTTATTTTGGCGATCAACTGGGCTCGGGCCACCGGGCTGCTGTTGAGCATTGGTGACGACGATTGCTTTCCCTTTTCCCTTCTCATTTTGAGAGTCTGGCTTTGGAAGAGACGGTCTATGACCCATCTGGTCCATTTGGGCCCGTTTGTCGATCAAGGCTTAGAACGTGGTCGGCTTAAAGAACATCATGAATTGTGAAATAGTTGCATGAGGGTCCAGGGTGCCCACGAACATGCCCACCGACGGTGCCTCTTCGATGCGCTGTTCGCATTTCGACCACAGATTCCGCCATCGTATTGCGTATTGAACCTATGTCTCACCTGGCTTTACCCTGGCGTTAATCAATGCTGTGATTGGGGTGCGCTCGCTAGCGCTTGCAAATCTTTACGTGAATAATAGCTCCATTTCTGCGAAAGTCTTGACGAAGTCATTTGGAAGTTCAGAGTACCATTCAAACGCTGTCTCCGACAAGCTGCCAACAAACTGACGGAGCAAAAGTTTATCGTCACCCTCGGTGTTGCCGAAAAGAGCCCTGAACTGAGCGACATGTTGGTGGGGATTGCCTGTCCCCTTGTATACATGGAATTTGGGGATCGTGTATCCCGGCGGGTACTTTATTTATTCATACCAGCCTGGATACGGTCGCCCAGTTTTAACAACTTGGCCAGCTGCTTCATTCCCCTGGTGAGATCGTATTTGCTGAGCAATATAGTCATCCAGAGCGGCCTTGGAAATGGTTTCCTCTTTGGCTACTGAAAGAGCCGGAGGAGGGTTCGATGTCTCCCCTCTGTCGTCTTCAATAATGATCGGAGGGTCTTCAGGTTGAGGATCTGGCTGTAACATTATCCCGACCATGTCTTGGAAGAGAAGTGCCATTCGTTTTATGTTGGTAGCTTGTTCTGCTGCTTCTCTCTCCTTCTTTTCGAGAAATCTGCGTAGGAAGTCAGCATCGGTTTCTTGTTCGTGACGCTGCTCTGATGACGCCTCCGGGCTTTCTTTTGGCCCGGTGAGTGCGGCCATTTGCGTCAGCATTTCTTAAAGCTTCTGCTGCTGCTCCTGGACTTTTGTCACGGATCGGGTGAGCGGTCGGTGACCCATCGAAGCGCCGCTTTCCTCTTTTCTGGAAGCCGTGTAAACATTATGCACCTTTATGCCCCCAGACTTGGGGCATTTGGGCTCAGCGTCCCTGTGGTCTGCAGTAGTTACAGGGGTTTTCTTTGGTCTCCTTCTCTTTTGAGCAGTTGACGTTGAGGGGGCCGTTGCAGTGGGCACCCAGGTAGTTTCCGTCCTTTGTGGCTTGACAGGATGGTTCTCTTCCTGTTGAACCTTCAGCTTTTTCTGTCGGCGAGGATAGTCTTGATCAATCACCGACTCCTGGACCCGTCGCCAGACTTTATAAACTTTGGAGGACAGCCGCTGAGGGGCTGCTCCTGCTTTGTTTCTGTAACATTCTCCACGGGTGAAGGAGATCTTTTCAGTACGGCGGTTGGAGAGTTCCTGCGCACCTTATTCAGCAATTCAAAGCTGTTCCCGGTTGGAACAGCAGCATTGACTTCCACCGTTGGGGCTGGTGGAGTTAGCCCAGAAGGGGAGTTGCCCCCAGCTTTCCTTACTCGGCGCCAGTGGCGATGTCGAGCGTGCTGAGCTGCTGGGATTGATTCAGCGATGGGGATGCCTTCGTCGTGCCCCCTGTTTTGGAGAAGGGCTGTTGCCAGCGTCAGCCTCTTGAAGACTGATGTCCGTTGAGTAGCAGTATCTAATCTGTCAAAGACAGACTTTGGAGTAAGGACGGGAGCCGGAGTGGGAGCCGGAACAGTCAGTCTTGTAAAGACCGACCCTTTGGCAGGAGAAGCCGCCTTGACGACTTCGGGAGCAGGGATGGCTATCCTCTTCGTAATAACCTTTTCTGGAACTGCAGGCTTCATCATGGGCCCGCATGAACTTTGGCCCAATCTGGCGAAGATTGAGGTGCTAGAGCTGGACGACCCATTGAGGGGGGCCGCTGTAGTTGCAAGCCGATCAAAGACTGACTTCTTGGGATCTTCTTGTGTTGGTATAGGAGCACTGAAGCTCGTTGGCGAGAGAATGGTCCCGAAAAATAATCCAGTGGTGGCCTGAGTGACCTGTACCACCGGCATCGTGAACAGGGAGGCCGCTTGAGGTCCGTAAGCTATGCCTCCAGATGAGGCGGAACGCGAGTTGCAGTTGTAGCTGGAACACTTCGCGCAAGTAGACGCCATTGATGTTTCGTTTTCTGCGCTAAGCAAGAAACCAAATCTTAGTACCTCGAACCCAAGGGCAACCATATCAAACCGCGATTCGTTCGCGAAAACGACACACGAAGTGTGGAGTGGAAAGAGGAAAAGGTCCCACCGGGCGTGCCAGAATCTGTTCCCCGCCGAAAGACGCGACCGGGACGTTGGGACGTAAGGCCTGAAATTCGAGGGCAGATGCCAATTGGTGCTATCCATCCACTTCTTCGAATATGCCAAGTTGATTTATGGCACCGTGTATCGAAGGTTTAAACGGATGCGGCCGATATAGCAGACTTCGTCAGATTCCCCCTCGTTTGAGGGGTTTTTGATTGTAGGGACGCTCTTCCCTACAGGCGCAAGCCCCTGCAGTTAATTACGCTACCGCATCGCGGTAACAACTTTCTCCTTCTCTAGATGGCCACTTCATGTCGTGGGTGTTTGTTTTGTTTGTGGTTGGCCGTGGATTGTATACGGAGACTAATTTATGTTGTCGCCCGTAGGGTGTGGATTAGTCCAAATCCATATCTTTCTTAGATTTGGGTTTGAGGGTTGGGTTTAAGGATACGTTAGTCTCATTTGAGGCTAAGATCAACTTAAACGTTTGGTAAGGATACATTAGTCTAATTTCTAGACTAAGATCAACTTAACATGATTATTTATATCCAACGAGAGAGCATTTGGCCTCTGTTGTTTAGTTTAGGGACATTGCGGTCGATCAGTTTAGGGACATTGCGGTCGATTAGTTTAGGGACATTGCGGTCGATTAGTTTAAGGACATTACGGTCCATTGTTAGTTTAAGGACGTCTCGGTCAATGGGTTTAAAGGGACCCCACAGTCCGAGGTTAAGGACATCGTAGTCCGTGGGTTTACAGGGACCCCACAGTCCGAGGTTAAGGACATCATAGTCCATGGGTTTACAGGGACCCTACATTCCGAGGTTAAGGACATCGTAGTCCATGGGTTTACTAGGACCCCCAAAGTCCGTAGTTTAAAGACATCGTAGTCTATGAAGTTTAAGGACATCGTAGTCCATGAGTTTAAGGACCCCACAATCCGTAGATTAAAGACATCGTAGTCTATGAAGTTTAAGGACATCGTAGTCCATGAGTTTAAGGACCCCACAGTCCGTAGTTTAAGGACCCCACAGTCCGTAAAATGTATGGTTGTCAGGACCCGTCACCTCTTTGAAGACGTTGAAGGATTACAACGACAAATATCATAGGAGTAAAGAGATGTACCCTCGAACCAGTGTGAGTTGGTTGAAGGATCTGTAGTCCAGTTTGGGACTGAGATTTGTTAAATATTCATGAGCATATGGGCTCAGTTCAATATAAGTTGAGGACTTATGGCCAATATTGGGCTCAGTCCAATAAGATTAAAATGTTTAACATTTTATTGATCTGGGCTGTTGAGCCTTTGTTTGGGCTTGGCCCTTTTTAATAATGCTGAGCATTAGATCCCGACATTTTTTTCTTGTATTGAATGCATAGAATTCATCAGAACAATGTTTGTTCTGACAGCGCGCCACGTGGCGCGCCAGGCGCTTTGTGCCAATTAAAGAGCGCATTGTGCTTCTGCCAAGTAGCGCACACGAAAGGGACACGGGTCGCGCTTGGCGCTAAGCGCCAGATGATTGGCGCATTGCGCCAGTTTATGAGCGCATTGCGCTTTCAATTTATGAGCGCGTTGCGCTAGTTTATTATGATACTTATCATATTGCAACCATGGTTATGTGTAGAGAGTAAACTAAGGTTAGGTGAATGGTTAGGTTAGGCATGAAACAAAAATGGTAGACTTTTTCAAAGCTTCATGAAGCTTCAATGTAAAACAAAGCAAGCCACCATTTCTTTTTTTGCCAAAATAAATAAATAAATAAATGAATAAATAAATTAAAACCCTAACCATTTACTTATCCAAGGTTTAAACTCAAACATACACCCAAGTTTGCATGTATCATCAAACATGATACAAACTAGTGCACAAAACTATATCATATATACAATGTGCACATCAAGTGAGAAAATCCATCTTAAGTGAACTAATACTAGTTAATGTAAAATAATATATCAAATATATAATTATACATTAAATCATTAAATCAACACTTGATTTAATGATCCGGTCATATCGCATATAACCGACTAATATCCAATGTATCGACTTATCGAATCAATCCTTGATTTGATAACTAGGTTATATCGCATACAACCAATCGATACATTCATCGCGAGAATAGAATACGGTATCACATACATGCATTATTCTCGGTCCCGCACATATCTCATATGTGCTCCTATTTCGTTTCGCTTGAGCCAGGAAACCTCTGTGTAGGACTCTAAAGACTCGTCAATACGCCGGTAGTAGGTGATGATCATATCAAACACCCACAAGCCGCAAGCGGTCTGCTAAATGTAACGGCCACCCGGGTATTGAGCGATCAGAAGATCGACGAGCAAGCCCGCTCATACTCCTGTGAATCCAACCAGTAACACTTACTGTACAGTCCGGTCTGTTCGTCTGATATGTCGCATATCTCGCCTAGGGGTGGTAAACGTCAGACCCCAATAGCTCGATAAGTCGTGTCGATATGAGGTCTATAACAGTTCGAGAAACTACTGGTAAAACTTACAAGTAAATCTCAGCAACCCTGGCCAGGGATTTCCGGTTATAGCCAATCGAACACAGCGCAATATCAACTCCCTATACCGGGAGAGACGAATCCCCTCCTATCGCTCATTGCCTCAATGTGATTCAGGACTGTACCCAAAAACCACCGTTTTGCACGCCCTCTTGGACGTGGTAAGGTGGAAATCAAAGCACAGTGGGAACCACACAAGTCTCAATGACGATTTCGGGTCAACAGACTACTCTGTACCAGTGTCACCAGAGAACTGCCATCTGACGTAAGGTATAATACCATCTGGGAGTTCTCGGCGAGTCCGTCCAGTGTACCCAGTCTCCACTGAGCACCCGTATATCATCTCTGATGTCAAACACCAATGGATATGGGATCATCCATCGCCCATTTGTATGGGTCAAGAAGGTACACGCTAGTCTACTCTGGTATATCGATGCCCCGTCTTGGGGTCGTGGGTTCGTGCCCCACGGTGGGCGCCACGTCATAGAGACTTGTGTGGTTCCCACTGTGCTTTGATTTTCACCTTACCACGTCCAAGAGGGCGTGCAAAACGGTGGTTTTTAGGTACAGTTCCGAATCACATGGAGGCAATGAGCGATAGGAGGGGATTCGTCTCTCCTGGTATAGGGAGTTGATGTTGCGCTGTGTTCGATTGGCTATAACCGGAAATCCCTGGCCAGGGTTGCTAAGATTTACTGGTAAGTGTTACCAGTAGTTTCTCGAACTGTTATAGACCTCATATCGATACGACTTATCGAGCTATTGGGGTCTGACGTTTACCACCCCTAGGCGAGATATGCGACATATCAGACGAACAGACCGGACTGTACGGTAAGTGTTACTGGTTGGATTCACAGGAGTATGAGCGGGCTTGCTCGTCGATCTTCTGATCGCTCAATACCCGGGTGGCCGTTACGTTTAGCAGACCGCTTGCGTCTTGTGGGTGTTTGATATGATCATCACCTACTACCGGCGTATTGACGAGTCTTTAAAGTCCTACACAGAGGTTTCTTGGCTCAAGCGAAACGAAATAGGAGCACATATGAGATATGTGCGGGACCGAGAATAATGCGTGTATGTGATACCGTATTCTATTCTCGCGATGAATGTATCGATTGGTTGTATGCGATATAACCTAGTTATCGAATCAAGGATTGATTCGATAAGTCGATACATTGGATATTAGTCGGTTATATGCGATATGACCGGATCATTAAATCAAGTGTTGATTTAATGATTTAATGTATAATTATATATTTGATATATTACTTTACATTAACTAGTATTAGTTCACTTAAGATGGATTTTCTCACTTGATGTGCATATTGTATATATGATATAGTTTTGTGCACTAGTTTGTATCATGTTTGATGATACATGCAAACTTGGGTGTATGTTTGAGTTTAAACCTTGGTTAAGTAAATGGTTAGGGTTTTAATTTATTTATTCATTTATTTATTTATTTCTTTTGGCAAAAAGAGAAATGGTGGCTTGCTTTGTTTTACATCGAAGCTTCATGAAGCTTTGAAAAAGTCTACCATTTTTGTTTCATGCCTAACCTAACCATTCACCTAACCTTAGTTTACTCTCTACACATAACCATGGTTGCAATATGATAAGTATCATAATATTTTCTATTTTGAAAATACTTATCATATTCTTTTTCTTCTTCTTCTTCTTCTTCAAGAAGAATGAAGCTTGCTTGCTTCAATGGTGACTTGAGAAAAAGAGTGAGAAATCCAATTCTAAAGTGAACCCACTTTCTATTTCTTCATCCTCTACCACTTGCCAAGTAGTATAGGGTGTTTTCTTCACAAGTTTCATGGCTTGGTGAAGTTGGAGCTTGATCTTGTGTTGCCTCGACATAGATCATCTTCGACATCGAAGTCGACGACCTAGCCCGCCCATTTCTCCGATGAAGCCGACGCTAGAGCTCGGGATCCGATGATCGCAGTGAGGGGACTTCATCACGGAGCTTTGGAGGTGGAGGACCGGTTCTACAAAGGTTGTAATTCCGTTCACTTAGCACTAAAGTAGTTTAGTAGCTTGTAGTTTCGCCTAAATTCTAGTTAACGATCCGTTTTAGGTTTTCTCGGCACCGGAAAAATTTGAAATTGGCATGGTTGATGCCTTGTGAGACCTCATTAGTGTGCCTAGGAACCCTACAGTGGTATCAGAGCCTAGCTAGAGCCTTAGGCGATGCGTAGACGATGTTAGAAACCCGATCGAACCCCGAACCCTAGAATTCACCCCTCTCTGTACATTTTTTAAAAACTGGGTTTTTTCCGGATTAAAAATGCTTAAAAAATTCAGCAGGGAGTTCTAAGAATTAAGGTGCAAAAACGACCAAAAGATGTGCCCAAAGCGCGGCGGAACCGCGGCAGAAGCCTGGCTTCTGCGGCGGTTCCGCGGCCAAATGATGAGATCTGCCTTCGTTTTTTGCACAGTAATTTGTTTCTTCAAATGCTGTGTTTTCTGGGAATTTTTAATTTGCACTCAAGAGTTGAGTTTTCTGGGGTGTTTTGGAGCTTCGATGATTCGATCGGAAATTTCAAACTTTGTCTATGTGTTTTCCGGATATTTTTGAATATGTTAAAAAGTTCGACCGAATATAAATACCCACTTTTTCCCCTGTCGGGAATTTTCCAAGTGTTGGATTTTTCCGTCGTTTACGGACGTTCTAAGTAGTGCAGGTAACGCGATGGTCCCTCTAGAAGACAACAAACCTTAACTCGATTATGTGACCGTCTTGAACTGCCCTTTGAACCTTCGGGTTTGGGGCAGTACGGCGTGCCACATGTGAGGCGTTGGCTTGACCCTTCTACGGCTGGACCGTTGGTACTGAGGCATGAAGTGAATGTTTTTAAACTTGTTTCATGTGTTGAGCTGTTTCGGGAAAACTTGGGTGTTCGATTGTTCGATCGGAAAGTTTAACATTTTCTATTTATCCGAAAGGTGATACAATAATTGGAATTCACAAGTAGTTATGAGATAACTGAAATGAATGTTATAAATCTAGCGGTTTAGTCTCACTTGATCGGTTGCCACGGAATTTTGATGTGATCGAAAGTCCGTCGCAATCACGTAGCGTACGCGGATACTCGCCACGCGGATACTCGCCGGGTAAACTTAATAGACAGCCTCGCCCCATAGCCCCGACCAGTGACTGTAGGAGAACCCCGTCGCCGAAAGCATCCGTTCGCGTGCTCGCGGCAACGGTGTTCCGCCTTGGTGCACTTCATCGGTGGCATCGGGGGTGCAGCCGCCTACTAAAGTTTGCGACGAGCATTCGATCAGTTTTTTGGGAATCTTGTTGAATTGCCCGACTAGATATTGAAAAGTGTTTTCGATATAGAGACTAAAATGCGGGGTTTATAATTGTTAGGCATGCGATGTCTAAGGGATTCATTTGATTAGGCATGCGATGTCTAAAGAGTTTGCGGATTCCAACCGTTGTAGTTTTACACTTTCTTTTCTGTGACCGTAAGTGTAATATGTGATATTGCCGGTTTCGTTGCTATATGTCAACGACAATTGGGATACGCATGTTTACTTACGTTGATGACATGTGAAGTTATGTCTTGCTGGATATTTTATATTGGATTGTCGTGTTTGAATAGCCGGGTTTTTTTTTATGTGAGATGAGTGTTTTTCATTTTCATTCATGTAAAAAGTTGTATGTAATATTCTTTTATTGGGGCACTTCCAGGTTGCGGAAGATGTCACCTTTTGTATATTATTTACTTTTCCGCACTAGGATAGACCCAAGGAGGAGGGCACAAGTAACCGGGTTCTGGAGTCCAGTGGGAGACCAACTCGAGGAGTCGAGTCCGGGTCTCCTAACTCTAGAATTGGTAGGGTTGCTTGCCGCTCTCATAGGGGTCTAGGGGTGTGGGTTTGGCTATTCATCGCGACCGTGGAATTCATGTTTTATACTGGCTCGTATTGAAAACACGGACGTCCTAGTATATCCAATATTTCATATGTTTCTTCTGCTGCGATATCTGTGATGTGATCATTTGATGTTCTGTGATAAATACTGTATATAGTATATATGATATATTATATAGACGTTACTTATGTTTTACACCTGCGCTAGCCCTACCCCGCTCTGTCGTTAGTTACCTAATCTAACGGTGCACGAGGGGACATCGAGGCGAATGCGGATGACATAAGTGTACGTCGTATTTATCTGTGATGTTTAGGTATTTAAATGATGGGACTTCATTAATGTGATTAATGAAAGTAAAAGAAACCTAAAGATGTTGTGGAATCGAATTTCAAAAAATTAAAACAGGTAGCTACAGTTCTTGCTTTGCACAGCGGTATATATGATATATCCTGCACCTTATTCGATGAGGAAAGGGCCGACGATCCCTTCACTGGGAGTGACCCCTTTAGCAATAACTGGCAGATGCTATACACTCGGTTTGTCTTTTGATTGCTTCTATAGTTTCTGCTTTGCACAGTGATATATATGATATATCCCGCACCTCATTCGACGAGGAAAGGGCCGACGATCCCTTCACCAGGAGTGACCCCTTTAGCAAAACTAAAAAAGCCTAAAAAATACTCCATTTCAAAATCATTTGATTCTACAACGATATCAAGTTCATTACGCAATAGGTTTTCAGAAAAACCTGTCGTAGCCCTCCGTCATTTCCGATAAGTACTAGTTAGTATTCGTGCTGCGGTAGTTTGGCATTCGTCAAGGCGTAGTGTACGGTAGCTAACTAGTATTTATCTGCTTATGTATATGATGCAGATTGGATTAGGGTATTCGTACGGCGTTGTTTGGCATTCGTCAAGGGTCATACAGGTGGGTTTAATTCAATCAAGAAATGTACGGGTTGAACTTGACTAGTGGACTATGGGTTGTTTGGCATTCGTCAAGGTCATAGAACACTAGGGGCAAAATATTATCGGGAATTTCAAGTGTTGAAATTTGCAATGAGATTGCATACCTTCTATGAGATAGTTGGATCTCGATACACGCTGGGTGTAAGAGTTACTCCTGGAAGAGTTTTACACATTACAATTAGCCGATCAAGTAGGTGTCTAGAAAGGTGTTAACGAGGTTACGCCTCTGGGAAAACGAGGTTTACATTAATTAGGTTCGTGCGAAAGCACGGGGGACCTCCCTCAAAGTACCGACACTGGTCTGGCTGAAAGATTGGCGAACTTGTAGTGTGTAATTAATCCCGGCTAGTCTTTCCTTTTAGGGTTTGAAGGAAGATTTGATAAAAACAGTGGGAGTCATCCTGATTAGATAAAATAATAACCAATCTGATCTTGCAAGAGCGCACGCTGAGTGTTTTCTTCTCTCTCTCTCCAGGTAGCGACCATATGTAGTGCCTTGAAAAGTCGTTTTGGTGTTTTCCCGAAAACGGTGAAAATTTGGTATTTTTCCGTAAATCGTCTTTTTTAATATTTTGCAGTTTAGGCCTAATTATACCTAATTTGGATAGATAATTGCTAGTTTTTAGTAGCCAATGAGTTACTTATTAATTTTTGGTCATTTAAAATTTTTTCTCTATTTTTCAATTTTTAATATTATTTTAAGCCGGTAAAAGAAGTACATTAAATTAGCGATAAATACAAATTTAAATGGGCTAATTTTAATCTTTAAAATCATGTTAATTAAAATCTAGTTGTAATATAAATTTTTCGTAATTTATTTCAAGTTTTAACTAATTTTTATTATGGAAAACGAAATTTATTTAATTTAAGCTTTAAACTTGCAAAGATGAATTTGTGGGGGGCCTTTTTGCTTGGTTTTTTTTAGCAGCCTCTCACATTTTCCTCATTCTCACTTGGGCCGAGCCCACCAGCAGGATTTCCCCCCTCCATTTACTCCTTCATTTCATTTCATGTGATGAAAGTTATGAGATGAATATTATATATTAATTAAGGTATGGTGTTGACTTGGAAAAAAAGAAAAAGAAAATAAATCTAGTACACACACACTCCCCCCATTTCCCTAGCTGCCGAATCTGCAGCCTCCCCCCCTCCATTGTTTCCATCTCCTTTGCAAAAAAAAAATCCCCAAAATGATTCAAAGATCTAAATCAAACCTCAAAATTCCAAGCCATTCTTCATCCCACTTTTTTTAGCCTTTCTAGCTTGGATCTTGGATGCAAGGAGGCATCTTGGGAGGCAACATTTCTTTCTAGGTCTCTAGATCTAGAGGTATAATTTCTACCTAATTAAATTCTTTTGGTTAAATTCCTTTAATTAAGTGGTTTAAGTATTAAAAGCTTAGCAAATTTCTAATCTAGGTTTTTAAAGAGAGTATTTTGATTTAAGCTAGGGTTTTAGAAATCATTAGTAGGTTAATTAAATCTATTTTGTTATCTAGTTATTTTGTTAGCCTAATCTAAGTGGTTAACTTGCCTTTTGGACTTTAAATTAGAGTTAATTTAGTGTATCATGTATGATTTGGGTTGGATTTTGCTAAGTTTGAAAAATCAAGAAAGGGTTGTTTATGGAAACATAGGATTTGAAGCTTTGTAATGTGTTTTAATCAAAGTGATTGTGGTTAACTAGTTATGCGGTTGGACGTTATGCTAGGTTGTAGTCCTTTTTATCGCAAATCGGCGATATTTGCACCGATTTTTGGAATGTTTATGCTTGCTAGTTTTATTAAATTATTGTGGTGATGTATTTGCGATATCTTGACGATATTTTTGGCATATCCTATGACATTTAGGATGTGTGAGTGCGGATTTTTGAGTGGTCGGGTTTTAGCTTTGCCGGGCGACAAAATCGACGATTTTAGTTAGTTTTTGCGATTTTCGCGTGTGTTCCGCGCACCTTGTGCACGTTGTATCTAGCTTGTGAACGTTGGTATTTTCGTTTGGGATTTGCGTCGTTCTTGTTATGTAACCTTATGTTCGGTATTGATGCAATTCCAGGTTCGGTCGCGGAGACGTCGGACGCGGCACAAAAAGGGAAAGCGGCGATTGGACGTAGCTAGCTGAGGATTTCGGTGAGTAGATTTAACATCTACGGGGGACTATCGTTGGATGGCGCAGGTCGCCCGATAGTTTAAGTAGTTAAAGATTTCTAGTAATATTAGTAATTCCATCCATGCTTTATTTGACATACATATGCAAACCCATTCTATAGGGCACCTGCACCATTGCCAGGGTTTTTATATGCAGCACGAGCACTATTCATGCTTACACACACGCCCTGGTAATTGCCATGCCACCACACTAGATAACCTACAATTTTGAAACCTTTTACTAATTGATGCTTAAACCTGTGCTATTGCCTTTAATTCCTTAAAATGAAATCGTAGGATTGCTATTCATGTGTATGTACCTCATCATATTATTTGTTCATGCCTAGTCTATTAATCATACATCGCAACCTGATTATTGATACCATATGCATTCATTATCATTGACATATGCACTTACGAGGATTTCTTGAGATTTTATGATATTTCTGGATTTCGGGGGAAAGCCGCAAAAATTCCTAAACTTATTATTTTTTTTAAAATATGTAAATTGCGGTTTTCTAGTGATGTAAGTGTCGTCCACCATGAGTTTGCTGTGGTTTTCGAGACCCGTTTCGAGGAGTTGGATGAACCGTCTCGGGTACATGGTGGGCCCGGTAAGGTACCCTAGGGCAAGAAGCTCGTGTTGCTGACGATGAGCCTGGCAGGGGACGGATTACCTACCGGTGACTGTTTAGCACGGCGGATATCCAGAGGATACCGACCGTGGTCGCGAGATGATGAGATATTGATATTGAGATGGGTCAGCCGGATGGCTGAGGCCAGAGATACTATGACATGGATATATGAGATTTGTGAGAGTTTTGAGGTGTCGTTGCTGGACACAGGTTCTTGTTGATTCTATTGGTATTGTGCTGGTATTTCAAAAGAGATTCCTAAAGGAAAAATATGATTTCTTATACTTACACATTCAGATCACGAGTTGATTCACATTGCATTTATACCTGCTAGTATATTCATATTGCATACATACCTGCTATAATATCCTGCCATGCCTGTATTATAGATGCTAGGATGCTTGTGTGCATACTTGCGATAGCCTCTATAGATGTTATTTATTACTCACGAGTTGGCAACTCACCCCCGTTGTGCCACAGTCTTTTGCAGATCCGCTCCGTCAGCACAGTAGCGGCGGGCGCACCACTTCTTTTGCCTCTTTTGCCAGGACTCGAGGTTTTTGCTCGTAGGTGTGTTGTATTATTATTTTTGTACCATCTTGTATATTCTTTGTATCTAGAGTACTCCATCTACTGTATCTACCAGTATTGTTGTATATTGACCTAGAGATGAGACTGTGAGATTTGTGAACTTTTTATGCTGTATTTTGGGGTCGAGCTCACTTGAGTCGACATGCGGTTTTTCTTATGCTTCTTTATGATTATTTTGCATGTTGTTGTTTTATATTGCGTGGGATTTGTGACCACCTTGTGGCGAAGAGCTAGCTCCCGCTTGGGGATGCCTTATTTGTTGTATTTATATATATTCTTATTGTACCTATTTTGGGGGCCAGTATTTACAAAGGAGACTCTGCCGAAATTTTCGGAAAAATTGATATTGTTTTTAAAAAGGTTTGATATGACTTATTTGATAAACTCGCTTTCAATTGATTGGTTTTCCTTCACTCTTTTGCTTATTTGGTTTTGGTTTCTGGGCTTTGGCTTACTTATTTTACGGACGTCTTACGTTTCGTAAACTTAAGTGCCAGTCACGTTCCGTACCCTGCGGGTCGTGACACCATATCACGCCTTAATCAAGATAATAATACGGAATATTGACCGAACCCGCTTGTTATACTGAGCTGGGGAACGTTGGTCCAGCTCCAACTTATAATTGTTATAAGATAGAGCAGGAAATAGGGGAATACCAGAATTCCTATGCCGCCCAAACGAAGAAAGTGCATATGATGCATCTCCTTCGGGTGTGTTCATTACTAAGCACTGTTTCTCTGTATCATCTACGTCTTGGGTATTTGATACCGGATCAAGATCCCAGATATGTAATCTGTTACATAGGGCTACAGAAAGGTAGAGAACTAAGATCGGGTGATAAGTTTCATGAGACAGAAAACGGTGCAAGTGTTGCAGCCAAGTCTGTTAGTCACTGTCACCCTGTATTCCAAATACATTGATTCTGAAAGAATGTTATTAGATACCGAACCTGATATACAAAATCATATCAGTCTCTTTATTAGTAAATAAAGGATATAATTTTGTATTGTTGGATAATGTTTAGAACATTTCTTATATTCTTGTAGTTGATCGGTTCAGGCACGTTATCTAAAAGCATTGATGTTCTAAATCAAACTACAGTTCTTAGTATACGGAACACACACAAGAGGAAGAGTTCAGATATGAACGAATCCTTCTTAAGGTATTGTAGACTAGGTCATATCAATGCGACCCGACTGGCTGAAGTTATATTTAGATGCATATTTAAATCAGTTTGAATTACATCTTGTGAAACTTACCAGTCATGTCACAAAGATAAGATGACCATAGCTCTGTTTATTGAAAACAGAGAAAGAGTTAGTAAACTCTTGGGACTGATACATGATGATGTATGTAGGTCCCCTGTCTACACATGCCAAGACCGGTTCTTTGTACTTTATTACATTCTCTGATGATCTCGTTAGATTCAGACATATGTTCCTGTTGAAACACAAGTCCGAACCTTTTGAGATATTCACAGAATATAAGTTAGAAGTAGAGAACCAAAACGGGTATAAGTATTATGTCCTTTGATGTGATCAAGGAGGAGAATACTTGAGCACGGAATTCCTGGACTATTCTAAAGGAGAATGAGATTCTCTCTCAGCATTACTCCTCCATATACACCATAGCACGATGGTATATCGGGGCGGAGCAATTGCACCCTATTCGATATGATGCGCTCTATGATGAGTAATACTGAGTTACCTGTTTCCTTTTTGGGAGTTATGCGCATGAGAAGCTGCATACCTATTGAATAGGGTTCGAATCAGATCACTGCCTACCACTCCATATGAGATATGGTATGGGAAGAGCCCATATCTTTAGCTAGTTAAGATTTGGGGTTGTCCAGCCTATGTCTAAAAGCAAATTTGGGACAAGCTCGAGGCAAGGTCAGTTATGTAGAACTGGAAAGGTTCCAGCTATGCAAACTACAGCAGTTGATTTGGTACAACCAAAAGATTCAGTAGATTCCAATGAACCTCAGCCTCTCCGCCGATCTAGTAGGGTTCCTCATCCGCCTGAGAGATACTTCGGTTTCTCTATGACAGTGGGAGCGAGGATTGCATCATGAGATGATGACCAAACTAGTTTCGAGCAGGCCATCGAGAGTAGGGACTCTGTAAGAATGACTGGATGCTTAGCGATCTGAGATGGAATCCATGTACACCAACAAAGTATGGACTTTGGTTGCTATATCTGAAGGGTCAAATCCCCATCAGGAGCAAGTATATCTTGAGAAGATTACTTGGTGTAGATGGAAAAGTTGAGACTTTCAAAGCTAGACATGTTAAAGGTTTTCATCATCGACCAGGCGTGGATAATGATGAAACCTTTTTCAGTGGCTATGCTTAAGTCCATCCAGATCCTACTTGCCACGGCTACATACCATGACTACGATATCTGGCGGTTGGGTGTCATGACTGCTTTTCTAAAATGATGTTTTAGAAGAGAGCGTCTATAAGTACACAGCCAGAGGGCTTCGTAGACAGTGGGAGCAGTGGAAACGTGTACAAGATGCTTTATAAGATTAAAGCAGGCATCGCGGAGTTGGAACATCTGTTTTGATGAGATAGTCAAAGAGTTTGACATCATCAAAATGGTAGATGAACCTTGTATATACAAAAAGGTAGTAGGGAGTATGATGGTGATCCTCGTAGAGTACGTGGATGACATACTCTTGATAAGAAAGGAGTTTCCTATGCTACGCTCGGTCAATCTCCGCTTATCACAATGCTTCTCCACATAGGATCAAAGTGATACCTGCTAAATCTTGGGTTTTGGATCTATGAGATAGATCTAATTGGATGTTAGGATTCTCACTAGTTGTAGTGAGATGGTATCAATTGGTCCTGAGGAGAATCACTGGAAGTGTTCCAGGGTGATAAAGACGACTGAATGTCAGTACAGGCATTGTCTTTACCCTCAGAAAAGGGACGGTATGTTGGAAGAGTTCCAAGCTAGATACCGTGGCATACTAGACGATTAAAGGCAAGATACATCGCTACTTAAGATGCTACCAAAGAGGCAGTCTGGGTGTATATTGGTTCATGAGATGAACTTAGTTCCTCGCATTGTATGACAATGGAGTTGTGGCTTATGCCAAGGAACGTCCGTCCTATCAGTGATCTAGACATATTCTAAGGCAGTATCACCTGATCATGGAGATGGTAGATCTCCAAGGAGATCGAGGTTAGGAGAGTAGACTCAGAGGACAACACGGCGGATCCACTCATAAAGGCCTTTTCCGAGAGAGAGACTTTTATGGGATGGTTGAGTATGAGATACTACAACCACTGCTATCAGATGGCCCTAGTGCAAATGGGAGATTGTTAGTTATATGTATGCCCTAGAGGCCATTACTATACATAGGATGTATATTGTAGTGGATGCTTGGACATAAATAGGGAGGACTTTCTTGCTCGACATGATAGTATGCTATATGGTTGCTCTTTACCTTAACGTGTATACTGATTGTCTCTCTATTACATGTTGGTAAAGCCCTTAGGATGTGTACTTGACTACCTGGACTATGATGCGGATCATACTAGTGGGGACATGGTAGTCCATAAGTACATCCTTCAAGGTCCCTAGTCATGGGTGTATCGAGACGGGGCATCGATATACTAGAGTAGACTAGCGTGTACCTTCTCGACCCATACAGATGGGCGATGGATGATCCCATATCCATTGGTGTTTGACATCAGAGATGATATACGGGTGCTCAGTGGAGACTGGGTACACTGGACGGACTTACCGAGAACTCCCAGATGGTATTATACCTTACGTCAGATGGCAGTTCTCTGGTGACACTGGTACAAAGTAGTCTATTGACCCGAGATCCTCATAGAGTCTTGTGTGGTTCCCACTGTGCTTTGATTTCCACCTTGCCACGTCCAAGAGGGCGTGCAAAATGGTGGTTTTTGGGTACAGTCCCGAATCACATGGAGGCAATGAGCGATAGGAGGGGATTCGTCTCTCCCGGTATAGGGAGTTGATGTTGCGCTGTGTTTGATTGGCTATAACCGGAAATCCCTGGCCAGGGTTGCTAAGATTTACTGGTAAGTGTTACCAGTAGTTTCTCGAACTGTTATAGACCTCATATCGACCCGACTTATCAAGCTATTGGGGTCTGACGTTTACCACCCCTAGGCGAGATATGCGACATATCAGACGAACAGACCGGACTGTACGGTAAGTGTTATTGGTTGGGTTCACAGGAGTATAAGCGGGCTTGCTCGTCGATCTTCTGATCGCTCAATACCCGGGTGGCCGTTACGTTTAGCAGACCGCTTGCGGCTTGTGGGTGTTTGATATGATCATCACCTACTACCGGCGTATTGACGAGTCTTTAGAGTCCTACACAGAGGTTTCCTGTCTCAAGCGAAACGAAATAGGAGCACATATGAGATATGTGCGGGACCGAGAATAATGCGTGTATATGATACCGTATTCTATTCTCGCGATGAATGTATCGATTGGTTGTATGCGATATAACCTAGTTATCGAATCAAGGATTGATTCGATAAGTCGATACATTGGATATTAGTCGGTTATATGCGATATGACCGGATCATTAAATCAAGTGTTGATTTAATGATTTAATGTATAATTATATATTTGATATATTACTTTACATTAACTAGTATTAGTTCACTTAAGATGGATTTTCTCACTTGATGTGCACATTGTATATATGATATAGTTTTGTGCACTAGTTTGTATCATGTTTGATGATACATGCAAACTTGGGTGTATGTTTGAGTTTAAACCTTGGTTAAGTAAATGGTTAGGGTTTTAATTTATTTATTCATTTATTTATTTATTTCTTTTGGCAAAAAGAGAAATGGTGGCTTGCTTTGTTTTACATCGAAGCTTCATGAAGCTTTGAAAAAGTCTACCATTTTTGTTTTATGCCTAACCTAACCATTCACCTAACCTTAGTTTACTCTCTACACATAACCATGGTTGCAATATGATAAGTATCATAATATTTTCTATTTTGAAAATACTTATCATATTCTTTTTCTTCTTCTTCTTCTTCTTCTTCAAGAAGAATGAAGCTTGCTTGCTTCAATGGTGACTTGAGAAAAAGAGTGAGAAATCCAATTCTAAAGTGAACCCACTTCCTATTTCTTCATCCTCTACCACTTGCCAAGTAGTATAGGGTGTTTTCTTCACAAGTTTCATGGCTTGGTGAAGTTGGAGCTTGATCTTGTGTTGCCTCGACGTAGATCATTTTCGGCATCGAAGTCGACGACCTAGCCCGCCCATTTCTCCGATGAAGCCGACGCTAGAGCCCGGGATCCGATGATCGCAGCGAGGGGACTTCATCACGGAGCTTTGGAGGTGGAGCACCGGATCTACAAAGGTTGTATTTCCGTTCACTTAGCACTAAAGTAGTTTAGTAGCTTGTAGTTTCGCCTAAATTCAAGTTAACGATCCGTATTAGGTTTTCTCGGCACCGGAAAAATTTGAAATTGGCATGGTTGATGCCTTGTGAGACCTCATTAGTGTGCCTAGGAACCCTACAGTTTAGTGGCGCACCAGTGAGTGACACGTGGCGCACTTGGCGCTGAGCGCAAGCCCATGAGCGCAGTGCGCTATTTCAGAAGCGCAAAGCGCAAGTTGTATCTGTGCTTGACACGTGGCACGTTTTGGCATTGAGCGCCGATCCAGGGAGCGCAAAAGCGCAGTTCATGAGTGCAAGTCACTTTTCAGTAGCGCAAAGCGCATTTGATCAAATTTATGATCAGAGAACAAGTTTGTGTTCTTTTTAAAGGAGGCTTTGCCTCAAGTTTCAAGAACAACGGTTCTTACTTTTGAAAGGGCTTTGCCTTTGTAGATCAATGATCTGTGAATGAAATAAATACTTCTTTTGTTTTCATGATGAGATCTTTTGATATTTTTTTATAAAAGACATTGGTCTTTTGTAGATCTATGATCTTTTAAGAAGATAATTCTTCTGTTTTAATGAGGTGATTTCATCTCTTTGTTCAAGAATCATTCTTTACCTTGAAGAAATAATCTTCTTTTGCTAAGAGCTTGCTCTTCTTTCTTTGAGTTTTCTCAAAATTTGTAGGGGGTTTCTCTCTATCAGATTTGAAGTCTTGGGGCCTTTACATAGGACAAATTGATTTGTTAAATCAGTTAAAGAGATCTTTCTCTGATTGATTTGGGGATGTTTCTCCACCGTTGGATCTTTGATCCTAGGGCTTCTGTTTTACAGAAGGCAATCTTTTTGTTTTTAACAAGATTGGAAAGATCTTTCCATAACAAAATTTTAATTCTGATTAATTAATGATTTATCATTATTAGATCTCTTGATCTAACGGTGGGGAATTTTTAATTCCAGTGCTAGCGCACCTACGTTTGACACGTGGCGCGAGCGCAGCCTGCGCTAGCGCACCCGTGTTTGACACGTGGCGTGCAGCGCGTCTGGCACTGGATCTGAAGCGTTACTTCAACTTTTAAATTTTGAATTTTTAAAACAGAGTTTTGCTCTGATTGGGGGTGCGCTGCCTAGGGCGCAGTGCACCTGGTGCTAGCGCATCTGTGTTTGACACGTGGCGCGCAGCGCGCCTAGCGCTGAATTTGAAGCATTGCTTCAAATTTTAAATTTTGAATTTTAAAACAGTGCTTTGCTCTGATTGGGAGCAACAAGAAGCATGTTCCAAAAGCAACGTACATAGCGAGAGTAGAACCAGATCAACATCGGTCTTGGAAACGATCTCGTACCTGTCACGCGATAACGCTATCAGAAGAAGGAATGCCCGAGAACATGGATAGCCTATCCTGGTGCTTCGAAAACGAGGATGAAGATGAGTTGATCTTAGAACTTGCACCGGCGCCAAAAGAGCTGGAAGATGGGATACATACTACTGCGGACAACCTAAGGAAGATCGTCTTGGGGACGGCAAACGACCCGAGGCCTACGTTCGTCAGTGAGCTACTGTCTAAAGAACAAGTGGATACGCTAAGAGACGTGCTCATGCAGTATAAAGACTGCTTCTCATGGAACTACTCCGAGATGCCGGGGCTAGATCCAGAGATAGCGGTGCATAAATTGGCGATATCTCCAGACGTCAAGCCAGTCAAACAAGCACCCAGAAGGCTGCGGCTCGAGCTTGAAATGAGCATTAACGCCGAAGTCAAAAAGCTAATCGACTCCGACTTTATTCAAGAAGTTCAGTATCCTGACTGGATCACCAACATTGACCCGGTGATGAAGAAAAATGGGACGGTGCGCATATGTGTAGACTTTTGGGACCTCAACAAAGGTTGCCCGAAGGATGATTTTCCCGTACCGGTTACCGAGCTAATGATAGACAACACGTCCATTCACGAAGTCTTCTATTTCATGGACGGATCATTAGGGTACAATCAAATAAAGATGCACCCCGAAGACCAGAAGCATACCGCTTTCCGGACTCCCCTGGGAATATTCTGCTACAAAGTGATGCCTTTCGGCTTGAAGAATGCCGGCGCTACCTATCAGAGAGCCATGACAAAGATTTTCGATGACCTCATACATGAAATCGTCGAATGCTATATTGATGACCTCGTGGTAAAAAGCAAGTCGTACGAGGAGCATTGGGAGCATCTGAAGATCGTGTTTCAGCGCCTTCGGAAATACAACCTGAAGATGAACCCTCTGAAATGCACGTTCGGAGTTTCCTCGGGCAAATTCCTAGGATTCATCATACGACACTGGGGCATCGAGATAGACCCGTCGAAGATAAAGGCGATCATGGAAATGCCTCCGCCAAGAACTCTCAAGCAACTGCGGTCTCTCCAAAGAAAGCTCGCATATATCCGACGATTCATACCTAATCTCTCCGGCAAGTGCCACCCCTACAGCCATTTAATGAAGAAAGGGTCCCCGTTCGTCTGGGATCGCAAATGCCAAAAAATCAAGCAATACCTGCAGAATCCGCCGGTATTGACCGCTCCGGTCAAGGGAAAGCCCCTCATCCTATATACAACAGCCCTTGAAGGTTCTTTAGACGCGTTATAGGCACAGGAGAACGACCAAGGGAAAGAGAGAGCCCTCTACTATTTTGGTCGAGTTCTACTGGGGGCAGAAAATAACTACTCCCCCATCGAAAAACACTGCATGGCGTTAATCTTCGTAATAAGGAAGCTCAGACACTATGCTTTGGCGCATGAGGTCCATCTTATATCAAAAGTGGATCTTCTCAAATATTTGATGTCGAGAGCCATACTAACGGGACGTCTCGCTAAATGGGCCCTCCTTTTGATGGAGTTCTCGATAATCTATCGACCCCTCAAAGCAGTGAAAGGCCATGTGTTCATATCAGAATTTTGCATTATTATATTCCCCATTCTTAATCATGTTGCAAATAAATAGGTGCTTTGGATCCATATCTGCTAAATAGTTGCAAGTTACAGGTTCTCGGAACAATACAGTGAAAATGGTGAAAAGACACTACAAATGTGAGACTACGACAACCAAATAGATGAATATGCAAGATGCCGCCTACCAGTTTGAGGAACAAACGAAGATCAACAAACAGTTCAATATACAAAGTACAAGGGCAGCACAAAATTCAAGACTTCAACGCAAAGCTAACGGTAAAAGTCCACAAATTCTGCACTGTTGGAAATCTGGAAGAAAGTAGAAAAGATTCTGAAGAACCAAGAGAAGAAAATAGAAGGAAATAGCAACATAAAGCAACCCTGAAAAGAAGAGCCAAAGATCCCTCATGATGGACGCGGATACGCGGCCAAACAAGGCATTCCGCCGCGGATCCACGGCCGTGCAGAGCACGTGTCGGTGGGAGTCGGTGCATTGACCCGGCTTTCTTAGGGTAGTATTATAATTTCAGATGTGGATCAGATGTAAACCCTAGGGTTTCTCCTATCTATAAATAGGAAAGCCTACAGCTCTTTTGGGGCATGCCTTTTTTTAATTCTCAGATTTTAAATTTTCAATTCCATTGTAATCGTCAAGAGGTGTCAATAAAGTAAGTTTTTTTCTTGCAATTTTAATTTCTTCTTTTAATTTCTGCAATTTTCGTATCTGTCTTTTATTATCTGCACGTTAATTAGGTAATTAAAAAGAAAATAAAAAATGAACTCCATTGTTAATACCCTAATGAGTAGGTAGTTCCTCACTTGTTAGGGTTAGGATTGGGTGGATTTGAGAGATGGAAATCTCTCACTCCTTTCTTCCCCTCATAACATTATAAATTAGGACTCTATGTAAAACAAACACCCACCGCTCACTACGGCACCCTATCCTACGAGATAGCGGTGATTCCCTAGTTAGATTGATAGTGGTTGATTTACATAGAGGTTAGGGATAAGAGTTAAGAAAGGACGGACAAGGACCAAAGGGAAGAAACTGTATTTCTTCCTAGTCATGATAATCCCCTTTGTTAACTATTACCTTAACACCTAAGTTCTTTATTAGGGCAAAGGAAGCGGTGAGTATAATTAACTTTCCAAACTTACCTAATCCTAATCTTAGCAAGGTTTTAATTCAAATCAAATTCAATCTTAGTTTTTATAAAAATCAAAACCTACCACAAATAGGAATTGATTCGTTAGAACAATAAGAAAAGACACGTTTTCCCTTTGGACCGACCCGTACTCAACCGGCTAGCTACCAAGCGACACCGTCTTGATTGCGGTATATTCTATTCTTTGATTTTAAAAACGCATAAAAATACTCTCTTCAATCAAATGGCGCAGTTACCAGGGATAATGGTAGTTATTTTCTTTTTTGTAATTTCGGGTTTATTAAAAATTAAAAAATTCATAAAAACTGAAAAATATAAAAACAAAAAATTATCATCTTGTTATTTTTTGAAGGGTTTTTGTGCGAATTGTGCAGGAACGCAAAGATGAACAGATCCAGATCTGGAAAAATCCAGTGAACAAATCAACAAACAGAGGATCTGGAAAGGCAGAGGAGAACCACAACAGAAAACATGAAAAGTTTGACGGCCTGATCCAACAGAATCACCGTGGAACCGCCGCTTCTTCTTGTATTTCATCGTGGATCCGCCGTGCATTGGTGACGTCAGCGCTTCAAAAAGTCTCTGTAAGTATTTTTATCTTCTCTGTAACCCCCTGATCTCCTCTGAATAATTTTCCTGCAGGGTTCTTTGCGCAAAAACTTCTTCCCCCTCTCTAATAAATCAATTTTGGGCAGAATTCTTTGCGCCGCAAATAAAAAAAAATTTGGCAAGTGTTTTGGATTTTTGTGTGTTTACTGCTTTGCATTTTTTAAAACGGACTTTTAAGGGGCTATAACACCAATTCAGATTGGGTGGGGATTTCATTACCCTTCATAGGACCCCAAAAATCATAAAAAGCATTTGCATCATTCCTCGAGTTAATTAAAAAAATATTTAGACTCAGCCAATAAGGACTGTCGCGCTCATTAGGACAAAGGAAGGTTGTGAGCAATCAGTCGTTTATCTAAACCTGACTTTGTGGTACCTAGGGTAGACAAGTGAGAAAGGTAATTTTAAAAGGCACGTCTCACGGTGATTTGTGAGCGGATCCCTCCTTTCTTTACTTGTGCTTACCTGGCCACAATTGGCGGTGAAGAGGCGATTCGAGGGATATCTCACAACTTGCCCTTTGGACCAGTTAGGAGCAGTCTAGTTGACTTAGGAGACCCTAGCTCTAGGCTTGATTGTGCATATTGTGATTGCTTGAAAGTGTGTCTAGCTCCTAATAAAAAATCTTTTGCAAAACTCCTTATATAAAAAAAAACCACAAAACAAAATTTTTACAAAAACTTGCCATTTTGTCGCTAGAAATCCATTGCACCCAACTTGCAACCACACCCTCTCATTGACGTTTTCTTACCCCCACCTTCTACTTTTTTTTTTGACTACACTACACCTCGTTAGTGTATGTCCGGTTGGACTAGGGACACTAGCGCCCATTTAGTCCGTATCTCGTTAGTGCCTACTGACGATGCGTTCGACTCCGAAGTCGAAACTCCCTCCACTTCTTTACCTTCATCTTCAAATTCATCATCTTCTAAGGAGATGTCGGGATTCAATCCTAACAACTCTTACCTACGTCGGGACTGATTCCACCTCAACTGGGTGCGAATAACCCGCTACACCTTCCTGTCGAAGCGCCCCAACGAATCGCGCTCCGGGATCTTTTCTATCCAACCCACACCGCACTTCCTACTTGTCTTTCACTTCCACCGGCTAATAGGGATAACTTCGAAATTAAACCCCACTTCATCAATATGTTGCCCAAATTTCACGGGCTGGAATCCGAAGATGCCTACAACTTCATTAACAAATTCCAGAATGTTTGCGCAATGATGAAGACCACCCAACTTTCCGATGATGCTATAAGGCTACGTGTCATTCCATTCACTTTATGTGACGTAGCTGAAAAGTGGCTATATAGTACAGCATCGCATTCCATAAAAAAATGGGAAGAGTTTGTTAAGGCTTTTCTTAAAAAGTTTTACCCACACCATAAGACCGCGAGAATCAGAAATGAAATTAATCAATTTTCCCAGCTTCCTTCCGAACCTTTTTGGAAGTGTTTCGAAAGATTTAAGGACCTTCTTGTTCAGTGCCCTCACCACGGTATTGAGAGATGGCAACTTTGCCAAACTTTATACGAAGGACTGAACCCAGCAACTAAGCAGTTGTTGGAAACCATTTGTCAAGTTCACTTTCTTACAAAATCAAGCGAGGAAGGTTGGAAATTTCTCGACGATCTTGCTAAATAAACACTTCAGTGGGAAAGCACTAAGACTACTTCATCTACTTCATCAGGTCAGTCTAGGGAAGGCATACATCAACTTGATATGTTCATTGCAATGAAGGCCGAAATGGCTGCACTCACGAAAAAACTAGAAGCAATTGAGAGCAAATTCTCATCGCCTTCTCCTGCCCCAGCTTTACCCCCACGCACTATTTGCGCGTGTTGTTCGGATCCGTCCCATCTAACCGAAGAGTGTCCTTACAACCCGCCTGTTCAAGGACAAGATCAAGTCAATACTGCTTTTCAGCAAAGACAAAGAAATGATCCATACTCTTCAACTTATAATCCTGGTTGGAGGAGCCACCCAAATTTTGCTTGGAATCAAAATCAACAACAATTCCAAGGCAATAACAATTTTCAGAGGCCTCCTCCACAACAACAAGCCCCTCAACAAACTCAATATCAGCAACCTTTCCAACCCCAACCTTACCAAAACCAAATGAACAATTTTGTACCAAACAACTCTTTTCCTTAAAATAATTTTGTTCAACAAAAAAACGATAAGGTTTCCTCGCTAGAACGAAATCTGGATGCGTTTTTAAAACAATCTACGCAATCTTCAGCCAACATCCAATCTTCCATTCAGTCTTTGGTGCAACACACTGCTTCACATGATCAGAGCATCAAAACAATTGAAGCCCAAATTGCACAACTGAATGCTGCATTAAGCGAGCGAGAGAAGGGAAAACTTCCATCTCAACCACTGCCAAATCCCGGTCACACACAAAATACATATGTTGCTCATGAACAACAAAATCATAATGTGAGTGTCGTGACTACATTGAGATCTGGAAAGGTATTGCACAACAACATTGGCAATAATGATGACACCCCGGCCGCTTCTTCTTCTTCATCTTCTTCTTCAGAGCCTGTTCTTCATTCTTCACAAGGCTCTACTTCTTCTTCTAATTCGAACGGACCCACATCTCACTCCACGAAAACACCAACACCGGGATCCGTTCCAACTCCGCAATCTACTCCACAAACATTGGACTCAACAAATTTTCAAACAGGTTGAGATCCAATAAACCTACTCCACAAATGGAGAAGATTGTGGAGTTATTCAAACAGGTTAGCATTAACATACTTCTCTTGGATGCAATCCAACAAGTCCCTTCTTACGCTAAAATCTTGAAGGACTTATGCACCAAGAAGAAGAAATCGCAGGTACCTAAGAAAGTTTTCTTGGCTAGTGCAGTAAGTGATGCTCTTACTCAATCTTTACCTTAAAAACGCAAGGACCCTAGCTGTCCTACAATTTTAATAACTGTTGGGGATAAGAACATCAACCGCGCACTTTTAGATCTTGGTGCCAGTGTTAATTTGCTTCCTTATTCAGTATATGAACAATTAGGCGTTGGAGAGCTGAAACCCACACATTGTACTCTCCAAATGGCCGACCGATCTATCACCCATCCTAGGGGTGAGTTAGAGGATGTGTTAATTAAAGTAGGGGACTTCATTTTCCACGTTGATTTCATTGTTATAGACACACTGCCTGTAGTTAACCCCCGGAGTCAAATTCCGGTGATACTCGGTCGATCATTCCTTGCAACTTCTAATGCGGTGATCAATTGTCGAAATGGTTCGATGAACCTATTTTTTGGAAACATGACAATTGAATTCAACATTTTTAAGTTAGGGAATCAGCCCTTCGAGCCTAATGCTAATATACTTGATGTTTGCTCGATCCAAGAGATCACTCAGGAGGACTGTGAGCTCGAAAAATTTCTGTTTGATCACAGCAGTTTTGACGCCACTAGTGCGTTCCTCCTTGAATCTGACACAGTTTTCACACCCGATAACGATTACGAGCGTTTCACCTTTTCGAACAATTTTGAAGAATCACCAACGAGTTTGAGTCCTCTGAATTTTCGGATGAGTTAGCTGAACCATCCGACTCGGTTGCTTACACTCGCTTTAAACCTCTATTGGAATCCTTCGAGTTTGAGACAGTTTCACCAATTTTACCTTCAATTGTTTCGCCTCCAAAACTTGAACTCAAGCTATTGCCGTCTCACCTTAAATATGCTTACTTAGGTGAGAATGAGACCCTTCCTGTTATCATATCGGCTTCTCTAGCTCCCGAGCAAGAGACAGCCCTTTTAACGGTCCTACAAAATAATCGGCAAGCTTTTGGCTGGACTATGGCAGACATCAAGGGGATTAGTCTCCTAATAGTTGAACATCATATTCATATGATGGATGATGCCAAGCCAGTAAGGGATCCACAGAGACGCCTAAATCCTATCATGAAGGAGGCTGTTAGAAAAGAGATTGTAAAATGTCTAGATAGTGGTATCATTTACTTTATCTTTGATAGCCAGTGGGTTAGCCCCATTCACGTTGTCCCAAAGAAATCGGGCATAACGGTCATGGTTAATGAGGCGAATGAGTTAATACCTACTTGCACCCAAACTGGGTGGCGAGTGTGCATCGATTATAGAAAACTCAACGCCGCGACATGGAAAGACCACTTTCCATTACCTTTTATTGACCAAATGCTAGAACGATTGGCTGGGTATGAATTTTACTGCTTTTTGGATGGCTACTCCGGCTATAATCAAGTTCCCATCGCCGAAAAGGACCAAGACAAGACCACATTCACTTGTTCCTTCGGTACATTCGCTTACCGTCGCATGCCCTTTGGGTTATGCAATGCACCCGCTACTTTCCAGCGGTGTATGATAGGTATTTTTTCAGATATGGTGGAAAAATTCTTGGAGATTTTTATGGATGATTTCTCCATTTTCGGCGACTCCTTTGACGAGTGTTTGATACATTTAGACGCAGTTCTTACCCGGTGTAGGGATAAGAACCTTACTTTAAATTGGGAGAAATGCCACTTTATGGTACGAGAAGGTATTGTCTTAGGACATATTATCTCGCAAAATGGAATTGAGGTAGATAAAGCTAAGATTGAAGTCATTTCCAATCTTCCTCCTCCCAAGTGCGTCAAAGACATCCGAGCCTTCCTTGGCCATGCCGGTTTCTATAGACGGTTCATCAAGGACTTTAGCAAGATAGCTAGACCCTTGACTCTTTTGTTGGCCAAGGACACCACTTTTGATTTCGACTCAACCTGCATGAAAGCGTTCGAGTCGTTGAAAAACTCACTTATTTCTGCTCCTATTCTTTCATCTCCCGACTGGACGCATCCATTTGAAATTATGTGCGATGCATCTGATTTTGCCATTGGTGCTGTCCTTGGACAGCACATTAATAAGATACTGCATGTAATTTATTACGCTAGCCGAACCTTAAATGAGGCCCAATTGAATTACACAACAAGTGAAAAAGAGTTCTTAGCTGTTGTGTTTGCATTAGAAAAGTTCAGGCCCTATTTAATCGGCTCTCCAGTCATCGTGTACACGGACCACTCAGCTCTTCGCCATCTTTTCGCGAAGAAGGATGCTAAATCTCGGCTGATACGTTGGATCCTCTTACTACAAGAGTTTGACCTTGTCATAAGAGACAAGAGAGGATGAGAAAACGTAGTCGCCGACCACCTTTCATGTCTTCCTTCTTCTCCTACACTTCAAATTCCTATTAAAGACATTTTTCTAGATGAGCAGCTCTTAATTGTGTCATGTGAACCTTGGTTCGCAGACATCGTAAATTATTTGGCCACCGGACTGATACCAAACGAATGGTCGAAACAGGACCGACTCAGATTTCTATCTCAGGTAAAACATTTTTACTGGGATGAACCGTATCTATTCAAATACTGTCCCGACCAAATTATTCGTCGGTGTGTCCCTGACAATGAGTTTAAGAGTATGCTGTCATTCTGCCACGATCAAGCGTGTGGCGGTCATTTTGGCCCCAAAAAGTCAGCAGAAAAAATCTTGCAGTGTGGCTTCTACTGGCCACAACTTTTTAAAGACGCATATGAGTACTGCAAGACATGCTCCCAGTGCCAACACTTGGGCCGAATATCTCGGAGAAATGAAATGCCGCTCCAACCAATTGTGGTTGTTGAAATTTTTGATGTTTGGGGGATAGACTTTATGGGACCATTTCCCAATTCCTTTGGGAACATGTATATTCTACTTGCTGTTGACTATGTTTCCAAATGGGTCGAGGTTGTGCCCAGCCAAACTAATGACAACAAAGTTGTCGTTAGATTTCTCGAAGGAAACATTTTTTCTCGGTTTGGGCATCCTTGCGCGATTATCAGTGATAATGGATCTCACTTTTGTAATAGGACTTTCGAGTCCTTAATGCGGAAATACTCTATTACTCACAAGCTGTCAACGTCCTATCTTCCCCAAACTTGTGGGCAAGCCGAGATTTCGAATCGGCAGATTAAACAGATATTGGAGAAAACGGTTTCCAAAAACCGTAAAGATTGGTCGTCAAAACTTATTGATACCCTTTGGGCATTCCGTACTGCCTATAAGACCGATCTTGGCATGTCTCCATATAGGCTTGTTTATGGAAAGGCTTGCCACCTTCCAGTTGAAATAGAGCACAAGTCATTTTGGGCAATAAAAGAGTTGAATCTATCTTTGGGAGATGCGGGCAGCAATAGAAGCTGCAGTTGAACGAATTAGACGAGCTGCGGGATGAAGCCTATGAGAACGCAGTAGTTGTTAAAACCCGAACGAAGGTGTTCCACGATAAACACCTTATGCGCAAAACTTTCAAACCTGGTCAACAGGTTTTACTTTATGACACTCGGTTACATTTCCATCCCGACAAGCTCAAATCTCGATGGAAAGGGCCATTTTTTATACGCACCGTATATCCGCACGGTGCGGTTGATCTAGAAAATCCAGAGGATGGTTCACTGTTTAAAGTGAACGGACATTGACTTAAACCGTTTCTCACTGCGGACCCTTCGGAGGAGCTCTTGTTTTTGCAGGAGCCGATTTACATTGACTGATCTTCCTCCATCTACACCTAAATTTCGGTTATCTAGCCAAAACACTGTTTCAAACAAGTTTGGGGGTATGTATCATTTGTAATTATATAAAAACAAAATAAAAAAAATGATTGAAAAATTTGAAAATAAATTTTTTTTGGGTATTTTTGTAAATTTCCAGTTTTAATAAAAAATAAAATTTTTATTTACAAATAATTTCCTCTTTTCAAGAGGGGCTTTTTGCAAATAACCAAAACAACCCCCTTTAAATAGAACCCGATCCCTCTCTTTTTCATAACCCTAAAAAAAATCCCCTCAGAGAACCCTAGCTGCCGCCGCATCCAGAGCAAGGAGATCTCCCCATCGCGCCGCCCTTCCACCATAGGAACCCCCGTTCGGCTGCGCAACCGCCGCTCCATGTTCTCTTCTCCCTCTGAAAATTTCAGAGGTGGTTCGATCTCTAAACCCTTCTCTGTTAAATTACAAATTCTTCATTTTAATTCTCTGTGATGGCACCAACAATGCAGTTAGAACGTGATTTTTCACAAATCTTTTCACACACAATTTACGGGAGTTATTTTGCTAATGAAATCACACGGTGAGGGTGGAACTTTCTAATTTACAATCATCCCAATGCTTACGCTCTTCCCGTTCTAGTCACTCGTTTTTACGAGTGCATAGAAGAAGGCTGTCTTGCACAATACGGTTTTATTAAATTACAGTGGGGCGATAGGGAAATAATCATTGACAAGGACTTCATCCATGGAGTCACTTTAATTCCTAGATTACCTGTTCACGACCAACCCCTTCAATTTGAAGACTACATGCTCTTAATGGGTAATGACTGTTCGAGAGAACCTAGGAAGGGAATACAGGCCAGAACCCTTTTCGCCAATGTTTTAAACGTGTGCCGGTGGGCACAAAACAATATTTTTGGCAGTTCACATAATACCACATTTTTCACCCCGTCTCTTCATATCGTGCACACCTTAATGACTAGGAACCCTAGATTTGACATGTGCACGGTTTTGTTTTATTCAATCAGTGCTGGCAAAAGGACCGCAAATTACCCATGCCCTATGTTAGCGACACAACTGTGTCGCTATTTCCTCCTTGTGGAGGAATTTGAATTCTACATGCATGGAGGTATACCCATTAGGCCTCTCATTGAGGGCGTATCCACGTCTTATACCCGCTTGACTGATGTATGGTCACAAAGAGAACCGGCCGAACATGTACCAGCCAGAACACCCAGCTCTAGCTCGACCGCGAGCGAGGAAGAGCTTACCCCATAGAATATGCACGTCTTCTTAGAAAAGCCATTAGGGGGGTTGATAATTTTGTAGGGATGGTGACAAACTTGGATCACCGGGTGATAGAGATTGAACATGGTGTATCTACGCTGCTGGCGCGAGAGGGGCGTTCCCGTTCACGTTCAAGGGGAAGCCGAGGGCCTGAGCAGTGAGGGCACTGCTTTTGGTAAGTTTGGGGGAGGAGATGGTTTGTAAATAGTTATCATTGCATTGCATATTTTAATTTTTGTACATATATTTTTTCTTTCTTTGCATGTTTAATTCTGCATTGCATCTTTATAAAAAATTATTAAAAAAATTAAAAAATGAAAAAAATATAAAAAAATATTTAAAAAAATTCAAATAAAAAATTGAAAAACTAAAAAGATAAAAAAAATTTCAAATTGGCCATATTTTACTTAAGTTTGACAAGACGGTTAACTAGCTAGGAAAAACTAGATCCTAAACCTGGTAAATTAAAAACCCTAAAAATAACCTTTCTTAAAGTTTAACGGTAGAAAATATATGTCCTTATAGTTTATTTAGAAATAGGTAAATTTTGAGTTCAGTTCTTGGGCTAAGTCAAAATAAGGGAAGAGTATTGAAATTATTATTGAAGTGTAAGTCTGAAAAATAATTCCGAACCTTTAGTCTAAATTCTGAAAATATATACCCTACAACTCGCACATACACGCACCTTGAAACTTGGGATAGTAGAGGATACCTTGAATTGCTCTTGTCTACAATCCTTAGTATGAAAAAATATTAAATAAAAGTATAAGTGTAAATAAAGAGATATAAAAAAATGAACACTGGTTTTGTAATTACTTAAGGCTGCGTAAAATAAAACAATATATAGCGAGGGTGCTTTATCACCTAGTGCCTTAGACCAACTGGTTTGGGAGTCAATGCTAAAACCTTATGTATTACAAGACGAGGAATTACGTCTAAATGCGCAAACAAATTTTGTAATCGGTCGTTAGTATCTCAAGAAGTATTAACGGTCGAATGAAAGATGTGTGAGCAATTTCATCTAAAATTCACCAACTAAAAATACTTTGGACGATGGACACGAGTATGATAGCTTGAATTGAATTTCCAAGTGTAGGGGTGATACATACACACACGTAGGGGTATATGATTGGGGTTTAGATGAGAGATAGGAATGAAAAATAGGACTTATATCCTCAATAAAGATGATAAAAATTCCTAAGTTGAAATGGAACCTTAAAAGGAAAATTTAAAAGATGCTAAAAGCTAAATAAATTTACAGAACATATACAATCTTAAGTTAAATGATAAGTGAGTGTGAAAAATACGGGTTGATAATTTCTAAGTTGAAAATACTAGAATTTGTTGCAAGAACACCGAATTGAAGAATGAAAGTCAATAGGCCAAATTGATCGGATTTTGTGGGTAGTATCCGCTGAAAACCCTCAGGAGACAACACTTCTCCTACTAGGGACACCTAGAGGTTTAACGGCTTGTTGCACGAGCTCAGTGCAATCGCGATTCCCTGCGAAAGCGAGGTTAGGTTTTTCGAGAATAAATTGGCTTTGCTCGGGACGAGCAAAAGATAAGTTTGGGAGTATTTGTTCTTATCAGAATTTTGCATTATTATATTCCCCATTCTTAATCATATTGCAAATAAATAGGTGCTTTTGATCCATGTCTGCTAAATAGTTGCAGGTTACAGGTTCTCGGAATAATACAGTGAAAATGGTGAAAAGACGCTACAAATGTGAGACTACGACCAACAAATAGATGAATTTGCAAGATGTCGCCTTCCAGTTTGAGGAACAAACGAAGATCAGCAAATAATTCAATATACAAAGTACAAGGGCAGCACAAGATTCAAGACTTCAACGCAAAGCTAACGGTAAAAGTCCACAAATTCTGCACTGTTGGAAATCTGGAAGAAAGTAGAAAAGATTCTGAAGAACACAGAGAAGAAAATAGAAGGAAATAGCAACATAAAGCAACCCTGAAAAGAAGAGCCAAAGATCCCTCATGATGGCCGCAGATCCGCGGCCAAACAAGGCATTCCGCCGCGGATCTGCGGCCGTGCAGAGCACGTGTCGGTGCATGTCGGTGGGAGTCGGTGCATTGACTCGACTTTCTTAGGATAGTATTGTAATTTCAGATGTGGATCAGATGTAAACCCTAGGGTTTCTCCTATCTATAAATAGGAAAGCCTACAGCTCTTTTGGGGCATGCCTCTTTTTAATTCTTAGATTTTAAATTTTCAATTCCATTGTAATCGTCAAGAGGTGTCAATAAAGTAAGTTTTTTTCTTGCAATTTTAATTTTTTCTTTTAATTTCTGCAATTTTCGTATCTGTCTTTTATTATCTGCACGTTAATTAGGTAATTAAAAAGAAAATAAAAAATGAACTCCATTGTTAATACCCTAATGAGTGAGTAGTTCCTCACTAGTTAGGGTCAGGATTGGGTGGGTTTGAGAGATGGAAATCTCTCACTCCTTTCTTGCCCTCATAACTTTATAAATTAGGACTCTATGTAAAACAAACACCCACCGCTCACTACGACACCCTATCCTACGAGATAGTGGTGATTCCCTTGTTAGACCAGTAGTGGTTGATTTACATAGAGGTTAGGGATAAGAGTTAAGAAAGGACGGACAAAGACCAAAGGGAAGAAACTGTGTTTCTTCCTAGTCGTGCTAATCCCCTTTGTTAACTATTACCTTAACACCTAAGTTCTTAATTAGGGCAAAGGAAGCGGTGAGTAGAATTAACTTTCCAAACTTACCTAATCCTAATCCTAGCAAGGTTTTAATTCAAATCAAATTCAATCTTAGTTTTTATAAAAATCAAAACCTACCATAAATAGGAATTGACTTGTTAGAACAATAAGAAAAGACACGTTTTCCCTGTGGACCGACCCGTACTCAACCGGCTATCTACCAAGCGACACCGTCTTGATTGCGGTATATTCTATTCTTTGATTTTAAAAATGCATAAAACAAACTCTCTTCAATCCCCAGGCCATCACCGACTTCCTCGATGAGTATCCGATACCTGCCGATTCACCCCTAAATTGTGAATTGTCGGACGAGCACGCGTTTGACACGATTGACAGGGAGAGAGGAGGGAGTGATACCCGATGAGAACTCTACTTCGATGGGTCATGTTCCATGAAGAAGAGAGCACAACACCCATATAATCAAATCTGGGGTAGGCCTTATCTTCGTGACTCCGCAAGGAAGGACAATGCGCTTTGCCTTTTCCTTGACAGAGCCGAGGACAAACAATGAAGCAGAATATGAAGCTTTGATAGCAGGTCTTGAGATCGCTGTCGATATAGGAATCGAGCACCTCATCATATACGAAGACTCCCAGCTAGTCGTTAGTCAAGTAAATGGTGACTATCAAACGTGCAAACCAGTGTTGGTGAAGTACGGTGAGAGAGTACAACAATTGCTGACTCAAATCCCTTCCTATGCCCTAGAAAGCATACCACGTGGGAAAAATAGCGAAGCGGATGGATTAGCCAAGCTCACTAAAGAACTGGCCGAAGAAAACCTCGATGATGTGAGGATCGTTGTGCAAAACCGTCGGGTTCTTGCACCAGCAGAAATATCTCCGGAGTTGTTTGAAGAAAAGGAATCGACCGAGCAAACAACCCTACAAATAGAGGACCAGGAAAAGTCCTAGGATTGGAGAGAAGTCTTTATAGACTACTTTAAATCCCGTCAAACATCTGAAGACACATCCTCAAGACATCATCTCATGAAACGAGCTCTGTCTTTCGCCTTCATCAATAACACGCTGTATAAGAGATCGTTCGACTCTCTATGGCTGAGATGCCTGAGACCGGAAGAAGCAAGGAGAGTCGTCCAAGAAACTCACGACGGACTTTGCGGTTCTCATCAAGTCGGTCCAAAGATGAAGCTGAATATCAAAAGGATGGGCTACTATTGGCCTGTGATGATTCAGGATTGTCTCGAATTCGCAAAATAATGCCACTCGTGCCAAATTCATAGGGACTTCATCCACCAGTATCCAAACCAGCTACACCCAACAGTGGCTAGTTAACCGTTCAAAATGTGGGGAACCGACATAATTAGGCCTATAGAACCAGCATCGTCCAAAGGACATCGGTTCATATTGGCGACAGCTGATTACTTCTCCAAGTGGGCAGAAGCAGTACCGCTAAGAGAAGTGAAGATGGAGAATATTCTCCATTTCTTCAAGACACACGTCATCTATCGGTTTGGCACTCTGCGACGGATTATCTCTGATAATGGGCCGGCCTACAGAAGTCATAAAATCAATCGCTTCGCACAACAGCATGATATAGACTGGAGATAGTCTTCGGTCTATAATCCCCGAGCTAACGGTCTAGCTGAGGCTTTCAACAAGACCTTAACAAAGATCATGAAAAAGACAGCGTCCAAAAACAAAAGGGACTGGCACAAGAGACTGCATGAAGCTCTCTGGGCTTATCGGACCACGTTCAAGACGGCCACGAACATAACGCCATTCGCGTTGGTATTCGGCACAGAAGCAGTACTCCCCTTAGAGATAGAGCTGCCCTCTCTACGATTGGCGGTTCATTACGAGTTAACAGATGAAGATAATGCTCATCATCGACTTGAGGAGCTCGACGCCCTCGATGAAACTCGTCTCGTGGCACAGCAAAACTTGGAGGCTTACAAAGCAAGGATGACGCGCTCATACGAGAGATTGACTAGGCCGAGAACATTCCGCCAAGATGAACTCATGTTAGTGGTCAAGAGACCTATGATCCCCAATCGTGCCAAACATGGGAAGTTCAAGCCGAATTATGAGGTCCCGTACATCATAGACAAGGCCTACCAAGGTGGGGCTTACTTGGTCATGAATATGCATGGCGAAAGACCCTTCAGGGTAATAAACAGTCGGTTCTTGAACCCCTGACCGAAACGTCTTTAAACTACTACAAACCCCCGGCATCCCCAGGCTGACGTGGTGTGAAAAAAAGGTACGTCCACAAGCAAATGGGCATGGATGAAAACCCGAAAGGGCTCCGTGAGTAAAAATAGCAAGGCTACCGGCGATGTTTGTGAAAACCCAAAAGGGCGCAGACTCGTGTAAAAAAAGAAAAAAAGAAAAAAAAGTGGGTACGTCAAGCAAAATAGGCACGGATGAAAACCCAAAAGGGCTTCGTGAGTAAAAACAACAGGGCCACCGGCGAGTTTGTGAAAACTCGAAAGGGCGCAATCTCGTTAAAAGACACTTGTAAGGTCCTCTCGACCTTGTAAGGAGAAAACTACCTGCGTGAGATCCTTACGACTCACAAAGGAGCGACACACTTAGAGATCCCTATGATTCCTAAGGAGAAATTACACTTACGAGATCCTCACAGCTCGTAAGGAGAACCCTCTTATGAGACCCTCATAGCTCATAAAATTCAAAAGCCTTAAGCTACAGGGATCTGAACATGTTCTTAAGCCATCACCTTTCCCAGTTTTCCCTACAAGCAGTTCAATACTGACCCTTGTATACATTCCACGGGCACAAGTAATCATTTCCTTGCCGAGTCCAACCAACGACGAGGAATGCCCTCATTTAATGAACAAACACTTGTAGGTCCTCTTGATTTATAAGGAGAAAACACTCTTGCAAGATCCTTACGACTTACAAGAGAACATACACATAGGAATCCTCACGATTCCTAAGAAGAAAATACACCTACGAGATCCTCAAGACTCGTAGGGAGAAAGACCTTTATGAGATCCTTACGGCTCGTGAAGTCAAAAACCTTAGTCGATATGATCCTAACCCTGTTTGCTAAGCCACCTTTGTTCAAATTGACAGAGGCAAATGATGATTCGCTCCTGGCAGTGTCCTAGTGGTAGCAATGCTGATGCCTAAATCGGTAATAAATTCCATGTTCTTTTACAGCAAATGATGATTCGCTCCTGGAAATATTCCAGTCGCAGCGATACTGATGCTAAGATTGGTATCAGATCCCAAGTTCCATACTCGCGGCGAAAGGTCAGCGAGCCAAAAATGCATATGAAATAGCCGAAATGATGGGGCAACTTGCAAAAAAAACCAGCAAGTAAAATATATGCATACAAAAATAGCCGAAATGATTGGGCAACTCGCAATAAAAAGCAGTGAGTAAAAAGGAAAAAACAGCCGAAATAATTAGGCACCACGAAAAATAGCTGAAATGATTGGGCAACCGTGACTTTCGTAATACAAAAAGCTGAAATGATAGAGCTTCGCGGAAAAAAAAAGATACAGATAAAGATGAAACTTTTGCCCTGCAGGTAAGTCGATACTGACCCCTGTATACAATCCGTGGGCATAAACGAAAAGGGAACCATACGTCCCAACAAACTCTATCAAAGGGAGAGTCAGGTCTCAGCGGCAATATTTGTATCCAAGAAGACCAGCAACGGTGTTCCTCCTCATACCAGCAGGACACAGACGCGACACTACCAATCGGAGCCACGGCAAAGCCCCCCAGTTCCAAGACTATGCGGTTCACAGACAACCTAGAGTCAATCCTGACACCGTAGAAAACAGAGAAAGTCGATCCCGACACCGTAAAAAACGGAAAAAGTCAACCCTGACACTGTAGAAAACGGAAAAAGTCGATCCCGACACCGAAGAAAATGGAGAAAGTCAACCCTGACACCGTAGAAAACGGAGAAAGTCGATCCCGACACCATAGAAAATAGAGAAAGTCAACCCTGACACCGTAGAAAACGTAGAAAGTCAACCCTGACACCGTAGAAAACAGAGAAAGTCGATCCCGACACCGAAGAAAACGGAGAAAGTCAACCCTGACACCATAAAAAACGGAGAAAGTCGATCCCGACACCGTAGAAAACGGAGAAAGTCGACCCCGACACCGTATAAAACGGAGAAAGTCGATCCCGACACCGTAGAAAACGGAGAAAGTCGACCCCGACACCGTATAAAACGGAGAAAGTCGATCCCGACACCGTAGAAAACGGAGAAAGTCGACCCCAACACCGTAGAAAACGGAGAAAGTCGATCCCGACACCGTAGAAAACGGAGAAAGTCAACCTTCGACCTCCCCGTTGAAGCAACGCTTCAAATCGGATACATGTCAACCTCTGACCTCCCTGTCGTCAAGAAACGCTTCGACACGGATACATGTCAACCCCTGATCTCCCTGTCGTCAAGCAACGTTTCGGTACGGATACATGTCAACTCCTGGCCTCCTTGTCGTAAAGCAACGCTTCGACACGGATGCATGTCAACTCCTGGCCTCCTTGTCGTAAAGCAACGCTTCGACACGGATGCATGTCAACCTCTGACCTCCCTGTCATGAAGCAACGCTTCGACATAGATACATGTCAACCCTGACCTCCCTATCGTCAAGCAACACTTTGACACGGATGCATGTCAACCCTTGACCTCCCTGTCATCAAGTAACGCTTCGGCACGGATACATATCAACTCCTGACCTTTTTTTCGTAAAGAAATGCTTCGACACAGATACATGTCAATCCCTAGCCTCCCTGTCGTAATGGAACGCTTTGACTCGGGAACAAGTCAACTCATCAACCACTTACGAGTCCTCTCGACTTGTAAGGGAGAAAATTCTCTTGCAAGATCCTTACGGCTCTCAAGAGAAAGCACACTTAGGAATCCTCACGATTTCTAAGGAGAAAATACACCTACGAGATCCTCTCGACTCGTAGAGAGAAAAGTCTTTATGAGACCCTCACGGATCAGAAAGTTGGAAAGTTTTAGGTGGCAGATCCTAACCCTGTCTCCTAAGCCATCGCTACCCAACAAAGAGTCCAAGACGAACTGTTACTTATTATCTACAAGCCACACTTGCCAAAATTACATGCCATCGAAATCGAGGTGCTGCTCAAGAGTACGTAAACCGCTTTTCGCCAAGTCAAAACAAAAAGGCATAACCTACGGACGTCAATCACATATTGTGCAAGGCAATAAGGAGAACATTTGATTTACATCCAATTGAGCGTCCGATGTGTACCCACTCATGTATGTGCGAAAAGGATAAATTAAACGCATGGAAAGGAAAAATTTGTTATTCATACCTCAGAAAGTTCTTACATTGATGAAAATAGTAAACAAAAGCATCATTAAAATGTTTACAATGGCAAAATATTGAATCCGGGACATGGATTAAGAAATTCAAAAGTGAGGACGTCTAAAATGTTTCTGGTGTCTCTGACCATTCTTGTGTGCATCCTCTTACGATCGCAAGCGTCAGGATCTTCGCTGATATCCTCCACCCTCTGATAAGCAGCGATTATCGTCATCTGTTGGAAAGTTTGATGCAAGATATCAATGAGATTATCTCGCCACTAATTCGAGATCAGGCCCGTCAGATACACTGAGTGCACCTTATCTTCAGCGTCATCCAGTGCATTAAGCGGCATGGCTTCATAAAATCCAGGAAGTGCTCCCCAAATTGCTCTCACTATAATCTTCAAGAGAGCGGAGCGACGAGAAAGTAGTCGACCATTGTGTGCATTGAAACGATTCATAATTTCAGCGCATTGGGCATTTGTAAACTCCTGGTTATGACAACGGCCTTGTGCGCGAATGTCCTCATAAGAAATGATTTTATCAAGACAGCACAGATGAGCGGCCATAGCGACTGAAAATGAAAATCAGTGAGAGTTTAGTGGACGGACTAATCAAGAAAATGCTTATTGAAACAGACTTGAGGATTTAAACAACTATTGATATCCGCATGAAGAAAACAAGTTCTGATTAAGACACCCAACGAATTCATAAATTCAAATTTGTGCGAATAAGGGTAAAACCCTATGAAAAGAATTTCAAGAACACCAGGGAATAAAATTCCCGAAGAGTCTTCTTGGTCTTTCAGAGCTAAGCTCTTCGCCAGAGGAATTAAATTCCTTTTATGTGATGGAATTAAATTCCAGAAACTCATAAAAAGCAAAATCCCAAGAATCCTCAAAATTCAGAGGGGAATACTTGAGATACAGAGGTTTACTGCTCAAAGATCACTTCTTTGGATCTCTAAGAAATGAGTTTTAGAGGAGAACAAAGCTCTCATGTTGGATTTAAAATCCAGAGGGGTTCTCTGATGATCAAGAGCTTTACCTAAAAAGAGTTCTTTTTGGCAGAGTTAAACTCTGGAAATTTTTAATGAACAGAGAACTAAGCTCTGAGGAGGAGAATTAAATTCTCAAAGGAAGCAAAGAAGGAAGAAGATGAAGGAACGGAGGCATTACAGAGACGAGACCCCTGCATTTATAAGACATGATGGGAAACGGTTCATCTTCCCCGTTCCCTAGGAAGATCCAACGGCTGTAAAGGTGACAGCGTTGCACTCACGTGTGAGCCACGTGAGAACAATGTTGTGGGGGCATTTGTTCCCTTATAAAAATTCAGAAAGAAGAAGGGAAGGGGAGAATTCCCCACTAACGGAAGTATCACGTGTAAGCACGTGATCATCAATCTCTTACAAAGAGACTCAGAGAGGGAAAAGGAAAAGTTCCCGCTAGTGGAGCATCACGTGCAAGCACGTGATACATTTGTATGCAGAGTAAGCGGCTCCGCTTAGTAGGTGGCAACTAAAGCCTCATGTGCAAGCACGTGATTGTCTTTCACACAAAACGTGCGGGACTCAGTTATAAGACAAACAAAGAACAAAGAAGATCACGTGTTACCACGTGATGCCTTCCCTCTGTTTGGACCCTTGCAAACCAAATTAATTCTGTGAGGGGTCACGTGGTACACGTGATGGCTCCTATGCCTTCTGAACAGATAGAATTAAATTCTAAACAAAACGATCAAAAGCACTATTTTGGAAAATATTTCCTTGGATCTTTCTAAACAAGAAAGATTGCACTCTGTAAAGTAGAGCGCCGTTGGATTAAAAATCCAATGGTGATTAAAAATCACCAATTTACAGAAAAATTCTGTGCAAGGAAATATCTTCCTAAACTTGCTAAGAACAACAAGAGAAGTATCTTCTGTATAATAGAAGTTTTTGGATTAAAAATCCAACGGTAAATAAAATTCACCGATTGATCTAAAAGATCATTTTGGTTGATCAAAATCTCTCAATGAGAGATTTTCTGAACAAATTGATTCTTTTCTTTCTCTTATAAATAAGAGCAAAGGGAGATACAGAAAAGAGAGAGAGAGAACTCCTCCCAAATTTGAAGTTAAAAAAGAGAAGGAAAAAAAAGAAAAATCTGAGGGAAGAGAAGGAACAAAACTCGGAAAATGTCTCATCTTCTTTTTCACCTCCATAAGAGTTTAACTCTTTTAAAAAAAGAACTTAGTTTTTCCTCTGGTTAAGATTTGCAGAAGCAGATCTCTCCACAAGTTGAGAATTTAATTCTCATCGGGGAGATTTTTCCATGCAGATCCAAAACCTAGAGGGAGATATAAGTTCAGAGAATTTAATTCTCCCATACAAGTACGCATGAATTTAATTCCTCTGATGAAACAAGGGTTTAACCCTTCATATGAGAACTTAGTTCTCCCTTATGGTAAAGGATCTGCAGAAGCAGATCTCCCCCACAAATTGAGAATTTAATTCTCATCGGGGAGATTCTGTCATACAGATCCCAAACCTAAGAGAAAAACTAAGTCCTAAGAATTCATTTCTTACAAAACAATGGACTTGAAAGTCTCGAAACTCAGGATCTCCATGCACATAAAAGGATTGGTACCCAACATGACAACAGCCAATCACGTGCTCCCACGTGAGCGCCTTTGAGGAACAAAATGGATTGGTTCACGTGATCACACGTGACCCCATAGTAGTACTTGGCAATTACAAAGCAAAAAAGGAATAAATCAAAGGCAATTTCCACTTTTGGGGCGCCTCACGTGATCTCATGTGACCCAATAGCGCTTAGCGCTCAGAAAAGAACAAAAGAATAAACCCGCAGAAGCAGCGCCTCAAATTCTTGAAGTTTAATACTACTTCAAGTGCCTCACGTGAGCGCATTTGAATTTTAGTGTTTAACACTATTTTGAACACCTCACATGAGAGCACGTGAATGCTGAATATATACTGGTGTTGAACACTATGAAAGGCTAATACTAGCCAGACTCAGACCAAATTTCCAAGGACCATCAATTGAGCCCCTCATGCTCAGGGTCTCCAAAACCGATCTCAGCCCCAAAGACAGCTAATGAGCTCCCAACAAATGGTATCTAAACTGATGTATATCCCATTTCCCCAATCGGGAAATTGGTTCAAGAGTACATCTCTTCACACCTCTGATATGTGTCGTTGTAATTTTTCAACGTCTTCAGAGAGGTGGTGGGTCCCGACAACCAGAAACTTTATAAACTATGCTGTTTTTAAACCCCACAGACTATGATGTTGATTGTTCGCGTTTTTGCGTGCGTGTTTGAATTTAAGATTACCGCAATCAAGACGGTGTCATTTGGTAGCTAGCCGGTTGAGTACGGGTCGGTCCACAGGGAAATGGTGTTCTTTTCTTTAAGTTTTAACGAGTTAAGTTCTATTTTTGGTAGGTTTTGTTTTAAAATCTAAGAATGAGATTAAATTGATTTAAAGTCTTGCTAGGGTTAGGATTAGGTTAGTTTGAAATATAGATTCTTCTCACCGCTAACCATGCCCTAGCTAAGAATATAGGTGTTAGGATAATAGTCAACAACGCGGATTAGCACGATTAGGAAGAAACTTAGTTTCTTCCTTTTGGTCCTTGTCCGTCTGTTCTTAACTCTTAGCCCTAACCTCCAGTTAATTCAATCACAACCGGTCTAACTAGGGAATCACCGCTATCATGCAGGATAGGGTGCTCTAGTGAGCAGTGTGTGGTTGAATTAAAAAGAGTCCGTATTTTAAAGATTATATGGGCAAAGATAGGAGTGAGAGAGATTTCCTTCTCTCAAACCTTCCCTATCCTAACCCTAACAAGTAAGAAATTACTCACTCATTAGGAAAGTGACGATAGAATTTATTTTTATATTTTATTTTAAAAGACTATCTAAGTTGCAAATAATAAAGGACAGATAAAAAAATAATGCAGAAATTAAATTTAGATAAAAGAAATTGCAAGATAAAAATAAAAATGCTTACTTTTATTGATGACCTTTCAACGATTACAACTGAATTAAAATTTTAAATCTAGAAATTAAAAAAGAGGTATGTCTAATTAGGCTTTCGGCCTTCCTATTTATAGATAGGAGAAACCCTATGTTTACATTCTGATCTATACATGAAATTACAAGACTACCCTAAGAAAGCCGGGTCAAAGCACCGACACCCACCGACACGTATACCGACACGTGCACTGCATGGCCGCGGAACCATGGCAGAAAGCCATGTTTGGCCGCGGTTCCGTGGCCGTATTGTGGGATCTTGTTGTCAAACTTCTAGGGTTGGTTCATGTTGCTTTTTCCTTCTGTTTTCTTTATTTGGTTCCACAGAATCTCTTCTATTTTCTTCCAGATTTCCAACAGTGCAGATAATGTGGACTTTTTACCGTGAGCTTCGCGTTGAAGTCTTGAATCTTGTGCTACCCTTGTGCTTTGTGTATTGAACTGTCTACTGATCTTCATTTGTTCCTTGAACTGGTAGGCGGCATCATACGGATTCATCTATTGTTGGTCGTAGTCTCACATTTGTAGCGTCTTTTCATGAATTTCACTGTAATGATCTTAGAACTTGTAACCTGCAACTATTTAGCAGACATGAATCAAAAGCACCTATTTATATGTAATATGAATAAGAATAGGGGATATAATAATGCAAAATTCTGATATGACCAAATACCCCCAAAGTTATCTTTTACTCGTCCTGAGCAAAGCCAATTTTATTCTCGAAAAATCCTAACATCACTTTCGCAGGGAACCTGATTGCACTAAGCTCATGCAACAAGCCGTTAAACCTCTGGTGTCCCTAGTAGGAGGAGTGTTGTCTCCTGAGGGTTTTCAGCGGATATTACCCACAAAATCCAATCAATTTGGTATGTTGACTTTCATTCTTCAATTTGGTATTCTAGCAAGAAATTTCATTATCTTCGACTTAGAAATCATCAAACCGTATTTTTCACACTCACTTTTCATTTAACTTAAGATCGTATATGTTCTGTAAATTTAATAAGCTTTCAGCATCTTTTGAATTTTCCTTCTAAGGTTCCATCTCAACTTAGGAATTTTTATCATCTCTACTGAAGGTATAAGCCCTATCTTTCATTCCTATCTCTCATCCAAACCCAATCATATACCTCTACGTGTGTGTATATATCACCCTACACTTGAAAATTCAATTCAAGTTATCATACTCTTGTCCATCGTCCAAAGTACTTTTAGTTGGTGAATTTTAGATGAAATTGCTCACCCATTCTTCATGCGACTGTTAATACTTCTTGAGGTACTAACGACCGATTACAAAATGTGTTTGCGCATTTAGGCGTAATTCCTCCTCTTGTAATACCTAAGGTTTAGCAGTGACTCCCAAATCAGTTGGTCTAAGGCACTAGGTGATAAAGCACCATCGCTATATTTTTTTTATTTATGCAGCCTTAAGTAATTACAAAACCAATGTTCATTTTTTTATCTCTTTATTCACACTTTTACTTTTATTTTCCTTCATACTAAGGATTTTTGACAAGAGCATTTCAAGGTATCCTCTACTATCCCAAGTTTCAAGGTGCGTGTATGTGCGAGTTGTAGGGTATATATTTTCATAATTTAGACTTAAGGTTCGGAATTATTTTTCAGACTTACACTTCAAATAAAAATTTTAATACTCTTCCCTTATTTTGACTTAGCCCAAGAACTGAACTCAAAATTTGCCTATTTCTAAATAAACTACAAGGACATATATTTTCTACAGTTAAATTTTAAGAAAGGTTATTTTTAGGGTTTTTAATTTACTAAGTTTAGGACCTAGTTTTTCCCTACTATTCAACCGTCTTGTCGAACTTAAGTCAAATATGGCCAAAATTGAATTTTTCAATTTTTTCAATTTTTTTTATTTGATTTTAATTTTTATATTTTTTTATTTTTTTTATTTTCATTTTTAATTTTTTATATGTTTTTATAAAGATGCAATGCGAAATTAAATATGCAAAGAAAGAAGAAACAAATATGTAAAAGAATCAAAATATGCAATGCAATGATAACTATTTACAAACCACCTCCACCCCCAAACTTATCAAAACCAGTGCCCTCACTGCTCATGGCCTCGCCGTCCCCTTAAACGTGAATAGGAACGTTCTTCTCTCGCCAGCAGGGTAGTCATGTCGTGCTCTATACCTGTCACTCGCTGATCCAGGTTGGTCACCATCCCTATCAATCTGTTTATCCCCCTTGTAGCTCTCCTAAGTAAACGTGCTTGCGCCGCGGGGGTAAGCTCTTTCTCGCTCGCGATCGAGCTGGAGCTGGGTGTCTTGGCGGGTACGTCCTCGGCCGGCTCGGTGCGCGACCATACATCATTTAAGCTTGTGTAAGACGTGGATACGCCCTCAAGAAGAGGTCTAATAGGGATCCCTCTATGCATAGAAAACTCAAATTCCTCCACAGGGAGGAAATGGCGACACATTTGTGTCACCAACATAGGGCATGTATAATTGGCAGCCCTCTTGCCCGCACTAATCGAATGAAATAATCCCGTGCACATATCATAGCTGTGGTTTCTAGTCATCAAAGTGTGCACGATATGAAGGGATGGTGTGAAAAATGTCGTATTGTGCGAACTACCAAAAATATTATTTTGTGCCCAACGGCACATAGTTAATACATTCGCAAAGAGGGTTCTAGCCTGGATGCCCTTACGTGGCTCCCTCGAACAGTCATTACCCATCAAGGGTAAGTAGTCCTCGAATCTGAGGGGTTGATCGTGAATAGGTAATCTAGGTATTAAGGTGACTTCACAGATGAAGTCCTTATCGATTATTATTTCCATATCCCCCCAAATTAGCCTAATATAACCGTGTTGTGAGAGGCATCCATCCTCCATGCACTCGTAAAATCGGGTGACAAGATCTGGAAGCGCAAAGGAGTTTGTATGGTTAAAAAGTAAGAAGTTCCACCCACGCCTTCGGATCTCATCATCGAAATAGCTACCGTAGACTGTGTGTGCAAACATTTATGAAAAGTCTCTTTCAAATTGCAACGTGGGTGCCATCACAGAGAGCAAGATACCAAAATATGAAATCGACAGAGAGGGAAAAAGGAGTGCAAATCTCCTCTGAAAATTTCATAGGGCGACGCAGCAAGGAAGCGGCGGAAGCGCGGCAATGGAAGCACTTCGGCGGCGGTTGCGCGGCGGGATGGAGCGATCTCCCTGCTCTGTCTGCTGCGGCGGCTAGGATTTTCAGAGAGGAATAATTTAGGGTTTGGTGAAAGCAGTAGAGGGGTCGGGTTCTTTTTATAGGGGGTGTTTTGGTTATTTGCAAAAAGGACCTCTTAAAAAGAGGAATTTATTTGTAAATAAAATATTTATATATTTTTTATTTATTATTTATTAAAACTGATAATTTACAAAAATACCCCAAAAAATTTGAATTTTTTTAAATTTTTTTTTATTTTTTATAATTACAAATTGTATATACCCCAAATTTATTTGAAACAGTGTTTCCACTGTTTAAGCGGTGAAGTTCAGGATTAGGGGGGAAAAGAGAACATTATCAATCTATACAAGGCCTTACACATGCCAAAAGTGAGCACCAACAATTCAAATATTCTATCTCTGTAGTGTGTTGGTTGGTAAAAGAATGCGGAGAGGAAAGAAATGGAGAATACGCGAGACCGTATGGGAAGAAATGTGAAATACGGTCTCAGTATATTAGGAGAAGAATGTCGGAAGAGAGAAAGAAGTGTAGTATGAACTTGAGGGTGTAAATTAAGTGAATAAATTAGCACAAATTTTGATGACCGATATGTAAAAAGCGATTGTGCTAATCTATCAACCCGTCGAGAAATGGGGTCAAATCCCTCATGATTCGTGAGAAAACATGGGTACGTCGAACTTGGTAAACTAGACATTGAAAATGAAAGTGTAAGGTTTCTTGCAAGGTCGGAACAAGGATGGAGGGAAGTAATTGAGGAAGGGTATCGGTTAAAGATTCAGGAGGGTATGCACAGTTAATGAAAGGGATAGAATGAATTGGAAAATCCGACTCCTTAAGTAAAACTGCTTCATCCTCAATAATTTTCTCAATACTCTCCTCAAAATTTAGCTTATCCATCCAATTCTCATCAAAATCAAGACGCATATGAAGTTCGGGAGAAACATTTAATGACTCGGGATGATGAAGTGGAGAGAAAAATTTAGTTAAATCTGCGGGTTCATCATCCAAAATATTCCCAGCATCAATATCCTTAATCAAGTGAAAATTAATTTTCTCAGGCACCTCAACAAAAGCATGGGTATCAATCAATTTAGGTTCTAGAGTGGAGATGTAGAGGTCAAAAGGATTGGTGATGGTTTCACTCGAAAGGATCCTTTCACAATCAGGTAAATCAAACACTACAAAGTCGCGCAACTCATTAAACGTTTTATCTTCAACTGGTGAATCATTTAGAATACTTGATAGACATTCAAAATCAGAGTTGTGGGATTCAATTAGGGATGGGTAGGTTTGATTTGGAAGGGTGTACAGCTCACTCTCACCACTCAAATTCTCAATCTGTCCAACCGCCTCGTCATACATTGGAAAATTTGGAGCTAGTTGGAAACTAGCTCCCGGGTCACTAGGTTGTATAAGGGCGGCCATGGACGCATTCAAATCCATCATCTGTTGGCTTGACGCTACCATAAAATCTTTCAACGACTGTTCCAGACTAGACATGTGTTGTGACGGGATTTCAGTAAAAGATTTAAAGTTGTTTGGATACTGGAAACTCCAAATGGCTGTTCAGAAGCAATGTCTAGGGAAGGTGTAAAAGTCGAGTAGGACTGGTAGGAATTGAATGGTTGGACAGAAGTAGGATCAACATTTGGATAAGAAGGAGAATGGAATTGTTGATCCAAAGAATTCGCAGTGGTGAAAGGAGTGAAAGATCGGTTACGAGATTGTTCAATATGTTTAGCAATAGACATGGGTTTCGGAGTTACAACAGAACTCGAAAAAGGAGTATCAATGTAAGAAGGTGGTGAAGATTGAAAAGGTTGATACAATGTGGATTGCGGAGTCCAATTGGTTGTCCTAGATGCATCTATCCGATCTTTCAAAGAAATTTTGGGTATGGAGGGGTCGTTCGAAATTCGACCAAAACAAGAAGCGTAGAAAGTAATGTCTGGTTGAGGGTACCAAAGTTCGGCAAGAGTTTTGCGAGGTGGGGTACCCATGATGTGATGAGAGAAAGGAGAAGAAAAAGAATGTGATTATATATATATATATATATATATATTAAAAAAATTGTTTGTTTTTGGAGTTTTGAAATTTTTGAAAGTGATATTTTTAGAAAGAGTTTTTGCAAAAATTTGTACGGATCTACGGCACAATGCACAATCAAACCTAGAGCTAGGGTCTCCTAAGTCAACTAGACTGCTCCTAACTGTTCCAAAGTGACAAGTTGTGAGATAACTCTCAAATCGCCTCTTCACTGCCAATTGTGGCCAGGTAAGCACAAATAAAGAAAGGAGGGTTCCGCTCACGAATCACCGTGCGACGAGCCTTTTAAAGTTACCTTTCTCACTTGTCTAGCCTACGCACCACAAAGTCAGGTTTAGATAAACGACTGAATGCCCACAACCTTCCTCTGTCCTAATGAGCGCGACAGTCCTTAATTGGCTAAGTCTAGATATTTTTTAATTAACTCGAGGGTCATACATATGCTTTTAGTGATTTCTGGGGTCTTAGGAAGGGTAATGAAATCCCCACCCAATCTGAATTGGTGTTATAGCCCTTTAAAAGTCTGTATTAATTATGCAAAGCAGTTAACACACAAAAAATCTAAAACACTTGCAAATTTTTTTTATTTGGCAGTGCAAAGAATCATGCACAGAAACAATTTATTGGATAGGAGAAAGAGAATCTGTGCAAAGAATACCTGCAGGAAAATTTGTCAGTGGAGTTCAGGGGGTAGGAGGGAAGAAAAAAGATACTCACAGAGAAAATGGGGTACCGACGTCACCCTTTGACCGTGGTTCCGCGGTCAAACTGTCGATTCTACCACGGTTCCGCGGCGGATCAGTAAGTTTGGATTTTCAGAATTTCTCTCTGTGCTGAGTTGGTTCTCCCCTTCCTGTTTAGATCCCCTGATTCTGGATTTGTTCACTGACTTTGCTCCAGATCTGAATCAGAATTTTCTCCAAGCCTGCACCCTCGCACAAAAACCTTTCAAAAATAACAAGATGATTTTTATTTTTTTTATTTTTGGTTTTTAAATTTTTTTCAATTTTTATAATTTTAAATTTTTTTTTATTAACCCGAAATTACACAAAAAGAGAGACTACCGTCTCCCCGACAACGGCGCCATTTGATTGTTCGTGATTTTGCGTGTGTGTTTAAATTTAAGATTACCGCAATCAAGACGGTGTCGCTTGGTAGCTAGCCGGTTGAGTACGGGTCGATCCACAGGGAAATTGTGTTCTTTTCTTTAAGTTCTAACGAGTTAAGTCCTATTTTTGGTAGGTTTTGTTTTAAAATCTAAGAATGAGATTAAATTGATTTAAAGTCTTTCTAGGGTTAGGATTAGGTTAGTTTGAAATATGGATTCTTCTCACCGCTAACCATGCCCTAGTTAAGAATATAGGTGTTAGGGTAATAGTCAACAACGGGGATTAGTACGACTAGGAAGAAACTTAGTTTCTTCCTTTTGGTCCTTGTCCGTCCGTTCTTAACTCTTAGCCATAACCTCCAGTTAATTCAATCACAACCGGTCTAATTAGGGAATCACCGCTATCATGCAGGATAGGGTGCCGTAGTGAGCGGTGTGTGGTTGAATTAAAAAGAGTCCGTATTTTAAAGATTATATGGGCAAAGATAGGAGTGAAGAGATTTCCTTCTCTCAAACCTTCCCTATCCTAACCCTAACAAGTGAGAAATTACTCACTCATTAGGAAAGTGACGATAGAATTCATTTTTATATTTTATTTTAAACGACTATCTAAGTTGCAAATAAGAAAGGACAGATAAAAAAAATAATGCAGAAATTAAATTTAGATAAAAGAAAATGCAAGATAAAAATAAAAATGTTTACTTTTATTGATGACCTCTCAACGATTACAACTAAATTAAAATTTTAAATCTAGGAATTAAAAAAGAGGCATGCCTAATTAGGCTTTCGGCTTTCCTATTTATAGACAGGAGAAACCCTAGGTTTACATTCTGATCCATACATGAAATTACAAGACTACCCTAAGAAAGCCGGGTCAAAGCACCGACACCCACCGACACGTTCACCGACACGTGCACTGCACGGCCGCGGAACCGCGGCAGAAAGCCATGTTTGGCCGCGGTTCCGCGGCCGTTTTGTGGGATCTTGGTATCAAACTTCTAGGGTTGCTTCATGTTGCTTTTTCCTTCTGTTTTCTTTACTTGGTTCCACAGAATCTCTTCTATTTTCTTCCAGATTTCCAACAGTGCAGAAGATGTGGACTTTTTACCGTGAGTTTCGCGTTGAAGTCTTGAATCTTGTGCTACCTTTGTGCTTTGTGTATTGAACTGTCTACTGATCTTCATTTGTTCCTTGAATTGGTAAGCGGTATCATACGGATTCATCTATTGTTAGTCGTAGTCTCACATTTGTACCGTTTTTTCATGAATTTCACTGTAATGATCTGAGAACCTGTAACCTGCAACTATTTAGCAGACATGGATCAAAAGCACCTATTTATATGTAATATGAATAAGAATGGGGATATAATAATGCAAAATTCTGATATGAACAGATGTCTTTAAACTAGACTATGATGTCTTTAAACACAGACTATGATGTCTTTAAACTCCATGGACTATGATGTCCTTAAACCCAATGGACCGCAATGTCCCTAAACTAAAACAACAAAGTCCAAATACTCTTTCGTTGGATTTAAATGATCCAAAAATCTTGTTGGGTTGATCTTAGTCTAAATTAGACTAACGTATCCTCAACAAACGTTTACGTTGATCTTAATCTCAATGAGAATAATGATCCTTAAACCCAAACCAAACCCAAATCTAAGAAAATAAGGATTTGGACCAATCCATGCCCTACGGGCGACAACATAAAAAACTTACTAATCAGTTTTCTCGGCCTTTGCCGGGTACCGCTTCCTCCTTTTGGCTAACTTCCTAGTCTCCATATACAATCCACGGGCAACACAAACAAAACAAACACACACGACACGAAGTGATCATCTGGAGAAGGAGAAAGTGGTTACCGATACGCGGTAGCGTAATTAACTGCAGGGGCTTGTGCCTGCAGGGAAGAGCGTCCCCACAATCAAAAAACGCTGGCAAACGAGGGGGAATCTGACGAAGTCTGCTACAACGGCCACATCTGTCTAAACCTCCGATATACGGTGCCATAAGTGAACATAGTATCTTCGGAAAGGTGGACAGATAAAATCAAATAGCATCTGCCCCTAAATTCAGGCAAGACGACCTACGCGGTTTCGTCTTTGTTTTTGGCGGCGAACAGCCGCCGATCTGACTCGGCCGAAACCCTGAATTTCTTTAACCCCTTGCACCTTTTGGCCTACCCCACTCCCCCTGCACTGTTTAAATTCTCTGCAATTAACCAGAGAATTAAAATACCCCCATTTAATCCATTTTAATACAAATTTTTAATACACCTTTTCACTACCCTAAACCCTAGTTTTTCCTATAAATACCACCCCTCAAATCACCCCCTCACCCCCAAATCCCTGTCCAAACTCTCAAGAAAATTCCCAAGAACTTTTTTGTGTAAGTGGAGTTAGCAAATAGGCGAACCTTCGACGAACTTCCGACGGCAATCCGAGGAGATTCTGAGGACGAAACATTGCATCGGCACCTCCCACCGCTTCACCCTTCTCTCTTCTAGTCTAATAACCTGTAAGTCCCTACTTCTCCTTCTTTTCTCTATTCTAAAAACATTCAAAACTAAAACCCGACGGAAGCGGAGTTAGTCTGACTTTCGATTCGTTTTTTTTTAAAAGTTATAATTTTTCTTAATCAAGATACCTTCATATCATCACATATTGTTCATTAAACATTAATAAACATCATTAACAAGTTTCATCATAAAAGATTGTTAAATGCATCTTTTATCGCAATTTTACATTAAAATACCTTCATGTTTCATTTCGACATACTTGAACCTTTTAAAACGTATTATCTTAGAAAACTCACGAGGTAATGACCTACCTCCTCACAACACTCATATGTAACATAGCATGATGGAATTTGGGATCATAGATCTGAGAAAATACGACTTTACATATAACTATCTTCAACTATTAAAACATTTTTCTACAAGAACTGTATTTTAACAAATCTTTGCAAATGCGCCTCTACAGCCCATTTCGGGGAACCCGTTCAGTATGGTGAGGATTATCGCACATCCTCGTGCCTAGTAGAGTGAGTTGCAGACCTCCGCAAGGAACATACGATCTCGAAAGATTTAAAATACAATTTTCTTTAGAAAATTGTATTTCTATTATAAATAAAACTTATATTTTAATAAATAAATATATATGTAATTAATAACAAAATATCTATTTTTAATATTTATAATATTCCACATTTCTAAAATTCAAGAAAAACATCTTATTTACAAGAAAATACCATACAATTCCAATATTAAAAATAAATACCATATATTATGAAATTAGGATTTATTCACTAGAAATGTCACATTGATAAAATATACATCCATGAAAACTCTAAAGACGATAATAAAATACTTGAGGCGTATTTTGAAAATTATACAAAATTATTTTTATATAAACCCCCCCTCAAGTTATACTATATTACAATAAGGACCCTAGTAAACATAGGTTTAAGTAGGACCAGTCTCTTGAGCCTCAGGGAGCTGGAGATATGGATGCTTGCCTATTTAAGGTAGACAACTTATGAAACGGTATTATCAACACGGTAATTGTCTTTGAAAAGACACAAATCCTGCCGTCCATATGCAGTAGTTACCGATAGCACCAAAACATAATTCAGGACTTCAATTTCTTTCTAATTGTCTGACTCAGACTGAGTCTCGATATAATTAATCTGAATTGAATATGATTCAAGTACAAACTACAATACAACATGAATCCATATATTCAATCTATTCAATCTATATTGACTGAACTGAACCATGGATATACATCCATCTATATGATTCTCCAGTTATATCCATTTACTGATATCATTGTAATACCATAGAATGCGATTAGTGTTAATTAAGCGATAATGCGGGTTTTTAATAAAAAGTTTACCAAAATAGTTTTCTCATGTTTTATAAAAATTATTTAATATTTTATTAATATTTATTTTGGGCTTGCACACACATGTGCATGTTAACCTAAGCTTAATTAGGGATAACCATGCTTAAGTAGCCATGGCACCCTAACCTAATGTCATGCTATTTTGTTTTAAGTAACTAATTTAAATTAGTTGGTTTTTAAAATAAAAAAGGTTTTTGAAATTAGTTGACTTGAGGAGGAAGAGAGAGAGAGAGGCATCATGAGGGAGGGGCAAGCATGGCTTGCATTTAATGAAGAGAGAGAAGGGCACGGCTCTCTCTAAACTCACCCCCTCATTTCCCTCACCCTCACTCGTACACTCTCTCACTCTCACTCACATTCTCTCATTCTCTTTTCATTCTCAATTATTTTCTTCATCCTTTTTCCCTCATCTCCCTCAACTGAACCCTACCACAACCCTCACAAACCCAAACAAAATCTTCATTTAATCCCACTAAAACCCTTCACAAGTCAAGATTAAGCCACAAAGATCACTTGGAGCATGGAAAGCTAGGATTTTGAGCAAGTGCGGATAGGTAACGACCTCTAAACTGTTAATTAGGTTCTTTTATTGTTGTGTAGCTTAGTAGTCGCTGTTTAGAACGATAAAGATATAGTTTTGTGCACATATCGTGTTTTTAGTGTCATTTTTGGATGTCTGTGATCTGCTGCTGTGATCACGAGTTTTTACTGGAAAAACTAGCAGTGTAGTGGTGTAGTGTTAGTGACCCTAAGTGTTCACCTAAAGCACGGACCCCACCTGACCCGTTTTAACCGGCGACATTGGGACTTTTTCTGGCGAGCTCGGCCATTTAGAGGACTGGGGGGTTATAGTTTGCAGGGTAGCTGTCTGCAGTTGTTTACAGGTGTTTGGCCCTTTGCGCTTGTCGGATTTTAAGGAGGGTATGTCGGGGATTCTTAGATTTTATTCGTGATACCGGAGCCACAGTAAATTCGTTGGACCGGGTTTCTATCGTGCGAGAGTTTCCCGACGTATTTCTCGATGAGTTACCTGGATTGCCAGAGCGTGAGATTGAGTTTTGCATTGATCTGATTCCCGACACAGGGCTTATTTCTATACCGCCTTACCGGATGGCCTCGGCGGAGCTTACGGAGCTTAAGGATCAGCTGCAAGAGTTTCTTGATAGGTGACTTGTACGTCCGAATGTTTCGCCTTGGGGAGCTCCTATTCTGTTCGTCAAGAATAAGGACGGCAGTTTGAGGTTGTGCATTGATTATCGTCAATTGAACCGAGTGACGGTGCGGAATAGGTATCCTTTACCTCGCATTGACAATTTTTTTGATCAGCTCCAGGATGCGGGACATTTTTCCAATATTGATTTGAGATCAGGTTATCATCAGTTGCGGGTTCGGAATGATGACATTCCGAAGACTGCTTTTCCTACGCGCTACGGGCATTATGAGTTTTTGGTGATGTCGTTCGGACTCACCAATGCCCCAGCAACATTCATGGATTTGATGAACCGGATTTTCAGGCAGTTCCATGACCAGTTTATTATTGTGTTTATTGATGACATTCTGGTTTATTCCAAGAGTCGAGAGGAGCATGAGCAGCACTTGAGGATTGCTTTGCAGACATTGAGAGAGCACCGGCTGTTTGCTAAATTCTCGAAGTATGCCTTCTGGCTTGATAGTGTTGACTTTCTTGGTCATGTGGTTACGGGAGACGGTATTCGTGTGGACCCGAGGAAGATCGAGGCCATACAGATTTGGCCCAGACCTGTATCGGTGACAGAGGTCCGAAGCTTTTTGGGCTTAGCCGGTTATTACCGCCGTTTCGTGTAGGACTTCTCGAGTATCGCTGCACCGTTGACCGGACTGACCAGGAAGGAGGTTCCTTTTCTTTGGAGTAAGGCATGCGAGCAGAGTTTTCAGTAGTTGAAGACTCGGTTAACGATTGCACCACTTTTATCTTTGCCTTCTGGATCGGGCGGCTTTGTCGTTTACTGTGATGCTTCTCGAGTAGGGTTCGGTTGTGTATTGATGCATCATGATAGAATTATCGCTTATGCTTCCCGACAGTTGAAAAGGCACGAGCAGAATTATCCCACTCACAATCTTGAGATGGCCGCGGTGGTCTTTGCGCTTAAGATTTGGAGACACTACTTGTACGGGGAGTCATGTCAGATTTTCACAGACCACAAGAGCTTGAAGTACATCTTTCAGCAGCGGGATCTGAATTTGAGACAGCGCTGTTGGATGGAGCTTGTAAAGGATTATGATTGTGAGATCCTTTATCACCCAGGCAAGGTGAATGTGGTAGCCGATGTGTTGAGTCATAGGCCCGGGGGGAGCTTATCCCAGTTGAACGCAGTTCAGAGACAGTATTCTGCAGATTGGCCGATCTTGTGCGACAACAGAGTACAGTTTGAGTTCACTTCCACCGGGGACAGCTTGCTCATGTCCGTGCCCGTCCACTTCTACTTGGTTGTATTCGTGAGGCACAGCCTGTTGATGCCTGTTTTTCTGAGATTCTTGAGCAGGTTCGGCAGGGTAGAGATTTAGAGTTCTGGATTGATGACCAGGGTGTTCTACGTTTCGGGACTCGTTTGTGTACCTGATACCGATGGGTTGAGGCGAGATCCTAGAGCAGGCACATCAGTCAGCTTTTAGTGTTCACCCAGGTTCCACCAAGATGTACCGTGACATGAGAGATATCTACTGGTGGGCAGGGATGAAGAGTGATGTTTCGGATTTCGTTTCGAAGTGCCTGACTTGTCAGCAAGCCAAGGCTTAGCATCAGAGAACGGCAGGAGAATTGCAGTGTTTGCCCATTCCGGAGTGGAAATAGGAACAGATCTCCATGGATTTCATTATGGGTCTGCCTAGGTTTAGTCGAGGGTATGACTTCATTTGGGGGATTGTTGACCGGTTGACGAAAGCGGCTCACTTCCTTTCAGTGAAGACCACTTTCGGTTATGCTCAGTATGTTCAGTTGTATATTGATGAGATTGTGCATTTGCACGGCGTTCCTACATGCATTGTATCCGATAAGGGCACCCAGTTCACTAGCCGTCTTTGGCAGAAGCTTCAGGAAGCCTTGGGTACCCGATTGAGCTTTAGCACCACCTTTTATCCAAAGACCGATGGTCAGTCAGAGCAGACTATACAGACTCTGGAGGATATGCTTCGTGCGTGCGTGCTTGATTTTAGTGGCATTTGGGATTGTCACTTGCCGTTGATAGAATTCTCCTACAATAACAGTTATCAGGAGACGATTCAGATGGCACCTTTTGAGGTTTTGTATGGTAGAAAGTGTCGATCGCCAGTCTGTTGGACCGAACTCAGCGACAGCAGGATTTTGGGACCCCAGCTAGTTCAAGAGACTACGGAGAAGATCCAGTTGATTCAGGATAGGATGAGAGCAGCTCAGTGTAGACAGAAGTCTTAGGCCTACCATTGTCATTGCAGGTTCGAGTTCGCAGTGGGGGATCATATATTCCTACGGATTTCTTCGATGAAGGGCGCGATGAGATTTAGGAAGAAAGGGAAACTTAGTCCCAGGTTTGTAGGTCCTTTTGAGATCTTTGAGCGAGTTGGTACCGTTGCCTATCGTTTGGCACTTCTGCCCAGTTTTCTGGGTGTTCACCCCGTATTCCATGTATCGATGCTTCGCAAATACCTTCACGACCCTTCTCACATGATTCAGCACCAGACCGTTCAGCTAGAGTGCGATCTTTCATTCACCGAGCAGCCAGTAGTTATATTGGATCAGCATGTGAAGAAACTTCGGTCAAAGGTCTTGCCATCTGTAAAGGTTCTTTGGCGTAGCACGAATAGTGAAGAGGTCACTTAGGAGGCCGAGAGCGAGATGCGGAAGAAATTCCCTCATCTCTTTGAAGGTACACATAGTAAGATTTTTTTTAAATTCGGGGACGAATTTTTTTAAGGGGGGAAGATTGTAACACCTTAGAATGCGATTAGCTTTAATTAAGCGATAATGCGAGTTTTTTAATAAAAAGTTTACCAAAATAGTTTTCTCATGTTTTATAAAAATTAATTAATATTTTATTAATATTTATTTTGGGCTTGCACACACATATGCATATTAACCTAGGGTTAATTTGGATTAACCATGCTTATGTAGCCATGGCATCCTAACCTAATGTCATGTCATTTTGTTTTAAGTAACTAATTTAAATTAGTTGGTTTTTAAAATAAAAAGGGTTTTTGAAATTATTTGACTTGAGGAAGAGAGAGAGAGAGAAAGGGCATCATGAGGGAGGGGCAAGCATGGCTTGCATTTAATGAAGAGAGAGAAGGGCATGGCTCCCTCTAAACTCACCCCTCATTTCTCTCACCCTCACTCGTACACTCCCTCACTCTCACTCACATTCTCTCTTCATTCTCAATTATTTTCTTCATCTCTTTTCCCTCATCTCCCTCAACCGAACCCTACCACAACCCTCACAAACCCAAACAAAATCTTCATTTAATCCCACTAAAACCCTTCACAAGTCAAGATTAAGCCACTAAGATCACTTGGAGTATGGAAAGCTAGGATTTTGAGCAAGTGTGGATAGGTAACGACCTCTAAACTGTTAATTAGGTTCTTTTATTGTTGTGTAGCTTAGTAGTCGCTGTTTAGAACGATAAAGATATAGTTTTGTGCACATATCGTGTTTTTAGTGTCTTTTTGGATGTCTGTGATCGGCTATGATCACGAGTTTTTACTGGAAAAACTAGCAGTGTAGTGGTGTAGTGTTAGTGACCCTAAGTGTTCACCTGAAGCACGAACCCCACCTGACCCATTTTAACCGGTGACATTGGGACTTTTTCCGGCGAGCTCGGCCATTTAGAGGACTGGGGGGTTGTAGTTTGCAGGGTAGCTGTCTGCAGTTGTTTAAAGGTGTTTGGTACTGCTCGATTTTTAGGTTTTGACAGTATGTAAAATCTGGGATCAAATTAGCTAGTTTTAGTGTTTCAACGACACGTGTTACGATTGATCCGACGTAGTTTTCATATTTCGGGTAGCTTGCTGTCGTGGGATTTTTTTGGTGATGTCGATACACACGTTAGCTGCTAAGCGAACCCTTTTGTAGCTGTTAGGTCCACGTTACCTCTCCCGGTACTTACGGGGTTGCGGAAACGGTAAATCAAAATTTTTTCTAAACTTTGTAACATGGACCGTAAAAGCCGGATCTTTGCTAAACTAAACTAGCATACTTGCTAAAGAGAGTTAGCTACTATGTTGATGGTTATACCTAAACTTGAACTCCTTCTCTTCTTGTTGTTGTTCTTCTTTCTTGTTCTTTGTAGAAGCTTGAATGGTTCTCTTCTCGTCGCCTTCTTCTTGCCGAAGATAGATCCACCTTGAAGGTTCGACCTTTGGGCTCTTCCTCGATCTTTGAGTGAACTAGGGTTTCCGGCTTGCTAAACCTTGAACCCTAGAGAGAGTAGAGAGTGTCTCGGGGTTGTTTTCTTTTCAAGGTGAAGGAATCTCAACACATGAGAAGGAATCACCTTGAGCTTGAGGAGGAAGAAGATGAAGAGAGGAGAGAGAATAGATATGAAAGAATGAGCTCTCTTTTTCTTTTTTTTGCAACCATAATCCAAAAGAAAAATATTATCTAAATGATAATAATTGAAATAAGAATAGTTGATGGTAATTTTGGAATGACCACTATCATACTTCTTTAAATGAAGTGTAAGCATGAATCAAGGAAGACTTTCAAGGCATGAAAGTGGTCAATGGTCAACAAGTCAACCAAGGTCAACAAGTCAACAAAAATCAACCATAACATAATTCTCATTTAATTACTATTATTAATAGATAATATATAAATCCATTAGGGTTTGGAAAATGAAGACTGTCAACTGTGCATACGCACCCGTTCCGAAACCCTAATGAAAAACCTCATCCTCCGCCTCAAGCAACTGTGCATACACACCTGTATTCTCGTTCCGAGGAACAAGAATACCAAGAGATAAAAGCAACCCCCAAAATATATACCAGTATCTGGCTCAAACCAGAGCCTGCCAGTATAATCCGTCCGGACTCCAAACGTGCACAAGTGCGCGGATGAGAACGAACCCTGTCGCAAAACCATGCGACCTCTACTCTGTTTTGCCCAGAGGCGAATACCCTCTGTGTGGGACTCTAAAGACTCGACACTACGCTGGCAGTGGGTTTAACCACAGACCGCAAGCGGCACTAGCTGTGCGTAACGGTCCCCAGGTAGATGCCGACAAGAAGGCTGACGAGGTGAAACCCCATCTGAACTCCTACTGAGTCTGAATGTGACATTCTCCGTACAGTCCGGTCTGTTCGTCTGATACATCGCATGGCGGGCCTAGGAGGGCGGTAAACGTCAGTCCCCTAATAGCGGTACAAGTCGTGTCGGAGTGAAGCCCAATACACCCTGAGATAACACTGGAACCTACCAGTATATCTCGCTTGCCCTGGCCAGGGACTACTTGTGTAATGGCTCTCCTAGACACAGCGCGATGTCAACCCCCAATACCGGGAGAGACGAATCCTGTCTAACCGTCACTGCCTCCAAGTGCTTCGGGACTGCTCCCAACTACTACCTGTTTGCACGACTCAGTAGAGCCGTGGTAGGGTAGTAATCAAAGAACAGTGGGAACACACTCGAGGCGAAGTGACAGTGTCAAGTCAGCGGACTAAGCTGTACTCATGTCACCTGGGAACTGATAACTGACGATAGGTATAATACCAAGCATCAGTTCCCGACGAGTCCTGTCCAGTGTACTCGTAACCCAACGAGCACCCGCATACTATCTCAAGTACGACGTACTGACGGCTGTGGGACAGACCGTCTCCCGTGCTGGGATAAGAAGCGCATACGCTAGTCTACTCCGGAGTATCGATGCCCTATCTCGGTACTCCCACGACTAGGGACGTGTATAAGGATGTGCTTGTAGATTACCCAGCCCCCACGAGTGTGATCGCCATCACAACGCCGGTAATCAAGCAAAGATCCTAAGGGCTCTACTAATGCGTATAGGTGATATAATAAATAAACACACATGTACACATTAAAGCAGAGGCAAACCAAGTAGCATACTACTATATTGAGCAAGATTGTCTGTACAACTGTGAATATCCCAAGCTTCCATCAAGTAATATACATACTAGTATGATACAGTAATGGCCTCTAGGGCATATACACTAACAATCTCCCACTTGCACTAAGGCCATGTACTGGCGTATCGAAGACCTATCATCTCGATCAGCCGCTCGAACTGAGTCTGGGGTAAAGCCTTCGTGAATGGGTCCGCAGTGTTGTCCTTTGTGTCCACTCTCCGCACCTCGATCTCCTGTCGATCAATGATCTCCCTGATCAGGTGATACCGCCTTAAGATGTGCCTGGATTTCTGATGGGACCTTGGTTCCTTCGCTAAGGCTATAGCCCCATTGTTATCGCAATACAAAGGTATTGGGTCAACAATAGACGGAACCACCTGAAGTTCACTAATGAACTTCTTAATCCAGACCGCCTCTTTTGCGGCATCGCTTGCAGCAATGTATTCAGCCTCCATCGTCGAGTCTGCGACGGTATCCTGCTTGGAACTCCTCCAACATACCGCCCCTCCGTTGAGGGTAAACACAAAACCCGAGACAGACTTGCTGTCATCTTTGTCACTCTGGAAGCTTGAATCGGTAAAGGACTCGACCCTGAGGTCTCCATTACCGTAAACCAGGAACATCTCCTTAGTCCTTCTCAGGTACTTGAGAATGTTCTTCACTGCTATCCAGTGGTCCTCCCCTGGGTCTGACTGATACCGGCTTACCGTGCTCAACGCGTAAGCTACATCTGGTCTTGTACATAGCATCGCATACATTATAGATCCTACCGCCGAAGCGTAGGGTATAGTGCTCATGCGAACCCTCTCCTCGTCAGTCTTAGGAGACATCTTCTTGGAGAGGGTAATTCCGTGCAATGCGGGTATGTTACCGCGCTTGGAACCCTCCATACTAAATCTCTTTAGTACGGTCTCTATGTACCTGGACTGCGAAAGTCCCAATAGTTTCTTGGATCTATCTCTATAGATCTTGATCCCCAGAATGTACGAGGCATCACCCAGGTCCTTCATGGAGAACCTTTGTGACAAAAACAGCTTGACCGATTGTAGCATAGGAACATCATTTCCTATCAAAAGAATGTCGTCCACGTACAAGACTAGGAACACGACAGTTCGTCCTACAATCTTCTTATATACACAGGGTTCATCTTCGTTCTTGATGAAATCAAATTCCTTGATTGCCTCATCAAAACAGATGTTCCAGCTCCGCGATGCCTGCTTTAATCCATAAATGGATTTAAGCAACTTGCACACCTTTCCGCTGCTCCCACTGTCTACGAAACCTTCTGGTTGATCCATGTAAACGCACTCTTCCAAACAACCGTTTAGGAAAGCCGTTTTAACATCCATCTGCCAGATTTCATAGTCATGGAACGCAGCAATGGCAAGTAGGATCCGAATGGATTTGAGCATAGCCACCGGAGAAAAAGTTTCATCATAGTCCAAACCAGGTCTTTGACGAAAACCTTTTGCAACGAGTCTAGCTTTATAGGTTTCCACCTGCCCATCTACACCAAGTTTCCTTTTGTAGATCCATTTGCATCCAACGGGTTTTACCCCAGGTGGAGCAATATCCATGGTCCACACTTTATTGGCGTACATGGACTCCATTTCAGATTGCATTGCTTCCTGCCACTTATCAGAGTCCCTACTGATAATGGCCTGCCTGAAACTGGTAGGGTCATCTTCTTCCAAGATGCAATCCTCTCGATCCCCGTCAATGAGAAAACCGTAGTATCTCTCGGGCGGATGAGAAACCCTACCAGATCTGCGGAGTGGCTGAGGTTCGTCTGGGGTTATTGAATCCTGAGGTTCTGTCAAACTTTCAGTTTCAGTTTGTGGTCGCTGAATTTCTTCCAATTCTACCGTGCTCCCACTAATTTCTTTTGCAAGAAACTCCGTTTCCAAGAAAACGGCATGCTGAGCAACAAACACCTTCTGTTCCTCGGTGTGGTAGAATAGATATCCATAACCATTCTTTGGATATCCCACAAACTTACATAAAACTGACCGTGCCTCTAGTTTATCCGGTTTATGCTTTTTAACATAAGCCGGACAACCCCATATCTTAGATCTTTTAAGATATGGCCTCTTTCCATTCCATATCTCGAACGGAGTCTTAGGCACAGATTTAGACGGAACATCATTCAATAGGTATGCGGCTGTCAATAGCGCATGTCCCCAAAATGAAAGAGGCAACTCGGCATTACTCATCATGGAGCGAACCATATCCAGTAGGGTACGATTCCTCCGCTCCGAAACACCGTTGTGCTGTGGTGTATAAGGAGGAGTAAGCTGAGAGAGAATACCATTCTCTTTTAAGTAATCTAGGAATTCCGTGCTTAAGTACTCCCCTCCCCTGTCAGACCGGAGGATCTTGATACTTTTGCCTGTCTGGTTCTCTACTTCGTTTCTGAATTCCTTGAATTTCTCAAAAGCTTCAGATTTGTGTTTCATCAGATACACATATCCGAACCTAGAGAGATCGTCAGTGAATGTGATGAAGTACGAGAACCCACCCCTTGCATGTATAGACATCGGACCACATACATCACTATGTACGAGTCCCAAGAGCTCTGCTGCTCTTTCTCCATGTCCGGTGAACGGAGATTTGGTCATCTTTCCTTTGAGACAAGACTGACAAGTTCCATAAGATGAAAACTCGAACGCATTCAAGAGTCCATCTTTATGCAACTTACTCAGTCTTTTCTCTCCGATATGACCGAGTCTACAATGCCACAAGTAGGATTCATTCGTATCTGAATTCTTCCTCTTGCGTGCGTTTTGTATGTTGAGAACTGTATTCTGATTTAGAACGTAGATACCATTAAACAGTGTACCCTCTGCAACCAGTACCTCATCAAGGTAAATGTTCATGATATTCTTTTCAAGAACAAACTTATATCTATCTTTATCGAGTAAAGAAACTGATATGATGTTGCAAACCATGGAGGGTACATAGTAGCAATCGTTCAAAATCATAGTCTTGCCATTCGGCAATACTAGGTGATATTCTCCGACGGCTGCCGCATTAACTTGTGCTCCGTTCGCTACTCTGAGCGACATATCACCCGGTGCAACTTTCCTACTTTTTCTCAGTCCTTGCAATAAATTGCAGATATGAGATCCTGATCCGGTATCAAGTACCCAGGAGGTAGGGCTGACCGTAAAACAGTTCTCAATTACAAGAACACCTGAAGTAGATGCAAAACCATGCTTCTTCTTCGACTGAGTATCCTGGAAATCCATACAATCCCCTTTCCCATTCTCATACTCATGACTGTTGTCACAAGTTAGAGCTGAACCAACTTTCCCCATTCCCGAATAAGAATTCAGATCGGTCAAGCGATACATTTTATTATCTTGATTAGGGCGTGAAAAGGTTGCTGCCTGGAGAGAGAGAAAAGAAACACTCAGCGTATGCTCGTGCAAGATTAGATTGGTTTATTAATTTATCTAACCAGGGTGTCTCCCACTGTTTCCTCAAATCCTTCTTAAAACCTTTTAAAAGAAGAACTAGCCGGGTTTTAATTCACGTCACAATACTTGCTTAACCTTTCAGCCAGGCTAGTGTCGGTACTTCGAGGGAGGTTTTCCAACGCTTTCGCGAAGTTCCTTAATTAAAGAACCTCTTTTCCCTGTGGGCGTAACCCCGCTAACACCTTTCTAGACACCTACTAGGTTTATAGCATTGATCGTTAAGTGAAATAATCTCCCGAGAGTAAACCAACTCATCAGTGGGATCGGGATCCAACTGTCATTGTGTGATAACCTAGATGGAATCCACTCTAGTCACCACACTCCAGAAGGTATGCTAAATCTGCAAGTTTCAGTTCTTTTGAAACTCCCGATGTGGTTTTTGCCCCTAACTATTCATGACCTTGACTAGGTCAACAAGCCACAAACTGTTAGACAAGTTCTACCCGTCATAATCCTGATTGCATTAGACCCACCCGTACGTGCCCTTGACTAGGTCAACAAGGCCGCACGACTGTCCTAACCAATCACATTTGCAATCCACAGAAAAATATTATTTAGCTACCGTTCACTTCGCCTTGACTAGGTCAACAAACGCAGCACGAATACTGAATAATATTAATCCGAAACGACGGAGGGCTACGGCTGGATTTTTGGCGAAAAACCCGTTAACGTAATGAACTTGATATCGTTGAAGGAACCTGATTGCACCCTTTTGAAAATCATAGTGGCGAAAACTTTTGCTAAAGAGGTCACTCCCTGCGAAGGGATCTCGGCTCTTTCCTCGTCGAGTGAGGTGCTGGGTATTCATAAGATGAATACCTCGATGCAAAGCAAGAATAATCGATTATGGTGAAGTTATTACCCTGACGCAAACTTTTGTCCAAGGGGTCACTCCCGGTGAAGGGATCTCGGCCCTTGCCTCGTCGACTGAGGTGCTGGGTATTCATAACCGAATACCTCGATGCAAAACAAAAATGAGCGTCCTTGCAATAACAGCTTTTTGAAAAACTTGTTCCAACAACGTCTTATAGGTTTATTTTCTTGCATTAGTTCTTTTAATGCGTGATATTCTTGCATTAGTTCTTTTAATGCGTCCCATCAGTTAATCCTACCATTGCAGAAAACAACCAAAATATGACGTACGCTTATGCCATTCGCATTCGCCACGGGGTCCCGTCATCACTCGTTAGGTTACTTAACTAACGATAGAGCGGGGGCTGGGCTAGCGCGGCTGTAAAACATAAGCAACGCCTAAATAGTAAAGCAATGATAGACATTACAGATCACAGCTGAATACATTGGATATACTAGCAATCCGCAATCCTTTCGAGCCTGGAACGAAAAGCGGATAACACGGTCGCGGTGAATAGCCAAATACCCCACCCAAGACCCCTACGGGTGCGGCAAACTACCCGCCAAGTACTCGGTAGTTTGTGCACCCCCTCCATGGGTCTATCCTAGGAGCAAAAACAGTAAAAAGAATTATACAATGACGGCTACAACCCCGACCCGGTTGTGCGGCCAAACAAATAATATTATTACATCAATTTACATTTACAATGAATGAAAGAAAAACAAAAGCTCATCTCACATCCACCCCGGCTATTCACCCGCGACAGTCCAACACATTCATATACACATTCCAATATCAAACACAGATCATGTATAACCCCGACTAATCGTCTTATAGCGATTAGCCGACGTTCAATACATGCAAACATCACAGATATAACCAACATAGCCAAAATGTAGCGAAGTTCGAAAAAAATACGGAATTATAGGACCCCAAAAGTGGATTTCAGTTCTGGAAAATCTGGGCACATATAATATATCTGAAAAATCCCAAAATCCCACCAGAAGAACACTGCACGAAAAACGATGCAGCAAGGAAACCAACCTGCGGCGCTTCCGCGGCACATTCCTACCTCGTGCCGCGGAAGCGCGGCGATTTAAATGAATAACGTCATCGTTTTTCTTCTGTGTTCAAACAAAACCCTGAGACGATTTTACAAGTATAAAGTTTTTCATTTAGAGCAGAAAAAAAATTCAACAGAAACTTAGGGTTTTGTTTTTCCCGTTTTGCGATTTTTCGGTTTCGAACTTCCATACACTTCGCTACCAAGCTAGTTTAAGTTTAGTTAGGCTCTGATACCAGTGTTAGGTCCACGTTACCTCTCCCGGTACTTACGGGGTTGCGGAAACGGTAAATCAAAATTTTTTCTAAACTTTGTAACATGGACCGTAAAAGCCGGATCTTTGCTAAACTAAACTAGCATACTTGCTAAAGAGAGTTAGCTACTATGTTGATGGTTATACCTAAACTTGAACTCCTTCTCTTCTTGTTGTTGTTCTTCTTTCTTGTTCTTTGTAGAAGCTTGAATGGTTCTCTTCTCGTCGCCTTCTTCTTGCCGAAGATAGATCCACCTTGAAGGTTCGACCTTTGGGCTCTTCCTCGATCTTTGAGTGAACTAGGGTTTCCGGCTTGCTAAACCATGAACCCTAGAGAGAGTAGAGAGTGTCTAGGGGTTGTTTTCTTTTCAAGGTGAAGGAATCTCAACACATGAGAAGGAATCACCTTGAGCTTGAGGAGGAAGAAGATGAAGAGAGGAGAGAGAATAGATATGAAAGAATGAGCTCTCTTTTTCTTTTTTTTGCAACCATAATCCAAAAGAAAAATATTATCTAAATGATAATAATTGAAATAAGAATAGTTGATGGTAATTTTGGAATGACCACTATCATACTTCTTTAAATGAAGTGTAAGCATGAATCAAGGAAGACTTTCAAGGCATGAAAGTGGTCAATGGTCAACAAGTCAACCAAGGTCAACAAGTCAACAAAAATCAACCATAACATAATTCTCATTTAATTACTATTATTAATAGATAATATATAAATCCATTAGGGTTTGGAAAATGAAGACTGTCAACTGTGCATACGCACCCGTTCCGAAACCCTAATGAAAAACCTCATCCTCCGCCTCAAGCAACTGTGCATACACACCTGTATTCTCGTTCCGAGGAACAAGAATACCAAGAGATAAAAGCAACCCCCAAAACATATACCAGTATCTGGCTCAAACCAGAGCCTGCCAGTATAATCCGTCCGGACTCCAAACGTGCACAAGTGCGCGGATGAGAACGAACCCTGTCGCAAAACCATGCGACCTCTACTCTGTTTTGCCCAGAGGCGAATACCCTCTGTGTGGGACTCTAAAGACTCGACACTACGCTGGCAGTGGGTTTAACCACAGACCGCAAGCGGCACTAGCTGTGCATAACGGTCCCCAGGTAGATGCCGACAAGAAGGCTGACGAGGTGAAACCCCATCTGAACTCCTACTGAGTCTGAATGTGACATTCTCCGTACAGTCCGGTCTGTTCGTCTGATACATCGCATGGCGGGCCTAGGGGGGCGGTAAACGTCAGTCCCCTAATAGCGGTACAAGTCGTGTCGGAGTGAAGCCCAATACACCCTGAGATAACACTGGAACCTACCAGTACATCTCGCTTGCCCTGGCCAGGGACTACTTGTGTAATGGCTCTCCTAGACACAGCGCGATGTTAACCCCCAATACCGGGAGAGACGAATCCTGTCTAACCGTCACTGCCTCCAAGTGCTTCGGGACTGCTCCCAACTACTATCTGTTTGCACGACTCAGTAGAGCCGTGGTAGGGTAGTAATCAAAGAACAGTGGGAACACACTCGAGGCGAAGTGACAGTGTCAAGTCAGCGGACTAAGCTGTACTCATGTCACCTGGGAACTGATAACTGACGATAGGTATAATACCAACCATCAGTTCCCGACGAGTCCTGTCCAGTGTACTCGTAACCCAACGAGCACCCGCATACTATCTCAAGTACGACGTACTGACGGCTGTGGGACAGACCGTCTCCCGTGCTGGGATAAGAAGCGCATACGCTAGTCTACTCCGGAGTATCGATGCCCTATCTCGGTACTCCCACGACTAGGGACGTGTATAAGGATGTGCTTGTAGATTACCCAGCCCCCACGAGTGTGATCGCCATCACAACGCCGGTAATCAAGCAAAGATCCTAAGGGCTCTACTAATGCGTATAGGTGATATAATAAATAAACACACATGTACACATTAAAGCAGAGGCAAACCAAGTAGCATACTACTATATTGAGCAAGATTGTCTGTACAACTGTGAATATCCCAAGCTTCCATCAAGTAATATACATACTAGTATGATACAGTAATGGCCTCTAGGGCATATACACTAACAGTAGCTTAAGGGAACTGATTCGTTAAATTGGCGTTGTGTTCGTTATTATTGCGTAGTTTGCTAAATCCATGCGTTATTGTGTTTTGTGTTAATAGGATCGCAGGCGGGGACTTTGGACGCTGCGAAGAAAAGAAAGCAGGTGGTCGGATTTACTTAGCTCGAGATCACCGGTGAGTAGATTTAACATCTACGGGGAAATCGTCCGTATGGCGTTATGTGTCAGGGCTAGATATGATATTATAGCCGCATGATTATATTCATATATATTGATTGTGCATGAGCATCATTGCATACCATCACTTGTTGTGCCTTGACTTAGTACCTAGTGGACACTGCACCATTACTGACGGTTCATATTGCACGAGCACTAAATTGAATGCTACACCCACGGCGTCGGTAATTGCCATGACACGCATAACCTATACACATATGCGGTATCGTATTGTTATTGGCATTGAGACATTGATTCTTGTTTTATTGCGCTTATGAAATGCATCGTGCATACATAGCTACATGTATACCCTTATATGATGTTGCATTTGATTTTGGAGAAATTGGGAACCGTATGATATATTTAAAAATTGGAATCATTTAAAAGAGCGGTTTTCCCTTGATATGTTCATATTACTGTTTTATGTTGCATATATCATATTTAATGGATTTACGCATTGAGATACGGATTTCATGTGATTTATGGATTTGAGAACTGTAGTATTATTTCAAGAAAGTATGCATTGTTTTGAAAACCCGATTTATCTTGATATGATATTTCAGTGCGTCCACCATGAGTTTTCTCAGTTCTGAGAGCTTGTGTGAGTATACCCGATTCGAGGAGTGGTAGGCACCGTCTGCGGGTACATGGTGGACTCGGTGAGGTACCCCGGGGCAAGAAGACTCGTATAGTTAGACGGTGAGCCTGGCAGAGGAGCACTATCTAAAGGTGATTGGTTAGACCTGGAGGTTATCCGGAGGATACCGACCGGAGTCGAGAGATGGATATGGACCGATCAGGACTGACGGAGCCCGTGGGCCGATCCAGACCGACGAAGCCCGAGTTATGTGGATTTGCGTGTTGATGTTGGACATGAGTTTTCATGATATTTTTGAGTGCCGATGTTGGGCACTCAGGTTCCATGAGACTTACAGGATATGAGGGCCGATCAGAGTGACGGTGCCTGAGGTATTGTGATTTGGGGTGTCGTTGATGGACACCGGGTTTTTCCACGATGATGATTCGTTGATGATGATATGTTTTATCCCATACTCAGCATTCATTGATATGCATTGCTTCATATATTTGTAGTACCTAATAGAGTACCTTTCATGATTGTTGCATATCCATATTAGCATATTGATACTATCAGATTGTATGTGATAGATTATCGCTGTACGTACATACCTGTGATTATCTGTACGATGTTACTTACTATTCATGAGTTGGCAACTCACCCCGTTGTGCCACAGTGTTTTGCAGGCTTGACCCTCAGAGTAGTCGCGGCAGAGCATCTTATTGTATCTTTTTGCAGCGGATACCGCTACGGTTGGCTGTGAGCCGTTTTGCGATAGGTGGGTTTTGCGGTTATCCGTTTATATTCATTGTATATCTCTCAATGTATCTAGTACTCTCCATCTACCATTTCCATGTATTGACTTAGAGACGAGTTGTGAGGACGGATATTGTATATTTTGTGACTCTGGGTGTCGAGCTCGTGTGAGCCGGCTTTTATTATGCAGTTTTATCTCATATGCTGTTTTCACTTTATATTGTCTATTTCTTTGCTACGACGTCGTATATTATGCTTGTGGTGGTTGTTTCCATCTTTGGGCATGATTTGCTCCCGTTTGGGGATGCTTTACTTATATCTTATGTTTGTACCCGTTTCGGGGCTAGTTTTTACAAAGGAGGTGCTGCCGAAATTTTTAAGAAAATAAATTTAAACTTTAAGGATTTTTAAGATTTCCAAATGTTTTTAACAATGCTTTTATCATTTACTACTTTTGATGTTTTAGATTTCTGGGTTTTCGGCTTACTTAAATTGCGTTACGCCTGTTGACGTTACGTGGTTTAAGTATCGGTCACGTGCCTAACTTTGGATCATGACAATCATGGTTTCAGCAAGTCATCCATCTATATACAATATATAATTAAAATAATACAAACAATATAATCAAGACATCGTGGGGTTTATAAGGGGTAGACTGGTACGGAAGGTGTTAGAAGTGACACGAGAATGTAACCATAATACACCTAACCTGAATTCAATTGCCGTTGTACCGTGGCTGAATGGTTCCTTGTGCTCTGTATACCTTAGTCTCCGGAATAGTGGGACTCCTCTCGTATACACTAGCATTCTTCTGTACCAAACTACTAACAATGGCATTAACACTAAATACAACATTATAACAATATACTCTCTATTCTGTCTATTCCATTCTTGTCTATTTATGGGACTTACCGAGCGATTTTTTCGCTGATGACATTCTCTTACTTCTTCTTTAGAATGTCGTCAGGTGATTCACTAGAAATCCATCCCACCAGCGAGGACTTGGATTAACTAGTCTTCGACCCGGAGCTCTAGTTACTTGTATATATTTACATTCTGTATTTTTCATTTCTGTTATGCCACTGTTTAGGCATTGCTTTCCATTCCATGTATTTACTTTCAGATGTATTGTAAAAAGAATGTTAATGAATAAAGTCGCTGTTCAATTATATCTATTGTCTTTGTCTCTTGTGCATTTTACTTATATTGCTTAGATACTCTTAGCTTGTTTACTTCAGAGTAAATATGTAGCGGATTCATCGCGTCCTCTTCCCGTATACTGGGAAGCGGGGCATGACAGGTTTTGTTGGTGGCCCATGCAGGTCAGAGCTGTATGGAACCCTACCATGCAGTTCCGTTCTGCGTGGACAACCTAAGCAATATAACACAAGAACCAGCAACTAAAAACATTCTTTATAATTCATACTTCTTGAATCTTATCATTTCATATAGTTTGAATCCGTCCTAACCCAAATTTTCTTTCAAGGTTATGGATTCCCCAAACAACACTAGCACGAATGTCAACAACACTCCCCTACCACCACCACTCACACCTGCCGTCGCTACTCCGATCAAAGAGCAGACGGTTCTGCTTGAGGCAATTCGTAGCCTCCTGGAAGGTCAGCAGCAGCATACTGCTATCCTGATGAACCGACCAGAGGCAGAAGCACTTGGGGTGAAGCAATTCAAAGCTTTGCAACCCAAACAATTCTCAGGAAAATAGAGCCCTCTAGAAGTTGAGGAATGGGCTCAAGGCATTGAAGATGATCAGGCACCGGCACAAGTGCCAGAGATAGCTTGGGTTCGTGTTGCAAAACTGCAGCTCACGGACAATGCATGGGTCTGGTGGAAGGCGGAAGAAAGCCGTCTTGATCAACCTATCGAATGGATGACTTTCCGCGACATGTTCGACGCAAAGTACTTCCCAGAGACTGCCAGGTTCGACATGGAACAACAGTTCATTCACTTACAACAGGGTTCGATGTGGACTAAATCAGTGGATGAATACGGTGATGAGTTCACCATACTCTGTCGGTAAGATATGTCTTAATAATTCGATTTTTCAAATATCACATACTACACAACTAACACAATACTTTAACAAATTTGTGGCACACCTGATACCGACGGATGAGATCAGAGCCCGTCGATTTCAACAAGGGTTAGATTCATAGATCCAGGCTGCATTAGCCACAGGAGATTTTCCGACTCATGAATCGGCTCTTATAGCTGCCCGCCGTTATGAGGCAGTAGTAAAGATGAGGGGCAGATCTCAATCTGCTGGAGTTAAGTGCCCTGCCATCTAGATGGCAAGAGGAGCCTCATCAAGGCCACCACCGGCCTAGCCCAGCCTTTTGTACCTACTGCAAGAGAGATGGACATTTGGCAAAAGATTGCCGGTGAGCCAACCATCTTTGCTTAGTCTGCGGCTCAGCTACTCATGATATTGGGTCTTGTCCCCAAAGTCACAACCCAATTGCTGCACCCAGGCCAGCAATCACTTACCAGTAGAGACCAGCCCTTTAGGCACCTGCTCCAAGACTCGCTCTCCCTGCTCCACCACCTAGAGGACCACCGACTGCACCTCCTCCTCGTCAGTTCCATCAAGCTCAACGGAACGTTCCGAGAAATGCTCTACCGGCCAGGAGGAATATACCACGGCGACAGGCTTTTACGATGACCGTGGAAGAAGCTGAGGCCACTGGCCAAGTCATCACTGGTAACCTTTTCTTCTCAAGCTTTTCTTTTAGTCTTAACACCCACCTACATATTTTTCTCTATACCTAAAACCTATCCCACATACCTTAGGTACAATATTAGTAGCCTCACTTCCTGCACTAGCACTCTTCGATACTGGAGCATCTCATTGCTTTATGTCGCAACGGTTCGTCCAAACTCATGTGATTCCAGTCACACCGCTTATATTTAGTTGGAATGTCAGTTCAGGGAACGACGTTCTAAAGGCAACAATAGGATACAACTTGTGTCTAGTAGTCGTCTGCAGCAGAGAATTCTATGCTGACTTCAAGGTGCTGGACATACCGAACTTCGACATCGTCTTGGGTATGGATTGTCTCGGAACATTTTATGCTACCATTGACTGTCGTCAAATGAAGGGAGTATTCGAGATTCCAGAGCATCCGGTCTTTTATTTCAAAAGTGGAGACCATACCCTGAAGCCAAGTACTTACAAGGCGAAACCAAAGAAGGCAGTGATTGCAGCAATTCAAGCGGAGGAAGGATCAAAGCCAGAAGTGGTTCGAGAGTTTGATGATGTGTTTCCTGACGATATATCAGGTTTGCCTCCCGATTGAGCTCTTGAATTCAGTATTTATTTAGTACCAGGAGCACAACCGGTGATCAAAGCACCGTATCGATTAAGTCCGGAAGGTTTGAAGGAATTCCGAACTCAGTTGGATGAATTATTGGCGAAAGGATGGATTTGTCCCAGCACTTCAAGTTGGGGATCACCAGTACTACTTGTGAAGAAGAAGGAAGGTTCATACAGAATGTGCATCGATTATAGAGCCTTGAAAAAACTAACGATAAAGAACAAGTATCCACTCCCGCGCATCGACGATTTATTCGATCAGTTAAGAGGATCTTGTGTTTTCTCTAAGTTAGATCTTCGTTCAGGTTATCATCAGGTGAAGGTCAAGGAAGCTGATATTCATAAAACGACATTCAGAACTCGCTATGGTCATTACGAATTTCTTGTAATACTATTTAGAGTGACCAACGCACCAGTAATATTCATGAACCTGATGAATCAAGTTTTTTGGGAGTACTTAGACTTGTTTGTTGTCATATTCATCGACGACATCCTGGTGTATTCAAAGAGTAGGAAAGAACATGCCGAGCACCTACGAATTGTCCTGAAAACTCTAAGACAACATCAACTATATGCCAAGTACAGAAAATGCGAGTTTTGGCTAAATCAAGTTGGTTTTCTCGGACATATTGTATCAGGCGAAGGAATCTCTGTAGATCCAGCGAAAGTTTCTGCAGTAAGCGAATGGCCGACACCAAAGTTAGTGAATGACATTTGGAGTTTCTTGGCTCTAGCTGGATATTACAGAAGGTTCATTGAAGGCTTTTCAAAGATAGCAACACCCCTGACCAAGCTCATACGTAAAGATGAAGAATTCGTGTGGTCAGAAGCATGCGAACAAGCTTTCGTAGAACTCAAGTGAAGGTTGACATCAGTGCCTATTCTCGTTATACCGGACCAATCTGGAGGTTTTGAAGTACATTGTGATGCATCCGGTAAGGGATTAGGATGTGTTCTACATCAGCACGGTAAGGTTGTGGTTTATGTTTCAAGACAACTGAAGATTCATGAGCGCAATTATCCGACGTATGATTTGAAATTGGTAGTCGTTATCTTTGCTCTTAAGATTTGGCGCCGTTATCTTCTTGGTGAATGAGTGAACATATACACAGATCATAAGAGTCTGAAATATGTGTTTACTCCGAAGGAGCTTAATATGCGGCAGATACGATGGTTAGAACTCACGGCGGACTTCGATATCAAGCTGCAATATCACCCAGGGAAAGTGAATATGGTACCTGATGCCCTTAGTCGCCAACCATTATCGATGAATCTCACCACCCAGTGGAAGCTTCAACAAGACCTGCATCAGATGAAGATTGAAGTAGTCATGCCAGGTAACTCTTCAAGTTTGATGAACTTACAAGTTCAATCAACAATTGTCAATCAGATCAAAGCAGCTCAAGTAAGTGATGCTAAGTTACAAAAGATCAGAGAACAAGTGGAGAATGGACTCAGAACAGACTTCATCAACCATGAAGATGGATCTTTGAGGTACGACAGCAGATTGTGTGTACCAAAAGGTTCTGTTCGGGAAGAGTTAATGAAATAAGCTCACAGCTCTCCCTACTTAGTACACCCTGGAGGTACAAAGATGTACAAAGATCTGCGTCAAAATTACTGGTAGCATGGAATGAAACGTGAAGTAGCCAGAAATGTCTCTAAATGATTGGTGTGTCAGCAAGTAAAGGCTGAACATCACAGGACTGCTGGATTACTTCAACCGTTACCTATCTCAGAATGGAAGTGGCAACACATCACAATGGATTTTGTGACTGCACTTCCTCGCAACACAAAGGGTAACGATGCGGTATGGGTTATTGTGGATTGACTCACAAAGTCGGCCCACTTTATCCCATTTCGAGTTGGCCAATCAATTAAGACATTAGTAAAGAAGTACATGGAGGTAAGAATCTAAGTTTTAAACTTTTTAAAATGTACTATCTCTGATACCCATGAACTCATACAGGAAATCATGAGACTTTATGGAGTACCGGTCTGCATTGTCTCCGATCGTGACACCAGGTTCCGATCGCAATTCTGGCAAAGTTTGCAAGCAAGGTTGGGAACAAGTCTGAACTTCAGCACAGCTTATCATCCACAAACAGATGGTCAATCTGAGCGAACTATTCAGATCTTGGAAGATATGCTCAGAACATGTATGCTAGACTTCAGAGGATCGTAGGAAGATCACCTATATCTTGTGGAGTTTTCATACAATAACAGCTACCAAGCAAGCATCGGAATGGCACCTTTTGCAGCACTTTATGGAAGGAAGTGTCGATCGCCATTATGTTGGGACGATATCGGTGATAGGGAACTTCTTAGACCTGAGATGATAGTAGCAACTGTTGATGTGGTTCGTAATATCAGGGAAAGAATGCGCATAGCCCAAGATTGACAGAAGCACTGGGCTGATGCAAAGCGCCGTCATTTAGAGTTCCAGCCGGGAGATCACATATTTCTGAAGATATCTCCGAACCGCGGAGTGTTCCGATTTGGAAGACGGGGTAAGCTCAGTCCAGGGTACATTGGACCGTTCGATATACTCGAACGAGACGGTGAAGTGGCATACCGCTTGGCACTTCCACCTTCATTGGAAGGAGTGCACAATGTGTTCCACATATCCCAACTTAGAAGGTATGTGAGTGACCCCAACCATATTCTCCATCATTCCGAGCTCACTGTACAACCCCGACTTATCTTTTGAGCAACAACCTATTGAGATCCTGGACAGGAAAGTGAAGTCATTTCGGAACAAGCAAGTCAACTTGGTTCGAGTGATGCGGAGAAAAGACACTCCAGGAGAATCGACATGGGAAAGCGAAGATAAGATGCGTGCAAGATACCCTCACCTATTTATAAACTGGTCCTTAAAATAAATTGTAAATTTCGAGGACGAAATTTTTGTGAGGAGGGTAGACTGTAACAACTTCAATTCTTGTGTACATAAAATTGATTAAAATTTAATGTATACTTAGGATATTTACATTTCCTGTGAGTACTATAAGTATTTGATTTACTTTTGAACAGCAAGAAGGTGCTTGTAGCTCATTGGTAAGACCTTGCACTGCTGAACCAAAGCACCAGAGTTCAAATCCCATTAGCCACATTATCTTTTTAATTATTTTTCTTTTAATCTTTTAGAAGCCCAAGAGTTTACATGTGCACTACACGTAATAGGGTAAGTTACAGAATAAACAAACGTGACCACGAGGGTAGACCAAGCGTCAGGGACACGTGGCGAAGACACGAGCCCCGACTCATCCGACTCGGGCCGGCGAAGCGCGTGACTCAGCCGGCGCCGCCGGTCTGACTTGGCTGAAACCCTGAATTTCTTTAACCCCCTGCACCCTTTGGCCTACCCAACTCCCCCTGCACTGTTTAAATTCTCTACGATTAACCAGAGAATTAAAATGCCCCCATTTAATCCATTTTAATACACCTTTTCACTACCCAAAACCCTAGTTTTTCCAATAAATACCACCCCTCAAATCACCCCCTCACTCACAAATCCTTGCCCAAACTCTCAAGAAAATTCCCAAGACTTTTTGTGTGTAGGTGGAGTTAGCAAAAGGGCGAAGCTCCGACGAACTTCCGACGGCAATCCGAGGAGATTCCGAGGACGAAACAACGCACCGGCACCTCCCACCGCTTCATCCTTCTCTCTTCTAGTATAATAACCGGTAAGTCTCTACTTCTCTTTCTTTTCTCTATTCTAAAAACATTCAAAACTAAAACCCAACGGAAGCGGAGTTAGTCCGACTTCCGATTCGGTTTTTCTTTAAAAGCTATAATTTTTCTTAATCCAGATACCTTCATATCATTACATATTTTTCATTAAATATTAATAAATATCTTTAACAAGTTTCATCACAAAAGATTGTTAAATGCATCTTTTATCGCAATACTACATTAAAATACCTTTATGTTTCATTTCGACATACTTGAACTTTTTAAACCGTATTACCTTAGAAAACTCATGAGGTAATGACCTACCTTCTCACAACACTCATATGTAATATAGCACAATGGAATTTGGAAACATAGATCTGTGAAAATACGACTTTACATATAACTACCTTCAACTATTAAAACATTTTTCTACAAGAAATGTATTTTAACAAATCTTTGCAAATACGCCTCTACAACCCATTTCGGGGAACCCGTTTGGTATGGTGCGGATTATCGCACATCCTCGGGCCTAGTAGAGTGAGATGCAGACCTCCGCAAGGAGCATACGATCTCGAAAGATTTAAAATACAATTTTCCTTAGAAAATGTGATTTCTATTATAAATAAAACTTATATTTTAATATATATATATATATATATATGTAATTAATATCAAAATATCTATTTTTAATATTTATAATATTCCACATTTCCAAAATTCAAGAAAAATATCTCATTTACAAGAAAATACCATACAATTCTAATGTTGCAAATAAATACCATATATTATGAAATTAGATTTTATTCACTAGAAATATCACATTGATAAAATATACATGCATGAAAACTCTAAAGACGATAATAAAATACTTGAGGCATATTTTGAAAATTATACAAAATTATTTTTACATAAAACCCCCTCAAGTTATACTATATTACAATAAGGACCCTGGTAAACATAGGTTTAAGCGGGATCAGTCTCTTGAGCCTCAGGGAGTCGGAGATATGGGTGCTTATCTATTTAAGGTAGACAACGGTGTAATCAACACGGTAATTGTCTTTGAAAAATACACAAATCCTGCCATCCATGTGCAGCAGTTACCGATAGCACCAAAACATAATTCAGGACTTCAATTTCTTTTCTAATTGTCTGACTCAGACCGAGTTTCGATATAATTAATCTGACTTGAATATGATTCAAGTACAAACTACAATTCAACATGAATCCATGAATCCATATATTCAATCTATTCAATCTATATTGACCGAACCGAACCATGGATATACATCCATCTACATGATTCTCCAGTTATATCCATTTACCGATATCATAGTTTCGGCAAGTCATCCATCTATATACAATAGACAATTCAAAAATTACAAACAATACAATCAAGACATCGCGGGGTTTATAAGGGGTAGACTGGTACGGAAGGTATTAGAAGTGGCACGAGACTGTAACCATAATACACCTAACCTGAATTCAATTGCCGTTGTACCATGGCTGAACGGTTCCTTATGCTCCATATACCTTAGTCTCCGGAATAGTGGGACTCCTTTCGTATACACTGGCATTCTTCTGTACCAAGCTACAAACAACAGCGTTAACACTAAATACAACATTATAATTGTAAGTCCACGTTACCTCTCCCGGTTCTTTCGGGCTTGCGGAAATGGTGAAAAACGATTTTTCGGGTCATGGTAACATGGACTACAAAATACGGATCTTGGCTAAACTACACACTAGCAACTAACAAGAGAGTTATCTACTCGGTTAGGGGTTATACCTCAACTTGAACTCCTTCTTCTTGGACTCTTTGTAGTGGTGAGATGGTGCTTTCCTCGTCGCCTTCTCTTGTCGAAGATGGATCCACTTGAGGGTTTCTTCCTTGAGCTCCTTTCTCGAACATTGAGAAAACTAAAGTCTCCAGCTTGCTAGACCTTCAACCTTAGGATGAGTAGAGAGTGGCTTTGGGTGTTTTATCTCCAAGGAGAGGTTTCTCAACTCATGAGAATGATTCTCCTTGAACTAGAGGAGGAGGAAGATGAAAGGAAGAGAGAGAATGGTTATGATAGAATGAGAATAGTTTTTACAACCATAACAATATATGTGAATTAATCTAATTAATAATATTAATCCAAAATGAAAAAAGTGATGGTTGGTTTGATGAGACAATTATCATATCACATTAAATGTTTTTTGCAAATATCAAAGAGCATCTTGAAAAGTAATGATGATGGTCAATGTTTCAAACATAGTCAACTAGTCAATCATGGTCAACAAGTCAACAACCCAAATCATGACACAATTTCATTTAATTAATATTATTAATTGATATTTCACATATTCATTAGGTTTTGGAAAAAGACAACTGTCAACTGTGCATACACACCCGTTCCGAAACCCTAATGAAAATCCTCTTCCTCTGCCTCAAACAACTGTGCATACACACCCGTATTCGTGTTCCAAGGAACATGAACACAATGAGATAAAACTAACCCCAAAACATATACTAGGATCTGGCTCAAACCAGAGCCCGCTAGTAATGACTGCCCGGACACCAAACGTGCACAAGTGCGCGGATGTGAACGAACCCTGTCGCAAAACCATGCGACCTCAACTCTGTTTTGCCCAAAGGCGAATAACCCTCTGTGTGGGACTCTAAAGACTCGGCACTACGCTGGCAGTGGGTTTAACCACAGACCGCAAGCGGCACTAGCTGTACGTAACGGTCCCTAGGTAGATGCCGATGAGAAGACTGATGAGGTGAACCCATCCGAACTCCAACTGAGCCCGTTTGTGACAATCTCCGTACAATCCGGTCTGTTCGTCTGAGAATATCGCATGGCGGGCCTAGGGGGTGGTAAACGTCAGTCCCCTAATAGAGGTACAAGTCGTGTCGGAGTGTAGCCTAGAGCACCCTGAGATAACATTGGAAACCTACCAGTATATCTCGCTTGCCCTGGCCAGGGACTTTGTGTAAAGGCTCTCCTAGACACAGCGCGATATCAACCCCCAATACCGGGAGAGACAAATCCTGTCTAACCGTCACTACCTCCAAGTGCTTCGGGACTGCACCCAACTACTACCTGTTTGCATGATTCCTTTGAGCCGTGGTAGGGTAGTAATCAAAGTACAGTGGGAACACACCCGAGGCGAAGTGACCGTGTCAAGTCAGCGGACTAAGCTGTACTCATGTCACCTGGGAACTGATAACTGACGATAGGTATAGTACCAACCAACAGTTCCCGACGAGTCCGGTCCAGTGTACTCGTAACCTAACGAGCACCCGCATACTATCTCAAGTACGACGTACTGAAGGCTGTGGGACAGACCGTCTCCTAAGCTGGGATGAGAAGCGTATACGCCAGTCTACTCCGGAGTATCGATACCCTGTTTCGATAGTCCTACGACTAGGGACCTGCATAAGGATGTGCTTGTGGATTACCCAGCCCCCACGAGTGTGACTGCCATCACAACGCTGGTAATCAAGCAAAGATCCTAAGGGCTCCACTAATGTCTATAGGTGATATACTAAAAGAAACACATGTACACATTAAAGTAGAAACAAACCAAGTAGCATACTACTATTTTGAGCAAGATTGTCTATACAACTGTGAATATCCCAAGCTTCCATTAAGTAATATACAAACTAGTATGATACAGTAATGGCCTCTAGGGCATATACACTAACAATCTCCCACTTACACTAAGGCCATGTACTGGCATATCGAAGACCTATCATCTCGATCAGCCGCTCGAACTGAGTCTGGGGTAAGGCCTTCGTGAATGGATCAGCAGTGTTATCTTCCGTAGCAACTCTCCGAACCTCGATCTCCTGGCGATCCACGATCTCCCTGATCAGGTGATACCGCTTTAAGATATGTCTGGACCTCTGATGGGACCTGGGTTCCTTTTCTAAAGCTATAGCCCCGTTGTTGTCGCAATACAGAAGTATTGGATTAACAATGGACGGAACCACCTGAAGTTCTGTCAAGAAATTCTTCATCCAGACGGCTTCTTTTGCGGCATCAGATGCAGCGATATATTCCGCTTCCATAGTCGAGTCAGCAACGGTTTCCATTTTGGAACTCTTCCAACACACCGCCCCTCCATTGAGGGTAAAGACTAAACCCGACATGGACTTGGAATCATCCTTATCACTCTGGAAGCTGGAGTCAGCAAAGGCCTCAATCTGGAGGTCTTTTCCGCCATACACCAAGAACATCTCCTTAGTCCTTCTCAGGTACTTGAGAATGTTCTTTACCGCTATCCAGTGCTTCTCCCCAGGGTTTGACTGATACCGGCTTACCACACTCAGTGCGTATGCAATATCTGGTCTGGTACACAACATCGCATACATTATAGAGCCTACCGCAGAAGCGTAGGGTATAATAGACATGCGATCCCTTTCCAAATCAGTCTTGGGAGATATCTCTTTGGAGAGGGTGATCCCGTGACAAGACGGTAGATTACCGTGCTTGGAATCTTCCATACTGAATCTTTTCAGTATGGTGTCGATGTACCTGGACTGCGAAAGTCCTAATATCCTCTTGGATCTATCACGATAGATCCGGATCCCCAGAATGTAAGAGGCATCACCCAGGTCTTTCATGGAGAACCTGTGTGACAAGAACCCTTTGACAGATTGTAGCATAGGAATGTCATTTCCCATCAAGAGAATGTCATCCACGTATAAAACGAGGAATACGACAGTTCGTGCTACAAATCTACTATAGATGCATGGTTCATCTGGATTTTTGATAAAGCCAAATTCTTTGAACGTCTCATCAAAACAGATGTTCCAACTCCGCGATGCCTGCTTTAGTCCATAAATGGACTTAAGCAACTTGCATACCTTTTCGCTGCTCCTACTCTGAATGAAACCCTCTGGCTGGTCCATATAGACACACTCCTCTAAATTTCCATTTAGAAAAGCGGTTTTTACGTCCATCTGCCAGATTTCATAATCGTGGAAGGCAGCAATGGCAAGAAGGATCCGAATGGATTTCAGCATAGCCACTGGAGAAAAGGTTTCATCATAGTCCAAACCAGGTCTTTGATGAAAACTCTTTGCAACAAGTCTAGCTTTATAGGTCTCGACCTGTCCATCTACACCAATCTTCCTTTTGAAGATCCACTTGCATCCTACGGGTTTTACCCCATCTGGAGCAACGTCCAACGTCCATACTTTGTTGGTGTACATGGACTCCATTTCGGTCCGCATTGCATCCAGCCATTTTATCGAGTCAACGCTCTGAATGGCCTGCTGGAAGCTAGTCGGCTCATCACTATTGTTGCGCCACGGCAGCGCCCCGGCCGTCTTACTCGAGGCCAAATTGCGGAATCAAAAATTTTCCTTACTCGGAAACCGGCGCTACCGCGGACAAAGAAAACCCGGATCGTTAACCATTAACCTATGCTAGCTAACAAGAGATGGGAAGAAAAGTATACCGAGTGATCCGAGTCCTCCGGTCTTCTCTTCATCATCCCGATCTCCCGCGGAAAGTCTTGGCTCCACATCGTCGCCTCCTCGCCGGAAAGGGCACCACATCGCCTTCGTCTTTTACGGGCTCCCGCCTCAATACCGAGGCAACTCGAGTATGAAGCCGGAAACTCGACATGCTCAAGATGTGCTGTAGAATGTAATGTAGAAGATGCTTGTCTCACTTGGGGTTTGTTGCCATGGTGATGGAGGAATCAAGAATAGAAAAATGGTGCTTGCATTTTTCTAGCAAGAAAATGAGATCAAGAATGAAACTCTCAAGATGAAGCTCTCTTCTTCTCCTTCTCTCTTTCTTTTTCCTCTCATGAAAAAACTTCCTCTTCTTTAGAAAATGGTGGAGCAAGGATAATATGATAGCAAGAGGGAGGTGATGGTAGGAACAAAGAAATGTTGACCACATCCAAGGTCAACAAAACATCAACCATGCTTCACACTATTCAACCCATAACCTTTCATATCTCTCAATTCAAAAGCATGGAGCAAAAGAAATGAAAGCTATCATATTCAATACATTTGCAAGAAACCCCCTCCACAAATGTAATTTGCAAAACTGCAAATTACCCCCTCCATCGGAAAAGTCCGGCCGTGAAAGAACAAAGGAAAACCGGCCGGAACGGAATGCAAACTGGCAACTCCAGAAAACTGGTCCCGTAATAAATTACAGGAAAACCCCTATACTGTGCATACACACCCGCATCTGTATTCCGTCTGGATACAAATGCAATGAGACAAAATCTACACTGTACTAGACTAGGACCGGCTTAAACCAAAGCCGGCTAGTAATATCCGTTCGATCCTGATCCGTGCAATACCGCACGTATCTGATCGAACCCTGCCATATACTTATACGGCTACTAGTACAAACCGTCCCATCCTGATCCGTGCAATACCGCACGTATCTGATTGGACCCTGCCATATCTCCATACGGCCTCTACAGCGTTTCGCCCGAAAGCTGAGTAACTGAAAGTGTGGTGGACTCTAAAGACTCGTCAATACTATGGCTGTGGATTTAACCACTGGCACGTCAGAGGTATAAGCCAATACGTGACGGGCCACCAGCTATTGACCAAAAGGGACGTCGATGAGGAAGCTCACCCCGACACCCAACTGAGCCTGTCAGTGACAATATCCGTACAGTCCGGTCCGTTCGTCTATGAGTATCGCATGGCGGGCCTAGGGGGTTGGTGAAAGTCAGACCCCCAAAAGCGGTACAAGTCGTGTCGGAGCGTAGCCCAGAACGCCCTGAGATACTACTGGAATACCTACCAGTAAATCTCCTGCCTCGGCCGAGGGCTTTGCGTAATGGCTCTCCTAGACACAGCGCGACCTCACCCCCAATACCGGGAGAGACGAACCCCTGAAGATCCGCTCACTGCCTCCATGTGGCTCGGGACTGTACCCAACTAAAACATGTTTGCACGACTCCTTTGAGCCGTGGTAGGGTAGTAATCAAAGCACAGTGGGAACTCACACGAGACAAATGACGATCCTCAGGTCGATGAACTAACCTGTACACATGTCACCTGGGAACTGCTATCTGACGTCAGGTATAAGCCCAACTAGCAGGTTCCCGGCGAGTCCTGTCCGGTGTACTCATAACCCAATGAGCACCTGTATACATCTTAGGTGAACCAACTGACACCAGTGGCTTGTGAGACCGGCCACCGCCCCTCGTCGGGGTCTCGACTGTATACACTAGTCTACTAATGGAGTATCGATGCCTAGTCTCGAAACTCCCACGACTAGGGACCTTTTAAGGATGTGCTTATAGACCCCAGCTCCCACGTACATGATCGCCATCATACTGCTGGTCGTCAAGCAAGAATCCATATCAACGTGTAATAGCGACATGTCAGGTCACCTAAAGCAGTACACGATGATAAAGATAAACCAGATAGCATACTATCATCTCGAGTAAGACTGTCCTACCGGGATAGGTCCTCCCTCAATCATTGCAATCACGTGCCTGTGATCCAATAATTGACTCTGAGGGCACTATCTCCAACAATCTCCCACTTGCACTCAAGGCTAATTATTGCGATGTCGCATACTCACAGCCTGTGTGATACCGAACACCCAACTCCTCTACTAGTCAGTCTCACAAAGCTCGTTTGCGAAACTATTGCGTTCGAGGAATAGCCTCAGTGAGTGGATCCGCTGTGATGTTTCTTTCTATGTCTCTCTATATCTCAAGTTCCCGGAGAAAGCCATCTCCAGAAATGAGCAATACCTGTCTTAGAATGTCTGGATGTCTGATGGGACCTAGTTCATAAATGAACTCCAAATCCAAACTTCTTAGACTGTATCATCAACTGAACTTAATCAGTATCCTGCGCCAAGCCTCCCTCAGTATTGCCTTGGACCACCTGTCCAAAATACTGTCCCTCGTCAGAGGGAGAACTACAACTCTGACAACCTCCTTGTCGTCCATGTCACCTTGGAAGCCTGGAGTGATAACCGTCTCCTAAAGGAGGCAGCCGTTATCATATCCCTAGAACATTCACTTATGTTCTAGAACTGCTTCCGACTGTTTTTCCAGGATTGGATCAATATCAACTTATTGCATCTAGTGCAAGAACAACATCTGGTGCGGTACTTGACATCTCATGATTGACTCAATTGCCTAAGCAAGTGATCTGCCAATCATGAGTATCCCTCTCCCCTTTAGTCTATAAGACACCTTTAGAGAGGGTGACTCCATCAACTGCAGGTGCACTACCGTGTCAGGAGTCGTCCATTCTAAATACTCATAGAATGCTGTCAAGGTACCCTGATTGGGAAACCACCCAAATCTGGATCTAAAACCATAGATCTAGTAACCAGTATGTCTGATATAATATCCGAGTCCCATGTGGAGAAAACACTGTGTGACGACCAAAGTATAACCGATCGTAGTATAGGAATATCACTTCCTACTACCTTTTCAACAGATCCATCCCCTATTCTGATGACGTCAAACCCATGACTGTCACATCAGAAATAGATGATCTATCTCCGCTATATCTGCTTTAGTCTATAAATAGACATAAGCATGAAGTCCACCAATGCTTCCGCTGCTCCCACTGACTACGACAACCCTCTGCCAGAGTCATATAGACGTGCACTTCTAAAGCTAGTTTAGAACGACGCTATACTCATCCTCCTGCCGGGTCTCGCAGCCTGGAACAACAACAATGGCAAGTGTGGGTAAACAAGAACTTCCCTGTCACCGTCCTTGAGGCTACCGGAGTACCTCTCGGGTGCCTGAAGTTACCCACCTTATCTGCGGAGTGGCCAATGGAATGTCAAATCAGATCGAATCTTTAGGTTCCTTATCAAATCTTCAGTAATCGTTTGCGGTTCTGGAATCACTTCCAGTTCTACCATACTCCCACTGCTGTTTTTGAAAAAATCCATTTTTAATAAAACTGTGGCGAGTGTAGAACAATATTGCTATTGTTCATCCAGATGGTAGAAAATCAACCCTCATCATAGCCTGGGTCAACCCACAAACAGCCATTACAGAAACGTGCCTTGAGTTATCCGGAGTCTGGTTTTAAGCATAACCCGGACAACTCCCCGTACCTTAACATCGTTAAGATATGAACTGTTCTATATCCAATATAGAACCAGAGGCACTGATTTATTTGAACCAGATTCAAATCATGCAGCTGTCTCCAGTGCATGTCAACTAAATGGAAGGAGGTCGATCAGCGTTACTCAACTTAGGAATGCTTCCAATTATGAGTAACCTGAAAGAGAAGCAATCTGTCTTCATCATTACTATCAACAGAATATCATACACAAGTATCTACATCTTCAATCTCTTTGAAGAATCCCGATACTTGCTACACCTGGTACTCTACTCTATTCAAATACCTATAACTCCTCAAAACTTAGACCCTGTGTTTCCACGAAACAGCTGTCTAAAATCTAGAGAAGTCATAAGTAAACCGAATATAGTACGAGGACCAACCCCTCTGTCCTAATGGACACTGGACAACATACAATACTCTGTATAAGTCCGCTGAGTCTAACAACTCTTTCACTGTGCGTCGCAGGTTGAAAACTGTACTTATGGTTAAGAAGAATTACACCGCTGTTTAATGCTCCTTACCTAACCATCCACTGATATAGGTAAATGTCATCGACATAATATCAAAAGGTATATCTCACTCTATGAAAATAGACGTACAGATATATCAATTTGAAATTGGTGCATAACCGCGGATATTCAAAACCAAATAATTGCCGTCCGGCAAACAACCCAGGTGACTTCCTTAAATATCACCGATTACAACGAATCCTGATATAATAAGGATGATCACCCAATTCCCAATAACTTACTCCCACTCATCATCTGTAAAACCATACAGATGTGAGAATCATACCTGGTAAATACATACCCTGGAGTAAGTGTCTAATCGGGAAATCAGTTTTCTATTAACAGTACACAGTGAAACTGAAACATTGAAATGTTTCGTCGGGGTATCCTGGTATTCTTAGTAATGCCTCTTCCATTATCCAGATTCACAACTGTAACCGTATAATTCTTTGCCAACTTTCCAAATCCCTTTATATGTCTTTAGTCATTACCTTCTGCACACCCCTTTAGGCCAATTGGTTTTCTTCCTTCCCTACCGTTCGGCACCAGCCTATGGTTTGGAAGAAGACTGTCCAATAAGCATAAAAGGTGTACTGTCCTAATCCTAGGAGCACTCGCAACGCGAGAGAAGGTGAAGATAAAAGACACCTGAATGTACTTTATTCTTATTTTTCCTGAACCAGAATCCATCCCCGAACTGGAACTAGTTCCTTTCGAGTTCGTATATAACCATACGATGGAATATCCAATAAACTGTGGATCTTCGTAGTGATACGGAGTGTCCTGGAGAAATACAAAGGTGATTTAGGATTGGCGAAGAAATACTTGGTTTGGTCGTGAATATCAGTCGCAATTTACTTTGCCCTCCTACTAATCCCTTTCTTTGTCTGAACTTAATACCTTCTGTACACCGTTTAGGTTAACTGGTTTTCTTCATTCCCTACCGGTCGGCACCAGCCTATAGTTTGGAAGAAGACTACCCAATTTACGTAATAGGTGTACTACTCCTAAACCAAGGAGTACTCGCAACGAGAGAAGGTGAAAAGAAAAGACAACTGAATAATCCTATTCGTTTTCTCCAGAACCAGAAACCATCCTCGAAGTCCTTCGAGTTCGTATATAACCATACGATGGTTTTGTCCAATGGAAGTGGACGTTCGTAGTAATACGGGGTGTCCTGGAGAAAAGGGTAAAAGTAGGAGTGGCAATGAGGTCTGCAACTCTGACAATCCAAAAGCCAGTGTTAAGAAGGTTCGGTCAACTTGGTCACTGAGTCATAGTCTAGGGTCGGGTCAATGGTCGCTGCCAAAGAGAGAGAGAAAAGAAACACTCAGCGTGCACTCTAACCTAGATCAGAATGGTTATCACTTTATCTAATCTGGAAACCTCCCACTGTATCTCAAATTCTCCTCCAAACCTGAAAGAAGAATTAGTCGGGGATCACCCGAGGAGTAAACCAACTCATCAGTGGAAATCGGGATCCAACTATCATCGCATGATAACTTGACGGAATCCACTCAAGTCACCATACTCCAGAAGGTATGCGCATGCCTGGCAAGTTTCAGTTCTTTTGAAACTCCCGATATTTGTTTTTACCCCTAGGACCCAAGTGACCTTGACAATGCCAACAAATCAAAGAGTCCTAGTCAAGTTCTACCCGTCATTATCTTGATTGCATTAAACCCACCCGTACGAGTCCTTGACAATGCCAACAAGACCGTACGACTGTCCTAACCAATCCACTTATCCATGTGACAGAAAAACATTACATAGCTACCGAACACTACGCCACGGCAATGCACGACAAACACAGCACGAATACTAAGTAATACTAATCTGAAATGACGGAGGGCTACGACTGGTTTTTGGCGAAAAACCTTTAACGTAATGAACTTGATATCGTTGAAGGAACTGGATAACCTTTTAGAAAATATAGTGACGAAAATCTTTACTAAAGAGGTCACTCCCGGTGAAGGGATCTCGGCTCTTTCCCCGTAGAATGAGGTGCAGGATATTCCAACTGAATACCACGATGCAAAGCAAAAGTAATCGGCTATAGTGAAGTTAATGCCCTGACGCAAACTTCTGTCCAAGGGGTCACTCCCGGTGAAGGGATCTCGGCCCTTGCCTCGTCGACTGAGGAGCAGGATATTCCAAATGAATACCACGATGCAAAACAAAAGTGAACGTCCTTGCAATAACAGCTTTTTGAAAAATGTTCCAACAACATCAGATTAGGTTTGTTTAGCTTGCATTGATCCGAATCAACGCACTCCCATCAATTGATCACACCACAAAGAACGAAAATATACTGACGTACGTATATGCCATCCGCATTCGCCACTGGGTCCCGTCATCACCCGTTAGGTTAGCTTACTAACGACAGAGCGGGGACTGGACTAGCGCGGATGAAAAACATATACAACATCTACTAATATATATACCAATATATTATATTTCGCTCAAGGCGTGAATAAAATGCAACATCACAGAAATGTACAGCATCACAGAACAATACAGATATCTGGAAACCCCGGGTTTCACAGAGCCGCTGCTGAAACCCGACGTTCCCCTGGTCGTGTGGATAGCCTGTGCAATGAAAATCCTAGACCCCTACGGGCGAGGCAAGTCACCCGCCAAAACCTGAAGCGAGGCAGCCCCCTTCAGTACCGTGAATGGACCACCCAGCACTTCACGGAATCCGGTAACTTGGGCACCCCTCCTGGGTCAACCTGTACCCCCTACGAGTGCGGCGAATAGCCCGCCAATCCTGGACTGAAGCCCCCTCCGTCTCAATGCCCTGAGATGCGGGCCCGTTGCCCTCCAGGACCCGGCTATCCGAGCACCCCACCGCGGGGCAACCCTAGTACAGAAAGTAAAATATACATACACCGGGTACATCGACCGCAACCAGGCCGTGCCCCAAAAGAATAATACAAACAGGCAGTGACGGCAGTCCACATGTCGGACGCTCACCCCGCAATAACAAATGTACATAATACAACAAAACTGTACTAGCATTGCATCCAGGCTATCCCCACCGACCGATCCGCAACAACACAGCATAAACATAGAACATCAACGTGAAAGTCACGTTCGCAAATCCGTCTAACCGGGCTATAGCAGTTAGACCGGATTTACCGATCGAGTGACATTCACGGTCGCAGATATAATGTAAATACTGTGAAATAATGTGTTTAAAATATCCGATCGATCAAATAATTAACAAGCGGGCCCCAAAAGAAAACTGTAGCACTCACAGAAAAACTGGCCCAATTTTAATATCCCAAAAGCCCTATTTTTAGCCCATAAGACAACTGGAGAAAAATTACCAAGTGGGCCCACCATAGTGCGGCGGAAGAGCGGCAAAATGGTGGGTATTGCCGCGCTTCCGCGCTTGGATTATGGGTTCACTTTGTCGTTTTTTTCCAGAGTTCTTAGAACTACTTACACATCTTTCTGAGACCACCTGAAAAATTTTTAGACACCAAAAAATTTCAACAGAAACTGATGTGAACTAAAATACGGTTTTTGATATTTTGGTCGATCGGATAAGTAAAACGCATTAGAACAAGCTAGGTAAGGTTAATGGCGTGGCTCTGATACCATGTTGCGCCACGGCAGCGCCACGGCCGTCTTACTCGAGGCCAAATTGCGGAATCAAAAATTTTCCTTACTCGGAAACCGGCGCTACCGCGGACAAAGAAAACCCGGATCGTTAACCATTAACCTATGCTAGCTAACAAGAGATGGGAAGAAAAGTATACCGAGTGATCCGAGTCCTCCGGTCTTCTCTTCATCATCCCGATCTCCCGCGGAAAGTCTTGGCTCCACATCGTCGCCTCCTCGCCGGAAAGGGCACCACATCGCCTTCGTCTTTTACGGGCTCCCGCCTCAATACCGAGGCAACTCGAGCATGAAGCCGGCAACTCGACATGCTCAAGATGTGCTGTAGAATGTAATGTAGAAGATGCTTGTCTCACTTGGGGTTTGTTGCCATGGTGATGGAGGAATCAAGAATAGAAAAATGGTGCTTGCATTTTTCTAGCAAGAAAATGAGATCAAGAATGAAACTCTCAAGATGAAGCTCTCTTCTTCTCCTTCTCTCTTTCTTTTTCCTCTCATGAAAAAACTTCCTCTTCTTTAGAAAATGGTGGAGCAAGGATAATATGATAGCAAGAGGGAGGTGATGGTAGGAACAAAGAAATGTTGACCACATCCAAGGTCAACAAAACATCAACCATGCTTCACACTATTCAACCCATAACCTTTCATATCTCTCAATTCAAAAGCATGGAGCAAAAGAAATGAAAGCTATCATATTCAATACATTTGCAAGAAACCCCCTCCACAAATGTAATTTGCAAAACTGCAAATTACCCCCTCCATCGGAAAAGTCCGGCCGTGAAAGAACAAAGGAAAACCGGCCGGAACGGAATGCAAACTGGCAACTCCAGAAAACTGGTCCCGTAATAAATTACAGGAAAACCCCTATACTGTGCATACACACCCGCATCTGTATTCCGTCTGGATACAAATGCAATGAGACAAAATCTACACTGTACTAGACTAGGACCGGCTTAAACCAAAGCCGGTTAGTAATATCCGTTCGATCCTGATCCGTGCAATACCGCACGTATCTGATCGAACCCTGCCATATACCTATACGGCTACTAGTACAAACCGTCCCATCCTGATCCGTGCAATACCGCACGTATCTGATTGGACCCTGCCATATCTCCATACGGCCTCTACAGCGTTTCGCCCGAAAGCTGAGTAACTGAAAGTGTGGTGGACTCTAAAGACTCGTCAATACTATGGCTGTGGATTTAACCACTGGCACGTCAGAGGTATAAGCCAATACGTGACGGGCCACCAGCTATTGACCAAAAGGGACGTCGATGAGGAAGCTCACCTCGACACCCAACTGAGCCTGTCAGTGACAATATCCGTACAGTCCGGTCCGTTCGTCTATGAGTATCGCATGGCGGGCCTAGAGGGTTGGTGAAAGTCAGACCCCCAAAAGCGGTACAAGTCGTGTCGGAGCGTAGCCCAGAACGCCCTGAGATACTACTGGAATACCTACCAGTAAATCTCCTGCCTCGGCCGAGGGCTTTGCGTAATGGCTCTCCTAGACACAGCGCGACCTCACCCCCAATACCGGGAGAGACGAACCCCTGAAGATCCGCTCACTGCCTCCATGTGGCTCGGGACTGTACCCAACTAAGACCTGTTTGCACGACTCCTTTGAGCCGTGGTAGGGTAGTAATCAAAGCACAGTGGGAACTCACACGAGACAAATGACGATCCTCAGGTCGATGAACTAACCTGTACACATGTCACCTGGGAACTGCTATCTGACGTCAGGTATAAGCCCAACTAGCAGGTTCCCGGCGAGTCCTGTCCGGTGTACTCATAACCCAATGAGCACCTGTATACATCTTAGGTGAACCAACTGACACCAGTGGCTTGTGAGACCGGCCACCGCCCCTCGTCGGGGTCTCGACTGTATACACTAGTCTACTAATGGAGTATCGATGCCTAGTCTCGAAACTCCCACGACTAGGGACCTTTTAAGGATGTGCTTATAGACCCCAGCTCCCACGTACATGATCGCCATCATACTGCTGGTCGTCAAGCAAGAATCCATATCAACGTGTAATAGCGACATGTCAGGTCACCTAAAGCAGTACACGATGATAAAGATAAACCAGATAGCATACTATCATCTCGAGTAAGACTGTCCTACCGGGATAGGTCCTCCCTCAATCATTGCAATCACGTGCCTGTGATCCAATAATTGACTCTGAGGGCACTATCTCCAACAACTATCAATGATGCAATCCTCTCTATCCCCGTCTATGAGAAAACCGTAGTATCTCTCGGGCGGATGAGACTGCCTACTACTTCTGCGGAGCGGCGCAGGAATGTCCTAATCTTTCGAACCCTCTGGTTCCACTAAGCTTTCAGTAATAGCTTGTGGTTCTGGAATTTCTTCCAATTCTATTGCGCTCCCACTTATCTGATTTTCCAAAAACTGAGTTTCCAAGAAGTGGACATGACGAGAAACAAAAACCTTTTGTTCCTCTTCGCAATAGAAGAAATATCCCTTGGAGTTCTTTGGATATCCCACAAACTTGCACCGTACTGAGCGTGCCTCGAGTTTGTCCGCATGCTGCTTTTTGACAAAAGCTGGACATCCCCATGTCTTAATGTGATTAAGATAGGGTCTCTTTCCACACCACATCTAATATGGTGTAGTAGGTACAGTCTTAGATGGAACTCGGTTCAAAAGGTATGCAGCTGATTCTAGTGCATATCCCCAGAATGATCGCGGTAACTCAGCGTTACTCATCATGGACCGTACCATATCCAATAGGGTTCGGTTCCGTCTCTCCGATACACCGTTATGTTGCGGAGTGTATGGAGGAGTAAGCTGAGAGAGAATTCCATTCTCTTTTAAGTAATCCAGGAATTCGGCACTCAAGAATTCACCACCTCGATCAGATCTCAGTGTCTTGATACCTTTGCCTGTTTTTTTTCTACTTCATTCTTATATTCCTGGAATTTTCCAAAGGCTTCGGATTTATGTTTCATTAAGAAGACATATTCGTACCTTGAAAAGTCATCCGTAAAAGTAATGAAGTAAGAATAACCGCTTCGCGCATGTGTAGACATTGGACCACACAGGTCGCTGTGTACGAGTCCCAAGAGCTCGCTCGCTCTTACTCCGTGTCCAGTGAACGGTGTCTTTGTCATCTTTCCTTTGAGACAGGATTGACAAGTTGCATATGATTGATATTCGAACGGATCCAAATATCCTTCTGTATGTAACTTCGTCAACCTTCTCTCATTGATGTGACCCAGTCTACAATGCCATAAGAAAGCCTGATTTGTTTCCGGAGACTTTCTTTTGTGTGTATTCTGGACATTGAAAATCTGTGGTTGGTTTAATTCGTATATACTATTGCTTAATGTACCTGACCCAATCAGAACTGGATTAAGGTGAATGTTTACAACATTACTTACAAACGCAAATTCATAACCTTCTTTAGATATTAAAGATACAGAAATGATATTACAAGTTGCATTGGGTACAAAAAAGCAATTACGTAAAACCAAAACATGTCCATCTGACATTCCCAGGTGATAGTCCCCCATGGCCTCAGCATCCATGCTAGCTCCGTTTGCAACTCTGAGGGTCATATCACCTGCCTTCAAAACCCTACACTTTCTCAATGCCTGCAAAGAATTACAGATATGAGATCCTGATCCGGTATCCAATATCCAGGTTGTAGAGTTTATTGATAGACAGTTTTCAATAACATACACACCTGAAGCTGAAGCCGCAACTTGCTTCAGATCCTGGGTTCTGGCCTTCCAAGCCCTGCAATCCTTTTTCCACTGTCCGCTCTTGTGACAGTAAAAGCATTCTTCCTTTCCCACAAGCTTTCCCGCTACCTTTGTTGCCTTTGCCTTTTCCTTCGTATCCACTTTACTCACACCGCCCCTTGGTTTGGTGGAGGTTTTCTTCTTCTTTCCCTTGGCTTTCGCCTTGGACCTAGAAGAGGAAGATCCTCCTACAAACAAAGTGGATGTTTCCCTACCTTTCTGTAGGGTGCCCTCTGCACTCCTCAGCATGTTGAGGAGTTCTGAAAGTTCAACTTCTTTTTCTTGCAAGTTGAAGTTCAGGATAAACTGGGCGTAAGTGGAAGGAAGGGGCTAGAGAATCAAGTCCGTATAGAGCTCGTTCTCGAACGTGGTCCCAAGGTCCACGAGCTCCTCAATGAAGCCAATCATCTTATGCACGTATTCCGCTACCGATGATCCGACGGCCAATCTCGCCGAAAACAGCTTTTTCGAGACTTCGTATCTGGCGATACGGGATTGCTCTCCATACAGTTCTTTTGTATGGAGAAATATGGATTCAAGGTCCATATTCTCGTGCCTCCTCTGATGTTCATTGTCCATAGAGGCAAGCACGAGGCACTTGGCCTTCACGCAGTCGATTTCCCAGGTCTTACGGATTTCCTTATCCACGATGCTGGTTTTGGGACCTGGGACAGGGGGAGCTTTGGTGGTAAGGAGATACCCCAACTTGTCATAAGTGATTGCCATTTTGACATTTCTTAGCCAATCTTTGTAGTTTGGCACTGTCAGTATGTTTTTATCTAAAAGTAACTTAAGTCCAGTCATGATTTTTGGTCTCTGCAATTAGGAGAGAGAGAAGAAACTCTTTAGCACGATGCCCTTGCAAGTTTAGAGTGGTTTTTAATTTGTCTAAACAGGATGGCTCCCACTGCCTCTCGAATCCCTTCTCAAACCATAAAGGAAGAATCAGTCGGGATCAATTTCACCGTACAATACTTGCTTAACCGTTCAGCCAGGCCAGTGTTGGTACTTCGAGGGAGGTTTTCCAACGCTTTCGTGAAGTTCCTTAATTAAATAACCTCTTTTCCCCGGGGGCGTAACCCCGCTAACACCTTTCTAGACACCTACTAGGTTTATAACATTGATCGTTAAGTGAGAAATTTCCCGAGGAGTAGCATATACTCACAGTAGGATCGGGATCCAAATATCATCGTGTGACAAAACTGAAGGAATCCTACCAGAATCGTCACACTCCAAATGGTATGCAGCGCTAGCAAGTTTCAGTTCTTTTGAAACTCCCGATGTGGATTTTTGCCCCATGCTCTTATGACCTTGACTTTGGCGAACATATCATAAGTCACATGTCAAGTTCTACCCATCATTCTCCAGGTTAATTTGAACCCACCCGTACCTTCCCTTGACTTTGGCCAACATGGCAGTACGACTGTCCCAATCCAACACATCTATCTATGCTGTAAATGAATACCCAATAGCTACCAATCACTATGCCTTGACTTTGGCCAACATACATAGCTTGAATACTATTGACCATTCATGTGAAATGACGGAGGGCTACGAATGGTTTTGGAGAAACCGTGAACGTAGTGAACTTGATATAATCGTTGGAACGAGATAGCTTTCAAAAGGAGTGGTTCAAGCTCCGCATTAAAAAGTTGGTTTTTGAAAAGAACCGAGTGGTTTTGAAAGTGTTCCAACGAATTTTACTTGGTTTTTTTTCTTGCATTAATTTTAATGCGACCCATCAATTAATTCTACCATTGTAGAAAACAACGAAAATATGACGTACGCTTATGCCATCCGCATTCGCCACGGGGTCCCGTCATCACTCGTTAGGTTATTTAACTAACGACAGAGCGGGGGTTGGACTAGCGCGGATGCAAAACATAAGCAACGCCTAAATAGATATCTACATATAGATATATACATTCATCAGATGCAATGATAGCCATTTCAGATCACAGATGAATACATTGGATATACTAGGAATCCGCATTCCGTTCGAGCCTGCAACGAAAAGCGGATTACACGGTCGCGATGAATAGCCAATACCCCACCTAAGACCCCTACGGGTGCGGCAAACTACCCGCCAAATACCCGAAGCGAAGCAACCTCCCTCAACTCGTGAGTAGGCCACTCGGCACTTCAAGGTACCCGGCAGTTTGTGCACCCCCTCCATGGGTCTATCCTAGGAGCAAAAACAGTAAAAAGAAATTATACAATGACGGCTACCATCTCACCCCGGTTGTGCGGCCAAACAAATAATATTACATCAATTTACATATTACAAGAATTGAAAGATAAACAAAACTCTCATCTCACAACCCCCGGCTATTCATCCGCGACAATCCAACGAATTCATATACACATACCATCAACATCACAGATCACAGATATGTATAACCCCCACTAATCGACGTATAGCGATTAGCAGACGTTCAATACATATATAACATTACAGATACAACCCATTAGCCAAAGTCTACAGAAAATCGACCAAAATACGGATTTGTAACCACCCCAAAAACAAATTTGTTCTCTAGAAAATCTGGGCAGAAACAAACCATCTCAAAAATCACAAAACACCACCAGAAACAAACTGCAGGAGAAACGATCAACGGCCGAGTCAACTCGGCCGCGGATCCGCGGCAGAAGCAAGCTTCTGCCGCGGAACCGCGGTGAGTTGGTCAGTTCGTTGGATCATTTTTCTTGCCTGTTCATAAAAAAGCCTGAGCCAATTTTTAAGATATGATTTATTATTTTTAGAGCAGAAATAAAAATCGCCAGAAACTAGGTTTTTTCGGGGTGTTTTGCGGTTTTTTGTTTGGTCGAAATTCTAGATACTTTACTAACATGCTAGGGTGTGTTTAGTTAGGCTCTGATACCACTGTAAGTCTACGTTACCTCTCCCGGTTCTTTCGGGCTTGCGGAAATGGTGAAAAACGATTTTTCGGGTCATGGTAACATGGACTACAAAATACGGATCTTGGCTAAACTACACACTAGCAACTAACAAGAGAGTTATCTACTCGGTTAGGGGTTATACCTCAACTTGAACTCCTTCTTCTTGGACTCTTTGTAGTGGTGAGATGGTGCTTTCCTCGTCGCCTTCTCTTGTCGAAGATGGATCCACCTGAGGGTTTCTTCCTTGAGCTCCTTTCTCGAACTTTGAGAAAACTAAAGTCTCTGGCTTGCTAGACCTTCAACCTTAGGATGAGTAGAGAGTGGTTTTGGGTGTTTTATCTCCAAGGAGAGGTTTCTCAACTCATGAGAATGATTCTCCTTGAACTAGAAGAGGAGGAAGATGAAAGGAAGAGAGAGAATGGTTATGATAGAATGAGAATAGTTTTTACAACCATAACAATATATATGAATTAATCTAATTAATAATATTAATCCAAAATGAAAAAGGTGATGGTTGGTTTGATGAGACCATTATCATATCACATTAAATGTTTTTTGCAAAGATCAAAGAGCATCTTGAAAAGTAATGATGATGGTCAATGCTTCAAACATAGTCAACTAGTCAACCAAGGTCAACAAGTCACAACCCAAACCATGACACAATTTCATTTAATTAATATTATTAATTGATATTTCACATATTCATTAGGGCTTGGAAAAAGACAACTGTCAACTGTGCATACACACCCGTTCCGAAACCTTAATGAAAATCCTCTTCCTTCGCCTTAAACAACTGTGCATACACACCCGCATTCGTGTTCCGAGAAACATGAACACAATGAGATAAAACAAACCCCAAAACATATACTAGGATCTGGCTCAAACCAGAGCCCGCTAGTAATGACTGTCCGGACACCAAACGTGCACAAGTGCGCGGATGTGAACGAACCCTGTCGCAAAACCATGCGACCTCAACTCTATTTTGCCCAAAGGCGAATAACCCTCTGTGTGGGACTCTAAAGACTCGGCACTACGCTGGCAGTGGGTTTAACCACAGACCGCAAGCGGCACTAGCTGTACGTAACGGTCCCTAGGTAGATGCCGATGAGAAGACTGATGAGGTGAACCCATCCGAACTCCAACTGAGCCTGTCTGTGGCAATCTCTGTACAGTCCGGTCTGTTCGTCTGAGAATATCGCATGGCGGGCCTAGGGGGCGGTAAACGTCAGTCCCCTAATAGCGGTACAAGTCGTGTCGGAGTGTAGCCCAGAACACCCTGAGATAACACTGGAAACCTACCAGTATATGTCGCTTGTCCTGGCCAGGGACTTTGTGTAATGGCTCTCCTAGACACACCCAATACCGGGAAAGACGAATCCTGTCTAACCGTCACTGCCTCCAAGTGCTTCGGGACTGCACCCAACTACTACCTGTTTGCACGACTCCTTTGAGCCGTGGTAGGGTAGTAATCAAAGTACGGTGGGAACACACCCGAGGCGAAGTGACAGTATCAAGTCAGTGGACTAAGCTGTACTCATGTCACCTGGGAACTGATAACTGACGATAGGTATAGTACCAACCAACAGTTCCCGACGAGTCCTGTCCAGTATACTCGTAACCTAACGGGTACCCGCATACTATCTCAAGTATGACGTACTGACGGCTGTGGGACAGACCGTCTCCCAAGATGGGATGAGAAGCGTATATGCTAGTCTACTCCGGAGTATCGATGCCCTGTCTCGATAGTCCTACGACTAGGGACCTGCCTAAGGATGTGCTTGTGGATAACCCAGCCCCCACGAGTGTGACTGCCATCACAACGCTGGTAATCAAGCAAAGATCCTAAGGGCTCCACTAATGTGTATAGGTGATATACTAAAAGAAACACATGTACACATTAAAGTAGAAACAAACCAAGTAGCATACTACTATTTTGAGCAAGATTGTCTATACAACTGTGAATATCCCAAGCTTCCATTAAGTAATATTCAAACTAGTATGATACAGTAATGGCCTCTAGGGCATATACACTAACAATAATAATATACTCTCCATTCTTGTCTATTTACGGGACTTACTGAGTGATTTGTTTACTGACGACATTCTTTTTCTTCTTCTTTGGAATGTCGTCAGGTGATTCACTGGAAATCGAGCCCACCAGCGAGGACTTGGATCAGCTAGCCTTCGACCCGAAGCTCTAGTTACTTGTTTACATTTACATTCTGTATTTTCCATTTCTGTTATGCCACTGTTTAGGCATTGCTTTCCATTCCATGTATTTACTTTCAGATGTATTGTAAAAAGAATGTTAATAAATAAAGTTGCTATTCAAGTATATCTATTGTCTTTGTCTCTTGTGCATTTTACTTATATTGCTTAGATACGCTTAGCTTGTTTACTTCAGAGTAAATACGTAGCGGCCTAGTCGCGTCCTCTGCCCATATACTGGGAAGAGGGGCATGACAATAGAATTTAATTCTATCAGATGATTTAATTGGTGATTTTATAATCACCGTTGGAATTTTGGATCCAAGGGTTCTCTGTTTTACAGGGAACAATTTTTCTTTGTTTAGAAAGATTGGGGGAATATATTCCCATTTCATTGGATCTTTATTCCAACCACTTTCTGTTTAACAGAAAATATCCTTCTCTTTTTGAAAGATTAGAGAGATATTTCTCCCTAATAGAATTTAATTCTATATAAGGAGACACCCTCACGTGTTTAACATGTGATCCCGATGTGGGTGTTTAGCCTGTTTTATTTAGCGCCATATGCCTTGCATATGAGCGTTCACATGTTTAACACGTGAGGTTAGTTTGGTTTTTAGTTACTTTTATTCTCTGTGCTTTCATGCTTTTTCATAAAAGCGTTCACGTGTTTAACACGTGAGGCCAGTTTGGCCTTCAGTTACTTGCTTTCTTATATGCTTTGCATACAAAAAATAGAATTAATTATATATAAAGAGTTTGATTCTATCTTAAGCTAATACTTCAAAATGGTGTTCTCACATGTTTAACATGTGACCCTAATATGGGTTTTAGTCTGTTTATTAGTGCTTATATATTTTGCATATAAGCGCTCACGTGTTTAACACGTGAGGCCTGTTTAGCCTTTAGTCGTTTGCTTTCAGTGCTTATATAGTTTGCATATAAGCGCTCATGTGTTTAACATGTGAGGCCCAAAACGTGAGAATTTTCCTCTCTTTTCTCTCCCTTTTTATTAGGGAACAAATGCCCCCAGCGTTGCTCTTACGTGGCTTGCATGTGAGTGCAACAGTGTCCATCTTTACCACCGTTGGATTGCCTAGGGAATGGGAAGTTGAACCGATCTCATCACGTCTTATAAATAGGGCCTGTAGCCTCGATTGTTTTTTCATCTTCCTTCTTGAGTTTCTTTTCTTTCTTGAGAATTTAATTCTCATTTCATTGCTTAGATCTCTACCCTCAGAACTCCTCTGATCAGAGTTAAACTCTGCCAAAAATTTTGGTGAGGATTATGAACATTGCTTAGCTCTAAGAATACTATTTTGGATGTCCTTTTTTTTAATTTTGTTTTGGATTTTTGATCCATTAACAGAGCCTAGCTCTTTTCTTAAACCGATATCTTAGAGATCTTAAAAAAATATTTTTTTGAGTAGACTGTGGGTCTTGAATCAATGAGCATTCTTGAGAATCGCTGATTCTCTTCTTAGGGTTTTACCCTATCATTGATCCTGACCTTTGAGGGTCTCCAGAATTTAATTCCATTATATTTCCCCTCATGGGGATTTATGGGATTTAATCCCATTATTGGAGGAATTTAATTCTATTTTGTTTTGCAGAGTTTAGCTCTGAATTTTTTGGAACTTTGGGAATTTTATTTCCTTTCCCGTTCTTGAGTATTTTCCTTTTTAGGGTTTAATTATCCCCTTCACAGATTTGAATCTGTTGTTGTTTTTAAAAGAACCCTCTTTTCGGGGATATTGGGAGTTTTTAACTCCACTGGTCATTTAATGAAAACCCTTTTAGATTCTCACAATGGGTACCTGTCTCATTATTGACAAGCCACCATTTTGATTTCGTGGGGCTAGAGTTTTGTTTACATTGTTAACTTTCTACTGGGTTTCTTTTCAAGTGCCATGGCGGGTTATCTGTATGATCTTGAAGAGATGATCTCTTATGAGGAGATTCGTATCCAGGGTCGCTTTCAAGGCCAGGAGTACACTGATTCACAATGCGATGAGGTGATGCGTTGCTTCAACAATTACAACGGTCGATTGCTCTCCCGGCGTTCTGCCCTTTTGAAGATCATCGTTGGGTCAATCTAGGAAGCTATACCTGGGAGCCTTAAGGTTATGCCGCTCTAAGCGTTCGATGATGCTGAAGACAAGGTGCATTCTGTGTATCTAGTGGAGTTGATCTCGAAGAAACAGCGAGATAATCTTGTTGCCATCTTGCACCGTGTCTTTCAATAAAAGGCGATAGTATAAGCATACCAGAGGGTGGAGGACATCAGTGGCGACCCTGACGCTTGCATCTGAGAGATGATGCACAAAAAGATGGTTGATGAGGCTGAACGTGCATTGCTCAAACTTGCTTTTGAGTTTGAGAATCCATGATCGGAGTTCAGTGTCTTGCCATTATAGACATTTTGATGATGTTTATTTCTTTTTTTTTATCATCCTCAATGTATAAATTTCTTTGAAGCATGAATACTAATTTTTTTTCCTTTTACGCCAACGCTCACATGTGCTTCACGTGAGGCTCAGTTATAGGATTTAATCCTACAAAATAGCGCCAGTGCTCACGCGTTATATACATGAGGCACTACTATAAACTAGCGCCGGTGCTCATGTGTCTTGCACGTGGGGTGCTGTTATGGGATATGAAGTAATCGTTTCACCTTCTTACTCTGTTTTTCATGATTCAACACTTTCTTTTCCCATGCCCTTTTTTTGTCAGAACTTGGAAATAGTTCCACCATGCACAACATTTTCTGTGTCTAGACTTAAATGCTTCTCTTTATATTCTGAAGCAATGTTCTTCTTCTCTCTCACTTTCAGAGAATCATTTTAACAGAGAAGAATCATGGTTTGCAATCGTCCACATGCTCATTGGCAGCCATGGGAGGTACCTATCGAGGAAATTGTTCTTCGTTTTGCTGCATGCTTGGTGAATCCCGTTCTCACGGATAACCAATGCGATACGGTGATGTACGAGCTCTTGACTCGTAGAGGATCTTCTCTTCCCATCAGCTCCATTTGGCTTCAGATGATCTTCCTGTCCGTGCTCAATGACATTCCCCTCATCCAGTGGAGATGACTCCAGCGACGGTTGACGCGGCGGAGGATAAGATCGAGTGCTTTCATGAGACACATTCGATTGCCCAGCCTTTGAGGGATCCCTCTGTTCAGTTGCTAAGTCAGATATGGGCTCAGCGGGCCATGATGTCTGCCTTCGTCGATGGGTACGGCGCTGACCGATGGGAAGCGACTCCTCGCGAAGATCGCCGCTTCGACATGGTGGAGAAGGCTGAGAGGGCTTTAGAAAACTTTATTCATAGTTTTGTAAACCCTTGTACTTTTGATCCCGTGTTTGGTGATCTATTTCTTGTAGAATAAAAGGTTTATTTAAATGCTTTCCTTTATCGTTGACTACCGAGTGCTTCATATCTAACACATGTTCCTCCTTTGATTGTATTATTTAAACATACGCGCAACCTTGCTTATAGAGGTATATGTGTGAGTGAAACATTATAGAGTAATGCATAACATAAGGCTGGTTTTAGGCTGGCATATCATACACAACCTTTTTAGAATTTCGATTTGAAAAGATAGCGAACGGACATAAGCGTCATCATCTATTGTTGATTCAGATCTCAATTAATTGCACATTTCCGTTTTTTGATGTCTTGATCTGGCGCAAAGTATTTTATGTATTCATTTCGGAGTTTGTAATTTATTCACTTATATCGGAGTCTCTAGTTAACGTACTCGTTTCGGAGTTTCTATTTTATGTACTCATTTTGGAGTTTGTAGTTTATTCACTCATGTCGGAGTCTCTAGTTTATGTACTCATTTTAGAGTGTTTTTTAGTTTATGTACTCATTTCGGAGTTTGTAGTTTATTCACTCATTTCGGAGTCTCTTGTTTATGTACTCATTTCGGAGTCTCTAGTTTATATACTCATTTCGAAGTGTTTTTTAGTTTACCTTCCTTGGGTTTACCGGAAAACTTGTCTTAACGTTGTATGTAGATAACCCCCATCCTTTTATGAAAGGGGTCCGTTAGGTTTGTGGTTCTAGGGTTTTAGTCCGTGGTACCGTCGCGTTAGTTGATATATTTCTCGATATACAGTCTTTAAGCTGCTGTTCGAGTAGCCCCACGACTGTCGTGTCTCTGATCTCTTTGGGGGCTGGACAAGACTTCTTCAAGTAATCTCCTTAGGTCATATTACCGTTGGAAGAACAAGCGTTAGGTATTTGCCGTAGCGCTTTTTACTTGAGATTAGGCTCAATTTGGAGGCTCGATAAGTCATAACCGCACCCTTCTGGGGTAGGATGATCTCCTATAGTCTTTTAGGCTTTATAAGTACAGCAGTCAAGACCCGAAGCTAGGAATATACCGTCACTTCGTTTTTGTTTTGATGATATTGCGCCGATTCTTTGCTGAAGTAGGGTAGACATCTGTAAGACTTCTATGTTGTATGTATTGCAATTGAAGTCCGGAGGTAGGAAAATGGCTTTGCCCCGATTTCTTTTGATAGTTGCATCCGCACCCTGCTGAAATGAGGGGGAACGCTGGGATAGTATCTAGGTTGCATATGTACCGTCAAGATTTGGAGCCTGGATTTTGCCATCACTCCATTTTTTCATTGACCCTTGGGTCTCCCTTTTTTTGATGGCGTTGCGTCTGCATCCTGCCGGAATGAGAAGGAATGCCGGTAAAATCTCTAGGTTATATATGTACCATTAAGACTTGGTCCTCCTTTTGACGAAGGGTGGTGGGAAAATATGGTTCCCTTTCCTTTATTTATGCCCATGGATCGTATATAAGAGTCAATATCGACATACTTGCATGGTAGAAAAGTTTCATTTTCATTTTTCTTTATTTCTTTCCGCGATGCTCTATCTTTTCAGCTTTTTATGTCGCGAAAGTCGTGATTGTCCAATCATTTCGACTATTTATCGTGGTGCCCAATCATTTCAGCTATTTTTGTTTTTACTCGCTGCATTTTATAGCGAGTTGCCCTATCATTTCGGCTTTTTTTTTTGAGTTCGGGATTTGAAATCTGAATCTTGGTATTAGCATCACTACAACTGGAATATTGTTCAGTCGAAAATATTGCAATTTTTAACATAACAATTTCCTCACTTTTCTATACATCTAAAGGTATTTGTTATAAATATAACACGGATTACAAGTTCGTCAGGAAAATACTAAATATCACGTGTTGTAAATTATAATCAACATTTTGGAAAGAAATTGTATGTTTATTATTTCACACATGATATTGTATATCTCAACATTCTTCATTGAGATTTTTGCGCAGAAAATTATTTCAGGACAGATATCGGAATCGCAAATTCGCCGACAAAATACAGCAAATCAAAGAGTTAAATTCTGGCAGAGATTCAGAAGAGATAAAAAGATTCCAGATATTAAATATAAACCCAGATATCAACACAAGAAGACAGAAGAAAAATGAAGCTACGATCTCACCAAACGGCCGCGGATCCGCGTTCGAGTCAGGCCGATCCGCCCCGGATCCGCGGCCGAGTTAGGGTATCGGGTGACGATACTTTTCCCGAAGTTTCATTCTAACTTCCTAGCTTGTTAAAGACACTCCATTGTAACAACCTTGTTCTGGAAACTTCCCTACAACAGCCTAACTTCTTGAGGAAGCTTGATAACTATCTTATTCTAGAAGTTTCCCTACAACTACCTAGCTTCTTGGGGAAGATTGACGTAGCTTCTAGTGGAAGATTGGTGAAGGGCTATAAAAAGTGACCTAAGCCTACATTAATGGGTTGTTGTTGATGGTAGTTGATTTCTAGGACACAATCCAAAACCAAATCCAATTCAATTCCAAATCAAGAATCGTTGAGAACAATATCGAGCGACGACATTCAAGATCTATTACGCGAAGCCGATCGTTATCAAGAGCACGTGATCCGCGATAGATCCAAGACTCACGGTGATCGAGCAAAGCGAAATTCGACAGAATAGTTCCTCTTCAAGGGAGCGATCGAGAGCAATTATTGTAATCTCGGATTGAAGGAAAGTGTAATTAGAAGTTGATTAATAAAGGTGATCATTTTTTAATTCTCGCATTCTTTAAATTTTCGCATAATGAAGTTTCTAATTCTTGATTCTTTTATTTTCATGATGCGTGGGTAAATCTCCGCTTGCTAAGGATTCGATGGAATTCAGTAGATCAAATGGTGATGAAATCCTATACGCATCTTAAGTCTTATGAGAATTATGAACTTTAGGAAAAAGAATCGTCAATGTCCAAATTTGGAGCGAGATCACCATTCTTGATAATTTCGTTGCAATTTGGGATTAAATGATTGATGATTCTCTTTGCTAAAGGCTAGATTTGAATGGCGATCAATGAAAAGATAAGGGGTAGTGAAGGAGAAACCCTAGTTTCTTCAATAGACCCCTAATCTTCATTAATCACAATCGTTCTAGCTATAATTCATCAATAGATAAGATGAGTTATTATTTGTATTCATCATCGCTACTAATTCCTATCGAAAAATAAGAATATCTTTTTCAAAAAAGATAAGTACAATGGGATTCAAGATAAAAAAAAACGAGTTAGTAATAGAGTATAGATAATATATTTTCCTTTTTTGATCGGATTTGTCATTAGGTCAATAGATGGGCAAAGAGTATACTCAAGTAGCGGACCAGTCTAATCGAAGAAGAGGCAGATCTCAATATGGTGCGGAAAAACCAAAATCCTACAAGCTATTCTTCAATTTTCTTGATAACTAAAATTGATATTGGACACTTTCTTGATAACTAAATCTTAAACTCTTCTTTGATTTTTTTTGAAATGATAAACTCAATTAAATCTTGAAATCTCATTTTCTTGAATTTTTCTTTACTATTTTCTTTCGGCTCAACTAAAACAAGAACGAATAAATACACAAATCCCAGTGGACGACCTGTACTCATTAACGAACTACATCGACACCGTTATTGATTGCGGTTATAAATTCTTCAGTTGTGATAATATTTCATATCGAATCGACAGAATTGTCTCTATCCATATCAATCAAATGGTGCCATTGTCGGGGATGCGTGCGTAATTTGTTCGTGCTTGCTATTTGAGTTGAAATATTATTATTCCATCAAAATTTGAATCAAAATCGTATCATGTGCTTAACGATTAGTGTTTGAATTTTTGCGAGGGAATCTGGCATCACTGTAGAAGGGAGATCATAATTCAGAGACTTTCTAAAGATTCCATAGGAGCAAAGGAAGTTATAGTAAAAATTATATCACTTATCTCTTCCAGTGCACCGCGGTTCCGCGGTGCAATGGAAGTTCGGTTGTTTTTGCGGCGGTTCCGTCGCCGTTTAGGTGATTTAGTGCCTAAAAATTCTGCGGCATAATCTCTGCTCTCTCTTCTCTTCTCTGATATTGTCCAATAATAAATTTGCTGCAGGATTCTTTGCAAAAATTCGCTGCGCTTAAAAAATCTTGTTGCGTGTTTTGATATTGGTTGTTTGTGCATATTTTAATACAGAAATTAAGGGGCAAAGACCAAATTCAGATTAAGTGGGGATTTCATTACCCTTCCTAAGCCTCGCAAATCACAAAACTAGCATCCGCATCACCTTTCATTAACTAAATAAAATATCTAGACAAAACTCTAAGGACCGTCATGCTCAATTAGAACAGAAGAAGGTCGTGGGTAATCTATTGCTTATCCGCATTTCTTTTGTGGTGTCTAAGGAAAGTTTTTACTTAATTAGGTCCGCTATTTACGATAGCGGATTGTTGGATATGTATGCCCTAGAGGCCATTATTGTATATGTATACATATGAATGCTTGGACATATATATGTACATGACAGTCTTGCTCGATATGACAGTATGCTATTTAGTTTGACTTTATCTTAACATTTGTATGTTTTACTTGCTATTGCATATCTTTTATACATGTTGATAAAGCCCGTAGGATCAATGCTAGACTACCTGCATTGTGATAGCGATCATACTTGTGGGAGCTGGGTAGTTGGTATGCACATCCTTAAATGGTCCCTAGTCGTGGGAGTATCAAGACCGAGCATCGATATTCCGGAGTAGACTAGTGTATATATTTCTAGACCCTGACGAGGGGCGATAGTTTGGTCCCACAACTATTGGTTCTTAGACCTAAGATCGTATACAGGTGCTCACTAGGGGTGAGTACACCGGACGGACTCGCTGAGAACTTCCAGATTGTACTATACTTATCATCAGGTAGAAGTTCTCAGGTGACATGAGTACAGGTTAGTTCTTAGACCTGAGATCGTCATTTGTCTCGTGCGAGTCCCCACTGTGTTTTGAACACTACCCTACCACGACTCTACTGAGTCGTGCAAACAGGTTTTGGTTGGGTACAGTCCCGAGCCACATGGAGGCAGTGAGCGATTGTCGGGGATTCGTCTCTCCCGGAATTGGGAGTCGATATTGCACTATGTTCGATTGGTCAGGACCATAAGACCTTGGCCAAGGCAGTTGGGATTTACTGATAGACTGATCAGTAGTTTCCCGGATTGATCCTGAGCTACATCAGCACGACTTATCGGGTTATTAGGGTCTGGCGTTTACCACCCCTAGACCCGGTATGCGATACTCTCAGACGAAGAGACCAGATTGTACGGAGATTGTCACAGATAGGATCAGTAGGGATCCGGATGCGTTTGATCGTCGGCCTTCCTTTTCGACAGGTACCCGGGTAGCCGTTACGTACTACTAGTGCCACTGACGTGCTTGTGGTTATGGGTTTATTCAGTAACTCACTGTCGGCGTACTGTCGAGTTTTTAGAGTCCCACACAGAGGGTTTCCCTGGTTCAGGCGAAATGATGTAGTAGTCGTATTGGATACGTGCAGGGTCTCGATCGATTGATGTACTTTGCACTCGGACTTTCGATCGGACAGTTGGTAATACTAGCCGGCTTGGGTATGAGTTGGATTATTAAATCAGGTATTGATTTAATAGTTTACATATATGTATATTCTAGTATTACGTTCTTCATGTTATTTTATCTCTTTGGGCATTGGGATTATTATCCGAATGCAGGTATGTATATACGGCAGACTGTAATCCGTATTTATTACAGATTACCTTCTAGAAGGTGGCCACCTCATTATGTTTTTTCTGTTTATTTTATTAATGGAGATGAGGTGTAAATTGTGAGGTATGGGAGGGATGGTGATAACCATGCTTCAATATTTAACAAAAGAATTTTAATTCATTTGGAGTTACTATTGAAGCATGGTTGTTGATTCTTTATTCAAGAAATTCATACACAAAACCTTGGTATTGAATTTCTCTCTCATGGATGCTTCATTATTTTCTTGAGCTCCCATTTCTCTTCATCTCCTCCCTCTCTCTTGAGTTTTCTCCACCTTCATCATCTTCTTCTTTACTACCATTCTTATGGGTTGAGAAATAAGTGAAGAGGCAAGAAAGAGATAGAAAACACTTAGATCTTCACACTACATCCTAGATTACTTGGTTTAGCAACCCAAATTCTCTAGTTGCTCCACTTGACATATTGTGAGGATCTAGTGCCATGGATCACATCTCTCGGGTGGTCATCTACAACAAAGGAGGGCCGGAGAACAAGCTCGATCCCGGAGGACTGATGGAGCCGAAAATGGAGATCGAACAAGTTCAAGGTGGACACTTGGAGCACATGACGAGGAAAGAAGACCGAAGGACTTGGGTCGCTTGGTGAGATTTCTTCACATAGTAGATAGCACTACTACTTTTGCTAGTTAGGTTTATGGTAAGATCCAGGTTAGTGTTATTCTAGCGCCAAGTTTCTAATCGTAGAAAAATTTTTGTTCCGTATTTGTCCACGGGAGATGGCCGGGGCTCTAGGGTAACCCTTCACGGATACCTCCCACTTACCTGGCACTTACCTGGCCACAGGAGGGATAAAGAAGTAGTAGAGGATTTATCCTGCGATTTCTCTTGTGGAAATCTAGGAGCGGTCTAGTGACTTGAGCTAGGTGAACGTAGATCTAGGGTTGATTGCGCATTTTTGTTGTGATTTTTTCTCAATCCGTCTTTTTCAAAACAAACCAAAAACAAACCACTTTCTCTAATTAATCAATGCTGCCACTTGTGCTAAACCGTTTAGTGTATGCTCGGCTGGACAAGGGATTCTAGTGCCCGTCTTGTCCGCGTTCCTCCTATCGACTCCGAAATCGGTAATTCTACATCTTCTTTTTCCTCACCACTTACCATATCCACCGCGATGGACGGATTTTCATCAAACTTCAATAACACCACTCTGCCACCGCCCGCAGGTGCGCAGAACCCACCGCGCATCTCTCTAAGAGAGATGCTATCCTATTCGTGGTCCCCTTCCCATTTGTCTTTCTATTCCACCAGCCAATGGGGATAATTTCGAAATCAAACCACACTATATCAATGTTTTACTTAAATTTCACGGTCTCGAGTCTGAGGACGCATACGTTTTTATTACCAAATTTGAAAACGCATATGCTATGATGGGCACTTCAAAACTTTCTGTGGATGCTATGCGATTACGTCTTCTCCCGTTCATTTTGTGCGATTTAGCCGAAAAATGGCTTTATAACACAGCTGCGCGCTCTATTTCCAACTGGGATGAATTCGTCATAGAATTCCTTAAGAAATCTTATCCCAATCATAAGACCGCCCGTGTCCGTAGCGAAATCAATCAATTTATCCAGCTTCCCAATGAACAATTTTAGAAGTGTTTTGAACGATTCAAGGATCTGCTAGTCCAATGTCCTCATCACGGAATCTATAGATGGGATATGTGCCGAATCATATATGAGGGCATTAATCCAACAACAAAGCAGATGCTTGAATCCATGTGTCAAAGGAAATTTCTTGTCTAAAGACGATGGTGAAGCCTGGAAATTTTCAGAAAATTTTGCTGAAAAAACTTTGCAATGGGAAAGTGTTAGTCAACCATCATCTAGGGGGTATCCATCAACTTGATATTTCCATAGCAGTCAAAGATGAAATGGCAGCAATGCAAAAGAAACTTGAAGTTATGGAACACAAATTTCTATTAGCCTCCTTAAACCAGGTCACACTCCCTAAAACTGTGTGTGGATACTGTTCCGATCCATCACATTTAACGGAAGAATGTCCTTTGAATTCTCCGTTTCAAGATCAAGAACACACTAATGCTGCTTTTCAGCAACGATCTAGAAATGATCCTTATTCTTCCACATATAATCAAGGTTGGAGGAATCACCCTAATTTTGCTTAGAACCAACACCAAACTCAAAATACGGTTCCAAACAAAAATAACTTTCAAAGGGTCCCTCCACAACAACAACAACCATTACAACTGAGTCAGCACCCCTTTCAATCACAAAATTTTCAAAATCTGACCAACACTTCTGCACCGTATAATAATTCTTTGCAATTTACCTGTACTGATACTCTTTACTCGAACAAACCATGAATTTTCTTCTGAAAAATTTCTTGCAAGTTTCGGCTGAGATAAAGTCTTAGGTCGATAATATAAAGAAAGACTCCGCCTCCTACGGTAAGAGTATTAAATCGATAGAAGCATAATTGCACGATTAAACGCCGAAATGAGTGTTAGAGAGAAAGGGAAACTTCCATCTCAACCCTTACCGAATCCTGAGCATTCACAACACTACAATGTGAGTGCCATTACAACGTTGAAATCTGGAAGAGTGCCGAATAATCAAGTCGGTGAACAGATTGATAATGATGAAATAATCAATGACACCTCGGCTTCCACTTCCACTTCTGACCCTAGTTCATCTTCTTCTGAGCCTATTCTCCGTTTTCCCTAAGGCTCGAACCCTCAACCCATTTCTTCTAGTCAACCAAAGACGATCCCCACTCCAATTCTGGGATCTGTTCTACCCATACAACCTTCTCCAATGTCGGACCCAGCACTTATTGCTAAAGCTCTTTATCCAAATCGGTTAAGGGGAAACAAACCAAGTCCGCATATGGAGAAAATTATGGAACTATTTAAACAGGTTAACATTAATATCCCTCCCATAGATGCAATACAACAAGTTCCGGCTTAAGCGAAAATCCTTAAGGACTTGTGCACTAGGAAGAGGAAGACTCAAGTGCCCAAAAAGGTATTCATGACAAATAATGTTAGCACAACTTTTACCCCACAATTACCAAAGAAACGTAAGGACCCTGGATGTCCTACAATCTCTATTTCTATTGGGGGTAAAAGTATTAACCATGCTTTACTCGACCTTGGCGCTAGTGTTAACATATTTCCATACTCTGTCTACGAGTAGTTAGGGATTGGAGAGTTGAAACAAGCGCATTGTACTCTCCAAATAACAGATCGATCAATCACCAAACCTAGGGGTGAGCTTGAGGATGTGTTGATAAAAGTCGGGGAATTTATATTCCCTGTGGACTTTATTGTTTTGGATACACAGCCTGTAGCAAACCCACGGAACTAAATTCCGGTGATTCTCGGTCGACCCTTCTTAGCCACTTCCAATGCTTTCATTAATTGTCGGAATGGTTCCATGAACCTATCCTTTGGGAAAATGACAATTGAGCTTAACATTTACAAGATTAGAAGTCAGCCATCTGAATCCTTTGCCCATATTCTTGATGTCTGTTCTGTCCACGAGATAGCTCCTGAAAGCTGCAAGGATGATGAACTTTGCTTTGATGATCTCGATGACATTAGCACATCATTGTTTGATCTTACACATTATAGTGAGAAAACCTTTGACGAGTCTACCCCTGAGTTTGAACCTTCTGACTCATCACAAAAGTCAGACACACTTTTCGAGTCTGCATCCTTTGCAGGCTATAAACTTATTCGAGAATCCGAATGTCATTCACTTACCCCACCTTCTATTGTCTCTCCACGGACATTAGATCTCAAATTGTTACCTTCTCACCTTAAATATGCATATTTTGGTTAGAATGAGTCTTTGCCTATGATCATATCCGCTTTTCTAGCTTTAGAGCAAGAGAACGCTCTTTTGATGGTCTTGAGATCTAATAGGCAAGCTTTTGGTTGGACAATGGCTGACATCAACGGGATTAGTCCCTTGATTGTAGAACATCATATACATTTGATGGATGAAGCCAAGCCAACCCGAGAACCACAAAGATGGTTAAATCTCGTCATGAAGGAGGCGATAAAGAAAGAAATTGTCAAATGCCTTAACAGTGGTATCATTTACCCAATCTCCGATAGCCAATGGGTAAGTCCTATTCATGTAGTCCCTAAGAAATCTGACATCACAGTCATAAAAAATGAGGCTAATGAGTTGATTCAGACACGCACTCAAACTGGGTGGCGTGTATGTATTGATTACAGAAAACTCAATGCCGCAACGAGGAATGACCACTTCCCTCTACCTTTTATTGACCAGATGTTGGAACGATTAGCTGGACATGACTATTATTGTTTCATGGACGGATACTCTGGCTATAACCAGGTCCCTATTGCCGAAAAGGATCAAGATAAAACCACATTTACTTGTTATTTCGGTACTTTTTCTTATACACGCATGCCCTTTGGGTTATGCAATGTTCCCGCTACATTTCAGCGGTGTATGATGGGGATATTCTCGGACATGGTCGAGAATTTTCTGGAGATTTTCGTGGAAGATTTCTCGATAATCTTTTGATGATTACCTATCTCATCTTGACGCGGTTCTTACTCGTTGTAAAGATAAGAACTTAAATTTGAATTGGGAAAAATGCCATTTCATGGTCCAAGAGAGTATTGTGCTTGGACATGTCATTTCACGGAAAAGCATTGAGGTCGACAGAGCTAAAATAGATGTCATTCATAACCTTCCTCATCCCAATTGCATAAAAAATATACGATCTTTCCTTGGTCATGCAGGATTTTATAGGAGATTCATTAAGGATTTTAGCAAAATTGCTAGACCCTTAACTCTTTTCTTGGCCAAGAATACAACATTTCACTTTGATTCGGATTGTGAGGTTGCTGTTGAATCGCTTAAAAATTCTCTCACTACAGCCCCCGTTCTATCATCTCCTAATTGGAACCACCCGTTTGAGCTAATGTGTGATGCATCAGATTTTGCTGTTGGTGCAGTCTTAGGACAACACGTTGATAAGATGCCACATGTGATTTATTATGCAAGTAAGACCTTGAATGATGCCCAAATTAATTATACAACCACCGAGAAAGAACTCTTGGTAGTTGTATTTGCATTAGAAAAATTCAGGCCTTACTTGATTGGCTCACCGATTGTGGTTTACACTGATCACTCCGCCCTAAAACATCTTTTATCGAAGAAGGATGCTAAAGGCAGGTTAATACGTTGGATCCTATTATTACAAGAATTTGATCTTATTATTCGAGATAAGAAATGATGTGAAAATGTAGTAGCTGACCATTTTTCGCGCATCTCTTCCTCACTAACTGTGACCTTGCCAATTAACGACTCTTTCCCGGACGAACAGCTCTTAACCGTATCCGGCGAACCTTGGTTCGTGGATATTGTGAATTATCTTGCAATGGGATTTATTCCTAGTGATTGGTCTAAACAAGACAATTATCGATTTCTATCCCAAGTAAAGCAATTTTACTGGGATGAACCTTATTTGTTTAAGTATTGTACTGACCAAATCATTCGCAGATGTGTCCCCGATGATGAATTCAAGAGTGTTTTGTCTTTCTATCATGATCAGGCATGTGGAGGTCATTTTGGTGCACGAAAAACGGCGGAGAAGATTTTGCAATGTGGTTTTTACTGGCCTACATTATTCAAAGATGCATTTGATTATTGCAAAACTTGTTCACAATGTCAAAACACGGGTTGGATTTCTAAAAGAAATGAGATGTCACTTCAACCGATCTTGGTTGTTGAAATTTTCGATATTTGGGGTATTGATTTTATGGGTCCTTTTCCTAACTCTTTTGGGAATCTGTACATCTTGTTAGCGGTTGATTACGTCTCGAAATGGGTGGAAGCAATTCCATGTCGCATTAATGACAACAAGGTTGTCATTAAATTCCTTAAAGAAAATATCTTTTCGCGATTTGGACACCTTCGCGCTACATTAGCGACAACGGGACGCATTTCTGTAATCGGTCATTCGGGACTTTGATGCAGAAATATGCAATCAACCACAAACTTTCCACGCCCTATCATCCCCAAATGAGCGGGCAAGCTGAGATTTCCAATAGGCAGATCAAACTAATTTTGGAGAAAACAGTTTCTAAAAACCGGAAAGATTGGTCAACCAAATTGATGGATGCTCTTTGTGCATTTCGTACCGCTTATAAGACCGATCTTGGTATGTCTCCTTACCGTCTAGTGTTTGGAAAGGCTTGGCACCTTCCGGTCGAGATCAAACATAAAACAATGTGGGCCATTAAAGAACTTAACCTCGATTTAAATCAAGCCTGCAACTTTCGGAAGCTGCAATTAAATGAGCTAAGCGAACTCCGCAATAAAGCTTACGATAATGCGGTGATAGTAAAGAACTGGACTAAGGTATTTCACGATAAAATATTTTGAGAAAAACATTTACCCCAGGACAACAAGTCCTTCTTTACGATTCCCGTCTCCATCTTCATGCGGGTAACTTACGATCTCGTTGGAAAGGACCATTTGTGGTGCGGTATGTCTACCCACATGGGACAGTTGAAGTAGAAAATAGAAAAAATGGTACAATTTTTAAAGTGAATGTGCATAAGTTAAAACCGTATTTTCCACTGACCCCACGGAGGAGCTCCTGTTTTTACAGGAGCCGCTTTATAATGACTAATTTTCCTTCACCTCACTTACATGTCTCGGTAATATTGTCTCATCTTTAGAATGGAGGTGAGTTTATAAAAAAATATAAAATAAAAAAAATAAAATAAAAATAAAAAAATGCAAAATTGTACATAAAAATAAATAAATAAAATAAATAAAAAAATAAGTTTGTGGGGGGGGATTTCACGTTCATTTATTCTTGCCCCTGTTAATAACTTTTCCTTCCAAGCCTACAGGTTTTTGAGATTTAAAAGTGACAACAGTGAGGACACTGCTGTAAACAGGTTTGAGAGAGGTTTGTGCTTATTTATGCATACTTTGCATTACGCTTTGCATAAGCACAAAAATTTTCAAATTTTTTTCTTTTATAATAAAAGATTAGAAAGTGAAAAATTACATTTAAAAGATTGGAAGAATTTAAGAAAAACAAGAAAGTTAGATATTTTCTTAAACGAAACTAGTAATAAGTAGTTATGAGCCATTGTCCCAAGAGTTAGTAAGATGAAGGAAGTCACTAATCTGAGAATAAAAATAAGTCTGAAAAATAGTTTCTATTCTGAAAACCAAACATTTGAACGTTGATACCCTACTATACGCACTTACACACGTCTTGAAACTCGGAATAGTAGAGGATACCTTGAAATGCTCTTATCTAAAAGCCAAAGTACGAAGAAAATAATAAATGAAGCATAAAAGTATAAAAAGGTGAAGAAAAATGAACACTGGTTTTGTAATCACCAAGGCGGAATAAAAAAATATATAGCGATGGTGCTTCATCACCTAGTGCCTTAGCCAACTGGTTTGGGAGTCACTGCTAAGCCTTAGGTGTTGCAAGACGAGAAAATTACTAATTACGCCTAATATGTGAACACATTTAGTAATTGGTCGGTTAGTAACTCAAGAAGTATTAACGGTCGCATGAAAAATGTGTGAGCAATTCTATCTAAAATATTCACCGACTAAAAAGTACTGAGATTGATAGACAAGAGTATGATAGCTTAAATTGAATTCTCCGAGTGTAGAGATGTCTTTTACACACACGTAGGGGTATATGATCGGTGTTTGGAAGAAAGGTAGGAATGAAGAATAAAGGCGATGTTTTATTGAGGGATGATATGATTTCTATTATCTTTTCATGACTATTAAGATAGGGCTCATGACAACCGAAAAGCTAATATAGTTGGATACTCTGATTTTCAAGTTCTTTCTTTTATAATTCTTATCTTTATATGTAACTTTCACAGTCTTTCTTTTATTATAGGATTTTGTGGGTGCAATCCGCTGAAAACCCTCAGGAGACAACACTCCTCTTACTAGGAACACCTAAAGATTTAAAGGCTTGTTGCACGTGCTCAGTGCAATCGTGTTGCCTACGAAAGTGTGCTAGTTAGTTTTTCTTTTTCTTTCTATTTTCTCCTTCTCTTGAATAAAAGAAGTTTGTTCGAGACGATCAAAATCAAGTTTGGGGGAATTTGTTCAGTCGAAAATATTGCAATCTTTAACATAACAATTTCCTCACCTTTTTAAACATCTAGGGTGTTTGTTATAAATATAACACGGATTATAAATTCGTCTGGAAAATACTAAATACCACATGTTATACATTATAATCAACATTCTGGAAGGAAATTGTATGTTTATTATTTCACGCATGATATTGTATATCTCAACATTCTTCATTGAGATTTTTGCGCAGAAAATTATTTCAGGACAGATATCGGAATCGCAAATTAGCCGACAAAATACAGCAAATCAAAGAGTTAAATTCTGGCAGAGATTCAGAAGAGATAAAAAGATTCCAGATATGAAATATAAACCCAGATATCAACACAAAAAGACAGAAGAAAAATGAAGCTACGATCTCACCAAACGACCGCGGATCCGCGTTCGAGTCAGGCCGATCCGCCCCGGATCCGCGGCCGAGTTAGGGTATCGGGTGACGATACTTTACCCGAAGTTTCATTCTAACTTCCTAGCTTGTTAAAGACGCTCCATTGTAACAACCTTGTTCTGGAAACTTCCCTACAACAGCCTAACTTCTTGAGGAAGCTTGATAACTATCTTATTCTAGAAGTTTCCCTACAACTACCTAGCTTCTTGGGGAAGATTGACCTAGCTTCTAGTGGAAGATTGGTGAAGGGCCATAAAAAGGGACCTAAGCCGACATTAATGGGTTGTTGTTGATGGTAGTTGATTTCTAGTACACAATCCAAAACCAAATCCAATTCAATTCCAAATCAAGATCCAAATCAAGAATCGTTGAGAACAATATCGAGCGACGACATTCAAGATCCTTTACGCGAAACTGATCGTCATCAAGAGCATGTGATCCGCGATAGATCTAAGACTCACGGTGATCGAGCAAAGCGAAATTCGATGGAATAGTTACCTCTTCAAGGGAGCGATCGAGAGCAATTATTGTAATCTCGGATTGAAGAAAAGCGTAATTCAAAGTTGATTAATAAAGGTTATCATTTGTTAATTCTCGCTTTCTTTAAATTTTCGCATTATGAAATTTCTAATTCTTGATTCTTTTATTTTCATGATGCGTGAGTGTCACGACCCGAAATAGCCCGTGACTGGCACTTGAATCATATGAAGCCTATAGGACCCCATCTAATCAAGTAAGCCAAAAGCCTAGAAATCTAAAACCATTTTAAGTAATAAATAAAGGAAAACTAGTTTTAAAGAAGTGAAGAAAACATGTTTTAAACAAGGGTTTTTAACTAACATAAGCCGAATATGCATTTTAAAAATCTCATATCTTTTCTGAAAATTTCGGCAGAGTTTCCTTTGTAAATACTGGCCCCGCACGGGGTACAACAAGAATAATATATATGCAATGATAAAAGGCATCCCCAAGTGGGAGCTAGCTCTTCGTCAATCGACGGTCACAACCACGCAAGCAATATAATATACAACGCCGAAGGGCGAGGATCAAAACTCAGAAAGAAACTCAAAACAGCATGAAAACCGCAATACTACTACGCGCGACTCTAAGGTCGAAATAAATACATAACTGATTTCTAAGTCTGAAACAATATACAAGTTTTGATTGATGGAATTACTAAATACAACTGAATAATAATACATGTACGATGGTGGTTCTGATACAAAAGAACCCACCTACCAAAGCAAATCACCCGCAAAGGAAGCAGTGTGCCAGAAATGCCGCTATGGGACCTGTACGGCAAAACCTGCAAGAACCGTGGCACAACGGGGGTGAGTTGCCAACTCGTGAGTAGGAAACATCTACAAGTAGAAATCGTATGCATGACATAATCCTAGGTCCATACGATCAGTAATAATATATCCTCAATGAATAAGTTGAAACATGATAAGGGGCAATGTAACATCTATACATGAGTGTAGTGCCAAGTGCTCGTGCCGGTGCCTCAGGTAATAACAAATCATAAATAAGAGGTATGATCAATGAAATCAAGTCTGTATGTATGTGGATCCTGTCCACGTGTCACCCAATGACAATAACCATCATGCATGTAAATATCGTAAAGCATATGCATAGAAATATGAGGATGTAAATCAACATGTGTCGCTCGCGACATATTGAATCATGGAACCAGAGTGTCAAGCATCGACACTCGAAAACATCATGAAAACTGTGCCTAGCATCGGCATGTAAATCCTCACATATCAGGCTCCGTCTGCGGAATCGGCCCACGGCCCCGGCAGTACGGGTCGTCCCGTATCCATCTATCGACTCTGGTCAGTATCCTCCGGATAACCGCCAGGTCTAACCAATCACCGGTAGGTACTCGCCACCCTGCCAGGCTCATCGTCTGCTCCACGAAAAACATTTCTCGTCCCGGGGAACCATACCGGGTCCACCATGTACCCGCAAACGGATCATCCAACTCCTCGAATCGGGTTTCACATGTCGCTCTGAGTACCGAGAAAACACATGGTGGACGCACTGAAATATCATATCAAGGGTAACCGGGTTTTTAAAACAATTATATACTCTCTTTTGAAATATCCACGGTTCCCAAATCCAGAAATATCATGGAAACAACATATCTCAATGCGTATAATCAGAAAGCATGATGTATGCGTTATATAAAAGAATGTAAGCATATAAATATATCATGCAATATGGAATAGTAATATGCACATATTGGGGAAAACCGCTCTTTTAAAATGAATCAGTTTTAAAGAGTATCTTGCGGTTCCCAAATCTCCAAATCAAGCGAGAAATCATCTATGCATGTGCAAATATGTATGTGTACAAGTATGCCATGCAAGGGCCATATCCTGAATGCAACAGTACTACAGTGTAATGACATGGCAATTATCGATGATGAAGTGTGTGAGCCGGTAAGCAGGTGTACGTGGAACATATGCATCATCAATAATGGTGTTGGTGTCCTAACAACATGAGTTTAATATAACAAGAATATGCAGGAATCGATAAATAAATGCAACGGTGGCGCATCTGCATCAATATAAAAGTCATACAGTTTGCCTTTTGAAATAAGACGAATCGGGGTTTTTAGTAAAATAAGGGCTAAGGTGTTTTTAAGAAGTGATGCGTCTTTTGAAAATATCCATAGAATCCCTTTTTGCCAGTCTTTAAAATACTCCTGATTCGTTAGTTTTTTGAAATAGGTATGACATCAACCTAGCCTAACATCTACTAGCAAAACTACAGCTCTAACTAACAAGTCAATCAGGAGGGGTATGGAAACCACCTAAATCCGAGTCGATATATATATATATATATATATATATATATATATATATATATATATATAAGTATAATAGTCGGTGATCCCGCCTCAATAGTATCATATACGATCCAACATCTATAATATGACATCCTCAAGTTAAGAGTGCGGATCTATCATCAATATATAGCTCGTACGGTACATCCGACGTACGGCCTCCCAAATCTGGGTACGGGTCAAATGTCACATCTATCACACTATTCATCTGGTATCCTCTTTATCAAATATCATGATCCGGGATACTGACCTACGTCTAGTACAATAATGATACCATCTATGTATGCATGCGTGTGTATGAAACGCTACGTCAAAGGACCCGCTAAAACATCGTGTCGTATCTCAAGTACGAACCCTGTCATATCACCGATCTCATGGCCTTTAATCCAATCTTATCGACTCATCGCATATCCCAAGTACTATCCTCAAATCCAGTATATGAACACATAGTCCCATACCCATGTGTAAATATACACATCCACAAATACGTACAGGTAAAAAAAAGAATGTATGCAAGTATGTGTGTGCGTGTGTGAGTGCAACCTCTACTCTAGGGTCTCGCAACTAACACTTAAACCAATCCAAGAATACCTAGAATCCATCATTATCAACAATAAACTCAAAACAACATAAATATATATATATATATGTGTGTATACGTATTCGTATACATCACAACGAACTGCGGGGGTGCTATACGCCATCCACCCGACTTCCCCCGTAGATATAATCTACTCACCTTGCTTCTTGTGTGCCGATGCCGATGTCGCCATCTTCATCTTCAACGTCTCGACATCACGTGGGGTACCTGCACATATAACGTATCGTATCGCGTTAAAATCAAATTCAAAGACGAAACGACACACGAAAACCAAAACGATACGCTTAAAAGCCTATAGGTTAGAACCTACGGACTACTCTTTCAAAACCACCAAATAACACTCGATATAGACGTAAAAACGTCAAGCGATCAAGTACAATACCAAATCTCAAAACTTGAATTTATAAACAACACTAAATACAAGGCAGAAACCAAGAAAACATGCCCCAGATTTTAGTTCAGGTCCAAACTAGGTGCACAAACAATACTGGGATGAAATATAGGGTGTATATGACCTACTGAAGCAACCTAGACCCATTCCCACACCCTATGGCCGGCCACTACCTTGCCAAAACCGGCCTCCTCGGTTTTCCCATGGATTTGGGGTCTCGTATGGTCAGGGTGGTCTCACATGGTCTCAAATTGGTCCCTGGAGTTGTTTGTTTATCTCGTATTGGTCCCGGTTCACTCCAGATTTCCCTGCACCCTCAAAGTCGTCACAAACCGACATGAAAAGTTTTGTAATTCTGTATTTTTGTGTTTCAGGTTTTTTTAGGTCAGGGTTTTAGACAATAGGGGGTCTAAGGTCACCTTTAAAGTCCAATTGCACAGCCACAACTCAATTTAACCCTAACCCTCTCTAGTAATGCCCAAAGTGCACTAAACTACCCGACATCGAATTCAAACTTGAATTGAGGCTTAAGCACAAGAAATACAACTCTAATTGTGAAGGAATTATCTCATAAGACCCTCATGAATTCTCAACAGTGCCAAAATGACTACTTTCTTGGTCCAAAGGCATGCTTGTGAGCTTGTGCACAATATTTGTGAAATGGGGATAGGGTTTTGAGGTGTTTTTGGATGTGTTTTGAGGAGTTGAAGAGGGGGAGAAGGAGAGAAGAGGCATCTGCAGCAGCAGCACAAAGGAAGAGAGGGGAGAGAAAATGAGTGAAGGAAATGAAGAAGAATGGCTAAGTCAAACACCCTCACCTACTCTTTCTCTCTCTCACCATGCTTCAATATTCTAATCCTTTTCCTTTCTTTTTTCTTTAACCCAAATTCCTTCTCACACCAATAGTAAACCCAAAACAACCATGGTAGAAATGCACAAGTGTAAAAAAAAAAGATATGTGCATGTTTTGCACAAAAATGCTAAAAAACCGATTAGCGATTTTTAATCGCGATTAGCACTAAATTAGCATATAATTAATCATAAAAACTTAAAAATGACATAATTCCATAAAATACCCTATTTTAGAATTTTCCATAATTTTTCCATAATTTTTCCCATTTATCGGTATTTAATTATACCGAAATATTAAAATATTCATTAAAATAATATTAAATTATAAAAATTCCCCAAAAATAATATTTTATTTTTTTTGAAATGTTACAGTGAGTAAATCTCCACTAAGGATTCGAAGGAATTCGGTAGATCAAATGGTGATGAAATCCTATACGCATCTTAAGTCTTATGAGAATTATGAATTTTAGGAAAAAGAATCGTTAACGACCAAATTTGGAGCGAGATCACCGTTCTTGATAATTTCATTGCAATTTGGGATTAAATGATTGATGATTCTCTTTGCTAAAGACTAGATTTGAATGGTGATCAATGAAAAGACAAGGGATAGTGAAGGAGAAACCCTAGTTTCTTCAATAGACCCCTAATCTTCATTCATCGCAATCGTTCTAGCTATAATTCATCAATAGATAAGATGATTTATTATTTGTATTCATCATCGCTACTAATTCCTATCGAATCCTACAAGCCATTCTTCAATTTTCTTGATAACTAAAATTGATATTGGACACTTTTTTTATTACTAAATCTTAAACTCTTTCTTGATTTTTCTTGAAATGATAAACTCATTTAAATCTTGAAATCTCATTTTCTTGAATTTTTCTTTACTATTTTCTTTCGGCTCAACTAAAGCAAGAACGAATAAATACACGAATCCCAGTGGATGACCCGTACTCATTAACGAACTATATCGATATCGTTATTGGTTGCGATTATAAATTCTTTGATTGTGATAATATTTCATATCGAATCGACAAAATTGTCTCTATCCATATCAATCAAATATTGTCAGGAGCGAATCATCATTTTCCGTGAGAGGACTTGGAATTTGATACCTATTTAGGTATCGACATCGCTACAACTGGGATATTGCCTGGAGCGAATTATCACTTGCCTTTGTCGATTTGAATAAAGATGGCTTAGCAAATAGGGTTAGGATCCTGTCGACTAAGGATTTTTGACTTTATGAGCCGTAAAGATCTCATAAAGGTATTTCTCCCTATGAGTCAAGAGGATCTCATAAGTGTATTTTCTCCTTAGGAGTCGTGAGGATACCTAAGTGCGTTTTCTTTTGTAAGCCGTAAGAATCTTACAAGAGTATTTTCTCATTGTAAGTCGAGAGGACTTACAAGTGTCGCTCACCATATGGGGATATTTCTCGTCATTGATGGAATTTGGTAGGAGAATATTTATTTATGCCCGTGGATTTTATAAAAGGGTCAATATTAGACCGCCTGTAGGGCAAAAAGGTTTAGTAGGATTTTGATGGCTTAAGAATAGGTTTAGATCTGTAACTTAAGGCTTTTGAATCCAATGAACCGTGAGGGTCTCATAGAGGGCATTGTCCTTGCGATTCGTGAGGATCTCGCAAGTATACTTTATCTTTAGAAACCGTGGGGACTTCTAAGTATGTTACTCTTTTGTGAGTCGTAAGGATCTCACGCAGGGTTTTTTCTCCTCGCAAGGTCGAAAGGACTGCAAGTGTATATATATTTTTTACGAGATTGTGCCCTTTCGGATTTTCATAAGCTCACCGGCAGTCCTGCTTTTTTTACTCACGGCGCCTTTTCGGATTTTCATCCATGCCCATTTCGCTTGTGGACATACATTTTTTAACAAGTTCGCGCCCTCTCGGGTTTTCACTAGCTCGCTGGGAGTTCTGCTGTTTTTATTTACGGCCATCTTTTGGGTTTTCATCCGTATCCATTTAGTTTATGGACATACCTTTTAGGTTTTCATCCGTGCTCATTTCTCTTGTGGACATACCTTTTATTAGGCGGCCTACAAGGTAACACATCATTAGCCGTAGGCCCCGGTCTTCTTCAAAGGACTACATCATGTAGGACTTGAGAGAGTTATGAATCGTTTACGCCCTTGGATTGTATACGGTAATCGATATGGGGATTCACCGTAGGGCTAAACGTGTTAGTTTAAGGACATGACGGTCCATTGTCGCCGTATTTTGGGGTGAATTTTTAGTTTAAGAACTTTTCGGTCCAATACCAGTTTAAGAACGTAGTGGTCCATTATTCCCGTGTTTTGGGGGAACACATTAGTTTAGGGACGTTTCGGTCCAGTATTAATTTAAGGACGTTTCGGTCCAGTATAAGTTTAAGGACGTTTCGGTCCATTATTCCTGTATTTTGGGGGAACACATTAGTTTAAGGACGTTTTGGTCCATTATCGCCGTATTTCGGGGCGACATAGCTTTTTGGATACTACTCTCAGAGTCTTAACTCAGGAAGATAGCGAGCGGACATGAGCATCGTCATCTATCATTTACCTAAATCATGACTCGTCAACCGTAGTATTTTTTAAGAATCAACTGTGTATTGGCCGGAAGGGTTTTTCGCCTTGCATATCCATGAGCAGTTAGGCTCCACCTTGGTAGACTTTGTCTATAATGTACGGGCCTTCATAGTTTGGCTCAAACTTCCCCCGTTTTGCATGGTTGGGGATCATTGGTCTTTTGACGACTAGCACGAGTTCGCCTTGGCAGAATGTTCTCGGCCTAGTCAGTTTTTCGTATGACCGTGCCATCTTTGCCTTATAAGCCTCCAGATTTTGCTGTGCTATAAGGTGAGTTTCGTCGAGGGTATCGAGCTCCTTGAGTCTAAGATTGGAATTTTCTTCATCAGTCAGCTCGTATCGAACCGCTACTCGTAGAGAGGGGAGTTATATTTCCAACGGGAGCACTGCTTTTGTACCGAACACCAATGCGTATGGTATTGTATCCATGGCCGTCTTGAACGTCGTTCGGTACGCCTAGAGAGCTTCATGCAGCCTTTCATGCTAGTCTTTTTGTTTCTGGACACCGTCTTTTTTATAATCTTTATCAAGATCTTGTTGAAAGCATCAGCTAGACCATTGGCCCAAAGATTATAGACTGAAGAGTATCTCCAATTTATTTTATGCTGCTGTGCGAAGCGGCTTATTTTATGGCTTCTATAAGCTGGCCCATTATCCGAGATTATCCGTCGCGGAGTGCTGAACCGGTATATGACATGGGTCTTGAAGAAATGGAGGATATTCTCCGTTTTCACCTCCCTTAGTGGTATAACTTCTGCCCACTTAGAGTAGTAGTCGGTTGTTGCTAGTATGAACCGATGTCCTTTGGAGGACGCTGGTTCGATGGGGCCAATTCTATCCATTTCCTACATCTTGAATGGCCAACTAGCCACTGTCGGGTGTAGCGGATTTGGATGTTGATGGATAAAGTCCCCATGAATTTGGCACGAGTGACACTGCTTCATATATTCGAGGCAATCCTGAATCATCGTGGGCCAATAGAAACTCATTCTTTTTATCTTCAGCTTCATTTTTGGCCCAGCTTGATGAGAACTGCAGAGTCCATTGTGAATTTCTTAGACGACTTTCTTTGCTTCCTCCGGTCCCAGGCATCTTAGCCATAGACAGTTATCTCTTATATAGAGTATCATTGATGAAGGCGAAAGACAAAACTCGTTTCATGAACTGATATCTAAACAATGCATTTTCGGGCGTTCGTTGGGACTTAAAGTAGTCTATAAAGACTTCCCTCCAGTCGATGACCTTTTTTTCGTCCTCTATTTGAATGGCAACTTGTTCGGTCGTTTCTTTTCCTTCGGATGGCTCTATTAGGTCTCCCAAAGATATATCTGTTGGCGCGAGAACCCTACGGCTTTGCATAATGATCCTCACGTTATTATGGTCTTCATCGGCCAATTCCTTAGCTAATTTGGCCAATGCATCCACTTTGTTGTTTTCTGCACGCGATATACTTTCCAGGGTATAGGAAGGGATTTGTGTCAGCAGTTGTTGCGCTCTTTCGTCATACTTCATCAGCTCTGGCTTGCATGTCTGATGGTCGCCATTCACTTAGCTAATGATCAGCTGGGAGTCTCTATATATGAGGAAGTCTTTGATCCCCATGTTGATAGCGATCTCGAGACCTACTATCAAACCTTCATATTCAGCTTCATTATTAGTCCTTGGCTCGGTTAAGGAGAGGGCGTAACAAAATATCCCTCCTTGCGGAGTCACGAAGATAAGGTCCACCTCGGCTTTGATTATGGGGGTGTTTAGCTTTCTCCTCTTCACGGAAGATTCTCCATCGAAGTAGAGTTCCTATTGGGAAGCATTTTCTTCTTCGATTTCATCGAACGCATGTTCGTCTGGCGACTCGCAGTTTAAAGGAGAGTCAGCTGGTTTCGAATGTTCCGTGAGAAAGTAGATGGTCCGAGCTTATTGCTTTTTCCTTTGGGGTTGCCTCGAGTAGACTATTTCTTCATCTTCCTTGGTATCGCTCCCAGAGATCGGGATAATGGAAACGAATCACCTCTCAGTATCCTCGCAGTCTGGTAAGAAGTACTTTACGTCTTTATATTTTCGGACATCGTTTACGGTGAACGGATTTAGCTCGCTCGTGACGGTGTACTCCGAGCCATTCTTGAAATACTTCATACACTGATATTGTATAGAAGGGATGAAGTTATACTCGTGTAACTAAGGCCTGCCGAGCAAAGAGTTATAGTAAGTCTTGGCGTCAATGACATGAAATTTGATGTCAGTGACGAGAAGCCCGAAGCGTAGCGTCAGTATTACGGATCCAAGCATCCGTTATGACTGTGAGTCGAACCTGGAGATGGTAATTTTATCTCAGGCGAGGTGCCGAATGTTCATGCAGATTTCCTTCACTACTCTCACGTTGAGAAGGTTAACGGAGGATCTGTTGTCGACAAGGATTTTCCCTATCTTGATGTCGTGGTAATACCCAGTGACGTATAACGGGCGATTATGCTCGCATGTACTGAGGAGGAGATATTCGTCGCTGAATGTAATGTCATCCGTATGGACCTCTTCCAGTTCATCTTTCATCTTCTCTTCTGTAAGGAAAGCTTGGAACTGATCGGGCTCTTGTAATACCTTGATCAGGAAATCTCGTGCCTCTTTGGACAGGAGGAGAGCATCCAATATGATTAACTGTGAGGGTATCTTCCTCAGATGTGCCAGGATGTTATAATCCACCTAGTTTTTCTTAGATGGGTCCTTCGCGGCGAGTTCTTTTACCACTTCTTCATTCAGGGCAATTTCCGCACTGATTTTCCCTTTCCCTCTGTCTTTATTGTTTGAACCTTTGTCTGTAGGTCCGAGATTCTTCTCAGGAAGCGTATTGTTACGCAGCTGAATATTTTTGCAGTTCTTCTCCTCCTCTTCTTTTTCGGAGGCGGAGTCTTTGATGAGTGGGCTGAAGGGTGTTTCATCCTCAGAATCGCTCCCGAAGGTAAGAACTTAGGGGTTTTCCCCTTCCGAACTGGTACCAACTATATGACAGTTGCCAGTCGTTTCTTCATATGCATTCGTCCTACTATTTTTCTGTCAACCAGCATGAGCTTCACGCTTCATCCTCTTGAAGTGTTTTTGATGGGAAATGTATCCTTACCACCACTTCTTGAAGGCACTGCATTCTTCAGTAGGGTCGGTGACCTTCCGATGATATAGGTAGTAGTTTGGATGTGATTCTTCTCCATCGAAGCATATGATCCTGGGTGTTTTCCATATGAGAGGTGGCAGGTTCATCCCCATTGACAAGGCTTTGGCGAACCGCTTCTCTGTTTTGATCCTACTCTTATTTGTTGCAGGTGTGCTTTGGTTTGGTTGGAGTACTTTCCAACTCGTCCTCGCCGCAGTTTCTTTATCCAGACGCTGATGCTTAGCCTTTTCATATATGGTTGTTTCGCGTTCTCGGTCAACTTTGCTTTTCTGAAAGGTTTCGTTTAGCAGCCTCTCAATCGGGTCTTCTTCTGGTAGTTCTGGGGATTTTAGCGCCGATTCTGCCCCCAGTTCCTCTGCATTATTTTCTGACGCTGAGGGAGCCCCTTCGCCATATAACAATGATTGGGAGACCATATGGCAACTTACTATACGGTCTTTGGTTTCTTCTGATGAGTCATTTCCCTCATCATTAGCACTATCTTGGTCCTCAAGAATATGCTTGAGGAACTCTTCGAGCATGACCGGTGTCAGCACCTTCTGGTTATACTCCTCCAGCGCTTCTATGTATTTTTGTAGACCTTTGCGTCTGTCGTCATACTCGGCAGGCTGCACAGGCTTCTTAGTCTTCGTTTTTTTCTTCGAAGACTTTGAAGGCTTGACTTGGGTTTTTTTTCCCTCGTCAATAATTTTCGATGCGGGACGAGGTTTTAGCATCCCTTCGACTATTTCGGGTTCAATTGGGCTTTTCCACCTGATTGCCAGACATGCTTGTAGATCCTTTAACATTCTTTTGGTTTTTGTCGAAAGAACGACTTCCCATGGAGTTTCTTCCATGAGTGAGCATGATGCCCCCTACACGTCCATCTTTTTGGGAGTACGCTTGTGGGGTGTGTTTACCTTCCAGTTATCAGACAGCACGAATTTCCTTTGTTGATACTGATACTCGATCCAGTTTTTGAAGATGTAGCAATCTTCAATTGAGTGGCTTACCATTCTGTGATAGGAACAGTAATTAGGGTTGTTGACGTCGCCGGGTTGCGCTGGATGCCGCGATTCTGGCAATGTGATGAGTTTATTATGCATTTCTAATTCAAACAGTCTCCCCGTCTTGTCGCGGGGAAATAAGTAAGCGCATCCTAGTCTTTCCTCCAAGGAGAGGTGCTGACACGCGTTGTTTTGGCGAGCAGCCTGTTTTGGGCCATGCGGTTGTTATTGCGTATTGGCAACGAAGACCGCTTTCCCTTTACCCTTGTTAGTTTCAGGGTCCTTATTTGAGGAGGAAGGCCCATGGCACATTGATTGATCGTAGGAAAAGTGTTTTGTAAATAACTGCAATCAAGACGGTATCGCAAATAGATGGCCGCAATGAGTACGGGTCGTCCGCAGGGAAACATGAATTCTTTTCTTGATTTAGACGAGTTGATAAAAGAGATGGGTGATTGTTATTCAATTTTGAGACGGATATAAAATTTATAACAGAAAGGCTTGTAGGGTTCATAAGACTTAGTAGTTAATGGATGAATGTTTAAAAATGACTCTTTTTATTTTTTAATAGTTTAAAACTAGAGAGATAGCGATGAATGTGGATTAGGGTTCTTGGAAGGAATTAAGGTTTCCTACTACTAACTCTTGGCCTTCCATTGATCTCTATTCATGTCAAGCCCTTAACAAAACAAGTGTTTAACCAATCTCAAATCATGGTCGTGACTATCAATAAATTGATACCGTGCTCAATAAGAAGGTTAACATTTATTTTGCTAAAGTTTATAAACATTAAAATGTTAAAAAGGTGTTAAAAGATTTTTCATTCATTATTCTACCCTATCCTACAAACCCTGGCAAGCAAGGAATTACTCGCTTATGGTTAATAGTGATTTAGAAGAAAGGTTGAAGATGAATGAAACCATATTTAAGGTGCAGAAAAGTAATGCGTAAAATTAATGCGAAAAGTAATGTGTAAAGTAAATGCAGAAATGTAAATGCAAAAAGAATTAAAACCAAAACTACTTTTATTAATGAACTATTGCATTACAACTTTTCTCCTTAGAAAGTAAATTACAAAAACCCTAGTTTTGCTCTAGATCTCTCTCTTTATGGAGGTAGATGAATAGATGATTATGTGATCAATTAGATAATTTTGAATGCATAGCTCTCGGTCCTTTATATAGTCCCTAAAACCAGAAACCCTAGATGCCATATGTGAGTAGATACAGTTAAGATCATAATCCCAAAATCCCACATCTAACGGTCCTGATTTGACCACGGAACCGCCGCGTAATGCCACGTATGGCTGCGGATCCGCCGCTTCCTGGTGGAATTGGTTTTGAGATTTTTTCTGGCTTTTTATGTTGATATTTGGAGATCCTTTTGATGTATGGATTCTGAAAATATTGCTCTGAATCTCTGCCGTTGCTAGATTCCTCAATTTGCTTCTAAAATTTGGACGATTCGGCTTCGATACCCGATTTAACTTGGATCTTTTCCTTGGATTCCAAACTTGAGCTAATAATCATACAATATCTCAAATCAAATTGTTAGTAGCATTTTATATTTTTGAGATATTATTCCAACCATTTATATGATATTAAATCTTAAGAATATTGATTAGGAATATTTGATATGATATGCATATTTAATTATTAATATTTCATTTAAATATTATATGCATATATTTTCCCTTATTATATTAATTAAAATGAAGAAACATATGATAAATTTTTTTTATAAATAAACCCACATATGTTCTTTGTTTACAATAAAAACCTTTTAGCAGTTAATAATAGTAGGAAAAATGTTCATACGAATATGCAATATTTTAGACTAATCAAATACCTCCAAACTTATCTTTGATCGTCCCGAGTAAACTATTTATTAAAAAGAAAAAGAAAAACCTAACTACCACACTTTCGTAAGCAACAAGATTGCACTTAGCACGTGCAACAAGTCTTTAAACCTCCAGGTGTCCCTAGTAGGAGAAGTGTTGTCTCCTGAGAGTTTTCAGCGGATTACACCCACAAAATCCCATAATAAAAGAAAGAAGATAAAATTTACATGCGAAAATAAGAACATATAAAAGAAAAACTTTGAAAATAAAAGTTTCAAATTACACTAGATTTTTAGTTGTCATGAGCCCTATCCTAATGGTCTTGAAAAATGTCAAAAATTACGTCATCCATCAATAAAACATCGTCTTTACTCTTCTTCCCTACCTTTCTTACAAACATCGATCATATACCCCGACATGTGTATAAAAGACACCCCTACACTTAAAGAATTCAATTCAAGCTATCATACTCTTGTCCATCTTCCTTAATACTTTTTATTCGGTGAATATTTTAGATGGATTTGCTCACATATTCTTCATGCGACCGTTAATACTTCTTGAAGCACTAACCAACCGATTACCAAATGTACTCACACGTTAAGGTGTAATCAGCAATATACTAGTCTTACAACACCTAAGGCTTAGCAGTGAGTCCTAAACCAGTTGGTCTAAGGCACTGGGTGATTAGGCACCCTCGCTATATTTTTTTTCCAGCTGTCTTAAGTAATTACAAAACAAGTGTTCTTTTTTCTACACCATTTATATTTTCTGTGTCATTTATATTTTGTCAATTTATATATATATATATATATATATATTCTTCATACTGAGGCTTTTTAAACAAGAGCATTTCAAGGTATCCTCTACTATCTCAAGTTTTAAGATGTGTATAAGTCCATGTCACGCACCCCGCGTGTTCACGGGGAGGCGGAATTTCAAAAAAACGTATTTTACAAAGATCGCGACACGAACTTGAACTCCAGGATCGGTGCTAAACCCTAACTAGGTAACTTAGTGAGATATAAACTACAAGTCCAGAAGTTAATACCTCACGATTCCGGTCCTTCGGGTCTTCATGCTTCGTTGTCGCCCATCTCGTTGTCGACTCTATGGATCGGATCGGATCGCCGCTTCCTCATCGGTCTCCTCAAATTGAAGATGATCCACCCGAGTGAATGTGCATCGAGCTCCTTGTTAGTGTATATGCCCTAGAGGCCATTACTGTATCATACTAGTTTGTATATTACTTAATGGAAGCTTGGGATATTCACCATTGTATAGACAATCACGGTCAAAATAGTAGTATGCTACTTGGTTTGTCTCTACTTCAATGTGTGTACATGTGTTTCTTTTAACATATCGCCTATACACATTAGTGGAGCCCTTAGGATCTTTGCTTGATTACCAGCGTTGTGATGGCAGTCACACTCGTGGGGGCTGGGTAATCCACAAGCACATCCTTATACAGGTCCCTAGTCGTAGGACTATCGAGACAGGGCATCGATACTCCGGAGTAGACTAGCGTATGCGCTTCTCATCCCAGCAGGGGAGACGGTCTGTCCCACAGCCGTCAGTACGTCGTACTTGAGATAGTATGCGGATGCTTGTTAGGTTACGAGTACACTGGACAGGACTCGTCGGGAACTGATTGGTTGGTACTATACCTATCGTCAGTTATCAGTTCCCAGGTGACATGAGTACAGCTTAGTCCGCTGACTTGACACTGTCACTTCGCCTCGAGTGTGTTCCCACTGTACTTTGATTACTACCCTACCATGGCTCAAAGGAGTCGTGCAAACAGGTAGTAGTTGGGTGCAGTCCCGAAGCACTTGGAGGCAGTGACGGTTAGACAGGATTCGTCTCTCCCGGTATTGGGAGTTGATATCGCGCTGTGTCAATGAGAGCCATTACACACAGTCGTCCTTGGCCAAGGCAAGCGAGATGCACTGGAAGGTTTCCAGTGTTATCTCAGGGTGTTCTGGGCTACACTCCGACACGACTTGTACCACTATTAGCGGACTGACGTTTACCGCCCCCTAGGCCCGCTATGCGATATTCTCAGACGAACAGACCGGATTGTACGGAGACTGTCACATTCAGGCTCAGTAGGAGTTCGGATGAGTTCACCTCGTCAGTCTTCTTATCGGCATCTACCTGGGAGCCGTTACGCACAGCTAGTGCCGCTTGCGATCTGTGGTTAAACCCACTGCCAGCGTAGTGTCGAGTCTTTAGAGTCCCACACAGAGAGCTATTCGCCTTTAAGCAAAAGAGTAGAGGTTGCATGGTTTTGCGACAGGGTTCGGTCACATCTGTGCACTTGTGCACGTTTGGTGTCCGGGCAGTTATTACTAGCGGGCTTTGGTTTAAGCTAGATCCTAGTACACGTTTTGGGATTGGTTTTATCTCGTTTGTATTCGTGTTCCTCGGAACGCGGATGCGGGTGTGTATGCACGGTTGACAAAGACAGAGGCAGAGGATTCTCATTAGGGTTGTTGACTGTTGACTTTTGCTAAACCCTAATGAGAATAAGAAATATGATTAATAATAATATTAATTAAGTATTATTGTGCCATGGTTGCGTTGAAAGGTTGACTTTGTTGACCTGTTGACTTTGTTGACCGGTTGACTAGGTTGGACTTGTTGACCATCATGACGACAATGGCTATCATTTCATGGCTATGACTTTTGCTTGCTTGTTTGTTCACAAAATGCATTAAATGCATGAAATGATAATGCCATTGACATGAACCATCACAAGATGCTTAATTATTGTTATTATTATGATTATTATGTGTTATGAGAGCATGGAGGTAAAAAGTCTTCTTCATTCTATCATATTGATTCTCTCTCATCCTCAAGCTCTCCCTCTTCCTCTTGCTCTCTCTCTTGCTCATGGTTCTATTATCTCATGAGTTGAGAAACAAGAACCATAGAGATAAAACCCAAAACACTTCTCTACTCATCCTAGTGTACAAGGTCTAGCAAGCCAAGTATTCTAGTTTCCTCTGGATTGAGGTTGGAGCCAAAGGTAGAAGCTTTCGGGTGGATCCATCTTCGGCACAAGGAGACGACGAGGTGAGGCCGATCCGACCACCACAAGGAGTTAAAGAGAAGGAGTTCAAATTTAGGTATAACCCCTAACCTAGTAGCTAAACTCTTAGTTAGGTTGTTAGATAGTTTGTTTAACAAAGATTCGTTTCTAGAGTCCATGTTACCCCCACCGTAAAAATCGTTTTTCACCATTTCCGCAACCCCAAAGAACCTGGGACGGGTAACTGTAAGTCCATGTCACGCACCCCACTAGCTTGCGGGGAGGCGGAATATATGAAAAACGATTATCAAAGCTTCGTAACACGGACTTGAGCGCATGAATCGTAATCTAAACCATTGCTAACGTTATACTAGAGGTTTAACTACTCGGTACCGGAGTTATACCTCACGTTACATGTCCTTCGGGTCTTCATCGCTGTCCTCCACTCCTCGTAGGCTCCTTGGAACATCGGCAACTTCACGGCCTCCTTGAATCAAAGACGATCCACCCGAAAGCTTCTACGCCAAGCTTAATCTCAAACTTGAGATAACTAGGTTGCTTAAAGTGCTAATCTAAGCTACCTAGAGGATATAGAGTGAGGTTATGAATGTTTTAGTCTATCTAACCCTTGATCTCAACACATGAGAGGTTAGGGTTAGGGTTTCAAGAGAGAGTGAGCTTGAGGAGAGAGAAGGAGAAGATGAGAATGAGAACAAAAATCCTTCTCACTTGAATATATGATACATAATGAATTATCAAATAATATCAATTAATTGATTATTCACCATGTTTCATTTAATCAAGGAGAGTGATTCATCATGTGAGTCATTAGATCATTAATGAAGCATTAATGATATGATGAATCATATAAATGAGTCATACAAAGTAATCATGAAAAAGCCACCTCAACCCCTCATGTCACCACTCTTCTAGAACCTTCTCGACAAATTACGAGAACGCCCCTCTAATCCGTGAAAACACGGAAAAACTTTAGACTGTATAAATCCGATAACCTGATACTAGAAACTGGCTTAAACCAAAGCCGGCTAGTATAAACTGTCCGAAAAGTCGTACGTGCGAAAACACACGTACGCATCCGAACCCTTGTCGTAAAACCATACGACTTCTATATCGTTTCGCCTGGAGCAGGGAAACTCTCTGTGTGGGACTCTAAAGACTCGACACTACGCTGGCAGTGGGTTTAACCACAGACCGCAAGCGGCACTAGCTGTACGTAACGGTCCCCAGGTAGATGTCGATAAGAAGGCCGATGAGGAAAATCATCCGAACTCCCACTGAGCCTGATGTGACAATCTTCGTACAGTCCGGTCTGTTCGTCTAAGACTATCGCATATCAAGCCTAGGGGGCGGCAAGCGTCAGTCCCCTAATAGCTGTATAAGTCGTGTCGGAGCGAAGCCCATTACACCCTGAGAAGCTACTGAAACCTACCAGTATATCTCGTTTGCCCTGGCCAGGGACTTTGTGTAATGGCTCTCTGACACATTGCGATATCATCTCCCAATACCGGGAGAGACGAATCCTATCTAACCGCCACTGCCTCCAAGTGCTCGGGACTGCACCCAACTGCTACCTGTTTGCACGACTCCTTTGAGCCGTGGTAGGGTAGCAATCTAACAACAGTGGGACACACTCGAGGCGAAGCAGCAGTGTCAAGTCTGCGGACTATGCTGTACTCATGTCACCTGGGAACTGACAACTGACGATGGGTATAATACCAACCAATCAGTTCCTCGGCGAGTCCTGTCCGGTGTACCCGTAACCTAACGAGCACCTGTATACTATCTCCAGTACGGCGTACTGATGGCTGTGGGACAGACCATTTCCCCAACTGGGATGAGAAGCGTATACACTTAGTATACTCCGGAATATCGATGCCCTATCTCGACAATCCAACGACCCGGGACCTGTATAGGATGTTGCTTACAGACTACCCAGCCCCCACTAGTGTGACTGCCATCACGATGCTGGTAATCAAGCAAAGATCCTATGGGCTCTACTAATATGTATAAGTGATACATTACAAGAGACATATGCACATATTAAAGTAGACACAAACCAAGTAGCATACTACCATTTTTAGCAAGACTGTATATATAACTGTGAATATCCCAAGCTTTCATTAAGTAATATACAATCTAGTATGATACAATAATGGCCCCTAGGGCATATACACTAACAATCTCCCACTTGCACTAGGGCCATGAGCTGGCATATCGTAGACCTATCATCTCGAATAGCCTCTCGAACTGCGTCTGAGGAAGGGCCTTTGTGAATGGATCAGCAATGTTATTCTCTGTCTCTACTCTCTTCACCTCGATCTCCCGGCGATCTACGATCTCCCTGATCAGGTGATACCGCCTTAAGATGTGTCTGGACTTCTGATGGGACCTGGGTTCCTTCGCTAAAGCTATAGCACCGTTGTTGTCATAATACAGAGGTATTGGATCAACACTGGTAGGAACCATCTGAAGTTCTGTGAGGAACTTCTTCATCCAGACTGCTTCTTTTGCAGCATCGCAAGCAGCTATGTACTCTGCTTCCATCGTTGAGTCAGCAACGGTCTCTTGTTTGGAACTCTTCCAACAGACCGCCCCTCCATTAAGGGTAAAGACATAACCCGACATGGACTTGGAGTCATCTTTGTCACTCTGGAAGCCGGAGTCGGCAAAGGCCTCTAACTGGAGGTCTTTTTCGCCATATACCAAGAACATCTCATTAGTCCTCCTCAGGTACTTGAGAATGTTCTTTACTGCTATCCAGTGCTTCTCCCCTGGGTTTACTTGATACCGGCTTACTACGCTCAATGCGTATGCTACATCCGGTCTGGTACATAACATCGCATACATTATAGAGCCTACCGCAGAAGCGTAGGGTATAATCGACATGCGATCCCTTTCCAAATCAGTCTTGGGAGACATCTCTTTGGAGAGGGTGATTCCGTGACAAGCCGGTAGGTTACCGCGCTTAGAATCATCCATACTGAATCTCTTCACTATGGTGTCTATGTACGTGGACTGTGAAAGTCCCAACATCTTTTTTGATCTATCACGATAGATCCGGATCCCTAGAATGTAGGTGGCATCACCCAGGTCTTTCATGGAGAATTTATGTGACAAGAATCTTTTGACTGACTGTAACATAGGAATATCATTTCCTATTAGGAGAATGTCATCCACGTACAAGACGAGGAATACTACAGCTCTCCCTACAATCTTACTGTATATGCATGGTTCATCTGGATTTTTGATAAAGTCAAATTCTTTGACAGCATCATCAAAACAGATGTTCCAACTCCGTGATGCCTGCTTTAGTCCATAAATGGACTTAAGCAACTTGCATACTTTACCGCTGCTCCCACTCTGAATGAATCCTTCTGGCTGATCCATATAGACGCTTTCTTCCAAATTTCCATTTAGAAAGGCCGTCTTTACGTCCATCTGCCAGATTTCATAGTCGTGGAAGGCAGCAATAGCAAGAAGGACCCGAATAGATTTAAGCATAGCCACTGGAGAAAAGGTTTCGTCATAGTCCAAACCAGGTCTTTGACGGAAACCCTTTGCAACAAGTCTAGCTTTATAGGTTTCAACCTGTCTATCTACACCAATCTTCTTTTTGAAGATCCATTTGCATCCTACGGGTTTTACCCCATCTGGAGCAATGTCCAAAGTCCATACTTTGTTGGTGTACATGGACTCCATTTCGGTCCGCATTGCATCTAGCCATTTTACCGAGTCACCGCTCTGAATGGCTTGCTGGAAGCTAGTAGGCTCATTAAAATCAATAGTGCAATCCTCTCTATCCCCGTCTATGAGAAAACCGTAGTATCTCTCGGGCGGATGAGATTGCCTACTACTCCTGCGGAGTGGCATTGGGATGTCCCTTTCTTCTGAAACCTCTGGTTCTACCATACTTTCAGTAACAGTTTGTGGTTCTGGAATTTCTTCCAGTTCTATTGCGCTCCCACTTTTCTGATTTTCCAAAAATTCAGTTTCCAAGAAGCAGGCATGAAGAGAAACAAAGACCTTTTGTTCCTCTGCGTAATAGAAATAATATCCCTTGGAGTTCTTTGGATATCCCATAAATTTGCATTTTACTGAGCGTGCCTTGAGCTTATCCGTATGCTGCTTCTTTACAAAAGCTGGACATCCCCATGTCTTAAGATACTTAAGACTAGGTTTCTTCCTACTCCACATCTGATATGGTGTGGTAGGCACAGTCTTGGTTGGAACTCGGTTTAAAAGATATGCAGCTGATTCTAGTGCATATCCCCAGAATGATCGCGGCAACTCAGCGTTACTCATCATGGAACGTACCATATCCAATAGGGTTCGGTTCCGTCTCTCCGATACACCGTTATGTTGTGGTGTGTATGGAGGAGTAAGCTGAGAGAGAATTCCATTCTCTTTTAAGTAACCTAGGAATTCGGCACTTAAGTATTCACCACCTCGATCAGATCTCAGTGTCTTGATACTTTTGCCTGTTTGTTTTTCTACTTCATTCTTGAATTCTTGGAATTTCTCGAAGGCCTCGGATTTATGTTTCATTAAGAAGATATATCCATACCTAGAGAAATCATCCGTAAAAGTAATGAAGTAAGAATAACCACCTCGCGTATGTATAGACATTGGACCGCACACGTCACTGTGTACGAGTCCTAAGAGCTCGCTCGCTCTTACTCCGTGTCTAGTAAACGGAGTCTTTGTCATCTTTCCCATGAGACAAGATTCACAAGTAGCATAAGATTGATATTCGAATGAATTTAAATATCCTTCTCTATGTAACTTAGTCAACCTTCTCTCATTGATGTGACCTAGTCTACAATGCCATAAGAAAGCCTGATTTAATTCCGGAGACTTTCTTTTAAGTGTGTTCTGGACACTGAAAATCTGAGCTTGATTTAATACGTATATTCCGTTTTCTAATGTACCTGACCCAATCAAATCTTGATTTAGGTGGATGTGAACCACATCTCTTGTAAAAGCAAAATCATATCCTTCCTTAGAAAGTAAGGGTACAGATATGATATTACAAGTCGTACCTGGTACATAAAAACAGTTACGTAGAATCAATATCTGCCCAGTTGTCATTCCAAGATGATATTCCCCTACGGATTCAGCGTCCATGCTCATTCCGTTAGCAACTGTGAGGGTCATATCACCTATCCCGATAACCCTACGATTTCTCAGAGCCTGTAATGAATTACAGATGTGAGTTCCTGATCCGGTATCCAATACCCAGGAAGTAGGGTTAACTGTCATACAGTTCTCTATCATAAACACACCCGAAGTCGAAGCCACAACATGCTTCGTATCCTGGCTACTGGCTTCTAAAGACCTGCAATCACTCTGCCAATGCCCAATCCCATAGCAATAGGAATGTCCCTCAATAGGGTGGTCCAGCTTGTCATAGGCAATGGACATCTGGACAGACTTTTGCCAGTCATATAAGTCAGATTCAGTCAAATTATTATCTAGATGTAACCTATGTGTGGTCATAGGGTCGCTGCAATTTAAGAGAGAGAAGAAGATACTATTAGCATGATGCTCTTGCAAGTTTAGAGTGGTTTAATTTATCTAAACAGGATGGCTCCCACTATTTCTCGAATCCCTCCTCAAACCATAAAAGAAGAATTAGCCCGGACAGTTCTCACCGTACAATACTTGCTTAACCGTTCAGCCAGGCCAGTGTCGATACTTCGAGGGAGGTTTTCCAACGCTTTCGCGAAGTTCCTTAATTAAATAACCTCTTTTCTCTGGAGGCGTAACCCCGCTGACACCTTTCTTGGCACCTACTTGGTTTATAGCATTGATCGTTAAGTGATGAATCCCCTGATAAGTAGCATGTACTCACAGTAGGATCGGGATCCAAAATATCATCGTAAGATAATGTTGAAGGAATCCTACCAACATTCATCAAACTTAAAAATGGTATGCATCTCTCTGCAAATTTCAGTTTCTTTTGAAACTCCCGATATGGATTTTTGCCCCATGCTCTTATGACCTTGACTTTGGCCAACAAATTATAAGTCACATGTCAAGTTCTACCCGTCATTGTCCAGGTTAATTTGAACCCATCCGTACATACCCTTGACTTTGGCCAACAAAGCAGTACGACTGTCCCAAACCAACGCATCTATCTATGCTGCATATGAATATTCAATAGCTACCAAACACTGTGCCTTGACTTTGGCCAACAAACACAGCTTGAATACTATTGAATACCCAAATGAAATGACGGAGGGCTACGAATGGTTTTGGCAAAACCGTGAACGTAGTGAACTTGATATAATCGAAGGAACCTGATACTTTTTAAAAGGAGTGGTTAAAGCTCCGCAATTAAAAATATGATTCTTTTAAAATAACCGAGTGGTTTCTTTTAAATTTGTTCCAACGATTAAACTATGGTTTATTTTCTTTGCATTATAATAATGCGCCCCATCATTTAACCTATCATTGCAGAAAACAACGAAAATACAACGTCCTCTTATGCCATCCGCATTCGCCACGGGGTCCCGTCATCACCCGTTAGGTTACTTAACTAACGACAGAGCGGGGGCTGGGCTAGCGCGGGTGTAAAACATAAGCGACGTCTAATAGCTATCATATATAGATATTGTACATTCGTCAGACGCAATAATAAGCATTCCAGATCATAGATAAACTTTATTGGATATGCAAGTAATCCGCGTTTCTTTTGAGCCTGCAATGAAAGACGGATTACACAGTTGTGATGAATAGCCATTACCCCACCCCAGACCCCTACGGGTATGGCAAACTACCCGCCAAGTATCAGAAGTGAAGCGGTCTGCCTCAACACTTCAAAATACCCGGTAGTTTGTGCACCCCACCTTGGGTCTATCCTAGGAGCAAAAAACAGTAAAAAGAAATAATACAACGGTGGCTACAACCGCAACCTGGATGCGCCCCGCAAAATATTATTCCAACTTATTACAATTATATCGAATGAATTATTACAATAACCCATCACAAAACCCGGCTATTCACCACAACAGTCCAATATAGTTTATATACACAAACAGATAAAATCCATTACAGAAATGTGCAACCCCCTGCCAACCGACATACTAGCAGTTAGGGGAGGTTTACAAACACATTAAACATTACAGATAAAGATCCAATTAGCAAATTGATTAGAACATCGATCGAATACTTATATCCGTGTCAACCCCCAAAAGCAAATCATCACAGAGGCAACCTGGGCAGAAACAGTATATACAGGAAAACAAAAAACCCAAAATAATGAATTACTGTGAAACTCCGAGTCAACTCGGCGTTGACTCGGCGGCGGATCCGCGGCATAAGCTCTCTATTGCCGCGGATCCGCGGCCGTTTTGTCGAGTTGCCTCCTCGAATTTTCCCAGATTTCTTACAATTCCCTGCTCTGAATTTTAAGGTATGTCAAAAAAATTTTGCGACACTTTTAAAATTTACAGAAAACTGTCAAGGCTTAGGGTTTTGTTTTCCGTGTTTTTCCGTCGATCGAACTTCTAATCAGTTGCTAACATTCTAGTAATGGTTTAGTTGGCTCTGATACCACTGTAAGTCCATGTCACGCACCCCACTAGCTTGCGGGGAGGCGGAATATATGAAAAACGATTATCAAAGTTTCGTAACACGGACTTGAGCGCATGAATCGTAATCTAAACCATTGCTAACGTTATACTAGAGGTTTAACTACTCGGTACCGGAGTTATACCTCACGTTATATGTCCTTCGGGTCTTCATCGCTGTCCTCCACTCCTCGTAGGCTCCTTGGAACATCGGCAACTTCACGGCCTCCTTGAATCAAAGACGATCCACCCGAAAGCTTCTACGCCAAGCTTAATCTCAAACTTGAGATAACTAGGTTGCTTAAAGTGCTAATCTAAGCTACCTAGAGGATATAGAGTGAGGTTATGAATGTTTTAGTCTATCTAACCCTTGATCTCAACACATGAGAGGTTAGGGTTAGGGTTTCAAGAGAGAGTGAGCTTGAGGAGAGAGAAGGAGAAGATGAGAATGAGAACAAAAATCCTTCTCATTTGAATATATGATACATAATGAATTATCAAATAATATCAATTAATTGATTATTCACCATGTTTCATTTAATCAAGGAGAGTGATTCATCATGTGAGTCATTAGATCATTAATGAAGCATTAATGATATGATGAATCATATAAATGAGTCACACAAAGTAATCATGAAAAAGCCACCTCAACCCCTCATGTCACCACTCTTCTAGAACCTTCTCGACAAATTACGAGAACGCCCCTCCAATCCGTGAAAACACGGAAAAACTTTAGACTGTATAAATCCGATAACCTGATACTAGAAACTGGCTTAAACCAAAGCCGGCTAGTATAAACTGTCCGAAAAGTCGTACGTGCGAAAACACACGTACGCATCCGAACCCTTGTCGTAAAACCATACGACTTCTATATCGTTTCGCCTGGAGCAGGGAAACTCTCTGTGTGGGACTCTAAAGACTCGACACTACGCTGGCAGTGGGTTTAACCACAGACCGCAAGCGGCACTAGCTGTACGTAACGGTCCCCAGGTAGATGTCGATAAGAAGGCCGATGAGGAAAATCATCCGAACTCCCACTGAGCCTGATGTGACAATCTTCGTACAGTCCGGTCTGTTCGTCTAAGACTATCGCATATCAAGCCTAGGGGGCGGCAAGCGTCAGTCCCCTAATAGCTGTATAAGTCGTGTCGGAGCGAAGCCCATTACACCCTGAGAAGCTACTGAAACCTACCAGTATATCTCATTTGCCCTGGCCAGGGACTTTGTGTAATGGCTCTCTGACACATTGCGATATCATCTCCCAATACCGGGAGAGACGAATCCTATCTAACCGCCACTGCCTCCAAGTGCTCGGGACTGCACCCAACTGCTACCTGTTTGCACGACTCCTTTGAGCCGTGGTAGGGTAGCAATCTAAGAACAGTGGGGCACACTCGAGGCGAAGCAGCAGTGTCAAGTCTGCGGACTATGCTGTACTCATGTCACCTGGGAACTGACAACTGACGATAGGTATAATACCAACCAATCAGTTCCTCGGCGAGTCCTGTCCGGTGTACCCGTAACCTAACGAGCACCTGTATACTATCTCCAGTACGGCGTACTGATGGCTGTGGGACAGACCATTTCCCCAACTGGGATGAGAAGCGTATACACTTAGTATACTCCGGAATATCGATGCCCTATCTCGACAATCCAACGACCAGGGACCTGTATAGGATGTTGCTTACAGACTACCCAGCCCCCACTAGTGTGACTGCCATCACGATGCTGGTAATCAAGCAAAGATCCTATGGGCTCTACTAATATGTATAAGTGATACGTTACAAGAGACATATGCACATATTAAAGTAGACACAAACCAAGTAGCATACTACCATTTTTAGCAAGACTGTATATATAACTGTGAATATCCCAAGCTTTCATTAAGTAATATACAATCTAGTATGATACAATAATGGCCCCTAGGGCATATACACTAACAGTAACGTGGACTTACAGTGGTATCAGAGCCTAGTTAAACACTATCTAACATGTTAGCAAAGTAACTAGAAGTTCAATCGGAGAAAAAAATCACAAAACATGCCCGAACTTTAAACTTTCTGTCGATTTTTATTCTGCTCTAAAAATAATTTAACACATCTGTAAAATCGTCTCAGGGTTTTTAGTGAACACAGCAGAAAAACGATCCATTGAGCCGACCAACTCACCGCGGAAATGCGGCAAGAAGAGTTTCTTGCCGCGGATCTGCGGCCGAGTTGACTTGGCCGTGGATCGGTTTTGCTGCAGTGTGTTTCTTGGGGTGTTTTGGGATTTTTGGAATATGATTTTTCTGCCCAGATTTTCCAGAAAGCAAAATTTGTTTTTGGGGTGGTTAAAAATCCGTATTTTGATCGAACTTCTAAAGACTTTAGCTAACGGGTTATATCTGTGATGTGATATATGTATTGAACGTCTGCTAATCGCTATACGTCGATTAGTGGAGGTTATACATATCTGTGATCTGTAATGTTGATGGTATATGTATATGAATTCATTGGATTGTCTCGGATGAATAGCCGGGGGGGGGGGTTGTGAGATGAGAGTTTTATTTATCTTTCAATTCATGTAAATATGTAAATTGATGTAATATAATTTATATGGACGCACATCCGGGATGAGGTTGTAGCCGCCATTGTATAATTTCTTTTTACTGTTTTTGCTCCTAGAATAGACCTAAGGAGGGAATGCACAAACTACCGGGTACCTCGAAGTGCCGAGTGGCCTACTCACGTTGTTGAGGGAGGTTGCTTCACTTCGGGTATTTGGCGGGTAGTTTGCCGCACCCGTAGGGGTCTAGGATGGGGTATTGGCTATTCATCGCGACCGTGTAATCCGCTTTTCGTTACAGGCTCGTACGGAATGTGGATTCCTAGTATATCCAATGTGTTCATCTGTGATCTGGAATGGCTATCATTGCATCTGACGAATGTATATATCTATATATGATATCTATTTAGGCGTTGTTTATGTTTTGCATCCGCGCTAGTCCAGCCCCCGCTCTGTCATTAGTTAAGTAACCAAACGGTAATGACGGGGCCCCGTGGCGAATGCGGATGGTATAAGCGTACGTCATATTTTCGTTGTTTTCTGCAATGGTAGGATTAAATGATGGGACGCATTAAAGTTAATGGAAGAAAATAAACCAAAGTAAAGTCGTTGGAACACTTTCAAAACCATTCGGTTTTTTTTCAAAAACCAACTTTTAAATGCGGAGCTTGAACCGCTCCCTTTAAAAGCTATCTCGTTCCATCGATTATATCAAGTTCACTACGTTTACGGTTTCGCCAAAACCATTGGTAGCCCTCCGTCATTTCATATGAATAGTGTTGGAGATAGTGCCCTCAGAGTCAATTATTAGGTCACAGGTACGTGATTGCAATGATTGATGGAGGACCTATCCCGGTAGGACAGTCTTACTCGAGATGATAGTATGCTATCTGGTTTACCTTTATCATCGTGTACTGTTTTAAGTGACCTGACACGTCGCTATTACACGTTGATAGAGCCCCTAGGATTCTTGCTTGACCACCAGCAGTATGAGGGCGATCATATAAGTGGGAGCTGGGGGTCTATAAGCATATCCTTAAAAGGTCCCTAGTCATGAGAGTTTCGAGACAGGGCATCGATTCTCCATAGTAGACTAGTGTATACAGTCGAGACCCCGACGAGGGGCGGTGGCCGGTCTCACAAGCCACTGGTGTCAGTTGGATCACCTAAGATGTATACATGTGCTCATTGGGTTATGAGTACACCGGACAGGACTCGCCGGGAACATGCTAGTTGGTCATATACCAGACGTCAGATGGCAGTTCCCTGGTGACATGTGTGCAGGTTAGTTCATCGACCTGGGGATCGTCATTTGTCTCGTGTGAGTTCCCACTGTACTTTGATTACTACCCTACCACGGCTCAAAGGAGTCGTGCAAACAGGTTTTAGTTGGGTACAGTCCCGAGCCACATGGAGGCAGTGAGCGTATCTTTAGGGGTTCGTCTCTCCCGGTATTGGGGGTGAGGTCGTGCTGTGTCTAGGAGAGCCATTACACGAAGCCCTCGGCCGAGGCAAGGAGATTTACTGGTAGGTATTCCAGTAGTATCTCAGGGTGTTCTGGGCTACACTCCGACACGACTTGTACCGCTTTTGGGGGTCTGACTTTTACCAACCCCCTAGGCCCGCCATGCGATGCTCATAGACGAACGGACCGGACTGTACGGATATTGTCACTGACAGGCTCAGTAGGGTGTCAGGCTGAGTTCGCTCACAGACGTCCCTTTTGGTCAATACCTGGTGGCCCGTTATGTATTGGCTTATACCTCTAACGTGCTAGTGGTTAAATCCACAACCAAGGTGTTGATGAGTCTTTAGAGTCCCCCACATTCAGTTACTCAGCTTTCGGGCGAAAGGTTGTAGAGACCGTATGGAGATATGGCAGGGTCCGATCAGATACGTGCGGTATTGCACGGATCAGGATCGGACAGTTTGTACTATAGGCCGTATGGTTATATGGCAGGGTTCGATCAGATACGTGCGGTATTGCACGGATCAGGATCGAACGGATATTACTAGCCGGTTTTGGTTTAAGCCGGATCCTAGTATAGTACAGTGTAGACTTTGTCTCATTGCATTTGTATTTCGGTCGAAATACAGATGCGGGTGTGTATGCACAGTATCGGGGTTTTCCTGTAATTTATTACGGGACCAGTTTTCTGGAGTTGCCAGTTTGCTTTCCGTTTCGGCCGATTTCCATTGTTCCGTTCATTGGCCGAAGATTGGTGGAGGAGGGCTTATTTGCATTGTTGCAAATAAGCATTTGTGGAGGGGGTCTTTGCATATTATCATGTCATGATACTTGTCCCATCATTTGACTTCATAAACTCATGATTGCTTGACTTTCTTTATCATCATGGTTGTTGATGATGGCATGACTTTTGGAGTGATGATTGTTGCTTTGAGTGTTGGATTTTCCTTACTATCATTTCTTTTGCATGATAGCTTTCCACTCTCTCTCTTTTGTATTAGATGAGAATGGCTCCCATTTGATTCACTCTCCCACTCACTCCATTCTCTCCATTCACCTTGAGATGGCCGGCCAAAGCTTGAGGGGGGCTGTCCAACATTTTTGGAGTGGGGTTTTTGGTTCATTTCATGTTCCAAAATCCCCAAAGTTCCTCCACATAGTTCTTGTATCTTCCCTCCACCAAAAAGGCAATTCCTACAACCCCAAATGAGACTTCTTCACTACACATTCTACAGCGAATCTTGGGCACGTCGAGTAGCCGGCTTCGTGCCCGAGTTGCCTCGGCATTGAGGTGGGAGCCCGTAAAAGAAGTAGGCGATGTGGTGCACTTCCGGCGACGAGGAGGAGACGGGACATTCCGCAGGAGATTGGGACGACGATGAGAAGACCGGAGGACTTGGATCGTCGGTATATCTCTTTCCCATCTTATAGTTAGCTAGGACTAATTAATGGTTCGATCCGGGTATTAGTGCGCGGCGGTTTGCCAGTTCAAGAAAATTTAAAGTTTATCACCGCTTCCGCATTTGGCCGTCGGATTGACGGCCGGAGCGCCGCCGTGCACTTACAGTGGTATCAGAGCCTCGCCATTAACTTAGTCTAGCTTGGTTTAATGTGTTTTGCATTTCCGATCGACCAAAATTCCAAAAACCACATTTTGATCACATCAGTTTTCTGTTGGAAATTTTTGGTGTCGAAAATTTTTTCAGGTTGCATAAAAGTACTGTGCTGAAAAATCTAAGACTACTGGAAAAATTCGAGACACTAATCTCTTCAGGGGAGCGCGGAACCGCGGCAAAATCCTACTTGTTGGCGCGGTTCTGCCGCAGTATGAAGGGTTCAGTGGGTCGGGTTTTTACAGTGGGCTTCTGGGCTTAAAATATGGGTTTTGGAATATTAATATTGGGCCCAGTATTTCTGTGACTGCTACAGTATTGTTTGGGGGCCCACTTGTTAATTTTTGATCGATCGGATATTTTAAACACATTATTTCACAGTATTTACATTATATCTGCGACCGTGAATGTCACTCGATCGGTAAATCCGGTCTAACTGCTATAGCCCGGTTAGACGGATTTGCGAACGTGACTTTCACGTTGATGTTCTGTTTTTGCTGTGATGTTGCGGATCGGTCGTGGGGGATAGCCTGGGTGCAATGCTAGTACTGTTGTGGTTGTATTATGTACATTTGATATTGCGGGGCGAGCGTCCGACATGTGGACTGCCGTCACTGCCTGTTTGTATTATTATTTTGGGGCACGGCCAGGTTGCGGTCGTTGTACCCGTTGTATGTATATTTTACTTTTTGTACTAGGATTACCCCGCGGAGGGGTGCACGGATAGCCGGATTCTAGAGGGCAACAAGCCCGCATCTCATAGCATTGAGATGAAGGGGGCTTCACTCTAGGATTGGCGGGCTATTCGCCGCACTCGTAGGGGGTACAGGTTGACCCAGGAGGGGTGCCCAAGTTACCGGATTCCGTGAAGTGCTGGGTGGTCCATTCACGGCGCTGAAGGGGGCTGCCTCGCTTCAGGTTTTGGCGGGTAACTTGCCGCGCCCGTAGGGGTCTAGGATTTCATAGCACAGTCTATCCACACGACCAGGGGAACGTCGGGTTTCAGCGGCTCTGTAAATCCCGGGGATCCCAGATATCTGTATTGTTTCTGTGATGCTGTACATTTCTGTGATGTTGCATTTTTATTCACGCCTTGAGCGAATATAATATATTGGTATATATATTAGTAGATGTTGTATATGTTTTACATCCGCGCTAGTCCAGTCCCCGCTCTGTCGTTAGTTAGCTAACCTAACGGGTAATGACGGGACCTAGTGGCGAATGCGGATGGCATATACGTACATCAGTATATTTTCGTTCTTTGTGGTGTGATCAATTGATGGGACTGCATTGATTCGGATCAATGCAAGTTAAAACAAACCTAATCTGATGTTGTTGGAACACTTTTCAAAAAGCTGTTATTGCAAGGACGTTCACTTTTGTTTTGCATCGTGGTATTCAGTTGGAATATCCTGCTCCTCAGTCGACGAGGCAAGGGCCGAGATCCCTTCACCGGGAGTGACCCCTTGGACAAAAAGTTTGCGTCAGGGCAATGACTTCACTATAGCCGATTACTTTTGCTTTGCACCGTGGTATTCAGTTGGAATATCCTGCACCCCATTCCACGGGGAAAGAGCCGAGATCCCTTCACCGGGAGTGACCTCTTTAGCAACGGTTTTCGTCACTATATTTTAAAAAAAGCTATCCGTTCCTTCAACGATATCTAGTTCATTACGTTAAAGGTTTTCGCCAGAAACCATTCGTAGCCCTCCGTCGTTTCATATGGGTAGTCAATAGTATTCAAGCTGTGTTTGTTGGCCATAGTCAAGGCACAGTGTTTGGTAGCTGTTGGGTGTTCATATGCTGCATAGATAGATGCGTTGGTTTGGGACAGTCGTATAGCCTTGTTGGCCCTAGTCAAGGGCTTGTACGGGTGGATTCAAATCAACCTGGATAATGACGGGTAGAACTTGACATGTGACTTATGATTTGTTGGCCTTAGTCAAGGTCATAAGAGCATGGGGCAGAAATCACATCAGGAGTTTCAAAAGAACTGAAACTTGCCAGATATGCGCATACCTTCTGGAGTGTGATACCGTGAGCGGATTCCGTCACGTTGTCATGCGATGATAGTTGGATCCCGATTCCCACTGATGAGTTAGTTTACTCCTCGGGTGACCCCGACTAATTCTTCTTTCAGGTTTGGAGGAGAATTTGACGGTACAGTGGGAGGTTTCCAGATTAGATAAATTGGTAACCATTCTGATCTAGGTTAGAGTGCACGTTGAGTGTTTCTTTTCTCTCTCTCTTTGGCAGCGACCATTGACCTGACCCTAAGACTATGACTCAGTGACCAAGTTGACCGATCCTTCTTGACACCGGCTTTTGGATTGTCAGAGTTGCAGACCTCATTGCCACTCCTACTTTTACCCTTTTTCTCCAGGACACCCCGTATTACTACGAACGTCCACTTCCATTGGACAAAACCATCGTATGGTTAGATACGAACTCGAAAGAATTTATTCGAGGATGGTTTCCGGTTCTGGAGAAAACGGATAGGATTATTCAGTTGTCTTTTCCTTTTACCTTCTCTCAGGTTGCGAGTACTCCTTAGTTTAGGAGATAGTACACCTATTACGCAAATTGGATAGTCTTCTTCCAAACCTTAGGCTGGTGCCGACCGGTAGGGAATGAAGAAAACCAATTAGCCTAACGATGGTGTACAGAAGGTATTAAGTTTAGACAAAGCAAGGGATTAGTAAGAGGGCAAAGTAAATTGCAACAGATATTCATGACCAAACCAAGTATTCCTTCGCCAATCCTAAAATCACCTTTGTATTTCTCCAGGACACTCCGTATCACTACGAAGATCCACAGTTTATTTGGATACTCCATCGTATGGTTATATACGAACTCGAAAGGAACTTGTTCCAGTTCGGGGATGGATTCTGGTTCAGGAGAAATAGGAATTAAGTTCATTCGGTTGTCTTTTATCCTCACCTTCTCTCGCATTGCGAGTGTTCCTAGGATTAGGACAGTACACCCATTATGCTTATTGGATAGTCTTCTTCCAAACCATAGGCTGGTGCCGAACGGTAGGGAAGGAAGAAAACCATTTGGCCTAAAGGGGTGTGCAGAAGGTAATGACTAAAGACATAAGAAGGGATTTGGAGAGGTGGCAAAGAATTATACGGTTACAGTCGTGAATCTGGAAGAGTCATTACTAGGAATACCGGGATACCCCATCGGAACATTTCAATGTTTCAGTTTCACTGTGTAATGTTAAAGGAAAACTGATTTCCCGATTAGATACTTACTCCAGGGTATGTATTTACCAGGTACGATTCTCACATCTGTATGGTTTTACAGATGATGAGTGGGAGTAAGTTATTGGGAATTGGGTGATTATCCTCATTATATCGGGATTCGTTGTAATCGGTGATATTTGAAGAAATCACCTGGGTTGTTTGCCGGTCGGCAAATATTTGGTTTTGAATATCCGCTTTTATGCACCAATTTCAAATTGATATATCTGTACGTCTATTTTCATAGAGTGAGATATACCTTTCTGAAATTATGTCTACGACATTTACCTATACCAGTGGATGGTTAGGAGCATTGAACAGCGGTGTAATTCTTCTTGACCATAAGTACAGTTTTCAATCTACGACACGCAGTGAATGAGTTATCAGACTCAAGGGACTTATACAGAGTATTGTATGTTGTCCAGCGTCCATAAGGACAGAGGGGTTGGTCCTCGTACTATATTCGGTTTACTTATGACTTCTCTAGGTTTTAGACAGGTGTTTCGTGGAAACACAGGGTCCGAATTTGGAGAAGTTATAGGTATTTGAATAGAGTAGAGAACCAGGTGTAGCAAGTATCGGGATTCTTCAAAAAGATCGAAGATGTAGATACTTGTGTATGGTATTAAGTTGATAGTAATAACTAAGAGAACTTGCTTCTTTTTCAGGTTACTCATAATTGGAAGCATTCCTAAGTTGAGTAACGCTGATCGGCCTCCTTCCATTTAGTTGACATGCACTGGAGACAGTTGCATGATTTGAATCTGGTTCAATTAAATCAGTGCCTCTTGTCCTATATGGGATATAGAACAGTTCATATCTTAACGATGTTAAGGTACGGGGAGTTGTTCGGCTTATGCTTAAAACCAGACACTGGACAACTCAAGGCACGTTTCTGTAATGGCTGTTTGTGGGTTGACCCAGGCTATGACGCGGGTTGACTTTCTACCATCTGGATGAACAATAGCAATATTGTTCTAGACTCGCCACAGTTTTATTAAAAATGGATTTTTTTCAAAAAACAGTAGTGGGAGTATGGTAGAACTGGAAGTGATTCCAGAACCACAAACGATTACTGAAGATTTGATAAGGAACCTAAAGATTCAATCTGGATTGACATTCCATTGGCCACTCCGCAGATACGGTGGGTAACTTCAGGCACCCGAGAGGTACTACGGTAGCCTCAAGGACGGTGATAGGGAAGTTCTTGTTTACCCACAATTACCATTGCTGTTGTTCCAGGCTGCGAGACCCGGCGGGAAGATGAGTATAGCGTCGTTCTAAACTAGTTTTAGAAGTGTACGTCTATATGACTCTGCCAGAGGGTAGTCGTAGTCAGTGGGAGCAGCGGAAGCATTGGTGGACAGGTAGCTTATGTCTATTTACAGACTGAAGCACCAGTAGCGGAGATAGATCATCTATTTCTGACATGACAGTCATGGGTTTGACTTCATCAGAATAGGGGATGGATCTGTTGAGAAGGTAGTAGGGCGTGATGTCCTGGTATTTGGATGACATGCACAGAGTAGGAAAAGAAACTCCTATACTACGATCGGTTATACTTTGGTCGTCACACAGTGGTTTCTCCACATGGGACTTGGACATTATATCAGACATACTGGTTACTGGATCTATGGTATTAGATCTAGATTTGGGTGGTTTCCCAATCAGGGTACTTGACAGCATTCTAAGAGTATTTAGAATGGACGACTCCATGCACGGTAGTGTACCTGCAGAAGATGGAGTCACCCTCTCTAAAGGTGTCTTACAGACTAAAGGGGAGAGAGATGTGCATGATTGGCAGATCACTTGCTCAGGCAATTGAGTCAATCATGAGATGTCAAGTACCACACCAGATGTTGTTCTTGCACTAGATGCAATAAGTTGACATTGATCCAATCCTGGAGAAACGGTCGGAAGCAGTTTTAGAACATAAGTGGATGTTCTAGGGATATGATAACGACAGCCTCATTCGGGAGACAGTTATCATTCCAGGCTTCCAAGGTGACATGGACGACAAGGAGGTTGTCAGAGTTATAGTTTTTCCTTCTGACGAGGGGCAGTATTTTGGACAGTTGGTCCAAGGCAATACTGAGGGAGGCATGGCGCAGGATACTGATTAAGTTCAGTTGACGATACAGTCTAAGAAGTTTGGATTTGGAGTTCATTTATGAGCTATGTAACATCAGACATCCAGACACATTCTAAGACAGGTATTGCTCATTTCGGGAGATGGCTTTCTCCGCGAACTTGAGATATAGAGAGACATGGAAAGAGACAACAAAGCGGATCCACTCACTGAGGCTATTCCTCGAACGCAATAGTTTCGCAAACGAGCTTTGTGAGACTGACTAGTAGAGGAGTTGGGTGTTCGGTATCACACGGGCTGTGAGTATGCCACATCGCAATAATTAGCCTTGAGTGCAAGTGGTAGATTGTTGGAGATAGTGCCCTCAGAGTCAATTATTAGGTCACAGGTACGTGATTGCAATGATTGATGGAGGACCTATCCCGGTAGGACAGTCTTACTCGAGATGATAGTATGCTATCTGGTTTACCTTTATCATCGTGTACTGTTTTAAGTGACCTGACACGTCGCTATTACACGTTGATAGAGCCCCTAGGATTCTTGCTTGACCACCAGCAGTATGAGGGCGATCATATAAGTGGGAGCTGGGGGTCTATAAGCATATCCTTAAAAGGTCCCTAGTCATGAGAGTTTCGAGACAGGGCATCGATTCTCCATAGTAGACTAGTGTATACAGTCGAGACCCCGACGAGGGGCGGTGGCCGGTCTCACAAGCCACTGGTGTCAGTTGGATCACCTAAGATGTATACAGGTGCTCATTGGGTTATGAGTACACCGGACAGGACTCGCCGGGAACATGCTAGTTGGTCATATACCAGACGTCAGATGGCAGTTCCCTGGTGACATGTGTGCAGGTTAGTTCATCGACCTGGGGATCGTCATTTGTCTCGTGTGAGTTCCCACTGTACTTTGATTACTACCCTACCATGGCTCAAAGGAGTCGTGCAAACAGGTTTTAGTTGGGTACAGTCCCGAGCCACATGGAGGCAGTGAGCGTATCTTTAGGGGTTCGTCTCTCCCGGTATTGGGGGTGAGGTCGTGCTGTGTCTAGGAGAGCCATTACACGAAGCCCTCGGCCGAGGCAAGGAGATTTACTGGTAGGTATTCCAGTAGTATCTCAGGGTGTTCTGGGCTACACTCCGACACGACTTGTACCGCTTTTGGGGGTCTGACTTTTACCAACCCCCTAGGCCCGCCATGCGATGCTCATAGACGAACGGACCGGACTGTACGGATATTATCACTGACAGGCTCAGTAGGGTGTCAGGCTGAGTTCGCTCACAGACGTCCCTTTTGGTCAATACCTGGTGGCCCGTTATGTATTGGCTTATACCTCTAACGTGCTAGTGGTTAAATCCACAACCAAGGTGCTGATGAGTCTTTAGAGTCCCCCACATTCAGTTACTCAGCTTTCGGGCGAAAGGTTGTAGAGACCGTATGGAGATATGGCAGGGTCCGATCAGATACGTGCGGTATTGCACGGATCAGGATCGGACAGTTTGTACTATAGGCCGTATGGTTATATGGCAGGGTTCGATCAGATACGTGCGGTATTGCACGGATCAAGATCGAACGGATATTACTAGCCGGTTTTGGTTTAAGCCGGATCCTAGTATAGTACAGTGTAGACTTTGTCTCATTGCATTTGTATTTCGGTCGAAATACAGATGCGGGTGTGTATGCACAGTATCGGGGTTTTCCTGTAATTTATTACGGGACCAGTTTTCTGGAGTTGCCAGTTTGCTTTCCGTTTCGGCCGATTTCCATTGTTCCGTTCATTGGCCGAAGATTGGTGGAGGAGGGCTTATTTGCATTGTTGCAAATAAGCATTTGTGGAGGGGGTCTTTGCATATTATCATGTCATGATACTTGTCCCATCATTTGACTTCATAAACTCATGATTGCTTGACTTTCTTTATCATCATGGTTGTTGATGATGGCATGACTTTTGGAGTGATGATTGTTGCTTTGAGTGTTGGATTTTCCTTACTATCATTTCTTTTGCATGATAGCTTTCCTCTCTCTCTCTTTTGTATTAGATGAGAATGGCTCCCATTTGATTCACTCTCCCACTCACTCCATTCTCTCCATTCACCTTGAGATGGCCGGCCAAAGCTTGAGGGGGGCTGTCCAACATTTTTGGAGTGGGGTTTTTGGTTCATTTCATGTTCCAAAATCCCCAAAGTTCCTCCACATAGTTCTTGTATCTTCCCTCCACCAAAAAGGCAATTCCTACAACCCCAAATGAGACTTCTTCACTACACATTCTACAGCGAATCTTGGGCACGTCGAGTAGCCGGCTTCGTGCCCGAGTTGCCTCGGCATTGAGGTGGGAGCCCGTAAAAGAAGTAGGCGATGTGGTGCACTTCCGGCGACGAGGAGGAGACGGGACATTCCGCAGGAGATTGGGACGACGACGAGAAGACCGGAGGACTTGGATCGTCGGTATATCTCTTTCCCATCTTATAGTTAGCTAGGACTAATTAATGGTTCGATCCGGGTATTAGTGCGCGACGGTTTTCCAGTTCAAGAAAATTTAAAGTTTATCACCGCTTCCGCATTTGGCCGTCGGATTGACGGCCGGGGCGCCGCCGTGCACTTACAAATAGTCAATAGTATTCAAGCTGTGTTTATTGGCCAAAGTCAAGGCACAGTGTTTGGTAGCTATTGGGTCTTCATATGCAGCATAGATAGATGCGTTGGTTTGGGACAGTCGTACTGCCTTGTTGGCCAAAGTCAAGTGTAGGTACGGGTGGGTTCAAATTAACCTGGAGAATAACGGGTAGAACTTGACATGTGACTTATGATTTGTTGGCTAAAGTCAAGGTCATAAGAGCATGGGGCAAAAATCCACATCGGGAGTTTCTAAAGAACCAGAAACTTGCTAGCGCTGCATACCATTTGGAGTGTGATGATTCTGGTAGGATTCCTTCAGTTTTGTCACGCAATGATATTTGGATCCCGATCCTACTGTGAGTATATGCTACTCCTCAGGAAATTTCTCACTTAACGATCAATGCTATAAACCAAGTAGGTGTCTAGAAAGGTGTTAGCGGGGCTACGCCCCCAGGGAAAAGAGGTTATTTAATTAAGGAACTTCGCGAAAGCGTTGGAAAACCTCCCTCGAAGTACCAACACTGGCCTGGCTGAACGGTTAAGCAAGTATTGTACGGTGAGATTGATCCCGACTAATTCTTCTTTTTTGGTTTGAGGAGGGATTCGAGAAACAGTGGGAGCCATCCTGTTTAGACAAACTAAAAACCACTCTAAACTTGCAAGAGCATCATGCTGAGTGTTTCTTCTCTCTCTCCTAATTGCAGCGACCAATCGTCATGACCAGACTTAAGTTACTTCTAGATAAAAATATACTGACAGGGCCAAACTACAAAGATTGGCTCAGGAATGTCAAAATGGCAATCACTTACGACAAGCTGGGGTATCTCCTTACCACCAAAGCTCCCCCAGTCCCAGGTCCCACCTCCAGCGTCGCGGATAAGGAAATCCGTAAGACCTGGGAGATGGATTGCGCGAAGGCCAAGTTCCTCGTGCTTGCCTCTATGGACAATGAACATCAGAGGAGGCACGAGAATATGGACCTAGAATCCATATTTCTCCATACTAAGGAACTATATGGAGAGCAATCCCGTATCGCCGGATACGAAGTCTCAAAAAAGTTGTTTTCGACGAGATTGGTCGTCGGATCATCGGTAGCGGAACACGTGCTTAAGAAGATTGGCTTCATTGCAGAGCTCACGGACCTTGGGACCACGTTAAAGAACGAGCTCTATACGGACTTGGTTCTCCAGTCCCTTCCTTCCACTTACGCCCAGTTTATCCTGAACTTCAACTTGCAAGGAAAAGAAGTTGAACTTCCGGAGCTCCTCAACATGTTGAGGAGTGCAGAGGGCACCCTACAGAAAGGTAGGGAAACATCCACTTTGTTTGTAGGAGGATCTTCCTCTTCTAAGTCCAAGACAAAAGCCAAGGGAAAGAAGAAGAAATCCCCCGCCAAACCAAGGGGCGGTGTTAGTAAAGTGGAAACGAAGGGAAAAGCAAAGGCAACAAAGATAGCGGGGCAGCTTGTGGGAAAGGAAGAGTGCTTCTATTGTCATAAGAAAGGACACTGGAAAAAGGATTGCAGGGCTTGGAAGGCCAAGAACCAGGACCCGAAGCAAGTTGCGGCTTCAGCTTCAGGTGTGTATGTTATTGAAAACTGTCTATCAATAAACTCTACTTCCTGGGTATTGGATACCGGATCAGGATCTCATATCTGTAATTCTTTGCAGGCACTGAGAAAGCGTAGGGTTCTGAAGGCAGGTGATATGGCCCTCAGAGTTGCAAACAGAGCTGGCATGGATGCTGAGTCCGTAGGGGACTATCACTAGGGAATGCCAGATGGACATGTTTTGGTTTTGCGTAATTGTTATTTTGTACCCAATGCAACTTGTAATATCATATCTGTATCTTTATTATCTAAAGAAGGTTATGAATTTGCATTTGTAAGCAATGTTGTAAACATTCACCTTAATCAAGTTTTGATTGGGTCAGGTACATTAAGCAATGGTATATACGTATTAAACCAGCCACAAATTTTCAATGTCCAGAATACACAAAAAAGAAAGTCTCCGGAAACAAATCAGGCTTTCTTATGGCATTGTAGACTGGGTCACATCAATGAAAGAAGGTTGACAAAGTTACATACAGAAGGATATTTAGATTCGTTCGAATATCAATCGTATGCAACTTGTCAATCCTGTCTCAAAGGAAAGATGACAAAGACTCCGTTCACTGGACACGGAATAAGAGCGAGCGAGCTCTTGGGACTCGTACACAGCGACGTATGCGGTCCAATGTCTACACATGCGCGAAGCGGTTATTCTTACTTCATTACTTTTACGGATGACTTTTCAAGGTACGGATATGTCTTCTTAATGAAACATAAATCCGAAGCCTTTGGAAAATTCCAGGAATATAAGAATGAAGTAGAAAAACAAACCGGAAAAAGTATCAAGACACTGAGATCTGATCGAGGTGGTGAATATTTGAGTGCCGAGTTCCTGGATTACCTAAAAGAGAATGGAATTCTCTCTCAGCTTACTCCTCCATACACTCCGCAACATAACGGTGTATCGGAGAGACGGAACCGAACCCTATTGGATATGGTACGTTCCATGATGAGTAACGCTGAGTTACCGCGATCTTTCTGGGGATGTGCACTAGAATCAGCTGCATATCTTTTGAACCGAGTTCCAACTAAGACAGTGCCTACCACACCATATCAGATGTGGTGTGGGAAGAAACCCTATCTTAAGCACATTAAGACATGGGGATGTCCAGCTTTTGTTAAAAAGCAGCATGCGGACAAACTCGAGGCACGCTCAGTACAGTGCAAGTTTATGGGATATCCAAAGAACTCCAAGGGATATTTCTTCTATTGCGAAGAGGAACAAAAGGTTTTTGTTTTCTCGTCATGCCTGCTTCTTGGAAACTGAGTTTTTGGAAAATCAGATAAGTGGGAGCGCAATAGAACTGGAAGAAATTCCAGAACCACGAGCTATTACTGAAATCTTTGAAGAACCAGAGGGTTCGAAAGAACATGACATTCCTACGCCACTCCGCAGGAGTAGTAGGCAGTCTTATCCGCCCGAGAGATACTACGGTTTTCTCATAGACGGGGATAGAGAGGATTGCATCATTGATAGTGATGAGCCTACTAGCTTCCAGCAGGCCATTCAGAGCGTTGACTCAGTAAAATGGCTTGATGCAATGCGGGCTGAAATGGAGTCCATGTACACCAACAAAGTATGGACTTTGGACATTGCTCCAGATGGGGTAAAACCCGTAGGATGCAAATGGATCTTCAAGAAGAAGATTGGTGCAGATGGACAGGTTGAGACCTATAAGGCTAGACTTATTGCAAAAGGTTTTCGTCAAAGACCTGGTTTGGACTATAACGAAACCTTTTCTCCAGTGGCTATGCTGAAATCCATTCGGATCCTTCTTGCCATTGCTGCCTTCCACGATTATGAGATTTGGCAGATGGACGTAAAGACCGCTTTTCTAAATGGAAATTTAGAGGAGTGTGTCTATATGGACCAGTCAGAGGGTTTCATTCAGAGTGGGAGCAGCGGAAAGGTGTGCAAGTTGCTTAAGTCCATCTATGGACTAAAGCAGGCATCGCGGAGTTGAAACATCTATTTTGATGAGACAGTCAAAGATTTTGGATTTATCAAAAATCCAGATAAACCATGCATCTATAGTAGATTTGTAGCAAGAACTGTCGTATTCCTCATTTTATACGTGGATGACATTCTTTTGATAGGAAATGACATTCCTATGCTACAATCTGTCAAAGGGTTCTTGTCACACAGGTTCTCCATGAAAGACCTGAGTGATGCCACTTACATTTTGGGGATCCGGATCCATCATGATAGATCCAAGAGGATATTAGGACTTTCGCAGTCCAGGTACATCGACACCATACTGAAAAGATTCAGTATGGAAGATTCCAAGCGCGGTAATCTACCGGCTTGTCACGGGAACACCCTCTCCAAAGAGATGTCTCCCAAGACTGATTTGGAAAGGGATCGTATGTCTATTATACCCTACGCTTCTGCGGTAGGCTCTATAATGTATGTGATGTTGTGTACCAGACCGGATGTAGCTTATGTACTGAGTGTAGTAAGCCGGTATCAGTCAAACCCTGTGGAGAAGCACTGGATAGAGGTAAAGAACATTCTCAAGTACCTGAGAAGGACTAAGGAGATGTTCTTAGTGTCTGGCGGAAAAGACCTCCAGATCGAGGCCTTTGCTGACTCCAGCTTCCAGAGTGACAAGGATGATTCCAAGTCCATGTCGGGTTTTGTCTTTACCCTCAATGGAGGGGCGGTGTGTTGGAAGAGTTCCAAACAGGAAACCGTTGCTGACTCGACGATGGAAGTGGAATATATCGCTGCTGCTGATGCCGCAAAAGAAGTCGTTTGGATGAGGAAGTTCTTGACAGAACTTCAGGTGGTTCCGTCCATTGTTGATCCAATACCTCTGTATTACACCAACAATGGGGCTATAGCTTTAGCGAAGGAACCCAGGTCCCATCAGAAGTCCAGACACATCTTGAGGCGGTATCACCTGATCAAGGAGAACGTGGATCGCCAGGAGATCGAGGTTCGGAGGGTTGCTACGGAAGATAACACTGCTGATCCATTCACGAAGGCCTTACCCCAGACTCAGTTCGAGTGGCTGATCGAGATGATAGGTCTTCGATACGCCAGTACATGGCCTTAGTGCAAGTGGGAGATTGTTAGTGTATATGCCCTAGAGGCCATTACTGTATCATACTAGTTTGTATATTACTTAATAGAAGCTTGGGATATTCACCATTGTATAGACAATCTTGGTCAAAATAGTAGTATGCTACTTGGTTTGTCTCTATTTCAATGTGTGTACATGTATTTCTTTTAACATATCGCCTATACACATTAGTGGAGCCCTTAGGATCTTTGCTTGATTACCAGCGTTGTGATGGCAGTCACACTCGTGGGGGCTGGGTAACCACAAGCACATCCTTATACAGGTCCTTAGTCGTAGGACTATCGAGACAGGGCACCGATACTCCGGAGTAGACTAGCGTATGCGCTTCTCATCCCAGCAGGGGAGACGGTCTGTCCCACAGCCGTCAGTACGTCATACTTGAGATAGTATGCGGGTGCTCGTTAGGTTACGAGTACACTGGACAGGACTCGTAGGGAACTGATTGGTTGGTACTATACCTATCGTCAGTTATCAGTTCCCAGGTGACATGAGTACAGCTTAGTCCGCTGACTTGACACTGTCACTTCGCCTCGAGTGTGTTCCCACTGTACTTTAATTACTACCCTACTATGGCTCAAAGGAGTCGTGCAAACAGGTAGTAGTTGGGTGCAGTCCTGAAGCACTTGGAGGCAGTGACGGTTAGACAGGATTCGTCTCTCCTGGTATTGGGAGTTGATATCGCGCTGTGACAAGGAGAGCCATTACACACAGTCGTCCCTGGCCAGGGCAAGCGAGATGCACTGGTAGGTTTCCAGTGTTATCTCAGGGTGTTCTGGGCTACACTCCGACACGACTTGTACCGCTATTAGGGGACTGACGTTTACCGTCCCTAGGCCTGCCATGCGATATTCTCAGACGAACAGACCGGACTGTACGGAGACTATCACATTCAGGCTCAGTAGGAGTTCGGATGAGTTCACCTCGTCAGTTTTCTTATCGGCATCTACCTGGGGGCCGTTACGCACAGCTAGTGTCGCTTGCGGTCTGTGGTTAAACCCACTGCCAGCGTAGTGTCGAGTCTTTAGAGTCCCACACAGAGAGCTATTCGCCTTTAGGCAAAAGAGTAGAGGTCGCATGGTTTTGCGAAAGGGTTCGGTCACATCCGTGCACTTGTGCACGTTTGGTGTCCGGGCAGTTATTACTAGCGGGCTTTGGTTTAAGCCAGATCTTAGTATACGTTTTAGGATTGGTTTTATCTCGTTTGTATTCGTGTTCCTCGGAATGCGGATGCGGGTGTGTATGCATAGTTGACAGAGACAGAGGCAGAAGATTCTCATTAGGGTTGTTGACTGTTGACTTTTGCTAAACCCTAATGAGAATAAGAAATATGATTAATAATAATATTAATTAAGTATTATTGTGTTATGGTTGGGTTGAAAGGTTGACTTTGTTGACCGGTTGACTAGGTTGGACTTGTTGACCATCATCATGACAATGGCTATCATTTCATGGCTATGACTTTTGCTTGCTTGTTTGTTCACAAAATGCATTAAATGCGTGAAATGATAATGCTATTGACATGAACCATCACAAGATGCTTAATTAATATTATTATTATGATTATTATGTGTTATGAGAGCATGGAGGTAAAAAGTCTTCTTCATTCTATCATATTGATTCTCTCTCATCCTCAAGCTCTCCCTCTTCCTCTTGCTCTCTCTCTAGCTCATGGTTCTATTGTCTCATGAGTTGAGAAACAAAAACCATAGAGATAAAACCCAAAACACTTCTCCACTCATCCTAGTGTATAAGGGCTAGCAAGCCAAGTATTCTAGTTTCCTCTAGATTGAGGTTGGAGCCAAAGGTAGAAGCTTTCGGGTGGATCCATCTTCGGCACAAGGAGACGACGAGGTGAGGCCGATCCGACCACCACAAGGAGTTGAAGAGAAGGAGTTCAAGTTTAGGTATAATCCCTAACCTAGTAGCTAAACTCTTAGTTAGGTTGTTAGATAGTTTGTTTAACAAAGATCCGTTTCTAGAGTCCATGTTACCCCCACCGTAAAAATCGTTTTTCACCATTTCTGCAACCCCAAAGAACCGGGGACGGGTAACGTGGACTTACACTCCTACCTCAACCAAAGCAACTAGGGCATCAAGATCGCAACTCATGATGCCGTAGACGATGTAGAGTGTGAGGATGGATTGGAATATCTTTTCTTATCCAAGATTACTCAACACATGAGTTACTAGGGTTTTGAGGAAGAAGATGATAATGGAGAAAAAGCTAGTGAAACAAAACTTGCATAAGGAATGAGAATGACTCCATATAGTTCTTAACTGAACTCTAGCCTTTCTAATATGAATAATTAGCCTTTCTAATATGAATAATTCATATTAGAAAATGAATTAGAGTTCAAGTTCCAACTTGGTGAGTCATGGGCTAATAATCCCACAAGTGTCATCCAAAGGCATGCTCATTTTTATGCAATTTACACTCATTATCTCCATGTCATAATATATTTTCATTTAAACTAAAATGAAAAATACCAATATGACATGTCGCCTTCTAGAAGCATCTTTGACCAATTTACAAAAATGCCCCTTGTCCGTATATACATACCTGCATCCGTATTTGAAAAATGCGGATATAAAAGACAAAAACAATCCATTAGTACAATACTAGGATCTAGCTTAAACCAAAACCCACTAGTATTGTCCGTCCGAATCATCATGCGGGCACAAGTACATGCACATGACCGAACCCTGTCGTAAAACAATACGACCTCTACATCTTTCGTTCGATGCAGAGAAACCCTCTGTGTGGGACTCTAAAGACTCGACACTATGTTGGCAGTGGGTTTAACCACAGGCTGCAAGCGGCACTAGCTGTGATAATCTCCGTACAGTCCGGTCTGTTCGTCTAAGAGTATCGCATATCGGGCCTACGGGGCGGCAATCGTCAGACCCCTAATTGCACAATAAGTTGTGTCGGAGAGTAGCCTAAAACACCCTAAGAAACTACTGGAGTACCTACCAGTGAATCTCACTTGCCTTGGCTAAGGACTTTGTGTAATGGCCTTCCGAACACAGCGCGATATCAACCCCCAATACCGGGAGAGACGAATCCTATCTAACTGCCACTGCCTCCAAGTGCTTCAGAACTGCACCCAACTACTACCTGTTTGCACGACTCCTTTAAGCCGTGGTAAGGTAGTAATCAAAGTACAGTGGGAACACATTTGAGACGAAGCAACAGTGTCAAGTCAATAGACTATGCTGTACTCATGTCACATGGGAACTATTACCCGACGATAGATATAATACCCACCAGCAGTTCCCGACGAGTTCTGTCCGGTGTGCTCATAACCTGATGAGCACCTGCATACTATCTCCAGTACGACGTACTAATGGCTGTGGGACAGACCATCTTTCCTGCTGGGATGAGAAGCGTATACACTAGTCTACTCTGGAGTATCGATGCCCTGTCTCAATAATCCTATGACTAGGGACCTGCATAAGGATGTGCTTATAGACTACCCATCCCCTACTAGTGTGACTGCCAGCACAACGCTGTTAATCAAGCAAAGATCCTAAGGAATCTGCCAATATGTATAAGTGATATGCTAAGAAACATATACACATATTGAGGTAGAAACAAACCAGGTAGCATACAACTATTTTGAGCAAGACTGTTACTATATCCGTGTATATCCCAAGCTCCCATTAAGTAATATAAAAGCCAGTATGATACAATAATGGTCTCTAGGGCATATACTACTAACAATCTCCTGTTAGTTATGTATATGCCCTAGAGACCATTATTATACTTGTGATGTATATTCTGTAAGTGCACGGCGGCGCCCCGGCCGTCAATCTGACGCCGGAATGCGGAAGCGGTGATTTACTTTAACTTTTCAAACCGGCACCACCGCGCACTATAAACCCGGATCGTGCCATTAACATAAATCTAGCTAACTACAAGATGGGTAGAGAGATATACCGAGTGATCCGAGTCCTCCGGTCTTCTCGTCGTCGTCCCGATCTCCCGCGGAATCTCCGGTCTCCACCTTCTCGCCGGAAGGGCACCACGTCGCCGGCTTCTTTTACGGGCTCCCACCTCTATACCGAGGCAACTCGGGCACGAAGCTGGCGAGTCGACATGTCCAAGATTTGCTGTAGAATATAGTGTAGAGTGTTATGTCTCATTTGTGGTTGTAGGAGGTTGCCTTTTGTGGAGGGAAGGAGATGTTGAATTTTGGAGATGAACTAGGGGATTTTAGAAACATGAGGAGAACAAAAAAAATCCTACTACCAAAATATCAGCCCCCACCCCTTAAGTGGCCGGCCCATGCTTCATCCCAAAAAAGAATAATAGAGGAGAGAAAGTAGATCAATCATATGAGCAAGAAAGATGAGCGATCATGAGAGGAAAAATGATCAAAACCAAAGTCCACACTCAACAACCATCACCACTCAAAGGTCAAACAATGATGATCTAATGAAGTCAATGGATGGTGCACAATGATGAAGCAACCATGATGAACCAAAAGTCTTCTCCATTGTCAAATGCACAATTGCAAAGACCACCTTCCACAATACTTATTTGCACAATTGCAAATAAGCCCTCCTCCACCAATCTTCGGCCAATGAAAGATACAAAGAAATATGGCCGAAACGGAAAACAAACTGGCAACTCCAAAAACTGATCCCGTAATAAATCACAGGAAAACCCCGCAACTGTGTATACACACCCGCATTTGTATTCCGACCGAATACAAATGCAATGAGACAAAATCTACACTGTACTATACTAGGATCTGGCTTAAACTAAAGCCCGCTAGTATATTCCGTCCGATCATGATCCGTGCAATACCGCATGTATCTGATCGAACCCTGCCATATCTCCATACGGTCTCTACAGCTTTTCGCCCGAAAACTTGAGCAACTGAATATGGAGGACTCTAAAGACTCGTCAATACTATGGCTGTGGATTTAACCACTAGCACGTCAGAGGTATTAGCCATACGTGACGGGCTACCAGCTACTGACCAAAAGGGACGTCGATGAGCGAACTCATCCTGACACCCTACTGAGCCTGTCAGTGACAATATCTGTACAGTCCGGTCCGTTCGTCTATGAGCATCGCATGGCGGGCCTAGGGGGTTGGTAAAAGTCAGACCCCCAAAAGCGGTACAAGTCGTGTCAGAGAGCAGCCCAGAACACCCTGAAATACTACTGGAATACCTACCAGTAAATCTTCTGCCTTGGCCAAGGACTTTTCATGTACTAGCTCTCCTAGACACAGCGCGACCTCACCCCCAATACCGGGAGAGACGAACCCCCGAAGATCCGCTCACTGCCTCCATGTGGCTCGGGACTGTACCCAACTAAAACCTGTTTGCACGTCTTCTTTGAGCGTGGTAGGGTAGTAATCAAAGTACAGTGGGAACTCACACGAGACAAATGACGATCCTCAGGTCGATGAACTAACCTGTACACATGTCACCAGGAAACTGCTATCTGACGTCAGGTATAAGACCAATTAGCATGTTCCCGGCGAGTCCTGTCCGGTGTACTCATAACCCAATGAGCACCTGTATACATCTTAGGTGAACCAACTGACACCAGTGGCTTATGAGACCGGCCACCGCCCCTCGTCGGGGTCTCGACTGTATACACTAGTCTACTCTGGAGTATCGATGCCCTGTCTCGAAACTCCCACGACTAGGGACCTTTTAAGGATGTGCTTATAGACTACCAGCTCCTACGTATATGATCGCCCTTATACTGCTGGCAGTCAAGCATGAATCCTAGGGGCTCTATCAACGTGTAATAGCGACCTGTCTAGTCACCTAAAGCAGTACACGATGATAAAGATAAACCAGATAGCATACTATCATCTTGAGTAAGACTGTCCTACCGGAATAGGTCCTCCCTCAATCATTGCAATCACGTGCCTGTGATCCAATAATTGACTCTGAGGGCACTATCTCCAACAATCTCCCACTTGCACTCAAGGCTAATTATTGTGATGTCGTATACTCACAGCCCGTGTGATACCGAACACCCAACTCCTCTACTAGTCAGTCTCACAAAGCCTGTTTGCGAAACTATTACATTCGAGGAATAGCCTCAGTGAGTGGATCCGCTTTGATGTTTCTTTCTATGTCTCTCTATATCTCAAGTTCGCGGAGAATGCCATTTCCCGAAATGAGCAATACCTGTCTTAGAATATGTCTGGATATGTGATGGGACCTAGCTCATATATGAACTCCAAATCCAAACTTCTTAGACTGTATCGACAACTGAAATTAATCAGTATTCCGCGCCATGCCTCCCTCAGTATTTCCTTGGACCACCTGTCCAAAATACTGCCCCTCGTCAGAAGGAAAACTATAATTCTGACAACCTCCCTGTCGTCCAAGTCACCTTGGAAGCCTGGAATGATAACTGTCTCCCGAATGAGGCTGTCGTTATTATATCCCTAGAACATCCACTTATGTTCTAAAAATGCTTCCGACTGTTTCTCCAGGATTGGATCAATGTTAACTTATTGCATCTAGTGCAAGAACAACATTTGGTGTGGTACTTGACATCTCATGATTGACTCAATTGCCTGAGCAAGTGATCTGCCAATCATGCACATCCCTCTCCCCTTTAGTCTGTAAGACAGCTTTAGAAAGGGTGACTCCATCACCTGCAGGTACACTACCGTGCTAGGAGTCGTCCATTCTAAATACTCTTAGAATGCTGTCTAAGTACCCTTAATTGGGAAACCATCCAAATCTAGATCTAAAACCATAGATCTAGTAACCAGTATGTCTGATATAATGTCCAAGTCCCATGTGGAGAAACCACTGTGTGACGACCAAAGTATAACTGATCGTAGTATAGGAATATCACTTCCTACTCTGTGTATGTCATCCAGATACCATGACATCACACCCTACTACCTTCTCAACAGATCCATCCCCTATTCTGATGAAGTCAAACCTATGACTGTCACATCAGAAATTGATGATCTATCTCCGCTATATCTGCTTCAGTCTATAAATAGATATAAGCCACTTGTCCACCAATGCTTCCGTTGCTCCCACTGACCACGACAACCCTCTGGCAGAGTCATATAGACGTACACTTCTAAAGCCAGTTTAGAACGACGCTATACTCATCCTTCCACCGGGTCTCGCAGCCTGGAACAACAGCAATGGCAAGTCTGGGTAAATAAGAACTTCCCTGTCACCGTCCTTGAGCATGCCGAAGTACCTCTCGGGTGCCTGAGGTTACCCACCATATCTGCGGAGTGGCCAATGGAATGTCAAATCAAATTGAATCTTTAGGTTCCTATCAAATCTTCAGTAATCGTTTGTGGTTCTGGAATCATTTCCAGTTCTACCATACTCCCACTACTGTTTTCTGAAAAAATCCATTTTTATTAAAACTGTGGTGAGTCAAGAACAATATCACTATTGATCTTCCAGATGGTAGAAAGTCAACCCTCGTCATAGCCTGGGTCAATCCACAAACAGCCATTACAGAAACGTGCCTTGAGTTATCCAGAGTCTGGTTTTAAGCATAAGCCAGACAACTTCCCGTACCTTAACATCGTTAAGATACGAACTGTTCTATATCCAATATAGGACCAGAGGCACTGATTTAATTGAACCAGATTCAAATCATTCAGCTGTCTCTAGTGCATGTCAACTAAATGCAAAGAGGCCGATCAGCGTTACTCAACTTAGGAATGCTTCCAATTATGAGTAATCTGAAAGAGAAGCACGTTCTCTTAATCATTACTATCATCTGAATACCCTACACAAGTATCTACATCTTCGATCACCTTAAAAGATCCCGATACTTGCAACATCTGGTTCTCTACTTTACTCTTATACCTATAACTTCTCAAAATTCGGACCCTGTGTTTCCACGAAACACCTGTCTAAAAACTAGAGAAGTCATAAGTAAACCAAATATAGTACGAGAACCAACCCCTTTGTCCTCATGGACGCTAGACAACATACAATACTCTGTATAAGTCCCTTGAGTCTGATAACCCACTCTCTGTGTGTCGTAGGTTGAAAACTGTACTTATGGTTAAGAAGAATTACACCGCTGTTTAATGCTCCTTACCTAACCATCCACTGATATAGGTAAATGTCATCGACATAATTTCAAAAAGATATATCTCACTCTATAAAAATAGATGTACAGATATATCAATTTGAAATTGGTGCATGACAGCTGATATTCAAAACCAAATATTTGCCGTCCGGCAAACAACCCAGGTGAATTCCTCAAATATCACCGATTACAACGAATCCCGATATAATGAGGATGATCACCCAATTCCCAATAACTTACTCCCACTCATCATCTGTAAAACCATACAGATGTGAGAATCAGACTTGGTAAATACATACCCTGGAGCAAGTGTCAAATTGGGAAATCAGTTTTCCTTTAACAGTACACAGTAAAACTGAAACATTAAAATGTTTCGATGGGGTATCCTGGTATTCCTAGTAATGCCTCATCCATTATCCAGATTCACGACTATAACCGTGTAATTCTTTGCCATCTCTCCAAATCCCTTCATATGTCTTTAGTCATTACCTTCTGTACACCCCTTTAGGCCAAATGGTTTTCTTCCTTCCCTACCGTTCGGCACCAGCCTATGGTTTGGAAGAAGACTATCCAATAAGCATAATGGGTGTACTGTCCTAATCCTAGGAGCACTCGCAATGCGAGAGAAGGTGAAGATAAAAGACAACCGAATAAACCTTATTCCTGTTTCTCCTGAACCAGAATCCATCCCCGAACTGGAACAAGTTCCTTTCGAGTTCGTATATAACCATACGATGGAGTATCCAATAAACTGTGGATCTTCGTAGTGATACGGAATGTCCTGAAGAAATACAAAGGTGAAGTGGGAGTGGTAATGAAATACCTGGTTTGGTCGTGAATATCAGTCGCAATTTACTTTGCCCTCTTTCTAATCCCTTTCTTTGTCTTTACATAATACCTTCTGTACACCATCGTTAGGCTAATTGGTTTTCTTCATTCCCTACCGGCCGGCACCTGCCTATGGTTTGGAAAAAGACTATCCACTTTGCGTAATAGGTGTACTATCTCCTAAACCAAGGAGTACTCATAACTTGAGAGAAGGTAAAAGGAAAAGACAACTGAATAATCCTATCCGTTTTCTTCAGAACCGGAAACCATTCTCGAATAAATTCCTTCGAGTTCGTATATAACCATATGATGGTTTTGTCCAATGGAAGTGGACGTTCGTAGTAATACGGGGTGTCCTAGAGAAAAGGGTAAAAGTAGGAGTGGCAATGAGGTGTGCAACTCTGACAATCCAAAAGCCGGTGTTTAAGAAGGTTCGGTCAACTTGGTCTCTGAGTCATAGTCTAAGGTCAGGTCAATGGTCGCTGCCAAAGAGAGAGAGAGAAAAGAAACACTCAGCGTGCACTCTAACCTAAATCAGAATGGTTACCAATTTATCTAATCTGGAAACCTCCCACTGTACCGTCAAATTCTCCTCCAAACCTAAAAGAAGAATTAGTCGGGATGTCCCGAGGAGTAAACCAACTCATCAGTGGGAATCGGGATCCAACTATCACCGCATGATAACGTGACGGAATCCGCTCATGCTATCATACTCCAGAAGGTATGCGCATATCTGGCAAGTTTCAGTTTCTTTTGAAACTCCCGATGCGATTTTTGCCCCATGCTCTTATGACCTTGACTTTGGCCAACATATCATAAGTCACATGTCAAGTTCTACCCGTCATTCTCCAGGTTAATTTGAGCCCACCCGTACATACCCTTGACTTTGGCCAAAATAGTAGTACGACTGCCCCAAACCAACGCATCTATCTATGCTGCATATGAATACCCAATAGCTACCAATCACTGTGCCTTGACTTTGGCCAACATACACAGCTTGAATACTATTGACCACCCATATGAAACGATGGAGGGCTACGAATGGTTTCTGGCGAAAACCTTTAACGTAATGAACTTGATATCGTTGAAGGAACGGATAGCTTTTAAAAAAATATAGTGACGAAAACCTTTGCTAAAGAGGTCACTTCTGGTGAAGGGATCTCAGCTCTTTCCCCGTAGAATGAGGTGAAGGATATTCCAACTGAATACCACGATGCAAAGCAAAAGTAATCGGCTATAGTGAAGTTATTGCCCTGACGCAAACTTCTGTCCAAGGGGTCACTCCCGGTGAAGGGATCTCGGCCCTTGCCTCGTCGACTGAGGAGCAGGATATTCCAACTGAATACCACGATGCAAAACAAAAGTGAACGTCCTTGCAATAACAGCTTTTTGAAAAATGTTCCAACAACATCAGATTAGGTTTGTTTTTAACTTGCATTGATCCGAATCAACGCAGTCCCATCAATTGATCACACCAATAAAGAACGAAAATAATGACGTACGTATATGCCATCCGCATTCGCCACTGGGTCCCGTCATTACCCTTTAGGTTAGCTAACTAACGACAGAGCGGGGACTGGACTAGCGCGGATGCAAAACATATACAACATCTACTAGTATATATATATCAATATATAATATTCGCTCAAGGCGTGATAAAATGCAACATCACAGAAATGTACAGCATCACAGAACAATACAGATATCTGGGATCCCCGGGTTTCACAGAGCCGCTGAAACCCGACGTTCCCCTGGTCGTGTGGATAGCCTGTGCAAAGAAATCCTAGGCCCCTACGGGCGCGGCAAGTTACCCGCCAAAACCTGAAGCGAGGAAGCCCCCTTCAGCAACGTGAATGGACCACCCAGCACTTCACGGAATCCGGTAACTTGGGCACCCCTCCTGGGTCAACCTGTACCCCGTACGAGTGCGGCGAATAGCCCGCCAATTCTAGAGTGAAGCCCCCTCCGTCTCAATGCCATGAGATGCGGGCCCATTGCCCTCTAGAACCCGGCTATCCGTGCACCCCTCCACGGGGTAATCCTAGTACAGAAAGTAAAATATACATACAACGGGTACATCGACCGCAACCTGGTCGTGCCCCAAAAGAATAATACAAACAGGCAGTGACGGCAGTCCACATGTCGGACGCTCGCCCCGCAATATCAAATGTACATAATACAACAAAAAAAACTATACTAGTATTGCATCCAGGCTATCCCCCACGACCAATCCGCAACATCACAGCACAATCACAGAACATCAACGTGAATGTCACGTTCGCAAATCCGTCTAACCGGGCTATAGCAGTTAGACAGGATTTACCGATCAAGTGACATTCACGGTCGCAGATATAATGTAAATAATGTGAACAAATGTGTTTAAAATATCCGATCGATTAAATTTTACCAAGTGGGCCCCCAAGCAATACTGTAGCACTCACAGAAATTCTGGGCCCAAAAAAAAAGTTTACCAAAACCCCTATTTTCAGCCCAAAAGCCCACTGCAAAAAATTGGTGAAGTGAAGCTAAATTACTGCGGCGGAACCGCGGCCAAATAGGGGTTACGGCTGCGATTCCGCGGTCATATGGAGAGATCATGTCACCAAAATTTTACAGTGTTCTTAGGATTCTCTGCACATCATTCTGCAACACCCTAAAAATTTTTGGAGACAAATATTTCGACAGAAACTGATTGTACATGAAAACGCGGTTTTGGGATTTTTGTTCGATCGGAAATGTAAAACACATAAGACAAAGCTAGACTATGTTAATGGCGAGGCTCTGATACCACTGTAAGTGCACGGCGGCGCCCCGGCCGTCAATCCGACGCCGGAATGCGGAAGTGGTGATTTACTTTAACTTTTCAAACCGGCACCACCGCGCACTATAAACCCGGATCGTGCCATTAACATAAATCTAGCTAACTACAAGATGGGTAGAGAGATATACCGAGTGATCCAAGTCCTCCGGTCTTCTCGTCGTCGTCCCGATCTCCCGCGGAATCTCCGGTCTCCACCTCCTCGCCGGAAGGGCACCACGTCGTCGGCTTCTTTTACGGGCTCCCACCTCTATACCGAGGCAACTAGGGCATGAAGCTGGCGAGTCGACGTGTCCAAGATTTGCTGCAGAATATAGTGTAGAGTGTTATGTCTCATTTGGGGTTGTAGGAGGTTGCCTTTTGTGGAGGGAAGGAGATGTTGAATTTTGGAGATGAACTAGGGGAATTTAGAAACATGAGGAGAACAAAAAAAATCCCACCACCAAAATATCAGCCCCCACCCCTTAAGTGGCCGGCCCATGCTTCAACCCAAAAAAGAATAATAGAGGAGAGAGAGTGGATCAATCATATGAGCAAGAAAGATGAGCGATCATGAGAGGAAAAATGATCAAAACCAAAGTCCACACTCAACAACCATCACCACTCAAAGGTCAAACAATGATGATCTAATGAAGTCAATGGATGGTGCACAATGATGAAGCAACCATGATGAACCAAAAGTTTTCTCCTTTGTCAAATGCACAATTGCAAAGACCACCCTCCACAATGCTTATTTGCACAATTGCAAATAAGCCCTCCTCCACCAATCTTCGGCCAATGAAAGATACAAAGAAATATGGCCGAAACGGAAAACAAACTGGCAAGTCCAAAAACTGATCACGTAATAAATCACAGGAAAACCCCACAACTGTGTATACACACCCGCATTTGTATTCCGACCGAATATAAATGCAATGAGACAAAATCTACACTGTACTATACTAGGATCCGGCTTAAACCAAAGCCCGCTAGTATATTCCGTCCGATCATGATCCGTGCAATACCGTACGTATCTGGTCGAACCCTGCCATATCTCCATACGGCCTCTACAGCGTTTCGCCCGAAAACTTGAGCAACTGAATGTGGGGGACTCTAAAAACTCGTCAATACTATGGCCGTGGATTTAACCACTAGCACGTCATAGGTATTAGCCATACGTGACGGGCTACCAGCTATTGACCAAAAGGGACGTCGATGAGCGAACTCATCCTGACACCCTACTGAGCCTGTCAGTGACAATATCCGTACAGTCCGGTCCGTTTGTCTATGAGCATCGCATGGCGGGCCTAGGGGGTTGGTAAAAGTCAGACCCCCAAAAGCGGTACAAGTCGTGTCAGAGATCAGCCCAGAACACCCTGAGATACTACTGGAATACTTACCAGTAAATCTCCTGCCTTGGCCAAGGACTTTTCATGTACTAGCTCTCCTAGACACAGCGCGACCTCACCCCCAATACCGGGAGAGAGGATCCCCCGAAGATCCTCTCACTGCCTCCATGTGGCTCGGGATTGTACCCAACTAAAACCTGTTTGCACGTCTCCTTTGAGTGTGGTAGGGTAGTAATCAATGTACAGTGGGAAATCACACGAGACAAATGACGATCCTCAGGTCGATGAACTAACCTGTACACATGTCACCAGGGAACTGCTATCTGACGTCAGGTATAAGACCAACTAGCATGTTCCCGGCGAGTCCTGTCCGGTGTACGCATAACCCAATGAGCAACTGTATACATCTTAGGTGAACCAACTGACACCAGTGGCTTGTAAGACTGGCCACCGCCCCTCGTCGGGGTCTCGACTGTATACACTAGTCTACTCTGGAGTATCGATGCCCTGTCTCGAAACTCCCATGACTAGGGACCTTTTAAGGATGTGCTTATAGACTACCAGCTCCCACGTATATGATCGCCCTCATACTGCTGGCAGTCAAGCATGAATCCTAGGGGCTCTATCAACGTGTAATAGCGATCTGTCTGGTCACCTAAAGCAGTACACGATGATAAAGATAAACCAGATAGCATACTATCATCTTGAGTAAGACTGTCCTACCGGAATAGGTCCTCCCTCAATCATTGCAATCGCGTGCCTGTGATCCAATAATTGACTCTGAGGGCACTATCTCCAACATATTATAGTGGATGCTTGGATATATATAGAGAAGATTTTCTTGCTCGACATGATAATATGCTCAATCTCCTGTCTTGCTCTTACATGTTGACGAAGCCCTTAGGATGTTTACTTGATTACCAGGACTATAATGGAGATCATACTAGTGGGGCCAGGGTAGTCCACAAGTACATCCTATAATTGTTCCTACTCGAGGTTGTATCGAGACAGGGCATCGATACTCCAGAATAGACTAGCGTATACGCTTCTTGACCCATATGATGGGCGATGGATGATCCCACATCCATTGGTGTTTGACATCAAAGATGGTATACGGGTGCTCAGTGGAGACTGGGTAAACTAAACGGACTCGCCGAGAACTCCTAATTGGTATTATACCTATCGTCAGATATCAGTTCTTTGATGACACTGGTACAGGTTAGTCTTTAGACCCGAGATCGTCATAGAGTCTTGTGTGATTCCCACTGTGCTTTGATTTCCACCTTACCACGTTCCAAAGAACGTGCAAAACGGTGGCTTTTGGGTACAGTCCCGAATCGCATGGAGGCAATGAGTGATAGGAGGGGTTTCGTCTCTCCCGGTATTGGGGGTTGATGTTGCGCAGTACCCGATTGGCTATAACTGGAAGTCCCTGGCCAGGGATGATATGGAAATCTACTGGTAAGTGTTATCAGTAGTTTCTCGACCCGTTATGAGCCACACATCGGCATGACTTATCGGTTACTGGGGTCTGACATTTACCACCCCTAGACCAGATATGCGATATATCAGACGAAGAGACCAGACTGTACGGTAGTGCTACTGACAGATTTTATATGAGTTAGAGCGGGCTTGCTTGTTGATCTTCTGATTGCTCAATACCCGGGTGGACATTACGTTTAGCTGACTACTTGCAGCTTATGGGTGTTTGATATGATCATCACCTACTGCCGGCGTATTGACGAGTCTTTAGAGTCCTACACAGAGGTTTTCTGGATTAGGTGAAACGGAGTAGGAGCACATATGTGATATGTGCGGGACCAAGATTAATACGAGTATGTGATACCGTATTCTATTCTCGCGATATGTGATATCGGCCGGTTATATGTGATATAACCGGGTCATCGGATCAAGTGTTGATTCGATGAAATGATACATTATATATTAGTCGGTTATATATGTGATATAGCCGGATTATTAAATCAAGTGTTGATTTAATGATTTAATGTATAATTATATATTTGATATATTAAATTACATTAACTAATATATGCTCACTTAAGTATTTCTTTTTCTCACTTTTGATACATTTAACATATATGTGATATATGTTTATTGTATTGTTTTCTTTTGTTATATATGTGATATATATTATTGTGACATGCTAGGTTATATATGCAACATGGGTGTATGAGACTTTCACCATATATGGGATAATATCTAGGTTTTTATTTATTTAGGAAATTCAAAAATTAATGGATTTTGTCATGGTTGCTAGCAATGGATAACCATTGACTTAGTCCATCATTTTTGTTTTACCTTAGATATTTTTAGACCTAACCATTATCTCTTACCATGGTTTATTCTCTACAATGGTTAGCCATGACATATACTCACCATGGCTGCATTTCTAACCTCACTCTCTCTCATTTTCATTTTGCTTCATCTTCTTCAAGCTCAAGTGAGAGCTTTCTAGTTTTTAAGCAAGTACAGAAAAATAGTGAGAAATTAAATTCTAAAGTGAGAAAAATTCCTACTTCATCATCCTCTTCTATACTAGCCATATAGTTTAGGGTGTTAGCTTCACTAGTTGCTTATTAGTGAAGAGATAGCTTGAGTCCGTGTTTTCTTGAAGTAGATCATCTTGGATTTTGAAGATTTCTAGCAAGCATGCTTCATTCACCTTATGGAGCCTCTCAAGAGTTCGGGAGTTCTTTGATCGCAGCGAAGGGACCACTACTTGGAGCATTTGAAGTGAAGGACCGGTCTACAAAGGTTGTATTCTGCAATCACATAGTTGTAAAGTTGTTTTCATATCGTATCATCTAAATCTCAAGTTAAGATTTTAGGGTTAGGGTTAAGTAGCATAGCAAAAATTTGAAAATGGCATGGACGATACCTCCCGAAACCTTACTGTTGTGCTAAGTAACCCTACATCTCCCACTTGCACTAAGGCTATATATTGGCGTATCGCAGATCAGTAATCTCGAATAGCCTCTCGAACAGCGTCTGAGGGATGGCCTTGGTGAGTGGATTTGCAATATTGTTCTCTGAATCTACTCTCCTCACCTCGATCACCTGGGGATCAACGATCTCCCTGATCAGGTGGTACTGCCTAAAGGTATGTCTGGATCTCTGATGGGACATGGGTTCCTTCCCTTAAGCTATAGCGCCGTTGTTGTCGCAATACTAAAGTATTCGACCGACAATGAAAGGAACCATCTGAAGTTTAGTTAAGAACTTCCTTATCCAGACTACTTCTTTTAGGGTGTCACATGCAACGATATACTCCGTTTCCATCGTCGAGTCTGTAATGGTGTTCTACTTGGAGCTCTTCCAATAGACCGCCCCTCCACTGAGGGTGACAAATTAATCCGATATGGACTTGGAGTCATCCTTGTCACTCTGGAAGCTGGAGTCAGCAAAGGCCTTGATCTGGAGGTCTTTTCTTCCATACACCAAGAACATCTCCTTAGTCCTTCTCAGGTACTTGAGAATGTTCTTTTCTGCTATCCAGTTCTTCTCCCCTAGGTTTAACTGATACTGGCTTACCACTTTAAGTGCATAAGTAACATCTGGTCTGGTACACAACATCGCATACATAATAGAGCCTATCGCAGAATCGTAGGATATAAACGATATGTGAGCCCTTTCCAAATCAGTCTTTTGAGGACATCTCTTTGGAGAGGGTTATTCCGTGATAAGCTGGTAGACTACCGCATTTTGAATCTTCCATACTAATTTTTCTTTGTATGGTGTTGATGTACCTTGACTGTAAAGTCCCACTATCCTTTTTGATTTATCACGATAGATCTGGATCCCCAGAATGGTGTTGGCATCACTCAGGTTTCTTATGGAGAACCTCTGTGATAAGAATCCTTTGACTGATTGTAATATATATACATGGTTCATCTGGATTTTTGATAAGGTCGAATTCTTTGACCGTTTCATCTTAAATAGATATTCCAACTCTGCGATACCTGCTTTAGTCCATAAATAGACTTAAGCCACTTACAGACCTTTCCGCTGCTCCCACTCTGATTGAAACCCTCTGGCAGATCTATATAAACGCACTCTTCCAAATCACTATTTAGAAGAGCCGTCTTTATGTCCATCTGCCGATCTCACATCTGTGGAAGGCAGCAATGATAAGAAGGATCCGAATGGATTTGAGCATAACCACTAGAGAAAAGGTTTCATCATAGTCCAAACCAGGTCTTTGACGAAAATCTTTTTCAACAAGTCTAGCCTTATAGGTTTTAACCTGCCCATCCACACCAATCTTCTTTCTGAAGATCCATTTGCAGCCTTCGGGTTTTATCTTTTCTAGAGCAAAGTTCAAAGTGCATACTTTGTTGGTGTATATGGACTCCATCTCCATCCGCATTGCATCCAGCCATTTTACCGAGTCACCGCTCTAAATGGCTATCTGGAAGCTGGTTGGCTCATCATATATGATGCAATCTTCTCGAACCCCATATCTGAGAAAACCGTAGTATCTCTCGGGCGGATGAGACTGCCTACTAGTTCCGTAGAGTGGCGCGGGAATGTCCTTTTCTTTCGAAACCTCTGGTTATACCAAACTTTCAGTAATAGTTTGTGGTTCTGGAATTTCTTCCAGTTTCTATTGCGCTCCCACTATTTTCTTTCAAAAAAATAATATTTTCCAAAATGTGAGCATAACGAGAAACAAATAACCCTTTGTTTCTCTGTGTAATAGAAAAGATACCCCATGGAGTTCACTTGGGTATCCCACAAACTTATCACATTACTGAGCGTGCCTCAAACTTGTCCGCATACTGCTTTTCGAAAAAAGCCTGACATCCCTTTATCTTTCGATACTGAATATAGGGTTTCTTCCCACTCCACATATGATATGGTGTGGTAGGCACAGTCTTGATAGGAACCTATTTCAAAAGATATGCAGCTAATTCTTAGTGCATAACTTTAGAAGGATCGCGGTAACTCGGCCTTACTCATCATTGAACGAACCATATCTAATAGAGTTCTTTTCCGCCTTTCCGATACACCGTTGTGTTTAGACGTGTATGGAAGATTAATCTGAAAGAGAATTCCATTCTCTTTTAGGTAATCCAGGAACTCGGCAATTTAGTATTTATCACATCGATCAGATCTCAGTGTCTTGATATTTTTGCTTGTTTGTTTTTCCACTTCATTCTTTTATTCCCAGAATTTTTCAGAGGGTTCGGATTTATGCTTCATCAAGAAGACATGTCCTAACCAAGAGAAATTATCCATAAAAGTAATGAAATAGGAATAACCACTCCGTGCATCTGTAAATATTGGACTACACACGTCACTGTGTATGAATCCCAAAAGCTCGCTCGCTCTTACTTCGTGTCCAGTGAACGGAGTTACTGTCATCTTTCATATGATACAAGATTGATAAGTTTGCATAAAATGATCTTTGAACGGATTCAAATATCCTCTCTATGAAACTTCGACAACCGTGTTTCATAGATGTGACCCTGTCTACAATACCATAAGAAAGCCATATATAATTCTGGAGACTTTCTTATAAGTGTGTTCTGGACGTTTGAAAACCTGAGCTTGATTTAACACGTATATACTGTCCTTTAGTGTACCCGACCCAATCAAAACTATGATTATGGTGGATGTGGACCACATCGCTTACATATGTAAAATCATATCCTTCCTTAGAACTTAAGGATACAGATATGATATTACAAACTTGACTAGGTACACACAAACAGTTATGTAAAATCAACATCTGCACAATTGTCAATCTTAGGTGATATTTCCCTACGGATACAGCATCCACGCTGTTGGAGATAGTGCCCTCATAGTCAATTATTGGATCGCAGGTACGTGATTGCAATGATTGCGGAGGACCTATACCGGTAGGACAGTCTTACTCGAGATGATAGTATGCTATCTGGTTTGCCTTTATCAGTCGTGTACATGTTCAAGTGACTGATTACATGTTACACTTTGATAGAGCCCTTAGGATCTTGCTTTACTACCAACCGTATGATGGCGATCATATACGTGAGAGTTGGGTAGTTTATATGCATATCCTTAATTGTGGTCCCTAGTTGTGGGAGTTTCGAGACATGGCATCGATACGCCGGAGTAGACTAGTGTATACAGTCGAGACCCCGACGAGGGGCGGTGGCCGGTCTCACAAGCCACTGGTGTCAGTTGGATCACCTAAGATGTATACAGGTGCTCATTGGGTTATGAGTACACCGGACAGGACTCGCCAGGAATCTGCTAGTTAGTACTATACCTATCGTCAGATAGCAGTTCCCTGGTGACATGTGTACAGGTTAGTTCATCGACCTGAGATCGTCATTTGTCTCGTGTGAGTTCCCACTGTGCTTTGATTTCTACCCTACCACGGCTCAAAGGAGTCGTGCAAACAGGTAGCTTTTGGGTACAGTCCCGAGCCATATGGAGGCACGTGAGCGGATCGGCAGGGGATTCGTCTCTCCCGGTATTAGGGGCGAGGTCGTGCTGTGTCTAGGAGAGCCATTACACATAGTCCATGTCCATGGCAGGAGATTTACTGGTAGGTACTCCAGTAGTATCTCAGGGTGTTATTGGGCTACACTCCGACACGACTTATACTGCTATTGGGGGTCTGACGTTACTAGCCCCCTAGGCAGATATGCGATGCTCATAGACGAACGGACCGGACTGTATATACATTGTCACTGTTAGGCTCAGTATGGTTTCCGGATGAGTTCGCTCATCGGCCTCCCTTGAGTCCATGGGCAGCCGTTACGCATAGCTAGTGCCGCTGACGGTTTGTGGTTAAACCCACTGCCAGGGTACTGACGAGTCATTAGAGTCCCCCACAGACAGTTTCCCTAGTTCGGGCGAAACGTTGTAGAGGCCGTATGGTTTTATGGCAGGGTTCGGAAAATGCACGTGCGTTTACGCACGTGTTATTTTTCGGGCAGATGATACTGGTCGGCTTTGGTTTAAGCCGGATCCGAGTATTATATTGAGTAGATATAATATCTTTGTCTCAGTTGCATTTGTATTCGGTCGTAATACAAATGCGGGTATATTTATACAGTTACGAGGTTATCCTGAAATTCGTTTCAGGATCACTTTTGGAAGTTGCCAGTTTCCAGTTTTCTATCAGCCGTCTTTTAACATTCGGTTAAAGACGGATTTATCTTTTCTTGGATGAGAGTGACTCAGTGTTCTAGAAGGTTCTAGAGAGGGTGACATGGATTGGTGAGTCATTAGTGCATTAATGGTGCCATTAATGCTTGATGACTAAGGTTGTTTAGATTCATTGTTTCTAAGTGAGTCATGCTTTTCATTTATGATAAAAGATAAGCTTTATGTTTATGGTCACCCCCTTGATTGCTCCTACCATCACCTCCCTCTTTCATAAATAGTGGCCGGCCCCCTTGAGTGAGAGTGATAGAGATTAATTTCATTCTTGTGAGAAAAGACTATGGTTAAGGGTGCATGGAAATTTCATTGCCTCTTTCATTCCATCACCCGATAAAATTGGCAACTTCATTAACCGATCGACCACGGATTTGGACGAAGTGAGACAAAGTCATCTACTCATTCTCTACATCATTCTTGGTCATCTCTTTTAGCAAACTTGACGACCGAGTTGCCTCGAGTCAGAGGCGGGAGCCCGTTTAAAGAATCAGTGACGTGGTGCCACCTGGACGAGCAGATCGGAGATCGACGAGATCGAAGCAGCCGCAACGGAGCGTGGGATGATGGTTAAAGAACGAAGGACTCGGATCGTTCGGTATAACCTTTCTATACTCTTTACAGTTTGTTAGTTTAGCAATAATGGCAGATCCGGGTTAAAGTATACGATAGCGCCAGATAAAAAGTTTTGTTCCGCATTTGGCGTCTGTAGACGGCCGGGGCGCTAGCGTAGACTTACAGTGGTATCAGAGCCTCACCATTTTGCTATACTAACTTGTGCTAACGCGTTTAAAATATCGATTGAACCGGAAATCAAAAACCGCATTTTTCAATTTGACAATTTCTGTTGATTTTAAATGGTGTCCTAAAAATATTCCACATATCACAGAAATCCGTGCAGGGTTTTATAAGAACACCGACAAAATTTGGACTCGTGATTCCACCAAACCGCCGCGGAAACGCGGCCAAACCCATGGTTTGGCCGCGCATCCGCGGCCACTTGGTGAGATCATGCTCCCAAATTTGTACAGTGTGTTCTCCTCTGGAAATTGGGGTTTTTGGTATATATCTTTTGGGCCCAGGTTTTGTTACTGTTCACCAGATTTGCGTGGGGCCCACTTTGTGATATTTTGTCGATCGAAATTTAAACATGTTAGTTTACAGTGCTTACATTATATCTCCGACCGGGAATGTCATTTGATCGGTAAACCGCGTCAGATTGCTATAGTTCTTTTAGACGGGTTTGCGAACGTGACATTCGCGTTAATGTTCTGTGTTGTGCTGTGATGTTGCGGATTTGTCATGGTGGATAGCAGTGTGCAATGGTAGTGCAGTTTGAGTTTATTTGTACATTTGATATTGCGGGGCGAGCGTCCAACATGTGGACTGCCGTCACTGCCTGTTGTATAATATTCTTTTGGGGCACGACCAGGTTGCGGTCGATGTACCTGTTGTACTATTTTCATTACTGTATTAGGTTTTACCCCGCGACGGAGTGCACGGATAGCCGGGTTCTGAGGGGCAACGGGTCCGCATCTCATGGCTTTGAGAGGCAGAGGGGCCCCACTCTAGAATTGGCAGACTATTCGCCGCACTCGTAGGGGGTACAGGTTGACCCAAGGAGGGGTGCCCAAGATTACCGGATTCCGTGAAGTGCTGGGTGGTCCATTCACTTTGCTGTAGGGGGCTGCCTCGCTTCAGGTTTTGGCGGGTAACTTGCCGCACCCGTAGGGGTCGCGCTAGTCCAGTCCCCGCTCTGTCGTTAGTTAAGTAACCTAACGGGTGATGACGGGACCCAGTGACGAATGCAGATGGAATATACGTACATTTTATTTTCGTTCTTTTCTGGTGTGATTGATTGATGGGACTGCGTTGATTCTGATCAATGCAAAGGAAAGAAAACCTATTTGGCAGTTGTTGGAACACATTTAAAAAAAAAAGTGTTATTGCAAAGACGTTCCCTTTTGTTATGCATAGCGGTATTCAGTGGAATATCCTGCACCTCATTCAACGGGGCAAGGGCCGATATCCCTTCACCGGGACTGACCCCTTGGGCAGAAGTTTGCGTCAGGGTAATAACTTCACTATAGTCGATTACAAAGTTGCTTTGCACCGCGGTATTCAATGGAATATCCTGCACCTCATTCCACGAGGAAAGAGCCGAGATCCCTTCACCGGGAATGACCTCTTTAGCAAAAGGTTTTCGCCACTTTATTTTTAAAAAAGCTATCAGGTTCCTTCAGCGATATCAAGTTCACTACGTTAAAGGTTTTTCGCCAAAAACCAGCCGTAGCCCTCTGTCACTTCTTTTGAGTATTCAGTAGTATTCAAGCTATGTATTTTAGCCAAAGTTAAGGCATAGTGTTTGGTAGCTGCTGGGTATTCAATTGTTACATAGATAGATGAGTTAGTTTGGGACAGTCGTTCTGCCGATTGGCCAAAGTCAGGAGCATGTGCGGGTGGGTTCAAATTAACAAGATAGTGATGGGTAGAACTTGGCATGTGACTTATGACATTTTGACCAAAGCCAAGGTTATAAGAGCATGGGGCAAAAATCAGATCGGGAGTTTCTAAAGAAACTGAAACTTGCCAAGTATGCGCATACCTTCTGGAGTATGCGTAACGTGGATGCATTCCATCACGTTATCTGTAAGTGCACGGCGGCGCCCCGGCCGTCAATCCGACGGCCAAAAGCGGAAGCGGTGAAAAACTTAAATTTTGCGGACTTAGCAAACCGGCACCACCGCGCACTAAACACCCGGATCGTAACCATTAACACGTCTAAGCTAACAAGAAGATGGGTTAGAGATATACCGACGATCCAAGTCCTCCGGTCTTCTCGCCATCGTCCGGATCTCCTGCGGAAAAGTCCCGTCTCCTCCTCGTCGCCGGAAGTGCACCACATCGCCTACTTTGTTTACGGGCTCCCACCTCAATGCCGAGGCAACTCGGGCACGAAGCCGGCTACTCGACGTGCCCAAGATTTGCAGTAGAATATAATGTAGAGATCTCATTTTGGGGTTGTAGGAATTGCCTTTTTGGTGGAGGGATGATACAAGCTTTTGGAGGTTGTTCTTGTGGGATTTTTACCAAAGCAAAAACACCAAAAACCCCACATAGGAAATTTGGACAGCCCCTACAAGGAGTGGCCGGCCATGGACATGGTGAGAGGGGAGAATGAGAGAGTGTTCTCCAAAAAGGAGAGAGTGTCAACCATATCCACAAAGGAGAGAGGAATGGTTATCATGTGAAAAGAAATGATAGCAAGGAAAATCTAACACTCAAACACCAATGATCACTACCAAAACCCACACTCCTAAACAAGTAATCAACAACCATGATGGTTACTAAAAGTCAAGCCATCATGAAGATAACAAGTCAAAGGATGGTGCTATCATGATACAACAAAATGCAAAGAACCCCTCCACAAATACTTATTTGCAACAATGCAAATAAGCCCTCCTCCACCAATCTTCGGCCAATGAACGGAACAATGGAAATCGGCCGAAACGGAAAGCAAACTGGCAACTCCAGAAAACTGGTCCCGTAATAAATTACAGGAAAACCCCGATACTGTGCATACACACCCGCATTTGTATTCCGACCGAAATACAAATGCAATGAGACAAAGTCTACACTGTACTATACTAGGATCCGGCTTATACCAAAACCGGCTAGTAATATCTGTTCGATCCTGATCCGTGCAATACCGCACGTATCTGATCGAACCCTGCCATATAACCATACGGCCAATAGTACAAACTGTCCGATCCTGATCCGTGCAATACCGCACGTATCTGATCGGACCTTGCCATATCTCCATACGGCCTCTACAACCTTTCGCCCGAAAGCTGAGTAACTGAATGTGGGGGACTCTAAAGACTCGTCAACACCTTGGTTGTGGATTTAACCACTAGCACGTCAGAGGTATAAGCCAATACGTGACGGGCTACCAGGTACTGACCAAATGGGACGTCGATGAGGAAGCTCACCCCGACACCCAACTGAGCCTGTCAGTGACAATATCCGTGCAGTCCGGTCCGTTCGTCTATGAGTATCGCATGGCGGGCCTAGGGGGTTGGTAAAAGTCAGACCCCCAAAAGCGGTACAAGTCGTGTCGGAGTGTAGCCCAGAACACCCTGAGATACTACTGGAATACCTACCAGTAAATCTCCTTGCCTTGGCCAAGGACTTTGTGTAATGGCTCTCCTAGACACAGCACGACCTCACCCCCAATACCGGGAGAGACGAACCCCTGAAGATACGCTCACTGCCTCCATGTGGCTCGGGACTGTACCCAACTAAAACCTGTTTGCACGACTCCTTTGAGCCGTGGTAGGGTAGTAATCAAAGTACAGTGGGAACTCACACGAGACAAATGACGATCCCCAGGTCGATGAACTAACCTGCACACATGTCACCAGGGAACTGCCATCTGACGTCTGGTATATGACCAACTAGCATGTTCCCGGCGAGTCCTGTCCGGTGTACTCATAACCCAATGAGCACCTGTATACATCTTAGGTGATCCAACTGACACCAGTGGCTTTGTGAGACCGGCCACCGCCCCTCGTCGGGGTCTCGACTGTATACACTAGTCTACTAATGGAGTATCGATGCCCAGTCTCGAAACTCCCACGACTAGGGACCTTTTAAGGATAAGCTTATAGACCCCCAGCTCCCACTTATATGATCGCCCTCATACTGCTGGTGGTCAAGCAAGAATCCTAGGGGCTCTATCAACGTGTAATAGCGACGTGTCATGTCACCTAAAGCAGTACACGATGATAAAGGTAAACCAGATAGCGTACTATCATCTCGAGTAAGACTGTCCTACCGGGATAGGTCCTCCCTCAATCATTACAATCACGTACCTGTGACCTAATAATTGACTCTGAGGGCACTATCTCCAACAATCTCCCACTTGCACTCAAGGCTAATTATTGCGATGTCGCATACTCACAGCCCGTGTGATACCGAACATCCAACTCCTCTACTAGTCAGTTTCACAAAGCTCGTTTGCGAAACTATTGCGTTCGAGGAATAGTCTCAGTGAGTGGATCCGCCTTGTTGTCTCTTTCCATGTCTCTCTAAATCTCAAGTTCGCGGAGAAACCCATCTCCCGAAATGAGCAATATCAGTCTTAGAATATGTCTGGATGTCTGATGGGACGTAGCTCATCAATGAACTCCAAATCCAAACTTCTTAGACTGTATTGACAACTGAACTTAATCAGTATCCTGCGCCATGCCACCCTCAGTATTGCCTTGGACCACCTGTCCAAAATACTGCCCCTCATCAGAAGGAAAACTATAACTCTGACAACCTTCTTGTCGTCCATGTCACCTTGGAAGCCTGGAATGATAACTGTCTCCTGAATGAGGCTGTCGTTATCATCTCCCTAGAACATCCACTTATGTTCTAAAACTGCTTCCGACTGTTTCTCCAGGATTGGATTAATGTCAAGTTATTGCATCTAGTGCAAGAACAACATCTGGTGTGGTACTTGACATCTCACGATTGACTCAATTGCCTGAGCAAGTGATCTGCCAATCATGCCCGTCCCTCTCCCCTTTAGTCTGTAAGACACCTTTGGAGAGGGTGACTCCATTACCTGCAGGTACACTACCGTGCCAGGAGTCGTCCATCCTAAATACTCTTAGAACGCTGTCAAGTACCCTGATTGGGAAACCACCCAAATCTAGATCTAAAACCATAGATCTAGTAACCAGTATGTCTGATATAAAATCCATTTCCTTTGTGGAGAAACAACTGTGTGACGACCAAAGTATAACCGATTGTAGTATAGGAGTTTCCTTTCCTATTCTGTGTATGTCATCCAGATACCAGGACATCACACCCTACTACCTTCTCAACAGATCCATCCCCTATTCTGATGAAGTCAAACCTATGACTGTCACGTCAGAAATAGATGATCTATCTCCGCTACATCTGCTTTAGTCTATAAATAGACATAAGCTACCTGTCCACCAATGCTTCCGCTGCTCCCACTGACTACGACAACCCTCTGGCAGAGTCATATAGACGTACACTTCTAAAACTGGTTTAGAACGACGCTATACTCATCCTCCCGCCGGGTCTCGTAACCTGGAACAACAGCAATGGCAATTGTGGGTAAACAAGAACTTCCCTGTCACCGTCCTTGAGGCTACCGTAGTGCCTCTCGGGTGCCTGAAGTTACCCACCTTATCTGCGGAGTGGCCAATGGAATGTCAATCCAGATTGAATCTTTAGGTTCCTTATCAAATCTTCAGTAATCGTTTGTGGTTCTGGAATCACTTCCAGTTCTACCATACTCCCACTACTGTTTTCTGAAAAATCCATTTTTAATAAAACTGTGGCGAGTCTAGAACAATATCGCTATTGTTCATCCAGATGGTAGAAAGTCAACCCTCGTCATAGCCTGGGTCAACCCACAAACAGCCATTACAGAAACGTGCCTTGAGTTGTCCAGTGTCTGGTTTTAATCATAAACCGGACAACTCCCCGTACCTTAACAATGTTAAGATATGAACTGTTCTATATCCCATATAGGAACAGAGGCACTGATTTAATTGAACCAGATTCAAATCATGCAGCTGTCTCCAGCGCATGTCAACTAAATGGAAGGAGGCCGATCAGCGTTACACAACTTAGGAATACTTCCATTTATGAGTAACCTGAAAGAGAAGCAAGATCTCTTTATCATTACTATCAACTGAATACCATACACAAGTATCTACATCTTCGATCTCTTTGAAGAATCCCGATACTTGCTATACCTGGTTCTCTACTCTATTCAAATACCAATGACTTCTCCAAATTCGGACCCTGTGTTTCCACGAAACACTTGTCTGAAAAAACCAGAGAAGTCATAAGTAAACTGAATGTAGTATGAGGACCAACCCCTCTGTCCTGATGGACCCTGGACAACATACAATCCTTTGTATAAGTCCCTTGAGTCTGATAACTCATTCACTGTGTGTCGTAGGTTGAAAACTGTACTTATGGTTAAGAAGAATTACACCGCTGTTTAATGCTCCTTACCTAACCATCCACTGATATAGGTAAATGTCGTAGACATAATTTCAGAAAGGTATATCTCACTCTATGAAAATAGACGTACAGATATATCAATTTGAAATTGGTGCATAACAGCGGATATTCAAAACCAAATATTTGCCGACCGGCAAACAGCCCAGGTGATTTCCTCAAATATCACCGATTACAACGAATCCCGATATAATGAGGATAATCACCCAATTCCCAATAACTTACTCCCACTCATCATCTGTAAAACCATACAGATGTGAGAATCGTACCTGGTAAATACATACCCTGGAGTAAGTATCTAATCGGGAAATCAGTTTTCCTTTAACATTACACAGTGAAACTGAAACATTGAAATGTCTCGATGGGGTATCCCGGTATTCCTAGTAATGCCCTTTCCATTATCCAGATTCACAACTGTAACCGTATAATTCTTTGCCACCTCTCCAAATCCCTTCATATGTCTTTAGTCTTTACCTTCTGCACACCCCTTTAGGCCAAATGGTTTTCTTCCTTCCCTACCGTTCGGCACCAGCCTATGGTTTGGAAGAAGACTATCCAAAAAGCATAATGGGTGTACTGTCCTAATCCTAGGATCACTCGCAACACGAGAGAAGGTGAAGATAAAAGATACCTGAATGTACTTTATTCCTATTTCTCCTGAACCAGGATCCATCCCCGAACTGGAACAAGTTCCTTTCGAGTTCGTATATAACCATACGATGGAATATCCAATAAACTGTGGATCTTCGTAGTGATACGGAGTGTCCTGGAGAAATACAAAGGTGATGTGGGAGTGGTAATGAAATATTTGGTTTGGTCGTGAATATCTGTTGCAATTTACTTTGCCCTCTTACTAATCCCTTGCTTTGTCTGAACTTAATACCTTCTGCACACCATCGTTATGCTAATTGGTTTTCTTCATTCCCTACCGGTCGGCACCAGCCTAAGGTTTGGAAGAAGACAATCCAATTTGCGTAATAGGTGTACTACCCCTAAACCAAGGAGTACTCGTAACCTGAGAGAGGGAAAAAGGAAAAGACAACTGAATAATCCTATCCGTTTTCTCCAGAACCGGAAACCATCCTCGAATAAATTCTTTCGAGTTCGTATCTAACCATACGATGGTTTTGTCCAATGGAAGTGGACGTTCGTAGTAATACGGGGTGTCCTGGAGAAAAAGGGTAAAAGTAGGAGTGGCAATGAGGTCTGCAACTCTGACAATCCAAAAGCCAGTGTTTAAGAAGGTTCGGTCAACTTGGTCACTGAGTCATTGTCTTAGGGTCGGGTCAATGGTCGCTGCCAAAGAGAGAGAGAAAAGAAACACTCAGCGTGCACTCTAACCTAGATCAGAATGGTTACCAATTTATCTAATCTGGAATCCTCCCACTGTACCTCAAATTCTCCTCCAAACCTGAAAGAAGAATTAGTCGGGGTCACCCGAGGAGTATACCAACTCATCAGTGGGAATCGGGATCCAACTCTCATCGCATGACAACGTGACGGAATCCGCTCACGCTACCACACTCCAGAAGGTATGCGCATATCTGGCAAGTTTCAGTTCTTTTGAAACTCCCGATGTGAATTCTGCCCCATGCTCTTATGACCTTGACTTTGGCCAACAAATCATAAGTCACATGTCAAGTTCTACCCGTCATTCTCCAGGTTGATTTGAATCCACCCGTACATACCCTTGACTTTGGCCAACAAGGCAGTATGACTGTTCCAAACCAACGCATCTATCTATGCTGCATATGAATAACCAACAGCTACCAAACACTGTGCCTTGACTTTGGCCAACAAACACAGCTTGAATACTATTGACTACCCATATGAAACGACGGAGGGCTACGAATGGTTTCTGGCGAAAACCTTTAACGTAAAGAACTTGATATCGTCGAAGGAACGGATAGCTTTTAAAAATATAGTGACGAAAACCGTTGCTAAAGAGGTCACTCCCGGTGAAAGGATCTCGGCTCTTTCCCCGTAGAATGGGGTGCAGGATATTCCAACTGAATACCACGATGCAAAGCAAAAGCAATCGGCTATAGTGAAATTAATGCCCTGACGCAAACTTTTGTCCAAGGGGTCACTCCCGGTGAAGGGATCTCGGCCCTTGCCTCGTCGACTGAGGAGCAGGATATTCCAAATGAATACCACGATGCAAAACAAAAGTGAACGTCCTTGCAATAACAGCTTTTTGAAAAAGTGTTCCAACAACATCAGATTAGGTTTGTTTTTAACTTGCATTGATCCGAATCAATGCAGTCCCATCAATTGATCACACCAAAAAGAACGAAAATATACTGATGTACGTATATGCCATCCGCATTCGCCACTGGGTCCCGTCATTACCCGTTAGGTTAGCTTACTAACGACAGAGCGGGGACTGGACTAGCGCGGATGCAAAACATATACGACATCTACTAATATATATACCAATATATAGTATTCGCTCAAGGCGTGAATAAAATGCAACATCACAGAGAATGAACAGCATCACAGAAACAATACAGATATCTGGGATCCCCGGGTTTCACAGAGCCGCTGAAACCCGACGTTCCCCTGGTCGTGTGGATAGCCTGTGCAATGAAATCCTAGACCCCTACGGGCGCGGCAAGTCACCCGCCAAAACCTGAAGCGAGGCAGCCCCCTTCAGCGCCGTGAATGGACCACCCAGCACTTCACGGAATCCGGCAACTTGGGCACCCCTCCTGGGTCAACCTGTACCCCCTACGAGTGCGGCGAATAGCCCGCCAATCCTAGAGTGAAGCCCCTTCCGTCTCAATGCCATGAGATGCGGGCTTGCTGCCCTCTAGAACCCGGCTATCCGTGCACCCCTCCGCGGGGCAATCCTAGTACAGAAAGTAAAATATACATACAACGGGTACATCGACCGCAACCAGGTCGTGCCCCAAAATAATAATACAAACGGGCAGTGACGGCAGTCCACATGTCGGACGCTCGCCCCGCAATATCAAATGTACATAATACAACAAAACTGTACTAGCATTGCATCCAGGCTATCCCCCACGACCGATCCGCAACATCACAGCAAAAACAAAACATCAACGTGAAAGTCACGTTCGCAAATCCGTCTAACCGGGCTATAGCAGTTAGACCGGATTTACCGATCAAGTGACATTCACGGTCGCAGATATAATGTAAATACTGTGAAAAATGTGTTTAAAATATCCGACCGATCAAATTATATCAAGTGGGCCCCAAAACAATACTGTAGCAGTTACAGAAAATATGGGCCCAATTTAAATATTCCAGAAACCCAAATTTAAGCCCAGAAGCCCACTGTAAAAACCCAACCCACTGATCCCTGTAGACTGCGGCGGAAGCGCGGCCAAACATGGGTTTTGGCCGCCCTTCCGCGGTCACGTGAGAGGAACAGTACGTCGAATTTGAACAGTGTTCTTAGAATTTCTAGCACAGTACTTTTATGCAACCTGAAAAATTTTTGGAGACAGAAAAATTTCAACAGAAACTGTCGTGGGTATATTGGGGTTTTCGGACATTTCGATCGATCGGAACAGAAAAACACATTACACAAAGCAAGACTAAGTTAATGGCGAGGCTCTGATACCACTGTAAGTGCACGGCGGCGCCCCGGCCGTCAATCCGACGGCCAAAAGCGGAAGCGGTGAAAAACTTAAATTTTGCGGACTTAGCAAACCGGCACCACCGCGCACTAAACACCCGGATCGTAACCATTAACACGTCTAAGCTAACAAGAAGATGGGTTAGAGATATACCGACGATCCAAGTCCTCCGGTCTTCTCGCCATCGTCCGGATCTCCTGCGGAAAAGTCCCGTCTCCTCCTCGTCGCCGGAAGTGCACCACATCGCCTACTTTGTTTACGGGCTCCCACCTCAATGCCGAGGCAACTCGGGCACGAAGCCGGCTACTCGACGTGCCCAAGATTTGCAGTAGAATATAATGTAGAGATCTCATTTTGGGGTTGTAGGAATTGCCTTTTTGGTGGAGGGATGATACAAGCTTTTGGAGGTTGTTCTTGTGGGATTTTTACCAAAGCAAAAACACCAAAAACCCCACATAGGAAATTTGGACAGCCCCTACAAGGAGTGGCCGGCCATGGACATGGTGAGAGGGGAGAATGAGAGAGTGTTCTCCAAAAAGGAGAGAGTGTCAACCATATCCACAAAGGAGAGAGGAATGGTTATCATGTGAAAAGAAATGATAGCAAGGAAAATCTAACACTCAAACACCAATGATCACTACCAAAACCCACACTCCTAAACAAGTAATCAACAACCATGATGGTTACTAAAAGTCAAGCCATCATGAAGATAACAAGTCAAAGGATGGTGCTATCATGATACAACAAAATGCAAAGAACCCCTCCACAAATACTTATTTGCAACAATGCAAATAAGCCCTCCTCCACCAATCTTCGGCCAATGAACGGAACAATGGAAATCGGCCGAAACGGAAAGCAAACTGGCAACTCCAGAAAACTGGTCCCGTAATAAATTACAGGAAAACCCCGATACTGTGCATACACACCCGCATTTGTATTCCGACCGAAATACAAATGCAATGAGACAAAGTCTACACTGTACTATACTAGGATCCGGCTTATACCAAAACCGGCTAGTAATATCTGTTCGATCCTGATCCGTGCAATACCGCACGTATCTGATCGAACCCTGCCATATAACCATACGGCCAATAGTACAAACTGTCCGATCCTGATCCGTGCAATACCGCACGTATCTGATCGGACCTTGCCATATCTCCATACGGCCTCTACAACCTTTCGCCCGAAAGCTGAGTAACTGAATGTGGGGGACTCTAAAGACTCGTCAACACCTTGGTTGTGGATTTAACCACTAGCACGTCAGAGGTATAAGCCAATACGTGACGGGCTACCAGGTACTGACCAAATGGGACGTCGATGAGGAAGCTCACCCCGACACCCAACTGAGCCTGTCAGTGACAATATCCGTGCAGTCCGGTCCGTTCGTCTATGAGTATCGCATGGCGGGCCTAGGGGGTTGGTAAAAGTCAGACCCCCAAAAGCGGTACAAGTCGTGTCGGAGTGTAGCCCAGAACACCCTGAGATACTACTGGAATACCTACCAGTAAATCTCCTTGCCTTGGCCAAGGACTTTGTGTAATGGCTCTCCTAGACACAGCACGACCTCACCCCCAATACCGGGAGAGACGAACCCCTGAAGATACGCTCACTGCCTCCATGTGGCTCGGGACTGTACCCAACTAAAACCTGTTTGCACGACTCCTTTGAGCCGTGGTAGGGTAGTAATCAAAGTACAGTGGGAACTCACACGAGACAAATGACGATCCCCAGGTCGATGAACTAACCTGCACACATGTCACCAGGGAACTGCCATCTGACGTCTGGTATATGACCAACTAGCATGTTCCCGGCGAGTCCTGTCCGGTGTACTCATAACCCAATGAGCACCTGTATACATCTTAGGTGATCCAACTGACACCAGTGGCTTTGTGAGACCGGCCACCGCCCCTCGTCGGGGTCTCGACTGTATACACTAGTCTACTAATGGAGTATCGATGCCCAGTCTCGAAACTCCCACGACTAGGGACCTTTTAAGGATAAGCTTATAGACCCCCAGCTCCCACTTATATGATCGCCCTCATACTGCTGGTGGTCAAGCAAGAATCCTAGGGGCTCTATCAACGTGTAATAGCGACGTGTCATGTCACCTAAAGCAGTACACGATGATAAAGGTAAACCAGATAGCGTACTATCATCTCGAGTAAGACTGTCCTACCGGGATAGGTCCTCCCTCAATCATTACAATCATGTACCTGTGACCTAATAATTGACTCTGAGGGCACTATCTCCAACATTATCATGCGATGAGAGTTGGATCCCGATTCCCACTGATGAGTTGGTTTACTCTTCGGGTGATCCCGATTGATTCTTCTTTCTGGTTTGGAGGAGAATTTGACAGGACAGTGGGAGGTTTCCGGATTAGATAAAGTGATAACCATTCTGATCTAGGTTAGAGTGCACGCAGAGTGTTTCTTTTCTCTCTCTCTTTGGCAGCGACCTTTGACCGACCCTAGACTATGACTCAGTGACCAAGTTGACCGAACCTTCTTAAAATACTGGCTTTTGGATTGTCTATGTTGCATAAGTCATTGCCACTCCTTCTTCTACCCTTTGAATTTCTCAGAACACCCGTATTACTACGGATATCCACTTCCATTGGATAGATCCATCGTATGGTTATATACGAACTCGAAGGGACTTCTTCGAGGATGGATCCAGGTTCAGGAGAAATATAATTGGTTTATTCAGTTGTCTTTTATTATCACCTTCTCTCAGGTTGCGAGGGCTCCTTGGTTTAGGAGAGTACACCTATTACGCTTATTGGATAGTCTTATTCCAAACTATAGGCAGGTGCCGAAAGGTAGGGAATGAAGAAAACCAATTAGCCTAAGTAGGGTGTGCAGAAGGTAATATGTAAAGACAAAATAAAGGGATTAGAAAGAGGGCAAAGTAAATTGCGACTGTTATCATTCACGACCAAACCGCATACTTCATCGCCACTCTTATTTCACCTTTAAAGGAATAAGGTATTATTCAGTTGTCTTTTATCGTCACCTTCTCTCAAGATACGAGTACTCCTTGGTTTAGGAGGGTACACCTATTATGCTTACTGGATAGTCTTCTTCCAAACCGTAGGCTGGTGCCGAACGGTAGGGAAAGAAGAAAACCATTTAGCCTAACGATGGTGTACAGAAGGTAACGACTAAAGACAAATAAAGGGATTTGGAGAGATGGCAATAAAATATACGGTTGAAGTCATGAATTGGATTATGGAAGAGGCATTGCTATGAATACCAGGATACCCCTACGAAACATTTTCATGTTTCAGTGCATTGTTAAAGAAAAACTGTTTTCCCGATTAGACACTTACTCCAAGGGTATGTATTTACCAGGTTTCATTCTCATATCTGTATGGTTTTACAGATGATGAGTGGGAGTAAGTTATTGGGAATTAGGTGATTATCCTCATTATATCGGAATTCGTTGATATTGGTGATATTTGAGGAAATCGCCAGGGCACAGTTTTCAACCTACGACGCACAGATTTTGAGTTGTTTAACTCAGCGGACTTATACAGAGTATTGTATGTTGTCCAGTGTCCATCAGGACAAAGGGGTAGGTCCTCGTACTATGTTCTATTTACTTATAACTTCTCTAGTATTTGGACAAGTGTTTCGTTGAAATACAAGGTCTAAGTTTTGAGAAGTTGTGGGTATAAGAATAAAGTAGAGAACCAGGTGTCACAAGTATCGGGATTCTTCAAAGAGATCGAAGATGTAGATTCTTGTGATTGGTATTCAAATGATAGTGATGGTTTTGAGAAACATGTTTCTCTTTCAGGTTACTCATAATTGGATGGATTCCTAAGTTAAGTAATGCTGATTAGCCTCTTTCCATTAAGTTGATATGCACTGGAGACAGCTGCATGATTTGAATCAGGTTCCAATTAAATAAGTGCCAAAGTTTCTATATTGGATATAGAATGGTTCGTACCTTAAAAGATGTTAAGGTATGGGGAGTTGTCCAGCTTATGCTTAAAACCAGACTCTGGATAACTCAGGGCACGTTTCTGTAATGGCTGTTTGTGGGTTGACCCTGGCTATGACGAGGGTTGATATTCTACCATTTGGAAGATCAATAGTGATATTCTTCTTGACTCGCCACAGTTTTAGTAAAATGGATTTTTTTCAGAAAACAATAGTGGGAGTATGGTAGAACTGGAAGTGATTCCAGAACCGCAAATGATTACGGAAAATTTAATAGGACCTAAAGATTCAATCAAGATTGACATTCCAACAGCCACTCCGCAGATATGGTGGGTAACCTCAGACACCCGAGAGGTACTTCGGTAGGCTCAAGGACGGTGACAGGGAGGTTCTTATCTACCCAGACTTGACACTACTGTTGTTCCAGGATATGAGACCCGGTAGGAGGGTTGTCATAGTCAGTGGGAGCAGCGGAAGTTTAGTAGGCAAGTAGCTTATGTCTATTTATAGACCTGAGCAGTTATAGCGGAGAAAGATCATCTATTTTTGATGTGACAGTCATGGGTTTGACTTCAATCAGAATAGGGGATGGATCTGTTAAGAAGGTAGTAGGGTGTGATGTCATGGTATCTGGATGACATACACAGAGTGGGAAGTAAAATTCTTATACTACGATCGGTTGTACTGTGGTCGTCACACAGTTGTTTCTCCAGACAGGATATGGATATAATATCAGACATTATGGTTTCTAGATCTATGGTTTTAGATCTAGATTTAGGTAGTTTCCCAATGTGGGTACTTTGACAGTATTCTAATGGTTTTTAGAATAGATGACTCCTAGCATGGTGGTGTACCTGCAGGTAATGGAGTCACCCTCTCTAAAGGTGTCTTATAGACTAAAGGGGAGAGGGATGTGCATGATTGACAGATCACTTGCTTAGGCAATTGAGTCAATCGCGAGATGTCAAGTACCACACCAGATGTTGTTTTTGCACTAGATGCAATAAGTTTGTATTAATCCAATCCTGGAGAAATATAAGGAAGCAGTTTTAGAACATAAGTACATGTTCTACGGATTTGATGACGGCAGCATCTTTCGGGAGACGGTTATCAATACAGGCTTCAAAGGTGACATGGTTGACAGAGTGATTGTCAGAGTTATAGTTTTTCCCTCTGACGAAGAGGGACAGTATTATGGACAGGTGGTCCAAGAGGATACTGTGGGAGGCATGGTGCCAGATACTGATTAGGTTCAGTGATCGATACAGTCTAAGAAGTTTGGATTTGGAGTTCATTTATGACCTAGGTCCCATCAGATATCTAGACATATTCTAAGACAGGTATTACTCAATTCGGGAGATGGCTTTCTCCGCGAACTTGAGATTTAGAGAGATATAGAAAGAAACTTCTAGGCGGATCCACTCACTGAGGCTATTTCTCGAACACAATAGTTTTACAGACGGGCTTTGTGAAACTGATTAGTAGAGAAGTTGGATGTTCGGTTTCACACGGGCTGTGAGTAGTCGACATCGCAATAATTAGCCTTGAGTGCAAGTGGGAGATTGTTGGAGATAGTGCCCTCATAGTCAATTATTGGATCGCAGGTACGTCATTGCAATGATTGCGGAGGACCTATACCGGTAGGACGGTCTTACTCGAGATGATAGTATGCTATATGGTTTGCCTTTATCAGTCGTGTACATGTTTAGGTGACTGATTACATGTTACACTTTGATAGAGCCCTTAGGATCTTGCTTTACTACCAACAGTATGATGGCGATCATATACGTGAGAGTTGGGTAGTTTATATGCATATCCTTAATTGTGGTCCCTAGTCGTGGGAGTTTCGAGACAGGGCATCGATACTCCGGAGTAGAATAGTGTGTACAGTCGAGACCCCGACGAGGGGCGGTGGCCGGTCTCACAAGCCACTGGTGTCAGTTGGATCACCTAAGATGTATACAGGTGCTCATTGGGTTATGAGTGCACCGGACAGGACTCGCCGGGAATCTGCTAGTTAGTACTATACCTATCGTCAGATAGCAGTTCCCTGGTGACATGTGTACAGGTTAGTTCATCGACCTGAGGTCGTCATTTGTCTCGTGTGAGTTCCCACTATGCTTTGATTTCTACCCTACCACGGCTCAAAGGAGTCGTGCAAACAGGTAGCTTTTGGGTACAGTCCCGAGCCATATGGAGGCACGTGAGCGGATCGGCAGGGGATTCGTCTCTCCCGGTATTGGGGGCGAGGTCGTGCTGTGTCTAGGAGAGCCATTACACATAGTCTATGGCCATGGCAGGAGATTTACTGGTAGGTACTCCAGTAGTATCTCAGGGTGTTATTGGGCTACACTCCGACACGACTTATACTGCTATTGGGGGTCTGACGTTACTAGCCCCCTAGGCAGATATGCGATACTCATAGACGAACGGACCGGACTGTATATACAATGTCACTGTTAGGCTCAGTAGGGTTTCCGGATGAGTTCGCTCATCGGCCTCCCTTGAGGTCAGTCCATGGGCAGCCGTTACGCATAGCTAGTGCCGCTGACGGTTTGTGGTTAAACCCACTGCCAGGGTACTGACGAGTCATTAGAGTCCCCCACAGACAGTTTCCCTAGTTCGGGCGAAACGTTGTAGAGGCCGTATGGTTTTATGGCAGGGTTCGGAAAATGCACGTGCGTTTACGCACGTGTTATTTTTCGGGCAGATGATACTGGTCGGCTTTGGTTTAAGCCGGATCCGAGTATTATATTGAGTAGATATAATATCTTTGTCTTAGTTGCATTTGTATTCGGTCGTAATATAAATGCGGGTATATTTATACAGTTACGGGGTTATCCTGAAATTCGTTTCAGGATCACTTTTGGAAGTTGCCAGTTTCCAGTTTTCTATCAGCCGTCTTTTAACATTCGGTTAAAGACGGATTTATCTTTTCTTTGATGAGAGTGACTCAGTGTTCTAGAAGGTTCTAGAGAGGGTGACATGGATTGGTGAGTCATTAGTGCATTAATGGTGTCATTAATGCTTGATGACTAAGGTTGTTTAGATTCATTGTTTCTAAGTGAGTCATGCTTTTCATTTATGATAAAAGATAAGCTTTATGTTTATGGTCACCCCCTTGATTGCTCCTACCATCACCTCCCTCTTTCATAAATAGTGGTCGGCCCCCTTGAGTGAGAGTGATAGAGATTAATTTTATTCTTGTGAGAAAAGACTATGGTTAAGGGTGCATGGAAATTTCATTGCCTCTTTCATTCCATCACCCGATAAAATTGGCAACTTCATTAACCGATCGTCCACGGATTTGGACGAAGTGAGGCAAAGTCATCTACTCATTCTCTACATCATTCTTGGTCATCTCTTTTAGCAAACTTGACGACCGAGTTGTCTCGAGTCAGAGGCGGGAGCCCGTTTAAAGAATCAGTGACGTGGTGCCACCTGGACGAGCAGATCGGAGATCGACGAGATCGAAGCAGCCGCAACGGAGCGTGGGATGATGGTTAAAGAACGAAGGACTCGGATCGTTCGGTATAACCTTTCTACAATCTTTACAGTTTGTTAGTTTAGCAATAATGGCAGATCAGGGTTAAAGTATACGATAGCGCCAGATAAAAAGTTTTGTTCCGCATTTGGCGTCTGTAGACGGCCGGGGCGCTAGCGTAGACTTACACACGCTCCTTCCGTTAGCAACCCCTGAGAGTCATATCACCTGCCCTGATAACTCTATGGTTTCTCAAACCCCATAAGGAATGAGATCCTGATCTGGTATCTTGTACCCAGGAAGTAGAGTTAATTGACATACAGTTTTCAATTACTAACACACCCGAAGTCGAAGCCACAACATACTTCGGATCCTGGATTCTGACTTTCTAAGCCCTACATCCTTTCTTTCAATGCCCTTTCCTGTGACAATAGGAACAACCCTCCTTCCCTGCTGTTTGCCCTAAAACTTTTATCTTTCCCTTTTTTCTACTTTACTGACACCGCCTATCGGCTTTGTAGAGGTCTTCTTCTCCTTACCCTTGGCTTTCGCCTTGGATCCAGAAGAGGATGATTTTCCAAACAAGCAGAGCGGGTATTTCCCTGGTTTCCTTCAGGGTGTCCTTTACTGAAAGTATAACTTTCTTCCCCTGGGCGTAAGTAGAAGGTTGGGACTGTAGAATCAAGTCATCACTCGACTTGTTCTCCAACGTGGTCTCCAGGTCCATGAGCCGTTTAACATAGATAATCATTGTAGGGACGTGGTCCCCTACAAATAATCTGACAGCCAACCTCACTTGAAGCAATTCTTTCGAGGTCTCATATTTTGCTATACGAGATTGCTCTCCATATAAAACTTTGTTAGGAGGAAGATAGAAACTAAGTCCATCTTCTCGTGTTGCCTCTGGTATTCACCATCAACTGAGACCAACACGAGGCACTTGGCATTCGCACAGTTCTTTTTCCATTTTTCTTACGGATATCCTCCGCGGCGGTGGAAACTGGACCTGGGACGGCGGGGCTAAATAGTAAGGAGGTGGCCCTTCTTGTCATAGGTAATGGACATCTGGACAAACCTTTGCCAGTCAATATAGTATAATTTGGTCATTTTATTATCTAACTGTAACCTAATCTGGTCACATGGTCGTTGCAATTAGGAGAGAGAGAAGAAAACACTCAGCATGATTCTCTTGCAAGTTTAGATTGGTTTTTAATTTATCTGAGAAGGATGGCTCCAACTTTTCTCGAATCCCTCTTCAACCCATAAAAGAAGAATTAGTCAGGATTAATCTCACCCTACAATACTTGCTTAACCTTTCAGCCAGGATGGTGTTGGTATTTCGAGGGAGGTTTTCCAACGCTTTCGCGAAATTCCTTAATAACAAAACCTCTTCTCCTAGGAGGTGTAGCCCCGCTAACACCTTCCTAGACACCTACTTGGTTTATAGCATTAATCGTTAAGTGAAGAATCTCCCGAGGAGTAGCGGATACTCACAGTAGGATCGTGACCCAAATATCATTGTGTGATTATGTTGATGGAATCCTACCAACATTATCAAACTCCAAATGGTATGCAGCACTAGCAAGTTTCAGTTTCTTTAGAAATTCCCGATGTGGATTTTTGCCCCATGCTCTTATGACCTTGACGAAGGCCAACATATCATAAGTCACATGTCAAGTTCTACCCGTCATTTTCCAGGTTAATTTGAACCCATCCGTACATACCCTTGACGAAGGCCAATATAGTAGTACGACTGTCCCAAACCAACGCATCTATATATGCTACATATGAATACCCAGCAGCTACCAATCACTATGCCTTGACGAAGGCCAACTTACATAGCTTGAATACTATTGAATATTCATATGAAATGATGGAGGGCTACGAATGGTTTTGGCGAAACCGTGAATGTAGTGAACTTGAATTAATCGAAGGAACCTGATAGCTTTTAAAAGGAGTGGTTTAAGCCCCGCATTTAAAAGTCTACTGTTTTAAAATAACCGAGTGGTTTTAAAATTTGTTCCAACGATTCAGCTTTGGTTTATTTTCTTTGCATTCATTTAATTCAGTCCCATCAATTACACCTATCATCACAGAAAAAGATGAAAATACCACATCCGCTTATGCCATCCGCATTCGCCACTGGGCCCCGTCTAACACCGTTAGGTTACTTAACTAACGCCAGAGCGGGTGTTGGACTAGCGCGGATGCAAAACATAAGCGACGTCTATTATATACCATATATAATAATAGGCATTCGTCTCACGCAATAATATGCATTCCAGATCACAGATGAACATATTGGATATACTAGGAATTCCGCGTTTCGTTTAAGCCCGTAACGAAAGACGGATTCAACAGTCGTAATGAATAGCCAAAACCCACCCCTGGCCCCTACGGGTGCGGCAAACTACCTGCCAAATTCTAGAAGTGAAGCAGCCTCGCTCAACAAAGTGAGTAGGCCACTCGGCACTTTAGAGAACCAGGTAGTTTGTGCACCTCACCTTGTGTCTATCCTAAGAGCAGAAAACAGTAAAAAGAAATAATACAACGGTGGCTACAACCTCAACCCGGATGTGCCCCGCAAAATAATATTACATCAAATTACAAATATTACATTGAATGAATGATAAAAAAAACACTCATCTCACAACCCCAGCTATTCATCCACGACGATCCAATAAAATCCATACACACAAACCAACAGTTATGTGCAACTTCAAACTAACCGACATATAGCAATTAGATGAATTTTAAAAACATATATAAACTATAAAGATAAAACCCGATTAGCCAAGTACATTAGAATTTCGATCGAAATATATTTTCCGTATCTACCCCAAATGCAAACCGGCACTCTAAAAAATCTGGGTAGAGACCAAATATTCCAAATAACTATACACCCAAAAATAAGACAAACAAAAGAAGAACAGGCTAACTCGGCCACAACTCGGCCGCGGATCGGCGGCTAATCCATTGATTTGTCGCGGTTCCGCGGTGGTTGTGACGAGTTGGTGACTCGTTTTTCTTCTGTGTTCTTATAATTCCCTGCGCAGAGTTTTCAAGTCTTTGAAATAACTTTTAGAACAGTTTAAAAATTGACAGAAACTGTGAGGGTGCAAAATGTTTAGTTTTCGGTTTTTTCGACGATCGACGTTCTAATAACTTGCAAATAAGCTAGTAAAGGTTTAGTAAGCTATGATACCACTGTAAGTCCATGTCACGCACCCTGCGTGTTCGCAGGGAGGCGGAATTTAAAAAAAAACGTATTTACAAAGATTGTGACCCGGACTTGAACTCCAGGATCGGTGCTAAACCCTAACTAGCTAACTTAGTGAGATGTAAAATACAAGTCCAGAAGTTTATACCTCATGATTCCGGTCCTTTGGGTCTTCATTTCTTGCTGTCGTCCACCTCGTCTTCGACTCTATGGATCGTATCGGATCTCCGCTTCCTCGTCAGTCTCCTCAAATCGAAGATGATCCACCCGAGTGAATGTGCATCGAGCTCCTACCTCAACCGAGGTAACTAGGGCATCAAGATCGCTACTCATGATGGCGTAGATAATGTAGAGTGTGAAGATGGATTGGAATGTCTTTTCTTACCCTAGATTACTCAACAGATGAGTTACTAGGGTTTTGAGGAAGAATATAATAATGGAGAAAAAGTTAGTGAAACAAAAGTTGCATAAGGAATGAGAATGACTCCACATAGTTCTTAACTGAACTCTAGCCTTTCTAATGTGAATAATTCTTATTAGAAAAGGAATTAGAGTTCAAGTTCCAACTTGGTGAGTCATGAGCTAATAATCTCACAAGTTTCATCCAAAGGCATGCTCATTTTTATGCAATTTAGACCTCATTATCTCCATGTCATAATATATTTTCATTTAAACTAAAATGAAAAATACCAATATGACATGTCACCTTCTAGAAGCATCTTTGACCAATTTACAAAAAGTCCCCTCGTCTGTATATACATTACCTATATCCGTATTGGAAAAATGTCGATATAAAAGACGAAAACAATCTATCAGTACAATACTAGGATCCAGCTTAAACCAAAGCCCACTAGTATTGTCCGTCCGAATCATCATGCTGGCACAAGTACGCGCACGTGACCGAACCCTGTCGTAAAACCATAGGACCTCTGCATCTTTCGTTTGATGCAGGGAAACCCTCTGTGTGGGACTCTAAAGACTCGATACTACGCTGGCAGTGGGTTTAACCACAGGCCGCAAGCAGCACTAGCTGTACGTAACGGCCTTCAGGTATATGTCGATGAGAAGGACGATGAGAATAACTCATCCGAACTCCAACTGAGCCTATCTGTGACAATCTCCGTACAGTCTGGTCTGTTCGTCTAAGAATATCGCATATCGGGCCTAGGGGGCGGTAATCGTCAGACCCCTAATAGTGCAATAAGTCATGTCGGAGAGTGGCCTAAAATACCCTGAGAAACTATTGGAGTATCTACCAGTAAATTTCACTTGCCTTGGCCAAGGACTTTATGTAATGGCCTTCCAAACACAGCGCGATATCAACCCCCAATACCGGGAGAGACGAATCCTATCAAACTGCCATTGCCTCTAAGTGCTTCGGAACTGCACCCAACGACTGCCTGTTTGCACGACTCCTTTGAGCCTTGGTAGGGTAGTAATCAAAGTACAGTTGGAACACACTCGAGGCGAAGCAGCAGTGTCAAGTCAACAGACTATGCTGTACTACTCATGTCACCTGGGAACATATAATTTTCTTGCATTTCTTAAATTTCTTTCCATCTTTCATATGTATTTTTCACTTCTAACTTTTATATAAAAAAAATTTATGCAATGAAATATTTATATATAATGCATATACAAACCATCCATATAAACTGTTCCTCCAAACTTATTTGCAGCAGTGTCCTCATTGATGCTATCATGTAAGCTCAAAACCAGAAGATTAGAAGGAACCGTTCAATAAGATGGTAAAAAGATGGGGTTAAGAGTGAATGACCGTGAAATCCTCCCCCAAACTTGTTTTTGGGTCGTAATTGTGTAAAAAAAAATTCTTTCAAGAGCCAAAAAATATTTTTCTTCTCCCCCCAAACTTGAGTAAAACAGTTTTTTCATTATTTAAGCATTGAAAATAAACATAAGTGGGGGGGGGGAGATATTATTGGTCTACGTGAAGTTTTATAAAGACCAAAAGTCAACACCAGCCATTCAAATATTTTATCTGCGTAACACCATGGTTGGGGGAAGATCATGTTACAGATAGACGTGAAGAAGTGGGGAGAAGATAAGAGGTGTAATTGAACGGTTTTACATCTCGGTTGGTAGAGACGAAACAGTGAAGGCGGATGAAAACGAGAATGTGAAAGATAAGGAATAGGTGGAATAGTTGCATTCTCGTACGGGATAAGAAGAAGAGGTGGCGGTTCAGCTTCTTTGGGTGGATGTGGATTCATCACAACATCCATGTCTTTTAGAAATGCGAGTTCTTCGGCGAAAATGTCTTCAAAACTTTCATCGATATTCCGAATGATTATATCATCAGAAAGAAAGGTATGATACTCGAACTCCATAAGAGGTTTGTAAGAGATTGACTCGGATAGCTCGATTAAGTAATTCGACAAGTCAAAAGATTCGGACTTAGGTGTGGACTTATCGATAGAAGGGTTCTCACATGTATAATAAATAATAGGATAAAAAAAATAACGCACTAGTTGCATCGAGATCAGTATTGTGAAGGTCCTCAAATTTGCAACTGTCGGAAGCTATTTTGTCGACAAGACATACATCAATTATATGAGCATAAAATTTGGAGGGTTGACTTCCTAACCTGTAAATGTTAAGCTCAATTGTCATCTTCCCAAATGACAGGTTCATGGAACTTTTACGATAATTGATTATCGCGTTGGAAGTTCTACAAAAGGTCAACCTAGAATTAACGGAATTTGGTTCCGTAGGTTTGCTACAGGCTGTGTATCTATAACTATAAAGTCCATAGGGAATATAAATTTCCCGACTTTGATCAACATGTCCTCTAGCTCACCCCTTGATCGCACGCTTTTGGCGTGTCGGATGTTCAAAGTTCTAAAGTTATAACCGCGATCAGGACGGTGTCGCTTTGCAGCTAGCCGGTTGAGTACGGGTCGATCCGCAGGGAGATGGTTGTATGTCCGTTCGAGTTTTAGACGAGTCAATAAAGAATGTGTATATGTTTGTTCAAGTCTATCCTAAGTGTTCGTATTTATGTTCAAGTAAGCTTGTTAAGGTTAAGGTCGGTTAGTAGAGTTAGGATTAGTCTTGTGCTTGTCTTTTGCCATTCTTAAAACGGTGTTGGGATAATCGAAAGTAGCGGGAATTAGGAGGACATAAGAATGGGATTTGCAAGTTTAAGCGAGGTTTCCAACGCTAAATCCATTCCTAGTGCCCCTTGTCCGTCCGCTAAATACGCTTATTTCCAACCCTCGGCCAAACACCCGCAACCATGTATCCAAATAAGTCGCAACTACATGTCACGTTGTAGTGCGCTTAAAGGACTTCTCGACTTAGGTCGCTGCTACATGTCACGTAAAGCGTGCCTAAGTGAGGGGGGTTGCATTTGTTTGGTCGGGGTTCGTTTCAAGAAGTTTGGCGAAGAGAAGCACAAGGGCTTTCTCCATCCCTCATACCACCTTCCTTAGCCTTAACAAGGAGGAAATTATTCACACATCATAAAAGAAAAGAAAACAAAACAAGAAGAAAGAAAAGAGAAAAATACGGTTTTACAAGTGAAGCAAGCTAACTCTTGGGTTCTCACCTTAGCAAGGAACTCCGTCGAAATATCATCGCTTGAAAATAAAATGGATAAGAAAAGAAAAGAAAAGAGAACAAGCAAAGAAATAACAACAACTAATTAACAACAAGAATTGAAATTACAATACAAGATAATAAAATTACAAGACAATAAATAAAAGAGACAAGATAAAAATAACCCTCATTTTCATTTCATCATCCACTCAATGCTCTCACTACATTTTAATGGAGGAAGACATGAAGAAGAAGAAGAAGCTAAACTAAATCCTAACAAAAAGAGATGGAAAAGAAGACATGAAGAAGACCCTTGGCTTGGCACAAAACTGGGCTATTTATAGGCTGCGTGCTGAAACCCTAGGGCAACATTCTGGCCCTAAATGTAATGATCCAACTACCCCTAAAATTTGGTCATATGATGACACGAAACTGCGGTGGATCCGCCGCGAAAACCCACATTTGGCGGCGGTTCCGCCGCGGTTTTGTGGAGTTGGGATCTCGAATTTTCTGGGTTTTCTTGTGTTGCTATCTTATGATGTTCTATATGTCCCAAATTGCAAAGTGCCTTAACAATTTCTTCAGATCTGCACAGTCCAAACATAGCTTCACTTTTGATTGATTTGACCTTTCTCCCTCGAGCTCCGCGCACCCATTGATTCTTGTGCTGCCCCCTCGTGCTCTGTGCTTGTCCGAGACACGAATGACCACTGTCATATCTCTTGTCTCTGGAACTGGTACGCGGCACTGGACGAATACGGTTGACCGGAACCCGGCTTTTATCTGTTGTCAACAGATGTTCTGGATTTTGGCGTAACAGTGGAGATTTTGTATGATTTGCGTTATTTTGGGCTAGGAACCTGTAGCCTGTAAATATGTAGCAAACACGGATTAAAAGCACCTACCTATAAACAAACGAGCGTAAGAATGGGCGGTATTAAATGCAATATTCTGGTATGAACAAATAACCCCAAACTTAACTTTTGCTCATCCCGAGCAAAACCAATTATTCACAAAAAGGTTCTAACCTCACTTTCGCAGGGAACGCGATTGCACTGAGCATGTGCAACAAGCCGTTAAAGCTCTAGGTGTCCCTAATAGGAGGAGTGTTGTCTCCTAGGGGTTTTCAGCGGATTACACCCACAAAATCCCGTCAAATTAGTTTCATAAGTTAACATCGATTCTACTCCTACAGTTCAGTATTTACGTTAGAAATTCTATCATCCTAAGTTAGAAATATTCAACCCTTATGTTTCACACCTCCTATCTATTTAACCTTAGATCCTATACGTTCCAAAAAAGTTTAGAAAGATGTTGGTATCTCCTGAGTTTTCCTTCTAAAGCGTGTGGTCTCAAATCAGGGATTTTTATCAACTTTACAGAAAACATAAGTCTTATCTTTTATTTCTATCTTTTATCCAAACATCAATTGTATACCCCTACGTGTGTGTAAATTTGCACCCCTACACTCTAGAATTCAATTCAAGCTATAGTACCCTTGCCCTAATACCTAATACTACTTCTTTTCAGTTATGATGAATGGTGTTGCTCACACACCTTTCATGCAACTATAAATGCTTCTTGAGGCACCAACAGCCGATTACTGAATGTGTGAGCTTAAAGTATAAATAGCAGTTTCCGGGTCTTGACTTTTTTATTTATTCTTTTTCTTTATCAAGACCGGATATATTTTTCAATGAAGCTCTTTTGGTGTTTAGCTTTAAATACCGTTTTTTTCTTTCATACTAGGTTTTCAGACAAGAGTATTTCTAGGTATCTTTTACTATCCCAAGTTTCAAGGCGCGTGTAAGTGCAGTTTGTCGGGTATATACTTTCTGAATTTGAACTCAAGAATAGAAACTATTTTTCAGACTTATCCTTCAGTAAAGTTTCAATACTTTCCCATCATCTTGACTTAACTCAAGAACTGAATTCAAGATTACCTATTTCTCAAAAAAACTGTAAAGACATATACTTACCAAGGTTAAGCAGAATGAGGGTTATTTTTAGGATTTTCAATTCCTAAGCCTAGAATTTAGTTATTTCTAATATATCAACTAAACTTTCAGAATAAAAATCTAAGTTACCCTATTAGCTAACTTGACGACAAAGTTTTTATATTTTGGAAAATTTTCGATTTTTTATGGGTTTTTTTTAAAATAAGGTATGCAAATGCAGAATATATAAATGAATGTGAAGGAAGAAAGCTTACCGAGCACACCCCCAAACTTAAACTTGACAGTGCCCTCACTGTCAGGCTACACCAAGAGGGTCAAAATTGTCGGCGCTTCCTAAAAACAAATTATATACAAAACAAAAAAGGAAAGCAAAAAATATATACAAAAAGGTTCCCACCAAACTTAAGTAAAACAGTGTTTCCACTGTTAAGCGTTGAAGTTCAGGATCAGGGGGGAAAGAGAATATTATCAAGCTATACAAGGCCTTATACAGGTTAAAAGTTAGTACCCACCATTCAAAGATTTTATCTCTATAATGTGCTGGTTGGTGAAAGAATGCGGAGAGGTAAGAAATGGAGAATACGCGAGACCGTATGGAGATAGAAGCGGGATACGGTCTCGGTATATGAGAAGAAGAATGGCGGAAGGAAGAAAGAAGTGGAATACGAACTTGAGAGTGGAAATGGATTGAATAAATTATTACAATCTGTAATGATCGATATGAAAAGATGGATTGTACTAATCTATCAATATGGCGAGAAATTGGGCCAAATCCCTCAAGATTCGTGAGAAACCATGGGTACGCCGAACTTGGTAAACTAGACATATGAAATGAAAGTGATACAGTTTCTTGTAAGGTCGGAACGATGGAAAGGGTAGAGGAAAGTGAACGAGGAGGGGTATCAGGTAACGGTTAGGGAGGGTGTACACAGTCAATGGAAGGGACGGGATGAATTGGAAAATCCGACTCATCAATTAAAACTGGCTCATCCTCAAAAATTTCCTCAATGTTCTCCTCAAAAATTAGCGCATCCATGCATTTATCATCAAAATCAAGACGCATATGAAGTTCGGGAAAAACATTTAATGACTCGGGATGATGAATTGGAGAGAAAAACTCATCCAAATCTACGGGTTCATCATCCAAAATATTCCCGGCGTCAATATCCTCGATCAAGTGAAAATCAACATTCTCAGACACCTCATCAAAAGCATGGATATTAATCAATTCAGGTTCTAAGATGGAGGTGTAGAGGTCTAAAGGTTTAGGATTGGTTTCACTTGGCAAGGTCCCTTCACAATCGGGCAAATCAAATACTACAAAGTCACACAGCTCATTATCTGTTATATCTTTAATCAATGAATCGTTTGGAACATTAGATAGACATTCAAAATCGGAGTTGTGGGTTTCAATTTGCAATGGGTAGGTTTGATTTGGAAGGGTGTATATCTCACTCTCTCTACTCAAATTAGCAGCCTGTCCTACCGCCTCATCATACATTGGAAAATGTGGAGCTGGTTGGAAACTAGCTACCGGTTTACTAGGTTGTATGAGGGCAGCCATGGACGCATTCAAATCCATCATCTGTTGGTACAACGCTACCCTAAAGTCTTCCAACGACTGTTCAAGGCTAGACATGGGTTGTGAAGGGGTTTCAGTCAAATATTCGAAGTTGTTTGGATACTGGAAACTCCCAAATGACGGTTTAGAAGCAATGTCTAGGGAAGGTGTAAAAGTCGGGTAGGACTGGTAGGAATTGAATGGCTGGACAGGGGTAGGATCAACATTTGGATACGAAAGTGAATGGAATTGTTGATCCCAAGAATTTGAAGTGGTGAAAGGAGTGAAAGATCGGCTATGAGATTGTTCAATATGTTCAGCGATGGACAAAGGATGACTTGCAAAAGGGGTATCAACATAAGCGGGTGCGGGAGGTTGAAAAGGTTGATACAAAGTGGAATGCGGAGTGCAAGTGTTTGTCCTAGACGCTTCTATGCGATCTTTCAGTGAAATTTTGGGCATGGAGGGGTCATTCGAAATTCGACCAAAGCAAGAACCGTAGGAAGTTATGTCTGGTTGTGGGTATCAAAGTTCGGCAAGAGTTTTTCTAGATGGAGTACCCATGATATGAAGAGAAGAAGAAGGAAAGGAAGGGAAAAAAGAATGTGGATTTTTTATTAAAAAAAATGTTTGTTTTTGGAGTTTTGAAAATTGTTTGTTAAAAAGAATACGGAATTATGGGACTAAAATTTACAAGCACAATCACAATCAAAATATGCACAAACACACCTAGATCTAGGGTAACCTAGGTCAGCTAGACAGCTCCTAACTGTTCCAAAGGACTAGAAATAGGACCTCAAACCGCCTCTTCACCGCCAATTGCGTCCAGGTAAGTGCCAGGTGAGTGGGAGGCTCTCCACTACAAGTAGTGGCCCTAATTAAGTAACCGCTCGCCTTAGACACACTTGCCTAGATACCGCAAAATCAGGTTAGGATCAACGGCCGATGCCTATAACTAGTCCTCTGTCCTATTGAGCGCGACGTCCTTAGGGCTGAGTCTAGTATTTTTTATGCTCAAGGTAATGCGTATGCAATTAGTGATTTGTGGGGTCTTAGAAAGGGTGATGAAATCCCCACCCAATCTGAATTGGTGTTATAGCCCCTTAATGTCCGTATTAATATATGCAAAGCGGTAAACAAACAAAATCTAAAACAACAAAAATTTATTTTGCGGCGGAGCAATTCTGTGCAAAGATACCTGCAGAAAATACAGTATAGTGGAATTCAGAGAGGGAACTAGAGGAAAGAGAAAGGGCAGAAAAAATTTGGGGCTCAGAAGCCTCAATATGACCGCGGAAATGCCGCCGAATCCCCTCTTTGACCGCGGTCCCGCGGTCAAATTGATGAGATGGCGCCTGAACCTTAGGTCAATACACGTGCCCTTCTCTGTACACCCTAATAAAAACCTCTGTTTCTTGATTGGATTACTGTACTTGCTCCAGATTAGCCTGCACACTTGCACACAAAAATTATCAAAAATAACAAAAAGATTTTATTTTTTATTTATAAATATATACAAAAAGAATATTAACCCGAATAACAAGAAAGAAAATACGTTACCGTCTCCCCGGCAACGGCGCTATTTGATCGCACGCTTTTGGCGTGTCGGATGTTCAAAGTTCTAAAGTTATAGCCGCGATCAGGACGGTGTCGCTTTGCAGCTAGCCGGTTGAGTACGGGTCGATCCGCAGGGAGATGGTTGTATGTCCGTTCGAGTTTTAGACGAGTCAATAAAGAATGTGTATATGTTTGTTCAAGTCTATCCTAAGTGTTCGTATTTATGTTCAAGTAAGCTTGTTAAGGTTAAAGTCGGTTAGTAGAGTTAGAATTAGTCTTGTGCTTGTCTTTTGCCATTCTTAAAACGGTGTTGGGATAATCGAAAGTAGCGGGGATTAGGAGGACATAGGAATGGGATTTGCGAGTTTAAGCAAGCTTTCCAACGCTAAATCCATTCCTAGTGCCCCTTGTCCGTCCGCTAAATACGCTTATTTCAAACCCTCAGCCAAACACCCGCAACCATGTATCCAAATAAGTCGCAACTACATGTCACGTTGTAGTGCGCTTAAAGGACTTCTCGACTTAGGTCGCCGCTACATGTCACGTATAGCGTGCCTAAGTGAGGGGGTTGCGTTTGTTTGGTCGGGATTCGTTTCAAGATATTTGGCGAAGAGAAGCATAAGGGATTTCTCCATCCCTCATACCACCTTCCTTAGCCTTAACAAGGAGGAAATTATTCACACATCATAAAAGAAAAGAAAACAAAACAAGAAGGAAGAAAAGAGAAAAATACGGTTTTACAAGTGAAGCAAGCTAACTCTTGGGTCCTCACCTTAGCAAGGAACTCCGTCGAAATATCATCGCATTAAAATAATACGAATAAGAAAAGAAAAGAAAGGAGAACAAGCAAAGAAATAACAAAAACTAATTAACAACAAGAATTGAAATTACAATACAAGATAATAAAATTACAAGACAATAAATAAAAGAGACAAGATAAAAATAACCCTCATCTTCATTTCATCATCCACTCAATACTCTCACTACATTTTAACGGAGGAAGACATGAAGAAGAAGAAGAAGCAAACTAAATCCTAACAAAAAGAGATGAAAAAGAAGACATGAAGAAGACCCTTGGTTTGGCACAAAACTGGGCTATTTATAGGCTGCATGCTGAAACCCTAGGTCAACATTCTGGCCGTAAATGTAATGACCCAACTACCCCTAAAATTTGGTCATATGATGACACGAAACCGCGGCGGATCCGCCGCGAAAACCCACATTTGGCGGCGGTTCCGCCGCGATTTTGTGGAGTTGGGATCTCGGATTTTCTGGGTTTCCTTGTGTTGCTATCTTATGATGTTCTATATGTCCCAAATTGCAAAATGCCTTCACAATTTCTTCAGATCTGCACAGTCCAAACAGAGCTTCACTTTTGATTGATTTGACCTTTCTCCCTCGAGCTCCGCGCGCCCATTGATTCTTGTGCTTCCCCCTCGTGCTCTGTGCTTGTCCGAGATACGAATGACCACTGTCATATGTCTTGTCTCTGGAACTGGTACGCAGCACTGGACGGATACGGATGACCGGAACCCGGCTTTTATCTGTTGTCAACAGATGTTCTGGATTTTGGCGTAACAGTAGAGATTTTGTATGATTTGCGTTATTTTGGACTAGGAACCTGTAGCCTGTAAATATATAGCAAACACGGATTAAAAGCACCTACCTATAAACAAACGAGCGTAAGAATGGGCAGTATTAAATGCAATATTCTGGTATGAACACCCCTAGAATTGGTGATAGATCGATCGGCCATCTGGAGAGTGCAGTGCGCAGATTTCAACTCTCCTATGCCTAATTGCTCATAAACAGAATACGGAAGCAAGTTAACACTAGCACCTAAATCGAGTAGAGCGCGATTGATGTTTTTAGCCCCAATAGTAATAGATATTGTAGGACAAATGGAGTCCTTTTGTTTTTTGGGCATATGTTTGGTAAGAGCATTGCCCATATTACTCGCTAAGAAAACCTTTTTAGGAACTTGAGTTTTCCTTTTCTTAGTGTTCAAGTCCTTTAGAATTTTAAAATAAGATGGAACTTATTGGATAGCATATAAGAGAGGAATATTTATGTTTACTTGCTTAAAAATTTCCACAATCTTCTCCATTTGGAGAATTAGTCTGTTGGGCCTCAACCGGTTTGGAAAAGGAGCTTTATTAACAGCGGTTGGGTCCAACTCTTGTGGAGAAGTTTGTAGTGATGGAATGGATCCCAAAATTGGATTTGGGATGGTAGTAGATGGTAATTCATTCAAGGAAGTGGGCTAAGGGTTCGAGCCTAGTGAAGAACGGAGAATAGGCTCGGAAGAAGATATTGGATCAGACGAAGTAGGAGTAGAAGTAGTAGCCGGGGTATCATCAATATCATCAACTTGTTCACTAACTTAGTTATTCAGCTCTCTCCCCGATCTCAACATAGATATGGTACTCACATTATGATTTTGTTGGTGAAGAATGATATTTGCGCTTTGTGAGTGGCCGGGATTTGGTAAAGATTGAGATGGAAGTTTCCCTTTCTCTCTCTCACTCATTGCGGTATTTAACAGTGCAATTTGTGCTTCTATCGATCATATGCTTTCACCGTGGGAAGCAGTTTATTGCATCAGCGTTTGGATAGATGATGTTAAATTAGCCGCCGTTTGTGTGGATTGTTTAATAAATGTTTCTAAGCTTCGTTCGAGTGCAGTTATTTTATTGGTATTGGCCGTTGGATTATTATTATAAGGAGCAAAGTTGTTGGTTGGATTTTGAAAAACTTGCGATTGAAAGGGCTGCTGAATTTGTTGTTGTGGCGGTTGTTGCTGTGGAGGAAGCCTTTGATAGTTATTTTGTCTTGGGAACTGATTTTGATTTTGGTTCCATGCAAAATTAGGATGATTCTTCCATCCCTGATTATATGTGGATGAATAAGGGTCATTCCTAGGTTGTTGCTGAAAAACAGCATTGCTTTGTTCTTGACCTTGAGACGGGGGATTCAAAGGACATTATTCTATTAAATGTGATGGGTCAAAACAGCAACCATACATGGTTTTGGGGAACATAACTTGGTTTAGGTAGGATGAAGAGAATTTTCTTTCCATAACTTCGAGTTTCTTTTGCATTGCAGCCATTTCGGCTTTCATTGCGATGGAAGCGTCAAGCTGATGAATATCTGCCCTAAATGAAGACGATGTTGTTCTAGTGCTCTCCTATTGTAATGTTTTTTCGGCGAGATCTTCCAGAAATTGCTATGCTTCACCATCGTTTTTTGACATGAAATGACATTGACAAATGGTTTCTAGAATTTGTTTTGTGGTTGGGTTGGTACCTTCATACACAATGCGGCAAAGTTGTTATCTATCGATTCCGTGATGAGGGCATTGGACAAGAAGATCTTTAAACCGTTCAAAGCATTTCCAAAAGGGTTCGTTGGAAAGTTGGGCAAACTGGTTAATCCCGCTCCGAATGCGGGTGGTCTTATGATGAGGATAGAATTGCTTAAGGAATGCTTTGATGAATTCATCCCATTTAGCGATAGAATGTACAGCGGTGCTATAAAGCCACTTTTCTGCGAGATCGCACAAGGTAAAAAGGAGAAGACGTAATCGCAGAGCATCTCCTGAAATTTGGGTGGTGCTCATCATCGCACATACGTTTTCGAATTTGGTTATAAAAATGTATGCATCTTCGGATTCAAACTTGTGAAATTTGGGCAACAAGTTGATGAAGTGGGGTTTAATTTTGAAATTATTCCCATTGGCTGGTGGAAGAGACAGACACGTAGGAATGGGTCCGCGTACGGGGTAGCATCTTTCTTGAACAGATATGCATGGTGGATTTTGCACACCTACGGGTGGTGGCAGGGTGGTGTCGTTAAAACCCGATGGAGATCCGTCCATCTCGGGAGATGTGGTAGATGGAGGAGAAATAGAAGATGAAGAAGTATCAACTTCAGAATCGACTGCAAAAACGCGGACTAGATGGGCACTAGAATCCGGTGTCCAGCCGATCATGCACTAAGTGGGTTTAGTGCACGTGGAAGCATATGATATGTGTGAGAAAGATTTGAAGAAGGTTTGTTTTGAAAAAATATGTTGGACGTGAGGCTTGACTCAACAAATCACAAAATGCACAATCAATCTCTAGAGCTAGGGTCACCTAGGTCAAGTCACTAGACCGCTCCTAGACTTCCAAAGAACAAGGCACATGATCAATCCTCTACTACCTCCATATCACTCTTGCGGCCAGGTAAGTGTCAGGTAAGTGGGAGGTATCCGCTATACGAATCACCGACATAGTGAGCCTAATTAAGTAACCACTTTTCTTAGTCACACTTGCCTAGACACCACAAGAGAAATGCGGATAAGCAATAGATTACCCATAACTTTCCTCTGTCCTAATTGTAGGGTTACTCGGCACACTCACAAGGTTCTACAAGGCATCAATTATGCCCGATTTAAAATTTAGACGTGCCGAACAACCCTAACCAAGATCTTTAAACTAGAGATTAAGCGAAACAAAGCGTGTTAAACACTTTAACATCTAAGAGTTTGGGATTACAACCTTTGTAGTCCGGTCCTTCACTTCATAAGCTCTGTGTTGAGGTCCTTTCGCTGCGATCATCAAGAATCCGGACTCTAGAGTGGCTCTACAAAAGAAAGATGCAAGCTTGCTTCCGATCTTCGATAACTAAGATGATCTACCTTGAAGAAACTTTAACTCAAGCTATCACTCACTAATGAAGTGAACACCCTAATCTAAATGGCCAGGATAGATTAGGATGATGAAGTAGGATTTTAGCTCTTATTTGTTTTCTTAATCTCACTCATAATCATCACAAGAGCAAAAGCTAGAAAGCTTTTCTCCAAGGAAGAAGAAGAAGAATAACCAAAACTATTTTTGATGAATAATGAAATCATAGTGAGGTTAGAAATGCAATCATGGGTTAAGTATGATAACTTAACCCATGTAGAGAATGAACCATGGTTAAAAGGTTGGGTTGGGTTAACTAAATATCATCCAAAATATCATAACAAATATCTTTGTTTAAAACAAAAGCAAAGCTTCTAGGAGCAACTAGAAATAATTAACCCAAATCAAATCTTAACCTTGTTTAATCTCTACTAATCATGTTGCATTAGTAACCTTAACTTGTTACAATATTCTATATAATATATACAATATTTATTGTAACAAAATAAAATAATACAATTAACATATATCGCATATATATCAATGTATTACCCGAGTGAGAAAAAGAATCTTCTAGTGAGTTTATACTAGTTAATGTAATTTAATATATCAAATATATAATTATACATTAAATTATCGAATCAACACTTGATCCGATAATCCAGCTATTTCACAAATAACCGACTAATATAATCTGTATCAGTTCATCGAATCAACACTTGATCCGATGACCCGGCTATATCACATATACCCGGCTGATATCTCATATCGCGAGAATCTAATACTGTATCACATACACGTATTGTTCTCGGTCCCGCGCATATCATATATGTTCTCCTACTCCGTTTTGCCTGAGCCAGGAAACCTCTGTGTAGGACTATAAAGAATCGTCAATACGCCGGCAGTAGGTGATGATCATATCAAACACCCATAAGCTGCAAGCGGTCAGCTAAACGTAATAGCCACATAGGTATTGAGCGATCAGAAGATCAAAAAGCAAGCCTATACTTTCTCCCGCGAATCCAATCAGTAACACTCCCGTACAGTCCGGTCTCTTCGTCTGATATGTCGCATATCTCGCCAAGGGGTGGTAAACTTCAGACCCCAGTAGCTTGACAAGTCGTGTCGATATGAGGTCCATAACAGTTTGAGAAACTACTGATAACACTTACCAGTAAATCTCAGCAACCCTGGCCAGGGATTTCCAGTTATAACCAATCGAACACCGCGCAATATCAACTCCCTATACCGGGAGAGACGAAACCCCTCCTATCGCTCATTGCCTCCATGTGATTCGGGACTGTACCCAAAAGCCACCTTTTTATACGCCCTATTGGATGTGGTATGATGGAAATCAAAGCACAGTGGGAATCACACAAGACACTATGACGATCTCGGGTCTACAGACTAACCTGTACCAGTGTCACCAGAGAACTGCCATCTGACATGAGGTATAATACCATCTGGGAGTTCTCGGCGAGTCCATCCAGTGTACCCAATCTCCACTGAGCACCCGTATACCTTCTCTGATGTCAAACACCATTGGATATGAGATCATCCATCGCCCATCATATGGGTCAAGAAGTGCATACGCTAGTCTACTCTGGAGTATCGATGCCCTGTCTCGGCACTCCCACGACTAGGATTATTTGAAGGATGTACTTAGCGACTACACTGTCCTCACTAGTATGATCTGCATCATAGTCCTGGTGGTCAAGTACTCATCCTAAGGGTTTTATCAACATATAACATAGAGACAATCAGAGTACATGTTAAGATAAAGAACAACCAGATAGCGTACTATCATGTCGAGCAAGAAAGTCCTCCCTATATATGTCCAAGCATCCACTACAATATACATCGTATGTACAGTAATGGCCTCTAGGGCATACATATAACTAACAATCTCCAACTTGCTCTAAGGCCATCTGTTGTGGTATCGCATACCCAACAATCAGCTGTGGTTGAAGTATCTCATACTCAACCATCCCATAAAAGTCTCTACTGGGAAATAGGCCTTTGTGAGTGGATCCGCGCTGTTGTCCTCTGTGTCTACTCTCCTAACCTCGATCTCCCTGGAGATCAACCATCTCTATGATCAGGTGATACTGCCTAAGAATTATATCTGGATTTCTGATGGGACGGGGGCTCCTTGGCATAAGCCACAACTCCATTGTCACACAATGGTAGGAATGAAGTTCATCTCATGAACTTATATATATCCAGACTGCTTTTTTGGTAGCATCCTTGGTAACGACGTATCTTGCCTTTAATCGTCTAGTAAGTCACGGTATCTAGCTTGGAACTCTTCCAACATACCGTCCCTCCACTGAGGGTAAAGACAATGCCTGCGACTGACATTCAGTCGTCCTTATCACCCTGGAACCTTTCCAGTGATTCTCCCTAGGATCGATTGATACCATCTCGCTACAACTAGTGAGAATCCTAACATCCAATTAGATCTATCTCATAGCTATAAAACCTAGGATTTAGGAGGTATCACTTTGATCTTATATGGAGAATCTTTGTGATAAGAGGAGATTGACCGAGCGTAGCTTAGGAAACTCCTTCCCTATCAAGAGTATGTCATCCACATACTCTACGAGTATCACCACCATACTCTCTACTACCTTTTTGTATATACAAGGTTCATCTACCATTTTGATGAAGTCAAACTCTTTGACTACCTCATCAAAACAGACGTTCCAACTCCGCGATGCCTGATTTATCACATAAAATATCTTGCTCACGTTTCTGCTGCTCCCACTGTCTACGAAACCCTCTGGCTGTGTACTTATAGACGCTCTCTTCCAAATCATCATTTAGAAAAGCAGTCATGACACCCAACCGCCAGATATCGTAGTCATGGTATGTAGCCGTGGCAAGTAGGATCTGGATGGACTTAAGCATAGCTTTGAAAGTTAACTATTCCATGTACACCAAGTAATCTTCTCAAGATATACTTGCCCCTGATGGGGATTTAACGCTTCAGATAAAGAAACCAAAGTCCATACTTTGTTGGTGTATAAGGATTCCATCTCAGATCGCTAAGCATCCAGCCATTCATACAGAGTCCCACTCCTGATGGCCTGCTCGAAACTAGTTGGGTCATCATCTCATGATGTAACCCTCTCTCCCACTGTTATAGAGAAAACCGAAGTATCTCTCAGGTGGGTGAGAAACCCTACTAGATCGGCGGAGAGGCTGAGGTTCGTTGGAAACTATTGAATCCTTTGGTTCTATCAAATCATCAGCTGCAGTTTGTATAGCTGGAACTCCTTCCAGTTCTACCTCATGACCAATAATTTCTTCACAAGAAATTCCCTTTCACAAAGGTGGCATGCTGAGAAACAAAACATCTTTTGTTTCTCGGTTTGGTAGAAGATATTCCCTTGCGAATGCTTGGGATATCCAACAAACTTCCACAGAACTGACTTTGCCTCGAGCTTGTCCGGATTTTGCTTTTAGACATAGGCCGGACAACCCCAAATCTTAACTTACTTAAGATATGGGCTCTTCCCATTCCATATCACATATAAAGTGGTAGGCAACTGATTTGATTGGAACCCTATTCAATAGGTATGCAGCTTCACAAGTGCATAACTCCCAAAAGGAAATAGGAAACTCAGTAATACTCATCATAGAGCGCACCATATCAAATAGGGTGTGATTGCTCCGCCCCGATACACCGTCGTGCTGTGGTGTATACGGAGGAGTAATGTTGAGAGAGAATCTCATTCTCTTTTAGAATAGTCCAGGAATCCCGTGCTCAAGTATTCTCCTCCTTGATCTCATCAAAGGACATAATACTTATACCCGTTTCTACTTCTAACTTATATTCTGTGATATCTCAAAAGTTTCGGACTTGTGTTTCAACAGGAACATATGTCTGAATCTTGAGAGATCATCAGTGAATGTAATAAAGTACAAAGAACCGGTCTTGGCATGTATAGACAGGGGACCTTCATACATCAGCATGTATCAATCCCAAGAGTTCACTAATTCTTTCTCTGTTTCCAATAAACGGAGCTGTGGTCATCTTATCTTTGTGACATGACTGACAAGTTTTTACAAGATGTAAATCCAAACTAATTTAAATATGCATTTTTATGCAACTTCAGCTAGTCGGGTCGCATTGATATGACCTAGTCTACAATGCCTCAAGAAGGATTCGTTCATTTCTGAACTCCTCCTCTTGTGTGTGTTTTGTATGTTTAAGAACCGTGGTTTGATTTAGAACGTCTATACTTTTAGATAACGTGCCTGAACCGATCAACTCTTGATATAGGAAATATTCAAAACATTATCCAACAATACAAAATTATATCCTTCTTTACTAATAAAGAGACTGATATGATGTTTGTACATCAGGTTCAGTATCTAATAACATTCGTTCAGAATCAATATATTCTGGTAATACAGGGTGATAACTACCAACAGACTTTCCTGCAACACTTGCACCATTTCTATCTCATGAAACTTATCACCCGTTCTCAGTTCTCTACCTATCTGTAGCCCATGTAACAAATTACATATGTAGGATCCTGATCCGGTATCAAATACCCAGGACGTAAAAGATATTGAGAAACAGTTCTGTGTAATGAACACACCCGAAGATGATGCATCAGCATGCACTTTCTTCATTTGGGCGGCACGGGAATTCTGGTAATCCCCAATTTCCTGCTCTGTCTTATAACAATTATAAGTTGGAGCGGGACCAACGTTCCCTAGCTCAGTATAACAAGCAGGTTCGGTCAATACATCCATATTATTATTTTGATTAAGGCGTGACATAGTCGTAACCAGGAGAGAGAGAGAAGAAAACACTCAGCGTATGCTCTTGCAAGATTAGATTGGTTATCAATATATCTAATCAGGATGTCTTCCACTGTTTTAGTCAAATCTTCCTTCAAACCCTAAAAGGAAAGACTAGCCGGGATTAATTACACTCTACAAGTTCGCCAATCTTTCAGCCAGGCCAGTGCCGGTACTTTGAGGGAGGTTCCCCGTGCTTTCGCACGGACCTAATTAAAGTAAACCTCATTTTCCCAGGGGAGTAACCCCGTTAACACCTTTCTAGACACCTACTTGATCGGCAAATTGTAATGTGTAAAACTCTTCCAGGAGTAACTCTTACTTGCAGCGGGTATCGGGATCCAACTATCTCATAGAAGGTATGCAATCTCATTGCAAATTTCAACTCTTGAAATTCCCAATAATATTTTACCCCTAGCATCCTATGACCTTGACGAAAGCCAACAAACCATAGGCTACTAGTCAAGTTCAACCCGTCATGTCCCGATTGAATTAAACCCACCCGCACGACCCTTGACGAAAGCCAACAAAGTCACACGACTACCCTAACTCAATCGCATCATATGCTTATACAGATAAGCATAAATAGCTACCGCACACTAGGCCTTGACGAAAGCCAACAAACGTAGTACGAATACTATGAAGTACTTATCTGAAATGAAGGAGGGCTACGACAGGTTTTTAAGAAAACCCTTTGTGTAATGAACTTGATATCGTTGTAGAATCGAGTGATTTTTAATGGAATGTTTTTTAGGCCTTTTCTAGTTTTGCTAAAGAGGTCACTCCCGGTGAAGGGATCGTCGGCTCTTTCCTCATCGAATAAGGTGCAGGATATTTCACAAATATCACTATGCAAAGAAAAAACTATAAAAACAATCAAAAGACAAACCGAGTTTATAACATCTGCTAGTTTCGCTAAAGAGGTCACTCCCGGTGAAGGGATCTCGGCTCTTTCCTTATCGAATAAGGTGCTGGATATTCTACAAGGAACACCGCTATGCAAAGCATGAACTAGAGCTACCAGTTTTTAAAAAAGTTTCTACAACATCTTTAAGTTTCTTTTAGTTTCATTAATCTCATTAATAAAGTCCCATTTTATTATGCTTCACAAGCATCACTTTTGAAACGAAATCTGCAATATAACATATATCTCATATATATAATATAAACATTCGTCTCATGCAGTAATATGATCTTATCACAGAACATTACAGCAGCAGAAATATATATGAAATATTGGATATATTAGGAGGTCAGTGTTTTAGTACGAGCCTGTATAAAACACGGATTCCACGGTCGCGATGAATAGCGAAACTCACATCCCTAGACCCCTACGAGAGCGGCAAGCAACACTGCCAATTCTAGGGTTAGGAGACCCGGTCTCGACTCCTCGAAATGGTCTCCCACTGGACCCTAGAACCCAGTTACTTGTGCTCCACGCCTTGGGTCTACCTAATGCGGAAAAGTAAATAATATACAATGGTGACATCATCCTCAGCCTGGAAGTGCCCCAATAAAATAATATTACGTACAAATGAATTTTACATGAATGAAAAAGAAAAACTCTCATCTCACATAAAACCCCCGGCTATTCAAAACGCGACGATCCAATATAACATATCACAGCAACATATAATATCTCATATCATCAACGTAAGCAAGTATGTGTATCCCGATTGTTGTTGATGTATAGCAATGAAGCCGGCGATACACCACATACTACGCTTACGGTCGCAGAAAAGAAAGTGTAAAACTATAACAGCTGGAATCCGCAACCTCCTTAGACATCTCATGCCTAACCAAATGAATTCCTTAGATATCGCATGCCTAACAATTATAAACCCCACATTTTAGTCTCAATCTTGAAAACACTTTTCAATATCAAGTCTGGCAATTCAACAAGATTCCCGACATCCTGATCGAATGCTCGTCGCAAATTTTAGTAGACTGCCGCACCCCCGGATGCCGTCGACGAAGTGCACTAGGGTGGAACACCGCTGCCGCGAGCACCCGAATGGATGCTTTTGGCGACGGGGTTCTCTTACAGTCACTTGGTCGGGGCTATGGGGCGTGGCTATCTATTAAGTTTACCCGGCGAGTATCCGCGTACGCTACGTGATTACGACGGACTTTTGATCGCATCTAAATCCCGTGGCAACCGATCAAATGAGACTAAACTGCTAGATTTATAACATTCAAATTAGTTATCTCATAACTATTTGTGGATTCCAAATATTGTATCACATTCCAGATAAATAGACAATGTTAAACTTTCCGATCGAATAAACAAACACCCAAGATTTCCCAAATAGCTCTCAACACTTGAAATTAGTTTAAAAACATCCATCACATGGCATAGTACCAATGGTCCAGCCGTAGAAGGGTCAAGCCAACGCCTCACATGTGGCAACGCCGTACTGCCACAAATCCTAAGGTTTAGAGGCGGTTCAGACGGTCACATAATCGAGTTAAGGTTTGTTTTCTTCTAGAGGGTTCACCGCGTTACTTGCACGACTAAGAACATTCTTAAACTACGGAAAAATCCAACACTTGGAAATTTTCTAGCCAGGGAAAAAGTGAGTTATTGATATCCGTTCGAACTTTTTAACACGTTCTAAAATTACCCGGGAAAAATTTAAACGAAGTTAAATTTTCCGATCGAATCAACGAGTTCCCAATACAACCCAGAAAACTCAACACTTGAGTAGAATTAAAAATTCCCATAAGCATCAGGAAATACATACGGATATTACTGTAGAAAAATAAAACCCTAATTCCACTGTAGCGCCGCGGAACCGCCGCGCAAGACATGGTACGGCCGCGGTTCCGCCGCGCTTTAATGGTATTGGTGGCTCGTTTTTCACTGTAATTCTTAAATTTCCCTGCATAATTTTCTGAGTATTTTTAATATGAAAAATGTCAACTTTTGAAAAAATTTCCAGAAACTAGGGTTTTACGGGTATTCGGAGTTCGATCGGACTTTAAACTTCACCTAGATTTCGCCTAAATCTCTAGCTTGGCTCTGATACCACTGTAGGGTTACTAGGCACACTCACAAGGTTCTACAAGGCATCAACCATGACCGATTTAAAATTTAGACGTGCCGAACAACCCTAACCAAGATCTTTAAACTAGAGATTAGGCGAAACAAAGCGTGTTAAACACTTTAACATCTAAGAGTTTGGGATTACAACCTTTGTAGTCCGGTCCTTCACTTCATAAGCTCCGTATTGAGGTCCCTTCGCTGCGATCATCAAGAATCCGGACTCTAGAGTGGCTCCACAAAAGAAAGATGCAAGTTTGCTTCCGATCTTCGATAACTAAGATGATCTACCTTGAAGAAACTTTAACTCAAGCTCTCACTCACTAATGAAGTGATCACCCTAATCTAAATGGCTAGGATAGATTAGGAAGCTGAAGTAGGATTTTAGCTCTTATTTGTGTTCTTAATCTCACTCATAATCATCACAAGAGCAAAATCTAGAAAGCTTTTCTCCAAGGAAGAAGAAGAAGAATAACCAAAACCATTTTTGATGAATAATGAAATCATAGTGAGGTTAGAAATGCAACCATGGGTTAAGTATGATAACTTAACCCATGTAGAGAATGAACCATGGTTAAAAGGTTGGGTTGGGTTAACTAAATATCATCCAAAATATCATAACAAATATCTTTGCTTAAAGCAAAAGCAAAGCTTCTAGAAGCAACTAGAAAGAATTAACCCAAATCAAATCTTAACCATGTTTAATCTCCACTAATCATGTTGCATTAGTAACCTTAACTTGTTACAATATTATATATCACATATACAATATTTATTGTAACAAAATAAAATAATACAATTAACATATATCGCATATATATTAATGTATTACCCGAGTGAGAAAAAGAATCTTCTAGTGAGTGATTGAGAAAGAATTCTTGTTTGTGTAAATCGAACAAAGCGAATGAGTTTCTTTGTGTCGGTAATTAGAATGTATAGAATCACAACCAAAAATTATTTTGACCGCAATCAAACTACGGTGTCAATTGTAGTTCATGAATGAGTGCGGATCGTCCACAGGGATTGCACGATTCGTTTGTATTATGATATGCTTGAATTGAAAAGTTAAGCTAAGATAAACAAAAACATGATTCAAGAATTTTGATTTTCAAGTGTCACTATTCTATTCAAGAATCAAGAAATTGTTAAACAATCAAGAATCGGTGTATCGATGATATTTCCAATCAACAGTCAAGAATCTAAAAGAGGCTCGTAGGAATCGATCGGATCTATAGACGTGATGTAATCTAAAGATAACGTGTTCTTGTCCTTCGAAGGATTGATACTAGATCGATGATGATCGACGAGAGTTAGGGCTTTCTTGATGAAATTAGGGTTTCATCTTTTAACCCTTGTTCTTTCGTCGATATCATTCACACTCTAGCCTCTAGCAATTTTCAAGAAACGATCGTAACTTCCCAATTTCGAGTGATATCAATCAAGAAAGCATCGCAACAAAATGGGTCGTCGATTCTTGAACTTGCTAGGGTTTACAAAACTCGTAGGAATCAAGAATCGTTTTCAGATATATTACAACATCATTCTATTGATCGTCTCGACTCCTCGACGAGCGGAGTATTACTCAAACATCACAACAAGAATTATAACTAGAATTTTAGATTGATTCATGATGCAAGAATTTAAAGAAAACAAGATAAAAGAATATCACCTTTTATTTATATCAACACTTTGATTACAATCGCTCAAGAACTACAAGAGGAAGAATCTAAGTTGTTGAATTGGCGTCGCTCGGCTCCGTGAGTCGCGGATCGGCTTTGACCACTTGCTCCGTTGAAGATCGGCTCGGCTCATAAAAGGTTGCAAGACTTCTTGCTTGATGGGTACTCGGGATGTTGGCTTTTTGATTGGAATTTAGGGTTAGGGTTTCACACAAGCCTTGTCACTAGACTTGTGGAAGAAGATGAAGAAAGAGATAGAATGGCTCTAGTTTGATACTAGATTGGGATCCTCTTTACCCTAGGTTTAGGCTTCTATTTATAGACTTCCCACACCCTAGGTTTAGGTTTGAAATGGTAGTTCCCTCCAAAAGTTTGTTGAGTCTTCTAGAAGGTAGTTTGTTAGGAGCTAGCTTAGGGTTTAAGCAAGGTTTAATTAGGCTTGGAAACCCTTGTTTGCTGATCTGGCAGAAACCCCTGGAGTCTTCTGGAAACTGAGATACATTTCTGAGCAGTGGGCCCTGAGAGAAGCATTATGGTATAAAGATCAAGTGCTGACGTGGCAGGAAGGCCGCGGAACCGCGGCACAAGCAGGCTCTGGCCGCGGTTCCGCGGCCATGTTGGAGGCTTGGGCCTTGATTCTTCTGGTGATGCTTTGTACTGTATTTTAGGGCTTCTTCTGATATATTGATTTGAGATTGCTCCTTTGGATTGATACCAGATTTGAAGTTAGTGAGTTGACGTAACTTTTGAGCGGTGTAAATTTGAGCGAGCTTCTCCTTTTCCTGCACAGACTTCGAAACACGGGTTGCGACATATAGAAATATTGCGATGCCATGCAATGCAGTCAATTTCCCTAGAAATGCCGGTTTTAAGGTCTAATACATGTAATCTGATAATCTGTGATAGATTTGCTAATATGTGAAATACGGATACCGAACACTTCTATATGAATGCAAATGATGAGGAAATTGCCGGCTCAAATATGCAATATTTTCGACTAATCAAATTCCCCCAAACTTAATTTCGATCGTCTCGAGCGAATGTTTTATTAAAAAGAGAAGGAGAAAATAAAGAAAGAGAAAAACTAACTAGCACACTTTCGTAGGCAACACGATTGCACTGAGCATGTGCAACAAGCCTTTAAACCTCTAGGTGTCCCTAGTAGGAGGAGTGTTTTCTCCTGAGGGTTTTCAGCGGATTGCACCCACAAAATCCAATAATAAAAGAAAGATCATGAATATTACATTTAAAGAAAAGAATTGTAAAAGAAAAGCTTCAAAAATTAGGGTTTCCAACTAAGCTAGCTTTTCGGTTGTCATAAGCCCTATCTTAATGGTCATGAAAAGATGTTAGAAATCACGTCCTCCCTCAATAAAATATCGTCTTATTCTTCATTCCTATCTTTCTTCCAAACATCGATCATATCATCCTGCGTGTGTGTAAAGACATCCCTACACCCGGAGAATTCAATTCAAGCTATCATACTCTTGCCCATCAGCCTCAGTACTTTTTAATTAATGAATATTTAGATGAGATTGCTCACACACTTTCATGCGACCGTTAATACTTCTTGAGGTACTAACCGACCGATTACTCCTGTGCTTGCTTACTTGGTGTATTTTCCTCGTCTTGCACCACCTTAGGCATAACAGTGACTCCCAGACCAGTTGGCCTTAGGGCACTAGGTGAAGAAGCACCCTCGCTATATATTTTTTTATTGCCTTTGGTGATAACAAAACCAGTGTCCATTTTTCTCACCACTTTATATTTTTTATTCACTTTTCTTTTTATTTCCTTCATACATTGGCTTTAAGACAAGAGCATTTCAAGGTATCCTCTACTATCCCAGGCTTCAAGACGTGTGTAAGTGCGAATAGCAGGATAGCAACGTTCAAAATGTTTGGCTTCTAGAATAGAAACTATTTTTCAGACTTGTTTTTATCCTGAGATTAGTGACGTCCTTCATCTTACTAACCCTTGGGACAACGGCTCATAACTACTTATTACTAGTTCGTATAAGAAAACTTCTAATTTTCTTAGTTTTCTTAAATTTTTCTAATCTCATGGATGTAACTTTTCACTATCTAAACTTTCATTATCTTATTTATATGCAAAAAAGTGTAAATATTAAAATTATTTTTATACTTGAAATTTTTTAAATTTTTATGGGTTTTGAAAAATTTTCAATTTTTATAGATTTTTAAAGAAATGTTTTGTGCTTATGCAGATGATATGCAAATGATGCGAAAATAAGCACAAACCTCCCCCAAACTTGTTTTCAACAGTGTCCTCACTGTTGCCAAATGCTATACCTACAAAACTGTAAGCCTGGGAGGAATTATTAGTGGGGGCAAAATATATAAGTGAAGAACTTCCCCCAAACTTACTCTTTTCACTCACCTTCATTCAAAAAATGATGCAATGATATACTGGACCTGAAGGTGAGACGGAGGAATTTTAATCCAAATAAACTGGCTCTTGTAAGAACAAGAGCTCCTCCGTGGGGTCAGTGGAAAAATATGGCTTTAGTCTATGTCCATTTACTTTGAAAAAGGTGCCGTTTTTAACATTTTCTACTTCTACTGCCCCGTGCGGGTATACAGACCGCACAACAAAAGGTCCCTTCCATCGAGATCGGAGCTTACCCGCGTGAAGGTGTAATCGTGAATCATAAAGAAGGACTTGTTGACCAGGTGAAAATGTTTTCCTCAAAATGTTTTTATCGTGAAAAACCTTAGTCCTATTCTTTGTGATTACAGCATTATCATAAACTTCATCGCGGAGTTCTCTTAGCTCATTTATTTGCAGCTTCCGAAAGTTGCAAGCAAGGTTTAGATCAAAATTTATTTCTTTTATAGCCCACAATGCTTTATGCTCTATCTCGACAGGTAAATGACATGCTTTTCCAAACACTATCCTATATGGAGACATTCCTAGGTTGGTTTTATATGCAGTTCTGAATGCCCAAAGAGCATCCGTCAATTTGGTCGACCAGTCTTTTCTATTCTTAGCAACAGTCTTCTCCAGGATAAGTTTGATTTGTCTGTTTGAGATTTCAGCCTGCCCGCTTGTTTGGGGATGATAGGGTGTAGAAAGTCGGTGGTTGATTGAGTATTTTCGCATCAGAGTCTCGAAAGATCTGTTGCAGAAGTGTGTCCCATTATCGCTAATGATAGCGCGTGGGTGTCCAAATCGTGAAAAGATATTCTCTTTTAAGAACTTAATGACAACTTTCTTGTCATTAGTGCGACATGGAATGGCTTCTACCCACTTTGAAACATAATCAACCGCCAACAGTATGTACAAATTCCCAAAAGAGTTGGGAAAAGGACCCATAAAATCAATGCCCCAAACATCGAATATTTCAACAACCAAGATGGGTTGCTGAGGCATTTCATTCCTCTGGGATATTCTACCCGTATACTGACATTGTGTACAGGTTTTGCAATACTCAAATGCGTCCTTGAATAAGGTCGGCCAATAAAATCCACATTGCAAATCCTTTTCCGCTGTCTTTCTAGGACCAAAGTGACCCCCACAGGCCTGATCATGACAAAATGAAAGAACACTCTTGAACTCTTCATTCGGGACACACCGGCGAATGATCTGATCAGGACAATATTTAAACAAATAGGGCTCGTCCCAGTAAAAGTGTTTTACTTGGGAAAGAAAACGATATTTGTCCTGTTTTGACCAATCGCTCGGTATTAGTCCCGTGGCATGATAGTTCACAATATCCCTGAACTATGGTTCAGCGGATATGCTCAAGAGTTGTTCGTCAGGGAACGAGTCATTAATCGGCAGGGTCACAGGGGAAGAAATGATGCGTGAAAGATGGTCAGCTACTACGTTTTCACATCCTTTCTTATCTTTGATAACAAGATCAAATTTTTGTAACAGTAGGATCCAACGTATTAGTCGACCTTTTGCATCTTTCTTCGCCAGAAGATGTTTTAAAGCGGAATGGTCAGTATACACAACTATAGGTGAGCCAATTAAGTAAGGCCTGAATTTTTCTAATGCAAATACAACCGCTAAAAGTTCTTTCTCGGTGGTTGTATAATTGATTTGCGCATCATTCAAGGTCTTACTTGCATAGTAAATCACGTGTGGCATCTTTTCGATGTGCTGTCCTAACACTGCACCTACTGCAAAGTCGGATGCGTCACACATCAGCTCAAAGGGGTAGTCCCAGTTTGGTGATGATAGTACGGGGGCTGAACTGAGTGAGTGTTTAAGTGAGTCGAAAGCTGTCTCGCAGTCCGAGTCAAAATGGAAAGTCGTATCCTTGGCCAGGAGAAGAGTTAAAGGTCTAGCAATTTTGCTAAAATCCTTAATGAATCTTCTATAAAAGCCCGCATGGCCAAGGAAGGAGCGAATATCTTTGACGCTTTTGGGATGAGGTAGGTTTTGAATACATCTATCTTAGCTCTGTCAACCTCAATGCCTTTCTGTGAAATGACATGTCCAAGTACTATTCCTTCTTGGACCATAAAATGGCATTTTTCCCAATTCAAAGTCAAGTTCTTCTCTTTGCAACGAGTAAGAACAGCGTCAAGATTCGCAAGGTAATCAGAAAAAGAGTCTCCAAAAATCGAGAAATCGTCCATAAAGATCTCCAAAAAATTCTCTACCATATCAGAGAATATCCCCATCATACACCGCTGAAAGATAGTGGGAGCATTGCATAACCCAAAGGGCATGCGACTGTAAGCAAAGGTACCAAAAGGACAAGTAAAAGTGGTTTTATCTTGATCCTTTTTGGCGATGGGGACCTGGTTGTAGCCTGAGTATCCGTCCATAAAACAATAATATTCTCGTCCTGCTAAGCGTTCCAGCATCTGATCAATGAATGGTAGAGGAAAGTGGTCTTTCCTCGTGGCAGCATTGAGTTTTCTATAATCAATACATACACGCCACCCAGTTTGGGCGTGTGTCTGAATCAACTCATTTGCTTCATTGGTTATAACTGTGATGCCAGATTTCTTAGGAACGACATGTATAGGACTCACTCACTGGCTATCGGAGATGGGGTATATAATACCATTATCTAAGCATTTGACGATCTCTTTCATGACCGCTTCCTTCATGACGGGATTCAACCGTCTCTGTGGTTCTCGGGTTGGTCTGGCATCATCCATCACATGTATATGATGTTCAACTATCAAGGGACTAATCCCTTTGATGTCCGCCATACTCCAACCAAACGCCTCTTTGTTAGATCTCAATACCGATAAAAGGGCATTCTCCTGCTCTGATGCAAGAGAAGCGGATATGATAACCGGTAAAGACTCATTCTCACCTAGATATGCATATTTGAGGTGAGAAGGTAAAATTTTGAGATCTAACTCAGGCGGAGAAATGATAGGAGGGATCATTGAGTGATTTTTGGATCTACTAAGAAGCTCAGAGCCTGTGAAAGATACAGACTCGGGTGGAGAAAAGTCAGAAGTGCAGGACTCAAGTGTAGAGAAAGTGTCCTCACTAAGATCATGTGTGAAATCAAACAGAGATGTAGTAATGTCATCGAGATCAGTAAAGTAAAGATCCTCAGCTCCACAACTATCGGGAGCGATCTCATGGACAGAGCACACATCTAAAATATGAGCAGAGGGTTCTGATGGCTGACTTCCAACTTTGTAGATATTTAGTTCAATGGTCATATTTCCAAATGATAAGTTCATTGAACCATTTCTACAGTTTATAACAGCGTTGGAAGTGGCAAGGAAAGGACGACCCAGAATCACCGGAATTTGGCCCCGGGGGTTTGCTACAGGATGTGTGTCGAGCACAATGAAGTCTACAGGGAAAACAAATTCCCCGACCTTTATCAACACGTCCTCTAATTCACCCCTTGGTTTGGTGATAGATCGGTCTGCCATCTGGAGAGTGCAGTGAGCAGGTTTCAGCTCTTCAATCCCTAATTGCTCATAGACAGAATAAGGGAGCAGGTTAACACTTGCGCCAAGGTCTAAAAGAGCACGATTTATGTTTTTACCCCCAATCGAAATCGATATTGTAGGACATCCTGGGTCCTTTCTTTTCTTTGGTAGCTGGGGAATAAAAGCAGTGCTGATATTATTAGACATGAAGACCTTCTTCGGCACTTGAGTCTTCCTCTTCCTAGTGCACAAGTCCTTAAGAATTTTCGCATAAGCGGGGACTTGCTGAATAGCATCTAGGAGAGGGATATTGATGTTAACTTGTTTGAACATTTTTAAAATTTTCTCCATATGAGGACTCGTTCTATTTGCCCTTAACCGGTTCGGGTAAGGAGCTTTCGCAATAAGCGCAGGGTCCATCACAGGAGAAGGAAGAGGGGGTAGACGTGGTCCCAAAAAAGGTGTGGGGACCGTCTGTGGAGAACTATAAGGATTGGGAGAAGGTGTCGAGCCTAGTGGGAAATGGAGAATAGGCTCGCGAGAAAGTGGTGTGGTAGAAGAAGAAGGATCAGAATGAGAAGTGTGTGTGTGTGGAAAGGTCTCAGCCGGGGTGTTGATATGATTTTCAGTATCATCAATACCTTCCCCGACATGATTGTTCAGCACTCTTCCCGATCTCAACGTTGTGACGGCATTTACATTGTAATGCCCAGGATTCTGTAGGGGTTGAGAGGGAAGTTTCCCTTTTTCTCTCGCACTCATTTCGGCTTTTAGGCGTGCGATTTCAGCTTCCATCGATTTGATACTCTCAGCTTGGGACGCTGAGTTTTTTCTTTATCTCACTGACGGAAGATCTAACCTCAGTCGAAACCTCTATGAAATTTGACAAAAGTGATTTCATGGTTTGAGTGAATTGAGAGAACACGTCAGAACAGGACTGCATAGGATTAGACTGTGCAGGAGTGTTGCCCTGGTTTTGGAAATTTTGTGACTGATAGGGGTGCTGAGTGAGTTGAAGGGGTTGCTGTTGTGGTGGAGGAAGAACCCTTTGAAATTGATTCGTGTTTGGAACCGTGTTTTGAGATTGGTTTTGGTTCCAAGCAAAATTCGGGTGAATACTCCAAACCTGATTGTACGTGGAAGAATATGGATCGTTTTGAGGTCTTTGAAATGCGGCATTAGAATGCTCGTGACCTTGAAACGCAGAGTTTAATGGACATTCTTCCGTTAATTGAGACGGATCAGAACAGCACCCACAAACAGTTTTGGGGAGTGACACTGGGTTTAGGGAGGCTGCTGCAAATTTGTGTTCCATAGCATCGAGCTTCTTTTGCATTGCTGCCATTTCAGCTCGAACACCTATGGACACATCTATTTGGTGTACGCCACGCCTATTCAATGGTTGGGTTCCACTCTCCCACTGTAGTGATTTTTCAGCGAACTCTTCTAAGTACTTCCAAGCTTCCCCATCATCTTTGGTCATAAAAGTACCTTGACACATGTTTTCAAGGCTCTGTTTAGTGCTTGGGTTAATGCCCTCATAAATGATTCGGCATAATTCCCATCTCGGGATGCCGTGATGAGGACACTGAACCAATAGATCCTTGAAATGTTCAAAGCATTTTGAAAATGGTTCAGCAGGGAGCTGGGCAAATCGATTCAGTTCGCTACGGATTCGAGCTGTCTTTTGGATTGGGTAAAATTTCTTAAGGAATGCAGCGACGAATTCTTCCCAATTCGTAATAGAGTGTGCGGTAGTGTTATATAGCCACTTCTCGGCTATATCGCACAAAGTAAATGGAAGAAGTCGTAGACGCATAGCATCCACTGAAAGTTGTGACGTACCCATCATTGCGCATACGTTTTCAAATTTGGTAATGAAAACGTAAGCGTCCTCAGTCTCGAGTCCGTGGAATTTGGGTAAAAGATTGATATACTGGGACTTAATCTCAAAGTTATCCCCATTGGCTGGTGGTGTGGATAAGCAGGTCGAAAGAGGACCTCGAATAGGGTAGCACCTCTCCTGGAGAGAGATGCGGGGTGGATTCTGCGCACCAACGGACGGCGGCAAATTAGGGTTAAAGAAGTTTGATGGATTCGGATGCATCGGTGTGGGTGTGGTAGTAGGTAAAGGAAAGGTAAATGGAGAAATATCGACTTCGGAGTCGATAAAGGGTACGCGGACTAAACGGGCACTAGAATCCCGTGTCCAGCCTATCTTGCACTAAAATGGGTTAGTACAAGTGGCAGCGTTGACTTATAATTAGGGGTAATGAATGCGGTGTTTGCTTTTGAAAAAGGGACGGATTTTTGCAAAAAATGATGCAACAAAACAAATGCAGCACACAACCCTAGAATCTAGTGGTCACCTAGGTCCGGCTCTAGACCGCTCCTAACTGCCAAAAGACAAGTCGCAGGATAGAATCCTCCACTGCCTCTTTGTCCCCCTGTGGCCGGATAAGTGCCAGGTAAGTGGGAAGGTACTCCACTACGTAAGTAGTGGGCCTAATTAAAAACCACTAGCCTTAGACACACTCGCCTTAGGCACCACAAGAAAACGCGGATAAGTAATGAATTACCCACGACCTTCTCTTGTCCTAATTGAGCGCGACAGTCCTTAGAGTCTTCTCCAGATTTCTTTTAGTTAATGTGGGTCAATGCGGAAGCAAGTTTTGCGATTTTTGGGGCCTAGGAAGGGTAATGAAATCCCCACCTAATTTGGATTTGGCCGTGCCCTTTAAATTCCGTATTAGAATGCAAACAACCAAGAAATCAAAATCACGCACAATTTTAATTTGCAATTTGCGGCGCTGCGATTATTTGCAAAGAATCCTGCAGCAAAGTGTTAGTTGGAGCTAAAAGAGGAGAGAGGAGAGGGTAAGAAGTTACCTGAAGCAAATTGGCAGAGAGAAGCCCCTACCCAGCCGCGGAACCGCCGTACTTGGGCACTCCCACCGCGGAAACGCGGTCTGTTGATGAGATTACCCCACCAAATTTCTTCAGAGAGTCTCTGTAGACTCCCTCAGCTCTCTGGTATTTTCCAAAAATTTTCTTCAATTTCCAAACAGCTCCAGATTTCCTTGCAATGAACAACAGCAAATCGTTTAGGGTTTGCACAAATTTTGATCTCAAAAACAACAATGGAATAATTCTTTCAATTCAAACTATAATATGAAACGAATTAGCACGCGTTCCCCGGCAGCGGCGCCATTTTGATTGAGAAAGAATTCTTGTTTGTGTAAATCGAACAAAGCGAATGAGTTTCTTTGTGTCGGTAATTAGAATGTATAGAATCATAACCAAAAATTATTTTGACCGCAATCAAACTACGGTGTCAATTGTAGTTCATGAATGAGTGCGGATCGTCCACAGGGATTGCACGATTCGTTTGTATTATGATATGCTTGAATTGAAAAGTTAAGCTAAGATAAACAAAAACATGATTCAAGAATTTTGATTTTCAAGTGTCACTATTCTATTCAAGAATCAAGAAATTGTTAAACAATCAAGAATCGGTGTATCGATGATATTTCCAATCAACAGTCAAGAATCTAAAAGAGGCTCGTAGGAATCGATCGGATCTATAGACGTGATGTAATCTAAAGATAACGTGTTCTTGTCCTTTGAAGGATTGATACTAGATCGATGATGATCGACGAGAGTTAGGGCTTTCTTGATGAAATTAGGGTTTCATCTTTTAACCCTTGTTCTTTCGTCGATATCATTCACACTCTAGCCTCTAGCAATTTTCAAGAAACGATCGTAACTTCCTAATTTCGAGCGATATCAATCAAGAAAGCATCGCAACAAAATGGGTCGTCGATTCTTGAACTTGCTAAGGTTTACAAAACTCGTAGGAATCAAGAATCGTTTTCAGATATATTACAACATCATTCTATTGATCGTCTCGACTCCTCGACGAGCGGAGTATTACTCAAACATCACAACAAGAATTATAACTAGAATTTTAGATTGATTCATGATGCAAGAATTTAAAGAAAACAAGATAAAAGAATATCACCTTTTATTTATATCAACACTTTGATTACAATCGCTCAAGAACTACAAGAGGAAGAATCTAAGTTGTTGAATTGGCGTCGCTCGGCTCCGTGAGTCGCGGATCGGCTTTGACCACTTGCTCCGTTGAAGATCGGCTCGGCTCATAAAAGGTTGTAAGGCTTCTTGCTTGATGGGTACTCGGGATCTTGGCTTTTTGATTGGAATTTAGGGTTAGGGTTTCACACAAGCCTTGTTACTAGACTTGTGGAAGAAGATGAAGAAAGAGATAGAATGGCTCTAGTTTGATACTAGATTGGGATCCTCTTTACCTTAGGTTTAGGCTTCTATTTATAGACTTCCCACACCCTAGGTTTAGGTTTGAAATGGTAGTTCCCTCCAAAAGTTTGTTGAGTCTTCTAGAAGGTAGTTTGTTAGGAGCTAGCTTAGGGTTTAAGCAAGGTTTAATTAGGCTTGGAAACCCTTGTTTGCTGATCTGGCAGAAACCCCTGGAGTCTTCTGGAAACTGAGATACATTTCTGAGCAGTAGGCCCTGAGAGAAGCATTATGGTACAAAGATCAAGTGCTGACGTGGCAGGAAGGCCGCGGAACCGCGGCACAAGCAGGCTCTGGCCGCGATTCCGCGGCCATGTTGGAGGCTTGGGCCTTGATTCTTCTGGTGATGCTTTGTACTGTATTTTAGGGCTTCTTCTGATATATTGATTTGCGATTGCTCCTTTGGATTGATACCACATTTGAAGTTAGTGAGTTGACGTAACTTTTGAGCGGTGTAAATTTGAGCGAGCTTCTCCTTTTCCTGCACAGACTTCGAAACACGGGTTGCGACATATAGAAATATTGCGATGCCATGTAATGCAGTCAATTTCCCTAGAAATATCGGTTTTAAGGTCTAATACATGTAATCTGATAATCTGTGATAGATTTGCTAATATGTGAAATACGTATACCGAACACTTCTATATGAATGCAAATGTTGAGGAAATTGCCGGCTCAAATATGCAATATTTTCGACTAATCAGTGAGCTTATACTAGTTAATGTAATTTAATATATCAAATATATAATTGTACATTAAATTATCGAATCAACACTTGATCCGATAATCCGGCTATTTCACAAATAACCGACTAATATAATCTGTATCAGTTCATCGAATCAACACTTGATCCGATGACCCGGCTATATCACATATACCCGGCCGATATCTCATATTGCGAGAATATAATACGGTATCACATACACGTATTGCTCTCGGTCCCGCACATATCATATATGTGCTCCTACTCCGTTTTGCCTGAGCCAGGAATCCTCTGTGTAGGACTCTAAAGAATCGTCAATACGCCGGCAGTAGGTGATGATCATATCAAACACCCACAAGCTGCAAGCGGTCAGCTAAACGTAATAGCCACCCAGGTATTGAGCGATCAGAAGATCAACAAGCAAGCCTATACTTTCTCCCGCGAATCCAATCAGTAACACTCCCGTACAGTCCGGTCTCTTCGTCTGATATGTCGCATATCTCGCCTAGGGGTGGTAAACGTCAGACCCCAGTAGCTTGACAAGTCGTGTCGATATGAGGTCTATAACAGTTCGAGAAACAACTGATAACACTTACCAGTAAATCTCAGCAACCCTGGCCAGGGATTTCCAGTTATAGCCAATCGAACACCGCGCAACATCAACTCCCTATACCGGGAGAGACGAAACCCCTCCTATCGCTCATTGCCTACATATGATTCGGGACTGTACCTAAAAGCCACCTTTTTACACGCCCTCTTGGACGTGGTATAATGGAAATCAAAGCACAGTGGAAATCACACAAGACTCTATGACGATCTTGGGTCTACAGACTAACCTGTACCAGTGTCACCAGAAAACTGCCATCTGACGTGAGGTATAATACCATCTGGGAGTTCTCGGCGAGTCCATCCAGTGTACCCAGCCTCCACTGAGCACCCGTATACCTTCTCTGATGTCAAACACCAATGGATATGAGATCATCCATCGCCCATCATATGGGTCAAGAAGCGCATACGCTAGTCTACTCTGGAGTATCGATGCCCTGTCTCGGTACTCCCACGACTAGGAACATTTGAAGGATGTACTTAGCTACTACACTGTCCTCACTAGTATGATCTGCATCATAGTCCTGGTAGTCAAGTACTCATCCTAAGGGCTTTATCAACATGTTACATAGAGACAATCAGAGTACATGTTAAGATAAAAAGCAACCAGATAGCGTACTATCATGTTGAGCAAGAAAGTCCTCCCTATATATGTCCAAGCATCCACTATAATATACATCATTATACAGTAATGGCCTCTAGGGCATACATATAACTATCACTAATTGAGCGCGACAGTCCTTAGAGGCTTGGTCTAGATATTTTTTTATTAATGTAGGGTGATAGTATGCATGTTTGTGATTTGTGGGGCCTAAGAAGGGTGATGAAATCCACGCCTAATCTGAATTTGGGTTTATTGCCTCTTAATGCCTGGTTTAAGTTTGAAAAACAAACCGAAATCAAAACACGCAAAAATATTTTTTTAGCAGCGCTTTTTGCAAAGAATCCTGTAGGTAAAATCAGATTATTGGAGGTTTAGAGAAGAGAGAAAAAATATAGAAAAATACCACAGAAGATTGGGGGCCCAAATCTTCAAACAAGCCATGGTATCACCGCCAAATGCAAGTAATCGCCGCGGTTCCGCCTATTGGCAAGTTCTTCTGCTAAAATTTCTTCAGAGCACCCCGATGCTCCTCTGGTCCAAGTTTAAGTCTCTGAATCTTTGTTTTCTTGCTCCAGTTACTCCAGATCCCCTTGCAAAACTCGCAAAATAATTGTTAGAAACACAAGATGCGGTTTTGGTTCTCATTTATTTTATATTTGCTGGTTTTTATAAGAAATCAACCCGAATAACTAGAAAAAAATTACGACTGTTTCCCCGCCAACGGCGCCATTTGATTGATCGTGCGAAAAGTGTTTTGTAAATAACCGCAATCAAGACGGTATCGCTAATAGCTAGCCGTGATGAGTACGGGTTGTTCGTAGGGAAACGTGAATTCTTTTCTTGCTTTAGACGAGTTGATAAAAGAGATGAGTGATTGTTGTTATTCTATTTTGAGATGGATATAAAATTTATAATAGAAAGGTTTGTAGGGTTCATAGGACTTAGTAGTTATTGGATGAATGTTTAAAAATGACTCTTTTTATCTTTTAATAGTTTAAAACTAGAGAAATAGCGATGAATGTGGATTAGAGTTCTTGGAGGGAATTAGGATTTTCCACTACTAACCCTTGGCCTTCCATTGATCTTTATTCATATCAATCCCTTAACAAAACAAGTGTTTAACCAATCTCATATCGTGGTCGTGACTATCAATAAATTGATAGCGTGCCTAATAAGAAGGTTAACATTTACTTTGCAAAAGTTTATAAACATTAAAATGTTAAAAAGAAGTTAAAAGATTTTTCATCCATTATTCTACCTTATCCTACAAACCTTAGCAAGTAAGGAATTACTCATTCATGGTTAATAATGATTTAAAAGAAAGGTTGAAGATGAATGAAACCATATTTAAGATGCAGAAAAGTAATGCATAAAATTAATGCGAAAAGTAATGCGTAAAGTAAATGCAGAAAAAAGCAAATGCAAAAAGAATTAAAAATAACTACATTTATTATTGAACTATTGCATTAGAACTTTTCTTCTTAGAAAGTAGATTACAATAATCCTAGTTTTGCTCTAGATCTCTCTCTTTATGGTGGTAAATGAATAGATGATTATGTGATCACTTGGATAATTTTGAATGCACAGCTCTCGGTCCTTTATATAGTCCCTGAAACCAGAAACCCTAGATGCCATAAATGAGTAGATTCAATTAAGATTATGATCCCAAAATCCCACATCCAACGGTCCTGATTTGACCGCCGAACCGTCACATAATGCCACGTATGGCCGCGGATCCGCCGCTTCCCTGGTGGAATTTGGTTTTGAGATTTTTTCTGGCTTTTTATATTGATATTTGGAGATCTTTTTGATGTATAGATTCTGAAAATATTGCTCTGAGTCACTTCCATTGCAAGATTGCTCGATTTGCTTCTAAAATTTGGCAGATTCGGTTTCGATATCCTGATTTGACTTGGATCTTTTACTTGGATTCCAGACCTGAGCTAATACCTGCATAATATCTCAAATCAAATTGTTAGTAAAGTTTTATATTTTTGAGATATTATTCCAACCATTTATAAGATATTAAATCTTAAGAATATTTATTAGGAATATTTGATATGATATGCATATTTTAATTACTAATATTTCATTTAAATATTAAATGCATATATTTTCCCTTATTATATTAATTAAAATAAAGAAACATATGATGACAATCTTTTATAAATAAACCCACACATGTTCTTTATTTACAATAAACATCTTTTAGCAGTTAATAATAGTAGAGAAAATGTTCATACAAATATGTAATATTTTAGACTAATCAAATACCCCCAAACTTATTTTTGATCGTCCCGAGCAAACTATTTATTAAAGAGAAAAAGAAAAATCTAACTAGCACACTTTCGTTGGTAACACGATTGCACTTTGCACGTGCAACAAGCCTTTAAACCTCTAGGTGTCCCTAGTAGGAAGAGTGTTGTCTCCTGAGGGTTTTCAACGGATTACATCCACAAAATCCCATAATAAAAGAAAGAAGATAAACATTACATGCATAAATAAGAACATATACAAGGAAAACATTGAAAATAAAAGTTTCAAACTACACTTGCTTTTTAGTTGTCATGAGACCTATCTTAATGGTCTTGAAAAATGTCAGAAATCATATCATCCTTCAATAAAATATCGTCTTTACTGTTCCTCCCTACCTTTCTTCCAAATATCGATCATATACCCCTGCGTGTGTGTAAAATACACCCCTACACTTAGAGAATTCAATTCAAGCTATCATACTCTTGTCCATCTTCCTTAGTACTTTTTAGTCGGTGGATATTTTAGATGGATTTTCTCACACATTCTTCATGCGACCGTTAATACTTTTTGAGGTACTAACCAACCGATTACCAAATGTGCTCACTCGTTAAGGCATAATTAGCAATATTCTAGTCTTGCAACACTTAAGGTTTAGCAGTGACTCCTAAACCAGTTGGTCTAAGGCACTAGGTGATAAGACACCCTCGCTATATTTTTTCTGCTGCCTTAAGTAATTACAAAACAAATGTTCTTTTTTCTTCACCATTTATATTTTCTGTGTCATTTATATTTTGTCAATTTATATATATATATATATATATATATATATATATATATATATATTGTTCATTCTGAGGCTTTTTAGACAAGAGCATTTCAAGGTATCCTCTACTATCCCAAGTTTCAAGATGTGTGCAAGTGCATAGAGTAAGGTATCAACGTTCAGAAGTTTGGATATAATAATAGAGACTATTTTTCAGACTTATTTCTATCTGCAGATTAGCGATTCATTTAATCATACTAATCCTTGGGACAACAGCTCATGACTAGCTATTACTAGCTTTGTTTTAAAACATCTAATTTTCTTGCATTTCTTAAATTTTTTCCCATCTTTCATATGTATTTTTCACTTCTAGCTTTTATAAAAAAATTTATGCAATGCAATATTTACATATGACCCATATACAAACCATCCCCCCAAACTTGTTTGCGGCAGTGTCCTCACTGATGCTATCTTGTAAGCTCAAAAGCTGAAGACTAGGAGAAACAGTTCAATAGGATAGTAAAAAGAAGGGGTTAAGAGTGAATGACCGTGAAATTCTCCCCCAAACTTGTTTTTGGCTCTTAATCGTGTAAAAAAATTCTTTCAAGAGCCAAAAAATATTTTTCTTCTCCCCCCAAACTTGAGTAAAACAGTGTTTTCATTATTTAAGCATTGAAATTTAACATAAGAGGGAGGATATTATTGGTCTACGTGAAGCTTTGCAAAGACCAAAAGTCAACACCAACCATTCAAATATTTTATCTACGTAACACCATGGTTGGTGGAAGATCATGTTACAGATAGACGTGAAGAAATGGGAAGGAGATAAGAAGTGTAATCGAACGGTTTTACATCTTGGTTGGTAGAGACGAAACAGTGACGGTGGATAAAAACGAGAATGTGAAAAATAAGGAATAGGTGAAATAGTTGCATTATCGTACGGGATAAGAAGAAAGGGTGGCGGTTCAGCTTCTTTGGGTGGAGGTTGATTCATCACAACATCCATGTCTTTTATGAATGCGAGTTCTTCGATGAAAATGTCTTCCAAACTTTCATCGATATTCCGAATGATAATATCATCGGAAAGAAAGGTATGATACTCGGACTCCATAAGAGGTTTGTAAGAGATTGACTCGGATAGCTCGACTAAGTCATTTGACAAGTCAAAAGATTCGGTATTAGGTGTGGAATTGTCGACAGAAAGGTCCTCACGTGTATAATAAATAGCAGGATCAAAAAATAAGGCACTAGTGGCGCCGAGATCAGTATCGTGAAGCTCCTCAAATTCACAACTGTCGAAAGCAATCTTGTCGACAAAGTATAAATCAATTATATAAGCATAAGGTTCGGAGGGTTGACTTCCTAACCAGTAAATGTTAAGCTCAATTTTCATCTTATCAAAGGACAAGTTCATGGAACTGTTACAACAATTGATTATCGCGTTGGAAGTTGCTAGAAAAGGTCGACCTAGAATCACCGGAATTTGGTTCCGTAGGTTTGTCACAGGCTGTGTATCTATAACTATAAAGTCCACAGGGAATATAAATTCCCCGATATTGATCAACACGTCCTCTAGCTCACCCCTAGGATGGGTGATAGATCGATCGGCCATATGGAAAGTGCAGTGCGCAGGTTTCAACTCTCCTATGCCTAATTGCTCATAAACAGAATACAGAAGCAAGTTAACATTTATAGCGCGCCCAATAAGAAGGTTAACATTTATTTTGCTAAAGTTTATAAATATTAAAATGTTAAAAAGAAGTTAAAAGATTTTTCATCCATTATTCTACCCTATCCTACAAACCCTAGCAAGTAAGGAATTACTCGCTCATGGTTAATAGTGATTTAGAAGAAATGTTGAAGATGAATGAAATCGTATTTAAGGTGCAGAAAAGTAATGCGTAAAATTAATGTGAAAAGTAATGCGTGAAGTAAATGCAGAAAAGTAAATGAAAAAAGAATTAAAACAAAAACTACGTTTATTAATCAACTATTGCATTACAATTTTTCTTCTTAGAAAGTAGATTATAAGAACCCTAGTTTTGCTCTAAATCTCTCTCTTTATGGAGGTAGATGAATAGATGATTATGTGATCACTTGGATAATTTTGAATGCACAGCCCTCGGTCCTTTATATAACCCTTGAAACCAAAAACCCTAGATGCCATATGTGAGTAGATACAGTTAAGATCATGATCCCAAAATCCCACATCCAATGGCCCTGATTCGACCGCGGAATCACCGCGTAATGCCACGTATGGCCGCGGATCCGTCGCTTCCCGGTGGAATTTGGTTTTGAGATTTTTTTTGGTTTTTTATGTTGATATTTAAAGATCCTTTTGATGTATGGATTCTGAAAATATTTCTCTAAGTCTCTGTCGTTGCTAGATTCCTAGATTTGTGTCTAAAATTTGGCAGATTTGGTTTCGATATCCTGATTTGACTTGGATCTCTTACTTGGATTCCAAACCTGAGCTAATACCTGCACTATATCTCAAATCAAATTGTTAATAGCATTTTATATTTTTGATATATTTTTCCAATCATTTATATGGTATTAAATTTTAAGAATATTGATTATGAATATTTGATATGATATGCATATTTTAATTACTAATATTTAATTTAAATATTATATGCATATATTTTCCCTTATTATATTAATTAAAATGAAAAAACATATGATAAAAATATTTTATAAATAAACCCACATATGTTCTTTATTTACAATAAACAACTTTTAGCAGTTAATAATAGTAGGGAAAATGTTCATACAAATATGCAATATTTTAGACTAATCACCCATCAGGTTCATTTGGGCCAGTTTATCTATTAGAGCCTGAAAGGTTGTGAGATTGAAGAACGTCATGTACTGGGACACAGTCGTTTGAGGATCAAGGGTCCCGATGAACATGTCCATGGCAGGAGATTCTTTAATGCGCTATTCGTACTTCGACCACAGGTTCTGCCACCAGATTATGTATTGGACCCAGGTTTCTCCTGGCTTTACCCTGACATTGATTAATGACGTGATCGGAGTACGTTCGCTCGCGCTCGCGAAATGCTGTGTGAACAGCAGTTCCATCTCTGCGAATGTTTTCACGGAGTCATTTGGGAGCTCCGAGTACCATTCGAAGGATGTTTGTGATAGGCTGCCAACGAACTGGCGAAGTAACAATTTGTCGTCGCCTCCAGTGTTGTCGCACAAAGCTCTGAATTGCGCAACGTGTTGGTGAGGGTTGCATGTTCTTTTGTAGACATGGAACTTGGAGATCGTATAACCAGGCAGGTATTTGATTTGATCATACCAGCCTGGATATGGTCGCTCGGTTCTGACAATTTGGCCAGCGACTTCATTAGCTTGATGAGCTCTTATTTGTTAAACAATGTAATCATCAAGGTCCGCCTCGGAGATTGTTTCCTCCTTAGCCGCTTATAAGGCCAGAGGAGGGTTTGATGTTTCCCCTCTGTCATTCTCGATGATTATCGGCGAATTTTCGGCCGGGGTTTCTGGCTGGATCATCATTCCAACCATGTCTTGGAACAAGAGAGCTATCTGCTTTATGTTAGCAGCTTGCTCAGCAGCTTCTTTGTCCTTTCTCTCGAGCACCCTTTGCAGAAACTCTGTATCGGTCTCTTTCTCTTGGCACTGTTCGACCTCTTTGTCCGGACTTTCTTTCTGTCCAGTGAGTGCTGCCATTTTGTTCAGCATTTCTTAGAGCTTTTGTTGTTGCTCCAGAGCCTTTATCAGCGACCAAGTTTGCAGTCGATGACCCACTGAAGCACGGCTCCCTTCTTGTCCATTGGTCATATAGATCGTATGGACGGTAATGCCCCCATGCTTGGGGCCTTTAGATCCATCGTCTTTGGAATTTGCCGCGGGCGGTAGAATTTTCTCTAGCCTTGTTCTTTTATGAGAGATTGGAGTTGAAGGAGCCATTGTAATAGACACCTGTTTAGGAGAAGTCCCCCATTTTATGGCGGAGGAGTGGTCATTTATGGCGAAGTGATCTTTTTCTTGTCGAACCTTTGATTTCTTTGGTCGACGAGAGTAGTTTTGGTCAATCACAGAGTCTTGAACTTTTTGCCAGACCCTATGAATTTGCGAGGAGAGCCGCAGATGAGGCCGCTCTAGTTTTGCCTGCACTATAACTTTTGCAGGTATGGGTGATTTCTTTAGCACCGCCGTTGGGGAATTGTTACGCACCCATCTAAGCGGCTCAAAACTGTTCCCGGTTGGAACAGCAGTGTCGACCTCCACCATTGGAGCTGGCTGGGTGAGTCCAGAGGAAGAGTTGCCCCCAGCTTCTCTCACTCAGCACTAGTGGTGATGTCGAGCATGCCTTGCTGAAGGGACCGCCTTAGTTTTGAAGGCAACTGCATCATGCTCCTGGTTTTGCTGAGGAGCTTCAATCGGCGTCAGCCTATTGAAGACAGACGTCCTTGGTAGGGTTTGAGGAGAGCCGACCAATCTTTCGAAGATTGATCGCTTGATGGGGGAAACACCTTTGACGGCTTCACTTGTAACAGGCGAAAGGAGGGCTAGCCTTTTTGGGGTACCTCCTTCTGGAATCATATGCTTCTTTACGAGCCTGTTTGAGTTCTTGCTCAGCCCGTTGAAGACCGAGATGCCAGAGTTTGACGTCTTGCTGATGGAAGCCGTCATGGTTGCCAGTCGATTGAAGACCGACCTTCTAGGAGCTTCTTCTTGCGGCGCTGAGGCACCGAAACTCACAGGTGGGAGCATGGTCCCAAAGAACAATCCGGTAGTGGTTTGGGTGACCTGCCCCACTGGCAATGAGAAAATAGAGGCCACGTTAGGCCCATAGGTCACTTCTCCAGTTGGGGTGGTGTCACGCCCCGCTTCCCAGTAGACGGAAACGGTAACGTAGCAAGCCCGCAACGTATTACTATGAAAATACGTTAAACGTAATTAAGAAATATAACAATGAGAAAGAATGACAAGAGTAATAAAATAAAACATCAACTTTATTTATATTCAACTTTACATACAACTGTTTGAAAATTTTAAAAGATATAATAATAAAAGCAAATGCCTAAACAATGGCATACTGAAAGTACGTGCAGAAAGAACTAGTAGTCAGGATAAGCTGCAAACTGGTCCAAGTCCTCCTGGCTCGGCTCTACGTCTTCAGAGTCTGGTCCTCCTGACAAACATTCCATAGAAAGAAAACAGAGAGGAATGTCGTCAGCGAACTAGCGCTCGGTAAGTCCCAAAAGAAGAAAGAAAAGATAGTATATAATGTGAAATGAACAGGTAAAGTTGTATATGATCGTTAACAGGTATAAGATAGTTATTCTAATTTAGTTATTTCTAGTTTGATAAGAAAGGTATTCATGTATATGAGAGAAGTCCATCTTATCGTGAACTATGGTAACATGTAATACAAGGCCCCGTCATAACCCACGGGACAACGGTACGTGAATTTATGTAGGTGTCTTTTAAGTGACCTCTCATGCCACGATATACATTTCGTACCAATCTACCCCTTTATCCCTGTGTATTGTATTGCATAAGTTAAGATTATAGGTGTTGGCCGAATCCATGGATATAAAATGTGCAGGTTCATGTTCAAGATGTAATCATGTATTCAGGTAGTCATATCGAGTTCATGTCAAGTTATAACCATGGTTAGGTCAAGACGAGTCAAGTATTCAAGTTTGAGTTTGATATTTGAATTCATGTGTTCAGGTTCATGATCAAGTATTCAAGGTTGTGTTTGATTTTGGATTCTGGTTTGAGTTTGGATTCATATTGGAGTTAGAATCTTGTGAAAGGACTTTGTTCTTGCAACATCTTAAGTTCGGGAGTAATCGGCAACCGCTGGATATGGACGGCAGAATTTGTGTCATTTTTCAAGACAATTGCCATTGGTAACCCCGTTAAGTTGTCTAATCTGAATAGACAAGCGCTCACTTTCTCTGGCTCTCTGGGGCTCAAGAGAATTGATCCCGCTTAAACCTATATTAAACTAGAGTCCTTAAAATGTTGTTTTGCATATCTCGAGGGGGTTTTAAGATCATATGCTTAAACCTTAACTAGCAAACCCTATCTAGAGTTCTTAACTACTATGAAAGGGTTATACCTAATAAACCGGTCCTTCGGGTCTTCTTTTTGATGCAACTCCTAGGTTATTTGGATGCTTGAAAGGAACTCGGTCTCCGGTCACCTCTAGGTCGTAGATGATCCACCCAAGAGCTATGGAACAAGCTTCAAACTCTTCTCAAGAGTTAACTAGGAGATTAAGTGTGCTAGAAGTGATCACTTAGATGAAGTAGAGATCAAGTAGTGTATTATCTATGAGCTCTAAGATTTTGATTCAAAACTCATGTGAAGGGTAAAGCAAAGAGGAGGAGGAAGGAGATAAAGAGAAGAGAGAATGTGAGAGTGATGAATGAAAAAATCAAGCATGGAAAAATGATATGGCTCAAATGAAAATAATTGAAGCATGCATTATTTTTCTCCAAAATAATGCACCATGCTTTAATAGTAACCCCAAATGTATATAAAATGATATAAGCTATTCCTTCATCCATGCTTTGACTCTCTCTAAATTCCACCTCATAATTTCCATTTTCTCAAAATGAAAACCATTTATGAGGTGTCCCCTTCTAGAAGGTATTCTTGTATAATTATAAGAATACCCCTCCACCGTATACCGTATAAGTATACCCGTATTCGAATTCCGAAAAATACGAATACAAATAATCCAATAATATAATACCGGTATCCGGCTTAAACCAAAGCCTACCAGTATTATCCTTCCGATCATTATTCCTGTAACAATTACACGAATATGATCGAAACCCTGCTGTAACAGCTTACAGCCTCTATATCTTTTGCCTGAACCAGGAAACTCTCTGTGTGGGACTCTAAAGACTTGATAGTACGCTGGCAGTGGGTTTAACCACAAGCACGTCGGCGGTACTAGCTGTGCGTAACGACTATACAGGTACGTGATGAAAAGGTGGCCGACAAGCGAACTCATCCCAACCCTAACGAGTCTGTAAGCAACACTTACCGTACAGTCCGGTCTCTTCGTCTGATACGTCGCATATGAAGTTTAGGGGTGGTAAATGTCAGACCCCAGTAACTTTATAAGTCATGCTGATTTATGGCCCATAACGGTTCGAGAAACTACTGATAACTCTTATCAGTAAAACTCGACAACCCTGGCCAGGGATTTGCTGTTATGGCCGATCAAGTATAGCACGACATCAACTCTCTATACCGGGAGAGACGAAACCCCTCCTATCGCTCACTGTCTCCATGTGATTCGGGACCATACCCAAAATCCACCTTTTTGCATGATTCAGTAGAGCCGTGGTAGGGAGGAAATCAAAGCACAGTGGGAATCACACAAGACACTATGACGATCTCGGGTCTATAGACTAACCTGTACAAGTGTCACCAGAGAACTGCTATCTGAAAATATGTATATATACCATCTAGGAGTTCTCGGCGAGTCCTGTTCGGTGTACCCATTCTCCAATGATCACCTGTATACAATCTTTGATGTCAAACACCAATGGTTGTGGGATCAACCATCGCCCCCAGAGTCAAGAAACGTACACACTAGTCTACTCTGGTAATATCGATGCCTTGTCTCGATATACCCTCGAATAGGAACTATTAAAGGATATGCTTATAGACTGCCCAGGCCCCACTAGTATGATCTACATCATAATCCTGGCAGTCAAGCATAATCCTAAGGGCTTCATCAACATGTATATAAAGATATGAAATACAACACATCACACGTTAAGATGAAGATAAACCAGATAGCATACTATCATTTCGAGCAAAGATTATTTCTGTACATATACATGCCTAGCATCCTATACAATACAGGCCTTTAGGGCATATATATCTAACAATCGCCCGCTTGCACTAAGGCCTGTAGTTGGTGCAATAAGCACCCGCTGTCTACACTAGAACCAGTTGCCTTCGTACCGCATGCCTAACATCTCGAACAGTTTCTCAAACTGGACTTGAGAGATGGCCTTGGTGAATGGATCTGCTGTATTGTCTTTCGTGTCTACTCTCCGTACCTCGATGTCATGACGATTCACTATCTCCCTGATGAGGTGATACCGCCTCAAGATATGTCTGGATTTCTGATGGGGCCGCGGTTCCTTTGCCAAAGCTATGGCTCCATTGTTATCGTAATACAAAGGTATTAGATTAGTAATGGATGGAACCACCTGAAGTTCAGAAATGAACTTCCTCAATCCAGACTGCCTCCTTTGCTGCAGCATTAGCAGCAATATACTCAGCTTCCATCGTGGAGTCAGTGACGGTATCTTATTTGGAACTCTTCCCATATACTGCCCCTCCATTTAGGGTAAATACAAACCCTGAGATAGACTTATTATCATCCTTCTCGCTCTGGAAGCTGGACTCGGTAAAGCCTTCCATTTGGAGATCTCCGTTATCATACACCAAGAACATTTCTTTAGTCCTTTGCAAGTACTTCAGAATGTTCTTCACAGCAGTCCAGTGTTTCTCCTCTGGGTTGGATTGATACCTGCTTACTGCACTCAGTGCATAAGCTACATCTGGACAAGTACACAACATCGCATACATTATAGATCCTACCGCCAAAGCGTCGGGTAGAATGCTCATGCGAGCCCTCTCCTCATCAGTCTTTGGAGACATCTCTTTGGAGAGGGTGATCCCGTGACAAGCGGGTAAATTACCTCGCTTGGAATCTTCCATACTAAACCTCTTTATTATGGTGTCTATGTATCTCAATTGGGACAATCCCAATAATTTCTTAAATCTATCTCTATAGATCTTAATTCCCATAATGTACGAGGCATCACCCATGTCTTTCATGGAGAACCTCTGCGATAAGAATAGTTTGACCGATTGTAGCATAGGAACATCATTTCCTATCAAGAGAATGCCGTTCATGTATAATACGAGGAATGTAACAGTGCTCTCTACAATTCTTTTATAAATACATGGTTCATCTACATTTTTGATAAAACCAAACTCTTTGATTGTATCAGATGTTCCAACTCCGTGATGCCTGCTTTAATCCATAGATGGATTTAATCAATCTGCATGCTTTTCCGCTGCTCCCACTATCAATGAAGCCTACTGTCTGATCCATAAAAACGCATTCTTCTAAATCACTATTTAGAAATGCCGTTTTAATATCCATCTGCTAGATCTCATAGTCATAGTGAGAAGCTATAGCAAGCAGGATCCGAATGGATTTGAGCATCGCGACTGGTGAAAATGTTTCATCATAGTCCAAGCTTGGTCTTTGACGAAATCCTTTTGCGACCAGCCTAGCTTTATAGGTCTCCACCTGACCATCCACACCGATCTTTCTCTTAAAGATCCATTTGCACCCTATGGGTTTTACTCCAGAAGGTGCAACCTCCAAAGTCTATACTTTGTTGGTGTGCATGGATTTTATTTCGGATCTCACGGCATCCATCCACTTCGCTGAGTCACCACTCGTGATAGCTTGCTGAAAACTAGTAGGATCATCATCATCCATGATGCAATCTTCTCTATCACCATCAATTAGAAAACCATAGTATCTATCAGGTGGGCGAGAAGTCCTACTAGATCTACGGAGTGGCTGAGGTTTGCTAGGTTCTATTGAAATCTCAGGTTCAACCAAATCATCGGTAAATGTTTGTGGATCTGGAATTTCTTCTATTTCTACCTCATTGCCATCAGTATCATTTATAAAAAAATCATTTTCTAAAAATGTGGCATACTGAGAAACAAACACCCTTTATTCCTCCTTGTGGTAGAAAAGATATCCATACGAGTGTTTTGGAAATCCCACAAATTTACACAAAACCGATCGTGTCTCGAGTATGTCCGGATTCTGCTTTTTCACATAAGCCGGACATCTCCATATCCTAACTCTTTTAAGAGATGATCTCTTCCCATACCATATCTCATATGGAGTGGTAGACACAGTTTTGGTCGGAACCCTATTCAATAGATATATCACAGTCTCCAATGCGTGCCCCCATAATGAAAGTGGTAACTCAGCATCGCTCATCATTAATCGTACCATATCTAATAGGATACGATTCCTCCGTTCCGACACACCGTTGTGCTGTGGTGTGTACGGAGGAGTGAACTGAGAGAGAATCCTATTCTCTTTTAGGAAATCTAGAAACTCTGAGTTTAGATACGCATCTCCTCGATCCGATCGAAGTTTCTTGATACTTAAGCCTATTTATTTTTCTACTTCAGATTTGTACTCCTTGAACTTTTCGAAGGCTTCAGACTTATGTTTCAACAAGAACATGTTTCCGAATCTCGAGAAATCATCAGTAAAAGTTATTGTAGGGTGTTTTCGTCACCCCATTGAGATAGGAATACGCGCGCGCTTGTCAGGCGCATTACAGATTTCCCCTGCCTAGGGTAGGCTGGAGTTTATTGATTGTTGGGATCCGAATCTCCGGCAGCCGCGGACTAAGCTGCCGTTAATTGCCCCTCGCCTTTGGAGCGAGAGAACCTCCAATTAACGGGTCAAACAGATCATGCGAACTCAATGTGCAGTGTACATGTGTTGTGTTTTGAAAGGGGTTTTGGATATATCGGGAGCCCCGAAGAATTTTTACAGGGGTATTTTTAATGTGGAGTGTGTGTAAAATGGGGGGAAAATGGTGTCCAAGGGACGCATGGGTGCCAGCGCCTCGCGCGCCTAGCACGCAGGCGCTGGGCGCTAGCGCCTTACGTGCCCGGCACATGGGCACTCGGGCGCTAGCGCCTCATGTGCCCGGCACGTGGGCGCTCGACGCTAGCGCTTTGGGCGCTGGCACCTTATGTGCCCCCGGTACGTGGGCGCTCGGGCGCTAGCGCTTTGAGCACTAGCGAAAGGAAGGGGTTTTTACCCCCAGGAATGGGAGTTAAACTCCTAAATAGGATTTTGAGTGGAGTTAAACTCCAAAAGATTTAGATTTGGAATCAAACTCCTAAGGATCTGGATTAGGAGTTAAACTCCTTTGGGGATTTGGGTCTTGGAGTTGAACTCTATAAAAATCTTTAGAGGTTCTTCTCTCTTGAGTCTTGGATCTTCTCTTGACTAGGATTTTGTACAAAATTGGATTTTTGGAGATGGGTCCCCTTCTTCCTCCTCTTGATCGGCTGGATCTTGGAGAAAAGGGGGTGAGACTTAAAAGTCTCCCTTTTTTGAGATCTAATGGAAGATCTGAGCTCCCCTTTGTGGATTTTGTGGTGAAAAATTATTTAGTTTTGGAAAAGGAAGAGTAAAACTCTTGATTTAATTCAAAAGAAAGAAGAAGGTTTAGAACCTTGAGGAATGAGAAAGAGGCACAAAAACCCTAGAGTTTTTTAGAGAATGAAAAGTCTATCTGTTTATTCATCATCATGTTGCCTTATATAGGCTTACACAATTACACATAGCCCCTTCGGCTTTACAAAATGGCATTTTTCCCATCCCATGCCTCCTGTGCAATTTCATTTTGCACATAAGCCATGGGCTTACAAAAATTTGGCATTATGCATATTTTCTTACATTTATTCATAGAAAAAGATACACCAAAATTATTTATTACAAAATTTTTATTTTGGCATGAAGGTGGGCCGGCCGCTTCATGTTCGGGCTCGACCCGGGCATTGGCCTTCTTGATCTGGGCTTGGGCCCACTTGGCTTAGGGTTGACTTTGATTTTGACTTGGTCAACCGAGGTGTAAATTTTTACCCCAACAGTTATGAAGTACGAAAAACCACCTCTCGTATGTGTAGGCATTGGTCCACTTACATCACTATGTATGAGGCCTAAAAGTTCAGTAGCTCTCTCTCCGTGTCCACTAAACGGAGTTTTGGACATTTTACCTTTGATACAAGACTGGCAAGTCGCATAAGATTTATATTCAAAAGAGTTTAAATATCCATCTTTATGTAGCTTGGTTAGTCTTGTTTCATTAATATGACCAAGTCTACAATACCAAATGAAAGCTTCATATATGTCTGAAATCTTCCTTTTGTTTGTGTGTTGAATATTGAAAAATGTATGTTGATTTAGGACGTATATCTCGTTATTTAAAGTACCAGACCCAATCAACTCTTGATTAAGATTAATGTTCACAACATTAGATTGTAATACAAAATTATATCCTTCATTGTCCAACAACGATATTGATATAATATTACATAACATCGAAGGTACAAAATAACATGGGTTCAAAACCAATATACAACCCGACGGCAAACCAAGATGATACTCTCCCACTGCTACAACATGTACAGAGGAACCATTCCCAACTCGGAGAGTGTGATCACCTTTCTTCAAAAACCTGCTATTTCTCAGCCTCTGCACACAATTGCAGATGTGAGATCCTGACCCGGTATCTAATACCCAGGAAGCAGAGTTAATTGAAAAATAGTTTTCTGTTACAAACACACCTGAAGTGGAAGCATCTCCATGCTTCTTCTTCTTGAGGCCGGCAAGGTATCGAACACAGTTTCTCTTCCAGTTCCCAGTCTTGTGGCAGTAGAAGCATTCCCCTCTTCCTGATACAGCATCCCATATCTTGTCCTTTCTCGGTGCCTTTTCCACTCCTCCTCTCTGCTTGATGGGATTCTTCTTTTTCCTTCCCTTGGCCTCAGCTTTCGGGATGGAAGAGGAAGATGGCCCAGCAATTAGAGTGCGAGTTTTCGCTACCTTTAGCGTGCTCTCTGCACTCCTCAACATATTGAGGAGTTCAGGTAGTGACTTCTCCATGTTGTGCATGTTGAAGTTTACAATGAACTGAGCAAAGGCAGGGGGAAGGGACTGTAGAACAATATCAACATACTGTTCGTTCTCCATGGTCCAACCCAGGTCCTCTAGTTCTTCGATAAGTCCAATCATCTTCAATACATGGTCACCTATAGACGTGCTAGCAGCCATCCGCATTTGAAAAAACTTTTAAGATGTCTCGTATCGGAGAGTGGGAGATTGCTCTCCATACAACTCCTTTGTATGGAGAAAGATGGATTGTACATCCATCTTCTCATGCTGCTTCTGATGTTCATTGTTCATAGAAGCAAGCGCGAGGCATTTGGCTGTTGCACAGTCTATATCCCATGTCTTGCGGATTTCTTTATCCGCAACTGAAGAATCAGGGCCTGGGCTAGGAGGGGCTAGACTAGTCAGGACGTATCCGACCTTATCATAGGTCAGGGAAATATTTACGTTCCGCAGCCACTCATTGTAAATCCGTCCCGTGAGTTTATTCTTGTCTAATAAAAGCTTAAGCCCCGTCATAGATATCTGCCATTAGGAGAGAGAAAAGAAGACACTCAGTGATTGCTCTTGCATAATTAGATTGGTTATTAATCTTATCTAATCGATGTCTCCCACTGCTTTTTATCAAATTTTCCTTCAAACCTTAAAAAGAAAATTAGCCACGAATAATTGCAATCTACAAGTTCGCTAACCGGTCGGCCAGGCCAGTATCGGTACTCCGAGGGAGGTCCCCCATGCTTTCGCACGGACCTAATTAAAATAAACCTCATTTTCCTAGAGACATAACCCCGTTGACACCTTTCTAGACAGCTACTGGATTAGCTAATTGTAAAGTGCAAAACTCTCCCGGGAGTAACTTTTACTCATAGTGGGATTGGGATCCAACTATCAAATAGAAGGTATGCAATCTCATTGCAAATTTCAACTCTTGAAATTCCCGATATGGTTTTTACCCCTAGTGTCTTATGATATTAACTATGGTCAACAAATCATAAACACCAGTCAAGTTCTACCCGCCATTTCGTGATTGATTTAGACCCACCTGTATAACCCTTAACTATAGTCAACAAGGTCATGCGAATGTCCTAATCGACCACATCAAATGCTTTGTAGGAAGACATCACTTAGCTACCGTACACCACGCCTTAACTATAGTCAACAAATGCGGTACGAATACTAAGTACTGTACTTCCTAAAATGGCGGTGGGCAACGGATGGTTTTGATGAAAACCTTTAACGCTTTGAACTTGATATCATTGTAGAATCTAGTGAAAGGAGTGGTTTAAGCTCCCGTTTTAAAAGTCGAATGGTTTTGCGGTATCTTTCTAATTTTGCTAAAGAGGTCACTCCCAGTGAAGGGATCTCGGCTCTTTCCTCACCGAATAAGGTGCTGGATATTTATGAATACCATGATGCAAAGCAAAAGTTAGATCAACTTTAAAAACAATCAAGTGCTTTGTAACATTTGCTAGTTTCGCTAAAGGGATCACTCCCAGTGAAGGGATCTCGGCCCTTTCCTCATCGAATGAGGTGCTAAATATTCATCAAGGAATACCACTATGCAAAGCAAAAACTAGAGTTACACATTTTAAAAAGTTTGATTCTACAATATCTTTAGGTTTCTTTTTTCTTAACATTAATCACATTAATGTTGTGCCATCATTTATGTTCCTTAAACATCACAGAAAATAAACGAAAATAGAACGTACGCTTATGCCATCCGCATTCGCCACGGGGCCCCGTCATGCACCGTTAGGTTACTTAACTAACGACAGAGCGGGGGTTGGACTAGCGCGGGTGCAAAACATAAGCAACGTTTATTATATATCTCATATATAAATAGCCATTCGTCACACGCATTTATAAATATTCCAGATCACAGATGAACATATTGGATATACTAGGAATTCCGTATTTCATTTAAGCCCTTACTGAAAAACGGGTTCCACGGTCGAGATGAATAGCCAAACCCCACCCTAGACCCCTACGAGTGCGGAAAACTACCCGCCAAATTCCTGAAGTGAAGCAACCTCACTAAACAAAGTGAGTAGACCACTCGGCACTTCAAAGAACCCGGTAGTTTGTGCACCCCACCTTGGGTCTATCCTAGGAGCAAAAACAGTAAAAAGAAATTATACAACGGTGGCTACAATCTCAACCTGGATGTGCCTCGCAAAATAATATTACATCGCATTTTACAAATTACATGAATTAAAGAAAAGAAAAACGCTCTTCTCATATCCCCCGGCTATTCATCCACGACGATCCAACATATTCATATACACATACCATCACATGATATCATTACAGATGTGTGCAACCCCGACTAACTGAATTATAGAAATTAGTCGATGTTTCCAAACACACATACACATCACAAAGCTTGTAAAGTAACCGCGATATTAGAATTCCGCATGCAATTAGAAAACTAAACCAATTTTCCAACACTTGAAAAATGCAGTGAGCTAAAGTTCCAAAATCGATCGTTTTAAGCCAATCCGGGAGTTGAAACGAACTCGAAACCCGCCTGAATATTCGCGGAGGCGAAGACCCAAAAATTAACTATCGAATGGGAGGCCTCGTGGGGAGGGTACTCACCTTTAGGGGCCACCTCAAGGTGGCCCCTAGGCGAAGGCAGACCCGAGAGCACCCATATAGGGTGCTCTTGGGTCGCCAACCCCTAAGGCCACCTTGAGGTGGTCTTGGGATGTGGGTCCGGCCACTGGTCCCCCTAAGGTATCCTCGGGGTGCACACGCTCTACCCCGCGGCTTCTCGGTTCAAACCGTGAGCCCGCGGGGTGTGCAAACAACTCAAAACTACGATTTTGGAAACTGTTTTTTCGGCAGTTATTGCGCGACAAAAAACGGCGGATTTCTAACATCGCTATATGCTATTTAAGGTTTAAAAGAGGCTCTGATACCATGTTAGTCAGGCAGCCACCCCATCCAATAGGGTCGCCGTGGCACCTACAGGTCCCTCAGCAACTACTTTTTACGCATGCCCCCTCACGAAAACTACAACCCGCCGGAACACCTTCCGATCTCGGGACACCCTGGGGATAAGAGCCTATGCTTCGCCACACTGTCACACAGTGAGAAACCCCCATTGGTCGACATCCAATGCCTAGTAGCTCTGATAAAAAGTTAGTGAATGTTATACATCCTCACAACACTTGTGAGGAGGCGGAAGTGGCAAACGAAAAATTTCTTGCATGCAATACCCACATAAACCCAAGATCATATGCTTAAACCTTAACTAGCAAACCCTATCTAGAGTTCTTAACTACTATAAAAGGGTTATACCTAATGAACCGGTCTTTTGGGTCTTCTTTTTGATGCAACTTCTAGGATCTTTGGATGCTTGAAAGGAACTCGGTCTCCGGTCACCTCTAGGTTGTAGATGATCCATCCGAAAGCTATGGAATAAGCTTCAAACTCTTCTCAAGAGTTAACTAAGATATCAAGTGTGCTAGAAGTGATCACTTAGATGAAGTAGAGATCAGGTAGTGGATTATCTTTTAGCTCTAAGCTTTTGATTCACAACTCATGTGAAGGGTAAAGCAAAGAGGAGGAAGAAGGAGATAAAGAGGAGAGAGAATGTGAGAGTGATGAATGAAAAAATCAAGCACGGAAAAATGATATGGCTCAGATGAAAATAATTGAAGCATGCATTATTTTTCTCCAAAATAATGCACCATACTTCAATAGTAACCCCAAATGAATATAAAATGATATAAGCCATTCCTTCAACCATGCTTTGACTCTCTCCAAATTCCACCTCATAATTTCCATTTTCTCAAAATGGAAACCATTTATGAGGTGTCCCCTTCTAGAAGGTATTCTTGTATAATTACAAGAATACCCCTCCACCGTATACCGTATAAGTATACCCATATCCGAATTCCGAAAAATACGAATACAAATAATCCAATAATATAATACCGGTATCCGGCTTAATCCAAAGCCTACCAGTATTATCCTTCCATTCATTATTCCTGTAAAAATTACACGAAAATGATCGAAACCCTGCCGTAATAGCGTATGGCCTCTACATCTTTTGCCTGAACCAGAGAACGCTCTGTGTGGGACTCTAAAGACTCGACAGTAAGCTGGCGGTGGGTTTAACCACAAGCACGTCAGCGGCACTAGCTGTGCGTAACGGCTACCCAGGTACTTGACGAAAAGGTGGCACACAAGCGAACTCATCCCAACCCTAACGAGCTTATAAGCAACACTTACCGTACAGTCCGGTCTCTTCGTCTGATACATCGCATATGAAGTCTAGGGGTGGAAAATGTCAGACCCCGGTAACTTTATAAGTCATGCTAATTTTTGGCCCATAACAGTTTGAGAATTTACTGATAACTCTTATCAGTAAATCTCGACAACCCTGGCCAAAGATTTGCTGTTATAGCCGATCAAGCATAGCGCGACATCAACTCCCTATATCGGGAGAGACGAAACCCGTCCCATCGCTCACTGTCTCCATGTGATTCGGGACTGTACCAAAAATCCACTTGTTTGTACGATTCAGTAGAGCCGTGGTAGGGAGGAAATCAAAGCACAGAGGGAATCACACAAGACACTATGACTATCTCGGGTCTACAGACTAACTTGTATAAGTGTCACCAGAGAACTGCTATCTGACAATAGGTATAGATACCATCTAGGAGTTCTCGGCGAGTCCTGTTCGCTGTACCCATTCTCCAATGAGTACCTGTATACAATCTTTGATTTCAAACACCAATGGTTGTGGGATCAACCATCGCCCCCAGAGTCAAGAAACATACACACTAGTCTACTCTAGTAATATCAATGCCTTCTCTCGATATACCCTCGACTAGGAACTATTAAAGGAAATGCTTATAGACTGCCCAGGCCCCACTAGTATGATCTACATCATAATCCTGGAAGTCAAGCATAATCCTAAGGGCTTCATCAACATGTATATAAAGATATGAAATACAACACATCACATGTTAAGATGAAGATAAACCAGATAGCATGCTATCATTTCGAGCAATGATTGTTTCTGTACATATACATACCTAGCATCCTATACAATACAGGCCTCTAGGGCATACATATCTAACAGTATGACCCATGCACCGTCCTACCAGTCGAAAGGGCTCCCACAAAGAACATCAAGAGGAGTAACAAGCTACCACACACCCAGAGCCATTCATAACGAAAGAAAGGCTTAATTGTGAATCATCTCACTGCCTGCGGCAGTAGAGACCCAAATTCCGGAAAAATCAGTTGTTACTTCCTCATCAATCGATTGCTCGTCCTAAACCTATCATGAGCTAACTCGAAAAAGATGAAGATGTAGGGAATCATGAAGATTACCCTTTAAGTGATGAAGAACCAAGCGGTAGACCTACATGACATCAAAGTAAAGCCGAAATAGGTACCTCCTTGACTATAGTCACTCAAACGTATCAATCTGGTGTTGATCAGATAATTGATGATCTATCAAGAAAGATTCAAAATCTTGGGCGAAGAGAGGACGACTACAAAAATTGGGTAGGAGGAGAACCTTTCGCACCGAGCATCATGGCCGATCCCTTTCTACCCAAACTCAAAGTAGTGACAGCTTCGATGGGAATGACGACCCCATTGGACCATCCGAGGTCTTTCTCAGCCGTTATGGCTTTTGTTGATCCCTCCGACTAGGTATTATCCAATTTTTTGCAATGACGCTTAAGAAAAATGCGGCAAGATGGCTCCAGAGCTAGCACCGCCATTCGATCTCATCGTTTCGTAAGCTAGCAGTGTCGTTTAGAAATCAGTTTTCCAGCAACATATGTTAGAAAAAGAAGCCTTAGTATATGACCGCCTTCTAACAAAATCCCAAAGACTCCCTAAAGCCTTTGTGTATTGGTTCTTTCAGGAACCGAAAGAGATCTGCGACTTTGAGAATGAACATATCACTGGATTCCAAAATTCCCTCAAAAAACACTCTCTCTTCTCTTCCCTCATCAAAAATCTCATAAACACATTGGGAGAAGAAAAGGGATAAAATGTATATCAGTGATGAAGAATCCATAGGTGTTCTTGTAACATTTTAGATAATGGAAAATATTACTTTAGAATTTAAATAATAATATAATGAGTTTTACGGATATATATCAGGTATGGATTTGAGTTTTCGTAGATTGGTATAATTATATACTTCTATTTTTGGAAAATAATTGGAATTCAAAATGAAATATTATTTATGAAAGCATTTATTTAATTGGGCTTTTTATAAATTAGCATATAATTATATCCATACAAGTTTAATATTAAACTTAATTAGTGTTTTCCTATATGTGCATTAAATCAAGCTTATTTGTTAAACATGTTTTAAAGTGCCATGACACATTTATATGAAAGGGTTAGCATATTATTTGTGTTTTAAACTGTTGGTTTTATAATTTTCAAAAGAAAAAGAAAAGAAAATGAGAATGGGAGAGAGAGACATGGAGGTATGGTGGGTATTTTAAAATAAAGTATGGGCAAGAGAGAAAGAGAGAGGGGTAATGGTTGCCTCACCATCTCACTTCTTCATGTCATTTTTCCTCATCATCTTCTTCATCCTCTTCTCCTTCTCCATCTCCTCCACCTCCCACTACAACCACAAACACCCACACAAAACCCCTCAAAACACCTTAAAGCCATCATAAAAAATACTCATATCCTTATCCTAAACATGGTGTAGTAATCAAGTCTCCACTTTAAGGCCATCTTCCAAGCTTGGAACTTTCCCTCATTCCCATCTAAAGGTAAAATCTCTCTTTTACCATAAGTTTTCATAACACTTACCTTCACAATTTAGTTTTGGAGTTCATGTGTATGTTTTCTAGTCTTGAGATATCTAAAGTGAGTTTTGGTGGATATAATTAGTAGTGGTGGTGTAGTAGAGGGATAATTAGTGATTACCACCTTATTAGTGATAGAAGAAGGTGTTTTAGTGCAAGTATTTTTGATTTACAGTGTTTTAAAGTTTTGAAACATGAGTTAAGATTTTCAGATGTCGGATTTCTTTGAATTTTTTATGTTCAAATGGAATCTGGAGCAATTAAGGATCTCTGAAAATTATTTTAAGGATACTGTGAGATAGGACCAGTAGAAGACCACCTTAGAAGCCCGAACGCCCAATTCTTTAAAAAAACCGCAAATTTATTGGTTTTGGCCACAAATTGCGGCCAAGTTGTGGAGTCAGGGTCTGGGGTTAGTTCTGTAGCTCACTCACTCGATAACTAAGCCCGCTTTATATGCTATTTTGCCCCAGGTTCTCTGAGTAAAAATCTGGGAGTATTTTGACTTGATTTTGGCAATATTTTGCAATATTTGAAAGTTGGATTTTGGATTTTTGTGTCTTTACTCGGTCGTTCAACGTTTGTACGACGACGTCGGAGGGAGGTATTTTTTCATTTTAGCACGTGTTGACCATAGTTTCTAACTTATGTGCGCTTCACTCATCATATCGGTTTTGATATGTATTTTTATGCGATTCGATATAGTTTCGATTGCAGGTAAAATCGTGGAAACTTCCAAGACGCGAAGAAGGACGGGGCATCCGTCGGCTTCGACTAGGACGTGGCATTTTTGTGAGTAGATGTATATCTACGGGGGAAGTCGGGTGGATGGAGTATAGCACCCCCACAACCGTAGCAATTAAGATACGATATATATTAGAATCATATACGTAGCCTACAGGGTTTGCTAGAATACCATTTGCGTATATTCCTATACTTAGTAGACGTTATATTCCTAATTTCTATTTCATAGTAATTGATATATATATATATATATATATATATATATGGGTACTTATTATGATATAAGTATATATATGACATGAGGATATATACAATATAAGTATACATGATATGATATGAGATGAGTTGATGTACGCAACTATAGATCCGTACCATGTTGATTGGATGATATCGTACGAGGGATATTCTGTACGTGATATGATGAGATTTATGACTGAATACGGCCGATATGTATTTCGACTCGAAGAGTCTTGCAAAAATCACAAAAAGGGAAATTCATGAAATGTTTAGAGCCGTACTTACTTTCAAAACTAATGATTCGTTACGTACTTTTAAATGATAACGTTAAGGGTGCGCTACGACTTTTCAAATGATATTTATTTTAAAGATGTCATTGTCCCTTATTTCCAAAACAACGTTTTGTGCTATTTTAAACTATAACTGTATGGCTCATACGTAGTTGGATATTTTAATACTTGTTCACGTTACGATTTCATTATTCTGTATATGCTCGCATTTCGATTTCTTTATTTCTGCATACATTCATGCTTCGATTGTTTACGATATATACTACGTTCATACCTTTAACTCTTCTTAACTTCATGTGCTAGGACACATGCACCATTACCGATGATTTATGTTGCACTTGCATATACTCGCATGTTACACCTACACCTCATCGGTAATTGTCATGCCATGTACACATATAGAACTTTTTATGTCATCCGTATCGCACCATATCCAATTAGCATTATAGATTATTGTTTTGTACCCAGCACCACGTACTGTTTCAGAGATTGTACTTTCTTTACATTGCTTATACGAACACGCTTATATGAATGCACTTGCTATGCTATAACACATAATGCTATATTCTTCCAGTATCTTAGATTGCTGCTCAATTCACATTAGCATTTATTATATCACTGTTCTGTGCCTTTACATGTTGTTCCATTATTGCCATATTTTTATGAGATAGTGTTTTCATGGGATTTCTGATATTTGAGAAACCGCAGATACGATTTTATAAAACTTGTGAATATTTTAAAAATATGGTTTTCTCTTAATATGATATTTTGGCGTTTACCATGAGTTTTCTCAGTTCTGAGCTAAGATTATTATCTGATTCGAGGAGCGAGGAGTCACCGTCTGTGGATACATGGTGGACTCGGTATGGTACCCAGGGGAAAGAATATCATATAGAAAGGCAATGAGTCTGGTTGGGAACACTATCTACCGGAGATAGGATGGGACTCAGCGGATATCCAGAGGATAACGACCGGAGTGATATGATATAAATGGATATGAGGGATGATCCGATAAGACGGCGCCTGAGAGAGAGCCGATCCGAGAGACGGCACCTGAGATATGAGGATTTTACGTGTCGATATTGGACACGGGATTTATGAGGATTTCGAGTGTCAATGCTGGACACTCAGTATTTTATGATAATTTCGAGTGTCATTGATGGACACTCATTGGATGATATATATATATATAAACATGCTATGGATGACATGTTACCATATATTGATACGGACACGATATTATATACATACACATACATACACGTACACATTTTTTATTGCATTGTATGATATTATTATACAGTTTGACCTAAGTAGATCATTATGCATTCGATTTCTACCTGATGATGTCTTCTACTCACGAGTTGGCAACTCAGTTCCGTTGTGTCATAGTTTTCTTGCAAGACCGACCGCTCGGATCAGTAGCAGCTTGCTGGCACGTTTTTTCTTTCGGATGATTTCTTGGTAGGTGGGTTACATTACAGATCGTAACCACCATTTGTATATATATATATTCATTTGTAATCTAGTTAAAAACTCCATCAACTAGATTTGTATATTCTTTTGGATTTAGGATTTAGAGACGAGACTTGTATGTGATTCTTTATAGTTGAGTTGATGGTGTTTTTTTGGTATTTCTTTTACTATTTCTTGAGTTGATCATCACCTTGAGTGTCATATATACTGCGTGGTTGTGATTCCGCCGATTAGGCGATGAGATAGGTCCCGATTAGGGATGCAGATTATATTTATGTATATGTACTGGTTTTTATTAAAATTTACAAAGGAGGTGCTACCAAAATTTCAAATGACGAATATGTTTTTAAACCATAGTCTAAAACCCGCTTGTATTTCAACAAACTTTACTTATACTTTAAAAAGAGCAACTTGATTTCATTAATAACCATTTTTCAAAATGGCTGAACATCTTGATCATAAAGATACCTAAGCCAAAGCTTAAGTCTGTATTCGATCGGCTATCTAACGCTCCAACAGAGGGGAAAAGCTGTCAACTCAAAAGGCGCAATAAGACATCTTGAGCAAGCCTAAGCAACGCCAATGGCAACAACATGCATAACCATCTTCTCTAGACTCTCTTTCGGTCGAAATACGACGACCGCCAAGGAGGTAGAGGCCCGCCAATCCCTTATAATGAAAAGGCTAAAGCAGAAGCGGCTCATATATAGAGCGAATAAAATAGGTGCAGAAGAACGCTATGACTATAAAGATCAAGAAGAAGACAATTCAAAGCGTTTTGCATAGAGGCGTCATTAAGCTCCAGAAACAAAAGCTTTACACGATCTCGTTAAGGGTATACCAAGATCCAATCACCGTGCGAAATCAAAAGAAGGAAATCAAACAGAGGGTGTGTAACTCTTCGAAATCGTTTAGGCAGTTTTTCGGTAATCGGCTAAATTTTCAGCTTTTTCCGTAAAAAGTCAAAATAGGTATTTTTCATTGTAGACCTAATTATGCAAAATTTAGATAAGATATTACTATAAATTGGTCACTAAAATGCCACTTATAATTTTCTAGTTAAATAAAAAAAAATTCATAATTAATTATTTTTAATATTATTTTAAGCTTTTAAAAATACATTAAATTAGTGATAAATACAAATTTAATTAGGTAAATTTCATAATTAGGAATCTTTATAAGCTAAAATATAGTGTTAATAAATTGTATCATGCTTTGCAAGATTTTAGTTTTATGGTTTGAAATTAGTGAAAAAAATGAAGTAAAATAGGGTTTTTTGTAAAATGGTTGATGTGAAATGCATTAAATGAGATTTAAGGGGTTTATTTGACCGAGAAACATCTACAAAAAACCCCACAACTCCTCTCTCTACCTGCTGGCCGAGCCTAACCTGCAGAAATCCCCCATCTTCTCACTTCTTTCTTGCTTCATTTTGCTATCAAAATCCATTGAAAATTCACAAATTCCTTCTCCAATTCAAAGCAAAATCCTAATCCTATCTCTCCTCAAACCAAATTTAGTTCAAAACTTAAAGAAAGGAGGCATCTTTGGTGGCTTGAGCAAGCTAGGGTTCAAACTTGTGAGGTGAAGATTCTAACCTATTTGTTAACTTGTAGTTTCAATGTGCAAAAATTGAATTTTGAAGTATTAATTTAGTAGTAATTACTTGTTCATGAAATTCAAGAAAGGGATTTGATTGTGGATTAGGGTTTGTAGCATGGTTGATGGATTAAAGTTAGGGTTTTGGTTATCTAATTGGTTAGAATGGTAAATTGTGCGATATTGCGCTCGCTAGATCGATAAAATTGCGATATTTGCGTCGAATCGGTATGCAAATGCTTTCTAGGTTTTTATGTAAATTAGGAGGTGATCAAATTGCGTTATATTAGCGATATAATTAGCTTCATATACGACTATTAGTGTGCGCGAATGCGGGGTTTTGTCTAGCCGGGTTTTAGTTTTGTCGATTTCCCCGAAACGGCGATTTTGGCTAAGGTTTTAGCGATTTTCGTGTGTTTTCCGCGCACCGAGTACACGTTATGTTTAATTCAAGAGCGTCGATCTTTTTATATTGACTTGGTGTCATTTTAGGGGTATGTAATCTTATATTGTGTGTTATGCAATGCTAGGATCGGTCGGGGAAATATCGGACACGGCGCGTAAAGGCAAGGCGGTGGTCGGATCGGATTAGCGAGGCATTCAGGTGAGTAGATGTATTCATCTATGGGGGAATCGTCTGGATGGCGCGAGGCGCCCCTAGTTAGCTTACCCCTTTATTTACATTGCATACCCTTACAGCTAACCGTATACTAGATTGCATGGACATTCATATACACTATGTGATATCACTTCGTAGGACACGAACACCATTACCATTGGCATCTGTTGCACGGGCACTATTCATGTGGCACACACGCCTTTGGTAATTGCCATGCCACGTGCACTATAGAACCTGTTTAACTTAGTATCGCCACTTGCATCATACATGATATATGAAATTGCATAGCTTGTATATACCTCGCATCATCATCGTACTTACATAGATTTCTAACCAAAATTCACATCGCATACATTGATATCATAGACATTTATCATATACAACATGTTGGATATTATGATTTTCTTGAGGATTTCAATATTGCTGCGATTTCTGGATTTTTGGGGAAAACCGCAAGAATTTAACAAAAGCTTATATTTATCATTTTTAAAACAAAGTTGCGGTTTTCTCGTGATGTATGTGTCGTCCACCATGAGTTTTCATGTTTTCTGTTGGATTTCGAGACCCGATTCGAGGAGTGGATGAACCATCTCGGGTACATGGTGGGCCCGGTATGGTACCCCGGGGCAAGAAGATCGAGTTGTAGACGATGAGCCTGGCAGGGAAAGACTACCTACCGGTGATGTCTGGCGCGGCGGATATCCGGAGGATACCGACCGTTGTCGTGAGATTTGATGACATGGGCGATCCGGACTGACGGAGCTCGATATTTGAGACATTGATACAGTGAGACATTGAGACAGAGGTGATTTCATATTTGGTGTCGATGCTTGAGACGGTTTTCAGATGATTTCTTGATGTTATTTAGCTATTATACAGATATTCTTTTTCTAGAGATTAGAATGCAGAACTCTTAGCATTTGAAACACTTAGAGATTTAGTAATGACATTGCATACATGTGCATGCATACTAGAGGTACTACATCACATCTGGACATACATGCTGTAACGCATTTGCGTGCATTCTTACGATTGCCTTACTAGATGTTATATTCTACTCACGAGCTGGCAACTCACCCCCGTTGTGCAACAGTGTCTTGCAGGTCGGACCCGTCATCCTTGTAGCGGCGGGCTATCTTATCATCAGCTCCTTTTTGCTCAGACTCGCGACATTGCTCGTAGGTGGGTTGCAAGCACACTTTGTTTCTTTTTGCTCTATCATTGTATCTAGTATTCTCCATCTACCACTTTTTATTTGTATATGCGACCTAGTGATGAGATTGAGAGATTTGTATATATGTGGTTTCTTTTGGGTCGAGCTCACTTGAGCCGACGTTGTGTTTTCTGATATTTTGCATTTCTTTTATGCTCTTTTTCTTGATATTACTTATATATTGCATGTGGTTGTGATCCGCCTTGGGCGAAGAGCTAGCTCCCGCTTGGGGATGCCATTTTATGATTACAGGTTATATATATCTTGTTGTACCCATTTTAGGGGATAGAATTTACAGGGGAGACTCTGCCGAAATTTTCGGAAATTTTTGATGTTTTTTTAAAAAAAAGGGGGTTCAATGCAACTTAATTGATTTAAAAATCGTTTTCATGTAAGGTTTTCCTTCACTCTCTTTTGATTTTGGTTTAGATTTTTCTGGGCTTCGGCTGACTTAGGTTACGGTACGCCTTTAGACGTCTCGTAATCTAAGTGCCAGTCACGTTCCGTACTTTCGGGTCGTGACAAAGTTGGTTTCAGAGCCAGGTTTTACCTTTCTGAGTGTAGGACGACCTTGGTAGATGGAGTAGGTGATTTAAGCAGAGTGGCGTAGCGTGGGTATGATCCGCGGCATACTTACGATACGGTACTCCGCCTAAGTGACCTTAGGACATAATTGCTTGTATTTCCTTTCTTGATTCCTTGCATTCCTTGATTCAATTGCAATATTCTTATCAGTCATGTTTCTTATTCCAGCTTCGATGCCGCCAAAGACTACGAGAGCTCAGCGAGCTGCCGCTAGGGATGATATTCGAGCGGGCTCGTCTGAGGCGAGGATCAAGCGGGATGATACGCCTACCCCTCAGGGTCATATTGATCCGCCTTATCCTGACCGTATTGCCAGATTAGAGGCCGGTATGCAGGAGTTGCGACAGATGATGGGATCTTTAGTTGAGTCCAGTCGGGCACAGAGATCCGAGGACGTTCCTTCCACCGCACAGACCACGATTGTACCTGCTGCACAGATGGTCGCTCCTGTTACTACGGAGACTATCCCTGTTTCACTACAGGAGTTCATGAGATTGAGACCTCCAGCTTTTACCGGTACGGATGCGACAGAAGACCCACAGGCATTTCTTGATAGGATGGCTCGGATTTGTCGTTCGTTGAGGTGTTCTGATGATAGATTAGTGGAGTTTGCGAGTTTTCGTCTGGAGGGTCTTGCCCAGACATGGTACGATTCAGTAGAGAGAGGCCGAGCTGCAGGTCTACCTTCTATGACCTGGGACGAGTTTACAGCTGCATTTCTTGCCCATTTTCTTCCGGAGAGTGTCCGAGATGCTCGAGCCCGTAGTTTTGAGTCTCTGCGCAAGACTCCTGGGATGGCAGTGTCGGAGTATGATATACAGTTTACCCAGTTGTCTCGATATGCTCCGTACCTAGTAGACACAGAAGAGAAGAGAATAAAGAGGTTTGTGCGGGGGCTTGATACACAGCTATTCCTTACCATCGGCACCCAGCACTTTGATACATACGCAGCCGCGATGGATGCAGCCTTACTTTTAGAGGAGCGTATTTCTGAGACTCCGGTCGTTTCTGGGCCGAAGAGGATCCGTACTGATACGCCAGCTCAGCGGCAGATGGGTAGACACCGCGATAGATTATTTCCGGGAGATGGTGGAGGCAGAGGATTGAGACGAGGTCAGTTATTTGGTTCATATCCACCGACCCAGCAGTCGTCTCCAGGATGTTTTCGGTGTGGGAGTCAGTACCACCGTATCAAAGACTGTACCATGGGACGTCAGGGCGCGGCGACAGTCCCGCATGTGACCTTACCACCCTCACCACCTCCTCAGAGAGCTCTATTACCTACTCCTGATGATGCTCCATGCCAGCCAGATGCTTCTAGAGGCCGTGGTCATGTCGGTCCGGTTCAGAGAGAACGGGGCGACAGAGGCAGAGGCAGAGGCCGAGGTAGAGGCAGAGGACAGCCAGCTATTAGTGGTGGACAGGCCCGAGTGTTCGCGTTGACTCCTCAGGATGCACAGGCATCCAATGCCGTCGTGACAGATACTCTGCCAGTATGTTCTTTTGATGCACGGGTATTATTTGATCCAGGCTCCACACATTCCTATGTATCCACGTAATTTTCACCGAGGTTGGGCCGAGAGTCTTCTCCATTAGATCAGCCGCTTGTCGTTATTACACCGGTAAGCGAGTCTTTTGTTGCCCGTTTTGTGTACCGATCGTGTTCCGTTCGTATCGGGGAGAGAGATTCTTCAGTTGATTTGATTCTCCTCGATATGTTAGACTTTGACGTTCTTCTTGGTATGGACTGGCTAGCCACCTGTTATGCATCCGTGGACTGCCGTGAAAAAGAAGTCAGATTCAATTTTCCTGGTGAGCCGGTTCTTGTTATTCAGGGAGATCGTAGCGCTACCCTTCCCAGCTTGATTTCTTCTCTTCGCGCTGGTCAGCTCTTAAGAAAAGGGTGTCAGGGATTCTTAGCCTATGTTTGTGATACTAGCTCCACAGAGATTCCGTTAGACCAGGTCCCTGTTGTGAGAGAGTTTCCTGATGTATTCCCTGACGAGCTGCCTGGTCTGCCACCAGAGCGCGAGATTGAGTTCTGTATCGACTTGATCCCCGGCATGGGGCCTATCTCTATACCGCCTTATCGGATGGCCCCGGCGGAGCTGAGAGAGCTAAAGGATCAGTTACAGGACTTGCTGGACAAAGGGCTTATCCGACCGAGTGTGTCACCTTGGGGTGCTCCCGTCTTGTTTGTTAAGAAGAAGGACGGAAGTATGCGTTTATGCATTGATTATCGTCAGCTGAACCGGGTTACTGTGCGGAACAGATATCCCCTACCCTGCATTGATGACTTATTCAATCAGCTCCAGGGTACAGGGTTCTTCTCGAAGGTTGATTTACGGTCAGGTTATCACCAGTTGCGGGTTCGGACGGAGGATATTCCGAAGACCGCCTTCCGTACTCGATATGGTCATTATGAGTTCTTGGTGATGTCGTTCAGGCTCACCAATGCCCCGGCAGCATTTATGGATTTGATGAACTGTGTATTCAGGCCGTATCTCGATCAGTTCATTATTGTGTTCATTGACGACATCTTGGTTTATTCTCGGAGCCGGGAGGAGCATGAGCAGCACTTACGTATCACATTGCAGACTTTGAGGGAGCATCAGCTGTTCGCTAAATTTTCCAAGTGCGCATTCTAGTTAGACAGTGTCGACTTCTTGGGTCATGTGGTGACAAGAGATGGTATTTGTGTGGACCCGAAGAAGATCGAGACAGTTCAGCGTTGGCCTAGACCAGTATCAGTTACAGAGGTTCGCAGTTTTCTAGGTCTGGCCGGCTACTATCGACGTTTTGTCCAGGATTTCTCCCGCATTGCTGCACCGTTGACCGGATTGACCCGGAAGGGGGTTCCTTTTGATTGGACCCAGGCATGTGAGGACAGTTTCCAGCAATTGAAGACTCGTCTGACTACTGCACCAGTGTTAGCATTGCCTTCAGGATCAGGCGGGTTCGTGGTATATTGTGATGCTTCTCGAGTGGGGCTGGGCTGTGTATTGATGCAGCACGACAGAGTTATCGCGTATGCTTCTCGGCAGCTGAGGAAACACGAACAGAACAACCCCACCCATGATTTAGAGATGGCTGCAGTGGTATTTGCACTTAAGATCTGGAGACATTACCTATACGGTGAGTCGTGCCAGATATTCACTGACCATAAGAGTTTGAAGTATATCTTCCAGCAGCGAGATCTGAACCTAAGACAACGCCGATGGATGGAGTTGGTGAAGAATTATGACTGCGAGATTTTATACCATCCGGGCAAGGCGAATGTGGTGGCAGATGCTTTGAGTAGGAGGCCCGGAGGTAGCTATCTTGTTTGAGCGCAGTACAGATGCAGTCGACGGCGGATTGGCAGGTTTTATGTGATAGCAGAGTGCAGTTCGAGTTTACTCCTACAGAGGGACAGCTGGCCCATTTCAGAGCACGCCCACAGTCATTTGACCGTATCCGCGAGGCACAGTCCGGCGATGCCCGCATTTTAGAGATTATTGAGCAGATTCGGCAGGGCAGAGTTTCTGAGTTCGTGATTGATGATCAGGGGATACTTCGATTTGGGACTCGACTGTGCGTGCCAGATTCAGAGGGACTGAGGCGCGATATTCTCGAGGAGGCACATAGATCAGTATACAGTGTTCACCCAGGTTCCACCAAGATGTACCGTGATTTGAGAGAGGTTTACTGGTGGGACGGGATGAAGAAGGATGTTACAGACTTTGTGTCGAGATGCCTGACTTGTCAGCAAGTCAAGGCCGAGCACCAGAGGCCAGCCGGCGAGTTACAGCCTTTGCCCATCCCTGAGTGGAAGTGGGAGCAGGTCTCCATGGACTTCATTATGGGTCTACCCAGGACCAGTCGAGGGTATGACTCTATTTGGGTGATTGTGGATCGACTGACGAAAGCGGCTCACTTCCTGCCAGTGAAGACCACTTTTGGATTTTCTCAGTACGCCCAGGTTTATATTGATGAGATAGTGTGACTGCATGGTGTTCCTACTTGCATTGTGTCCGATCGGGGCACCCAGTTTACCAGCCGATTGTGGCAGAAACTTCAGGAAGCATTGGGCACCCGATTGAGTTTTAGCACAGCCTTTCATCCACAAACTGATGGTCAGTCATAGCGTACTATTCAGACTCTTGAGGACATGCTCAGAGCTTGTGTTTTAGATTTCGGTGGTAGCTGGGATCGTCATTTGCCTTTGATCGAGTTTTCCTACAATAATAGCTTCCAGGAGACGATTCAGATGACACCTTTCGAGGCTTTATATGGGAGGAGATGTCGATCGCCTGTATGTTGGACAGAGCTCAGGGAGAGCAGTGTTTTGGGGCCGCAGATTGTACAGGAGACGACCGAGAAGATACAGCTGATTCAGGACAGGATGAGAGCGGCTCAGAGCAGGCAGAAATCATATGCTGACAGGCGCCGTCGCCGACTCAAGTTCGCTGTTGGCGATCATGTTTTCCTGAAGGTCTCTCCGATGAAAGGTGTGATGAGATTTGGGCGGAAAGGGAAGCTGAGTCCTAGATATGTTGGTCCTTTCGAAATCCTTGAGCGTGTTGGTCCAGTCGCTTATCGGTTAGCTCTTCCGCCCAGCTTCCCCGATGTTCACCCCGTATTCCATGTCTCGATGCTCCGCAAGTACCTCCATGATCCTTCCCATGCGATTCAGCACCAGACGATCCAGCTAGAGCGTGATCTTTCATTCACCGAGCAGCCGGTGGTCATTTTGGATCGGCAGGTGAAGAAATTGAGGTCGAAGGTTATACCGTCCGTCAAGGTCCTTTGGCGTGGCCCGAACAGCGAGGAGGTCACCTGGGAGACCGAGGTCGAGAAGAGAAAGAGATATCCCCATCTTTTTGAAGGTACGCGTAGTTAAATTCTAAATTCGGGGACCGAATTTCTTTAAGGGGGGAAGATTGTAACTCTTCGAAAATCGTTTAGGCAGTTTTTCGGTAATCGGCTAAATTTTCAGCTTTTCCCGTAAAAAGTCAAAATAGGTATTTTTCATTGTAGACCTAATTATACAAAATTTAGATAAGATATTACTATAAATTGGTCACTAAAATGCCACTTATAATTTTCTAGTTAAATAAAAAAAATTCGTAATTAATTATTTTTAATATTATTTTAAGCTTTTCAAAATACATTAAATTAGTGATAAATACAAATTTAATTAGGTAAATTTCATAATTAGGAATCTTTATAAGCTAAAATATAGTGTTAATAAATTGTATCATGCTTTGCAAGATTTTAGTTTTATGGTTTGAAATTAGTGAAAAAATGAAGTAAAATGGGGTTTTTTGTAAAAAGGTTGTCGTGAAATGCATTAAATGAGATTTAAGGGGTTTATTTGACCTAGAAACATCTACAAAAAACCCACAACTCCTCTATCTACCTGCTGGCCGAGCCTAACCTGCAGAAATCCCCCATCTTTTCACTTCTTTCTTGCTTCATTTTGCTATCAAAATCCATTGAAAATTCATAAATTCCTTCTCCAATTCAAAGCAAAATCCTAATCCTATCTCTCCTCAAACCAAATTTAGTTCAAAACTTGAAGAAAGGAGGTATCTTTGGTGGCTTGAGCAAGCTAGGGTTCAAACTTGTGAGGTGAAGATTCTAACCTATTTGTTAACTTGTAGTTTAAATGTGCAAAAATTGAATTTTGAAGTATTAATTTAGTAGTAATTACTTGTTCATGAAATTCAAGAAAGGGATTTGATTATGGATTAGGTTTGTAGCATGGTTGATAGATTAAAGTTAGGGTTTTGGTTATCTAATTGGTTAGAATGGTAAATTGTGCGATGTTGCGCTCGCTAAATCGATAAAATTGCGATATTTGCGTCGAATCGGTATGCAAATGCTTTCTAGGTTTTTATGTAAATTAGGAGGTGATCAAATTGCGTTATATTAGCGATATAATTAGCTTCATATACGACTATTAGTGTGCGCGAATACGGGGTTTTGTCTAGTCGGGTTTTAGTTTTGTCGATTTCCCCGAAACGGCGATTTTGGCTATGGTTTTAGCGATTTTCGTGTGTTTTCCGCGCACCGAGTGCACGTTATGTTTAATTCAAGAGCGTCGATCTTTTTATATTGACTTGGTATCGTTTTAGGGGTATGTAATCGTATATTGTGTGTTATGAAATGCTAGGATCGGTCGGGGAAACATCGGACACGGCGTGTAAAGGCAAGGCGGTGGTCGGAACGGATTAACGAGGCATTCAGGTGAGTAGATGTATTCATCTATGGGGAAATCGTCTGGATGGCGTGAGGCGCCCCCTAGTTAGCTTACCCCTTTATTTATATTGCATACCCTTACAGCTAACCGTATACTGGATTGCATGGACATTCATATACACTATGCGATATCACTTCGTAGGACACGAACACCATTACCATTGGCATCTGTTGCACGCGCACTATTCATGTGGCACACACGCCTTTGGTAATTGCCATGCCACGTGCACTATAGAACCTGTTTAACTTAGTATCGCCACTTGCATCATACATGATATATGAAATTGCATAGCTTGTATATACCTCGCATCATCATCGTACTTACATAGATTTCTAGCCAAAATTCACACTGCATACATTGATATCATAGACATTTATCATATACAACATGTTGGATATTATGATTTTCTTGAGGATTTCAGTATTGCTGCAATTTCTGGATTTTTGGGGAAAACCGCAAGAATTTAACAAAAGCTTATATTTATCATTTTTAAAACAAAGTTGCGTTTTTCTCGTGATGTATGTGTCGTCCACCATGAGTTTTCATGTTTTCTGTTGGATTTCAAGACCCGATTCGAGGAGTGGATGAACCGTCTCGGGTACATGGTGGGCCCGGTATGGTACCCCGGGACAAGAAGATCGAGTTGTAGACGATGAGCCTGGCAGGGGAAGACTACCTACCGGTGATGTCTGGCGCGACGGATATCCGGAGGATACCGACCGTTGTCGTGAGATTTGATGACATGGGCCGATCCGGACTGACGGAGCCCGATATTTGAGACATTGATACAGTGAGACATTGAGACAGAGGTGATTTCATATTTGGTGTCGCTGCTTGACACGGTTTTCAGATGATTTCTTGATGTTATTTAGCTATTATATAGATATTCTTTTTCTAAAGATTAGAATGCAGAACTCTTAGCATTTGAAACACTTAGAGATTTAGTAATGACATTGCATACATGTGCATGCATACTAGAGGTACTATATCACATCTGGACATACATGCTGTAACGCATTTGCGTGCATTCTTACGATTGCCTTACTAGATGTTATATTCTACTCACGAGCTGGCAACTCACCCCCGTTGTGCCACAGTGTCTTGCAGGTCGGACCCGTCATCCTTGTAGCGGCGGGCTATCTTATCATCAGCTCCTTTTTGCTCAGACTCGTGACATTGCTCGTAGGTGGGTTGCGAGCACACTTTGTTTCTTTTTGCTCTATCATTTTATCTAGTATTCTCCATCTACCACTTTTTATTTGTATATGCGACCTAGTGATGAGACTGAGAGATTTGTATATATGTGGTTTCTTTTGGGTCGAGCTCACTTGAGCCGACGTTGTGTTTTCTGATATTTTGCATTTCTTTTATGCTCTTTTTCTTGATATTACTTATATATTGCGTGTGGTTGTGATCCGCCTTGGGCGAAGAGCTAGCTCCCTCTTGGGGATGCCATTTTATGATTACAGGTTATATATATATCTTGTTGTACCCATTTTGGGGGATAGAATTTACAGGGGAGACTCAGCCGAAATTTTCGGAAATTTTTGATGTTTTTTTTTAAAAAGGGGGTTCAATGCAACTTAATTGATTTAAAAATCATTTTCATGTAAGGTTTTCCTTCACTCTCTTTTGATTTTGGTTTAGATTTTTCTGGGCTTTGGCTGACTTAGGTTACGGTACGCCTTTAGACGTCTCGTAATCTAAGTGCCAGTCACGTTCCGTACTTTCGGGTCGTGACAGGGTGCCATCTGTATCAAAAATCCCGGTCGGACTGATTGTCCTTAGTTGCTTGTCCTTCCCTAAAAGGAGCGGACCGCGATAATAGTCTAGAAGCTTAGCGAATACTATTACCAATAACGAGGCAATGGGCGGATACACAGATCATACTAACTATATGGCGGGAACCAGAAGAACAAGTCCTCCTAGGCTTCACAATCACGATAAAGACATGGTTTTCGCTGCCCAATCGCAGCTTGGTTCGGGAAATGTTGAAGCCTTTACTCATGCAGCTAAGCAAAAAGAAATCACAACTCCTGAAAGGTCAAACGACAATGATAGCCTAGCTTTTCTTCCCGAAAATACGGACCAAACATCATTTCAAGACCTTAAAAAACAACTGCATGGCAAAGAAAAGAAGTTGGCCAAGCTCTATTACAAAATTGATGATTTGACGAATGTCATGGCAAACCTCACGATCCAAGTTACTCGGATGCAGACACAACAAACACAGGGGTCCACCTATAAGCCAGAGGATGACATCTTAAAGCAACCAACATCCATCCCCTCCAGTCCTGGCATACGGCATCCTCATGAAAGCCAGCCATACTCAGTTCCAGGAGGAACCTCGACACTCAATAATGATAGATTCACTTAAGACAAAATTATGGACATAATTGCCAGCAAAGTCAAAATATTGGTAACTGAAATTGGGACGCAGAAAGACCGTACCGACTGTAGGAGGCTAAACCCCGTGGAATATGACCTTGTAAAATACCCAAGGGACTATGTTCCCCAGGTTCAAAAAGTTTAACGGTATCGGGAACGCCAATCAGTACATTGCCTATTCAAAGCGTGATGTGGAAATACTATGGGTAATGACGCGCTGCTTCTTAGGCGATTCGCTAAAAGTCTAACTTACACGGATTCAATATGGTACGGAAGCATACCGAACAACTTATTTGAGACATTCACTCAGAATATCTATTCAGACAAAGATTCCTAAATGTCAGTAATAAAATCACCGTTGCCGACCTTATGAAAACTGAAAGGAAAGGTAAGGAGTCGTCACGTATTATATAACTCGATGGTGTAATCTCAGTATCAAACACGAACAGCCGTTAAGCCAAGAGCAATCCATCAGGGTCCTCATAAGAAACATTGACAATTAGATGACGCCTCTCTTATGCACAGCGGTCATCAAAATATTCGAGGATCTGACTAAAAGAGTAAAGATGTTGGAACATGTAAATCCCGAGTCTCTTACATACTTCCAATCTAACAACAAATTCAAATGTCCGAAGCACGCTTACCACCAAAGTGGAAATCCTAACAACACCTACTCTTTCAATATGTTTGTCGATAGACACAAGTGAGAATCGAGTGGATCAAAAACCGACTGGCCTTGAAAGGCAGTACAAGGAAATGAATCATCTCTAGAAAGGAAGAAAAAGAAAATATACTCTTTCCGAAGGGACAAACTCCGGTATTTAAGTGTTAGGTCCACGTTACCTCTCCCGGTACTTTCGGGGTTGCGGAAACGGTAAAACAAATTTTTTTTCTAGACTTGGTAACATGGACCGTAAAAGCCGGATGTTTGCTAAACAACACACTAGCATCCTAACTAGAGATTTATCTACTCGGTTAGGGGTTATACCTCAACTTGAACTCCTTCTCTTCTTGTTGTTCTTCTCCTTGCTTGCTCCGAGGGTTGATCCGGACTTTGGTCACCTCCGCGGCCTCCTTGAGTCGAAGACGATCCACCCGAGAGATGTATACCGAGCTCCACCTCGAGCCGAGGTAACCAGGGTAACAAGATTGCTAGTCTTGGTACCCTAGGTTGTGTAGAAGAGAAAGATGGAGGTGTTTGTATTTTTGGGATCTTTATCCCTCAACACATGAGATCAAAAGATGAATCAAGAGGAGGAAGAAGGAGGAGCTAGCAACCATGGAGCATTTCTTTTCTTCTCATGAGAAAGAGCAAGAGAGAGAATGAGAAAAGAATTATGAGCTCAAAAAAATGAACCATGGTTCAATAATGCAGTAAACCATCATTACCAATCCTATTAAGATAAAGTTGATGGTTAAATTGAAATGACCATTATCATAATCAAAAAGAAAAAGAAAATGAAAAGAAGAGTGTAGACCTCTCTTGAAGGTCAATGGTCAACACGGTCAACCGGTCAACAAAGTCAAGAGAGGTCATGGTGGTCAAATGGTCAATGCAATTAGCCATCATAAAATTATCACTAAAAGGATTAGTAAATGATGTCCGCGGCTCATAATGGTTTCGACCAAACGAATTGCCAAAACCCTAATGAGGCACCTCCTCCTTCATCGCTCCGGAAAACCGTGCATACACACCTGCATCCACATTCCGTAGAATGCGGATGCGCAGAAGACAAAACAAATCCATCCATGCAATACTAGGATCCGTCTTAAACCAAAGCCCACTGGTATTGCCTGCCCGAACACCACACGCACACAAGTGTACGTAAGTGATTGCAGCCCTGCTGTAAAACCATACGGCCTCTACACGTTTTGCTCAGTGCAGGGAAACTCTCTGTGTGGGACTCTAAAGACTCGACACTACGCTGGCAATGGGTTTAACCACAGACCGCAAGCGGCACTAGCTGTACGTAACGGTCCGCAGGTAGATTTCGATAAGAAGGCTGATGAGGTAAACCCATCCGAACTCCTATTGAGCCTGTATGTGACAATCTCCGTACAGTCCGGTCTGTTCATCTGATACATCGCATGGCAGACCTAGGGGGTGGCGAACGTCAGTCCCCTAATAGCGGTACAAGTCGTGTCAGAGTGTAGCCCAGAACACCCTGAGACATCACTGGAAACCTACCAGTATATCTCGCTTGCCCTGGTCAGGGACTACATGTGTAATGGCTCTCCTAGACACAGCGCGATGTCAACCCCCAATACCGGGAGAGACGAATCCTGTCTAACCGTCACTGCCTCCAAGTGCTTCGGGACTGCACCCAACTACTACCTATTTGCATGACTCAGTAGAGCCATGGTAGGGTAGTAATCAAAGAACAGTGGGAACACACTCGAGGCGAAGTGACAGTGTCAAGTCAGCAGACTAAGCTGTACTCATGTCACCTGGAAACTGATAACTGACGATAGGTATAATACCAACCATCAGTTCCCGACGAGTCCTGTCCGGTGTACTCGTAACCTAACGAGCACCCGCATACTATCTCAAGTACGACGTACTGACGGCTGTGGGACAGACCGTCTCCCGTGCTGGGATGAGAAGCGCATACGCTAGTCTACTCCGGAGTATCGATGCCCTGTCTCGATAGTCTGTCTCGGGTTTTGTGTTTACCCTCTCCTCGTCAGTCTTAGGAGACATCTTCTTAGAGAGAGTAATTCCGTGCAATGCGGGTATGTTACCGCGCTTGGAATCCTCCATACTAAATCTCTTTAGTACAGTCTCTATGTACCTGGACTGCGAAAGTCCCAGTAGTCTCTTGGATCTATCTCTATAGATCTTGATCCCCAGAATGTATGAGGCATCACCCAGGTCCTTCATGGAGAACCGTTGTGACAAAAATAGCTTGACCGATTGTAGCATAGGAATTTCATTTCCTATCAAAAGAATGTCGTCCACGTACAAGATTAGGAATGCGACAGTTCGTCCTACAATCTTCTTATAGACACAGGGTTCATCTTCGTTCTTGATGAAATCAAATTCCTTGATTGCCTCATCAAAACAGATGTTCCAGCTCCACGATGCCTGCTTTAATCCATAAATGGATTTAAGCAACTTGCACACCTTCCCGCTGCTCCCACTATCTACGAAACCTTCTGGTTGATCCATGTAAACGCACTCTTCCAAACAACCGTTTAGGAAAGCCGTTTTAACATCCATCTGCCAGATTTCATAGTCATGGAAGGCAGCAATGGCAAGTAGGATCCGAATGGATTTGAGCATAGCCACCGGAGAAAAAGTTTCGTCATAGTCCAAACCGGGTCTTTGACGAAAACCTTTTGCAACGAGTCTAGCCTTATAGATTTCCACCTGCCCATCTACACCAAGTTTCCTTTTGTAGATCCATTTGCATCCAACGGGTTTTACCCCAGGTGGAGCAATATCCAAGGTCCACACTTTATTGGCGTACATGGACTCCATTTCGGATTGCATTGCTTCCTGCCACTTATCAGAGTCCCTACTGATAATGGCCTGCCTGAAACTGGTAGGGTCATCTTCTTCCAAGATGCAATCCTCTCGATCCCCGTCTATGAGAAAACCGTAGTATCTCTCTGGCGGATGAGAAATCCTACCAGATCTGCGGAGTGGCTGAGGTTCGTCTGGGGTTATTGAATTCTGAGGTTCTGTCAAATCTTCAGTTTCATTTTGCGGTCGCTGAATTTCTTACAGTTCTACCGAACTCCCACTTGTTTCTTTTGCAAGAAATTGCCACTCTAAAAAGGTGGCGTGGCGAGATACAAACACCTTCTGTTCCTCGGTATGGTAAAATAGATATCCTGTGGAGTTCTTAGGATATCCCACAAATTTACATAGAACTGAACGTGCCTGAAGTTTGTCCGGATTTTGTACTTTTACATAGACCGGACAACCCCATATCTTAATACGTTTAAGATACGGCTTTTTACCATTCCATATCTCGAACGGTGTCTTAGGCACAGATTTAGACGGAACATCGTTCAATAGATATGCTGCTGTCAACAGCGCATGGCCCCAAAATGAAAGAGGTAACTCGGCATTACTCATCATGGAGCGAACCATATCTAGTAGGGTACGATTCCTCCGCTCCGATACACCGTTATGCTGTGGTGTAAAAGGAGGAGTAAGCTGAGAGAGAATACCATTCTCGTTTAAGTAATCTAGGAATTCCGTGCTTAAGTACTCCCCTCCTCTATCAGACCGGAGGATCTTGATACTTTTGCCAGTCTGGTTCTCTACTTCGTTTCTGAATTCCTTGAATTTCTCAAAAGCTTCAGATTTGTGTTTCATTAGATACACATATCCGAACCTAGAGAGATCGTCAGTGAATGTGATGAAGTACGAGAACCCACCCCTTGCATGTATAGACATCGGACCACATACATCACTATGTACGAGTCCCAAGAGCTCTGTTGCTCTTTCTCCATGTCCGGTGAACGGAGATTTGGTCATCTTCCCTTTGAGACAAGACTGACAAGTTTCATAAGATGAAAACTCGAACGCATCCAAGAGTCCATCTTTATGCAACTTACTCAGTCTTTTCTTTCCGATATGACCGAGTCTACAATGCCACAAGTAGGATTCATTCGTATCTGAATTCTTCCTCTTGCGTGTGTTTTGTACATTGAGAACTGTATTCTGATTTAAAACGTAGATACCATTACACAGTGTACCTTCTGCAACCAGTACCTTATGAAGGTAAATGTTCATGATATTTCTATCAAGAACAAAGTTATATCCATCTTTATCGAGTAAAGAAACTGATATGATGTTGCAAACCATGGAAGGTACATAGTAGCAATCGTTCAAAATCATAGTCTTGCCATTTGGCAATACTAGGTGATATTCACCGACGGCTGCCGTATTAACTTGTGCTCCGTTCGCTACTCTGAGCGACATATCACCCGGTGCAACTTTCCTACTTTTTCTCAGTCCCTGCAATAAATTACAGATATGAGATCCTGATCCGGTATCAAGTACCCAGGAGGTAGGGCTGACTGTAAAATAGTTCTCAATTACAAGAACACCTGAAATAGATGCAAAACCATACTTCTTCTTCAACTGGGTATCCTGGGAATCCATACAATCCCCTTTCCCTTGCTCATACTTATGACCGTTGTCACAAGTTAGAGCCGAATCAACGTTCCCCAGCCCCGAATAAGAATTCGGATTGGTCAAGCGATACATTTTATTATCTTGATTAGGGCGTGAAATGGTTGCTACCTGGAGAGAAAGAAAAAGAAACACTCAGCGTGCGCTCTTGCAAGTTTAGATTGGTTTTTAATTTATCTAAACAGGATGGCTCCCACTGTCTCTCGAATCCCTCCTCAAACCATAAAGGAAGAATTAGTCGGGATCAATCTCACCGTACAATACTTGCTTAACCGTTCAGCCAGGCCAGTGTCGGTACTTCGAGGGAGGTTTTCCAACGCTTTCGCGAAGTTCCTTAATTAAGTAACCTCTTTTCCATGTGGGCGTAGCCCCGCTAACACCTTTCTATACACCTACTTGGTTTATAGCATTGATCGTTAAGCGAGAAAGTTCCCGAGGAGTAGCATATACTCACAGTAGGATCGGGATCCAAATATCATCGCGTGACAAAACTGAAGGAATCCTACCAGAATCATCACACTCCAAATGGTATGCAACACTAGCAAGTTTCAGTACTTTTGAAACTCCCGATGTGGTTTTTTCCCCTAGGACCCAAGTGACCTTGACTGAGCCAACATATCAAAAGGATCCTAGTCAAGTTCAACCCGTCATTATCTTGACTGCATTAGACCCACCCGTACGAGTCCTTGACTGAGCCAAAATGACCGCACGGCTGTCCTAACCAATCACTTCGTATCCTACAGAAAAATATTACATAGCTACCGTACACTACGCCTCGGCTAAGCACGAAATACGTAGCACGAATACTAAGCAATATCAATCCGAAATGACGGAGGGCTACGACTGGGTTTTGGCGAAAACCCGTTAACGTAATGAACTTGATATCGTTGAAGGAACGTGATACAGTTTTTGAAAATATAGTGACGAAAACTTTTGCTAAAGAGGTCACTCCCTGTGAAGGGATCTCGGCTCTTTCCCCGTCGAGTGAGGTGCTGGGCATTCATAAGATGAATACCTCGATGCAAAGCAAGAATAATCGACTATAGTGAAGTTTTTACCCTGACGCAAACTTTTGTCCAAGGGGTCACTCCCGATGAGGGGATCTCGGCCCTTGCCTCGTCGAATGAGGTGCTGGGAATTCATAACCGAATACCTCGATGCAAAACAAAAATGAACGTCCTTGCAATAACAGCTTTTTGAAAAAAAATGTTCCAACAACGTCTTTTAGGTTTCTTTTCTTGCATTAGTTCTTTTAATGCGTCCCATCATTTATATCCTACCATTGCAGAAAACAACCAAAATATGACGTACGCTTATGCTATTCGCATTCGCCACGGGGCCCCGTCATCACCCGTTAGGTTACTTAACTAACGACAGAGCGGGGGCTGGGCTAGCGCGGCTGAAAAACATAAGCAACGCCTAAATAGTTATTATATATAGATATAAAGCAATGATAGCCAATCCAGATCACAGATGAACACTTTGGATATACTAGGAACCCGCGATTCGTTCGAGCCTGCAACGAAAAGCGGATTACACGGTCGCGATGAATAGCCAATACCCCACCCAAGACCCCTACGGGTGCGGCAAACTACCCGCCAAGTACCTGAAGCAAAACAACCTCCCTCAACACCGTGAGTAGGCCACTCGGCACTTCGAGATACCCGGTAGTTTGTGCACCCCCTCCATGGGTCTATCCTCGGAGCAAAAACAGTAAAAAGAATTATACAATGACGGCTACAACCCCGACCCGGTTGTGCGGCCATACAAATAATATTACATCAATTTACAAATTTATTACATGAATGAAAGAAAAAGAAACTCTCATCTCACATCCACCCCGGCTATTCATCCGCCACAATCCAACGAGTTCATATACACATACCATCAACAACACAGATCACAGATATGTATAACCCCCACTAATCGACGTATAGCGATTAGTAGACGTTCAATACACATATAACATTACAGATATAACCATTAGCCAAAGTCTACAGAACATCGACCAAAAAATACGGATTTTTAAGCCCCAAAAACAAATTTTGCTTTCTGGAAAATCTGGGCAGAATAATCATATTCCAAAAGTCCCAAAATACCCAAATAAGAACACTGCAGGAAACCAGAACCCCAACCGAGTTAAATCGGCCGCGGTTCCGGGGCATAAGCAAGCTTATGGAGCGGTTCTGCGGCTCTTTAACCGAGATAGGGGATCGTTTTTCTCCAGTGTTCTCTAAAAAGCCTGAGCCAATTTTTAGTGCATGATTTATTAATTTTTGAACAGAAAAAAAATCGGCAGAAACTTAGGGTTTCCGGGGTGTTTTGCGGTTTTTCGGTTCGGTCGATATTCTAAATACTTTGCTAACATGCTAGGGTGTGTTTAGTTAGGATCTGATACCACTGTTAGGTCCACGTTACCTCTCCCGGTACTTTCGGGGTTGCGGAAACGGTAAAACAAAATTTTTTCTAGACTTGGTAACATGGACCGTAAAAGCCGGATCTTTGCTAAACAACACACTAGCATCCTAACTAGAGATTTATCTACTCGGTTAGGGGTTATACCTCAACTTGAACTCCTTCTCTTCTTGTTGTTCTTCTCCTTGCTTGCTCCGAGGGTTGATCCGGACTTTGGTCACCTCCGCGGCCTCCTTGAGTCGAAGACAATCCACCCGAGAGATGTACACCGAGCTCCACCTCGAGCCGAGGTAACCAGGGTAACAAGATTGCTAGTCTTGGTACCCTAGGTTGTGTAGAAGAGAAAGATGGAGGTGTTTGTCTTTTTGGGATCTTTATCTCTCAACACAAGAGATCAAAAGATGAATCAAGAGGAGGAAGAAGGAGGAGCTAGCAACCATGGAGCATTTCTTTTCTTCTCATGAGAAAGAGCAAGAGAGAGAATGAGAAAAGAATTATGAGCTCAAAAAAATGAACCATGCTTCAATAATGCACTAAACCATCGTTACCAATCCTATCAAGATAAAGTTGATGGCTAAATTGAAATGACCATTATCATAATCAAAAAGAAAATGAAAATGAAAAGAAGAGTGTAGACCTCTCTTGAAGGTCAATGGTTAACACGGTCAACCGGTCAACAAAGTCAAGAGAGGTTATGGTGGTCAAATGGTCAATGCAATTAGCCATCATAAAATTATCACTAAAAGGATTAGTAAATGATGTCCGCGGCTCATAATGGTTTCGACCAAACGAATTGCCAAAACCCTAATGAGGCACCTCCTCCTTCATCGCTCCGGAAAACTGTGCATACACACATGCATCCACATTCCGTAGAATGCGGATGTGCAGAAGACAAAACAAATCCATCCGTGCAATACTAGGATCCGGCTTAAACCAAAGCCCACTGGTATTGCCTGCCCGAACACCATACGCACACAAGTGTACGTAAGTGATCGCAGCCCTGCCGTAAAACCATACGGCCTCTACACGTTTTGCTCAGTGCAGGGAAACTCTCTGTGTGGGACTCTAAAGACTCGACACTACGCTGGCAGTGGGTTTAACCACAGACCGCAAGCGGCACTAGCGGTACGTAACGGTCCCCTGGTAGATGTCAATAAGAAGGCTGATGAGGTAAACCCATCCGAACTCCTACTGAGCCTGTATGTGACAATCTCCGTACAGTCCGGTCTGTTCGTCTGATACATCGCATGGCGGGCCTAGGGGGTGGCGAACGTCAGTCCCCTAATAGCGGTACAAGTCGTGTCGGAGTGTAGCCTAGAACACCCTGAGACATCACTGGAAACCTACCAGTATATCTCGCTTGCCCTGGTCAGAGACTACATGTGTAATGGCTCTCCTAGACACAGCGCGATGTCAACCCCCAATACCGGGAGAGACGAATCCTGTCTAACCGTCACTGCCTCCAAGTGCTTCAGGACTGCACCCAACTACTACATGTTTGCACGACTCAGTAGAGCCATGGTAGGGTAGTAATCAAAGAACAGTGGGAACACACTCGAGGCGAAGTGACAGTGTCAAGTCAACGGACTAAGCTGTACTCATGTCACATGGGAACTGATAACTGACGATAGGTATAATACCAACCATCAGTTCCCGACGAGTCCTGTCCGGTGTACTCGTAACCTAACGAGCACCCGCATACTATCTCAAGTACGACATACTGACGGCTGTGGGACAGACCGTCTCCCGTGCTGGGATGAGAAGCGCATACGCTAGTCTACTCTGGAGTATCGATGCCCTGTCTCGATAATCCCACGACTAGGGATGTGTATAAGGATGTGCTTGTGGATTACCCAGCCCCCACGAGTGTGATCGCCATCACAACGTCGGTAATCAAGCAAAGATCCTAAGGGCTCTACTAATGCGTATAGGTGATATAATAAAAGAAACACATGTACACATTAAAGCAGAGACAAACCAAGTAGCATACTACTATTTCGAGCAAGATTGTCTATACAACTGTGAATATCCCAAGCTTCCATCAAGTAATATACATACTAGTATGATACAGTTATGGCCTCTAGGGCATATACACTAACATTAAGAACACCCTGAACAACGGTCTGCTGTTGCCCAAGTCAAAGAGACTGGAGACAACCAATGATCCCAATTACTGTCCATATCATAGAGTATTACGGCATATCATTAAAGAATGCTATATTTTGAAGGATTGGGTCGAAGAACGGTAGAAAAAAGGGAAAATCTCGCTGTCCTATGGTGTGCTGGTGAACAATCATGCCGCAGCCACCAATTTTATGCAGATGAAAGCTGAAGCCCTCAGGGAGCAGAATGCTCATTCGTCCACACCAAGAAATGACACGAATCTTCTGTAGCCTTCATGTAACTTACGCTTGTCCAAAAGAGGAAGGGAATACTAAGGCTTTTTTAAGAAAAGCTAGGGAGTGAATGAGAAAATCAAATAAAACCCACTGCATCAGCCATCAACTCAGCTCCATCAAACTCAAAATCCAATGATCTCAAATAAGTCCTGTAAGTCTACGGTAGCGCCCCGGCCGTCAATCCGAGGCCAAACGCGGAACAAAAACTTTTTACAAAAACGGCGCTATCGTAGTCTTTCACCCGGATTGAACCATTAACACAAACTAGCTAACTAGAAAGATGATAGAAAGACTATACCGATCGATCTGTGTCCTTCGGTCTTTAGCCATCATCTCTAGCTCCTCGCGGCATCTCTGATCTCCGGTCTCCTCGTTGGAAGGGCACCACGTCAAGAAGCCTTTTTACGGGCTCCCGCTTCAAACCGAAGCAACTCAGACATGAAGTTTGCCAGCCGACATGTCCAAGGTGATGTAGAGAATGTGTGTGATAACTTTGTCTCAAGCATCCATTGATTCTCAACACATGAGAGTGTATGGATGGAGGTTGAAAATGAAGCCATGGTGGAACTTGTGAGCTAGAGGAAGAAGAAGAAGAAGAGAGGCTTTCCTTTTCTATTGTGTTAAGATAAAAGTGAGAGCACTACCATAAATCTCAAGAGCCAACCCCAAGCCTAGTGGCTGTCCACTCTCTCTCAACCTCTCATTTCAACACAATAATCAATCACAAATGTGACATTAGCACAAAAAATAATACCATGACTCACCAATGAAGCACATGGCACATTTAATGCACTAAATCATCACTCCCACTCACAATTTCCACCATCTAAACATTAACCCAAATGTTTAGTCCAAAAAAAAGATATGGCAACATCTAAAGTAAACTCGTGACGGATCACAAGGATACCTCTCACCTGTATATATATACCTGCATCCGCATTCCGACTGAATGCGAATGCAATGAGACTAAAGTATTCCAACAAATCTAATATCCGGCTTAAATCAAAGCACACTAGTATGATCCGTCCGATCATGATCCGTGCACGAGTGCACGTATATGATCGAACCCTGCCATAATACCATACGGCCTCTACAATGTTTTGCCCGAACCTTGGGAAAACTATCTGTGGAGGACTCTAAAGACTCGTCAATATGCTGGTAGTGGGTTTAACCACAAGCACGTCAGTGGTACTAGCTGTACGTAACGGCTACCCATGTATTGACCAAAAGGAAAGCTGATGAGCGAACTCATCCAGAAACCCTACTGAGCCTATCAATGACAATATACGTACAGTCCGGTCCGTTCGTCTATGAGCATCGCATGTCGGGCTTAGGGGGTTGGTAAACGTCAGACCCCCAAAAGCAGTACAAGTCTTGTCGGAGTGTAGCCCAGAACACCCTGAGATACAACTGGAATGCCAACCAGTATATCTCACTTGCCTTGGCCAAGGACTTTGTGTAATGGCTCTCCTAGACACAGCGTGATCTCACCCCCAATACTGGGAGAGATGAATCCGCTGCCGATCTGCTCACTGCCTCCATGTAGCTCGGGACTGTACCCAACTAAAACCTGTTTGCACGACTCCTTTGAGCCGTGGTAGGATAGTAATCAAACCACAGTGGGAACTCACACGAGACAAATGACGATCTCAGGTCGATGAACTAACCTGTACACATGTCACCAAAGAACTGCTATCTGACGCTAAGTATAATACCAACTAGCGGGTTCTCGGCGAGTCCTGTCCGGTGTACTCATAACCAAATGAGCACCTGTATACGTCTTAGGTGAACCAATTGACACCAATAGCTTGTGAGACCAGCCACCGCCCCTCGTCGGGGTCTCGATCGTATACACTAGTCTACTATCGGAGTATCGATGCCCAATCTCAAAACTCCTACGACTAGGGAAATTTTAAGGATGTGCTTATAGACTACCCAACTCTCATATATGTGATCGCCATCATACTGCTGGTAGTCAAGTAAGAATCCTAAGGGCTCTATCAATGTGTAATAGTGATCTGTAATATCACCTAAAGCATGTACACGATGACAAAGCTGAAATAAATAGCATACTATCATCTTGAGTAAGACTGTCCTACCAGCATAGGTCCTCCCTCAATCATTGCAATCACGTGCCTGCGATCCAATAATTGACTTTGAGGGCACTATATTCAACAATCTCCCACTTGCACTCAAGTCTAATTATTGTGATACCGCATACTCATAACCCGTATGATACCGAACACCCAACTTTTCTACTGATCAGTCTCACAAAGCCCATTTGTGAAACTATTGCGTTCGAGGAATAGCCTCAGTGAGTGGATACGCTCTGATGTTTCTTTCTATGTCTCTCCTTATCTCAAGTTCGCGGAGAAAGCCATCTCCCGAAATGAGCAATACCTGTCTTAGAATATGTCTGGATATCTGATGGGACCTAGTTCACAAATGAACTCCAAATCCAGAAAACTTTTTAGACTGTATCGTCAACTGAATTTAATCAGTATCCTGCACCATGCCTCCCTCAGTATCCGCTTGGACCACCTGTCCAAACTACTGCCCCTCGCCGAGAGGGAAAACTATAACTCTGAAAGTCACTCTGTCAACCAGGTCACCTTGGAAGCCTGGAATGATAACCGTCTCCCGAAGGAGGCTGTGAATATCATATCCCCAGAACATCTGACTTATGTTCTAAAACTGCTTCCGAACGTTTCTCCAGGATTGGATTAATATCAACTTATTGCATCTAGTGCAAAAACGACATCTGGTGTGGTACTTGACATCTTATGATTGACTCAATTGCCTAAGCAAGTGATATGTCAATCAAGCACATCCCTCCCCCTTTTAGTTTGTAAGACACCTTTAGAGAGGGTGACTCCTTCACCTGCAGGTACACTACCATGCCAGTAGTCGTCCATTCAAAAACACCTTTAGAATACTGTCTAAGTACCCAAATTGGGAAACTACCCAAATCTAGATCTAAAACCATAAATCTAGTAACCAGAATGTCTGATATAATATCCAAGTCCTCCGTGGAGAAACCACTGTGTGACAACCAAAGTATAACCGATCGTAGTATAGGAATTTCACTTTCCACTCTGTCTATGTCATCCAAATACCAGGACATCACACCCTACTACTTTCTTAACAGATCCATCTCCTATTCTGATGAAGTCAAAGCCTATGACCGTCACATCAAAAATAGATGATCTATCTCTACTATATCTGCTTTAGTCTATAAATAGACACAAGCTACTTTTCCACTATGCTCCCGCTACTCCCGCTGACTACGACAACCCTCTGGCAGAGTCATATACACGTGCACTTCTAAAGCTAATTTAGAACGACGCTATACTTATTCTCCTGCCAGGTCTTATAGTCTGGAACAGCAGAAATGACAAGTCTGGGTAAACAAAAACCTCCCTGTCACCATCCTTGAGGCTATCGGAGTACCTCTCGGGTGCCTGAGCTTACCCACCATATCCGCGGAGTGGCTAATGGAATGTCAAATCTGATTGAATCTTTAGGTCCTATTAAATTTTCAGTAATCGTTTGCGGTTCTGTAATCACTTCCAGTTCTACCAGACTCCCACTACTGTTTTCTGAAAAAGCCCATTTTACTAAAACCATGGCGAGTCAAGAACAATATCACTATTGATCTTCCAGATGGTAGAAAGTCAACCCTCGTCATAGCCCGGGTTAACCCACAAACTGTCATTACAGAAACGTACCTTGAGTTATCCAGAGTCCGGTTTTAAGCATAAGCCGGACAACTCTATATACCTTAACATCGTTAAGATATGAGCCATTCTATATACAATATAGAAACAGAGGCACTGATTTAATTGAAACCAGATTCAAATCATGCAACTGTCTCCAGTGCATGTCAACTAAATGGAGAGAGGCCGATTATCATTACTCAACTTAGGAATGCATCCAGATATGAGTAACCTGAAAGAGAAGCAAGTTCTCAAAACCATTACTATCAACTGAATACCATACACAAGTATCTATATTTTCGATCACCTTGAAGAATACTGATACTTGCAACACCTGGTTCTCTACTTTATTCATATACCTATAACTTCTCAAAACTTGGACCTTGTATTTCTACGAAACACATGTCTAAGAACTAAAGAAGTCACAAGTAAACAGAATATAGTATGAGTACCAACCCCTCTGTCCTAATGGACACTGGACAACATACAATACTCTGTATAAGTCCCATGAGTCTAATAACTCATACCCTGTGCATCGTAGGTTGAAAACTGTACTTATGGTTTAAGAAGAATTGCACCGCTGTTTAATGCTCCTTACCTAATCATCAACTGATATAGGTAAATGTCATAGACATAATTTCAAAATGTTATATCTCACTTTATAAAAATAAACGTACAGATATATCAATTTGAAATTGGTGCATAACAACGGATATTCAAAACTAAATATTTGCCATCCGGCAATAACCCAGGCGATTTCCTCAAATATCACCAATTACAACGAATCCCGATATAATGAGGATGATCACCTAATTCCCAATAACTTACTCCCACTCATCATCTGTAAAACCATACAGATGTGAGAAGCAATCTGGTAAATACATACCGTGGAGTAAGGACCTAATTGGGAAATCAGTTTTCTATTAACAATGCACAGTGAAACTGAAACATGAAAATGTTTCGAAGGGGTATCCAGGTATTCCTAGTAATGCTTTTTCCATTATCAGATTCACAACTGTAACCGTATATTTCTTTGCCATCTCTCTAAATCCCTTTATTTGTCTTTACTCGTTACCTTCTGTATACCCCTTTAGGCTAAATGGTTTTCTTCCTTCCCTACCGTTCGGCACCAGCCTATGGTTTGGAAGAAGACTATCCAATAAGCATAATGGGTGTACTCTCCTAATCTAGGAGTACTCGTAACCTGAAAGAAGGTGAAGATAAAAGACAACTGAATAAACCATATTCCTATTTCTCCTGAACCAGAATCCATCCTCGAACTGGAACAAGTTCCTTCGAGTTCGTATATAACCATACGATGGAATATCCAATAACTGTGGATCTTCGTGGTGATACGGGATGTTCTGGAGAAATACCATGGTGAAGTAGGAGTGGCGATGAAATATACGGTGTGGTCATGAATGATAGCAGTTGCAATTTACTTTGCCCTCTTTCTGATCCTTTTATTTGTCTTTACTTAATACCTTCTGTACACCACACTTAGGCTGATTGGTTTTCTTCATTCCCCACCTTTCGGCACCTGCCTATGGTTTGGAAGAAAACTATCCAATAAGCGTAATAGGTGTACCCTCTCCTAATCCTAGGAGCCCTCACAACCTGAGAGAAGGTAAAAGGAAAAGACATCTGAATAGTCCTATTCAATCTCTCCAGAACCAGAATCCATCCTCGAATCTGGAACAAGTTCCTTCGAGTTCGTATATAACCATACGATGGATTTATCCAATGGAAGTGGACGTTCGTAATAATACGGGGTGTTCTGGAGAAATGCAAATGGTAAAAGAAGGAGTGGCAATGATGTATGCAACTCAGACAATCCAAAAGCCAGTGTTTTAAGAAAGTTTGGTCAACTTGGTCACTGAGTCATAGTCTAGGGTCGGGCCATGGTCATAGCCAAAGAGAGAGAGAAAAGAAACACTCTGCGTACACTCTAACCTCGATCAGAATGGTTATCACTTTATCTAATCAGGAAGCCTCCCACCGTATCCTCAAATTCTCCTCCAAACCTGAAAGAAGAATTAGTCAGGATCACCCGAGGAGTAAACCAACTCATCAGTGGGAATCGGGATCCAACTATCATCGCATGATGACGTGATAGAATCCACTCACGTTATCACACTCCAGAAGGTATGCGCATGCCTGGAAAGTTTCAGTTTCTTTAGAAACTCCCGATGTGATTTTTACCCCATGCTCTTATGACCTTGATGAAGGCCAACATATTATAAGTCACATGTCAAGTTCTACCCGTCATTATCCAGGTTAATTTGAACCCACTCGTACATACCCTTGACGAAGGCCAAAATAGTAGTACGGCTGTCCCAAACCAACGTATCTATCTATGCAACAGAAAAGCAACAAATAGCTACCATACACTATGCCTTGACGGAGGGCTACGAATGGTTTCTGGCGAAAAACCTTTAACGTAATGAACTTGATATCGTTGAAGGAACCAGATAGCTTTTCATAAATATAATGGCGAAAACCTTTGTTAAAGAGGTCACTCCCGGTGAAGGGGTCTCGGTTCTTTCCCCGTAGAATGAGGTGCAGGATATTCCAACTGAATACCGCGATGCAAAGAAAAAAGTAATCGACTATAGTGAAGTTATTACTCTGACGCAAACTTCTGCACAAGGGGTCACTCCCGATGAAGGGATCTCGGCCCCTGCCTCATCGAATGAGGTGCTGGATATTCATAACCAAATACCACTGTGCAAAACAGAAGAGAACGTCCTTATAATAACAGCTTTTTAAAATTGTTCCAACAACATCGAATAGGTTTGTTTTACTTGCATTGATCTGAATCAACGCACTCCCATCAATTAATCACACCACAAAAGAACGAAAATATAATGTACGTATATACCATCCGCATTCACCACTGGGTCCCGTCATCACCCGTTAGGTTACTTAACTAACGACAGAGCGGGGACTGGACTAGCGCGGATGCAAAACATATACAATATCTACTAGTATATATATAACAATATATAATAATCGCTCCAGGCATGATAAATGCAACATTACAGAAAAGTAATAAGCATCACAGAACAATACAGATAATCTGGGATCCCCGGGTTTCCTTTGAGCCGCAAGTGAAACCCGACGTTCCCCTGGTTATGTGGATAGCTTGTGCAATGAAAACCTAGACCCCTACGGGTGCGGCAAGTTACCCGCCAAAACCAGAAGCGAGGCAGCCCCCTTCAGCAAAGTGAATGGACCATCCAGCATTTCACGGAATCCGGTAACTTGAGCACCCCTCCTAGGGTCAACCTATACCCCCTACGAGTGATGCGAATAGCCCGTCAATTCTAGAGTGAAGCCCCCTCCGTCTCAAAGCCATGAGATGCGGGCTCGTTGCCCTCTAGAACCGGGCTATCCGTGCACTCCACCGTGGGGTAATCCTAGTACAGAAAAGAAAAATATGTACAACGGGTACATCGACCTCAATCCGGTCGTGCCCTAAAAGAATAATATACAAACAGGCAGTGACGGCAGTCCACATGTCGGACGCTCGCCCCGTAATATCAAATGTACAAATAATACTAAACTTCGCTAGCATTGCACCAAGCTATCCACCACGACAAATCCGCAACATCACAGCACAACACAGAACATCAACGTGAATGTCACGTTCGCAAATACGTCTAAAAGGACTATAGCAATTAGACAAGATTTACCGCTCGAATGACATTCACAATCACAGACAGTAATGTATATACTGCGAACTAACTTATTTAAAATTTCGATCGACAAAATTTCCCAAAGTGGGCCCCAAGTACAAATCCAGTACTCAAACAAAATCTGAACCCAAACAAAATATTCCAGAAATCATAATTGCATATGAAAGACACCCAGAAGAAATATGGTGCACTGAATCGACTATTGCGCCGCGCAACCGCGGCAAACAAGGTGGTTCCACCGCGGTTCCGCGGTGTGATGGTACGATCGTGCTTCCAAATTTCTTCCAGAGTCTTAAAAAAGCCTGCACGATTTTCTGACATACCCAAAATAATTTTTCAACGACTTTTAAAATTCGGCAGAAACTTTGAAAATGGAATCGCAGTTTTGGAAATTTCGTTCGATCGATATTTTAAATAAGTTAGAACAAACTAGTAAAGGTTAATGGCGTGGCTCTGATACCATATAAGTCTACGGTAGCATCCCGGCCGTCAATCCGAGACCAAACACAAAACAAAAATTTTTTACAAAACCGGCGCTATCGTAGTCTTTCACCCGGATCGAACCATTAACAAAAACTAGCTAACTAGAAAGATGATAGAAAGGCTATACCGATCGATCCGTGTCCTTCGGTCTTTAGCCACTATCTCTAGCTCCTCGCGGCATCTCCGATCTCCGGTCTCCTCGTCGGAAGGGCACCACGTCAAGAAGCCTTTTTACGGGCTCCCGCTTCAAACCGAAGCAACTCGGACATGAAGTTTGCTAGCCGACATGTCCAAGGTGATGTAGAGAATGTGTGTGATAACTTTGTCTCAAGTATCCATTGATTCTCAACACATGAGAGTGTATGGATGGAGGTTGAAGATGAAGCCATGGTGGAACTTGTGAGCTAGAGGAAGAAGAAGAAGAAGATAGGCTTTTCTTTTCTATTGTGTTGAGATAAAAGTGTGAGCACTACCATAAATCTCAAGAGCCAACCCCAAGCCTAGTGGCTGTCCACTCTCTCTCCACCTCTCATTTCAACACAATAATCAATCGTGACATTAGCACAAAAAATAATACCATGACTCACCAATGAAGCACATAGCACATTTAATGCACTAAATCATCACTCCCACTCACAATTTCCACCATCTAAAGATTAACCCAAATGTTTAGTCCAACAACAAGATATGGCAACATCTAAAGTAAATTCGTGACGGATCATAAGGATACCCCTCACCTGTATATACATACCTGCATCCGCATTCCGACTGAATGCGAATGCAATGAGACTAAAGTAATCCAACAAATCTAATACTAGGATCCGGCTTAAACCAAAGCCCACTAGTATGATCCGTCCGATCATGATCCGTGCATGAGTGCACGTATATGATCGAACCCTGCCATAATACCATACGGCCTCTACAACGTTTCGGCCGAACCTTGGGAAAACTATCTGTGGGGGACTCTAAAGACTCGTCAATACGCTGGCAGTGGGTTTAACCACAAGCACGTCAGTGGAACTAGCTGTACGTAACAGCTACCCTTGTATTGACCAAAAGGGAAGCTGATGAGTGAACTCATCCAGAAACCCTACTGAGCCTATCAGTGACAATATCCATACAGTCCGGTCCATTCATCTATAAGCATCGCATGTCGGGCCTAGGGGGTTGGTAAACGTCAGACCCCCAAAAGCGGTACAAGTCGTGTCGGAGTGTAGCCCAGAACACCCTGAGATACTACTGGAATGCCTACCAGTAAATCTCACTTGTATTGGCCAAGGACTTCGTGTAATGGCTCTCCTAGACACAGCGCGATCTCACCCCAAATTCCGGAAAAGACGAATTCGCTGCCGATCTACTCACTGCCTCCATGTGGCTCTGGACTGTACCCAACTAAAACATGTTTGCATGACTCCTTTGAGCCGTGATAGGGTAGTAATCAAAGCACAGTGGGAACTCACACGAGACAAATGACGATCTCAGGTCGATGAACTAACCTGTACACATGTCACCAGAAAACTGCTATCTGACGCTAGGTATAATACCAACTAGCAGGTTCCCGGCAAGTCCCGTCCGGTATACTCATAACCAAATGAGCACATGTATACGTCTTAGGTGAACCAACTGACACCAATGGCTTGTGAGATGTTCATATCAGATTTTTGCATTTTTATATCGCCCATTCTTAATCACATTACATATAAATAGGTGCTTTTGATCCATGTCTGCTAAATAGTTGCAGGTTACAGGTTCTCAGATCGTTACAGTGAAATTCTTGAAAAAACGCTACAAATGTGAGACTACGACAAAAAAATAGATGAATCTGTTTGATGCCGCCTACAGTTTAAGGAACAAATGAAAATCAATGAACAGTTCGATTGCACAAAGTACAAGGGCAGCACAAGATTCAAGACGTCAATGTGAAGCTTACGGTAAAAGTCCACATAATTCTGCACTGTTGGAAATCTGGAAGAAAGTAGAAAAGATTCTGAGAAACCAAGTGAAGAAAATAATAGATAAAAGTAACACAGAGAAACCCTGAAGATTTGGGCCCATGAGCCCACCAAATGGCCACGGATCCGCAGCCCAAAAGGCCTTTCTGCCGCGGAACCGCGGCCGTGCAATGCATGTGTCGGTGCAGGTGTCGGTGCTTTGACTCAGTCTTTGGGGTTGTTTTGTAATTTCATGTATGGATCAGAATGTAAACCTAGGGTTTTTCCTATCTATAAATAGGAGGGCTCAAAGCCAAATAAAGAGTGCCACTTCTAGGGTGCCTCTTTTGAGATGCATCTTTTTAATTCTAGTCTAAATTTCAATTCCATTGTAATCGTTCAAGAGTGCATCAATAATGAAAGGTATTTTTATTTTTATCTCGCATTCCTTTTCTGAATTTAATTCTTGCATTTTTTTATCTGTTCCCTTAATATTTCCAATTTAGTTTTCTGATATAAAAGTTTATAAAAAATGAATTCTATTATTAATACCCTAATGGGTGAGTAATTCCTCGCTTGTTAGGGTTAGAATCGGGAAGGTTTGAGAGAAGAAAATCTCTCTCACTCTTTTCTTTGCCCCCATAATTTTAATCAATACGGACTCTATTTAAATGAATCATACACCGCTCACTACGGCACTCTATCCCACGAGGTAGCGGTGATTCCCTAGTTAGACCGGTTGTGATTGATTTAAATAGAGCTTAGGGCTAAGAGTTAAGAAATGACGGACAAGGACCAAAGGGAAGAAACTTAGTTTCTTCCTAATCGTGCTAATCCCATTTGTTGACTATTACCTTAACACCTATATTCTTCATTAGGGCATTGAAAGCAGTGGGTAGAATCCCTTTTCCAAACTAACCTAATCCTAACCCTAGCAAGACTTTTAATCAATTTAATCTCATTCTTAGATCGTAAAACAAAACCCGACTTGATCGGATTAACTCGTTAGAACATAAAGAAAAGGAATCCATCTCCCTGTGGACCGACCCGTACTCAACCGGCTAGCTACCAAGCGACACCGTCTTGATTGCGGTATATTCGTAACTTTGATTTTAAAACGCACCATCGCGAAATCTCTATCAATCATGAGACCAGCCACCGCCCCTCGTCGGGGTCTCGATCGTATACACTAGTCTACTATCGGAGTATCGATGCCCAATCTCGAAACTCCCACGACTAGGGACACTTTAAGGATGTGCTTATAGATGACCCAACTCTCGCGTATATGATCGCCATCATACTGCTGGTAGTCAAGCAAGAATCCTAAGGGCTCTATCAATGTGAAATAGTGATCTGTAATATCACCTAAAGCATGTACACGATGACAAAGATGAATCAAATAGCATACTATCATCTTGAGTAAGACTGTCCTACTGGCATAGGTCCTCCCTCAATCATTGCAATCACGTGCCTGCGATCCAATAATTGACTTTGAGGGCACTATATCCAACAAGTACTGCAAAAATATATCAACAAGGCCAATCAAAAGATCAGCTTTGGCTTCTAAGTCGTTAAACTGGGAATCAAAAATAAATCCTCTTGATCACTAGGTCGTTAAACTGGGAAATTAAAAAAAAAAGAAGAAAATAAAATAAAATATAAAGAAGAAGAAGAAGAAGAAGAAAGAAAAAAAGGTTAGTCTAAAAGCAAAACAGGCACGAATGTAAACCTGAAAAAGTTTCGTGAGTAAAAATAGCAAAACTACCTACGAATTTATGAAAAACCAAAAGGGTGCAAACTCGATGAAAGAAATGAAAATTTCAAAATCCTCCAAAGGCAAATGATAAGTCGATCCTGGCACCATTTTCCAGTGTAGCGATGAAAATGCCAAACAAAAAAGATCCAAATTCTCAAATCCTCCAAAAGCGAATGATGAGTTGCTCCTGACACTATACCTCAGTGTAGCGATGCAGACGCTGAACAAAAATCCAAACCCAAATTCTTTAAAGACGAAGATGAGTCGCTCTCGATACCATATTTCGGTGGTAGCGATGCAGACGCCATACAAATATTCAAATCCTCCCAAATGTGAATGATGAGTCGTTCCTGGTACTACACTCCAGTGTAGCTATGTAGACGCCGAACAAAATTTCAAACCCTCAAATCCTTCCAAAGGCGAATGATGAGTCGCACCCGGTACCATATTCTGGTGGTAGCGATGAAGATGTCATCCAAAAATTAAAATATTTAAATTCTCCAAAAGGTGAGTGATGAGCCGCTCCTGGTAGCATACTCCAGTGTAGTGATGCAGACACTGAACAAAAATACAAACACCAAATTCTCCAACGGTGAGTGATGAGTCTCTCCTGATGCCATATTCCGGTGTTAGCAATGCTGACGTCAACCAAAAATCCAAACTCAATTCCAATTCAAATCTTAACTCACATTGGAATCCATCCAGCTTCAAAAGTCCAAATTCTAAATCCTCAAAAAGCGAATGATGAGTCGCTCCTGGTACAACACTCCAATGTAGCGATGCAGACGCCAAACAAAAATTCAAATCCAAAGCCTCCAACGGCAAATGATGAGTCACTCCTGGTATCACATTCCAGTATTAGTGATGCTGGCGCCAAAAAAAATCCAAATCCAAAATCTCTAACGGCAAATGATGAGTCGCTATTGGTTCCATACTCCAATGTAGCGATACTTATGCTAAACAATAATCCAAATTCAACTGCAAATTCCAAACTCCAATTCAAATCCAACTCCAATTCAAATCTCAACCCAAATCATATAAACTTCAAAGAAATCCAAAATTCCAGGTCCCACTCGGAGGTACTTCCAACATCAAAAGTCCCATCGAACCAAACTGGAGCAAAAAAAATCAAATCAAATTCGGGTGGCGGACAAGTTATTGCAGAAGCCAAATTTCAGCGGTAGAGACGACTCTGTTCCAAAATCAAATCAAAGCCAATCAAACCAAATCAAAGTCAGATAGCGGACGAGTTATTGCCGAAGCCAAATTTCAGTGGTAGAGACGTCGACTCCGTTCCTAAATCAAATCTAATCAAAGTCGGGTGGCGGACGAGTTATTGCTGTAGCCAGATTTCAGTGGTAGAGACGTCGACTCCATTCCCAAATTATATGAAGTCAAGTCAGGCAAATCAATGCTGGGTGGTGGATAAGTTATTGCTGGAGCTAAATTTTAGTAGTAGAGACGTTGACCCCGTTCCCAAATCAAATCAAGTCAAGCATATCAAATCAAAGACGGGTGATGGATAAGTTATTGCTGGAGCCAAATTTTAGTGGTAGAGACGTCGACACCGTTCCCAAATCAAATCAAATCAAAGCCGGATGGCGTATGAGTTATTTCTGGAGACAAATTTCAGTGGTAAAGACGTCGACTTCGTTCCCAAATCAAATCAATTCAAGCAAATCAAATCAAATCAAAACTGGGCAGCGGACGAGATATTGCTGGAGCCAAATTTCAGTGGTAGAGACGTCGACTTCGTTCCCAAATCAAGCAAATCTAATCAAATCAAAAGTGTCTGGTAGACAAATTATTGATGAAGCTAAATTCCAGTGGTAGAGACACCGACTTCATTCCCAAATCAAACTAAGAAAATCGAATCGAATCACCCAACTTAACCAACGACCACCCTTTCAGAATCAAGCTCCGTCGCAGAATCAAATTAACCATTGACCTCCCTGTCGGAATCAGGCTCTGCCTCGGTATCAAGTCAAATATCATTGACCTCCCTATTGGAACCAATCTCCGTCTCAAGTCAACCAACGACCTCCCCGTCGGAATTAAGCTCCGTCTTGAAATCAAGTCAACAAACGACCATTGCATCGGAATCAAGCTCCGCGTCTAAATCAAGTCAACCAATGACCTCCCAGTTGGAATCAAGCTCCGCCTCGGAATCAAGTCAAATAGCATCGACCGCCCACGTCGCAAAAATGGATCAATTCAACTTCTCTATAAAGTAAGATCCATCAATTTTCTGCACATGATACATATATATGGTATGCATTTATTGATGGGGGCACTTTGTTGGGGTAAAAAATTACACTCCTTTTTACAAAAATCGAAAATTCAAACGTCAAAGTCAAAGTCAAGTAGGCCCAAGCCCGAACCCAAGTTAAGTGGGCCCAAACCCGAGCCCAAGTCAAATAGGCCTAAGCCGAGTCCAATCTCAAGCATGGGGGCCGGCTCCACTCCAAAGAAGAAGAATGTAATATATAGATTTAAATGTACTTTTTAGGAATAAATGTAAGAGAATTGAGTAAAAAACAAATTTTGTTATGCCTAAGGGCTAAGGTGCAAAAGTATGTACATGTATAAAGAAATAGGGAAAAAGCCAATTTTGTAAAGCCTAAGGACTCAAGTGCAAATATGTAAGGGGTATTTAAACCCCACCAAAAATAAAAATGATAAGAAATTTTGTTAGGAATATGTATGCCCTATAGGCCATTATTGTATGATATAGTGGATACTTGGACATATATATAGAGGACTTTCTTGCTCGACATGATAGTATGCTATCTGGTTGCCTTTATCTTAACGTGTTTACCGGTATTATTATACTTACTCTCATATACATGTTGATAAAACCCTTAGGATTTTGGCTTGACTACCAGGACTATGATGTGGATCATATTACTGGGACCTGGGTAGTCCACAAGCACATCGTTCAATTGTTCCTAGTCGAGGGAATATCGAGACAGAGCATCGATATTCCAGAGTAGACTAGTGTGTACGTTTCTTGACCCTGTACGGGGCGATGGTTGATCCCATATTCATTGGTGTTTGACATCAAAGATTGTACACAGGTTCTCATTACAGAATGGGTGCACCGAACAGGACTCGCCGAGAACTTCTAGATGGTACTATACCTATCGTCAGATAGCAGTTCTCTGGTGACACTGGTACAGATTAGTCTGTGGACTCGAGATCGTCATAGAGTCTTGTGTGGTTCCCATGTGCTTTGATTTCCTCCTTACTATGGCTCAAAGGGGTCGTGCAAGCAGGTGGATTTTGGGTATAGTCCTGAGTCACATGGAGGCAATGAGCGATATGAGGGGTTTCGTTTCTCCCAGTATAGCGAGTTGATGTTGATTGGCTATAACAGGAAGTCCCTAGTCAGGGATATTGATGAGATTTACTGGTAAGTGTTATCAGTAGTTCCTCATATCGTTATAGGACACATATCGGTATGACTTATCAAGCTATTAGGGTCTGACGATTCCACCCCCAGACTCGATATAAGACATATCAGACGAAGAGACCGGACTGTACGGTAAGTGTTACATATAGGCTTCATGGGAGTTTGGACAAGCTTGCGTGTTGATATTCTATTCGCTCAATATCTGGGTAACCATTACATCTAGTTAGTACCACTGATGGCTTGTGAGTGACTGATATGATCATCACCTACTGCTGGCGTATTGACGAGTCTTTAGAGTCCTACATAGAAGTTTCCTGGTTCAAGCGAAATGAAGTAGGGCGCATATGCTGATATGTGTGGGGGCCTGATTAAATACGAGTATATGATACCGTATTTTAATCTGGCAGTTATTTGATATCAGTTAGGTTATATTTGTCATGACCCGAAAAAGGCACATGACTGGCACTTGAATCATGTGAAGTCCATAGGACCCCACCTAATTCAAGTAAGCCAAAAGCCCAGAAATCTAAACCTTTGTAGGGAAAATAGTGGAGGTGAAGTTTTGAAATAAGCTTTAATGAAATCAGGTTCTTGCTTTAAAGTCATAGGTAATATAATATATGAAAACACAATTCTTGTATCTAACCTGAAAACATTTTCGTCATTGAAAATTTGGGCAGCACCTCGTTTGTATAATTTAACCCGAAAATGGTACAAGCAATATAATAGAAGGCATCCCCAAGCGGTAACTAGCTCTTCGCCCAATGGCGGAAACAACCATTCAAGCAATATAAATATACAATGCCGAAGGCGAGGATCAAACACAGAAAGAAAGCAAAGAAAACTAAACATCAACAAGAAAACCAGAAATAACAAATAATACATGAGCATGACTCTAAGGCCGAAAGAATATAAAAACGGTATTTCTAAGTCTATAAATATATATAGTCTGGTTGATGGAGCTTTAACTAGATACAACAGAATAAATATAAAGGTACAATGGTGGTCACGATGCAAATGAACCCACCTATCAAAGCAATCACCCTGAAGAAAGTGGTGCGCCAGCAAAGCCGCTATGGAACCTGTATGGCCAAACCTGCAAGAAACTGTGGCACAACGGGGGTGAGTTGCCAACTCATGAGTAGAAGACATCACCGAGTAGAAACTGAATATATGATGATCTCCTAGGTCATACAGTAATATAATAATATAGAGACATCAAGTGATAACAAGGGTAGCAATATAAGAATAAGTGTAATACCAGGGTACTCATGTCTGTATCATAAGGTAGCAACAAGTCATATATATAATGTATGAATGCATCATCAAACGTGTGTCCAGCAACGACACACAAAATCATGATAAAACCTGAGTGCCCAGTATCGACACTCCAAAACATCATGAAATCCGTGTCCAACAGTGACATATAAATCGCATATCTCGGGCTCCGTCAATCCGGATCGTCCCATATCATCTGATTTCATGACTACAGTCGGTATCCTCCGGATATCCGCCTCGCCAAACTATCACCGGTCGGTAGTGCTCCCCTGCCAGGCTCAACGTCTCATCTATACGGACTTCTTTCCCCAGGGTGCCGCACCAAATCCACCATATACCCGCAGACGGTGCTTCCTCTCTCCTCGAATCGGGTAATCATATATCATATATGCCCCAGAACCGAGAAATCTCATTGTGGACGTCACACATCATATCAACGAAAACCGCATTTTTAATTTTAAAAGGAGCATAAGTTTTTCAAATTCACATGCGGTTTCTGAAGGGTTGCAGCAGCGCCCCGGCTATCGAAACGCGGCCAAAATGCGGAACAAAAATTTCTAAACTGGCGCTACCGTTACCCGATTTCCGGATCGACCTTAAACCCTAATCTAGCGAGCTAATCTAAGAGTTAGAATTGTTATACCGAGTTGATCCGTGTCCTTTGGTCTTCATTCCAAACTCCTAGCGATCCTTTGATGATGTTTGGTTGCCGGTCTTCCTCCATCTCCGATGATCCACCTGAGGGAAACGGTGCAAACTCTAGCTTCGTCGAACGAAGCAACCGACGCTCCAAAGTGGCTAGCGAAGGAGAGTCGAGGTGTAGGAAAGTGTCACTATAATTTTCTCTCTTTTCTTTTTGCTTAATTAGCAAGCATAGAAGATGAATGAGGAGGTGAGGAAATCTTGGCATGAACAACAATGAAAATGGCTAACTCTTTTTGTGTGAATGAGAGTGAGAGAGAGCTAGCGTTGTAACCAATGAAAAATCAATCCCTCACCACTAAAAAGTGGCCGGCCCCTCATCTCTCCTCCATACAAAAATGTCATTTTCTTTTCCAATGTCAAATTACAATAAACAAATCAAACCACTAAACAATTGTAACCATACCTCAAATCCATGTTCATGCCATGCTTGAAGTCACATCACCTTTTCCACCTCATTAATAAAACAAATGAATTTCCATAAATGGAAAATCATATAAATGAGGTGGCATCTTCTAGAACCTATTCCGTATAAAATACGGAATACTTCGCGGAACATGTATCGAAATACATATACGCGTATTCGTACAAAAATACGAATAGCCAAGTGAGAAAATAAGTAGCGAACAATAATACTAGAATACATATATATAAATACATATGTAAATTATTAAATCAAAACCTGATTTAATAATCTGGCTTAATCCTAAGCCGCCAGTATTATCAACCGTCCGATTAAAGTCTGCGCAACTTGTGCACATATTTAATCGGACACCTGTATGTATCAACATACCTCATGTACACCATATCGCCTGAACCGTGAAAACCCTCTGTGTGGGACTCTAAAGACTCGTCAATACGCTGGCAGTAGTTTTAACTACAAGCACGTCAGCGGCACTAGCTGTATGTAACGGCTACCCAGGTATTGAGCGAAAGGGAGGCCGACGAGCAAACTCATACAGAACCCCTACTGAGCCTGACAGTGACAATATCCGTACAGTCCGGTCTGTTCGTCTAAGAGTATCGCATATCGAGTCTAGGGAGTGGATAAAGTCAAACCCTTAACAACGCGATATTTAGTGTCGGCATGATACCCATCACCTCCTGAGAAACTATCGATCCTGGATCGGTAATCCTCGTCTACCATGGCCATGGATTTGTGGTGATGGCTATCCGTACACAATGCGATATCAACCCCCAATACCGGGAGAGACGAATCCCAGACGATCCGATCACTGCCTCCATGTGGCTCGGGACTGTACCCAACTAAAACCTGTTTGCACGACTCCTTTGAGCCGTATTAGGGTAGTAATCAAAGCACAGTGGGAACTCACACGAGACAAATGACGTTCTCAGGTCGACAGACTAACCTGTACACATGTCACTTGCGAACTGCTATCTGACAATAGGTATAATACCAACTAGCAGGTTCCCGGCGAGTCCGTCCAGTGTACTCATAACCCAATGAGCACCTGTATACTATCTTAGGTGAACATACTAACACCAATGGCTTGTGAGACCTAGCCACAGCCCCTCATCGGGGTCTCGATCAGTATACACTAGTCTACACTGGAGTATCGATGACCGGTCTCGATTCTGCTATGACTAAGGACATTTAAGGATGTGCTTATAGACCCCAGCCCCTACATATATGATTGCCATCATAATGCTGGCAGTCAAGCAAGAATCCTATGGGCTCTATCAACATGATGATAAAGACAAACCAGATATCATACTTATCATCTCGAGTAAGGCTGTTCTATCGGTATAGGTCCTCACTCAATCATCATAATCACAAGTCCGCGACTATGATAATTGCCTTGAGGGCACTATAACCAACAGTCTCCCACTTCCACTAAAGGCCAATTATTGCGATGTCGCATACTCACAGCCCGTGTGATACCGAACACCCAACTTCTCTACTAATCAGTTTCGCAAAGCCTGTTTGCGAAAATGATTGCGTTCGAGAAATAGCCTCAGTGGGTGGATCCGCTCCAATGTTTCTTTCTGTATCTCTCTTAATCTCAACTTCGCGGAGAAAACTATCTCCCGAAATGAGCAATACTTGTCTTAGAATTTGTCTGGATATCTGATGGGACCCAGTTCATAAATGAACTCCAAATCCAGCAAACTACTTAGACTGTATCGTACACTGAATTTAATCAGTATCCTGCGCCTTACCTTTCCTCAGTATCCGCTTGGACCACCTGTCCAACATACTGTCCCTCAAAAGAGGGAAAAACTATAACTCTGACAGTCACTCTTTCATCCAGGTCACCTTAGAAGCCTGATATGATAACCGTCTCCAGAAGGAGGCTGCCGTTACCATATCCCAAGAACTTTCTCTTATGTTCATAAACTGCTTCCCAATATTTCTCCAGGATTGGATATGTTTATTGGAGTTAGTGCAAAAATAACATCTGGTGTGGTACTTGAGATTTCATGATTAACTCAATTGCCTAAGCAAGTGATATGTTAATCATGTAGATCCCTCTCCCCTTTAATCTGTAAGACACCTTTAGAGAGGTTGACTCCATCACATACAAGTTCACCATCATGCCAGGAGTCATCCATTTAATGTCAAAGTACCCAGATTAGGATACCTCCCAAATCTAGATCCAAAACCATAGATCTAGTAACCAGAAAACCTGATATTACATCCATATCCTGTGTGGAGAAACAACTTTGTGACAACCATAGTACAACCGATCGTAGTATAGGAATATCTCTTCCTATCAAGTGCATGTCATCCCAATACCTGGACATCACTCTCTACTACCTTCTTAGCAGATTCATCTCCTATTCTGATGAAGTCAAAGCCTATGACTGTCACATCAAAATTAGATAATCTTTTCTGCTATACCTGCTTTAGTCTATAAATAGACATAAGCTACTTGCCCACTATACTTCCGCTGCTCCCACTGACTACAACAACCCTCTGGCAGAGTCATATACACGTGCACTTCTAAAGCTTGTTTAGAACGACGCTATACTCATCCTCCTGCCGGGTCTTATAGTCAAGAACAGCAGCAATGGCAAGTCTGGGTAAACAAGAACCTCCATGTCACCGTCTCTGAGAAGACCAAAGCACCTCTCGGGTGCCTGAGGTTACCCACCAAAATCTGCGGAGTGGCTAATGGAACATCAAATCCAATTGAATCCTTAGGTTCTATTAAATTTCCAGTAATCGTTTGTAGTTCGGGAATAACTTCCAGTTCTACCATACTCCCACTTTTGTTTTTCTGAAAAAATCCATTTTACTAAAACTGTGGCGAGTCAAGAACAATATAAATATTGATCTTCCTGATGGTAGAAAGTTAACCCTCGTCAAAGCTCGGGATAACCCATAAACAGCCATTACTGAAACGTGCCTCGAGTTTATCCGGATTCTGGTTTTAAGCATCAGCCGGAAAACTCCCTATACCTTAACATCATTAAGATATAAATTGATTCTATATATATCTGATATAGAAACAAAAGCACTAATTTAATTGGAACCAGATTCAAAATCATGCAGCTGTCTCCAGCGCATATCAACCAAATGGAATGAGGTCAATCAGTATTACTTATCTAGGAGTGCATCCATATATGAGTAACCTGAAAGAGAAACTAGTTCTCAAAACCATCACTATTAACGGAATACCAAACACAAGTATCTACATCTTCGACTTCCTCGAAGAATCCTGATACTTCCAACAAATGGTTCTCTACTTTATTCTTATACCTACAACTTCTCAAAATCCGAACCTTGCACTTCAACGAAATACAAGTCTAGAATTAGAGAAGTTATGAGTAAACAGAATACAGTGTAAGTACTAACCCTATTGTCCTAATGGACACTGGACAACATACAATACTTTGTATAAGTCCCCTGAGTTCAATAACTCAAACTCTGTGCATCGTAGGTTGAAAAACTATACTATGGTTAAGAAGAATTACACCGCTGTTGAATGCACTTTACCTAATCACCAGTTGATATAGGTAAATGTCACAGACATAATATTAAAAAGTTATATCTCACTTTATAAAATAAATGTACAGATATATCAGTTTGAAATTGGTGCATAACAACGGATATTCAAAACCAAATGTTTGCCATCCGGCAAAAACCAGATGATTTCCTCAAATATCACCAATTATAATGAATTCCGATATAATGAAAATCTAATCACCCAATTCCCAATATCTTACTCCCACTCACCATCCGTAATAACATGCAGATGTGAGAAACTGATCTGGTAAATACATACCCTGGAGTTAGATTCCAATTGGAAAAACAGTTTTCAATTAAGATCGCACAGTGAAACTGAAACATGAAAATGTTTCAAAAGGGGTTAACTGGTATTCCTAGTAACGCCTCTTCTATTATCCTGAATTATGACAGTAACCATATACTTACCTGCCCTCACTGCAATCCCTTTATTATGTCTTTACTTATTACCTTCCGTACACCTCCTTTACGCTAATTGGTTTTCTTCATTCCCTACCCTTCGGCACCAGCCTAAGGTTTGGAAGAAGACTATCCAATAAGCGTAATAGGTGTGCTCTCCTAATCCTAGGAGCCCTCGCAACCTGAGAGAAGGTAAAGAGAAAAGACATCTGAATAATTCTATTCAATTTCTCCTGAACCAGAATCCATCCTCGAAAAAGTTCCTTCAAGTTCGTATGTAACTATACGATGGATTTATCCAATGGAAGTGGATATCCATAGTGATACGGAGTGTTCTAGATAAAAGCAAAGTGGATGTAGGAGTGGCAGGAGTATACACGGTTTTTTGTCGTGAATGATGGTGATCGCAATTTCCTTTGCCATTATTCTAATCCCTTTATATGTCTTTACTTATTACCTTCTGTACACCATAGTTAAGCTTGTTGGTTTTCTTCCTTCCCTACCATTCGGCACCTGCCAATGGTCTGGAGGAAGACTATCCAATAAGCTCAATAGGTGTACCCTCTCCTAGGAGCCCTCACAACCTGAGAGAAGGTAAAGAGAAAAGACAACCGAATAATCCTATTCAATCTCTCCAGAACCAGAATCCATCCTCCAATCAGATCTTTCGAATTCGTATATAACCATACGATGGATTTATCCAATGGAAGTGGACGTTCGTAGTGATACGAGGTGTTCTGGAAAAATGCAAAGGTGATATAGAAGTTGCAATGATGTATGCGACACCGTGGCATTCCAAAAGCCAAAGTGTTTTAAGAAGGTACGGTCAACTTGGTTTCATGAGTTTTGGTCAAAGGTCGGGTCATAGTCGCAGCCAAAGAGAGAAGAAACACTCAGCGTGCACTCTAACCTAGATTAGAATGGTTAATCATTTTATCCAATCTGGATGGCTCCCACTATTTCCTCGAATTCTCATCCAAACGTAAAAGGAGAATTAGTCGGAATCACCCGAGGAGTAATCCTACTCATCAGTGGGAATCGGGATCCGACTATCATCGCGTGATAACTTGATGGAAGCCACTCAAGTCACCACACACCAGAAGGTATGCGCAAGCCTGGCAAGTTTCCTGTATGTTTGAAACTCCCAATATGATTTTTACCCCAAGCAGCTTATAACCTTGACGGATGCCAACAAATCATAAGTTGCAAGTCAAGTTCTACCCGTCATTGTCCTGATTAATTTAGACCCACCCGTACTCGCCCTTGACGGATGCCAATAAGGCTGCACGACTGTCCTAGATTAATGCATATCCATGCTACAGAGAAGTAACACGTAGCTACCGCACACTATGCCTTGACGGAAGCCAACAAACATAGCATGAATACTAGGCGCTACTTTTCTGAAATGACGGAGGGCTACGGCTGGTTTTTGGCGAAAAACCTTTAGCGTAATGAACTTGATATCGTTGAAGGAATCCAAGTGGTTTTTACAAAAATTATAGTAGCGAAAACTTTTGCTAAAGAGGTCACTCCCGGTGAAGGGATCTCGGCTCTTTCCTCGTAGAATGAGGTGCGAGATATTCGAAACTGAATACCATGATGCAAAGCAAAAGGAAATGACTATAGTGAAGTTATTATGTTGACGCAAACTTTTACTCAAGGGGTCACTCCCGTTGAAGGGATCTCGGCCCTTGCCTCGTCGAATGAGGCGCAGGATATTCCAAAATGAATACCATGGTGCAAAGCAAAAGAGAACGTCTGTAATGTCAGTTTTTAAAAGCTTGGTTCCAACAACATCATATATAGGTTTGTTTTATCCTTGCATTAATAAGAATCAATGCAGCCCCATCAATTAATCACACCAGAAAAGAACGAAAATATATGATGTACGTATATGCCATCCGCATTCGCCACTGGGTCCCGTCATCACCCGTTAGGTTACTTAACTAACGACAGAGCGGGGACTGGACTAGCGTGGGTGCAAAACATATACAACATCTACTAGTATATATATAAATATATAGCAATCGTCCCAGGCATGATATAAGCAACATCACAGAATGCAACACAGAATGGTGGATAATCTGAAGCCCCGGGTTTCACTTGAGCCGCAAGTGAGACCCGACGTTCCCTGTCGTGTGGATAGCCTGTGCAATGAAAACCTAGACCCCCTACGAGTGCGGCGAATAGCCCGCCATTTCTAGAGTAAGGTCCCCTCCGTCTCAACGCCTTGAGATGCGGACCCGTTGCCCTCTAGAATCCGGCTATTCGTGCACCCCACGCGGGGTAATCCTAATACAGAAAATAAAATAATATACAAGGGTGACATCGACCTCAACCCGGCCGTGCCCCAAAAAGAATAATATACATACAGGCAGTGACGGCAGTCCACATGTCGGACGCTCGCCCCGCAATATCAAATGTACAAATGAAATTAAACTGTACTAACATTGCACCATAGCTATCCACCACGACGATCCAACCAACATCACAGCACAACACAGAACATCAATGTGAATGTCACGTTCGCAAATCCGTCAAAAAGAACATATAGCAGTTAGACGGGTTTACCGATCAAATGACATTCACGGTCGCAGATAGAAATGTATGTACTGTTAAACGCACACCTAAAATATCGATCGACTAAATTCTAATTTGGCCCCAATAACAAAAACAACACTTCACTGAAACCTGGGCCAAGACAGTATATGTCAAAAATCACAATTCCAAGTCAGGGGAATACAGGAAAAATTTCGAAGCTCGTCGCCACTAAATGGCCGCGGAACCGCCGCCAATATGGGGTAAGTGCGGCGGTTCCACGGCTACTTGGAGGCATTAGGAGTCCAAATTTTTTCTGTACAATTAAAATAACCTGCACGACTTTTTAAGCATCTGGAAATAATTTTTTGAACACTTTTGAAAAACGACAGCAAACACAAAATTGAAGTCGTGATTTTGGAAATTTCTGTCGATCGATCTTTTAAGCATGTTTAAACAAGCTAGTAGGGTTAAAAGGGTGGCTCCGATACCAGGAAGGGTTGCAGCAGCGCCCTGGCCATCGAAACGCGGCCAAAATGCGGAACAAAAATTCCTAAACTGGCGCTACCGTTACCCGATTTCCGGATCGACCTTAAACCCTAATCTAGCGAGCTAATCTAAGAGTTAGAATTGTTATACCGAATTGATCCGTGCCCTTCGGTCTTTATTCCAAGCTTCTAGCGATCCTTTGATGATGTTTGGTTGCCGGTCTTCCTCCATCTCCGATGATCCACCTGAAGGAAACGGTGCAAACTCCAGCTTCGTCGAACGAAGCAACCGACGCTCCAAAGTGGCTAGTGATGGAGAGTCGAGGTGTAGGAAAGTGTCGCTATAATTTTCTCTCTTTTCTTTTTGCTTAATAAGCAAGCACAGAAGATGAATGAGGAGGTGAGGAAATCTTGGCATGAACAACAATGAAAACGGCTAACTCTTTTTATGTGAATGAGAGTGAGAGAGAGCTAGTGTTGTAACCAATGAAAAATCAATCCCTCACCACTAAAAAGTGGTCGGCCCCTCATCTCTCCTCCACACAAAAATGTCATTTTCTTTTCCAATGTCAAATTACAATAAACAAATCAAACCACTAAACAATTGCAACCATACCTCAAATCCACGTTCATGCCATGCTTGAAGTCACATCACCTTTTCCACCTCATTAATAAAACAAATGAATTTCCATAAATGGAAAATCATATAAATGAGGTGGCATCTTCTAGAAGCTATTCCGTATAAAATAAGGAATACTTCCCGGTACATGTATCGAAATACATATACGCGTATTCATACAAAAATACAAATAGCCAAGAGAGAAAATAAGTAGCGAAAAATAATACTAAAATACATATATATAAATACATATGTAAATTATTAAATCAAAACATGATTTAATAATCTAGCTTAATCCTAAGCCGCCAGTATTATCAACCGTCCGATTAAACTCTGCGCAGCTTGTGCACATATTTAATCGGACACCTGTATATATCAACATACCTCATGTATACCATATCGCCTGAACCGTGAAAACCCTCTGTGTGGGACTCTAAAGACTCGTCAATATGCTGGCAGTGGGTTTAACCACAAGCACGTCAGCGGCACTAGCTGTACGTAACGGCTACCCAGGTATTGAGCGAAAGGGAGGCCGACGAGCAAACTCATGCAGAACCCCTACTGAGACTGACAGTGATAATATCCGTACAGTCCAGTCTGTTCGTCTAAGAGTATCGCATATTGAGTCTAGGAGGGTGGATAAAGTCAGACCCCTAACAATACGATATTTAGTGTTGGCATGATACCCATCACCTCTTAAGAAACTATCGATCCTCGATCGGTAATACTCGTCTACCATGGCCATGGATTTGTGGTGATGGCCATCTGTACACAATGCGACATCAACCCCCAATACCAGGAGAGACGAATCCCCGACGATCCGATCACTGCCTTCATATGGCTTGGGACTGTATCCAACTAAATCCTGTTTGCACGACTCCTTTGAGCCGTGGTAGGGTAGTAATCAAAGCACAGTGGGAACTCACACGAGACAAATGACGATCTCAGGTCGATAGACTAACCTGTACACATGTCACCTGTGAACTGCTATCTGACAATAGGTATAATACCAACTAGCAGGTTCCCGGCGTGTCCATCCAGTGTACTCATAACCAATGAGCACCTGTATAGTATCTTAGGTGAACATACTAACACCAATAGCTTGTGAGACCTGGCCACCGCCCCTCGTCGGGTCTCGATCAGTATACACTAGTCTACACTGGAGTATCGATGCCCGGTTTCGATACTCCTACGACTAGGGACATTTAAGGATATGCTTATAGACCCCATCTCCCACATATATGATCGCCATCATAATGCTGGCAGTCAAGCAAGAATCCTATGGGCTCTATCAACATGATGATAAAGACAAACCAGATAGCATACTTATCATCTCGAGTAAGACTGTTCTATCGGTATAGGTCCTCACTCAATCATCATAATCATAAGTCCGTAACTATGATAATTGCCTTGAGGGCACTATAGCCAACAGTTTCCCAAAACCAGAAATCTCATGAAATCGAAATCTCATAATCATGAGCTAGAAATAGATCATGAATATCGGCATAGAGCCCATCTTACAGTGCATAAAACAGAATATATGTTTGAAAATGTATGCGGCATCTAAGTAAGGAATACAATATTTAAACTAGCATGTGAGAACAAGAATACCAACAATATGAATAAACTACCAGCTAGCAGGTTATACAAGTGAAGTAACGATTTCTAATGTGTACGTAGCATGGTAATTACCAATGATGATGTGTGTGAGCCGGCCAGTAAGTGTACGTGCAACATACGCATCATCAGTAATGGTGCAGGTGTCCTAGCAGACGAGATCGTAACAGCTAATGAAAGCACATGTATATATATCTACAATATAATAAGAATAGTATGAGCATAGCAAAAAGTAAACATTAAAAGCAACAATGTAATATATATATATATATATATATATATATACACACACACACGAGCCATACAGTTATAGTATTTGAAATAACATGAATCGTTGTTTTAAAAAAAGTAGGGGCTACGGTGTTTTTGAGAAAAAACATGTCTTTTGAAAATCCGTAGCGTCCCTCAAATTTGTCTTTTGGAAATACCCATGACTCGTTAGTTTTTGAAAATAGGTATAACTCGAGCCTAAATTAACATCTACCTAAGCAACTAAAAGACTAAACTAAGAACCGAGTCGAAAGTGATAAGAAAGTCTATAGCATATCCGCGTCGATATATCTAATAGTAGGGGATCCAGCCTCATAGCGTCACGTATGGTATAATCTATCGTACGGCACCCTCGAGTCAAGAGTGTGGATCGATCATCATATATGCATCTCGTACGGTATAGTCCGTCGTACGGCATTCTCAAAATCGAGAGTACGGGTCAAATATCATATATATCATCATTACTATGGTATCATCCATCGTACAAAATCAAAATCAAGGGTATGGATCTAAGGTCACGTACATTCTAATATATCATCAAATCACATGTTATCGCATGTTTCTAGCATTTCTCCCAACGATACTTTAATATATCATATACGAGGTCTCGCTTGATCATGTATCATAACCCCATGACATCACGTCCGATCATATCGACTCATATCCATATAACATATACTATCATCATCTCACATGTATGTGTGTGTGTATGTGTGTGTATGAACATACACACACATCTCTCTCTCTCTCTACACACACACACACACATACATATACACACACCTATATATAAATCAAGTGTATGTATCTGTGCGCGCGCGTATAAGACAACACATATCCAAAGGTTCACGACTAATTTTAAAGAGACTAAGGTTACACCTTTCTACGAATAGGCTTATTCTAATTCCTACGGTCTCCCAAAACCCTATTTTCTAAGTATCCAAGTCTAGCATCAGCACATATCTACAATATATATAATAAACTATTTTACGGTTGCGGGGGTGCTATACGCCATCCACCTGACTTTCCCCGTAAATATACATCTACTCACCTTCGATCCTTACTTGCCGAAGTTGATGACGCCATGCTCTCCCTTGTCGTCTGAAGTCTATGCAAAGGTACCTACAGTTTCAAGCACATCGTATCATAAACAAGAATCGCATATGAAAACCGATACGGCACGAGAAGTGCACATAGATTAGAACCTACGGCATACGCATGCAAAAACAATCAATTAACCCACGTCTTTGACGTTCAAATATCCAACGACCAAATCTAAATTCAAATACCAAAAACCAAGTTTTAGAAATCGAAAAACATTGCCAAAATCAACTCAAAATGCTCCCATATTTTTACTCAGGTAAAGTGGGACTAAACTAACAATACAGGGGATAGTTTATAAGGTGTGTGAGCTATAGACAAAATCCCAGCACCAAGGCTCAAAATGTGGCCGGCGAGCAAAGCTCCAAAAACCGGTGGCGCCGGGTCCCCTATGGAATTGGTGTCTCGTTCTTCAGTGGTGGTCTTCTTGGGGTCTATCTAGGTCAGAGTTGTTGTTTGTTTTTCCCATAGGGACCCCAAGTTGCTCCAGATTCTAATTAATTCTCAAGAATTCCACAAAACCGACATTGTAAAGTTTCAGTTTTCGTAAAAGGGGTTCTGGCTCAAGTCTAGACCAGAATTCTAGCATGAAAAGGTTTTTGTGGCCACTTCTAATCCTCAATTACACTTTCATAATCCAAAATATCCCTAAATCTCAACTTGGAATCCTCAAAGATCACTAAACTTCCCTCAGTTAACTCTAAACTACTATAGGATACTAGAAACACTAGAAACTTAACTAGAAGTGTAGGATTATACCTCATTTGGCAACTCAAGAATTTTCTTGAGTTGCCCAAAGTGCTCAAAGTCTTGAATTGATGTCTCCATAAGGTTTGTAATGAGGTTGTGCACATTTTTTGTGAAGGAAGTATAGAGTTTTAGTGAGGATTTTGGGGGTGGCCATGGGTGGTAGTGAAGGTGAAGGGATGAAAGAGAATGAGGAAGGAGGAGGAATAGAAGAAAATGAAGAAGAGGAGAGAAAATAAGAAGTGTGTAGAAACTTCCCCCCCCCCCCTCTCTCTCTCTCATAGCCATACTCTCCTGGTCCCCACCCTTTCTCTCTCTCTTTTCTTTTTTTCTCATTTTAAAAAAAATTCAAAAGCCATAACATTGCAAAAAAAAGGAACCATGGTTCAAAATATATAACAAGTTGTGTGCAACATGATATGGTGCATGTCATATGCATAATCAAGCTTAATGCATTATTAGTAAGATATTAATCAAGTTTAGTATAATTTTGCATACAATTAATTGTATAAATATTTATGAAATATCCAAATCGCATAATTTCTTTCAAAAACAATAATTCATATAAATTTTCCAGTTATTCTTCAAAATATAAGTGTATAATCATTATATATCATTAAAACAAATTTCCATACATTATATAATATTCAGGAAACTTATTATTTTAATTATTTAAATTCCTAAAATTAATATTTTATTTTTTGAAATGTTACAATGTGATATAACCGGATTATTGAATCAAGTGTTGATTTAATAATGTGATATACAAATAAATGATATTAGTCGATTATATGTGATATAACCGGATTATTAAATCAAGTGTTGATTTAATAATATGATATATATTTATATTTGATATAATTATATATTAACTAATATTATTGGTCACTAATTATTTGCTTATCTTTATATATATCATATATATATATATATATATATATATATATATGTATATATATTATATGAAGTATGGTGGATTTTCTATTTTGTGAAAATAGAAAATGAGGTGGAAAATGGGGAGACTTTTTATGGAATGGGTGAAGCATGGCTTGCTTATTTGTCTAATCATTTGTGAAGCATGGTTGTATTTTATTATTTCAAGAAATTCCATGCTTCAATAAGTGAACCATTCTTCATTCTTTTCTTGAGTTGCTTGAGCTCATTTGATGAGTACTTCTTTCTAGCACTTTCCATTTTAATCAACCTCCATCTCCAAGCTCAGTCCCTCACATGAGTTGTGAAATCTTGAGCTTGTAAGAACCCTAGTGAGTAAATAAACACCCCATTTCACCATCCTATACTAGATTAGCACTTTGGTGTAGTGTGATTCCTTCACTAAAGAGTTTAGTGAAGAGGTAGCTTGGATTAGCGGAGCTTCGGATGGATCATCTACGACACGAAGATCGCAAAGGAAGCTCGGTCTAACTTCAAGTGGAGCCTAGTGGAGTTGCATGGACTTCTATACGGAGCTTAAGAAGAGAAGGACACGGTCTACAAAGGTTGTAGCCACCTTTCTCTTAGTATAGTTTTGTTATATCATAGTTAAACCCTAATCATCTAGTTTCGATTCTTGTTTAGTGTTCATTAGCACCCCAAAAATTTTAAATTGGCATGCTTGACACTAGTAAAACCCAGTGGTGGTGCTAACAAACAATTTCATGGTATCAGGGCCAAAGCTAGATGATTAGACGATGTTTATAGAATTACAAAACCGAAATAACTCCGAAACCGGAAACACAAATACCTAGTTTCTGTCGAATTTTAAATAGTCTCTGAAATTTTTTTAAACAATTACAGAATGTTGCATGTGATGTAACTAGAACACCATAGAAATTCGAGACCTAAATTCCAATTTTGACCCGGCAAAAATCATCAAAAAATCGGCCTGGTCGGTCTACTGTTCATTGTTTTGGTCTGGAATTTTTTTAGTGTTCTGTAAGCTTGGTTTTGGGGTTTCTGGTTATGTTTGATTACCCCAGTTTGCATGTGATGTTAAATTATCTATTGGGGCTATTCGGAGTGTTTCGTAGTAGTGATTTTTACATCGTTTTGGGTTTAAATTTGATATGTGATACAGTAGTTCGAATCCACATTAAATTAGTTTTGTGAAAACTAGTTTGTTTGTAAATCTAGCATATTAGTCTCTATTGATCGATTGCTACAAAATTTCGATTCGGATCGAAACTCCGTCGCAATCGCGTATCGTACGCGAATACTCGCCAGATAACTTTACTAGGTAGCCACGCCCCATAGTCCAGACCAAGTGACTTTAGGAGAACCCCGTTGCCAAAAGCATCCACTCGGGTGCTCGCGGCCACGGTGTTCCGCCTAAGTGCATTTGGTCGACGGCATCGGGGGTGCGGCCATCTACTAAAGTTCCCGACGAGTATTCGATTGGGTGGTCGGGAATTTTGTTGAATTACCCGACTAATTTATTGAAAATTGTTTTCGATATGAGACTAAAATGCAAGGTTTATAGGGTTAGGCATGAAATTCGGAATATGAGATATTCCAGATTTATGATGTCTAAAGAAATATGGATTCTAATTATTTTAGTTTTTCATTTCTTTTCTACGACCGTAAATGTAATATGTGGGGTATCCCAAATCTCGTTGTTACATGTCAACGACATTCGGCATACGCATATTTACTTACCTTGATGACATGTGATGTTATGTGTTGGTGTGAAATGTTATATTGGATCATCGTGATTGAATAGCCGGGGGTTTTATGTGAGATGAGAGTTTTTCAATTTTCATTCATGTAAAATTTTTATGCAATGTTCTATTATTAGGACACTTTCGGGTTGAGGCTGATGTCACCATTAATATATATTATTTACTTGTCCGCATTAGGATAGACCCAAGACAGGGAGCACAAGTAACCGGGTTCTAGAGTCCAGAAGGAGACCATCTCGAGGAGTCGAGACCGGGTCTCCTAACTCTAGAATTGGCAGGGTTGCTTGCCGCTCTCGTAGGGGTCTAGGGATGTGGGTTTGGCTATTCATCACGACCGTGGAATCCGTACTTTTCATTATTAGCTTAATTTAAAACACGGACCTCCTAGTATATCCAATATTTTGTATGTTTAACTTCAGCTGCTTGGTTTTGTGATGTGATCATATAACCGAATGAGACGAATGCTATATATATATATATATAATAAACGATGCTTATGTTTACCCGTGCTAGTCCAGCCCCGCTCTGCCGTTAGTTAAGTAACCTTACGGTGCATGACGGGGCCCCGTGGCGAATACGAATGGCATAAGCATACGTTCTATTTTCGTTTCCTTTTCTGTGATGTTTAGGGAAACATTAAATGATGGGACTTCATTAATGAGATTAATGAAAAGAAAAGAAACCTAAAGATGTTGTAGAATCAAAAGTTTTAAAAAAAAGGTAGCTCTAGTTCTTGCTTTGCATAGTGGTATTCCTTGATGAATATCCAGCACCCCATTCGATAAAGAAAGCCGAAATCCCTTCACCGGGAGTGACCTCTTTAGTAAAACTAGCAAATGCTATAACCCACTCGGTTTTGTTTTAATAGCTTCTCTAGTTCTTGCTTTGCATAGTGGTATTCCTTGAAGAATATCCAGCACCTCATTCGATGAGGAAAGAGCCGAGATCCCTTCACCGGGAGTGACCTCTTTAGCAAAACTAGCAAAAGCTATAAACACACTCCTTTTTCAAATCACTAGATTCTACAACGTTATCAAGTTTATTACGTTAAAGGTTTTCTTAAAAACCAGTCGTAGCCCTCCGTCATTTCAGATAAGTACTATTTAGTATTCGTGTTGCATTTGTTGGCTTGTGTCAAGGCATAGTGTACGATTGCTGATTAGTGCTTATCTGCCGCTTTTGATGTGATTGGATTAGGGTAGTCGTACAACGTTGTTTGGCCTGCGTCAAGGGTCGTACGGGTGGGTTTAATTCAATTACGAAATGAACGGGTTGAACTTGACTAGCGGGCTATGGTTTGTTAACCTCCGTCAAGGTCATAGGATGCTAGGGGTAAAAACAGATATTGGGAATTTCAAGTGTTGAAATTTGCAATGAGATTGCATACATTCTTTATGATAGTTGGATCCCGATACCTACTGCGAGTAAGTATTACTCCTGGGAGAGTTTTCCACTTTACAATTAGCCAATCCATTACGTGTCTAAGAAAGGTGTTAACGGGATAATGCCCCTGCGGAAACGAGGTTATTTAATTAGTTCCACGCGAAAGCAAGGGAAGACTCCCTCGGAGTACCAATATCTGCCTGGCCGAACAATTGGCGAACTTGCAGAGTGTAATTAATACCGGCTAATCTTACCTTTTAGGGTTTTAAGAAAGATTTGATAAAAACAGTGGGAGCCATCCTGATTAGATAAAATAATAACCAATCTAATCTTGCAAAGAGTGCACACAAAAGTGATTATTCTTCTCTCTCTCTCTCTTGGTAGGACCAATGACATGCCTTAATCAAGATTATAATATGGATGTATTGACCGAACCCACTTATTATACTTGGCTAGGTTCCGCTCTATCTTATAATTGTCATAATTCTGAGTAAGGAATAGGGGAATACTCGGATTCTTACGCCACCCGAACGAAGAAGGAGCATACCGATGCATCTTCTTCTGGTGTGTTCGTTACCGAGAACTGTTTCTCAGTTTTCTCTACGTCTTGGGTATTGGATACCGGATCAGGATCCCGTGTATATAATTTGATACATGGGCTAAGGAGAGATAGAGAACTGGGAAAGGGTAATATGTCTCTAGTAGTAGGGAATGGAGCAATTGTTGCAGTCAAAGAAGTTGGCGAATATCACCTTGTATTACCAAGTGGTAACACAATAATTCTGAGTGACTGTTATTTCGTACCAAAAATATTGTGAATGTTTTCCTAAATCAAGTGTTGATTGGGTATGGTACGTTATATAACGATATATACGTTCTAAATCACAAAATAGTTCTAAATATACAGAACACACACAAGAAGAACAGTTCAGAAATGAACGAAGCCTTCTTGTGGCATTATGGACTAGGTCATATCTATACGACAAGACTGGCTAAGTTGCATAAGGATGGATATTTGAATCCTGTCGAGTTTACATCTTATGAAACTTGCCAGTCATGTCTCAAAGGCAAGATGACCAAAACTCCATTTAATGGACACGGAGAAAGAGCTGCTGAACTCTTGGGATTGATATATAGTGATGTATCCGGTCCTATGTCTACACATGCCAGGAATGGTTTCTCATACTTTATTACATTCACCGATGATCTCTCAAGATTCGGACATGTGTTTCTATTGAAACACAAATCTGAATCTTTTGAGAAATTCACGGAATATAAGTATGAAGTTGAGAACCAGACAGGTAAAAGTATTAAAATCTTTCGATCCGATCGGGAGGAGAATACTTGAGCATGGAATTTAGAAACTACTTAAAAGAGAATGGGATTCTCTCTCAGCTTACTCCTCCGTATACACCACATCACAATGGAGTTTCGGAGCGGAGGAATCACACTCTATTAGATATGGTGCGCTCTATGATGAGTAATGCTGAGTTGCCTATTTCCTTTTGGCGTTATACACTTGAGATAGCTGCATACCTATTGAATAGAGTTCCGACCAAATCCGTGCCTACCACTCTATATAAGATATGGAATGGGAAGGGACCATCTCTTAAACGAGTTAAGATATGGAGTTGTCCGGCCTATGTTAAAAAGCAAAATCTGGACAAGCTCAAGGCAAGGTCAGTTCTATGCAAGTTTGTAGGATATCCCAAACATTTGCGAGGGTATATCTTCTACCACACCAAGGAACAAAAGGTGTTTGTTTCTCAACATACTGCCTTTTTAGAAAAGGAATTTCTTGTAAAAGAAATTAGTGGCAATAAGGTAGAACTGGAAGAAGTTCCAGCAACACAAACTATAACTGACGATTTGTTGGAACCGAAAGATTCAATAGTCCCTAACGAAGTTCAGCCACTCCGCAGATCTAGTAGGGTTCCTCATCCACGAACTCCTTTAAGAACAATATTAAAGCTCCTTTAAGAACATCATTAAAGCTCTCGGAGCAATTCATAGTCATAATACAATATCTTACACCGCCGTCCATACATAACGCCTAACGATCCTCGTACCCCTATAAACTTTTGTTAATCCAAGCATCTGCCTCCGAATTTAAATCTCTAATGCGAGCTCTTTTTTGCGCATAAATTAGAGGATCTGAAGCATGGTCGGCATTATACAACAAAATTTGCAATGATTCGTCTTTGAATTTTTCGAGAAATTAGCTCTGATATGCCGCAAATAGAAGCGATGATAATGGAGCATACGCCAGCCTTGAGCTAGTGCCCTTGGAAAACCTTTCATCCGATCAGACAACCATGTAATTTGGCGACGGCTTACATTGGGGATATACTTACGAATACATTCGAAGATCCATTCCCAATTTGCTTCAGTTTCACCACCGACAACTGCAAACGCAAACGGATACAACCCTCCATCTGCATCCACCTTGGTAGCAACAAGCAAAGTCCCCGTATATTTACCATATAAATGTGTGCTATCAATGCTCAGAACTGGACGAAAGTATTCAAATCCCTTAATTGACAGTCCAAATGCCCAGAACACGCCGGTAAACTAGACTGTTGTAGGTTCTAACCCATGTGTGCTTAGCTCGTTATATTGCTTTTGATATGATATTTATGCTATTATATCATGATTACGATTGTAGGATCGATCGAGGAGATTTCTGAGACGGCAAGAACGGGCAAAGCGATCGTGGATTTCAACTAGCTCGAAAAGTCGATGAGTAGATTTATATCTATAGGTGAAGTCACGTGGATAACATATAGCACCCCCACAACCATTTAACTAGGATAATTATGATATATAACTAGCTTATAGCGATATGTTAAATAACTTAGACTACATTATATTAGTGTATGGTAAGTATCCAGTAGATTACATATGGGTATGGCTATACCTTGATATATAGTTATGGTGACATACATACGTGACGATAGATCCGTACGATAAGATTATGATATTGGATGGATATGGTACGAGGAAATCATACATTACTTGTGATGATGAGGATAGTGTGCCAAATATGGTCGAGTTTTTTTTAGACTCGTGGAGTCATGCGTTATCCCGACTTGGGACATTATGATTAATTGAGCAATACTCTTTTAAAACCAACAATTCGTTTTCACTTTTACATGATAAATGACAAGAAAGCGATCCTATTTCCAAAACGAATATCTATTTAAAAATACTGCAGCTTCTTTATTTCTAAATAACGTTTCGTTCCATTTTCAATGATAATGGTATAGCTAATAGTAATTAGTTACGTTTAATAATTATGCGATACGCTTAGATTACCTTTATACGCTCGCGATACGCTTAGATTACCTCTATATGCTCATGATACGATTACCGATTATATATGTAAATTACGTTATTCTTTCATATGAACACACCGATAGAACACTGCACAACTACTAATGAGTATTATATTGCATGAGCACAGATATATATGTTACACTACACCTCATTGGTATTACTATGACACTGTAGGACCGCTATACCACATAGATGCCGCTACAGTTTATTATGACTTCTCTATATCTAAGGGATTGGGTCATACTTATATATATATATATATATATATATATATATATATATATATATATATACACTGCAGATAGGGATTGGAAGCTACTTTGCTATGAATACACTTATAGAACACTTGCATAAATACTAATGATTGCCATGATGCACGAGCACAGATGCGTATGCTATACTACACATCATTAGTATTACCATGACACAATAAAATTACTGCATATTTGCATATTGATCATCTTTATGTATGACGTATTATGTTACTTGTTGATTGTTATCAGTTTACGATGTTTTTATCTATGATGATATATATCAGTGGTATGGGATATGCTATATATATATATATATATATATTATCAGAATGAATTATGCAATTATTATTCTTCTTCATTTGATGTTTTTCTGGATACGATGGGTTGACGTCCACCATGAGCTTGATATTTTCTTATTTTTATTCCGAACCGAGTGGGAGAGCTATATGGTTACGGACATGCTACATATCTGGACTGAGTGGAGGAGTATACAGTCGGATACATGGTGGACCCGGTCGAAGGCGAGGGGCAGGAAAGCCACATTTTAGGCGAGGAGCCTAGTGAGGACACTCGATACCGGAGATAGACTTGAGCACGGCGGATATCCAGGGGATACTGACCGGGGATATGGATATCGAGGGATGACCAATCTGATAAGACAGTGTCGACAATATCTGGATTTGCATATTGGTGATGGACACGAGCGATGTGATGATTTTTGCGTGTCGGTGATGGACATGAGAGAGATGATGATTTTGAGTGTCGGTGATGAACACTCGGTAGATAATGAGTTGAGTGTCGATGATGGACACTCGTGAGATTTAGGGTGTCGATGCTGGACACTCATATATTGATATTGTGCGATCATTCGAGATACGCCGTTATAGTTATGCTTGTTAGTAGCCGAACATGACTGAACCAGGGGACAGCACCTAAAATACTATTTTTACATGCTGATACATATAAAGAGATTTCCAAATCGGTTATAGTCTCACTATTTTGACGTATCTAGGATGACACAAAGATTTAAACAGAAACCCTCTTAAAACTCATTTCTAAAAAGCCAGTCGTATATCTTAAATTAAACACATATAATACTTCATACTACTACGTCTGCTTCTTATGACGTGGCATACGTATCCCGTGACTATTTTAAAAAGGGGTTTTACATACATCTTTCGGCTTCTATATAAGCTTATACATGGATGCATGTTATCTACATATGAGATGATGATATATTTTCGGGTTTACGCGATCGATATTGATTCGTTAAAATACTTATGCATTATTTATATATTAGTATAGGATATGATAGTACTATACGTTTTGACCTAGGTAGATCGTTATGCATTTCGATTTCTATCTTGTGATATACTTTTATTCACTGAGTTGGCAACTCATCCCCCATTGTGCCTCAGTTTCTTGTAGGATATACCGCTCAGATCATTAGCGGCTTGCGACACACTCTTTTCTTTGCTAATTGCTTTGGTAGGTGGGTTACTGTTGTATCGTAACCACATATTGTATTTGTATATATTATTTTGTATCTAGTTAAAACTCCATCGACCCAAACTTGTATAATTATGGCCTTAGAAGCGAGACTTAGAGGTTATGTATTTATGGGCATCGCACTCGTTAGAGTCAACATTTTTATACTTGTGGGTTTTATTTCGCTTTTTTTTTCTTCGCCTTAGGCATCGTATATTTTCTACGTGGTTGCTCCGTCAATTGGGTGTGGAAGCTAGCTCCAGTTAGGATGCGTTATATATTATATTTTGTACATGTTTTTATTCAAAATTTACAAAGAACGTGCTGCCCAATTTTCAAACCTCATAGATGTTTTTCAAACAAACTTATTTAATAACTCTTTTTAAATTCCACCTCCAATTTTTTCATAAAAAGTTTTAGAGAAAAATAACTGTTTTTAGCACTTTAGGTCCTATAACAAGCTCTTTAAAATGTTCTTTTATTTTTTTAAGCACTGGAGTGATTGTAGATTTAATTTGAACCCCAAACTTCTACAAAATAATTGGTTTTAGCACTTGAAAAACCACATGATGAATTAGTGAAGTCTTGGTGCTTAAACCACAAGGTAAATAGTCTTAAGATACACTTATCTAACCCAAATTTAGTTGTGATCATCAAAGAATTCACACTAGTTCAATTTTCACCTTAAAACCCCACTTTAAGTTTCCAAACTATCTAAAACATGAACTTTAACTTAAAACTAGCGTTTTCATGGCAAGTACTTATAAAAACTTATTTAAAAATGGCATATTTACCTCTTGATTAAGATTATAGGAAGTTCGAAGCTTTCAAAGTGGCCTCAAGGATGAATACTTGGCTTCTACTTTAAGAGATAAAAGAAAACGGTAGGGTTTTTGTGTAGGATTTTGAATGTGTGTGTGTAGGATTTTGTTTATGTGAGTTAAAGAAAAATATCAAGAGATAATGAAGAAGAAGAAGGAGGAGAAGAGATGAGAAGGAGAAGGAGAAATGGCTAGGACCTTAGCCATACTACCCCCTCACAACCATTCCCATTTTTTTAAATTCAAATCTTACTTGAGCCATACACCCTTGTCTCTCATGCCATGATATTTTAAAAAAAAAAAATTAGCTAAATGTTTGTGAAAAGTTAACCTACGGTTTATTTGTCATGGAAACATAATTTGGTGTTTAGCTTAAATTAACATCTTACTAGTTCTAGGTTAATAAGTCTAATGTGTGTATATATAAATTATTTATAGAAAATAAAAAAACCTAATTAGTAACTATCATGTACTTAATAATACTGGTTATTGTAGGGTTACGGCAGCGCCCCGGCCATCAATCCGTAGCCAAACACGGAACAAAAACTTTAAAAAACTGGCGCTAACGGAACCTTAATCAACGGATCGTACCATTAACCCTATACCAGTTCTATGAAAAGAGTTTAAAGTGGTTATAACGATCGATCTGTGTCCATCGGTCTTCAACCTCTATCCCAAGCTTCTTGCAGTTTCCTCCATCAAGTTCGATCTCCGGTCTCCCTCGTCGAAGACGATCTACGTCGAGAATTAGTAATACGGGCTTCCGCCTCAAAACTGAAGCAACTCGGGTATCTAGTTTGCTAACCTAGATAGCCAAGATAAAGTAGAGATTGTGTGTGAATACATTGTCCCTAAACACCCAAGGATTCTCAACTCATGAGAGCGAATGGGTGGAGGTTGAAGAAGAAGCCATGAGTGAAAGTGTGAGCTCAAGTTTTTGCTTGTGAAGAAAATGAGTGTCTGTTGTTTTTTTGAGATGAGTTGTGAGGTATTTGTGTTTAGCAACTAAAGAAAAATCATCACCAAAAATATCTGCCTTGCCTCAACAAATATCTCACAGCCAATCCAAAAAGGAATCAAGCATGGCACATGCCACAATCAATGCATCAAGCCAAGACTCACACTCACAAACAAAAACTTAACTTCACATTTTCCATACAATAAACATTAAACCAAATGTTTAAAGCAAGAAAAAGAAATGGCATCTTCAAAAGTAATCTTGTAACGGATTACAAGAATACCCCTTATCCGTATATACATACCTGTATCCGTATTCCGACTGAATACGAATACAATAAGACGAAAGTAATCTAACAATATAATACTAGGATCCAGCTTAAACCAAAGCCCACTAGTATTATCCGTCCGATCATGATCAATGCACAAGTGCACGTATATGATCGAACCCTACCATAAAACCATATGGCCTCTACAACGTTTCGCCCGAACCAGGGAAACCCTCTGTGTGGGACTCTAAAAACTCGTCAATACGCTGGCAGTATGTTTAACTACAAGCACGTTAGTGGCACTACCTGTACGTAACGGCTACCCAAGTATTGAACAAAAGGGAGGCCGACGAGCAAACTCATCCTGAAACCCTACTGAGCCTGACAGTGACAATATCCGTACGGTCTGGTCCGTTCGTCTAAGAGTATCGCATATCGAGTCTAGGGGGGTAGATAAAGTCAGACTCCTAATAACTCGACATTTAGTTTCGGCATGAAACCTATCAACAACTGAGAAATTACTGATCCTAAATAGGTAATTCTCGTCTACCCTGGCCGAGGATTTCTGGTGATGGCCACCCGTGCACTCCACGACACCAACCCCCAATACCGGAAGAGACGAATCTCCTGACGATCCGCTCACTGTCTCCATGTGGCTCGGGACTATACCCAACTAAAACCTGTTTACACTATTCCTTTGAGACATGGTAGAATAGTAATCAAAGCACAGTGGAAACTCATACGAGATAAATGACGATCCCAGGTCGATAGACTAACCTGTACACATGTCACCAGGAAACTGCTATCTGACAATAAGTATAATACCAACTAGTATGTTCCCAGCGAGTCCGTCCGGTGTACTCATAACCCAATGAGCACCTTTATACATCTCAGGTGAACCAACTAACACCAATAGTTTGTGAGACCGGCCACCGCTCCTCGTTGGGATCTCGATCCGTATACACTAGTCTACTCTTAGAGTATCAATGTCCAGTCTCAAAACTCCCATGACTAGGAACACTTTAAAGATGTGCTTATAAACCACCCAACTCTCACGTATATGATCGCCATCATACTGCTGGTAGTCAAGCAAGAATCTTATGGGCTCTATCAACATGTAATAGTGATCTTCAATGTCACCTGAAGTATGTACACGATGATAAAGATAAACTAGATAGCATACTATCATTTTGAGTAAGACCGTTCTACCAGTATAGGTCCTCTCTCAATCATTGCAATCACGGGCCTACGACCCAATAATTGACTTAAGAGCACTATAGCCAACAATCTCCCACTTGCACTTAAGGCTAATTATTGCGGTGTCATATACTCACAGCCCGTGTGATATCGAACACCCAACTTCTCTACTAATCAGTTTCACAAAGCCCGTTTATAAAACTATTGTGTTCGAGAAATAACCTCAGTGAGTGGATCCGCTCCAATGTTTCTCTTTATGTCTCTCTTTATCTCAAGTTCACGAAGAAAACCATCTTCCGAAATGAGCAATACCTGTCTTAGAATTGTTGGATATAGTGCCCTCAAAGTCAATTATTGGATCGCAGGCATGTGATTGCAATGATTGAGTGAGGACCTATGCCGGTAGGACAGTCTTACTCAAGATGATAGTATGCTATCTGGTTTATCTTTATCATCGTGTACATACTTTAGGTGATATTACATATCACTATTATACATTGATAGAGCCCTTAGGATTCTTTCTTGACGGCCAGCAATATGATGGCGATCATGTACGTGGGAGCTGGGGTCTATAAGCACATCCTTAAAAGGTCCCTACTCGAGGGAGTTTCGAGACAGGGCATCGATACTCTAGAGTAGACTAGTGTATACAGGTCGAGACCCCGACGAGGGGCGGTGGCTGGTCTCACAAGCCATTGGTTTCAGTTGGTTCACCTAAGACGTATATAGGTGCTCATTGGGTTATGAGTACACCGAACAGAACTCGCCGGGAACATGCTAGTTGGTTTTATACCCAGCGTCAGATAGCAGTTCCCTGGTGACATGTGTACAAGTTAGTTCATCGACCTGAGATCGTCATTTGTCTCGTGTGAGTTCCCACTGTGCTTTGATTACTACCCTACCACGGCTCAAAGGAGCGTGCAAACAGGTTTTAGTTGGGTACAGTCCGGAGCCACATGGAGGCAGTGAGCGGATCGGCAGGGGTTTCGTCTCTCCCGGTATTGGGGGTGAGATCGCCCTGTGTCTAGGAGAGCCATTACATGAAGTCCTTGGCCAAGGAAGGAGATTTACTGGTAGGTATTCCAGTAGTATCACAGGGTGTTCTGGACTACACTCCGACACGACTTGTACCGCTTTTGGGGGTCTGACTTTTACCAACCCCCTAAGCCTGACATGCGATGCTCATAGACGAACGGACCGGACTGTACGGATATTGTCACTGACAGGCTTAGTAGGGTGTCAGGATGAGTTCGCTTATCGACTTCCCTTTTGGTCAATACCTGGTGGCCCGTTACGTACAGCTAGTACCACTGACGTGCTAGTGGTTAAATCCACAGTCAAACTATTGACGAGTCTTTAGAGTCCCCCACAGACAGATTCTCAAGATTCGGGCGAAACGTTTTAGAGGCCATAAGGTATTATGGCAGGGTTCGATCATATACGTGCAGTCGTGCACGGATCATGATCGGACGGATCAAACTAGTGGGCTTTGGTTTAAGCCGGATCCTAGTATTAGATTTGTTGGATTACTTTAGTCTCATCGCTTTCGTATTCAGTCGGAATGCGGATGCAGGTATGTATATACTGGTGAGGGGTATCCTTGTGATCCGTCACGAGTTTACTTTAGATGTTGCCATATTTTTTTATTGTTGTAAACATTTGGATTAATGTTTACAAATGGAAATAATGAGCTCAAAGTCATGACTAGGAGCATTAATTGTGACACATGCACAAGTGATGACTCATGGTCTCTTTCTTTGTGCATATGTCACATTATTGATTAATTTATGTGTTGAAATAATAAGAAGAGAGAAAGGGCGGCCAAGGGGCAAGAGTTTTCTCTTGTGTTTATCATTCTATCTCATACTCATTTTACCATACAACACAAAAGAAAGCTCTCCTTCTTCCTCCTTCTTTCTTAAGCTCACTATCTCCATTGATGGCATCATCTTCAACCTCCATCCATACACTCTCATGCGTTGAGAATCAATGGATGCTTGAGACAAAGTGATCACACACATTCTCTACATCACCTTGGGCATGCCGGCTAGCAAACTTCGTGTCCGAGTTGCTTCGGACGAAGCGGGAGCCCGTAAAAAGACTCATTGATGTGGTGCCCTTTCCGACGAGGAGACCGGAGATCGGAGATACCGCGAGGAGCTTGGGAACGTGGCCAAAGACCGAAAGATACGGATCGATCGGTATAGCTTTTCCTAAATTCTTCTAGATTGCTAGTTTAATGTTAATGGTTCGATCCGGGTTAAAGTATACACTAGCGCCAGTTTCAAGTTTTGAAAAAGTTTTTGGTTCCGCATTTGGCCTCGGATAGACGGCCGGGGCGCTACCGTAAACTTACATTGGTATCAGAGCCACGCCATTAACCTTTACTAGCTTGTTCTAACGTATTTAAAATATCGATCGAACAAAATTTCCGAAACCGCATTTCCAATACTAAAGTTTCTGTCGAATTTATATTTTCGTTGAAAAATTATTTTGAGTGTTTCAGAAAATCAGGCAGGCTTTTTTAAGAACACTGTTGAAATTTGGCAAAGTGATCCTACAGTAATACCGCAGAACCGCGGCCATACCGACGTTTTGGCCGCGGTTCCACCGCGGTTAAGGGGATTCTCTGCACCAATTTTTCTACAGTGATCTTTAACTTGGAATCGGGGTTTCTGGAATTTTTAGTTTTGGCCCAGATTATTTTGAGTGCTGGAATTGTACTTGGGGCCCACTTCGGGAAATTTTGTCGATCGAAATTTTAAATAAGTTAGTTCGCAGTACTTACATTACTATCTGTAACCATGAATGTCATTCGAGGGTAAATCTTGTCTAATTGCTATAGCTCTTTTAGACGGATTTACGAACGTGACATTCACGTTGATGTTCTGTGTTGTGCTGTAATGTTGTGGATTTGTCGTGGTGGATAGCTTGGTGCAATGTTAGTACAGTTTGGTATTATTTGTACATTTGATATTGCGGGGCGAGCGTCCGACATGTGGACTGCCGTCACTGCCTGTTTGTATATTATTCTTTTGGGGCACGACCGGGCTGAGGTCGATATACCCGTTATATATATTTTACTTTCTGTACTAGGATTACCCCGCGGTGGGGTGTATGGATAGCCGGGTTCTAGAGGGCAACGAGCCTGCATCTCATGGGTTTGAGACGGAGGGGGCTTTACTCTAGAATTGGCGGGCTATTCGCCGCACTCGTAGGGGGTATAGGTTGACCCAAAGGGGGGTACTCAAGTTACCGGATTCCGTGAAGTGTTGGGTGGTCCATTCACTTTGTTGAAGGGGGCTGCCTCACTTCAGGTTTTGGCGGGTAACTTGCCGCACCCGTAGGGGTCTAGGATTTCATTACACAGGCTATCCACACGACCAGGGGAACGTCGGGTTTCACTTGCGGCTCAAAAGAAACCCGGGGATCCCAGATTATCTGTATTGTTCTGTGATGCGTATTAAATTTCTGTGATGTAGCATTTTATCATGCCTTGAGCGATTATTATATATTGATATATATATACTAGTAGATGTTGTATATGTTTTACACTCGCTCTAGTCCAGTCCCCGCACTGTCGTTAGTTAAGTAACCTAACGGGTGATGACGGGACCCAGTGGCGAATGCGGATGGCATATACGTACATCATATTTTCGTTCTTTTGTGGTGTGATTAATTGATGGGACTGCATTGATTCGGATCAATGCAAGCTAAACAAACCTATTCTGATGTTGTTGGAACATTTTTCAAAAAGATATTATTGCAAGGATGTTTTCTTTTGTTTTGCACAGTGGTATTCGGTTATGAATATCCAGCACCTCAGTCGACGAGGCAAGGCCGAGATCCCTTCACCGGGAGTGACCCCTTGGACAGAAGTTTGCGTCAGGGTAATAACTTCACTATAGTCGATTACTTTTTGCTCTGCACAGTGGTATTCGGTTATGAATATCCTGCACCTCATTCTACGGGGAAAGAGCCGAGATCCCTTCACCGGGAGTGACCTCTTTAGCTAAGGTTTTCGCCACTATATATTTATAAAAAGCTATCCGGTTCCTTCAACGATATCAAGTTCATTGCGTTAAAGGTTTTTCGCCAAAAACCATTCGTAGCCCTCCGTCATTTCAAACGAGTAGCACTTAGTATTCATGTTATGTTTGCTGACCTTCGTCAAGGCATAGTGAATGGTAGCTGCTTGTTACCTTTCTGTTGCATAGATAGATGCGTTGGTTTGGGACAGTCATATAGCCTGTTGACCTTCGTCAAGGGCTTGTACGGGTGGGTTCAAATTAACCTGGACAATGATGGGTAGAACTTGACATGTAACTTATGATTTGTTGACCTTCGTCAAGGTCATAAGAGCATGGGGTAAAAATCACATCGGGAGTTTCTAAGAAAACTGAAACTTGCCAGATATGCGCATACTTTCTAGAGTGTGATAACGTGAGTGGATTCTACCACATTATCATGCGATGATAGTTGGATCCCGATTCCCACTAATGAGTTGGTTTACTCCTCGGGTGATCCCGACTAATTCTTCTTTCAGGTTTGGAGGAGAATTTGAGGATACAGTGGGAGGTTTCCTGATTAGATAAAGTGATAACCATTCTGATCTAGGTTAGAGTGCACACAGAGTGTTTCTTTTCTCTCTCTTTGGCAGCGACCATGGCCCGACCCTAGACTATGACTCAGTGACCAAGTTAACCGAACCTTGTTAAAAACACTGGTTTTTGGATTCTCTGAGTTGCATACCTCATTGCCACTCCTACTTTTACCCTTTTCTCCGGAACATTTCGTATCACTATGAACGTCCACTTCCATTGGATAAAACCATCGTATGGTTATATACGAACTTGAAGGAACTTGTTCCAGATTCGAGGATGGTTTCGGGTTCTGGAGAAAATGAATAGGACTATTCGGTTGTCTTTTCCTTTTACCTTCTCTCAGGTTGCGAGTGCTCCTTGGATTAGGATGGTACACCTATTATGATAATTGGATAGTCTTCTTCCAAACAATAGGCAGGTGCTGAACGGTGGGGAATGAAGAAAACCAATTAGCCTAACGTTGGTATACAGAAGGTAATAAGTAAAGACAAGTAAAGGGATTAGTAAGAGGGCAAAGTAAATTACGACTGCTATCATTCACAACCAAACCAAGTATTTCATCGCCACTCCTACTTCACCTTTGTATTTCTCCGGAACACCCCGTATCACTATGAAGATCCACAGTTTATTGGATACTCCATCGTATGGTTATATACGAACTCGAAGGGACTTGTACCAGTTCGGGGATGGATTCTGGTTCAGGAGAAATAGGAATAAGGTTTATTCAGTTGTCTTTTAGCTTTACCTTCTCTCGCATTGTGAGTGCTCCTAGGATTAGGGGAGTACACCCATTATGCTTATTGGATAGTCTTCTTCCGAACCATAGGCTGGTGCCGAACGGTAGGGAGGGAAGAAAACCATTTGGCCTAAAGGTGGTGTACAGAAGGTAATGACTAAAGACATATAAAGGGATTTTGAGAGATGGAAAAAAATATACGGTTACAGTTGTGAATCTGATAATGGAAGAGGCATTACTAAGAATACCCGGATACCCCTTCGAAACATTTACATGTTTCAGTTTCACTGTGTAGTGTTAAAAGAAAACTGATTTCCCAATTAGCCCTTGCTCCAGGGTATGTATTTACCAAGTTTGATTCTCACATCTGTATGGTTTTACAGATGATGAGTGTGAGTAAGTTATTGGGAATTGGGTGATCATCCTCATTATATCGGGATTCGTTGTAATTGGTGATATTTGAGGAAATCGCCTGGGTTGTTTGCCGGACCGCAAATATTTGGTTTTGAATATCCGTTGTTATGCACAAATTTCAAATTGATATATCTGTACGTTTATTTTTATAAAGTGAGATATAACTTTTTGAAATTATGTCCATGACATTTACCTATATCAGTGGATGGTTAGGTAAGGAGCATTAAATAGCGGTGTAATTCTTCTTAACCATAAGTGCGGTTTTCAACCTACGACACACAGGGAATGAGTTATTAGACTCAGGGGACTTATATAGAGTATTGTATGTTGTCCAGTGTCCATTAGGACAGAGGGGTTGGTACTCGTACTATATTCTGTTTACTTGTGACTTCTTTAGTTCTTAGACATGTGTTTCATAGAAATACAAGATCCAAGTTTTGAGAAGTTATAGGTATATGAATAAAGTAGAGAACCAGGTATTGCAAGTATCAGGATTCTTCAAGGTGATCGAAGATGTAGATACTTGTGTATGGTATTCAGTTGATAGTAATGATTATGAGAACTTGCTTCTCTTTCAGGTTACTCATATCTGAATGTATTCCTAAGTTGAGTAATGTCGATCGGCCTCTCTCCATTTAGTTGACATGCACTGGAGACAGCTGCATGATTTGAATCTGGTTCCAATTAAATCAGTGCCTCTGTTTCTATATTGGATATAAAATAGTTCGTATCTTAACAATGTTAAGGTACGGGGAGTTGTCCGGCTTATGCTTAAAAACCAGACTCTGGATAACTGAAGGCACGTTTCTGTAATGGCTGTTTGTGGGTTGACCCGGGCTTTGACGAGGGTTGATTTTCTACCATCTGGAAGATCAATAGTGATATTGTTCTAGACTCGCCACAGTTTTAAAAAAAATGGATTTTTCAGAAAACAGTAGTGGGAGTATGGTAGAACTGGAAGTGATTCCAGAATAGTTCACATCTTAACAATGTTAAGGTACGGGGAGTTGTCCGGCTTATGCTTAAAACCAGACTCTGGATAACTCAAGGCGTGTTTCTGTAATAGCTGTTTGTGGGTTAGCCCGGGCTATGCCGAGGGTTGACTTTCTACCATCTGGAAGATCAATAGTGATATTGTTCTAGACTCTCCACAGTTTTGATAAAAATGGATTTTTTCAGAAAACAGTAGTGGGAGTTTGGTAGAACTGGAAGTGATTCCAGAACCGCAAACGATTACTGAAAATTTAATAGGACCTAAAGATTCAATCTGGTTTGACATTCCATTAGCCGCTCCGTAGATATGGTGGGTAACCTCAGACACCCGAGAGGTACTCCGGTAGCCTCAAGGACGATGACAGGGAGATTCTTGTTTACCCAGACTTGCCATTGCTGTTGTTCCAGACTGTGAGACCCGGCAGGAGGATGAGTATAGCATCGTTCTAAACTAGCTTTAGAAGTGTACGTGTATATGACTCTGCCAGAGGGTTGTCGTAGTCAGTGGGAGCAGCGGAAGCATAGTGGACAAGTAGCTTATGTCTATTTATGGACTAAAGCGGATATAGCGGAGACAGATCATCTATTTTTGATGTGACAGTCATGGGTTTGACTTCATAAGAATATGGGATGGATCTGTTAAGAAGGTAGTAGTGTGATGTCCTGGTATTTGGATGACATACACAGAGTAGGAAGTGAAATTCCTATACTATGATCGGTTATACTTTGGTTGTCACACAGTAGTTTTCTCCACATAGGATATGGATATTATATCCGACATTCTGGTTACTAGATCTAAGGTTTTAGATCTAAATTTGGGTAGTTTCCCAATCTGGGTTCTTAGACAGCATTCTACTGGTGTTTTAGAATGGACGACTCCTTGCACGATAGTATACCTGCAGGTGATGGAGTCACTATCTCTAAAGGTGTCTTACAGACTAAAGGGGAGAGGGATGTGCATGATTGACGTATCACTTTCTTAGGAAATTAAGTCAGTCATGAGATGTCAAGTACCATACCAGGTGTTGTTTTTGCACAAGCTGCAATAAGTTGATGTTGATCCCATCCTGGAGAAACGTTCGAAAGCAATTTTAGAACATAAGTGGATGTTCTAGGGATATGATAACGACAGCCTCTTTCAGGAGACGGTTATCATTGCAGGCTTCCAAGGTGACCTGGATGATAGAGTGACTGTCAGAGTTATAGTTTTCCCTCTGACGAGGGGCAGTTGTTTGGACAGGAGGTCGGAGCGGATACTGAGGGAGGCATGGCGCAGGATACTGATTAAATTCAGTTGACGATACAGTCTAAGAAGTTTGGATTTGGAGTTCATTTATGAACTAGGTCCCATCAGATATCCAGACATATTCTACGACAGGTATTGCTCATTTCGGGAGATGGTTTTCTCCGCGAACCTGAGATAAAGAGAGGCATAGAAAGAAACATCAGGGCTGATCCACTCACTGAGGCTATTCCTCGAATGGAATAGTTTCGCAAATGGGCTTTGTGAGACTGATCAGTAGAGGAGTTGGGTGTTCGGTATCACACGGGCTGTGAGTATGCGACATCGCAATAATTAGCCTTGAGTGCAAGTGGGAGATTGTTGGATATAGTGCCCTCAAAGTCAATTATTGGATCGCAGGCACGTGATTGCAATGATTGAGGGAAGACCTATGCCGGTAGGACAGTCTTACTCAAGATGATAGTATGCTATCTGGTTTATCTTTATCATCGTGTACATGATTTAAGTGATATTACAGATCACTATTACACATTGATAGAGCCCTTAGGATTCTTGCTTGACGTCCAGCAATATGATGGCGATCATGTACGTGGGAGCTGGGGTCTATAAGCACATCCTTAAAAGGTCCCTAGTCGAGGGAGTTTCGAGACAGGGCATCGATACTCCAGAGTAGACTAGTGTATACGGGTCAAGACCCCGACGAGGGGCGGTGGATGGTCTCACAAGCCATTGGTGTCAGTCGGTTCACCTAAGACGTATACAGGTGCTCATTGGGTTATGAGTACACCGGACAGGATTCGCTGGGAACATTCTAGTTGGTTTTATACCAAGCGTCAGATAGCAGTTCCCTGGTGACATGTGTACAGGTTAGTTTATCGACCTGAGATCGTCATTTGTCTCGTGTGAGTTCCCATTATGCTTTGATTACTACCCTACCACGGCTCAAAGGAGTCGTGCAAACAGGTTTTAGTTAGGTACAGCCCCGAGCCACATGGAGGCAGTAAGCGGATCGGCAGGGGTTTCGTCTCTCCCGGTATTGGGGGTGAGATCGCGCTGTGTCTAGGAGAGCCATTACACGAAGTCCTTGGCCAAGGTAGGAGATTTACTAGTAGGTATTCCAGTAGTATCTCAGGGTGTTCTGGACTACACTCCGACACGACTTGTACAGCTTTTGGGGGTCTGACTTTTACCAACCCCTTAGGCCTGACATGTGATGCCCATAGACGAATGGACCGGACTGTACGAATATTGTCACTGACAGGCTCAATAGGGTATCAGGATGAGTTCGCTCATCAACCTCCCTTTTGGTCAATACCTGGTGGCCCGTTACGTACAGCTAGTACCACTGACGTGCTAGTGGTTAAATCCACAGCCAAACTATTGACGAGTCTTTAGAGTCCCCCACAGACAGTTTCTCAAGATTCGGGCGAAACGTTGTAGAGGCCGTATGGTATTATGGCATGGTTCGATCATATACGTGCAGTGGTGCACGGATCATGATCGGACGGATCATACTAGTGGGCTTTGGTTTAAGCCGGATAATAGTATTAGATTTGTTGGATTACTTTAGTCTCATCACATTCGCATTCAGTCGGAATGCGGATGCAGGTATGTATATACAGGTGAGGGGTATCCTTGTGATCCGTCACGAGTTTACTTTAGATGTTGCCATATCTTTTTATTGTTGTAAACATTTGGATTAATGTTTACAAATGGAAATAATGAGCTCAAAGTCATGATTAGGAGCATTAATTGTGACACATGCACAAGTGATGACTCATGGTCTCTTTCTTTGTGCATATGTCACATTATTGATTGATTTATGTGTTGAAATGATAAGAAGAGAGAGAGAGGGCAGCCAAGGGGCAAGGGTTTGCTCTTGTGTTTATCATTCTATCTCACTCTCATTTTACCATACAACACAAAAGAAAGCTCTCCTTCTTCCTCCTTCTTTCTTGAGCTCACTATCTCCATTGATGACATCATCTTCAACTTCCATCCATACACTCTCATGCATTGAGAATCAATGGATGCTTGAGACAAAGTGATCACACACATTCTCTACATCACCTTGGACACGTCGGCTAGCAAACTTCGCGTCCGAATTGCTTCGAACGAAGCGAGAGCCCGTAAAAAGACTCATTGATGTGGTGCCCTTTCCGACAAGGAAACCGGAGATCGGAGATGCCGCGAGGAGCTTAGGATGGTGGCCAAAGACCTAAGGACACGGATCGATCGGTATAGCCTTTCCTAACTTCTTCTAGATTGCTAGTTTAATGTTAATGGTTCGATCCGGGTTAAAGTATACGCTAGCGCCAGTTTCAAGTTTTGAAAAAGTTTTTGTTTTCGCATTTTGGCCTCGGATAGACGGCCGGGACGCTACCGTAGACTTACAAGAATATGCTTGGATATCAGATGGGATCCAGTTCACAAATGAACTCCAAATCCAACAAACTTCTTAGACTGTATCGTCAACTGAATATAATCAGTATCCTGCGCCATGCGTCCCTCAGTATCCTCTTGGACAGCCTGTCCAAACTACTTCCCTTCAAAAAAGGGAAAACTATAATTCTGGCAGTCACTCTGTCAACCAGGCCACCTTGGAAGGCTTGAATGATAACCATCTCCCGAAGGAGGCTGCCATTACCAAATCCCTAGAACACCCACTTATGTTCATAAACTGATTCCGAACATTTCTCCAGGATTGGATTAATATATAACTTATTGCATCTAGTGCAAAAAACAACATCTGGTGTGGTACTTGATATCTCATGATTGACTCAATTGCCTAAGCAAGTGATATGCCAACATGCACATCCCTCTCCCCTTTAGTCTGTAAGACATCTTTAGAGAGGGTGACTCCGTCACCTTCAGGTACACCACCATGCCAAGAGTTGTCCATTCTAAAACACCTTTAGAATACTGTCTAAGAACCCAGATTGGGAAACTACCCAAATCTAGATCTAAAACCATAGTTCTAGTAACCAGAATGCCTGATATAATATCCATATCCTATGTGGAGAAACCACTGTGTGACAACCATAGTATAACCGATCGTAGTATAGGAGTTTCACTTCCTACAAAGTGTATGTCATCCAAATACCAGGACATACCACCCTACTACTTTCTTAACAGATCTATCTTCTATTCTGATGAAGTCAAAGCCTATGACTATCACATCAAAAATAGATGACCTATCTCCGCTATACTTGCTTTAGTCTATAAATAGACACAAGCTACTTGTCCACTATACTTCCGCTGCTCCCACTGACTATAACAACCCTCTGGCAGAGTCATATACACGTGCACTTCTAAAGCTTGTTCAGAACGATTCTATACTCATCCTCATGCCGTGTCTCATAGTCTAGAACAGTAGTAATGGAAAGTCTGGGTAAATAAGAACCTCCCTGTTACCGTCTTTGAGGATACCGAAGTACCTCTCGGGCGCTTGAGATTACCCACCATATCTGTGCAGTGGCTAATAGAATGTCAAACCCGATTGAATCTTTAAGTTCTATTAAATTTTCAGTAATCGTTTGTGGTTCTGGAATCATTTCCAGTTCTACCATACTCCCACTACTGTTTTATGAAAAAATCCATTTTACTAAAACTGTGGCGTGTCAAGAACAATATTACTATTGATCTTCCAGATGATAGAAAGTTAACCCTCGTCATAGCCTGGGATAACCCACAAACTGCCATTACAGAAACGTGCAGAGTCTGGTTTTAAGCATAAGCCGGACAACTCTATATACCTTAACATCGTTAAGATATGAACCATTCTATATACAATATAGAAACAGAGACACTGATTTAATTGGCACCAGATTCAAATCATGCAGATGTCTCCAGTGCATGTCAGTTAAATGGAAAGAGGTCGATCAGCATTACTCAACTTAGGAGTGAATCCAAATATAAGTAATCTGAAAGTGAAGCAAGTTCTCAAAACCATTACTATCAACTGAATACCAAACACAAGTATCTACATCTTCGATCACCTTGAAGAATCCTGATACTTGCAACACATGGTTCTCTACTTTATTCATATACCTATAACTTCTCAAAATTTGGACCTTGTATTTCTATGAAATATTTGTCTAAAACTGGAGAAGTCACAAGTAAACAGAATATAGTACGAGCACCAACCCCTTTGTCCTAATGGACACTGGACACCATACAATACTTTGTATAAGTTCCCTGAGTTGAATAACTCATACCCTGTGCGTCGTGGGTTGAAAAATGTACTATGGTTAAGAAGAATTACACCTCCGTTGAATACTCCTTACCCAATCATCAACTGATACAGGTAAATGTCATAGACATAATTTCAAAAAGTTATATCTCACTTTATAAAATAAACGTACAGATATATCAGTTTGAAATTGGTGCATAACAGCGGATATTTAAAACCAAATATTTGCCGTCGGGCAAAACCCCAGGTGATTTCCTCAAATATCACCAATTACAATGAATTCCGATATAATGAGGATATAATCACCTAATTCCCAATAACTTACTCCCACTGATAATCTGTAAAACCATACAGATGTGAGAATCAAACATGGTAAATACATACCCTGGAGTAAGGATCCAATTGGGAAATCAGTTTTCGATTAACAACGCCTAGTGAAACTGAAACATGAAAATGCTTAGAAGGGGTAGCGGGTATTCACAGTAATGCCTCTTCCATTATCCAGATTCATGACTATAACCGTATAATTCTTTGCCATCTTTCAAATTCCTTTTATTTTTCTTTACTCATTACCTTCTGTACACCATCCTTAGGCTAAATGGTTTTCTTCCTTCCCTACTGTTCGGCACCAGCCTATGGTTTGGAAGAAGACTATCCAATAAGCGTAATAGGTGTACTCTCCTAATCTTAGGAGTACTCGCAACCTAAGAGAAGGTAAAGATAAAAGACAACTGAATAAAGCTATTCAATTTCTCCTGAACCAGAGAAATGCAAAGGTGAAGTAGGAGTGGCGATGATATACACGGTTTGGTCGTGAATGATAGCAGTCGCAATTTACTTTGCCCTCTTTCTAATCCTTTTATATGTCTTTACTTATTACCTTCTGTACACCTCACTTAGGCTAATTGGTTTTCTTCCTTCCCCACCTTTCGGCACCTGCCTATGGTTTGGAAGAAGACTATCCAATAAGCGCAATAGGTGTACCCTCTCCTAATCTTAGGAGCCCTCATAACCTGAGAGAAGGTAAAAGGAAAAGACATCTGAACAGTCCTATTCAATTTCTCCAGAACCGGAAACCATTCTCGAATCTGAAATAAGTTTCTTCCAGTTCGTATGTAACTATACGATGGTCATATCAAATAAATGTGGATCTTCGTAGTGATACGGAATGTTCTGGAGAAAAGCAAAGGGTAAAAGTAGGAGCGGCAATGGAGTATGCAACTGTGACAATTCAAAAGTCAATGTGTTTTAAGAAGGTTCGGTTAACTTGGTTTATGAGTTCTAGTCTAGGGTCGGGTCATGGTCGCTTCCAAAGAGAGAGAGAAAAGAAACACTCAGCGTGCATTCTAACCTAAATCAGAATGGTCAATCACTTTATCTAATCAGGATGTCTCCTAATATTTTCTCAAATTCTCCTCCAAACCTGAAAGAAGAATTAGTTGGGATCATCCGAGGAGTAAACCAACTCATCAGTGGGAATCGGGATCCAACTATCATTGCATGATAACCTGATGGAATCCACTCAAGTTATCACACTCCAGATGGTATGGGCATGCCGGCAAGTTTCCTGTATGTTTGAAACTCCCGATGTGATTTCTACCCCATGCTTTTATGACCTTGATGAAGGCCAACATATCATAAGTCGCATGTCAAGTTCTACCCGTCATTGTCCAGGTTAATTTGAACCCACCCGTACATACCCTTGACGAAGGCCAAAACAGTAGTATGACTGTCCCAAACCAACGCATCTATATATGCAACAGAAAAGTAACAAATAGCTACCATACACTATGCCATGACGAAGGCCAACAAACATAGCATGAATACTAAGTGTTACCCGTCTGAAATGACGGAGGGCTACGAATGGTTTTTGGTGAAAAACCTTTAACGTAATGAACTTGATATCGTTGAAGGATTCGGATAGATTTTTACAAATATATAGTGGCGAAAACCATTGCTAAAGAGGTTACTCTCGGTGAAGGGATCTCGGCTCTTTCCTCGTGGAATGAGGTGCAGGGTATTCCCACTGAATACCACGATGCAAAGCAAAAAAGTAATCGACTATAGTGAAGTTATTACCCTGACGCAAACTTCTGCCTAAGAGGTCACTCCCGGTGAGGAGATCTCGGCTCTTGCCTCGTCGAATGAGCTGTTGGACATTCATAACCGAATACCGCTGTGCAAAACAAAAGAGAACGTCCTTATAATAACAGCTATTTCCTGATTAAAAATCAGGAATTACCTCAATGAGGTATCACGTGTTCACACGTGACCAATGGTCACGTGATGACACGTGATGGTTAAAATCTCATCAAACAGAAATAAAAACAAACGGCTGAATGATGACTCAATTGGGGGTCACGTGCTCACACGTGACCAAGGGTCACGTGCCAACACATGACAGGCTTTGAAAGCCTTACAGCTTAATAGAATTTAATTCTAAGAATCAGGAATTACCTCAATGAGGTATCACGTGTTCACACGTGACCAATGGTCATGTGTTGACACGTGATAGTTAAAACAAAAATTAAAAAAACGGCTGAAGGAATTACCTCAATGAGAAATCACGTGCTCACACGTGACCAATGGTCACGTGTTAACACGTGAGGGTTAAAACAGAAGCATAAATAAGCGGCTGAGAAAAGACCCCAATTGGGGGTCACGTGCTCACACGTGACCAAGGGTCACGTGCCAGCACGTGACAGGCTTTGAAAGCCTTATAACTGAATAGAATTAAATTCTAAATTCTTCTAAATCTTTCCAAATGGAAAAGGTTAGAGGGAACTGTTGGATTAAAAGTCCAAGGGTGATTAAAAATCAACAACTTATGGAAAAATCCTAAATAAGGAAAGATCTCTCCAAATCTCACCGAAATAACAAAAAGAATATCTTTGGATTGAAAATCCAACGGTGAATAAATTTCACTGAATGATCTAAAGGATCATATTAATTATGAAAATAAGCAAAATCTTTCAATGAAAGATTTATTAAACAAATTGATTCTTTTCCTTCTTCTATAAATAGAAGCCAAGAGGAGAAGAAGGGCAGAATTTTGGGGAGAGAGAATTTTGATATCGTGAAAATTCAGAGAGAAAAGAAAGGAGAATTTAATTCTCAGCAAAGAAAACCCTAGGTGAGAAAAGAAAGGGAATCAAAACTTCAAAAAGAGAATTTAATTCTCAAAATCTAAGAGTTTAACTCTTCTGCAAAAAGAACTTAGTTCTTCCTCTAGTTGATAATCTGCAGAAGCAAATCCCCCATAGGTTGAGAATTTAATTCTCATCGGGTTGAGATTTTGCCATGCAGATACAAGACTTAGAGGGAGGATTGAGTTCAGAGAATTTAATTCTCCCAAATTTATAGGAATTTAATTCCTCCAAGATGAAATTAGGGTTTAACCCTATATGAGAATTTAATTCTCCTACAATTATAGGAATTTAATTCCTTCAAGATGGAAAAAAAACAGGGTTTAACCCTAATTGAGAATTTAATTCTCCCAAATTTATAGGAATTTAATTCCTCCAAGACAGAACTAGGGTTTCACCTTATACAAGAATTTAATTCTTTAACATATATGGGAATTTAATTCCTCTAAAATAAAACTAGGGTTTAACCCTACATAAGAATTTAATTCTTCCAGAATGGGAATTTAATTCCTCTAAAGTCATAATCATGGTTTAACCATACAGAGAATTCAATTCTTAAAAAAAAATATAAGGAGGCTTAAAAGATCTCCATGCATGCAAAGAACCAAGGTCACGTGTCCCCACGTGACCCTTGAAAAGATCCCTGAAGAAAAGAAGCTTTGAGGCAATGCCTCACGTGCTCCCACGTGACTTCCAAAACGCAGAAAGAAAAAGCAAAGGAAATGAAGGCTTTGGCCGCTCTCACGTGTTACCACGTGACCCCTTGGCAAACGCTTTAACGGTCAGCGCATAAATCCCCATCACGTGTCAATACGTGATGCTCAAAAATAAAAATATAAAAAGTGTTTAACACTTAATTGCAGAACGAAGAAAATGAATCTGGTGTTAGTTATGTATATACCCTAGAGGCCATTGTTGTACATATGATGTATATTATAATGGATGCTTTGATATATATAGAGAGGACTTTCTTGCTCGTCATGATAGCATGCTATTTGATTTCACTTTATCTTAATATGTTGACTTATATTAGTTTATTTTCTTACTCTCACATGTTGATAAAGCCCTTAGGATCTGTACTCGACTACTGGGACAATAATGAGATCATACTAGTGGGGCCATGATAGTCGATGAGTACATCCTATAACTGTTCCTAGTCGAGGGTGTGTCGAGACAGGGCATCGATACACCAGAATAGACTAGCGTATACGCATCTTGACCCATATGATGGGCGATAGATGATCCCATATCCATCGGTGTTTGATATCAAGGATGGTGTACGGATGCTCAGTGGAGACTGGGTACACTGGACGGACTCGCCGAGAACTCCCAGATGGTATTATACCTCACGTCAAATGGCAGTTCTCCGGTGACACAGGTACATGATAGTCTGTAGACACGAGATCGTCATAGAGTCTTGTGTGATTCCTACTGTGCTTTGATTTCCACCTTACCACGTCCAAGAGGGCGTTCAAAACGGTGGCTTTTGGGTACAGTCCCGAATCACATGGAGGTAATGAGCGATAGGAGGGGATTCGTCTCTCCCGGTATAGGGAGTTGATGTTGTGCTGTGTTCGATTGGCTATAACTGGAAGTACCTGGCCAGAGCTGATATAGAGATTTACTGGTAAGTGTTACCAGTAGTTTCTCGACCTGTTATGAGCCTCACATCGACACGACTTATCGGTTACTGGGGTCTGACGTATACCACCCCTAGACTAGATATGCGACATATCAGACGAAGAGACCGGACTGTACGGGGGTGTTACTGATTGGATTCACAGGAGAATGTACAGGATTGCTTGTTGATCTTCTGATCGCTCAATACCTGGGTGGCTGTTACGTTTAGCTGACCGCTTGCAGCTTGTGAGTGTTTGATATGATCATCACCTGCTACCGGCGTATTGACGATTCTTTAGAGTCCTACACAGAGGTTTCTTGACTCAGGCAAAACGGAGTAGGAGCACATATGTGATATGTGCAGGACCGAGGATAATGCGATATGAGATACCGTATTATATTCTCGTGATATTTTGATATAAGCCGGGTCATCGAATCAAGTGTTGATTCGATGAATCGGTACATGATATATTAGTCGGTTATATTCGATATAGCCGGATTGTCGGATCAAGTGTTGATTCGATAATTTAATGTATAATTATATATATGATATATTACATTATATTATCTAATATTGGCTCGCTTTATTGATTCATTTTCTCACCGGATAATACATTGATATATGTGCGATATATGTTAATTGCATTATTTTCTTTTGTTACAAATATATATTATATATGTGATATATAATATTGTAATATGATATGATTACTAATGCAACATGTTTAGTGGAGATTAAAGAAGGTTAGGGTTTGATTTGGGTTAGTTCTTTCTTGATACTTCTAGAAGATTTTACTTTGTTTCTAGCAAAAGATATTATGCTTGATATTTTGCTAGATATTTCTAACCCAACCCAAACCCTTCACCCTAGGTTAAATCTCTACATGGGTTAGTCTTGTCATCCTTGACCATGGTTACATTTGTAATCATATTAACATTTCATTATTCATTACAAAAGAATTATTGATTTCATATTCTTCTTCTTCTTCCTTTGAGCTTTGAAAAGCTTTCTAGGTTTTCATTTGGTCATGAATTAAAGTGAGAATTTGATAATAAAAGAGAGCATAAATCCTACTTCATCATCCTCATCTAATCTGGCCAATTAGATTAGGGTGTTCACCTCATTAGTGAGAAAAAGCTTGAGTTAAAGAAACTTCGAGGTAGATCATCGAAGAAAAGAAAGACTACAAGCTAGCATGGATCATTCGGGTTGTGGAGCCTCTCTTGAGTCCGGGAGATTGTGGATCGCGGCGATGGAACTTCTACTCGGAGCTTATGAAGCGAAGGAGCGGACTACAAAGGTTGTAATCCCTCACTCTTAGTTGTAAAGATGTTTACTTGCATGTGTAACCCTAATTATCTAGCAAAGATCCTAGCTTTGGGTTGTTCGGCACGTCTAAATTTTAAATCGGGCATAGTTGATGCCTTATAGACCCTTATATGAGTGGCTAGGAACCCTACAGTGGTATCAGAGACTAGCTAGAGCATTAGGCGACATGTATACGAAGTTAAAAGTCCGATCGAACCTCGATACGTCGAAATTGACTCCCTCTCTGGAAATTTTGTAAAAATGTGATTTTTTCTGTATTAAAAATACTCAAAAAAATCAGCAGGGAATTATAAGGATAACCCTGAAATACGAGCCCCCAAGGCTCTCAAAGTGCCGCGGAACCGCGGCAAGTACATGCTTGTCGCGGCGGTTCCGCGGCCATATGTGGGAATTGGGGACACGTGTCTGGTGGATATATCCGTAGGTATTTGTAGCTGCTTCTGGGTATTTTTAATCCCACTCAAGCGTTGAGTGTTCTAGGGATTATTTTGAATTCGTTGATTCGATCGGAAAGTTTAATTTCGTTCTGTTTTCCGGATATTTTAGAAACTGTTAAAATGTTCGAACGGATATCATTAACTCACTTTTTCCCGGGCACGAAAAACTTTCAAGTGTTGAATTTTTTTTTGAGTTTAAATCTTTCGGAAAAACGTGCAAGTAACGCGGTGGACCCTATAGAAGAACACAAACCTTAACTCGATTATGTGACCGTCTAAACCGTCTCTTAACCTTAAGGTTTGGGGCAGTACGGCGTTGCCACATGTGAGGCGTTGGCTTGACCCTTGGTACGGTATTATGACATATTCTGGGACTTTTTGAACTCCGCTCAAGTGTTGAGCTATTTAGGAAATCTTGGGTATTTGATTATTCGATCGGAAAGTTTAATATTGTCTATTTATCTGGAATGTGATACAATATGTGGAATTCATATAGTTAGGCATGAAATACGAAGTATGTGATATTTCGGATTTACGATATCTTAGTGATTGTGGATTCCAAATGTTGTAGTTTTACACTTTCTTTTCTGTGACCGTAAGTGCAGTATGTAGTTATATTGCCGGTTTTCGTTGCTATACATCAACGACGATCGGTGTATGCATACTTACTTACGTTGATGATATGAGATATTATGTGTTACTGTGATATGTTATATTGGATCATCGTGTTCTGAATAGCCGGGGGTTTTATGTGAGTTGAGGGTTTTTATTTTCATTCATGTAAAATTCATTTGTATGTAATATTCTTTTATTGGGACACTACCAGGATAAGGTTGATGTCACCAGTGTATATTATTTACTTTTCCGCATTAGGTAGACCCAAGGAAGGGAGCACAAGTATCTGGGTTCTGGGGTCCAGTGGGAGGCCATCTCGAGGAGTCGAGACCGGGTTTCCTAACCCTAGAATTGGCAGTGTTGCTTGCCGCTCTCGTAGGGGTCTAGGGATGTGGGTTTGGCTATTCGTCGCGACCGTGGAATCCATGTTTTATACAGGCTCGTATTAAAACACGGACATCCTAGTATATCCAATATTTCATATATGTTCTTCTGCTGCAATGTTCTGTGATGAGATCATATTACTGCCTGAGACGAATGCTTATACTATATATATATGCTGATATATAAATATTACTGCTTTCATTTCAACTGTGATGCTTAGGAAGCATAAGCTGATGGGATATATTAATGAGATTAATAAAAGAAAAGAAACCTAAAAGATGTTGTAGAATCAAAACTTTATAAAAAAGGTAGCTACAGTTTTGCTTTGCATAGCGGTATATATGATATACCCTGCACCTTATTCGATGAGGAAAGAGCTGAGATCCCTTCACCGGAAGTGACCTCTTTAGCGAAATTGGCAGATGCTACAAACTCACGATTTAGTTTTTGACAGCTTATATAGTTCTTGCTTTGCACAGCGGTATATATGATATACCCTGAACCTTATTCGATTGGGAAAGAGCCGAGATCCCTTCACCGGGAGTGACCTCTTTAGCGAAACTAGAAAAGCCTCAAAAACACTCCTTTTTCAAAATCACTTGTTTCTACAACGACATCAAGTTCATTACGCTCATGGTTTTCTGAAAAACTTGCGTAACCCTCCGTCATTTCAGATAAGTACTGCTTAGTATTCGTGCTACGTTTGTTGACCATGTTAAGGCGTAGTGTGCGGTAGCTAATTAGTGCTTATCTGCTAAAACATGTGATGTGATTGGATTAGGGCAGTCGTACGACTTTGTTGACCATGTTAAGGGTCGTACGAATGGGTTTAATTCAATCGGGAAATGACGGGTTGAACTTGGCTAGCGCTTATGATTTGTTGACCATGTTAAGATCATGAGTTGCTAGGGGCAAAAGAATTATTGGGAATTTTAAGTGTTGAAATTTGCAATGAGATTGCATACCTCCTATGAGATAGTTGGATCCCGATACCCACTGCGAGTAAGAGTTACTCCTGGGAGAGTTTTACACAGGACAATTAGCTGATCAAGTAGGTGTCTAGAAAGGTGTTAACGGGGTTATGCCTCTGGGAAAATGAGGTTTATTTTAATTAGGTCCGTGCGAAAGCACGGGGAACCTCCCTCAAGTACCGACACTGATCTGGCTGAAAGAATGACAAAATTGTAGGGTGTAATTAATCCCGGCTAATCTTACCTTTTAGGGTTTGAAGGAAGATTTGATAAAAACAGTGGGAGACATCCTGATTAGATAAGATAATAACCAATCTAATCTTGCAAGAGCATACGCTAAAGTGTTTTCTTCGCTCTCTCTCCAGGTAGCGACCATGTCAGGCCATAATCAAGATAATAATATGGATGTATTGACTGAACCCGCTTATTATACTGAGCAGGGGATCGTTGGTCCCGTTCTTTCTTATAAGAGTTATAAGACTGAGCAGGAAACAGGAGAATATCTGGATTCTCATGCCGCCCAAACAAAGAACATGCATGCTGATGCATCTTCTTCGGGTGTGTTAGTTATTGAGAACTGTTTCTCAGTTCACCCTACGTCCTGGGTATTAGATACCGGATCAGGATCCCACATATGTAAATTATTATGTGGGCTACGTAAAGGTAGAGAACTAGGAAAAGGTGATCATTCCGTATAAGTAGGGAATGGTGCAAGTAGCAGCCAAAGCAGTTGGCGAATATCACCTTGTATTACCAAGTAGCAATACACTGATTCTGAATGAGTGCTATTATATACCGAACATGATATGCAACATTATATCAGTTTCTTTATTAAGTAAAGAAGGATATAATTTTATAATACAGGATAATGTTATGAACATATTCCTAGATCAAAAGTTGATTGGATCAGGCTCGTTACATAATGGCATATTCATTCTCAATCAAAATACAGTCCTGAATATACAAAACACACACAAGAGGAAAAGTTCAGAAATGAACGAATCCTTCTTATAGCATTGTAGACTTAGTCATATCAATGCGACACGGCTAGCTAAGTTACATAAGGATGGATATTTGAATCCGTTCGAATTATCATCTTATGATACTTGCCATTCATGTCTCAAAGGTAAAATGACCAAAACTCCGTTTAGTGGACACGGAGTAAGAGTTACGGAACTGTTAGGACTGGTACATAGTGATGTATGCGGACCATGTCTACACACGCCAGGAACGGTTCTTCCTACTTCATTGCATTCACTGACGATCTCTCAAGATACGGACATGTTTTCCTGATGAAACACAAGTCTGAAGCTTTTGAGAAATTCAGAGAATATAAGCACGAAGTAGAAAACCAAACGGGCAAAACTATTAAGATCCTTCGATCTGATCGAGGAGGTGAATACTTAAGCAATGAGTTCCTTAATTATTTAAAAGAGAATGGGATTCTCTCTCAGCTTACCCCTCCTTATACACCACAGCACAACGGTGTATCGGAACGGAGGAATCGCACCCTATTAGATATGGTGCGCTCTATGATGAGCACTGCTGAGTTACCTATTTCCTTTTGGGGTTATGCGCTTGAAACAGCGGCATACCTATTAAATCAAGTTCCATCTAAATCAATGCCATCAACCCCATATGAGATATGGAGGGGAATGAGACCATATTTTAAAAAATTTAAGATATGGGATTGTCCGGCCTATGTAAAAAGGCAAAATCCGGACAAACTCGAGGCACGATCAATTCTTTGCAAGTTTATGGGATATCCAAAGAATTCTCAAGGATATATTTTCTACCACGCTGAGGAACAAAAAGTGTTTATTTCTCAATATGCCACCTTTTTAGAAAAGGAATTTCTTGTAAAAGAAATTAGTGGCAAAGAGGTAGAGCTGGAAGTGGTTCCAGCACCGCAAACTACAACTGATGATTTATTGGAACCAGAGGATTCAGTAGTACCCGACGAACCCCAGCCTCTCCGCCGATCTAGAAGGGTTTCTCATCCACCTGAGAGATACTACGGTTTTCTCATTGATGGTGGGAGCGAGAATTGCTTCATGGAAGATGATGACCCGACTAGTTTCGAGCAGGCCATCACGAGTGGTGACTCTGTGAAATGGCTGGATGCAATGCGATCTGAGATGGAAACCATGTACACCAACAAAGTATGGACTTTGGAAAATACTCCTGAAGGGGTAAAACCCATTGGGAGCAAGTGGATCTTTAAGAAGAAAATTGGTGTAGATGGAAAAGTTGAGACTTTCAAAGCTAGACTTGTTGCAAAGGGTTTTCGTCAATGACCAGGTGTGGATTATGACGAAACCTTTTCTCCAGTGGCTATGCTTAAGTCCATCCGGATCTTACTTGCCATTACTGCATACCATGACTACGAAATCTGGCAAATGGATGTTAAGACCGCCTTTCTAAACGGTGATTTAGAAGAATGCGTGTACATGACTCAGCCAGAGGGCTTCGTAGATAGTGGGAACAGCGGAAAGGTGTGCAAACTGCTTAAATCTATCTATGGGTTAAAGCAAGCATCGCGGAGTTGGAAAATCTGTTTTGATGTTGTTGTCAAAGAGTTTGACTTCATCAAAAATATAGATGAACCTTGTATTTATAAGAAGGTTGCAGAGAGTAAGGTTGTATTCCTCGTATTGTACGTGGATGACATACTCTTGATAGGAAATGATGTTCCTATACTGCAATCAGTCAAGCTCTTCTTATCACAAAGATTCTCAATGAAAGATCTAGGTGATGCCTCCTGCATATTGGGAATCATGATCTATAGAGATAGATCTAAACGGATACTGGGATTGTCCCAATCCAGGTATATTGACACCATACTAAAGAGGTTTAGTATGGAAGAATCCAAGCGTGGGAACCAACCCACGATCTCTGGACTCACTCTCTCCAAAGAGATGTCTCCCAAGACTGATTTGGAGAGAACTCGCATGCAAGGGATACCCTATGCTTCGGCAGTAGGCTCTATCATGTATGCGATGCTATGTACCAGACCCGATGTAACATACTCACTATGTGTAGTGAGTCGGTATCAAGCAGATCCTGGAGAGAGTCACTGGACAGCTGTGAAGAATATTCTCTAGTACTTGCGAAGGACTAAAGAGATGTTCTTGATGTATGGTAACGGAGAACTCCAGGTGGAGTCCTTTACCGATTCGAGCTTCCAAAGTGATAAGGACGACTCTAAGTCACACTCGGGATTTGTCTTTACCCTCAATGGAGGGGCGGTATTGGAAAAGTTCTAAACTGGATACCGTTGCAGACTCGACGATGGAGGCTGAATACATCGCTGCCAACGATGCTGCCAAAGAGGATGTCTGGATAAAGAAGTTCATTAGTGAACTTGGTGTGGTTCCGTCCATTGAGCATCCAATACTTTTGTATTGCGATAACAATGGAGCTGTGGCTTTGACCAAGGAACCCAGGTCCCATCAGAAGTCCAGACATATTCTGAGGCGGTATCACCTGATCAGGGAGATAGTTGATCGCCGGTAGATCGAGGTCAGGAGAGTAGATACGAAGGACAACACTGCGGATCCACTCACGAAGGCCATTCCCCAGATACAGTTTGAGAGATTATTCGGGATGCTAGATATGAGATACTACAACAGCTGGCCTTAGTGCAAGTGGGAGATTGTTAGTTATGTATATACCATAGAGGCCATTATTGTACATATGATGTATATTATAATGGATGCTTGGATATATATAGAGAGGACTTTCTTGCTCGTCATGATAGTATGCTATTTGGTTTCACTTTATCTTAACATGTTGATTTATATTAGTTTATTGTCTTACTCTCACATGTTGATAAAGACCTTAGGATCTGTACTTGACTACTGGGACTATGATGAGATCATACTAGTGGGGCCACGGTAGTCGATGAGTACATCCTATAACTGTTCCTAGTCGAGGGTGTGTCGAGACAGGGCATCGATACACCAGAGTAGACTAGCGTATACGCATCTTGACCCATATGATGGGCGATGGATGATCCCATATCCATCGGTGTTTGATATCAAGGATGGTGTACGGGTGCTCAGTGGAGACTGGGTACACTGGACGGACTCGCCGAGAACTCCCAGATGGTATTATACCTCACGTTAGATGGCAGTTTTCCGGTGACACAGGTACAGGGTGGTCTGTAGACCCGAGATCGTCATAGAGTCTTGTGTGATTCCCACTGTGCTTTGATTTCCACCTTACCACGTCCAAGTGGGCATGCAAAACGGTGGCTTTTGGGTACAGTCCCGAATCACATGGAGGCAATGAGCGATAGGAGGGGATTCGTCACTCCCGGTATACGGGGTTGATGTTGTGCTGTGTTCGATTGGCTATAACTGGAAGTCCCTGGTCAGGGCTGATATAAAGATTTACTGGTAAGTGTTACCAGTAGTTTCTCGACCTGTTATGAGCCTCACATCGACATGACTTATCGGTTACTGGGGTCTGACGTATACCACCCCTAGACTAGATATGCGACATATCAGACGAAGAGACCGGACTGTACGGGAGTGTTACCGATTGGATTCACAGGAGAATGTACAGACTTGCTTGTTGATCTTCTGATCGCTCAATACCTGGGTGGCTGTTACGTTTAGCTGACCGCTTGGAGCTTGTGGGTGTTTGATATGATCATCATTTGCTACCGGCGTATTGACGGTTCTTTAAAGTCCTACACAGAGGTTTCTTGACTCAGGAAAAATGGAGTAGGAGCACATATGTGATATGTGCAGGACCGAGGATAATGCAATATGAGATACCGTATTATATTCTCGCAATATTTTCATATAAGCCGGGTCATCGGATCAAGTGTTGATTCGATGAATCGGTACATGATATATTAGTCGGTTATATTCGATATAGCCGGATTGTCGGATCAAGTGTTGATTCGATAATTTAATGTATAATTATATATATGATATATTACGTTACATTATCTAATATTGGCTCGCTTTATTGATTCATTTTCTCACCGGATAATACTTTGATATATATGCGATATATGTTAATTGTATTATTTTCTTTTGTTACAAATATATATTATATATGTGATATATAATATTGTAACATGATACGATTACTAATGCAACATGTTTAGTGGAGATTAAACAAGGTTAGGGTTTGATTTGGGTTAGTTCTTTCTTGATGCTTCTAGAAGGTTTTACTTTGTTTCTAGCAAAAGATATTATGCTTGATATTTTGCTAGATATTTCTAACCCAACCCAAACCCTTCACCCTAGGTTAAATCTCTACATGGGTTAGCCTTGTCATCCTTGACCATGGTTACATTTGTAATCATATTAACATTTCATTATTCATTACAAAAGAATTATTGATTTCATATTCTTCTTCTTCTTCCTTTGAGCTATGAAAAGCTTTCTAGGTTTTCATTTGGTAATGAATTAAAGTGAGAATTTGATAATAAAAGAGAGCATAAATCCTACTTCATCATCCTCATCGAATCTGGCCAATTAGATTAGGGTGTTCACCTCATTAGTGAGAAAAAGCTTGAGTTAAAGAAACTTCGAGGTAATTCATCGGAGAAAAGGAAGACTACAAGCTAGCATGGATCATTCGGGTTATGGAGCCTCTCTTGAGTCCGGGAGATCGTGGATCACGGCGAAAGGACTTCTACTCGGAGCTTATGAAGCGAAGGAGCAGACTACAAAGGTTGTAATCCCTCACTCTTAGTTGTAAAGATATTTACTTGCATGTGTAATCCTAATTATCTAGCAAAGATCCTAGCTTTGGGTTGTTCGGCGCGTCTAAATTTTAAATCGGGCATGGTTGATGCCTTATAGACCCTTGTATGAGTGCCTAGGAACCCTACATCTGGTCTCACCTTTGGGCGCCCTCACGTGTCCACACGTGACCCCTTTTTCTTTAGTGTTTAACACTAATTCGAGAGCTTTATTCCCAGTGTTTAACACTGATTATCTTTTAGTGTTTAACACTAATTTGAAAACCTTATTTCCAGTGTTTAACACTGTTATTTTCTAGTGTTTAACACTAATTTGGGATTCTATATTTCCAGTGTTTAACACTGATGGTCTTTTAGTGTTTAACACTAATTTGAGAGTTCTATCTCCAGTGTTTAACACTGTTGTCCTTTAGTGTTTAACACTACTTTTAGCCAAATTGGCTAATTTTCCAGAGGCAAAAGTCCCTCCTCCAAATGAATCTCAAAATTGACAAAATCAAAGATAAAAATGTTGCCAAAAACCTCCAACTCTCGTTTAGCATTGCTAAATAATATGGGCTCGAATCCAGACAAATTTCTAATGGTCCAACAGAGGGCCAACACTTCGAACTTAATTGCACTTAGCCCAAGTAGGCCATAAGTCCTCAATTCAGATTCAACTGAGCCAATGTGCTCATAATATAATTAATTGATCTTAGTTCCAAATTGGACTACAGATCACTTAATCCACCCTGGTTCAAGGGTACATCTCTTCACTCCTTTGATATTTGTCGTTGTAATTCCTCAACGTCTTCAAAGAGGTGACGGGTCCCGAAAATCACACATTTCACGGACTGTGGAGTCCTTAAACTCATGGACTATGATGTCCTTAACCTCGACCGTGATGTCTTTAAACTAATATTGGACTGTGGGGTCCTTAAACCGATGGACTATGATGTCCTTAACCTCGACCGTGATGTCTTAAAACTAACAACGGACTATGATGTCCTTAATCTCGACCGTGATGTCTTAAACTAACAACGGACTATGATTTCCTTAACCTCGACCGTGATGTCTTTAAACTAACATTGGACTGTGGGGTCCTTAAGCCCATGGACTATGATGTCCTTAACCTCGACCGTGATGTCTTAAAACTAACAACAGACTATGATGTCCTTAACCTCGACCGTGATGTCTTTAAACTAACATTGGACTGTGGGGTCCTTAAGCCCACGGACTATGATGTCCTTAACCTCGACCGTGATGTCTTTAAACTAACATTGGACTGTGGAGTCCTTAAGCCCACGGACTGTGATGTCCTTAACCTCGACCGTAATGTCTTAAAACTAACATTGGACCGAGATGTCCTTAAACTAACAATGGACCGTAATGTCCTTAAACTAATTATCAACCGCAATGTCACAAAACTAAACAATAGAGCCCAATTGCTCTCTCTTGTTGGATCTAAACGATCCCGTTAAGTTGATCTTAGTTTAAAATTAGACTAACGTATCCTTAACAAACATTTAAGTTGATCTTAGTCTCAAATGAGGCTAACGTATCCTTAAACCCAAACCCCCAAAACCCAAATCTAAGAAAGATACGGATTTAGACTAGTCCACGCCCTACGGGCGACAACATAACTTAGTCTCCATATACAATCCACGGGCAACCAAACACAAAACAAACACCCACGACACGAAGTGACCATCTGGAGAAGGAGAAAGTTGTTACCGCAATGCGGTAGCGTAATTAACTGCAGGGGCTTGCGCCTGCAGGGAAGAGCATCCCCACAATCAAAAACCCCTCAAGCGAAGGGGAATCTGACGAAGTCTGCTACATCGGCCGCATCCGTTTAAACCTTCGATGCATGGTGCCATAAATCAACTTGTCATCTTCGGAGAGGTGGACGGATAGCACCAATTAGCATCTGCCCCGAATTTCAGGCAAGACGTACATCGCATCTCCGCCTCGTCTTTCAGAGGGGAACAGATTCTGGCATGCCCGGTGAAACCTTTTCCTCTTTCCACTCTACACTTCGTGTGTCGTGTTCGCGAACGAATCGCGGTTTGCTAAATGGTTGCCCTTGGGTTCGAGATACTGAGATTTGGCGTTTTGCTTGGTGCAGAAAGCAAAGATCAATGGCGTTCACCTGCTCAAAATGTTCCACATGCAACTGCAACCCACGTTCTGCCTCAACTGGGGGCATAGCTTACAGGCCCCAGGCGGCTTCCCTGTTCACGATGCCGGTGGAACAGGTCACTCAGGCCACTACAGGATTGTTTTTCGGGACTATGCTCCAGCCAACGAGCTTCAGCGCTCCTATGCCAGCACCGAAAGATCCCAAGAAGTCAGTCTTCGATCGGCTTGCTACTACCACGGCCCCTCTCAACGGGTCGTCCAGCTCCAACTCCTCGGTCTTCGCCAGACTGAGCCTGAACTCCGATGGGCCTACCAAGAAGCCCATGACATCTGAAGTGGCCATCCAAAAGAAGATAGCCATCTCTGCTCCTGAAGTCGTCAAGGCGGCTTCTCCTGCCAAAGAGTCGGTCTTTACAAGATTGATTATTCCGGCTCCCGTTCCCGCTCGAAGGTCTGTCTTTGACAGATTGGATACTGCTACTCAAAAGACGTCAGTCTTCAAGAGGCTGGCACCAGCGGCGCCTCATCTGGACAGGGGGCAAGACAAAGCCATCCCCATCGCCGAACCAACACCGTCCGCTCGACACGCTCGACGTCTCCACTGGCGCCGAATAAGGAAGGCTGGGGGCAACTCCCCCTCTGGGCTAACTCCACCGGCTCCAACGGTGGAAATTAATGCTGCTGTTCCAACCGGGAACAGCTTTGAGCTGCTGAATAAGGTGTGCAGGAATTCGCCTACCACCGTATTAAAAAGATCTCCGCCGCCGGTGGAGACCGTCATAGAGATGAATCCGGAACAGTCCCCTCAACGACTGTCTTCTAAATTTTACAAAATCTGGTGACAAGTCCGAGAGTCGATGGTTGATCAAGACTATCCCCGCCGGCAGAAGAAGCTGAAGGTCCGACAGGAAGAAAACCGTCCTATTAAACCACAAAAGGCGACGGCTACTTGGGTGCCCACTGCAACGGCCCCCTCAACTTCGACCGCTCATAAGAGGAGAAGGCCGGAGAAAATCCCCATGCCTGCGACAAATGTCAAAGGCACTGAGCCCAAAAGCCCTAAGTCCGGGGGCATGGTGATGCATACCGTCTACATGGCATACGGGAAAGAGGATAGCCGCGCTTCTACGGGCCACCGACCACTCACCCGATCCATCACGAGAGCTCAGGAACAGCAACAGCAGAAACTTCAGGAGATGCTGACTGCGATGGCCGCACTCACCGGGCCAAAAGAAAGCCCGGAGGCATCATCAGGACAGCGTCACGAACAAGAAACTGATGCTGACTTCCTTCGCAGAGTCCTCGAAAAGAAAGACAAATAAGCCGCAGAGCAAGCGGCTAACATAAAGCGAATGGCACTTCTCTTCCAAGACATAGTGGGCATGATGATCCAGCCGGATCCCCCAGCCGAAGATCCTCCGGTAATAATTGAAGATGACAAAGGAGAAACATTGAATCCTCTGCCAGCTCTGTCAACAACCAAGGAGGAGACAATCTATAAAGTTGCCCTGGATGACTATATTGCTCAGCAAATAAGAGTTCACCAGGCAAATGAAGCGGCCGGTCAAGTCGTCAAAATTGGGCGACCGTATCCAGGCTGGTATGATCAGATAAAGTAATCGCCGGGCTACACGATCCTGAAATTCCATGTGTACAAGGGGACAGGCAATCCCCATCAACATGTTGCTCGGTTCTGGGCCCTCTGTGGCAATACTGGTGGCGATGATAAACTTTTGCTCCGCCAATTCGTCGGCAGCCTATCGGAGACAGCCTTCGAATGGTACTCCAAACTCCCGAATGACTCCGTCAAGACTTTTGCGGAAATGGAGTTGTTGTTCACCCAGCGATTCGCAAGCGCTAGTGAACGCACCCCAATAACGGCATTAATCAATGCCAGGGTGAAGCCGGGCGAGACATGGGTTCAGTACGCAATCCGATGGCGGAATCTGTGGTCGAAGTGCGAACAGCGCATCAAAGAAGCACCAGCGGTGGGCATGTTCGTGGGCACCCTAGACCCTCATGCAACTATTTCACAGTTCATGATGTTCTTCAAACCGACTACATTCCAGGCTCTAATCGACAAGCTAGCCCAGATGGACCAAATGGGTCATAGACCATCTCCCCCAAAGCCAGAACCGCGGAATGAAAAGGGTAAAGGGAAGGCGATCTTCGTTGCGAACACCTGATTGAAAAGAATTCTTGATGTGTAGTATGAAATGGTAAAGAAATCATAATCAAAAATTATTTGACCGCAATCAACTACGGTGTCGGATTGTAGATTGTAAGTGAGTGAGGATCGTCCACAGGGAAAGTGTAATCGTTCGTCTTTCGAATTAGATGAGTTGAAACTTTAAGAAAAGAAAACAAAACAATTCATGATTTGTAGTTGAAGTTCAAGAATGAGAAAGAACTAGATCTAAGAAAGCATTAAAAGATAGAATCAAGAATTGATTGTTTAATGATTTTTCCAAACCAAATCTCAAGAATCGAAATGAGGCTCGTAGGAATCGATCGGATCTATAGATGTGATGTAATCTTACAATTACGTATTCTTATCCTTCGATGAATTGATACTAGATCGATGATGATCGATCGAGAATTAGGGATTTCTTGTGAAACTAGGGTTTCATCTTATCCCTTGTTCTTTCGTCGATATCATTCACATTCTAGCCTCTAGGAAATTCAAGAAACGATCGTAGATCCCTAATTTCGAGCGATCACAATCTAGAAAGCATCGCTACGAACTAGGTCATCGATTCTTGAACTTGCTAGGGTTTACAAAACTCGTAGGACTTAAAAATAGTATTAAGATTTGTTACATCATCATTCTACAATCGTCTCGACTCCTTAACGAGCGGAGTTTTACTCACACATCACAACAAGAGCAACAATTACGAATTGATATCTAATCATGATGCAAGAATTAAAAGAAAGCAAGATTAAAGAATTTCACCTTTTATTTATATCAACAATTTAGTTACATTCGCTCAAGAACTACAAGAGGAAGAACTTGATCGTCGACTTGGCTTCGCTCGTCTCCGTGGATCGCGGATCGGCTTGGATCACTTGCCCGATTGAAGATCGGCTCGGCTCCTAAAAGGTTGAAGGCTTCTCGCTTGATTTGGTACTCAAGATCTTGGATTTGGAGTGGAATTAGGGTTAGGGTTTCGCACAAGCCTTGTCACTAGACTTGTGGAAGAAGATGATGAAAGAGGGAATTATTTAACTAATGAAGATTAACCTCAACCCTTAGATTTAGGCTCCTATTTATAGATAACTAACCCTAGATCTAGGATTTCAAATTCTAAGTTTCCCTCCAAAAGTTTGTTGAGAGAATTCAAATTTCCCTCCAAAAGTTAGTTAGGGGAGAAGCTTCTAGATGTGATTAGTTAGGAGGAGCTTCTAGAAGAGGATTAATTAGGAGCTTAATTTTAGGATTAGCCTTCTTAATCTTCTTTGCTGATCTGGCAGTATCTTCGAGATAGTTCTGGACTTTGAAGTGTCAGAATGGACAGTGGGACCAGAGCTGAGAATTGTGACCAAAAAGTGAACGGCTGACGTGGCAGAACCGCCGCGTTTCCGCGGCTCAAGCCATCTTATGCCGCGGAAGCGCGGCGCTCTTGGAGCCTTGGGGCCTGTGCTTTCTGTGGTAGTCTTGGGCTCATTTTTAGGCCTTCATTTGATATATAGAATTATCTAATTCCTTCTGCACTGCTACCAGATCTGAAAGTATGGAGTTGGTGTAATGTTGATCAGCTCTTTGGTTTTTCTTCCGTATTTTCCTGCATAGACTCAAGACAAGTGTTGCGCAAATACAGAAATGATGCGATGCCATGAAATGCGGTCAATTTCCTTTAAAGTGTCGGTTTAAAAGTCTAATACATGCAATCTGGTATTTTATGATTGATTTGCTAATATGTGAAATATGAATACCGAACACTTCTAAATGTATGCAAAAGATGGGGAAATTGCCGGCTAAAATATACAATATTTTCGACTGATCAAATACCCCCAAACTTAATTTCGATCGTCTCGAGCGAATGTTTTATTAAAAAGAGAAGGAGAAAATAAAGAAAGAGAAAAACTAACTCGCACACTTTCGTAGGCAACACGATTGCACTGAGCATGTGCAACAAGCCTTTAAACCTCTAGGTGTCCCTAGTAGGAGGAATGTTGTCTCCTGAGGGTTTTCAGCGGATTGCACCCACAAAATCCAATATTAAAAGGAAGATCATGAATATTACATTTAAAGAAAAGAATTGTAAAAGAAAAGCTTTGAAAATTAGGGTTTCCAACTAAGCTAGCTTTTCGGTTGTCATGAGCCCTATCTTAATGGTCATGAAAAGATGTTAGAAATCACGTCCTCCCTCAATAAAACATCGTCTTATTCTTTATTCCTATCTTTCTTCCAAACATCGATCATATAACCCTGCGTGTGTGTAAAGACATCCCTACACCCGGAGAATTCAATTCAAGCTATCATACTCTTGCCCATCAGCCTCAGTATTTTTTTTTTTTTGAATAAACGAGATTGCTCACACACTTTCATGCGACCGTTAATACTTCTTGAGGTACTAACCGACCGATTACTCCTGTGCTTGCATGCTTGGTGTATTTTCCTCGTCTTGCACCACCTCAGACATAGCAGTGACTCCCAGACCAGTTGGCCTTAGGGCACTAGGTGAAGAGGCACCCTTTGCTATATATTTTTATTGCCTTTGGTGATAACAAAACCAGTGTCCATTTTTATCACCACTTTTCATTTTTTTTATTTTCATACTTTTGGCTTTAAGACAAGAGCATTTCAAGGTATCCTCTACTATCCCAGGCTTCAAGACGTGTGTAAGTGCGAATAGCAGGGTAGCAACGTTCAAAATGTTTGGCTTCCAGAATAGAAACTATTTTTCAGACTTATTTTTATCCTCAGATTAGTGACGTCTTTCATCTTACTAACCCTTGGGACAACGGCTCATAACTACTTATTACTAGTTCGTATAAGAAAACTTCTAATTTTCTTAGTTTTCTTAAATTTTTCCAATCTCATGGATGTAATTGTTCACTATCTAATCTTTCATTATCTTATTTATATACAAAAAATATTTTTATAGTTTTGAAAATTTTTAAATTTTTATGGGTTTTCGAAAATGTTTTGTGCTTATACAAATGATATGCAAATGATGCGAAAATAAGCACAAACCTCCCCCAAACTTGTTTTCAACAGTGTCCTCACTGTTGCCTTCTGCTAAATCTCGAAAAACCTGTAAGCTTGGGAGGAATTTATTAGTGGGGGCAAAATATTTAAGTGACGAACCTCCCCCAAACTTATTTTTGGCTCAAAAGTTTGTAAAAATTTTATTTTCAGGAGCCCGATTATTCCCCCCCCCCAAACTTAAGCAATGTTAATCTTTGAAAATCATATGAGGGGGTCAAAAATCAGTGGTCGATGCCAAGCTTTGCAAAGACCAAAGGTTAACACCAACCATTCAAAAATTTTATCAATGCAGTGCTCGGGTTGGTGGAAGAAGAAGTGGGGAAAAGGAAAGTGGTGGAATAGAATGTGTGTGCGTCTCATTTTGGAGAGACGATGCAGTGTATGTGATGGATTACTCGCATTCTTTTTACATTTCAGAAGAAGGGGTGGAGGTTTAATTTCAGTGATTTGGATATGATTCATCTCAACACCCGTGCTTTTTAGAAATGCGAGTTCATCAGCGAAGATTTCCTCAAAAGTTCCATCTATACCCCGAGAAATAATGTCATCACAAAGTACGGGGTGATCTAGTTCATAATCCGTGTTAATTGTTGACCCGGACATCTCAGTAAAAGAGTCCGTATGTGTATGATACATAGTTGGGTCAAACAACAACATATGAAAAGAGTCAAGATCGATAACAGGAGGATCATCAAATTCGCTGCTGTCGACATCCATTAAGTCGACAGAACATACCTGAGCAGTAGGTTCGGAGGGTACACTTCCCAACTTGTAAATGTTCAGCTCTATTGACCTATTCCCGAAAGATAGGGTCATAGAGCCGTTACGACAGTTGATGATAGCATTGGAAGTGGCCAAAAAGGGGCGACCTAAAATCACCGGAATTTGATTCCGTGGGTTCGCTACAGGCTGTGTATCAATTACAATAAAATCTACCGGGAATATAAATTCTCCGATTTTTATTAACACATCCTCCAGTTCACCCCTAGGTTTGGTGATTGATCGGTCAGCCATCTGGAGAGTGCAATTGGTTGGCTTCAACTCTCCGATCCCTAATTGCTCATAGACAGAGTAAGGAAGCAAGTTAACACTAGCGCCAAGGTCTAATAGAGCACGGTTAATGTGTTTTTCCCCAATAGAAACGGAAATAGTAGGATATCCTGGATCCTTACGTTTCCTCGGTAATTGTTGGGGGAAAGCCGTGTCTATTGTCTTTTCCATGAATATCTTCTTAGGCACTGGATTCTTCCTCTTCCTAGTGCACAAGTTCTTAAGAGTTTTCGCATAGGAAGGAACTTGTTGGATGGCATCTAGGAGAGGGATGTTGGTGTTTACTTGCTTAAAAATGTTCATAATCTTCTCCATATGTGGACTCGGAGTGTTAGCCCTTAACCGATTAGGATAAGGTGCTTTAGCAATAAGCGCTGGGTCCATCATAGGAGAAGGAAGTGTGTGTGGAACCGATCCCAGAGTAGAAGTGGAGATCGTCCGTGGAGGGGTAAAAGAGGTGGGCTGTAGTGGCGAGCCTTTTGGGAAACGAAGAATAGGCTCGGAAGAAGGTGGGGTAGAAGAACTGGGGTAAGAACTAGAAGTGTGTATGGATGGAAAGGTCTCAGCCGGGGTGTTATTGATTGATTTATTAGTATCATCAAACTCTTCCCCAACATGAGTGTCAAGCACTCTTCCAGATCTCAACGTGATTGCATCCACATCATGTAAATAGCTAGAATTGGGTAAAGGTTGAGCTGGAAGTTTCCCTTTCTCCCTTGCACTCATTTCAGCTTTTAAACGTGCAATTTCTTCTTCCATCGATTTAATACTCTCGCTTTGGGACGCAGAGTTTTTCTTTATATAATCGACAGAAGTTTTTATTTCAGCTGATACTTGCATGAGATTTGTTAAGACCAAATTCATGCATTGTGCAAATGAATAGGTTTCATCAGTCCCGGTCAACTGCAAAGGACTAGATGGAACAAAAGTGTTGACCGGATTTTGAAAATTTTGTGCTTGAAAGGGGTGCTGACTCAATTGTGGTGGCTGCTGTTGTGGTGGAGGGATCCCTTGGAAATTGTTTTGGTTTGGAACCGTGTTTTGAAATTGGGATTGGTTCCAATCAAAATTAGGGTGATTCCTCCAACCCTGATCATATGTGGAAGAAGATGGATTGTTCCTAGGTCTTTGAAATGCGGCATTGGTATGCTCATGACCTTGAAACTGACATTCTTCCGTCAAGTGAGACGGATCAGAACAACAGCCACATACAGTTTTGGAGAGTGATATTTGACTTAGGGCGGCTAAAAATTTGTTTTCCATAGTCTCAAGTTTCTTTTGCATAGCCGAAATGTCAGCTCTAACTCCTATGGAAATATCAGTGCCTTCCCTAGACGATTGACTTACACCCTCCCACTGTAAAGATTTTTCAGCGAAATTTTCTAGGAATTTCCAGGCTTCCCCATCATCTTTAGTCATGAAGTTGCCTTGACACATGGATTCAAGGGTCTGTCTTGTGTAAGGAGTAATGCCCTCATAAATGATTCGGCAAAGATCCCATCTCGGGATGCCGTGATGTGGACATTGGACTAGCAGATCCTTGAAGCGGTCAAGACATTTTGAAAATGTTTCATTTGGAAGCTGGGTGAATTGATAGATTTCGCTACGGACTCGAGCTGTTTTGTGATGTGGGTAGAATTTATTAAGGAATGCTTTGACGAATTCGTCCCAATTTGAAATGGAATGTGTGGTAGTGTTATATAGCCATTTCTCGGCTAAATCGCACAAGGTAAAAGGGAGAAGACGTAGACGGAAAGCATCCACAGAAAGCTGTGAAGTACCCATCATTGCGCATACATTTTCAAATTTCGTGATAAACACGTATGCGTCTTCAGACTCGAGACCGTGAAATTTTGGTAGAAGGTTGATGTATTGGGGTTTTATTTGAAAATTTTCCCCGTTGGCTGGTGGTATGGAAAGACAGGTGGAAAGTGGGCCTCGTGTAGGATAACATCTCTCTTGGAGAGAGATGCGAGGTGGATTCTGCGCACCAACGGACGGCGGCAGAGTAGTGGAAAAGAAGTTCGATGGATGTGGATCCATCGATGTGGGTGTGGTGGTGGGTAAAAGAAAGGTAAATGGAGAAATACCAACTTTGGGTCGATGAGGGAAACGCGGACTAACGGGCACTAGAAACCCGTGTCTAGCCTATCTTGCACTAAAAAGGGTTAGTACAAGTGGCAGCGTGAATTTATAATTAGGGGAAATGAAGTATGCGGTGTTTGTTTTGAAAATGATACGGATTTTTGAAAATATGATGCAACACAACAAATGCAACACACAAACCCTAGAATCTAGTGGTCACCTAGGTCAAACTCTAGACCGCTCCTAACTGCCAAAAGACAAGTCGCAGGATAAATCCTCCACTGCCTCTTTGTCCCCTTGTGGCCGGATAAGTGCCAGGTAAGTGGGAAGGAACCACCACTACAGTGGGCCTAATTAATAACCACTAGCCTTAGACACACTCGCCTTAGACACCACAAGAAAACGCGGATAAGCAATGAATTACCCACGGCCTTCTCTTGTCCTAATTGAGCGCGACAGTCCTTAGAGTCATCTCTAGATTTCTTTTAATTAAGGAGGGTCAATGCAGATGCAAGTTTTGCGATTTTCGGGGCCTAGGAAGGGTAATGAAATCCCCACCTAATTTGGATTTGGCCGTGCCCCTTAAATTTTCCGTATTAATATGCAACAACCACAAGAATCAAAAACACGCACAATATTTTTATTGCTTTTGCGGCGCAGCGATTTATTTGCAAAGAAACCTGCAAGAAATTATTAGTTGGAGCAGACAGAGAAGGAGATAAGAAAGATAGAAAGTTACAGAGGAAGTTTGGTGCAGTGAAGAGATAGGTCAGCCGCGGAAACGCCGCGGATAGGGGTAGTCTGCCGCGGAAACGCGCCTTGGGAGATGGATCACTGCACAGAAATTTGGGAGAATGTTTCTGTTGCTTCCTGTATCTCTCTGGAATATTCACAAAAATTTTCCCAAAGCTCCAATGATTCCAGATTTCCTCGCAATCAAACCACAAAACACGTATTAGTGTTTGCACGAATTTTGATCACAAAATTTAGATGGAATAAAATTTTCAACTCAAATTTCAAAATACGAACTATTAGCGCACTATCCCCGGCAACGGCGCCATTTGATTGAAAAGAATTCTTGATGTGTAGTATGAAATGGTAAAGAAATCACAATCAAAAATTATTTGACCGCAATCAACTATGGTGTCGGATTGTAGATTGTAAGTGAGTGCGGATCGTCCACAGGGAAAGTGTAATCGTTCGTCTTTCGAATTAGATGAGTTGAAACTTTAAGAAAAGAAAACAAAACAATTCATGATTTGTAGTTGAAGTTCAAGAATGAGAAAAAACTAGATCTAAGAAAGCATTAAAAGATAGAATCAAGAATTGATTGTTTAATGATTTTTCCAAACCAAATCTCAAGAATCGAAATGAGGCTCGTAGGAATCGATCGGATCTATAGATGTGATGTAATCTTACAATTACGTATTCTTATCCTTCGATGAATTGATACTAGATCGATGATGATCGATCGAGAATTAGGGATTTCTTGTGAAACTAGGGTTTCATCTTATCCCTTGTTCTTTCGTCGATATCATTCACATTCTAGCCTCTAGGAAATTCAAGAAACGATCGTAGATCCCTAATTTCGAGCGATCACAATCTAGAAAGCATCGCTACGAACTAGGTCATCGATTCTTGAACTTGCTAGGGTTTACAAAACTCGTAGGACTTAAAAATAGTATTAAGATTTGTTACATCATCATTCTACAATCGTCTCGACTCCTTAACGAGCGGAGTTTTACTCACACATCACAACAAGAGCAACAATTACGAATTGATATCTAATCATGATGCAAGAATTAAAAGAAAGCAAGATTAAAGAATTTCACCTTTTATTTATATCAACAATTTAGTTACATTCGCTCAAGAACTACAAGAGGAAGAACTTGATCGTCGACTTGGCTTCGCTCGTCTCCGTAGATCGCGGATCGGCTTGGATCACTTGCCCGATTGAAAGATCGGCTCGGCTCCTAAAAGGTTGAAGGCTTCTCGCTTGATTTGGTACTCAAGATCTTGGATTTGGAGTGGAATTAGGGTTAGGGTTTCGCACAAGCCTTGTCACTAGACTTGTGGAAGAAGATGATTGTCACGCCCCGCTTCCCAATGTACGGCGAAGTGGTCGTGACGAGGCCCGCTACGTATGTACTCAGAAGTACATACGCTAAGCGTAACTAAGCAATATAAAATAATCACAAGAGACAAATGAGATTGAGATAACAGCAACTTTTATTAATAACATTCTTTATACAATGCATGAAATGAAAATACAACTGGAATGAAAAAAAGAAAGCAATGCCTAAACAGTGGCATAATAATAAAAGGAAATACTGGAAAGAACAAGTACAAAGTCTAGAGCTCTGGATCTTCTTAGAACTGCTCCAAATCTTCAGTTGTTGGCTCGGTCTCAACTTGGTCCAACGCACCTGACGACATTCAAAGAAGAAAGAAATAGAATGTCGTCAGCAAACAGGTCGCTCGGTAAGTCCCAAAGAAAAGTGGAGTGAGAATGGCAGAGTAACAGTATTTTCTAGAGTATTATGTTGTAGAATATTATGGAATATTGTTTAACGCAGTTGTTTGTAGCTTGGTACAGAAGAATGCCAGTGTATACGAGGGGGATCTCTATATGCTAGAGATCAGTGCAAACGGAGAGTACAAGGAACCGTTATGCCACGGTACAACAGCAACAGTATTCATGTTAGGTGTCTTAATCTGACCACCTCATTCCACTTTTAACATCTTCCGTACCAATCTACCCCTTTAAACCCCGTAATGTTTTAACAGTGTTGTAGTAATAGAATATGTAAATTGAGTGACTGACCAAAACCATGATATCAGTAAACATGTTGCAACTATATAATCAGGTAAATGGAATATCAGGATAATGGAATGAATATCCATGGTTTGATTCAGTCAAAAATGAATATATTGTTAACTGTATTCAGGGATTCATGATTTCAAGTTGTGTTGGAATATGATTGAAATATAGATTGACTTGAATTATATTCAAGTCAGAATTAGTCAGACTCTAACCCGAGTCAGACTAAAAGAAAGATAATTTGAAGTTCAATATTAGCTAGGGGCCTTATTGTAATTTGTGAAACTTGAGGGGGTTTTATGTAAAAAGTACTTTTGTATAGTTTTCAAAATATACCTCAAGTATTTAATAATCGTCTTTATTATTGTAATGGATGTGAATTTTATTTGTGTTATTCTAGTGAATATATCCTAATAAAAGTATTAATTGTTTATTTGAAATTCGTGGTTTTTAATGTAACTTTTAATCTATGATTTTTAGGAAAAATTGGAAACTTGATATTATAACAAAATAAGTGTTTAAATGATAATTATATATAATAAAACACTTAAATGATTTTTAAATGAATATTTTATTTACAAAAAATATTACTTTCCTTAAATATTGTATTTAAACCTTTCGAGACCGAATGCTCCTTGCGGAGGTCTGAATCTCGCACTACTAGCCTGCGGGTGCACGATGAACCGTGCTATCCCTAACAGGTTCCCCACGAATGGGTTGTAATGGCACTTTGCTCAGGTTTTATAAATACTTTTAATTTAGGGAAAAGATTTTCTAAATATAGGGTATTTATTTGTAAAAGTATATAGTTCTCCATATTTTAGTTGTTAGGGTTTCCTAGACCATCTAACCTATCTTCTATGGTCTAAACGATGAATCATTAGAGCCTCAAATCGCCTCTTCACCATCATGCAGCCAGGTAAGTGCCAGGTAAGTGGGAAGGAACCACGTCGTGGGCCTAATTAATAACCACTAGCCTAGACACACTTGCCTAGTCACCACAAGACAGATTAGATAACGATCGATGTCCATGACCAATCGTGTTTTCATTTTGTATAATTTTTATTTAAAAAGAATTTACAATTTAAAGATTAAACTAAAAGTTATAAAGATTATGGTATTTTAGTGAAAAAGTCCTATAATATCGTATTCTGTATTTTGTTATTCAGCAATTAGGGTTATAATGAGTGTGTGTAAGGGTAGGTCATTACCCCGTGACTTATATTAAGTTTTGGTGAAGTTTCAAGGTGAAATGAGTTATCTTAAAGTTAAGGGTATTAAAGTGCAAGAATACGGTTTCCATAAACGTTATCATTTCATGTGTGAAATTTCATCCAAATTGAATGAAACAAGTTTTGTTATCAAAATAAACATGATTAGGAGTGGGGTATCTAAATAGAACATTAAAATTTAACTTGATGGTATTTTTATGCAAGAAATACGGTTTTCTAAAGAACTTGTCATTTCATGTGGAAAAGTACAATTAAATTTGATTTAAGGGTGATTAATAGTCAACATGCAAGAGGGTTGATAATATGTATTAGGTGACAAGTGGAATTTTTAAGAAAAACCGAATCGGAAATCGGTTTGTCCGATTTCCGTCGGGTTTCAAAAAGTCGTATTTTGCAAATATAGAAAAGAGAGGTAGAAGGTTGGGACTTACGGGTTTAAACTCTTCTAAAGAGTAAAGAGAACTAGGGAGGAAAGCCTAGGGTGGTTACGTCGCCGGTTGCTCCAAAACGCGTCGTCGGAATTCCGTCAGGGCTTCGCCGGGAACTCGATTTCGAAGCACACTTCTTGTGGAAACTTTTGAGAGAGTGGCTCAAGATTTTGGGGGGTGAGAGGGTAGTGTGTAGGGTTGGTATTTATAGGGTTAGGCTAGGGTTAGGATAGATGAAAAGTTAAAAATAAAAATATGATAAAATGTAATAAAAATGTATTAAAAGTGGAGTAATTGGGGGTTTTAAAGATCTCTGGAAGTGGTATTGGGCTGAAACTTTGCAGGTGAGTAGGGAATACCAAAAGACACAACTTTCATGTTGTGACCCTTGCCGGAATCGGCCTAAAAGGGGGTGACTCGTCCGTGACTCGGTCGGATCACTGAGTCGGCCGAGTCAAGGCCGAGTTGGCCGATTCCCGACCGAGTCCGGTGACCTGGATCTCCCCCGACGGTTCATCTACCCTCTGCAAGTGTTACATCTTTGGGTGTAGTGGGGTTTTTGTGAGATATGCACGTGTAAACTCTTGGTATTCTAAAGGTTTTTTTAAAAATCAATATTAAAAATAATGTGGGGTATGGGATTCGAACTCTGGTGGCTTAGTTCAGCAGTGCAAGGTATTACCAATGAGTTACAAGCTCCTTCTTGTAATTATTGTAAAGAGATAGATACTTAAAGTGTTATCAGCAACATTAATACTCCAAGTATACTTCAATTTTAAATCAAATTTTGGTATACAAAAATTGGAGTTGTTACAATCTACCCTCCTTACAAAAAATTTCGTCCTCGAAATTTACAACTTTTATTTAAGGACTAATTTACAAAAAGGTGCGGATATTTTGCACGTATCTCATCTTCCCTTTCCCACGTGGATTCTCCTGGAGTGTCTTTTCTCCACATTACCCGGACCAAATTAACTTCTTTGTTCCGAAGTGTCTTCACTTTGCTGTCCAGGATCTCCACAGGTTGCTGCTCACAAGACAAATCGGGCTGTATCGTGAGCTCTGAATGATCAAGTACATGGCTGGGGTCACTCACATACCTTCTGAGTTGGGATATGTGGAACACGTTATGCACTCCTTCCAATGAGGGTGGAAGCGCTAATCGGTATGCCACTTCACCGACTCGTTCGAGTATATCGAACGGTCCAATGTATCTCAGACTCAACTTTCCCCGTCTTCCAAATCTGATCACTCCGCGGTTCGGAGATATCTTCAAGAATACATGGTCTCCTGGCTGGAACTCCAAGTGTCGTCTCTTTGCATCAGCCCAATGTTTCTGTCTATCTTGGGCTATGCGCATTCTTTCTCTGATAGTACGAACCACATCAACGGTCGCTACTATCATCTCTGGTCCAAGGAGTTCCCTATCTCCGATGTCATCCCAACTTAATGGCGATCGACACTTCCTTCCATATAATGCTGCAAAAGGTGCCATTCCTATGCTTGCTTGGTAGCTGTTGTTGTACGCGAACTCCACAAGATGCAAGTGATCTTCCCACGATCCTTTGAAGTCGAGCATACATGCTCTGAGCATATCCTCCAAGATCTGAATAGTTCGTTCCGACTGACCATCTGTTTGTGGATGATAAGCCGTGCTGAAGTTCAGACTTGTTCCCAAGCTAGCTTGCAGACTTTGCCAAAATTGTGATCGGAACCTGGTGTCACGATCGGAGACAATGCAGACTGGTACTCCATGCAGTCTCACAATTTCCTGTATGAGTTCATGGGTATCAGAGATAGTACATTATGAAGAGTTTTTAAATCTAAATTAGATTATTACCTCCATGTACTTCTTTGCTAATGTCTCAGTTGATTGGCCAACTCGAAATGGGATGAAGTGAGCCGACTTTGTGAGTCGATCCACAATGACCCAAATCGCATCGTTACCTTTTGTGCTGCGAGGAAGAGCAGTTACAAAGTCCATCATGATGTGCTGCCACTTCCATTCTGGGATTGGTAACGGTTGAAGTAGTCCAGCTGTCCTATGATGTTCAGCCTTTACCTGCTGACACACCAAACATTTTGCGACACTTCTGGCTACTTCACGCTTCATTCCATGCCACCAATAATTCTGACGTAGATCTTTGTACATTTTGATACCTCCAGGATGTACTGAATAGGGAGAGCTGTGAGCTTCTTTCATTAACTCTTCCCGAACAGGACCCTTTGGTACACACAATCTGCTGCCGTATCTCAAAGATCCGTCTTCATGGATGATGAAATCTGTTCTGAGTCCATTCTCCACTTGTTCTCTGATCTTTTGCAACTTAGCATCGCTGGCTTGAGCTGCTTTGATCTGATTGACAATGGTTGATTGAACTTGTAGATTCATCAAATTTGAAACATCACCTGGCATGACTAGTTCGATCTCCATCTGATGTAGGTCTTGCTGAAGCTTCCACTGGGCGGTGAGATTCATTGCTAATGGTTGGCGACTAAGAGCATCAGGTACTACGTTCACCTTTCCTGGATGATATTGCAAATTGATGTCGAAGTCCGCCATAAGTTCTAACCATCTTCTCTGCCGCATATTCAACTCCTTCTGGGTAAACACATACTTCAGACTTTTATGATCTGTGTAGATGTTCACTCGTTCACCAAGTAAGTAGTGGCGCCAAATTTTAAGAGCAAAAATAACGGCTGCCAACTCTAGATCATGCGTCGGGTAATTGCGCTCATGAGTCTTCAGTTGTCTTGAAGCATAAGCCACAACCTTACCGTGCTGATGTAGAACACATCCTAATCCTTTACCGGATGCATCGCAATGTACTTCGAATCCTCCAGATTGATCCGGTAATACAAGAATAGGTGCAGACGTCAGCCTCGACTTGAGTTCTACAAAAGCTTGCTCGCATGCTTCTGACCACACAAATTCTTCATCTTTTCGTGTGAGCTTGGTCAGGGGTGTTGCTATCTTCGAAAAGCCTTCAATGAATCTTCTGTAATATCCAGCTAAACCCAAGAAACTCCGAATATCCTTCACTGATTTTGGTGTAGGCCATTCGCTGACTGCTGAAACTTTTGCTGGATCCACAGAAATCCCTTCTCCTGATACGATATGTCCAAGGAAACCAACTTGTTTTAACCAAAACTCGCACTTGCTGTATTTGGCATAAAGCTTATGTTGTCGAAGAGTTTCCAGGACAATTCGTAAGTGCTCCGCATGCTCTTTCCGGTTCTTAGAATATACCAGGATGTCGTCGATGAAGATGACAACGAACCTGTCTAAATACTCCCGGAAGACTTGGTTCATAAGATTCATGAAAATTGCTGGTGCATTGGTCACTCCAAATGGCATTACTAGAAATTCGTAATGTCCATAGCGAGTTCTGAAAGCTGTTTTGTGAATATCAGCTTCCTTGACCTTCACTTGATGATAACCTGAACGAAGATCTAGTTTAGAGAAGACACAAGATCCACTTAGCTGATCGAATAAGTCGTCGATGCGCGGAAGTGGATACTTGTTCTTAATAGTAACTTCGTTCAAGGCTCTATAGTCGATGCACATTCTATATGAACCTTCCTTCTTCTTCACCAGTAGTACAGGTGCTCCCCAACTCGAAGTGCTGGGACGAATCCATCCTTTCGCCAGTAATTCGTCCAACTGTGTTCATACTTCCTTCAAACCTTCTGGACTTAGTCTATATGGTGCTTTGATTACTGGTTGTGCTCCTGGTACTAAGTCAATGCTAAATTCAAGAGCTCGATCAGGAGGCAAACCTGATATATCGTCAGGGAATACGTCATCGAACTCTCGAACTACCTCCGGTCTTGCTTCTTCTTCTGCATGAGCTGCCGCAACTATTGCTTCCCTTGGCTTTGCTTTGTAAGTGCTTGGCTCCAATGTACGGTCTCCACTCTTAAAGTAAAAGATCGGATGATCTGGAATCTCAAATACTACCCTCCTTTGGCGACAGTCGATGGTAGCATAAAAGGTTCCAAGCCAGTCCATTCCTAGAACCACATCAAAGTTCGGTATGTCCAGTACTTTGAAGTCAGCGTAAAATTCTCGACTGCAGACGATGACCGGACACATGCTGTATCCTATAGTTGCCTTTAGAACACCATTTCCGGAACTGACGTTCCAGCAGGATACGAGCGGTGAGACTGGAATCGCATGGGTTCGGACAAACCGTTGCGACATAAAGCAGTGGGATGCTCCAGTATCAAACAGTGCAAGTGCAGGTAGTGAAGCTACTAGAATTGTACCTAAGGTATATGGGATAGGTTTTAGGTATAGGGAAAGTGTGTAGGTAACCAAAACTAGAAGATAAATTTGGGAAGGAAATTTACCAGTAATGACTTGGCCAGTGGCCTCAGCTTCTTCAACAGACATCATAAAAGCCTGGCGCTTCGGCACATTCCTCCTGGCCTGAGGAGCATTCCTCTGAACGTTTCTTTGTGCTTGATGGAACTGTCGAGGAGGTGGTGCAGCTTGTGGTCCTCTAGGTGGTGCAGGTAGTGCAAGTCTGGTAGCAGGTGCTGGAAGAGCTGGTCGCTGCTGATAGTTGTTAGCTGGCCGGGTTGCAGCAACTGAGTTCTGCCTTTGAGGACAGGATCCAATGTCATGAGTGGCTGAACCGCAGATCAAGCAAAGGCGGTTGGCTCGACGGCAATCCTTCATCATATGTCCCTTTCTCTTACAGTAGGTGCAAAAGGCTGGGCTAGGGTGATGAGTTGGTACTCCGGGACGCCTCGGCACGAAGGATGGTCTGGACGTGGCTCCACCTGCCATCTGGTTGGCAGGACGCTTGACTCCTACAGAGTGAGGTCTTCCCCTCTCTTTTATCACTGCCTCGTAACTGCGGGCAGCTTCCAGGGCTTCCTCGTGAGTCAAAAACTTCCCGGTGGCTAGAGCAGCCTTGATTTCGGTGTCCAAACCTTGCTGAAAACGACGGGCTCTGATCTCGTCCGTCGGTATCAGGTGTGCCGCGAATCTGTTTAAAGGTTGTGTTAGCTGTGTAGTAGGTGATATTAAAAAATTGAACTACTGTGACAGATCTTACCGGCTCAACATAGTAAACTCAGCATCATACTCATCTACAGATTTCTCCCACATAGATCCTTGTTGTAGGTGAATAAATTGCTGTTCCATAGCGAACCTGGCGGTCACAGGGAAATATTTCGCGTCGAACTTCTCGCGAAATGTTTTCCATTCAATCGGCTGGGCTAGACGGGTCTCTTCCGCCTTCCACCAATTTCGAGCGTTATCCGTGAGCTGTAGCTTCGCTACACGGACCCAGGCATTATCTGGCACTTGAGCTGCTGCCAGATCATCTTCAATACTTTGCGCCCATTCTTCTGCTTCGAGAGGGCTCCCTTTTCCCGAGAATTGCTTCGGGTGCAACGCTCTGAACTGTTTGATTCCCGGTGCATCTGTCTCAGGACGACTCAGAAGTTGTTGCTGTCCCTCTAGCAGACTGCGGATCGCATCGAAAAGCATGGTTTGCTCAGTGGATGGTGCGGGAACAACTGGAGTGAGAGGTAGTGCTGAAGGGGTGTTGTTGGCATTGGTGCTGGTGTTGTTCGGGGAATTGTTTGGGGAATCCATAATCCTGAAGAAAAATTTGGATTAGGACAGATTCAAATACATGAAATGATAAGATTCAAGGAATAAAGACTTGTAAGATTCAAATAACATGAATTGTAAAGAATGTTTTAGTTGTTGTTTCTTGTGTTACATTGCTTAGGTTGTTCACGCAGACCAGAACTGCATGATAGGGATTCATACAGCTCTGACCTGCATGGGCCACCAACAAAACCTGTCACGCCCCGCTTCCCAATGTACGGCGAAGTGGTCGTGACGAGGCCCGCTACGTATGTACTCAGAAGTACATACGCTAAGCGTAACTAAGCAATATAAAATAATCACAAGAGACAAATGAGATTGAGATAACAGCAACTTTTATTAATAACATTCTTTATACAATGCATGAAATGAAAATACAACTGGAATGAAAAAAAGAAAGCAATGCCTAAACAGTGGCATAATAATAAAAGGAAATACTGGAAAGAACAAGTACAAAGTCTAGAGCTCTGGATCTTCTTGGAACTGCTCCAAATCTTCAGTTGTTGGCTCGGTCTCAACTTGGTCCAACGCACCTGACGACATTCAAAGAAGAAAGAAATAGAATGTCGTCAGCGAACAGGTCGCTCAGTAAGTCCCAAAGAAAAGTGGAGTGAGAATGGCAGAGTAACAGTATTTTCTAGAGTATTATGTTGTAGAATATTATGGAATATTGTTTAACGCAGTTGTTTGTAGCTTGGTACAGAAGAATGCCAGTGTATACGAGGGGGATCTCTATATGCTAGAGATCAGTGCAAACGGAGAGTACAAGGAACCGTTATGCCACGGTACAACAGCAACAGTATTCATGTTAGGTGTCTTAATCTGACCACCTCATTCCACTTTTAACATCTTCCGTACCAATCTACCCCTTTAAACCCCGTAATGTTTTAACAGTGTTGTAGTAATGGAATATGTAAATTGAGTGACTGACCAAAACCATGATATCAGTAAACATGTTGCAACTGTATAATCAGGTAAATGGAATATCAGGATAATGGAATGAATATCCATGGTTTGATTCAGTCAAAAATGAATATATTGTTAACTGTATTCAGGGATTCATGATTTCAAGTTGTGTTGGAATATGATTGAAATATAGATTGACTTGAATTATATTCAAGTCAGAATTAGTCAGACTCTAACCCGAGTCAGACTAAAAGAAAGATAATTTGAAGTTCAATATTAGCTAGGGGCCTTATTGTAATTTGTGAAACTTGAGGGGGTTTTATGTAAAAAGTACTTTTGTATAGTTTTCAAAATATACCTCAAGTATTTAATAATCGTCTTTATTATTGTAATGGATGTGAATTTTATTTGTGTTATTCTAGTGAATATATCCTAATAAAAGTATTAATTGTTTATTTGAAATTCGTGGTATTTTAATGTAACTTTTAATCTATGATTTTTAGGAAAAAGTGGAAACATGATATTATAACAAAATAAGTGTTTAAATGATAATTATATATAATAAAACACTTAAATGATTTTTAAATGAATATTTTATTTACAAAAAATATTACTTTCCTTAAATATTGTATTTAAACCTTTCGAGACCGAATGCTCCTTGCGGAGGTCTGAATCTCGCACTACTAGCCTGCGGGTGCACGATGAACCGTGCTATCCCTAACAGGTTCCCCACGAATGGGTTGTAATGGCACTTTGCTCAGGTTTTATAAATACTTTTAATTTAGGGAAAAGATTTTCTAAATATAGGGTATTTATTTGTAAAAGTATATAGTTCTCCATATTTTAGTTGTTAGGGTTTCCTAGACCATCTAACCTATCTTCTATGGTCTAAACGATGAATCATTAGAGTCTCAAATCGCCTCTTCACCATCATGCAGCCAGGTAAGTGCCAGGTAAGTGGGAAGGAACCACGTCGTGGGCCTAATTAATAACCACTAGCCTAGACACACTTGCCTAGTCACCACAAGACAGATTAGATAACGATCGATGTCCATGACCAATCGTGTTTTCATTTTGTATAAGTTTTATTTAAAAAGAATTTACAATTTAAAGATTAAACTAAAAGTTATAAAGATTATGGTATTTTAGTGAAAAAGTCCTATAATATCGTATTCTGTATTTTGTTATTCAGCAATTAGGGTTATAATGAGTGTGTGTAAGGGTAGGTCATTACCCCGTGACTTATATTAAGTTTTGGTGAAGTTTCAAGGTGAAATGAGTTATCTTAAAGTTAAGGGTATTAAAGTGCAAGAATACGGTTTCCATAAACGTTATCATTTCATGTGTGAAATTTCATCCAAATTGAATGAAACAAGTTTTGTTATCAAAATAAACATGATTAGGAGTGGGGTATCTAAATAGAACATTAAAATTTAACTTGATGGTATTTTTATGCAAGAAATACGGTTTTCTAAAGAACTTGTCATTTCATGTGGAAAAGTACAATTAAATTTGATTTAAGGGTGATTAATAGTCAACATGCAAGAGGGTTGATAATATGTATTAGGTGACAAGTGGAATTTTTAAGAAAAACCGAATCGGAAATCGGTTTGTCTGATTTCCGTCGGGTTTCAAAAAGTCGTATTTTGCAAATATAGAAAAGAGAGGTAGAAGGTTGGGACTTACGGGTTTAAACTCTTCTAAAGAGTAAAGAGAACTAGGGAGGAAAGCCTAGGGTGGTTACGTCGCCGGTTGCTCCAAAACGCGTCGTCGGAATTCCGTCAGGGATTCGCCGGGAACTCGATTTCGAAGCACACTTCTTATGGAAACTTTTGAGAGAGTGGCTCAAGATTTTGGGGGGTGAGAGGGTAGTGTGTAGGGTTGGTATTTATAGGGTTAGGCTAGGGTTAGGGTAGATGAAAAGTTAAAAATAAAAATGTGATAAAATGTAATAAAAATGTATTAAAAGTGGAGTAATTGGGGGTTTTAAAGATCTCTGGAAGTGTTATTGGGCTGAAACTTTGCAGGTGAGTAGGGAATACCAAAAGACACAACTTTCATGTTGTGACCCTTGCCGGAATCGGCCTAAAAGGGGGTGACTCGTCCGTGACTCGGTCGGATCACTGAGTCGGCCGAGTCAAGGCCGAGTTGGCCGATTCCCGACCGAGTCCGGTGACCTGGATCTCCCCCGACGGTTCATCTACCCTCTGCAAGTGTTACATCTTTGGGTGTAGTGGGGTTTTTGTGAGATATACACGTGTAAACTCTTGGTATTCTAAAGGTTTTTTTAAAAATCAATATTAAAAATAATGTGGGGTATGGGATTCGAACTCTGGTGGCTTAGTTCAGCAGTGCAAGGTATTACCAATGAGTTACAAGCTCCTTCTTGTAATTATTGTAAAGAGATAGATACTTAAAGTGTTATCAGCAACATTAATACTCCAAGTATACTTCAATTTTAAATCAAATTTTGGTATACAAAAATTGGAGTTGTTACAATGATGAAAGAGGGAATTATTTAACTAATGAAGATTAACCTCAACCCTTAGATTTAGGCTCCTATTTATAGATAACTAACCCTAGATCTAGGATTTCAAATTCTAAGTTTCCCTCCAAAAGTTTGTTGAGAGAATTCAAATTTCCCTCCAAAAGTTAGTTAGGGGAGAAGCTTCTAGATGTGATTAGTTAGGAGGAGCTTCTAGAAGAGGATTAATTAGGAGCTTAATTTTAGGATTAGCCTTCTTAATCTTCTTTGCTGATCTGGCAGTATCTTCGAGATAGTTCTGGACTTTGAAGTGTCAGAATGGACAGTGGGACCAGAGCTGAGAATTGTGACCAAAAAGTGAACGGCTGACGTGGCAGAACCGCCGCGTTTCCGCGGCTCAAGCCATCTTATGCCGCGGAAGCGCGGCGCTCTTGGAGCCTTGGGGCCTGTGCTTTCTGTGGTAGTCTTGGGCTCATTTTTGGGCCTTCATTTGATATATAGAATTATCTAATTCCTTCTGCACTGCTACCAGATCTGAAAGTATGGAGTTGGTGTAATGTTGATCAGCTCTTTGGTTTTTCTTCCGTATTTTCCTGCATAGACTCAAGACAAGTGTTGCGCAAATACAGAAATGATGCGATGCCATGAAATGCGGTCAATTTCCTTTAAAGTGTCGGTTTAAAAGTCTAATACATGCAATCTGGTATTTTACGATTGATTTGCTAATATGTGAAATATGAATACCGAACACTTCTAAATGTATGCAAAAGATGGGGAAATTGCCGGCTAAAATATACAATATTTTCGACTGATCAACACCCAACAGCAGCCCAGTGCCCCAAAGCTAGCGGATCAACTGGAAGAGAGACAACGCTATTATAATGAGAAGATGAAGCATCCTTACTCGTTCCTATGGGATAAAACGAAGAGACTATTCGAGCTGGCGATGCGCAACTGGCTTATCAATTTGCCAAATCCAAGGCAACCATCGCAACCCGGCGAAGTGAATAATCCCAATTATTGTCCTTACCACCAAACGGTAAGTCATCCAATCGAAAATTGCTTCGTCTTTAAGGGATGGATCGAGGATCGGTACCTACAAGGCAAGTTTGCGCTGTCTGAGAAGTGGAAAGTAAACCCACCACAACCGCACACTCCTAAGAAGACGGACACACCAGGGGCAACGTGCTCTTTTATTGAGGAAGCTCCATAGAAGGTGGTTCTTTCGGCCAAAACCAAAAGGATGCTGAATAATCTCCAGACATGCTCGGCAATCAGGTGGAAGAATCCGTCAGAACCCCGGATCATCGAAGGGATGCTGAAGCCGCGCCCAACTCCAAAGATCAGTGGCGATAGCCAAAGCTCCCACACCCAGCCGTCGAAATCGTCGAAAAAGCAGAAGAAATACAGAAAGCCCGTGAAGCCTGGCGATAAGCGCATGGACCTGAAGAAACAGATCGACACGCTTGGAGAGTATAACCAGAAGGTGCGGACCCCGATCAAGCTGCAAGAATTCCTCGGCCACGTCCTTGAAGATGGAGATGATGGAGCAAATTCATCAGATGGATCTGAGGATTACGTAGCAAATTGTCATGTGATCTCTCACTCATTAATAGACGATGAAGAGGCTCCTTGCACCAAGAGACTGGGGCAGGTCTTGAGCCGGAACTTCTATGGCCGTCAGACGAAATGATCGACACCTTCCTGAGTGAAATTCATCTGAAAAGTAAAGCCGATCGGGAGCGTGAGATGGCCATATTTGAAAAGGCCAATCGTCGGTGACTGGACGAAAGAGTCAAGACACTTCCGCCGAATCAAGGGACACCCGTCGCGAATAAAAACAAGTCCAAGACAAAGAAAAGGTTTGCTAAAGCCATATCAATGGCGATGAGGCTGCCATCCTCCGAAGCGAACGCTCTTGGTGAAGGAGAAACACATCCTAGCTACTGCTTATATCATCGAAAGATTGCGCACCCCACTGAGGATTGCAACGCTTTTAAAAGATGGTGGCAGGGGTATGTTGCTCACCGGCAACATTTTAAGCTGATGAAACGCAAAACTCGTCGGGAGCGAAGAAGTACGACAGAGGATCATGAAAGAACTACCAGTAACTGTCGCACGGTCAACGCCGGGGGATCGCAAGTGCTCACCTTCGGAAGTGACTCTGACGAGGAAATGACTCTTGACCCTCTTTTTAAAGAATCCACCTCGGGGAAAGAGGAAGAGTCGAAGACTTGCGAAAATATCCAGCTGCGCAATCGTACACTTCAAGAAAAGAATCTCGGACCCACAAAGAGAAAAGATAAAGGAAAAGAAAAGGTCTTTGAGGATATCGCCTTAGATGACCAAGTCATAAAAGAGCTGACTGCCAAGGACCCGCCAAAGAAAAATAAGGTGGACTACAACATTCTGGCGCACTTGAGAAAGTTACCCTCGCAGCTCAGCATTCTCGACGCCTTTTTACTATCAAAAGAAGCAAGAGATTCGTTGATCAAGGCGCTACAAGAGCCAGAGCAATTCTAAGCTTTTCTCGCCGAAGAAAAGATGAAAGACGAACTGGAAGAAGTACACACAGCCGATATTACCTTCGGCGATGAAGATCTCCTCCTTGGGACGTGCGAGCACAACCGTCCCCTATATGTCTCCGGATATTGTCACGATATCAAGATAGGCAAAATCCTGGTCGACAATGGGTCTTCCATCAATCTCCTCAACGTGCGAGTGTTGAAGGAAATCTGCATGAGCGTTCAACACCTCGCTCGTGATAAAATCACCATCTCCGGCTTCGATTCACAGTCATCACGGACCCTTGGGTCTGTGATACTGACGCTGCGCTTCGGACTACTTGTCACAGATATTAAATTTCACGTCATTGATGCCAAGACATGCTATAATGCTTTGCTCGGCAGGCCCTGGTTACACGAGTACAACATTATCCCTTCTACACAACATCAGTGTATGAAATATTTCAAGGATGGTCTCGAGTACACTGTGACGGGGGAGTTGAACCCATTCTCTGTGAATGAAGTCCGAAAGTACGAAGATGCAAAATACTTCTTACCAGACTTTGAAGACACAGAGAGATGTCATGAACCGGAGAACAAAACTATCACCACCATTCCGGTCTTCGGAAGTGATACCGAGGAAGAGGAAGAGATAGTTTATTCAGGGCCACCCCATTACAACAAACCAGGACCGTCCGCTCCTATGTTGATCTTTGGGAGTGATTCGGAAGATGAGGTCCATACTATATTCTCTGCTCGGCCTTCAATACAAACCTTCGCTGATGAAGAGCAAAATTTGCAAGTTGCCATGGTTCCGCCAAAGCATCATAAAGAGCTTGACGCGCTTAATACTTACAATGTGGAAGAGCTGCAGATGTTCTATGTCCCTCCCAGGCGAGAAGGTGAAAAGGCGATCCTATTCTACTGACCCGGGGAAACTAAAGTGGGAAAAGAAGTTTGGCACGACGCCGATTCCACGTTCGACAGGCTCCAGCCCATCCGTCTGCCCAGATATTACACGGATGGCTTGAAAAGGCTATTGAAGCGTCAAGGGGCACCCTTCAAACAGACTGCTTGACAAGCTCGATTCTACAACAGGATTTTGGATGTCCCTGGAACTCAGCGCAAGTTGACCAATGGGAGAATGGAAACGATCGGGCTTGGATATGTTCAATCCAAAATGCGAGAACGAGTCCATGATAGCTACGTCATATATGACTTCGATGAAGAAGAGGACGCCCTGTTAAAAGATGCTGATCCTGAACCAAAACAAGGTCCGGTCATCAAAGTGCCGAGTCCGTCATTTGAAGAACGAATGGACAAGCTGGTAAGGGAAGCGGGTCAAAAGATCCAGGATGACCATAACCGCGAGATGGCCATTTATGAAAAAGCCAGGACACAGCGCCTCCTTCAACAGGCCGCGGAGAATGGAAAGGCTCTTCCTTATCAACCTGTCATAAAAAAGGCACGACGCAGAGGCAGAAACAAACCAAAGAACGAGAAAGTCGTTCGACAGCAACAAAGCGGGATCAAGAAGCCACGCGATCGGGAATCGAGCAATCCGGATTCATCTCTTATAAAGAAGATGGGTCGAGCATACTCCTTTCCTCAGAACAAAACACAGAAGATACTTGATCTCACCATAAGACATCAAATGATTACACTTTCGGAGTCCAAACACCCCGATCAAGCCAACGAGATCTCTCACCCAGACTATTGCTCTTATCACCGAGTAATAGGACATCCTCTCGAAGACTGCTTCACCTTCAAGAACTGGGTCGAAGACCAATATCAGCTTAGCAAGTTCGCTCTATCCAGCAGTTGGAAGATAACTCCGCTGCAGAAGCACGAACCAAAAGCCGCGCATACAGCGAGAGTAGAACCAGATCGACATCGGTCTTGGAAGCGAGCTCGTACCTGTCACGCGATAACGCTGGCAAAAGAAGAGCCCGAGAATATGGATGACTTCCCCTGGTGCTTCGAAAACAATGATGACGAGGTTATCTTAGAGTTTCCACCGGTGCCGAAAGAGCTGGAAGATGGAATACATACTACTGCAGATAACCTCAAGAAAATTGACTTGGGGACGACAAGCGACCCGCGGCCGACATTCGTCAGTGAGTTGCTGTCTGAAGAAAGGGTGGCTCCACTAAAGGACGTGCTCATGCAGCATAAAGACTGCTTCGCATGGAATTATTTCGAGATGCCAGGACTAGACCCAGAGATTGCGGTTCACAAACTGGCCATATCCCCAGACGTCAAGCCAATCAAACAAGCGCCGAGAAGAATGCGGCTCGAGCTTGAGATGGGCATCAACGCCGAGGTCAAGAAGCTGATCGACTCTGGCTTCATCCAAGAGGTTCAGTATCCTGACTGGATCGCCAATATCGTCCCGGTAATGAACAAAAATGGGACAATGCGCATATGTGTAGACATTCGGGATCTCAATAAAGCCTGCCCGAAAGACGACTTCTCAGTACCGGTCACCGAGCTGATGATAGACAATACGTCCACTCACAAAGTTTTCGCCTTCATGGACGGCTCGTCGGGATACAATCAGATAAAAATGCATCCCAAGGACCAGAAGCATACTGCTTTCTGGACCCCTTTAGGCATATTCTGCTACAAGGTGATGCCTTTCGGTCTAAAGAATGTCGGTGCCACCTATCAGAGGGCCATGACAAAGATCTTCGATGACCTCATACATGAAATCGTCGAATGCTATATCGACGACCTTGTGGTGAAAAGCAAATCATATGAGGAGCATTTAGAGCATCTGAAGATCGTGTTTCAACGCCTCCGGCAATACAACTTGAAGATGAACCCTCTCAAATGCGCGTTCGGAGTTTCCTCAGGCAAGTTCCTAGGATTCATTGTCCGACACCGAGGTATCGAGGTAGATCCATCGAAGATCAAGGCGATTATGGAAATGCCTCCGCCAAAGACTCTCAAGCAACTACGGTCTCTCCAAGGGAAGCTCGCGTATATCCGGAGATTTATAGCCAATCTCTCCGGCAAGTGCTGTCCTTACAGTCACCTGATGAAGAAAGGAACCCCTTTCGTTTGGAACCGCAAATGCCAAAGCGTGCTAGACGAAACCAAGCAATACCTGCAGAACCTGCCAGTGCTAGCTACTCCGGTCAAGGGAAAGCCTCTCATTCTGTATACACCGCCCTTGAAGGTTCCTTAGGCGCATTATGGTCACAAGAGAACGACCAAGGGAAGGAGAGAGCCCTCTACTATTTGAGTCGAGTTCTACTGGGGGCAGAAAGCAATTATTCTCCCATCGAAAAACACTGCCTGGCATTGATCTTCGCGATAACGAAGCTCAGGCACTATGCGTTGGCGCATGAAGTCCGTCTAATATCGAAGGTGGATCCTCTCAAGTATTTGATGTCGAAGGCCATATTGACGGGGCGACTCGCTAAATGGGCCCTGCTCTTGATGGAATTCTCGATAACCTATCGTCCCTTCAAGGCAGTGAAGGGCCAGGCCATCGCCGACTTCCTCGCTGAGCATCCGATACCTGCCGATTCTCCTTTGAATTGCGAGCTGCCAGATGAACATGCGTTTGACACGATCGACGGGGGTGATGCCTGGTGGGAACTTTATTTCGATGGAGCATCCTCCATGAAGAAGTGCAAACAAAGCACCACCATAATCAAATCAGGGGTAGGCCTCATTTTCGTAACTCCACAAGGAGGGATGATGCGCTTTGCCTTCTCCTTAACAGAGCCGAGGACAAACAATGAAGCCGAGTATGAAGCCTTGATAGCAGGTCTCGAGATCGCCATCGACATGGGGATTGAAAACCTTCTCATATACGGAGACTCCCAACTGGTCGTCAGTCAAGTAAACGGCAACTATCAAACGTGCAAACCAGAACTGGTGAAGTACGGTGAGAGAGTACAGCAGCTGCTGACCCAAATACATTTCTATACCTTGGAAAGCATACCGCGTGCGGAAAATAGCAAAGCGGATGCATTAGCCAAGCTTGCTAAAAAATTGGCCGATGAGAACCTCGATGATATAAGAATCGTGGTACAAAGCCGTCGGATTCTTGCACCGGCAGAAATATCTCTAGAGCTGTCCAAGGAAAAGGGAGCGACCGAGCAAATGACTCTACAAATAAAAGACCGAGAGAAGGTTGAAGATTGGAGAGAAGTCTTCATAGACTACTTCAAATCCCGTCGAACGCCTGAAGATGCATCCTCAAAACATCAGCTCATGAAGCGAGCCCTATCTTTCTCTTTCGTCAATGATACTCTGTACAAGAGGTCATTTGATTCTTTATGGTTAAGATGCCTGGGACCTGAAGAAGCAAAAAGGGTCATCCAAGAAACTCACGACGGACTCTGCGGTTCTCACCAAGCTGGGCCGAAGATGAAGCTGAAGATCAAACGGATGGGTTATTATTGGCCCACGATGATCCAAGACTGCCTCGAATACGCGAAGCAGTGCCACTCATGCCAGATCCACGGGGACTTTATCCACCAGCATCCAAATCCACTACATCCAACAGTGGCGAGCTGGCCGTTCGAAATGTGGGGAACTGACATAATCGGCCCTATCGAACCAGCATCGTCCAGAGGACATTGGTTCATTTTGGCGACAATTGATTACTTCTCCAAATGGGCAGAAGCAGTTCCGCTAAGGGAGGTGAAGACGGAGAATATCCTCCATTTCTTCAAGACGCACGTCATTTATCGGTTTGGAACTCCGAGACGGATCATCTCCGATAACGGGCCAGCCTACCGAAGCCACAAGATCATCCGCTTCGCACAACAACACAACATAGAATGGAGATACTCATCAGTTTATAATCCCCGAGCTAACGGTCTAGCCGAGGCTTTTAACAAGACCTTAACGAAGATCGTGAAAAAGGCGGTGTCTCGAAATAAAAAGGACTGGCATGAGAGACTGCATGAAGCTCTCTGGGCGTATCGGACCACGTTCAAGACGGCTACGAACACAACGCTGTACGCATTGGTATTCGGTACAGAGGCGGTACTCCCCCTCGAGATAGAGCTACCCTCTCTACGAGTGGCAGTTCATTACAAGGTAACGGACGAAGAGAATGCTCACCTTCGACTTGAGGAGCTCGACGCCCTTGATGAAACCCGGCTCATAGCGCAATAAAATCTGGAAGCTTACAAAGCAAAGATGACGTGCTGATACGAAAGATTGGCTAGGCCGAGAACATTCCGCCAAGGCGAACTCATGCTAGTGGTCAAAAGACCTATGATCCCCAATCGTGCCAAGCGGGGGAAATTTGAGCCGAACTATGAAGGCCCATATATCATAGACAAGGTCTATCAGGGTGGAGCCTATCTACTCATGGACATGCATGGTGAAAGGCTCTTTAGGCCAATAAATGGTCGCTTCCTAAAAAAGTACTACGCCTGACGAGTCATGGCCTAGGTCAACGATAGATGAAGACGACTATGTCCGCTCGCTATCTTCCTAAGCCTAAACTCTGTAAGTAGTAACCGGCTTCCTTTACAACGGACTGAAACTTCCTTAAACTAACAGCGGACCAAAACGTTCTTAAACTAACGACGGACCGAAACGACCTTAAACAAACGACGGACCGAAACGTCCTTAAACTAACAACGGACCACTACGTCCTAAAACTAGCCATTGACCGAGTTGTCGATAAACTACGGTGGATTGCAGCATCCCAAAGATGATAAAGAAAAAAGAAAAAAAAAGAAAACGGTATGTCCATAAGCAAAATGGGCACGGATGAAAACCCGAAAGGGCTCCGTGAGTAAAAACAGCAGGGCTACCGGCGAGTCTTGTGAAAACCCGAAAGGGCGCAATCTCGTTAAAAGACACTTGCAAGGTCCTCTCGACTTTGTAAGGAGAAACCACTTGCGTGAGATCCTTACGACTCACAAGGGAGCAACACACTTAGGGATCCCCACGATTCCTAAGGAGAAACACACTTGTGAGATCCTCACGACTCATAAGGAGAACCCTCTTATGGGACCCTCACGGCTCATAAGATTTGAAAGTCTTAAGCTACAGGGACCTAAACCTGTTCTTAAGCAGCCCCTACAACCTCCGATACTGCCCTACAAGCGGCTCAATGCTGACCCTTGTATACAATCCACGGGCACGAATAAACATTTCCTTAACGAAGTCCCATCCGTGACTAGGGATATGTCTACATAGTGAACAACCTTTGTAAGTCTTCTCGACTTACAAGGAGAAAACCCTCTTGTAAGATCCTTACGACTTATAGGAGAACATACACTTAGGAATCCTCACAATTCCTAAGGAGAAAAAGCACCTAAGAGATCCTCACGACTCGTAGGGAGAAACACCTTTATGAGACCCTTATGGCTCATGAAGTCAAAAGCCTTAGTCGATGGGATCGATCCTAACCCTGTCTACTAAGCCACCTTTGCTCGACATCGATGAAGGCAAATGATGATTCGCTCCTGGCTATATCCCAGTTGTAGCGGTGCTGATGCCGAAACCGGTGCCTAATTCCAAGCTTGCAGCAAGAAGCTGACAAGCCACACATGCATACGAAATAACCGAAATGATGGGGCAACTTGTAAACAAAATCAGCAAGTAAAAAAAAATGTATGCATGCAAAATAGCCGAAATGGTTGGGAAACTCGCAATAAAAGGCAGCGTGTAAAAATAAAGTAAATAGCCGAAATGATTGGGCGCCGCGAAAAATAGCCGAAATGATTGGGCAATCGCGACCTTCGCGATATAAAAGCTGAAATGATAGAGCATCGCGGAAAGAAATAAAGAAAAATGAAATTTATGCATTACAGGTGATATCACATCAATCCCTGTATACAATCCAGGGGCGCAAACAAAGAAGGAATCACACCTTCCCTCCCCAGGATCTATCAGAAGAAGAAGCCAAATCTCAACGGTTCACAAGACAACCTAGAGACCACTTCAATATTCGTCTCATAACAACAAACACAACATCAAGCAAAGCGGAATAGAGGCAACTCCCGGTTCCATGACTCGGCGGCGCACAGATGACCGAGAGTCAAACCCCGACTCCGTGAAATGCGGATAAAGAGCAAAATTCCTGGCTACGTGGAACGCGGATTATGTCACTCCTGACCCCGTGGAAAACGTCCAGAGCGGATCCTGGTCCTCGCAGAGCACGGCAGTGAACTCGTGTGAAGCATCCAGAGCGGAGCCTAGCCCTCGCCGAACATGGCAGTGAACCCGTGCGAAGAATCCAGAGCAAATTCCTGGCTACGTGGAACGCGGCTTACGTCAATCCTGACCCCGTGAGAAACGTCCAGAGCGGATCCTGGTCCTCGTGTAAGTCTACGGTAGTGCCCCGGCCGTCTGTCCGAGGCCAAAATGCAGAAACAAAAACTTTTCTTTAACTAGAAACCGGCGCTACCGCGGACTATAAACCCGGATCGGACCATTAACCTACTACTAGCTAACTGGAGAAAGGGTAGAGAGCTATACCGAGCGATCCGTGTCCTTCGGTCTTCGTCCACCATCCCAAGCTCCTCGTGGCATCACTGATCTCCGGTCTCCTCGACGGAAGGGCACCACATCGAGAAGTCTTTTTACGGGCTCCCACCTCTGAACCGAGGCAACTCGGACACGAAGTTGGCAAGCCGACGTGTCCAAGATTGCTGTAGACTAAGTGTAGAATGCTATGTCTCGAGGGGTTGTTTGAAGTTGCCATTTGGATGTGAAGGTGGAGTAGTAAGCTTTTGAGATGCAAAATGAGATCAATCCCACCCAAAAATTTGGACAGCCCCCATCTCTGGTGGCCGGCCCCTTGAATGAAGAGGAGAGAGAGATAGAATAACCAAATGTGTGATGATAATGATTAAGATATGTCACACCAAAGACCAACTCAATCCTCTCACAATCCCATCAAATAAAGCAAGTAATGATGAACAAAAAGAAGTCAAATGATGCTAGAACCATCATGAACCCTCCACCACAAAAAAAAAACACCCTCCATGGAAAATTCAGCCAAGGAAAGAAATAAAGAAAAATGCCCAAAACAGAATGCAAACTGGAAACTCCAAAAAGCGATCCCGTAATAAATTACAGGAAAACCCCGCGACTGTATATACATACCCGCATTTGTATTCCGACCGAATACAAATATAATGAGACAAAATCTACACTGTAAAATACTAGGATCCGGCTTAAACCAAAGCCTGCTAGTATTATCTGTCCGAACCATAACAAGTGCACGCGTACGTTCGAACCCTGCCATAAATCCATACGGTCTCTACAGCGTTTCGCCCGAAACTTGAGAAACTGTCTGTGGGGGACTCTAAAGACTCGTCAATATTTTAGCTGTGGATTTAACTACTAGCACGTCAGAAGTATTACCCGTACGTAACGGGCCACCAGGTATTGACCAAAAGGGAGGTCGATGAGCGAACTCATCCTGACACCCTACTGAGCCTGTCAGTGACAATATCCCTACAGTCCGGTCCGTTCGTCTATGAGCATCGCATGTCGGGCCTAGGGGGTTGGTAAAAGTCAGACCCCCAAAAGCGGTACAAGTCGTGTCAGAGTGTAGCCCAGAACACCCTGAGATACCACTGGAATACCTACCAGTAAATCTCCTGCCTTGGCCAAGGACTTCATGTAATGGCTCTCCTGGACACAGCGCGACCTCACCCCCAATACTGGGAGAGACGAACCCCTGCCGATCCGCTCACTGCCTCCATATGGCACGGGACTGTACCCAACTAAAACCTGTTTGCACGACTCCTTTGAGCCGTGGTAGGGTAGTAATCAAAGTACAGTGGGAACTCACATGAGACAAATGACGATCTCAGGTCGATGAACTAACCTGTACACATGTCACCAGGGAACTGCTATCTGACGCTAGGTATAATACCAACTAGCATGTTCCCGGCGAGTCCTGTCCGGTGTACTCATAACCTAATGAGCCCCTGTATACATCTTAGGTGATCCAACTGACACTAATGGCTTGTGAGACCAGCCACCGCCCCTCGTCGGGGTCTCGACTGTATACACTAGTCTACTAATGGAGTATCGATGTCCAGTCTCGAAACTCCCACGACTAGGGACCACTTTAAGGATGTGCTTATAGACTACCCAACTCTCACGTATTTGATCGCCATCATACTGCTGGTGGTCAAGAAAGAATCCTAAGGGCTCTATCGACGTGTAATAGCGACCTGTAAGGTCACCTAAAGCAGTACACGATGATAAAGACAAACCATGGTAGCATACTATTCTCCATCAATGTGTAATAGTGAACCACAATGTCACCTAAAGCATGTACACGATGATAGAGACAAACCAGATAGTATACAATCATCCTGAGTAAGATTGTCCAACCGGCATAGGTCCTCCCTCAATCATTGCAATCACGTGCCTGCGATCCAATAATTGACTCTGAGGGCACTATATCCAACAATCTCCCACTTGCACTCAAGGCTAATTATTGCGACGTTGCATACTCACAGCCCGTGTGATACCGAACACCCAACTCCTCTACTAATCAGTCTCACAAAGCCCGTTTGCGAAACTATTGCGTTCGAAGAATAGCCTCAGTTAGTGGATCCGCTCTGATGTTTCTTTCTATGTCTCTCTTTATCTCAAGTTCGCGGAGAAAACTATCTCCCGAAATGAGCAATACCTGCCTTAGAATATGTCTGGATATCTGATGGGACCTAGTTCATAAATGAACTCTAAATCCAAACTTCTTAGACTGTATCGTCAACTGAAACCAATCAGTATCCTGCGCCATGCCTCCATCAGTATCCGCTTGGACCACCTGTCCAAAATACCGCCCTCGTCAGAGGGAATACTATAACTCTGACAGTCACTCTGTCATCCTGGTCACCTTGGAAGCCTGGAATGATAACTGTCTCCCAAATGAGGCTCCTATTATCATATCCTTAGAACATCCACTTATGTTCTAAAACTGCTTCTGAATGTTTCTCCAGGATTGGATTAATATCAACTTATTGCATTTACTGCAAAAACAACGTCTGGAGTGGTACTTGACATCTCATGATTGACTCAATTGCCTAAGCAAGTGATCTGCCAATCATGCACATCCCTCTCCCCTTTAGTCTGTAAGACACTTTTAGAGAGGGTGACTCCATCACCTGCAGGTACACTACCATGCCAGGAGTCGTCCATTCTAAAACCCCTTTAGAATGCTGTCTAAGTACCCAGATTGGGATACTACCCAAATCTAGACCTAAAACCATAGATCCAGTAACCAGAATATCTGATATAATATCCAAGTCCAATGTGGAGAAACCACTGTGTGACAACCAAAGTATAACCGACCGTAGTATAGGAATTTCACTTCCTACTCTGTGTATGTCATCCAAATACCAGGACATCACACCCTACTACCTTCTTAACAGATCCATCCCTTATTCTGATGAAGTCAAACCTATGACTGTCACATCAGAAATAGATGATCTATCTCCGCTATATCTGCTTTATTCTATAAATAGACATAAGCTACTTGTCCACTATGCTTTCGCTGCTCCCACTGACTACGACAACCCTCTGACAGAATAATATACACGTGCACTTCTGAAGCTAGTTTAGAACGACGCTATAGTCATCCTCCTGCCGGGTCTCACAGTCTGGAACAACAGCAATGGCAAGTCTGGGTAAACAAGAACCTCCCTGTCACCGTCCTTGAGGCTACCGAAGTACCTCTCGGGTGCCTGAGGTTACCCACCATATCTACGGAGTGGCCAATGGAATGTCAAGCCAGATTGAATCTTTAGGTTCCTATCAAATTTTCAGTAATCGTTTGCGGTTCTGGAATTACTTCCAGTTCTACCATACTCCCACTACTGTTTTCAAAAAAATCCATTTTTACTAAAACTGTGGCGAGTCAAGAACAATATCACTTTTGATCTTCCAGATGGTAGAAAGCCAACCCTCGTCATAGCCCGGGTCAACCCACAAACAGACATTACAGAAACGTGCCTTGAGTTATCCAGAGTCTGGTTTTAAGCATAAGCCGGACAACTCCCCGTACCTTAACATCGTTAAGATATGAACTACTCTATATCCAATATAGAAGCAGAGGCACTGATTTAATTGGAACCAGATTCAAATCATACAGCTGTCTCCAGTGCATGTCAACTAAATGAAGAGAGGCCGATCGGCATTACTTAACTTAGGAATGCTTCCAATTATGAGTAACCTGAAAGAGAAGCAAGTTCTCTTAATCATTACTATCATCTGAATACCATACACAAGTATCTATATCTTCGATCACCTTGAAGAATCCTGATACTTGCAACGCCTGGTTCTCTACTTTATTCTTATACCTATAACTTCTCACAACTTGGACCTTGCATTTCTACGAAACACATGTCTAAGAACTAGAGAAGTCACAAGTAAACAGAATATAGTACGAGTACCAACCCCTCTGTCCTCATGGACACTGGAAAACATACAATACTCTATATAAGTCCCCTGAGTCTAATAACTCATTCTCTGTGTGTCGTAGGTTGAAAACTGTACTTATGGTTAAGAAGAATTACACCGCTGTTTAATGCTCTTTCCTAACCATCCACTGATATAGGTAAATGTCGTAGACATAATTTCAAAAAGTTATATCTCACTTTATAAAAATAAACGTACAAATATATCAATTTGAAATTGGTGCATTATAACAGATATTCAAAACCAAATATTTGCCGTCCGGCAAACAACTCAGGTGATTTCCTCAAATATCACCAATTACAACGAATCCCGATATAATGAGGATGATCACCCAATTCCCAATAACTTACTCACACTCATCATCTGTAAAACCATACAGATGTGAGAATCAAACCTGGTAAATACATACCCTGGAGCAAGGGCTAATTGGGAAATCAGTTTTCTTTTAACAGTACACAGTGAAACTGAAACATTGTAATGTTTCGTAGGGGTATCCGGGTATTCCTAGTAATGCCTCTTCCATTATCCAGATTCACAACTGTAACCGTATATTTCTTTGCCATCTCTCCAAATCCCTTCGTATGTCTTTAGTCATTACCTTCTGTACACCCTCTTAGGCTAAATGGTTTTCTTCCTTCCCTACCGTTCGGCACCAGCCTATGGTTTGGAAGAAGACTATCAAATAAGCATAACAGGTGTACTGTCCTAATCCTAGGAGCACTCGCAATGTGAGAGAAGGTGAAGATAAAAAACAACCGAATAAACCTTATTCCTATTTCTCCTGAACCAGAATCCATCCCCGAACTAGAACAAGTTCCTTTCGAGTTCGTATATAACCATACGATGGAGTATCCAAATAACTGTGGATCTTCGTAGTGATACGGAGTGTTCTGGAGAAATACAAAGGTGAAGTAGGAGTGGTAATGAAATACGTGGTTCGGTCGTGAATAGCAGTCGCAATTTACTTTGCCCTCTTTCTAATCCCTTTATTTGTCTTTACTTAATACCTTCTGTACACCGTTTAGGCTAAATGGTTTTCTTCATTCCCTACCGTTCGGCACCTGCCTATGGTTTGGAAGAAGACTATCCAATTAGCGTAATAGGTGTACTGTCCTAATCCAAGGAGCACTCACAACCTGAGAGAAGGTAAAAGGAAAAGACAACTGAATAGTCCTATTCGTTTTCTCCAGAACCGGAAACCATCCTCAAATCTGGAACAAGTTCCTTCGAGTTCTTATATAACCATACGATGGTTTTATCCAATGGAAGTGGATGTTCGTAGCAATACGGGGTGTTCTGGAGAAAAGGTTAAAAGTGGGAGTGGCAATGAGGTATGCAACTCTGACAATCCAAAAGCCAGTGTTATAAGAAGGTTCGGTTAACTTGGTCACTGAGTCATAGTCAAGGGTCGGGTCATGGTCGCTGTCAAAGAGAGAGAGAAAAGAAACACTCTGCGTGCACTCTAACCTAGATCAGAATGGTTATCACTTTATCTAATCAGGAAACCTCCCACTGTAATCTCAAATTCTCCTCCAAAACTGAAAGAAGAATTAGTCGGGATCACCCGAGGAGTAAACCAACTCATCAGTGGGAATCGGGATCCAACTATCACCGCATGATAACGTGATGGAATCCACTCACGTTATCACACTCCAGAAGGTATGCGCATATCTGGCAAGTTTCGGTTTCTTTAGAAACTCCCGATGTGATTTTTACCCCATGCTCTTATGACCTTGACGAAGGTCAACAAATCATAAGTCACATGTCAAGTTCTACCCGTCATTGTCCAGGTTAATTTGAACCCACCCGTACAAGCCCTTGACGAAGGTCAACAAGGCTATACGACTGTCCCAAACCAACGCAGCTATCGATGCAACAGAAAGGTAATAAGCAGCTACCATTCACTATGCCTTGACGAAGGTCAACAAACATAGCATGAATACTAAGTGCTACCCGTCTGAAATGACGAAGGGATACGAATGGTTTTTGGCGAAAAACCTTTAACGTAATGAACTTGATATCGTTGAAGGAACCGGATAGCTTTTTATAAAAATATAGTGACGAAAACCTTTGCTAAAGAGGTCACTCCCGGTGAAGGGATCTCGGCTCTTTCCCCGTAAAATGAGGTGCAAGATATTCCAACTGAATACCACTATGCAAAGCAAAAGGCAAAAGGCTATAGTGAAGTTATTACCCTGACGCAAAATTTTGTCCAAGGGGTCACTCCCAGTGAAGGGATCTCGGCCCTTGCCTCGTCGACTGAGGTGCTGGATATTCATAACCGAATACCACTGTGCAAAACAAAAGAGAGCGTCCTTGCAATAACAGCTTTTTGAAAAATGTTCCAACAACATCAGAATAGGTTTGTTTGGCTTGCATTGATCCGAATCAATGCAGTCACATCAATTGATCACACCAATAAAGAATGAAAATACGATGTACGTATATGCCACCCGCATTCGCCACTGGGTCCCGTCATCACCCGTTAAGTTACTTAACTAACGACAGAGTGGGGACTGGACTAGCGCGGGTGCAAAACATATACAACATCTACTAGTATATATATCAATATATAATAATCGCTCAAGGCGTGATAAAATGCAACATCACAGAAATGTAATAAGCACCACAGAACAATACAGATATCTGGGATCCCCGGGTTTCATAGAGCTGCTACTGAAACCCGACGTTCCCCTGGTCGTGTGGATAACCTGTGCAATGAAATCCTAGACCCCTATGGGCGCGGCAAGTTACCCGCCAAAACCTGAAGCGAGGCAGCCCCCTTCAACAACGTGAATGGACCACCCAGCACTTCACGGAATCCGGTAACTTGAGCACCCCTCCTTAGGTCAACCTGTACCCCCTACGAGTGCGGCGAATAGCCCGCCAATTCTAGAGTGAAGACCCCTCTGTCTCAAAGCCATGAGATGCGGGCCCGTTGCCCTCTAGAACCCGGCTACCCGTGCACCCCTCCATGGGATAATCCTAGTACAGAAAGTAAAATATACAACGGATACATCGACCTTAGCCCGGTCGTGCCTCAAAAGAATAATATACAAACAGGCAGTGACGGCAGTCCACATGTCGGACGATCGCCCCGCAATATCAAATGTACATATACAACCAAACTGTACTACCATGCATCCAGGCTATCCACCACGACAAATCCGCAACATCACAGCACAACACAGAACATCAACGTGAATGTCACGTTCGCAAATCCGTCTAAAAGGGCTATAGCAATTAGACAGGATTTACCAATCAAATGACATTCACGGTCGCAGATATAATGTAAATACTATGAACTAACATGTTTAAAATTTTCGATCGACTAAATTTCCCAAAGTGGGCCCCAAGCATAACTGTAGCACTCAAAATAAATCTGGGCCCAAACAGAATATACCAAAAACCCCAATTCCAAGTTTAAAGAGCACTGTAGAAAAATGATACGGTGATGACTCATTATTGCGGCGGAACCGCGGCCAGAACATGGGTTTGGCCGCGGTTCCGCGGTCCTACTGTAGTATCACCAAACCAAATTTTTACAGAATTCTTAAAATTGCCTGCACGAATTTCTGCAACACTCAAAACAATTTTTCGAGCACAAATGAAAATCGACAGAAACTGATGCTTTTGAAATCGCGGTTTTGGAATTTTTGTTCGATCGAAGTTCTAAACACATTAGAGCAAGCTAGAAAAGGTTAAATGGCGTGGTTCTGATACCATGTTAGTCTACGGTATCGCCCCGACCGTCTGTCCGAGGCCAAAATGCGGAAACAAAAACTTTTCTTTAAGTAGAAACCGGCGCTACCGCGGACTATAAACCTGGATCGGACCATTAACCTACTACTAGCTAACTGGAGAAAGGGTAGAGAGCTATACCGAGCGATCCGTGTCCTTCGGTCTTCGGCCACCATCCCAAGCTCCTCGCGGCGTCACTGATCTCCGGTCTCCTCATCGGAAGGGCACCACATCGAGAAGTCTTTTTACGGGCTCCCACCTCTGAACCGAGGCAACTCGGACACGAAGTTAGCAAGCCGACGTGTCCAAGATTGCTGTAGACTGAGTGTAGAATGCTATATCTCGAGGGGTTGTTTGAAGTTGCCATTTGGATGTGAAGGTGGAGTAGTAAGCTTTTGAGATGAACAAAAGGATTTTGTGCAAGCAAAATGAGATCAATCCCCACCCAAAAATTTGGACAGCCCCCATCTCTAGTGGCCTGCCCCTTGAGGGAAAAATGAAGAGAACAGAGAGATAGCATAACCAAATGTGTGATGATAATGATTAAGATATGTCACACCAAAGACCAACTCAATCCTCTCACAATCCCATCAAATAAAGCAAGTAATGATGAACAAAAAGAAGTCAAAGGATGCTAGAACCATCATGAACCCTCCACCACAAAAAAAACACCCTCCATGGAAAATTCAGCCAAGGAAAGAAATAAAGAAAAATGGCCGAAACGAAATGCAAACTGGAAACTCCAAAAAGCGATCCCGTAATAAATTACAGGAAAACCCCGCGACTGTATATACATACCCGCATTTGTATTCCAACCGAATACAAATGTAATGAGATAAAATCTACACTGTAAAATACTAGGATCCGGCTTAAACCAAAGCCCGTTAGTATTATCCGTCCGAACCATAACACGTGCACAAGTGCACGCGTACGTTCGAACCCTGCCATAAATCCATACGGCCTCTACAGTGTTTCGCCCGAAACTTGAGAAACTGTCTGTGGGGGACTCTAAAGACTCGTCAATACTTTAGCTGTGGATTTAACCACTAGCACGTCAGAGGTATTAGCCTTACGTAACGGGCTACCAGGTATTGACTAAAAGGGAGGTCGATGAGCGAACTCATCCTGACACCCTACTGAGCCTGTCAGTGACAATATCCCTACAGTCCGGTCCGTTCGTCTATAAGCATCGCATGTCGGGCCTAGGGGGTTGGTAAAAGTCAGACCCCCAAAAGCGGTACAAGTCGTGTCGGAGTGTAGCCCAGAACACCCTGAGATACCACTGGAATACCTACCAGTAAATCTCCTGCCTTGGCCAAGGACTTCATGTAATGGCTCTCCTGGACACAGCGCGACCTCACCCCCAATACCGGGAGAGACGAACCCCTGCCGATCTGCTCACTGCCTCCATGTGGCTCGGGACTGTACCCAACTAAAACCTGTTTGCACGACTCCTTTGAGCCGTGATAGGGTAGTAATCAAAGTACGGTGGGAACTCACACGAGACAAATGACGATCTCAGGTCGATGAACTAACCTGTACACATGTCACCAGGGAACTGCTATCTGACGCTAGGTATAATACCAACTAGCATGTTCCCGGCGAGTCCTGTCCGGTGTACTCATAACCTAATTAGCACCTGTATATATCTTAGGTGATCCAACTGACACCAATGGCTTGTGAGACCGGCCACCGCCCCTCGTCGGGGTCTCGACTGTATACACTAGTCTACTAATGGAGTATCGATGCCCAGTCTCGAAACTCCTACGACTAGGGACCACTTTAAGGATGTGCTTATAGACTACCCAACTCTCACGTATATGATCGCCATCATACTGCTGGTAGTCAAGCAAGAATCCTAAGGGCTCTATCAACGTGTAATAGCGGCCTGTAAGGTCACCTAAAGCAGTACACGATAATAAAGACAAACCATGGTAGCATACTATTCTCCATCAATGTGTAATAGTGAACCGCAATGTCACCAAAAGCATGTACACAATGATAGAGACAAACCAGATAGTATACAATCATCCTGAGTAAGATTGTCCTACCGGCATAGGTCATCCCTCAGTCATTGCAATCACGTGCCTGCGATCCAATAATTGATTCTGAGGGCACTATATCCAACACCTCGCAGAGCACGGCAATGACCCCGTGTGAAGCATCCAAAGCGGAGCCAGGTCCTCGCAGAACACGGCAGTGAACCCGTGGGAAGCATCCAGAGCAAAATTCCTGGTCACGTGGAACGCGGATTTTGTCACTCCTGACCCCGTAAGAAACGTCCAGAGCGGATCCTGGTCCACTCCGAGCACGGCAATGACCCCGTGTGAAGCATCCAGAGCAGAGCCTGGTCCTCTCCGAACACGGCAGTGAACCCGTGGGAAGCATCCAGAGCAAAATTCCTGGCTACGTAGAACGCGGCTTATGTCACTCCTGACCCCGTGGAAAACGTCCAGAGCGAATCCTGGTCCTCGCAGAGCACGGCAATGAACCCGTGTGAAGCATCCAGAGCGGAGCCTGGTCCTCACCGAACACGGCAGTGAACCCGTGGGAAGCATCCAGAGCAAATTCCTGGCTATGTGGAATGCGGCTTACGTCAATCCTGACCCCGTGAGAAACGTCCAGAGCAGATCCTGGTCCTCACAGAGCACGGCAATGACCCCGTGTGAAGCATCCAGAGCGGAGCCTGGTCCTCGCAGAACACAGCAGTGAACCCGTGGGAAGCATCCAGAGCGAAATTCCTGGTTACGTGGAACGCGGCTTATGTCACTCCTGACCCCGTGGAAAACGTCCAGAGCGGATCCTGGTCCTCACAGAGCACGGCAATGACCCCGTGTGAAGCATCCAGAGCGGAGCCTAGTCCTCGCAGAACACGGCAGTGAACCCGTGGGAAGCATCCAGAGGAAATTCCTGGTTACGTGGAACGCGGATTATGTCACTCCTGACCCCGTGAAAAACGTCCAGAGCGGATCCTGGTCCTCGCAGAGCACGACAGTGAACCCGTGTGAAGCATCCAGAGCGGAGCCTGGTCCTAGAAGAACACGGCAGTGAACCCGTGGGAAGCATCCAGAGCAAATTCCTGGTTACGTGGAACGCGGCTTATGTCAATCCTGACCCCGTGGGAAACGTCCAGAGTGGATCCTGGTCCTCACAGAGCGCGGCGATGACCCCGTGTGAAGCATCCAGAGCGGAGCCTGGTCCTCGCAGAACACGACAGTGAACCCGTGGGAAGCATCCAGAGAAAAATTCCTGGTCACGTGGAACGCGGATTATGTCACTCCTGACCCCATGGAAAACGTCCAGAGTGGATCCTGGTCCTCGCAGAGCACGGCAGTGAACCCGTGTGAAGCATACAGAGCGGAGCCTGGTCCTCACAGAACACGGCAGTGAACCCGTGGGAAGCGTCTAGAGCAAACATCGGACTGTAGGGTCCTTAAACCCATGGACTATGACGTCCTTAACCTCGACCGTGATGTCTTAAAACTAACATTGGACTGTGAGGTCCTTAAACTCATGGACTATGAAGTCCTTAACCTCGACCGTGATATCTTAAAACTGTTGGAGATAGTGCCCTCAGAGTCAATTATCGGATCACAGGCACGTGATTGCAATGATTGAGGGAGGACCTATCCCGGTAGGACAGTCTTACTCGAGATGATAGTATGCTATCTGGTTTATCTTTATCATCGTGTACTGCTTTAGGTGACCTGACATGTCGCTATTACACGTTGATAGAGCCCCTAGGATTCTTGCTTCACTGCCAGCAGTATGATGGCGATCATATACGTGGGAGCTGGTAGTCTACAAGCACATCCTTAAAAGGTCCCTAGTCGTAGGAGTTTCGAGACAGGGCATCGATTCTCCAGAGTAGACTAGTGTATACAGTCGAGACCCCGACGAGGGGCGGTGGCCGGTCTCACAAGCCACTGGTGTCAGTTGGTTCACCTAAGATGTATACAGGTGCTCATTGGGTTATGAGTACACCGGACAGGACTCGCCGGGAACCTGCTAGTTGGGCTTATACCTGACGTCAGATAGCAGTTCCCAGGTGACATGTGTACAGGTTAGTTCATCGACCTGAGATCGTCATTTGTCTCGTGTGAGTTCCCACTGTGCTTTGATTACTACCCTACCACGGCTCAAAGGAGTCGTGCAAACAGGTTTTAGTTGGGTACAGTCCCGAGCCACATGGAGGCAGTGAGCGGATCTGCAGGGGTTCGTCTCTCCCGGTATTGGGGGTGAGGTAGCGCTGTGTCTAGGAGAGCCATTACGCAAAGCCCTCGGCCGAGGCAGGAGATTTACTGGTAGGTATTCCAGTAGTATCTCAGGGCGTTCTGGGCTACACTCCGACACGACTTGTACCGCTTTTGGGGGTCTGACTTTTACCAACCCCCTAGGCCCGCCATGCGATACTCATAGACGAACGGACCGGACTGTACGGATATTGTCACTGACAGGCTCAGTTGGGTGTCGGGGTGAGCTTCCTCATCGACGTCCCTTTTGATCAATAGCTGGTGGCCCGTCACGTATTGGCTTATACCTCTGACGTGCCAGTGGTTAAATCCACAGCCATAGTATTGACGAGTCTTTAGAGTCCACCACACTTTCAGTTACTCAGCTTTCGGGCGAAACGCTGTAGAGGCCGTATGGAGATATGGCAGGGTCCGATCAGATACGTGCGGTATTGCACGGATCAGGATCGGACAGTTTTGTACTAGTGGCCGTATAGTTATATGGCAGGGTTCGATCAGATACGTGCGGTATTGCACGGATCAGGATCGAACGGATTTTACTAGCCGGCTTTGGCTTAAGCCGGTCCTAGTTTAGTACAGTGTAGATTTTGTCTCATTGCATTTGTATCCGGTCGGAATACAGATGCGGGTGTGTATGCACAGTGTCGGGGTTTTCCTGTAATTTATTACGGGACCAGTTTTCTGGGGTTGCCAGTTTACATTCCGTTCCGGCCGGTTTTCCTTTGTTCTTTCCCGGCCGGACTTTTCTGTTGGAGGGGGTAATTTGCAGTTTTGCAAATTACACTTTGTGGGGGGGTTTCTTGCATAAATTTTGATTATGATAGATTTCATTTCTTTCATCCATCACTTGATTTAATAGAGAAGTGAAAGGTTATGGAGTGCATAGTGTTTTAAGCATGGTTGATGTTTTCTTTGACCTTGGATATGGTCACCTCCTTGTGCTCCTACACTCACCTCCCTTTGTGTTATGATATTCATTCCTCCACCATTCTCATTCTCACTTGAAGAAAGTCTTTCATGGTTATGAGAAAAGAGAGAGGACGAAAAAGAGAGAGAGGAAGAAAAAGAAAGAGAGAAAGAAAAAGAATGAGAGAGTTCATCTTGATTATGTGAGGAATTCTTCATCTCCTTCTTCTTCTTGTTTTAGAAAAATGAAAGCACCATTTTTCTTAACCCCAATCCTCCATCATGGCAACTACAAACCCCAAATGAGATTAGCATTATCTACTACACTTCCTACAGCACATCTTGAGCATGTCGAGTTGCCGGCTTCATGCTCGAGTTGCCTCGGTATTGAGGCGGGAGCCCGTAAAAGACGAAGGCGATGTGGTGCCCTTTCCGGCGAGGAGGCGACGATATGGAGACTACACTTTCCGCGGGAGATCGGGGCGATGATGAGAAGACCGGAGGACTCGGATCTCTTGGTATACTTCTCTTCCCATCTCTTGATAGCTTGTATAGGTTAATGGTTAACGATCCGGGTTTTCTTTGTCCGCGGTAGCGCCGGTTTCCGAGCAAGGAAAAATTTTGATTCCGCAATTTGGCCTCGAGTAAGACGGCCGGGGCGCTGCCGTGGAGCAACATGGTATCAGAGCCACGCCATTAACCTTACCTAGCTTCGTTTGATGTGTTTGCGTTTCCGATCGACCGAAATTTCCAAAAACCGTATTTTTATTGCACATCAGTTTCTGTCGAATTTTTTTGAAGTCCAAAAATTTTTCAGGTGGTTGCAGAATGATATGCAGGGAAATATAAGAGATCTGGTAAAAATTGGTAGCCTGATTCCTTCTTTTAACCGCGGAAGCGCGGCCAAAGCATTGCTTTGGCCGCTCTTCCGCCGCGAGTTAAATTCTTCACTGTACCAAATTTTTCCAGATTGTCTCGAACATGAAATTAGGGGTTTTGGAATGTTAAAATTGGGCCCAAGTTTTCTGTGAGTGCTACAGTTTTGATTGGGGGCCCACTTGTTAATGTTTGGTCAATCGGAAAATTTTAAACACATTTTTCCCAGTATTTACATTATATCTGCGACCGTGAATGTTACTCGATCGGTAAATCCGGTCTAACTGCTATAGCCCGGTTAGACGGATTTGCGAACGTGACTTTCACGTTGATGTTCTATGTTTATGCTGTGATGTTGCGGATCGGTCGTGGGGGATAGCCTGGAAGCAATGCTAGTGCAGTTTTGTTGTATTATGTACATTTGATATTGCGGGACGAGCGTCCGACATGTGGACTGCCGTCACTGCTTGATTGTATTATTCTTTTGGGGCACGACCTGGTTGCGGTCGATGTACCCGGTGTATGTATATTTTACTTTCTGTACTAGGATTGCCCCGCGTGGGGTGCACGGATAGCCGGGTTCTGGAGGGCAATGAGCCCGCATCTCATGGCATTGGGACGGAGGGGGCTTCACTCCAGGATTGGCTGGCTATTCGCCGCACTCGTAGGGGGTACAGGTTGACCCAGGAGGGGTGCCCAAGTTACCGGATTCCGTGAAGTGCTGGGTGGTCCATTCACGGTACTGAAGGGGGCTGCCTCGCTTCAGGTTTTGGCGGGTGACTTGCCGCGCCCGTAGGGGTCTAGGATTTCATTGCACAGGCTATCCACACGACCAAGGGAACGTCGGGTTTCAGCAGCGGCTCTGTGAAACCCGGGGCTTCCAGATATCTGTATTGTTCTGTGATGCTGTACATTTCTGTGATGTTGCATTTTATTCACGCCTTGAGCGAAATACTATATATTGGTATATATATATTAGTAGATGTTGTATATGTTTTTCATCCGCGCTAGTCCAGTCCCCGCTCTGCCGTTAGTTAGCTAACCTAACGGGTGATGACGGGACCCAGTGGCGAATGCGGATGGCATATACGTACGTCAGTATATTTTCGTTCTTTGTGGTGTGATCAATTGATGGGACTGCATTGATTCGGATCATTGCAAGTTTAAACAAACCTATTCTGATGTTGTTGGAACACTTTTCAAAAAGCTGTTATTGCAAGGACGTTCACTTTTGTTTTGCATCGTGGTATTCATTTGGAATATCCTGCTCCTCAGTCGACGAGGCAAGGGCCGAGATCCCTTCACCGGGAGTGACCCCTTGGACAGAAGTTTGCGTCAGGGCATTAACTTCACTATAGCCGATTACTTTTGCTTTGCATCGTGGTATTCAGTTGGAATATCCTGCACCTCATTCTACGGGGAAAGAGCTGAGATCCCTTCACCGGAAGTGACCTCTTTAGTGAAAGTTTTCGTCACTATATTTTATAAAAGGCTATGCAGTTCCTTCAACGATATCAAGTTCTTTACGTTAAAGGTTTTTCGCCAAAAACCATTCGTAGCCCTCCGTCATTTCTTATGAGTATTATTTAGTATTCGTGCTGCGTTTGTTGACTCCGTCAAGGCGTAGTGTACGGTAGCTAAGTAGTGCTTGTTTGTTGCATAAAAGGGATTGGTTAGGACAGTCGTGCGGCCTTGTTGACTCCGTCAAGGGCACGTACGGGTGGGTTTAATGCAATCCAGATAATGACGGGATGAACTTGACTAGGACTCTTTGATTTGTTGACTCCGTCAAGGTCACTTGAGTCCTAGGGGTAAAAATCACATCGGGAGTTTCAAAAGAACTGAAACTTGCCAGGCATGCGCATACCTTCTGGAGTGTGGTGACTTGAGTGGATTCCGTCAAGTTATCATGCGATGATAGTTGGATCCCGATTTCCACTGATGAGTTGGTTTACTCCTCGGGTGATCCCGACTAATTCTTCTTTCAGGTTTGGAGGAGAATTTGAGGTACAGTGGGAGGTTTCCAGATTAGACAAAGTGATAACCATTCTGATCTAGGTTAGAGTGCACGCTGAGTGTTTCTTTTCTCTCTCTCTGGCAGCGACTTTTGACCCGACCCTGGACTTTGACTCAGTGACCAAGTTGACCGAACCTTCTTTACACTGGCTTTTGGATTGTCAGAGTTGCAGACCTCATTGCCACTCCTACTTTTACCCTTTTCTCCAGGACACCCCGTATTACTACGAACGTCCACTTCCATTGGACAAAACCATCGTATGGTTATATACGAACTCGAAAGACTTCGAGGATGGTTTCTGGTTCTGGAGAAAACGAATAGGATTATTCAGTTGTCTTTTCTTTTCACCTTCTCTCGTTGCGAGTACTCCTTGGTTTAGGAGTAGTACACCTATTACGTAAATTGGCTAGTCTCCTTCCAAACCATAGGCTGGTGCCGACCGGTAGGGAATGAAGAAAACCAGTTAACCTAAACGGTGTACAGAAGGTATTAAGTTCAGACAAAGAAAGGGATTAGTAGGAGGGCAAAGTAAATTGCGACTGATATTCACGACCAAACCAAGTATTTCTTCGCCAATCCTAAATCACCTTTGTATTTCTCCAGGGCACTCCGTATCACTACGAAGATCCACAGTTTATTGGATATTCCATCGTATGGTTATATACGAACTCGAAAGGAACTTGTTCCAGTTCGGGGATGGATTCTGGTTCAGGAGAAATAGGAATAAAGTACATTCAGGTGTCTTTTATCTTCACCTTCTCTCGCGTTGCGAGTGCTCCTAGGATTAGGACAGTACACCCTTTATGCCTTTTGGATAGTCTTCTTCCAAACCATAGGCTGGTGCCGAACGGTAGGGAAGGAAGAAAACCATTTGGCCTAAAGGGGTGTACAGAAGGTAATGACTAAAGACACAGAAAGGGATTTAGAAAGATGGCAAAGAGATATACGGTGACAGTTGTGAATCTGGATAATGGAAGAGGCATTACTAGGAATACCAGGATACCCCATCGAAACATTACAATGTTTCAGTTTCACTGTGTACTGTTAAAAGAAAACTGATTTCCCGATTAGACACTTACTCCAGGGTATGTATTTACCAGGTATGATTCTCACATCTGTATGGTTTTACAGATGGTGAGTGGGAGTAAGTTATTGGGAATTGGGTGATCATCCTCATTATATCGGGATTCGTTGTAATCGGTGATATTTGAGGAAGTCACCTGGGTTGTTTGCCGGTCGGCAAATATTTGGTTTTGAATATCCGCTGTTATGCACCAATTTCAAATTGATATATCTGTACGTCTATTTTCATAGAGTGAGATATACCTTTTGATATTATGTCGATGACATTTACCTATATCAGTGGATGGTTAGGTAAGGAGCATTAAACAGCGGTGTAACTCTTCTTAACCATAAGTACAGTTTTCAACCTACGACACACAGTGAAAGAGTTGTTAGACTCAGCGGACTTATACAGAGTATTGTATGTTGTCCAGTGTCCATTAGGACAGAGGGGTTGGTCCTCATACTATATTCTGTTTACTTTTAACTTCTCTAGTTCTTAGACATGTGCTTCGTGGAAACACAGGGTCTGAGTTTTGAGGAGTTATAGGTATTTGAATAGAGTAGAGTACCAGGTGTAGCAAGTATCGGGATTCTTCAAAGAGATTGAAGATGTAGATACTTGTGTATGATATTCTGTTGATAGTAATGATGAAGACAGATTGCTTCTCTTTCAGGTTACTCATAATTGGAAGCATTCCTAAGTTGAGTAACGCTGATCGACCTCCTTCCATTTAGTTGACATGCACTGGAGACAGCTGCATGATTTGAATCTGGTTCAAATAAATCAGTGCCTCTGGTTCTATATTGGATATAGAACAGTTCATATCTTAACGATGTTAAGGTACGGGGAGTTGTCCGGGTTATGCTTAAAACCAGACTCCGGATAACTCAAGGCACGTTTCTGTAATGGCTGTTTGTGGGTTGACCCAGGCTATGATGAGGGTTGATTTTCTACCATCTGGATGAACAATAGCAATATTGTTCTACACTCGCCACAGTTTTATTAAAAATGGATTTTTTCAAAAACAGCAGTGGGAGTATGGTAGAACTGGAAGTGATTCCAGAACCGCAAACGATTACTGAAGATTTGATAAGGAACCTAAAGATTCGATCTGATTTGACATTCCATTGGCCACTCCGCAGATAAGGTGGGTAACTTCAGGCACCCGAGAGGTACTCCGGTAGCCTCAAGGACGGTGACAGGGAAGTTCTTGTTTACCCACACTTGCCATTGTTGTTGTTCCAGGCTGCGAGACCCGGCAGGAGGATGAGTATAGCGTCGTTCTAAACTAGCTTTAGAAGTGCACGTCTATATGACTCTGGCAGAGGGTTGTCGTAGTCAGTGGGAGCAGCGGAAGCATTGGTGGACTTCATGCTTATGTCTATTTATAGACTAAAGCAGATATAGCGGAGATAGATCATCTATTTCTGATGTGACAGTCATGGGTTTGACGTCATCAGAATAGGGGATGGATCTGTTGAAAAGGTAGTAGGAAGTGATATTCCTATACTACGATCGGTTATACTTTGGTCGTCACACAGTGTTTTCTCCACATGGGACTCGGATATTATATCAGACATACTGGTTACTAGATCTATGGTTTTAGATCCAGATTTGGGTGGTTTCCCAATCAAGGTACCTTGACAGCATTCTATGAGTATTTAGAATGGACGACTCCTGACACGGTAGTGCACCTGCAGTTGATGGAGTCACCCTCTCTAAAGGTGTCTTATAGACTAAAGGGGAGAGGGATACTCATGATTGGCAGATCACTTGCTTAGGCAATTGAGTCAATCATGAGATGTCAAGTACCGCACCAGATGTTGTTCTTGCACTAGATGCAATAAGTTGATATTGATCCAATCCTGGAAAAACAGTCGGAAGCAGTTCTAGAACATAAGTGAATGTTCTAGGGATATGATAACGGCTGCCTCCTTTAGGAGACGGTTATCACTCCAGGCTTCCAAGGTGACATGGACAACAAGGAGGTTGTCAGAGTTGTAGTTCTCCCTCTGACGAGGGACAGTATTTTGGACAGGTGGTCCAAGGAAATACTGAGGGAGGCTTGGCGCAGGATACTGATTAAGTTCAGTTGATGATACAGTCTAAGAAGTTTGGATTTGGAGTTCATTTATGAACTAGGTCCCATCAGACATCCAGACATTCTAAGACAGGTATTGCTCATTTCTGGAGATGGCTTTCTCCGGGAACTTGAGATATAGAGAGACATAGAAAGAAACATCACAGCGGATCCACTCACTGAGGCTATTCCTCGAACGCAATAGTTTCGCAAACGAGCTTTGTGAGACTGACTAGTAGAGGAGTTGGGTGTCCGGTATCACACGGGCTGTGAGTATGCGGCATCGCAATAATTAGCCTTGAGTGCAAGTGGGAGATTGTTGGAGATAGTGCCCTCAGAGTCAATTATTGGATCACAGGCACGTGATTGCAATGATTGAGGGAGGACCTATCCCGGTAGGACAGTCTTACTCGAGATGATAGTATGCTATCTGGTTTATCTTTATCATCGTGTACTGCTTTAGGTGACCTGACATGTCGCTATTACACGTTGATAGAGCCCCTAGGATTCTTGCTTCACTGCCAGCAGTATGATGGCGATCATATACGTGGGAGCTGGTAGTCTACAAGCACATCCTTAAAAGGTCCCTAGTCGTAGGAGTTTCGAGACAGGGCATCGATTCTCCAGAGTAGACTAGTGTATACAGTCGAGACCCCGACGAGGGGCGGTGGCCGGTCTCACAAGCCACTGGTGTCAGTTGGTTCACCTAAGATGTATACAGGTGCTCATTGGGTTATGAGTACACCGGACAGGACTCGCCGGGAACCTGCTAGTTGGGCTTATACCTGACGTCAGATAGCAGTTCCCAGGTGACATGTGTACAGGTTAGTTCATCGACCTGAGATCGTCATTTGTCTCGTGTGAGTTCCCACTGTGCTTTGATTACTACCCTACCACGGCTCAAAGGAGTCGTGCAAACAGGTTTTAGTTGGGTACAGTCCCGAGCCACATGGAGGCAGTGAGCGGATCTGCAGGGGTTCGTCTCTCCCGGTATTGGGGGTGAGGTTGCGCTGTGTCTAGGAGAGCCATTACGCAAAGCCCTCGGCCGAGGCAGGAGATTTACTGGTAGGTATTCCAGTAGTATCTCAGGGCGTTCTGGGCTACACTCCGACACGACTTGTACCGCTTTTGGGGGTCTGACTTTTACCAACCCCCTAGGCCCGCCATGCGATACTCATAGACGAACGGACCGGACTGTACGGATATTGTCACTGACAGGCTCAGTTGGGTGTCGGGGTGAGCTTCCTCATCGACGTCCCTTTTGATCAATAGCTGGTGGCCCGTCACGTATTGGCTTATACCTCTGACGTGCCAGTGGTTAAATCCACAGCCATAGTATTGACGAGTCTTTAGAGTCCACCACACTTTCAGTTACTCAGCTTTCGGGCGAAACGCTGTAGAGGCCGTATGGAGATATGGCAGGGTCCGATCAGATACGTGCGGTATTGCACGGATCAGGATCGGACAGTTTTGTACTAGTGGCCGTATAGTTATATGGCAGGGTTCGATCAGATACGTGCGGTATTGCACGGATCAGGATCGAACGGATTTTACTAGCCGGCTTTGGCTTAAGCCGGTCCTAGTTTAGTACAGTGTAGATTTTGTCTCATTGCATTTGTATCCGGTCGGAATACAGATGCGGGTGTGTATGCACAGTGTCGGGGTTTTCCTGTAATTTATTACGGGACCAGTTTTCTGGGGTTGCCAGTTTGCATTCCGTTCCGGCCGGTTTTCCTTTGTTCTTTCCCGGCCGGACTTTTCTGTTGGAGGGGGTAATTTGCAGTTTTGCAAATTACACTTTGTGGGGGGGTTTCTTGCATAAAGTTTGATTATGATAGATTTCATTTCTTTCATCCATCACTTGATTTAATAGAGAAGTGAAAGGTTATGGAGTGCATAGTGTTTTAAGCATGGTTGATGTTTTCTTTGACCTTGGATATGGTCACCTCCTTGTGCTCCTACACTCACCTCCCTTTGTGTTATGATATTCATTCCTCCACCATTCTCATTCTCACTTGAAGAAAGTCTTTCATGGTTATGAGAAAAGAGAGAGGAAGAAAAAGAGAGAGAGGAAGAAAAAGAATGAGAGAGTTCATCTTGATTATGTGAGGAATTCTTCATCTCCTTCTTCTTCTTGTTTTAGAAAAATGAAAGCACCATTTTTCTTAACCCCAATCCTCCATCATGGCAACTACAAACCCCAAATGAGATTAGCATTATCTACTACACTTCCTACAGCACATCTTGAGCATGTCGAGTTGCCGGCTTCATGCTCGAGTTGCCTCGGTATTGAGGCGGGAGCCCGTAAAAGACGAAGGCGATGTGGTGCCCTTTCCGGCGAGGAGGCGACGATATGGAGACTACACTTTCCGCGGGAGATCGGGGCGATGATGAGAAGACCGGAGGACTCGGATCTCTTGGTATACTTCTCTTCCCATCTCTTGATAGCTTGTATAGGTTAATGGTTAACGATCCGGGTTTTCTTTGTCCGCGGTAGCGCCGGTTTCCGAGCAAGGAAAAATTTTGATTCCGCAATTTGGCCTCGAGTAAGACGGCCGGGGCGCTGCCGTGGAGCAACAAAAACTAACAACGGACTGTGGAGTCCTTAAATCCACGAACTATGATGTCCTTAACCTCGACCGCGATGTCTTTAAACTACGGTATCCTGGGAAACGTCCAGAGCGGAGCCTGGTCCTCGCAGAATACGGCAGTGAACCTGTAGGAAGCATCAAGAGCAACCACTGACTCCGTGAAATGCGGATAAGGGCAACTTCACCCATCACTTACGGGTCCTCACGATTCGTAATGGAGCAAATTATCTTATGAGATCCTTACGACTTTCAAGAGAAAACATGCACTTAGGAATCCTCACGTTTCTTAAGAAGAAACCACACCTACGGGATCCTCTCGACCGGTAGGGAGAAAATTCTTTATGAGACCCTCACGGCTCATAAAGTTGAAAAGTCTTAGGAGGCAGACCTTAACCCTGAATCCTAAGCCATCGTTGTCCTGCAGAGAAATTGAGATAGACTATCCACAGAATACATTCAGTCAAAGAGATACACCATCGTGAAAAAGAAATCTGTCTTTTATTCATGAACCAAAATGAATACAAAGTACAATTCGTGGAAGAAACAAAAATATACTCTTATTCAGGAGTATGTACAAAGAAAAAAATATATATACATCGACAAGTCTTCAAGCCGTCAGGCGATTTAGCAGACTAGTCAGCGCATCCCTCTTTTGCTGGGCCTCACCCTCATGGTTCAGTATCGCCAAAAGACGGGCCTCCGCCTGAGCCTGCTGAGCCTGATATGACGTAAGCCGGCCTTCAAGCTCTTTCTCAGTAGCCTTGTGAGCATCAACCCTTTCATGAGTAAACACCGCGGCTTTGTCGATGGCGACCACCTCCTTGATGGCCTCTTGAAGTACTCGCCAGAGTTCATACGCTTTGTTGGCTTTGGCTATAAGGTTGGCTTGGAGCTCGTTCAGCGCCTTCGAAGCCAACTCCCTCTCTGAGAATTTGCGGCCGAGTCTCTTCTCGCACGACACCATGTTCGCCGCGCACCGCTCAATCAGACCCCGTAAGCCCGCCTTCGCAATCACGGCCTCCGAAGAAAGGCGGGTACACTCAAGCACGTGCAAGCAAGCCTCCACCTGCCGACAGAACTCAACCCAGACTTGCACCACTGCTTCGCTATGATAGGTGGCAAGAAAGGGAAGAGAGCCATTAGCTTCGGCAGCAAATGCTTCGGCCGTAATTGCGTTGCCAGCGCGAAGGTCCTCAATCAAAGATGACAGAGAGGCGAGGCTTAGCTTGGCCATCCGTTCTGAAGCACGCAGGGCATAGGGGCCGGGTGGCATAGTAATGCGCGACTCCAACACAGTAAGAACTGGCAAGGCTGTTCAGATTTATAAACAGTCAGTGAAGTTTGTAAGCAAAGAACGAATGGAACAATGTGGGGGCTTTACTTACCCACAGTCATGCGAGAAGGAGCTGAAGGCTCCCCTGGCCCTTCAAGAACCTCAACCTCGTCGTCGGCCTCCAGAACTGTAAAGGACATCAATGTCATTTTGCGAAACAACAAAGATGCTATGAAAAGATGGTGAACAACACTAACCTTGTCCAGACGAGAGGACGATGCGTTGAGGAGATATCGCTTGCGGAGCGGCCATCTCCAGCAGACGCTGAAAGGATTGCCGGGGAGACAAATCGGCAATAGAGGCCGCCAGTCCGCGCATTTCTGAAAAGACAAAAAAGGTTCAGATAACGGAAAGATTATTAATTTAAGATGTAGAAGGTTACCTTCGACGCTCCTCCCATTCTGAGCGGGAGGGATAGCAGCTTCAATGGCCTCCGCCGCGACCTCGGGCTCCAACAGGAGGGGGGTAGCCTCGACTACCTCCAGCCTAGCCTCTGGGCCGCCCTCAGGGAGATCCAATGGAACGACAACCACCAAAGGCGCCTCCCCTGAGGGAGCAAGTGCTTCGGGAGCAGGAACTACCGCAGGAAGCTCTATCGCAGGAGGAACAGTTTCATCAACCCCCGCCACACTGAGCAGTGTTTCACTAGGGGTATCGGCAGGCTCTACAGTCAGTAAACCCATGGGAACCTCCCCCATATAAGTGCTCTACAGTCAGTTCACACAAGGATAAGAATACATATATACAAGTGCAGACAATATAAAATATTACAAAGAAATAACAGGAACATACTGATGAGTAAGGAAGCTTTCAATAGGGCTTGTTCAAGCCGACGCTCCTTCTCGAGGAGGTGTGCTCGCCGAGGTTCAAGGGTGGACTCGTGGCCGCCAGTCCATAATGAAAGCGCATCTGCAGCGTCCTCCGAAGCAGCCTGTTTAAGGGCCCTTTCGCCCCATTCCTCCAAAGAGCCGATGAATCGTCGCCGGATCCACGAAAGGTCTTCATAAAAAATGACGGCTGGATAGGGCTTCTTCGGAATTCTTACGTTCTCTGACTCGTCTTGAGAATGTCTTATAGCCTCAGCCAACTGTGTGGCTTCCTCGGCAGTTGAACTGGGAAAAAGAAAGCCAGCGTCCGATTCTTGCAGAGCCAAGGGTTCGTTCTGAAGAATGGGCTCAGACTCTACTAAAGAGTCGAGCAGGTTGGTAGACACCTTCCTCCGCCATTTGGATCCAGAACCGACCGCCGAGGATGACCGTTTCCTCTCCCGTGGAGCCTTGGCACGACGCCGACCCATCTCACCTTCAACACCCTCATTACCGGCACCCTTGCTTAGCGGTGCTGCCGAGGACGACACGGCCATTGTCGACGCCGCCGACGGTGGTTCTACTACCGGAGCCCGATTAGCCCGCGACCGGGTACCCAATGGCATTCCAACTGTGGGAGTGAGGTCCACCTCCGACTCCCCTGAAATGAGCGCGGCACTGGTATCCCTCAGGGCAAAGCGGACCGGTGCGCGCGGTCGCGGCAGAACTCCCGTGGCCTGAACCTGAGCAGGAGTACCATATCCAAGGAGCACCCTCTTCTCCTCAGCAATAATCGGGCTGACCCGATGAATGTACCAACCCATGAAGGACCCCACACATCGGGGAATATGGTCGGCTTCAGGAATCATGAAGCGGGAACCAGTATTCAGCCTCACAAAGTGATGAGCAGCATCACGAACGGCTTCGGGTGAAGGGACGGGCGCAACTGTAAAAGCCTTGAAGGGAACGCCCTGATCATATCCAAGCTGTCGGGCGAAGTGGTGTGGATTGTACCGCATAAAGAGAGCCGCACTGTTCTGACGGAACACCAGATAACCTGGTCTGATCGTGTACAAGTGCGTGGCCTCCCGTGGCTTCAAAGAAAGCACATCATCTTTCGACTGATCGCAGAGCTGTTGAACTGGACCTGAAGGAGAAGATAAGGCCCGGTCAATGAATACCAGTCCACCCGCGCTAGCGTAAGGAGCGATCAATACACGAATGGCCCCGGACTGAGTTGGGTCAGGAGCAGAAGCACCCACCAGCCGCATCAATCGCGGAAAAGTGTAGGCGTCGTAAAATTTGGGTCTTTGGTGTGCAGCAAAGGCCCCCAGCACGTGCATCTCAATCCAAGATGTGAAGTAATGAAGAGAAAAGTTTACTATATCCACACCTAGAGTTGAGGTATTAGCCGCGGCGCCTAACCCATGATAAAGATGTGACAGCGTTGGGATGCCTACGGCCAACCGTGTTCCCTCAGCAATACGATGAGCCGGGTAGATAACTGAGACTCTCATGAAGCGGCGGTGCATGGGGATGACAAACCAGCTGAGCCAGACGCTAATGAAGCCTATAAAGAAAGTCTCCTCATCCATGCCGGGAGCTGCAATCAATTCAAAAGATATCGTCGACACGATAGGAATGTAATACCGCGGCAAATCCTCTTCCTTAATCGGCCGCCTGTTCAAACCAAACCCAAAAGGGTCATTGATGTTCGCAAACATCGGAGCCGTCTTCGATAGGACACCCTCGTGAAGGAAGCAAGCGATGAAGCTCTTAAAAGTGACACCCTGCTCCTCAGATTCCGTGAACAGTTTGTCAAAGATGCACAGGGCCTTGATCAAACTCGGGCATTTATGGTGGACGGCGTTCTCGGTAGACAGGCCATCAAGCATTACGGGCTTAGTCTCAAAAACGTACTCGTCGAGAGGCAGCGGCTCCTCATAAAGTCTCCCCCTGATCGGCAGCCCCAAGATCTCGCGGAATTCTTCCAGGGAAATCAAAACTTCGCGATCCCCTAGGAGGAAAGTGTTGGTGAGGAGATTCCACTGGTTCAGGAAAGCCTTAACCCACCAAACATGAGGAGATTGGTAGTGGAAGTGGGACGCGTATATCGCCTGGTAAAGCCCAACCCTCTGCAGTCGCTCGCGATGGGCGGACAGGATGTAGCGAGCCCAAAGAAGATAGCCCGTGGGGTGTCGAGGAGTGAGCCCTATCTTATAGATCTTCCCCCATGGTTGGGCCTCGCCCTGGAAAATACGGCGTCCCAGAATATCTATGGCTGGGATAGGATGATTCGGGATGCCAGTCGTCGAGGGCTCAAGCCATCCCATCGGGGTCCAATTCGGCATCTCCACGGCAAAGACTGTCCTTAGAGGATCCATCGGTAGGAAGGGATAAGTAGGCTCTGTCGGCACTTCGCAAAGGAAACTCCGGCGACCCCGAATGATGTGACCATACCAGATCCCCCACAGAAGTAAGTTGGTGTGATTCGGGTCATGAGCCCTGATCATTGCCATCACTTCCTCGTCGGATGGCGATTGGGGAAAAGCGGCTTTGGAGCGGGTGAAAGGGAAATACGGAACAGACGTCATTCTACCTGAAATAAAATAAGGGGAAACTGTTAAAGCGAAGCCAACAGTGTGTGTGTGTGTGTATATATATATATATATGATTATAAATATATATATATAAAAAGACAGTGACAAAGGACTCATTTTATGGGACCATTGGTTACAAACACATGGGTCCCACAAAATCAAGATGGCGGCTAGCTAATGATGAGGCAAAGTAATTATAATGAGACAAAACGAAGATTCTCATTAAATAGACAGTGGATTTCAAATGACCCTACACATTCCCCTAAAAAGAAATCCATCTGGGACTCTGTGACAAATCAAACAGAATCAAGGGAATTAAATTCCTAGAAAGCAACATTGCAACCTTCTCATTCTCAGTTGTGAAGAAGAAAACTCAGGGCAAGAAAACCCAAGGAGTTCTATGGGAAGAACTAAGTTCTTCATAGGAATTAAATTCCTTGTTAAGAAAGGGGAATTAAATTCCCAGAGACATTTTTCAGAGCCAAAGCTTTTAGAGATTGAATTAAATGCCAAGGGAAAGACAACCGCCACCATTAGCCCCCTGAAGATCAAGGAAACCCTAAGAGATCTATTATTTGAAGATTAAATGGTTTTCTGTTCTTTTTTTTAAAAGCTTCAAAAAGATGGGTTCTTGATTAAAAGGGAAAACCCTTGGTGTGGATTTAAAATCCACTGAAGGTTTCTGTGAAGGTTCTTCGATCGTTCAAAGATCATTACCTGAAGAAAGAGTCTTTTTGAACAGAGTTAAACTCTGAAAATATTCAAGGCAGAGAACTAAGCTCTGGAAAAGAGAATTGAATTCTCAAAATGAAAAAATTTGCAAAGAAGAAGATGAGCAAAGAGTGGAGGCGCTACTGAAGAGACCCCTGCATTTATAGGATGTGATGGAAACGCTTCATCTCCCCAATTCCCTAGATGGATCCAACGGTCACAAAAGTGACAGCGTTGCACTCACGTGCAGACACGTGAGAGCAACGCTGTGGGGGCATTTGTTTCCTGATTAAAAATCAAGAATTGCCTCAATGAGGTATCACGTGTTCACACGTGACCAATGGTCACGTGATGACACATGATGGTTAAAATCTCATCAAACAGAAATGAAAACAAACGGCTGAAAGATGACTCAATTGGGGGTCACATGCTCACACGTGACCAAGGGTCACGTGCCAGCACGTGACAGGCTTTGAAAGCCTTACAACATAATAGAATTTAATTCTAAGAATCAGGAATTACCTCAATGAGGTATCACGTGTTCACATGTAACCAATGGTCACGTGTTGACACGTAATAGTTAAAACAGAAATAAAAACAAACGGCTGAAGGAATTACCTCAATGAGGCATCACGTGCTCACAAGTGACCAATGGTCACGTGTTAACACGTGAGGGTTAAAACAGAAGCATAAATAAGCGGCTGAGGAAAGACCCCAATTGGGGGTCACGTGCTCACACGTGACCAAGGGTCACGTGCCAGCACGTGACAGGCTTTGAAAGCCTTATAACTGGATAGAATTAAATTCTAAATTCTTCTAAATCTTTCCAAATGGAAAAGGTTAGAGGGAACCGTTGGATTAAAAGTCCAAGGGTGATTAAAAATCAACAACTCATGGAAAAATCCTAAACAAGGAAAGATCTCCCCAAATCTCACCGAAATAACAAACAGAATATCTTTGGATTGAAAATCCAACGGTGAATAAAATTCACCGAATGATCTAAAGGATCATATTAATTATGAAAACAAGCAAAATCTTTCAATGAAAGATTTATTAAACAAATTGATTCTTTTCCTTCTCCTATAAATAGGAGCCAAGAGGAGAAGAAGGGCAGAATTTTGGAGAGAGAGAATTTTGATATCTTGAAAATTCAGAGAGAAAAGAAAGGAGAATTTAATTCTCAGCAAAGAAAACCCTAGGTGAGAAAAGAAAGGGGATCAAAACTTCAAAAAGAGAATTTAATTCTCAAAATCTAAGAGTTTAACTCTTCTGCAAAAAGAACTTAGTTCTTCCTCTAGTTGAAGATCTGCAGAAGCAAATCTCCCCATAGGTTGAGAATTTAATTCTCATCGGGTTGAGATTTTGCCATGAAGATCCAAGACTTAGAGGGAGGATTGAGTTCAGAGAATTTAATTCTCCCAAATTTATAAGAATTTAATTCCTCCAAGATGAAATTAGGGTTTAACCCTATATGAGAATTTAATTCTCCTACAATTATAGGAATTTAATTCTTTCAAGATTGACAAAAACCAGGGTTTAACCCTAATTAAGAATTTAATTCTCCCAAATTTATAGGAATTTATTTCCTCCAAGACAGAACTATGGTTTCACCGTATACAAGAATTTAATTTTTTAACATATATGGGAATTTAATTCCTCTAAAATAAAACTAGGGTTTAACCCTACATAAGAATTTAATTCTTCCAGAATGGGAATTTAATTCCTCCAAAGTCATAATCAGGATTTAACCATATAGAGAATTCAATTCTTTAAAAAAAATATAAGGAGGCTTAAAAGATCTCCATGCATGCAAAGAACCAAGGTCACGTGTCCCCACGTGACCCTTGAAAAGATCCCAGAAGAAAAGAAGCTTTGAGGCAATACCTCAAGTGCTCCCACGTGATTTCCAAAACGCAGAAACAAAAAGCAAAGGAAATGAAGGCTTTGGGCGCTCTCACGTGTTACCACGTGACCCCTTGGTAAACGCTTTAACAGTCAGCGCATAAATCCCCATCACGTGTCAACACGTGATGCTCAAAAATAAAAATATAAAAAGTATTTAACACTTAATTGCAGAACGAAGAAAAGGAATCTGGTCCCACCTTTGGGCGCCCTCACGTGACCCCTTTTTCTTTAGCGTTTAACACTAATTCGAGAGCTTTATTCTTAGTGTTTAACACTGATTATCTTTTAGTGTTTAACACTAATTTGAAAACCTTATTTTCAGTGTTTAACACTGTTATTTTCTAGTGTTTAACACTAATTTGGGATTCTATATTTCCAGTGTTTAACACTGATGGTCTTTTAGTGTTTAACACTAATTTGAGAGTTCTGTCTTCAGTGTTTAACACTGTTGTTCTTTAGTGTTTAACACTACTTTTAGCCAAATTGGCTAATTTTCCAGAGGCAAAAGTCCCTCCTCCAAATGAATCTCAAAATTGAGGAAATCAAAGATAAAAATGTTGCCAAAGCCCTCCAACTCTCGTTTAGCATTGCTAAATAATATGGGCTCGAATACAGACAATTGTCTAATGGTCCAACAGAGGGCCAACACTTCAAACTTAATTGCACTTAGCCCAAGTAGGCCATAAGTCCTCAATTCAGACTCAACTGAGCCAATGTGCTCATAATATAATTAATTGATCTTAGTTCCAAATTGGACTACAGATCACTTAATCCATCCTGGTTCAAGGGTACATCTCTTCACTCCTTTGATATTTGTCGTTGTAATTCATCAACTTCTTCAAAGAGGTGACGGGTCCCGACAATCACACATTTCACGGACTGTGGGGTCCTTAAACTCATGGACTATGATGTCCTTAACCTCGACCGTGATGTCTTTAAACTAACATTGGACTGTGGGGTCCTTAAGCCCATGGACTATGATGTCCTTAACCTCGACCGTGATGTCTTAAAACTAACAACGGACTATGATGTCCTTAACCTCGACCGTGATGTCTTTAAACTAACATTGGACTGTGGGGTCCTTAAGCCCATGGACTATGATGTCCTTAACCTCGACCGTGATGTCTTAAAACTAACAACGGACTATGATGTTCTTAACCTCAACCGTGATGTCTGTAAACTAATATTGGACTGTAGGGTCCTTAAGCCCATGAACTATGATGTCCTTAACCTCGACCGTGATGTCTTTAAACTAACATTGGATTGTGGGGTCCTTAAGCCCACGGACTTTGATGTCCTTAACCTCGACCGTGATGTCTTAAAACTAACATTGGACCGAGATGTCCTTAAACTAACAATGGACCGTAATGTCCTTAAACTGATTATCGACCGCAATGTCACTAAACTAAACAATAGAGCCCAATTTCTCTCTCTTGTTGGATCTAAACAATCTCGTTAAGTTGATCTTAGTCTAAAATTAGACTAACGTATCCTTAAAAAACGTTTAAGTTGATCTTAGTCTCAAATGAGGCTAACGTATCCTTAAACCCAAACCCTTAAAACCCAAATCTAAGAAAGATATGGATTTGGACTAGTCCACGCCCTACGAGCGACAACATAACTTAGTCTCCGTATACAATCCACGGGTAACCAAACACAAAACAAACACCCACGACACGAAGTGACCATCTGAAGAAGGAGAAAGTTGTTACCGCAATGCAGTAGCGTAATTAACTGCAGGGGCTTGCGCCTGCAGGGAAGAGCGTCCCCACAATCAAAAACCCCTTAAGCGAGGGGGAATCTGACGAAGTCTGCTACATCGGCCGCATCCGTTTAAACCTTCGACGCATGGTGCCATAAATAAACTTGGCATCTTCGCAGAGGTGTACGGATAGCACCAATTAGTATCTGCCCCGAATTTCAGGCAAGACGTACATCGCGTCTCCGCCGCGTCTTTCGGAGGGGAACAACAGCTTTTTAAAATTGTTCCAACATCATATAGGTCTGTTTTTCTTGCATTGATCTGAATCAACGCAGTCCCATCAATTAATCATACTACAAAAGAAAGAAAATATGATGTACGTATATGCCATCTGCATTTTCCACATGGTCACGTCATCACCCGTTAGGTTACTTAACTAACAACAGAGCGGGGACTGGACTAGCGCGGGTGCAAAACATATACAATATCTACTAGTATATATATATCATTATATAATAATCGCTCCAGGCGTGATAAATGCAACATCAAAGATAAGCGATAAGTATCACAGAACAAAACATATAATCTGGGAGCCCTGGGTTTCCTTTGAGCCGCAAGTAAAACCCGACGTTCCCCTGGTCGTGTGGATAGCCTATGCAACCTAGACCCCTACGAGCGCGGCAAGTTTCCCGCCAAAACCAGAAGTGAGGCAGCCCCCTTCAACAAAGTGAATGGCCTACCCAGCACTTCACGGAATCCGGTAACTTGAGCACCCCTCCTTGGGTCAACCTATACCCCCTACGAGTGCGGCGAATAGCCCGCCAATTCTAGAGTGAGGCCCCCTCCTTCTCAAAGCTATGAGATGCGGACCCTTTGCCCTCCAGAACCTGGCTATCCGTGCACTCCACCGCGGGGTAATACTAGTACAGAAAAAAAATTAAGTACAACGGTGATATCGACCTCAACCCGGTCATACCCCAAACAAATAATATACAAACAGGCAGTGATGGCAGTCCACATGTCGGACACTTGCCCCGCGATATCAAATGTACAAATGAAACTAAACTGTACTAACATTGCACCCAAGCTATCCACCACGACGAATCCGCATCAAACACAGCACAACACAGAACATCAACGTGAATGTCACGTTCGCAAACCCGTCTAAAAGAACTATAGCAATTAGACAAGTTGTACCGCTCTAATGATATTCACGGTCGCAGATAGTAATGCATGTACTGAAAACTCTAAACAATGTTAGAAATATCGACTTCGAAATAACCCTGAATAGCCCCCAAACAACTAGATAAAACTATATCCAAACTGGGCTAAACTAACAATACCACTGAACCAATATTCCAAAGACCAGACCACACCAAAAATTTCAAACCCCAATTTCCTTCTTTGGCCGGCCAGCTCGGAATTTTAGCATATGTGCTCGGGTCAAATAAGGTGGAAGTGGCTCGTATTTAGGGTGAAGTCTAGTGGTCCTCATAGTAGTCTTTTGCAGTTACTAAAATATTTTTAGAAGACTCGGAAAATTTTGACAGAAACTAGAATACATCGAGTGATATTTCGGAGTTGTTTCGATTTCTATACTTTAACATCGTCTAAAAAAACTAGTATGTAGTTAATGGGTTGGATCTGATACCATGTAGGGTTACGGCAGCGCCTCGGCTATCAATCCGTGGCCAAAGACGGAACAAAAACTTTAAAAAAACCGGCGCTAACGAAACCCTAATCGACGGATCGTACCATTAACCCTATACTAGTTCTGTGAAAAGAGTTTAGAGAGGTTATACCGATCGATCTATGTCCTTCGGTCTTCAACCTCTGTCCCAAGCTCGTCACGGCTTCCTCGATCAAGTTCGATCTCCGGTCTCCCTCATCGAAGACGATCCACATTGAGCATTAGTAATACGGGCACCCGCCTCAAAACCGAAGCAACTCGGATATCTTGTTTGCTAACCTAGATAGCCAAGATGAAGTACAGATTGTGTGTGAATACTTTGTCTCTAAACACCCAAGGATTCTCAACTCATGAGAGGGAATGGGTGGAGGTTGAAGAAGAAGCCATGAGTGAAAGTGTGAGCTCAAGTTTTTGCTTATGAAGAAAATGAGTGTCTGTTGTTTTTTTGAGATGAGTTGTGAGGTATTTGTGTTTAGCAACTAAAGAAAAATCATCACCAAAAATATCTGCCTTGCCTCAACAAATATCTCACAACCAATCCAAAAGGGAATCAAGAATGGCACATGCCACAATCAATGCATCAAGCCAAGACTCACACTCACAAACCAAAACTTAACTTCACATTTTCCACACAATAAACATTAAACCAAATGTTTAAAGCAAGAAAAAGAAATGCATCTTCAAAAGTAATCTTGTAACGGATTACAAGAATACCCATCATCTGTATATACATAACTGCATCAGTATTCCGACTGAATACGAATACAACGAGACGAAAATAATCCAACAATACAATACTTTGATCCGGCTTAAACCAAAGCCCACTAGTATTATCCGTCCAATCATGATCCGTGCACAATTGCACGTATATGATCGAACCCTGCCATAAAACCATACGGCCTCTACAACATTTCGCCCGAACCAGGGAAACCCTCTATGTGGGACTCTAAAGACTCGTCAATATGCTGGCAGTGGGTTTAACCACAAGCACGTCAGTGGCACTAACTGTACGTAACAGCTACCCAGGTATTGAACGAAAGGGAGGCCGGCGAGAAAACTCATCCCGAGACCCTACTGAGCCTGACAGTGACAATATCCGTACAGTCCGGTCCGTTTGTCTATAAGTATCGCATATCGAGTCTAGGGGGTGGATAAAGTCAGACCCCTAATAACTTGACATTTAGTGTCAGCATGAAACCTATCACCAACAGAGAAACTACCGATCCTAGATCGGTAGTTTCTCAGTCTACCCCGGCCGAGGATTTCTCGTGATGGCCATCCGTGCACTCCGCGACATCAACCCCCAATACCGGGAGAGACAAATCCCCTAACGATCCGCTCACTGCCTCCATATGGCTCAGGACTGTACCAAACTAAAACCTATTTGCACGACTCATTTGAGCCGTGGTAGGGTAGTAATCAAAGCACAGTGGGAACTCATACGAGACAAATGACAATCCCAGGTTGATAAACTAACCTGTACACATGTCACCAGGGAACTGCTATCTAACAATAGGTATAATACCAACTAGTATGTTCCCGGTGAGTCTGTCCGGTGTACTAATAACCCAATGAGCACCTGTATACATCTTAGGTGAACCAACTAACACCAATGGCTTGTGAGACCAACTACCGCCCCTCGTCGGGGTCTCGATCCGTATACACTAGTCTACTCTTGGAGTATCGATGCCCAGTCTTGAAACTCCCACGACTAGAGACACTTTAAGGATGTGCTTATAGACCACCCAACTCTCACATATATGATCGCCATCATACTATTGGTAGTCAAGCAAGAATTCTATGGCCTCTATCAACATGTAATAGTGATCTGTAATATCACCTGAACATGTACACGATGATAAAGATAAAGCAGATAGCATACTATCATTTTGAGTAAGACTGTTCTATCGGTATAGGTCCTCCCTCAATCATTGCAATCGCGTGCCTGCGATCCAATAATTGACTTGAGGGCACTATAGCCAACAGTTATATTGCTAATTAGATTATAATTAACACTAATAAATTTTCAAGATTTTACAATCTTCCCCCTTAAATAAATTCGGTCCTCGAATTTAAAATCTAACTACGCGTACCTTTGTAAAGATGGGGAAATTCTGTCCGCATCTCACTCTCAGCTTCCCATGTGACCTCTTCACTATTCAGGCCATGCCACAGAACCTTCACTGACGCTTATACCTTTGACCGCAATTTCTTCACCTGCCGATCTAGGATGACTACAGGATACTCTGTGTACGATAAATCGCGCTCCAGCTGGATCGTCTGATGCTGAATCGCGTGAGATGGGTCATGAAGGTACTTGCGAAGTATAGATATGTGAAATACTGGGTGTACATCAAGAAAACTGGACGGAAGTGCTAGACGATATGCAACAGCACCGACTCGCTTAAGAATCTCGAAGGGACCTACATATTCGAGACTAAGTTTCCCGTTCTTTCCAAACTTCATCACACCCTTCATCGGAGAGACCCGGAGGAAAACATGGTCACCCACTGTGAACTAAAGTCTGCGGTGACGATGATCGTCATACGAATTCTGCCTTCTCTAGGCTGCTCTCATCCTATCCTGAATCAACTGAATCTTTTCCGAAATCTCCTAGAATAACTACGTCCTTAAAATCCTGTTGTCGCTGAGCTCGGTCCAACAAACCGGCGATCGACACTTTCTCCCATAAAAAGCCTTGAATGGTGCCATCTGAATCGTCTCCTAAAAACTATTGTTGTAGGAGAACTCAATCAAGGACAAGTAACAATCCCAACTGCCACCTAAATCTATCGCACAAGCTCGAAGCATATTCTCAAGAGTCTGAATAGTCCGCTCTGACTGACCATCAGTCTGCATGTGGAAGGCGGAACTGAAACTCAAACAGGTACCCAAAGTATCCTGAAGTTTCTACCAGAGACGGCTGGTAAAATGAGTGACTATGTCGAAAACTACACAAGTCGGAACGCCGTGCAACCGCAAAATCTCATCAATATAGAGCTGAGCATACTGAGCATATCCGAAAGTGGTCTTCACTGGGAGGAAGTGAGCTGCTTTCATCAACCGATCTATGATAACCTAGATGGAGTCATACTCTTGACTGGACCCAGGTACACCCACAATGAAGTCCATAGAGATCTGTTCCTATTTTCACTCCGGAATGGACAAGCGCTACAACTCTCCTGCCAGCCTCTGATGCTCAGCCTTGACTTTCTGACAAGTCATACATCTCAAAACGAAATTAGAAATATCCTTCTTCATCCTCTCCCACCAGTATACATCTCTCAAATCGTGATACAACTTGGTGGAATCCGGATGAATGTTGTACGCTTACTAATGTGCCTCCTCTAAGATCTCATGTTTCAGCCCCTCAGAGTCGGGTACACATAGACGATTCCTAAACTGTAACACTCTCTCACCATCGATTGCAAACTCAGAATCTCTCAGCTGCCGAACCTGCTCCATAATCTCAGATAATCGGGCATCGTTGGACTGTGTCTCCCTGATGCGATCAAGCAAAAGCGGATGGGCACAGACATGAGCAAGTTTTCTTCCCACGGATGTGAACTCAAACTGTACACCACCGTCGCATGAAACCTGCCAATCCACAGTCGATTACCTCTGAACTGTGCTAAAATAAGACAAGCTACCTCCGAGCTTCCGATTCAAAGTATCGGCTGCAACATTTGCCTTGCCCGAATGATAAAAGTTCTCACAACATAGTCCTTCACGAGCTCCATCCAATGGCCCTGCCTTAAGTTCAGATCCCGTTGCTGGAAGATATACTTCAGGCTCTTGTGGTCCATGTAGATCTGGCATGACTTGCCGTACAAGTAATGTGTCCAAATCTTGAGCGCAAAAACCACCGCGGCCATTTCCAGATCGTGAGTGGGGTAGTTTTGCTCATGCTTTTTCAACTTCCGAGAAGTATAAGCGATGACTCTGCCGTGCTGCATCAACACGCAACCTAGATCCACTCGAGAAGTATCGCAATAAACAACGAAACCACCATATCTTGAAGGCAAAAATAGAACTGGTGCAGTCGTTAAACGAGTCCTCAACTGCTGAAAACTCTGCTCACATGCCTCCGTCCACAGAAACGGAACCCCATTCCGGGTTAGGGTGCAGCGATACGAGAGAAGTCTTGTACGAAACGACGGTAATAACCGGTCAAGCCTAAGAAGCTGTGAACCTCAGTCACTGAAACGGGTATGGGCCAATGTTGTACTGCCTTGATCTTTTTCAGATCTACTCGTATACCATCTCTCGTAACAACGTGACCCAAGAAGTCCACACTATCAAGCTAGAAAGCGCACTTTGAGAATTTGGCAAACTGCCGGTGCTCTCTCAAAGTCTGCAATGCAATTCTTAAATGTTGCTCGTGCTCCTCTCGACTCCTAGAGTAGACTAAGATATTGTATATGAATACGATAATAAAATGGTTGAAGAATGGTTTGAAGATCCAGTTCATCAAATCCATGAATGCTGCCGGGACGTTGATGAGCCTGAACGACATCACCAAGAACTCATAATGCCCGTAGCGCGTCCAAAAAGCAGTCTTCGGAATTTCATCATTCCGGACTCGCAACTGATGGTACCCCGACCATAAATCAATCTTCGAAAAGTATCCCTCCCCTTGAAGCTGATCGAACAAATCATCAGTGCGAGGTAAAGGACACCTATTCCGCACCGTAACTCGGTTCAGCTAGTTATAATCGATACACAATTTCATGTTGTCGTCCTTCATCTTAACAAACAGGACAGGAGCTCCCCAAGGCAACACACTCGGTTGTACAAGTCCTTTATCAAGCAATTCTTGCAATTGATTCTTGAGCTCCGTTGGGACCATCCGATAGGGCGGTATAGAAATAGGTCCCGTGCCGGGGATCAAGTCGATGCAGAACTCAATATCGCGCTCTGGCAGCAACCCTAGCAACTCATCAGGAAACACATCGGGGAACTCTTACACAATCGGAACCTGGTCCAATAGGACCACTGTGGCTCCAGCATCTCGAATATAAGCTAAGAATCCCCGACATCCTTTCCTCAAAAGCCTAATAGCGCAAACGGCATAAATCAGACTGTGAGGGGCGGCACTGCGGTCCCCCTGCACAACCAAAATTGGCTCATCCGGAAAACAAAACCTGAACGCCTTCTCATGTCAGTCCATAAGCACATAACAAGTGGCTAACCTATCCATGACAAGGAGGACGTCGAAGTCTAACATATAGAGAAGGATCAAATCGACAAAAGAATCCCTATCCCCAATCCGAACGGAACATGTCCTGAACATGTGTCGGGCGATGAAAGACTCTCCTACGGAAGTAATCATAACTAGATACTAATCTAACAAAGATGAATCTCGATCCAATCTTGGTGCAAAACATATGGATACATATGAGTGTGTGGATCCAGGATCGAACAACATACGCACATCGAAAGAACATACGGAAAGAGTACTTATCACAATGGCATTCGATGCCTGCGCATCCTGAGAAGTCAAGGCAAAAACCCTACCATGACCCCTACCAGCACACTGATGTCCTCTGCCTCTGCCTCCCTGTCCCCTCTAAGTATGACCGCCATGACCACAGCCTCTCTGAGCTGCGTGGAGTAGCGACGGGCGGAGGAGGCAATGCCCACGGAAGAGGAGGTGAAGGGGGTAAGGTGACCTACGAAACTGTTGTCCCGCCCTGACGTCTCACGGTACAATTTCTGATGAAATGGTCTGGACTCCCGCACCGGTAACACCCTGACGACAGCTGCTGACCCTGTAGGTAAGATCTATATAACTGGCCTCATATCAAACCTCTACCACTACCACGGCCTAGAAAGAATCCGCCGCGGCCTCTGCCTGCCATACCTCTGCCAAACTGTATGGAAACTGATACACTAGCACGAACCCGCTTCGGTTTCGGGACAGCCGCAATCTCAGTAATACGCTCCTCCATCAGTGTGGCCGCATCCATAGCTGCTGCTTAAGTGTCAAAGCGCTGAGCACCAATAGAGAGGAACAACTATGAATCAAGACCCCGCACAAATCTTTTGATTTTCTTCTTCTCAGTATTAACCAAATAAGGAGCATATCTAGACAATTGAGTGAACTGGAGATCATACTCAGCTACGGTCATACCAGGAGTCTTGTGCAAAGACTCAAAACTGCGAGCTCGGGCATCTCTGACGCTCTGCTGAAGGAAATGAGCAAGAAAGACCTTCGAAAACTCATTCCATGTCATAGGAGGAAGACCGGCGGCTCGGCCTCTCTCAACCGACTCACACCAAGTCTGGGAAAGACCCTCCAGATGGAAATTAGTAAGCTAAACCGATCACGTACCAGAACACCTCAAGGAATAACTGATCCTGACCATCCTATGAAGAAATGCATGTGGATCCTATGCTGCATCCGTCGTAGTGAATACCGGAGGCTTCAGCCTCATAAACTCTAAAAGTGATACCTCGATAGTCCTGGTAATGACATGTACAGCTTTCTGAGCGGTAGATAGCACCATGGTCCCCGTAGTAGGCGGAACAACATCTGACCTCTGTGCCCGATTGGACTCAACCAATAATCCGACCATCTGGTGCAAATTTTGAATACTCATCTCCATCCTAGCAATCCTGCCGGAAGAAGGAGGATCAGCCTTCTCCTGAGTGACAGGCATACCGCCCTAGTCTGTCCTCGTCTCGGTTGAGCCCGACCTGACCTCATCTCTAGCGGCAGCCCTCTTGGCCTTCATAGTCTTTCGGCGGCATGGTGGCCGGAACAATAAACATGAATTGGTAAGAATATGGAAACTGGAACAAAAGGATGCATGAAATCAAGGAAGGAATCACAAGTTATATATCCTAAGGTCACTTAGGCGGAGTATCGTATCCTAAATATATCGCGGAACATATATACGCTACGTTACTCTACTTAAGTTACCTGCTCCATCATACCAAGGCCATTCTAGACCCCGAAAGATAAAACCTAGTGCTCTGATACCATATTTGTCACATCCTGAACAAGGAATGTGACCGGCACTTAAATCACGTGATGTCTAAAGGCATAATGCAATTTAAGTAAGCCGAAACCCAGAATCTAAATCGTAAGCAAAGATAAAGAAGTGAAATTTTTAGAAAAATGTTAATTTAAAGCGTAAAAAAGTTGTTTGAAAACAAGTTATCGTTTAAATTTTCGGCAGCACCTTATTTGTAAATTTTGATAAAAACCGATACATACACAAAATATATACGCATCCCTACTTGGGAGCTATCTCAATGCCTACGTGGCAGAACACAACCACGCAGTTAAATATATGACGCTTTTAGTGAAGAATCAGCAAAGAAAGAAAAGAAAGCAATACTAAAAGCGTAACTACAACAAGTCGGCCCAAATGAGCACGACACCCAGAGTCAAATATTATACAAATCACTCAGTCTCATCTTTAAGTTAAATATACATATGGTAGATGGAGTATACTAGATGCAATGTACAAGTATAAAAGAAGGCAGATATAAAAATACCCATAACCCACCTAAGCAAAAAGATCACGTCCCAAAAGTGAAAGTATGCCACAAGCCGCGACTACTCCGAGCGGTCGGCCCTGCAAGAAACTGTGGCACAACGGGGGTGAGTTGCCAGCTCATGAGTAATAAATATCATAAGTGGCAATCGCATGCATAAACTAAACAGCAACAATCCTAAATATGAGGCTATAATGATGTGTAGTAGTATGGATGTGACATATGTGAAGTAAACGATGTGTAGTAATATGGATGTAGCATATATAAAATGAGCAGATCATAAAAAATCTAGTAAGGTAAATAGGAATACCATCAATGAATTATCATAAATCCCGTGTCAAACATCGACATTCAAAATCCAAATATTTCAGGCGCCTCTCTCGAATCGGCCCTCATATCCATCTAAAATATATAACTCCGGTCGGTATCCTCCAGATATCTGCCGAGTTTCCATACTATCACCGGTCAGTCTCTTCTTTGCTAGGCTCACCCGCCATTCTATACGGGTTTCTTTCCCCTAGGTATCGTATCGGGTCCACCATGTATCCGTAATCGGTTCCTCCCCCTCCCTCGATTCGGATAATCATACCATAAACACCAGAAAACTCATGGTGGACGTCAAATTATCATATCATAAGAAAACCGTAATTTTGAAAAAAAATCCAAGTTTTATAAAATCATATCCGCGGTTTCTCAAATCTCATAAAAACAAGAATACCATGTAAACGACATTGTATATGGAGAATGGTATTAATGACAAAAGTATAGAATATCGGCATGATGCATGCTAGTATGTGATAAGAAAAAATCTAACTACTAATAGGGATATAGTATAATGCAAAGCAACATAGAAAGTTCTATAGTGTACATGGTATGGAAATTACCAATGATGTGTGTGTATGAGTCTGTGCACGTGCGACATAAAAATTATTGGTAATGGTGCAAGTGTCCTAACATGTGTTGGTTAAGGTGTAGCAAGTAAACAAGTACATGATAATGATATTCAGAACATATAAAGTGAGTAATAATGCATAACGCAAGTTTAGGTATTGGGCACTTAAACTCCATCCAATCGATTCCCCCGTAGATGTTAAATCTACTCACCGGAACGAGCCTTGACTTACTCGAATCCAATCACTTCCTTCCCCTTTCTTGCAGCTTCCGAAGTCCCCGCAACCGATCCTAACATCGAAATAGCAATTATCATAAAAGAATCTAAGCTGATAACGAATAATAATGAAATAAATGTTCACCGGTTAGAAACTAAGGCCACACGTGATATTCGTGTGCAAAAATCACCTAGGACTACCCCGAATTGTTGTTTACTAATGAAAATACCAACTCGAGAGTCGAGATATCCATGTCGTACGCTCAAACATCGTCAAAAGTGAAGTAAAGTACTCCCAGATTTTTGTATAGGCGATCAGGAGAAAAAAAGAAGTATACAAAAGACCTAGTTTGAGTCTTAGAGAACCCTCGACAAAATTTCAGACCCTAACTCTAAAAAGTGGCCGCAATTTGCGGTAAAATTGGATTTTTAGACTGCCAAGTTGAAGAGGAATGGGCTCAGGTTTTGAGGGTGCACTCTTGGTGCTATAACAAGCTCGTAAAAATTTTCTTTTATTTTTTTGAGCACTGGAGTGATAGTAGATTTAATTTGACCCCCAAACTTCTACAAAATAACTAGTTTTAGCACTAGAAAAACACCATGATGAATTAGTGAAGTCTTGGTGCTTAAACCACAAGCTAAATAGTATTAAAATACCTTTATCTAACCCAAATTTAGTTGTGATCATCAAAGAATTCACACTAGTTCAATTTTCACCTCCAAACCCCACTTTAAGTCTCCAAACTAACTAAAACATGAACTTTAACTTAAAACTAGTGTTTTCATGGCAAGTACTTGTAAAAACATAGTTAAAAAATGTTATATTTACCTCTTGATTAAGATTATGGAAAGTTCCAACCTTACAAAGTGGCCCCAAGGATGAAGACTTGGCTTCTACTTTAAATGATAAAAAAATAGTACGGTTTTTGTGTAGGATTTTGAATGTGTGTGTGTGTTGGATTTTGTTTGTGGGGTTAGAGAAAAATATCAAGAGATGATAATGAAGAAGGAGAAAAGATGAGGATGAGAGGGAGAAATAGTTAGGACCTTTGCTATACTATCCCCTCATAACCATTCTCTTTTTTTTAATTCAAACCTTACTTGAGCCATACCCTCTTTCTCCCATGCCATGATATTTTTTTAAAAAAATAATTAAATTGGCTAAATGGTTATGAAAAGTTAACCTTCGGTTTATTTGTCATGGCAACATAATTTGGTGTTAGCTTAAATTATTATCTTACTGGTTCTTGGTTAATAAGTCTTATGTGTGCATATATAAATTATTTATAGAAAATAAAAAAACATAATTAGTAACTAACACGTACTTAATAATACTTGTTATATCGCTAATTAGATTATAATTAACACTAATAAGTTTTCAAGATGTTACAGTACCGCGGCAGAGTTTGATATAATTTCTCCCTATCTCCAAATATCATGCATAAAACCTTCCTTCTAGCCTCTCACGCTTTGAAATAAGAAATATTAATATGATATGCCCTTTCTACTTGATCTTGGATGGCAGTCGGTGTCATATCAAGCCGCCTCTTCATCAAGGGCAAGATGCACTGGCATATGAATGTTGATGTGGCATGTTTGTGCCTTACAACACCTACAGTGTTTCGGCACCAATGATCCGGATTATATTCCTTTATAGTGAAGTGTGTTGAATGTGCCTACCATTTTGATATTATTGCATGAAGTTTCCAAGGGCATTGTTTAGGGCTCGTACCTGGATTGTTATCACATACCATTGTTGGGGTCAAAAATTACACCCCGGTTGACCAAGTCAAAGTCAGTCAACCCCCAGCCAAGCGGGCCCAAGCTCATGCGAAGTGGACCTAAGCCGAAATCAAGACCAAGCATGGAAGTGATCGGCTCCCTGCCAAGAATGAAACAATAAATTAGTTCAATGCAAATTTTATAGAAATAAATGTATGAAAAATGGGCAGAAAGCCAAAATTTTGTAAACCTCATGACTTATGTGCAAAATGAAATAAGCATATAAGGTCTGGGGTGGCACAAGTGCCATTTGGTAAAACCTAAGAGGCAATATGTAAAGTGTGTAGCCTATAAAGACAAACATAATGAAAAAATCAAGAACAACTTTCATTCTCTCAAAAAAAAAATTAGGGTTCTGTACCTACTTCTCCTTCCTCAAGGTTCTAAAACTTCTTCCTTTTTCCTGAATTAAATCAAGAGTTTAACTCTTCTTTTCCTAAAAAGAAATAATTTTTCACCATAAAACCCATAAAGGGTAGTTCAGATCTCCTATCAAATCTCTAAAAGGGGAGATTTTTAAGTCTCACCCTTCTTTCTCCAAGATCCAGCCAACCGAGAGGAGGAAGAAAGACACCCATCTCCTAAAATCCCTCTTTGGGAAGATCCAAGGCTCAAGAGAAGATTCAGGGCTTAAGAGAGAATAAAGGGGTCCCTTTTGATCATCTCCGAAGATTTTTGGGAGTTCAACTCCATTTATCAAAATCTTTTGGAGTTTAACTTCATAAATAAAATCCTTTTAGGAGTTTAACTCCATTCAAAATCATTTGGAGTTTAACTCCGTAATAAAAATTCTTTTGGATTTGAACTCCACAATAAAAATTCTTTTAGGAGTTTAACTCCTTAAAGATAAAAATTCTCCCTTTTCTGGAAGTTTCCAAAGTCCCTCGGGAGTTTAACTCCAGATCCCAAGGCTAGGCCCATTTTTTCTGCAAACGCCCAGCGTCCAGATGCTGGGTGCGTGAAGCGCTAGCGCCCAGCGCCCACACGCCTTGCATGTGACCCACAGGCGCCCAGCACCCATGTGCCGGACGCGTGAGGCGCTGGCGCCCGGCGCCCACATGTCGGGAACATGAGGTGCTGGCATCCAGCACCCACGTGCCAGGCACATGAGGCGCTAGCATCCAGCGCCCACACACCTTGAACATAGCACGTAGGCGCCCAGCGCCTATGTACCGGGCGCGTGAGGCGCTGGCACCCAGCGCCTACGCGTCCTTAGGACGCTACTCGCCCATCTTTTTCCCATACACTTCCCACTAAAAATACCTCTCTCGTTAGAAAAAAATTTCTAACGGGGCACTTCCTTGCACCCCGCAAGTGGGCTGCTAGCCTCCTTGACCTCCATCCCGCTATCCGGATAGTAGGACCCTCGTAAATTCTGTGAGGCCCCCGATATATCCAAAACCCTTCAAAACACAACACATGTACACGGTACATTGAGTTTGCATGACCAGTTTGACCCGTCAATCGAAGGTTCTCTCGCTCCAAAAGCGAGGGGTAATTAACGACGGCTTAGTCCACGGCTGTAGGAGATTCAGATCCCTACAATCAATTAACCTCCGCCTACCCTAAGTAGAAGGAATCTGTATACGCCTGACAAGCGCGCGCATTCCTATCTCAATGGGATGACAAAAAACACCCTACAGATTCTGGCATGCCCGGTGGGACATTTCTCTCCTCCATATCTCGGGTCAAGCATTCATGCGAACTCATTTAATATATATACTGATGTTTGTACTAAAATAATGCTTTTCTTTGCAGCAATCATCTTTCAACGATGATATCTACTAAGATGAATTCAGCTTCTGATATTACTCCGATTCCCTGCGTGGTCAAGATCAATGCCCGTGTGGTTCTCCCTACAAGTCTTAGCCGGCAATCGTAGGAGCTACCCCTCCAATTTGGTTCTGTCATCATCTACCCTGTCGGAAGCGCTCATCTGGCAGAAATCCCAGCAAACCAGGTGGCCAAGCCAGTCTCAAGGGGAAAGAGGCTGAACGTTATGATCGCTAAGGCACCACAACCCAAACTTAAGACGGTGTTCGAACGACTCTCTAGTGCTCCAGCTGGGGGCAAAACCGCTAGAACAAAGGGTATCATCAAATGTCGCGGACAAGCTCAGGCGACGACTCCAACAAGTGCACAATCAGACGCATCTCTAAAGCTCCATCGCTCGGTCTATGGCGGCATCCCGAAGAGCCGAAACCTGCCAGGTGCTTAAAACAGAAAGATTAAGACAAAAGCGGCTCAGGTATCGAGCCAACAAGAGAGCCAGGACTCCGGCTAAGTGGAATCTTGTGAGGTTCCAAGAGAAGGTTTACCTCGCGACGACGGCTGATTCGCCCGTAAAAATCAGCAATTCCTTCGATCCTCTGAAGTGGGTTCAAAAAAATTCCATAACCTCCAGAATCAAGAAGACAACAGTCTGAACGATGCTACAAAAAGATGTATCATAAATCAAATAGAGAAAGTATGACACCGTCTCTTCAGAGTCTATCAGGCGCTCTGTACCGCATGAAAGCAGCGGGGCAAATCCAGCAAAGAAGCACCAGCACCACTCAAGAATCTGGTTAGGCCAACAGCCTTCAATCGATTGCCCGTTACCGAGAAAGAAGGGCCACGACATCAGTACGCAAAATCAGCTGCTAAGGATGAAAAGACGGCCGGATATGTTATCCATACGGTCTATATGGCGGGCGCGCGTCCCAGGGACAACGTGCACAGCAAAAGCAAGGATGGGGCCACCACATCCCAAGCCCAATCTGGCTTGAATGTGGTTGTCGTTTCCCAAGATCAGCCACCTCCGCTGGATGATGAAAACCCTCTCGGTAAGGCCAATAGGCAGAAGGACCCCTCAGTCCATATGAAATCAAGCTCAGATAGCAAAGAAGGGCCGACTTTCCGTCCCAAGAACATAGAGCAAGAGCTGCTTCAAGAGCTTCAAAAATAGCTCAGGAGCATAGATAAAGAGATGGTCAAGCTCTACTCAAAAATTGATGACCTGACGAATGTCATGATGCAACTCACGGCTCAAATTTCCCGGACGCCATCCAATCAAGCACAAGTTTCCACTCATGAGCCGAGTGATAATGACCCGAAGCATCCAATGCCTGTCCCTTTAGGTTCAAGTATAGGCGAACCATGTGAAAGCCGGCTACATTCCACTTCGAGGGATGCCTTGGCCCAAGATGGCACCATCCTTCTAACACAAGACCGGATAATGGATTTGGTCACCTGCAAGGTTAAAAAATTGGTGGCCGAAGCTCCAAATGAAATTGGCAATAATGGGAGGCCATATCCCGCACAGTACGATCTGATCGAGTTCCCCGGCGCCAACGTCAATCCTAAGTTCGGAAGATTTGACGGGACGGGAAACGAAATCAGCATGTTGCCCATTTTAAAGTGTCGTGCGAAAATACAGGGGGCAATGATGCACTCCTTCTTTGTCAGTTTGTCAACAGCCTGACCGGTGTCGCTTTCGACTAGTATGCGAGCATACCAGACGGGTCCGTCACTACTTTTGCCCAATTGGAGTCTCTATTTCGGCAAAGGTTCATGAGTTTCAGTGATAAGATCTCCATTGCTGACCTTGTGAGGACCAAGCCGGGGAAGAACGAAAGCAACACAGACTTTATCGCCCGATGGCGTAATCTCGCGGTCAAGTGCAAACCGCCGTTGGAACAGGACTAGTCCGTCAGCCTTCTCATTGGAAACCTCAGCAATTGGATGGTCCTATTCTTATGTACAGCAGGCCTCAAGACATTTCAAGAGCTGACCAAGAGAGTTCAATTGTTGGAGCGCTCGAAGCATGAGTCTACCTCAGACTCTCAGGATGACAAGTCTTGGAAGAGCAGAAAAGACGACAACCGTAAAAGTGGGAGCTCCAACAAGACCAATGCCTTCAATGTGTCTGACAATGAAGATAAGAGAAAGACGGGCGGATCAAAAATAGACCGGGCTCGAAAGCCAGTGCTAGAAAGAGAAGGGCCTTCCCTAGAGGAGAAGAAGAACAAAGCCTACTCTTTTAGGAGGGACAAGGTCCTCAAGATATTCAAGGATGCCCTGAACAATGGTCTACAATTGCCAGAGTCGAAGAGACCTCATGAAGAAAAAATGACCGAAAATCCCCTGTATTTCCCGTACCACAGAGTAGTTAGCCATGCGATCGAGAATTGCTACATTTTCAAAGACTGGGTTAAAAAGCAATACAAGACAGGAGAGATCAAGTTGTCCAAGAGTGTGTTGGTGAACAATCAAGCTGCAGCCACCAACTTTATACATACACAAGATGAAACCTTCTAGGAGCAGACAGCTAAACACGCTGCCCTAAGGAATGAAACTGACTCGCCGCAGCCTCTATGGAGCATGCACATGTCTAAAACGATGAAGAAGATGTTAAAATTTCTTCAGAAAGAGCCCAGTACTGAATAGGAAGGGCAGAAGAAACCCACCATTCCAGATGTCAATTCAGCTCAATCAAGCCCAAAGTCCAAAAAGCTCAAGAAGAAGAAAAGTGCAGATCGACATGAAAAAGAGTCTGTGGGGAGATCGACAATTCAAAAATACATCGATTCCCTAGAAGGCTATGAACAAAAGGAAAGAACTCTGGTTCAATTAAAGGAGTTCTTTCCCGTAGAATCGGCTGAGATTCTGGAGGAGCTAGAAGAAGACTCTAATGGCGAGATCCCTATAGTGACCTTCTACGTCGTCCATCTTGGTAGAGACTCTGAGGAAGAGCTATGTTTTTCCGAAGAGGACAAGGAGCTCGCCACAAAGGCCAACTAAATCCAGCTCAGAAGCGGTAGGGCTCTACTGCCAAATCAGGGCAACGCCCCAAAAGGAAAGGAAAAACAAGTCGCTAATGATGAAGAAGGCGGAGAGCCGGCTCATGAAAACTCGAGTCCTTCCTCAGTGGATTATAATGTCTTGGCCCATCTCTGGAAGCTTCTGTCTCTCCTGAGCATCTATGATGCCTTGGTCCTATCTAAGAAGCTTAGAGATGTTCACATTCATGCTCTATAAAACCCTGAGCGATACCAGGCTTGCTTTGTGAAAATTAATATGAAAGAATCCCGATACACTCTGCATGCAGCCGCGGTCACATTTAAGGACGAAGACCTGCTACTAGAAACAGTTGAGCATAATCGGCCGCTTTACGTGACCGGGTACAGCGACGGAGATCGGATTAATCGCATATTGATTGATCCAGGATCCTCAGTGAATATCATGAACTTCCAGACTCTGAAGAGTTTGTCAATGGACGTCCGACACCTGTCAAGGGAAAGTATTGTCATTCAAGCTTTCAATCAAAATTGCCAGCTAGATCTGGGATCCATAGCTCTGCTGATCAGGTTTGGGTACCTACAAACTGAAGACAACATATATGCGATCGACGCCGACACGTCTTATAAAATTCTCCTGGGACGGCCGTGGCTCCACGATTATGGTATCGTTCCATCAACTCTTCATCAATGCATGAAGTATACCAAAAATGGTGAAGAAAGACATATTGATGGAAACATCCAGCCGTTCGGTGTGCATGAAGTCCTATATGAAGATTCTCGGTACTTCGTGAACCCCCAAAATAATGAGCCACAACTGACCAAAAAAATAACGGCTCCAAAACTCAAAAGCAAATATGAGCCAGCTGTCACTTTCAAAAGCAAAAAAACCCTAAGTTCGTCCGCATTTCGGCAGTGACACTGATAAATCCGACACTGGAAGTCCATCCTTCCGTAAAATTCGCCCTCATTTCGGCAGCGACACCGAAGAATCAGAGGAAGAGGACTTGTCTTGCAACAGCTGTGCAAATTGGGCACTCATGCAAAAAGCGAAGCTAAGAGAGACTTTTGAAGTTACGGAAGGGTCCCTAGCCGTCACAAGGGTGCCGGAGCAGATGTGTAAAAAGCTTGATGCATTATCAGTCTCCACCGTAGACCAGCTAAAAACTTTCTACATTCCCGGGAGGAAATGTGGACAGAAATGCATCCTGTTTTATAGGTCAAATCCTGTCGTGCACCTGGACGATTTGTCTGTCACGTGTCTTCCATATGAAAGAAGCATAAGAGCCGTCCTAAACCCAAGATATTATGCACCCGAGATGCGGGAATATTTTAAGAAGTGCGAATGTCGGTTATATCAAACGAACTCCAAAGCGAAGTTTTATGAGGGGCTGTGGCATCCTCCTCAGGTCCGAGCACCCATCGATGAACGAATCCCAGATAGACGAGACATAGGTTTCATTCAACTTGATGCCAAAGCATGCTATACGATCTATATTGGTGAAGCCAGCGAAATGTCAAATGATGACGACGAGCTAGCCGAGCCAGAAGAAGCCCCTCGAGAGCTCGAAGATGGCGGACAAGCAACCTTCGACAAGCTAACCGAGATTGACTTGGAAACGCCCGATAATCCAAGGCCGACCTACATCAACTCACTCTTGTCAGAGGAAATGAAAGAGCGAATAATCGCCCTGTTGCATGAGTTCGCTGACTGCTTCGCATGGACGTACAAAGAAATGCCTGGCCCCTCTCCTGAAGTGGTCGTGCATAAGCCGGCTATATCTCCTGATGCCAATATGGTCAAACAAGCTCCTCGAAGAATAAGAAAGCAGCTAAAAGAAAAGGTCATCGAGGAAACTAAGAAACTTATCGATGCTGGCTTCATCAAAGAAGAGAAATATACGGACTGGATCGCATGCATCGTCCCAGTGAAGAAAAAAAATGGGCAGATCCGAGTTTGTGTCGATTTCAGGGACCTCAACAAGGCATGCCCTAAAGACAACTTTGCGCTATCGGTCATGGAAATGATGGTCGACGACACCTCAAATTACGAGCTATTCACCTTCATGGATTGCTCTTCTGGATATAATCAGATCAAGATATCGCCCGAAGATGAGAAACACACAGCATTTCGAACCCCGATCGGAATATACTGCTACAAGGTGATGCCGTTTAGATTGAAGAATGCGGGCGCCACATATCAAAGGGCAATGACCAAAATCTTCGATGACTTAATCCATAATGTCATCGAATGTTATGTTGATGATTTGGTTGTCAGGACTAAAACCATGGTCGATCACATCCGAGATCTCAGGACCGTTTTCACCCAACTGAGGGAACACGATCTAAAGATGAATCCTCTGAAGTGCGCTTTTGGCATGTCGTCGGGAAAATTCTTGGGCTTCATAGTCCGAAATCGAGGGATCGAAGTCAAACCATCAAAGATAAAGTCCATCATGGAGATGCCTCTTCCAAAGAATGACACGGCTAAGATCCCTTCAAGGCAAACTCGCTTACATATGAAGGTTCATCTCAAACCTATCGGGAAGATGTTAGCCTTTCTCAAAGCTCATGAAGAAGGGATATCCCTTTGTCTGGGACATCGAATGTTAAGAAGCATTCGAAAGTATCAAATAGTACCTGTTGCACCCTCCAGTGCTTGATGCTCCTATTCCAAATAAGCCGTTGATTCTCTATACTGTTGCGCTATATGAGTCACTCGGTGCACTCCTTGCCCAGAACAACGAGGAGGGAATAGAAAATGCCCTCTACTACCTCATTTGAACTTTAGTCGGGGCGGAACACAACTATTCCCCGATTGAAAAGCAATGCCTGGATCTGATATTCGCTGTGAAGAAGCTGAGGCACTATCTACTCGCTCATCGGGTTATGTTGATCTCCAAGGTCGATCCGCTCAAACACTTAATGACCAAAGCAAGCCTAGCTGGTAGAATGGCAAGATGGGCTGTCATGCTGCTTGAATTCGACATAAGCTATACTCCTCAGAAAGCAGTAAAAGGGAAAGCCCTCACCGACTTCCTTGCTGCTCATCCCATACCAGAAAGGTCACTGCTCAATTGCGAGTTATCCGACGAACAAGCGCTGCACCTCGAGAATGATGAGCCATGTTAGGAGCTCTACTTCGATGGAACCTCGTCAATAAGGACCTCCAGCAAATCAAGCGTCCCGGAAATAAAATCGGGGATAGGATTGGTGTTTGTCAAGCCATCAGGGAGAACCCTACGACTTTCCTTTGCTCTTACCGAGCCTCTCACAAACAACGAGGCTGAGTACGAAGATCTGATAGCTGGTCTGGAGCTCGCCATAGAAATGGAAATCCTTCGGCTGTGGGCGTACGGTGACTCCCAGCTTGTCGTCAACCAAGTGAGCGGCGACTACAAGATATATAAGCCCGAGTTAGCTCGATACAAAAGCCGGGTGGTGGAACTCATGAAACAGTTCACTCATATTGAACTAATGAGAGTCCCTAGGGCGTTGAATGGAAAATCCGACGTACTCGCTCACCTAGCCAAAGAGCTGGCTGATCCCGACATGGATGAAATTCTGATCATAGTTAGGAGCCGACAAATTCTTCCCCCATTCTCTTTACGAGAAAAGAAAAGCGCAGAACAAAAGAGCAATCCTGCCGAAAATGTTTTGATCATTCAAGACGAGCCCGATTGGAGAAAGTCCTTCATAGAGTACCTCCGATATGATAAGCTGCCCAAAGAAAAATCTGCGAGGGTTCAGCTGAAGAAGAGAGCTCTCCGATACATGTTTGTAAATAACACGCTATACCGCAGATCATATGACCAACTCTGGCTCAGCTATCTGTCATCAGCCGAAACCCAAAAAGCCATGAAAGAAGTTCACTCGGGCGTCTGTGGAGCTCACCAATCTGGCCCCAAAATACGGCTTCATATTAAATGGCTTTGGTATTACTGGACTACCATGAAAGAGATTGAGAAGAACATACGAAGAGGTGTCATCTCTGCCAGATTCACGGTGACTTCACTCACAAGCATCCCAATCCGCTGCATCCCACGGTGGCGTCATGGCCCTTCGAAGTTTGGGGCACCGACATAGTTGGTCCAATTGATCCTCCGTCATCTAAAGGCCACTGGTTCATATTGGCAACAACTAACTATTTCTCTAGATGGGCTGAAGCTGCCCAGCTAAAAGAAGTCAAGACAGAAGATATTAAGACATTCTTCCGGCATAATAATATATACCTCTTCAGTACATCGAGAAGGATCATATCTGACAACGGGCCTTCTTTCAAGAGCTTCAAAGACTCAAGATTCGCTAATCATCACAAGATAGACTTGAGATATTCTTCCATCTATAATCCAAGGGAAAATGGTTTAGCTGAAGTCTTCAACAAAACCCTGTGCAAGCTCTTAAGAAAAAATACATCAGCCAATAAACGAGACTGGGATCTGAAGCTCCACGAGGCATTGTGGGCATATCGTACCACGCACCACACTCCAACTCAGTCCACTCCATACTCATTGCTCTTCGGAGTGGAGGCAATCCTCCCCCTCGAAATCGAAGTTCTAAGCCTAAGGATGGCCATCCAGCACAGTTTGACGGAGGAAGAAAACGTCCTCCTTCGGCTCAAAGAACTTGACGTCCTCGAAGAAAAGAGACTCGTAGTACAGCAAAATATGGAGCTGTACCGAGCCCAAATGTCATGGGCCTATGATAAGATGACCCATCTCCGTGCTTTCAAGAAAGGCGAATTGGTGTTGGTCCTCAAAAGATCGTTCATCCCCAATCGACATGCTAAGGGAAAATTCGAGCCAAATTGGGAAGGGCCATACGTTATCGAGAAAGTGTTCGACGGAGGATCCTACCAACTAATAAGTGCCAAGGGAGAAATACCCAAGCCACTCATCAATGGCCGATATCTCAAGAAATACTACGCGTGAATGCGCCAAGTCACAGGCGAATTGAGCACACCAGCCTTACGGTCTCGATCATACATCCTGTAAAACTGTATACAATCCATGGGTGCAAATGATCCCTATCACTCCCAGGTCCTATCGGTGAGACTCGATCAGTCGAAAATAATGTATTTTTAACACGACAATTTCCCTACCATTTGCACTCATCTAGAGGTGTTCGGTATTAATATAGCACATATTAGCAAATTGACTGTAAAATACCAAATTACCTGTGTTATACTTTAAAACCGACATTTTGAGGGAAATTGAGTGTTTATCATGGCATCGCATCATCTTTGTATAGCGCAACACTTGTCTCGAGAATCTGTGCAGGAAATTGCAGGAGAAAAGCCGAAACTGTCAAAAGTGCTGAGAAAAATACGCTAAGTCCAAGACTTGTGATCTGGCAGTGATACAGAAAGCAAAATGAGATTCCACACATTTTATAAAGGCCACAATGTCAGCCCAAGAGATACCAGAGATTTTCATGCCCCAGAGCTTCAACTGAACCGTGGATCCGCGGCCAGAACCCCCTTGGTGCCGCGGATCCGCGGCGCATTGATGAGATCATTGCCTCCAATTTCCTCACGTGCTCTCCTGTAACGGCAGTAGCTTCCAGAACACTCCAGAAACGCCACGTGGCTTCATCCAGAAGGCTCGGCCTAACAACTTAGCTCTAGAATATTCCCTCTAACTAACTATTTCTAGAAGCCTCTCTCTAACAAACTTTTAGAGGAAAATTTGAAATTTGAATTCTAGATCTAGGGTTATGAAGCTTATAAAAGGAAACCTAGATCTAGGGTTTTAGGTTGTTCATTCTCCAATTCCTAACACAAGTTGAGTGACACAACTTGTATTTGTAAACCCTAACCCTAATTCAAAATCTAAGCCCAAAATCAAGAACACCGAATACAATTCAAGCAAGAAGCCTTCAACCTTTTAGGAGCGAACCCGATCTTCATCCGAGCAAGTGATCCAAGACGATCCGCGACTCACAAAGACGAGCGAAGCCAAATCGACAATCGAGTTCTTTCCTCATTATAGTTCTTGAGAGAATTGTAACGAAATTATTGATAAATAAAAGGTGAAATTCTTTTATCTTGCTTTCTTTATATTCTTGCATCATGATTAGATCTCAATTCCTTATTGTGTTTCTTATTGTGATGTTTGAGTAAAACTCCGCTCGTGGAGGAATCGAGACGATCAATAGATGATGATGTTACAAATCTTGAAACGATTCTTAAGTCCTATGAGTTTTGTAAACCCTAGCAAATTGAAGAATCGGCGACCTAGTTTCGATGCGATGCTTTCTTGATTGTGTTCGCTCTTAATTAGGGATCCACGATCGATTCTTGAATTTACTAGAGGCTAGAATGTGAATGAAATCAACAAAAGGACAAGGGATAGATGATGAAACCCTAGTTTCCGCAAGAAATCCCTAATTCTCGTTGATCATCATCGATCTAGTATCAATTCATCGATGGATAAGAATACGTAATCAATAGATTTCATCACGTCTATAGATTCGATCGATTCCTACGAGTTTCATTTCGATTCTTGATTATTGGATTGGAAATCATCAATTCTTCATTCTTGATTTTAAATGTTTTCTTGTTAATTAGATTTAGATCTAGATGATTCTTGAATTCATTTTATAAATCTTGAATTGAATTGTTTTTTCTTTCTTTTCTTCAATTTTCGACCCATCTAATTCGAATACGAATGGATCTCACTTTCCCTATGGTCGATCCGCACTCGCTAACGCGCTACAATCGACATCGTTATTGATTGCGGTCAAAATATATTTGGTTGTGATTTCTTTACACTTTTCTACATACACACCGAGAATTCGTATCAATCAAATGGCGCCGTTGCCGGGGATCGTGTGCTAATTTTTTCGTTTTTGAAATTTGAGTTGAAAAATTTATTCCATCAAAATTTTTAGATCTAAATTCGCGCAAACACTAAACGAATTGTTGTGAGGAAATCTGGAATCTATGGTGCAATAGGAAAAATTTTCAAAGAACTCCAGAGAGCTTAGTGAGGCAACAGAAGCAGTTGCCTAAATTTTTGTGCGGTGATCTTTTGAACCGACCGCGTTTCCGCGGCAATAACAAGCTCCCGCGGCGGATCCGCGGCAAGTTGACTTCATCTCTGCACGAAACTTCTCTGGTATTTTCTTGACTTTCTTATCTCCTTCTTTATCTGCTCCAATAACAAATTTGCTGCAGGTTTCTTTGCAAAATTGCAGCGCCGCAAAAATAAAAAAATTGTGCGTGTTTGATCTTGGTTGTTTGCATATTAATACGGAATTTAAGGGGCACGGCCAAATTCAGATTAGGTGTGGAGTTCATTACCCTTCCTAAGCCCCAAAAATCACAAACTTGCATCCGCATTACCCTCATTAACTAAAAAAATATCTAGAGATGACTCTAAGGACCGTCGCGCTCACTTAGGACAGAAGAAGGCCGTGGGTAATCAATTGTTTATCCGCGTTTCTTTTGTAGTGTCTAAGGCAAGTGTGTCTAAGGCAAGTGGTTATTTAATTAGGCCCACTACTTATGTAGTGGAGAACCTCCCACTTACCTGGCACTTACCTAACCACAGAAGAGACAAAGAGGCAGTGGAGGATTGATCCTGCGACTTGTCTTTTGGCAGTTAGGAGCGGTCTAGAGTCTTGACCTAGGTGACTACTAGAATTAGGGTTGTGTGTGCATTTTTGTGATTTGCATCATTTTTTCAAAAAATCCGTATATCTTTTTCAAAACAAACACCAACCACTTCATCTTTCCCCTAATTATTACCAACGCTGCCACTTGTGCTACAACCATTTAGCACATGTTAGGCTGGACACGGGATTCCATTTCCCGTCTTGTCCGCGTTTCTTTTATCGACCCCAGAGTCGGTAATTCTTCGTCTTCTTCCCCACCACCCACCACGACCGCGATGGACGGAATTCCATCAAACTTTAACACCACTCTGCCACCGCCCGCAGGTGCACAGAATCCTCCACGCATTTCTCTCCAAGAGAGATGCTATCCTACACGTGTTCCCCTTCCTACCTGTCTTTCTATACCACCTGCTAATAGGGAAAATTTTGAAACCAACCCCCAATTCATCAAACTGTTACCCAAATTTCACGGTCTTGATTCTGAAAACGCATACATGTTTATTTCCAAATTCAAAAACATATGTGCTTTGATGGAAAATTCATAACTGTCTTTGGATGCTCTGCGTTTACGTCTTCTCCCATTCACTTTGTGCGATTTAGCCGAGAAGTGGCTTTACAACACACCCGCACATTCTATTTCAACATGGGACGAATTCGTTGCAGCATTCCTTAAGAAATTTTATCCCAATCACAATACCAGCCGTGTTCGGAGCGAAATCTTCAAATTTACCCAACTTCCCAATGAACCATTTTGGAAATGCTTTGAACGGTTCAAGGATCTCCTTATCCAATGTCCTTATCACGGAATCTCCAGATGGGATTTGTGTCGAATTATCTATGAGGGTATTGATCTCACTACTAGACAGATGCTTGAAACCATGTGTCATTGCCAATTCCTATCTAAAGATGATGGTGAAGCTTGGAAATACCTAGAAGATTTAGCTCAAAACACATCACAATGGGAAAGTGTTAGACCACCACCTCCTAGGGAAGATGTCAATCAGCTCGATGTTTCCATCATAATGAAAGCTGAAATGGCCGCAATACAAAGGAAAATCGACGCTATAGAAAACAAAATTTCTTCAGCCTCCCTAAACCAATACACACTTCCCAAAACCATGTGTGGCTGCTGTTCAAACCCTTCACATTTGACGGAAGAATGTCCTTTGAATGTACTGTTTCAAGGTCACACTAATGCTGCATTTCAGCAAAGACCTGGAAACGATCCTTCTTCTTCCTCATATAATCAAGATTGGAGGAATCACCCTGATTTTTCTTGGATCCAACACCAACCTCAATACATGGATCTAAACCAGAACACTTTCCAAAGGGCTCTTCCACCACAACAGCAACCACACCAATTGAGTCAGCACCCCTACCAATCACAAAACTTCCAAAATCTGGCCAACACTTTTGCACCACATGAAAACTCTTTGCAATTGGCCGATACTGATAATACCTCTGCACTAGTACAAACCTTGGTTACTTTCATGAAACAATCCATCCAAGGGTCGGCAAGTTTTCAATCTTCCATCGATAATATGATAAAGATCATTCTCACTCAAAATGAGAATATTAAATCGATGGAAGCACAAATTGAACGAATAACAGCCGAAATAAGTGCTAGAGAAAAAAGGAATCTTCCATCTCAACCCCAACCTGATCCTGGAACTTCACATTGCACTAATGTGGATGCTTTTACAACGTTGAGATCTGGAAGAGTGCTAGACAATCATGTGGGTGAACAAATTGATAATGATGAATTGATCATTAACACCCCGGCTTCCACTTCCACTTCCACTTCCACTCACACTTCTACTTCTTACCCTATTTCGTCTAATTTACCGTCTTCTTCCGAGCCTATTCTCCGTTTTCCCAAAGGCTCGAACTCTCCACCCACCTCACTTTTTCCACCCCCACAAACTTCTCCATAAATGTTGGACCCAACACTTATTGATAGAGCTCCATTTCCTGGAAGGTTGAGGCCCAACAAACATGATGCATAAAGGGAGAAGCTTATGGACATGTTTAAGGAAGTTAACATCAACATCCCTCTCCTAGATGCTATACAACAAGTTCCGTCCTATGCGAAAATTCTTAACAACTTGTGCACTAGGAAGAGGAAGACTCAAGTGCCTAAAAAATTTTTATGTCGAGTACTGTAGACACGGCTTTTCCCCAACAATTACCAAGGAAACGTAAGGACCCTGGCTGTCCTACCATTTCTATTTCTATTAGGGAAAAACACATTAACCGTGCTTTACTTGACCTTGGCGCTAGTGTTAACTTTCTACCTTACTCAGTCTATGAGCAACTAGGTATCGGAGTGTTAAAACCCTCGAGCATAACTCTTCAGATGGCTGACCGATCAATCACCAAACCTAGGGGTGAACTAGAGGATGTGTTAATAAAAATTGGGGAATTTGTATTCCCTGTGGACTTTATTGTACTTGATACACAGCCTGTAGCGAACCCACGGAATCAAATTCCGGTGATTTTAGGTCGCCCCTTTTTGGCTACTTCCAACGCTATCATCAACTGTCGTAATGGCTCTATGACCCTATCCTTCGGGAATAGGTCAATTGAGCTAAACATTTACAAGTTGGGAAGTGTACCCTCCGAACCTACTGCTCAGGTCTGTTCTGTCGACTTAATAGATGTCGACAGCAGCGAATTTGATGATCCTCATGATACTGATCTTGACTCTTTTCATATGTTGTTGTTTGACCCAACTATGTATCATACACATACGGACTCTTCCACCGAGTTGTCCGGGTCAACAACTAACATCGATTATGAACTGCTTTTAGAGTCTGAAGATCACCCCGCGCTTTGTGATGACATTATTCTCCGGGGTGTTGATGGAATCTTCGCTGATGAACTCGCATTTTTTAATGACATGGGTGTTGAGATGAATCATCTCCCAAGCATTGAAATTGAACCTCCGCCCCTTCTTCTGAACTGTAAAAAGAATGCGAGTAATCCATCGCATTCACTGCATCGTCTCTCCAAAATGAGACACGCACACATTCTATTCCACCACTTACCCTTTCCTCACTTCTTCTTCCACAAACCTGAGCACTACATTGATAAAATTTTCGAATAGTTGGTGTTGACGTTCGGTCTTTGCAAAGCTTGGCATCGACCAATGATTCTTGACCCCCTCTTGTGATTTTCAAAGATTAACATTGCTTAACTCAAGTTTGGGGGGGTAATCTGGCTCCTGAAAAGAAAATTTTTCCAAAAAGATGAGCCAAAAATAAGTTTGGGGGAGGATTTTCACTTATATATTTTGCCCCCATTAATAAATTTCCTCCCAAGCTTATAAGTTTTTGAGATTTAGCGGAAGGCAACAGTGAGGACACTGTTGAAAACAAGTTTGGGGGAGGTTTGTGCTTATTTGCGCATCATTTACATCATACTTTGCATAAGCACAAAACATTTTTTTGAAAACTTATAAAAATTTAAAAAATTTCAAAAATATAAATATTTTTGTACATAAATAAGATAATAAAAGATTAGATAGTGAAAAATTGCATCCAAAAGATTAGAAAAATTTAAGAAAACCAAGAAAATTAGAAGTTTTCTTATACGAACTAGTAATAAGTAGTCATGAGCCGTTGTCCCAAGGGGTAGTAAGATGAAGGAAGTCACTAATCTGAGGATAAAAATAAGTCTGAAAAATAGTTCCTATTCTGGAAACCAAACATTTTGAATATTGACACCCTACTATTCGCACTTACACACGTCTTGAAACTCGGGATAGTAGAGGATACTTTGAAATGCTCTTGTCTAAAAGCCAAAGTATGAAGGAAATAATAAAAAAATGAATAAAAAATAGATAAAATGGTGAGAAAAATGAACATTGGTTTTGTTATCGCCAAGGCAGCAATAAAAAAATATAGCGAGGGTGCCTCTTCACCTAGTGCCTTAGACCAACTGGTCTGGGAGTCACTGCTAAGCCTTTGGTGGTGCAAACCGAGGAAAATACACCTAATAAGCAAGCACATGAGTAATCGGTCGGTTAGTACCTCAAGAAGTATTAACGGTCGCATGAAAGTGTGTGAGAAAAATCATCTAAATATTCATTAATTAAAAAGTACTGAGGCAGATGGACAAGAGTATGATAGCTTGAATTGAATTCTCCAGGTGTAGGGATGTTCTTCACACACACGTAGGGTTATATGATCGATGTTTGGAAGAAAGATAAGAATGAAGAATAAAGACGATTTTTTTATTGAGGGATGATTTGATTTTTAACATCTTTTCATGACTATTAAGATAGGGCTCATGACAACCGAAAAGCTAGCTTAGTTGGAAACCCTAATTTTCAATGTCTTTCTTTTACAATTCTTATCTTTATATGTAACTTTCACGGTCTTCCTTTTATTATTGGATTTTGTGGGTGCAATCCGCTGAAAACCCTCAGGAGACAACACTCCTCCTACTAGGGACACCTAGAGGTTTAAAGGCTTGTTGCACGTGCTCAGTGCAATCGTGTTGCCTACGAAAATGTGCTAGTTAGTTTTTCTCTTTCTTTATTTTCTCCTTCTCTTTTTAATAAAACAGTTCGCTCGAGACGACCGAAAATAAGTTTGGGGGAATTTGATCAGTCGAAAATAATGTATTTTTAACACGACAATTTCCCTACCATTTGCACTCATCTAGAGGTGTTCGGTATTAATATAGCACATATTAGCAAATTGACTGTAAAATACCAAATTACCTGTGTTATACTTTAAAACCGACATTTTGAGGGAAATTGAGTGTTTATCATGGCATCGCATCATCTTTGTATAGCGCAACACTTGTCTCGAGAATCTGTACAGGAAATTGCAGGAGAAAAGCCGAAACTGTCAAAAGTGCTGAGAAAAATACTCCAAGTCCAAGACTTGTGATCTGGCAGTGATACAGAAAGCAAAATGAGATTCCACACATTTTATAAAGGCCACAATGTCAGCCCAAGAGATACCAGAGATTTTCATGGCCTAAGGCTTCAACTGAACCGCGGATCCGCGGCCAGAACCCCTTTGGTGCCGCGGATCCGCGGCGCATTGATGAGATCATTGCCTCCAATTTCCTCACGTGCTCTCCTGTAACGGCAGTAGCTCCCAGAACATTCCAGAAACGCCACGTGTCTTCATCCAGAAGGCTCGGCCTAACAACCTAGCTCTAGAATATTCCCTCTAACTAACTATTTCTAGAAGCCTCTCTCTAACAAACTTTTGGAGGGAAATTTGAAATTTGAATTCTAGATCTAGGGTTATGAGGCTTATAAAAGGAAACCTAGATCTAGGGTTTTAGGTTGTTCATTCTCCAATTCCTAACACAAGTTGAGTGACACAACTTGTATTTGTAAACCCTAACCCTAATTCAAAATCCAAGCTCAAAATCAAGAACACCGAGTACAATTCAAGCAAGAAGCCTTCAACCTTTTAGGAGCGAAGCCGATCTTTATCCGAGCAAGTGATCCAAGACGATCCGCGACTCACAAAGACGAGCGAAGCCAAATCGACGATCGAGTTCTTTCCTCATTATAGTTCTTGAGAGAATTGTAACGAAATTGTTGATAAATAAAAGGTGAAATTCTTTTATCTTGCTTTCTTTACATTCTTGCATCATGATTAGATCTCAATTCTTGATTGTGTTTCTTGTTGTGATGTTTGAGTAAAACTCCGCTCGTGGAGGAATCGAGACGATCAATAGATGATGATGTTACAAATCTTGAAACGATTCTTAAGTCCTATGAGGTTTGTAAACCCTAGAAAATTGAAGAATCGGCGACCTAGTTTCGATGTGATGCTTTCTTGATTGTGTTCGCTCTTAATTAGGGATCCACGATCGATTCTTGAATTTACTAGAGGCTAGAATGTGAATGAAATCAACGAAAGGACAAGGGATAGATGATGAAACCCTGGTTTCCGCAAGAAATCCCTAATTCTCGTTGATCATCATCGATCTAGTATCAATTCATCGATGGATAAGAATAAGTAATCAATAGATTTCATCACGTCTATAGATTCGATCGATTCCTACGAGCCTCATTTCGATTCTTGATTATTGGATTGGAAATCATCAATTCTTCATTCTTGATTTTAAATGTTTTCTTGTTAATTAGATTTAGATCTAGATGATTCTTGAATTCATTTTATAAATCTTGAATTGAATTGTCTTTTCTTTCTTTTCTTCAATTTTCGACTCATCTAATTCGAATACGAATGGATCTCACTTTCCCTGTGGACGATCCGCACTCGCTAACGCGCTACAATCGACACCGTTATTGATTACGGTCAAAATATTTTTGGTTGTGATTTCTTTACACTTTTCTACATACACACCGAGAATTCGTATCAATCAAGACTACATCTGAAGTCTTACCGGTGATGAAAAAGGGAAAAAGAAAAAAAAAGGTATGTCCACAAGCAAAACGGGCACGGATGAAAACCCGAAAGAGCTCCGTGTATAAAAACAGTAGGACTGTCGGCATTACGCTTCAGTGTTAGCGGTGCTAATGTTGACCCCAAACTCAAACCCTAAGTTTTCCCAAAGGCAAATGATGAGTAGCTCCTGGAACTACGCTTCAGTGTTAGCGGTGCCCATGCTGACCCAAAACCTCTAAGGGCAAATGATGAGTTGCTCTTGGCATTATTCCAGTGCAGCAATGCTGATACTAAACAAAATCCAAATTCTTTTCAAATTCAAAAGTCCTGCCAAACAAGGCAGAAATCAAACAAATCAAATCAACGTCCCACCCGACAGCACTTCCAAGCTCAAAAGTCGCGCTGGACGGGTAGGGTACTCCCAAAACAAAAAAAATCAAACAAGTCAACCAATCACCTCATCGGTGAAATCAAGCTCCACCTCGGAAACAAATCAATCCTGATACCGCAAAAAGCGGAGCAAGTCAACTTCAATCCCGACACCGCAAGAAGCAGAGCAAGTCAAATCAAGTATCAATCGTCCAAGTCGCAAAAAATGGCAGCACCGACCGTCTAAGTCGCAATAATGGCAACACTGACCATCCAAGTCGCAAAAATGGCAGCACCGACCGTCCAAGTCGTAAAAATGGCAGCACCGACGGTCCAAGTCGCGAAAATGGCAGCACCGATCGTCCAAGTAGCTAAAAGGGCGGCACCGACCGTCCAAATCGCAAAAAAGGAAGCACCGACCGTTCAAGTCGCAAAAATGGCAGCACCGACCGTCCACGTTGCAAAAATGGCAGCACTAACCGTCCACGTTGCTAAAAGGGCAGCACCGACCGTCCACGTCGATAAAATGGCAGCACCGATCATCCAAGTGGCAAAAATGGCAGCACCGACCGTCCACATCAAAAAAATGGCATCACCGACCGTCCACGTCGCAAAAAGGGAAATATCGACTGTCCATGTCGCGAAAAGGGTAGCATTGACCTCCACATCGTCAAAATCGGAACGTCAAAATCGGAACGTCAAAACGGGAACCAAATCAAGTCAACTTCCACGCGAAAGAAGATCTATCAATTTCATGCATACGGTCCATATATGTGATATGCATTTATTGATGGGGGCACTTTGTTGGGGTCAAAAATAACACCTCGGTTGACCAAGTCAAAGTCAGTCAACCCCCAGCCAAGCGGGCCCAATCTCAAGCGAAGTGGGCCCAAGCCCAAGTCAAGACCAAGCATAGAAGTGGCAGGCTCCATACCAAGAATGAAACTATAAATTAGTTCGATGCAATTTTTTTAGAAATAAATGTATGAAAAATAGGCAGAAAACCAAAATTTTGTAAACCCCATAGCTTATGTGTAAAATGAAATAAGCATATAAGACATGGGGTGGCACAAGTGCCATTTGGTAAAGCCCAAGGGGCCATATGTAAAGTGTGTAGCCTATAAAGGCAAACATAATGAAAAAATTAAGAACAACTTTCATTCTCTCAAAAAAAAATTAAGGTTCTGTACCTCCTTCTCCTTCCTCAAGGTTCTAAACCTTCTTCCTTTTTTTGAATTAAATCAGGAGTTTAACTCTTCTTTTCCTAAAAAGAAATAGTTTTTTACCATAAAACCTACGAAGGGGAGCTCAGATCTTCCATCAAATCCTTAAAAGGGGAGAATTTTAAGTCTCACTCCCCTTTTTCCAAGATCCATCCAACCGAGAGGAGGACGAAGGAGACCCATCTCCAAAAATCCCACTTTGGGAAGATCCAAGGCACAAGAGAAGATCCAGAACTCAAGGGAGAAGAAAGGGGTCCCCTTTGATTATCTCCGAAGATTTTTGGGAGTTCAACTCCATTTATCAAAATCTTTTGGAGTTTAACTCCATAAATAAAATCCTTTTAGGAGCTTAACTTCATTTAAAATCTTTTGGATTTTAACTCCATAATAAATAAAAAAAATTGGAGTTGAAATCCACAATAAAAATCCTTTTGAGAGTTTAACTCCATAAAAATAAAAATCCTCTCTTTTTCTGGAAGTTTCTAAAGACTCTCAGGAGTTTAACTCCAGATCCCGGGGCTAAGCCCCCTTTTCCTGCAGGCGCCCAGCACCTATGTGCCGGGCACGTGAGGCGCTGGCGTCCAGCGCCCACACGCCTTTCACGTAGCCCGCGGGCACACACCGCCCACGTGCTGGGTGCGTGAGGTGCTGGCGCCCAGCGCCTACACGTCCTTAGGATGCTACTCACCCCTCATTTTCACATATACTTTCCACTAAAAATACCTCTCTCGTTAGAAAAAAAATTTTAACAGGGCACTACCCTGCACCCTGTAAGGGGGCTGCTAGCCCCCTTAACCCCCATCCCGGTATCTGGGTAGTGGGACCCTCGTAAACTTTGCGAGGCTCCTGATATATCCAAAACCCTTCAAAACAAAACACGGCACATTGAGTTCGTATGACCAGTTTGACCCGTCAATCGGAGGTCCCCTCACTCCAAAAGCGAGGAGTAATTAACAGCGGCTTAGTCCACGGCTACCGGAGATTCAGATCTCCACAATCAATAAACCCCTGCTTACCCTAAGCAGAGGGGATCTGTATACGCCTGACAAGCGCGCGCATTCCCATCTCAATAGGGTGATGAAAACACCCTACAACCATAATGTACTTTGTTTTAGTACTCCTGACTGTTTTGAATGGCACACAACTCTTAATGGACCATGCACTGACTACTTCAATCAATTTTTCCTTCATCGCAAATATCTATCCGACTTGAAATCCGATATTATTGTCCATTCGTGTTGCCAAATGAGTGTCATCGATGATCATATCCCCAGTAGCATATGCTTCTACCATGGCATAATCAATCGCCTCATCAGGATGTGGCACTTCGAACTCAACATATTCGTTGTTAGCGTATACTTGATGCACCCACTGATCGTTCATTTTATCTTGGTCTGCATACTGCATACTGTCTTCTTGAATACCACAATCTCTTACACGATCGGTATCTACATCATCATCATCTCCATCGTTTTCAGGTCATCTTTTTCTTCAACATGATGTGAGGAACATGGTCCCGCGTAAGGTGTTCCAAATCCTAAAAATGCACCGGCACCAAACTCGCCTTGCATTGAACTTTGTGTTCGCATATACTCCGGTGCAAAAAATGAAGACCTACGCGACATATAAGGATACAAATATCAATTATCAATTAACCATGATTTGATATATGATGAGTATCGTCAGTTTTATTTAATATAGTACGTTACCTATTCGCTCCAGCCATCCCAATCGTGAAATCCGTATTGTACGATATGGGGAGACCGGAGATCAAACTTGATCGAGGAAGCCGCGAGGAGCTTGGGACAGAGGTTGAAGACCGAAGGACACGGATCGATCGGTATAACCTCTCTAAACTCCTTTCTAAGAACTAGTATAGGATTAATGGTACGATCTGTAGTTTAGGGTTCCGTTTTAAAAGTTTTTGTTCCGCATTTGGCCACGGATTGATGGTTGGGGCGCTGCCGTAACCCTACAATAGGATGAACCACGGAGGGGCGCTCAAGTTACCGGATCCTATGAAGTGCTGGGTGGCCTATTCACTTTATTGATTGGGGTTGCCTCACTTCTAAGATTGGCGGGTAACTTGGTGTGCTCGTAGGGGTCCAGGTTTTCATTACACAGGCTATCCACACAACCGAGAACGTCGGTTTTATTTGCGGCTCAAATGAAACCCGAGACTCCAAGATTATCCACCATTCTGTGATTCTTGTTGTTAATCTGTGATGTTTTTTATATCATGCCTAGGACGAATGTTATATATATATATATATATATATATATATATATGTATGTATGTATGTATGTATATGTATATATATATATATATACTAGTAGATGTTGTATATATTTTGCACCCGCGCTAGTCCAGCCTCCGCTCTGCCGTTAGTTAAGTAACCAACGGTGCATAACGGGGTCCCGTGGCGAATGTGGATGGCATATACGTACATTTTATTTTTTTTCGTTTTTGGTGTGATAGGAATTAATTGATGAGACCGCATTGATTTTAATTAATGTAAGAAAAGAAACCTAAAAGATGTTGTTGGAACAAATTTCGAAAAACTATAGTTATACTTTTTCGCTTTGCATAGTGGTATTCGGTCATGAGTATCCAGCACCTCATTCTAAGAGGCAAGAGCCTAGATCCCTTCTCGGGGAGTGACCTCTTGAGCAAAAGTTTGTACTGTAGATTACTCGGGTTTCTTCAAAACCACAAGTTTTCTAAAGCGGAGCCTAAGCCACTCCTTTTCAAAACTATTTGGTTCCTTCAACGATATCAAGTTCATTACATTAAAGGGTTTGTCGCCAAAAACCCAGCCGTAGCCCTTCGTCATTTCATATAAGTAGCAGTTAGTATTCGTGCTATGTACGTTGGTCTCTATCAAGGCATAGTGAACGGTATCTAAATGTTACTTATCTGTTGCATTTTGATGCGATTAATTAGGAAAGTCGCATAGCCACGTTGATCTCTATCAAGGGCTTATGCGAGTGGGTCTAAGTTAATTCAGGACAATGACGGGTTGAACTTGACTTGCGACTTATGGTACATTGGTCTCTATCAAAACCATATGGCGCTTGAGGCGAAAACTACATCGGGAGTTTCAAACATACAGAAAACTTGCTAGTGTTGCATACCTTCTGGAGTGTGGTGACTAAAGTGGCTTCTATCTAGGTTATCATACGATGATAGTTGGATCCCGATCCTACTGATGAGTAGGATTACTCTTAGGAGATATTTTTCACTTCACAATTAGCTAACCTATTAGGTATCTTGAAAAGTGTTAACAGGGCTACGCCTCTACGGAAACAAGGTTTATTTTAATTAGGTCCGTGTGAGAGCACGGGGAACATCCCTCGGAGTACTAACACTCACCTGGCTGAACGGTTGGCGAACTTGCGAGGTGCGAATGATCCTGACTAGTTTTCCTTTTAAAGGTTTCCTTTTAAAGGTTTGAAGAAAAATTCGAGGAAACGGTGGGAGCCATCCTAATTAGATAAACTAATAACCAATCTGATCTTGCAAGAGCGCACGCTGAGTGTTTCTTTTCTCTCTCTCCAGGTAGCAACCATTTCATGCCCTAATCAAGACAATAAAATATTTGACTTGACCGAACCAACTTATTACACTGGGCTGAGGAACGCCAGTTCGGCTCTAACTTATGACAACTGTCACAAGTATGAGTAAGTGAAATAGGACTATAAGGAATTCCAGATAGCCCTATTAAAGGAGAAGCATTATAATGCTTCTTCTTCGGGTGTTCTTGTTATTGAAAACTGTTTTTCGGTCAACCTTACCTCCGACGTACTAGATACCAGATCAGGATCTCATATATGTAATTTATTACAAGGATTGAGAAAAAGTAGGATGGTTGGACCAGATGATATGTCCCTTAGAGTAGGAAACATAGCACAGGTTGATGCTACGGCCATCGGTGAATATCACCTAGTGTTGCCAAGCGGCAATACTATGATTTTGAACAATTGTTACTATGTACCCTTTATGCTTTGCAACATCATATCAGTATCTTTACTTGATAAAGATCGATATAACTTTGTTCTAGATAGAAATATCATGAATATTTACCTAAATCAGGTATTAGTTGCATAAGGTACATTTTGTAATGGTATCTATGTTCTAAATCAAAATACAGTCTTCAATATACAAAAAACACGCAAAAGGAAGAGTTCAGATACGAACGAAACCTACTTGCGGTATTGTAGACTTGGTCATATCAGTGAGAAAAACCTAGGTAAATTACATAAGGATGGATATCTGAATTCATTTGAATTTTCATCTAATGAAATTTGTCAATCCTGTCTTAAAGGAAAGATGACCAAATCTCCATTCACCGGACACAGAGAAAAGGCTAAAGAGCTTTTAGGACTCATACACAGTGATGCATGTGGTCCGATGTCTATACATGCGAGGGATGGATTCTCGTACTTCATTACATTCACTGATGGTCTCTCTAGCTTCGGATATGTGTTTCTCATGAAACATAAATCTGAAGCTTTTAAGAAGTTCAAAGAATTTAAAAGCGAAGTAGAGAACCGGACAAGAAAATGTATCAAGATCCTTCAATCTGATCGAGGAAGGAAGTACTTAAGTACGGAATTCCAGGACTTTCTAAAAGAGAATAGTATTCTCTCTCAGCTTACTCCTCCATACACACCACAGCATAATGATGTATCGGAGCGGAGGAACTGTACCCTTTTGAACATGGTTTGCTCCATGATGAGTAGTACTGATCTGCCTCTTTCATTCTGAGGACTTACGCTCAAAACAACATCATACCTATTGATCAGGTTCCGTCTAAATCAGTGCCTAAGACTCAATATGAAATATGGAGTGGTAAAAGACCATGTATTAAACGGGTTAAGATATGGGATTGTCCGGCCTATGTGAAAAACCAGAATCCGGACAAACTTCAGACACGGTCAGTTTTATGTAAGTTTGTGGGATATCCCAAGAATTCGAATGGATATCTATTCTACCATGTCGAAGAACAAAAGGTATTTGTTTCTCGACACGCCATCTTTCTTGAAAGATTATTTCTTGAAAATGAAATTAGTGGGAGCATGGTAGAACTGAAAGAAATTCCAGAAGGACAAACTACAACTGAAGATTTGATGGAACCAGAGGATTCAATAATCCCGGACGAACCTCAGCTACTCTGCAGATCTAGTAGGATTTCTCGTCCGCCCGAGAGATATTATGGTTTTCTCATAGATGGGGATCGAAAGTATTGCATCTTGAAAGAAAATGATCCTACTAGTTTCACGCGGGCCATTAACAGTAAGGACTCTGTAAAATGGCTTGAAGCTATGAAATCCGAAGTAGAGTCCATGTACACCAACAAAGTTTGGACTTTGGATACTGCTCCTGCTGAGATAAAACCCATTGGATGCAAGTGGATCTTCAAAAAGAATATTGGTGCAGATGGACAGGTAGAAACCTATAAGGTTAGACTTGTTGCAAAAGGTTTTCGTCAAAGACCAGAATTGGACTATAATGAAACCTTTTCTCCAGTGGCTATGCTGAAATCCATTCAGATCCTACTTGCCATTGCTGCATACCATGACTACGATATCTGGCAGATGGATGTAAAAACGGTTTTTCTAAATGGAAGTTTAGAAGAGAGCGTTTACATAGATCAGCCGGAGGGATTCGTAGACAGTGGGAGCAGCGTCATTTATGGATTAATGCAGGCATCGCAGAGCTGGAACATCTGTTTTGATGAGACAGTCAAGGGATTTGATTTCATCAAAAATGAAGATGAGTCATGTATCTACAAAAAGATTATAGGGAGAACTGTTGTATTTCTCGTCTTATACGTGGATGACATTCTCTTAATAGGAAATAACATTCCTATGCTGAAATTGGTCAAGCTGTTCTTGTCACAAAAATTCTCTATAAAGGACATAGGTGATGCCTCCTAAATTCTGGAGATTAAGATCTATAGAGATAGATCCAAGAGATTATTGGGACTTTTACAGTCCAAGTACATAGAGACCATACTAAAGAGATTTAGTATGAAAGATTCCAAGCGCTGTAATATACCCGCATTGCACGGAATCACCATCTCCAAAGAGATATCTTCCAAGACTTATGTGGTGAGGGTTCACATGAGCACTGTACCCTATTCTTCGGCGGTAGGATCTATAATGTATGCGATGTTGTATACCAGACCAGATGTAGCATACGCGCTTAGAGTGGTGAGCCGGTATCAGTTGAACCCGGGTGAAGATCATTGGACAGCTGTGAAAAACATTCTCAAGTACCTGAGAAGGACTAAGGAGATGTTCTTGGTTTACGGTAATGGAGACCTTAAGGTCGAGTCCTTTACCGATTCAAGCTTCCAGAGTGACAAGGATGACAACAAGTCTGTCTCGGGTTTTGTGTTTACCCTCAATGGAGGGGAGGTGTGTTGGAAGAGCTCCAAACAAGACACCATTGTAGACTCGATGATGGAGGCTGAATACATTGCTGCAAACGATGCCGCAAAAGAAGCGGTCTGGATGAAAAAGTTCATTACTGAACTTCAGGTAGTTCCGTCCATTGTTGATCTGATACCTTTATATTGCGATAACAATAGGCTATAGCTCTAGCGAAGGAACCACGGTCCCATCAGAAATCCAGACACATTTTAACGTTTTGAAAATCGTTTCGGTGAAATTTCGGAAAAATCGGTAAAATAAGGGGGTTTTCTGTAAAAAGTCAAAATACAAATATCTTTATTATAAAATTAAATATACATATTCTGGCTATGTAATTGCTAGTATTTGGTGTTTATTGAGCCACTGGTAAAATTTCTAATTTTCTGAAAAAATTTCTGAAATTAATTATTTTAATATTATTTTAAGCAGTCACTAATACATTTAATTAGGGAAAATTACAAATTGGAATGGGTTGAAACAAATTTTGTGCATCACAACAAATTAAACAAAATTTTAGCATGTTGTTTTTAAAATAAAATGAAGCTGTCAAACGGTTTTAGAAAATATCGAAGAAAAAGGCTTAAATAGTGAAATTAGTGTAAATAGATATTGGGGCATAACATTTATCATTTTTTCCTCACCCACACTCACCCACACCCTCTCTTCCCTCTCCAAATCAGCAGCCCAAGTGGCCCCCTTCATTCTCCCCACTTGTTTTGCCAAAAGAAAAGAAAAGAAAACAAAGGAAAAGAAGAAAGAAAATAGATAAGTGAGTGGGCTTTGACTTTTGTGTGGACTTGACTCTATTTTCCACACCCCACTCTCTCTCCTCTCCTTCCCATTTTTCTGGCCGAGCCCTCCCTCTACAGCAGCCCCCAATTTCCCCTCTCAATTCCTCATCAAAAACCCTCACAAATGCATCAAAAATCCACCAAAAAAATCCCACAAAATCAAAATCTAACTCCTACCCATTTTCCCTTATCTCTTTTAGCATGGATCTTGGAGAAAAGTTTTCATTTTGGAGGTCAAGATTTTGGTGCTAGATTCATGTTGGATCTCTTGAAATTGTGAGGTATAAATCTTTGCCCTATAGTTAAATTGTTGTTTTAATACTTCAATTCGACTAAATGAGATGCTTAATTAGGTTTTAAATTTAAAACTTGTGAATTCAAGAGAAGGGTTTCAAAAGTCAAGTTAGGTTTTTAGTAATGAGATTGTGGTTGTGTGATATAGTTAACATGTAGTGGGCATGCTAAATCAAATCTAGTTGCTAGTTTGCATTTTTGTTAATTTAAATTTGTGATAATTATATAAATTGCAAACTAGGTTTTCAAAATATATATATTTTGGTGAGATAAAATTCTAACTAGGGTTTCATGGCATTATTAACATTATAAATTGTGGTTTAATATTTTAGTATATGCAAAACCAAGCTTAATTGTAAAATTGTGAATTTTTACTTTAAAAAGAGTTAAAATCGGTATTTTTGCAAACTAGGAATTTGGAATTTATACAAATTGATGAGATTAATTTATGAAAATTATTTGTATGACCTAATTATGTTATTTAATGATCATTTTGGCCATTTGAATCGTTAAAATTTGTAGATTGGTTAAAACATCAAGTTTTGAACCGAAATAGGAATTTATGCTAACTAGTTTTTTTGGAAAATAAAACGATTGGTTTAATTTTATGGATTTGTCGAATTAATCCCTATTTATTATACAGTTAATGAGTTTTGAAACCATGATTGGTACGTTTGGTGTTTTTCTCGGTCAATCGGCGTTTGTACGCCGACGTCGAGGGTTTTGGGGTTGATTTGTGAAAGCAACCATAGGTTTTGACCTATGTGGGATTCGTGTGTCGTTTTGGTCATGAGTTGGATTTTAATGCGATACGATGCTATATATGACGTGTAGGTACCCCATGTGGACTTCGAGACGGTAAGCAAGCGCGTGGCGACGTCGACACCGGCGAGCAAAAATCAGGTGAGTAGATTTATATCTACGGGGTGAAGTCGGGTGGATGGCGTATAGCACCCCCGCAGTTCGTGGTGACGTATACGAATACGTATACACACATATATTTATTATATGTTGTTTGAGTAGATTGATGATAAAGATGGATTTTGGTGTTCTTGGATTGGTTTAGTGTAGTTGCGAAACCTTAGAGTAAGGGTTGCACCCATACACACACGCGCGCACATACTTGCATACATTTTTTCTTTTACACGTGCGTATATGGGAATATATATTTATGTGTTCACATGGGTATGGGACTATGTGTTCATATACTGGATTTGAGGATAGTACTTGGGATTTGAGATGAGTCGATGAGATTTGATTTGAGGCCGTGAGATTGGTGATATGGCAGGGTTCGTATTTGAGATACGACATGACGTTGTAGCGGGTCCTTTGACGTAGTGTTTCACACACGTGCATGCATACTTAGGCGGTATCAGTATTGTACTAGATGTAGATCAGTACCCCGGATTATGATCTTTGTTAAAGAGGATACCGGATGAATAATGTGATGAATGTAATATTGACCCGTACCCAGATTTGGGATGCCGTACGACGGATTTACGTACGAGCTATATATTGATGATAGATCCGCACTCTTGACTTGGGGATGTCTGATTATAGATATGGTATCGGATGTGATATTATTGAGGCGGGATCACCGACTATTATATATATATATATATATATATATATATATATCTGTGTGTGTGTGTGTGTATGCATCGACTCAGATGTTAGGCGGTTTCCTCACCTTCAGTTAGCCTGTTAGCTCAGCCCTATAGTTTAGTGTAGTTGTTAGACTAGATTCGGTTCCTACCTATTTCAAAAATTAACGAATCGTGGGTATTTTAAAAGATAGGTCAAGGGATTCTACGGATATTTCAAAGAACGTATCTTTTCTTAAAAACACCGTAGCCCTTATTTTCAAAACACCGCGATTCGTATTATTTCAAAAGGCACTACTGTATGATTTATATTTATATTAAATGTAGATTAGCTATCGTTGTGTCTGGTATTCAGCTCCCGCACATTATTGTTGTTCGCTCCTCATCGCATACTTATATTGTGATTCATAGACCATTATTGATATCATGCTGTTAGGACACCAGCACCATTCCAATGATGCGTATGTTCCACGTACACTTACTTGCGGCTCACACACATCATCATCGGTAATTGTCATGTCACGTACACTAAGAAAATAATTACATATATATATATATCCTTTATTTAATATGCATGTCCCGCCGTTTTGAAAGAATACCAAGTGCTCGTGTCAGTGCCTCAGGTAGCAATACATCATATGGATGAGGTATGAATGCATGAAAACAGAATACATGTAATTGAAGAAACTGCTTTCATAATTTAGTAAGATTTCTGTTTGTAGATGTTTTCTACTCACGAGTTGGCAACTCACCCCCGTTGTGCCATAGTTTCTTGCAGGTTTTGTCGTACAGGTTTTATTACGGCTTTGCTGGCACTGCTTCTTTTTCGGGTGACTTGCTAGTAGCTGGGTTTACTTGTACCGTACCCATCATTATACCTTGTATATTATTATTCTGTTGTATCTAGAAGTTCCATCAACCAAACATGTATTTATTTCATTGATAGAGACCAGTGATGTTTATTCTTTCGACCTTAGAGTCGCGCGTTGTATTTTTATGGATTTCTTGTTGTTTGAGTTTCTTTTTGAGTTTTGATCCTCGACCTTAGCGTTGTATATTATATTGCTTGCGTGGTTGTGACCGTCGATTGACGAAGAGCTAGCTCCCACTTGGGGATGCCTTTTTATTCATTTCGTATACTATTCATGTTGTATCCCATTTGGGGGCCAGTATTTACAAAGGTGACTCTGCCGAAATTTTCACGAAATATTTGATGTTTTTAAAAACGCATAATTCGGCTTATGCTATTAAAACTACTTGCTTTAAGTTGGTTTTTCCTTCACTCTACTGCTTCTTTGGTTTTGATTTCTGGGTTTTGGCTTACTTAGATTACGTACGCCTCGAGACGTCCGTAATTTAAGTGCCGGTCATGTTCCGTACTTTTCGGGTCGTGACAAAATTGGTATCAGAGCGTTAGGTTTTACCTTCAGAGCGTACGATGACCCTTGGTTGATGGAGTAGGTAGCTTGAGTAGAGTGACGTACCGTACGTATGTTCCGCGGCATATTTACGATACGCTACTCCACTTAAGAAGCCTTTGAATGTACATTTCTTTGCTCAGTATTATATTCATTCCTGATCTAGCCTCATCGGTACCAGTTATGGTTTTGCTGCCACGATTATGGGCAGGAAGAGCTACGGCTAGAGTTGCGGTCAGCACGAGCTCGTCACGAACGAGGACTGACCATGGCGTAATTCCGGCGACACACGATTGCAGAGATGTGTCTTTTTATTGTGTTTTGCGCCACGAGCGTTGGATGGATCGCTGTATGAGGTTACTCGGACATGCAGATCAGCACCAGAGGATTGGGCCACAGATGGATGCCAACCAGATTTTGATGACCGTTGATGTATTGCTTATTCATGATGATTGAGGCACTGTTCAGCGTGCAGACGAGTGAGCCGGTTGTTCCGGCGAACGATGAGATATCGCCCCATATGTTGGAGCTATTGCGGTACGAGTTGTACTAAGAGATGATGGAAGGTCGCTAGTCACCGAGGATGAATGACTAGGACATGTAGTTCGTTCGCTTACCCGATGCGAGGTCATCAGATAGATTGATTCCAGCTAGAGACGACTTCACGCGGATACGTTGAGAGTCGACAGAGGCGATCGAATGTCAGAAACCTATTATTCCAAGTTTAAAGTATTCGGAAAGACATGCAGGCAATTCTATGGACCCTCTAGAAGAATGAAACTCTAACTCGATATAATGACCGTGTGAAAGCCTTTGAACCTTAGGGTTTGCGGCAGTTCCGCGGCGCCATTAGTGAGGCTTGGGTTTGCCCTTCTACGGCTGGACCACCGATACTGTGGTATGTACTCGATACTATTGAACTGTACCCAAGATGTTGAGCTCTTGGGGGATTATGAGGTTTTGACGAATCGATCAAATGGTTCGACTTCCTTCGGATGCTAGGTGGTGAGATGCATTTCTTGGGAGACTCCAGATACGAGGATAGCCGTTGGAGCTCAGTCCATGCAGCCACGACGAGACGAGTCCGAAGCAGTCGACATTGGAGAAAAGTGGAGTAAGAGCTTCGTACGAGATCTTGATGAGACGACGTTCCACTCCGCCGACATCAGAGATGCGATACGCATGACGAGGCATTGTACTGGGATGTACCTTCCAGAAGGAGTCGCGATGAGTATGCAGCCGTTCCGGAACAAGAAACAGATATAGTAAAGGACGATGACTTCCGGACAGTTCGGCAGAGACGAGATTTGGGATAGACCTCGACAGGACTTTTCTGGAATAAATTACGAGAAGACTCGGACCCAGGAGTGGTCATGTTACGCACAGCAACAGGCCAGGGTTCAGGATCGTCGACGAGACATGTTATGAGTGACCACGACAGTTGGCCAGAGATTCTTGGAGGATGTGCTTGAGCGGGACTATTCCGCCATACTTGATTTTGGTATTTTAGGCGATCTATTCGCATGATTGATTTTGAAGATTGAGTTTCATGATATTTGTTTTCATGCACCATGGTTGCACCTACTGAGTATTTACGATTTTTGCACAGTTGTTGCACTTGATATCGTTTTCGTGCCTTGGTTTCTCATGTTTATGATTTTATGGGTTTCATACAGTTGAGTTGATTTTGGTGCATATGTACGCACACGATTTGGCTTTTGCACTCGGTATGGTTCACATATGCTTGCAGTGCAGTGATACGCATTTTGTGCACTTAGATGCACTGGACTTCGATTTCGATTGTGATGCTCGATATTGGTTTTGTGCACCTTGTGCACCTGATTGGATTTTGCGCATGTTCGACGCTAGATATTGGATTTCATGGTTTCGTGCATGATAGATGCACCTGATTTGGATTTTCACGCATGTTGGGCACATATTATGAGGAACGATTTTGGTGCACACTAGATGCACTAAATCGAGATTCTTCGTGCATATCAGATGCACCTGGTTTTACTGTCAGGCACACACGTTGCCTTTGACAGGTGTTTCGTGCACACCCGTTGCACTTAGATATTGTTTCTGTGTATATGTATGGCACATTTATGGATTTCGATTTCCTTGCGCACCAGACGCACATGGCATTCATATATATATTTGGGACTGATTTATGTTGGAGCAGTATATTTTATAATGTTTGCTATTTGGTTTAGTACTGAGCAGGACTAGTCACAGGACAGTACCTGAGTATATTTTTGCATGCATTGATAGTTATCGAAGGGATTTCCAAAGAAGAGCTATAGTCTCAGTATTTACCTACGTGTCCGAGATGACACGAAACATTTTATAAAGGAAACCCTTCTGAAATTGCTTTCAAAACGGCGGGACGTGCATATTAAACAAAGGATATATATATATATATGTAATTATTTTTTTACAATAGACGTCCGCCACTGTGCAGTGTTGCGAACATCGCACGGCGATTTGAAAAAGGTTTGGCATGCATTGCTTCTAGATGTTTTAATGATGTATATCATGTTGGTTTTCGTATTGGATCTTGACATTGATATCTTCCCCATGACTCCGATGATTGCGGGATGCTTGACGGAGTTTTTATTTTGAGTTATATGCTCATTTTTCATGCGCATGCGCTGCGCAACTATTTGTTTTATGTATTTATGATTTCGGAGCCCCGACGACTTGATGGTTTTGCTTAGATGTTTTAGTATTTGGGGGGAGTTTTAATTTAAATTCGGGGACCGAATTTCTTTAAGGGGGGAAGATTGTAACGTTTTGAAAATCGTTTCGGTGATATTTCGGAAATATCGGTACAATAAGGGGGTTTTCTGTAAAAAGTCAAAATACAAATATCTTTATTATAAAATTAAATATACATATTCTGGCTATGTAATTGCTAGTATTTGGTGATTATTGAGCCACTGGTAAAATTTCTAATTTTCTGAAAAAAATTCCGAAATTAATTATTTTAATATTATTTTAAGCCGTCACTAATACATTTAATTAGGGAAAATTACAAATTGGAATGGGTTGAAACAAATTTTGTGCATCACAACAAATTAAACAAAATTTTAGCATGTTGTTTTTGAAATAAAATGAAGTTGTTAAACGGTTTTAAAAAATATCGAAGAAAAAGGCTTAAATAGTGAAATTAGTGTAAATAGATATTGGGGTATAACATTTATCATTTTTCCCTCACCCACGCCCTCTCTTCCCTCTCCAAATCAGCAACCCAAGTGGCCCCCTTCGTTTTCCCCACTTGTTTTGCCAAAAGAAAAGAAAAGAAAACAAAGGAAAAGAAGAAAGAAAATAGATAAGTGAGTGGGCTTTGACTTTTGTATGGACTTGACTCTATTTTCCCCACCTCACTCTCTCTCCTCTCCTCCTCATTTTTCTGGCCGAGCCCTCCCTCTACAGCAGCACCTAATTTCCCCTCTCAATTCGTCATCAAAAACCCTCACAAATGCATCAAAAATGCACCAAAAAAATCCAACAAAATCAAAATCTAACTCCTACCCATTTTCCCTTATCTCTTTTAGCATGGATCTTGGAGAAAAGTTTTCATTTTGGAGGCCAAGATTTTGGTGCTAGATTCATGTTGGATCTCTTGAAATTGTGAGGTATAAATTTTTGCCCTATAGTTAAATTGTTGCTTTAATACTTTAATTCGACTAAATTAGATGCTTAATTAGGTTTTAAATTTAAAACTTGTGAATTCAAGAGAAGGGTTTCAAAAGTCAAGTTAGGTTTTTAGTAATGAGATTGTGGTTGTGTGATATAGTTAACATATAGTAGGCATTCTAAATCAAATCTAGTTGCTAGTTTGTATTTTTGTTAATTTAAATTTGTGATAATTATATAAATTGCAAACTAGGTTTTAAAAATATATATATTTTGGTGAGATAAAATTCTAATTAGGGTTTCATGGAATTATTGACATTATAAATTGTGGTTTAATATTTTAGTATATGTAAAACCAAGCTTAATTGTAAAATTGTGAATTTTTACTTTAAAAAGAGTTAAAATCGGTATTTTTGCAAACTAGAAATTTGGAATTTATACAAATTGATGAGATTAATTTATGAAAGTTATTTGTATGACCTAATTATGTTATTTAATGAGCATTTTGGCCATTTGAATCGTTAAAATTTGTAGATTGGTTAAAACATCAAGTTTTGAACCGAAATGGGAATTTATGCTAACTAGTTTTTTTGAAAATAAAACGATTGGTTTAATTTTATGAATTTGACGAATTAATCCCTATTTCTTATACGGTTAATGAGTTTTGAAACCATGATTGGTACGTTTGGTGTTTTTCTCGGTCAATCGGCGTTTGTACACCGACGTCGAGGGTTTTTGGGTTGATTTGTGAAAGCAACCATAGGTTTTGACCTATGTGGGATTCGTGTGTCGTTTTGGTCATGAGTCGGATTTTAATGCGATACGATACTATATATGACGTGTAGGTACCCCATGTGGACTTCGAGACGGTAAGCAAGCGTGTGGCGACGTCGACACCGGCGAGCGAAGATCAGGTGAGTAGATTTATATCTACGGGGTGAAGTCGGGTGGATGGCGTATAGCACCCCCGCAGTTCGTGGTGACGTATACGAATACGTATACACACATATATTTATTATATGTTGTTTGAGTAGATTGATGATAAAGATGGATTTTGGTGTTCTTGGATTGGTTTAATGTAGTTGCGAAACCCTTGAGTAGGGATTGCACCCATACACACACGCACGCACATACTTGCATACATTCTTTCTTTTACACGTGCGTATATGGGAATATATATTTATGTGTTCACATGGGTATGGGACTATGTGTTCATATACTGAATTTGAGGATAGTACTTGGGATTTGAGATGAGTCGATGAGATTTGATTTGAGGCCGTGAGATTGGTGATATGGCAGGGTTCGTATTTGAGATACGACATGACGTTGTAGCTGGTCCTTTGACGTAGTGTTTCACACACGTGCATGCATACTTAGGAAGTATCTGTATTGTACTAGACGTAGATCAGTACCCCGGATTATGATCTTTGATAAAGAGGATACCGGATGAATAATGTGATGAATGTGATATTGACCCGTACCCAGATTTGGGATGCCGTACGACGGATTTACGTATGAGCTATATATTGATGATAGATCCGCACTCTTGACTTGGGGATGTCTGATTATAGATATGGTATCGGATGTGATATTATTGAGGCGGGATCACCGACTAATATATATATATATATATATATATATATATATATATATGTATGTATGTATCGACTCAGATGTTAGGAGGTTTCCTTACCTTCAGTTAGCCTGTTAGCTCAGCCCTATAGTTTAGTGTAGTTGTTAGACTAGATTCAGTTCCTACCTATTTCAAAAACTAACGAATCGTAGGTATTTTAAAAGACAGGTCAAGGGATTCTACGGATATTTCAAAGAATGTATCTTTTCTTAAAAACACCGTAGCCCTTATTTTCAAAACACCGCGATTCGTATTATTTCAAAAGGCACTACTGTATGATTTATATTTATATTAAATGTAGATTAGCTATCGTTGTGTCTAGTATTCAGCTCCCGCACATTATTATTGTTCGCTCCGCATCGCATACTTATATTGTGATTCACCATTATTGATATCATGCTGTTAGGACACCAGCACCATTACCGATGATGCGTATGTTCCACGTACACTTACTTTCCGTCTCACACACATCATCATCGGTAATTGCCATGTCACGTACACTTAGAAAATACTATTCATTGACATAGTTTGTTAGCTAATAGTTTAGACATGATATTAGTGTACTTGCCTTATATGCTAGTTTAGACATTGTAGTTATTACTTGCTACTTCATGCTTGTTATTATTCACTGTTATGCCGCATTCATGGATTTTGTATGCCTATATTCACTATTTACATGCTATTAATGATTTGGATTCGGATTTTCATGAGATTTTCTGGATTTAGGGGAAAACCGCAAAAACATTTATAAACTTCTTTTCTCTCTCTTTTAAAATGAAAAGTGCGGTTTTCCCATGATATATGATTCGTCCACCATGAGTTTGCTGATGGATTTCGAGACCCGATTCGAGGAGTTGAATGAACCGTTTCGGGTACATGGTGGGCCCGGTAAGGTACCCCGGGGCAAGAAGTTCGAGTAGTAGACGATGAGCCTGGCAGGGGAGGACTACCTACCGGTGATTTTACCCGACGCGTCGGATATCCGGAGGATACCGTCGTGGTCTTGAGATTGATGGTAGGGACCAGTCCGGACTGACGGTGCCCTAGATAGTGAGATTGAGATTTTGAGACATCGAGGTACTGAGATTGATGATCCAGGCCAGTCCGAATAGCCGGAGCCTGAGATATTGAGATATTGGGATTTATGTTTTGTGTCGATGCTAGACACTGTTTATGCTGATTTCATTTATGATACCTCATTTTGAAAATACAGAAATCTCACTAAATTATGAAAGCAATTTCTTCAATTACATGTATTCTGTTTTCATGCATTCATACCTCATCCATATGATATAATGCTACCTGAGGCACTGATACGAGCACTTGGTATTACCGTTGTTTAGAGGTATACCCTAGCCATTGTTATAGGCTGCAAATTATATATTTGAGGATATATTATGATCGTATGACTTAGGATTGCGTTGTTCATGCGATTTCTATTTGTAGATGTTTTCTACTCACGAGTTGGCAACTCACCCCCGTTGTGCCACAGTTTCTTGCAGGTTTTGCCGTACAGGTTTTATTACGGCTTTGCTGGCACTGCTTCTTTTTCGGGTGACTTGCTAGTAGGTGGGTTTACTTGTACCGTACCCATCATTATACCTTGTATATTATTATTCTGTTGTATCTAGAAGTTCCATCAACCAAACATGTATTTATTTCAGAGATAGAGACCAGTGATGTTTATTCTTTCGACCTTAGAGTCGCGCGTTATATTTCTATGGATTTCTTGCTGTTTGAGTTTCCTTTTGAGTTTTGATCCTCGCCCTTAGCGTTGTATATTATATTGCTTGCGTGGTTGTGACCGTCGATTGACGAAGAGCTAGCTCCCGCTTGGGGATGCCTTTTTATTCATTTCGTATACTATTCATGTTGTATCCTGTTTGGGGGCCAGTATTTACAAAGGAGACTCTGCCGAAATTTTCAGGAAATATTTGATGTTTTTAAAAACACATAATTCGGCTTATGCTATTAAAACTACTTGCTTTAAGTTGGTTTTTCCTTCACTCTACTGCTTCTTTGGTTTTGATTTCTGGGTTTTGGCTTACTTAGATTACGTACGCCTCAAGACGTCCGTAATTTAAGTGCCGGTCATGTTCTGTACTTTTCGGGTCGTGACACACATCTTGAGGTGGTATCACCTGATTAGGGAGATCGTTGATCGCCGGGAGATCGAGGTGCGGTGAGTGGACACAAAAGACAACACGGCAGATCCATTCATGAAGGCCCTCCCTCAAGCGCAGTTCGAGTGACTTTTTGAGATGTTGGGTATGCGATACGCCAACATCTGGCCTTAGAGCAAACGTCGGGTACTCGGTACGCCAATATACGGCCTTAGTGCAAGTGGGAGATTGTTGGATATGGATACCCTACAGGCCATTATTGTATATGTATACATATGGATGCTTGGACATATATAAGTACAGGACAATCTTGCTCGATATGATAGTATGCTATCTGGTTTGTCTTTATCTTAACATGTGCATATGTTTTACTTGTTATTAGTATCATCTATATATGTTGATAAAACCCGTAGGATCATTGCTTGACTACCTGCGTTGTGATGGCGATCATACTTGTGGGAGCTGGGTAGTCGATAAGCACATCCTTAAAAGGTCCCTAGTCATGGGAGTATCGAGACTAGGCATCAATATTCTGGAGTAGACTAGTGTATACGTTTCTAGACCCTGACGAGCGGTGATGGTTGGTCCCGCGGCCATTGGTCTTTTGCACCTAAGATCGTATACAGGTGCTCACTGGGGGTGAGTACACTGGACGGACTCGCCGAGAACTTCTAGATTGTACTATACCTATCGTCAGATAGCAGTTCTCAGGTGACATGAGTACAGGTTAGTCTTCTGACCCGAGATCGTCATTTGTCTCATGTGAGTTCCCACTGTACTTTGATCACTACCCTACCATGGCTCTACTGAGTCGTGCAAACAGGTTTTGGTTGGGTACAGTCCCGAGCCATATGGAGGAAGTGAGTGATTGTTGGGGATTCGTCTCTCCCGGTATAGGGAGTTGATGTCGCACTGTGTTCGATTGGCCAGGACTATAAGACCCTGGCCAAGGCAGTTGGGATTTACTGATAGGTTGATCAGTAGTTTCCTGTATTGGTCCTGAGCCGCATCAGCATGAATTATAAGGTTATTAGGTCTGATGTTTACCACCTCTAGACCCGTCATGCGATACTCTCAGACGAAGAGACCGGACTGTACGGAGATTGCCACAAATAAGCTCAGTAGGGATCCGGATGAGTTTGCTCGTCGGCCTTCCTTTTCGACAGGTGCCCAAGTAGTCGTTAAGTACAGCAAGTGCCGCTAACGTGCTTATGGTTATGGATTTATCCAGTAACTCACTGCCGGCGTACTGTCGAGTCTTTAGAGTCCCACATAGAGGGTTTTCCTGGTTCAGGCGAAATGATGTAGTAGCCGTATTGGATACGTGCAGGATTTCGATCGATTGATTGTACTATGTACCCGAACTTTCGATCGGACAGTTGATAATACTAGCCGGCTTGGGATTGAGCCGGATTATTAAATCAGGTATTGATTTAATAATTTACATATATGTATATTCTAGTATTATGTTCTTTATATTATTCTATCTCTTTGGGTATTCGTATTTCAATACGAATACAGGTATATATATACAGTAGAGTGTAATCCGTATTTATACGGAAAACATTCTAGAAAGTGGACACCTTATTTTAATTATTATCCATTTATTCTTAAATGGAAAATGAGGTGTAAAGCAAGATGAAGGGAGTATGGTGAGAACCATGCCTCAATAGTATTGACAAATGAATTTTCAATTCATTTGTGTCGACTATTGAAGCATGGTTGGTATATTATATTGGTAAGAATCGTTTTACAAAATCATGATGAGGATTTTCTCTCACATGCATGCTTCATTATTTTCCAAGCTCACCATTTTGCTTCACTCTCCTCTCTTGTTCTTAAGCTCCTCCACCTTCATCTTCTACCTCCTCTCTACACTCTCATGTATTGAGAATCAGGAGAGGGGGTGAGATAGAGACACATAAAAAAAACCTCACACTACATCCTAGACTCTTTAGACCGGCAATCTAAAACCTCTAGTTGCTCCACTTGACACTTAGTGTGGAGCTAGAGCCATGGACTACATCTTTCGGGTGGATCATCTTCGACGGAGGGAGACCGACGAACAAGCAAGATCTAGGAGAACCGAAAGAGCAAGGAAAGAAGAACAAGCTCGATCAAGGAGATCGCTTGGTGTGAACAAAGAGGAAAGAAGACCGAAGGACATGGATCCTTGGGTGAGAATTCCTATCATAGTAGTTAGCTCCTCTCATGTTAGCTAGTTTAGGTTTATGGTAGATCCGACATTGGGATATTCTAGCGCCAGTTTTTAAACCCTAGAAAAAAAATTGTTCTGCAAACGGCCACAGTAGATAGTCAGGGCACTAGTATAACCTAACAGATCTTTGACAACTTAATCCATAAAGTTGTCGAATGTTATGTCGATGATTTGGTCATCAAGGCTAAACCCAAGTCCAATCACATCCAAGATCTCCTAACTGTCTTCACCATACTGAGAGATTACAATCTGAAGATGAATCTTCTAAAGTGCACCTTCGGCGTATCATCGGGGAAAAACTTGGGCTTCATGGTCTGGCACCGAGGGGTCGAGATTGACCCATCGAAGATAAAAGCAATCGTGGAGATTCCTCCTCCAAAGAATCTGACACAACCAAGATCCTTCCAAGGCAGGCTCGTGTACATAAGAAGGTTCATCTCAAACCTTTCAAGAAGATGTCAACCTTTTTCAAAGCTCATGAAGAAGGGAGCCCCTTTTGTCTGGGATGCCGAATGTCAAGAAGTATTCGACAGCATCAAGCAATACCTGTTGCACCCTCCAGTGCTCGCTATCCCCATTCCAAATAAACCGTTGATCCTCTACACCGCCATGCTGGACGAATCACTCGGCGTCCTTCTCGCTCAAAATAATGAGGAGGGAAAGGAAAATGCCCTCTACTACTTCAGCCGAACATTAGTTGGGGCAGAGCATAAATACTTCCCGATTGAAAAGCAATGTTTTGCCTTTATATTTGCCGTAAAGAAGTTGAGGCATTATCTGCTTGCTCACCGGGTTATGCTGATCTCCAAGATTAACCCGCTGAAATATTTGATGACCAAGGCGGGTCTGACTGGTAGAATGGCCAAATGGGCTGTCATGCTGCTTGAGTTTGACATAGTCTATACTCCTTAGAAAGCAGTAAAAGTGCAAGCCTTCGCCGACTTTCTAGCTGCTCATCCTATACCTGAAGGGTCACCGCTAAATTGCATGTTACCCGTGTTAGGAATATGTACGATCTAGAGGCCATTATTGTATGATATAGTGGATGCTTGGACATATATATAGAGGACTTTCTTGCTTGACATGATAGTATGCTATATGGTTGCTCTTTATCTTAGCATGTACACTTGTATTATTATATTGTCTCTCTGATACATGTTGATAAAGCCCTTAGGATGTTGGCTTGACTACCAGGACTATGATGCAGACCATACTAGTGGGGCTTGTGTAGTCCGCAAGCACATCCTTTAACAGTTCCTAGTCAAGGGAGTATCGAGACATGGTATCGATATTCCAGAGTAGACTGGTGTGTACGTTTCTTGACCCTGTATGGAGCGATGGTTGATCCTACAACCATTGGTGTTTGACATCAAAGATTGTACACAAGTTCTCATCAGAGAATGGGTACACCGAACAGGACTCGCCGAGAACTCCTTGATGGTACCATACCTATCGTCAGATAGCAGCTCTCTGGTGACACTTGTATAGGTTAGTCTGTAAATCCGAGATCGTCATAGTGTCTTGTGGGGTTCCCACTGTGCTTTGATTTCCTCCTTACCATGACTCAAAGGAGTCGTGTAAACAGGTGGATTTTGGGTACAGTCCCGAGTCACATGAAGGCAGTGAGCGATAGTGTCATGACCGAAATTGGCACGTGACGGCCCTTAAACTATGCAACGTCCACAGGCGTAACGCAATCTAAGTAAACAGAAAACCCAGCAATCTAAACCATCAAAAGTAGTAAGCGATAAGAACATTTTCAAAACTTTTGAAATCTCAAACCAAATTCTTTAAATACCAACTTTATTTCCTTTAAAATTTTGGCAGCACCTCTGTTTCCCCAATCAGAGCAAAGCTCTGTTGAAATTCAAAATTCAAATTTTAAAGCAACGTTTCAAATCTCGGGCGCAACCCGCCACGTGTCAGGCGCCGATACGTCAGCGCAGCGCCCAAGAAGGCGCGCCCAATCAGAACAAAACTCTATTTAAACTAAAATTAAAGAAGCAACGCTTCAGCTGCGCTGCGCGACACGTGTCAGCGCAGATGCGCTAGCGCAGTTGCGCTGCGCGACACGTGTCAGCGCAGATGCGCTAGCGCAGTTACGCTGCGCTGTGCGCTGCGCGACACGTGTCAGCGCAGATGCGCTAGCGCAGTTGCGCTGTGTGCTGCTTGACACGTGTCATGCGCTGGGGCGTTTGTGCCAAACAGAATTGAGATTTTAAAGAAATCTTTTCTGTTCTTTTTAAAACAAGAAGATTTTCTTCTGTAAAACAGAGGCCTTTGGATCAAAGATCCAACGATGGGGAAAATTCCCCAAATCTCTCAGAGAAAGATCTCTTTAACAAATTTAACTAATTTATGGGCACTATAAAAAGGACCCTAGACCTCAATTCAAAGGCATCAACATTTTCTAAGAGAAAAAAGAGAACTCTAAAGAACTCCTCAAGAACAAAAAAGGTAAAAACCTTCAGAAAAAGAGAAAATTCTCTTAAAAACAGATCATTGATCTAAGAACAAGATCAATGATCTTCAATAAGAAAGAAAACTAACTAATAATAGTGCTTTGCACTTGCTTATGAACCATTGGTTCCTTGAAAACAAGAAAAAACTTGTTTTCTTTGATTTAAAATCGATCAAAAGATAAAACAGTACTCTGCACTTGCAAGAACTATGCTGTTGCGCTCCTGTGTTGGCGCAAGCCACCAGGAAGCGCCACGTGTCAGTAGCGCAGCAGCGCAGCGCACTGACACAGTGCACTGCGCTGTTGCGCTTGCGCTCGCCAGAGCGTGACACGTGTCACCACCATATGAGTTTGCGCTCATTACTTGGCGCAAAGCGCCTGACAAGCCACGTGGGGCACTGTCAGAGTATTTAATGCTCTGCATTATTAAAGAAAAGGGACAGAGCCCAATTAAAAGGCCTAACAGGCCTAATAAAAAAAATGCTATGCATTTTTAAAAAAGGAGGGCAAAGCCCAAACAAAGAAATAGATGCTCTGCATCATTTATAAAAGGGCAGGGCCCAACCAAAACAAGAATAATGCAGTGCATTACTAAAAAGGGGTAAAGCCCTAGCACAGGCCAAAGACAAAAAAAAATGTTGAAACTGGACTTAGCCCAATCATGGCCGTAAGTCCTCAAATTAAATTGACTGAGCACAGCTGCTCTCTTAAATAAATTTACATCCGGTTCGAGGGTACATCTCCGAACTCCTCTGACACCCATCGTTGTAATCCTTCAACGACGTCAGAGAAGTGACGGGTCCCGACGACCACATATGAATACGGACTGCGGGGTCCTTAAACTCGTGGACCGAAACGTTCTTAAACTAATGTCAGACCGAGACGTCCTTAAACTAATGATGGACCACCACGTCCCTAAACTGGCGATGGACCACCACGTCCCTAAACTGGAATATGGACCACCACGTCCCTAAACTGGCGATGGACCGAAACGTCCTTAAACTAACGATGGACCACCACGTCCCTAAACTGGCGATGGACCACCACGTCCCTAAACTGGAACTTGGACCACCACGTCCCAAAACTGGAACATGGACCACTACGTCCCTAAACTGGAGCAATAGAGCCCCTAAATGCTCTTTTGCCGGATCTAAACGATCCCGTTTAAGTTGATCTTAGCCCCAAACACGGCTAACGTATCCTTAAACATTCAAATAGACTATAAAACTCCAAATCGACTTTGGTTCAAGGGTACATCTCCGAACTCCTCTGACTCCTATCGTTGTAATCCTTCAGCGACGTCAGAGAGATGACGAGTCCCAACGGCCATATATTAAATGGATTACCACGTTAAGTTGATCTTAGTCTCAAAACAGGACTAACGTATCCTTAACAAATGTTTAAGTTGATCTTAGCCTCAATACGGCTAACGTATCCTTAAACTAAAAACACCAAACCCAAATCTAAGTAAATACGGATTTGGACTAATCCACGTCCTACGGGCGACGGCATTACTTAGTCTCCGTATACAATCCACGGGCAACCCCAAACAAAACAAACACACACGACACAAAGTAAAATTCTGGAGAAGGAGAAAGTGGCTACCGCGATGCGGTAGCGTAATTAACTGCAGGGGCTTGCGCCTGCAGGGAAGAGCGTCCCCACAATCAAAAACCCCTCTAGTGAGGGGGAATCTGACGAAGTATGCTACATCGGCCGCATCCGTCTAAACCTCCGATACACGGTGCCATAAATCAACTTGGCATCTTCGGAGAGGTAGACGGATAAAACCATATAGCATCTGCCCCGAATCTCAGGCAAGACGTCCTCACGTCGTCTCGGCCGCCATTCGGAGGGGAACAGATTCTGGCACGCCCGGTGGGACCTTTTCCTCTTTCCACTCCACACTTCGTGTGTCGTCTTCGCAAACCAATCGCGGTTTGTTAACGGTTGCCTTTGGATTTCAAGTTTACTAAGATTTGGTCTCTTGCTTGGCGCAGAAAAGGAATCAAGCATCGATGGCCTCTACCTGTTCAACGTGCTCTAACTGCAGCTGCAGTTCGCGTCTGGCCTCAACTGGGGGCATAACCTATGGGCCCCAAGCGGCCTCTCTGTTCACCATGCCCGTGGAGCAGATTACTCAAGCCACCACGGGGCTGTTTTTTAGAACTATGCTTCCGCCAACAAGCTTCAGCACCCCCGTGCCCGTACAAGAAGCTTCTAAGAAGTCGGTCTTCGATCGACTTTCAGTTACTACGGCCCCTCTCAACGGGTCGCCCAACACCAGTGCCTCGGTCTTCTCCAGACTGAGCCAAAACTCTTGTGAGCCCACAATGAAGCTTGCAGTCCCGGAAAGGGTTATTCCAAAAAGAGTAGCCAAACCTGCTCCTGAAGTCGTCAAGGCGGCTTCTCCTGCTAAGAAATCGGTCTTTGCAAGGTTGACCGTCCCCACTCCTACTCTTGCTGCTCAAAAGACATCAGTCTTCGATAGGCTGACGCCGGCAACCACCCCACACCTGAACAGGGGGCAAGAAGAAGCTGTTTCTGTCTCTGAGCCAATACCGACGACTCGTCGCGCCCGACGACGCCACTGGCGCTGGATAAGGAGGGCCGGAAGCAACTTCCCTTCTGGGATAACTCCACCAGCTCCAACGGCGGAAGTCAATGCTGCTGTTCCAACCGGGAACAGCTTTGAGCTGCTGAATAGGGTACGCAGGAACTCACCAACTGCGGTGCTTAGAAGATCTCCTCCACCGGTAGAGACTGCCGTAGAAACAGAAAAGCCGGAGCAGCCTCCTCAATCGCTGTCCTCCAGGATCTACAAGACATGGCGACGAGTCCGAGAATCTGTCATTGATCCTAACTTCTCTCGCCAGCACAAGAAGTCGAAAGGTCGGCAGGAAGAAAATCCCCTGGTCAAGCAACGAAAGGCGACGACCGCTTGGGTGCCCAAAGCAACGGCCCCCTTAACTTCTACGGCCCATAAAAGAAGAAGGCCGGAGAAAGTGCCGACGCCAATGACGAATATCAAAGGTGGTGAACCCAAACGCCCTAAGTCAGGGGGCATTGTAGTTCATACCGTCTATATGACGTCTGGTAAGGAGGACAGTCGCATATCTACGGGTCATCGACCGCTTACGCGATCAGTGACCAAGGCTCAGGAGAAACAGCAAAAGCTCCAAGAGACGATGAACGCTATGGCCGCACTTACTGGGCCAAAAGAAAACCCCGAAACGTCCTCGGATGAACGCCAAGAGGAAGAAACTGACGCCGAATTCCTTCGTCGAATATTGAAGAAGAAGGACAAAGAGGTTGCTGAACAAGCAGCCAACATACAGCGTATGGGCTTCCTCTTCCAAGACATGGTAGGGATGATGATACAACAAGATCCTCCGGCCGAAAAGCCCCCTAATCGTCCTTGGAGACGATAGAGGAGAGACCTCAAATCCTCTGCCAGTTCTGTCAACGGCTAAAGAGGATACAATCTCTAAAGCTGATTTGGACGAATACATAGCTCAACAGATCCGGGTTCATCAGGCGACTGAAGCAACCGGTCAGGTCGTAAAAACGGGGCGACCGTATTCGAGCTGGTACGACCAGATCAAGTACCCGCCGGGCTATACCATTCCCAAGTTCTATGTCTATAAGGGGACGGGCAATCCCCACCAGCATGTTGCCCAGTTCAGGGCACTCTGCGGCAACACTGGCGGCGATGATAAACTGTTGCTTCGCCAGTTCGTTGGAAGCTTATCAAATACAGCGTTCGAGTGATATTCTGAGCTCCCGAACGACTCTTTCAAGACCTTCGCGGAGATGGAGCTGTTGTTTACCCAGCGTTTTGCGAGCGCCAGTGAACGCACCCCGATGACGGCATTGATTAACGCCAGGGTGAAGCCAGGCGAGACATGGGTTCAATATGCTATACGATGGCGGAACTTATGGTCAAAGTGCGAGCAACGCATTGAAGAAGGTCCTGCAGTAGGTATGTTTGTGGGAACCCTTGATCCGCAAGCAACCATATCCCAATTGATGTTCTTCAAACCGACTACCTTCCAGACCCTGATCGATAAGCTGGCCCAAATGGATCAGATGGGCCATAGACCTCCTCTTCCAAATCCGGACTCCCGAAATGAGAAGGGGAAGGGGAAAGCGATCGTTGTCGCTAATGCTCAACAACAGCTGGGCAACTCGAAGCCGGTTGTTCGTCAAAATAATATGCATCCACAAGTACCCCTTGGGGAGAGACCAGGATGTCCTTACTCGTTTCCCCGAGATAAAACGAGAAGACTGTTCGAACTGGCGTTGCGCAACCGACTCATAAGTCTGCCGGAGCCAAAACGTCCGTCGCAACCAAATGATGTAAACGAGCCCAACTACTGTCCCTATCACCGAGTACTGGGTCATCCGATTGAAGATTGCTACGTCTTCAAAAATTAGCTTGAAGACCAGTACCAACAGGGCAAGTTCACGTTATCCGATAGATGGAAGGTGAATCCGCCGCAACCTCACGCCTCTAAAAGGATGAATATGCCGGGGGAAAAGTGCTCTCTCGTCGAAGAAGCCCTGTGGGAGGTTGTGCTGTCAGCTAAGATAAAGAGAATGCTGAATGATCTTCAGGCATGCCCAGCGATCAAATGGAAGAACCCGTTGGAACCGCAGGTCATTGAGGGGATGTTGAAGCCGCGTCCAACTCCAAAGACCGATGGTGGTGGCCCAAGCACTCACAACCAGCCGTCAAAATCTTCAAAGAAGAAGAAGAAAAAATCCAAGAAGCCCGTGAAGCCTGGCGACAAGCGCACGGACTTGCAAAAACAAATTGACGCGCTGGAGGAATACAACCAGAAAGCACGGACTCCCATCACACTCCAAGAGTTTCTCAACCACGTCTTTCAAGAGGAAGATGAGGGAGAAAGTTCGTCGGATGAATTTGAGGAATACGTGGCGAGCTGTCATATGATTTCCCATTCGTTGACGGACAATGAGGAAACCCCTTACGCCGAGAAACCGAGGGCGGACCCTGAACCAGAAATTCTGCGGCCATCAGATGAGATGATCGATGCATTCCTGAATGAGATTCGTCTGAAAGTTAAAGCCAATCAAGAGCGTGAAATGGCCATACTGGAAGAAGCTAAACATTACCGACTGGACGAAAGAGTCGAGGCACTCCCATCAAATCAAAAGACATCCGATGCCGATAAAAACAAATTCAAGACGAAGAAAAGGTTTGCTAAAGCCATATCAATGGGAATGAAGCTACCACCCTCTGAAGAAAACACTCTCGATAGGATAGAGATGCATCCTAATTATTGCATATATCATCAGAAGATCACACACGCTACTGAAGACTGCTACTCCTTTAAGTGTTGGTGGCAGGGGTATGTCGCTCACAAGCATTACATCAACAGAACAAAGCGGGAAGCTCGTAGACGGCCGAAAAATACGACAGATGAGACTAAAAGAGTCACCGGCAATTGCCATAGGAATGACCCCGATGAAAAAACAGCCTTCAACCCTCTCTTCAAGGAATCCACCTCTGAAGAACTGAAGAATTATGAGAACGTTCATCCATGCAAGGGCATATTACCCGGAAAGAATCTCGGACCCGCGAATGACGGAGCGAACAAAAAGGATAAAGGAAAGAAAAAAATGAACTTCATCGCCAATACTCAACAACAGCCGAGCAACTCGAAATCGATTGTTCGCCAAAACAACATGCGTCTACGCCCATCACTCGAGGTAAGACTGGGACGTCCTTACTCGTTTCCCCAGGATAAAACGAGAAAACTGTTTGAACTGGCAGTGCGCAACGGATTCGTCAATCTGCCGACTCCGAAACGTCCACTACAACCAGGAGATGTAAACGATCCTAATTACTACCCCTACCATCGAGCAGTAAGTCATCCGCTCGAAGATTGCTTCATCTTCAAAAACTGGGTTGAAGACCAGTACCAACAAGGTGAACTCGCGCTGTCCGAAAAATGGAAAGTGAGCCCGCCACAACCACATGCTCCGAAGAAGATGGATATGCCGGGGGCAGCATGCTCATTCATAGAGGAAACCCACGGACCACTACGTCCTAAAACTGGATGAGGGACCAGGACGTCCTTAAACTAACAACGGACCGAAATGTCCTTAAACTACTACCGCAGCATCTTCAGGCTGACGAGATAAATAAAAGAAAATAAAATATATATATATATATATATATAATATATATATATATATAAACGGTATGTCCATAAGCAAAATGGGCACGGATGAAAACCCGAAAGGGATCCGTGAGTAAAAACAGCAGGGCTACCGGCGAGTGTTCGTGAAAACCCGAAAGGGCGCGACCTCATAAAAAAAAGAATAAAAATAATATAAAAAAATGGTATGTCCATAAGCAAAATGGGCACGGATGAAAACCCGAAAGGGCTCCGTGAGTAAAAACAGCAGGGCTACCGGCGAGTGTTCGTGAAAACCCGAAAGAGCGCGACCTCGTAAAAAAAAGAATAAAAAGAAAAAGGAAAAAAAAAGATATGTCCATAAGAAAAATAGGCACGGATGAAAACCTGAAAAGGCTCCGTGAGTAAAAACAGCAAGACTACTGGCGAGTGTTTGTGAAAACCCGAAAGCGCGCAATCTCGTTAAAAGACACTTACAGGGTCCCCTCGACCTTGTAAGGAGAAACCACCCGCGTGAGAGCCTTACGACTCATAAGGGAGCAGCACACTTAGGGATCCTCACGATTCCTAAGGAGAAAATACACTTGCGAGATCCTTACTACTCGTAAGGAGAACTCTCTTATGGGACCCTCACGGCTCATAGGATTTGAAAGACTTAAGTTACAGAGACCTCAACCTGTGCTTAAGCAACCCCCCCCCCACAATCTTCGATAATTCCCTACAAGTGGCTCAATACTGACCCTTGTATACAATCCACGGGCGCGAATAAACATTTCCCTAACCAAGTCCTATCTGTGACTGGGGATATGTACGCATGATGAACAACCCTTATAAGTCCCCTCGACTTACAAGAAGAAAACCCTCTTGTAGGATCCTTACGACTTACAGAGGAATATACACTTAGGAATCCTCACGACTCCTAAGGAGAAAATACACCTACGAGATCCTCACGACTTGTAGGGAGAAATACCTTTGTGAGACCCTTACGGCTCATGAAGTCAAAAGTCTTAGCCGACAGGACCTTAACCATGTTCGCTAAGCTACCTTTGTTCGACATCGACAGAGGCAAATGATGATTCGCTCCTGGCAATATCCCAGTTGTAGCGGTGCTGATGCCGAAATCGGTGTCTAATTTCAGGTTTACGGTGAAAAGCCGGTAGGCCGCACATGCATACGAAATAGCCGAAATGATGGGGCAGCTTGCAATAAAAGAAGCAAGTAAAGAAAATGTATGCATGGAAAATAGCCGAAATGATTGGGCAACTCGCAATAAAAAGCAGCGAGTAAAATAAAATAAATAGCCGAAATGATTGGGCACCGCGAAAAATAGCCGAAACGATTGGGCAATCGCGACCTTCGCGACATAAAAGCTGAAATGATAGAGCATCGCGGAAATAAAACAATAAAAATGAATGAAACTTTTGCCCTGCAGGTAAGTCCATAGTGACCCCCTGTATACAATCCATAAACATAAACAAAAAAAAGAAAGGGGACTACATTTCCCCACCAGGCTGCGTCAAAGGGAAGTCAGAACTCGACGACCGCATCTACAGCCTGGATACTAACAGCGGCGTCCCTCCTCATTCCAACAGGACATAGACGTGACATCACCAATCGGAGCCACGACAAAGTCCCCAGTTCCAAGACTCTACGGTTCACAGATAACCTAGAGTCAACCAACGACCTACGTCTCGGAAGCAAGTCAACCAACGACCTCCGTCGCGGAAACAAGTCAACCAACGACCTCCGTCGCGGAAATAAGTCGCCAATAACCTCCGTCGCGGAAACAAGTCAGCCAATGACCTCCGTCGTGGAAACAAGTCAGCCAACGACCTCCGTCGCGGAAACAAGTCAACAAACGACCTCCGTCGCGGAAACAAGTCAGCCAATAACCTCCGTCGTGGAAACAAGTCAGCCAATAACCTCCGTCGCGGAAACAAGTCAGCCAATAACCTCCGTCGCGGAAACAAGTCAACAAACGACCTCCGTCACGGAATCAAGTCAGCCAATGACCTCCGTCGCGGAAACAAGTCAACCAACGACCTCCGTCGCGGAAACAAGTCGCCAATGACCTCCGTCACGGAAACAAGTCAGCCAATGACCCACGTCGCGGAAACAAGTCAACAAACGACCTTCGTCTCGGAAACAAGTCAACAAACGACCTCCGGCGCGGAAACAAGTCAACCAACGACCTCCGTCACGGAAACAAGTCAACCAACGACCTCCGTCTCGGAAACAAGTCAACCAACGACCTCCGTCGCGGAAACAAGTCAACAAACGACCTCCGTCGCGGAAACAAGTCAACAAACGACCTCCGTCACGGAAACAAGTCTTCCGTCGCGGAAACAAGTCAACCAACGACCTCCGTCGCAGAAACAAGTCACCAATGACCTCCGTCGCGGAAACAAGTCAGCCAATGACCTCTGTCGCGGAAACAAGTCAACAAACGACCTCCGGCGCGGAAACAAGTCAACAAACGACCTCCGGCGCGGAAACAAGTCAACCAACGACCTCCGTCACGGAAACAAGTCAACCAACGACCTCCGTCTCGGAAACAAGTCAACCAACGACCTCCGTCGCAGAAATAAGTCAACAAACGACCTCCGTCACGGAAACAAGTCAACCAACGACCTCCGTCGCGGAAACAAGTCGCCAATGACCTCCGTCGCGAAAACAAGTCAGCCAATGACCTCCGTCGCGGAAACAAGTCAAAAAACGACCTTCGTCTCGGAAACAAGTCAACAAACGACCTCCGGCGCGGAAACAAGTCAACCAACGACCTCCGACACGGAAACAAGTCAACCAACGACCTCCGTCTCGGAAACAAGTTAACCAACGACCTCCGTCGCGGAAACAAGTCAACAAACGACCTCCGTCACGGAAACAAGTCAACCAACGACCTCCGTCGCGAAAACAAGTCAGCCAACGACCTCCCCGTCGGAGCAATACTTCGATCCGGAAACAAGTCAACCCACCAAACACTTACGAGTCCTCTCGACTCGTAAGAGGGAAAATTCTCTTATAGGATCCTTACGACTTATAAGAGGAAACGCACTTGGGAATCCTCACGATTCCCAAGGAGAAAATCCACCTATGAGATCCTCTCGATCCGTAGGGAGAAAAGTCTCTATGATACCCTCACGGCTCATAGAGTTGAAAAGTCTTAGGCAGCAGATCTGAACCTACGGCCTAAGCCATCGCTATCTCTTGGAAAAAACTAAGTTATCTGTCAATTATGTTTATCAAGACAGCATGTTGATAATAAGAGAAGGGAGAAAACAAAAGAGCATACAAGACATTGCAGAGAAAAAATGTGTATCTTTATTTATTAATTCAATCAAGTACAAGGTAAATCGTACAAAAGAATAAAGAATAGATACATGTTATTCGAAAAAGAGAAAATTTTACAAGTATATAGGTACAAGGAGAACTACTGGGATGGAAGCGTCTTGCATAACTCTTGCAATTGTTCGCACACCTCCTTCCACACTCTCTCCTGATCGGCCACCACCGCCAGTTCTGCCTCCATTTGAGCCCGCTGCTGCAAGACAGATGCAAGCTGCTCCCTAACGGCCTGATGAGCAGCTTCACGGCCTGGGATGTCACGCTCGGCAATCTCAAGCTTTCGCTTCAAGTTTAGCCCATGTGAGATGCGCTCTAGGAGACCCTCAAAGATAGCCTTTACTTGGGCAGCATTCACCTCAACCTCAGCACGCAGACGGGCCGTCTCGCTCGAGGTCTCTTGGCATTCCTGTAGCTTTAAAGCTGCTTCTTGTTCCAAGTGGCGGACGTAAGAAGCGCTTTCCTTGATCCATGCTGTTTTTTCATTGCTCGTGGCTAAAGTCTCGGGGGCGAGACGCATCGACTCCAGCTGATGAAGGCGAGCCTCAATCTCCCGACAGTGATTAACCCAGGAGGTGACGATGCCCTCGTCATGGAAATTGGCAAATATCACCAACATCGGGTTAACCGTCGTACCGAAGTCCACAGCAGACGTAGGAGTCTCGACGTCGAGTTCCTCGATGTGGTCGCTCAACATGCGCAGACTATTCGCCGCACCTTTTGAGGACGGACGTCTCTGGGAAGGGCCGGCCGGCATTGTAATATGAAACTCAAAAGGCGCCAAGACCGGAACGACAGCTGAAAAGACAAAATGCGATTAGATGATGATTCAATAGATATGGAAAAAGTCATTGATAAGATAGCTTACTATACCAGTTGAAGCAGGTGGCAAGGCCGAAAGGGCCGGTGGCGCGACCGATCTTCCTTCTCCCCCTTCGATTTGTAACACTGCAGTCAGGACGAGAGAGAGTTAGAAATAATTCTATCACCGAAACAAAAGGTATCAGTCGGGAACTATGCTCACCAGCACCGCCAGAGGGAGAACCGAGTTCAGATGGGAAGGAGAAGTGTGGGAGCAATACTTGATATAGATGATCAAAGAGCACTCCTGAAAAGACACAACAGTACGACTTTAGTACACAAATTATACGTCTGAAAGATAAGATTAATAAATTACAAACCCATACCTTCCAACATCTTCGATGGTATGAGAGAAGGTTGAGAGGTGACCACCGCCAAGGCAGTCGTTGAAGGCGCTCCCTCGAGCAGTGGGGCATCGGCGCTGGCTGCACCTGCATTACGAAAAAGGTGAATTTGTCAGAAAGGATTGTAAGGTAAAGAAAGACAGCAACTTGGGATTTACCTGATGAGCTGCCGGCTGAAATGGAGGCGACTCCCTCCTCCACCGACATGAGGCCACCGCCCGTGGCCTCATCACCCGACTCAATAGGGGCTGTCGCCGTACTCGCGTGGCCAGGAGACGGCGGAAGACCGTAGACGGGGAGGGCAATGATCGGAGCATTGCCGGACTCTTAAGAAAGAGCGGCTGACTCTTCCCCAAGAGTCATGCCCATCTCGCCCGCTACTTCTTCGGGCTCGGCGGTCACCGCCGTTTCATCCGCCGCCACCATGAGGTCGCCGGTCTTAAGCGTCTCATTCGTCGCCACCCCAGGTTCAGTAATAGTGATCATCTCATTTGCCATCACCTCAGGCTCGGCATCAATGACCTTCTCGGCTCCAGACCCCTCAACCTCTATCTCATGCTCCGAAGCCTCAACGACGTTGCCCACCGTCGGCTCGGGTTCGGCAGGCGCCGCCTCCTCTGTTTCCTTGGGTTCAACGGTCTTCGCCTCCCTCTCGGTCGGACTTAGCCCTGCAAGATAAAATATATAAGAACCAATGGCATTATAATTCTTACAACAAAATTCTGAGAGAAATATTACCTGAAGTGGACTTATCATTAGCTTCCCGAACTGCACGCGCTACCTGTCTGCGTGCGGTAGATAGACCGGCCGGGAGCTCTTCAGAAGGAGAAGCAGAGAGAATAATGGCGCTTGGGCCCGCTCCCATGGCCAAAGCGGCCCTGCGCGCCTTCGCCTCGCGCCTCAACCGCTTCCTCTCCTCCTGAGCCGTTGAGACGGATCTCACCAGAGCCTCTTTCATTGAGGCGTCTTCGTCCGTGAACAGGGATGCCTCCAAATTTTCCAAGGCATCCCTCGTCGTTTTGTCAAGTTGAGGCTCCCACGGCAGCCCCGAGGAAACTGGGACTTCAGTAGAGGACCCGGGGATAGTCCCCACATCAGCTGGCGCAGCCCCTGCAAAGAAACAAAGGAAGAAAGTTAGATTGGCCATTGGAAAAGAAGAAAAAAATTTCTGATAAGACGATACGTACCAACGTCCATTAAAGCGCGCTTATTCTCTTCCTCCTGGAAGGTTTTCAAAGAAGCAGCGATGGCCTCTTCGGTATTGACCCCTGTTTAAAAAGGAGAAAGCATTAGTCAAAATTAATGATAAAAAATGCGATAAAATGACGAAGAAAGCAACTAATGGTTACCTGACTCAGCGAGTTTACTCAACATCGCTTCGAGCCTCGCTGATCGCTCAGAAGCTGCAGTAGCAGCCGCCAAATCGGTGTCTACGGGGTCTACCGAGAAGCCTTTATTGCTGCCATATTCGCTTATTCCTTCGGTAAGAGGGGCCTCAGGCTCTAAACCGAGGATCGCGTCGAGGGAGAGGAGCGACTTCTTCTTCTTTTGCCCACCGGCTCTGGATGCACCCGGGGCTGATTTGCGCTTGGCAGACACCTTGGGGTGGCGGGTCCCGATATCCGCGCCTGCGTCGGACTCCGACGATACCACATTTACCACCTTCGCTGGAGCACGGGGGGCTAGTGGCGCATCCACGATATCACGAAGCGGCAATCCGTGCGGAGGGCTTAACACGCGCGGAGGCCCGACTCCAGCACCTTTCAATGGAGGAATGACCGGGGTCCTCTGCTTCAGGGGAGCCTTGCGATCGCCGCCGGGAGGCGCACCCTTGCGGTCAACCAGCATGCGCTTTTCCATTTGAATGACTGGACCCATTGCGTGCGCGTACCAGGCCATGTACGTGTTGAGGACTTTGGGGATGCATCTCGGCTCGCTGATGAAGAAATAAGAGCCCGTGTTAAGCCGCATGAAATAGTGCATCGCACTCTTTATCCCCTCCCGGCCGGCCGTGGGCTCTTCCAAAAAGGCTTCCAGCGGTATCCCCTGGTGATAGCTGGATTGTTGGGCAAACCGGTGAGGGTTATACCTCATGAAAAGCGCCATCTCATTCTGCCTGAACACCAGGTAGCCCGGCCGAATGGAATAGAGGTAGAGGATCTCTCGGGCTTTCAATATGGAGGCCCCGTCCTTAAAATCATCGCGCAGCGGTACCACCGACTTAGTGGTTTCCGAGCCTATGGTTATGACCTTGTCCAAAAAGAAACCTTCGCTCCGACCAGGTGTGGACGAAGGAGTAGCTCCCTTGCCTCTCGCGGAGACGCAGCCGCGATCGAGGCCCCGACCAGCCGCATGACTCTCGGGAGTCTGCACTTTTCAAAAAACGGAGGGGTCTTGTGGACGCCGAACACCCCATGCACATTCATTTCCATCCAAGAGGTGAAGTAGTGCATCGGGAAATTAGCAGGCTGCACCCCGGATTCATTAGCGTCCGCTACCACGCTAAGTCCATTATAGAGGTGAGCCAACCCGGCAATTCCTATTGTTAACTGCAGGCCAGCCACCATTCGATGCGCTGGGTAGAAAACGGATGGCCGAATGAAGCGCGGGTGCATTGGGAGCGCAAAGCTGCACAACCACAATCCCAGGAACCCTATAAAAAAAGGTTTCTTCATCCATATCCGAAACGGCGATCTCCGATAACAGCGTGACGGTGGTGCTGGGGAGATAAAAATCCCTTTGATCACCCTCCGATGTTGGTCGACGGTCCAGGCCGAAGCCGAAAGGGTCGTCAGGCTTGGCGAACTTCTCTCACTGTTCCGACAGAAACTCCGGTCGGACGAAGCGGGCAACGAAGTCTGCGAAACTAACTCCCCGGGTGCCCGATTCCAAATAGAGCCCTTCATAAATCTCCAGCACCTTCACCAGGCCCGGAAACTGGTGCTGAATGGCGTTCTCCGGTGTCAGGTTGAACACCAACGACTTAATGGCAAAGACATATTCATCAGGAGGAAGCAGCTCCTCATAATGCTCCCCCCTCATCGGCAAGCCTGAGACTTCAGCAAACTCCTCTAAGGAGATAGAGACTTCCCTGTCCGTCATCAGGAAGGTGTGGGTAGGGATGTTCCATTGTTCAATAAAAGCCTTAACCCACCACGTTGGAGGAGAGGGATACTCGAAGAGCGAGACATAGATGGCCGAATACAAGCCTATCTTCATCAGATGAGTCCTCTTCGCTGACAAGATATACCGGGCCCACTGCAAATATCCGGCGAGCGGTCGCGGCATCAATCCGATGTTATAGGCCTGTCCCCATGGGCGTGCTTCACCCTGACAGATTCGCCTCCCTAAAATATCTATTGCCGGCGGCGGCTGCACGGGAATAGCACCAATCGCAGGTTGGAGGAGGTCATCCGAGTTCCAATTTTTAACCTCCACGGCATACTTCACCGGGGGTTCATCCGCGTAAGGGAGTGAAGATATGGGCTCAGATGGCGTGGCAGAACCGAAACTTCGGCGACCCTGGATGATCTCATTATACCACCTACCCCACAGGTGAAGACTCTTATGCTCGGGGTCATGATCCTTAATGAGAGCGAGCACTACTCGATCCACTGGTGCCTGGGGAAATCCCCCCTCTGAGCGAACAAATGGGAAAGACAGATCAGCAGACATGATTGCCTGCAAAGAAAAACGAAATTCAGCCGTCAGTGTCCTAATTTAATTTTAAAAGCCTGACACTTGATACTACACTGCAATGTAGTGTAAGGGGGACCAAAGAGGGACCCACAAAATCCAGGTGACAATGTGCCAATGAATAAGACAGACCCATCATTGGATGGGACTGTCAATTAATAAGGAGATCCCCAAAAGAATACTCTCATTAAGTGATAAATCCCTAGAGACAAGGAGAGAATCTCCCCTTTCAGAGCAAAGCTCTATCACAGAGTGACACTTGTCAAACTCTGGTCTCGAGGGAATAAAATTCCTCAGAAGAGCCTAGCTCTATAATAATGATGAGAGAATCCATTAAATAAAAAAAAATTTAGAAGTTAAATTTTTTTTGGGATCTTAGAGATCCATGAAAACTCTTAAGATTTCTTCATTAGATCAAAAAGATCTATATTTTGTCCATGAGCAAAGCTCTGTTCATGGGTAAAAACCCTGAAACAAGATCTCTTAAGATCTATGGATTCTTGATAGCAAGGCTCTGTTGGTGAAACCCCAAAGGGGTTTTCTTTAGATCAAAGATTTATGAGAGCAAGGCTCTGTTGATTAAAATTAATTTAATTAAATTTAAGTTAAATTTTACCTAAGATGTTCTAAAAGTTTGAACTTTGAAGTTCTTTAAAGAAGAGAGCAAGGCTCTAAAGTTCTTAAAAGAGCAGGGCTCTGGAAAATAAAATCTTGAAATGATGAAGATTTCCTAAGGGCCATAGGTCCTATTTATAAGGCGTTTGCACCCCTTCAGCTCACCCCTTGATCCAACGGTAAAGAGCTTGCCAGCTGCACTCACGTGCGCGCCACATGAGCGCAACGGTGGGGGGCATTTGTTTCCCCAATCAGAGCAAAGCTCTATTGAAATTCAAAATTCAAATTTTAAAGCAACGCTTCAAATCTCGGGCGCAACCCGCCACGTGTCAGGCACCGATACGTCAGCGCAGTGCCCAAGAAGGCGCGCCCAATCAGAGCAAAGCTCTATTTAAACTAAAATTAAAGAAGCAACGCTTCAGTTGCGCAAGCACTGCGCTGCGCGATACATATCAGCGCAGTTGCGCTGCGCGACACGTGTCAGCGCAGGTGCGCTAGCGTTGTGCACTGCGCGACACGTGTCAGCGCAGGTGCGCTAGCGAAGTTGCGCTGCGCTGTGCGCTGCGCGGCGCGTGTCAGCGCAGGTGCGCTAGCGCAGTTGCGCTGCGCGACACGTGTCATGAGCTGGGGCGTTTGCGCCAAACAGAATTGAGATTTTAAAGAAATCTTTTCTGTTCTTGTTAAAACAAGAAGATTTTCTTCTGTAAAACAGAGGCCTTTGGATCAAAGATCCAACGATGGGGAAAATTCCCCAAATCACTCAGAGAAAGATCTCTTTAACAAATTTAACTAATTTATGGGCACTATAAAAAGGACCCTAGACCTCAATTCAAAGGCATCAACATTTTCTAAGAGAAAAAAGAGAACTCTAAAGAACTCCTCAAGAACAAAAAAGGTAAAAACCTTCAGAAAAAGAGAAAATTCTCTTAAAAACAGATCATTGATCTAAGAACAAGATCAATGATCTTCAATAAGAAAGAAAACTAACTAATAATAGTGCTTTGCACTTGCTTATGAACCATTGGTTCCTTGAAAACAAGAAAAAACTTGTTTTCTTTGATTTAAAATCGATCAAAAGATAAAACAGTACTCTGCACTTGCAAGAACTATGCTGTTGCGCTCCTGTGTTGGCGCAAGCCACCAGGAAGCGCCACGTGTCAGTAGCGCAGCAGCGCAGCGCACTGACACAGTGCACTGCGCTGTTGCGCTTGCGCTCGCCAGAGCGTGACACGTGTCACCACCATATGAGTTTGCGCTCATTACTTGGCGCAAAGCGCCTGAAAAGCCACGTGGGGCACTGTCAGAGTATTTAATGCTCTGCATTATTAAAGAAAAGGGACAGAGCCCAATTAAAAGGCCTAACAGGCCTAATAAAAAAAATGCTATGCATTTTAAAAAAAGGGGGGGCAAAGCCCAAACAAAGAAATAGATGCTCTGCATCATTTATAAAAGGGCAGGGCCCAACCAAAACAAGAATAATGCAGTGCATTACTAAAAAGGGGTAAAACCCTAGCACAGGCCAAAGACAAAAAAAATGTTGAAACTGGACTTAGCCCAATCATGGCCGTAAGTCCTCAAATTAAATTGACTGAGCACAGCTGCTCTCTTAAATCAATTTACATCCGGTTCGAGGGTACATCTCCGAACTCCTCTGACACCCATCGTTGTAATCCTTCAACGACGTCAGAGAGGTGACGGGTCCCGACGACCACATATGAATACGGACTGAGGGGTCCTTAAACTCGTAGACCGAAACGTGCTTAAACTAATGTCAGACCGAGACGTCCTTAAACTAATGATGGACTACTATGTCCCTAAACTGGCGATGGACCACCACGTCCCTAAACTGGAATATGGACCACCACGTCCCTAAACTAGCGATGGACCGAAACGTCCTTAAACTAACGATGGACCACCACGTCCCTAAACTGGCGATGGACCACCACGTCCCTAAACTGGAACTTGGACCACCACGTCCCTAAACTGGAGCAATAGAGCCCCCAAATGCTCTTTTGTCGGATCTAAACGATCCCGTTTAAGTTGATCTTAGCCCCAAACACGACTAACGTATCCTTAAACATTCAAATAAACTATAAAACTCCAAATCGACTTTGGTTCAAGGGTACATCTCCGAACTCCTCTGACACCTATCGTTGTAATCCTTCAGCGACGTTAGAGAGGTGACGAGTCCCGACGGCCATATATTAAATGGATTACCACGTTAAGTTGATCTTAGTCTCAAAACAGGACTAACGTATCCTTAACGAATGTTTAAGTTGATCTTAGCCTCAATACGGCTAACGTATCCTTAAACTAAAAACACCAAACCCAAATCTAAGTAAATACGGATTTGGACTAATCCACGTCCTACGGGCGACGGCATTACTTAGTCTCCGTATACAATCCACGGGCAACCCCAAACAAAACAAACCACACGACACAAAGTGAAATTCTGGAGAAGGAGAAAGTGGCTACCGCGATGCGGTAGCGTAATTAACTGCAGGGGCTTGCGCCTGCAGGGAAGAGCGTCCCCACAATCAAAAACCCCTCTAGCGAGGGGGAATCTGACGAAGTATGCTACATCGGCCGCATCCGTCTAAACCTCCGATACACTGTGTCATAAATCAACTTGGCATCTTCGGAGAGGTAGACGGATAAAACCATATAGCATCTGCCTCGAATCTCAGGCAAGACGTCCTCACGTCGTCTCGGCCGCCATTCGGAGCGGAACAACCTCCTTTGTAAAAACTAACCCCAAAAATAGGTACAAAAAAAATATAAGTAAAGCATCCCCAACGGGATCAAAATCCATGCCCAAAGGTGGAAACAACCACCACAACAGATACACGACGCCGTAGCGAAGAAATAAAAGACGATATAAATAAAACTGCATAAAAGACATCCTGAGTCACCAGAATATACAATATCGTCCTTACATCTCATTTCTAAGTCAATACATGAAAGTGGTAGATGGAGAATACATGGTATAAACATATACAATGAGCAATATCGGATAACCGCAAAACCCACCTATAGCAAAACCGCACCTAGTCAGCCGTAGCGGTATCCGCAGCAAAAGATGATACGATGGATGAAAGCCCTACCTCGACTACTCTGAGAAACAACCTGCAAACCCTGTGGCACAACGGGGGTGAGTTGCCAACTCATGAATAGTAAATAACATATGCAGGTAATCGCAAGTATGCACGTACTGCGCGAATCTATCACATGAAAGCTAATAGCAATAAATGGCCATATGTATGCAACAGTCATGAAAAGTACTCTAGCAGGTACAACTAATACATGAAGCAATAATATGACAATATGTATATGCAACAGTCATAAAAGGTACTCTATCAGGTACAACTAATACATAAAGCAATGCATATAAAATAAATGCAGAATATTGGATAAAACATGTCATCCTCACGGAATCCTCATCGTGGCAGGACCAATGTCCATCAAGACAATCCAAATCCCAAATATCCTTAAATCGGCCCTCAGATTGGCCCTCATATCGGCCCACAGATCGGCCCTCATATCGGCCCTCATATCAAGTAATGAATAAGAATACATGCATAGATCATTATGATGATATATATTAATATATATATATAACAACGTTCCATACCACTGATATATATATAAACATGCATATATAACAGCGTCCCATACCACTGATATATATATACTTAGAGATAAAATATCATGAAGGCTAGTGTCTAGTATCGACACATAAATACTCATCTATCAGGCGTCATCACCACGACTGCCCCTGATATGTACGTATCATACGTTCATTGGAAACCCGAGTGCCCCAACTGTCGGCACTCGAATTCCCCGTATGCATACGTACATGACTCCGGTCGATATCTCCACGATCACCGACGAGTCCAATACTGTCACCGGTAGGTATGATTCCCCTGCCAGGCTCATCGGCGTGAACCTTCGACATACCTTTCTTGCCCCGGGGTACCTCCGGGCCCTACCATGTACCCGCACACGGCCCACGATACCTCCTCGCATGAGGTATATATTAGAACCGAGAAATCTCATGGTAGATGCTGAAATATCATATCAAGAGAAACCGGGTTTTTTCAAATAATGCATAATTTCATGAAACTGTCACGGTCCTCAAATCCAGAAAACATCATGAAAAATCCATATCTCAATGCGAAAATCCATGAATATAATATATGCAATATAAAACTGAAATGTGAGCATATAAAGGAAAAGCCGCTATTTAACTGCAACAAGTTAATATATGTATCATGTGGTTCCTAATTTCTCCAAGTCCATACAACATCAAATAAAAGTGAACATGTAGCTATAGCCAGGTATGCGTAACCATGTCGGTATAGCAAGATATGTGTATCTACCTATTAGTAATGATGTAATACCCTCCAGGTATGTGTGTAGCTATATCAAGCTAGGTATGTGTATATACATGTCAATAATGATACAATACCCTCCAGGTATATGTATAGCTATATCAAGGTATACGTGTGTACATGTAAGTATGTATACAAGATGTACAAGTAGCTATGTCTCATATATGTATATACCTATCTCTAATGGTACAATACCATATAGGTATAAAGGTAGCTAACATGTAGGCATGTCAAGGCATATGTGTAAGCATGTAGATATACAGGTATGCTATATGTCATATGCACAATGGAATATGAATCAATGTCTCTATATCCCTAACCAAACAATATCATATATGTATGTGTGTTGTGCGTATCATGGCAATTATTGACGGTGTGTGTGGCATACAATCAGTGCTCGTGTAACATGAGCCGTCAATAATAGTGCAGTATCCAAAAGGTACAAGTCCAAGCACAACAAGTAATAATATGCAATGAAGTTTATGCGCAAACTCTATATATGCAATATAAACATGCGACTAATATCATATCATATCTAGCCCAGACGCATAACTCCATGCGAGCGATTCCCTGTAGATGTTAAATCTACTCACAACAATCCTGACTAAGTAAAGCCAACCACTTGCTTTCCTTTCTTCGCAGCGTCCGAAGTCCTCGCCTGCGATCCTATAATTTCACAAACACAACACATAAGGTTAAACATCATACACCGACACAAAGACAACGAATACCGCCCACAAGATAAACACACTGTGCACCAAGTGCACCATACACATACGATATCGGCACAACCCTAGCTAGGATGACACAACCACTAAGCCTAGACCTCGATCGTACCGATCGCGCATTCACAACACAATAAATAACGTGAAATATAATATAAATAACGTCGCAACGTCAAAAGAAACCCACGCCAAAATTATCCGGTCTAGTAAGCAACATTTAATTATTTAGCTCAAAACTATAAGTTTTACCAAAACTAGCAACGACAATCATCTCAATATAGCATGATTAAACCATACAAACCCTTTCTAGAATTTTAATCCCACTTAATTAGGATCAGTAAAAGTTTAGTTTGCTAATTAGCTTAATTATACAATTAGGAAAATATCATTTAACAAACTAGTAACAAGGTTAATTTTTCTTTTGTCAAAACATCACACTTAACCAATTCACTAACAAAACCTAACTTGATTACCAAAACCCCTTTTCAAGAAAATCTAAACATGCAAATACAAGCTTAAATTAACATCTAATAAGCTAATTAAAGTATTATCACAACATATAGAGATTAGGGTTAGGGTTTTATACCTCCACAAAATTAGCAACTTGCAACAAGAAATCCAAATTTAATCCTTCAAAAATGATGACTTCTATGAAGATCCAAGCTTGATTTGTGAAGAAGAATGATGGGTTTTTGATTTATTTATGAGTTTGTGTGAATATTTGATGAATTTTGAGAATTTATTTGAGGTTTAAAGAGTTGAAATGGGGTGAAAAGAGATGAAGGGCAGCAAGGGGAGGTTTCGGCCAAGGGGGCAAATGGTGAAGGCTAAGGAAAAGTATGGAAAAATCTAGAAGAAAACAAAATTAAAGCTTTATTTCAAATGCCACCTTGAAATTCATTTTCTTTTCTAATTAAAATTTTTCATTAAATCAACAAATATCTAGATATTTTGGATGGATATTTTCAAAGATGAATTAGTGCTAATCTAGTGATTAACTTAGCATAGATTCACATTAGCAATAATTAACCCAAGCAAAAATGTAATTACCACTAATTTAGTGCATAATTAAAAGCTTAATTAGGGAAAAATATTAAAATACACTAAAATTACAAGCGGCTTACAAAAACCCGCAAACTAGCAATATTCTAGCTAAACTAGCTGCAGTGAATTCTATACTGCAAAAAGATCGCTTCTAGGTTTTTACGGAAAACACCGACTATTTTACCCTAAAAATGGAAAATTGCCTAAACGATTTCCAAAACGTTACAGATAGGAGGGGTTTCGTCTCTCCCGGTACTGGGAGTTGATATTGCGCTTTGCTCGATTGGCTATAACAGCAAGTCTCTGACCAGGGCTGATAAGATTTACTGGTAAGTGTTATCAGTAGTTTCTCGAACGGTTATAGGCTACGCATCGGCATGACTTATCAAGTTACTGGGGTCTGACGATTCCAGCCCCAGACTCGATATGCGACATATCAGACGAAGTGACCGGACTGTATGGGAAGTGTTGCTTATAGGCTTTAGGGGAGTTTGGACAAGTTTCCTTGTTGATCTTCTATTCGTTCAATACTTGGGTAGCCGTTACGTCCAGCTAGTACCGCTGATGGCTTGTGGGTATCTGATGTGATCATTACCTACTGCTGGCGTATTGACGAGTCTTTAGAGTCCCACACAGAGGTTTCCTAGCTCAAGCGAAATGAAGTAGGGCACATATGGTGATATGTGCGGGAGCTTGATTAAATATGAGTATGTGATACCATATTCTAATCTAACGATATTTGATATCATCAGGTTATATGTGATATAACCGGATTATTGAATCAAGTGTTGATTCAATGGTATATGTATATGTTGTTAATATATATTTGATATATATATTTGTGTATTTGATATTAGTCAGATTATATTTGATATAACCGGATTATTAAATCAAGTGTGGATTTAATAATTTTATATGTGTTATATATATATATATATATATATATATATATATTAACTAGTATTGAATATAAGACGGTTATATGTGATATAATCGGATTATTGAATCAAGTGTTGATTTAATAATGTGATATACATACATACATACATACATATATATATATATATATGAATGATGAGAATAATGGAGAAAAGATGCCATAGGAAGGAATTTCCTTCTATGGCGTCGAAAAAACACACCCTCTATCATGTTTTCCGACGATCGGAATGCATCATCTTCATCGTTATCATCTAAGATATGGGTACACCAAATTTCATGTGATTCTACAATTTTTCACCATTGAATTAGTGGGTTCAAAATTAACGCTTTACCAACAATAGAACTTTTTACATTGCTAAATCAATGGTGAAAAAGTTGTAGAATCACATGAAATTTAGTGTACCCACATCTTAGATGATAACGATGAAGATGATGCATTCCGATCGTCGGAAAACACGATGGAGGGTGTTTTTTTCGACGCCATAGGAGGAAATTCCCTCCTATGGCCTCTTTCCTCCATTATTCTCATATATAATATTAGTCGGTTATATATGATATAACCGGATTATTGAATAAAGTGTTGATTTAATAATTTGATATATATTTGTATATTTGATATATATATTAAATAATATTATCTCACTAAAGATTTTCTTCTATTTATACATATTATTATATATATATGATATATATAATTATATGTATTATATATTGTGTCATGGTTGATGATACATAGAACTAGGATGTATGAGAATCATACATGAGGATTGGTGATGAGTAGATAATGGATTAATTTTTAAATTAGTGAAAAATAAGAATGAGTCATATTTCTTAGATGCTTGTGGAAGGCTTGAGAAGCCATGACTCACATCTCATTTTGTTTTATTCATAGATATTTTTCCACACCATCTTATCACTCACCCCATGGTTCTCTCTCTCCATTCCAAGTTCATTCTCATCTCCTTCTTCCTCTCATGTTCTTTAAGTTTTCTTGAGGTGAGAAAAAAAAGAAGAAGAAAAATATAGTGAGCAAAATTCATACTTCATCAACCTACACTTACTAGCCCTTTAGTTTAGATTGTTTGCTTCACTAATACTTTGATTAGTGAAGAGTGAGCTTGAGCGAGAGAGACTTCAAGGTGGATCATCTTTGGCCTCAAAGACTACGTAGCAAGCTCGTTCGTTTCACCAAGTGGAGTCAAAGAAGAGTTCTAGGGGCTACTACTTGGAGCTTTAGAAGTGAAAGACCGGTCTACAAAGATTGTAAACCCTTTTCACTTAGTTTAGAACTTGCTTTCTTGCACTAAAACCTTTATTCTCTAGTTCGATTTTAGATTAGTATAGTTTAGACCTCTAGATTTTTAAAATTGCATACTTGATGCTTGTATAAACCTAGTAAAGGTGCTAAGACATACTTTCAACCCGACGAACAAGTGCTGCACTTGGAAGATGACGAGCCATGCTGGGAGCTCTATTTCGATGGAGCCTCATCAATAAGGACTCCAGCAAATCAAGCATCCCGCAAATAAAAGCAGGAATAGGATTGGTGTTCATCACACCATCGAGAGGAACCCTGCGACGTTCTTTCGCTCTTACCGAGCCTCGCACAAACAACGAGGCTGAATATGAAACTCTGATAGCTGGTCTGGAGCTCGCTATAGAATTGCAGATCCCTCAGCTGCGTGTTTACGGTGATTCCCAGCTAGTCGTCAACCAAGTAAGCGGCGAATACAAAATATATAAGTCCGAATTAGCTCGATACAGAGGCCGAGTAGTGGAACTCATGAAACAGTTCACTCACATTGAACTGATGAGAATTCCTAACACGTTGAACGGGAAAGCCGACATACTCGCTCGCCTAACCACGGAGTTGGCTGATCCTGACATGGATGAGATTCTGATTACAGTCAGAAACTGGCAAATTCTTCCTCCAGTCTCTTTACAAGAGGAAGAAAGCATAGAATAAGAGAAAAATCCTGCCGAAGAACCTCTGATCATTCAAGACGAGCACAATTGGAGAGAACCCTTCGTAGAATATCTCCGATATGACAAGCTGCCTGAGGGAAAATTTGCGAGGGTTCAGTTAAAGAAGAGAGCTCTCCGATATGTGTTTGTGAATGACATGCTATACTGCAGGTCATATGACCAGTTTTGGCTCAGGTGTCTGTCCATAGCCGAAGCTCAAGAAATTATGAAAGAAATTCACTCGAGCGTCTGCGGAGCTCATGGCTCGGATATTACTGGCCTACCATGATAAAGGATTGCGAAGAGCATGCAAAGAAATGTCATCTATGCCAAATTCGAAGTGACTTCATTTACAAGCATCCCAATTCGCTGCACCCTACCGTGGTGTCCTAGCCCTTCGAAATTTGGGGCAGCAACATAGTTGGCCCGATTGACCCTCCGTCATCCAAAGGACACTATTTCATATTAGCCACGACGGACTACTTCTCCGGATGGGCCGAATCTGTCCTGTTAAAAGAAGTTAAGACAGAAGACGTTTTGAAATTCTTCTGACATAATGTTCCATACCGCTTCGGTACGCCGAGAAGAATCATATCTGACAATGAGCCTTCTTTCAAGAGCTTCAAATTTTCAAGGTTCGCTACTCAATATAAGATAGACTGGAGATATTATTCCATCTATAATCCAAGGGCAAATAGGTTAGCCGAAGCCTTCAACAAAACCCTGTTCAAGCTCGTGAGAAAAAATGCCTCAACCAATAAACGAGACTAGGATCCGAAGCTCCATAAGGCGTTGTGGGTATATCATACCACGCACCGCACTCTGACGCAATCCATTCCATACTCGCTGCTCTTCAGAGTGGAGGCAATCCTCCTCCTCGAAATTGAAATTTCAATCCTAAGGATAGTTGTCCAGCACAATCTGACGAAAGAGGAAAATGCTCTCCTACGGCTCAAAGAGCTCGATGCGCTCGAGGAAAAGAGGCTCGCGGTACAGCAAAATCTGAAGTTGTACCGAGCCCAAATGTCACGAGCCTATAACAAGATGACATGTCTCCGTGCTTTCAAGGAAGTCGAATTGGTGTTGGTTCTCAAAAGACCGATCATCCCCAATCGACATGCCAAGAGAAAATTCGAGCCAAATTGGGAAAGGTCATACGTCGACGAGAAAGTGTTCGACGGAGGATCCTACCAACTAATAAGTGCCGAGGGAGAAAGGTCCATGCCACCCATCAATGGCCGATACCTCAAGAAATACTACGCGTGAATGCCCCAGGTCGCAGATGAATCGAGCACACCGGCCCTACGGTCTGGATCATACATCCTATAAAACTGTATACAATCTACGGGCGTAAACGCCCCTATTTCACCCAAGTCCTACTGGTGAGACTACATCTAAAGTCCTACCGGCGATGAACCTCTACCAATTTGCAAAAAAAGAGGGGTATGTCCACAAGCAAAACGGGTACGGATGAAAACCCAAAAGGGCTCCGTAAGTAAAACAGCAGGACTGCCAATGAGTTTGTGAAAACCTGGAAGGGGGAAAACTCATGAAAAGAGAGGAAATACACTCGCAAAATCCTCTCAACCTTGTGAAAAGAAAATTCCCGCGTGAGATCCTTACGACTCACAAAGGAGCAACACACTTAGAAATCCTCATGATTTCTAAAGAGAACATACACCTGTAAGATCCTCTCGACTCGTAGGGAGGAAAGGCTTTTATAGGACCCTTACGGCTCATAAAATTGAAAAGCCTTAGGTGATAGGGAGCTAAACCTGTCTCCTAAGCCATCGCTCCCCCAACGGGCAACGGAAAATGATGAGTCGCTCCTGGCATTACGCTTCGGTGTTAGCGGTGCTGATACCGACCCAAAACTCAATTCCCAAGTCTTCCAAAAGGAAAATGATGAGTTGCTCCTAACACTACATTTCAGTGTTAGCGGTGCTGATGCCGACCCAAAAACCAAATCCCAAGTTCTCCTGGGGGCAAATAATGAGTTGCTCCTGGTATTATTCCTGTGCAGGAAAACTGATGTCAAACAAAATATAAATTTCGAGTTCTTCTCAAATTCAAAAGTCTCGCCAAATAAGGCAGAAATCAAACGTATCAAATCAATGTCCCACTCGACAGCGCTTCCAAGCTTAAAAGTCCCGCTGGACGGGTAGGGAACTCTAAAAAAAATCAAATCACCAGTCAACCAATGACCTCCCTGGAGGAATCAAGCTCCACCTCGGAAACAAATCAAATCCCAACACCGCAGAAAGCGAAACAAGTCAAATCAAATTCCGACACAGCACAAAGCAGAGCAAATCAAATGGCAGCACCAACCGTCCACGTCGTAAAAATAGCAGCACCGACCCTCCGCAGGGGACTAAACCAAATCAATCCCCATATAGAAAAAGATCTATCAATTTCATGCACACAACCCGTACACGCGGTGTGCATTTATTGATGGGGCATTTTGTTGGGGTCAAAAATTACACCCTGGTTAACCAAGTCAAAGTCAAAGACATTACCAAGCCAAGTGGGCCCAAGTCCGAACCTAAGTCCAAGTGAGTAGGCTCATGCCCGGGTCGAGCCCAAGTATGAAGAGGCCGGACCCCATGCCAAAGGAATAATTGTAAAAGCATAAATAGGCTTAATGTAATTTTTATGAATAAATATAATAAAATGTGCAACAAAGCCAAATTATATAAAAGCCCATGACTTATGTGTAAAAGAAAAAAAGTACATGGCATGGGAAAGACACATTTGTCATTTGAAAAGCCCAAGAGGCCATATGTAAAATATAAAGCCTATATAAGGTATCATGATGAATGATAAAAAAAATCTTCTCATATCAATTTAGGGTTTTGTGCCTCCTTCTTCAAAATGCAAAGCCACCTCCTTTTTTTCTGAATTAAATCAAGAGTTTAACTCTTATTTTCTCAAAAAAAAATAGTTTTCCACCAAAAAACCTTTGAAAGGGAGTCCAAATATCACATCAAATTTCTAGAAGGGGAGATTTTAAATCTCACTACTCTTCTCCAAGATCCAAAAAAATGAAGAGGAAGAAGAAGAAAACCCATCTCTAAAAAAAACCTCATCTTAGGGTGGATTCAAGGCTCAAAAAGAAGAAAGGGATACCTTTTCATCACCCAAGACATAGGTCTTGAAGTTTCAAAAGATATTTCTTTTTTTGATTTTCTTTTCAAATAAAATTCTTTTAGGAGTTTAACTCCAAAGCAAGATCTTTTAGTAATTTAACTCCAAAATAAGATCTTTTGGGAATTTTAACTCCGAATAAAATTGTTTTGGGAGTTTAACTCTATCAAAATCCTCTTGGAGATCTTTTAGGAGTTTAACTCTAAAGTAAGATATTTTAGGAGTTTAACTCCAAAATAAGATATTTTGGCAGTTTAACTCTAAATAAAATTGTTTTAGAAGTTTAACTTCAAATAAAATCTTTTGGAGTTTTAACTCCATAATAAGGTCTTTTTCGGGAGTTTAACTCCAAAACAAAATTTTTGGAAGTTTAACTCCATAACCCAGGGCTTAGCCCTCATGCCCATTCTGCGCTGATGCTCTCTAAGCACATGCCATGCACGTGCCCCGCGGACACCCTCTGCTTCCTTCCACTGAGGGGGTTCCCTTCCCCACGTGAGGAGGAAGCTTCTACTCCCATCCCTGCTCCCTCTCACGTGAGGAGGGGCTCCTACTAAGTAGGAGCTCCCCACTTCCCTTCACATGACAGAAAGGCTCCCACTTAGTGGGAGTGCCCCTTCCCTTTCATGTGGGAGGGGGCCTTTTCCTTTTTTTATAAAAAAATTAATAATAAATAATATAATATAATATAATAAATAAAATAAGACTCTTTTTTTAATAAAATATTTCTTTGAATAAAATCTCTTGTCACAAATAGGGTAAATAAAAAATAAAAAATGAAATAAACACGCCCTTCTGCATTACTTTCAAACACCGACGCCTCATATTGAGTTCACATGACTAGTTTGATCCGTCAATCGGAGGTTTCTTCACTCCAAAACCGATGGGTAATTAATGGCAGCTTAGTCCACTGCTGTCGGAAATTCGGATCCCCACAATTAATAAACCCCAGCCTGCCTTGAACAGTGAGAATTTGTACACGCCTGACAAGTGCGCATATTTTTATCTCAATAGGGTAACGAAAAACACTCTACAGAGAGAGATCAAGAGGAGAGAGATATATGTGAGAGAGAGAGAGAGACTGAGAGAGAGTCTAATGTATTAAAGGGAAGGGTGGGCCACGCGTGAGTGTTTGTGCCAGTATATTTCGCACTTTGCAAGTGCGGAATACATTTGGCCAACAGAGAACCGGCTCTCTGTCTGTGGCCAAGTTTTATTCTGCACTTTGCAAGTGCAGAATATGCTTGGCCAACAGAGACATAGCTCTCTGGATGAAGCCAAGTCGAATTCCGCACTTACAAAGTGCGGAATAAGACTTGGCCACATTTGAGCTGAGGGCAAGTTCAATTCCGCATTTTGCAAGTGCAGAATTTGACTTGGCACTTTCCAAACTGAGCATCCTACGTGTCACCGATGTAACCCAAATGTGCTAAATCCCTAAATAGTTTTAAAAGTTGCCTAATTTCCTAATTACTTTCTAATTTAAGCTAAATCCCAAATTTTGTCCTGAGGAAAATACCAAAGCAACAAATTATTTATTTTTTATAAAGAATGAAGAAGATTTTAATAGATGAGAAGAGAAACAAGTTTTTTTTCCTGTAGGATGAAAAAGGTTTGAAAGAGGGAAGATGAAGTTTGAACTTGTGTATTTAGCGAGAGATGATTTAAAGAGAAAGTTAACTTGAAAATGACCAACTCTCAAATCCAAACCAAAGAAGGAAAATGGGACTCTTCTTTTTTGCGGGGGGGGGGTGGGTTGGGTTTAAATTGAGAGGAGTAATCAGTATTGAAGAAAATACGATGAGTAAATAATAGTAAAAAGACTTCTATTGTTTGATCCGTTGGATCCTTATACTAAGTACTTGACTCTCCATGGGCACATAGGCAACGGAGAGGATCTGAATTCTAAAATCTGTCATAACTAGATAGCTCAGAGAAGTCGAAGCCAAAAGATTAAGGATTTTGGTTGTTCCAAAACTTGAAACTAAAACTAGCATATATATTTTTTTCATGTTGTGTAATATCATTAGCATGTTTTCATGTTGTATAACCTCAATATTTATAAAGCCTTGCTTAATTGAACATAGATATTTTTTGTTAAAACCCCGAAAATGGTATTTGCTGTGGACCCACAACTGTCATTTCAAGGCTCCGCCACTAGATACAAAACACTTTTAAACCTCACAACTTCGAAACTTACAGATCTATGTTTTTTCCCGCCAAAGTTTAAAGGGTAAATTGTCAAAAAGCCCCCAGCCCACTTCAAACTTGTGCAAAAAACCCCTGGGCTTTTTGCTCTTGTTAAAATAAACCCGTGCCCAATCAAAACCCCTGTATATCAGTTGCCTGTAATATCTAAACAGTTACAATTTTCTGTAATGTCTAAGCAGTTGCTTGTCGAACCAGTTGAGAAAATATAACGTCTAAATAAAATACACCCCTGGAGGTTTGTCACAAAGATTTTGAACAGTAGATATTTCTCAACAATTTCGAAAATTACAAGGATTGTTAGACAACTCCTGAGCTGGCTGGGAGCTTTTTGACAATTTAGCCAAGTTTAAATCATATCTCCCATTCAAGTCTAATACAAATTATAGGTCATAAAATAATTTTGTGCCATCGAAGTAATTTATATAGTTATATGATGAAATTTTATTTTAAAGTTGCAATGTTAAAAAGAAGATGACAAATTTAAAAATATGTGAATCAACATGTTCTTGATATATAATAGTTAGAAAATATTCATATCGATTACTACCATTGAGTAATTGTCTTGTTTTTCTAAAAAATAGATGCAGCATATGCGGCAGCAATAGGAAAAATTATTTCCAGACCCAAATTTTTAATTTGATTTATTTTTAAACCTAAAAATTCCAAAATTATAGAAAATACCAATGGTATATATTGAAGTTATTTTAAATCATGACCTTGATTTGTTAGGTATTTTTGTATGTATTATCAATAGTAACCTTTCAAAATTTCATGATGTCATGATTTGATAAATAATATTATGATTTGATAAACAATGTTACGATTTGATCAATAGGGTTATGTTTTAATAAACAATGTTACATTTTGATAAATAGTGTTGCCTTTTGATAAAGGCTTATTTCTTGAAAACCTGTGGTTTTGCGTAATTCCTAAAACCCTACTTGAGGTTTTTCTCTTACCCAGTAATCCCATGTATATTAATTTCGTTACCTCTTAACCCTCTTTATTTTTATTCTGTTAAGTTTATTTGGAAAAACCGATGGAAATGAGTCATGTGTAATGCACATGATCCTGTTTTTCTTTTTTCATTTCCAATATTGCCCTCTATACTCATTAAATGGCTGTCTACCTTCTTTCTCAAATTAAAATCACAACCATCCTCAATTATTCTTCTTTATAGATTTTTAGATTTGTAGAGCAGGTTCAAGTGATCGCGAATTCTAGACGTAGGTATAATCACTCAGTTGGGAAGAACTCTAACAACGTTTGTGCAAGTATTTTGATTATCTTGGTTGTAATCTTAATTTTCTTTCATGTAATTGTATTGATTTTGAAGTGCAATAGACAATATAAAGTTCTTGTGACTATAATGGATCTGTATTATGAATCTTGTATCATTGGTGGGATCTATGTTATTATTTTTTTGTGTGTTCATGGAACCAATAATTTGATAAATTGATAAAATACTTGATTGAATTGAGAGGTGAGCTTTCTTTATATTTGAGCACAAGTGTTTAATAAAATGCTTATTTGAATTGGGATGAGAATTTGATGGACATAAAATTTTTGCACTCTAGATCCATCAATGTCGAAAGCTTCGAGGAATTAGGGGCGATAGCTCTCAAATTGAGGCGGTTTTTGTTTCTAATGTAAGTCTACGGTAGCGCCCCGGCCGTCAATCCGAGTCCAAATGCGGAAACAAAAACTTTTTAGGAAAACGGCGCTATCGTAGTCTTTCACCCAGATCGAACCATTAACAAAAACTAGCTAACTACTAAGAAGTGAGAGTGGCTATACCGATCGATCCGTGTCCTTCGGTCTTTGGCCACCATCCCAAGCTCCTCGCAGCATCTCCGATCTCCGGTCTCCTCGTCGGAAAGGGCACCACATCAATGAGTCTTTTTACGGGCTCTCGCTTCATCCGAAACAACTCGGACACGAAGTTTGCTAGCCGACGTGTCCAAGGTGATGTAGAGAATGTGTGTGATAAGTTTGTCTCAAGTATCCATTGATTCTCAACACATGAGAGTGTATGGATGGAGGTTGAAGATGATGCCATTGGTGGAAATGGTGAGCTAGAGGAAGAAGAAGAAGAAGAAAAGGTTTTCTTTTCTTGTGTTTTGTGTTGATAAAATGAGAGCAAGAAGAATAATACAAGAGCTAACCCTTTTTCTTTGGCTGCCCTCCCTCTCTCCTCTTATCATTTCAACACCTCAATCAATCCAAAATGTGACATATGCACAAATAAAGAGATCATGAGTCATCACTTGTGCATGTGTCACAATTAATGCTCCTAATCATGACTTTGAGCTCACAATCTCCATTTGCAAACATTAATCCAAATGTTTGCAACAATAAACAGAGAATGGCATCTACTAAAGTAAACTCGTGACGGATCACAAGGATACCCCTCACCTGTATATACATATTTGTATCCGTATTCCGACTGAATGCGAATGCAATGAGACTAAAGTAATCCAACAAATCTAATACTAGGATCCGGCTTAAACCAAAGCCCACTAGTATGATCCGTCCGATCATGATCCGTGCACTACTGCACGTATATGATCGAACCTTGCCATATATCATATGGTCTCTACAATGTTTCGCCCGAAACTTGAGAAACTGTCTGTGGGGGACTCTAAAGACTCGTCAATATACTGGCTGTGGATTTAACCACTAGCACGTCAGTGGTACTAGCTGTACGTAACGGGCTACCAGGTATTGACCAAAAGGGAGGTCGATGAGCGAACTCATCCTGACACCGTACTGAGCCTGTCAGTGACAATATACGTACAGTCCGGTCCGTTCGTCTATGAGTATCGCATGTCGGGCCTAGGGGGTTGGTAAAAGTCAGACCCCCAAAAGCGATACAAGTCGTGTCGTGGTGTAGCACAGAACACCCTGAGATACTACTGGAATACCTACCAGTAAATCTCCTGCCTTGGCTAAGGACTTCGTGTAATGGCTCTCTTAGACACAGCACGATCTCACCCCCAATACCAGGAGAAACGAAACCCCTACCGATCCGCTCACTGCCTCCATGTGGCTCGGGACTGTACCCAACTAAAACCTGTTTGCAAGACTCCTTTGAGCCGTGGTAGGGTAGTAATCAAAGCACAGTGGGAACTCACACGAGACAAATGACGATCTCAGGTCGATGAACTAACCTGTACACATGTCACCAGGGAACTGCTATCTGACGCTAGGTATAAAACCAACTAGCATGTTCCCGGCGAGTCATGTCCAGTCTACTCATAACCCAATAGCATGTACCCGTCATTGTTCTTGATTAACTTAGACCCACTAGCATGTGCCCTTGACAGAGGTCAAAATGACCGTGCGACTGTCCTAAATAATCACATATCTATGCAATAAACAAGCATTACCCAGCTACCAAGCACTGTGCCTTGACAGAGGTCAACATACACAGCATGAATACTAAGTAATACCTGTAAGAAATGATGGAGGGCTACGACTGGTTTTTGGCGAAAAACCTTTAATGTAATGAACTTGATATCGTTGAAGGAACTGTATATCCTTTTATAAATATATAGTAGCGAAAACCTTTGCTAAAGAGGTCACTCCTGGTGAAGGGATCTCGGCTCTTTCCCCGTAAAATGAGGTGCAGGATATTCCAACTAAATACCGCGATGCAAAGCAAAAAGTAATCGACTATAGTGAAGTTATTACCCTGACGCAAACTTCTACCCAAGGGGTCACTCCCGATGAAGGGATCTCGGCCTTTGCCTCGTCGAATGAGGTGCTGGATATTCATAACCGAATACCTCTGTGCAAAACAAAAGAGAACGTCCTTGTAATAACAACTTTTTTTGAAAATTGTTCCAACAATATCGAATAGGTTTGTTTTCCTTGCATTGATCCGAATCAACGCAGTCCCATCAATTAATCATACCAATAAAGAACGAAAATAAAATGTACGTATATACCATCCGCATTTGCCATTGGGTCCCATCATCACCCGTTAGGTTACTTAACTAACGACAGAGCGGGGACTGAACTAGCGCGGGTGTAAAACATATACAACATCTACTAGTATATATATCAATATATAATAATCGCTCATGGCGTGATAAATGCAACATCACAGAAATGTAATAAGCATCACAAAACAATACAGATAATCTGGGAGCCCCGGGTTTCCTTTGAGCCGCAAGTGAAACCCGACGTTATCCCGGTCGTGTGGATAGCCTGCGCAATGAAAACCTAGACCCCTACGGGCGCGGCAAGTTCCCCGCCAAAACCTGAAGCGAGGCAGCCCCCTTCAACAAAGTGAATGGACCACCCAGCACTTCACGGAATCCGGTAACTTGAGCACCCCTCCTTGGGTCAACCTATACCCCCTACGAGTGCGGCGAATAGCCCGCCAATTCTAGAGTGAAGCCCCCTCCGTCTCAAAGCCATGAGATACGGGCTCGTTGCCCTCTAGAACCCGGCTATCCGTGCACTCCACCGCGGGGTAATCCTAGTACAGAAAGTAAAATATGTACAACGGTGACATCGACCTCAACCCGGTCGTGCCCCAAAAGAATAATATATAAACATGCAGTGACGACAGTCCACATGTCGGACGCTCGCCCCGCAATATCAAATGTACAAATAATACCAAACTGTACTAACATTGCATCCAGGCTATCCACCACAACAAATCCGCAACATCACAGCACAACACAGAACATCAACGTGAATATCACGTTCGCAAATCCGTCTAAAAGAGCTATAGCAATTAGACAAGATTTACCACTCGAATGACATTCACAGTCGCAGATATAATGTAAGTACTGTAAACTAACGTATTTAAAATTCCGATCGACAAAACTTCCCGAAGTGGGCCCCAAGTACAATTCCAACACTCAAAATAATCTGGGCCAAAACAATATATCACAAAAATCATATTTCCATGAACTAAACCCTCAGAAAAAATTTGGGGCACTGTAGCCCAAAAAGGGCCGCCAAATAGACATTTTGCGGCGGTTCCGGGGTGGAATTTTAAACTTTGGTCTCCAAATTTTTTCTGTACCTTTAGTTATGCCTGCCTGATTTTCTGACATACCCAAAATAATTTTTTGACCACAAAAACATTTCGACAGAAACTCAGAAAATGGAAATGCGGTTTCTGAAATTTTGATCGATTGATAATTTAAATATGTTAGAACAAGCTAGTAAATGTTAATGGCGTGGCTCTGATACCATGTAAGTCTACGGTAGCGCCCCGGCCGTCAATCCGAGGCCAAATGCGGAAATAAAAACTTTTTAGGAAACCGGCGCTATCGTAGTCTTTCACCCGGATCGAACCATTAACAAAAACTAGCTAACTACTAAGAAGTAAGAGTGGCTATACCGATTGATCCGTGTCCTTCGGTCTTTGGCCACCATCCCAAGCTCTTCGCAGCATCTCCGATCTTCGGTCTCCTCATCGGAAAGGGCACCACATCAATAAGTCTTTTTACAGGCTCCCGCTTCATCCGAAGCAACTCGGACACGAAGTTTGCTAGCCGACGTGTCCAATGTGATGTAGAAAATGTGTGCGATAAGTATGTCTCAAGCATCCATTGATTCTCAACACATGAGAGTGTATGGATGGAGGTTGAAGATGATGCCATTGGTGGAAATGGTGAGCTAGAGGAAGAAGAAGAAGAGGTGGTTTTCTTTTCTTGTGTGTTGTGTTGATAAAATGAGAGCAAGAAGAATAATACAAGAGCTAACCCCTTTTCTTTGTCTGCTCTCCTTCTCTCCTCTTATCATTTCAACACCTCAATCAATCCAAAATGTGACATATGCACAAATAAAGAGACCATGAGTCATCACTAGTGCATGTGTCACAATTAATGCTCCTAATCATGACTTTGAGCTCACAATCTCCATTTGCAAAAATTAATCCAAATGTTTGCAACAATAAACAGAGAATGGCATCTACTAAAGTAAACTCGTGACGGATCACAAGGATACCCCTCACCTGTATATACATACTTGTATCCGTATTCCGACTGAATGCGAATGCAATGAGACTAAAGTAATCCAACAAATCTAATACTAGGATCCGGCTTAAACCAAAGCCCACTAGTATGATCCGTCCGATCATGATCCGTGCACTACTGCACGTATATGATCGAACCCTGCCATATATCATACGGCCTCTACAACGTTTCGCCCGAAACTTGAGAAACTGTCTGTGGGGGACTCTAAAGACTCGTCAATACACTGGCTGCGGATTTAACCACTAGCACGTCAGTGGTACTAGCTGTACGTAACGGGCTACCAGGTATTGACCAAAAAGGAGGTCGTTGAGCGAACTCATCCTGACACCCTACTGAGCCTGTCAGTGACAATATCCGTACAGTCCGGTCCGTTCGTCTATAAGGATCACATGTCGGGCCTAGGGGGGTGGTAAAAGTCAGACCCCCAAAAGCGGTACAAGTCGTGTCGGAGTGTAGCCCAGAACACCCTGAGATACTACTGGAATACCTACCAGTAAATCTCCTGCCTTGGCCAAGGACTTCATGTAATGGCTTCCTTAGACACAGCACGATCTCACCCCCAATACCGGGAGAGACGAAACCCCTGCCGATCCGCTCACTGCCTCCATGTGGCTCGGGACTGTACCCAACTAAAACCTGTTTTCATGACTCCTTTGAGCCGTGGTAGGGTAGTAATCAACGCACAGTGGGAACTGTTGGAGATAGTGACCTCAGAGTCAATTATTAGGTCACAGGTACGTGATTGTAATGATTGATGGAGGACCTATCCCGGTAGGACAGTCTTACTCGAGATGATAGTATGCTATCTGGTTTACCTTTATCATCGTGTACTGTTTTAAGTGACCTGACACGTCGCTATTACACGTTGATAGAGCCCCTAGGATTCTTGTTTGACCACCAGCAGTATGAGGGCGATCATATAAGTGGGAGCTGGGGGTCTATAAGCATATCCTTAAAAGGTCCCTAGTCGTGAGAGTTTCGAGACAGGGCATCGATTCTCCATAGTAGACTAGTGTATACAGTCGAGACCCCGACGAGGGGCGGTGGCCGGTCTCACAAGCCACTGGTGTCAGTTGGATCACCTAAGATGTATACAGGTGCTCATTGGGTTATGAGTACACCAGACAGGACTCGCCGGGAACATGCTAGTTGGTCATATACCAGACGTCAGATGGCAGTTCCCTGGTGACATGTGTGCAGGTTAGTTCATCGACCTGGGGATCATCATTTGTCTCGTGTGAGTTCCCACTGTACTTTGATTACTACCCTACCACGGCTCAAAGGAGTCGTGCAAACAGGTTTTAGTTGGGTACAGTCCCGAGCCACATGGAGGCAGTGAGCGCATCTTCAGGGGTTCGTCTCTCCCGGTATTGGGGGTGAGGTCGTGCTGTGTCTAGGAGAGCCATTACACGAAGCCCTCGGCCGAGGCAAGGAGATTTACTGGTAGGTATTCCAGTAGTATCTCAGGGTGTTCTGGGCTACACTCCGACACGACTTGTACCGCTTTTGGGGGTCTGACTTTTACCAACCCCCTAGGCCCGCCATGCGATGCTCATAGACGAACGGACCGGACTGTACGGATATTGTCACTGACAGGCTCAGTAGGGAGTCAGGCTGAGTTCGCTCACAGACGTCCCTTTTGGTCAATACCTGGTAGCCCGTTACGTATTGGCTTATACCTCTGACGTGCTAGTGGTTAAATCCACAACCAAGGTGTTGACGAGTCTTTAGAGTCCCCCACATTCAGTTACTCAGCTTTCGGGCGAAAGGTTGTAGAGGCCGTATGGAGATATGGCAAGGTCCGATCAGATACGTGCGGTATTGCACGGATCAGGATCGGACAGTCTGTACTATAGGCCGTATGGTTATATGGTAGGGTTCGATCAGATACGTGCGGTATTGCACGGATCAGGATCGAACGGATAATACTAGCCGGCTTTGGTATAAGCCGGATCCTAGTATAGTACAGTGTAGATTTTGTCTCATTGCATTTGTATTTCGGTCGAAATACAGATGCGGGTGTTTATGCACAGTATCGGGGTTTTCCTGTAATTTATTACGGGACCAGTTTTCTGGAGTTGCCAGTTTGCTTTCCGTTTCAGCCGATTTCCATTGTTCCGTTCATTAGCCGAAGATTGGTGGAGGAGGGTTTATTTGCATTGTTGCAAATAAGTATTTGTGGAGGGGGTCTTTGCTTTTTGTTGTATCATGATAGCTTTTCCTTGACCTTGACTTCTAGCTTTATCATGATGGCTTGACTTTGTAGACAATCATGGTTGTTGATGATTGTTGATTGAGTATTGGTTTTGGGAGTGATCATTGTTTCTCATCATCACTTGCTTTTCAACCACCTCTTTGTCTTGACTCTCTCTCTTGCATGATAGATGAGAATGGCTCCCATTATCTTTGGAGATACACCACTCTCTCATTTCTCTCCTCTCCATTGTCATGGCCGGCCACTTGAGGAAAAGGGGCTGTCCAAATTTTTGCAAGAGGGATTTTATCTCTTTTGGCATTGAAAAAATCCTATAGCTCCACAAAAATTACTTGTATCATCCCTCCACCAAAATGGCATCTCCATGAACCCCAAAGTGAGACTTGAGGACTACATATTCTACAGCGAACCTTGGGCACGTCGAGTAGCCGGCTTCGTGCCCGAGTTGCCTCGGCATTGAGGTGGGAGCCCGTAAAAGAAGTAGGCGATGTGGTGCACTTCCGGCGATGAGGAGGAGACGGGACATTCCGCAGGAGATCGGGACGATGACGAGAGGACCGGAGGACTTGGATCGTCGGTATATCTCTATTCCCTTTCTTGTAGTTAGCTAGGACTAATTAATGGTTCGATCCGGGTATTAGTGCGCGGCGGTTTGCCAGTTCAGTAAAATTAAAGTTTATCACCGCTTCCGCATTTGGCCGTCGGATTGACGGCCGGGGCGCCGCCGTGCACTTACAGTGGTATCAGAGCCTCGCCATTAACTTAGTCTAGCTTTGTGTAATGTGTTTGCATTTTCGATCGATCAAAAATCCCAAAATCGCATTTTTGCCCACATCAGTTTTCTGTTGAATTTTTTCAGTCCCCAAAATTTTTTCAGGTTGTAAAATATTGATGTACTAGAAATTGTAAGACTACTGTACAAATTCGAGGCACTAATCTTCTAACCAGAGCGCGGAACCGCGGCCAAAACCCACTTGTGGCCGCGGTTCCGCCGCAGTATGGAGGAATCAGTGGGTTGGGTTTTTACAGTGGGCTTCTGGGGTTAAAATTGGGGTTTTGGAATATTTATTTTGGGCCCAGAATTTCTTGATGTGCTACAGTAGTACTTGGGGGCCCACTTGTTAAAGTTTGATCGATCGGATATTTTAAACACATTATTTCACAGTATTTACATTATATCTGCGACCGTGAATGTCACTCGATCGGTAAATCCGGTCTAACTGCTATAGCCCGGTTAGACGGATTTGCGAACGTGACTTTCACGTTGATGTTCTGTTTTTGCTGTGATGTTGCGGATCGGTCGTGGGGGATAGCCTGGATGCAATGCTAGTACAGTTGTGATTGTATTATGTACATTTGATATTGCGGGGCGAGCGTCCGACATGTGGACTGCCGTCACTGCCTGATTGTATTATTATTTTGGGGCACGACCTGGTTGCGGTCGATGTACCCGTTGTATATATATTTTACTTTCTGTACTAGGATTGCCCCGCGGAGGGATGCACGGATAGCCGGGTTCTGGAGGGCAACAAGCCCGCATCTCATGGCATTGAGACGGAGGGGGCTTCACTCTAGGATTGGCAGGCTATTCGCCGCACTCGTAGGGGGTACAGGTTGACCCAGGAGGGGTGCCCAAGTTACCGGATTCCGTGAAGTGCTGGGTGGTCCATTCACGGTGCTGAAAGGGGCTGCCTCGCTTCAGGTTTTGGCGGGTAACTTGCCGCGCCCGTAGGGGTCTAGGATTTCATTGCACAGGCTATCCACACGACCAGGGGAACGTCGGGTTTCAGCGGCTCTGTGAAACCCGGGGATCCCAGATATCTGTATTGTTTCTGTGATGCTGTTCATTCTCTGTGATGTTGCATTTTATTCACGCCTTGAGCGAATATAATATATTGGTATATATATTAGTAGATGTTGTATATGTTTTACATCCGCGCTAGTCCAGTCCCCGCTCTGTCGTTAGTTAGCTAACCTAACGGGTAATGACGGGACCCAGTGGCGAATGCGGATGGCATATACGTACATCAGTATATTTTCGTTCTTTTTGGTGTGATCAATTGATGGGACTGCATTGATTCGGATCAATGCGAGTTAAAAACAAACCTAATCTGATGTTGTTGGAACACTTTTCAAAAAGCTGTTATTGCAAGGACGTTCACTTTTGTTTTGCATCGTGATATTCAGTTGAAATATCCTGCTCCTCAGTCGACGAGGCAAGGGCCGAGATCCCTTCACCGGGAGTGACCCCTTGGACAGAAGTTTGCGTCAGGGCATTAACTTCACTATAGCCGACTACTTTTGCTTTGCACCGTGGTATTCAGTTAGAATATCCTGCACCCCATTCTACGGGGAAAGAGCCGAGATCCCTTCACCGGGAGTGACCTCTTTAGCGAAGGTTGTCGTCACTATATTTCTAAAAAGCTATCCGTTCCTTCGACGATATCAAGTTCATTACGTTAAAGGTTTTCGCCAGAAACCATTCGTAGCCCTCCGTCGTTTCATATGGGTAGTCAATAGTATTCAAGCTGTGTTTGTTGGCCATAGTCAAGGCACAGTGTTTGGTAGCTGTTGGGTGTTCATATGCTGCATAGATAGATGCGTTGGTTTGGGACAGTCGTATAGCCTTGTTGGCCCTAGTCAAGGGCTTGTACGGGTGGGTTCAAATCAACCTGGATAATGACGGGTAGAACTTGACATGTGACTTATGATTTGTTGGCCTTAGTCAAGGTCATAAGAGCATGGGCCAGAAATCACATCGGGAGTTTCAAAAGAACTGAAACTTGCCAGATATGCGCATACCTTCTGGAGTGTGATACCGTGAGCGGATTCCGTCACGTTATCATGCGATGATAGTTGGATCCCGATTCCCACTGATGAGTTAGTTTACTCCTTGGGTGTTCCCGACTAATTCTTCTTTTAGGTTTGGAGGAGAATTTGAGATACAGTGGGAGGATTCCAGATTAGATAAATTGGTAACCATTCTGATCTAGGTTAGAGTGCACGCTGAGTGTTTCTTTTCTCTCTCTCTTTGGCAGCGACCATTGACCCGACCCTAAGACTATGACTCAGTGACCAAGTTGACCGAACCTTCTAAACACTGGCTTTTGGATTGTCAGAGTTGCAAACCTCATTGCCACTCCTACTTTTACCCTTTTTTCCAGGACACCCCGTATTACTACGAACGTCCACTTCCATTGGACAAAACCATCGTATGGTTAGATACGAACTCGAAAGAATTTATTCGAGGATGGTTTCCGGTTCTGGAGAAAACGGATAGGATTATTCAGTTGTCTTTTCCTTTTACCTTCTCTCAAGTTGTGAGTACTCCTTGGTTTAGGAGATAGTACACCTATTACGCAAATTGGATAGTCTTCTTCCAAACCATAGGCAGGTGCCGACCGGTAGGGAATGAAGAAAACCAATTAGCATAACGATGGTGTGCAGAAGGTATTAAGTTCAGACAAAGTAAGGGATTAGTAAGAGGGCAAAGTAAATTGCAACAGATATTCACGACCAAACCAAATATTTCGTTACCACTCCCACATCACCTTTGTATTTCTCCAGGACACTCCGTATCACTATGAAGATCCACAGTTTATTTGGATACTCCATCGTATGGTTATATACGAACTCGAATGGAACTTGTTCCAGTTCGGGGATGGATTCTGGTTCAGGAGAAATAGGAATAAGGTTTATTCAGGTGTCTTTTATCTTCACCTCCTCTCGCATTGCGAGTGTTCCTAGGATTGGGACAGTACACCCATTATGCTTATTGGATAGTCTTCTTCCAAACCATAGGCTGGTGCCGAACGGTAGGGAAGGAAGAAAACCATTTGGCCTAAAGGGGTGTACAGAAGGTAAAGACTAAAGACATATGAAGGGATTTGGAGAGGTGGCAAAGAACCATACGGTTACAGTCGTGAATCTGGAAGAGGCATTACTAGGAATACCAGAATACCCCATCGGAACATTTCAATGTTTCAGTTTCACTGTGTAATGTTAAAGGAAAACTGATTTCCCGATTAGATACTTACTCCAGGGTATGTATTTACCAAGTACGATTCTTACATCTGTATGGTTTTACAGATGATGAGTGGGAGTAAGTTATTGGGAATTGGGTGATTATCCTCATTATATCAGGATTCGTTGTAATCGGTGATATTTGAGGAAACCACCTGGGCTGTTTGCCGGTTGGCAAATATTTGGTTTTGAATATCCGCAGTTATGCACCAATTTCAAATTGATATATCTGTACGTCTATTTTCATAGAGTGAGATATACCTTTCTGAAATTATGTCTACGACATTTACCTATATCAGTGGATGGTTAGGTAAAGAGCATTAAGCAGCGGTGTAATTCTTCTTAACCATAAGTACAGTTTTCAACCTACGACACACAGTGAATGAGTTTTCAGACTCAAGGGACTTATACAGAGTATTGTATGTTGTCCAGGGTCCATCAGGACAGAGGGCTTGGTCCTCGTACTATATTCGGTTTACTTATGACTTCTCTAGTTTTTAGACAAGTGTTTCGTGGAAACACAGGGTCCGAATTTTGAGAAGTTATAGGTATTTGAATAGAGTAGAGAACCAGGTGTAGCAAGTATCGGGATTCTTCAAAGTGATCGAAGATGTAGACACTTGTGCATGGTATTCAGTTGACAGTAATGATTAAGAGATCTTGCTTCTCTTTCAGGTTACTCATAATTTGAAGCATTCCTAAGTTGAGTAACGCTGATCCACCTCCTTCCATTTAGTTGACATGCACTGGAGACAGCTGCATGATTTGAATCTAGTTCAATTAAATCAGTGCCTCTGGTTCTATATTGGATATAGAACAGTTCATATCTTAACGATGTTAAGGTACGGGGAGTTGTCCGGTTTATGATTAAAACCAGACACTGGACAACTCAAGGCATGTTTCTGTAATGGCTGTTTGTGGGTTGACTTTCTACCATCTGGATGAACAATAGCGATATTGTTCTAGACTCGCCACAGTTTTATTAAAAATGGATTTTTTCAGAAAACAGTAGTGGGAGTATGGTAGAACTGGAAGTGATTCCAGAACCACAAACGATTACTGAAGATTTGACAAGGAACCTAAAGATTCAATCTGGATTGACATTCCATTGGCCACTCCGCAGATATGGTGGGTAACCTCAGGCACCCGAGAGGTACTACGGTAGCCTCAAGGACGGTGGCAGGGAGGTTCTTGTTTACCCACAATTACCATTGCTGTTGTTCCAGGGTGCGAGACCCGGCGGGAGGATGAGTATAGCGTCGTTCTAAACTAGTTTTAGAAGTGTACGTGTATATGACTCTGCCAGAGGGTTGTCGTAGTCAGTGGGAGCAGCGGAAGCATTGGTGGACAGGTAGCTTATGTCTATTTATAGACTAAAGCAGATATAGCGGAGATAGATCATCTATTTCTGACGTGACAGTCATGGGTTTGACTTCATCAGAATAGGGGATGGATCTGTTGAGAAGGTAGTAGGGTGTGATGTCCTGGTATTTGGATGACATACACAGAGTAGGAAAAGAAACTCCTATACTACGATCGGTTATACTTTGGTCGTCACACAGTGGTTTCTCCACAAAGGAAATGGATTTTATATCAGACATACTGGTTACTAGATCTATGGTTTTAGATCTAGATTTGGATAGTCTCCCAATCTGGGTACTTAGACAGTATTCTAAGGGTTTTTAGAATGGATGACTCCTGGCACGGTAGTGTACCTGCAGGTAATGGAGTCACCCTCTCTAAAGGTGTCTTACAGACTAAAGGGGAGAGGGATGCGCATGATTGGCAGATCACTTGCTCAGGCAATTGAGTCAATCATGAGATGTCATGTACCACACCAGACATTGTTCTTGCACTAGATGCAATAAGTTGACATTAATCCAATCCTGGAGAAACAGTCGGAAGCAGTTTTAGAACATAAGTGGATGTTCTAGGGATATGATAACGACAGCCTCATTCGGGAAACAGTTATCATTCCAGGCTTCCAAGGTGACCTGGACGACAAGGATGTTGTCAGAGCTATAGTTTTCCTTCTGACAAGGGGCAGTATTTTGGACAGGTGGTCCAAGGCAATACTGAGGGAGGCATGGCGCAGGATACTGATTGAGTTCAGTTGACGATACAGTCTAAGAAGTTTGGATTTGGAGTTCATTTATGATTTGGAGTTCATTTATGAGCTAGGTCCCATCAGACATCCAGACACATTCTAAGACAGGTATTGCTCATTTCGGGAGATGGGTTTCTCCGCGAACTTGAGATATAGAGAGACATTGAAAGAGACAACAAAGCGGATCCACTCACTGAGGCTATTCCTCGAACGCAATAGTTTCGCAAACGAGCTTTGTGAGACTGACTAGTAGAGGAGTTGGGTGTTCAGTATCACACGGGCTGTGAGTATGCGACATCGCAATAATTAGCCTTGAGTGCAAGTGGGAGATTGTTGGAGATAGTGCCCTCAGAGTCAATTATTAGGTCACAGGTACGTGATTGTAATGATTGATGGAGGACCTATCCCGGTAGGACAGTCTTACTCGAGATGATAGTATGCTATCTGGTTTACCTTTATCATCGTGTACTGTTTTAAGTGACCTGACACGTCGCTATTACACGTTGATAGAGCCCCTAGGATTCTTGCTTGACCACCAGCAGTATGAGGGCGATCATATAAGTGGGAGCTGGGGGTCTATAAGCATATCCTTAAAAGGTCCCTAGTCGTGAGAGTTTCGAGACAGGGCATCGATTCTCCATAGTAGACTAGTGTATACAGTCGAGACCCCGACGAGGGGCGGTGGCCGGTCTCACAAGCCACTGGTGTCAGTTGGATCACCTAAGATGTATACAGGTGCTCATTGGGTTATGAGTACACCGGACAGGACTCGCCGGGAACATGCTAGTTGGTCATATACCAGACGTCAGATGGCAGTTCCCTGGTGACATGTGTGCAGGTTAGTTCATCGACCTGGGGATCGTCATTTGTCTCGTGTGAGTTCCCACTGTACTTTGATTACTACCCTACCATGGCTCAAAGGAGTCGTGCAAACAGGTTTTAGTTGGGTACAGTCCCGAGCCACATGGAGGCAGTGAGCGCATCTTCAGGGGTTCGTCTCTCCCGGTATTGGGGGTGAGGTCGTGCTGTGTCTAGGAGAGCCATTACACGAAGCCCTCGGCCGAGGCAAGGAGATTACTGGTAGGTATTCCAGTAGTATCTCAGGGTGTTCTGGGCTACACTCCGACACGACTTGTACCGCTTTTGGGGGTCTGACTTTTACCAACCCCCTAGGCCCGCCATGCGATGCTCATAGACGAACGGACCGGACTGTACGGATATTGTCACTGACAGGCTCAGTAGGGAGTCAGGCTGAGTTCGCTCACAGACGTCCCTTTTGGTCAATACCTGGTAGCCCGTTACGTATTGGCTTATACCTCTGACATGCTAGTGGTTAAATCCACAACCAAGGTGTTGACGAGTCTTTAGAGTCCCCCACATTCAGTTACTCAGCTTTCGGGCGAAAGGTTGTAGAGGCCGTATGGAGATATAGCAAGGTCCGATCAGATACGTGCGGTATTGCACGGATCAGGATCGGACAGTCTGTACTATAGGCCGTATGGTTATATGGCAGGGTTCGATCAGATACGTGTGGTATTGCACGGATCAGGATCGAACGGATAATACTAGCCGGCTTTGGTATAAGCCGGATCCTAGTATAGTACAGTGTAGATTTTGTCTCATTGATTTGTATTTCGGTCGAAATACAGATGCGGGTGTGTATGCAAAGTATCGGGGTTTTCCTGTAATTTATTACGGGACCAGTTTTCTGGAGTTGCCAGTTTGCTTTCCGTTTCGGCCGATTTCCATTGTTCCGTTCATTGGCCGAAGATTGGTGGAGGAGGGTTTATTTGCATTGTTGCAAATAAGTATTTGTGGAGGGGTCTTTGCTTTTTGTTGTATCATGATAGCTTTTCCTTGACCTTGACTTCTAGCTTTATCATGATGGCTTGACTTTGTAGACAATCATGGTTGTTGATGATTGTTGATTGAGTATTGGTTTTGGGAGTGATCATTGTTTCTCATCATCACTTGCTTTTCAACCACCTCTTTGTCTTGACTCTCTCTCTTGCATGATAGATGAGAATGGCTCCTATTATCTTTGGAGATACACCACTCTCTCATTTCTCTCCTCTCCATTGTCATGGCCGGCCACTTGAGGAAAAGGGGCTGTCCAAATTTTTGCAAGAGGGATTTTATCTCTTTTGGCATTGAAAAAATCCTATAGCTCCACAAAAATTACTTGTATCATCCCTCCACCAAAATGGCATCTCCATGAACCCCAAAGTGATACTTGAGGACTACATATTCTACAGCGAACCTTGGGCACGTCGAGTAGCCGGCTTCGTGCCCGAGTTGCCTCGGCATTGAGGTGGGAGCCCGTAAAAGAAGTAGGCGATGTGGTGCACTTCCGGCGACGAGGAGGAGACGGGACATTCCGCAGGAGATCGGGACGATGACGAGAGGACCGGAGGACTTGGATCGTCGGTATATCTCTATTCCCTTTCTTGTAGTTAGCTAGGACTAATTAATGGTTCGATCCGGGTATTAGTGCGCGGCGGTTTGCCAGTTCAGTAAAATTAAAGTTTATCACCGCTTCCGCATTTGGCCGTCGGATTGACGGCCGGGGCGCCGCCGTGCACTTACAGGAACTCACACGAGACAAATGATGATCTCAGGTCGATGAACTAACCTGTACACATGTCACCAGGGAACTGCTATCTGACGCAAGGTATAAAACCAAATAGCATGTTCCCGGCGAATCCTGTCCGGTGTACTCATAACCCAATGAGCACCTGTATACGTCTTAGGTGAACCAACTGACACCAATGGCTTGTGAGACCAGCCACCGCCCCTCGTCGAGGTCTCGACCCGTATACACTAGTCTACTCTGGAGTATCGATGCCCTGTCTCGAAACCCTTTCGACTAGGGACCTTTTTAGGATGTGCTTATAGACCCCAGCTGCCACGTATATGATCGCCATCATACTGCTGGCCGTCAAGCAAGAATCCTAAGGGCTCTATCAACGTGTAATAGTAATCTGTAATATCACCTAAAGCATGTACACGATGATAAAGATAAACCAGATAGCATACTATCATCTTGAGTAAGACTGTCCTACCGGCATAGGTCATCCCTCAATCATTGCAATCACGCGCCTGCGATCCAATAATTGACTTTGAGGGCACTATATCCAACATCTAAAAGGGTTTTTTTCTTGTAGCCCCCCTAAAACATAGCAAATTCCTTTGTGCCTCCAAAAATTTGGTGTCATGCCTCGCTTCCCAGTATACGGGTAAGGAGACGTGGTAAAGCCGCGACATATTTACTCAGAAGTAAACACGTTAAGCGTAAATAAACAATATAAATGAAATAACACAAGAATGACAAGAGATATAATGAAGCAATAATTTTTTATTAATATTCATTTTTTACATACAACTGAAAAGTAAAGTACACTGATGGAAAGCGATGTCTAAACAATGGTAATATGAACTGAAAGAAAAGTAAGTACAAGTAGGAACTAAAACTCTGGCTCCTCAGTAAACTACTCCAAATCGTCCTGGCTAGGCTCGATCTCCTGAGAATCGGGTCCTCCTGACAACAATCCAAAGAAAGAAGAGATAGCAATGTCGTCAGCGAACTAGCGCTCAGTAAGTCCTAAAAGATAAATGGAATAGATAAGTAAAGAGAATAGAATAGTTAAAGTATGTATTTGTTATACTAACGTAGTTGTTTATAGTTTGGTACAGAATATGTCAGTGTATACGAGAGGTCTGTAAGTCTATGTCGCTCACCCCGCAAGCTAGCGGGGAGGCGGAACAGGTAAAAATCAAAATTTTCTTACAAAGGCAACATAGACTAAGCAAAAGGATCTTTGCCAAACCATTGCTAACAAACTACAAGAGGTTCTATCTACTATGCAAGGAGATTATACCTCATGCTACTAGTCCTTCGGGTCTTCTCTGCTATCCTCCTCGTCTCCATTGGCTCCATGAGTCGGTCCGGATCGTGGCTTCTTCAACGGCCTCCTTGAGTCAAAGATGATCCACCCGAGAGTCTATAGTCCGAGCTCCACCTCAAGAACCGAGGTAATTAGGGCAACAAGTATGCTACTCTTGATGTCCTAAGTGATGTAGAATATGATGGTGGATTTGTTTGTCTATTTGAACCCCAACTTTCTCAACACATGAAACCTTTTGTGAATTCTAGTGAGGAAGAAGAAGAAGAGCAAAGCTTGAGAGCTCAAGTGAAGAGAGAGAATGCAAATGAGATAATGAGCCATAAGAAAAAAGAAAACTAATCTTTTATCATAATATTTGTGATGGCTAAGTTGATTTGACCATTATCATGTCATAATAAATGCTAAGCCAAAATATCAAGTGCTTAACAAAATATCTAAGTCAACAAAAGTATATAAGGTCAAATGGTCAAACCCAAATAGCCATGACACAATTATCATAATAAAAGGATTAGAAAACAATTTCCTCCACCTCATAATGGTTTTAATCAAGTCAATGGTCAAAACCCTAATGAGGCATCTCCTTCTTCATTCCTCACATCCGTGCATACACACCCGCATCCGCATTCCGTAGAACACGAATACTAGAAGACAAAACTGATCCATCTATACAATACTAGGATCCGGATTAAAACAAAGCCCACTGGTATTGTCTGCCTGAACATCATACGTGCACAAGTGCATGTAAGTGATCGTAGCCCTGTCGTAAAACCATACGGCATCTACACCTTTTGCCCAGTGCAGGGAAACTCTCTGTGTGGGACTCTAAAGATTCGACACTATACCGGCACTGGGTTTAACCACAGACCGTAATCGGCACTAGCTGTACGTAACGGTCCCCAGGTAGATGTCGATAAGAAGGCCGATGAGGTAAACCCATCCGAACTCCTATTGAGCCTGAATGTGACAATCTCCGTACAGTCCGGTCTGTTCGTCTAAGAGTATCGCATGTCGGGCTTTGGGGGCGGTAGACGTCAGACCCCTAATAGCGGTACAAGTCGTGCCGGAGTGTAGCCCAGAACACCCTGAGAAACTACTGGAAACACTACCAGTAAATCTTGCTTGCCCTGGCCAGGGACTTTGTGTAATGGCTCTCCTAGATACAGGGCGATATCAACCCCCAATACCGGGAGAGACGAATCATGTCTAACCGCTACTGCCTCCAAGTGCTTCGGGACTGCACCCAACTACTACCTGTTTGCACAACTCCTTTGAGCCGTGGTAGGGTAGCAATCAAATTACAGTGGGAACACACTTGAAGCGAAGTAGCAGTATCAAGTCGACGGACTAAGCTGTACTCATGTCGTCTGGGAACTGCTATCTGAAGATAGGTATAGTACCAACCAGTAGTTCTCGACGAGTCAAGTCCAGTGTACTCGTAACCTAACGAGCACCCGTATACTATCTCCAGTACGATATACTAATGGCTGTGGGACAGACCATCTCCCCTTCTGGGACGAGAAGCGTATACACTAGTCTACTCCGGAGTATCGATGTCATGTCTCGATAATCCTACGAATAGGGACCTGTATAAGGATGTACTTGTAAATTACCCAGCCCCAACTAGTGTGACTGCCATCACAACACTGGTAATCAAGCAAAGATCCTAAGGGCTCCACTAATATGTATAAGCGATATGCTAAAAGAAACACAAGCACATATTAAAGTAGAAATAAACCAAGTAGCATACTACCATTTTGAGCAAGACTGTCTATAAAACTGTGAATATCCCAAACTTCTATTAAGTAATATACAAACTAGTATGATACAGTAATGGCCTTTAGGGCATATAAACTAACAATCTCCTACTTGCACTAGGGCCATGTACTGGTATATCGAAGACCTATTATCTCGATCAGCCGCTCGAACTGAGTCTGGGGTATGGCCTTCGTGAGTGGATCTGCAGTGTTATTCTTCGAATCTACTCTCCTCACCTCGATCTCCCGGCGATCAACGATCTCCCTGATCAGGTGGTACCGCCTCAAAATGTGCCTGGACTTCTGATGGGACCTGGGTTCCTTCGCTAAATCTATAGCGCCGTTGTTGTCGCAATACAGCGGTATTGGATTAATAATGGTTGGAACCACCTGAAGTTCTGTGAGGAACTTCTTCATCCAGACGGCTTCTTTTGCGGCATCGCAAGCAGCTATGTACTCCGCTTCCATCGTCGAGTCAGCAACGGTATCCTGCTTGGAGCTCTTCCAACAGACCGCCCCTCCATTGAGAGTAAAGACATGACCCGACATTGACTTGGAGTCATTCTTGTCACTCTGGAAGCTGGAGTCAGCAAAGGCCTCGATCTGGAGGTCTTTTCCGCCATACACCAAGAACATCTCCTTAGTCCTTCTTAGGTACTTGAGAATGTTCTTTACTGCTATCTAGTGCTTCTCTCCTGGGTCCGACTGATACCGGCTTACAACGCTTAAAGCGTATGCTACATCTGGTCTGATACACAACATCGCATATATTATAGAGCCTACCATAAATGTGTAGGGTATAGATGACATGCGAGCTCTTTCCAAATCAGTTTTAGGAGACATCTCTTTGGAGAGGGTGATTTCGTGACAAGCCGGTAGATTATCGCGCTTTGAATCTTCCATACTGAATTGTTTCAGTATGGTGTCGATGTACCTGGACTGCGAAAGTCCCAACATCCTCTTAGATCTATCACGATAGATCTGGATCCCCAGAATGTAGGAGGCATCACCCAGGTCTTTCATGAAGAACCTTTGTGACAAGAATCCTTTGACTGACTGTAGCATAGGAATGTCATTTCCTATTAGGAGAATGCCATCCATGTACAAGACGAGGAATACCACAGTTCTCCCTACAATCTTACTGTAAATGCATGGTTCATCTGGATTTTTGATAAAGTCGAATTCTTTGACAGTATCATCAAAGCAGATGTTCCAACTCCGCGATGCCTGCTTTAGTCCATAAATGGACTTAAGCAACTTGCACACTTTACCGCTGCTCCCACTCTGAATGAAACCCTTCGGCTGATCCATATAGACGCACTATTCCAAATTTCGATTTAGAAAAGCCGTCTTTACGTCCATCTTCCAGATCTCATAATCGTGGAAGGCAGCAATGGCAAGAAGGATCCGAATGGATTTGAGCATAGCCACTGGAGAAAAGGTTTCGTCATAGTCCAAATCAGGTCTTTGACGAAAACCCTTTGCAACAAGTCTAGCTTTATAGGTTTCAACCTGCCCATCTATACCAATCTTCTTTCTGAAGATCCATTTGCAGCCTATGGGTTTTACCCCTTCTGGAGCAATGTCCAAAGTCCAAACTTTGTTGGTGTACATGGACTCCATTTCGGCCCGCATTGCATCCAGCCATTTTACCGAGTCACCGCTCTGAATGGCTTGCTGGAAGCTAGTAGGCTCATCATTGTCAATGATGCAATCCTCTCAATCCCCGTCTATGAGAAAACCGTAGTATCTCTCGGGCGGATGAGACTGCCTACTACTCCTGCGGAGTGGCGCTGGGATGTCCGGTTCCTCTGAAACCTCTGATTCTACCAAGGTTTCAGTAATAGCTTGTAGTTCTGGAATTTCTTCCAGTTCTATTGCGCTCCCACTTATCTGATTTTCTAAAAATTCAGTTTCCAAGAAGCGGGCATGACGATAAACAAAGTCCTTTTGCTCCTCTGCGTAATAGAAAAGATACCCCTTGGAGTTCTTTGGGTATCCCACAAAGTTACACTGTATTGAGCGTGCCTCGAGCTTGTCCGCATGCTGCTTTTTAACAAAAGCTGGATATCCCCAAGTCTTAAAATGTTTAAGACAGGGTTTCTTTCCACTCCACATCTGATATGGTGTTGTAGGCACTGACTTAGTAGGAACCTGGTTCAAAAGATATGCAGCTGATTCTAGTGCATAACTCCAGAAGGATCGCGGTACCTCAGCCTTATTCATCATAGAACGAACCATATCCAATAGAGTTCAATTCTGCCTTTCCGATACACCGTTGTGTTGTGGTGTGTATGGAGAAGTGAGCTGAGAGAGAATACCATTCTCTTTTAAGTATCCCAGAAACTCGGCACTTAAGTATTCACCACCTCAATCAGATTACAGTGTCTTGATAGTTTTGCCTGTTTGTTTTTCCACTTCATTCTTGTATTCCCGGAATTTCTAAAAATCCTCGGATTTATGCTTCATCAAGAAGACATGTAAATACCTAAAGAAATCATCCGTAAAAGTAATGAAATAGGAATAACCACCTCGCGCATGTGTAGACATTGGACCACACACATCATTGTGTATGAGTCCCAAGAGCCCGCTCGCTCTTACTCCGTGTCCAGTGAACGGAGTCTTTGTCATCTTTCCCATGAGACAAGATTGACAAGTAACATAAGATTGATATTCGAACGGATTCAAATATCCTTCTCTATGTAACTTCATCAATCGTGTTTCATTGATGTGACCCAGTCTACAATGCCATAAGAAAGCCTGATTTGTTTCCGGAGACTTTCTTTTAAGTGTGTTCTGGACACTGAAAACCTGAGCTTGATTTAGTATGTATATACCGTTTTCTAATATACCTGACACAATCAGAACTTGATTTAGGTGGATGTGGACCACATCGCTTACAAATGTAAAATCATATCCTTCCATAGAAAGTAAGGATACAGATATGATATTACAAGCTAGACTAGGCACATACAAATAGTTACGTAGAATCAATATCTGCCCACTTGTCAATCCAAGGTGATATTCCTTTACGGATTCAGCGTCCACACTCATTCCGTTAGCAACCCTGAGAGTCATATCACCTAACTTGATAACTCTACAGTTTCTCAAAGCCTGTAATGAATTACAGATATGAGATCCTGATCCGGTATCTAGTATCCAGGAAGTAGAGTTAATTGACATACAGTTTTCTATTATAAACGCACCCGAAGCCGAAGCCACAACATGCTTCGAATCCTGGCTACTGGCTTTTAAAGCCCTGCAATCCCTCTGCCAATGTCCTTTCCCGTAACAATAGGGACGTCCCTCCTTCCCTATATCTAGCCCCGAAACTTTTGCCCTTTCTTTTCCTTCTACCTCCTTGGTTTCCTTCAGGGTGCAAGTAGAGGGTAGGGACTGTAGAAACAAGTCAGCATATGACCTGTTTCCCAACATGGTCTTCATGTCCGTGAGCTGATCAATATAGCTAGTCACTGCAAGGACGTTGTCCCTTACAGATGACCCGACAGCCAACCTCACTTGAAGAAATTCCTTCGAGGTCTCATATCTTGTGATATGAGATTGCTCTCCATATAAATCTTTGTTATGGAGGAAGATGGAAGCTAAGTCCATCTTCTCGTGCTGCCTCTAGCTTGCACCATCAACTGAGGCCAACACGAGACACTTGGCATTCGCACAATCCCTTTCCGATGTCTTATCAATATCTATGACGGTGAAAACTGGACCTGAGACGGCATGGGTTTTATTAGTGAAGAGGTGTCCCGGCTTGTCACGGGTAATGGACATATGGACAGACCTTTGCCAGTCATTACAGTTAGATTCAGTCATTTTATTATCTAGATGTAACCTATGTCTGGTCACTGGGTCGCTGCAATTAAGAGAGAGAGAATAAAACACTTAACATGATGCTCTTGCAAGTTTAGATTGGTTTTTAATTTATCTAAACAGGATGGCTCTCACTGTTTCTCGAATCCTTCCTCAAACCATAAAAGAAGAATTAGTCAGGATTAATCTCACCGTATAATACTTGCTTAACTGTTCAGACAGACTAGTGTCGGTACTTCGAGGGAGGTTTTACGACGCTTTCGCGAAGTTTCTTAATTAAATAACCTCTTTTCCCTGGAGGCGTAGCCCGCTAACACTGTTCTAGACACCTACTTGGTTTATAGTATTAATCGTTAAGTGAAGAAATCTCCCGAGGAGTAGCGGATACTCACAGTAGGATCGGGATCCAAATATCATTGTGTGATAATGCTGAAGGAATCCTACCAACATCATCAAACTCCAAATGGTATGCAGCACTACCAAGTTTCAATTTCCTTAGAAATTCCCGATGTGGATTTTTGCCCCATACTCTTATGACCTTGACTAAGGCCAACAAATCATAAGTCACATGTCAAGTTCTACCCGTCATTGTCCAGGTTAATTTGAACCCACCCATATATACCCTTGACTAAGGCCAACAAAGCAATACGACTGTCCCAAACCAACGTATCTATCTATGCAACATATGAATACCCAGCAGCTACCAATCACTATGCCTTGATTAAGGCCAACAAACATAGCTTGAATACTATTGAATATTCATATGAAATGACGGAAGGCTACGAATGGTTTTGGCGAAACCGTGAACGTAGTTAACTTGATATAATCGAAGGAACCTGATAGCTTTTAAAAGGAGTGGTTTAAGCTCTGCATTTTAAAGGTTTTGCTGTTTTGAAAAAACCGAGTGGTTTTAAAATTGTTCCAACGATTTAGCTTTGGTTTGTTTTCTTTGCATTAATATAATGCGTCCCATCAATTAATCCTACCATTGCAGAAAACAACGAAAATATAACGTACGCTTATGCCATCCGCATTCGCCACGGGGCCCCGTCATCACCCGTTAGGTTACTTAACTAACGACAGAGCGGGGGCTGGACTAGCGCGGATGCAAAATATAAGCAATGCCTACTAGATATCATATATAGATATATACATTCGTCAAACGCAATGATAGTCATTCCAGATCACAGATGAACACATTGGATATGCTAGGAATCCGCGTTTCGCTCGAGCCTGCAACGAAAGACGGATTACATAGTCGCGATGAATAGCCAAACCCCACCCTAGACCCCTACGGGTGCGGCAAACTACCCGCCAAATACCCGAAGTGTAGCAGTCTCCCTCAACAACGTGAGTAGGCCACTTAGCACTTCAAAGTACCCGGTAGTTTGTGCACCCCACCTTGGGTCTATCCTAGGAGTAAAAACAGTTAAAGAAATAATATACAATGGTGGCTACAACCTCAACCCGGATGTGCGACCATAAAATAATATTACATCAAATTACAAATTTTATATTGAAAGAAAAATGAAAACCCTCATCTCACATCCCTGGCTATTCATCACGACGATCCAACAAGTTCATATACACAGTCCAACATCACAGATCACAGATATGCACAACCCCCACTAATCGACGTATTGCGATTAGTAGACGTTCAGTACATATAGCACATCACAGAGAATCCGATTAGCTAAAGTACTTAGAACTTCCATCGATTACAAGATTTGAAACTACCACAAGTACAACACAGTACTCATAAAATCTGGGTAGAAACAAAATATCAGAAAAATCACAAAACACCAAGCTGGATACACTGCAGGAAAAATAAGTTGACTCGGAGTCGACTCGGCCACGGATCCGCGGCGAAAGGCTTGGTTTCGCCGCGCTTCCGCGGCGGTCTGACCGATTCAAGATCTCGTTTTTCTTGGGTGTCCCTAAAAAAACCTGCACGTATTTTTTTAGGTCCCTGAAAAAAAACGGACCAGTTTTTAAAAACGACAGAAAAGAGCATTTTTAGTTCGTATTTTGCGATTTTTCTGGCGATCGAATTTCTAACACTTTGCTAACATGTTAGTAATGGTTTAGCTTGGCTCTGATACCATTGTAAGGCTATGTCGCTCACCCCGCAAGCTAGCGGGGAAGCGGAACAGGTAAAAATCAAAATTTTTTTACAAAGGCAATATAGACTAAGCTAAAGGATCTTTGCCAAACCATTGCTAACAAACTACAAGAGGTTCTATCTACTATGCAAGGAGATTATACCTCATGCTACTAGTCCTTCGGGTCTTCTCCGCTATCCTCCTCGTCTTCGTAGGCTCCATGAGTCGGTCTGGATCGTGGCTTCTTCAACAACCTCCTTGAGTCGAAGATGATCCACCCGAGAGTCTATAGTCCGAACTCCACCTCAAGAACTGAGGTAACTAGGCCAACAAGTATGCTACTCTTGATGTCCTAGGTGATGTAGAATATGATGGTGGATTTGTTTGTCTATTTGAACCCCAAGTTGCTCAACACATGAGACCTTTTGGGAATTCTAGTGAGGAAGAAGAAGAAGAGCAAAGCTTGAGAGCTCAAGTGAAGAGAGAGAATGCAAATGAGATAATGAGCCATAAGAAAAAAGAAAACTAATCTTTTGTCATAATATTTGTGATGGCTAAGTTGATTTGACCATTATCATGTCATAATAAATACTAAGCCAAAATATCAAGTGCTTAACAAAATATCTAAGTCAACAAAAGTAAACAAGGTCAAATGGTCAAACCCAATTAGCCATGACACAATTATCATAATAAAAGGATTAATAAACAATTTCCTCCACCTCATAATGGTTTTAATCAGGTCAATGGTCAAAACCCTAATGAGGCATCTCCTTCTTCATTCCTCACATCCGTGCATACACACCCGCATCCGCATTCCGTAGAACACGAATACTAGAAGACAAAACTGATCCATCTATACAATACTAGGATCCGACTTAAAACAAAGCCCACTAGTATTGTCCGCCCGAACATCATACGCACACAAGTGCACGTAAGTGATCGTAGCCCTGCCGTAAAACCATACGGCCTCTACACCTTTTGCCCAGTGCAGGGAAACTCTCTGTGTGGGACTCTAAAGATTCGATACTACACCGGCACTGGGTTTAACCACAGGCCGCAAGCGGCACTAGCTGTACGTAACGGTCCACAGGTAGATGTCGATAAGAAGGCCGATGAGGTAAACCCATCCGAACTCCTACTGAGTCTGAATGTGACAATCTCCGTACAGTCCAGTCTGTTCGTCTAAGAGTATCGCATGTCGGGCCTAGGGGGCGGTAAACGTCAGACCCCTAATAGCGGTACAAGTCGTGCCGGAGTGTAGCCCAGAACACTTTGAGAAACTACTCGAAACACTACCAGTAAATCTCGCTTGCCCTGGCCAGGGATTTTGTGTAATGGTTCTCCTAGACACAGCGTGATATCAACCCCCAATACCGGGAGAGACGAATCTTGTCTAACCACTACTGCCTCCAAGTGCTTCGGGACTGCACCCAACTACTACCTGTTTGCACGACTCCTTTGAGCCGTGGTAGGGTAGCAATCAAAGTACAGTAGGAACACACTCGAGGCGAAGTAGCAGTGTCAAATCGACAGACTAAGATATACTTATGTCACCTGGGAACTGCTATCTGACGATAGGTATAGTAGCAACCAGCAGTTCCCGATGAGTCATGTCCAGTGTACTCGTAACCTAACGAGCACCCGCATACTATCTCCAGTACGACGTACTAATGGCTGTGGGACAGACCATCTCCCCTGCTGGGACGAGAAGCGTATACACTAGTCTACTCCGAAATATCGATGCCCTGTCTCGATAATCCTACGATTAGGGACCTGTATAAGGATGTGCTTGTAGATTACCCAGCCCCCACTAGTGTGACTGCCATCACAACGCTGGTAATCAAGCAATGATCCTAAGGGCTCCACTAATATGTATAAGCGATATGCTAAAAGAAACACAAGCACATATTAAAGTAGAAACAAACCAAGTAGCATACTACCATTTTGAGCAAGACTGTCTATATAATTGTGAATAACCCAAACTTCCATTAAGTAATATACAAACTAGTATGATACAGTAATGGCCTCTAGGGCATATACACTAATAGAGTCCAACTATCCCGTGGATTAAGATATATGGAATACAAGGCCCTGTCAAAATTCATGGGACAATGACACGGATGTTCATGTTAGATGTATTATAGTGACCGGCTCGTTCTACTTCTAATACATTCCGTACCAGTCTACCCCTTTAAAACCCCGTAATGTATATTGTATTGTTTTATGGTATAAGACTTGCCGAAACCATAGTATAAGTTGTTCATGTAAACAGATCAGGATGTAAACGGATAGTCATGTAGTCAGGTCAAAATATATCCATGGTTTGGTCAAGTCAAAACAAGTTGCATGTTTGTATTATTCGGTATACATGTTCAGGTTCAAGTATATATTGGATCCATGTTGGATTGGAGTTAGGTTTGGATTGTGTTCATGTTCAGATTGTATTCAAATTAGACTGAGACTCAGATTGAGTCAGACACTTAAACAGATTTGGATTCCTGAATTAGGTTTTGGAGTTATCGGTAACTGCTGCACATGGACGGCAGAATTTGTGTCTTTTTCCAAGACAATTACCATTGATAACCCTATTTTAGTTTTCTACCTTAAATAGGCAAGCACCCACTTTCTCCGGATCCCTGAGACTCAAGAGAATTGATCCCGCTTAAACTTATATTTACTAGGGTCCTTAATATAAATTTAATATAACTTGAGGGGTTTTATGAAAAATAATTTTAGTATACTTTCAAAATAAATCTCAAGTATTTATTTATATTTTTTAGGGTTTTCATTGATGTGAATTTTATAGGATGAGATATGTTAGTGAATATATATATATATATAGTTTGAATAGTTCAAGGTATTTTAGTGTAAACTTGATTTGTATGGATTCTTGATGGTATTTTCATGAAACTTGTAATTCTTTTATTTTCTTTGGAAAACATGGAATTTAATAATATCTTTAAAATATATGGTTTGATAATATTTATAATTATTAAAAATAAATTTTTATTATTAAATAGAAATTCTTGTTTTTCTTAAAAATTGTATTAATTCCATCGAGATCGTATGCGCCGTGAGGAGGTCTGCATCTCGTCCTACTAGTCCGATGGATGTGCGATAACCCACACCAACCGATTCGAATTCCCCAAAAGTGGGTTGTTGAGACACAATCGCAAGGAATTTAAAATACTATTTACAAGAAAACGGTTTTTAATAGGTTAGGGTGTTTTATTGAAAAGTCGTATTTTGCCATAAAACTATTATTCAAGAGAAATCATGCTATATCAAGATGTGTGTATATGAGAGGTAGGTCATTATCTCATGAGGTTTTCTAAAGGTATGCTAAGCAAAAAGATTAAAATATGGTATGTGTAAAGTTTATGGTATTTAAACGAAACATGTTCTATAAAGTTATTTAACATGAACTTTTCAAGGTCAAAATTATTCTAAACATTTGTTTCATGATTGAATAACAAAGTATAGTGATTTGAATGAATGATTATAAAAGAAAATTGTAGTTTTTAAATATTTTAGAAAAAAATGTCGATATAACTCCACTTATCAATATGATTTGAAAAGAGATAGTTTTAAGGTAAGAAGAGAGAGAAATAGTTGGGACTTACAAGTTAAAAAGATAGAAGAGAGGTTGAGAAAAGGAATGATGGCTTTTGTGGAGTCGCGGGGTCGCCGGAAGTACTTCGAATCCTCGCCGGAAAAGGAACTTGGGCTAACTCCACTTGTACTCTTCTTTGATTTGGAAAATTTTAAGGATTTTTGACAAGAGATTTCAGAATGAAGAAGGATAGAGTATGGGGTTGTATTTATAGTGTAGAATTAGAGTTTTGGAATTGAAAGATTAAATTAAAATGCATTAAAAATGGGATTAAAGGGTGAATTTAAGTTTTCTGTTAATTTACAGAGAAATCAAACAGAATGGGGGTAATGGGGTAGGCCAAGGGGTTTAGTGTGCAGGGTTTGGGAGCATAACCAATGGGGGGCCCAGCGGCGTCGGCCCAGTGATGAATCTCGCTGGCCAAGTGTATGGGGTTGGGTCTTGGATCAATGCCATGTGTCCATGTCGGTTCATATAACATTCAACACATGTTTGATTTTCTGTGACTTTTCATTTTACGTATATTGCACGTGTAAACTTTTGTGCTTCCAAAAATTTTAAAAGAAAAATCAATAAAAATAATATGTGGCTGAGAGGATTTGAACACATGGGCTATATCACAGTAGTACAAGGCTTTACCAATGAGCTACAAGTTGTTTCTTGCTGTTCTCAAACAAAAACAACATTTAAAGTATACTGAGGCTTGCAAATACTCCATTTTGTACATTAACTTTAAAAATTTTGTACAATGAAATTAGAGTCTTTACATTCTACCCTCCATACAAAAATTTCTTCCTCGAAATTTACAATTATATAAGGACTAATTTACAAACAAGTAAGGGTATTTTGCACGCATGTTATCCTCACGTTCCTACGTTGATTCTCCTGGAGAATCTTTTCTCCACTCACTCGGACCAAGTTTACTTCCTCGTTCCGTAGTGTCTTCACTTTTCTGTCCAGGATCTCAACGGGTTGTTGCTCACAAGATAGGTCTGTCTGTACAGTGATATCGGAGTGATCAAGGATGTGGCTGGGGTCACTCACATATCTTCAGAGCTGGGATATATGGAACATGTTGTGCACTCCTTCCAATGAGGGTAGAAGTGCTAAACGATATGCCACTTCTCTGACATGTTTGAGAATGTCGAACGGTCCCATAAATCTCGGACTGAGCTTACCCCTCTTGCCAAAGCGAATTACTCAACTGTTTGGAGAGATCTTTAAGAACACATGATCTCCCGGTTGAAACTCCAGGTGTCAGCGCTTTGCATCAGCCCAGTGCTTCTGTCTGTCTTGGGCTGTGCGCATTGTTTCCCTGATCGTGCGTACTACGTCCACAGTTGCCACGATCACCTATGGTCCAAGGAATTCCCTATCTTCGATGTCGTCCCAACTTAGTGGTGAACGACACTTCCTTCCATATAGAACTGCAAAAGGTGCCATACCAATACTTACTTGGTAGCTGTTGTTGTATGAAAACTCCACAAGATGTAGGTGATCTTCCCACGATCCTCCGAAATCTAGCATACAAGTTCTTAGCATGTATTCAAGGATCTGAATCGTTCACTCAGACTGTCCATCTATTTATGGATGCTAAGTTGTGCCGAAGTTCAGACTCGTTCTCAAGCTAGCTTGCAGACTTTGCCAAAACTGTGATTGGAATTTGGTGTCACGATCGGAGACAATGCAAACCGGTACTCCATGTAATCTCACGATCTCCTGCATGAGCTCATGGGTATCAGAAATAGTGCATCTTGAGGTTAAATATTACATTAGATTCATGCTTACCTCCATGTACTTTTTTGCTAGTGTCTCGGTAGATTGCCCAACTCGAAATGGGATGAAGTGAGCCGACTTTGTGAGTCGATCCACAATAACCCATACCACATCGTTACCTTTCGTGCTGCGAAGAAGTGCAGTCACGAAGTCCATGGTGATGTGTTGCCACTTCCATTCTGGAATAGGTAACGGTTGAAATAAACTAGCAGTCCTGTCATGTTCAGCTTTTACTTGCTGACACACCAAGCATTTGGCTACGCTTCTTTCTACTTCACGCTTCATGCCATGCCACCAGTAATGTTGCCGTAGATCTTTGTACATCTTTGTACCACCAGGGTGTACTGAGTAAGGAGAGCTGTTAGCTTCTTTCATCAACTCTTTTCGAATAGAACCTTGTGGTACACACAATTTGCTTCCGTATCTCAAAGATTTGTCTTCGTGGATGATGAAGTCGGTTCAAAGTCCACTTTCTACTTGTTCTCGGATCTTTTGCAACTTGGCATCACTTGCTTGAGCTGCTTTGATCTGATTGACAATAGTAGACTGAACTTGTAAGTTCATCAACTTTGAAGTATTACTTGGCATAACCACTTCCATCTCCATCTTGTGCAATTCTTGCTGAAGCTTCCACTGTGCGGTGAGATTCATTGATAACGGCTGGCGACTAAGTGCATCAGGAACTACATTCACCTTCCCTGGATGATATTGTAGGCTGATGTCGAAGTCCTCCATAAGTTCTAGCCATCTTCTCTACCGTATATTCAACTCCTTCTGAATAAACACATACTTGGTCTGTGTATATGTCCACTCGCTCTCCAAGTAGATAATGGCGCCAAATCTTAAGTGCAAAGATAACGGCTGCCAACTCAAGATTATGCGTTGGATAGTTGCGCTCATGAACTTTCAACTGTCTTGATGCATAAGCTACAACTTTTCCATGCTGGTGTAGAACGCATCCTAATCCCTTACCAGATGCATCGCAGTGCACAACGAAACCTCCAGATTAGTCCGGCATTACAAGAATAGGAGCTGATGTCAATCTTGACTTGAGTTCTACAAAAACTTGTTCACATGCTTCTGACCACACGAATGCTTCATCTTTACGTGTGAGTTTAGTCAGGGGTGTTGCAATCTTCGAGAAGCCTTTTATGAATCTTCGGTAGTATCCTGCTAAACCCATGAAATTTCGAATGTCCTTCACTGTCTTTGGTGTCGGCCATTCGCTTACTGCTGATACTTTAGCTGGATCTAGTGAGATTCCTTCACCTGAAACGATATGTCCTAGAAATCCGACTTGATCTAGCCAAAATTCGCACTTGTTGTACTTGGCATAGGGCTGATGCCGTCGCAAACTCTCCAGGACAATCCTTAAATGTTCGGCGTGCTCTTTCCGATTCTTTGAATACACCAAGATGTCGTCGATGAATATGACAACGAACCTGTCTAGGCACTCTCGGAAAACTTGGTTTATCAATATGGCTGGTGCATTGGTCACTCCGAATGGCATCATGAGAAACTCATAATGACCATAGCGAGTCCTGAATGCCGTCTTCGGAATATCAGACTCTTTAACCTTTACCTGATGATAACCTGAACGAAGTTCTAACTTCTTCCAAAGCATATGGTTTTCTAGATGTATATGATTTGAGAAAACACAAAACCCACTTAGCCGATCGAATAGATCGTCGATGCGTGGTAGTGGATACTTGTTCTTTATCATCACTTCATTCAGAGCTCGGTAGTCTATGCACATTCTGCATGAACCTTCCATCTTCTTCACAAGCAGAACTGGAAATCCCTAATTTGAGGTACTGGGACGAATTCATCCTTTCTTCAAAAGTTTGTCCAATTGAGTACGGATCTCCTTCAATCCTTCAGGACTTAAGCGATATGGTGCTTTGATCATCGGTTGTGCACCAGGTACTAAGTCAATACTGAATTCAAGAGCTCGATCCGGAGGCAAACCTGAGATGTATTTAGGAAATACATCTTCGAACTCTCGAACTACCTATGCTTGTCTTCTTCTGCATGTATTGTTGCAATCATTGCCTTCCTTGGTTTAGCCTTGTAAGTACTAGGCTCTAGGGTACGGTCTCCACTTTTGAAATAAAAGACTGGATGATCTGGAATCTCGAACACTAACCTCTTTTGACGACAGTCGATGGTAGCGAAGAAAGTTCCTAGCCAGGCCATACCCAAGACTACGTCGAAGTTCAGTATGTCCAGCACCTTGAAGTCAGCATAAAATTATCTGCTGCAGACGACCACTGGACACAGGTCGTATCCCATCGTTGCCTTTAGAACGTCGTTCCCTAAACCGACATTCCAGCTGGATACGAGCGGTTTGACTGGAAGCGCATGAATTTGAATGAACCGTTGCGACATAAAGCAATGTGATGCTCCAGTACCGAAGAGTGCTAGTGCGGGAAGGGAAGCTACTAAGATCGTACCTAAGTTGTGTTGGATATGTTTAGGTATAGGAAAATATATTTTGATATGTATAAAGATTGAAAGAAAGTTTATAATACAGAGATTTACCAGTGATGACTTGTCCAGTGGATTCAGCTTCTTCCACAGTCATCGTGAAAGCCTGTCGCCTAGGTACATTCCTCCTTACTGGAGGAGCATTCCTCTATCTGTTCTTCTGCCTTGAGTTAGGTTCCTTTGTGCTTGATGGAACTGACGAGGAGGAGGTGCAGGAGGTCTACGAAGAGATGAAACTGGGAGAGCAAATCGAGTTGTAGGTGCTTGAATAGCTGGCCGCTGTGGATAAGTGTTTGCTGGTCTGGGAGCTAGATTTGGATTGAGTCTACGGGGGCATGTAACAATGTCATAAGTGGATGAGCCACAGACTAAGCACAGGCCGTTTGCACGCCTACAGTCCTTCGCCAGGTGTCCATTCCTTTTGCAGTAGAAACACAAATCTGGACTGGGCCGATTAAAAGTTACTCCCGATCTCCTGGGTACAAACGGTGGCCTGGAAGAGGCTCCTCCTGCTATCTGAGTAGCAGGATGCTTTATACCGGAAGATTGAGATCTGCCATTCTTCTTCACTACTGCCTCATATCGACGGGCAGCCTTCAGATCTAAATCATGGGTTGGAAAATCCCCTGTAGCTAGAGCAGCTTGGATCTCCTGGTCTAACCCTTGTTGAAATCTTTTAGCCCTGATCTCAGCAGTCGGTATGAGATGTGCCGCAAACCTGCTCAGAATAGTAAACTCAGCATCATACTCATCCACAGATTTGCTCCACATAGAGCCTTATTGCAGGTGAATGAATTGCTGCTCCATGTCAAAACGAGCAGTCTCGGGAAAATATTTCGCGTCGAACATATCGCGAAATATCTTCTATTCAATCGGCTGGGTAAGTCAGATTTCTTCAGCCTCCCACCATAATCTAACGTTGTCTGTAAGTTGCAGCTTCGCAACTCTTACCGTAGCAATCTCTGGCACTTGTGATGCTGTCAGATCATCCTCAATCGAATGAGCACATTCCTCTGCCTCTAAGGGGCTCTCTTTCCCAGAGAATTGTTTAAGGTGCAGTTCCCGGAATTGTTTCACAACGGGTGCCTCAGCTTCTGGGCGGTTCAGGGGTATATCAGTCTGCTGCTGCTATCCCTCCAAGAGGCTCTTGATTGCCTAAAAAAAACCGTTTTCTCATTGATCGGAGCTGCTATGGTAGGTGTAAGTGGAAGTGGTGGTGGGGTGTTGCCATTGACATTCTTGCTCGTATTGTTCGGAGAATCCATAACCTTGAAAGAAAAAATAGGGTTTGGATAAATTCAAAGAATATGAAATATAAAGAATGTTTTAGTTGCTGATTCTTATAATTCTTATGATATATTGCTTAGGTTTCCATGCAGAACTAACCTGCATGGGCCGCCAACAAAACCTGTCACGCCCCGCTTCCCAGTGTACGGGTAAGGAGACGTGGCGAGGCCGCGACGTATTTATTCAGAAGTAAACACGTTAAGCGTAAATAAGTAATAAAAATGAAATAACATAAGAATGACATGAGATGTAATGAAACAACAACTTTTTATTGATATTCATTCTTTACATACAACTGAAAAGTAAAGTACAATGATGGAAAGCGATGCCTAAACAATGGCAATATGAACTGAAAGAAAAGTAAGTACAAGTAGGTGTTTACCGCCGAAAGACGCGACCGAGACGTTGGGACGTCCGGCCTAAATTTTGGGGGCAGATGCTATTTGGTTTTATCCGTCCACCTCTCTGAAGATGCCAAGTTGATTTAAGGCACCATGTATCGAAGGTTTAGAAAGATGCGGCCGATGTAGCAGACTTCGTCAGATTCTCCCTCATTGTGAGGGGTTTTTGATTGTGGGACGCTCTTCCCTGCAGGCGCAAGCCCCTGCAGTTAATTACGCTACCACATCGTTGTAACCACTTTCTCCTTCTCCATATGGTTACTTTGTGTCGTGTGTGTTTGTTTTATTTTTGGTTGCCCGTGGATTATATACGGAGACTAATTTATGTTTTCTCTCGTAAGGCGTGGATTAGTCCAAATCCGTATTTTCTTAAATTTGGGTTTAAGGATCGTTAATCTCATTTGAGACTAAGATCAACTTAAACGTTTGTTAAGGATACGTTAGTCTAATTTTAGACTAAGATCTACTTAACAGGATCATTTAAATCCAACAAAAGAGCATTTGGGCTATATTGTTTTAGTTTAGGGACATTGCGGTCCATTGGGTTTAAGGACATCATGGTCCATGTTTAAGGACATCATAGTCCATGAGTTTAAGGACCTCATAGTCCATTTTAAAGACATCATAGTCTAGTTTAATGACCTCATAGTCTGTAAAGTTTAAGGACGTCATGGTTCATGAGTTTAAGGACCCCATAGTCTATAAAGTTTAAGGACATCATAATCCATGAGTTTAAGGACCTCAAAGTCCATGGGGTTCTGGTTTAACTAGTTTGGGGGTGCGCCAAAAGTTATTGGTTATTGGGACCCTCCACCTCTCTGAAGACGTTGAGTAATTACAACGACATGTATCAGAGTTGTGGAGAGATGTACCCTTGAACCAAATGCCAGATTGAGAAGGAATGGGATGAATATTGCTTTGAATGCCATCTGAGATCAATTTTGAAGGACCTGGGTATAATTGGAGCTCGGGTGTTGACTTTGGGAGACTTGGCTAATTTGGGCTAAGCTTAGCCTCTCGTAGTGTTAAACACTAGTGTATACTCAGCGCTCACATGCTCCCACGTGAGGCGCTTGAAGTAGTGTTAAACACTGAGAATTGAGGCGCTCACGTGGGGTCACGTGAGGCGCTTGAAGTAGTGTTAAACACTGAGAATTGAGGTTCTCACGTGGGATCACGTGAGGCGCTTGAAGTAGTGTTAAACACTGAGAATTGAGGCGCCCATGTAGGGTCACGTGAGGCGCTTGAAATAGTGTTAAACACTGAGAATTTGATGCGCTCACATGGGGTCACGTAAGGCGCTTGAAGTTGGCGATGCTCCTTTGGGTTTATTCTCTTGTTCTCTTTTATAAGTACTGAGCACTTCTAAGGGGTCACGTGGGGTCACGTGAGGCGCCCCAAAAATAGGGTTTATTTCCTTTTCTCTTTATAAGTGTTGAGCACTTCTCAGGGGTCACGTGGGGTCACGTGAGGCGTCCCAAAAATAGGGTTTATTCCCTTTTGTTCATCAAGAGCGCTCATGTGGGAACACGTGAACTTTGCTATGTAGCGTTGAACGCTAATGAATCACCAGGCTGTTCTTCTATGGTTCTGAGGAATCAAGTTCTCCTTTTGCTCTTTGCAGAGATTAAATTCTTTTTTAAAGGGTTAAACCCTAGTTTCAGAAGAATTAAATTCCCTTATGTTTTGTAAGAGTTAAACTCTTTTGATTCAGTTCCTTCCCCTAGATTTTGAATCTGCATGACAGAATCTCCCCGATGAGAATTAAATTCTCAACTTGTGGGGAGATCTGCTTCTGCAGATCTTAACCAGAGTAAGAACTAAGTTCTTTGAGAAGAGTTAAACTCTTAGTTTGAGAATTAAATTCTCTTTTGGTTTTTTCTTACCAAGGGGTTTTCCTCTCTGTTTTCTGTATTTTTGAACTTGAAGTTTATGGGGGGTTCCTCCGTGTCTTCTTTTTTCTCCTCCCCTTGCTCCTATTTATATGAGAAGAAAAAGTATCAATTTGTTAAGAGAATCCCTCATTGAGAGATCATGATTGATTTCATGATCTTTTAGATCAATCGGTGAATTTTATTCACCGTTGGATTTTTAATCCAAAGGCCCTCTGTTTAACAGAGAAGATTTCTTGTTTGTTTAACAAGATTATGAATATCTTGTTAGTTTTGACAAGATTAGAATTTTATTCTATCATATCTTTTTAGTTTAACAGGATCAGAAATATATTTTCTTAATATAGAATTTAATTCTATCATATAGATATCTCGTTAGTTTAATAAGATTAGAATTTTATTCTAATCATATGAATAGCTTGTTAATATAACAGGATTAGGAAAATATTTTCCTATGATAGAACTTTATTCTACCAGATGATCACCGTTGGATCTTTGATCCAAAGTTCTCTGTTTAACAGAGAAGATCTTTTTAGTTTGGGAAAGATCAGGAAAATATTTCCCAAAATAGAATTTAATTGTAGAATTTGATAGGTGCATTTTAAATTGGGGTACTCACATGCTTTGCATATGAGAGGCAAGAGAACTTATGTGTTTAACACGTGACCCCTGCTGTGGGTTTAGCCTGTTTATGTTCAGCGCTCATATGCTTTGCATATGAGCGCTCACGTGTTTTACACGTGAGGCCTGTTTGGACATTGGTGATTTATGTTCAGTGCTTATATGCTTTGCATATGAGCGCTCACGTGTTTTACACGTGATGCATGTTTGGCCCTTTAAGTTTATTTTATTCAACGCTCATATGCTTTGCATATGAGCGCTCACGTGTTTAATACATGATGCATGTTTGGCCTTTAATTGTTTTATTCAACGCTCATACGCTTTGCATATGAGCGCTCACGTGTTTTACACGTGAGGTCAAATTTTGAGGACTCCCCCCCTTTTTTATAAGGAAACAAGTAGCTCTTGGCCGAAAATTTTGGATGGAACAAATGCCCCCCACTACTTTGCCCACGTAAACATGTACGTGGGTGAAGTAGTGCAGAGTTATGCATGGAAATAGAATTGAGCACTTAGGGGACAAGTTTAGAGTCCTTGTAGCCTAAGACTTTTTTCATCTTCATGAGCCGTAAGGGTCTCAAGAAGGGTTTTTTCTCCCTACAAGTCGAGAGGATCTCGTAAGTGCAAATTCTCCCTAAAAATCGTGGGGATTTCTATGTGTCCATCGCCTCCGTGAGTCGTAAGGATCTCACTCGGGTATTTTTCCTTATGAAACGTGAGGACCCGTAAGTAGCTTCTTTATTTCATTGACGAATGTGGCTTTGGCAAATGTGGCCCGCAGATAGTCCATCATGACCTCCTTGTAGAGCAGCGATGGCTTAGGAAATAAGTTTAGATCTGTCGTTTAAGACTTTTCAACTTTATGAGCCGTGAGGGTCTCATAAAGACTTTTCTCCCTACGAGTCGAGAGGATCCCGTAGGTGTATTTTCTCCTTAGGAGTCGTGAGGATTCCTAAGTGTATGTTTTTCTTTCGAGAGTCGTAAGGATCTCACAAGAGAATTTTTCCCCTTATAAGTTGAAAGGACTCGTAAGTGGTTTTTTCCTCCTTGTCGATATTCGACTTTGGAGAGTGTGGCCTATGGATAGTATACAATAGTCCATCTTGAACCTACTTGCAAGGCAGCGATGACTTAGGAAACAGGTTCAGATCTACTGCCTAAGATTTTTCAACTTTATGAGCCGTGAGGGTCTCATAAAAGTATTTCTTCCTACGAGTCGAGAGGATCTCATAGGTGTATTTTCTCCTTAAGGGTCCTGAGGACGCCTAAGTGCATTTTCTCTTGAGAGTCGTAAGGATCTCATAAGAGAATTTTCTTTTCATGCGCGGGGACACTAATTTCCCCGCAGGTCGAGATGAATCGAGAGATTCTCGCAAAGACACTGATTTCCTCGCGGGTCAACACGAATCGAGATGTTCTCGTCAAGGACGCTGATTTCCCTGAATCGAGATTTTGCCAAGGACACTGATTTCCTTGGAGGTCGAGACGAATCGAGAGATTCCTGCAAAGACACTGATTTCTCTGTGGGCCGATGCGAATCGAGATGCTCTCGTCAAGGATGCTGAATTCCCTGAATCGAGGTTTTGCCAAGGGCATTGATTTCCCTGGGGGTCGAGACGAATCGAGAGATTCCTGCAAAGACACTGATTTCTCTGCGGGTTGATGCGAATCGAGATGCTCTCATCAAGGACGCTGATTTTCCTGAATCGAGGTTTTGCCAAAGGCACCGATTTCCTTGGAGGTCGAGACGAATCGAGAGATTCCTATAAAGACATTGATTTCTCTGCGGGTTGATGCGAATTGAGATGCTCTCGTCAAGGACGTTGATTTCCCTGAATCGAGGTTTTGTCAAGGACACTGATTTCCCTGCCGGTTGAGACTAATCGAGGTATTCCTGCAAAGACACTGATTTCCCTACTGGTCGACGCGAATCGAGAGGTTCTCGTCAAGGACGCTGATTTCCCTGAATCGAGGTTTTGCCAAGGACACTGATTTCCCCGGGGTCGAAACGAATCGAGGTATTCCTGCAAAGACACTGATTTCTCTGCGGGTCGACACGAATCGAGGGGTTCTCGCCAAGGACGTTGATTTCCCTGAATCGAGGTTTTGCCAAGGACACTGATTTCCCTGGGGTCGAAACGAATCAAGATATTCCTGCAAAGACACTGATTTCTCTGCGGGTCAACGCGAATCGAGATGCTCTCGTCAAGAACGCTGATTTCCCTGAATCAAGGTTTTGCCAAGGACGCTGATTTCCCCGGGGTCGAAACGAATCGAGGTATTCCTGCAAAGACACTGATTTCTCTGCGGGTCGACACGAATCGAGATGCTCTCGTCAAGGACGCCGATTTCCCTGAATCGTGGTTTTTCCAAGGACACTGATTTCCCTAGAGGTCGAGACGAATCGAGAGATTCCTGCAAAGACACCGATTTCTCTGCGGGTCAATGCGAATCAAGATGCTCTCATCAAGGACGCTGATTTCCCTGAATCGAGGTTTTGCCAAGGACACTGATTTCCCTGAAGGTCGAGACGAATCGAGAGATTCCTGCAAAGACACTGATTTCTCTGCGGGTCGATGCGAATCGAGATGCTCTCGTCAAAGACGCTGATTTCCCTGAATCATGGTTTTGCCAAGGACACTGATTTCCCTGGGGGTCGAAATGAATCAAGAGATTCCTGCAAAGACACTGATTTCTCTGCGGATCGACGCGAATCGAGGTTCTCGTCAAGGACGCTGATTTCCCTGAATCAAGATAAGAAGCGATGGCTTAGGAAATAGTTTCAAATCTTCCGCCTATGACTTTTCAACTTTATGAGCCATGGGTCTAATAAAGGGTTTTCTCCCTACGAGTCGAGAGGATCTCGTAGGTATCTTTTCTCCTTAGGAATCATGAGGATTCCTAAGTGTGTTTTCTCTTAAGAGTCGTAAGGATCTCACAAGAGAATTTTTCCCGCTTATAAGTCGAGAGGATTCCTAAGTGGTCGTTTCCCTCCTTGTCGAAATTCGACTTTGGAGAGTGTGGCCCGTAAATAGTACACAATAGTCTATCTTGGACCGACTTGCAGGGAAAAAAGTTTCATTTCATTTTTTTTATTTCTTTCCACGATACTCTATCATTTCAGCTTTTTATATCGCGAAAGTCGTGATTGCCCAATCATTTCGGCTGTCTTTTCGTGGTGCCCAATCATTTCGGCTATTTTTTTCTTTTTACTCGCTGCTTTTTTTATTGCGAGTTGCCCAACCATTTCGGCTATTTTTGTATGCATATATTTTACTCGCTGACTTTTATTGCGAGTTGCCCAAACATTTCGGCTATTTCATATGCATTTTTTTTAGTATGGAACTCATGGTCTGATACTAATCTTGCATCAGTATCGTTGCGACTGGAATGTTGCCAGGAGCGACTCATCATTTGCCATGAAAAGACTTGGAATTTGATACCGATTTAGGCATCAGCATCGCTACAACTGGGATATTGCCAGAAGCGAATCATCATTTGCCATTTGTCGGTTCGAGTAAAGGTGGCTTAGCAAACAGGGTTAAGATCCTGTCGGCTAAGACTTTTGACTTCATGAGCCGTAAAGGTCTCATAAAGGTGTTTCTCCCTAGCGGCATTCGTGGATATGATGAACCAGATTTCTTCAGGCCGTTCCTCGACCAGTTATTGTTGTGTTATTGATGACATTCTGGTCTATCTAATGTATCGTGAGGAACAGGAGCAGCACTTGAGGATTTGTTTTGCAGACATTGGGAGAGTGCCAGCTGTTTGCTAAGTTCTCGGAGTGTTCCTTCAGGCTTGATTGTGTTGACTCCTAGGTCTTGTAGTTACGGGAGACGGATTCGTATGGTCCCGAGGAAGATCGAGGCCGTACAACTTAAGCCCAGACTTGTGTACGGGACGGAAGTCCGCAGATTTTTGGGCTTAGCAGGTTTTTACCGCCGTTTCGTGCAGGATTGCTAGTGTATCGCTGCACCGTTGACTGAACTGACCGGAAAGGAGGTTCTTTTCTTTGGACTGAGGCATGTATGCAGAGTTTTTCAGCAGTTGAAGACTCGGTTGACAACTGCACCAGTTCTTTCTTTTCTTTCTGGTTTGAACGACTTTGTTGTTTTACTGTGATGTTTCGCGAGTGGGGCTCGATTGTGTACTGATGTGACACTATAGAGTTATCGCTTTTGCTTCCCGACAGTTGGAGGAAGTACGAGCAGGATATCCCACTCATGATCTGGAGATGGCCGCAGTGGTCGTGCATTGGAGATTTGGAGTCACTACTTGTGCGGAGTGTCGTGTCAGATTTTCACGGACCACCAGAGCTTAATGTACATCTTCCTGTAGCGGGTTTTGAGTGTTGAGACAGTCTTATGCAGATTTACAGTTCTTGTACGATCGTGGAGTACAAATATGTTCGCCTCTTCAAAAGGGGGAATAGCTTGCTCATGTCCGTGCCCGACCACTGTTCCTTAATCGCTTTCGCGATGCACTGCCCGCCGATACTCGGTTGTCAGAGATTATTAAGCATACTCGGCTGGGTAAAAATTCAAAGTCCTTGATTTATGACCAGGATGGGCTACGTTTAGGGACGCGTTTGTGTGTACCTGATACTATTGGGCAGAGACGCGAAATCCTAGAGCAGGCACATCAGTCAGCTTTCTGTGTTCATTCAAGTTCCACCAACATTTGACGTGACTTGTGAGATAGTTATGGGTGGGCAGGGATGAAGAGCAAAGTTTCGGATTTCGTTTCGAGGTGTCTGTCTTGTTGTGAGCTAAGGTTGAGCATTTGAGACCGGCTGGAGAGTTGCAACCTTTAACTGTTCCAGAGTGGGAATGGGAGCAGATCTCCATGAATATTCGTTGTGGTGTCTACCCAGGTCTAGACAGGGTGTGACTCCATTCGGGTGTTTGTTGTCTGATTATGCTCAGTTTGCTCAGTTGTTCTTTATTAAGTTTGTGCGTTTGCACGGAGTTCCTTCATGCGTTGTATCCAATAGAGGCACCCTGTTCGCTTGCCGTCTTGGGCAGAAGCTTCAGAAAGCCTTGGGTACCGGTTAAGCTTTAGCTCCATTTTTCCATCCGCAGGATGATGGTTTTGTGAGAGCGGGCTATACCGACTCTGGAGGATGTGCTTGTGCGTACGTACTAGTTGTTGTTGGTAGTTGGGATCGTCGCTTACCATTGTTAGGATTCTCCTTCGATAGCAGTTATCAGGAGACATTCCAATTGGCAACCTTTAGGTTTGGTTTGGTAGGTCGTGTCGATCGCCAGTCAGTTTTTCTGACTCTGCGTAAGTAGGATTTTTGGACCCCAGCTAGTCCAGAGACTTCGGAGATGATCCAGTTGTTTCAGGTCAGGATGAGAACAGCCCAGTGCAGACAGAGGTCTTATGCCGACCGTGGTGGTCACAGACTTGAGTTCGCAGTGGGAGATCATGTATTCCTACGGATTTTTTCCGATGAATGACGTGTTGAGTTTTGGGAAGCTTATCCCAGGATTGTAGGTCCTTTCGAGATCCTTAAAGCGAGTTAGTTCCGTTGCCTTTAATTTGGCACTTCCGCCCAGATTATTGAGTATTCACCCCGTTTTCCTTGTGTCGATACTTTGCAAATACCTTCATGACCTTTCTCACATGATTCGGCACCAGACCATTTAGCTTGGATGCGATCTTTTCGTTCACCGGCAGCCAATTGTGTTAATGGCTCGGCAGGTGGAGAAACTTCGGTCAAGGGTTTTGCTATCTGTGGAGAGTTTTCTTGGACGTAGCTGTATAGTGAGGTGATCACTTGGGAGGCTGCGAGCGAGATATGAGAGTTTTGTAATCTTCTCTTTGAAGGTACGCTTAGTGAGAATTTTAAATTTGGGGACGAATTTTTATAAAGGGGGAGATTGTAACGCCTTAGATTTCGGTTAGTGTTAGTTTAGACGTTAATGCGGGTTTACTGTAAAAAGTTTACCAATTTGGGTTCCTCACATTTTATAACATTTAATTAATAATTTATTATTATTTGTTATGGCATGTACGCACGTGTGCACGTTAATGTGAGGGTTTGTTTTGTGTTAATCTAGATTAGTGACCATGCCAACTTAACCCTTAACCTAATCCTTCCTTTAATCCAATCTTTGTTATAATCTAATCCTTAACCCTTAACTCCTAGATCTTTTGTGAGAGAAGAGAGATATTTGTTTTGGAAGTGAGGAGGTGGCATGGTGTGTATGAATGCATTAATTGGAATTTAATGCAAGGTTACACTCACCTCACTCTCACCCTTAACCTCACCTCTCTCTCTCTCTCTCTCTCTCTCTCTCTCTTATCCTCACACTCTCTCTCTCACACTCTCTCACACTCATTTCCTCTCATTTTTCTTTATCTCTTCAACACAAACTGAACACTTCTTCATTTCCTTCACAATCTATCACAAATATTCACAAAAATCACATCTTGTGTCTTGATTTGCCTCTTGAATGCCTTGGAGCTTGGGAAGCTGGGATCTTTGGGTTCTTTTGGTTAGGTAATGACCTCTTTCTGTTCTTTAGATGGTTTTTATGTAACTTAGCTTTTAAGTTTTAGTTTAGATCGCATATCGTATCGTTTCGGGTAAATATCGTATTTTTAGTGTTGTTTTGGGTCTGGGATGATCTTCTATCAAACCAGGTAATTGTTGCAAAAGTTCCCATCACAGTGACCTAGTGTAGTGACCTAGAACCTACCCTCAAAATACGAGCCCCTTTCCTTTCTGTACGGCTGCAGATTTATTGCTTCTGGCCGCAATTTGCGGCCATACTAGGGAGCTGGGGTTTGGGTTTTTGTGTAGGGGTCTCTGGGGTTGTATGTGGTCTCATGGTACTTACAACTTTTACAGATCGTTAGTATAGTAAAATCTGGGACCACTTTGCGTATTTCTTGTGTTTTGTTTCACGCGTTATGTTATCCGATACGGTTCGTGTTCTGTGTTCTGTTGCTCTTGAGTTGGTTTCATAGTGTCGCTATCCACGTTAGCTACAATACAAACACTTAAGAGTACGTTTGTGTTGTCGCGTTGGTCCGCGTAGTTTGTACGTGTTTCGGGTCTATTGTTAATATATACTTGCTTTGTTGTCTTATTGTTTTAGGTTCACAGGCGGGGACTTCGGGCGCTGTGACGAAGGGAAAACAGGTGGTTGGATTTACGTAGCCAGGAGCGTTGGTGAGTAGATTTAACATCTTCAGGGGAATCTCCCGCATGGCGTTATGCGTCCGGGCTAGAGATGACTTGACTTGTCGCATATTCTATTTCATATATAGAGTTGCGTTTACACCTTATTTCTTAGTTACTTGATGTGCTTAGACTAGTACCTTTAGGACACTGCACTATTATTGATGGCTCATGTTGCACGAGCACTGATTTTATGCCACACACACCGTCAATAATTGCCATGACACGCACAACCCATATATAGATATGATATTGTTTGGTTAGGGATTTTGAGACATTGATTCATATTTCTTTATGCATATGACATATAGCATACCTGCATACCTACATGCTTACACATATGCCTTGACATGCTTACATGCTAGTTACCTGTATACCTATACGGTATTGTACCATTAGCGATAGGTACATACACACATAATGACATAGCTATATGTATACCTTGCATACATACTTCACTTATACCTGGAGGGTATATTACATCATTACTGATAGGTAGATACTTATACTTGCTATACCTTTATGTTTACATATATATCTGGTTATAACTACATGTTTACCTTTATTTGATGTTATATAGACTTGGAGAAATTAAGAATCGCATGATTTATATATTAACTTGTTGCGGTTAAATAGCGGCTTTTCCTTTATATGCTCGCATTTCAGTTTTATGTTGCGTATATTATATTCATGGATTTTCGCATTGAGATATGGATTTTTCATGATGTTTTCTGTATTTGAGGAGCGTGGTAGTTTCATAAAATTATGCATTATTTGAAAAACCCGGTTTCTCTTGATATGATATTTCAGCAGCCACCATAAGTTTTATCAGTTCTGATATATATACCCCATGCGAGGAGCTTCGTGGGCCGTATAAGGGTACATGGTGGGGCCCGGAGGTACCCGGGGCAAGAAATGGATGTCGATGTAACATGCCGATGAGGCCTGGCAGGGGAACCATACTCTCCGGTGACAATACCTATGACTTGGCGGTTATCGTGGGGATACCGACGGGAGTCATGTACGTATAGATACGTCGAAAGACGAGGGTCGAAGCTGGGCACTCAGGTTTTCAGATAGCGTATCATACGTACCTATTAGGGTGCCAGTCGTGGTGACAGCACCTGATAGATCAGCCTTTATATGTCGATGCTAGACACTTGTTTTCATACTATTTTTACTCCTAAGTATATATAACAGTGGAATGGGACGCTGTTATATATATATATATATATATATATATATATATATATATTAGTGGAATGGGACGCTAATATATATATATAGAGAGAGAGAGAGAGACATATCAATTCATATACATCATCATAATTATTCATGCAAATATACTTAGGATATTTGAGATTCACTTGATATTGGATTCAGGATATATGAGATTCACTTGATATTAGATACAGGATATATGAGATTTACTTGATTTTGTACATTCAGGATATATGAGATTTACTTGATATTGTACATTCAGGATTTGTGAGACTTACATGATATGAGAGCCAATTTGGGGGCTGATTTGAGGAAATTGGGATTTGGATTGTCTTAATGGATTTTGGTCGAACCACGATATCAGGATTCCTTGGAAATGGCATATTTCATCCCATACTCCACATTTATTGTTTATGCACTGCTTCATGTATTAGTAGTACCTGATAGAGTACCTTCCATGACTGTTGCATTTACATACTTTTATTTTATATGCATTACTTCATATATTAGTTGTACCTGCTAGAGTACCTTTCATGACTGTTGCATATATATATTGTCATATCATTGCTTCATGTATTAGTTGTACCTGATATAGTACATTACATGATTGTTGCATACTTATTGCATTTATTGTTCATGTATTAGTTGTACCTGATATAGTACCTTACATGATTGTTGCATACAGATTGTCATATTATGCTTCATGTATTAGTTATACCTGCTAGTGTACCTTTCATGACTATTGCATACATATGACCTTTTATTGCTATTAGTTTGCATATATTAGATTCGCGCTGTACGTGCATACTTGCGATTACCTGCATATGTTATTTACTATTCACGAGTTGGAAACTCACCCCCGTTGTGCCACAGTGTTTTGCAGGTTGTTCCCCAGACTAGTCGAGGCAGGTTATTCATCTATCTTATCATCTTTTGCTGCGGATACCACTTCGGCTCATAGTGTGCAGTTTTTCTTTAGGTGGGTTTTGTGGTTATCCGTTCATGTTTATTGTATATTCATTGTATCCATGTACTCTCCATCTACCACTATCTTGTATGACTTAGAGACTTGATGTGAGGACAATATTGTATATTATTTTGTGACTTGGAGGTCTTTTATGCAGTTTTATTTATATCATCTGTTATTTCTTCGCTACAGCGTCGTATATCTGTTGTGGTGGTTGTTTTCCGCCTTTGGGCGTGTTTTGCTCCCGTTTGGAGATGCTTTACTTATATTTATGTTGTACCCATTTTTGGGGCTGGCTTTTACAAAGGGGGTGCTGCCAAAATTTTAAAGGAGATAAAGTTGGACTTTTAAAGAATTTGGGTTGAGATTTCAAAGGTTTTGAAAATGCTATTATTTCTTACTAGTTTTGATGGTTTAGATTGCTGGGTTTTCGGCTTACTTAAATTGCGTTACGCCTGTAGACGTTGCATAGTTTAAGGGCCGTCACGTGCCAATTTCGGGTCGTGACATTTACTTACGGAGCCCTTTTGGGTTTTCATCCATACCCATTTTGCTTGTGGACGTACCCTTTTTTTTACAAGTCTGCGCCCTTTTGGGTTTTCACAAATTCGCCGGTAGCCCTGCTGTTTTTACTCACGGAGCCCTTTCGGGTTTTCATCCGTGCCCATTTTGCTTGTGGACGTATCCTTTTTTTATGAGTCTGCACCCTTTTGGGTTTTCACAAACTCGTCGGTAGCCCTACTGTTTTTACTCACGGAGCCCTTTCGGGTTTTCATCGGTGCCCATTTTGCTTATAGATGTACCCTTTTTTTTACGAGTCTGCCCCCTTTTGGGTTTTCACAAACTCGCCGGTAGCCCTGATGTTTTTACTCACGGAACCCTTTCAGGTTTTCATCCGTGCCCAATTTGCTTATGGACGTACCATTTTTTTTTACGCGTCAGCCCAAGGATGTTGCGGGTTTTTAGTAGTTTAAAGACGTTTTGGTCAGTAGTTAGTTTTAGGACATTTCAGTCCATAGCTAGTTTTAGGACATTACGGTCCATTGTTCATCATGTATGCACGTGTATTTGTCACGTGACGGGATACATAACGATAAAGTAGGATACACCCATTTAGGGTGTGATTTGGTTTGGTTGGGGTGTTTTGTGATTCATCCCCACCGCGACTTATTCCACTTGACGTCGACGCCTGGCTTTTTTAAGTATGGCCATTTTGCGTTCTCAATCAACTTTGCTCTTCTGATGGGCTTCGTTTAGCAGCACGTCAATCAGCTCATCGGACGGTTCAAAGGATTTTTGTGTCGATTCTGCCCCCAGCTTCTCTGCATCAGGAGCTTCTTTATCATCTATTGACGAGTGAGAGATCATATGACAACTTGTCACGTAATCTTTGGGTTCTTCTGACGCATCGTCTCCCTCGTCATTGTCATTGCCTCTGTTCTCAAGGATATGGTTGAGAAACTCATGGAGTGTGACTGGGGTCCGCGCCTTCTGGTTGTATTCCTCCAGCGCGTCAATATGCTTTTGCAGATCCATGCGCTTGTCGTCAGACTGCGCGGGCTTTTTCGTCTTCTTCTTTTTCTTCAAAGACTTTGACGGCTGGGTCTGGGTGTTTTGTCCATCGCTACTAACTCCCGATCTTGGGCGTGGTTTCAGCATCCCATCGATGATCTCCCGCTCTTACGGGCTTTTCCACCTGATCGCCGGACATGTTTGAAGATCTTTCAGCAATCTTTCAGTTTTTGCCGAAAGAATAACTTCCCATGGAGCTTCCTCTATGAATGAGCACGATGCCCCCGGCATGTCCATCCTTTTCGGAGCATGTGGTTGTGGCGGGTTCACCTTCCAGTTTTCAAACAACGCGAATTTGCCTTGCTGGTATTGGTCTTCAACCCAGTTTTTGAAGACGTAGCAATTTTTGAGTGCGTGACCCATTACTCTGTGGTAGGGACAATAGTTATGTAGGGTTCCTTGGCACTCTCAAGAGGTCTCACAAGGCATCAACCATGCCAATTTCAAAAATTATGGTGCCGAGAAACCCTAGTGTACGGATCGTTGGCTAGATGTCTAGGCGAAAAAGCAACTAGTTAACTACTTTAACTAAGTGAACGGAAATACAACCTTTGTAGATCCGGTTCTCCACCTCCATAGCTCCGCAACGAAGTATCCTCGCTGTCCAAATCGAAATCCGGGATCTTGCGTCGGCTTCATCGGAGAAGAAGCGGGCTAGGTCATCGACGACGTGCTGAAGATGATCTACGTCGAAGCATCACTAGATCAAGCTCCACCTTCACCAAGCCATGAAAACTTGTGAAGGAAACACACTCTACAACTTGGCAAGAGGTAGAGGATGAAGAAATAGGAAGTGGGTAAACTTTAGAATTGGATTTCTCACTCTAATTCATCAATCACCATTGATGAAGCATGTTTTTCTTCTTATGAAGAAGAAGAAGAAGATAGCAAGAAGAAGATAAGTGTTATGATAAGTTATTTAAAAAAGAAAAGAAAAATCAAAACTTATCATAATGCAAACCATGGTCAAGTGTAGAGATTAAACTAGGGTTAGTGGGAATGGTTAGGGTTAAGGATGAGATAAGAATGGTTGACTTGATCAAAGCTTCAAGAAGCTTCAACATGAAACAAAATTAGCCACCATTCTTTTCTCTTTATCTTTTCCAAAAGAATAAACAAATAAATGAATAAATAAATAATGGGAGAATAAACAAAACCCTAACCACTCTCACAACCATGGTTTAATCTTCACACAAATCCAAGTTGACATGTATCATCAAACATGATACAATCATTTGCACAAAAAGTATATCACATATACAACTTGTACACCAAGTGAGAAAATCCATTTAAAGTGAACCAATACCAGTTAATGCAAAGTAATATATCAAATATATAATTATACATTAAATCATTAAATCAACACTTGATTTAACGATCCGGTCATATCGCATATAACCGACTAGTATCCAATGTATCGGCTTATCGAATCAACCCTCGATTCGATAACTAGGTTATATCGCATATAACCATTCGATACATTCATCGTGAGAATAGAATGCGGTATCACATACACGTATTATTCTCGGTCCCGCACATATCTCATATGCGCTCCTATTTCGTTTCGCTTGAGCCAGGAAACCTCTGTGTAGGACTCTAAAGACTCGTCAATACGCCGGCAGCGGATGATGATCATATCAAACATCCACAAGCCGCAAGCGGTCTGCTAAACGTAACGGCCACCCGGGTATTGAGCGATCTGAAGATCGACGAGCAAGCCCGCTCACACTCCAGTGAATCCAACCAGTAACACTACCGTACAGTCCGGTCTGATCGTCTGATATGTCGCATATCTCACCTAGGGGTGGTAAACGTCAGACCCCAATAGCTCGATAAGTCGTGTTGATATGAGGTCTATAACAATTTGAGAAACTACTGGTAACACTTACCAGTAAATCTCAGCAACCCTGGCTAGGGATTTCCTGTTATAGCCAATCGAACACAGCGCAACATCAACCCCCTATACCGGGAGAGACGAATCCCCTCCTATCGCTCATTGCCTCCATGTGACTCGGGACTGTACCCAAAAACCACCGTTTTGCACGCCCTCTTGGACGTGGTAAGATGGAAATCAAAGCACAGTGGGAACCACACAAGACTCTATGACGATCTCGGGTCAACAGACTACTCTGTACCAGTGTCACCAGAGAACTGCCATCTGACGTGAGGTATAATACCATCTGGGAGTTCTCGGCGAGTCCGTCCAGTGTACCCAGTCTCCACTGAGCACCCGTATATCATCTCTGATGTCAAACACCAATGGATATGGGATCATCCATCGCCCATCTGTATGGGTCGAGAAGGTATACGCTAGTCTACTCTGGTATATCGATGCCCCGTCTCGATATACCCACGACTAGGGACTTTGAAGGATGTACTTATGGACTACCATATCCCCACTAGTATGATCCGCATCATAGTCCAGGTAGTCAAGCACAGATCCTAAGGGCTTTACCAACATGTAACAGAGAGACAATCAGTGTACACGTTAAGGTAAAGTTCAACTAGATAGCATACTATCATGTCGAGCAAGAAAGTCCTCCCTATATATGTCCCAGCATCCACTACAATATACATCCTATGTACAGTAATGGCCTCTAGGGCATACATATAACTAACAATCTCCCACTTGCACTAGGGCCATCTGTAGCAGTGGTTGCAGTATCTCATACTCAACCATCCCATAAAAATCTCTCTCTGGGAATAGGCCTTTGTGAGTGGATCCGCCGTGTTGTCCTCTGAGTCTACTCTCCTTACCTCGATCCCCTGGAGATCAACCATCTCCATGATCAGGTGATACTGCCTTAGAATATGTCTGGATCACTGATGGGACCAGCGTTCCTTGGCATAAGCCACAACTCCATTGTCACACAATGGGAGGAACAAAGTTCATCTTATGAACTAATATACACCCAGACAGCCTCTTTGGTAGCATCTTAAGTAGCGATGTATCCTGCCTTTATCGTCTAGTATGCCACGGTATCTAGCTTGGAACTCTTCCAACATACCGTCCCTTTACTGAGGGTAAAAACAATGCCTGTGACTGACTTTCAGTCGTCCTTATCACCCTGGAACCCTTCCAGTGATTCTCCCCAGGATCGGTTGATACCATCTCACTACAACTAGTGAGAATCCTAACTTCCAATTAGATCTATCTCATAGATCCAAAACCCAGGATTTAGGAGGTATCACCTTTATCCTATATGGAGAATCATTGTGATAAACGGAGATTGACCGAGCGTAGCATAGGAAACTCCTTTCTTATCAAGAGTATGTTATCCACGTACTCTACGAGGATCAACACCATACTCCCTACTACCTTTTTGTTTATACAAGGTTCATCTATCATTTTGATGATGTCAACTTCTTTGACTAATCCATCAAAACAGATGTTCCACCTCCGCGATGCCTGCTTTATCCTATAAAGCATCTTGCGCACGTTTCCGCTGCTCCCACTGTCTACGAAGCCCTCTGGCTGTGTACTTATAGACGTCCTCTTCTAAATCATTATTTAGAAAAGCAGTCATGGCACCCAACCGCCAGATATCGTAGTTATGGTATGTAGCCGTGGCAAGTAGGATCTGGATGGACTTAAGCATAGCTACTTGAAAAGGTTTCATCATAATCCACGCTTGGTCAATGAAGCAAACCTTTAACAAGTCTAGCTTTGAAAGTCTCAACTTTTCCATGTACACCAAGTAATCTTCTCAAGATATACTTGCTCCTGATGGGGATTTAACCCTTCAGATATAGCAACTAAAGTCCATACTTTGTTGGTGTATAAGGATTCCATCTCAGATCGATAAGCATCCAGCCATTCTTACAGAGTCACACTCCTGATGGCCTGCTCGAAACTAGTTGGGTCATCATCTCATGATGCAATCCTCGCTCCCACTGTCATAGAGAAACAGAAGTATCTCTCAGGTCGGTGAGGAACCCTACTAGATCGGCGGAGAGGCTGAGGTTCGTTGGAATCTACTGAATCCTTTGGTTCTATCAAATCATCAGCTGTATTTTGTATAGCTGGAACCTTTCCAGTTCTACATAACTGACCTTGCCTCGAGCTTGTCCGGATTTTGCTTTTCAGACATAGGCTGGACAACCCCAAATCTCAACTAACTTGAGAGATGGGCTCTTCCCTTATCATATCAAATATGAAACGGTAGGTAACTGATTTGATTGGAACCCTATTCAATAGGTATGCAGCTTCTCAAGTGCATAACTCCCAAAAGGAAAACGGTAACTCAGTAGTACTCATCATAGAGCACACCATATCATATAGGGTGTGATTGCTCCGCCCCGATATACCATCGTGCTATGGTGTATCCGGAGGAGTAATGCCGAGAGAGAATCTCATTCTCCTTTAGAATAGTCCAGGAATTCCGTGCTCAAGTATTCTCCTCCTTGATCTCATCAAAGGACATAATACTTATACCTGTTATTGGTTCTCTACTTCTAACTTATATTCTGTGAATATCTCAAAAGGTTCGGACTTGTGTTTCAACAGGAACATAGGTCTGAATCTTGAGAGATTATCAGAGAATGTAACGAAGTACAAAGAACCAGTCCTGGCATATGTAGACAGGGGACCTTACATACATCATCATGTATTAGTCCCAAGAGTTCACTAACTCTTTCTCTGTTTCCAATAAACATAGCTATGGTCATCTTATCTTTGTGACATGACTGGCGAGTTTCACAAGATGTAAATTCAAAACAGATTTAAATATGCATCTAAATGTAACTCAGCCAGTCGGGTCGCATTGATTTGACCTAGTCTACAATACCTCAAGAAGGATCCGTTCATTTCTGAACTCTTCCTCTTGTGTGTGTTCCATATACTAAGAACTGTAGTTTGATTTAGAACATTAATTCTTTTAGATAACGTGCCTGAACCGATCAACTTTTGATATAGGAAATGTTCAAAACATTATCCAACAATACAAAATTTTATCATTTCTTTACTAATAAAGAGACTGATATGATTTTGTATATCAGGTTCGGTATCTAATAACATTCGTTCAGAATCAATGTATTTGTAATACAGGGTGACAGTGACCAACAGACTTGGCTGCAACACTTGCCCCGTTTTCTGCCTCATGAAACTTATCACCCGTTCTCGGTTCTCTACCTTTCTGCAGCCCTATGTAACAGATTACATATCTGGGATCCTGATCTGGTATCACATACCCAGGACGTAAAGGATACTGAGAAACAGTTCTCTGTAATGAATACACCCGAAGATGATGCATCAGCATGCACTCTCTTCGTTTGGGCGGCACGGGAAATCTGGTATTCCCCAATTTCCTGCTCGATCTTATAACAATTATAAGTTGGAGCGGGACCAACGTTCCCCAGCTTAGTATAACAAGCGGGTTCGGTCAAAAATCCGTATTATTATCTTGATTAAGGCGTGATATGGTCGCTACGTGGAGAGAGAGAGAAGAAAACACTCAGCGTGCGCTCTTGCAAGAATAGATTGGTTTTTATTTTATCTAATCAGGATGGCTCCCACTGCTTTTTATCAAATCTTCCTTCAAACCCTAAAAGGAAAGACTAGCCGGGATTAATTACACATTACAAGTTCGCCAATCTTTCAGCCAGGCCAGTGTCGGTACTTTGAGGGAGGTCTCCCGTGCTTTCGCACGAACCTAATTAATGTAAACCTCGTTTTCCCAGAGGCGTAACCTCGTTAACACCTTTCTAGACACCTACTTGATCGGCTAATTGTAATGCATAAAACTCTTCCAGGAGTAACTCTTACTCGCAGCGGGTATCAGGATCCAACTATCTCATAGAAGGTATGCAATCTCATTGCAAATTTCAACACTTGAAATTCCCGATAATATTTTGCCCCGAACGATCTATGACCTTGACAAGGTCAACAAACCATAGACCGCAAGTCAAGTTCAACCCGTCATTTCCTGATTGAATCAAACCCACCCGCACGACCCTTGACAAGATCAACAAGGCCGCACGACTACCCTAACCCAATCTGCATCATATGCATAAGCAGATAAATACTGGTTAGCTACCGCACACTGTGCCTTGACAAGGTCAACAAATGCAGCACGAATACTAAACAGGATTTATCTGAAATGACGGAGGGCTACGACAGGTTTTTCTGAAAACCTATTGCGTAATGAACTTGATATCGTTGTAGAATCAAATGATTTTAAAATGGAATGTTTTTGAGGCTTTTCTAGTTTTGCTAAAGGAGTCACTCCCGGTGAAGGGATCGTCGGTCCTTTCCTCGTCGAATGAGGTGCGGGATATATCATATATATCTCTGTGCAAAGCAAAAACTCTTAAAAGCAATCAAAAGACAAACCGAGTGTGTAGCATCTGCCAGTTATTGCTAAAGGAGTCACTCCCGATGAAGGGATCTCGGTCCTTTCCTCATCGAATAAGGTGCATGATATATCACATATACCTCTGTGCAAAGCAAGAACTGTAGCTACCTGTTTTATTTTGAAATTCGATTCTACAACATCTTAGGTTTCTTTTCTTTCATTAATCACATTAATGAAGTCCCATCATTAAGTTACCTAAACATCACAGATAAATACGACGTACACTTATGCCATCCGCATTCGCCTCGATGTCCCCTCGTGCACCGTTAGGTTAGGTAACTAACGGCAGAGCGGGGCAGGGCTAGCGCGGGTGTAAAACATAAGTAACGCCTATATAATATATCATATATACTATATAAAGTATCTATCAAAGAACATCACATGATCGCATCACAGATATCGCAGCAGAAGAAACATATGAAACATTGGATATACTAGGACGTCCGTGTTTTCAATACGAGCCAGTATAAAACACGGATTCCACGATCGTGATGAATAGCCAAACCCACACCCCTAGACCCCTACGAGAGCGGCAAGTAACCCTACCAATTCTAGAGTTAGGAGACCCGGACTCGACTCCTCGAGTTGGTCTCCCACTGGACTCCAGAACCCGGTTACTTGTGCTCCCCTCCTTGGGTCTATCCTAGTGCGGAAAAGTAAATAATATACAAAGGGTGACAACTTCCGCAACCTGGAAGTGCCCCAATAAAAGAATATTACATACAAGTTTTTACATGAATGAAAAAGAAAAACACTCATCTCACATAAAAACCCCCGGCTATTCAAACACGACGATCCAATATAACATATTCAGCAACACATAACATCACATGTCATCAACGTAAGTAAATATGCGCATCCCAATTGTCGTTGACATATAGCAACGAAACCGGCGATATCACATATTACACTTACGGTCACAGAAAAGAAAGTGTAAAACTACAACAGTTGGAATCCGCAACCTACATAGACATCGCATGCCTAATCAAATGAATTACTTAGACATCACATGCCTAACAATTATAAACCCCACATTTTAGTCTCATTATCGAAAACTCTTTTCAATATCAAGTCGGGCAATTCAACAAGATTCCCGACATCCTGATCGAATGCTCGTCGCAAACTTCAGTAGACGGCCGCACCCCCGACGCCGTCGACGAAGTGCACCAAGGCGGAACACCGCTACCGCGAGCACCCGAATGGATGCTTTCGGCGACGGGGTTCTCCTATAGTCACTTGGTCGGGGCTATGGAGTGAGGCTGTCTATTAAGTTTACCCGGCGAGTATCCGCGTACGCTACGTGATTGCGACGGACTTTTGATCACATCAAAATTCCGTGGCAACCGATCAAGTGAGACTAAACTGCTATGTTTATAACATTCATTCAGTTATCTCATAACTGATTGTGGATTCCAAGTATTGTATCACATTCCGGGTAAATAGAAAATGTTAAACTTTCCGATCGAACAATCGAACACCCAAGTTTTCCCGAAACAGCTCAACACATGAAACAAGTTCAAAAACATTCAGTTCGTGCCTCAGTACCAACGGTCCAGCCGTAGAAGGGTCAAGCCAACGCCTCACATGTGGCACGCCGTACTGCCCCAAACCCGGAGGTTCAAAGGGCAGTTCAAGACGGTCACATAATCGAGTTAAGGTTTGTTGTCTTCTAGAGGGTCCATCGCGTTACTTGCACTACTTAGAACGTCGTTAAACTACGGAAAAGTCCAACAATTGGAAATTTCCCGACAGGGGAAAAAGTGGGTATTTATGTCCGATCGAACTTTTTAACATATTCTAAAATATCCGGAAAGCCACATAGACAAAGTCTGATAATCCGATCGAATCATGTATGCTCCAAAACACCCCAGAAAATTCAACTCTTGAATTCAAATTAAAAATTCCCATAAAATCCAGCACTAAAATATAGGAGTTACTGTGTAAGAATTAATGACAGATAAGACAAAAGGGCCGCGGAACCGCCGCATTAGCACGCTAATGCCGCGGTTCCGCCGCACTTTTATGGAATCATGTGATAATTTTTGCACCGTAATTCTTAGTTTTTCCTACTGAATTTTTTAGCAATTTTTAATTCACAAAATTCCCAGTTTTTGGAAAAAGTCCAGAGAGCATTTTGGAATCGGGGTTTCGGTTCGATCGGGTTTCAAACTCCGTCTACGCTTTGCCTAAGTCTCTAGTTAGGCTCTGATACCACTGTAGGGTTCCTAGGCACTCTCAAGAGGTCTCACAAGGCATCAACCATGCCAATTTCAAAAATTATGGTGCCGAGAAACCCTAGTGTACGGATCGTTGGCTAGATGTCTAGGAGAAAAAGCAACTAGTTAACTACTTTAACTAAGTGAACGGAAATACAACCTTTGTAGATCCGGTTCTCCACCTCCATAGCTCCGCAACGAAGTATCCTCGCTGTCCAAATCGAAATCCGGGCTCTTGCGTCGGCTTCATCGGAGAAGAAGCGGGCTAGGTCATCGACAACGTGCTGAAGATGATCTACGTCGAAGCATCACTAGATCAAGCTCCACCTTCACCAAGCCATGAAAACTTGTGAAGGAAACACACTCTACAACTTGGCAAGAGGTAGAGGATGAAGAAATAGGAAGTGGGTAAACTTTAGAATTGGATTTCTCACTCTAATTCATCAATCACCATTGATGAAGCATGCTTTTCTTCTTATGAAGAAGAAGAAGAAGATAGCAAGAAGAAGATAAGTGTTATGATAAGTTATTTAAAAAAGAAAAGAAAAATCAAAACTTATCATAATGCAAACAATGGTCAAGTGTAGAGATTAAACTAGGGTTAGTGGGAATGGTTAGGGTTAAGGATGAGATAAGAATGGTTGACTTGATCAAAAGCTTCAAGAAGCTTCAACATGAAACAAAATTAGCCACCATTCTTTTCTCTTTATCTTTTCCAAAAGAATAAACAAATAAATGAATAAATAAATAATGGGAGAATAAACAAAACCCTAACCACTCTCACAACCATGGTTTAATCTTCACACAAATCCAAGTTAACATGTATCATCAAACATGATACAATCATTTGCACAAAAAGTATATCACATATACAACTTGTACACCAAGTGAGAAAATCCATTTAAAGTGAACCAATACCAGTTAATGCAAAGTAATATATCAAATATATAATTATACATTAAATCATTAAATCAACACTTGATTTAACGATCCGGTCATATCGCATATAACCGACTAGTATCCAATGTATCGGCTTATCGAATCAACCCTCGATTCGATAACTAGGTTATATCGCATATAACCATTCGATACATTCATCGCGAGAATAGAATGCGGTATCACATACACGTATTATTCTCGGTCCCGCACATATCTCATATGCGCTCCTATTTCATTTCGCTTGAGCCAGGAAACCTCTGTGTAGGACTCTAAAGACTCGTCAATACGCCGGCAGCGGATGATGATCATATCAAACATCCACAAGCCGCAAGCGGTCTGCTAAACGTAACGGCCACCCGGGTATTGAGCGATCTGAAGATCGACGAGCAAGCCCGCTCACACTCCAGTGAATCCAACCAGTAACACTACCGTACAGTCCGGTCTGATCGTCTGATATGTCGCATATCTCACCTAGGGGTGGTAAACGTCAGACCCCAATAGCTCGATAAGTCGTGTTGATATGAGGTCTATAACAATTTGAGAAACTACTGGTAACACTTACCAGTAAATCTCAGCAACCCTGGCCAGGGATTTCCTGTTATAGCCAATCGAACACAGCGCAACATCAACCCCCTATACCGGGAGAGACGAATCCCCTCCTATCGCTCATTGCCTCCATGTGACTCGGGACTGTACCCAAAAACCACCGTTTTGCACGCCCTCTTGGACGTGGTAAGATGGAAATCAAAGCACAGTGGGAACCACACAAGACTCTATGACGATCTCGGGTCAACAGACTACTCTGTACCAGTGTCACCAGAGAACTGCCATCTGACGTGAGGTATAATACCATCTGGGAGTTCTCGGTGAGTCCGTCCAGTGTACCCAGTCTCCACTGAGCACCCGTATATCATCTCTGATGTCAAACACCAATGGATATGGGATCATCCATCGCCCATCTGTATGGGTCGAGAAGGTATACGCTAGTCTACTCTGGTATATCGATGCCCCGTCTCGATATACCCACGACTAGGGACTTTGAAGGATGTACTTATGGACTACCATGTCCCCACTAGTATGATCCGCATCATAGTCCAGGTAGTCAAGCACAGATCCTAAAGGCTTTACCAACATGTAACAGAGAGACAATCAGTGTACACGTTAAGGTAAAGTTCAACCAGATAGCATACTATCATGTCGAGCAAGAAAGTCCTCCCTATATATGTCCCAGCATCCACTACAATATACATCCTATGTACAGTAATGGCCTCTAGGGCATACATATAACTAACAAGTTAGGATGGTTAACATCACCAGGTTGCGACGGATGTCTTGGATCCGACAGAGTGATGAGCCCGTTGCGCACTGCCACTTCGAACAATCTCCTTGTTTTATCCTGAGGAAATGAGTAAGGACGTCTTAACTTCTCATCGAGAGATCGCCGCTTGTTGCCTTGGCAAGTAGCTGGTTTCGGCTCACTCGGTTATTGTTGAGCGTTGGCAACAAAGGTCGCTTTCCTTTCCCCTTTTCGTTTCGAGGCTCCATCTTCGAAGAAGATGGTCTATGACCCATCTGATCCATTTGAGCCAGCTTGTCAATCAAGGCTTGGAAGGTAGTCGGCTTGAAAAACATCATGAACTGGGATATGGTCGCCTGAGGATCGAGGGTTCCTACGAACATGCCCACAGTAGGAGATTCTTCGATGCGCTATTCGCACTTTGACCATAGGTTCCGCCACCGTATCGCGTACTGAACTCATGTTTCGCCTGGCTTCACCCTGGCGTTAATTAGCGTGATGATCGGGGTGCGCTCGCTAGCGCTTGCGAATCTTTGTGTAAACAGTAGCTCCATTTCTGCAAATTTCTTGACAGAGTCATTCGGGAGCTCGGAATACCACTTGAATGTTGTCTCCGACAGGCTGCCAACGAATTGATGAAGCAGTAGCTTATCGTCACCTCCGGTGTTGCCGCACAGGGCCCTAAACTGAGCGACATGTTGATGGGGATTGCCTATCTCTTTATACACATGAAACTTAGGGATCATGTATCCCGGCGGGTAATTTATTTGGTCGTACCAACCCGGAAGGGTCGTCCAGTATTGACGATTTAGCCGGCCGCCTCGCTCGCCTGATGAGCTCGTATCTGTTGAGCTATATAATCATCGAGTGCGGCTTTTGAGATTGTTTCCTCCTTTGCAGCTGAAGAGGCCGGAAGAGGGTTTGATGTCTCTCCTCTATCGTCTTCAATTATTACTGGAGGCTCTTCGGCTGGAGAGTCCGGCCGGATCATCATGCCTACCATATCTTGGAACAACAGCGCCATTTGTTTTATATTGGCCGCTTGTTCCGCGGCCTCTTTGACTTTCCTCTCGAGCATCCTTCGGAGGAATTCGGCATCAGTTTCCTGCTCTTGACGCTGCTCCAACGATGTCTCCGGGCTTGCTTTTGGCCCAGTGAGTGCGGTCATGGTTGTCAGCATCTCTTGGAGCTTTTGTTGTTGTTGCTCTTGAGCCTTTGTCACTGCTCGAGTGAGTGGTCGATGGCCCATGGAGATACGGCTATCCTCTTTCCCGGATGCCATATAAACAGTGTGCACCACCATGCCCCCAGACTTAGGGCGTTTAGGTTTAGTGCCCTTGAGATTCGTCGCAGACACAGGGATTTTCTCCATCCTTCTCCTTTTATGGGCGGTTGAAGTTAAAGAGGCCGTTGCAGCGGGCACCCATATAGAAGATACCTTCTGTGGTATGACGGGGTGGTCCTTCTCTTTCCGAACTTTCACTTTCTTCTGTCGGTGGGAATAGTCTTTGTTGATCACAGAGTCTTGGACTCTTCGCCAGACCCTGTGGATTTTGGAGGGCAGCCGCTGAGGGGGCTTCTCTGGCTTTGTTTTAGTAACATTCTCCACAGACGGAAGAGATCTTTTAAGAATGGCGGTCGGAGAGTTCTTACGCACCCTCCTGAGTGGTTCAAAGCTGTTTCCAGTTAGAACAGCAGCGTCAATTTCTACTATCGGAGCTGTTGGAGTCAATCCAGAAGGGGAACTGCCCCCAGCTTTCCTTACTCGGCGCCAGTGGCGACGTCGAGCATGTCTTGCAGACGGTACCGGGTCAGTTACGGGGGTGGCTTCATCATGCCCCCTGTTCTGGTGAAGGATTGCCGTTGGTGCCAGCCTATCAAAGACTGACATCCACTGAGAAGAAACATTCAACCTGTCGAAGACTGACTTTCGAGCAGGGATAGCAGCCTTGGTGACTTCGCCTGGAGAGGGAGTTGGAACGGCCAGTCTTGTGAAGACCGACCTCTTAGTAGGAGAAATCTCTCTGATGACTTCATCTACTGGAGCAGGGATGGATATCCGTTTCAGGATAGCCCCTTCAGGTAATGCGGGCTTCTTCATGGGCCCATTGGAGTTTTGGCCCAATCTGTTAAAGACTAAGGCGTTGGATTTGGGCGACCCATTGAGAGGGGCCGCGGTAGTTGCAAGCCGATCAAAGACCGACTTCTTCGGAGCTTCTTGCGACGGCAGTGGGGCGTTGAAGCTCATGGGCGGGAGCATGGTCCCAAAGAACAGCCCAGTGGTGGCTTGCGTTACCTGTTTTACTGGTATCGTGAAAATGGAGGCCGCTTGAGGCCCATAGGTCACTCCTCCAGCAAGGACGGAGTGGGAGTTATTGCCGTTGTTGCAGCTGGTGCAGTTGAAAGCCATTGATCTTCTATTTTCTGCACGGAGAAAGACACCAAATCTTTGTACCTCGAATCCAGGGGCAACCATAGCAAACCGTGATTCGTTCGCGAAACACGACACACGAAGTGTGGAGTGGAAAGAGGAAAAGGTCCCACCGGGCGTGCCAGAATCTGTTTACCGCCGAAAGACGCGACCAGGACGTTGGGACGTCCGGCCTGAATTTTGGGGGCAGATGCTATTTGGTTTTATCCGTCCACCTCTCCGAAGATGCCAAGTTGATTTATGACACCATGTATCGAAGGTTTAGACGGATGCGGCCGATGTAGCAGACTTCGTCAGATTCCCCCTCATTGTGAGGGGTTTTTGATTGTGGGGACGCTCTTCCCTACAGGCGCAAGCCCCTGCAGTTAATTACGCTACCGTATCGTGGTAATCACTTTCTCTTTCTCCAGATGGTCACTTCGTGTCGTGTGTGTTTGTTTTATTTTTGGTTGCCCGTGGATTGTATACGGAGACTAATTTATGTTGTCGCCCGTAGGGCGTGAATTAGTCCAAATCCGTATTTTCTTAGATTTGGGTGGTTTGGGTTTAAGGATCGTTAATCTCATTTGAGACTAAGATCAACTTAAACGTTTGTTAAGAATACGTTAGTATAATTTTAGACTAAGATCTACTTAATAGGATCATTTAGATCCAACAAAAGAGCATTTGGGCTCTATTGTTTTAGTTTAGGGACATTGCGGTCCATTGGGTTTAAGGACATCATGGTCCATGTTTAAGGACATCATAGTCCATTTTAAAGACATCATAGTCTAGTTTAAAGACCTCATAGTCTGTAAAGTTTAAGGACATCATAGTCCATGAGTATAAGGACCTCATAGTCCATAAAGTTTAAGGACATCATAGTCCATGAGTTTAAGAACCTCATAGTCCATAGAGTTCTGGTTTAACCAGTTTGGGGGTGTGCCAAAAGTTATTGGTTATTGGGACCCTCCACCTTTCTGAAGACGTTGAGTAATTACAACGACATGTATCAGAGGTGTGGAGAGATGTACCCTTGAACCAATGCCAGATTGAGAAGGAATGGGATGAACATTGCTTTGAATGCCATCTGAGATCAATTTTGAAGGACCTGGGTATAATTGGAGCTCGGGTGTTGACTTTGGGAGACTTAGCTGATCTAGGCTAAGCTTAGCCTCTCATAGTGTTAAACACTAGTGTATGCTCAGCGCTCACGTGCTCCCACGTGAGGCGCTTGAAGTAGTGTTAAACACTGAGAATTGAGGCGCTCACGTGGGGTCACGTGAGGCGCTTGAAGTAGTATTAAACACTGAGAATTGAGGCGCTCACGTGGGATCACGTGAGGCGCTTGAAGTAGTGTTAAACACTGAGAATTGAGGCACCCACGTGGGGTCACGTGAGGCTCTTGAAGTAGTGTTAATCACTGAGAATTTGATGCGCTTACGTGGGGTTACGTGAGGTGCTTAAAGTTGGCGTTGCTCCTTTGGGTTTATTCTCTTGTTTTCTTTTATAAGTACTGAGCACTTCTAAGGGATCAGGTGGGGTCACGTGAGGCGCCCCAAAAATAGGGTTTATTCCATTTTCTCTTTATAAGTGCTGAGCACTTCTCATGGGTCACGTGGGGTCACGTGAGGCGCCCCAAAAATAGGGTTTATTCCCTTTTGTTCATCAAGAGCGCTCACGTAGGAACACGTGAGCTTTGCTATGTAGCGTTGAACGCTAATGAATAACCATGCTGTTCTTCTATGGTTCTGAGGAATCAAGTTCTTCTTTTGTTCTTTGCAGGGATTAAATTCTTTTTTAAAGGGTTAAACCTTAGTTTTAGAGGAATTAAATTCCCTTATGTTTTGTAAGAGTTAAACTCTTTTGGATTCAGTTACTTCCCCTAGATTTTGAATCTACATGACAGAATCTCCCCGATGAGAATTAAATTCTCAATTTGTGGGGAGATCTGCTTCTGCAGATCTTAACCAGAGGAAGAACTAAGTTCTTTGAGAAGAGTTAAACTCTTGGTTTGAGAATTAAATTCTCTTTTGGTTTTTGCTTACTAAGGGGTTTTCCTTTCTGTTTTCTGAATTTTTGAACATGAAGTTTATGGGGGGTTCTTCTGTGTCTCCTTTTTTCTCCTCTCCTTGCTTCTATTTATATGAGAAGAAAAAGAATCAATTTGTTAAGAGAATCTCTCATTGAGAGATATTGATTGACTTCATGATCTTTTAGATCAATCGGTGAATTTTATTCACCGTTGGATTTTTAATCCAAAGGCCCTCTGTTTAACAGAGAAGATTTCTTGTTTGTTTAACAAGATTATGAATATCTTGTTAGTTTTGACAAGATTAGAATTTTATTCTATCATATCTTTTTAGTTTAACAGGATCAGAAATATATTTTCTTAATATAGAATTTAATTCTATCATATAGATATCTCGTTAGTTTAATAAGATTAGAATTTTATTCTAATCATATGAATATCTTGTTAATTTAACAGGATTAGGAAAATATTTTTCTATGATAGAACTTTATTCTACCAGATGATCACCGTTGGATTTTTGATCCAAAGGTCCTCTGTTTAACAGAGAAGATCTTTTTAGTTTGAGAAAGATCAGGAAAATATTTCCCAAAATAGAATTTAATTCTAGAATTTGATAGGAGTATTTTAAATTGGGGCGCTCACATGCTTTGCATGTGAGAGGCAAGAGAACTCATGTGTTTAACACGTGACCCCTGCTGTGGGTTTTAGCCTGTTTATGTTCAGCGCTCATATGCTTTGCATATGAGCGCTCACGTGTTTTACACGTGAGGCCTGTTTGGCCATTGGTGATTTATATTCAGCGCTTTTGCATATAAGCGCTCACGTGTTTTACACGTGAGGCATGTTTGGCCCTTTAAGTTTATTTTATTCAGTGCTCACGTGCTTTGCATATGAGCGCTCACATGTTTAACACGTGATGCATGTTTGGCCCTTAACTGTTTTATTCAATGCTCATACGCTTTGCATATGAGTGCTCACGTGTTTTACACGTGAGGCCAAATTTTGAGGACTCTCCCCCCATTTTTATAAGGGAACAAGTAGCTCTTTGCCGAAAATTTTGGCGGGAACAGTATGAACTAGAACTCTAGCTCCTCAGTGAACTGCTCCAAATCGTCCTGGCTGGGCTCAATCTCCTGAGAGTCGAGTCCTCCTGACAATATTTCAAAGAAAGAAGAGATAGGATTGTCATCAGCGAACTAGCGCTCGGTAAGTCCCAAAAGATAGAATGAAATAGACAAGTAAAGAGAATGGAATAGTTAAAGTATGTGTTTGTTATGCTAACATAGTTGTTTGTAGCTTAGTACAGAATATGCCAGTGTATACGAGAGGAGTCCAACTATCCGGTGGACTAAGGTATATAGAGTATAAGGCTCCGTCAAAACCCACGGGACAACGACACGGATGTTCAGTTTAGGTGTATTATAGTGACCGTCTCGTTCCACTTCTAACACATTCTGTACCTGTCTACCCCTTTAAAACCCCGTAATGTATATTGTATTGTTTTGTGGTATATGACTTGCCGAAACCATGGTATAAGTTTTTCATGTAAACGGATCAGGATGTAAACGGATAGTCATGTAGTCAGGTCAAAATATATCCATGGTTCGGTCAAGTCAAAACAAGTTGCATGTTTGTATTGTTCGGTATACATGTTCGGGTTCAAGTAAATATTGGATTCATGTTGGATTGGAGTTAGGTTTGGATTTTGTTCATGTTTAGATTGTATTCAGATTAGACTGAGACTCAGATTGAGTCAGACACTTAAACAGATTTGGATTCCTGAATTAGGTTCTGGAGTTATCGGTAACTGCTGCATATGGACGGCAGGATTTGTGTCTTTTTCCAAGACAATTATCATTGATAACCCCGTTTTAGTTTTCTACCTTAAATAGGCAAGCACCCACTTTCTCCGGCTCCCTGAGCCTCAAGAGAATTGGCCACGCTTAATCCTATATTTACTAGGGTCCTTAATGTAAATTTAATATAACTTGAGTGGGTTTTATGAATAATATTTTTAGTATACCTTCAAAATAAACCTCAAGTATTTATTTATATTCTTTATGGTTTTCATGAATGTGAATTTTATAGGATGAGGTATGTTAGTGTGTGTGTGTGTGTGTAGTTTGAATAGTTCAAGATATTTTAGTGTAAACTTGACTTGTATGGATTCTTGATGGTATTTTCATGAAACTTGTAATTCTTTTATTTTTTTGGAAAACATGGAATTTAATAATATCTTTAAAATATGTGGTTTGATAATATTTATATAATTATTAAAAATAAATTTTTATTAGTAAATAGAAATTCTTGTTTTCCTTAAAAATTGTATTAAATTCTATCGAGATCGTATGCTCCGTGAGGAGGTCTGCATCTCGCCCTATTAGTCCGATGGATGTGCGATAACCCACACCAACCGATTCGGATTCCCCAAAAGTGGGTTGTAGAGGCACAACGTAAGGAATTTAAAATACTATTTCTAAGAAAACAGTTTTTAATAGGTTAGGGTATTTTATTGAAAAGTCGTATTTTGCCACAAAATTATTGTTCAAGAGAAATCGTGCTATGTCAAGATGTGTGTATGTGAGAGGTAGGTCATTACCTCGTGAGGTTTTCTAAAGGTATACTAAGTAAAAAGATTAAAATATGGCATGTGTAAAGTTTATGGTATTTAAATGAAACATGTACTATAAAGTTATTTAACATGAACTTTTCAAGGTGAAAATTATTCTAAACATTTGTTTCATGATTGAATAACAAAGTATAGTGATTTGAATGAATGATTATAAAAGAAAATTGTAGTTTTTAAAGATTTTAGAAAAGAATGTCGGTACAACTCTACTTACCGACATGTATTGAAAAGAGACAGTTTCAAGGTAAGTAGAGAAGGAAATAGTTGGAACTTTGATGATGCTCATAAGTGAGAATTCCTCAGATCATAACACATGGCGAATGACGCGTCACCCGTGATAGCTCACTAGATTCCTGGGTAGGCTACTGAGGCAAAATCAGTGTGAAGCACTAACGACCTTCCTCGGTTCGTCTCTGAGCTTACACTATGCCTCTTACCCAAGAGCGACCTAACCGCTGAACTGGTGCCCATCCTCCTTTGCTCGTTTCCGAGCTATTGCTGAGCTGAGCTTCCTCGGCCTCCCAGCTCGTCTTTGAGCTTCACACCGAGCTAAGCCTCCCCAGCTCTCCCGGACAAACGAGAACGCGAGACCCTAGCGCTTCCGTAATGGCTCCGAGTATCTCGCCAAAGCGAGATGTCCGTCACCCCACATCCCATGCTGGCACATCCCCCCATTAATGGGCGTATCCCACCATTAATAGAGGGATCTCGTCATTCACGCTGGCGTAACGTCAGGAGTGTAACCGAAGGCGAAGATCTCGCGCCCGCTCGCTCCATGCGACCACTATAAAATCCCCTCTTTCAGAAGACTCAGGTAAGGCAATTTGAATCCAATAAGCCGCTACTTTGTTCATTTTCCCCGGCTAACTTGATCATCGGAGGGCCCTACGATGGTCACTGTAACAACTATAAACTTTCTGTACAATTTTTTTCAAAAAATACAGAAAGGGATACTTTTGCCTGAGCACAAGTTAAAAGTTTGATTTGCTTTTGAACAGCAAGAAGGAGTTTGTAGCTCATTGGAAGACCTTGCACTGCTGAACCAAAGCACCAGAGTTCAAATCCCATCAGCCACATTATTTTGTAATTAGTTTTCTTTTAATCTTTTTAGAAGCCCAAGAGTCTATACGTGCATAACTCGTAAAAACCAAGAGTCACACATAAAACAAATGACTCCACTGTGGTAACCAAGCGACGGGGGACACGTAGCGTCAAGACCCGGCCTGACTCGGCTGAATCGGGCCAGCGGCGCGGCTGACTCGGCCGGCGCCACTTGGTCAACTCGGCCGAAACCCTAATTTTCTTCTTTTCTCTTGGACTCTTGAACTCCCCCATAACCCTTGTATGGTTTAATTTCCCTACACATTTACAGAGCAATTTAAATCACACATTTAATCCAATTTTAATACAATTTTTATCACACCCTTTCATCTACCCTAAACCCTAATTTTTCCTATAAATACCACACTTAAACTCACCCCTCCTCACTTCCAAATCCCTGTCCAAATTCTCAAGAAAATTCCATAGAATTTTTATGTGCAAGTGGAGTTAGCAAAGGGCGAAGCTCCGACGATCTTCCGACGACGATCCGAGAAGATTCCGGTGACGAAACGACGCACCGGCGCCTCCCACTCCTTCTTTTTCCTCTCCCCTACCTTAAAATCCAGAAAGTCCCTTCTCCACCTTCACTTTACTATTCTAAAAACTTAGAATTTTAAAACCCGACGGAAGTGGAGTTATTCCAACTTCCGATTCGGTTTTTCCTTAAAAATCATATTTTTCTTAAACACAATAATACCGAACTCTCACATCATGATCATTAAACATTAACAAAATAAATTGACAAGTTTCATATTAAAAGAATTTATATTTCAATTTTTATAGCACTTTTACAGAAAAATACCATATAATTTAGTTACGACATAAAACATCATTACCACTTGCTATACCTTTAGATAGTTCACGAGGTAATGACCTCCTCCTCACAACATACATATGTAACATAGCACGATGATGTTTGGGAATATAGTTTTGGAAAAATACGATTTTACACAAAACTACCTCCGACTTATAAAAAACATTTTTCTACAAAATGTGTATTTTAACAAATCTTTGCAAATGCGCCTCTATAACCCATTTTGGGGAACCCGTTCGGGATGGTGCAGATTATCGCACATCCTCGGGCTTAGTAGAGTGAGATGCAGACCTCCACAAGGAACATACGATCTCGAAAGATTTAAAATACAATTTTCTTTAGAAAATGTGATTTCTATTATAAATAAAACTTATATTTTTAATAAATAAATATATATGTAATTAATATCAAAATATATATTTTTAATATTTATAATATTTCACATTTCCAAAATTCAAGAAAAACATCTCATTTACAAGAAAATACCATATAATTCCAATATTACAAATAAATACTATATATTATGAAATTAGGCTTTATTCACTAGAAATGTCATATTGATAAAATATACATTCATGAAAACTTTAAATACGATAATAAAATACTTGAGGTGTATTTTAAAAATTATACAAAATTATTTTTACATAAAACCCCCTCAAGTTATACTAAATTACAATAAGGACCCTAGTAAACATAGGTTTAAGCGGGACCAGTCTCTTGAGCCTCAGGGAGCCGAAGATATGGGTGCTTGCCTATTTAAGGTAGACAACTTAACAAACGATATTATCAACACGGTAATCGTCTTTGAAAAAGACACAAATCCTGTCGTCCATGTGCAGCGGTTACCGATAACACTAAAACCTAATTCAGGATTCAATTTCTTTTCTAATTGTCTGACTCAGACCGAGTCTCAATATAATCAATCTGACTTGAATGAGATTCAAGTATATATAACAATTCAATATGAATCTATATATTCAACCTGTTCAATCTATCAATCTATACAACTTGACCGAACCGAACCATGGATATATATCCATCTACATGATTCTCCAGTTACATCCTTTTACTGATATCATGGTTCCGGCAAGTCATCCATCTATACAATCTATAATATAAGACAATACAATTTACAATTCAATACAATCAAGACATCGCGGGGTTTATAAGGGGTAGATTGGTACGGAAGGTGTTAGAAGTGGTACGAGACTGCAACCATTAAGACACCTAACCTGAATTCAATCGTCGTTGTTCCGGGTATTATTGACGGAGCTTTGTACTCTATATACCGTAGTCTCTGGTCTAGTGAGACTCCTCTCGTATACACTGGCCTCTTCTGTACCAAGCTACAAATAACAGCGTTAACACTAAATACAACATTATAATAATATAATACCACTTTAAAAGTTACACACTCTCTCTCTCTCTGTCTATTCTACTTTTCCCTTATCTTTGGGACTTACCGAGCGATTTGTTCGCTGACGACATTCTCTTTCTTCTTCTTTGGAATGTCGTCAGGTGATTCGGACTCACTGGAGATCGAGCCCACCAGCGAGGACTTGGATCAGCTACTCTTTGACCCGGAGCTCTAGTTACTTGTACATTTCATTTTAGTACTTTTCATTTCTGTTATGCCACTGTTTAGGCATTGCTTTCCATTCCATATAATTACTTTTCAGATGAATTGTAAAAAGAATGTTAATAAATAAAGTTGTTGTTTATTTTACATCTTGTTTCTTGTGCATTTTACCTATATTGCTTAGATACGCTTAGCGTATTTACTTCAGAGTAAATACATAGCGGCCTCGTCGCGTCCTCTGTTCGTACACTGGGAAGCGGGGCGTGACAGGTTTTGTTGGTGGCCCATGCAGGTCAGAGCTGTATGGAACCCTACCATGCAGTCAGTTCTGGGTAGACAACCTAAGCAATATAAAACACAAGAAACAGCAACTAAAAACATTCTTTACATTACATATTCCTTGAATCTTACTATTTCAAATTCCTTGAATCTTATTTCTTGAACGTTATTCTTTGAATCTATCCTAACCTATTTTTCATTCAAGGTTATGGATTCTCCAAATAACACCAGCACCAATGTCAACAACACTCCTCCACCCCTACCAATTACACCTGCCGTAGTTGTTCCGATCAATGAGCAGACGGTTTTGCTTCAGGCAATCCGAAGCCTCCTGAAAGGATAGCAGCAGCAGACTGCTATTCTCTTGAACCGTTCAGAAGCGGAAGCACCCCGAGTGAAGCAATTCCGGGCACTGCACCCCAAGAATTTTTCGGGAAAAGAGAGCCCTCTGGAAGCGGAGGAATGGGCTCAGAGTATCGAAGATGATCTGGCAGCGGCATAAGTGCCAGAGATAGCTTGGGTCCATGTTGCGAAGCTACAACTCACGGACAATGCACGGGTTTGGTGGAAGGCGGAAGAAAGCCGTCTTAATCAACCCATCGAATGGAAGACTTTCCACGACATGTTCGACGCAAAGTATTTCCCTGAGACTGCCCGCTTTGATATGGAACAGCAGTTCATACATCTGCAACAAGGTTCAATGTGGACCAAATCAGTAGATGAGTATGATGCTGAGTTTACCATGCTCAGCACGTAAGATATGTCTCAATGTTCGATTTTATATCACATACTATACAGCTAATACAAGACCGTAACAGGTTTGCGGCCCATCTCATACCGACTGCTGAGATCAGAGCTAGAAGATTTCAGCAAGGGTTGGACCCAGAAATCCAAGCAGCATTAGCTACAGGGGATTTCCCAACCCATGATTTAGCTTTGAAAGCTGCCCGAAGATATGAAACAATGGTGAAGAGGAAGAGCAGACCTCAATCTGCCGGAATTAAGCACCCTGCCAACCAGATGGCAGGAGGAGCCTCATCAAGGCCATCATTTGTGCCCAGGAGATCGGAAGAAATCAATAACAAGCCAAGTCCAGGTTTTTGCTTCTATTGCAAGAGGAATGGACACTTGTGGAAGTACTGTAGACGCGCAAAAGGCCTATGCTTAGTTTGTGGCACATCCAATCACGGAATTAGAAACTGTCCTTATAAACGCAATCCAGCTCACACACCCACCAACTACCCGCAGCGGCCAGCTATCCAGGCTCCTACACCTCGTCTTGCACTCCCAGCTCCACCACCTGCACAGCCTACTCGCCAATTCCAACAGGCAATGAGGGACATGCCTCAAGGGCAGAGAAACATGCCCCAAGGACAGAGGAATGTGCCTCCAGTTAGGAAGAATGTACCACGGCGTCAGGCTTTCCTTTTAGCAGCCGAAGAAGTAGAGACCGTAGACCAAGGTAACCCTGGTAATTTCCTCAACTCTTTACAAACCTTTCGTATTTTTTCATTCCTTCACACATTTTTCATACACTACCAATAGTACTATCACCAAACTTTTCTTGAATCCGTTACACTTTCCTTTTACAAATTTCGAGGACGAACTTTTTTTAAGGAGGGTAGAATGTAACAACCATAAACTTTCTGTACAATTTTTTTCAAAAAATACAGAAATGGGTACTTTTGCCTGAGCACAAGTTAAAAGTTTGATTTGCTTTTGAACAGCAAGAAGGAGCTTGTAGCTCATTGGTAAGATCTTGCACTGCTGAACCAAAGCACCAGAGTTCAAATCCCATCAGCTACATTATTTTTTAATTAGTTTTCTTTTAATCTTTTTAGAAGCCCAAGAGTCTACATGTGCATAACTCGTAAAAACCAAGAGTCACACATAAAACAAACGACTCCACTGTGGTAACCAAGCGACGGGAGACACGTGGCGTCAAGACCCGGCTTGATTGTCCGAATCGGGCCAGCAGCGCGGCTGACTCGGCCGGCGCCGCCAGGTCAACTCGGCCGAAACCCTAATTTGCTTCTTTTCTCTTGGACTCTTGAACTCCCCCATAACCCCTGTATGGTTTAATTTCCCTGCATATTTACAGAGCAATTTAAATCACACATTTAATCCATTTTAATACAATTTTTATCACACCCTTTCATCTACCCTAAACCCTAATTTTTCCTATAAATACCACACCTAAACTCACCCCTCCTCAGTTCTAAATCTCTGTCCAAACTCTCAAGAAAATTACATAGACTTTTTGTGTGCAAGTGGAGTTAGCAAAGGGCGAAGCTCCGACGATCTTCCGACGACGATCCGAGAAGATTCCGGCGACGAAACGATGCATCGGTGCCTCCCACTCCTTCCTTTTCCTCTCCTCTACCCTACAATCCGGTAAGTCTCTTCTCCCCCTTCTCTTTACTATTCTAAAAACTTAGAATTTTAAAACCCGGCACAAGTGGAGTTAATCCGACTTCCGATTCGGTTTTTCCTTAAAAATCATATTTTTCTTAAACACAATAATACCAAACTCTCACATCATAATAACTAAATATTAACAAAACATATTGACAAGTTTCATAGCAAAAGAATTTATATTTCAATTTTTATAGCACTTTTACAGAAAAATACCATATAGTTTAGTTTAGATATAAAACATCATTACCCCTTGCTATGCTTTTAGATAGTTCATGAGGTAATGACCTACCTTCTCACAACACACATATGTAACATAGCACGATAATCTTTGGAAACATAGTTTTGGAAAAATACGATTTTACACAAAACTACTTCCGACTTATAAAAACATTTTTCTACAAGATGTGTATTTTAATAAATCTTTGCAAATGTGTCTCTGCAACCCATTTCGGGAAACCCGTTCGGGATGGTGCGGATTATCGCACATCCTCGGCCTAAGTAGAGTGAGATGCAGATCTCCGCAAGGAGCATACGATCTCGAAAGATTTAAAATATAATTTTCTTTAGAAAATGTGATTTCTATTATAAATAAAACTTATATTTTTAATAAATAAATATATATGTAATTAATATCAAAATATCTATTTTTAATATTTATAATATTCCACATTTCCAAAATACAAGAAAAATATCTCATTTACAAGAAAATACCATACAATTCCAATATTACAAATAAATACTATATATTATGAAATTAGGATTTATTCACTAGAAATGTCATATTGATAAAATATACATCCATGAAAACTTTAAAGACGATAATAAAATACTTGAGGTGTATTTTAAAAATTATACAAAATTATTTTTACATAAAACACCCTCAAGTTATACTAAATTACAATAAGGACCCTAGTAAACATAGGTTTAAACGGGATCAGTCTCTTGAGCCTCAGGGAGCCGGAGATATGTGTGCTTGCCTATTTAAGGTAGATAACTTAACAAACGGTGTTATCAACACGGTAATCGTCTTTGAAAAAGACACAAATCCTGCCGTCCATGTGCAGCTGTTACCGATAACACAAAAACCTAATTCAGGATTCAATTTCTTTTCTAATTGTCTGACTCGGACCGAGTCTCAATATAATCAATCTGACTTGAATGAGATTCAAGTATATATAACAATTCAATATGAATCCATATATTCATTCTGTTCAATCTATCAATCTATACAACTTGACTGAACCGAACTATGGATATATATCCATCTACATGATTCTCCAGTTACATCCATTTACTGATATCATGGTTCCGGCAAGTCATCCATCTATACAATCTATAATATAAGAAAATACAATTTACAATTCAATACAATCAAGACATCGCGGGGTTTATAAGCGGTAGATTGGTATGGAAGGTGTTAGAGTAGCACGAGACTGCAAGCATTAAGACACCTAACCTGAATTCAATCGCCGTTGTTCCGGGTATTATTGACGGATCCTTGTACTCTATATACCGTAGTCTGTGGTCTAGTGAGACTCCTCTCGTATACACTGGCATCTTCTGTACCAAGCTACAAACAATAGCGTTAACACTAAATACAACATTATAACAATATAATACCACTTTAAAAGTTACACACTCTCTCTGTCTATTCTACTTTTCCCTTATCTTTGGGACTTACCGAGCGATTTGTTCACTGACGACATTCTCTTTCTTCTTCTTTGGAATGTCGTCAGGTGATTCGGACTCACTGGAGATCGAGCCCACCAGCGAGAACTTGGATCAGCTAGCCTTCGACCCGGAGCTCTAGCTACTTGTACATTTCATTTCAGTACTTTTCATTTCTGTTATGCCACTGTTTAGGCATTGCTTTCCATTCCATGTAATTACTTTTCAGATGTATTGTTAAAAAAATGTTAATAAATAAAGTTGTTGTTTATATTACATCTTGTCTCTTGTGCATTTTACTTATATTGCTTAGATACGCTTAGAGTATTTACTTCAGAGTAAATACATAGCGGCCTCGTCGCGTGCTCTGCCCGTACACTAGGAAGCGGGGCGTGACAGTCACCCACCCCGGGACTTCTTTGCAGATAGCTCGGCTGAGATCCACACACTCAAGGAGAAAACCTTCAAGCCAAATCTCAGCTGTTCAACCGCGCTCGCTACAGATCGATAGAGGACAGCATCTGAAGGAGATCTGACCTCCATCAGTTAGCGCCGTTTGTGGGAATAGTGCATTCAACCGCGAAGTCTTCTAGGACTTGTTCTTTGATGGCTTGCCTGGGGTGGTATTTGATGTCGAATTGGGATAATTCCCACCTCCATTTCTTTAGACGAACTGATGATTCGGGGGAGGCGAGAATAGTCCCTATAGGTCACTCGGTGAGGACTAGGATGGTGTGCGCCTGGAAATAGTGCCTCAGCTTTCTTGAGGCGAAGACAAGCACTAAGACTATCTTTTCTATGGTTGGGTATCTCGTTTCCATTTCTTTGAAGACATGGCTTACGTAGTAGACCGGCTTCTGCACACCTTCGACTTCTCTGACGAGCACTGAGCTGCAGCTTGGTCGGAGACCACAAGGTACAATGATAGCTCGTCTCCTTCGACTGGTTGGGTGAGCAGTGGGGGGGTTGTTAAGTGCGCCTTGAGTTAGTCGAAAGCGTTTTTACATTCCTCTGACTATTCGAACTTAGGGATCTTTCTCAAGGTTTTGAAGAACGGGAGGCACTTTTCTCCGAATCTTGACATGAAGCGACTCAGAGAGGCCACTCTCCCTGTGAGCCAAATGATCACAACGTTGCTCTTTGGTGTGGCCATGTTGAGAATGGTGCTGATCTTTTCTGGGTTCGCTTCGATTCCTCGGTGGGTGACCATGAACCCTAGGAATTTGCTGCTAGTGACTCCGAACGCGCACTTACCTGGGTTCAGCTTCATTTTGTAATTGCGGAGGACGTCAAATGTCTCATCAAGATCTTTGTTGTTCTCGTCTGATAAGGTTGAGTTTACGATCATGTCGTCGACGTAGACCTCCATGTTCTTCCCGATCTGCGGTTTGAACAGTTTGTTAACTAGGCGCTGATATGTAGCCCCGGCATTCTGGAGAACAAAAGGCATCACTTTGTAGCAGTACACCCCCGGGTCCGTGGTGAACGTGGTAAGTTCTTCATCTGCCGGGTTCATCCGGATATGATTGTAGCCGGAGAAAGCGTCCATGAAGCTTACCAATTCGTGGCCAGCCGAGCTGTCCACTAGCTGGTCTATCCGATGGAGGGGATAGTTATCTTTCGGGCAGGCCCTGTTCAGATCCGTGAAGTCAACGTACATTCACCATTTCCCGTTCGCCTTTTTGACCATGACCACATTCGCTAGTCAATCTGAGTAATCAATATTTCTAATGAAGTTGGTTGCGAGCAACCTATCGACCTCGTCCTTGATCGCCTTTTTCTTGACCGGTGTGAAACTTCGCTTCTTTTGTCGGACGGGTTGGGCCTTAGGGTCGACCCCGAGCTTGTGTGAGATTCCTTTAGGGTTGATCCCGGGCATGTCCGCCGGTGCCCAAGCAAACACGTCCGAGTTCCTTCGGAGAAAGCGGATCAAGTCCTCGCGATGGTCTCCCATCAAAAGAGATCCGATCTGAACTGTGGGTCCACCGACCCCCTTGACGACGGGAACTTCAGTAAGCGCTTCTACCGGGGCTCCTTAGATTTCGTTATGGTCGTCGTGCGTGTCCAAGGACCCATGGAAATCGCCCGTGTCTTCAAAGTCGTCGCTCTGCTCTCCGGCGGGGGACGTCGAGGTGAAGCAAATGTTGGCGATCTTCTGGTTCCCGTAGGTCCGTCCTATCCCCCCTTGGTCTAATAGAAATTTGATCGCGAGGTGATAGGTCGAGATTTGAGCCCGGAGGGCGTTCAATGTCAGGCGGCCCAGGAGGATGTTGTAGCACGAGGGGACCCTAGCGACAATGAACTCCACAGGTATGGTCCTCTTATGGCCCGCTTCTCCAATGTTGAGGAGGAGGGTGACCACCCTCTCAGCCGGGATAGGGTGTTGGTAAACCCCGAGAGGACGTGGGAGGTGGGCCTCAGGTCGGACGGTTCAAGCCCCATACGTTGGAAGCAGTCGTAGAAGAGGATGTCAGCCGAGCTCCCGGAATCGACCAATATCCTCTGTACCTCATAATGGTGGACCCGGGCAGTTATGACGAGAGAGTCATTGTGAGGCAGGGATATACCGTAGAGGTCTTCATCGGTGAAGATGATGGGCTCGGCCGTCCTGCACTTCTTCTGGGGTGGGTCGCTAGCACCCTCGACGGGTAGTAGGCGGTGATTTTCGCCGGCACCCCAGACAGATTCCGAGGTATCGACTATAATTTTCCCGATCGTTAATTCCCCAGGAGGGGGCTGGTTCTCTTATTCCCAATCCACATGTCGCTTCTCCCACAGGTACTTCGCCAGGTGACCAGAGTGGATCAACTCCTCGATGTAGTCACGGAACTGTTTGCAATTTTCGGTCGGGTGAACCTGCGACCTATGGAAGGCGCAGTACGGGCCCTGGATACGCCTAGCCGCTCTATGGGTGACAGGCGGGAGCTTGAAGAATCTCTCGCCCTTCGTGTCCTCTAATAGCTCGGTCTGGGAGATGTTAAAAGGAGTGTACTCCTGGAACTTCGGGGAGTATGGCTTTAGTCGGTCGACCTTCTTCTTCTCTTCTCTGCCTTTCTTCTTTAGGTCGGCTTGGTCGTCCCGGGGCAGGTTGGCGTTCACCTCCGACTCGAGTTGGATCTCTTGTTCGGTCCAAGCTTTCACCTCGGCCATGGTCTTAGGTTGCACTAATGCAAAAGAGCGGAGCCACTCTTTGTGCCTGAGACCCGAACTTAGTGCGGTGATAACAGTTTCATCTCGATGCTCAGGGACTTCGACGAGAGCGTTCTATAAGCGAGTGACGTATCTCTTAAAGGATTCTTTGTCTCCGCTCTTTATAGTGAAGAAGTAATCGACAGTTCTCTTCTGTCGTCTGTTTAAGACAAAGTGCCCGAGGAACTGGGTGGCCAGCTCATCAAAGGTAGAGATGGAGCGTAGCGTGAGTCCTCGAAACCAGACCCGTCCAGCCCGGATGAGGGTGGTGGGAAATGCTCGGCATTGGGCAGCGTTGAAACTATCCCGGAAGCTCATGCCCGCTGTAAATGCGTCTATATGGTCCTTTAGGTCGGATTTCCCGTCGAAGAAGGCCACCTTGGGCGGTTTGTTCCTGGACGAGATGTGCTCGGCTAGCAGTTCCTCCGTAAAGGGTTTTGTCAGCGAATCGGCAGAGTATCGGGCCCCTCCACCGGACGCCTGGCCATCCTGGTGTATGCCCTTGATTGATCTAAAATTTCGGATTGTATTTTGAAATGTAATCACAACCAAAGAATGTATAACCGCAATCAAAAAAGGTGTCGATATAGCTCGTTAATGAAGACGGATCGTCCATTGAGATGCGAGGATTTATTCGATCTTACTTTAGATGAGTCGAAATAAAAATATAAAAGAAAATTCAAGAAAGTAATTCGAGATTTAATTGAGTTGTCATTTCAAGAAAATCAAGAATATATTCAAGAATTGAGAAATCAAGAAAGTGTCCAATATCAATTTGAATTATCAAGAATACGAAGAATAGCTTGTAGGATTCGATTGAATTAGTAACAATGATGAATCTAACAATGAATTATCTTATCTATTGATGAATTGTAGCTAGGACGATGGTGATGAATGAAGATTAGGGATCTATTGAAGAAACTAGGATTTCTCCTTCTCTATCCCTTGTTTTTTCATTGATCATCATTCGGATCTAGCCTTTAGCAAAGAGAATCATCAATCATTTGATCCCTAATTTGCAACGAAATTAGCAAGAATGTGATCTCGATCCAAATTAGGTCATTGGTGATTCTTTTTCCTAAAGTTCACAAATCTCATAAAACATAAGATTAGTATTAGGATTTTATCATCACTTGATTTACCTATTCTCTCGAATCCTTTACAAGCGGAGATTTCACTCACGTATCATGAAAATAGAATAATCAAGAATGAAGAATTTCATAATGCAAGAATCTAAAGAAAACAAGACTAATAGTAATGATCACCTTTATTAAATCTTCTTCAAATTTACACAATTCCTCAATTCGAGGTACGAGACTAAGCTCTCGGTCGCTCCTTTGAAGAAGGTGAATTTGTCGTCGATCTTTGCGTGGCTCGATCGCCGTGAGACGTGGATCGTCGCGGATCTCTTGCTCTTGATGACGATCGGCGTTGCGATAAAGGATCTTTGAAGTAGATGCTTGATAATGCTCTCAATTGACTCTTGATTTTGATTTGGAATTTGAATTGATTTGGATTTGTGCTATAATTTTACCACCATCAACCAACAACCCTTTTCCATTAGATCTAGATCCTTTTTTATAGATCTCAAATTAAGCTTCACTCATAAGCTAGGTTGTTAGAGAGAGCCTTCAAGAATAAGCTAGGTTGTTAGAGAAAGCCTTCTAGAATAAGGTTGTTCCAAGGAGCCTTCTATAATATGAAGGGTTCCGGCAGCGCACCGGCCGTCGAAACGCGGCCAAAATGCGGAACAAAAATTTTCTAAACCGGCGCTACCGCTACCCGATTTACGGATCGACCTTAAACCCTAAACTAGCAAACTAAATAAGAGTTAGAATCGTTATACCGAGTTGATCCGAGTCCTTCGGTCTTCATTCTAGGCTCCTAGCGGCTCCTTGAGTGGTTTGGTTGCCGGTCTTCCTCCATCTCCGATGATCCACCCGAGGGAAACGGCGCAAGCTCCAACCTCGTCGAACGAGGTAACCGACGCTCCAAAGTCGCTAGCGATGGAGAGTAGGGGTGTATGAAAGTGTCACTATAATTTTCTCTCAACTCAAAACTCAAATGAGCAATGCAAGAAGAAGATGAAAGAGGTGATCTTTGGCATGAGCAACAAAAAAGCTAAGTGTTTTCTTTTGTGAACTTGAAAGAGTGAGAGAGAGGGAGAGTAATGTATAATGTAATCATCCATCAAATGAAATCAATCCCACTCTAAAATGTGGCCGGCCCCCCTCTCTCCTCCACAAAAAAAAAGTCATTTTCTTTTTTTAATAAACAAAGTGCAACCATGCTTTGACCCATGCCACAAGCCATGCTTTGACTCACCTTTTCCACCTCATTTCTTAATTGAATTTCTAAAAGAAAATCAATAAAGAGGTGGCATCTTCTAGAAGCTATTCCGTATAAAATACGGAATACTTCCTGGTACATGTATCAAAATACATATACTCGTATTCGTACCAAAATACGAATAGCCGAGAGAGAAAACGAATAGTGAACAATAATACTAGAATACGTATATACAAATACATATATATTAATTATTAAATCAAAATCCGATTTAATAATCCGGCTTGATCCTAAGCCGCCAGTATTATCAACCGTCCGATTAAAGTCTGCGCAGCAAATGCATATATTTAATCGGACACCTGTATGTATCAACATACGTCATATACACCATATCGCCTGAACCGTGAAAACCCTCTGTGTGGGACTCTAAAGACTCGTCAATACGCTGGCAGTGGGTTTAACCACAAGCACGTCAGCGGCACTAGCTGTACGTAACGGCTACCCAGGTATTGAGCGAAAGGAAGGCCGGCGAGCAAACTCATCCTGAACCCCTACTGAGCCTGTCAGTGACAATACCCGTACAGTCCGGTCTGTTCGTCTAAGAGTATCGCATATCGAGTCTAGGGGGGTGGATAAAGTCAGACCCCTAACAACGCGATATTTAGTGTCGGCATGTAACCCATCACCTCCTGAGAAACTATCGATCCTGGATCGGTAATCCTCGTTTACCATGGCCATGGATTTGTGGTGATGGCCACCCGTACACAATGCGACACCAACCCCCAATACCGGGAGAGACGAATCCCCGACGATCCGATCACTGCCTCCATGTGACTCGGGACTGTACCCAACTAAAACCTGTTTGCACGACTCCTTTGAGCCGTGGTAGGGTAGTAATCAAAGTACAGTGGGAACTCACACGAGACAAATGACGATCTCAGGTCGATAGACTAACCTGTACACATGTCACATGGAAACTGCTATCTGACAATAGGTATAATACCAACTAGCAGGTTCCCGGCGAGTCCGTCCAGTGTACTCATAACCCAATGAGCACCTGCATATTATCTTAGGTGAACAAACTAACACCAATGGCTTGTGAGACCTGGCCACCGCCCCTCGTCGGGGTCTCGATCAGTATACGCTAGTCTACACTGAAGTATCGATGTCCGGTCTCGATACTCCTACGAATAGGGACATTTAAGGATGTGCTTATAGACCCCAGCTTCCACATATATGATCGCCATCATAATGATGGAAGTCAAGCAAGAATCATATGGGCTCTATCAACATGTACATGATGATAAAGGCAAACCAGGTAGCATACTATCATCTTGAGTAAGACTGTTTTATCGGTATAGGTCCTCACTCAATCATCATAATCACAAGTCCGCGACTATGATAATCGCCTTGAGGGCACTATAGCCAACAATCTCCCACTTGCACTTAAGGCCAATTATTGCGATGTCGCATACTCACAGCCCGTGTGACACCAAACACCCAACTTCTGTACTAATCAGTTTCGCAAAGCCCATTTGCGAAAAATGATTGCGTTCGAGAAATAGCCTCAGTGAGTGGATCCGCTCCAATGTTTCTTTCTGTATCTCTCTTAATCTCAACTTCACGGAGAAAACTATCTCCCGAAATGAGCAATGCTTGTCTTAGAATTTGTCTGGATATCTGATGGGACCCAGTTCACAAACGAACTCCAAATCCAGCAAACTACTTAGACTGTATCGTCCACTGAATTTAATCAGTATCCTGCGATATGCCTTTCCTCAGTATCCGCTTGGACCACCTGTCCAACATACTGTTCCTCAAAAGAGGGAAAAACTGTAACTCTGACAGTTACTCTGTCATCCAGGTCACCTTGGAAGCCTGAAATGATAACCGTCTCCTGAAGGAGGCTGCCGTTACCATATCCCAAGAACATTTACTTATGTTCATAAACTTCTTCCTAATGTTTCTCCAGGATTGGATTAATATATTTGCTTATTTCATCTAGTGCAAAAGCAATATCTGGTGTGGTACTTGACATTTCATGATTAACTCAATTACCTAAGCAAGTGATATGCTAATCATGCAGATCCCTTTCCCCTTTAGTCTGTAAGACACCTTCAGAGAGGGTGACTCCATCACCTGCAGGTACACCACCATACCAGGAGTCATCCATTTAATGTCAAAATACCCAGATTAGGATACATCCCAAATATAGATCAAAAACCATAGATCTAGTAACCAGAAACCCTGATATTACATCCATATCCTGTGTGGAGAAACAACTTTGTGACAACCATAATACAACCGATCGTAGTATAGGAATATCTCTTCCTATCAAGTGCATGTCATCCCAATACCTGGACATCACTCTCTACTACCTTCTGTCACGACCCGCAGGGTACGGAACGTGACTGGCACTTAAGTTACGAAACGTCTCAAGACGTCCGTAAAATAAGTAAGCCAAAGCCCAGAACCCAAAACCAAATAAGCAAAAGAATGAAGGAAAACCAATCCATTGAAAGCGAGTTTATCAAATAAGTCATATAAAAACCTTTTTAAAAACAATACAAATTTTTCCGAAAATTTCGGCAGAGTCTCCTTTGTAAATACTGGCCCCCAAAATGGGTACAACAAGAATATATATGAATCCAACAAATAAGGCATCCCCAAGCGGGAGCTAGCTCTTCGCCACAAGGCGGTCACAAATCCCACGCAATATAAAACAACATCATGCAAAATAATCATAAAGAAGCATGAGAAAAACAGCATGTCGACTCAAGTGAGCTCGACCCCAAAATACAGCATAAAAAGTCCACAAATCTCACAGTCTCATCTCTAGGTCAATATACAACAATACTGATAGAAACAGTAGATGGAGTACACTAGATACAAAGAATATACAAGGTGGTACAAAAATAATGATATAACCCACCTAAGAGCAAAACCTCGAGTCCAGGCAAAAGAAGCAAGTGCGCCCGCCGCTACTGTACTGACGGAGCGGACCTGAAAAAGGCTGTGGCACAACGGGGGTGAGTTGCCAACTCGTGAGTAATAAATAACATCTACACAGGCTATCGAATGCATGCACACAAGCATCCTAGCATCTATAATACAGGTATGGCAGGACATAATGGCAGGTATGTATGCAATATGAATGTACTAGCAGGTATGAATGCAATGCGAATCAACTCATGATCTGAATGTGTAAGTATAAGAAACATGTTTTTCCTCTAGGAATCTCTTTTGAAATACCAGCACAATACCAATAGAATCAACAAGAACCTGTGTCCAGCAACGACACCTCAAAACTATCACAAATCTCATATATCCATGTCATAGTATCTCTGGCCTCAGCCATCCGGCTTACCCAGCTCAATATCAAAATCTCATCATCTCGCGGCCACGGTCGGAATCCTCTGGATATCCGCCGTGCCAAACAGTCACCCGTAGGTAATCCGTCCCCTGCCAGGCTCAACGTCAACACCATATTCATCTTGCCCCGGGGTACCATACCGGGCCCACCATGTACCCGTGACGGTTCCTCCACTCCTCGACACGGATCTCGAAAACCACAGCAAACTCATGGTGGACGATACTTTACATCACTAGAAAACCGCAATTACATATTTTAAAAACATAATAAGTTTAGAAATTTTGCGGCTTTCCCCCGAAATCCAGAAATATCATAAAATCTCAAGAAATCCTCATAAGTGCATATATCAATGGTGATGAATGCATATGGTATCAATAATTAAGCTACGATGTATGATTAATATACTAGGCATGAACAAATAATATGATGAGGTACATGCACATGAATAGCAATCCTACAATTTCATTTTAAGGAATTAAAGGCAATAGCACAGGTTTAAGCATCAATTAGTAAAAGGTTTCAAATTATAGGTTATCTAGTGTGGTGGCATGGCAATTACCAGGGCGTGTGTGTAAGCATGAATAGTGCTCGTGCTGCATATAAAAACCCTGGTAATGGTGCAGGTGTCCTATAAAATGGGTTCGCATATGTATGTCAATATAAGGCATGGATGCAGCAAATAATCATATAAGTATTACACCCCTAATTACTAACATCACTAAGAATCTTTTAAGTTACTAAAACTATCGGGCGGCTTGCGCCATCCAACGATAGTCCCCCGTAGATATTACATCTACTCACCGAAATCCCTAGCTAGTCACGTCCAATCACCGCTTTCCCCTTTCGTGCCGCGTCTGACGTCTCCGCGACCGAACCTGGAATTACATCAATACCAAACATAAGGTTACATATCAGGAACGACGCAAAACTCAAAAGAAGATACTAACGTTCACAAGCTAGGTACAACGTGCACAAAGTGCGCGGAACACACGCGAAAATCGCAAAAACTGCAAAAAATCGCCGATTTGGTCGCCCGGCAAAACTAAAACCCGATTACTCAAAAATCCACACTCACGCATCCTAAATATCATAGGATATGCCAACAATATCATCAAGATATCGCAACTAAATCGCCACAATAATATAATAAAAACCTAGTAAGCTAGAAGTTTGCAAATTTGGTGCAAACATCGACAATTTGCGACAAAGTGCACACATTATCACACAAATATCCAAATTAAACCATTAGAAAGCCACTATAATTAAATTAACCCCTTTACCATGCATCAAAACCCACATTCCATACACAAACCTTTTCTTGATTTTGGTAATTAGCAATCTTAATGAAAATTTCACACAAGTTTAACATAGATTAGCCTAATATGAAGCCACTTAAGCAAAGTAACCATATAAATTGGTTAAGTAAACAACTAGGTTAATTAAAAAGATTTAATTGACTAAAACATGGTTTCAAGAAACCCTAGTTTAATTCAACCATTAACTTTTAAAAAAACTAGATTAGGATTAACACTAAAATTAACACTAAACAACTAGATTAAAGAATTCTAACCATATTAACTTAAAAGAGTAGAAATTATATCTCAAATCTATGGATCTAGCAAGAAGAAATTTGCTTCAATTGATGGCCTCAAAGCATCATGATCCAAGCAAGGGAGGTGAAGGAAAAAAAAGATGAAGGATGGGTTTATTTTGTGAGCTTTAAATTGCAATTTTTTTGAAGTAAACTTGAAGAATTTTGAAGAAGATGAAAAGAAAAGAGATGAAGGGGAGGGGGAGCAGGTCTCGGCCAGAATGAGGGAAGGGGAGGGTGTGGGGTGTGTGGGAAAAGTCTTGGTCAACTCCTACCAACCCACAAAAGACCATACCCAATTAACAAATTCAAAAACCTTTAAAAATACCCTCATTTCCACACAATACACAAGGTCAAAGGAGCATGGAATTTTTTCCCCATGAGCTGCTGGAAATGGCCGGCCTAGGGTGAGGGAAAAGTGAGAGAGAGTGCACAGAAAAAATTTTATGCAAAAAGACCCCCTACAAGTCCAAAATTGCAAGTTTAAGCTTAAATTCAATAAATTTCGTTTCCTATAATAAAAATTAGTTAAAAATCAAAATAAAATACTAAAAATTTATGTTACAACTAGATTTTAATTAACATGATTTTAAAGCTTAATTTTAGCCCATTTAAATTTGTATTTATCGCTAATTTAATGTATTTTCTTACCGGCTTAAAATAATATTAAAAATTGAAAAATAGGGAAAATTTTTTAAATGACCAAAATTTAATAAGTAACTCATTAGCTACTAAAAATAAGTAATTACCTACCCATTTTAGGTATAACTAGTCCTAAACTGCAAAATAACAAAAAAGACGGTTTTCGGAAAAATACCGAATTTTCACCAATATTCAGGAAAACACCAAAACGACTTTTCAAGACGCTACACCTTCTTACCAGATCCATCTCCTATTCTGATGAGGTCAAAGCCTATGACTGTCACATCAAAATTAGATGATCTATTTCCGCTATACCTGCACAAGCTACTTGCCTACTATGCTTCCGCTGCTCCCACTGACTACAACAACCCTCTGGCAGAGTCATATATACGTGCACTTCTAAAACTAGTTTAGAACGACGCTATACTCATCCTCCTACCAGGTCTTATAGTCTAGAACAACAGCAATGGCAAGTCTGGGTAAACAAGAACCTCCCTGTCACCGTCTCTACGAAAACCGAAGTACCTTTCGGGTGACTGAGGTTACCCACCAAATCTGCGGAGTGGCTAATGGAACATCAAATCCAATTGAATCCTTAGGTTCTATTAAATTTTCAGTAATCGTTTGTGGTTCTGGAATAACTTCCAGTTCTACCATACTCCCACTTCTGTTTTTTTTTTTTGAAAAAATCAATTTTATTAAAAACTGTGGCGAGTCAAGAACAATATAAATATTGATCTTCCTGATGGTAGAAAGTTAAGCCTCGTCAAAGCCCGGGATAACCCACAAACAGCCATTACTGAAACGTACCTTCAGTTTATCCGGATTCTGGTTTTAAGCATCAGCCGGACAACTCCCTATATCTTAACATCGTCAAGATACAAATTGATTCTATATATATCTGATATAGAAACAAAATCACTAATTTGATTAGAACCAGATTCAAAATCATACAGCTGTCTCTAGTGCATATCAACCAAATGGAAAGGGGACAATCTGCATTACTCATCTAAGGGTGCATCCACATATGAGTAACCCGAAAGAGAAGTAAGTTCTCAAAACCATTACTATCAGCGGAATACCAAACACAAGTATCTACATCTTCGACTTCATCGAAGAATCCTGATACTTCCAACAAATGGTTCTCTACTTTATTCTTATACCTATAACTTCTCAATATCTGGACTTTGCATTTCAACGAAATACTTGTCCAGAACTGGAGAAGTCACAAGTAAATAGAATATAGTACGAGTACCAACCCCATTGTCCTAACGGACACTGGACAACACACAATACTTTGTATAAGTCCTCTGAGTTCAATAACTCAAACTCTGTGCGTCGTAGGTTGAAAAACTGTACTTTGGTTAAGAAGAGTTGCACCGCTGTTGAATGCACCTTACCTAATCACCAACTGATATAGGTAAGTGTCATAGACACAATATCAAAAAGTTATATCTCACTTTATAAAATAAATGTACAGATATACCAGTTTGAAATTGGTGCATAACAACGGATATTCAAAACCAAATATTTGTCATCCGGCAAAATCCAGATGATTTCCTCAAATATCACCAATTACAACGAATTCCGATATAATGAGGATCTAATCACCCAATTCCCAATATCTTACTCCCACTCACCATCCGTAATAACATGCAGATGTGAGAAACCGATCTGGTAAATACATACCGTGGAGTTAGATTCCAATTGGGAAAACAGTTTTCAATTAACATCGCACAGTGAAACTGAAACATGAAAATTGTTTCAAAAGGGGTTAACTGGTATTCCTAGTAATGCCTCTTCCATTATCCTGAATTATGACAGTAACCATATACTTACCTGCCCTCACTGCAATCCCTTTATTATGTCTTTACTTATTACCTTCTGTACACCTCTTTTACGCTAATTGGTTTTCTTCATTCCGTACCTTTCAGCACCAGCCTAAGGTTTGGAAGAAGACTATCCAATAAGCGTAATAGGTGTACTCTCCTAATCCTAAGAGTCCTCGAAACCTGAGAGAAGGTAAAGAGAAAAGACAACCGAATAATCCTATTCAATCTCTCCAGAACCAGAATCCATCCTCGAAAAAGTTCCTTCGAGTTCGTATGTAACTATACAATGGATTTATCCAATGGAAGTGGATATCCGTAGTGATATGGAGTGTTCTAGAGAAAGCAAAGTGGATGTAGGAGTGGCAGAGGTATACACTGTTTTTGTCATGAATGATGGTGATCGCAATTTCCTTTGCCATTATTCTAATCCATTTATATGTCTTTACTTATTACCTTCTATACACCACAGTTAAGCTTGTTGGTTTTCTTCCTTCCCTACCGTTCGGCACATGTCTATGGTCTGGAGGAAAACTATCCAATAAGCTCAATAGGTGTACCCTCTCCTAATCTTAGGAGCCCTCACAACCTGAGAGAAGGTAAAGAGAAAAGACAACCGAATAATCATATTCAATCTCTCCAGAACCAGAATCCATCCTCGAAAAAGTTCCTTCGAGTTCGTATGTAACTATACGATGGATTTATCCAATGGAAGTGGATATCCGTAGTAATACGGGTTGTTCTGGAGAAATGTAAAGGTGATTTAGAAGTGGCAATGATGTATGCGATACCGTGACATTCCAAAAGTCAAAGTGTTTTAAGAAGGTTCGGTCAACTTGGTTTCATGAGTTTTAGTCAAAGGTCGGGTCATAGTCGCAGCCAGAGAGAGAGAAAAGAAACACTCAGCATGCACTCTAATCTAGATCAGAATGGTTAATCATTTTATCTAATCTGGATGGCTCCCACTGTTTCCTCGAATTCTCCTCCAAAACCAAAAGAAGAATTAGTCGGAATCATCCGAGAAGTAATCCTACTCATCAGTGGGAATCGGGATCTAACTATCATCGCATGATAACTTGATGGAAGCCACTCAAGTTACCACACTCCAGAAGGTATGCGCAAGCCTGGCAAGTTTCCTATATGTTTGAAACTCCTGATATGATTTTTACCCCAAGCGGTTTATGACCTTGACTTTGGCCAACAAATCATAACCCGCAAGTCAAGTTCTACCCGTCATTGTCCTGATTGATTTAGACCCACCCGTACACACTCTTGACTTTGGCCAACAAAGTGGTACGACTGTCCTAAACCAATGCATATCCATGCAACTAACAAGCAATACACAGCTACCGCACACGATGCCTTGACTTTGGCCAACAAACACCGCACGAATACTATGCACTATTTATCCGAAATGACGGAGGGCTACGGCTGGTTTTTGGCGAAAAACCTTTTACGTAATGAACTCGATATCGTTGAAGGAATCCAAGTGGTTTTACAAATATATATAGTGGCGAAAACTTTTGCTAAATAGGTCACTCCCGGTGAAGGGATCTCGGCTCTTTCCCCGTAGAATGAGGTGCAGGATATTCCAAACTGAATACCTCGATGCAAAGCAAAAATAATTGACTATAGTAAAGTTATTACGTTGACGCAAACTTTTACCCAAGGGGTCACTCCCAATGAAGGATCTCGGCCCTTGCCTCGTCGAATGAGGTGCAAAATATTCCAAAATGAATACCACGAGGCAAAGCAAAAGTGTGCGTCTGTAATGTCAGTTTTTAAAAACTTGGTTCCAACAACATCATATATAGATTTGTTTTATCTTTGCATTGATAAGAATCTATGCAGTCCCATCAATTAATCACACCAGAAAAGAACGAAAATAAAATGTACGTATATGCCATCCGCATTCGCCACTGTGTCCCGTCATCACCCGTTAGGTTACTTAACTAACGACAGAGCGGGAACTGGACTAGCGTGGGTGCAAAACATATGCAACATCTACTAGTATATATAAATATATATATATATATAACATTCGTCCCAGGCATGATATAAAGCAACATCACAGAAACATCACAGAAGCAACACAGAATGGTGGATAATCTGGAGCCCCGAGTTTCACTTGAGCCGCAAGTGAAACCCGACGTTCCCTGTCGTGTGGATAGCATGTTCTATGAAACCTAGACCCCTACAAGCGCGGCAAGTAACCCGCCAAAACTAGAAGTGAGGCGGCCCCCTTCAACAACTTGAATGGGCAACCCGGCACTTCTCGGAATCCGATAACTTGAGCACCCCTCCTGGGTCAACCTATACCCCCTACGAGTGCGGCGAATAGCCCGCCATTTCTAGAGTAAAGTCCCCTGATTAGTGTAGGATTTTAACGATCAAAAATATTTACCGCAATCAAGAACGGCGTCGCATAAAGCTAGCCGGCGAATACGGGTCGGTCCACATAGATGTGTAATTTTCTTAAGTGTTCTTACGAGCTGATTCCAATGGTTGTTTGGTCTTTTAATTGAATCTAAAATCTAAGTTGTACGATGATCAAGAAACTTGCTAGGATTAGGTCTAAGGTGAGTTTGAAAAGATTAATATTCACACCTCTTTCAATGCCCTCAATTAAATCTTTTAAGAAGTTATAACAATTATTAGTAAAGGGGATTAGGATGATTGGGAAGAAACAAAGTTTCTTCCTCTAGATCCTTGTCCGTCCTTTCCTACTAATTGCTCTAACCTTCATGAAAGTCATGCATGTCCAGTCCTTTATACTACGGTTTCACCGTTACCTCGTGGGTAGGGTGCCGTAGGGAGCGGATCATGCATACGTGCATGAAGTTCTAGTTATTACAAATTATTGGGCTTGAAAGAGATGAGAGATATTCATCTCTCAATCCCTCCCTTATTCCTAACCCTAACAAGCGAGGAAATCACTCGCTCATTAGGGGATCTATTAAAAACAACATTTTAAAATTACTTACCTACTGCAGTTTAAGAAATACTACACTAGATTAAACTAGGGCAATGGAAGGATTTATCTAAGGCAAGAATTAATTTAGAATACTACTGCAGAAAATAAAAGATACTTACAAGAATGATGCTCTTAATCCTCCAAAGAATCTAAATTTTATTTATTGAAAAGAGGCATCCCTATTACAATATTTTGATTACAATTTTATAGGGAAACAGGGAAATTTAGGGTTACGGGATTCGCACATGTGCGATTACAAAAATACCCCCGAAAAATCCCAACAAAGTCACCGACGCACCGCCACCAAAAATATGCACCGACGTGCGCACTAGACGGCCGCGGAACCGCGGCATTAGTGGGGATAGGGCCGCGGTTCTGCGGCCCTTTAGTGAGAACACAGTGTGTGTTTTTCAGGGTTTCTTCTCTGCTGTTTGGGCTTCTCATTTATGTGGTTCTTTTATTAATTGGGCTTCTGGGTCTTCTCCAGATCTTCAGTGAAACTTGTAGTGGTCTTTTAACTGTTCACTTTGACATTTTTGATCCTGCGTTGCCTTGTACAATTGTGAACTGTTCTTTATCTAGGCTTGACTAGGATCCTTCTACTTGTTGGTCAAAAGTCCCTCTTTTGTATCATCTTTTGTCTTTTTCACTGTTTTCGCTCCAATAACCTGTAACCTGTAATATGTGGCAGACATGCGTCAAAAGCACCTGTTTATTTATAAAACGCATAAGAATGGGGAATATAAAATGCAATATTATGATATGAACAAATACCCCCAAACTTATCTTTTGCTCGTCCTCGAGCAAACTTATTATTTTATTCTCGATAAAAACCTAACCGCACTTTCGCAGGGAAACGCGATTGCACTGAGCTCGTGCAACAAGCCGTTAAACCTCTAGGTGTTCCTAGTAGGAGGAGTGTTGTCTCCTGAGGGTTTTCAGCGGATCCTACCCACAAAATCCTATCAATTTGGCCCATTAACTTTAATTCTCCAATTAGGTTCTCTAACAAGGAATTCTATTATCATTGACTTGTAGATTATCCACCCATATTTTTCACACTTCCTCATTATTTAACTTAAGAATATATATTTCCTATAGACTTACTTAGCTTTCAGCATTTCCCAAGTTTTCCTTCTAAGGTTCCATCTCCATTTAGGAATTTTTCTATCAACTCTACTAAAGATACAAGTTCTATTCTTCATTCCTTTCTCTTATCTCAACTCTAATCATATATCCCCACGTGTGTGTATAAATCACCCCTACACTTGGAAATTCAAATCAAGCAATCATACTCTTGTTCGTTGTCCAAACTACTAACTGGTGAATTCTTAATGAATTTTTGCTTACACATCCTTCATGCGACTGTTAATACTTCTTGAGATACCAACAACCGATTACAAGATATGTTTGCACTTTAAAGCGTACTTCCTAATCTTGTAACACCTAAGGCTTTTTAGCAGTGACTCCCAAACCAGTCGGTCTAAGGCACTAAGTGATGAAGCACCCTCGCTAAATATTTTTTCTATTTTTGCAGCCTTAAGTAATCATAAAGACCAGTGTTCATTTTTTTTCTCTATTCACACATTTTTTTTATTTTCTTCGTACTATGGACTTTAGAAAAAAGTATTTCAAGGTCTCTTCTACTATTCCAAGTTTCAAGGTGCGTGATTGTGCAATTTGTAGGGTATACATTTTCAGAATCTAGACTTAAGCTAGGAATTATTTTTCAAACTTATACTCTAATAAGAATATCAATATTTTTCCTTTATTTCAACTTAGCCCAAAAAGTGAACTCAAAATTTGCCTATTTCTAAATAAACCTCAAAGACATACTTTCTACCGTTAATATTTAAAGAAGGTTATTTTTAGGGTTTTTAATTTACAAAGTTTAAGATCTAGTTGTTCCTAGCCAGTTAACCTATTTGTCAAACCAAAGTCAAATATGGCCAAAATTGAATTAATTTTTATAATTTTTCAAATTTTCAAATTTTTATGGGTTTTTCAAAATAAGTATGCAAATGCAAAATGTACATATGAATGCGAAGGAAGAGGACGTACCGAGCATACCCCCAAACTTAAGCTTGACAGTGTCCTCACTGTCATGCTGCACCAAGAGGGTCGATAATGTCGGCAATGTCCTGCTTATTAACATATTTACAAATGATACACACCCCCAAACTTGTTTGAAATAAATTTTTGGAAAATTGATTGGAAATTCGGGGGTGAAAGTGGAGGAAAATCAATCAGTGTAAATCGGCTCCTGCAGAAATAGGAGCTCCTCCGAATGGTCTGCTGTGAGGAACGGTGTCAATCGATGTCCATTAACTTTGAATAAAGTACCGTCCTCAGAATTTTCAAGATCGACTGCACCGTGCGGATAAACGGTGCGAACAACATAAGGCCCTTTCCATCTAGAACGGAGCTTGCCGGGGTGATAATGTAACCGAGTGTCATAGAGTAAAACCTGTTGACCGGGTTTAAATATTTTACGCAAAAGGTGTTTGTCATGGAACACCTTTGTTCGGTTTTTAACAATTATGGCATTATCATATGTCTCATCCCGCAGCTCTTCTAGTTCATTCAACTGCAGCTTTCGATTGCTGCCCGCATCTCCTAAAGATAAATTCAGCTCTTTGATAGCCCAAAATGCCTTATGCTCAATCTCTACTGGGAGGTGGCAAGACTTCCCGTAAACCAGCCGGTATGGAGACATACCAAGATCGGTCTTGTATGCAGTACGGAAAGCCCATGTGCATCGATCAGTTTGAGTGACCAATCTTTACGGTTTTTAGACACCGTTTTCTCCAAGATTTGCTTGATTTGCCGATTTGAGACCTCGGCTTGCCCACATGTTTGGGGGTGGTATGGCGTTGACAGCTTATGGGTGATAGAATATTTGCGCATTAAGGACTCAAAAGTCCTATTGCAAAAGTGAGAACCATTATCACTTATTATCGCGCGAGGGTGCCCAAATCGAGAAAAGATGTGTTCTTTAAGAAATCGAGCAACAACCTTATTGTCATTCGTTCGGCTAAGCACAGCCTCGACCCACTGTGAAACGTAGTCAACAGCCAAGAGAATATAAACATTCCCAAAAGAATTTGGAAACGGTCCCATAAAGTCTATTCCCCAAACATCAAAAACATCCACAACCAAAATTGGTTGGAGCGGCATTTCGTTTCTCCGCGATATCCGGCCCAAGTGTTGGCACCGGGAGCAAGTCTTGCAATATTCATATGCATCCTTAAAGAGTCGTGGCCAATAGAAACCACACTGCAAGATTTTTTCGGCTGTCTTCTTTGGGCCAAAGTGCCCGCCACATGCTTGGTCGTGGCAAAAAGACAGCACACTCTTAACCTCATTTTCCGGTACACACCGACGAATGATTTGGTCGGAACAGTATTTAAAAAGATAAGGTTCATCCCAGTAAAAATGCTTTGCTTGGGACAAGAATCGAAGTTTATCCTGTTTCGACCAATCTTTAGGTATCAAGCCGGTGGCTAAGTAGTTTACTATATCAGCGAACCATGGTTCGCAAGAAACGGTCAAGAGTTGCTCATCGGGAAAAGCATTAGTGATAGGAAGTTCAAGTGTAGGCGAAGAAGGAAGTCGTGAAAGGTGATCGGCTACTACGTTTTCACATCCTTTTTTGTCCCTTATGACAACGTCAAACTCTTGTAGCAAAAGGATCCAACGTATTAGCCTCGACTTAGCATCCTTCTTCGCAAAAAGGTGGCGAAGAGCTGAATGATCAGTATACACAATGACTGGAGAGCCGATTAAATAAGGCCGAAAATTTTCAAGTGCAAACACAACCGCCAAAAACTCGTTTCTGTTGTTGTGTAGTTTAGTTGGGCCTTATTTAGTGTTCGGCTAGCGTAGTAAATCACATGCGGCATCTTATTAATGTGCTGTCCAAGAACAGCACCAATGGCAAAATCTGATGCGTCGCACATGATTTCGAAAGGATGCGTCCAGTCTGGAGATGAAAGAATGGGCGCAGAAATGAGAGAGTGTTTCAAAGACTCGAATGCTTCCATGCAAGTTGAGTCGAAATCAAATATTGTGTCCTTGGCCAATAAGAGAGTCAAGGGTCTAGCAATCTTGCTAAAATCCTTGATGAACCGTCTATAAAATCCAGCATGGCCAAGGAAATCTCGGATGTCTTTGACGCATTTAGGAGGAGGAAGATTAGAGATGACTTCAAGTTTGGCTCTATCAACCTCTATGCCGTTTTGCAAGATGACATGTCCTAAGACAATGCCCTCTCGTACCATAAAATGGCACTTCTCCCAATTCAAAGTTAGGTTCTTATCCCTACAGCGGGTAAGAACAGCGTCAAGATGTCGTAGACACTCGTCGAAGGAGTCACCAAAAATGGAGAAATCATCCATAAAGATCTCCAAGAACTTTTCAACCATGTCTGAAAAGATCCCCATCATACACCGCTGAAATGTAGCGGGTGCATTGCATAACCCAAAGGGCATGCGACGATAAGCAAAGGTGCCAAAAGGACAAGTAAATGTTGTCTTGTCTTGATCCTCTTTGGCGATGGGGACTTGGTTATAACCGGAATAGCCATCTAGAAAGCAGTAGAAATCATGCCCCGCCAATCGTTCAAGCATTTGGTCAATGAAAGATAAAGGAAAGTGGTCTTTCCTTGTCGCTGCATTGAGTTTTCTATAGTCGATGCAAACTCGCCACCCAGTTTGGGTGCGAGTAGGAATTAACTCATTTGCCTCGTTGGTAATGACCGTGATGCCTGATTTCTTTGGCGCAACATGAATGGGGCTAACCCATTGGCTATCCGAGATAGGGTAAATGATACCACTATCAAGACATTTAACAATCTCCTTCTTAACAGCCTCTTTCATAATGGGGTTGAGGCGTCTTTGTGGATCCCTTGCCGGCTTGGCATCATCCATCAAGTGTATATGATGTTCGACTATGAGGGGACTAATCCCCTTGGTGTCCGCCATAGACCAGCCAAAAGCTTGCCGATTATTTTCTAAGACCATTAAAAGGGCCTTCTCTTGCTCAAGAGCTAGAGAGGCCGATATGATAATGGGTAAGGTCTCATTATCACCTAGATAAGCATATTTTAGGTGCGACGGCAAAAGCTTTAATTCGAGTTTAGGAGGTGAAACAATAGATGGTATCAATGGACTAACTGTTTCAAACTCGAAGGATTCCATCAAAGGTTCAAATCGAGTGTACGCAACCGAGTCGGATGGTTCAACTAACTCATCCGAAAAAGCAAAAGACTCCAACTCAGGTGATGAGTCTTCAAAATCGTCAACAAAGGTAAAACACTCATAATCGTTGTCTGCCGTGAAAGCTGTGTCGGATTCTAGGAGGAACGCACTAGTGGCGTTAACATTGCTGTGATCGAACAAAAAACTTTCGAACTCACAGTCCTCCTCCGCGATCTCATTGATCGAGCAAACATCAAGTACGTTAGCATTAGGCTCGGCAGGCTGACTCCCCAACTTGAAAATATTGAGCCCAATTGTCATATTGCCAAAAGATAGATTCATTGAACCATTACGACAATTGATCATTGCGTTGGAGGTGGCAAGGAATGGTCGACCAAGTATCACCGGAATTTGATTCCGGGGGTTAGCGACAGGTTGTGTATCCATAACAATAAAGTCAACGGGGAAAATGAAATCCTCTACTCTAATTAACACATCCTCCAACTCTCCCCTAGGATGGGTAATTGATCGGTCGGCCATTTGGAGAGTACAGTGAGTGGGCTTAAGCTCTCCAACGCCTAATTGCTCGTATACAGAATAAGGTAGCAAATTGACACTAGCACCAAGATCTAATAGTGCTCTATTGATATTCTTGTCCCCAATTGTTATCGAAATGGTAGGACAACCGGGGTCTTTTTGCTTTTGGGGTAAAGAATTGACAAAAGCATCGCTAATAGCACTAGCCACAAAAACTTTCTTTGATACTTGTGACTTCCTCTTTTTGGTGCATAAGTCCTTTAAGATTTTTGCATATGAAGGAACTTGTTGGATTGCATCCAAAAGAGGGATATTTATGCTAACCTGTTTGAATAGATCAACAATCTTCTCCATTTGTGGAGTTGGTTTATTGGATCTCAACCGATTTGGAAAAGGAACATTTTGAAAGGTTGTTAAGTCCAATTTTTGCGGATCAGATTGTTGAGTTGGAACGGAACCCCGTGTAGATGTGTTCGTGTTGTGAGAAGTGGGTCCGTTCGAGCTAGAAGAAGTAGAGCCGTGTGAAGGATGGAGAATAGGCTCTAGCAAAGAAGAAGTAGAAGAAGAAGTAGAAGAAGAAGATGAAGAAGGGCCACCGGCAGGGGTGTCATTGTTAATACCCACATTGTTTTGCAGCACTTTTCCCGATCTCAACGTAGTCACAGCATTTACGTTATGATTCTGCTGTTGATATGCAGCATGTGCATGACCGGGATTGGGCAGTGGTTGAGATGGGAGCTTTCCTTTTTCGCGCTCGCTCAAAGCTGCATTGAGTTGTGCAATTTGTGCCTCAATAGATTTTATGCTTTGATCGTGTGAGGCACTGTTTTGCACCAAAGATTGAATAGAAGTCTCTAATCTTGCTGTAGATTGCGTAAATTGCTTTAGGAACGCCTCTAGACTTCTTTTGAGCGAGCTAACCTTGTCATTATTAGGTTGAACAAAATTGTTTGGCGGGTAAGAATTGTTAGGCACAAAATTGTTCACTTGATTAGGGTAAGGTTGCTGTTGAAAAGGTTGCTGTTGAAATTGAGTTTGTGGGGGTGCTTGTTGTTGTTGTGGAGGAGGAGGCCTTTGAAAATTGTTATTTCCTTGGAATTGTTGATTTTGGTTCCAAGCGAAATTTGGTTGACTCCTCCACCCCGGATTGTATGTCGAAGAGTATGGATCGTTTCTCTGTCGTTGCTGAAATGCAGCATTGACTTGATCATGTCCTTGAGTAGAAGTATTGTAAGGACACTCTTCGGTGAGATGTGATGGATCCGCACAACAAACACAAACAGTTCGTGGAGGCATAACAGGGGCAGGAGAAGGCGATTAGATTTTGGTCTCAATCGCTTCTAGCTTTTTCGTAAGAGCGGCCATCTCGGCCTTCATAGCAATCGACATCTCTACTTGATGTATGCCTGCCCTAGATTGACCACTAGAAGAAGATGATGTGGTCTTGGAGCTCTCCCACTGAATTGTTTGTTCACTAAGATCCTCAAGAAACTGCCACGCTTCCTCACTAGATTTAGAGAGAAAGTGACCTTGACAGATGGTTTCTAGCAACTGCTTCGTTGCCGAGTTCAATCCCTCGTATAATGTTTGGCAGAGTTGCCAACTTTCGATCCCATGATGAGGGCATTGAACGAGTAGGTCTTTAAATCTCTCAAAACACTTCCAAAATGGTTCGGAAGGAAGCTGTGAAAATTGTATAATCTCATTACGGATTCTAGCAGTTTTGTGATGAGGATAGAACTTTTTAAGAAAGGCTTTCACAAACTCGTCCCAATTTCTAATGGAATGTGATGCTGTGCTGTATAGCCACTTCTCGGCTAAGTCACATAAGGTGAAAGGAATGACCCTTAGCCTTATAGCGTCATCACTTAATTTGGTCGTTTTCATCATAGCGCAAACGTTTTGGAATTTATTAATAAAAATATACGCATCTTCTGATTCCAAACCGTGAAATTTTGGCAGCATATTGATGAAATGTGGTTTTATTTCAAAATTGTCCCCATTTGCCGGTGGGGGTGAAAGACAGGTAGGTAAAGAAGTGCGGACGGGGTAGAAGAGATCCTGGAGCGCGACTCGTGCGGGCGCTTCAACAGGCGGTTCATTCGGGTTATTCGCACCTAACGGAGGTGGAATCATTCCCGTCGGTAAGGTATTGTTGGGGTTGAATCCCGACATGCCTTCAGAGGAAGAATTTGAAGGTGGAGGTAAGAAAGTGGACGGAATGTCGACTTCGGTGTCGAAGGGTTCGTCGGTCGGTACCAACGAAACACGGACTAATCGGGCGTTAGTGTTCCTAGTCCAAAGTGACATACACTAAAGAGGTAGTGTAGTCAGAAAAAAAATGAAAGACAGAATGTGGAGGTAAGATAACGTCAATGAAAGGAAGTGGTGTAAGTGAGTTGCAAGATTTCTTTAGCGACAAGTTGCAAGTTTTGAAAAGATTTTTTTTTCTCTTTTTTTTATGTGTGATTTTTTCAAAAATATTTTTGAAAAGAGACTTTTGACACAAATGCACTCAACCACACATGCACAATCAGGCCTAGATCTAGGGTCACCTAGGTCAGCTAGACAGCTCCTAACTGTTCCAAAGGGCTAGGACCTCAAACCACCTCTTCACCGCCAATTGCGGCCAGGTAAGTGCCAGGTAAGTGGGAAGGAACCACAGTAGTGGGCCTAATTAAAAACCACTAGCCTTTGACACACTTGCCTAGGCACCGCAAAGTCAGGTTAGGATAAACGGCTGATGCCTATACTAGTCCTCTGTCCTAGTGAGTGCGACGTCCTTAGGGCTGAGTCTAATATTTTTTAATTTAAGAGTGGTCAATGCAAATGCTTTAAGTGTTTTCTGGGGTCCTAGGAAGGGTAATGAAATCCCCGCCCAATCTGAGTTTGTCAATAGCCCCTTAAAGTCCGATTAAATTATGCAAAAACAGTAAATTCACTTGCAATCAATTATTTTTAGCGCGGCGCAAAGAAACCTGCAGAAAATCTATTATTGAGAAGGGGGAAGAAGATTTTTAGTGCAAAGAAGTCCTGCAGAAAATTTCGCAAAAGATATATGTAGGTTGGCAGAGGGGAGAATGAGGAACAAACCGACAAATTTTGAGGAGCTGACGTGGCAACCTTGCGGCGGAACCGTGGTTTTGGGCGCACAACGGCCGCGGAAACGCGGTCTGTAGGAGGGATCACTCTCTGAGAAAAATTCTGCCGCTCCCTTGGTCCAATTCTCCTCTGTTCTGATATACCAATTTCTGTTTCGCCCTCTGTAAATTTTCAGATCCCAGATTCTTCGCTGTTCCTGCAAGATTAAAACAATAAACCCTTCAAATAATAACAAAAATTGAAAACTTTTTGTACTTTTTATATTTTCAGATTTTTATGATTTTTTAAAATTTATATCAACCCGAAATTACAAAAAGGAAATTTTACGCCATCCCCGGCAACGGCGCCATTTGATTAGTGTAGGATTTTAACGATCAAAAATATTTACCGCAATCAAGAACGGCGTCGCATGAAGCTAGCCGGTGAATACGGGTCGGTCCACAGGGATGTGTAATTTTCCTAAGTGTTCTTACGAGCTGATTCCAATGGTTGTTTGGTCTTTTAATTGAATCTAAAATCTAAGTTGTACGATGATTAAGAAACTTGCTAGGATTTGGTCTAAGGTGGGTTTGAAAAGATTAATATTCACACCTCTTTCAATGCCCTCAATTAAATCTTTTTAGAAGTTATAACAATTATTAGTAAAGGGGATTAGGATGATTGGGAAGAAACAAAGTTTCTTCCTCTAGATCCTTGTCCGTCCTTTCCTACTAATTACTCTAACCTTCATTGAAGTCATGCATGTTCGGTCCTTTATACTACGGTTTCACCGTTACCTCGTGGGTAGGGTGCCGTAGGGAGCGGATCATGCATGCGTGCATAAAGTTCTAGTTATTACAAATTATTGGGCTTGAAAGAGATGAGAGATATTCATCTCTCAATCCCTCCCTTATTCCTAACCCTAACAAGCGAGGAAATTACTCGTTCATTAGGGGATCTATTAAAAACAACATTTTAAAATTACTTACCTACTGCAGTTTAAGAAATACTATACTAGATTAAACTAGGGCAATGGAAGGATTTATCTAAGGCAAGAATTAATTTAGAATACTACTGCAGAAAATAAAAGATACTTACAAGAATGATGCTCTTAATCCTCCAAAGAATCTGAATTTTATTTATTGAAAAGAGGCATCCCTATTACAATATTTTGATTACAATTTTATAGGGAAACAGGGAAATTTAGGGTTACGGGATTCGCACATGTGCGATTACAAAAATACCCCCGAAAAATCCCAACAAAGTCACCGACGCACCGCCACCAAAAATATGCACCGACGTGCGCACTAGATGGCCGCGGAACCGTGGCATTGGTGGGGGTAGGGCCGTGGTTCCGCGGCCCTTTAGTGAGAACACAGTGTGTGTTTTTCAGGGTTTCTTCTCTGCTGTTTGGGCTTCTCATTTATGTGGTTCTTTTATCAATTGGGCTTCTGGGTCTTCTCTAGATCTTCAGTGAAACTTGTAGTGGTCTTTTAACTGTTCACTTTAACATTTTTGATCCTGCATTGCCTTGTACAATTGTGAACTGTTCTTTATCTAGGCTTGACTAGCATCCTTCTACTTGTTGGTCAAAAGTCCCTCTTTTGTATCATCTTTTATCTTTTTCACTGTTTTCGCTCCAATAACCTGTAATCTGTAATATATGGCAGACATGTGTCAAAAGCACCTGTTTATTTATAAAACGCATAAGAATGGGGAATATAAAATGCAATATTATAATATGAACATCCCCTCCGTCTGAATGCCTTGAGATGCAGACCAGTTGCCCTCTAGAACCCGTCTATTCGTGCACTCCACCTCGGGGTAATCCTAGTACAGAAAATAAAATAATATACAAGGGTGACATCGACCTCAGCCCGGTCGTACCCCAAAAGAATAATATACAAACTGGCAGTGACGGCAGTCCACATGTCGGACGTTCGCCCCGCAATATCAAATGTACAAATGAAAACAACTGTACTATCATTGCACCATTGCTATCCACCACGATGATCCAACCAACATCACAGCACAACACAGAACATCAACGTGAATGTCACGTTCGCAAACCCGTCTAAAAGACATATAGCAATTAGACGAGTTTACCGATCAAGTGACATTCACGGTCCCAGATAGAAATGTATGTATTGTTAAATGCATACTTAAAATATCGATCGACTAAGTTCCAAATTGTCCCCAATAGCAAAACAACACTTCACTGAAACTTGGGCCAAAACAGAATATCACAAAAATCACAATTTCAAGTCAGAGGGCTACAGTGAAAATTTGAAGGCCCGTCGCCAAACAATGGCCGCGGAACCACCGCCAATGGGGGGTAAGTGCGGCGGTTCCGCGACGCTTTGGAGGCTTCAGGATCTGAAATTTTCTCTGTACCCTTACAATTGCATGCACGGATTTTTAAGATGCCTGAAATAATTTTTTGACCACTTTTGAAAATCGATAGCAAACGTGAAAATGGAATCGTGATTTCGGAAATTTCCGTTGATCGATCTTTCAAGCACGTTTAAACAAGCTAGTAAGGGGTTTAAAGGGTGGCTCTGATACCATGAAGGGTTCCGGCAGTGCCCCGGCCGTCAAAACGCGGCCAAAATATGGAACAAAAATTTTCTAAACTGGCGCTACCGCTACGCGATTTACGGATCGACCTTAAACGCTAAATTAGCAAACTAAGTAAGAGTTAGAATCGTTATACCGAGTTGATCCGAGTCCTTCGGTCTTCATTCCAAGCTCCTAGCGGCTCCTTGATGTGGTTTGGTTGCCGGTCTTCCTCCATCTCCGATGATCCACCCGAGAGAAACGGCGCAAGCTCCAACCTCGTCGAACGAGGTAACCGACGCTCCAAAGTCGCTAGCGATGGAGAGTGGGGGTGTATGAAAGTGTCACTATAATTTTCTCTCAACTCAAAACTCAAATGAGCAATGCAAGAAGAAGATGAAAGAGGTGATCTTTGGCATGAGCAATAAAAAAGCTAAGTGTTTTCTTTTGTGAACTTGAGAGAGTGAGAGAGAGGGAGAGTAATGTATAATGTAATCATCCATCAAATGAAATCAATCCCACTCTAAAATGTGGCCGGCCCCCCCTCTCTCCTCTACTTAAAAAAAAGTCATTTTCTTTTTTTAATAAAAAAAGTGCAACCATACTTTGACCCATGCCACAAGCCATGCTTTGACTCACCTTTTCCACCTCATTTCTTAATTGAATTTCTAAAAGAAAATCAATAAAGAGGTGGCATCTTCTAGAATCTATTCCGTATAAAATACGGAATACTTCCCGGTACATGTATCAAAATACATATACGCGTATTCGTACCAAAATACGAATAGCTGAGAGAGAAAACGAATAGTGAACAATAATACTAGAATACGTATATACAAATACATATATATTAATTATTAAATCAAAATCCGATTTAATAATCCGGCTTGATCCTAAGCCGCCAGTATTATCAACCGTCCGATTAAAGTCTGCGCAGCAAGTGCACATATTTAATCGGACACCTGTATGTATCAACATACGTCATGTACACCATATCGCCTGAACTGTGAAAACCCTCTGTGTGGGACTCTAAAGACTCGTCAATACGCTGGCAGTGGGTTTAACCACAAGCACGTCAGCGGCACTAGCTGTACGTAACGGCTACCCAGGTATTGAGCGAAAGGGAGGCCGACGAGCAAACTCATCCTGAACCCCTACTGAGCCTGTCAGTGACAATATCCGTACAGTCCGGTCTGTTCGTGTAAAAGTATCGCATATCAAGTCAGGGGGGTGGATAAAGTCAGACCCCTAACAACGCGATATTTAGTGTCGGCATGTAACCCATCACCTCCTGAGAAACTATCGATCCTGGATCGGTAATCCTCGTCTACCATGGCCATGGATTTGTGGTGATGGCCACCCGTACACAATGCGACATCAACCCCCAATACCGGGAGAGACGAATCCCCGACGATCCGATCACTGCCTCCATGTGGCTCGGGACTGTACCCAACTAAAACCTGTTTGCACGACTCCTTTGAGCCATGGTAGGGTAGTAATCAAAGTACAGTGGGAACTCACACGAGACAAATGACGATCTCAGGTTGACAGACTAACCTGTACACATGTCACCTGGAAATTGCTATCTTACAATAATTATAAGACCAACTAGCAGGTTCCCGGCGAGTCCGTCCAGTGTACTCATAACCCAATGAGCACCTGCATATTATCTTAGATGAACAAACTAACACCAATGGCTTGTGAGACATGGCCACCGCCCCTCGTCGGGGTCTCGATCAGTATACACTAGTATACACTGGAGTATCGATGCCCGGTCTCGATACTACTACGACTAGGGACATTTAAGGATGTGCTTATAGACCCCAGCTCCCATATATATGATCGCCATCATGATGCTGGCAGTCAAGCAAGAATCCTATGGGCTCTATCAACATGTACATGATGATAAAGGCAAACCAGATAGCATACTATCATCTTGAGTAAGACTGTTTTATCGGTATAGGTCCTCACTCAATCATCATAATCATAAGTCCGCGACTATGATAATTGCCTTGAGGGCACTATAGCCAACAGAATAAGGTTGTTGTAGAAAAGTTCCAGAAGAAGGTTGTTACAATGGAGCGTCTCAAGTAAGCAAGGTTGTTGAGATGTGGCTTCTGGAGAAACGACGTCACTTGATTCCCTAACTCGGCCGCGAAACCGCGGTAACTCGGCCAACTCGGCCGCGGTTCCGCGGCCAAGTAGTGAGATCACTGTATGGTTTTTCTGGGGTGTTCTGGAGTTGGACTTGAGGTATTCTTTTGATGTCTGGAATCTTCTAATGTTTGCTTGGTTGCTGCCGGTATTTGATTCTTTGGTTTCCTATATTATATCGGCAGTTTTCTGATTCCAGTTATTTTAATCTGAATAACCTGGCACAAGATCTCAGTAAAGAATGTGAGAGATACAAAATATTATGCGTGAAGTAATAAGCACACAATTTCCCTCCATAATGCCGGTTATAAAGTATAACACATGGTAATTGGTATTTCCCAAATGATTCTGTAATATGTGTCATATTTACAATAAACACTCTTAGATGATTAGAATAATGAGGAAATTGTTATGTTATAGAATTCAATATTTTCGACCGAACAAATTCCCCCAAACTTAATTTTGATCGTCTCGAGCAAATATCTTTTATTCAAGAGGAGAAAATAGAAAGAAAGAGAAAAACTAACTAGCACACTTTCGTAGGCAAACATGAGTGCACTGAGCACGTGCAACAAGCCTTTAAACCTCTAGGTGTCCTTAGTAGGAGGAGTGTTGTCTCTTAAGGGTTTTCAACGGATTGCACCCACAAAATCCTATAATAAAAGGAAGACTGTGAAAGTTAAATATAAAGACAAGAATTATAAAAGAAAGACTTTGAAAATTAGAGTTTCCAACTATACTAGATTTTCGGTTGTCATGAGCCCTATCTTAATAGTCATGAAAAGATGTTAGAAATCACATCATCTCTTAATAAAACATCGCATTTATTCTTCATCCCTACCTTTCTTCCAAACAGTGATCATATACCCCTACGTGTATGTAAAGAACATCCCTACACTCGGAGAATTCAATTCAAGCTATCATACTCTTGTCCATCTAGCTTAGTACTTTGTAATCGGTGAAAATTTAGATGAATTTGCTCACACATTTTTCATGCGTCCGTTAATACTTCTTGAGGTACTAACCGACCGATTACTCATGTGCTTGCTTATTAGGCGTATTAGTATTTTTCTCGTCTTGCAACACCTAAGGCTTAGCAGTGACTCTCAAACCAGTTGGTCTAAGGCACTAGATAATGAAGCACCCTCGCTATATTTTTTATGCTGCCTTGGTGATTACAAAACCAGTGTTCATTTTTCTACACCATTTTATCTTTTATGCTTCATTTATAATTTTCGTACTTTTGGCTTTTAGATAAGAGCATTTCAAGATATCCTCTACTATCCCGAGTTTCAAGACGTGTGTAATTGCGTATAGTAGGGTATCAACATTCAAATGTTTGAATTCCAGAATAGGAACTATTTTTCAGACTTATTTTTATCCTCAGATTAGTGACTTCTTTCATCTTACTAACCCTTGGGACAACGGCTCATAACTACTTATTACTAGATCCGTTTAAGAAAACTTCTAATTTTCATGGTTTTCTTAAATTTTTCCAATCTTTTAGATGTAATTTTTCACTTTCTAATCTTGTATTATCTTATTTATGTACACAAATTTTTTTATTATTATTATATGTTTTGTGCTTATGCAAAGTATGATGCAAAGTGATGCGTAAATAAGCACAAACCTCCCCCAAACTTGTTTAGAACAGTGTCCTCACTGTTGTCATCTGTTAAATCTCAAAAAACCTGTACGCTTGGAAGGAAAATTTATTAGCGGGGACAAGAATAAGTGAACGTGAAAATCCTCTCCCAAACTTATTTTTGGCTCACAATTTTGAGAACAACTTTTTTTTTCAAGAGTCAAAAATACAACCCCCCCAAACTTGAGTTAAACAATATTAAGCATTTTAAGAGGGGGTAAAGTTATTTGGTCAATATAAGGCTTTACAAAGACCAAAAATTAATACCAACCATTCGAAGATTTGATCAATGTAACGTATAGGTCAGTGAAAGAACATGTTGTATATAGTCAAGAAGAAGTGGGGAAGAAATAAGTGGTGTGATGGAAAAGGGTTTGAGTTTTAAATTATAGAAATGAAAGAATGAGGATGAATGACAACGAGAATGTGAATGATTAGGAATGAGTAGAGCATTTGCATTCTCGTATCTTAGAAGAAGGAGTGGTGGCGGTTCAACTTCTATAGGTGGAAGTTGATTAATCACAAAATCTGTATTGTTTAGGAATACGAGTTCATCAGCGAAGATTTCTTCGAAACTTTCATCGATATATCGAAGAATAATGTCGCTAAATGTTTCGCTAGAACTCGAAATATCGGATTGTGATTCATCAACACTTGCTAACATTACAGGAACAGAAGAAGAACCAGAGAGAGTGGAAGATGAAATGGGTAAACCAATTGGTGTATCGAGGATCGCTAAACCAGATGTGGGAAATGAAAGCTGAATTTCGTTTGGCTTTTCAGGTATACAATTATCATCAATGTCAAGACACGTATGAGGCTCGGGAAGAATAGGTAAAGGCTCGAGATGATGACCACATAGGAGTGAAAGATCCTGATGAATTGGTGGGACAAACTCATCCAAAATTTCGGGTTCATCAATCAATATATCCCCAACGTCAATCTCCTCATTCAAGTGAAGATTAGAATTCTCAAACACCTCATCAAAAGTATGGTTTTCAATCAATTTTGGTTCAAGAGTGGAAGTGTAAAGATCACAAGGACTTGGCATGGTTTCACTTGAAATGGACCCTTCACAGTCGGGTGAATCAAACACTGCAAAGTCACACAACTTCTTATACATTCTATCTTCAATTGATGAAACATTTGGTGTACTCGATAAATCAGTGAAACTGGAGTTGTGGATCTCACTTTGGAAAGGGGAGGTTTGATTAGGAAGGGTGTACAGTTCTCTCTCACTACCCAAATTCTCACTTTGTTCTATGGCCGTATTAGACATTGAAAAAAATTTAGCTGGTTCGGAACTAGTTGCTCTTTCATATTTAGCCATGCTTCCCTTCCATTCCTCTCTGATGCGGTTCAACATCACTATACCTTCTTCTAATTTCCGCTCAAGACTAGACTTGGGTTGACAAGGGGTTTCAGGATAAGATTGAAATTCTTGTGGATAGGTAAAACTCCCAAATGATTGGTTAGAATGAGTGTCTAGGGAAGGTGTTAAAGTCGGATAGGATTGATAGGAATTGAATGGTTGTGAAAATTGGGCAGGAGTAGGATCAATATTATGATAAGAAGAATATTGATATTGGTTGGTTGGCTGGCTATTTTCAATAGACATCATATATGCCACAAACAGATTATGAAATTCTTCTTTGGAAAGTGGTGGTGATGGTTGATATTGGTCCGGATTGAAACTTTGGCCTTTAGCCCTAGCTATATGCTCAGCAATGGACATGCGTCTACGGGCATCCTCACTCGGAGTATATTCGGATACGGTTGATAAGACCTGGACTGAGGTGGCCAACTGTTTCTACCCGCTTGTTCTATCCGATCTCTTAAAGACATAGGAGAGTCGGATGGTATACCGAAGCGATTACGAAGACAAGAAATATCTGATTGTGGATAGCAAAGCTCGGCAAGAGTTCATCTGTTTGGGTCACCCATTATAAGAAGAGAAGAGGGGGGGAAAGGGGTAAAAAGGAGAGAAAATAATTGGTTTGTTTTAAAAAAGAGAGATTTATGAAAATTCACACAAAAATGCACAAGCAACCCTATATCTAATGGTCACCTAGGTCAAGTCACCAGACCGCTTCTAGACTTCCAGAAGACAAATCGCAGGATAAATCCTTTACTGCCTCTTTATCCCTTCTGTGGTCAGATAAGTGCCAGATAAGTGGGAGGTTTTCCACTACATAAGTAGTGGGCCTAATTAAGTAGCCACTTGCCTTAGACACACTTGCCTTAGACACCACAAAAGAAACACGGATAAGTAATAGATTACCCACGACTTTCTAAAAACCTAATTGAGCGGGAAGGTCCTTAGAGTCTTGTCTAGATATTTTTTAGTTAATGAAGGGTGATGCGGATGCTAGTTTTGTAATTTGCGGGGCTTAGGAAGGGTAATGAAATCCCCACCTAATCTGAATTTGGTCTTTGCCCCTTAATTTCCGTATTAAAATATTCAAACAACCAATTTCAAGAAATGCAACAGATTTTTATTTTAGCGGCGTTGTTTTTGCAAAGAATCCTGCAAAAAATATTATTAGACAAGATCAGAGAGAAGAGGAGAGGATAGAGAATATACCACAGAAGTTTGGAACACTGAAACGCCTAAACGGCGGCGGAACCATCGCAAAAACCTGCCATTAGCCGCGGATCCGCAGTGGAATGAAGGAATTAGGGTTTCAAAATTTTCCTGTAGCTTCTTGTACACCTCTGGAATTTGTAGATCTTCTCTGAATCTTGATCTCACTGCTACAATAATTCCAGATTCCCTCGCAAAAAATTCAAACACTAAACGTTAAGCACATGATGCGATTCTTGGATTAAAATTTGATGGAATAATAATTTTTCAACTCAAATTGCAAAAACGAACAAATTACGCACGCATCCCCGACAACGGCGCCATTTGATTGATCTAAAATTTCGGATCGTATTTTGAAATGTAATCACAACCAAAGAATTTATAACCACAATCAATAACGGTGTCGATGTAGCTCGTTAATGAATACGGATCGTCCACTGAGATGTGAGGATTTATTCGATCTTGCTTTAGATGAGTCGAAATAAAAATATAAAAGAAAATTCAAGAAAGTAATTCAAGATTTAATTGAGTTGTCATTTAAAGAAAATCAAGAATATATTCAAGAATTAAGAAATCAAGAAAGTGTCCAATATCAATTTGAATTATCAAGAATATGAAGAATAGCTTGTAGGATTCGATTGAATTAGTAACAATAATGAATCTAACAATGACTTATCTTATGTATTGATGAATTGTAGCTAGGACGATGGTGATGAATGAAGATTAGGGATCTATTGGAGAAACTAGGGTTTCTCCTTCTCTATCCCTTATCTTTTCATTGATCATCATTCGGATCTAGCCTTTAGCAAAGAGAATCATCAATCATTTGATCCCTAATTTGCAACGAAATTAGCAAGAATGTGATCTCGATCCAAATTAGGTCATTGGTGATTCTTTTTCCTAAAGTTCACAAATCTCATAAGACTTAAGATTAGTATTAGGATTTTATCATCACTTGATCTACCTATTCTCTCGAATCCTTTACAAGCGGAGATTTCACTCACGCATCATGAAAATTGAATAATCAAGAATGAAGAATTTCATAATGCAAGAATCTAAAGAAAGCAAGACTAATAGTAATGATCACCTTTATTAAATTTTCTTCAAATTTATACAATTCCTCAATTCAAGGTACAAGACTAAGCTCTCGATCGCTCCTTTGAAGAAGGTGAATTTTTCGTCGATCTTTGCGTGGCTCGATCGCCGTGAGACGTGGATCGTCACAGATCTCTTGCTCTTGATGACGATCGGCGTTGCGATAAAGGATCTTTGAAGTAGATGCTTAATAATGCTCTCAATTGACTCTTGATTTTGATTTGGAATTTGAATTGATTTGGATTTGTGCTAGAATTTTACCACCATCAACCAACAACCCTTTTCCATTAGATCTAGATCCCCTTTTATAGATCTCAAATTAAGCTTCCCTCACAAACTAGGTTGTTAGAGAGAGCCTTCTAGAATAAACTAGGTTGTTAGAGAGAGCCTTCTAGAATAAGGTTGTTACAAGGAGCTTTCTAGAATAAGGTTGTTGTAGAGAAGTTTTCAGAAGAAGGTTGTTACAATGGAGCATCTCAAGTAAGCAAGGTTGTTGAGATGAGACTTCTGGAACGACGTCACTCGGCTGCGAAACCGCGGCAACTTGGCCAACTCGGCCGCAGTTCCGTGGCCAAGTAGTGAGATCACTGTATGGTTTTTCTGGGGTGTTCTGGAGTTGGACTTGAGGTATTCTTTTGATGTCTGGAATCTTCTAATATTTGCTTGGTTGCTGCCAGTATTTGATTCTTTGGTTTTCTGTATTATATCGGCAGTTTTCTGATTCCAGTTATTTTAACCTGAATAATCTGGCACAAGATCTTAGTAAAGAATGTGAGAGATACAAAATATTATGCGTGAAGTAATAAACACACAATTTCCCTCCATAATACCGGTTATAAAGTATAACACATGGTAATTGGTATTTTCCAAATGATTCTGTAATATGTGACATATTTACAATAAACACTCTTAGATGATTAGAATAATAAGGAAATTGTTATGTTACAGAATGCAATATTTTCGACTGAACAGCCCTTGATTTTCTTCTCGAGGGCATCGAGGCGGTTGTGGTACCCCGAGGATTCGGCACAGTTAGAGTGGTAGCCATTTCCGCTCCTGGTCTGCATGGTAGTATGGCTTTGATTCCGCTCTATCAAATTTCTCAGATCCTCGTTGACGTCATTTTGGAGCAGTCTTGAGGCGAGTTGTTTGCGTTGTCCTGGCGAGGGAGAGGGCGTCGATCGCGCCTGGAAGCGGGCGAACTGACTGACACCTCCTCGGGTGGTGTAGGAACACGATAGGCGTCACGGCGATGTTTTTTTTCCTGGGACCTAGGCGTAGAGCCGTGCGGCACCCAGCGGGTCATTGAATCGGTCGCTGCGTGGGAGCCACGGTTGTCGAAGTCAATACGCCTGTGTTCGGGGGGCATCGAAGGGAGCACTATTATTCGCTCTTCTGCCGACGTCGTGATCCCTGGGAGGGGGAGTTACGATTTGGGGGGCTGGGCCCGCCGCTTGAACGCAAATGTTGTTGGATATAGTGCCCTCAGAGTCAATTATTGGATCACAGGCACGTGATTGCAATGATTGAGGGAGGACCTATACCGGTAGGACAATCTTACTCGAAATGATAGTATGCTATCTGGTTTATCTTTATCATCGTGTACTGCTTTAGGTGACCTTACGAGTCGCTATTACACGTTAATAGAGCCCCTAGGATTCTTGCTTGACTACCAGCAGTATGAGGGCGATCATATACGTAAGAGCTGGAGTCTATAAGCACATCCTTAAAAGGTCCCTAGTCGTGGGAGTTTCAAGACAGGGCATCGATTCTCCAGAGTAGACTAGTGTATACAGTCGAGACCCCGACGAGGGGCGGTGGCCGGTCTCACAAGCCACTGGTGTCAGTTGGTTCACCTAAGATGTATACAGGTGCTCATTGGGTTATGAGTACACCGGACAGGACTTGCCGGGAACCTGCTAGTTGGGATTATACCAGACGTCAGATAGCAGTTCCCTGGTGATATGTGTACAGGTTAGTTCATCGACCTGAGATCGTCATTTGTCTCGTATGAGTTCCCACTGTGCTTTGATTACTACCCTACCACGGCTCAAAGGAGTCGTGCAAACAGGTTTTAGTTGGGTACAGTCCCGAGCCACATGGAGGCAGTGAGCGGATCTGCAGGGGTTCGTCTCTCCCGGTATTGGAGGTGAGGTCGCGCTGTGTCTAGGAGAGCCATTACACAAAGCCTTCGGCCGAGGCAGGAGATTTACTGGTAGGTATTCCAGTAGTATCTCAGGGTGTTCTGGGCTACACTCCGACACGACTTGTACCGCTTTTGGGGGTCTGACTTTTACCAACCCCCTAGGCCCGCCATGCGATACTCATAGACGAACGGACCGGACTGTATGGATATTGTCACTGACAGGCTCAGTAGGGTGTCAGGATGAGTTCGCTCATCGACGTCCCTTTTGGTCAATAGCTGGTGGCCCGTCACGTATGGCTGATACCTCTGACGTGCTAGTGGTTAAATCCACAGCCATAGTATTGACGAATCTTTAGAGTCCACCACACATACAGTTACTCAAGTTTCGGGCGAAACATTGTAGAGGCCGTATGGAGATATGACAGGGTTCGATCAGATACGTGCGGTATTGCACGGATCGTGATCGGACGGTTTTTACTAGCCGGCTTTGGCTTAAGCCGGATCCTAGTATTAGACAGTGTAGTTTTTTCTCTTTGCATTTGTGTTCAATGGGAATACAAATGCGGGTATGTATATGCAGTTGCGGGGTTTTCCTGTATATTATTACGGGATCTGTTTTCTGAAGTTGCCAGTTTGCATTCCGTTCCGGCCGGTTTTCCTTTGTTCCTTCGCGGCCGGACTTTTCCAATGGAGGGGGTAATTTGCAATTGTGCAAATTACTTATTGTAGAGGGGTTTCTTGCATTTTGTGGCTTCCTCATCATGAGATTCCTTTTGAAGCATTTATGAGATTAGAAATGGAAAAGATGAGGAGTTGATTTGGATTAGAAATGTGTGACCATTTTCTTTTTGATTAATATACCTTTTCTTCTCTTGTATGAGATTATTCCATGGTTCTCATTTTTTTCCTCCATTCTCATTATGGGGCCGGCCACTGAAAGAGAGAGAGAGAGAGGTTCATTTGAGGGTAGCATTTTTCTCCATCTCATTTTCTTGCTAGGAAAAATGAAAGCACCATTTTTCTTATCATCAATTCCTCCATCAAGGCAACTTCATATACCCCAAAGAGACTACGATTCTACACTACATCTACAGCAAATCTTGGACGCGTCGGCTAGCCAACTTCGCGCCCGAGTTACCTCGGTCCAGAGGTGGGAGCCCGTAAAAGTATTCGGCTACGTGGTGCCCTTTCCGACGAGGAGGTGACGGACGGAGATTCCGCGGGAGATCGGAGTGGAGACGAAGACCGAAGGACACGGATCGCTCGGTATAGCATTCTACCCCATTCTCTTGATAGCTAGGATTAGGTTAATGGTTTCGATCCGGATTTATTGTCCGCGGTAGCGCCGGTTTAAAGTTAAGAAAAATTTTGATTCCGTATTTTGGCCTCGGATAGACGGCCGGGGCGCTGCCATGGCGCAACATGGTATCAGAGCCACGCCATTAACTTAGCCTAGCTTGCTCTAGTATGTTTAGAGCTTCGATCGAACAAAATCCCAAAAACCGTATTTTTAGTGCATCGAGTTTCTGTCGAAATTTTTTGGGCTCCAAAAATTTTTCAGGTTGTTGCAGAATACTGTGCATGGAAATCTAAGCACTCTGTGAAAATTTGGTCGCGAGATCTCACCATACCACCGCGGAACCGCGGCCAAACCAATGCTTGGGCCGCGGTTCCGCCGCGCTTTTAACTGTTCAGCGCACCAAATTTTTACAGAGAGCTCCTGTGTAGAAAATAGGGTTTTTGGAACATTCTTTTTGGGCCCAGAATTTCTTTATCTGCTACAGTAGTGCTTGGGGCCCACTTTGATAAATTTGTTCGATCGGATATTTTAAACATGCTAGTTGACAGTATTTACATTATATCTGCAACCGTGAATGTCATTTGATCGGTAAATCCAGTCTATCAGCTATAACCCTTTTAGACGGATTTGCGAACGTGACATTCACGTTGATGTTCTGTGTTGTGCTGTGATGTTGCGGATTGGTCGTGGGGGATAGCCTGGATGCGATGTTAGTACAGTTTCGTTTTATATATACATTTGATATTGCGGGGCGAGCGTCCGACATGTGGACTGCCGTCACTGCCTGTTTGTATTATTCTCTTGGGGCACGACCGGGTCGAGGTCGATGTACCCGTTGTATGTATATTTTTACTTTCTGTACTAGGATTACCCCGCGGAGGGGTGCACGGATAGCCGGATTCTAGAGGGCAACGGGCCCGCATCTCATGGCGTTGAGACGGAGGGGGCTTTACTCTAGAATTGGCGGGCTATTCGCCGCACTCGTAGGGGGTATAGGTTGACCCAGGAGGGGTGCCCAAGTTACCGGATTCCGTGAAGTGCTGGGTGGTCCATTCACGTTGCTGAAGGGGGCTGCCTCGCTTCAGGTTTTGGCGGGTAACTTGCCGCGCCCGTAGGGGTCTAGGATTCATTGCACAGGCTATCCACACGACCAGGGGAACGTCGGGTTTCAGTAGCGGCTCTATGAAACCCGGGGATCCCAGATATCTGTATTGTTCTGTGATGCTGGTTACATTTCTGTGATATTGCATTTTTATCACGCCTTGAGCGAAAATTATATATTATATATATACTAGTAGATGTTGTATATGTTTTGCATCCGCGCTAGTCCAGTCTCCGCTCTGTCGTTAGTTAAGTAACCTAACGGGTGATGATGGGACCCAGTGGCGAATGCGGATGGCATATACGTACATCATTATTTTCGTTCTTTTGTGGTAAGATCAATTGATGGGACTGCGTTGATTCGGATCAATGCAAGATAAACAAACCTATTCTGATGTTGTTGGAACATTTTTTAAAAAGCTGTTATTGCAAGGGCGTTCTCTTTTGTTTTGCACAGTGGTATTCGGTTATGAATATCCAGCACCTCAGTCGACGAGGCAAGGGCCGAGATCCCTTCACCGGGAGTGACCCCTTGGACAGAAGTTTGCGTCAGGGCAATAACTTCACTATAGCCGATTGCTTTTGCTTTGCATCGTGATATTCAGTTGGAATATCCTGCACCCCATCCTACGGGGAAAGAGCCGAGATCTCTTCACCGGGAGTGACCTCTTTAGCAAAGGTTTTCGTCGCTATATTTTTATAAAAAGTTATGCGGTTCCTTCAACGATATCAAGTTCATTACGTTAAAGGTTTTTCGCTAAAAACCAGTCGTAGCCCTCCTTCGTTTCTTACAAGTATTACTTAGTATGCGTGCTGCGTTTGTTGACTGTGTCAAGGCGTAGTGTGCGGTAGCTAAGTAGTGTTTGTTTGTGGCACATTAATGGGATTGGTTAGGACAGTTGTGCGGCCTTGTTGACTGTGTCAAGGGCTTGTACGGGTGGGTTTAATGTAATCCAGGATAATGACGGGTTGAACTTGACTAGGGCTCTTTGATTTGTTGACTGTGTCAAGGTCACTTGGGTCCTAGGGGTAAAAATCATATCGGGAGTTTCTAAAGAAACTGAAACTTGCCAGGCATGCGCATACCTTCTGGAGTGTGGTGACGTGAGTGGATTCCGTCACGTTATCATGCGATGATAGTTGGATCCCGATTCCCACTGATGAGTTGGTTTACTCCTCGGGTGATCACGGCTAATTCTTCTTTCAGGTTTGGGGAAGAATTCGACGTTACAGTGGGAGGTTTCCAGATTAGATAAAGTGATAACCATTTTGATCTAGGTTAGAGTGCACGCTGAGTGTTTTTTTTCTCTCTCTCTTTGGCAGCGACCATTGACCCGACCCTAGACTATGACTCAGTGACCAAGTTGACCGAACCTTCTTAACATTGGCTTTTGGATTGTCAGAGTTGCAGACCTCATTGCCACTCCTACTTTTACCCTTTTCTCCAGGACACCCCGTATTACTACGAACGTCCACTTCCATTGGACAAAACCATCGTATGGTTATATACGAACTCGAAGGTTTTTATTCGAGGATGGTTTCCGGTTCTGGAGGAAACGAATAGGACTATTCAGTTGTCTTTTCCTTTTACCTTCTCTCAGGTTGTGAGTACTCCTTGGTTTAGGAGATAGTACACCTATTGCGCAAATTGGATAGTCTTCTTCCAAACCATAGGCAGGTGCCGACCGGCAGGGAATGAAGAAAACCAATTAGGCTAACGATGGTGTACAGAAGGTATTAAGTAAAGACATATAAAGGGATTAGTAAGAGGGCAAAGTAAATTGCGACTGATATGCACGACCAAACCAAGTATTTCTTCGCCAATCCTAAATCACCTTTGTATTTCTCCAGGACACTCCGTATCACTACGAAGATTCCAAGTTTATTGGATACTCCATCGTATGGTTATATACGAACTCGAAAGGAACTTGTTCCAGTTCGGGGATGGATTCTGGTTCAGGAGAAATAGGAATAAGGTTTATTCGGTTGTCTTTTATCTTCACCTTCTCTCGCATTGCGAGTGCTCCTAGGATTAGGACAGTACACCCATTATGCTTATTGGATAGTCTTCTTCCAAACCATAGGCTGGTGCCGAACGGTAGGGAAGGAAGAAAACCATTTGGCCTAAAGTGGTGTGCAGAAGGTAACGACTAAAGACATAGGGATTTGGAGCGGTGGCAAAGAATTATACGGTTATAGTTGTGAATCTGGATAATGGAAGAGGCATTACTAGGAATACCCGGATACCCCATCGAAACATTTCAATGTTTCAGTTTCACTGTGTACTGTTAAAAGAAAACTGATTTCCCAATTAGACATTTGCTCCAGGGTATGTATTTACCAGGTATGATTCTCACATCTGTATGGTTTTACAGATGATGAGTGGGAGTAAGTTATTGGGAATTAGGTGATTGTCCTCATTATATCGGAATTCGTTGTAATTGGTGACATTTGAGGAAGTCACCTGGGTTGTTTGCCGGACGGCAAATATTTGGTTTTGAATATCCGTTGTTGTGCACCAATTTCAAATTGATATATCTGTACGTCTATTTTTATAGAGTGAGATATACCTTTTTGAAATTATGTCTATGACATTTACCTATATCAGTGGATGGTTAGGTAAGGAGTATTGAACAGCGGTGTAATTCTTTATAACCATAGTACAGTTTTCAACCTACGACACACAGTGAATGAGTTGTTAGACTCAGGGACTTATACAGAGTATTGTATATTGTCCAATGTCCATTAGGACAGAGGGGTTGGTCCTCGTACTATATTCTGTTTACTTTTAACTTCTCTAGTTCTTAGACATGTGTTTCGTAGAAACACAGGGTCTGAGTTTTGAGGAGTTATTAGTATAAGAATAGAGTAGAGAACCAGGTATTGCAAGTATCGGGATTCTTCAAGGTGATCGAAGATATAGATACTTGTGTATGGTATTCAGTTGATAGTAATGAGAACTTGCTTCTCTTTCAGGTTACTCATAATTGGAAGCATTCCTAAGTTGAGTAACGCTGATCGGCCTCCTTCCATTTAGTTGACATGCACTGGTGACAGCTGCATGATTTGAATCTGGTTCAATTAAATCAGTGCCTCTGTTGGATATAGAACAGTTCATATCTTGACATTGTTAAGATACGGGGAGTTGTCCGGCTTATGCTTAAAACCAGACTCCGAATAACTCAAGGCACGTTTCTGTAATGGCTGTTTGTGGGTTGACCCGGGCTATGACGAGGGTTGACTTTCTACCATCTGGAAGATCAATAGTGATATTGTTCTTGACTCGCCACAATTTTAAAAGAAATGGATTTTTTCAGAAAACTGTAGTGGGAGTATGGTAGAACTGGAAGCGATTCCAGAACCGCAAACGATTACTGAAGATTTGATAAGAACCTAAAGATTCAATCTGGTTTGACATTTCATTGGCCACTCCGCAGATATGGTGGGTAACCTCAGGTACCCGAGAGGTACTTCGGTATGCTCAGGGACGGTGGCAGGGAGGTTCTTGTTTACCCAGACTTGCCATTGCTGTTGTTCCAGACTGTGAGACCCGGCAGGAGGATGAGTATAGCGTCGTTCTAAACTAGCTTTAGAAGTGTACGTGTATATGCTCTGCCAGAGGGTTGTCATGGTCAGTGGGAGCGGCGGAAGCATTGGTGGACAGGTAGCTTATGTCTATTTATAGACTAAAGCAGATATAGCGGAGATAGATCATCTATTTTTGATGTGAAGTCATAGGTTTGACTTCATCAAAATAGGGTATGGATCTGTTAAGAAGGTAGTAGGATGTAATGTCCTGGTATTTGGATGACATACACAGAGTAGGAAGTGATATTCCTATACTACGATCGGTTATACTTTGGTTGTCACACAGTGGTTTCTCCACACAGGACTTGGATATTATATCAGGCATTCTGGTTACTAGATCTATGGTTTTAGATCTAGATTTGGGTGGTTTCCCAATCTGGGTACTTAGACAGCATTCTATGAGTATTTAGAATGGACGACTCCTGGCACGGTAGTGTACCTGCAGGTAATGGAGTCACCCTCTCTAAAGGTGTCTTACAGACTAAAGGGGAGAGGGATACGCATGATTGGCAGATCACTTGCTTAGGCAATTGAGTTGATCATAAGATGTCAAGTACCACACCAGATGTTGTTTTTGCAGTAGATGCAATAAGTTGATATTGATCCAATCCTGGAGAAACAGCAGGAAGCAGTTTTAGAACATAAGTTGATGTTCTAGGGATATGATAACGACAGCCTCATTCGGGAGACAGTTATCATTCCAAGCTTCCAAGGTGACCTGGATGACAGAGTGACTGTCAGAGTCATAGTTTTCCCTCTGACGAGGGGCGGTATTTTGGACAGGTGGTCCAGGCGGATACTGAGGGAGGCATGGCGCAGGATACTGATTAAGTTCAGTTAACGATACAGTCTAAGAAGTTTGGATTTGGAGTTCATTTATGAACTAGGTCCCATCAGACATCCAGACATTCTAAGACAGGTATTGCTCATTTTAGGAGATGGCTTTCTCCGCAAACTTGAGATATAGAGAGATATAGAAAGAAACATCAAAGCGGATCCACCCACTGAGGCTATTCCTCGAACGCAATAGTTTCGCAAACGAGCTTTGTGAGACTGACTAGTAGAGGAGTTGGGTGTTCGGTATCACACGGGCTGTGAGTATGCGACATCGCAATAATTAGCCTTGAGTGCAAGTGGGAGATTGTTGGATATAGTGCCCTCAGAGTCAATTATTGGATCACAGGCACGTGATTGCAATGATTGAGGGAGGACCTATACCGGTAGGACAGTCTTACTCGAGATGATAGTATGCTATCTAGTTTATCTTTATCATCGTGTACTGCTTTAGGTGACCTTACGAGTCGCTATTACACGTTGATAGAGCCCCTAGGATTCTTGCTTGACTACCAGCAGTATGAGGGTGATCATATACGTAAGAGCTGGAGTCTATAAGCACATCCTTAAAAGGTCCCTAGTCGTGGGAGTTTCGAGACAGGGCATCGATTCTCCAGAGTAGACTAGTGTATACAGTCGAGACCCCGACGAGCGGCGGTGGCCGGTCTCACAAGCCACTGGTGTTAGTTGGTTCACCTAAGATGTATACAGGTGCTCATTGGGTTATGAGTACACCGGACAGGACTCGCCGGGAACCTACTAGTTGGGATTATACCAGACGTCAGATAGCAGTTCCCTGGTGACATGTGTACAGGTTAGTTCATCGACCTGAGATCGTCATTTGTCTCGTGTGAGTTCACACTGTGCTTTGATTACTACCCTACCACGGCTCAAAGGAGTCGTGCAAACAGGTTTTAGTTGGGTACAGTCCCGAGCCACATAGAGGCAGTGAGCGGATCTGCAGGGGTTCATCTTTCCCGGTATTGGGGGTGAGGTCGCGCTGTGTCTAGGAGAGCCATTACATAAAGCCCTCGGCCGAGGCAGGAGATTTACTGGTAGGTATTCCTGTAGTATCTCAGGGTGTTCTGGGCTACACTCCGACACGACTTGTACCGCTTTTGGGGGTCTGACTTTTACCAACCCCCTAGGCACGCCATGCGATACTCATAGACGAACGGACCGGACTGTACGGATATTGTCACTGACAAGCTCAGTAGGGTGTCAGGATGAGTTCGCTCATCGACGTCCCTTTTGGTCAATAGCTGGTGGCCCGCCACGTATGGCTGATACCTCTGACGTGCTAGTGGTTAAATCCACAGCCATAGTATTGACGAGTCTTTAGAGTCCACCACACACACAGTTACTCAAATTTCGGGCGAAACGCTGTAGAGGCCGTATGGAGATATGGCAGGGTTCGATCAGATACGTGCGGTATTGCACGGATCGTGATCGGACGGTTTTTACTAGCCGGCTTTGGCTTAAACCGAATCCTAGTATTAAACAGTGTAGTTTTGTCTCTTTGCATTTGTATTCAGTGGGAATACAAATGCGGGCATGTATATGCAGTTGCGGGGTTTTCCTGTATATTATTACGGGATCTGTTTTCTGAAGTTGCCAGTTTGCATTCCGTTCCGGCCGGTTTTCCTTTGTTCCTTCGCGGCCGGACTTTTCCGATGGAGGGGGTAATTTGCAATTGTGCAAATTACTTATTGTGGAGGGGTTTCTTGCATTTTGTGGCTTCCTCATCATGAGATTCCTTTTGAAGCATTTATGAGATTAGAAATGGAAAAGATGAGGAGTTGATTTGGATTAGAAATGTGTGACCATTTTCTTTTTGATTAACATACCTTTTCTTCTCTTGTATGAGATTATTCCATGGTTCTCATTTTTTTCCTCCATTCTCATTATGGGGCCGGCCACTAAACGAGAGAGAGAGAGAGAGAGGTTCATTTGAGGGTAGCATTTTTCTCCATCTCATTTTCTTGCTAGGAAAAATGAAAACACCATTTTTCTTATCATCAATTCCTCCATCAAGGCAACTTCATATACCCCAAAGAGACTACGATTCTACACTACATCTACAGCAAATCTTGGACGCGTCGGCTAGCCAACTTCACGCCCGAGTTACCTCGGTCCAGAGGTGGGAGCCCGTAAAAGTATTCGGCTACGTGGTGCCCTTTCCGATGAGGAGGTGATGGACGGAGATTCCGCGGGAGATCGGATGGAGACGAAGACCGAAGGACACGGATCGCTCAGTATAGCATTCTACCCCATTCTCTTGATAGCTAGGATTAGGTTAATGGTTTCGATCCGGGTTTATTGTCCGCGGTAGCGCCGGTTTAAAGTTAAGAAAAATTTTGATTCCGCATTTTGGCCTCGGATAGACGGCCGGGGCGCTGCCGTGGCGCAACAAATGTGCACGTCCACCATCGACGTGAGTCTGTCGATCCGAACTGATAAGGCGACAATGGTATTGGGAGGAGGAGACAAGCCGCTCCCGCCTCCATTGTGGGGGAGGTGACGACTCATACTGGGATCGCCGCGGTTCTAGCTCGCTATTAGGTCGAAGACAGAAGATCAACTTTGATGGGGGGAAGAAACTTACAAGAGTTTCCCAGAGACGGTGTACTGCTACAAAGTGATGCCCTTCGGTCTAAAGAATGCTGGGGCTACATATCATCGCCTTGTTAACAAACTGTTCAAACCGTAGATCGGGAGGAACATGGAGGTCTACGTCGAAGACATGCTCATAAAGTCAACCTCATCGGACGAGCACACCAAAGATCTTGGCGAGACATTCGACGTTCTCCGCAAGTACAAAATGAAGCTGAACCTAGCTAAGTGCGCGTTCGGAGTCACTAGCAGCAAATTCCTCGGGTTCATGGTCACCCACCTAGGAATCGAAGCGAACCTAGAAAAGATCGGTACCATTCTCAACATAGCCATACCAAAGATCAACGTTGAGATCATGCGGCTCACAGGGAGAGTGGCCGCTCTAAGTTGCTTCATGTCAAGATCCGGAAAAAAGTGTCTCCCGTTCTTCAAAGTTTTGAGAAAGATCCCTATGTTCGAATGGTAAGAAGAATGTCAAAACGCTTTCGAGCAACTCAAGGCGCACTTAACAACTCCTCCACTGCTCACCCGACCAGTCGAAGGAGACGAGCAATCATTGTACCTTGCAGTCTCCGACCAAGCTGCAGGCTCGGTGCTCGTCAAAGAAGTCGAAAGTGTCAGAAGACGGTCTACTACATAAGCCATGTCTTCAAAGACGCGGAAACGAGATACCCGGCCATATGAAAGATAGTCTTGGCGCTTGTCGTCGCCTCAAGAAAGCTGCGACACTACTTCCAGGCGCATACCATCCTCGTCCTCACCGAGCGACCTATAGGGACTATTCTCGCCTCCCCCGAATCATCAGGTCTTCTGGAGAAGTAGAGGTAGGAATTATCCCAATTCGACATCAAATATCGCTCCAGGCAAGCTATCAAAGCACAAGTCCTAGCAAACTTCGTGGTTGAATGCACTATTCCCACAAAGGAAGGAGCGGCAGCACGGGACCCCGTATCCCGACCTTCGGTTGAGGAAGTACCCGACTCTATCCCCGATTGGGTTCTCTACATGGATGGATCCTCTACCAAGGAGGGAAGCGGAGCTGGCCTGATCATCCGAGGCCCGGACGAGGCAAAGATGGAATACTCTTTGAAGCTCGGGTTCAAAGTGTCGAACAACGCTGCGGAATACGAGGCTTTGTTGGCAGGATTGCGAATCGCCTCGGGGGTGGGGCTGAAGATAACCTGAATTCGTAGCGATTTCGCTCTGGTCATCAACCAAGTGACCGGACGTTTTGAGGCCCGAGAACCGCTCATGTTGAAGTATCTTGCCGAGGTAAAAAGACTCCGCAAAAACTTCGATGAAGTCCAAGTGGAACAGATTCCCCAGAACCTGAACGCCCAAGCCGACGCTTTGAGAAAACTAGCCTCTTCCTATATAGCCAACCATAAGAGGAATATTCTCTTCGAAGTCTTGCCACGGCCTAGTGTGGAAGACAGAGAGGTAACGCTCCAAGTGTACTCGACTCAGAAAGAAGGCCAAGATTGGAGGAAGCCCCTCATGGAGTTCCTAAAAGATGGTACACTCCCGAAAGACCGAGGGGAAGCACGCCGCCTTCGAGCAAAAGCCCGGCATTTTGTCTAGAGCTATGGAAACCTTTACAAGAAGTCATACATGCAGCCTCTGCTCCGATGTGTCGATCCTCATGAAGCTGACTACGTTCTATAAGAGATACATGAAGGAGTCGGTGGAGCACATCAGGGGGCCCATAACTTGGTCCAGAAGACGTTGCTCCAAGGATATTATTGGCCAAAGATACACCAAGACGCCGAGAAGCTTGTCACAAGATGCAAAAGCTGCCAACTCCACGGCAGCATACCCCGTCTTCCTGCTACTAAGCTAACGGCCCTCAGTTCCCCTTGGCCGTTTGCGCAATGGGGAATGGACATGGTCGGCCAACTCCCTACCGACATGGGCGGACACAAGTACATCCTCGTCGCGGTAGACTACTTCACGAAGTGGGTCAAGGCCGTCCCCATCAGAAAACCAGATGCCACCACCACTATAAAGTTCCTGCAGAACAACATAATTACTCGATTCGAGATCTCGAGGTGTATAGTTACCGATCACGGAACCAACTTCGAAAATGATAAAGTCAAAGAGTTCTGCAGCGACTACCACATTCTGATGAAGTTTGCCGCGGTCGTACATCCTCAATATAACAGGCAAGCCAAGATGGTATAGCTAATGCAACTTCTCGATCACCTCGTCCTTCAACTGTGGAGACAAAGCATTGTGCAAACCCGGGGACTTCCTCCAGATTGCATAAATAAGTACTTGGAGGATTGGAGATCGCCGGGGAAGAAGGCGTCCGAAGTGGCCCTCCATATGGTCTATCACCGTGTCATACGTCTGTTCGGAACGGTCGAGGCTGTAAAAGTACACATCGTCTTGAGAAATTATCTCGCTGATGAGCACGCACGGACGCCCAGCCATCTTCAGAAACACAAGGCTAAAAAGAAACCATCATGTCTTCGCTATTTATAGCCTCAACAAAAATCTTCCAACGGCCGAAATTTACGCGCACAGCGACGCAAATCGCGGGATATTTTCAAATTCCCAATACAGAGCTGCCATGTGGCGACCATGCAGATCCTCACAAACCCCTAAGCGGTCAATGGAAGATTGAACGACACGGATCTTGGAGTATCATACCCCACCGGCTCGCTTCTGCCACGCGTCATCCGCGACAGTCACTCTTCCTGATTTTACAGGTCATGGAAAATTGAACGACGCCCCACAAAGGCGCAAGGAAGTCTAAAAAGCCCTCATCACGAGGTCCCCGAGTGGCTTCCCTGCCTGGTCCATCCATGGCGGGTAGATTCCTACCCATCTACGCCAAGGTTCAAAGCCCTCATCTCGAGGCCACCGAGCAGCTTCCCTGCCCGTCCATCCCTGGCGGGTAGATTCCTACCCATCTACGCCAAGGATCAAAGCCCTTATCTCGAGGCCACCAAGCAGCTTCCTTGCCCGGTCCATCCCTGGCGGGTAGATTCCTATCCATCTACGCTAAGGATCAAAGCCCTTATCACGAGGCCCCCGAGCAGCTTCCCTGCCCAGTCTATCCATGGTGGGTAGATTCCTACCCATCTACACTAAAGATCAAAGTCCTCATCACGAGGCCCCTGAGCAGCTTCCCTGCCCGGTCCATCCATGGCGGGTAGATTCCTATCCATCTACGCCAAGGATAAAGCCCTCATCACGAGGCCACCGAGCAGCTTCCCTTCCCGGTCCATCCTCGGCGGGTAGATTCCTACCCATCTACGTGAAGGATCAAAGCCCTCATCACGAGGCCACCGAGCAGTTTCCCCGCCCGGTCCATCCCCGGCGGGTAGATTCCTACCCATCTACGCCAAGGATCAAAGCCCTCATCACGAGGCCACCAAGCAGCTTCCTTGCCCGGTCTATCCCTAGCGGGTAGATTCCTACCCATCTACACTAAGGATTTAAAGCCCTCCTAAAGAGGCCACCGTGCAGGTTACTCTCCGATGGGTTGATTCCTACCATACGAAAAGACGTGGTCGTTAACCCGGATCTGAGAATGGACTAGTAATGACCTTTCAACACTTGGATATTTTTTGATTCATCCTAAATGAACGATCGCTACCTCGACTCCGGGGAGTGGAAGGGAACCAGTAGAAGGGCACTGACATTCCTACACCTAGCGGTCAATCGACTTACACTCGACGCGCGAATCATCATCTAACAGGCCGCTCATCGACCTATGGCCTAACACTTGATTCAACAAAAAGACTGGCAAGCTGAAGTACTCATGTAGAAAACACATAGTCATGCAGAGAAAAATAAGCTCAGCTTTATTTATGTTCCAAAAAATTTTACAAGGTACTCTGGGCTTCTCAGCCTTACAAAAAGGTGCCCGAAGGCTTACAAAATTTGAAAAACAAAAAACCCACAAGGCAAAAAGGCTCATGCTGCGGACTCCGCCCGGGTCTCGCCTTGCTCGACACCGTCCTCAGGGGCCGGGGCTTCTACCTCTGCAACCTCCTCTCCCCCGATAGCCGCCCCGGTGCCAGCCACTTGCGTCATATCCACCGAGAGAGGGACTCTGGCGTGGAGCTCACCGTCGGCGAACTCTGGCATCAAGAGCCTCGTGCTAAATGATGGACGAGGCTTCGGCGATGTCGGCGTAGAACTGGTCTGACGCCTTATACTTCTCCACTGACTTCGAGGCTCGGAGCTCGGCAATCTTTGCCGCCTCAAGCGCTGCCTCGGCCTCCCTCTTGCTTGCATCCCTCAACTTCTTCATTGTGGCATAGCACTTGCCCAACTTCTCCAACTTAGCATGAACAGTTTGGTGGGACGCACTCAGAAGTCTCTATGACTCCTGGCACTTGGATACCATTAACGCCTCGGCGGCCAACCGAGTTTCGAGGGCGATTGTCTTCTCCTTCTCCTGCTGCCGCTCAAGGCATAGATCCTCCTCCCGCGAAGACGATTCCCCGTCCTTCCTCATGACCGAGGCAATCTCCTCGGATTCCATATTTACGATGAGGGCGCGGTGTTGCAGAACCTGAAGAAAGCAGCAGAAGCTGTTAGAAACATTCAAATTAAGAAAGAGAACTTAACGGAATCCTTATAGGAAACGGATACCAACCTGAACCGCCTCCTGAGCGATGGCAGCCACTTGGGCCTTCAGGGTCCCCTGGGGGATTTTGCCCCCGGCCGATTGCTCCATGTCGGAGAGTAAGCTGTCGGCAACGGAGAGCCCCGAGGGGACCACAAAGCAGACGTCCTCCTCCTGCACGGGAATCCTCAGGAATCTCAGTAGATGACGGGCGGAAGATCGTCTTTTTCCTCTTGAGGGGAACCTCGACACCCTCCTCCTCCCCCCTCGCCAGGGGCACCAGGTCTCGTACATGCTTCTAGCTGCCTCCGCGGCAGTCATCGGGGGCTTGGGGCAAGGTGGAAGGCCTCGCCGGTGAAGATGGTCTCAGGGCCGAGCTCGGGCCGGCTCGGGACAAGCTCACAGCCCCGGCCTTCTTCCAGGACGTAGCAACTATGGCAGCTAAGATCTTGGATCAATCCATTTATCCTGCGAAAGGAGAATACACAAAAGAGCTAGTGATGCTAGAAGGGCAAAAGAAATCATTCAAGTCTAAACAGATCATCCAAAGACCTAACTTACCCATGAAGCGAGCGGAGCTGAGCCCGGCCCAGCTAAGAACCTGGTCGGAAAGCAGGACGTCGGCCCGATAGATCGGCTCCTATATGGATACCGCCCCCGCCTCAGGTAAGGATGACCGCTTCGCCCTCGGGCAGTCGGCCATGTACCACTGTGTAGGCACGGGCCAATTCTCGCCCTCGGATGGCCCGACGAATACAAACTTCTCCTTCCATTCATGAATGGAAGAAAGAACAACTACCATACCCGACCCGGCCACCCTGCCCTTATGTTTTTTGAAGGAAAAATACACCCAGCTCGACTCGTTCTTGTAAGTGCACGGCGGCGCCCCGGCCGTCGATACGACGGCCAAAAGCGGAAGCGGTGATAAACTTTAATTTTCTTGAACTGGCAAACCGCCGCGCACTAATACCCGGATCGAACCATTAACTAGTCCTAGCTGTCTACAAGAAAGGGAATAGAGATATACCGACGATCCAAGTCCTCCGGTCTTCTCGTCATGGTCCCGATCTCCTGCGGAAAAGTCCCGTCTCCTCCTCGTCGCCGGAAGTGCACCACATCGCCAACTTTGTTTACGGGCTCCCACCTCAATGCCGAGGCAACTCGGGCACGAAGCCGGCTACTCGACGTGCCCAAGGTTCGCTGTAGAATGTGTAGTGAGCTATATTGTCTCTATTAGGGTTGAAGGAGTTGCCATATGGTGGAGGAAAAGATACAAGCTTTTGGAGAGGAGCTAAAAAGACTTTGCCAAACCAAAATGAGTGTAATTCCCTCATCTAAAAATTGGGACAGCCCCCAATGAGCCAAGGCCGGCCATGACAATGAGAGGAGGGTGAGAATGGAGAGTCAAGAGAGTGACCAAAGAGGGAGCCATTCTCCACTAATACAAAAAGGAGAGAGGAAAGCTATCATGCAAAAGAAATGATAGCAAGGAAAGTCCAACACTCCAACACCAATGATCATCCATCATCAACCACAATCCCAACACTCTACCAACAACCATGACTAAAACCATGATGATAAAGAAAGTCAAGCAATCATGAGTTTATGAAGTCAAATGATGGGACAAGAATCATGTCATGATAATAAGCAAAGAACCCCCTCCACAAACACTCATTTGCAACAATGCAAATAAGCCCTCCTCCACCAAACTTCGGCCAATGAACGGAACAAAGGAAATTGGCCGAAACGGAAAGCAAACTGGCAACTCCAGAAAACTGGTCCCGTAATAAATTACAGGAAAACCTCGATACTGTGCATACACACCCGCATCTGTATTTCGACCGAAATACAAATGCAATGAGACAAACTCTACACTGTACTATACTAGGATCCGGCTTATACCAAAGCCGGCCAGTAATATCCGTTCGATCCTGATCCGTGCAATACCGCACGTATCTGATCGAACCCTGCCATATATCCATACGGCCTATAGTACAAACAGTCCGATCCCGATCCGTGCAATACCGCACGTATTTGGTCGGACCTTGCCATATCTCCATACGGCCTCTACAACCTTTCGCCCGAAAGCTGAGTAACTGAATGTGGGGGACTCTAAAGACTCGTCAACACCTTGGTTGTGGATTTAACCACTAGCACGTCAGAGGTATAAGCCAATACGTAACGGGCTACCAGGTACTGACCAAAAGGGACGTCTGTGAGCGAACTCAGCCTGACTCCCTACTGAGCCTGTCAGTGACAATATCCGTGCAGTCCGGTCCGTTCGTCTATGAGTATCGCATGGCGGGCCTAGGGGGTTGGTAAAAGTCAGACCCCCAAAAGCGGTACAAGTCGTGTCGGAGTGTAGCCCAGAACACCCTGAGATACTACTGGAATACCTACCAGTAAATCTCCTTGCCTTGGCCAAGGACTTTGTGTAATGGCTCTCCTAGACACAGCACGACCTCACCCCCAATACCGGGAGAGACGAACCCCTGAAGATACGCTCACTGCCTCCATGTGGCTCGGGACTGTACCCAACTAAAACCTGTTTGCACGACTCCTTTGAGCCGTGGTAGGGTAGTAATCAAAGTACAGTGGGAACTCACACGAGACAAATGACGATCCCCAGGTCGATGAACTAACCTGCACACATGTCACCAGGGAACTGCCATCTGACGTCTGGTATATGACCAACTAACATGTTCCCGGCGAGTCCTGTCCGGTGTACTCATAACCCAATGAGCACCTGTATACATCTTAGGTGATCCAACTGACACCAGTGGCTTGTGAGACCGGCCACCGCCCCTCGTCAGGGTCTCGACTGTATACACTAGTCTACTAATGGAGTATCGATGCCCAGTCTCGAAACTCCCACGACTAGGGACCTTTTAAGGATAAGCTTATAGACCCCAGCTCCCACTTATATGATCGCCCTCATACTGCTGGTGGTCAAGCAAGAATCCTAGGGGCTCTATCAACGTGTAATAGCGACGTGTCAGGTCACCTAAAGCAGTACACGATGATAAAGGGTAAACCAGATAGCATACTATCATCTCGAGTAAGACTGTCCTACCGGGATAGGTCCTCCCTCAATCATTACAATCACGTACCTGTGACCTAATAATTGACTCTGAGGGCACTATCTCCAACAATCTCCCACTTGCACTCAAGGCTAATTATTGCGACGTCGCATACTCACAGCCCGTGTGATACCGAACATCCAACTCCTCTACTAGTCAGTCTCACAAAGCTCGTTTGCGGAACTATTGCGTTCGAGGAATAGCCTCAGTGAGTGGATCCGCTTAGTTGTGTCTTTCTATGTCTCTCTATATCTCAAGTTCGCGGAGAAAGCCATCTCCCGAAATGAGCAATACCTGTCTTAGAATGTGTCTGGATGTCTGATGGGACATAGCTCATAAATGAACTCCAAATCCAAACTTCTTAGACTGTATCGTCAACTGAACTTAATCAGTATCCTGCGCGCCATGCCTCCCTCAGTATTGCCTTGGACCACCTGTCCAAAATACTGCCCCTCATCAGAAGGAAAACTATAACTCTGACAACCTCCTTGTCGTCCATGTCACCTTGGAAGCCTGGAATGATAACTGTCTCCTGAATGAGGCTGTCGTTATCATCTCCCTAGAACATCCACTTATGTTCTAAAACTGCTTCCGACTGTTTTTCCAGGATTGGATTAATGTCAACTTATTGCATCCAGTGCAAGAACAACATCTGGTGTGGTACTTGACATCTCACGATTGACTCAATTGCCTGAGCAAATGATCTGCCAATCATGCCCGTCCCTCTCCCCTTTAGTCTGTAAGACACCTTTGGAGAAGGTGACTCCATTACCTGCAGGTACACTACCGTGCCAGGAGTCGTCCATTCTAAATACTCTTAGAATGCTGTCAAGTACCCTGATTGGGAAACCACCCAAATCTAGATCTAAGACCATAGATCTAGTAACCAGTATGTCTGATACAAAATCCATTTCCTTTGTGGAGAAACCACTGTGTGACGACCAAAGTATAACCGATCGTAGTGTAGGAGTTTCTTTTCCTACTCTGTGTATATCATCCAAATACCAGGATATCACACCCTACTACCTTCTCAACAGATCCATCCCCTATTCTGATGAAGTCAAACCCATGACTGTCACGTCAGAAATAGATGATCTATCTCCGCTACATCTGCTCTAGTCTATAAATAGACATAAGCAACCTGTCCACCAATGCTTCCGCTGCTCCCACTGACTACGACAACCCTCTGGCAGAGTCATATAGACGTACACTTCTAAAACTGGTTTAGAACAACGCTATACTCATCCTCCCGCCGGGTCTCGTAACCTGGAACAACAGCAATGGCAATTGTGGGTAAACAAGAACTTCCCTGTCACCGTCCTTGAGGCTACCGTAGTGCCTCTCGGGTGCCTGAAGTTACCCACCTTATCTGCGGAGTGGCCAATGGAATGTCAATTCAGATTGAATCTTTAGGTTCCTTATCAAATCTTCAGTAATCGTTTGTGGTTCTGGAATCACTTCCAGTTCTACCATACTCCCACTACTGTTTTTTTTTGAAAAAATCCATCTTTAATAAAACTGTGGCGAGTCTAGAACAATGTCGCTATTGTTCATCCAGATGGTAGAAACTCAACCCTCGTCATAGCCTGGGTCAACCCACAAACAGCCATTACAGAAACGTGCCTTGAGTTGTCCAGTGTCTGGTTTTAATCATAAACCGGACAACTCCCCGTACCTTAACATCGTTAAGATATGAACTGTTCTATATCCAATATAGAAACAGAGGCACTGATTTAATTGAACCAGATTCAAATCATGCAGCTGTCCCCAGCGCATGTCAACTAAATGGAAGGAGGCCGATCAGCGTTACACAACTTAGGAATACTTCCAATTATGAGTAACCTGAAAGAGAAGCAAGATCTCTTTATCATTACTATCAACTGAATACCATACACAAGTATCTACATCTTCGATCTCTTTGAAGAATCCCGATACTTGCTATACCTGGTTCTCTACTCTATTCAAATACCTATAACTTCTCAAAATTTGGACCCTGTGTTTCCGCGAAAACACCTGTCTAAAAACTAGAGAAGTCATAAGTAAACCGAATACAGTACGAGGACCAACCCCTCTGTCCTGATGGACCCTGGACAACATACAATCCTTTGTATAAGTCCCTTGAGTCTGATAACTCATTCACTGTGTGTCGTAGGTTGAAAACTGTACTTATGGTTAAGAAGAATTACACCGCTGTTTAATGCTCCTTACCTAACCATCCACTGATATAGGTAAATGTCGTAGACATAATTTCATAAAGGTATATCTCACTCTATGAAAATAGACGTACAGATATATCAATTTGAAATTGGTGCACAACAGCGGATATTCAAAACCAAATATTTGCCGACCGGCAAACAGCCCAGGTGATTTCCTCAAATATCACCGATTACAACGAATCCCGATATAATGAGGATGATCACCCAATTCCCAATAACTTACTCCCACTCATCATCTGTAAAACCATACAGATGTGAGAATCATACATGGTAAATACATACCCTGGAGTAAGTATCTAATCGGGAAATCAGTTTTCCTTTAACAGTACACAGTGAGACTGAAACATCGAAACGTTTCGATAGGGTATCCTGGTATTCCTAGTAATGCCTCTTCCAGATTCACAACTGTAACCGTATAGTTCTTTACCACCTCTCCAAATCCCTTTATATGTCTTTAGTCATTACCTTCTGTACACCCCTTTAGGCCAAATGGTTTTCTTCCTTCCCTACCGTTCGGCACCAGCCTATGGTTTGGAAGAAGACTATCCAATAAGCATAATGGGTGTACTGTCCCGATCCTAGGAACACTCGCAATGAGAGAGGGTGAAGATAAAAGACAACCGAATAAACCTTATTCCTATTTCTCCTGAACCAGAATCCATCCCCGAACTGGAACAAGTTCCATTCGAGTTCGTATATAACCATACGATGGAGTATCCAAATAAACTGTGGATCTTCGTAGTGATACGGAGTGTCCTGGAGAAATACAAAGGTGATGTGGGAGTGGTAACGAAATATTTGGTTTGGTCGTGAATATCTGTTGCAATTTACTTTGCCCTCTTACTAATCCCTTGCTTTGTCTGAACTTAATACCTTCTGCACACCATCGTTATGCTAATTGGTTTTCTTCATTCCCTACCGGTCGGCACCAGCCTAAGGTTTGGAAGAAGACAATCCAATTTGCGTAATAGGTGTACTACCCCTAAACCAAGGAGTACTCGTAACCTGAGAGAGGGTAAAAGGAAAAGACAACTGAATAATCCTATCCGTTTTCTCCAGAACCGGAAACCATCCTCGAATAAATTCTTTCGAGTTCGTATCTAACCATACGATGGTTTTGTCCAATGGAAGTGGACGTTCGTAGTAAAACGGGGTGTCCTAGAGAAAAGGGTAAAAATAGGAGTGGCAATGAGGTTTGCAACTCTGACAATCCAAAAGCCGGTGTTTAAGAAGGTTCGGTCAACTTGGTCACTGAGTCAAAGTCTTAGGGTCGGGTCAATGGTCGCTGCCAAAGAGAGAGAGAAAAGAAAACACTCAGCGTGCACTCTAACCTAGATCAGAATGGTCACCAATTTATCTAATCTGGAAACCTCCCACTGTACCTCAAATTCTCCTCCAAACCTGAAAGAAGAATTAGTCGGGGTCACCCGAGGAGTAAACTAACTCATCAGTGGGAATCGGGATCCAACTATCATTGCATGATAACGTGACGGAATCCGCTCACGCTATCACACTCCAGAAGGTATGCGCATATCTGGCAAGTTTCAGTTCTTTTGAAACTCCCGATGTGATTTCTGCCCCATGCTCTTATGACCTTGACTTTGGCCAACAAATCATAAGTCACATGTCAAGTTCTACCCATCATTCTCCAGGTTGATTCGAATCCACCCGCACAAGCCCTTGACTTTGGCCAACAAGGCTATACGACTGTTCCAAACCAACGCATCTATCTATGCTGCATATGAATAACCAACAGCTACCAAACACTGTGCCTTGACTTTGGCCAACAAACACAGCTTGAATACTATTGACTACCCATATGAAACGACGGAGGGCTACGAATGGTTTCTGGCGAAAACCTTTAACGTAATGAACTTGATATCGTTGAAGGAACGGATAGCTTTTTGAAAATATAGTGACGAAAACCGTTGCTAAAGAGGTCACTCCCGGTGAAGGGATCTCGGCTCTTTCCCCGTAGAATGGGGTGCAGGATATTCCAAATGAATACCACGGTGCAAAGCAAAAGTAATCGGCTATAGTGAAGTTAATGCCCTGACGCAAACTTTTTTGTCCAAGGGGTCACTCCCGGTGAAGGGATCTCGGCCCTTGCCTCGTCGACTGAGGAGCAGGATATTCCAACTGAATACCACGATGCAAAACAAAAGTAAACGTCCTTGCAATAACAGCTTTTTGAAAAGTGTTCCAACAACATCAGATTAGGTTTGTTTTTAACTTGCATTGATCCGAATCAACGCAGTCCCATCAATTGATCACACCAAAAAGAACGTAAATATACTGATGCACGTATATGCCATCCGCATTCGTCACTGGGTCCCGTCATTACCCGTTAGGTTAGCTTACTAACGACAGAGCGGGGACTGGACTAGCGCGGATGCAAAACATATACGACATCTACTAATATATATGCCAATATATTATATTCGCTCAAGGCGTGAATAAAATGCAACATCACAGAGAATGAACAGCATCACAGAAACAATACAGATATCTGGGATCCCCGGGTTTCACAGAGCCGCTGAAACCCGACGTTCCCCTGGTCGTGTGGATAGCCTGTGCAATGAAATCCTAGACCCCTACGGGCGCGGCAAGTTACCCGCCAAAACCTGAAGCGAGGCAGCCCCCTTCAGCAACGTGAATGGACCACCCAGCACTTCACGGAATCCGGTAACTTGGGCACCCCTCCTGGGTCAACCTGTACCCCCTACGAGTGCGGCGAATAGCCCGCCAATCCTAGAGTGAAGCCCCCTCCGTCTCAATGCCATGAGATGCGGGCTTGTTGCCCTCCAGAACCCGGCTATCCGTGCACCCCTCCGCGGGGCAATCCTAGTACAGAAAGTAAAATATACATACACCGGGTACATCGACCGCAACCAGGTCGTGCCCCAAAATAATAATACAAACAGGCAGTGACGGCAGTCCACATGTCGGACGCTCGCCCCGCAATATCAAATGTACATAATACAACAGAACTGTACTAGCATTGCATCCAGGCTATCCCCCACGACCGATCCGCAACATCACAGCAAAAACAAAACATCAACGTGAAAGTCACGTTCGCAAATCCGTCTAACCGGGCTATAGCAGTTAGACCGGATTTACCGATCAAGTGACATTCACGATCGCAGATATAATGTAAATACTGTGAAAAATGTGTTTAAAATTTTCCGATTGACCAAAAATTAACAAGTGGGCCCCCAATCAAAACTGTAGCACTCACAGAAAACTTGAGCCCAATTTTAATATTCCAAAACCCCTAATTACAGCCCATAAGCCCACTGCAAAAAAAATTTCCACACGAGCCCATACTCCTGCGGCGGAAGCGCGGCCAGAAGGGGGTTTTGGCCGCCCTTCCGCGGTCGTACGGAGGATTCGTGTCACCAAAATTTTTCAGTGTGCTTAGAACTCCCTGCACATCATTCTGAGACGACCTGAAAAATTTTTAGACTCCAAAAAATTTCGACAGAAACTGATGCGAAGGCAATACGGGTTTTGGAACTTTTTGATCGATCGGAAATGCAAACACATTACACAAAGCTAGACTAAGTTAATGGCGAGGCTCTGATACCACTGTAAGTGCACGGCGGCGCCCCGGCCGTCGATACGACGGCCAAAAGCGGAAGCGGTGATAAACTTTAATTTTCTTGAACTGGCAAACCGCCGCGCACTAATACCCGGATCGAACCATTAACTAGTCCTAGCTGTCTACAAGAAAGGGAATAGAGATATACCGACGATCCAAGTCCTCCGGTCTTCTCGTCATGGTCCCGATCTCCTGCGGAAAAGTCCCGTCTCCTCCTCGTCGCCGGAAGTGCACCACATCGCCAACTTTGTTTACGGGCTCCCACCTCAATGCCGAGGCAACTCGGGCACGAAGCCGGCTACTCGACGTGCCCAAGGTTCGCTGTAGAATGTGTAGTGAGCTATATTGTCTCTATTAGGGTTGAAGGAGTTGCCATATGGTGGAGGAAAAGATACAAGCTTTTGGAGAGGAGCTAAAAAGACTTTGCCAAACCAAAATGAGTGTAATTCCCTCATCTAAAAATTGGGACAGCCCCCAATGAGCCAAGGCCGGCCATGACAATGAGAGGAGGGTGAGAATGGAGAGTCAAGAGAGTGACCAAAGAGGGAGCCATTCTCCACTAATACAAAAAGGAGAGAGGAAAGCTATCATGCAAAAGAAATGATAGCAAGGAAAGTCCAACACTCCAACACCAATGATCATCCATCATCAACCACAATCCCAACACTCTACCAACAACCATGACTAAAACCATGATGATAAAGAAAGTCAAGCAATCATGAGTTTATGAAGTCAAATGATGGGACAAGAATCATGTCATGATAATAAGCAAAGAACCCCCTCCACAAACACTCATTTGCAACAATGCAAATAAGCCCTCCTCCACCAAACTTCGGCCAATGAACGGAACAAAGGAAATTGGCCGAAACGGAAAGCAAACTGGCAACTCCAGAAAACTGGTCCCGTAATAAATTACAGGAAAACCCCGATACTGTGCATACACACCCGCATCTGTATTTCGACCGAAATACAAATGCAATGAGACAAACTCTACACTGTACTATACTAGGATCCGGCTTATACCAAAGCCGGCCAGTAATATCCGTTCGATCCTGATCCGTGCAATACCGCACGTATCTGATCGAACCCTGCCATATATCCATACGGCCTATAGTACAAACAGTCCGATCCCGATCCGTGCAATACCGCACGTATTTGGTCGGACCTTGCCATATCTCCATACGGCCTCTACAACCTTTCGCCCGAAAGCTGAGTAACTGAATGTGGGGGACTCTAAAGACTCGTCAACACCTTGGTTGTGGATTTAACCACTAGCACGTCAGAGGTATAAGCCAATACGTAACGGGCTACCAGGTACTGACCAAAAGGGACGTCTGTGAGCGAACTCAGCCTGACTCCCTACTGAGCCTGTCAGTGACAATATCCGTGCAGTCCGGTCCGTTCGTCTATGAGTATCGCATGACGGGCCTAGGGGGTTGGTAAAAGTCAGACCCCCAAAAGCGGTACAAGTCGTGTCGGAGTGTAGCCCAGAACACCCTGAGATACTACTGGAATACCTACCAGTAAATCTCCTTGCCTTGGCCAAGGACTTTGTGTAATGGCTCTCCTAGACACAGCACGACCTCACCCCCAATACCGGGAGAGACGAACCCCTGAAGATACGCTCACTGCCTCCATGTGGCTCGGGACTGTACCCAACTAAAACCTGTTTGCACGACTCCTTTGAGCCGTGGTAGGGTAGTAATCAAAGTACAGTGGGAACTCACACGAGACAAATGACGATCCCCAGGTCGATGAACTAACCTGCACACATGTCACCAGGGAACTGCCATCTGACGTCTGGTATATGACCAACTAGCATGTTCCCGGCGAGTCCTGTCCGGTGTACTCATAACCCAATGAGCACCTGTATACATCTTAGGTGATCCAACTGACACCAGTGGCTTGTGAGACCGGCCACCGCCCCTCGTCAGGGTCTCGACTGTATACACTAGTCTACTAATGGAGTATCGATGCCCAGTCTCGAAACTCCCACGACTAGGGACCTTTTAAGGATAAGCTTATAGACCCCAGCTCCCACTTATATGATCGCCCTCATACTGCTGGTGGTCAAGCAAGAATCCTAGGGGCTCTATCAACGTGTAATAGCGACGTGTCAGGTCACCTAAAGCAGTACACGATGATAAAGGGTAAACCAGATAGCATACTATCATCTCGAGTAAGACTGTCCTACCGGGATAGGTCCTCCCTCAATCATTACAATCACGTACCTGTGACCTAATAATTGACTCTGAGGGCACTATCTCCAACAGTTCTTACTAGTGCCAGGGTGATTCTTATAGCAGAGAAAGGAAGTAAGAAAGGTCAAGCTGAAGGGGATGTCCTTAAGTTTCAACCGGACCAGAAACCCAAGGAGGATTCTCCACGAGTTCGGCGCTAGCTGGCCCGGGGAGAGATGGAAGCAACGAAGTACCCCACATACCTCGGTTGGAAAAGGCAGACGCATTCTGATTGAATTGAATTTCTCGTTGTGTATATTTGAGAAAATTGTAAAGAAATCACAACCAAAAATTATTTGACCGCAATCAACTACGGTGTCAGATGTAGATTGTTAGTGAGTGCGGATCGTCCACAGGGACAGTGTAATAGTTCGTCTTTTGAATTGGATGAGTCGAAAGTTTAATAAAAAGAAAACAAACAATTCATGATTTATATTTGAAGTTCAAGAATTAGAAAATCTAGATCTAATAACAAGAAAAGATAGAATCAAGAATTGATAGTTTGATGATTTTTCCAAACCAAATATCAAAAATCGAAATGAGGCTCGTAGGAATCGATCAGATCTATAGATGTGATGTAATCTTACAATTACGTATTCTTATCCTTCGATGAATTGATACTAGATCGATGATGATCGATCGAGAATTAGGGATTTCTTATGAAACTAGGGTTTCATCTTATCCCTTATTCTTTCGTCGATATCATTCACATTCTAGCCTCTAGTAAATTCAAGAAACGATCGTAGATCCCTAATTTCGAGCGATCACAATCAAGAAAGCATCGCAACGAAACTAGGTCATCGATTCTTGAACTTGCTAGGGTTTACAAAACTCGTAGGACTTAAAAATCGTATTAAGATTTGTTACATCATCATTCTACAATTGTCTCGACTCCTTTACGAGCGGAGTTTTACTCAAACATCACAACAAGAACCACAATCACAAATTGAGATCTAATCATGATGCAAGAATTAAAAGAAAGCAAGATTAAAGAATTTCACCTTTTATTTATATCAACAATTTCATTACATTCGCTCAAGAACTACAAGAGGAAGAACTCGATCGTCGATTTGGCTTCGCTCGTCTCCTTGAGTCGCGGATCGGCTTGGATCACTTGCCCGATTGAAGATCGGCTCGGCTCCTAAAAGGTTGAAGGCTTCTCGCTTGATTTGGTACTCAAGATCTTGAATTTGGAGTGGAATTAGGGTTAGGGTTTCGCACAAGCCTTGTCACTAGACTTGTGGAAGAGGATGAAGAATTGAAATGATGAGAGAAGACTAACTAATGATGAACTAATGAACCCCTCAACCCTTAGATCTAGGTTCCTATTTATAGCCATCAAAACCCTAGATCTAGGATTTGAATTTTAAGTTTCCCTCCAAAAGTTTGTTAGATGAAATTTGAATTTCCCTCCAAAAGTTTGTTGGATGAAATTTGAATTTCCCTCCAAAAGTTGGTTAGAGGAGAAGCTTCTAGATGTGATTAGTTAGGAGGGAGCTTCTAGAAGAGGTTAGTTAGGAGCTTAATTAGGTTTAGGTTTGCTTAATGATCTTTGCTGATCTGGCAGAAGACTTTGGAGAATTCTGGAATTTGACGTGTCAAAATGAGGTGTAGCCACTGAGAGAAGAATTATGCACCAAAATTGGAATGATGATCTGACCAAACCGCCGCGGAACCGCGGCGCAAGCCGGCTCCCGCCGCGGTTCCGCGGCGCTTTAGAGGCTTTAGGGCTTGAAACTTTTGGTGCTTGTTGGGCTTGAGTTGTGGGCCTTTCTTTGATATGTTGAATTGTATTTCTCCCTTTGGATTGCTACTAGATCTGAAATTATTGAGTTGGCGTATTTTTTATCAGCTCTTTTGGCTTTGCTCCTGTAATTTCCTGCACAAATCTCGACACAAGTGTTGCGCAAATACAGAGATGATGCGATACCATGAAATGCAGTCAATTTCCTTTATAGTGCCGGTTTTAGAGTCTAACACATGCAATCTGATATTTTACGACTGATTTGCTAATATGTGAAATATGAATACCGTACACTTCTAAATGAGTGCAAAAGATAGGGAAATTGCCGTGTTAAAAATACATTATTTTCGACTGATCACATTCCCGCTCGAAATGCATCCAAATACAGGGCAATCTCCTTCCCCTGCATCTGGTCCGCCCGTTCGGCCTCTTTAGCCAAACGGAGCGAATAGTTAGAGGGGATATGGAAATGAGCCGGAATCTCCGCAAGCCTGCCTACATCCCTCAAGACGGAGGGCGCATCGTGGACATTCCCGATGCGCACCTTAGGGGCCCTTGTCACCGCTGGACGACTAGCGGCACGGGTAGCCCTGGCACTTTGGGGCGAGCCCGATACAGAGGAAGCAACAAGAGAACCCTCTTGGCTGTCAGCAGCCGAAGAGGCGGAAGAGTCTCTAGACTCGATTCCAACAACTGGAACCTCATCGCCTGACTCAACCCTAATTACTTCTACAGACTCCTCAGAAGAAGACATCTAACCTGATTCAAAGGGATTGGTTCTCTGAGGAAAAAGCACAAGGGATCCAATCTAACGGAGGGAGCGCCGAGCAATCTTTGACAACGAAGGAAAATTATGACAGAAAGTATTGGCTTTAGGAGGTCCCCTCCTATTTATACACTGCAGAAAATGCATCAAACGGCCCAGATCAATTCCTGCCAAAACGATGCGTCGCGTCTGCCAGCCGTCAAGTCTCCACGTGTCGAACGACCATTGGGGACTTCTTTCGATCGCAGGCGACAGCGATAGCCTGTCGCGTCCGCCAATCCGCTTCAAACGCGTGGCCTGTGACCCAACAGACGAACGAGCGAATCGGCGCCCCCTCTTTAATGCGCAATCATTTCACTGATCTGCTGATATCATCGGAGATACGTGCGAAGATCCAAGCGTTGTGGATACGCCACGTGGGTCCGGAAATCTAAATGGCACAACTGCCCAACACCACGTCGTCCCGGAAAATCCACACCAAGGATTCCCGGCAACAGACTGAGCGAGACAAACCAAGTAGGTCACTCTCGACCCGACCCATAAATAGGTCGAAACGAGAGTGGGGGGGCTAACGATGATGCTCATAAGTGAGAATTCATCAGATCACGACACGTGGCGAATGACGCGTCACCCGCGACAACTCACTAGATTCCTGGGGGGCTACCGAGGTAAAATCAGTGTGAATAACTGACGACCTTCCTCGGTTCGTCTCCGAGCTTACACTCCGCCTCTTACCTAAGAGCGACCTAGCCGCCGAACTGGCGCCCATCCTCCTGTGCTCGTTTCCGAACTATTGCTGAGCTGGGATTCCTCGGCCTCCTGGCTCGTCTCCGAGCTTCACGTCGAGCTAAACCTCCCCAGCTCTTCCGGACAAACGAAAACGTGAGGCCCTAGCACTTCCGTAACGGCTCCGTGTATCTCGCCAAAGCGAGATATCCGTCGCCCCACATCCCGCGTCCCACGCTGGCACATCCCCCCATTAATGGGCGTATCCCGCCATTAATAGGAGGATCCCATCATTCACGCTGGCGTAACATCAGGGGCGTAACCGAAGGCGAAGATCTCGCGCCCGCTCGCTCCATGCGACCACTATAAAAAACCCTCTCTCAGACGACTCAGGTAAGGCAATTTGAATCCAATAAGCCGTTGCTCTGCTCATTTTTCTCGGCTAACTTGATCGTCGGAGGGTCCTACGGTGGTCACCCACTCCGGGACTTCTTTACAGATAGCTCGGCTTCCACCTCAAAATCAGCCAATTATGATCCACACGCTCGAGGAAACAACCTTCAAGCCAAATCTCAGCCGTTCAACAGCGCTAGCTACAGATCGACGGAGGACAGCATCTGAAGGAAATCCGACCTCCATCAAACTTATAAGTTAAAAAGATAGAAGAGAGGTTAAGAAAAGGAATGATGGCCTTCGAGGAGTCGCGGGGTCGCCGGAAGTGCTTCGAATCCTCGCCAGAAAAGGAACTTGGGCTAACTCCACTTGTACTCTTCTTTGACTTTGAAAATTTTGAGAATTTTTGACAAGAGATTTCAAAATGAAGATAACTAGGGTATGTGGTTGTATTTATAGTGTGAAATTAGGGTTTTGGAATTGAAAAATTGAATCAAAATGCATTAAAAATGGGATTAAAAGGTGAATTTAAGTTCTCTGTTAATTTACAGAGAAATCAAATAGCATGGGGGTAATGGGGTAGGTCAAGGGGTTTAGTATGCAGAGTTTGAGGGCATTACCAACAGGGGACCGACGGCGCCAGCCCAATGATGAATCTCGCCGGCCAAGTGTATGGGTCTTGGATCAATGCTACGTGTCCATGTCGACTCATATAACATTCAGCACATGTTTGATTTTCTGTGACTTTTCATTTTACGTGTATTGCATGTGTAAAATTTTGGGCTTCCAAAAAGTTTAAAAGAAAAATCAGTAAAAATAATATGTGGCTAAGGAGATTTGAACACATGGGCTACGTCACAGCAGTGCAAGATTTTACCAATGAGCTACAAGTTATTTCTTCCCCAAATTGAAATTAAGGTTTAGACTTCTGCCACACTTTTCTCAAAATCGGTCATGACTTAGAAGCATCTTCACTTTGGGTAAATAGTAAACCTAAAATCTATGGAGAAAAATTAAAATTAAAGTTAATATGGTTTTTTTCTGACTGAAATCGTAAATGGGGTAAAATGATGTATCTTATTAGTTTCGAGAGGCCTACAAGTAAAAAAAACCCTTCTAAGAAAACACAAGTATAACTTCATTTTGGGGATTGTGGTAGATATGTCTTTTAATTATAGTTAACAGAAAGGGGTCAAGTAGGTAACAGAATTAAAGTACATGTGGTTATTGGGTAAGGGAAAAAGCTCAAGTAGATTTTTAGGAATTAGGCCAAACCGTAGAGGTATTTTTAAGAAATAAGCATGTGATAAACAATTATGATCTCATAAATAGTGTTATGATTAGATAAATAATATTGTAGTTGCTATCTTGAGAAAAGTTAACTGAATTTTCCACGGAAGCCGGCTCGAAATATTTGATCTTGAAATTTCCGGTATGCTATCTACTGCTCAGAAGTGCTTTCGACACATCAAGGCTACAGCGAGAAATGAATCCGGGAAAAAGCAAAATATTTAATGGAAGAACCGGAGATCTTTTTGAAACTCAATTAGAAAACTTTGTTCTCAAAACATTATAAGATTTAGGTATTTGGTTCTTTTTAACAACTTTGAAAATACATAGGTTTAAAAATAAGCCGCTTCTCAAAACTTGGTCCGAAAACAATTTCCTCATTTCAGAATTATTTGAAGCCTAGGATTATTATACATAGAAATATATTTTGATCAAAGTAACCGAAATCATCAATAATGGACTAATATTTTTATTGACCCACTTAGCATAAACAAAACCTTAAATTGGCAAATGGAAACCAGTGGTTCATGAGGGGACCATCTTCAATAACCATTGGACAGGGACATCGCATATGTGAGCTATGGAGCACATGCTCTATATTTGTGTGTGTGTGTGAATGGAGTGAGGGAGGTGGGGGACGAAAAAGAAAGATTCACTAAATAATAAAAAAGTTAAAAATATTTTTTATGTTTAAGAGCAAACATAATCTTTGGATCTATCAAGATATTTTGTAAGAGTTCCAGTAGCTTTTATTTTTGAGAAAAAAAAAGTTGTATACATTTGAATAAGAATAATTAATAAAAGGTAGCGATATTGCCAAACCTTAAATTGATATGTCCATACCAAAAATTGTGCATGGACAAAATTACCCCAACTACAATAGACTTTAACTATAGTGTTGGTTTCATTTACTAAACTACCCTCATTGATATTCTCTCTGCTACCCACCACAGATGAAATTAATAACTTAAAAAATACTTTTGTCTACTACACTGATGAATTAATATCAAAAAACCTTCTCATCACCCCAAACCCTCCGCCTGCAAAACATTATGATCTATCAAAAATATTCCAAGCATTTGAGAAAAAAAAGCAATTTCGATCAGTTAAAAAATGAATTAATTATCCAAAAAAAATGTATTAATAAATCATTGGTGCTTGTTAGATTGTTGCCTGCTAGAAAGAATTATTTTTTAAGTTATCAATGATGTATTTTAGTAAATAAAACCAATAACATAATTAAAGGTTGCTGTAGTTGCGGTTAGTTTTGTCCATATACAATTTTTGATGTAGATTTATAAATTTAAAGTTTAGCAATATCGCTAACAAAGGCCTTCATAAAAATCAAAATTATAATAAAGACATTTCCCACTGAAAAATATCTTATCACAATGTTCACAAATATTTTTAAGTAGATTGAATCGGAGAGAAAGATTTGAATAATATGGCATTCAACAATGATTGTGAATCCACGTTTTTTTCTTTTATGTTTTCTGTTCCAAAAATGTGAAACCTATAATAAATTTAGACAAATAATAATAAAGATAGATTTGAGTACATAAATGAAAAGGTCACACTTGTGATCTATCCATCCAAATCCAATTAAGGTATCATTTCATTACACTATCAAACGAAAATAGATACCGACGGTAAAAAGTATATATTAAGCTGTTGATTTAGCAAAACTGACGGCCTTTAACTGATCTGAAGAGGGAAAATACTCATATAGTCGTCTCCAATTTTAGGATAAAAGCTTGTTGCTGTAATTGTTGATTTTTTTACCATAAATATAGATCACTTCCTAGAATTCTCATAATGTTAATCAAATTCAAGAAAAGAGGGTTGTTCTCTTGTATTTTGGTGTGGTAGCATCTAAGCCACAGCTAATGAAGGCATCTTTTCTATGTTTGGAGGTAACTGCTTTTTCTTTTGAAGCACTGGTCCACACCTCCATAAAAGCAAAGCTGATACTTGCCCTACAGTTTGTGTCAATTTCTTGATACATATAAAGTTGGTTGAGACAAGGGCTTGAGCTTGTATACAGTAAACATTGTAACATCTGCATGCATCACCATCACCATCCCCATCATCTAAGCAAAGCTAGCTAGAAAATGATGTTTGACCGCAACGAAGCCCACCGGCCTCGCGTGCCCCTCTTCGAAACACTAAATATAAGCTCTCGGGTTCGATCCGGATCTCCTCCCCCCCCCCCCCCCAAACTCCTGTTGCCCACCACTGGACAATGTATCCCGCACATAAAATGATGTTTGGATATTATTATCATATGCATGAGGTTGAGAAAATTGACCCTTTGGTTTTAAGATTTCCCCCTTTCCTACCTTCATTGCAATTTCAAACAAATCAATGTACCACCATTAATTTGCATAAAATTCTCACATTCAATAGATAATTCACCTGAATCAACTGATGTATTTACTGATAACATGAACTGAGGTATTTCCAACAGAATGCAACAAGTATGGATCAAAATAGATACATACAGTTTTATGACAAATTATTGCGATGATTAAAAAATTTACAGAAATATGAATAAGATTGAACATAGAGATGAATGCGAGTGGCAACAAGAAACTGGAAACGATTATACCAGAACAGAGTTAGATTAAGGCAAGTGTTAGAAGTACTAATAGCGATGGTTTGCATCTAATAGCATGTAAACTGTCCCTTGAATCAATTGCTAACAACTTTATATCTCTAGATCTACCTCTAATTTTTGTTGCCTATTGACTAAATAATTCTATTATTCTTCCAAGCTGGCACCATCATAACAAGAGTATGGCTACAAATTTAAACTTCCATAAAGTATGTTAAATTATCTAATCATGTAATCTTAAACACCTGCACATTGTTCCACATGGGCTCCTAACTGTTTCATGATTATAATTTTGGGAAAGGAGATAATGTTATAAGTTGACATGACATTAATTAGCATTTCATCATCACCTCTAACAATCATGTGAACCAATAGAACATGCCCATCCTGTATCATTACTAAAAAAAATTTAAAATAAAAATTAAATCTTGGAAAGTAACTTTCACTCTTATGTCTCAAGGGCAGAAACACCAATCAGATGGCTCCTTAGTTATCATTTAATTTAAGTAAATGTGAGAAGATATTCTAATGTCCAAACTGTAGATAATTGTTGTAGCTTTCTTAGGACAATCATTAATATGTACTTTATAATTGGAAGAAAGTTTACATAAAATCACTCAACATTATATGAGCTGGAACAAGAAAATGATCTAATTGGTGACGGACCAATAAAATTGCTGCATCGGCAGTAATATGAATATATACCGATAGAAAGATAGTGGAATAGTTGTAAAAGCGCGCACCCTCATGGCTCACATTTAACTATCTAAAGGAATATGTCATGAGTTATATAATATAATCTACCTGTTTGAAGGATCGGATTTTGGCATCGAAAAATTATTCACGACAAACAAAAAAGATAAATGTGTGGGTCTACAGTGGTCCCTGGTGCAATATATGTGGTGGTAATGGAAGTGTGCATGTACATGTTGAAATAAGAACCACCACAAATGTCAGGTGCCAGTTTTCCAAATCCCAAGCAAGAGATTGCTGAGCAGCAGCAATCTCATGAAACCCTAATAAACCCTAGAACCAGAAACACTCAATAAGTGGTCCATGCATGGCCTAGCCTTATGTTGTGGTCCTATCTCCACCTCCTTCAACATTCAATAATACTCCACCAACCAAGAGAATCGCCTGTGCTGTTGACATAAGGCCATTCAATATCCATATATCATCGGCAAGGGTGTGATATGTAATGAACTTTGTCGAATTTATATTGAATTTCGATGAACAATCAATATAGACATTAAAGAGAAAAGGAGAATATTGATGGCTGTCCACCATTTTTCTAGTAGCTGAAAGGATCATCTAAATACATTGACGATTAGTTTAACAACAGAAAATTATTGGAACAGGGTTCTAATTCAGAGCTTGAGAGTGTGTGTGTGGGGGGGGGGGGGACAGGGGGAAAGACACTTGAAAAGGAAACTCTCGATAAAGAATGCAAATTAAAAGGAATGTTCCTATAACTGTCAAGTTTTAAGAGATAACAATGTACTATAAACAATAAGTAACATAATTCGTTGATTAGTGCTAGAATTACATGGGCAAATTCGAAACACTACGAGAAAGCTGTAAATAAATCCATGGGCTGCTCAAGGAATCCACTGGTTCCAACTAGTTTGTAAGTGAACAAGGCATCGAGGATGATGCATATTGAGGGAAACTCAGAATAACTTGAGGACTTTTAGGGAATTATAGAAAATACTGGTGGTGATAATTAATAATTACGCAGAGATGATTGATCATCAGAATCATACTAAAAAAAAATCTGCAGCGCATTCAGAGAATTTTAAAAATCCATCAACTTGTAAAAAGATGTCAGGTTTCCTATTTATGCCTCCAGTGCATGCACGTCACGGATTTTGTGAGTATTTCATGAAATATAGATCGAAATTTGATAATTATTAGATGATTCGAAAACTGGGAACCACATAACAATCATGTGGTAACAGCACACAAAATTATCAAGAAGAACCAAATAAGTTTGAAGAAATATATTTAGAATAGCAAACTTTTGTCAGAGGGTAATGCCAAAAACAAAACTTGCAGAGAACAAGAGACAATGATGCGGTAGGTTGTTATAATTCTCAGGCTACTAGATTAATGATGCAGGTTTCTAGAGTGGGGCAAGGAGAAGAAATAAATCACTATACTTTCATCATATCAAGAAAGTCAGAATTGTGGATCCCGAGCTACTGCCCTCGTATACAGAAATAAATAATGTCAGTTGGAAGGTTTCAACAAATGGACAAGCCTTCTTTAAGAGTTCTGAAGTTTACGACAAACTCTCTACTCAAATTACTATCTGTGTGACATATGTGTTAGATCGCATGTTTCTACATTACTCTGCACTTGAATTGCAAAAATAACATTAATAATTGTTGCTCACTTTCGGCTATGTGCAATCTCCCTTCCTGATTATTTTTTTAACGGAATATGTCTCTCCGTGGAATTTTAAACAAATGTCTGTAGGTCCCTAGCCTCCCACTACTCCCACCCCTTCTCGGCATCTCTACCACACAAAAAGAAATTAAAAAAGAAATGAAAAAATCCTCACATCTTTCCCTGGTACCAACTGCATGATTACCCCGCATATAGTATTTTTAAGATAATACTATACCAATACTTCCTTTTGTGAATCAACCACATCTATGTTAGGCTTTAGCCTTAGTTTAAACTGGAAGCATATCAGAACTGCCTTGCTTTTAAGTCATGTATAAATATACCTCAAAACTATCTACATATAGATTTAACTATGTATTATTTAATGTAGACCATTTCTAGCTAAGTATAGATGGTTTCCAAATATAGCTGTGTTATAAGTGAAGGTAAATATTGGACATATTAGTAGTAAATATAGAGGCCTCATAATTGTGAATTGTTTCTAGTAAGATGTAGATATTTTAGTTAAACATGGATATATAAAAATGAACTATAATCAATATTGTATTAAGCATAGATACTATTATAAATCTCTCATAAGTAAACATTGTTTCTACTACAAGGTAATTGTAGATATTTTTGAGTTAGATATATACAGTCTTCTGTAAAGCATATAAATACTATTCTGTTAAATATAGACAGCTGTAAGTATCCTAATTTAATATACAGACTTCTCTATTAAGTGTACATAGTTTCAGGTGAATACGAATATTCTCGAGTTAACTGTATGTATATGTATGTGTGTCTGTGGGTCCGTACATGTGTGTGTTGTGCGCGCGCGCGCATGCATGCATGCATGTATGTATGTATAATTGTATAATTGTATATATGAATGTGTGTGTGTGTGTGTGTGTGTAGAGAGAGAGAGAGAGAGAGAGAGGAGACAAGGATCGTATGGGTAAAATTTACAAACAAATCCTACCTAAATTTTAGCCTTTAAATTCGCATTAGGATATCTGTTAACAAGCATGTGATTATTTGAAAAAGTGAATTCTCTTCATAATTGAAAACACACATCCCGAAACAAATCAAGAGGTTCAACAGGATTTGTTTCCAAATCCGCGCGTGTGTGTAGTTGGGATCCTATACACCTAGGTTTTTCTATTTCACGCACCAATTTTTAGCCGTTAAATTACAATTGTTTTGATGGTGGGATTTAATTTGAAAAAATAGTTTTAAAAATGTTTTAAAAAATCCTTAAAATTTCGGCGTAAAAATTTTCTGTATCTTCCCATTCACACACCTCTCGCTTCCCCTCTTTCTAACAAAACTAGTGTTATCAATATCGTATGATACACAATACATACCTTACGATACAATATAGGGATATGCAATATCAACATATGTATTGCATCTTTCTATCACACCTTTTATGTATTGTAAAATATAACTATTGTATCGTACCATACCATACGATACGATATGTATGTCGATACGCAATAGATCTAATATGTTGATATAGCTTCTGATGGATTTTAAATTGTGGATAATGGGTTTACTTGCTTAATCTATAAACATGCTAAGTTATCTATGAATTACTACTATCTCTTAATCCTAAGAGTGGGTAATGGATAGGCTTGTTTATCTACACACTCTATCCTATGTATGAATTACTTCTTTCTCTTAATCCTAAGACAAAAATTGCTAAAATTTCATCATTTTTTAAATTACAATCTTGGTATTCATTATAGTTAGGCCTTTCTTTTTAATTAAAAGAGGTGTTATACATACTTAGTTGAAAGCTTTATTCATGAAACTTATGGAGATTATGTTTATGTCATGTTGTTAAATTTATTTTGATATCAATTTGTTATTAGAGCTTATGCACCACAAATAGGTCTTGATGACGCTAGTAAACGTCAATTTTGGAAGAATTTAGACGAGATGGTGCAAATGATACCAAGTACAGAGAAGTAATTTATTGGTGGGGATCTCAATGGACATGTAAGTACTAATCGTAGTGGGTTTGATACTATTCATGGTGGTTTTGGTTTTGGATAGAGAGATGAAACAGGTAACTCGATTTTAGATTTTGTCTTATCTTATGATCACATCTTGGCAAATATTTGGTTTAGAGAAAGAGAGCCTCACTTAATCATCTTTAGGAGTGGATCGAGTGCTAGTCAAATAGACTTTTTTCTGACTAGAAAGATAGATAGAAGTTGTTGTATCAATTGTAAGATAGTACCGGATAAGAGTGTAACCACTCAACATAAACTTTTAGTTCTATATGTTTGGTTTAGAAGAGGACATGAGAAAATTAGACATAAGGTAACACCTAGAATTAAGTGGTGGCGACTGAAGAAAGGTAACCCAGAAGTTTTTGTAGATCGTATAGTTCAAAGAGCTGATTGGAAGTCCGAAAACGATTCAGACACAAAATGGAAAAAGATGGCTGGTTGCGTTAAAAGGATAGTTAGAGAGTTACTTAGTGAGTCGAGGGGTGATTATTCACCATTTAAGGACACATCATGGTGGAATAAAGAAGTAAACGTTGTTATTAAAATCAAGAGAGATTTTTATAGAGATTTGAAGAAGAGTAGAGATGTAGATAGATTTGAGAAGTATAAAACACCTAAAAATAAAATTAAGAAAACATTTTGGGAAGCCAAAAATAAGGCCTGCAAAAAGGTGTACGAAAAGTTGGACACCAAGAAATCGGAAAATGATATATACAGGATTGCTCGGATAAGAGAAATGAAGACCAGAGACTTATACGGTGAAGTGTGTTAAAGATGAAGATCAGAAAGTTTTAGTTCAAGATAAGAATATCAAAAAAATATGTAGAGATTATTTTGACAAGTTATTTCAATGAGAGCTTTACAAAGAATTTAGATGGACTTGGCATTCAATCTCAAGACAAACCGTGATTTCATACATAAAATAAGAATACGTGAGGTGACAAAGATTTTGAAGAGGATGAAATCACAGAAAGCCGATGGTCTAGATGGAATTCCTACTGAGGTATGGAGATGACTAGGAGAGATAGGCATTAGATGGCTGACGAACTTGTTTAATAAAATTTGGCAAACCAAAAAGATACCAAATGAGTGGTGAAGGAGTATCTTTATACCTCTCTACAAAAATAAGAGTAACATTCAAAATTGCTCAAACTACCATGGAATAAAACTTATGTCACACCATGAATTTTGGGAGAGAGTGATTGAATATAGGCAAAGGCAAGATGTTAAGATAACAAAGAACTAATTTGGGTTCATGCCTGGACGATCGATGATATAGATTATTCATTTGCTTCGTTAACTTGTCAAACGTTTTCAAGAGAAAAGAAGGGATTTACATATAGTTTTTATTGACTTAGAGAAAGTTTACGACAAGCTACCTAAAGAGATATTATGGCGGACAATGATGAGAAAGGGAGTCCCAATCAGGTACATTGACATAATCAAGGACATGTATGATATAGTGGTAAATGTAACGACTTGCGGCGGCTTAACGAGTAATTTTCCGATCACAATTGGTTTGTATCAAGGATCTGCATCAAATCCATTCTTATTTGCCATAGTGATGGATGGGCTTAGTAGAACTATCCAGGATGAGGTGCTTTGGTGTATGTTATTCGTTGATAATATTATTCTGGTAAATGAGACGAAAGCAAAGATTATTGCCAAATTGGAATTATGAAGGCAAACGTTGGAATCTCGGGGGTTTAGATAAAGTATGTCCAAGACAGCATATATACAATGCAAATTCAGTAAACAGAGAAGTCGAGATCATAGTGGTATAACACTAGATGGGCAAAAGATATCACCGAGCAATCAATTTAGATATCTAGGTTCCACCATCCAAAAGGATGGGAAAATCGATAACGATATATTAACCAGAGAATTCAGGTTGGTTGGTTGAAATAGAGTGTAACGGGGATTTTGTACGATCGTAACTTTCCGTTAGGGTTGAAAGGGATGTTTTATCGAAACGCTATTCGGCATGCCTTATTATATGGTACAAAATACTGGACTCCGAAGAAATATCATGCACAGAATATGCTCATGCTCATTTCACACTAGAAAAGATAAGGTATGAAATGAAATATATTCGTGCAGAGATTGGTGTAGCACCTGTGCGGGAAAAGATGTGGAAAATCATCTAAGATGATTTGATCGTGTGCGACGCAGACCTATGGAAGTATCGGTTCGGCGAATGGATATTATCGATTTAGGCCAAGTCAAAAGAGCAAAAGGGAAACCGAAAAAAACATGGATAGAGACGATACGAAAAGATATGGATGTCAAAGGTCTTAATGAAAGTAAATCGTTCGATATGAGTGAGTGGAGATGGAGGATTCATGTTCTCGACCCGGCATGATTCTCATGCTGGTTCATGTAGCATATCCCATATGCTTGGGATAAAAGGCTCAGTTGTTGTTGTTGGTATCATTTTGTTATTCTTTACTTGAGTTAATAAGCTTTACATTTTTTATACATGCGAAGTTACAACTTTTAAATTGTTTTTAGTTGCATATCGCTCTATGTTGTTAATTTAATATATACTAAATACTAATTATTGCACAAGGGAACATGTAGCTAACAATACACGGAAAGTGATTTGATATAGAGGAAAACAATATATATTACATACCATGATTTTGTACAACTTTGACGAAACCAAACAGCATGTATCTCTACCTTTCATTGCTTGCCATGCCTTTCTCTTCCGTTAATACTTGCATAAGTTTGGTTTTTGTTAGGAAGCTCTGAAACTCACTCTTAAATTATAAGGGAAATTTGCTTCTAACCCCATTAGTCAAAAGTGACTTATTTCTAAACCCACAAACTTCCATAAATACCAAAAAGCCCTATTCTTTTTATTCAAGTTTCTTTTAAACCCAAAATACTCTTAAAAAGTACAAATACAGTGTAGTATTCATTGATGTTTTTTAAATGCCAAAATTACCCTCATATTCTATCTTGAACCCTTTCCAAAACCCATCAAAACACTAATCGGTTTCTTTCCATTACTCTAAATAAAGTATAATGATTTTTCACAAGTCTGTGCTCATTATCACCTTGATTCTACATCAATCTAATTTATTTTATTGTGAAACATAAATTTTTGTCTTGTTTACATGAATCTAAAGGTGAGGTATAATTTTTTTCTTTTTTTTCTTTGATTAGTTTTCTCTTTGCGAACAAAACTTGTCAATTATAATTGAAAGAATTCCTGAATTATTAATTAGATTATAATTTCTATAAGTTGTGATATCATAAGTTCTTAATTTAATTAATCAAAATGTAGAGAAGAATTTTAATTTGGAATTTAAAGAAGATGAAGGATAATGGTGTAATTTTACTTTAAAAATGTATGATACAATGAAATACGTATACTAAAAGTGGGCTCGGGGCTTAAGAATAATTGAATATCAATGTATTGGTTTTTTTAGCGTTTATGGAAATACGTGGGTTTAAAAATAAATCAATTTCTAGTTTTGGGCTTGGAAACAATTTTCCCAAATTATAATTCTTTCACATTTATCAAGAGAAAGCTTTATTTTGAGATCTCTTGCAAGGAAAGACCAATGAATTAAACAATTTGTCTCATCTTTTTCTAAAATCTAATTAGATTAAAAACAAAATATTTCTTTCATCCTAAACAGTAGTTTGCAAAATGAGGAGATATGTCGGTGCTTTTCAAATGAGAAGGAATATGGCAAATAAGAGAACATACAAGATAGAGAAATGTGAAAGAAGAATTAGACACTTATTTAGAAAGAGAGAAATAAGATTTATCGGGATTATTTTGTTATTTCTAAATACGAGATCTGGTTGTTCAAGCAATTGTAAACGGATGGAAATACGTGCGTGAAGGGCAAATAGCCCGAGCCTGGAGGATCCCCCCCAACCCCACCCCATCCCCACCTAAAGAAAACACATGCGCACACGCGCGCGCACATTTCTTTAAGGCATAGATTAGGGTACAAATTACAATAAGGATACTTTCATACGTAAATATTCTTTTTTGGTAACTGTAGATCAAGTTATATAAATATAGATATTTTTGAGTTTTAGTATTGATAGTTTTGTTATGTATGTATAAATGCTAATGTTTTAGACATAATCACATTCATAAGTATAGATTGTTTATAGTTTTTGAGAATTTAGGTGTGTTTAATCTCCCCAATTGTTCCATCAACATTTCCTCAAACTTGTGGCCTTTTGTCATAATTTCCACACTACAAACTTTTCCACCCTTGGGTGTACGATTGTTTATAGTTATGAGTAAATATTTCAAGATAATAGAGAATATTTTGAGTAGTTTGAGTTTGAAACAAGTATCTCTCAGTTTTGCTGCCTAATACAGACTTGAGTGAGCTTAAACTCCCTAATGTCAACTGAGGAAGAGGGAGTTGAAGAGGTCAATGGAGAAGGTAAGTCGGAATGCGTGATAGGATACGACGCATGCAAGGTTAGCGAGTGGGGTGTCTTTGAGAAAGGAAGATCAAAGAGATTGAGCTTGGGGAGGAGTTTGTTAACTGACAGTTAACCAGAGCAAGTTCCCGCATGCAGATGACAAGTTGGAGCTGAGTGAGGGAGAGATTTGGACAGAGAAATGGATGAAGGAGAGGACGGTGTCAAAAACCCTAAATCAGAAAAGATGGGAGGTCAAAACATAGAATATAATGGCTTAATTACTACATATCCTAAAGAGGTAGAGATTATTTACTGGAAAAAGAAGAAGACGGCAAAAAAACCTAGGGTCCTAGATAATCACAGGGACTTACAGTAAGTTTCCACTTTTCTTTTTTCCTCTGCTTATATAATTAGAAGATCTAACTGATAATCTTGTTGTAGAAGATACCAGGGGGAAAACCCCACTAAAGCAAACAATTCGCTAACAGGTCTTCTTTTCTTTCAGTCAAATGGGAAGATGTCCTGTAAAGACATGGTAAAACTAAATGCCCAAACATATAAATGCTAATTCTTCTTCCTCGTCCAATTCTTTCCAGGAAGAAGATCAATGACTGCAATCACTACTACTTTTGCCAAACAAGATCAGGCAACCTAGCTTGCATAGATAATGAAATTTTCCAAAACTAATGTAATTATTAGCTAAGACTAATCATGGACAATAAGTTCAAACTATTAGCTAACCATATGGTATCTGAACTTTTGAAACAGTGACGAAGCATATACATTAGTCCAGAATCAATCCTATAGCTAAATCAAACGTATGCCAGCCGTGGTTTTTCAAAGATGGCCAAAGAAAGTACATAGAACAAATAGATATATGAAGAACATAGGACAAACGTCTGAAGAAGAAATGATTTTCAAAGATTTTGAACGTTTGTTGACTATAGCTTCAGACGTTTGTTCCTTAGAAATATCATGCCAATGAAAACACAGAGAACAGGTAGATGTCTGAATAAGCATGGAACAGAAATCAGAAGCACAAATAGTATGAAAACAGATATTTCAGACATTTGGGTTTTTTTTATTTAAGGTGCCTTTTTCAGTATCTGCGTCTAACTGAATTAGATGCTCAAAAGCAAGGTTCAAGAACGCGGTTTTGGTTTCGTTCTCTCAATTTTATAAGTTTCGTTGGATTTCGGCTAGTTTCGCTAATCTTGGTTCGGGTTTCGGTTTCGGTGGTAATACAACATACATAAGTGTAGATATATTAAATACTTAAATTTATGGTTCTATATTACAAGAAAATAATCCTAGTGTTTAAAAATCCAGCCATGATGCAAAATATATTGAAAAGTGCACTTAGATAAGTATTAATATAGGGTTTGAGTTCACTTTTTTACGGTTTTCTAACAACGAAGGCCTACAATGATGGTCAAAATGGTATAAAAAAATTAAGTTTTAAAAGGTTTCAACCGAAACGATATTGTATAGTTGGTTACGTATCGGTCTCGGAGTTTCGTATCGGTCTCGGAGTTTCGTATCGGTCTCCACCGAAACCAATACGAAACCACCATGTATCAGTGGTTTCGACCGAAACCTCGAACCTTGTTCGAATGACACCATTAGTTTGAAAAAGAAATACAAGCTCTTCCACCATTTTGAGGTCTTGCTACCTTCTGTTCTCCTCTTTTTGTAGTCCACAGTAGAAAGTAAAGAATGTAATATAGAAAATGAATCTGGTACAGATTCCTAAGACATCAATTTCCATGACTAAGAAACCAAATCGAATTCCTTTAACAGAACTAGTCTTACCCTCTCTCACCACAAAATTTAAAATATCTAGATTAGTGCAGGTCTATTCTATTACTCATGGGGAATCACACTAGTAAAAGCACATTTAATCAGAAACTAAGCTTTCAACTTATTTTTAATCAAAGCACCAAACTCGCATACAATAAGCTGGATGTTACATGCAACAACAGGTCACAGTTTAAGCAAGTACATATTTCAAAGCTAGCTCGGATAGAAAACGATAGAATAGAAGAGTACTGAATGTAGCATATAGCAGAATGCAAATGAGGGCAAAACCATAAGGAGGCCCGGTAAAGATGATACTTGTTGGTTAGTAGTGAGAGGACCAATCGGCAGCACTGCCAACCCTTGGCATACCCAAGCCATCCTTTTTTGACTGTGCATCGACTGTGTAATTAGCGCCACAAACCTGCCCTTGGCTATCCACCCTAGGAACTGGCTTCACCTCATTCAAGGGATGCTCAAAACTCTGCAACCCTTTGGAAGTTGTGAAGAAGCAACCTGGTAAAAAAATGTTAAGAGAGAATGTGTAAGTGACATGTTCACTAGTGGGATTACAAAAACATACTCAGTTATGTGTGGTACCTTTCGGGAATGGTGCAAATGACTTCCCACACCCCTTTTTCACAATTTCTACATCATCAGAAAGAACTAAGTGTCCTTTCAAATCAGTTCCCCAGAAGAAAGGAACACTACCATCCGCATCCTTTGTTGTAAATAAAAATTGAAAAATCGTTAAATTTTGTCACCTCATAAATTGGCTATATATATATATATATATATATATATATATATATATATATATATAGGAACAAAAACTACAGCAATAGCTGCATCTGCAATTCCCCTTCCATTTGATGCAAGTGCAAATTGTGCTTAATATATCATGAACACCATCACTGAGGAGTTACTCGGTCTCCAGATATGCCCATAGCACCCAAATAAGAAACATTTCATAGAAATGTAATAATACCATGTTTAAGCAACTATCATAACCAACAATGGAAGAATGGGTGTGTGTGTGCGCACGTGTGTGTGTCAAGAAAGCAAATCTGACCCTTCTGCGTGCTTCGGGGAGCTTAGAAACCAGTATAGAATTTATGTTAAATTTTCTAGGGAATAAGAAAATATTAATTATAGTGCAAACCCCCCTATCAATTTTGTGGACAGAAGGGGATGTTTGACCAAGCTGAATCTTATATTCGAATTCATAACCACTAGCTTGATTAACCTTCCAGCTATACTTGCCAATTATAGCACCCCCAATGAACCTCTTTTGACATTCATTCTTCTATAACTTAGAATTTTACTGCCTTATCATGCATAAATGAAAACAAAGAATGGTGGCTTCAGAATTTACTTACAGCAGCAATGAAGGTTGTCTTGGATGAGCTATCAAACAGAATAAATGCGAACTTCCCATTGAGGTCCCTCACAACCTGATCTGCAGGATAAGGACCTCTATCTCTTAATGTCCTGTAAGCCTCAATAACAATGATAACTTCATTGGCAGTCTTGCTTAATCCATATTGTTGCTTCAAATGTGGAATATTTCCAATGTGTCCTTGGAACAAACAAAATATATCATCCACAGAAGCAAATAATCTGCAAATAAAAAGTAACAGTATAAGAGAGATATAAGAATTACTCAAATGATTAAGTTTTGTAATATAAGAGCAGTCAAATGTAGACAGGACAGCTAAAAATCACACTTGTTGAGTGGATGATATTCAGAACCAAAGCAAACGATAGCTTGCTATTGGAAAAATATTAACCAAAAAATGAAAAGAACGGTAACATCAGCCAGGTTCAAATCCCAGGGATGCACAATCAGCAACCTTTTTCTATGAATAAAAGAAATGGCAATGACCCAGCATGACAGTTACCAGCACTAACAATTGAAAATATATGAAAAACAATACATGTCTAGATTTTGGTTTCAATCACTTTCAATATAGTCATTCCTATTATTTATGTTTGCTTGTATTAGGAATTTTCCAGAAATAACTGCTATTTACAATTTAAACCATTATTTTCTTTCCAATCTCTGAATTTCAAAATTAATCACATAAACAAGAAGTAAAATAAAATTCTGAAATGACAGGCTTGACAACGAAAGTCATGCAGATAGCTGTGGTGCCCTAAAAACGTATTGCCACCCTCATAAGGATTTTTCTGACAAAAGTGTTCCCAAGGTACAACGCCCTCTAGGCCCTTCTGAATCCTACGCCAGAGTATGAATCATAAAGAAACCATGGTTTTGATCTTGTTGTCTAATAGTATCCGAAAAAGAAAGGTAATTAAAATAGAATATCAAGTAACAATGAGAAAGAGATTAAGGAATTTGCGGTTCTTTGTTTGCAGAAAAAATTAACTTTTGGAGCTATGGGATGTGTTTTTGTTTCTATTAATAGAGTCCTTGGATAGACTCGGTGTCTGTTTCTATTGATAAAGTCCTTGTATAGACTCAGAGTCCATTGTCAGTAGTCACGACCAAAATAAAAGAGGCGAGGGGATTAGTCATGACCATTCATTAAGAGTTAAAGTTCGCATTCATTAACAAATAGGAATGAATGGATACCCAAAATCAAAGTATCAATCAAGAAGGGCTTATCAAGCCTAAGAAATAAATAATATGAGGCTAAATAATGGAATCAATGGGATTCCGACTAGATGTTTGATTTTTATTAAACAGTAATTTAATCAATTATAGATTTAGCTAACCAATGTATGGACCTGATTAAGCAGTCCATTCTAAAGCCAAAGATTGCTCATATATATGAGGGAATTAATCAGGTTCATAGGCTAGTCATTAAACGCCCAACTTGGTTAAATTAATGCCGAATAAAGAAGCAAGCAACTTATTGAAATCCTATTGGTTCTATTTTTTAGCCTTATATTATTTATTTCCTTGAACCAATAGAATCATGTTGGATGATGATTTAAATCTCAAGCATCACCCATTAAAGAATGTATGTGACCAGTCCTCTCAACTCTTTTGGTTTTGGGCATGATTGTTGACAACAGGACCCAAGTCTATAATAAAAAGCTATCAAGGAGTCCGAGCCCTGCCTTACTTGATACCAAAATAACAGAGCTGTGAGACTCGGCCCTAGCGTCAAATGCTTTCACTTGATAATACATATCAACTAGCCTAGACCCAAATCATTAATTTACAAGATTGACTCATCCGTTGAAGTCATTTCTAAAGAGAAGAAGAGTCTTTTCGCTAGAGTAGAGGAGAGTTTGAAGAACCAGGTAACAACAAGGAGATCTTTATTAACATTGCTAATATCTATAAAAGCAGTGCAGTTGCCATCCATGAGCGAGGGCAGTTACTAGCTAATCTGATTTTGGGGAGGCATAGCTGTTCTACTCCCTTAATAGAAACATAAACCACATCTGCTAACTCCAAAATCCTTTCTCAACAAACAAAGAACCGCAAATTCCTTAATAACATTCTCATTTTAACTCCGTATTCGAAGATATTTTTTGGTTATCTTTCTTATCAAGCACAATTAGACAACGAGATCAAAACCAAGCTCTCTATGTGATCTGTACTCAACTGAGGAACAGAAACGAACCATGAGTTTTGTACCTTGGGAACACATTTATAGGGAAAAAACCGTACAAGGTCGGCAATATGTTCTTAAGAAAACACACGTATATGAATAACTCGCTTCGTCAGGCCTGCCAATTTAATTTCTATATTGCGTATTGCTTGTGTGTTTTCAATATATGTACATTAGGCAAAATTATAATTTGGTCTAAATTATGAATAGCAATTATTGTGCAATATTCCTAACAGCTTGGGTGATGCACACAATAATTAACCATACATGTTCAGTTTTCACATGGATACTCGACAATTTTTGAGGAATTGGTATTTGAAATTATTGGACTCGTTTAACTAAGCGACAGCAGAATATAATTAGTCTATTTATAAGTTTGTGATCTGATAAGTTCATGGCTTTACAAGAACTCAAATTGCTCGAAAGAAACAACATAGAGGTTCTTATGGTGTATCCAAGCAACAATTCTGATAGCACTCACTAAAGGCTTATCGTGATTAAATATATTTTTAATAATCTATTATTTCGACAAATTGTGGTCAATTTGAGCCTACAAGGGAATCTAAGAGCTCAAACCTGAGAAATTACTCCGTAAAATATGTTCAGAACTTCAGGTCAGCCTCTCCAACACCTACTTGAACATCCTAAACATGTTAGTCCAAAATTGCCAGGTAGCAATCCTACAAGACCTCACCCAACCCATTTACCTGTACTTCAAGACAATGGTATTAAATGTTGTCACTGTAGAAAGTAAAGCAGTGGTTTCATAAAGTCTTCATGAAACTAGCTACAACTCAAATGTTAGCCAATTCATTTATGTGCGTAATAGCAGAACATTTTTTGCTCTTACTTGTGTTTCCCATGTGCATTAAACTAGCAAACCAAGTAGTTCACAATTATCGCTACTGAACGGAAAGGTCAACTGAACTCAAGAGATTAGTCCAACGCTTACCCAACAATAGATGCTATGTGCATAGCTTTTATAATAAAAAAAATAGGAATCAAAATCATCATAATCGTGATACAAACCCCATATAATGATCATTTGTACTCTTTACATGGATGATGTTGGACATTCCTCATCCTTTTCCAACGACTGGTCCAACTGTAGGTAGCCAAATTTCTTGATATTGCAAAAGGCATAATAAGAGATGATAAAAACTTCGTTGAGATATTGAAGGTCCCAAGTTGATACCTCAATCATATAAGATTGCTACATACACATTTTGTCTCATAACCTAATATCACGAGTTTTAATCCAATCACTAACTGCAACACCCTAGTACGATCGTACGTTATTTAATTATATTAAGTAAATATATTGGACAAGATAAATTGTTAGTGTCGTTGGGTATATCTGTTAAGGGGTTAAGATTTAGATGGAATATATTTTATTGATATTTACCTTTTGGTCGTAAATCTATTTACATCTTAAATAATATCTATACAATATTTAAGCTAGAATATTTTGTAGCCATTACATTATGGTTTAATAGGCTGTCAGGATAAGATGTGCATATACTGGTTTGTTCGATAGTCCACAAAATAAACTTTGAGATTTTGTAGTAGATTGATGGGAGTTTTACATTATCGGTTAAATATTATTAATTTAACTATATATATATATATATATATATATATATAATAAAAAAGGAAAAAAAAGCATACCTTCTTCTCCTTCTCCTGTGTGGGTTCCTCCCTCCATCGCGCTCGTGTTCGTGGCCGAGACCTCCATCCGCCCTCGTCTCACCCTCGTTGTGAACCCTCTCATCACCAAGATCATCAGCTCTGACCATCTTCTTCTTCCTCCATCACCTTTGATCGCCGCCGATCAAGCCTCACAACCTTGCCTTTGTCGCCGATTCGCTCCAGCCGAGTCTTGCTCCCATGCCTCCATCAATCGAGAACCCTAGCACCGATGACTCAACAGCCGAGCCATCGCATCAAGCACTCGCCGCCGCCACCTTCAAGATCTACGGCAATCTTTACCAGCTACATCTCCTCGACCCGAGTCTGGAACCCATCGCAGGAACACTTCATCGTCTTCTTGTTCTCTCGCCTAAGATTCAAGCCGAGCCCCAACTTAGCCTTCGTCTTCATCTAGCCATGCCTTCAACGTTTGTGGCAGGAACATCGCAGCCCCATCGTCGCAACAGCACCTTGAGCAAACTTGGAAACCCTAGACGAGCTTTCAAGTTTTTGTTTTGCCTTTTTTGTCGTCCCCGTGCGCGTGTTCGTCTCCGTGATCACGTTCGAGGCAAGTTTCTAACTTGCTACATGCTATACTTTATGCAATATATATATATATATATTTGTCATATTATTATTATTATACTATTATATCTATATAATTCGTATACCGTAGATAGCTAACATTAATAAGTTTTTACAATATACTGTTTATGCAAATATATCTAAATAATAAGACCTAGTAATTATAACAAACTATTCTAGTATGGTCAAATCGTTAAACTGAACTGGTAAGAAGTGATATGGTTGTTTCTTTATATTGTATTCTTATACTATTATATCTATATAATTTGTATACAGTAGATAGTTAATATTAATAAGTTTTTACAATATATTGTTTATGCAAATATATCTAAATAATAAGACCTAGTAATTATAACAAACTATTCTAGTATGGCCAAATCGTTAAACTGAACCGGTAGGAAGTGATATGGTTGTTTCTTTACATTGTATTTCACACCTAGATAACGGTTACGACCGTATTCATCATGATCTATTTACACGATGTTATTATGAAATAAACACTTTATCTAATTTAATACACTATTATTGACATGCTTGTAACCTGCCAGACTGTTGCTGTTTGTTATCATACTAGTACCTGTTCGCCGTAATACTTACTGATGACGACAATCCTGATTTGTTGTCCTAATTGACGTAACATGTTGTCTTGATAGACGTAACATGCTGTCTTGATAGACATAACATACATGTTTGTTCCTGTGTTGGCATTAAGTAGATATTATCTTTATACCTGACTTGGAAAATAAAATCTGGGGAAATGGGAAAATCAATAGTGTAACTGAAGTGTAACTCAAAAGGATATTATATATTTCCGTGGTTCCGGAGGTTAACGGAACAAAAATCATTCATGATTTATACATCTTGCATCCGTGGTCCCGGGGGTAACGGGATATATCTTGTGTCCATGGTCCCGGAGAGTATCAGGATATATATTTTTGGATTACATGGAGGAGTGCATTAATTGGTTTCAAATACCTTTAGAATAGATAATATAAAGACATGAACCCTTAAGATACACATGATATGTTTGATACCGATATCTTGTTTGTTACCTCACATATTACTGATATTGATTATTGTTTATACACATGACATCGAGTTTATTGCATAGGGCATACTATATTTCATACTAGTTATATTATTATTATGATATCTATGACGCACTAACGTCTGGGTTTTGCATGGCCCGGATTCTTTGACTTTAGCACAGGAGGATCGTGAATAAGTTGACAGGATTGAGGATCAATGATGAGCATTCCACCGATATAGTTCTTATTGTGGTTTAGGTATTCTTGTTTCTTCCTTAGATCTTTATTGCTTCCGCTATTATTTCCTGCTATCGTTTCTTGTAGCTATTGGACATGTGATGGATAGATTTATTAGTTTATAGTTCTTGATTACTGATTGACAGTCTTATTGTAACTATGGAAGAATGTTTTCTTACCGTAGGTAACATGGCTGGAAGAGATACGTATCGAAATTTTAGTATCTTGGGAAGCGGGGCGTGACGCTAACTAAATAAGGAACTGAGATATAAAAAGTGGGGGTAAGGCTATGTGTAGACTGCCTTAGTCGAGGCCCTGACCCAATTACTCTTTCCTTTTTTCTTTTCCTATTTTTAGAGTTTCTTACATACCATACAATCTTAATTGTCCTTTACACATGCAACCAAAACCTCACTAGAAAGAGAAATTGTTCAACATACCAAGTGCAATGCATCCGGACAGGTGGGAGAGAAAGAGATAAGGATTTTTCTAGGCATCCTTTGGGAAGCTTTGTGGAGCCTATGATCCCATTTCTTTCTCTTTCATGACCGACCACATGTGACAGGCACAGAGAAGAAGTATTCCACTATCTAGCAATCTCTCGATGAATATAGATTAATTACAATTTGGTATGGCTTAATGACATGTAAATTAGTCATTGAATATACTAACATGATTTCTTTAATGAAGGTAAACAAGGTTTGACTTTTGCTTCGATCTTCCATTCCAATTATGTAATATACAAGTATACAACACGGTAGATACTAAAACGATTTCTTGCCAAACACGCATCACAATCTCTATCATCATGTTCATAATGATGGTACCTTTTTTAACTGGATCTGACACCCAAACATCTACAGTAAAAATGGATAACAAACAGCGATCGTGCATCAATGAAACTCGTTAGTTAAGGATTCGATTAAAAATTTCACCTTGGGAGGAAAGGGTTCTGATTCTCCGCAGAGTAAGCCAAGGATCCGCAAGATCCGAGGCTTATGGTCACCGCCCCTTGCTTCGTCGACGAGAAATGGCTTACCAGCGACGCAGCTCCAGCGCCGCCCTCCTCCGCCTCCGATCTCAGCCCCTCCGGGCTCTTCGCCACCGTCGGATCGAACACCGCCAGCATCTTCAACCGTTGATTTTTCAGATCTCAACCTCAATCTTCGTCCTCTCCTCTCTCTCTCTCTCGTGTTTTTTCTAAGTCTTTCGCTTTTCTTACAGCGAACAGCGATAAAAATTTATAGAACGCATGTTCCCACATATACCCTCACTTGAAATATATATTTACGGACAAGAAGCGAGTTGATGGAGGGAAATATGTGCGAAGTAGTAAGGGCAATATGGGAATACACGTGGCTTAAGGCAATTGTAAGCGATTTGGACAAGGGCGTGGGTCCCACGTCGGTGAGGAGCACGTTCTGGGTTCCGTTAAAACTGGTGCTTTTTATTCCAAAACTGTTTCCAAAAAAAGCATCAGTACACGTCAGCAACCTTATCCAAATTCAGTGCCACGATACATCGATGTTTGGTACCGAACAGCAAACAGCAGAGTTTGGTTACGTGGCTGTCATCGAGTGGAGGCTGGACGTATCTGATCCTTACACGTCATCAAATGCACTCTATGCCTGTTTGTCGCGGAGCTCCAAAAATTCGAGAGAAATTTGGTGGAAAAAAGCAAAAGTTTGTGTTTGGGCCAATCACATGATTCATAGAATTCTAAAATGGGGCCCTTGACAATGCTATAAAATGACATAATTGCAGTCAATTTAGAGATAACTAATTAATTAAAGTTTTTTATGCAAGGAAACCTCCTTCAAATTTTATAGCTGCGAGATTTTCATTTTTTTATTAATTAAAGGTGTTGAGCCTTCACAGGAGTCTTTACTTGCCAGAATGATATAACTACTAAACTTTTTTTATATAGCAATCGTTTCTACATAATATAATTTTTTCTTAAGAAAATGCAAATAAGAGAGAGGAGCTATGATGCAAGAGACACGTCATTATTAAATAGCATTCATCGATAAAATCCTTACTATTGCTAACCCTTCTTCTATAATTGATTATGTAAACACGGTTGTGTTTGAAAATCATACTTGCAAAAAAAAACCCAAACGGACTGATATACTTAAATCCTTGTTCATCTAATCTACGCTTAAGCAAAACTCATTTTGAAAACACAAAACTCTCAATCTAATTACCATTAACTTTAAGTTTCGACGCAAAATGATTCCAGTAATTCAATAATACATTAAGCTCACGGCTTTTATATATATCATCTGATGAGTCAGGCTTGGAGAATACTCAGAACATTACAATCAGTCTACAAAATCAAAATACTCAACCCGAAATTACTATATCAAAAAGAAACTTAAAGTACATTGCTGCGAAATTAATTCAACAAACTTGAAACAATGTGGTTAAATTCATCCCAAAATAAATAATTGGCCCTTTTATGATTACAAGACATAGCAAGCTGATGGCCACAACATGTTTAATTTTTTAAATTAAACACTAGGAAAAGAAAATACAAATGATGCAAAGCCGTTAAATATGTGAGAAATATGTGAGGATGATAACCGATTCCGCACTTACAGATGACAGGCATTAGACTAAACTCTGTTGTAGGCCACAGACTTGCTGAAGAGTTGGCGGATATATACAACTTGAAGAACGCTTGCACAAGCCAACACGATGTACTCCATTATGGTATAGAATATCATGCGCCTTCTCGTGCTCTCATTTGCTGCAAAATAACCAAGTAGCAAAGATAATCTTTAATTCTTTAAAAAAGAAAATCATGATGTAGATGTACTATTTTAAAGGACCATATGTAAAAAAGTGATGGGGCTAGTTTTTTTTTAAAAAAAATGATTTTTCTCTCCTTTTTCCTGTTAACAAGGAAGATGCCACTTGAATGAGCTATTAAACAACTTCAAAATTGCACCCTCAATCATTATAGGCTAAATTACAAAAACTACCATTAATTTTTCTTCGTTTTCAAAGAAACACCAATGAACTAAACTAACGCTAAACCTCATTGAACTACCATTTCTTTTGCAACCGATACCATTTCTTTTGCAACCGATAGGCAGTATGTGTCCCTCATGTGACATTATTACACTCCAAAATATCCTTGTGGGCAAGTTGGAGAAGGATGATGAGGGGGCAATTTGGGAAAATTGCCCTTCCAACCTGATGTTTCTTTTGATAAAAACCTTCTAACTCAATGTTGTATTTTGCAAAGTTCAATGGTGCTCTAGTTGCACCAACGCATCTATATGGCACCCATGTCCTTGGCGGTCTCGAATCGAATACGGATTCATGCCCGCAATGTAGCCAACAGGTATCGGGCATGAAATTTCCGTGTCCACAAGAAAAGCGGCTTGAATCAGGTGGGGGACATGAGGTGGGCATGTTTGGTTATGGTATCGCGGGATAAAACCCGCTAGACTAATATCCTACCCGCTATTAATTATTAACCCTAATACTCTTTCTCGGTATTCTCATGCAGACTTTGCTTCCCTTAGTCCTCAACTCGACATCAGTGACTTTGGCGGCTGTGACTCATCGTCTTTCAACTTTTCCTCTTTCCCCCCAACATTGACTTCAACTCCAGCGCTTTCCTCAACCTCAACGCTTATCCTATTATTTTATTGTTTTACTACTACTACTTCTATCTATCTATCTATCTATACACACACACACACACACACGTCCTGATGGGCTTATTGAAACCTTTAAATCAGAGTTTCAGAAACTCGTTCACTTTTTTATCCCTTTCGTATCAACTATCCCTATTAGTCAGGGGTTAGTTTGGGAACCAACCTGGAAGGTCGTTCCTAATGTATCACAAAAGGTCGTTGACAGGAAAACCTTGACTACGAAAGTGGTTAAGTATGGTTTCTGAGCTCGCAAACAAGAGTTAGGAGCCTTTCTTATCATTCAGACTTGTATTGAAAAGTATGCAAAGAAACTCTTTCAATATAAGCCCAGCCTCGCATTATGGCCGGAGCGCATTATTTACGCTCTCGATCCCTTTAATGATGAGTTATCTAAGGCGGACTTTGCTGAGGCTCGTGTGTGTGTGTGTGTATAAATATATATGAGAATAGTGGAGGAACAGGCCCTAGGAGGCTTTTTGCATTAGGTGGCGGCACAAATCATGTCCTCCACCATTTTATTCGACGATCGGCACCGGCCATCTTGATCTTCATCGTCTAACATGTCGATACACCAAATTTCACGTGATTCCAACACCTTTTCATCGTTAATTTAGTGGGTGCAAAATTAACGGTTTACCAACAATAGAACTTTTTACATTGCTAAATAAATGATGAAAAGGTGCTGTAATCACATGAAATTTGGTGTATCGACAAATTCAAGGATGGAGATCAAGTTGAAAGATACCGATCGTCGAATAAAATGGTGGAGGACGTGTTTTTTGCCGCCACCAAACGCAAAAAGCCTCGTAGGGCCTCTTTCCTCCATTATTCTTTTATATATATATATATATATATATATATATATATATATAAACAATGGAGGAAAGAGGCCATAGGAGGGAATTTCCTCCTATGGTGTCGAAAAATATACTCCCTCATTTTTTCTGATGATCGGCATCATCATCTTCATTGTTATCATTTAAGATGTGGGTACACCAAATTTCATGTGATTCTACAACTTTTTCACCATTGATTTAGCAATGTAAAAAGTTTTGTTGTCGGCAAACCGTTAATTTTGATCACACTAAATCAACGGTGAAAAGTTGTAGCATATCAAATTTGGTGTACCCATATTTTACATGATAATGATAAAGATGATGGATGCCAATCATTCGAAAAAAATGAGAGAGGGTATATTTTTCGACGCCATAGGAGGAAATTCCCTCTGTAACATTTCAAAAAAATAAAATATTATTTTTGGGAATTTTTATAATTTAATATTATTTTTAATGAATATTTTAATATTTCGGTATAATTAAATACCGATAAAATTGGGAAATTTTTTGAAAATTATGGAAATTACTAAAAGAGGGTGTTTTATGTGAATTATGCAATTTTTAAGTTTTTATGAGTAATTATATGCTAATTTAGTGCTAATCGCGATTAAAAATCGCTAATCGGATTTTTAGCATATTTATGCAAAACATGCACCATATCTTTTTTCACTTGTTACATATTCTTATAGCTTTCATACATGTTTTATTTCATGGTTGATGATTTATTAGAGAGGGGAAAAGAATAGAAAAAGAAAAGGAATATAATATTGGGTATGGGTGAGAGAGAGAAAGTTGGGGGTATCTTGACTTGGCCATTCCTTCTCCATTTCCTCACTCATTTCTCTCCCTCTCCCTCACATTGCTGCTGTTGCTGCTGCCCCTCTCTCCCTCTTCACAAAATCCCCCAAAACACCATGGAAATCACCTCAAAACCCAAATCCCATTTCACAAAATAGATGCACAAGCTCAAAGGAAACACATTAGACCAAGAAAGAGAAGATTTTGAGGACTATGAGCAACTCAAGAATTTTCTTGAGTTGCCAAAGGAGGTAATTTCTGCACCTTTAGAGTAGTGTTTTAATTCCTTATGCATCCATACTTGTTTCATGTCGATATCGAGTGGTTTTGTGGACTTAGGAAAAACCTAGTTAGGGTAATTGGAAATTGAGAGTTGTGGTGGGTAATTAAGCCCAGTAGAGGCCACACAAATCCCCTAATGCTAGGATTAAGACTCAAACCAGAGACTTGAAACCCGGAATACGGATTTAGAAAAGCCGATATCGGAAAAACTGTGATTCTGTGAAGGTTATATGAAATCTGCTATCACTCCGAGACTCTGAAAATTATTTTGCAAGGACAGCGGTACATGCAGACACCTAGGAAGCTACCACCAAAACCCTAGCCCTTAATTCCCAACTGTGGCCGCAATTAAATCCATTCTGGCCGCAAATTGCGGCCAGACCGGGGTGGATTTGGCTCGTATTTGTTTTGTGGCTTTGTCATCAGTAAATTAGACCCCTGGCATATGCAAAATTTTCCAATTTGACCTAGGATAGAATCTGGAGCCTTTTTCCTGAGTTGCTGTTATAATTCGTGTTTTCGTTTTGCGTATTTTAAATTCTGGATTTGTATAACTGCATTTTACCTCGATTACTTGGCATTTATACGACGATGTCGAGAATTGTTTGATGGTTTTGAAAGCGTAGTCCATAGGTTCTAACCTATAGGCCTTAGCGTATCGTTTTGGTTTTCGCGTATCGTTTTAGTCTTGATTTGGTTTTAATGCGATGCGCTACGTGTGATATGTAGGTACCCCCACGACGATTCGAGACGATGAAGAAGATGATGGCGACATCAACATCGACAAACAAGACGCAAGGTGAGTAGATTATATCTACGGAGGAAGTCGGGTGGATGGCGTATAGCACCCCCGCAGTTCGATATTTAGTATAGTATATATGTACTATTTATGATAGCTTATAGTGTGTCGTGGATAGTTGAGATGAGATTTGGTGTACTATGGTTAGATTAGGACGTAGAAGTAAACTAGTATAGTTCCTAGTTGCGAACCCTAGAATAGCCTTACACCCACGCACACACATGCATATTCGTTATACATATACCTAGATGACGAGGATAGTGGATGATATTTGGAGATGAGTCGATGATATGGGGCAGAGTGCCATGAGATCGGTGATATATTGTGATTCATATTTGGGATACGATATGTGATTTTAGCGGGCCTTTGGACGTGTGTTTCACACACGCATTCATAATTACCTAGATGGTATCGATTTGTACTAGACTTAGATCAGTACCCCAGATCATGAGATATGATGATAAGGATACCTGATAATTGATGAGAGGAATGTGATATTGACCCATACCCAGCTTTTGGGATGCCGTACGATGATTTACCGTACGAGCTTTATATTGATGATAGATCCGCACTCATGACTCGGGGATGTCATATGATATTGTATCGTACGCGGTACCTTTGAGGCGGGATCACCGACTATATATATATATATATATATATATATATATATATATATATATACTCAGATTTAGGCGGTTTCCATACCCCTCCTGATTGACTTGTTAGTTAAAGCTGTAGTTTTGCTAGTAGATATTAGGCTAGGCTGATATCATACCTATTTCAAACTAACGAATCGGGAGTATTTTAAAGACAGGCAAAAGGATTCTACGGATATTTTCAAAAGACACGTCTTTTCTTAAAAACACCGTAGCCCTTATTTTACTAAAAACCCCGATTCGTCTTATTTCAAATGGCAAACTGTATGACTTTCTTTATATTGATGCAGATGCATCACTGTTACAATTATTAGTCGATTCTGCATATTCTTGTTATTCGCATCGCATTGCATGTGCAAATGGTTATTGTTATATTAAACTCATGCTGTTAGGACACCAGCACCATTATCGATGATGCATATGTTCCACGTACACCTGCTTGCCGGCTCACACACTTCATTATCGATAATTACCATGTCACTACATTGTAGTACTGTTGCATTCAGGATATGATCCCTTGCATGGCATACTTGTGTACATATCTATTGTACACCCATACGTGCATACGTATTCACACATACATAGATGATTCTCGCTGGATTTGAAGATTCGGGAACCGCAAGATACTCTTTAAAACTGATTCATTTTAAAAGAGTGGTTTCCCTCAATATGTGCATATTACTATTCCATATTGCATGATATACTGATATGCTTATATTTCTTTTACATGTCGCATACATCATACTTTTGATTATACGCATTGAGATATGTTGTTTCCATGATATTTCTGGATTTGGGAACCGCGGATATTTCAAAAGAGAGTATGTAATTGTTTTAAAAACCCGATTACCCTTGATATGATATTTCAGTGCGTCCACCATGTGTTTTCTAGGTGCTGAGAGCGACATGTGAAACCCGATTCGAGGAGGCGGATGATGCCGATTGCGGGTACATGGTGGACCCGGTATGGTACCCCTGGGCGAGAACGGATCTGCTATGTAGCTAGACGGTGAGCCTGGCAGAGGGACCACTACCTACCGGTGATTGTATTTGAGCTCGGCGGATATCCGGGGGATACCGACCGGAGTTGAGAGATGATATGGGCCGATCTGGACTGATGGAGCCCTATATATATGAGGATTTACGTGCCGATGATAGGCACATGTTTCATGATGTTTTCGAGTGTCGATGCAAGACACTCAGGTTCCATGATTTTGATATGTCGCGAGCGATACATGTTGATTTACATCCTCATACTTCCATGCATATGTTTCTGATATTTACATGCATGATGCTTATTGTCATTGGGTAACACGTGGACAATTTCCATATACATATATTGACATTGATGATATTGCTCACATAGTTGGACGATATCCACATACTCATAGACTTCCTGATATAGTTGACATTGATTACATTGATCATACCTCATATTTTTGATATATTGCTATCTGAGGCACTGACACGAGCTTTTGATACTACACTTATGTATAGATGTTTACCCTAGCCACCTTATCATGCTTCAGATTTATTCATATTGAGGATATATTATTACTGATCGTATTGACCTAGGATTATGTCATGCATACGATTTCTACTCTGCGATGTTTTCTATTCACGAGTTGGCAACTCACCCCCGTTGTGCCACAGTTCTTGCAGGTTTTGCTGTACAGGTTCCATTGCGGCTTTTCTGGCACACTGCCTCCTTTCTGGGTGATTGCATTGGTAGGTGGGTTCACTCGCATCGTGACCACCCTAGTATTATTTTATTCAGTTGTATCTAGTAATTCCATCGACCAAACTTGTATATTGTTTCAAACTTAGAAAACCAGTTATGTATTATTTCGACCTTAGAGTCGCGCGTTATAGTATTATGGTTTTCATTTTCATTTTGAGTTTCTTTTTTTAGTTTTGATTCTTGCCCTTTAGCGTTGTATGTTATATTGCTTGCGTGGTTGTGACCGTCGATTGACGAAGAGCTAGCTCCCGCTTGGAGATGCCTTTTATCATTGTATATTGATTATTCTTGTTGTACCCCATTCGGGGCCAGTATTTACAAATGAAACTCGGCCGAAATTTTCAGAAAAGAATATAGATTTTAAAAATGCATATTCGGCTTACTTATTTAAAAACCTTGTTTTTAAAACATGTTTTCCTTACTTCTTAAAAACTAGTTTTCTTATTTACTCCTTAAAATGGTTTTAGATTTCTGGGCTTTTTGGCTTACTTGAGTTAGATGAGGTCCTATAGGCTTCATATGATTCAAGTGCCAGTCACGTGCTATTTCGGGTCGTACACCCTCTTATGGCCTCTTTCCTATATATATATAGAGAGAGAGGGGCCTAGGAGGTTTTTTCGTTATGTGGCGTTACAAAATACACCCTTCCCAATTTTATTCGACAATTTACCAACAATAGAACATTTTACATTGTTAAATCAACGGTGAAAAGGTGTTAGAATCACATGAAATTTGATGTATCGACATATTAAATAATGAAGATCAAGATGGCCGATACCAGTCGTCGAATAAAATGGTGGAGAGTATTTTTTAACGACACCTAACGAAAAAAAGCCTCTAAGGGCCTCTTTCCTCCATTATTCTTATATATATATAATGGAGGAAAGGTGCCATAAGAGGGCCTATGGCGTCAAAAAAATACACTTTCTATGAGTTTTTTCCGACGATCGGCACCCATCATTATCTTCATCATCTAAGATGTGAATACACAAAATTTCGTACGATTCTATCACTTTTTTACCGTTGAGTTAGTGGGTGCAAAATTAACGGTTTACCGACAATAGAACTTTTTATATTGCTAATTCAACAGTGAAAAAATGGTAGAATCACATGAAATTTGGTGTATCCACATCTTAGATGGTAAAGAACAAGATGGCCGGTGCCGATCGTCGAATAAAATGGTAGAGGGTGTATTTTTTCGACTCCACCTGACGAAAACCCCTCCTTGGGCCTCTTTTCTTCATTATATATATATATATATATATATATATATATATATATATATATAAGTTATGACCGTGTCCTCATATCCTATATATTAGGGTCATGTTGATGTCCCCGTGCCCGTGCAACTTTGATGGTGCTTTAATGGAAACCGAAAAGGTCTAATGGTATTTTATGTAATTTACCCTTCGGTATAATATAAGAAATAAAGGATTAACATTACACAGCTAACATCAAGAACGATCAGTCTTAACTTTGGGGTAAATAAGTGAATTCTAGTTTGGTGGAAGCAATAATATCGCGCAAAGGACCATTGATTTAAAGGGGGAAAAATTGTGGTAAGACCGCGTGTGAAACTTGTGTCTGCTAAGTGAGGTATGGAGGAAAAGAAAGTTTTCCGAGTACTATAGCTATCGTAATTAAAACATAGAAGACAATTGCAGCATAAGGATCATATAAACTACATCAGAACCGATATTAAATATATCAAAAAACCGCCAAGCTCCCCCCAGTTAGAGTTGATTATAGGAGATCTATAGATCTAGTGCAGGAAACATCCATCGTCAAGCGTAGCCATTTCACATCCTTATTACAATGGCCAGTATGTTCTGAAGCACTTCTCAGCTTCAAGCATTTTTTCCAATATGAATATGAAAAAAAATAAAACCCATATATATCATTGCCAGGGTTGCAAGACAGCTATCTAGTATCTCCTAAAGCGGATTGCTGAATACCAATAACACAAAACAAAGCATATGTTTCAGAATCCAGACCCCAATGCGTCGCCTAATTCCAATATACTTGTAACTTGTTCTAGCTACCTTAAATGACTCTTCTTATTCCATTTCTATGTAAATAGCCCATGAGGGAATCGGGCTGCACACGAACACTTAAAACATCCCGATAACAGATTCTGCAAATATTTTTACATAATTAATTGAGTCAAGAATTCAAACACTTAATCAATCCTTCTTCAATACTTCCTCTTCATCCATATTTCGGGAGTTAGTAACTTTAGCTTTGTTTTAGAGAACTTTTAACAATGTTGACCATAGCACTACGTAGCTTGCTGTTTTGCGCTATGTAGGTTGAGTATTTTACCGATTTAGTAGTGTAGCTTGCAATATTTCGCTATGTACTGTAGCTTGACCTTTTTTATGTAGCACAGCAATAGCCTAAATACAATGTAGATTTTGGTTTATTTGACACGTTGATTTGAATGTTCCAGTAACAATCAGTTATTCATTCCATCAAGTCATTCGCCAGTAAAGATTGATGAATTTACTTACTGTGGCGGTGGCGCACCTCACGTGCTTTCAGATATTTTTGTTCTGCCGTAACAGACTCCAGTGCCTCTCTAAGCTCAGCGATTTTCACATTTATAGGATCCAAATGCTCTGCCAAAAGGAATAAAAATGAGTAGAGTTAATGAAAATAGGAAAATAACATGCTAGAATCATAGTTTGTGTGTTGGAAACACACACACACACACACACACACATCTGCTGTCTTGCTGTCTTGCTGAGGGGCAGTTGCAGCCAATTAAGCATGGCAATTTCCAACGAGGGATGTGTGTGTCCTACAAACACCGACATTTCCCAACATGTATCGGAAATGCCATCGTATATGACCGGACACATCGTATGTGTACCCTTTGCATGTCGTATATGTAATTCTAATAAAGAATCATAGTTTATGTGTTGAAACTTAAAAACTTGATTCATGTATAAATTTAGTTGATGTTTCTTACTTTATTCATATACACAAGCGGAATTTGATTTTGTTAAATTAGATCTTAATTCATTCTTATTATCAATTTGTTAGTCATTTTTATAAATTAATATTCTTGGATGGATGGATGTCTTTTTGACTTATGATTTTTCTCAATTTGATGTATCTGTTATGTTCATGTAATATAAGTATCGGTTTAGATTTTAGTTTTCTAGTCCTACATTCATAGATAAGGTTTACTTGTTATTTATTATGGATGAATTCGAATGCAGATTATTGTAATAGTTTTGTAGTTGATAGTTATTATCTTTACAAACAAACTAATATATAAACACACAAGTATTCTAAATTTGTCATATAGCTGTGTCCCTATGTCTGCGTTTTAAGGAACTTCCTTTGTCTCGGTATCCGTGTCCGTGTCTGTGTTTGCGCTTCATAGGTTGTAACTCAAATCTATTATGCGCTTCATAGGTTGCAACTCGAATCTATAATGTGCTTCTAGGTTGCAACCCGGCAACTCGAATCTATTATGCGAAAAGGCATATCATGCATGCATAAGAAGAACTTTAACCTATAAAATTTGAAGGGAAAAAAATGGCCACCGCAAGGGAATGGCAAGCATGGCATAGAATTTGAGTCATGGGAAAAGAAAATCAACTTTGAATCCACACTACCCTAAATATTTGACACCTCTCCAAGGGCACAGGAAAAAATAAGAGAACAAGCACAAGCACAAGCAAAAGAAGGAATGCATGCATAAGGAGACAAATCGGATCATGGCATTATGGAAAAGGGCTCATGGGAGTTACCATCTTTAGCAACGTTATTTTCATTAGGAATATGTCCACTATGTATGTAGAAAGATACAGTTTCTGGTGTTTTCTGTGGATTATGAAAGCAAAATTTGTACATTCCACTTCTGGGAGCCTTGAACTCAAACTTGTCACCAGAAGTTGCTTTGACTGTATGCACAGTATTGCCTCCTGGTGAAGACACCTACAAATCAATGCAAGAGTCAACCTACAAATCAATGCAAGAGTCAACAATAATCAACATTACGTGGATGCAACAATGCCCATAAGGTCGCAATCAGCTAAGCAGAAATAAAGTCCTCCTCTATATGTGGCTAGATCAAACAACTGCGCGATATACCTTACCTCAATAATAGTTTGCATATAAATGAGAATGTATAAAATACATTGTAGATATTTCCAAAAGTTAATGCATAAGCATATAAACTACAAATAGGAGAATTAAATCATATAGGATACACATAGGTGTATAAATAAATGAGCTTTAAGTCGTGAAATGTAAGCAAATGCACACATGAGACTATGAGGAGTCAAAAATGATTAAACGTATGTATAGTGAAGTGAAGAGATAGCACGTGTATGTTATGACCGGTTCACCCAGTTAAAACTTTGCACTCTGCATGGTAGACAGCAAGCTTCATATAGTTTTCGTTGGTCCATCAACTGCAATTTTATCACTCGCAGGGAATCAAATATCGGTCATACCGACCGATATATCGTTTTGGGACACCTAGAGATACGATAAAACTGATATAATATCGCCTGATATATCGACTGATGTGACGATATTTCTCGATATATTAACGATATCCACTATATGAAGCACCTCTCCGATACGTTTCCAATATCCGATACTTAACAATATTTAAAACCTTGATTCACTCATTATATATAGTGCACTAAACAACATCTCCTCCACTGTCCAAACCATCTCAATTAGTTATTCCTCAACTTACCATCTACAGGAGTTATCTCTAACATCATATGAATGCAATAATTTTTTATCAAATCTCACGGAGAATGGACACTCGTCAATCTCAACATTCTTACTACATCTATACTTATTTTTTGGGCATATTTCTTAATTGTTAAACATTCTTACCGGTAAAAGCAATGCAGGTCTTCTAGTCGGCCTATAGGATTTTATCTCAATTCACTAAGGGCGTAACATTATCACATGATATCATGTAAGCACTTTAATTTAGCTACAAAATTAGATTCAATTGATTTTATGAATCACAGTCTCTTTGATATCATCATCACGATGAAAGATTACTAATAATTAATGAAAAATGATAACTTCCATTTATCTCCTAACCATCAATCTACATCGCACGCTCATTTCTTCTTATATTATGTCAATTTTACATTTTTATACTCAATTTTGGCTTTTTCATTCCAAACTCTTTAGATTCTACATTGGAAACTATCTACTCTCTTTGTTTAACCCGTCAACTAACACATATCTACTCTCTTATGTCATGTTTGGCTTTTGAGTTAATTCTGGATAATTGTGAAGTTGTCTAATCTAACTCCAAGAAGCTTAATCGTTTTCCTTTGATTAGGAGTCGGGGAAATTGGGATATCCACAATGACATAAAAAGTCATGTCTCTATGTTCCAGAAGCACTTCTTTTTATAAACTCCAGAGAACGGGAAAAAATATCATTGTTCCATTCCATTAGCCAATATGTTTATCTTCTGAACACATGGACGTCATCCTAAATAGCTATTGCCAGATTGCTATAGATTTTTTTCATATTTAAGTCATGTAATTATTTTACAAATTCGACTTTAAATCACTTTGACTTCATTTGTTTGTCTATGTATCGCTTCCAATATTAGTCATGCAATTATTTTAAGTATTGTTTTTTTCGAGTTCTTTGGGTTGATTAATTGAATGCAAACCTAGGAAATAGAATAATTCATTTAGGTTAAATCATTAGAATTTTTATCTAATTATAATTGAATTGCTAATGGTTATTCTTATGGTGTTGCTGAAGAATTTCTGTAAGAAATTTTATTAGCAAAGTGTCATTCGGTTCTTTCATGTCCTTTGTATGTTGTTCCCTTAAAATGACATTGTGAAATGCCATTTGTATCAAGCTAGGTGAAATTATTTGGTAACAACTAACGATGACTTGTTTAAGGATCCTATTATTCATGGCATTACCTTTATTATTTCCCTTTAGTTTCAATTTTTTTGTAGCTTTCATTGCTTGTGTAACAAAATGGAGATAGAAGAACTCCACTACAAAATCAAACGCTTTATAAGATCTCATTATCTAAGTGGAAAAAGAGATTTATTCATGGCATTACCTTTATTATTTCCCATTAGTTTCAATTTTTTGTAGCTTTCATTGCTTGTGTAACAAAATGGAGATAGAAGAACTCCACTACAAAATCAAACGCTTTATAAGATCTCATTATCTAAGTGGAAAAAGAGACTTGCAAAGCGCAATTTGCAAAACATGCACCTCGTTTTCCGAATATGCTCTTGGATTTTCCCTAGTTGGAAGCGGTCTCACACCACTCTTGATTTGGGACTAGACACTAGAACTAAATTGCTAAGACATTTAGTTTCTAAGCAGGGCAGTCAATCTAGATGGGACTTAAAAAGGAGTCTAGATAGAAAGCATGCTATATAGGAATTAAACAAGCCAAGATGGGGAATTACGTGTTTCACTCCCTTTTCCTGTCAAAAGTTTTACTTGTCCGCATTTCCTCTAATTAACTAAAGAAGGTATAAATTCTTGCCTAATGCTTGTCATGCATATATTTATAGGATTTTCGAGTTTATGCACTCAATGCCACATAAATTCTCTAGTTTTTATTACGGTTAATTGCAAAAAAAACAAAATTATAGTCTACCCTATATAACACTTACACCCCGCTCAAGGTACATATTAGCATAAACACTTCCTTTGCATAATGACGAGAAAAACTAAAAACACTAATTTATACTCTAAATAGCAAAATCAACAAGTTCCAAAGTTAAGTTAGGCAATATCAAATTAAGCGGCTAATAAGTTTTGAACTTTCTATTACATATCCGTCGGGACCAAATTGGTTATTGAGCTGTAAAAATCGTGACAGGTGTACCTTTCCTGTAATAGGATCGCCTTTGATAGAGTTATTACGAGGAAGTGCTAGTATAGGTCAATCCACTTGACCCGTTTTTATAGTTTACACACTTTTGTATTGCTCTTTAGAAATGATCTTACGGCTTTGAAAAGTCCAAGGGAACACTAATAACTCTCTTGAGGGGTTAGGGTTTATTAAGTTTACGTTTGGCAATTTACATCTATTATATAGATAGGTTCTCAAACAATCTTATTGATAATCTAGAAGGACAACTAATTTGAAGCAAAAAAGATGACCAAAAGTGCAATTAGAATGAAACATGAGTAACATGTTTAAAAATAGCAAAAGAGCCTATAGGCCTGTTTGATTGCGAGAAATCCATGGAATAGAGAGATCAAGACTTCAGAACAAGTATAGTGCCCTATGGAATTGCAAGTTCGTTGTTTGTTTCCATGACTTCTAGGGGTTAAAGTATTGGGCTTAAAGTCATGACACATGAGCAAATATGAAAAATTCAAAGTTTGAGGCTATGTAAGGATTTGGGTGGAGTTGGGAGAAAATGTTAAACGTCTGATTATTCTATTAAACTGACAGCTTTTGCATTTTTAGATCAGTCATCAATTGACAAGAGCACTCTACCATTTCGTTTTCTTTTCTCAACTCCTCCCTAACAAACAATTGTTTTTTAAAAGAATAGGTACTCTAGAAGACAAGTATTTTTCCCCAAACATGAAAATATTGATTACTTAGAGACGATATATCTAGAAATTTAAACTCCAAGTTTTGAGATTCAACCAAACAGGCTCTAGATGCCGCCTAGCTAAACAGAACCTCAATGACATAGCTAAGCAGATAATTCAGCAACCTCCAAGATTGAAACTTTTGCAGAACAGACTGATTAAGATTGTAAAATAAAGAAACACTTTCCTCACAAACCCACACTTTCAGCCGTATTTTCAATCCAAACTTGATAGTAACACAACATCTAAAATTACCAACTAATCACTCAAAAAAAAAACGGCGACTTACAACTAGATCAATGCCAGGGTGATCTGAGCTCCAAAAAATATCATGATCCACAACCACGAAGTTTCCGGTGACGGCGTCGCCTTCGAAGAGAACGAACTCATACACGCATTCGACGTCCTTGACTGTAATCGAGAGGGCAGACAAATTGCAAGGAAAGCACACAAGAAGCCCTAGAATTAGAAAGATCTCAAAGAAATTCATCGATCTCTCCTTCAATTTCCCAAATTGGAGCTCTACCGGATTCGAATTTTGTTGTGGGAAAGGGATCTTGAGAATTAGAGCGTGCTCTGTAACGAACAAAGCAGTTCGCCGACGGGAATTGGAAGCGAAAAAGAAGGAAGAACTTTTAGTATATTGCACGTGCGATACACGTGTGAGCAAGAAAGGATTAATTTTTTCTTAATTTTTTTATTTAGTTGTGGAAATTAAAATTTGCAATCAAATCTTCTAAGATCCTCTATTTTAGCAAACAAATAATATCTCTGGATTTTAATCTAACCAGAAAAATTATACATACATAAAAAAAATTAAGAAATGAAAGCTCAAGTTAAGAAACAAACCTCTAAGATATTTATGTAAAGAAATTTCATATATCTTCATGCTTTCCATTTTTAACATCTGGTGCTTTATATTTAAAGCTAAACAGTTACAATACCCTGCTTGAATTATTTGATTGCTTTTGTAGTGAAAATTCCAAACAAATATTCCATGACCTTGATTTTCGGGATTTAAATACAGAACAAAATATAATGGAAGGTAAAATTTGTTGTGAAAATAAAAAATCTGCATCAAATCTTCTATGATCCTTAATTTTAGCAACTAACTGGAAAAATTATAGATACATAAAAAAAATTAATAAAAAGGAAATGAAGAAACAAACCTTTTAAATATGTTCTTTCCTCCTACTCTCTTTTCTCTCTTTTAGCCTAATTATTATTGTGTGCTCGGCGTTTTCAAGAAAACTCCAGATGATTGTTTAGTTCCTTTTAAGGCTTAAATTTTGAAATTCCAAATTCGAAATTGGGAAGGAAAGTTGCATTTTTTTCTATGTATATTAATTTATTTCTTGAGAGAAGTGTGTTAATTTATTATTGACGCGGATGACATGGCACTCTTAGTTTGAGCGTAAGTTATGACATATTTTAGCTTTTTTCTTTTGTTTTTCCACAAAATCTAAATATAACTTGACTACAATTTGGCTTCTCCCATGAGGAACTGCCATTATAATAGTAAAGGTATATGTTATCTGTTTGATTTAATAGTCAACTTGTAAAACATAGGTCTTAGGTTAAAATTTCATACCCGTTAAAATATTATGCGTATCCGGTCTGTCCGTTACAAGTACCATAGGGTCGGCCCGACCAACAAAGCGTTGGTTTTCTCCAGTCTATCACCGTGTCGATCCGATTCACGGGCTCGTGGCTCATGGGTTTTACCCTACACGTGTTGAAAAAGTTGGAGGTGAAGACTTTTCTTTAATTTTCATAATCACGAAAATAAGTAAATCATATAAAAAATATATTATGAATAGCAGGAAGAATTTTTTGGAAAAATGTATTGTTTGAATGTAGTTATAGTCTTTAATAAAGATTGTTAACACTTAACATATTCAAACCAAAAAAAAGTTCAAGATAAATGTCAGGAAATATCCTTCACAATTATTCCAATAGCAGGAAATACCCTTTACCTTTTGAAACCAGCACTTTGTCTTCCTAAACTTCAATTGATTTCCAAAACGCCCTTTATTTAAATATTCAATTAAAATATTTGTATCAAGCGTATTTTTTATATAGCCTGAAATTTTATGATAATTTGGTGCACCCTCGTTATTCTTCGATAGCACCTACACAGTTAAAATTCTTTAATTTTTTTAAAAATATCCTTCGACGCCATTACATGATAGTTAATGTTACGCACTGCTTTCCAAAATACGGAATACGAGGGTGACTAGGTCAGCCATGCTCTTACGGTCAAGGAAAAATCCTGTCGTGGTCGCACTTCGGTTTCCAGCAATACATGGTAGCAGTAATCTAACTCATATGATCAGATAATACATTCACTAAAAACTATCAGATATAAAGGAAATTGAGCGCAACGGATACAAACAAAAGAGACAACTAACTAGAGATATCAAGGAATGATGCTGCTGGCTCACTGTTCTGGATCTCCATGATCTTCTCGAAATAAAGCAAGTCCTCTTCTTCCTCAGAGCATGCATACTCTTGTCGTCAGAGCGACATAATATTGTAATATAATACTACTAAATAGGCGATAGTAAATAGTGAAGCATAAAACAGCGGTATGAACACTAACATGAATGTATAAAATAACATAAACAGGTAGCAGTAGTGGGCATGGATCATGGTGGTAATCTGGGTTAATCTGCAAGTTACTAAACTAACAGTTTTTATGTCATTTGAAATCGATCGGTGGAATGTATCCTCATGTTTAGCAAGGGTCCCATACATGCCCGAGATAACGGTCAAAAATGTGTGGGGGACTTAACCCTGTCAGCCGTGTCGCTGGGCACAAATACCTACACGTATCGCTATCACTAATATCGAATGATCATTCTCTAAAACATTAAATATCTCGTTAAATATGAGTTCGATTCCACCTTGATTTCCCCATTTCCACATTTCCACAGGTTCCAATATATGTTCATATATCTAACTGATTGTACAAGCACACAACCCTATCGCTTTTCAATCACTGTCAACGTTCGATCAATTTCACTGTTCAATCACTTCACTTGCATACTTGATAAAACCAATCGATACCACTGTCACTTGACAATGCATAATAAATAATAAGGAAATAAATTTATTCAATACGGAAAAAGAGTACAAACGAAATTGGGTACTACATCGTATCCCCCTTACAGAAAATTTCGTCCTCGAAATTAAAGAACGTAAAACAACGAAAATAACGAAGCAAACAAAAACAACTAAACAAGCAACTACTCAAATGATGGGGATGTCGTTGATGAATCCTACCATTGTATCTATTTTCTCTGCGGGCAACCGTCAACACGATATTCACTGGATCCACAAATCAAACACTTCCTTTTGGCCTGGCGACAGTCCCTTTGAAGGTACCCTAGTCTCTTGCAGTAACCGCAAACTAGGGTTTTCCGCTGCTGCCGCTGAGAAACGGATGAGCGCTTCATCTGTACTATTCCTTGCTTCAGAACTGGGATCACTCCGCAAGAATAAGCTACTTCTTCTGAATGAACCACTGGGGACCTCTTATCTGCTGATCACTGACCCTTGAACTTATCCGCTAACTTCTCCTGAACTCGAGCGGCGTTGAGTATCTGTGCAAAGGTCTACAAATTGAGAGATGCGATAAGTTGCTGCAACTCAAAGTCGAGTCCTTGTAGAAATCTCCTGGCCCTGGTGGCCTCTGTGACTACCATATTGTTGGGTTATGCAAGCACCTCGGCCATCAATCCGTGACCAAATGCGGAACAAAAATTTATAAAACTTGGCGCTACCATAACCAATTACCCGGATATACCCATAAGCCCTAGATAACAAAACATGCAAAGGAGTTAGAATAGTTTTACCAAATAGATCTGTGTCCTTTGGTCTTCAACTATCATCCCAAGCTCCTAGGAGCTTCCATGATCAAGCTTGATCTCCGATCTCCCTCCATCGAAGATGATCCACCTGAGAGTCTATGCAACGAGCTCCAACCTCATATCCGAGGGCAACTAAGACACCTAGATCGCTACTCTAGATACCGTAGATGTAATAGAGAGTGATGAAGGATTAATTTGTCTCAAAACACCCAAGGATTCTCAACTCATGAGAGAGTTTGGGTGGAGCTAGAGGAAGAAGAAGATGCCATGAGAATGAGATGTTGAGAGCAACCCAGGAGAGAGAAAAAGAAATGAATAATGGCTTGTGTTTACGTTTGTTGTGTGTGTGTGATAAGAAATAATTGAGCCATCACATAAATGTCCATGTCTCCAAAATATCTTAGTCAACAAAAAATATCTCAAGTCAACATAATCTCACAACAAACAAAAACCCTAAGCATGCTAGAATAGTAACCATGGGTCACTAATTAGCCATGCCATAAAAATGCAATAAACACCTCATCTTACACCTCAATAACCTTTTAATCCAAAAAGGTGTAAACCATAATGAGGTGTAATCTTCTAAAAGTAATCTTATAAGAAATTACAAGAATACCCCTCAACCGTATATACATATCTGCATTCGTATTTCGAAGAATACGAATATAAAGAGGCGAAAATAATCCAACAAATATAATATTAGGATCCAGTTTAAACCAAAGCCCACTAGTATTATCCGTCCGAACATCATCTGTGCATAAGTACACGTATGTGATCGAACCCTGCCGTAAAACCATACGGCCTCTACATCGTTTCGTCCGAATCAAGGAAACCCTCTGTGTGTGACTCTAAAGACTCGTCAATACGCTAGCAGTGGGTTCAACCACAAGCACGTCAGCGGCACTAGCTGTACGTAACGGCTACCCAGGTATTGAGCGAAAGGGAGGCCGACGAGCAAATTCATCCTGAAACCCCTACTGAGCCTGACAGTGACAATATCCGTACAGTCCGGTCCGTTCGTCTATGAGTATCGCATATCGACTCTAGGGGGTGGATAAAGTCAGACCCCTAATAACGTGACATTTAGTGTCGGTATAAAACCTATCACCATCTGAGAAACTACCGATCCTAGATCAGTAATTCTCGACTACCTTGGCCAAGAATTTTTGGTGATGGTCACCCGTGCATGTTGGGGTCAAAATTTACACCCCGGTTGACCAACTCAGAATCAAAGTCAACCCCAAGCCAAGTAGGCCCAAGCCCAGATCAAGTGGGCCAATGCCCGGGTCGAGCCCGAATATGAAGCCCCCGGCTCCCTCATGCCAAAATAAAATTTTTGTAATAAATAATTTTGGTGTATTTCTTTTATTTTATTTTATGAATAAATGTAAAAAAAATGGACATAAATCCAAATTTTGTAAAGCCCATGGCTCATGTGCAAAAGAATTAAGCACATGAGGCATGGGATAGGCAAAATGCCATTTTGTAAAGCCCAAGGGGCTATATGTAAAGTGTGTAGCCTATAAAGGCAAACATGATAAAAATATCTAAGGATCTTTTTTTTCTCTCTAAAAAAAATTAAGGTCTGTGCCTCCTCCTTCCTCAAGGTTCTAGATCTTCTTCCTTTTTTTGAATTAATCAAGAGTTTTACTCTTTTTTTTTCCAAAACTAAATAGTTTTTCACCACAAAACTCACAAAGTGGAGCTCAGATCTTCCATTAGATCTCAAAAAGAGGAGATTTTTAAAACCTTACCCCTCTTGTTCTTCAAGATCCGGCCAACAAAGAGGAGGAAAAGGGAGACACATCTCCGAAAATCCTACTTTGGAAAAGATCCAAGGCTCAAGAGAAAATCCCAGGCTTAAGAGAGAAGAATCTCTGAAGATTTTTAGGGAGTTCAACTCCAAGATCCAAATTCTCAAAGGAGTTTAACTCCTAATCCAGAACTTTTGGAGTTTAACTCCACTCAAAATCCTCTTTTGGAGTTTAACTCCTATTTTTGGGTATAAAAACCCCTTCCTTTCGCTAGCGCCCAAAGCGCTAGCGCGGGCGCCCAAGCGCCTACGTGCCGGGCACGTGAGGCGCTAGCGCCCAAAGCGCTAGCGATGGCGCCCAAGCGCCCACGTGTGGGGCACGTGAGGTGCTAGCGCACGAGTGCCCATGTGCCGGGCACGTGAGACGCTAGCGCCCGAGCGCCTATGTGCCGGGCACGTGAGGCTCTAGCTCCAGCGCCCAAGCGCCCAACGCTAACCCAAGCGCCCAAGCGCTCGCGCCAGCGTGGTAGGCACGTGAGGCGCTGGCACTCACGCGTCCTTTGGACACCATTTTCCCCTCATTTTACATGTACTCCACACTAAAAATACCTCTCCCGTTAGAAAAAATTTTCAACGGGGCGCTGTCCCGCACCCCGCAAGGGGGTTGCTAGCCGCTTGACCCCCAGCCCGCTATCCGGGTAGCGGGAGCCCCGTGAAAACTCTGCGGGGCCCCCGATATATCCAAAACCCCTTCAAAACACAATACTACACATTGAGTTCGCATGACCTGTTTGACCCATCAATCGTAAGTTCTCTCGCTCCAAAGGCGATGGGTAATTAACGGTAGCTTAGTCCGCGGTTGCCGGAGATTTGGATCCCCACAATCAATAAACCCCAGCCTACCCTAGGCAGGGGGAATCTGTAATGCGCCTGACAAGCGCGCATGTATTCCCATCTAAATGGGGTGACGAAAAACACCCTACAGATTCTGGCATGCCCGGTAGGACATTTCTCTCCTCCCATATCTCAGGTGAAGCGTTCATGCGAACTCATTTAAAATATGTACCGATGTTTGTACTGAAGTAATGTTCCTTTTATGCAGCAATCAACTTTTAACGACAATGTCTCTCAAGACGAATTCAGCTTCCAACGCGACCCCGATCTCGTACGTGGTCAAGATCAATGCTCGTGTAGTTCTCCCCGCAAGCCTCAGTCAACAGTGGGAGGAACTGCCCCGCCAGTTTGGTTCCATCATCATCTACCCTGCCGGAAGCGCTCATCTGGTAGAAATCCCAGCAAAACAGGTGGCCAAGCCGGTCTTAAGGGGCAAGAGGCCGAATGTTGTGATCGCTAAGGCACCACGACCGAAACTTAAGACGGTGTCTGAACGACTCTCTGGTGCTCCAGCTGGGGGCAAGACTTTCGGTACAAAGGGCAACATCAAACGTTGCGGACGAGCTCAGGCGATGACTCCAACAAATGCACAATCAGGCGTATCTCCAAAGTCCTCCATCGCCCAGTCTACGACGGCTTCCCGAAGATCCGTAACCAGCCAAGTTCTCAAAACAGAAAGGCTGAGACAAAAGCGGCTCCGGTATCGAGCCAACAAGAGGGCCAGGACTCCAGCCAAGTGGAATCTTGTGAAATTCCAAGAGCGGAGTCATCCTGCGACGACGGCTGAGTTGACTGTAAAAGTCAGCAATTCCTTCGAACCTCTGAAGTGGGTTCAGAAAAATGCCATGACCGCCAGAATTAAGAAGACAGTGGTCCAAACGTTGCTACAAAGAGACGTGTCCCGGCCCCGACAGAGAACGCATGACACCATCTCCTAAAGTGTCTATCAGGCGCTCTGTGCCGCGCGAAAGCAGCGGGGCAAATCCAGAAAAGAAGCGCTAGCACCATTCAAGAACCTGGTCAGGCCAGCCGCTTTCAGTCGATTGCCCGTTACCGAAACAGGAGGGCCACGACAGCGATCCGTGAAATCAGCTGCCAGTAATAAAAAGATGGCCGGATATGTTATCCATACGGTCTATATGGCGGGTGCGCGTCCCAGCAACAACCTGCGCAACAAGAGCAAAAATGGAGCTACCACATCCTAAGCCCAATCTGGCTTGAATGTGGTTGCTGCTTCCCAAGAACAGCCGTCTCTGCTGGATGATGAAAACCCTCTCGATGAGGATGATAGGCAGAAAGACCCCTCAGTCCATGTAGAGTCAAGATCGGACAGCGAGGAAGAGCCGACTTTCCGCCCCAGGACCGCGGAGCAAGAGCTGCTTCACGAACTTCGAAAACAGCTCAGGAGCAAAGATAAAGAGATGGCCAAGCTCTATTCAAAAATTGACGATCTAACGAACGTTGTGATGCAGCTTACGGCTCAAATCGCTCGAGCGCCTCCTAATCAAGCACAAGTCGCTACTCATGAGCCGGATGATGACAATCCGAAGCGGCCGATGCCTGTCCCTTTGGGTCCAAGATTGGTGGAGCCGCACGAAAGCCGGCCACATTCCGCTTCTGGGGACGCCTTGGCCCCATATAGCACTATCCCGCTAACACAAGATCGGATAATGAATTTGGTCACCAGCAAGGTTAAAACATTGGTGGCCGAAGCTGAAGCTCAGAAAGAAATTGGCAGTAGTAGGAGGCCATATCCCGCACAGTACGATCTGATCGAGTTCCCGAGTGGCTACGTCATTCCTAAGTTCGGAAGATTTGACAGGATGGGAAATGCAAATCAGCACGTCTCCCACTTTAAAGCGTCGTGCGGAAATATAGGGGGCAATGATGCGCTCCTTCTTCGTCAGTTTGTCAATAGTCTGACTGGTGTCGCTTTCGACTGGTACGCGAGTATACCGGACGAGTCCGTCATTACCTTTGCCCAAATGGAGTCTTGTTTTGGCAAAGGTTCATGAATGTCAGCAATAAAATCTCCATTGCTGACCTTGTGAGGACTAAGCATGGGAAGAATGAGAGCAACGCTGACTTTATCATCCGATGGCGTAATCTCACGGTCAAGTGCGAACCACTGCTAGAGCAGGACCTGTCCGTCAGCCTTCTCATTGGGAACCTCAGCAATTGGATGGTCCCATTCTTGTGTACAGCAGGCCTCAAGACGTTTCAGGAGCTAACCAAGAAAGTCCAGATGCTGGAACGCTCGAAGCAAGAGTCCACCCCAGACTCTCCGAGAGACAAGACTTGGAAAAGCAAGAGGGATGACAACAGTGGAAGCGGGAATTCCAGCAGTACCAATGTCTTCAATGCGTCCGATAATGAAGACAAGCGAAAGGCAGGCGATTCCAAAACCAACCGTCCTCGAAAGCCATTGCTGGGAGGAGAAGGGCCTTCCCTAGAGGAGAAAAAGAACAAGGTTTACTCTTTCAGAAGGGACAAGGTCCATAAGATATTAAAAGATGCCTTGAACAATGGTCTACAATTGTCGGAGTCGAAGAGACCCCACGAAGCAAAAATGACCGACAATCCCCTGTATTGCCCGTACCACATAGTAGTGAGCCATGCGATTGAGGATTGCTATATTTTCAAAGACTGGGTCGAGAAGCAGTACAAGACTGGAGAGATCGAGTTGTCCAAGAGTGTGTTGGTGAACAATAAAGTTGTAACCACCAACTTCATACAGACAGAAGCTGAAGCCATCTGGGAGCAGACAGATGAACCCGCTACCTCGAGAAATGAAACTGACTCACCGCAGTCTCCATGGAGTACGCACATATATAATAAGACGAAGAAGATGCTAAAGCTACTTCGGAAAGAGCCCAGAACGGAATGGGAAGGGCAGAAGAAGCATACCATTCTAGCTGCCAATTCGGCTCCATCAGGCTCAAAATCCAAAAAGCTCAAGAAGTAGAAAAGTGCAGCTTGACGCGAAAAAGAGTCTGCAGGGAGATCGACCATTCAAAAATATATCGATTCCCTCGAAGACTATGAACAAAAGGAAAGAACTCTGATTCAATTGAAGGAGTTCCTCCCCAAAGAAGCGGCTGAAATTCTGGAAGAGTTAGAAGAAGACTCCAATGAAGAGATCCCTATAGTGACCTGCTACGCCATCCATCTTGGCAGCGACTTTGAGGAGGATCTCTGTTTTCCTGAAGAGGACGAGGAGCTCGCCACAAAGGCCAACCAAATCCAGCTCAAAAGCGGCAGGGCTCTGCCGCCAAATCAGTGCAACGCCCCGAAAGGAAAGGAAAAACATGTGGCTAATGAGGAAGATGGCAGAGAACCGGCTAATGAAAACTCAAGTCCTTCCTCGGTGGACTATAATGTCTTAGCTCATTTCCGAAAGCTTCTGTCTCTCCTGAGCATCTACGATGCCTTGGTCCTATCTAAAGAGTTTAGAGATGTTCTCATTCACACTCTACAAAACCCTGAGAGGTATCAGGCTCTCTTTGCGAAAATTAATATGAAAGAAGCACAGTATGCTCTGCATGCTGCCGCAGTCACGTTTAAGGACGAAGACTTGCTACTGGGAACGGCTGAGCATAATCAGCTGCTTTACGTGACCGGGTACAGCGACGAAGATCGGATTAATCGCATACTGATTGATCTGGGATCTTCAGTGAACATCATGAACTTGCGGACTCTGAAGAGTTTGTCAATGGACGTCCGACACCTGTCAAGGGAAAGGATTGTCATTCAAGGCTTCAATCAAAACTGCCAGCAAGTTCTGGGGTCTATAGCTTTGCCAATCAAATTTAGGGATCTGCAAACTAAAGCTGAGATATACGTGATCGACGTCGACATGTCTTATAAAATTCTCTTGGGACGGCCGTGACTCCATGATTACGGCATCGTTCTGTCAACTCTCCATCAATGCATGAAGTATACTAAAAATGGCGAAGAAAGACGCATTGACGGAGACATCCAGCCGTTCGGTGTGCATGAAGTCCGATATGAAGATTCTCGGTACTTTGTGAACCTCCAAAGTGCTGAGCCATAGCTGACCAAAGACAGAACAACCCTGAAACTCAAAAGCAAGTCTGAACCGGCTGTCACTTTCAAAAGCAGAAACCCTCATGTGCGTCCGTGTTTCGGCAGTGACACCGATGAGTCCGACGCTGGAAGTCCGTCCTTCCATAAAACTCGCCCTCATTTCAGTAGTGATACGGAAGAATCTGATACCGAGGGCTCATCCGACAGCAAAATCCGCCCTCGTTTAGGCAGTGACACTGAAGAATCAGAAGAAGAGGATTCGTTTTGGAACAACTATGCGAATCGGGCTATCGTGCGAACAACGAAGCTATGAGAGACCTTCAAAGTTACAGAAGGGTCCCTAGCAGTCACAAGGGTGCCAAGGCAGATGTGCAAAGAGCTCGATGCACTGTCAGTCTCCACCGTGGACCAGCTGAAAACTTTCTACGTCCCCGGAAGGAAAAGTGGAAAGAAGAGCATCCTGTTTTATGGGTCAAATCCCGTTGTGCACCCGGACGATTTGTCTGTCACGTGCCTTCCATATGAGAGAGGCATAAGAGCCGTCCTTAATCCCATATACTATGCGCTCGAGATGCGGGAATACTTTAAAAAGTGCGGGTGTCGGCTATATCAAACGGACTCCAAAGCGAAGTTTTACGAAGGTCTATGGCATCCGCCTCAGATTCGAGCACTCATCGATGGATGAATTCCAGATAGACGGGGCATAGGTTTTGTCACGCCCCACCCCCAATACAGAGAGTATTGTCCGCTTTGGCCGAAACCGCACGGTTTTTCCCTTTTTTCCCTTTAGAGCGAACCGGACCCGACCAGGGGCCACTTCCCAGGAGGTCACCCATCCCAAGACTTCCCTGGCCCGAGCACGCTTAACTACGGAGTTCTCAAGCTCCTGTAGTTCCGGTTCACTTAAAAGGCGCCTCTGTATTGAAGAGTGGTATCATTCCATTTATAGTATAGATCTGCCCCTTTCGGAATGTATTCCGAAGAGTCCCCATTGTTCTACAGTGGGTCCCACGGACTCAAGAGGTGGCCCCCACGGATTCAAGAGGTGGCCCCCGCCCACTTAACACGATACTTGGCGTGGCACTTTGTTCCGTGTGGCACTTTGCTCCGTGAGCAAGAACCGGGTCCCGACATTCTCCCCACCTTTGAACAATGGTTCGTCCTCGAACCACAGAACTACTATTGAGGGACCGGCTCTGATACCATTCTGTCACGCCCCACCCCCAATACAGAGAGTATTGTCCGCTTTGGCCGAAACCGCACGGTTTTTCCCTTTAGAGCGAACTGGACCCGACCAGGGGCCACTTCCCAGGAGGTCACCCATCCCAAGACTTCCCTGGCCCGAGCACGCTTAACTACGGAGTTCTCAAGCTCCTGTAGTTCCGGTTCACTTAAAAGGCGCCTCTGTATTGAAGAGTGGTATCATTCCATTTATAGTATAGATCTGCCCCCTTTCGGAATGTATTCCGAAGAGTCCCCATTGTTCTACAGTGGGTCCCACGGATTCAAGAGGTGGCCCCCGCCCACTTAACACGACACTTGGCGTGGCACTTTGTTCCGTGTGGCACTTTGCTCCGTGAGCAAGAACCGGGTCCCGACAGGTTTCATTCAACCTGATTCCAAAGCATGCTACATGATCCATGTTGGAGAAGCCAGCAAAAGATCAAAAGATGATGACGAGATAGCCGAGCCAGAAGAAGCTCCTCAAGAGCTCGAAGATGGCGGACAAGCAACCTTCGATGAGCTAACCGAGATTGATTTGGGAATGCCTGATAATCCAAGGTCGACATATATTAGCTCACTCTTGTCAGTGGAAATGAAAGAGCAGATAGTAGCCCCGCTGCATGAATTCGCTAACTGCTTCTCATGGACGTACAAAGAAATGCCTGGCCTCTCCCCTGAGGTAGCCATGCATAAGCTGGCTATTTCTCCAGATGTCAATCCAGTCAAACAAGCTCCCCGAAGAATGAGAAGGGAGCTAGAAGAAAAGGTCATCGAGGAAACTAAGAAACTTATTGATGCTGGTTTCATCAGAGAAGAGAAATATATGGACTGGATCGCATGCATAGTCCCAGTGAAGATGAAAAATGGGCAGATCCGAGTTTGTGTCGATTTCAGGGACCTCAACAAGGCATGCCCTAAAGACGACTTCCCGCTACCGGTCATGGAAATGATGGTCGATGACACCTCAAATTACGAGCTGTTCACCTTCATGGATGGCTCGTCTGGATATAATCAGATCAAGATATCGCCTGAGGATGAGAAACACACAGCATTTCGAACCCCGATCGGAATATACTGCTACAAAGTGATGCCGTTCGGACTTAAGAACGCAGGTGCTATATATCAAAGGGCAATGACCAATATCTTTGATGACCTAATCCATAAATTCGTCGAATGTTATGTTGATGATCTGGTCGTGACGACTAAAGCCAAGGCCGATCATATCCAAGATCTGAGGACCGTTTTCACAAGACTGAGAGAATACGATCTGAAGATGAATCCTCTAAAGTGCGCTTTTGGCGTGTCATCGGGAAAATTCCTGGGCTTCATAGTCCGACATCGAGGAATCGAAGTTGACCCATCAAAGATAAAGGCCATCATGGAGATGCCCCCTCCAAAGTGTCTGGCGCAGCTAAGATCTTTTCAAGGGAAGCTTGCTTATATACGAAGGTTTATCTCAAATTTATCGGGGAGATATAGGCCCTTCTCAAAGTTCATGAAGAAAGGATCTCCTTTTATCTGGGATGCCGAATGTCAAAAAGCATTCAAAAGCATCAAACAGTACTTGTTGCACCCTCCAGTGCTGGCCGCTCCTATTCGAAATAAACCGCTGATTCTCTACACTGCTGCACTAGATGAATCACTCAGTGCGCTCCTTGCCCAGAACAACGAGGAGGGAAAAGAAAATGTCCTCTATTATCTCAGTCGAACTCTAGTCGGGGCGGAACACAACTATTCCCCGATCGAAAAGCAATACCTGGCTCTGATATTCGCTGTGAAGAAGCTGATGCACTATCTGCTTGCTCATCAGGTTATGTTGATCTCCAAGGTCGACCCGCTCAAACACTTAATGACCAAGGTAAGCCTAGCCGGCAGAATGGCAAGACGGGATGTCATGCTACTTGAGTTTGACATAGTTTATACTCCTCAGAATGCAGTAAAAGTGCAAGCTCTTGCAGACTTCCTTGCTGCTCATCCCGTTCCAGAAGGGTCACCGCTCAATTGCGAGTTACCCGACGAACAAGTGCTGCACCTCGAAGAAGGTGAGCCATGTTAGGAGCTCTACTTCGACGGAGTCTCATCAATGAGGAGCTCCGGCAAATCAAGCATCCCGCAGATAAAAGCTGGGATAGGATTGGTGTTCATCACGCCATCGGTGGGAACCCTGCGATGTTTTTTTGCTCTCACCAAGCCTCGCACAAACAACGAGACTGAGTATGAAGCTCTGATAGCTGGTCTGGAGCTCGCCATAAAATGGAAATCCTTCGGCTACGGGTTTACGGTCACTCCCGGCTTGTCATCATCCAAGTAAGCGGTGACTATAAGATATACAAACCCGAATTAGCTCGGTACAGAAGCTGAGTGGTGGAACTCATGAAACGGTTCACTCATATTGAACTAATGAGAGTCCCTAGAGCGTTGAATGGAAAAGCCGACATACTCGCTCGCCTAGCTAAAGAGTTAGCTGAGCCTGATATGGACGAAATTCTAATTACAGTCAGAAGCCAGCAAATTCTGCCTCCAGCCTCTTTGCGTGAAGAAGAAAACGTAGAACAAGAGAACAATCCTGCCGAAGAAGCTTCGATCATCCAAGATGAGCCCGATTAAAGAGAACCCTTCATAGAGTACCTCCGATACGACAAGCTGCCCAAAGGAAAATCTGCGAGGATTCGGCTGAAGAAGAGAGCTCTCTGATACGTGTTTGTAAATGATACGCTATACCGCATGTCATATGACCAACTCTGGCTCAGGTGTCTGTCATTGGCCGAAGCCCAAAAGGTCATGAAAGAAGTTCACTCGGGCGTTTGCGGTGCTCACTAATCTGGCCCCAAGATGCGACTTCAAATTAAATGGTTTGGGTATTACTGGCCCACCATGACACGGGATTGCGGAGAGCATGCAAAAAATGTCATATCTGCCAAATTCACGGTGATTTCATTCACAAGCATCTCAATCCGTTGCATCCTACGGTGGTGTCGTGGCCCTTTGAAGTCTGAGGAACCGACATAGTTGGCCCAATTGATCCTCCGTCATCCAGAGGCCACCGGTTCATATTGTCCGCAACTTACTATTTCTCCAGATGGGCTGAAGCTGCTCCGCTAAAAGAAGTCAAGACAGAAAATATTCTGACGTTCTTCCAGCATAATATTCTATACCACTTCGGTACACCAAGAAGAATCATTTCTGACAACGGGCCTTCTTTCAAGAGCTTCAAAGTCTCAAGGTTCGCTACTCAGCACAAGATAGATTGGAGATATTCCTCCATCTATAATCCAAGAGCCAATGGGCTAGCCGAAGCCTTCAATAAGACTCCATGCAAGCTCCTGAGGAAAAATATTTCAGCCAACAAGAGAGACTGGAATCTCAAACTTCACGAGGCGTTATGGGCATATCATACCACGCACCGTACTCCAACTCAGTCCACTCCATACTCATTGCTCTTCGGAGTGGAGGCGGTCCTCCCCCTCAAAGTTGAAGTTCCAAGCTTAAGAATGACCGTTCAGCACGAGTTGACGGAAAAGGAAAACGTCCTCCTTCGGCTTGAAGAGCTTAATGCGCTCGAAGAAAAGAGGCTCGTAGTACAACAAAATTTAAAGCTGTACCGAGCCCAAATGTCACGGGCTTATGACAAGATAACCCGTCACCGCGCTTTCAAGAAAGGCAAATTGGTGTTGGTCCTCAAAAGACCGATCATCCCCAATCGACACGCCAAGGGAAAATTCGAGCCAAACTGGGAAGGACCATATGTCATCGAGAAAGTGTTCGACGGAGGATCTTACCAACTAATAAGTGCCGGGGGAGAAAGGCCCATGCCACCCATCAATGACCGATATCTCAAGAAATATTACGCGTGAATGCTCCAAGTCGTAGGCGAATTGAGCACACAAGCTCTACGGTCTAGATCATACATCCTGTAAAATTGTATACAATTCACGGGCGTAAACGACCCCGATCTCTCCCAAGTCCTGCCGGCGAGACTACTTTTAAAGTCCCACCAGCGACAAAAAAAAGCAAAACAAAAACGGTATGTCCACAAGCAAAACGGGCATGGATGAAAACCCGAAAGGGCTCTGTGAGTAAAAAAAAGCAGGACCGCCGGCGAGTTTGTGAAAACCCGAAAGGGCGCAAACTCATGAAAAGAGATAAAATACACTCGCAAAGTCCTTTCGACCTTGTGAGGAGAAAATCCTTGCGTGAGATCCTTACGACTCACAAAGGAGCAACACACTTAGGAATCCTCATGATTCCTAAGGAGAACATACACCTGCGAGATCCTCTCGACTCGTAGGGAGAAAATGCTTTTATGAGACCCTTACGACTCATAAAATTGAAAAACCTTAGATGATAGGGATCTAAACTTATTTCTTGAGCCATCGCTCCCCAACGGGCAACGACAAATGATGAGTCGCTCCTGGCATTTCGCTTCAGTGTTAGCGGTGCTGATGCGACCAAAAATCCACTCCCAGGGCAAATGATGAGTTGCTCCTGGCATTATTCCAGTGCAGCAATGTTGATGCCAAACAAGATCCAAATTCCAAGTCCCCAAACGGCGAATGATGAGTCGCTCCTGATACCGTATTTCAGTGCAGCGATGCAGACGCCAACTAAAATCCAATCTCCCAAAATTCTCCCAGCCCTACGGTTGGTCCCCAAGTTGACTACCGTATACAATCCACGGGCTCAAATAATTCTCATCATACCCATGCCCCACCGCAACCACCAGTTACGTGGCTGGTCTCCGCCCTTGGAATTATGCTCCATTTGGGAAGACCCACTCATGTGTCCTCACGATACATGAGGAGAAAAAACTTATGAGATCCTCTCGACTCGTAAGAAAACACCTTCGTGGGATCCTTATGACTCACGAAGGAAAAACACATTTGGGAGTCCTCACGACTCCTAAGGAGAAAGTACACCTACGAGATCCTTTCGACTCGTAGGGAGAAAATGCTTTTATAGGACCCTTACGACTCATAAAATTGAAAAGCCTTAGCTGATAGGGACCTAAACCTGTCTCCTAAGCCATCGCTCCCCAATAGGAAAAGGCAAATGATGAATTGCTCCTGGCACATGTGCTTCAGTGCTAGCAACGCTGATGCCTACCCTAACCCCAAAATTCCAAACTCCAATCCAATAGACCCTTAAGTCTTTAAACTGGGAACAGATGACCTTTAAGTCGTTAAACTGGGCACAGATGACCTCTAAGTCGTTAAACTGGGCACAAGAGACCTCTAAGTCGTTAAACTGGGAACAGATGACCCCTAAGTCGTTAAACTGGGAACAGATGACCTCTATGTCGTTAAACTGGGAACAAATGACCCCTAAGTCGTTAAACTAGGAACGAGGGAAATCCCCTCACAGTAAATGATGATTCACTCTTGGTACCATATTCTAGTGCAGCGGTGCTGATGCCAAACCCAAAAAAAATCCTCAAATCCCGTCATAGCAGATGATGATTCGCTCCTGGTACCATATTCCAGTATAGAGATGCTGATGTCAACCCAAATCATATCAAATCAGCAAGACAACCAACGACCTCCCTGGCGGAATCAAGCTCCACCTCGGAAACAAGCCAAATCCCGACACCGCGAAAAGTGGAGCAAGTCAAATCGAATTCTGACACCGCAAGATATGGAGCAATTCAAATCGAATTCTGACACCGCAAGAAGCGGAGCAAGCCAAATCAAGTATCGACTGTCCACGTCGCTAAAAGGGCAGAACCGACCTTCCAAGTCGCAAAAATGGAAGCATCGACCGCCACGTCGTTAAAATGGGAACCAGACCAAGCCGACCGTCCAAGTCGCAAAAAGGGAAGCACCGACTGTCCACGTCGCTAAAGTGGCAGAATCGACCGTCCAAGTCGTAAAAATGGCAGCATCGACCGTCCAAGTCGCAAAAAGGGCAGCACCGACCGTCCAAATCGCAAAAAGGGTAGCACCGACCATCCACATCGCTAAAATGGCAGAATCAACTGTCCAAGTCGGAAAAATGGCAGCACCAACCGTCCAAGTTGCAAAAATGGCAGCATCGACCATCCAAGTCACAAAAAGGGGAGCACCGACCGTCCAAGTCGCAAAAATGGCAGCACCGACCGTCCAAGCCGCAAAAAGGGCAGCACCGACCATCCACGTCGCTAAAATGGCAGAATCGACCGTCCAAGTCGCAAAAATGGCAACACCGACCGTCCAAGTCGCAAAAATAGCAGTATCGACCGTCCAAATCGCAAAAAGGGCAGCACCGACCGTCCAAGTCGCAAAAAGGGCAGCACCGACTATCCACGTCACTAAAATGGCAGAATTGACCATCCAAGTCGCAAAAATGGCAGCACCGACCGTCCAAGTCGTAAAAATGGCAGTATCGACCGTCCAAGTCGCAAAAGGGCAGCACTGACCGTCCAAGTCGCAAAAAGGGCAGCACCGACCGTCCACGTCGCTAAAATGGCAGAATCGACCGTCCAAGTCGCAAAAATGGCAGCACCGACCGTCCAAGTCGCTAAAAGAGTAGCACCGACCGTCCAAGTCGCAAAAAGGGCAGAACCGACCGTCCAAGTCGCAAAAAGGGCAGAACCGACCGTCCAAGTCACAAAAAGGGCAGCACCGACCGTCCACGTCGCAAAAAGGGCAGAACTGACCGTCCAAGTCGCAAAAAGGGCAGTATCGACCGTCCACGTCCTAAAAATGGCAGAACCGACCGTCCAAGTCGCAAAAAGGGCAGAATCGACCGTCCACGTCGCTAAAATGGTGGAAACGACATCCACGTCGTCAAAACAGGAACCAAATTTAATCAACCTCCACGCGAAAGAAAATCCATCAATTTCATGCACACAACCCACATATGTGGTGTGCATTTATTGATGGGGGCAATTTATTGGGGTCAAAATTTACACCCCGGTTGACCAAGTCAAAATCAAAGTCAACCCCAAGCCAAGTGGGCCCAAGCCCAGATCAAGTGGGCCAATGCCCGGGTTGAGCCCGAATATGAAGCCGCCGGCTCCCCCATGCCAAAATAAAATTTTTGTAATAAATAATTTGGTGTATTTCTTTTATTTTATTTTATGAATAAATGTAAGAAAAATGGGCATAAAGCCAAATTTTGTAAAGCCCGTGGCTCATGTGCAAAAGAATTAAGCACATGAGGTATGGGATGGGCAAAATGCCATTTTGTAAACCCCAAGGGGTTATATGTAAAGTGTGTAGCTTATAAAGGCAAACATGATGAAAATATCTAAGGATCTTTTTTTTCTCTTTAAAAAAAAATTAGGGTCTGTGCCTCCTTCTCCTTCCTCAAGATTCTAGACCTTCTTCCTTTTTTTGAATTAAATCAAGAGTTTTACTCTTCCTTTTCCAAAACTAAATAGTTTTTCACCACCGAACCCACAAAGGGGAGCTCGGATCTTCCATTAGATCTCAAAAAGAGGATATTTTTAAAACCTCACCCCTCTTGTTCTCCAAGATCCGGCCAACAAAGAGAAGGAAGAAGGAGACCCATCTCCGAAAATCCCACTTTGGAAAAGATCCAAGGCTCAAGAGAAGATCCCAGACTTAAGAGAGAAGAACCTCTGAAGATTTTTAGGGAGTTCAACTCCAAGACCCAAATCTTCAATAACTCCTAATCCAGATCTTTTGGAGTTTAACTCCACTCAAAATCCTCTTTTGGAGTTTAACTCCTATTTCTGGGGGTAAAAACCCCTTCCTTTCGCTAGCGCCCAAAGCACTAGCGCTGGTGCCCAAGCGCCCATGTGCCGGGCATGTGAGGCGCTAGCACCCAAAGCGCTAGCGTTCGCACCTAAGCGCCCATGTGCCGGGAACGTGAGGCGCTAGCACCCGAGTGCCCACGTGCCGGGCACGTGAGGCGCTAGCGCCCGAGCGCCCATATGCCGGGCACGTGAGGCGCTAGCACCAGCGCCCAAGCATCTAGCGCTAACCTAAGTGCCCAAGCGCTAGCGTGCTAGGCACGTGAGACGCTGGCGCTCACGCATCCTTTGGATGCCATTTCCCCTCATTTTACATGTACTCCACACTAAAAATACCTCCCCCGTTAGAAAAAAATTTCTAACGGGGCGCTGCCTTGCACCCCGCAAGGGGGCTGCTGGCCTCTTGACCCGCAGCCCACTATCCGGGTAGCGGGACCCCCGTAAAAACTCTGCGGGCCCCCCGATATATTCAAAACCCCTTCAAAACACAACATTGCATATGGAGTTTGCTTGATCTGTTTGACCTGTCAATCAGAGGTTCTCTCGCTCCAAAGGCGAGGGGTAATTAAAGGCAGCTTAAACTGCGGCTGCCAGAGATTCGGATCCCCACAATCAATAAACCCCAGTCTACCCTAGACAGGGGGAATCTGTAATGCGCCTGACAAGCGCGTGCGTATTCCCATCTCAATAGGGTGACGAAAAACACCCTACAGTGCATACCGCGACATCAACCCCCAATACAGGGAGAGACGAATCCTCTGACGATCCGCTTACTGCCTCCATATGGCTCGGGACCGTACCCAACTGAAACCTGTTTACACGACTCCTTTGAGCCGTGGTAGGGTAGTAATCAAAGAACAGTAGGAACTCACAAGATAAAAATGACGATCTCAGGTCGATAGACTAACCTGTACACATGTCACCAGAGAACTGCTATCTGACAATAGGTATAATACCAACTAGCATGTTCCCGGCGAGTCCGTCTGGTGTACTAATAACCCAATGAACACCTGTATACATCTTAAGTGAACCAACTAACACCAATAGCTTGTGAGACCGGCCACCACCCCTCGTCGGGGTCTCGATCAGTATACACTGTCTACACTTGGAGTATCGATGCCTAGTCTCGAAACTCCCACGACTAGTAAGGATGTGCTTATAGACCACCTAACTTCCACGCATATGATCGCCATCATACTACTGGTAGTCAAGAAAGAATCCTATGGGCTCTATCAACATGTAATAGTGATCTGTAATGTCACCTGAAGCATGTACACGATGATAAAGACAAACCAGATAGCATACTATCATCAGTAAGACTGTCCTACCGATATAGGTCCTTCATCAATCATTGCAATCGCATGCCTGCGATCCAATAATTGACTTGAGGGCACTATAGCCAACAATCTCCCACTTGCACTTAAGGATAATTATTGCGGTGTCGCATACTCACAGCCCGTGTGATACCGGTCACCCAACTTCTTTAATAATCAGTTTCAAAAAACTCGTTTGTAAAACTATTGCATTCGAGAAATAGCCTCAATGAGTGGATCCGCTCCAATGTTTCTTTCAATATCTCTCTTTATCTCAAGTTCGCGGAGAAAGCCATCTCCCGAAATGAGCAATACCTATCTTAGAATATGTCTGGATATCTGATGGGACCCAGTTCACAAATGAACTCAAAATCCAGCAAACTTCTTGGACTGTATCGTCCACTGAACTTAATCAGTATTCTGCGCCATGCCTCCCTCAGTATCCGCTTGGACCACCTGTCTAACCTACTGCACCTCAAAAGAGGGAATACTATAACTCTGACAGTCACTCTGTCATCCATGTCACCTTGGAAGCCTAGAATGATAACTGTCTCCCGAAGGAGGCTGCCGTTACCAAATCCTTAGAACATCCACTTATGTTCATAAACTGCTTCTGAACGTTTCTCCAGGATTTGGATTAATATAAACTTATTGCAGCTAATGCAAAAACAACATCTGGTGTGGTACTTGACATCTCATGATTGACTCAATTGCCTAAGCAAGTGATATGCCAATCATGTACATCCCTCTCCCCTTTAGTCTATAAGACACCTTTAGAGAGGGTGAATCCATCACCTGCAGGTACACCACCATGCCAGGAGTCGTTCATTCTAAAACACCTTTAGAATACTGTCTAAGTACCCAGATTGGGAAACTACCCAAATCTAGATCTTAAACCATATATCTAGTAACCAGAATGCCTGATATTATATCCATATCCTATGTGGAGAAACCATTTTGTGACAACCACAGTATAACCGATCGTAGTGTAGGAATTTCACTTCCTATAAAGTGTATAATATCCAAATACCAGGACATCACACCCTACTACCTTCTTAACAGATCCATCTCCTATTCTGATGAAGTCAAAGCCTATGACTATCACATCAAAAATAGACGATCTATCTCCTCCATACCTGCTTTAGTCTATAAATAGACACAAGCTACTTGTCCATTATGCTTCCGCTGCTCCCACTGACCACAACAACCCTTTGGCAGAGTCATATACACGTGCACTTCTAAAGCTAGTTTAGAACGACACTATACTCATCCTCCTGCCGGGTCACATAGTCTAGAACAACAGTAATGGCAAGTCTAGGTAAACAAGAACCTCCCTGTCACCGTCTTTGATACCGAAGTACCTCTCGGATGCCTGAGGTTACCCACCATATCTGCGGAGTGGCTAATGGAATGTCAAACCCGATTGAATTTTTAGGTTCTATTAAATTTTCAGTAATCGTTTGTGGTTCTGGAATCACTTCCAGTTCTACCATACTCCCACTACTGTTTTCTGAAAAAGTTCATTTTGCTAAAACTGTGGCGAGTCAAGAACAATATCACTATTGATCTTCCAGATGGTAGAAAGTTAACCCTCGTCATAGCCCGGGTTAACCCACAAACTGCCATTACAGAAACGTCCCTTGAGTTATCCAGAGTCTGGTTTTAAGCATAAGCCGGACAACTCCATATATCTTAACATCGTTAAGATATGAACCATTCTATATACAATATAGAAACAGAGACACTAATTTAATTGGAACCAGATTCAAATCATGCAGCTATCTTCAGTGCATGTCAACTAAATGGAGAGATGCCGATCAACATTACTCAACTAGGAGTGCATCCAGATATGAGTAACCTGAAAGAGAAGCAAGTTCTCAAAACCATTACTATCAACCGAATACCAAACACAAGTATCTATACCTTCGATCACCTTGAAGAATCCTGATACTTGCAACACATGGTTCTCTACTTTATTCTTGTACCTATAACTTCTCAAACTTGGACCTTGTATTTCTACGAAATACTTATCTAAAACTGGAGAAGTCACAAGTAAACGGAACATAGCATGAGCACCAACCCCTCTGTCCTAATGGACACTAGAAACATACAATACTTTGTATAAGTCCCCTGATTTGAATAACTCAAACCCTGGGCGTCGTAGGTTGAAAACTGTACTATGGTTAACAAGAGTTACACCGCTGTTTAATGCTCCTTACCCAATCATCAACTGATATAGGTAAATGTCATGGACATAAATTCAAAAAGTTATATCTCACTTTATAAAATAAACGTATAGATATATCAGTTTGAAATTGTTGCATAACAGCGGATATTCAAAACCAAATATTTGCCGTCTGGCAAAAACCCAGGTGATTTCCACAAATATCACTAATTACAACGAATTCCGATATAATGAGGATGATCACCTAATTCCCAATAACTTACTCCCACTCATTATCCATAAAACCATACAGATATGAGAATCAAGTCTTGTAAATACATATCCTGGAGTAAGGATCTAATTGGGAAATCAGTTTTCAATTAATAACGCATAGTGAAACTGAAACATAAAAATGTTTCGAAGGGGTAGCCGGGTATTCCTAGTAATGCGTCTACCATTATCCAGATTCATGACTGTAACCGTATATTTCCTTTGCCATCTCTCCAATCCCTTTATTTGTTTTTACATATTATCTTCTGTACACCACTCTTAGGCTAAATGGTTTTCTTCCTTCCCTACCGTTCGACACCAGCCTATGGTTTGGAAGAAGACTATCCAATAAGCGCAATAGGTGTACCCACCTAATCCTAGGAGCCCTCGCAACCTGAGAGAAGGTAAAGAAAAAAGACAACTGAATAATCCTTATTCTATTTCTCCTAAACCAGAAACCATTCTCGAACTGGAACAAGTTCCTTCGAGTTCGTATGTAACTATAAGATGGCGTATCCAATAAATGTGGATCTTCGTAGTGAAAATGTTCCGGAGAAATGCAAAGGTGAAGTAGGAGTGGCGATGATATACGCGGTTTGGTCGTGAATGATAGAAGTCGCAATTTACTTTTCCTTCTTTCTAATCCCTTTATTTGTCTTTACTTATTACCTTCTGTATACCGTACTTAGGCTAAATGGTTTTCTTCCTTCCCTACCTTTTGGCACCAGCCTAAGGTTTGGAAAAAGACTATCCAATAAGCATAATAGGTATACCCTCTCCTAATCCTAGGAGCCCTCACAACCTGAGAGAAGGTAAAAGGAAAAGACAACTGAATAGTCCTATTCAATTTCTCCAGAACCGGAAACCATCCTCGAATCTAAAACAAGTTTCTTCGAGTTCGTATGTAACTATACGATGGTTATATCCAACAACTGTGGATCTTCGTAGTGATACGGAATGTTCCGGAGAAAAGTTAAGGGTAAAAGTAGGAGTGGTAATGAAGTACGCAACTCTGACAATCCAAAGCCAGTGTGTTTTAAGAAGGTTCGGTTAACTTGGTTCATGAGTTTTAGTATAGGGTCGGGCCATGGTCGCTTCCAAAGAGAGAGAGAAAAGAAACACTCAGCGTCCACTCTAACATAGATCAGAAAGGTTAATCACTTTATTTAATCCGGATGGCTCCCACTGTTTCCTCGAATCCTCCTCCAAACCTAAAGGAGAATTAGTCGGGATCATCTAAAATCACCCGAGGAATAAACCAACTCATCAGTAGGAATCGGGATCTAACTATCATCGCATGATAACTTGATGGAATCCTATCAAGTTATCATACTCCAGAAGGTATGCGCATGCCTAGCAAGTTTCATTTTCTTTAGAAACTCCCGATGTGATTTTTACCCCATGCTCTTATGACCTTGACTAAGGCCAACAAATCATAAGTCACATGTCAAGTTCTACCCGTCATTGTCCAGGTTAATCTGAACCCACCCGTACTCGCCCTTGACTAAGGCCAACAAGGCTGTACGACTGTCCCAAACCAACGCATCTATCTATGCAACAGAAAAGTAACAAATAGCTACCATACACTATGCCTTGACTAAGGCCAATAAACATAGCATGAATACTAAGTGCTACCCGTCTGAAATGACGGAGGGCTATGAATGGTTTTTGGTGAAAAACATTTAATGTAATGAACTTGATATCGTTGCAGGAACCGGATAGCTTTACAAATATATAGTGGCGAAAACTTTTGCTAAAGAGGTCACTCCCGATGAAGGGATCTCGACTCTTTCCTCGTCGAATGAGGTGCAGGATATTCCTAACTGAATATCATGATGCAAAGCGAAAGTAATCGACTATAGTGAAGTTATTACCCTGATGCAAACTTCTGCCCAAGATATCACTCCCGGTGAAGGGATCTCGGCTCTTGCTTCGTCGAATGAGGTGCTGGATATTCATAATCGAATATCGCTGTGCAAAACAAAAGAAAACATCCTTGTAATAACAGCTTTTGAAATTTTTTCCAACAACATCAAATAGGTCTGTTTTCCTTGCATTGATCAGAATCAACGCAGTCCCATCAATTAATCACACCAGAAAAGAACGAAAATATGATGTACGTATATGCCATCCACATTCGCCAATGAGCCCTGTCATCACTCGTTAGGTTACTTAACTAACGACAGAGCGGGGGCTGGACTAGCGCGGGTGCAAAACATATACAACATCTACTAGTATATATATAAATATATATAATGATCACTCCAGGCATGATAAATGCAACATCAAAGATAAGCAATAAGCATCATAGAACAAACTGATGATCTGGAAGCCCCGGGTTTTCTTTGAGTCGCAACTGAAACCCGACGTTCCCCTGGTCGTGTGGATAGCCTGTGCAATGAAAACCTAGACCCCTACGAGTGTGGCAAGTTACCCGCCAAAACCAGAAGCGAGGCATCCCCCTTCATCAAAGTGAATGGGCCACCCGGCACTTCACGGAATCCGGTAACTTGAGCACTCCTCCTTGGGTCAACCTGTACCCCCTACGAGTGCGGCGAATAGCCCGCCAATTCTAGAGTGAGGCCCCCCTGTCTCAATCCCATGAGATGCGGGCCTGTTGCCCTTTAGAACCTAGCTATCCGTGCACTCCACCGCGGGGTAATTCTAGTACAGAAAAGAAAATAAGTACAACGGTGACATCGACCTCTATCCGGTCGTATCCCAAATAAATAATATACAAACAGGCAGTGACGGCAGTCCACATGTCGGACGCTCGCCCCGAGATATCAAATGCACAAATAAAACTAAACTGTACTAACATTGCACCCAGGTTATCCACCTCGACGATCCAACTAACACACAACACAACACAGAACATCAACGTGAATGTCACGTTCGCAAACCCGTCTAAAAGAACTATAGCAATTAGACAAGTTGTACCACTCTAATGACATTCACGGTAGCAGATAGTAATGTATGTACTATAAACTATGACATTAGAATTCCGCACGCAATTAGCAAACCAAACCAATTTCCAAAACCATGGAAAAAAAACAGTGAGCTAAAGTTCCAAAAACCGACCGTTTAAATCCAATTCGGAAGTCCGAATCAAAACGAAACGCGCTCAAACCTTCACGGGGAGTTAGAGAATGAAATTAACTTCGAGTCGGGGGGCCTAGAAGGGGTACCCTATCCTTGAGGCCACCACGAGGTGGCCAGAGGGCAAGGTAGACCCGAAACTGCCCAAGATGGGGCAGTTTCAGGTCCCCACCGCCAAGACCACATTGTGGTGGTCTTGGGGAGTGGGCCTAGCCATTCGGTCCCCCCCAGGGGTTCCCCGGGGTGCCCATGCACCACCCTGCGGCTTCTCAGTTCAAGCCGTGAGCCCGCGGGGTATGCAAACATCTCAAACTTTTAGTTTTTGGAACTGTTTTTGTCGGCAGTTTGCACGACAAAAATGGCGGATTTCTAATGTCGCAATGAGTTAGTATGTGGTTAATGGGTTGGCTCTGATACCATTTTGGATTATGCAAGCGCCCCGGCCATCAATCCGTGACCAAATACGGAACAAAATTTATAAAACTTGGCGCTACCACAACCAATTACCCGGATCTACCCATAAGCCCTAGATAACAAAACATGCAAAGGAGTTAGAATAGTTATACCGAATAGATCCGTGTCCTTTGGTCTTCAACCATCATCCCAAGCTCCTAAGGGCTTCCTTGATCAAGCTTGATCTCCGGTCTCCCTCCATCAAAGATGATCCACCTGAGAGTCTATGCAATAAGCTCCAACCTCATATCCGAGACAACTAGGGCACCTAGATCGCTATTCTAGATACCATAGATGAAGTAGAGAGTGATGAAGGATTAATTTGTCTCAAAATACTCAAGGATTCTCAACTCATGAGAGAGTTTTGGTGGAGCTAGAGGAAGAAGAAGATGCCATGAGAATGAGGTGTTGAGAGCAACTCAAGAGAGAGAAAAAGAAATGAATAATGGCTTGTGTTTTTGTTTGTTGTGTGTGTGAGATAAGAAATAATGGAGCCATCACATAAATGTCCATATCTCCAAAATATCTTAGTCAACAAAAAACATCTCAAGTCAACATAATCTCACAACAAACAAAAACCCTAAGCATGCTAGAATAGTAACCATGGATCACTAATTAGCCATGCCATAAAAATGCAATAAACACCTCATCCTACACCTCAATAACCTTTTAATCCAAAAAGGTCTAAACCATAATGAGGTGTAATCTTATAAAAGTAATCTTGTAAGAAATTACAAGAATACCCCTCAACCGTATATACATACCCGCATCCGTATTCTGAAGAATACGAACACAAAAAGATGAAAATAATCCAACCAATTTAATACTAGGATCCAGCTTAAACCAAAGCCCACTAATATTATCCGTCCGATCATCATCCGTGCACAAGTACACGTATGTGATCGAACCCTGCTGTAAAACCATACGACCTCTACATCGTTTCGCCCGAAGTAGGGAAACCCTCTGTGTAGGACTCTAAACACTCGTCAATACGTTGGCAGTGGGTTCAACTATAAGCACGTCAGCGGCACTAGCTGTACGTAACAACTAGCCAGGTATTGAGCGAAAGGGAGGCCGACGAGCAAACTCATCCCGAAACTCCTACTGAGCCTGACAGTGACAATATCTGTACAGTCCATTCTGTTCTTCTATGAGTATCGCATATCGAGTCTAGGGGGTGGATAAAGTCAGACCCCTAATAACGCGGCATTTAGTGTCGGTATGAAACCTATCACCACCACCTGAGAAACTACCGAATCTAGATCAGTAATTCTCGACTACCTTGGCCAAGGATTTCTGGTGATGGCCACCCGTGCACACTGCGACACCAACCCCCAATACCGGGAGAGATGAATCCCCTGACGATCCGCTCACTGCTTCCATATGGCTCGGGACTGTACCCAACTAAAACCTGTTTGCACGACTCCTTTGAGCCATGGTAGGATAGTAATCAAAGCACAGTGGGAACTCACACGATACAAATGACGATCTCAGGTCGATGACTAACCTGTACACATGTCACCAGGGAACTGCTATCTGACAATAGGTATAATACCAATTAGCATGTTCCCGGCGAGTCCGTTCGGTATACTCATAACCCAATGGGCACATGTATACATCTTAGGTGAACCAACTAACATCAATGACTTGTGAGACCGGCCACCGTCCCTCGTCGGGGTCTCGATCAGTATACACTAGTCCACTCTTGGAGTATCGATGCCCAGTCTCGAAACTCCCATGACTAGGGACATTTTAAGGATGGCTTATAGACCACCCAACTCCCACGTATATGATCGCCATCATACTGCTGGTGGTCAAGCAAGAATCCTATGGGCTCTATCAACATGTAATAGTGATTTGTAATGTCACCTGAAGCATGCATATGATGATAAAGACAAACCAGATAGCATACTATCATCTCGAGTAAGACTGTCCTAGCGATATAGGTCATCCCTCAATCATCGCAATCGCGTGCCTGCGATCTAATAATTGACTTGAGGGCACTATAGCCAACACATATAAAGTGCAAAGCGGCTCAAACAGTTGAACTCCACGGCATAGACGTCTACAGGGCGGCCGTTCTGCTTTAACGTAATGAACTTCTCTTCCATATCCGATTTTGCTGTATCCGGAAAGTAGTGGTCCAGGAAGCACTCTTTGAACTTTCTCCACCCAATAGGCTGGTTGAGTTTGCTCTCCTTGACTGACCATAATATACGGACCTCGTCTTCCAACTGGATCTTGATCACGTTCACTCTGTTTTCGTCAGGGACTTTGGCAGCCGTCAAAAAGTTCTTCACGTTGACTAGCTATTGCTCGGCCTCAAGTGGATCTGCTATGCCAGTGAATACAGCTGGGTGCAGTCTCCTAAAATCTGCAACGGTACCAGCCCTACCATGCGTAGCTGGTGCAATAGCTCCCTCGGGGGCAGCAACAATAGCTGTAGGTCCTCTTAATGCGGTAATCACCCTCAAACCTTCAGTCAAAAGTCCAGTCTTCTTTTCGGCAAGGGTCGTCAAAGCACTGAGTATCCTTTCGGTACGGTTTTGGGAACTGGAGTCCGAGGAGTGGTCGTTTGGGAAGGCTATGTCGCTGAAAGATGAGCAGTGAAAGGAATCAGATAAATGAAAAGGATAAGATAATGATCATATGATATCGAATGATGATGCAACAAGGATTACTTGAGAGTGGAAGACAATATAACAGGGTATAAATCAAGGAATCCCTAACTGATCTGTATTCTCATTCTAAACCTAGTGATCTGTGTTCGCTCGAGAGCATGTCGTGCATTAAGAAGGTTATGGTTCAATGTCGGATATGCCGGTTTTGTTTAAAAAGATAGCACACGATGTGATTCTCAAGTTATAAAAACACCGCAAGTGCACGGTGCATTGAAGAAATCCGGCAAGTACAGGTCAATTCACAGGGAATGTATATCACGACGTTCTTTTTGAGTTAGAAACAAATGTTTTGAATTTGGTTTCGTGTCACGTTTAATAAAAAGAATGCGATGTAAGAGGGAAAAGTGATATATACGGAATACTTAGGCTAAACTTTAGTAACTTGACTTGTGGCATTACCTCCAACTCTCATTCTTGATTCAACTAGACATTTCTAGTTCCTATTTGAATTTGAAAAGCATGTCGTGTCTAAACCGATTACAAAAAGTACGATATCAAATCGAAACAAAAAAAACTACAAAGTGTAAGGAATTTAGATGAAATAAGGATGAAATAAACTAAATGAGATTAGCAAGTATAGGACATATGCTTTTATGGCTACATGCCCTATCTAGCTAGTTCACTACACTTAGTTAAATTTAACCCTCCTTTCTACTTCAATCTTAATGTAACAAAAATGATATGTAAAAAAAGAATAGGATATGCGTTAAAGGTTGATTTGCAACCATTCAAAACAATATATCCTATCAAGTAATAACACAATATATTGTAAAATTAAGAGAAGAAGTTCAATAAGTGCAAAGAATCAAAAATGAGGGGTTGGAAGACAAGCCATTCATCAACCTATCTTACCGTTACCTAAGTAAATAAACTGCTCACATATCATAGTAAAGAGAGCGCAAATAAACAAACAACATAATAACAATTGCAATAATAGTAAAGAAGAGAATACAATGAACCAAATGAGCAAAAATGAAGTTTTATTGAAGTTTTATTCCAAGTACAAGCTAACGAGTTCAACTACCAAAATCTGACCTTGCAAGCTTACAAAATAAGTTGCAAGATAAGAGAAAGGAAAATTACTCAACTATCTCTAGAGCTAGCAAGTTTCATAAAGAGTTATACAAAATATGGAAATATACATCATTTTCTTTCAAAATGATCTGCTATTTATAAATATTGTAAAAACAAAAGTTGCATATAAAAATGAGTTGATATGACCAAGATAAATGCTCAGAAGAAATTTCACACCATCTGGAGAAAAAGGGCCAGCAAATTGTGGCTAAATGCATTAAACCGGGGGCTAAAGTGAAGGAGGTGGAGGCCCGTCTTGGTTCTGTGATATTCTATCATCAATATTATCTGTCACGCCCCGCTTTCCAAAATACGGAAAACGAGGGATGACTAGGCCAGCCATGCTCCTACGGTCAAGGAATCATCCCACCGTAGTCACACTTCGGCTTCTAGCACTACATGGTAATCAGTAAATAAAGCACAGTATTAAAGGAATCACATCACTAATTTATTACATTAAAATTCAATTGTTCAAAAATTACAGATAATAAGAACAATAACTAACCAAGTTCAATATCACGATCACTCTAAGAAAAGCAATAAAGATAGGTAGTATACCCGACTATATCTCTGTAAACTCGAAGGGTAGATCCGTCTCCTGTGCTGGTCCTCCCGCGGAATCTGAGCATGCATACTCAGGTCGTCAGAGCGACACAATAATAATATTATTATAATCAGATGAAACAGGTAAATGAGGTAATACTGGTATGAGAATAATGCAAGTAATCACTATGTCACTATATGATGCAGAATATGATATGTGTCCCTATCGGTCTCTAGGTCATGTTTGAAATCACATAGTGGAAGGAGGATCATGTTTAACAGGAGTCTCGTACATACCCGAGACAACGGCCCACATGCCCGGGACATAACCCTGTCAGCCGGATCGCTAGATCCTGTCCTACACGTATAAGTATCACGGTTCGAATGATCATCCTCTAAACACGGTCCCGCTAAATACGATACTCTTTCCACTTTGATTTCCCCTTTTTCCCCAGGTTACACTATTTATGATATTGATCTAGTTGTGTATAAGTATACCAATGGCACGGTTTCATCACTGTCCACTGTATCAATCACTGTCACGAATATTCACTTTCCATTGGTATACTCGTCACTCCTAAACCAACATCTATCACACATGATAATGCAATGTCCACGCGCACTAACACTGAGTATATGACAAGGGTATGATATATGTATTGTATGCTACCAATAAGCTATGTATGTTATGAATTAACATGCATGTCATGAACTAAAATAAATTGCACAAATTAATATGTTAAGAATTCAGCAAAAATGATGTAAATAAGATATATAGAACAATCAGTCAGTAATTCATCAAAATTTGTTTCAGTTCAATCGGAATTTCGGTTTTCAAGATATAACTGTTTCAGTTTAAGTGCTCGCGGCTGGAATTTCAATTTCAGAACTGAACGTCCGTTTCTCGCCATGAATTTCACCCAGTTGGGCTCAGAATCTAGTGATGTTTCAGTTGAATGAAATCTAGGGTTTTCAATAAAGTATTCAACGCAATAGACGGATCCTCAATCGCATCTATACGTTGAAAGTTATACACAGTTTAACTTCAATATGTCATTTCAGAATCTGTTCTGAACAGTTATACGTTCTGCCCTTTTAAATATAGTTTAAAATAGCAAACGGCGATGAATCGGAATGGAACCACTTGTTTTGTTTAGCTAACAGAATTATCTCTAATCTACTGTAAGGTTCCGTAACGTACGATTTCAGGAAACACAGTGACGCAGGTCTTTGGGCAGAACACAATAATCAGAAACGCTCTGGACTGCAGTCCAGAGTCGCGTTCCGATCCAATTAACTTCATGGTTACATAACAGAAATCATCAGAATTTTACATAGGGTTAAAGTTCGTCGAGTCGGCTTCGATTTAAGCCCTCGAACGCATCTTTCCAATATGTGTATGATTTATGGTGTTTTTATTCGTTTTCAGGTACGAGAGAATTCTAGTTTTAACGACATATATGGGGGTATCAATTTTTGTCACGAACAATCGTATTTTTCAGCGAGATTCCTATACTATAATTATCATCCTATGGGCCAACAGAAATTATCAATTTTCGTCAGAATAAACAATCATTTCCATTGGGATCTTGCATCGAACACATACGTCACAAGATATATCGTTATTCGGGAAGTTTATAATTATATTATTTTAAGTTTGTACCACTAATATTGTAGCATGAAGCAAGTAAACACTTGCCTGGAAAGAGTCTCGGGGTAGCAAGGCAGCAACGTCGTCACGAACGCGTGATATACGCCGTGGAACCGATTCGCGCGAGCTTGGATCGAGATGCGGATCTCGCGTCGTTTTGTCCGGAGTCGTCTTGTGCTTGCCGGGAGTATAGAGTGGTGCTCTGTGGATCTCCCGGGGTGTGTTGGGGTCGGCGTCGGTGCTCCGGCAATTGACAGCAGCGGGGGTCGAAGCTTTTAGTGATCAATGGGTGTGGGTTATGGAGAGAGAGAGGGGAGCAGTGGGGGTCGGGATTGGAGCGATGTGAGTGGTGCTGAGGATGTAGAGGGTGCAAAGGTGTCGACTGGGGCGGTTCAAGGCAGTTGGGGGCTCGCCGGCGTCGAGTGAAAAGGGGTGGCCGAATGGTACAGGGGATTGGGTGTGCAGGGGTTCTTGGCGGCGGCTGAAGGTGTAGGGAGCTCGGTAGGGGTGAGTTATGGAGGGAAGAGAGCGTGGTGGAATGGTGAGATCGATGAAGATATGGGGTGATCGCTGGTGTCGAGGTTGCAGTGGGTTCGTAGAGAAATTTGAGAGGGATGGGAGTTTTTCTGTGATGGAGTTGGTGAGTAAGAGAGAGATGAGGGCGACGGGTTAGAGGGAGGAGTGCGAGGGGGTAACGTCGCACGACGGGTGCGTGGGCGTGGGCGTGAGCGACGGCGGAGGAGGCGGGTCGCGTGCGCAAGTTTGGGAGGTTACCGTTGGGGGAAATTTTTTTTGAAGGAAGATGAACAGTGAGGGGTCGGGTGAGCGGGGATTTGGACACGGGCCGCAGGGAGTGGGCCGCAGAAATAAAAAAATATAATTCCTTAAAACATCGTGGGCTGCAGAGGAGAGACGGGCCGGCTCAATAATTTCGGTAAGGAATTATTTAAAGGTGGGATGTGGGCTGGTGGGCAGCGGGCTGGGAAAAAGTGAGGGCTGGGCTATATAAAAAAAATTCCCTTTAAAATAAAACATAAGTGGGCTGAATAAAACTTAGGGTTTTAAATAATGGGTTAGGATTTTATTGATAAAATTTTGGTTTCGATTTACTCTGGCTTTAATTTAAATCCTGGGTTTAGGCTTTGAGGGTTTGGAAAATATAAATATTAAGCCTAACAACCAATTAAAAATATACGAGGACAAGAATAAGGTAATCTCTAGAACTCAGAAAATAGGAAACTTCATTTAGAAAGGAAACGGGGATTTACATCATACCCCCCTTAACAAAAATTTCGTCCTCGAAATTTAACAAAGATACAAGAAACAATGTACTAAACAAAGAGATGTGGATAACGATCACGGATATCTTCCTCCCGCTCCCAGGTGGATTCCCCTGGGGAACGACCGCCCCAAGACACTCGGACTAACGGAATGACCTTGTTCTTCAGCACTTTCTCTCTGCGGTCGAGGATGGTAGTAGGCTGCTCCTCGTATGACAGATCGGTTCCCAAAACTAGCTCTGAATGGTCCAGGACATGACTCTCATCCCGGACATAACGCCGCAACTGTGACACGTGGAAGGTATTGTGCACACCAGCTAGCGATGGAGGCAAGGCAAGTCGATAGGCCACCTCTCCTACTCGCTCTAGCACCTCGAAAGGTCCGATAAAGCGGGGACTAAGCTTTCCCCGACCTTCGAACCTGATAACTCCACGAGTAGGGGAAATCTTCAAGAACACATGATCTCCGACTTCGAACTCAAGTGTTCTTCTGCTGGTATCTGCCCAACTCTTCTGTCGATCCTGAGCCGTCTTAATACGCTGCCTGATCATTTGAACCTTGTCAACTGTCTGAACAATAAGTTCGGGGCCCAGTAATCTTCGTTCTCCAACATCATCCCAACATACTGGGGATCGACACTTCCGCCCGTATAGTGCTTCAAAAGGAGCCATCTGAATACTAGCCTGATAACTATTGTTATAAGAAAACTCGACTAGGTGCAGATGGTCCTCCCAAGAACCCTGAAAGTCCAACATACAGGCTCTCAACATATCCTCGAGCGTCTGAATCGTACGCTCGGATTCTCCATCCTTCTGTGGGTGATAAGCTGTGCTGAATTTAAGGCGGGTTCCCAAACTCTCTTGTAAGCTCTTCCAAAAGTGCGACAAGAATCTCGTGTCCCGGTCTGACACAATGCTGACGGGAACACCGTGAAGTCGTACTATCTCCTGTATATATCTTTCTGCCAGTGATTCCGTCGATTGTCCCACTCGGAAAGGTAGAAAATGTGCAGCTTTTGTGAGGCGATCGACGATAACCCAGATGGCGTTATTGCCTCTAGAGCTCCGTGGTAAGGCCGTCACAAAATCCATAGTGATGTGCTCCCACTTCCATTCAGGTATCGGCAACGGTTGTAATAATCCTGCTGTCCTTTGATGTTCCGCCTTCACCTGCTGACATACCAAGCACCTGGATACGAACCTCGCAATTTCCCGCTTCATTCCGTTCCACCAAAAGTGCTGCTTTAGATCCTGATACATTTTTGTACCTCCTGGATGTACAGAATAAGCTGAACTATGTGCTTCAGCCAAAACTTCTTCTCGAACATCTCCTTTAGGTACGCAGACTCTGCTACCGAATCTCAGAGAGCCATCCTCATGTATAATCAAATCCGTTCTCAGTCCAGCTTCCACTTGCTCTCTGAACTTTTGTAATCGGGGATCATCCGCTTGTGCAATCTTGATGCGATCCACCAGGGAAGATTGCACCTGTAGTTTCCAAAATTGACTGAGTGCGTTCGGAGTAATGACCTCAAGTTCAAGTCTCTGGAAATCCTCAATAATGCTCCTCTGATCGGTCAACATCATGACCGCTGGTTTGCGACTGAGCGCATCTGGTACAACATTGACCTTCCCCGGGTGATACTGAAGGTCCAAGTCATAATCTGCCATTAGCTCTAGCCATCGGCGCTGCCTCATGTTCAGTTCCTTCTGAGTGAAAACATACTTCAAACTTTTATGATCCGTGTATACTTCCACTTTCTCACCCAATAGATAGTGCCTCCAAATCTTCAACGCAAAGACTACAGCGGCTAACTCCAAGTCATGCGTGGGGTAGTTCTTCTCGTGGTTTCTCAGTTGTCGAGAGGCGTAAGCAACCACTCGGCCATGCTGCATCAAAACACAGCCTAAACCCTTCCCAGAGGCATCACTGTGTATCACCAAACCACCTGAATCATTTGGTACAGTAAGAATAGGCGCCGTGGTTAACTTCTGCTTTAGTGTGTCGAATGCCTGAGTGCATTCCTCTGTCCATGTAAACGGCACATCCTTCCGTGTCAGCCTCGTCAATGGTTCCGCGATTCTTGAGAAATCTTGGACGAATCTCCGATAATAACCTGCCAATCCCAGAAAACTCTTGATCTCGGCTACTGACTTCGGCGTTGGCCAATCTCTGACCGATTCTATCTTTGCCGGGTCCACCGAGATGCCTTTGCCCGAAACAATATGTCCCAAAACTGAACTTTGTCGAGCCAGAATTCACACTTGCTCAGTTTCGCATATAGCTTCTCTTCTCGAAGAATTTGTAGGACCGTGCGCAAATGCTCAGCATGCTCTTCCCAGGTCTTCGAGTAGACAAGTATGTCGTCGATAAACACAACGACAAACGTGTCCAAGTATTTTGCGAACACTCTGTTCATTAAATCCATGAATATTGCTGGGACATTGGTAACACCAAACGGCATCATAAGAAACTCGTAATGTCCGTATCGGGTCCTGAAAGCCGTCTTGCATACATCCTCGGCTGCTACTCTGATTTGATGATATCCAGAACGGAGGTCCAACTTCGAGAAAACCTTGGCTCCACTTAGCTGATCGAATAGGTCGTCGATGCGCGGTATTGGGTACTTGTTCTTTATTGTGACCTTGTTCAGCTCCCGATAATCTATACACATTCGCAGCGATCCATCCTTCTTCTTTACTAACAGGACTGGTGCACCCCACGGTGAAGCACTCGGTCGAATAAATCCCTTCTCCAAAAGTTCTTCAACCTGCTTCTTCAATTCCGCCAATTCAACTGGTGCCATTCTGTTTGGGGCCCTGGATACTGGGGCTGTGCCTGGAGTCAAGTCGATTGAGAATTCCAAAATTCGAGGAGGTGGTAGACCTGGTAGATCTTCAGGAAATACATCTAGAAAGTCCCGAACAATTTCTGGGGCTGGGCTCTTATCAACCTCCATAGCTGTCAGCTCCTTAGGCTTTGCTCTGTACTTAGCTGGCTCCAAAGATTCACTTCCGCCCTCGAAAATAAACTCCGGGTGATTGGGGATGCGGAAGATCACCTTCCTAGCACGACAATCGATAACCGCATGAAAAGTGCTCATCCAATCCATCCCAAGAATTGCGTCGTAACTGCCTATCCCAATTAGGAGGAAATTCGCATAGAATTCCCTGCCACACACTACAACCGGGCATAATCTACATTCTCGACTAGATATAATAATGCCATTACCCGTATGAATCTCCCATCCCTTGGTTAGTGGTTCATGTGGTATTGAGTGTGTATTAGTGAAATGCTCAGACAAGAAACAATGCGATGCTCCTGAATCAAATAGTACTCTAGCTGGCAAGGAATGTACGAGTAGAGTACCTGTAACCACATCTCCTGACGCTTCTGCCTGCTCGGCGGTCAAGGTGAAAGCCCGTCCCTGACCGCGACTTGTAAATGGTTGCTTCTGCTCCTGTGGCCTCTGCTGTGGCGGTCCAGAACCTCCCTGTATTTCTGCTCGCTCAGGGCAACTGTTAATCCTGTGCTGACTGGAACCGCAAATTAGGCACTGTCCCTTGGCACGGCGACAGTCTTTCTGGGTATGCCCTCCTCTACCGCAATAGCCGCAAGTTACGCCCTGTCTTTGGGGGCGATGCTGTGGTACGAACGGGCGCTTCATTTGTGTCGTTCCTGCTCTGTGAACCGGTATGGCTCCTCGAGAAGGCGCGTGGGTACGTGCTGGAACGACTGGGGGTCTTCTGAACTTGTTAATCAATTGCTCCTGAACTCTCGCCGCGTTGAGTACCCGTGTGAAAGTCTGCAAATCCAACGATGCAATCAACTGCTGCAACTCGAAATCTAACCCCTGAAGGAAGCGCCTGGCCCTGGTGGCCTCTGATTTGACCATGTAGGAAGCAAAACGGCTCAGACGATTGAATTCTGCCGCATAAACGTCCACTGGGCGTCCATTCTGCTTCAAAAGAATAAACCTTTCCTCCATTTCTGCCTTGGCTGTGGGAGGAAAATAATGATCTAGGAAGCACTCCTTAAACTTGCTCCATTCAATCGGCTCTTCAAGTCTGCTTTCTTCTACCGACCACCATGTACGGGCCTCGTCTTCTAATTGTATCTTTATCACATCCACTCTGTCTTCCTCTGAAACCCTAGCGGCTGTCAATAAATTCTCCATGTTCACCAGCCATTGTTTAGCCTCAAGGGGTTCAGCTAGCCCTGTGAACGCAGCTGGGTGTAATCGTCGGAAGTCTGATACGGTACCAGCCCTAGCATGATAAGCTGGTGGAGTAGCGCCCTCGGGGGCGGTAATGAGTGCGGAGGGTCCTCCTGCGGCGGTAATTCCCTGAGTCCCTTAGTAAGCAAATCTGTCTTCCTCTCCTGAGCTTCTGCGAGAGTGGTCAGTGCACTGAGTATTCTTTCCGTGCGGTCCTGAGAGCTGGAGTCCGAGGAGGGGTCGTTCGGGGACGTTATATCATTGGAAGATTCAAAAGAATAGGATCAGATTCAAGGATAGAAATCAAGAGTAGTGAAACAAGAATAACGTAATACAGTATAGTTAATGTTATTCCTTGATACTAAACACAGGCTTTGATACCAACTAAACCATGTCACGCCCCGCTTCCCAAAATACGGAAAACGAGGGATGACTAGGCCAGCCATGCTCCTACGGTCAAGGAATCATCCCACCGTAGTCACACTTCGGCTTCTAGCACTACATGGTAATCAGTAAATAAAGCACAGTATTAAAGGAATCACATCACTAATTTATTACATTAAAATTCCATTGTTCACAAATTACAGATAATAAGAACAATAACTAACCAAGTTCAATATCACGATCACTCTAAGAAAAGCAATAAAGATAGGGAGTACACCAGACTATATCTCTGTAAACTCGAAGGGTAGATCCGTCTCCTGTGCTGGTCCTCCCGTGGAATCTGAGCATGCATACTCAGGTCGTCAGAGCGACACAATAATAATAATATTATAATCAGATGAAACAGGTAAATGAGGTAATACTGGTATGAGAATAATGCAAGTAATCACTATGTCACTATATGATGCAGAATATGATATGTGTCCCTATCGGTCTCTAGGTCATGTTTGAAATCACATAGTGGAAGGAGGATCATGTTTAACAGGAGTCTCGTACATACCTGAGACAACGGCCCACATGCCCGGGACATAACCCTGTCAGCCGGATCGCTAGATCCTGTCCTACACTTATAAGTATCACGGTTCGAATGATCATCCTCTAAATACGGTCCCGCTAAATACGATACTCTTTCCACTTTGATTTCCCCCTTTTCCCCAGGTTACACTATTTATGATATTGATCTAGTTGTGTATAAGTATACCAATGGCACGGTTTCATCACTGTCCACTGTGTCAATCACTGTCACGAATATTCACTTTCCATTGGTATACTCGTCACTCCTAAACCAACATCTATCACGCACGATAATGCAATGTCCACGCGCACTAACACTGAGTATATGACAAGGGTATGATATATGTATTGTATGCCACCAATAAGCTATGTATGTTATGAATTAACATGCATGTCATGAACTAAAATAAATTGCACAAATTAATATGTTAAGAATTCAGCAAAAATTATGTAAGTAAGATATATAGAACAATCAGTCAGAAATTCATCAAAATTTGTTTCAGTTCAATCGGAATTTCGGTTTTCAAGATATAACTGTTTCAGTTTAAGTGCTCGCGGCTGGAATTTCAATTTCAGAACTGAACGTCCGTTTCGCGCCACAAATTTCACCCAGTTGGGCTCAGAATCTAGTGATGTTTCAGTTGAATGAAATCTAGGGTTTTCAATAAAGTATTCAATGCAACAGACGGATCCTCAATCGCATCTGTACGTTGAAAGTTATACACAGTTTAACCTCAATATGTCATTTCAGAATCTGTTCTGAACAGTTATACGTTCTGCCCTTTTAAATATAGTTTAAAATAGCAAACGGCGATGAATCGGAATGGAACCACTTGTTTTGTTTAGCTAACAGAATTATCTCTAATCTACTGTAAGGTTCCGTAACGTACGATTTCAGGAAACACAGTGACGCAGGTCTTTGGGCAGAACACAATAATCAGAAACGCTCTGGACTGCAGTCCAGAGTTGCGTTCCGATCCAATTAACTTCATGGTTACATAACAGAAATCATCAGAATTTTACAAAGGGTTAAATTTCGTCGAGTCGGCTTCGATTTAAGCCCTCGAACGTATCTTTCCAATATGTGTATGATTTATGGTGTTTTTATTCGTTTTCAGGTACGAGAGAATTCTAGTTTTAACGACATATATTGGGGTATCAATTTTTGTCACGAACAATCGTATTTTTCAGCGAGATTCCTACACTATAATTATCATCCTATAGGCCAACAGAAATTATCAATTTCCGTCAGAATAAACAATTATTTCCATTGGGATCTTGCATCGAACACATACGTCACAAGATATATCGTTATTCGGGAAGTTTATAATTATATTATTTTAAGTTTGTACCACTAATATTGTAGCATGAAGCAAGTAAACACTTGCCTGGAAAGAGTCTCGGGGTCGCAAGGCAGCAACATCGTCACGAACGCGTGATATATGCCGTGGAACCGATTCGCGCGAGCTTGGATCGAGATGCGGATCTCGCGTCGTTTTGTCCGGAGTCGTCTTGTGCTTGCCGGGAGTATAGAGTGGTGCTCTGTGGGTCTCCCGGGGTGTGTTGGGGTCGGCATCGGTGCTCCGGCAATTGACAGCAGCGGGGGTCGAAGCTTTTAGTGATCAATGGGTGTGGGTTATGGAGAGAGAGAGGGGAGCAGTGGGGGTCGGGATTGGAGCGATGCGAGTGGTGCTGAAGATGTAGAGGGTGCAAAGGTGTCGACTGGGGCGGTTCAAGGCAGTTGGGGGCTCGCCGGCGTCGAGTGAAAAGGGGTGGCCGAATGGTACAGGGGATTGGGTGTGCAGGGGTTCTTGGCGGCGGCTGAAGGTGTAGGAAGCTCGGTGGGGGTGAGTTGTGGAGGGAAGAGAGCGTGGTGGAATGGTGAGATCGACGAAGATATGGGGTGATCGCCGGTGTCGAGGTTGCAGTGGGTTCGTGGAGAAATTTGAGAGGGATGGGAGTTTTTCTGTGATGGAGTTGGTGAGTAAGAGAGAGATGAGGGCGACGGGTTAGAGGGAGGAGTGCGAGGGGGTAACGTCGCACGACGGGTGCGTGGGCGTGGGCGTGAGTGACGGCGGAGGAGGCGGGTCGCGCGCGCAAGTTTGGGAGGTTACCGTTGGGGGAAATTTTTTTTGAAGGAAGATGAACAGTGAGGGGTCGGGTGAGCGGGGATTTGGACACGGGCCGCAGGGAGTGGGCCGCAGAAATAAAAAAATATAATTCCTTAAAACATCGTGGGCTGCAGAGGAGAGACGGGCTGGCTCAATAATTTGGGTAAGGAATTATTTAAAGGTGGGATGTGGGCTGGTAGGCAGCGGGCTGGGAAAAAGTGAGGGCTGGGCTATCCCTTTAAAATAAAACATAAGTGGGCTGAATAAAACTTAGGGTTTTAAATAATGGGTTAGGATTTTATTGATAAAATTTTGGTTTCGATTTACTCTGGCTTTAATTTAAATCCTGGGTTTAGGCTTTGAGGGTTTGGAAAATATAAATATTAAGCCTAACAACCAATTAAAAATATACGAGGATAAGAATAAGGTAATCTCTAGAACTCAGAAAATAGGAAACTTCATTTAGAAAGGAAACGGGGATTTACATTATCTCCTTATATTTGCAATTTTGTCTAATCATCAAGAGGATGGAGTCTAAAGTTTTGGAGGGAAAATGTGTGGTTTGGAATCAATCACATCAACACTTTATCTCTACTCATCACTTGAGCCCACTTGCTCAAGTGTGTTCACACATTTAAAGAAACACTTGTGTTCACACTTGTAAATAAGTTGGACCATTTGTATGAAAATGTTTATGCACGTTTGATTTGTTGCAAAAGCTTTTGTGTCTTGATCGGTTTTCTCAATCCGGTTGCGGTGTCGGCTCACAAATGTCGTACCATGCAATTTAACTGTATTTCTAATGTTTTGTCATTAATACATATACCCTGTACTTATTAAGTGGACATGGGTTAATAGCACCGATATATCACAAAAATGATAACGAATGAGTGGTATTGAAATGCAGTTTTACGTGATGAACACCCTGATACCAACAAAACCATGTCACGTCCTGCTTCCCAAAATATGGAATACGAGAGTGACTAGGCCAGCTATGCTCCTACGGTCAAGAAAAATCCTGCCGTAGTCACACTTCGGCTTCAAGCAGTACATGGTAGTGTTGGGGTCAAAAATAACACCCCGGTTGACCAAGTCAAAGTTAAAGTCAACCCCAAGCCAAGTGAGCCCAAGCCCGAACCTAAGTCCAAACAAGTGGGTCCATATCTAAGTCGAGCCCAAGTATGAAGAGGCCGGCCCTCCCATGCCAAAAGAATAATTGTTAAAGCATAAACATGCTTAATGTAATTTTTATGAATAAATATAATAAAATGGGCAACAAACTCAAATTATGTAAAAGCTCATAACTTATGTGCAAAAGAAAGAAAGCACATGGCATGGGAAAGGCACATGTGCCATTTTTGAAAAACTCAAAAAGGCTATATGTAAAATGCAAAACCTATATAAGACATCATAATGAATGATAATAAACAAGATTCTTCCCATATCAATTTAGGGTTTTGTGCCTTCTTCTTCTTCAAGGTTCAAATCATCCTTCTTCTTTCTTTTTTAAAATTAAATTAAGAGTTTAACTCTTATTTTCTCAAAAGAAAATAGTTTTCCACCATAAAACTTTTGAAAGGGAGTCCAAATATCCTATCAAATCCCTAAAATGGGTTTAAATCTCACCAGCCTTCTCCAAGATCCAAAAAAAGGAGGAGGAAGAAGATCCATCTCAATAAAAGAAAAACCTCATCTTGGGGCAGATCCAAGGTTCAAAGAGAAGAAAAGGATCCATTCTCATCACCCAAAATATAGATCTTGAAGTTTCAAAAGACCTTTTTTAATTTTTCTTTTCAAATAAATTCTTTTAGGACCTTAACTCCAAAATAAAATCTTTGGGGAGTTTAACTCCAAAATAAAATATTTTGGAAGTTTAACTCCAAAATAAAATCTTTTGGAATTTTAACTCCAAATAAAATCGTTTTGAGAGTTTAACTCCATATAAAAACTTTTGGGAGTTTAACTCCAAATAAAATGGTTTTGAGAGTTTAACTCCATTTAAATTCTCTTGGGAGTTTAACTCCATTTAAAATCTTTTAGAGTTTAACTCCATAATAAAATCTTTTTCAGGAATTTAACTCCAAAACAAAAATTTTGGGAGTTTAACTCCATAAAAAAATCAAAAGAGTTCAACTCCGGATACGAAAGCTTAGCCCATCCTTTTCGGTTCGCACTCACGCTTCGCGGGCACGTGCCCCCGTACACATGTGCCCCGCGCATGCCCCTTCTTACCGTCTTCTCACGTGAGGGGAGGGGTTCCCTTTCCCTCCATGTGAGGGGAGCTCCCACTTAGTGGGAGCCTCTCCCTCACGTAAAGGGGTTCCCCGTCCTCCCATATGATGGGACCCTCATGTGAGGGGAGGGAACCCCTCACATAGGGGAGGCTCCCACTAAGTGGGAGCCTTCCCTCGTGAAGGCGTTTTCTTTTCCCACATGTGAGGGAGCTCCAACATAGTAGGGGCCTCCCCCTTACGTGAGGGGGTTCTCCCTTTCCCCACGTGAGAGGGGGCCCCCACTTTGTGGAAGGTTTCCTTCACCCCATTTAAAAAATATATATATACGTATAATAAAAGAAAAAAATAAAAATAAAATAATTTAAAAATGATAAAATAAAATAAAGTAAAAATATGGTTTCTTTGAAATAAAAAAATATTCTGTCGCAAATTTAAAAAAATGAAATGACAACTTCGCAATTGAGTTCGTATGACCCATTTGACATGTTAATCAGAGGTTCTCTCGCTCCAAAAGCGAAGGGTAATTAACAGTAGTTTAGTCCGTAGCTGCCGGAGATTTAGATCCTCACAATCAATAAACCCCAGTCTTCCCAAGGCAGGGGGAATCTGTACGCTGCCTGACAAGTGATGCGCATTCCTATCTTAATAAGGTGACGAAAAACACTTTACAGATTTTGGAACGCCCGGTGGGACTTTGTCTCTCCTCCTATATTTCGGGTTAAGTATTCATGTGAGCTCAATTAATATATATTGATTATTTGTACTGAAATCATATTCCTTTGCGCATATTAACAACTTTCAATCTCAATTTTCGGACGCAACGAAGATATCTCTAAGGACAAGCTCAGCTCTCAACATAGCACCCATCTCATACACAATGAAGATGGACGCCAGGACGATCTTCCCTGCTAGTCTCGGACGATAGTGGGAGGAGCCACTGTTATAATTTAGCTCTATTTTGTTCATGCCAGCTAAACCCATCTCAGCTCCTCAAGCCCCAGTTTTAGATAAGCCGGCCTCGAAGGTAAGAGGCCAAAAATGATGATCTCGAGGGCACCACGGCCTAAGTGCAGATCGGTGTTTTAATGGCTTTCTGCGGCTCCAACCGGGGGCAAAGCCGTCAAAATGAAAGAAATCACCAAACGTCGCAGGCGATGCCTTCGACGAGTGCACAACCGGATGTCTTTTCAAGGCTCTCTACCGGCCGACCCACGGCAGCTTCCCGAAGAGCAGAAGTCCGCCAGGCACTCAAAACAGAAAAACTGAGGCAGAAGTGGCTCAGGTATAGAGCCAACAAAAAGGCGCGGACTCCGGCCAAGATGGATTTTGTGAAGTTCCAAGAGCCAAGTTATCCAGTAAAGACGACCGTCTTGGCCGTAAAAATCCACAGCTCTTTTGAACCTCTGAGATGGGTCAAGAGAAACTCTATGACTGCGAAGATCAAAAGGACGACAATTTGTACCGTGCTGTGAAGGGACGTGTCCAAACCCCAATGTAGAAAACCTGACACCGTCTCTTCAAGCGTCTACCAGGCACTTCGTGTAGCACGAAAGCAGTGGGGCTAGGCCCGAAAAGAAGCGCCAGCGCGACTCAATAACCCTGTCAAGCCAACTATCTTAAGTCGATTGTCCTTTTTCGAAACGGAAGGGCCACGACAGCGATCCGCAAATCCAGCAGCCGGAAACCAAAAGATGGCCAGCTATGTTATCCACACGGTCTACATGGCGGGTGTCACGACCCGGAAAAGACACGTGACTGGTACTTGAATAATGTGAAGTCTATAGAACCCCACCTAATTCAAGTAAACCAAAAGCCCAAAAATCTAAACCTTTTTAGGGAAAATAGTGGAGGTACCGTTTTGAAATAAGGTTTACTGAAAATCAAACTTATTCTTATATATATACATAAGTAGTAATATATGAAAACATTATATTTGTATCTAACTTGAAAACCCTTTTTGTCGTTTGAAATTTGGGCAGCACCTCCTTTGTAATTTTTAACCCAAAAACGAATACAAGTAATAATATATAAGGCATCCCCAAGCAGGAGCTAGCTCTTTGCCAAATGGCGGAACATACACGCAAGATAAAATGAATATACAATGCCCAATCATGGTCACTCATAACATTTCTCAATGATGCCAACTCTGGCCCGCTGAGTGTGCATGATACGACCGATCCTGGGTCCAAGTCTTCTCGTGCAGTATTCCGGAAAGATTCTGTCGGGGTCTCTCCCAAATCTCGTCCTTGCCGGACTGCCCAGAAGTCATCACTCTTTACTTAATCCATTCCTTGTTTTCGGGACAACTGTTTTCTCTTCATGACTTTTCTTTGGAATTATGGCTGCGTCCAATGTATCTGCATGCGTATCAAGTCTCTGGCCTCAACGGAGAGGAACGTTATATCGTCAAGATCTCGTACGAATCTCTTACTCTGCTTCCCTTTGGTATAGATCAATTCGGAATCATCTCTTCGTAGTTATGTGGACGGCGCTCCAATTGGCTATACTCATATTTACAGTCTCTTTCGAAGCTACAAACTCGGCATCTCCAATCTCCTGTAGACAGCATCTGGCCACAACGTCCTCGGGAACTCATCCAAATCATCGGGGTGATGCGCTTATGCTCATCCTTTCTCGAACGACTCACAACACGCCTATGTGAGGTCTTCTTCTAGCTAAAGCTATCCAATCCAGTGATCTCGCATCAGGGTGTCCAAATGAACCACATGTCTTAGTCATTCATCTATGGGTGACTAGCGATCTTCTATCATATCCCTAAGTACAAACTCGTGCTGCAATAGCTTCAAATATCTGGGGCGATATCTTGTCAGTCGCAGCAACAACTGGCTCATCCACCTGCACGATAAACAATGCCTCAATCATCAAGAATAGATGGTACATTAACAGTCATCACATTCCGGCTGGTCTCTAGCGGTGGCCTAATCATCTGGTGTGGATCTGCTCTTGCATCAACAAGAAATCTTAGCAAAACAACGCATCGAAATGCTCACGTCAACAGAAAACATAATAAAACGATATATCAACGCAATCATGTGTCACCAGAATTACACCCAGATCAGTCCTCATCCATGATGATCTCGTGCTAACTGCACCTCTATCCACAGCTCTCTCTCTGCTCATGTAACCATGGTAACGGAAACCACCATCCGATATCGATGAGGATAGAGTATAGGAATGTATAGAAATACAGTGCCGAAGAAATGTACATGCTAAGGCTTCTTAAGCGGAATAGCGTATCGTAAGTATGCCGCAGAACATACATACAGTACGTCATTCTACTTAAGTGACCTACTCCATCAACGAAGGTCAACCTACGCGACGAAAGTTCGGGTCTAATACCCCCTCGGCCAAGTCTAAGTTCCGTAAGGTCAAGCCTAGATTCCGAATATATATATACGCCCAAGACTCCGCATAGTCAAACCTAGACTCGAACCAAGGTTAAACCCAGCACTCTGATACCAACTTTGTCACGACCCGGAAAAGGCACGTGACTGGTACTTGAATCACGTGAAGTCTGAAGGACCCCACCTAATTCAAGTAAGCTAAAAGCTCAGAAATCTAAATCTTTTTAGGGGAAAATAGTGGAGGTACCGTTTTGAAATAAGGTTTACTGAAAATCAAACTTATTCTTATATATATATATATATATATATATATATACATAAGTAGTAATATATGAAAACACTATATTTGTATTTAACTTGAAAACCCTTTTTGTCATTTGAAATTTAGGCAGCACCTCCTTTGTAATTTTTAACCCAAAAACGAATACAAGCAATAATATATAAGGCATCCCTAAGCGGGAGCTAGCTCTTTGCTAAATGGCGGAACAACCACGCAAGATAAAATGAATATACAATGCCGAAGGGCGGGGATCAAAACTCAGAAAGAAAGCGAGAAAACTAAACATCATAAAGAAAACCAGAAACAATAATAAAGAATACGGAAGCACGACTCTAAGGCCGAAAGAATATACAAACCGAGATTATCTAAGTCTACAAAAAATACAAGTCTGGTTCATGGAGCTTACTAGATACAATTGAAATAAATAAAAGTACAACGGTGGTCATAATAGAGGTGAACCCACCCACGAAAGCAATCACCCGGAAGGAAGTAGTGTGCCAGCGAAGCCGTCATGGAACATGTACGGCTAAACCTGCAAGAAACTGTGGCACAATGGGATGAGTTGCCAACTCATGAATAGAAGACATCACCGAGTAGAAATCGCATGTATGACTGTCAAGACCCAAAATTGGGCACATGACCGGCACTTAAACTACGTAACGTCAACATGCGTAATGCAATTAAGTAAGCCGAAAAACCCAGCAATCTAAACCATTACAAGAAAGAAAGATAGATCACTTTTAAAATTCGATGCAAAACTTTAAACTTAAGTTTGTTTTTCATAAAAATTTCGGCAGCACCTCCTTTGTAAAAGCTAGCCCCGAAACGGGTACAAACATAAGAAAAAGTAAAACATCCCCAAACGGGAGCAAATCTCGCCCAACGGTGGAAACAACCACCACAACAGATATACGATGCTGTAGCGAAGACATGAAATAATCCACATATATAAAGGCCGGCTCACACAAGCACGACAACCAGAGTCATAAGAATAAACAACATCGATCCTCACAACTCGTCTCGAAGTCAATACATGAAGGCGGTAGATGGAGAGTACTAGATTTAATAAATATACAATGTACATCATCGAATAACCGCAACCCACCTATAGCAAACGACTTCACAGCCAAGCATAGCGGTATCCGCAAAAGTAGAGATAATAAGGCACCCTGCCGCGACCACTCTGATGATCAGACCTGAAAAACCCTGCGGTACAACGGGGGTGAGTTGCCAACTCGTGAATAGTAAATAATATCATACAGTAACCGCAAGTATTTACTAACAACGATAATCTATCACATGTAATCTGATACCATAAGTATGACAATATGTATATGCAACAGTCATGAAAGGTACTCTATCAGGTACTACTAATATATGAAGCAAGTGCATATCAAATAAATGCGGAGTATGGGATAAAACATGTCATCCTCACGGAATCCTCATCGTGGCGAACCAGTGTCCATCAAGACAATCTAAATCCCCAAATTCCCTCAAATCGGCTCCCATATCGGCCCTCATATCGGGCACATCGACCCCTCACATCGGGCACATCGGCCCCTCATATCGAGCACATCAGCCCCTCATATCGTAATGAATAAGAATACATGCACAAATTACTATGATGATATATATTATAGGTATACATATATATAATATCGTCCCATACCACTTATATATATATATATATCAGGTGTAGATATATAACAGCGTCCCATACCACTGATATATATATACAGGTATATATATCAGCGTCCCATACCACTGATATATATACACATGAGTAAAACATCCAGAAACATCATACGAAATCCATATATCAATGCGAAATCCATGAAATATAATATATGCAACATGAGACAGTAATATGAGCATATATAGGAAAAACCGCTATTTAACTGCAACATGTTATTAATATATCATGCGGTTCCTAATTTCTCCGAAATCCAATGCAACATTATATAAAGGTGAACATGTAGCTATAGCCAGGTATGCGTAACCATGTCGGTATAGTAAGATATGTGTTTCTACCTATCAATAATGATGTAATACCCTCCAGTTATATGTGTAGCTATATCAAGCTAGGTATGTGTATATACATGTCAATAATGATACAATACCCTCCAGGTATATGTGTAGCTAGTATGTAGTCATGGCAAGGCATATGTGTAAGCATGTAGGTATACATGTATGCTATATGTCATATGCACAATGGAATATGAATCAATGTCTCAATGTTCCTAACCATACAATATCATGTATGTATAGGTGTCAACTATATCTCGTATGTATATGAGTTGTGCGTGTCATCGCAATTATCGACGGTGTGAGTGGCATACAATCAGTGCTCGTGCAACATGAACCGTTAATAATAGTGCAGTGTCCAAAGGGTACAAGTCCAAGCACAACAAGTAATAATATGCAATGAAGTTTTATGCACAATCTTTATATGTGCAATATAAACATGCGGCTAATATCATATTATATCTAGCCCTGACACATAACGCCATGCCGGCGAATTCCCCGTAGATGTTAAATCTACTCACCGACAGTCACGGGCTAGGTAAATCCAATCACCTACTTTCCTTTCTTCGCATCGTCTGAAGTCCCCGCCTGCGATCCTATTAACACAAAACATAACCAGTGCAAATCTCAGAAATCGATCAATATTACGTGCATAAGACGTTTGACCAACGCACCAACTCCAATCCGACCCACAAGTATTCGTCTAACGGCTAACGTGCGTGACGACACACCAACACCATCCCAAGTATAGCAGCACACCAGATCACGAACCGTGTCGGATAACGTAATACGCGTACTCCAAACACTAGAAAATAGCAAAGTGGTCCCGGATTTTGATACACTAAAAATTGGTGAAAGTTGCAAGTACTACGAGACCACAAACAACCACAAAGACCCTACGCCCAAACCCCAACACCCCAGCCCCCACTCTGGCCGCAATTTGCGGCTAGAACCATTAAATTTGCGGCCCAATCATTAAGGGGTGGTCTCAGGTTCTTATGGTGGGTTCTATACCTCAACACCATATCACTGTGATGGGAACTTTTCCAGAAAACACCTGGTTCTACAGCAGATCCCAGAGACTCAAAGTTGACACTAAAAATACGATTTTTGCACAAAATGCTACCTTTAGTATTCAAATTCATAACAACAAGGCAACACAATAATACAACTCCTAACTATCAGTTTGAGGACATTACTTAGCTACTCTTGCTCAAAAATCCTAGCTTTCCAAGCTCCAAGGCAACCAAGTGGCTAAATCAAGATATTAGAAGTGTTTTCCATGGATTTTGTGAAGTTTTTTTGCAAGGATTTGTGAAGAGAAGGTTAGGGTTCAGTTTGGGAGTGAGGAGATGAAGAATATTTGAGAAGTAAAGAAGAATGAGAGAGTGAGGGAAATAATGGTGAGGGGTGAGTGTAGGGTGAAACAAAAGCTTAATCTCACTCTCTCCCTCACCTCCATTAATGCTCTCATTAATAACCCTCATGACCCACTAACCACCTCCTCTCAATCCAAAAGAGATATTTCTCACAAAATATCTAGGTAAGGTTAAAGCAAGGTTAAGTTAAAGCATGGATTGCTTAAGGTGTCATGGTCACTTAATGAAATTAATACTAACTAACCCTCACATTAACGTGCACGTGTGTGTGCAAGCCATATCAAATAATAATAAAATATTAATTAATTGATATAAAATGTGAGAAACCCGATTTGGTAAACTTTTCCTTAAAAACCCGCATTATCGCTTAATTAGCACTAATCGCATTCTAAGGTGTTACAATGACGATCTCCTAGGTCATACAGATATGCACTTATAATATATACTGAAACATCTAGTAGTGGCAAGGGTAATTATCGAAACATAAGTGTAATACCAAGTGCTCGTGCCAATGCCTCAAGTGGCAACATATCATATATATGATGTATGAATGCATCAAGAATGAAATCATAACATATCTATATGAGAAAGTTGTGTTCTTATCTCTGAAAGATTTTAGTATAGAACTGGATTATCATCAATGAAGTCGATAAAATCCATGTCAAACATCGACACAAAATCCTCATCCCGGGCTCCGTCAGTCCGGATCGGCCCATATAATCCAATCTCACGACTACGGTCGGTACCCTCCGAATATCCGCTGCGCTAAATATCACTGGTAGGTATGTTCCCCTCCGAACGGCGGCCTGGACTTCGCGTCCGTGCCTGGGGTTCGGGGCAGATGCTATTTGGTTTTATCCGTTTATCTCTCCGAAGATGCCAAGTTGATTTATGGCACCGTGTATCGGGAGTTTAGACGGATGCGGCCGATGTAGCAGACTTCGTCAGATTCCCCCTCAGGGTGAGGGTTTTTTTTGATTGTGGGGACACTCTTCCCTGCAGGCGCAAGCCCCTGCAGTTAATTACGCTACCGCGTCGCGGTAACAACTTTCTCTTTCTCCAGAATTTCACTTCGTGTCGTATGTGTTTGTCTTGTTTGTGGTTGCCCGTGGATTGTATACGGAGACTAAGTAATGCCGTCGCCCGTAGGACGTGGATTAGTCCAAATCCGTATTTATTTAGATTTGGATTTGGTGTTTTCAGTTTAAGGATGCATTAGTCGCGTTGCGGCTAAGATCAACTTAAACGTTCGTTAAGGATACGTTAGTCTTGTTTTAGACTAAGATCAACTTAACGTAGTGATTAATTTAATGTATGGCCATCGGGACTCGTTACCTCTCTGACGTCGTTGAAGGATTACGACGACATGTATCAGAGGAGCTCGGAGATGTACCCTCAAACCAGAGTTGATTGGGAGTTTTATAATCCATTTAAATGTTTAAGGATACGTTAGCCGCGTTGCGGCTGAGATCAACTCAAACGGGACCGTTTAGATCCGGCAAAAGAGCGTTTGGAGGCTCTATTGTTCCAGTTTAGGGACGTAGTGGTCCGCATTTCAGTTTAGGGACGTGGTGGTCCGCACTCCAGTTTAGGGACGTGGTGGTCTATCATTAGTTTAAGGACATTTCGGTCCAATATTAGTTTAGGGACGTCTCGGTCCGATATTAGTTTAGGGACGTCTCGGTCCGATATTAGTTTAGGGACGTCTCGGTCCGCGAGTTTAAGGACCCCGCAGTCCATATGGGTGTGTGGTCGTTGGGACCCGTCACCTCTTTGACGTCGTTGAGGAATTACAACGATAGATGTCAAAGGAGTTCGGAGATGTACCCTCGAACCGGACGTAAATTGATTTAGATGAGCCATTTTGCTCAGTCAATTTAATTTAAGGACTTACGGCCAAAATTGGGCTAAGTCCAGTTGAAAATGTTCAACACCATCATTTATTTATTTTTTTTTTATTAGGCCTGTGCTAGGGCTTTGCCCATACTTAAATAATGCATTGCATTACTTCGGGCCATTTATGCCCATTTTGATTGGGATCTGCCTTTTTTTATTATGATGCAGATCATTTATTTTGGTCCATTGGACCTTTCAATTGGGCTCTGCCCTTCCAAATAATGCACAGCATTTTATTTATTAGGCTTGTTAAGCCTTTTAATTGGGCTCGGCCCTTCAGGAAGTGAAATGCATTGCATTTGTCAGGCGCTTTGCGCCAATCACTGAGCGCAAGCTCATATGGTGATGACACGTGTCATGCTCTGGCGAACGCAAGCGCAACAGTGCAGCGCGCTGCGCTGTTGCGCTGCGCTGTTGCGCTGGTGACACGTGGCGTGCTCTCAGCGAGTTGCGCCAATTCCAGAGAGCAAAGCTCTATCTTAAGGGCACTTAGCGCAAGTGGTTTTATAGCCGACACGTGGCGCTCTCTCAAGAGCGCAACGGCGCAGTTTGGAAGTGCAAAGCACTAAAAATCTTTTAGATTCAAGAAGGGAAGTGCAAAGCACTAAGAATCTTTTAGATTCAAGAAGGGAAGTGCAAAGCACTGCTTAATTTCTTGATCTGAATGAGATCAAAGAAAAAATAAATTTTTCTTTGTTTGAAGAACCAGAGGTTCATAAAAGTGCAAAGCACTATTTAATTTCTTGATCTGAAATAGATCAAAGAAAAAATAAATTTTTCTTTATTTGAAGAACCAGAGGTTCATAAAAGTGCAAAGCACTATTATTATATATATATTTTTTATTGTTTTTAAAGAACCAGGGGTTCACAAGAAGTGCAAAGCACTGTTTATTATGTAAAGATCATTGGTCTTGTTTTTAGACCAATGATCTATTAGAAGGAATTTCTTCTAATCCATGAAGGTTCTTTACCTTTTTCTTGAAATCTTCTCGGAGTTCTCTCTGTTTAAAGTTCTCGAGTTCTCAAAAAAAAAAATGTTCATCCCCCTTCCCCTGAATTGAGGCTTAGGGTCCTTTTTATAGTGCTCACAAATTAGTTAAATTTGTTAAAGAAATCATTCTCTGAGTGATTTGGGGAATTTTCCCCACCGTTGGATCTTTGATCCGAGGGCTTCTGCTTTGCAGAAGAAAATCTTCTTGTTTTAACAAGGACAGAAAAGATTTCTTAAAATCTTAATTTAGTTTGGCGCAGATGCCCCAGCGCGTGACACGTGTCGCGCAGCGCAGAGCGCAGCGCAACTGCGCTAGCGCGTCTGCGCTGACACGTGTCGCGCAGCGCAGAGCGCAGTGTAACTGAAGCGTTGCTTCAGGCAAATAGAGCTCTGCTCTGATTGGGCGCGCCTTCTTGGGCGCAGCGCTGATACATCTGCGCCTGACACGTGGCGCGTTGCGCTCAGCGCAGAGGATCTGAAGCGTTGCTTCATTTATTAAAGTTTAAATTTTGGGAGAATCAGAAGCGCCGCTTCTCCTGAGATATCTTTTCATCTCCTCTTTTCAAGTCAAACTTGTATTCCCGAAATTCTAATTTCCCGGGCCTTGGAAATGATTTTATTACGCACAGAATCTTCTGCGCCTGGGTCTATATATATAATTCGAGGCTGAGCCTTTTCGTCTCTCATTTTTAGAGAACTTCTTCAATCATGGCTTGCAATCGCCCTCATTCCCGCCGACAACCATGGGAGGTGCCGATTCAGGACATTGTTCCTCGCTTCGCTGCGCGCTTGGTAGACTCCTCTCTTTCAGATGAACAATGCGATGCCGCCATGTACGAGCTTTTGACTCATGTGGGGTCTCCTTTGCCTCCGAATTCTATTTGGCTTCGGATGATCCTTGCCTCGGTGCTCGCCGACATTCCCCCTCTTCCGGCAGAGATGTCCTCGGCAGTACTTGATGTGGCCGAGGATAAGATCGAGAGCTTTTTCGAAGCGCTCTTGATCACCAAAGCCCTGAGGGACTTCTCCTTCTATTTACTGAGCCAGATACGGGCTCGTCGAATCGTCATCGCCACTTTTTCCCAGGCGTGCGGCGTCGACCGTTGGATGGCTACCCCTCGGGAAGATCGCCGCTTCGACGTGATGGAGAAGGCGGAGAGGGAGCTGAATAATTTTCTTTTCCTTTTTGTGAACCCTTGTCTTTCTGATCCCGTATTCGGTGATCTTTTTTAAATGTAATAACAATAAGAATAAATAAGAGTTCTTTCATTTTAGCTCTCTGTTGTGCTTGTGCATCGTACGATTTTAATTCGTTATTATCAAGTATACGTAACTTTGCATGGATAAATTGCCTTTGGCATTTAAGCCCCTCCTTCTGCGCTAGCGCCACAGCGCAGCGCGACTGCGCTGACACGTGTCGCGCAGCGCACAGCGCAGCGCGACTGCGCTAGCGCACTAGCGCATTTGTGCTAGCGCATCTACGCTGACACGTGTCGTGTAGCGCACAGCGCAGCGCAACTGCGCTGACACGTGTCAGCGCAGCGCAGTGCATGCGCAACTGAAGCGTTGCTTCCTTTAGACAGAGCCTTGCTCTGATTGGGCACGCCTTCTTGGGCGTTGCGCTGACGTATTGGCGCCTGACACGTGGCACGTTCGTCCGAAACTTGAAGCGTTGCTTCAAAATTTTGAATTTTGAATTTGAACAGAGCTTTACTCTGATTGGGCGAAACAAGGTAATGCTCCCCTGCCAGGCTAACCGCCTTCTTAATACGTCCATCTTGTCCCGGGTACCTCACCGGGTCCACCATGTACCCGCAGACGGTGCATCCCCCTCCTCGAATCGGGTATATGATACAGCTCAAGAACCGAGAAAACTTATGGTGGACGCCATACACATCATATCATGAGAAAACTACAACTTGCATTTTTAAAATGATAATGTGTTTATAAAATTCTTGCGGTTTCCCCCAAATCCAGAAATCTCATGGAAATTCAAAATCCCAAAATCAAGAGTCAATAAGCAGTGAACATCAGCATAAAGCCCACAATATTGCGTACAGAATGAATATATAAATGCATGGGGTATCGAAGTAAGGAATGTAATATCTAAACTAGCATATGAGAGCAATCATACTAATAATATGTGAAACTACCAGCTAACAGGTTATGCCAATGAAGTAACGTTTTCTAAAGTGTACGTGACATGGCAATTACCGATGATGATGTGTGTGAGCCAGCAAGAAAGTGTACGTGAAACATACGCATCATCGGTAATGGTGCTGGTGTTCTAACAGACGGGATTCATAATAGCTAAAGAAACACATGTAATAATTATGCAATGCAATGAGAACAACATAAAGATAACAGAAAAATGAATAGTAAAAGTAGCATTATAAAATATACATATATGTATACAAGTCATACAGTTTTAGTGTTTGAAATGGCACTAGTCGTGGTTTTTAGAAAAGTAGGGTCTACGGTATTTTTTTTAGAAAAGATATGTCCTTTGAAAAATCCGTAGCATCACTCGGATTGTCCTTTGAAAATACCCAAGATCCGTTAGTTTTGAAATAGGTATGACTCGAGCCTAATCTAGCATTTATTTAACAACTAAGAGACTAAACTAAGAAACTAGTCGGAAGGATAAGAAAATCTACATATATTCCGAGTCGATATTCCTAGTAGTCGGCGATCCAACCTTATAACGTCACATACTGTATAATATATAGTACGGCATTCTCGAGTCAAGAGTATGGGTCAATCATCTTATATATATCTCGTACGGTAGAATCCATCATACGACATCCCCAAAATCGAGGGTATGGGTCAAATATCATATATACATCATCATTCATATGGTATCATCATCGCACATCATCATGATTATGAGTATAGTTCTAAAGTCTCGTACATGTAATATCATCAACTCACTTATTATCGTATGTATGAAAACATATCGCCCAACGATCCACTATAATATTATATCGTATCTCATATCACGACTCAATCACATATCAGAATCTCACGGCATCATGCTTGGTCATATCGACTCATCTCCACATATCACATACTATCCTATTCACCCGTGTATACGTATATATATATATATCAACGCATCCACATACATATATATATACATGTATAAACATATACACCCATAATCATATTTCGTATGTGCGTGCGTGTGTGTGTGACAACCTTTACTCTAGGGTTTCGCGAGTAAGAAACTAAACTAAAAGCACTCTCTTCCAAGTACGCTAAATCTAACATATGGTCTCCTAAAGCCCTTCTTGTTAAGTATTCACGTCTCACAATAACATATATGTATATATATCATATTCGCATTCTACCCTACGAAATTGCGGGGGTGCTATATGCCATCCACCCGACTTCCCCCGTAGATATATATCTACTCACCTTGATCTTTGCTTGCCGAAGTCAATGACGCCACGCTCTCCCTTGTCGTACGAAGTCCATACGAAGGTACCTACATTTCAATGAACATTATATCGTAAACGAGAATCAAATACGAGAAACCCGATACAGCACACGAAAGGTACATAGGTTAGAACCTACGAACTACGCATGCAAGAATAGCCAAACAAATCCTCGATATCGATATACAAACGTCAAACCACCGAGTTAAAATCCAAATACCAAAACTAAAGTTAAAACAAAGTCGCAAAACGAAGCAGCAACATAAGAAAACACCTCCAGATTTTCCTCAGGTGACAATTGGGATATTTACCATATAGGATAGGTCAAGTTAACAGACAATGGAGCCATGGACAAAGCACGAGACAATTTGCCTATGCCCAGGCCGCAATTTGCGGCCAAAATGGAATTATTTGCGGCTTTAGTGAAGAGTTAGGGGCTTGGGTCTCTAGGTTAGCTTCTAGGTCACCTTCTTGTATCACTGTAATTGCTAAATAATTTTTAGGTACTCCGGGTAATAGCAGGTCTCAAAACAACACCACAATTTCCACCAAAAACCGATATTGACAAATTCAAAGTTCACATCATGGTGTCCAGTCTCTGGTTTTGTCCAGAATTCTAACACTAGAAGGGTTTTATGGTCTCTACTAAACTTAATTACACTTCACAACTCATAAAATTCTCTAACCCTCATCTTGGAATTTTCTAAGATCACTAAACCTCAATTACTAAGCTCTAAACCACTATAGAGGTTAAAGAAACTCAATTTATAAACTATGGGTGTAGAGATTACCTCATTTGGCAACTCAAGAATTTTCTTGAGTTGCTCAAAGTCTTCAAAGTTCCAACTTGATCACACCATAGGGTTGGTAGTAGGGTTAAGCACATTTTTTATTAAGGGAGTATGGAGTTTTTATAAGGATTTTGGGATAGCCATGGTGGTAGTGAAGGAGGAGAGATGAAGGAGGACGAGGAAAGAAGAGGAAAGAAAAATGAAGAGGAGAGAAAATGAGAAGGGTGTGTAGAAAATTCCTACTCTCTCTCTCTCATTAGCCATGACACCTATCCTATCACTCTCTCTCTCACTCACAAAATATCTTCTCTTTTCCATTTAAAAGAAAACCAATTTTTATTTTTTTTGAAATTAAGCATGGTTACAAAACAATGAAATAAGTGTTTGCAACATACTTTGTTGCATGCCATGCATATAATTAAGATTAATGCATAATTAGTGAAACACCAATCGGGTTTTATATTAATTTAAATATAACTAGTTGTATAATAATTCATAGAATGCCCAAATCATATAAATACCTTCAATCAATAATCCTTATTAATTTACCAAATATTTTCCAAATTATCGGTATATAATTATACCCTTTCATTAAAACTAATTCTCATACTTAATAATATTCGTAGAAATTATTATTTTAATTATTTAATTTCCTAAAAATAATATTTTATTTTTCTGAAACATTACAGCGGGTATGCGTCCCAATGACAACCTTCGCAGCAAAAGCAAGGATGGGGCCACCACATCCCAAGCCCAATCTGGCTTGAATGTGGTTGCTCCTTCCTAAGATCAGCCTCCTCCCCAGGATGATGAAAACCCTCTAGATGAGGCCGATAGGAAGAAGGACCCCTCAGTCTACATGGAATCAAACTCAGACAGCGAAGAAGTGCCGATTTTCCGCCCCCGTACTGCAGAACAGGAGCTCCTCCAAGAGCTCCGAAAACAACTTCGAAGCAAAGATAAGGAGATGACCAAGCTATACTCTAAAATTGATGACTTAACGAACATCGTAATGCAGCTCACAACTCAAGTTGCTCGGGAACCCTCCAATCAAGTGCAAGTCCCTACTCATGAGCCGGGTGACAACGAGCCAAAGCGACCGATGCATCTCCCTTCAGGTCCGAATATGGGCAAGCTACATGAAAGCCGGCCGTATTCCACTTCTGGGGATGCCTTGGCCCCAGATGGTGCCATTCCGCTGATACAAGATCGGATAATGGATTTGGTTACCAACAAAGTTAAAATATTGGTGGTCGAAACCGAGGCTCAGAAAGATGTTGGCAGCAGTGGGAGGCCGTACCCCGCACGGTACGATCTGATTGAGTTTCTTAGCGATTATGTCATCCCTAAATTCAGAAGATTCGACGGGACGGGAAATACGAATCAGCATGTTGCCTACTTTAAAGTATCATGTGGGAATACAGGGGAAACGATGCACATCTTTTCCGTCAGTTTGTCAACAGCCTAACTAGTGTCGCTTTCAACTGGTACGCGAGCATACCGGACGGTTCTATCACTACTTTCGTCCAGATAGAGTCTATGTTTCAGCAAAGATTCATGAGTGTCAGCGACAAAATCTCCACTGCTGACCTTGTGAGGACCAAGCCGGGGAAGAATGAAAGCAATACGGACTTCATTGCCCGATGACGTAATCTCACCGTCAAGTGCGGGCCGCCATTAGAAAAGGACCAATCCGTCAGCCTCCTCATTGGGAACCTCAGCAATTGGATGGTCCCGTTCCTATGTACCACGGGCCTCAAAATGTTTTAGGAGTTGACCAAGGAGGTTCAGATGTTTGAGCGTTCGAAGCAAGAGTTTGCCCCGGACTCTCAAAATGACAAACCTTCAATAAAACTGACAACCTATTGATAAATTAAAATTGAGATTGAAAGTTGTTAATCTGCGCAAAGGAATAGGATTTCAGTACAAATGATCAATATATATTAATTGAGCTCGCATGAATACTTGACCCGTAACATGGGAGGAGAGAGAAGGTCTCACCGGGCGTGCCAGAATTTGTAGAATGTTTTTCATCACCCTATTGAGATAGGAATATGCGTCACTTGTCAGGCGTCGTATAGACTCCTCCTGCCTAGGGTAGGTTGGGCTTTATTGATTGTAGGGATCCAAATTTCCGGCAGCCGCGAACTAAACTGTTGTTAATTACCGCTCGCTTTGGAGTGAGAGAGCTTCCGATTAACAGGTCATGCGAACTCAATTGCGAAGTGTTCATTTCATTTTTTATATTTGTGACAGAATATTTTTTTTATTTCAAAGAAAACATTTTTTACTTCATTTTATTTTATCATTTTATTATTATTTATTTATTTATTTTCTTTTATTATATGTATATTTTTTTTAAAAAGGGGTGAAACAAACTTCCCACAAAATGGGAGCCCCCTATTATGGGGGAGGGAAACCCCTTACATGAGGGCGAGACTCCCACTAAGTGGGAGCTCCCCTCGCATAGGGAAAGGAAACCCCCTCACATGAGGAGGAAGGCTCCTACTAAGTGAGAGCTCCCTTCACGTGGGGGAAAAAGGAGCCCCTTCTTCCCGTCCTCTTACGTGAGGGGACTCTCCTTACGTGAGGGGGAGGCTCCTACTAAATTGGAGCTCCCCTCATGTGGGTGGACGGGAAACCCCTCACGTGAAGGAAAGGCTCCTACTAAGTGGGAGCTCCCTTCAAGTGGGAGGAAAAGGAGCTCGAGAAAGGAAACCCCCTCACACGAGGAGGAAGGCTCCTACTAAGTGAGAGCTCCCCTCACGTGGGGGAAAAAGGAGCCCCTTCTTCCCGTCCTCTTACGTGAGGGGACTCTTCTTATGTGAGGGGGAGGCTCCTACTAAATTGGAGCTCCCCTCATGTGGGTGGACGGGAAACCCTTCACGTGAAGGAAAGGCTCCCACTAAGTAGGAGCTCCCTTCAAGTGGGAGGAAAAGGAGCTCGAGAGGCTCCCATTAAGTCGGAGCTCCCCCCATATAGAGGGAAAGGGAGCCCCTTCTTACTAGCCTCCCACGTCAGGGGAGCTCCCACTTAGTGGGAGCCTCCCCATCACATGAGGGGGTTCCCTTTCTCCCATATGAGGGAGCTCCCACTTAGTAGGAGCCTCCCCCTCGCGTGAGGGGTTCTATCCCCCCACACGTGAGGGGAGCTCCCAATTTGTGAGAGGTTTTCTTCACTCTTTTTTATAAAAAATGTACATATTGTAAAAGAAAAAAATAAATAATAAAAAATTGATAAAATAAAATAAAGTAAAAAACGTTTTCTTGGAAATAAAAAAATCTTATGTCACAAATAAAAAAATGAAATAAACACTTCGCAATTGAGTTCGCATCACCGGTTTGACCTGTTAATCAGAGGTTTTCTTGCTCCAAAAGTGAGGGGTAATTAACGACAGCTTAGTCCGCGGCAGCCGGAAATTTGGATCCTCACAATCAATAAAGCCCAGCCTACCATCGGTAAGGGAAATCTGTACGACACCTGATAAGCGATGCGCATTCTTATCTCAATAGGGCGATAAAAAACACTCTACAGATTTTTTGAATCTTGAAGAAGGAGGCACAAAACCTTAAATTAATATGGTAAGAATTTTGTTTGTTATCATTCATCATGATGCCTTATATAGGCTTTATATTTTACATATGGCTTCTTGGGCTTTTCAAAATGGCACAAGTGACCTTCCCATGTCATGTACTTTCTTTTTTTTATTTGCACATTGTTTACCCCAATCAGAGCAAAGCTCTGTTCAAATTCCAAGGTGGGAAAAGAAGCAATACTTCTGTTTTCCTCCAATCAGAGCAAAGCTCTGTCTTGAAAATTAAAGTGAAAATTAAAGTTAAAATAAATGAAGCAATGCTTCAGATCCCCCGCGCTGCGCGCAGAGCGCCACGTGTCAAAATCAGACACGTTAGCGCAGGGGGGACGCAGCGCCTAAGGCAGCGCACCCAATCAAAGCAAGGCTCTGTTTAAAATTCAAACTTTCATTAAAGAAGCAACGCTTCAGCTGGCCTGCGCTGCATGCCACGTGGCAACACGGTTGCGCTAGCGCAGTTGCGCTGCGCTCTTCGCTATGCGCCGCGTGGCAGCGCGGTTGCGCTAGCACAGTTGCGCTGCGCTGTGCGCTGCGCGACACGTGTCAGCGCAGTTGCGCAAGTGCAGTTGCGCTGCGCTATGCGCTGCGCGACACGTGTCACGAGCTGGTGCGCTTGCGCCAAACAGAATTAAAATTCTGAAATATCTTTCTCAATCTTGTTAAAAACAAGAAGATTGTCTTCTGTAAAACAGAAGCCCTTGGATCAAAGATCCAACGGTGGGGAAAATTCCCTAAATCACTCAGAGAATGATCTCTTTAACAAACTTTAACTAATTTATGGGCATTATAAAAAGGACCCTAGATCTCAATTCAAAGGCATCAATATTTTCTGAGAAAAAAAAAGAGAACTCTGAAGAACTCCTCAAGAACAAAAAAGATAAAAACCTTTGGAAAAAGAGAAACTTCTCTTATGAACAGATCATAGATCTAAAAACAAGATCAATGATCTTTAATAAAAAACAAAAAAAAATAAATAGTGCTTTACACTTTTTTTATGAACCTTTGGTTCTCTGAGATAAGAAAAACAAGAAAAACTTATTTTTCTTTGATCTAAATTAGATCAAGAAATCAAATAGTGCTTTGCACTTCTGTTCTTGAATCTAAAAGATTCTTAGTGTTTTGCACTTCCAAACTGCGCTGTTGCGCTCTTGGGAAAGCGCCACGTGTCAACTACTTGCGCTATATACTTTAAGATAGAGCTTTGCTCTTTGTAATTGGCGCAACTCACTAAAGTACGCCACATGTCAGCAGCGCAAGCGCAGCGCACTAGCGCAGCGCACTGCGCTTGCATGACACGTGTCGTCACCATAAGCGCTTGCGCTCCCTGATTGGCGCAAAACGCTTGACAAATGCAATGCATTTCTTAAAGGGCCAGGTCCAAATCAAAAAGACCCAACAGTCCAAAATAAATTGCAAAGCAATAAAAAAGGGCAGAGCCCAAACAAAATGGATGCTCTGCATCATTTATAAAAGGGCAGAGCCCAGTCCAAACAAAAATAGAAAATAATGCAATGCATTATTTTAAAAATGGGTCAAGCCCTAGCACAGGTCTAACAGACCAACAACGAATAAAAGTGTTGAATATTTTTTTAACTGGACTTAGCCCAGTCACGGCCATAAGTCCTCAAATTAAATTGACTGAGCACGGCTGCTCCCTAAATCAATTTACATCCGGTTCGAGGGTACATCTCCGAACTTCTCTGACACCTATCGTTGTAATCCTTCAACGACGTCAGAGAGGTGACGGGTCCTAACGACCACACATCAATAATGGACCGAGACGTCCTTAAACTAATATTGGACCGAAACGTCCTTAAACTAATGTCTGACCACCACGTCCCTAAACTGGAATACGGACCACCACGTCCCTAAACTGGAATGCGGACCACCACGTCCCTAAACTGGAACATAGACCACCACGTCCCTAAACTGGAACAATAGAGCCTCTAAACGCTCTTTTGCCGGATCTAAACGGTCCCGTTTAAGTTGATCTTAGCTCCAAACACGGCTAACGTATCCTTAAACATTCAAATGGGCTATTAAACTCCCAATGAACTTTGGTCCTAGGGTACATCTTTGAACTCCTCTGACACCTATCGTTGTAATCCTTTAACGACGTCAGAGAGGTGACGAGTCTCGACGGCCATATATTAAATGGATCACCACGTAAAGTTGATCATAGTCTCAAATCAGACTAACGTATCCTTAACGAACGTTTAAGTTGATCTTAGCCTCAATACGGCTAACGTATCCTTAAACTAAAAACACCAAACCCAAATCTAAGTAAATACGGATTTGGACTAATCCACGTCCTACGGGCGACGAAATAAATAGTCTCCGTATACAATCCACGGGCAACCATAAACAAAATAAACACACACGACACGAAGTGAAATTCTGGAGAAGGAGAAAGTGGTTACCGCGATGCGGTAGCGTAATTAACTGCAGGGGCTTGCGCCTGCAGGGAAGAGCGTCCTCACAATCAAAAACCCCTCTAGCGAGGGGGAATCTGACGAAGTCTGCTACATCGGCTGCATCCGTCTAAACCCCCGATACACGGTGCAATAAATCAACTTGGCATCTTCAGAGAGGTGGACGGATAAAACCAAATAGCATATGCCCCGAATCCCAGCGTCAGGACCTCGCGGTCCTGTGCACCGCCTTTCGGAGGGGAACAGAAACTAGGTCGCGCCCTTTCAGGTTCTCACGAAGTGATAGGGCATGCCAGAAACTAGCCGTTGACCGAGATGTCGATAAACTATGGTGAATTGCAGCATCCCAAAGCTGATACAAAAAAAGAATAAAAAAAAGAGAGGAAAAAAGAAAACGGTATGTGCATAAGCAAAATGGGCACGGATGAAAACCCGAAAGGGCTCCGTAAGTAAAAACAGCAGGGCTACCGGCGAGTGTTCGTGAGAACCTGAAAGGGCGCGACCTCGTAAAAAAAAAGTAAAAAAAAATAAAAAAAAAGATAAAAAAAAGGTATGTCCGTAAGCAAAAGGGCACGGATGAAAACTCGAAAGGGCTCCGTGAGTAAAAACAGCAGGGCTACCGGCGAGTGTTCGTGAAAACCCGAAAGGGCGCGACCTCGTAAAAAAAAAGTAAATAAAAAAAAATATAAAAAAAAGATAAAAAAAGGTATGTCCATAAGCAAAAAGGGCACGGATGAAAACCCGAAAAGGCTCCGTGAGTAAAAACAGCAGGACTGCAGGCGAGTGTTTGTGAAAACCCGAAAGGGCGCAACCTCGTTAAAGGACACTTACAGGGTCCTCTCGACCTTGTAAGGAGAAACCACCCGCGTGAGATCCTTACGACTCACAAGGGAGCAACACACTTAGGGATCCCCACGATTCCTAAGGAGAAAATACACTTGCGAGATCCTCACGACTCGTAAGGAGAACTCTCTTATGGGACCCTCACGGTTCATAAGATTTGAAAGTCTTAAGTTACAAGGACCTAAACCTGTGCTTAAGCAACCTTCACAACAACTTCCGATATTGCCCTACAAGTGGTTCAGTACAGGCCCTTGTATACAATCCACGGGCGCAAATAAACATTTCCCTAACTAAGTCCCATCCGAGGCTAGGGATATGTTCGCATGGTGAATAACCCTTGTAAATCCTCTCGATTTACCAGGAGAAAACCCTCCTGTAGGATCCTTACGATCTACAGAGGAACAAACACTTAGGAATCCTCACGATTCCTAAGGAGAAAATACACCTACAAGATCCTTACGACTTGTAGGGAGAAATACCTTTGTGAGACCCTTACGGCTCATGAAGTCAAAAGTCTTAGTCGACAGGACCCTAATCCTGGTCGCTAAGCCACCTTTGTTCGACTTCGATAGAGGCAAATAATGATTCGCTCCTGGCCATATCCCAGCTGTAGCGGTGCTGATGCCGAAATCGGTGTCCAATTTCAGGTTTACGGCGAAAAGCCAGTAGGCCGCACATGCATACGAAATAGCCGAAATGATAGGGCAACTTGCAATAAAAAAGCAGCAAGTAAAAACGTATGCATACAAAATAGCCGAAATGATAGGGCAACTTGCAATAAAAAAGCAGCAAGTAAAAATGTATGCATACAAAATAGCCGAAATGATAGGGCAACTTGCAATAAAAAAGCAGCAAGTAAAAACGTATGCATACAAAATAGCTGAAATGATTGGGCAACTCGCAATAAAAAGCAGCGAGTGAAAATAAAATAAATAGCCGAAATGATTGGGCACCGCGAAAAATAGCCGAAATGATTGGGCAATCGCGACCTTTGCGATATAAAAGCTGAAATGATAGAGCATCGCGGAAATAATAATAATAAAAAAAATGAAACTTCTGCCCTACAGGTTAGATCACATCGATTCCTATATACAACCCAAGGGCACAAACAAAGAGGGAACCATACCTTCCGAACAGGCTCCATAAAAAAGCGAAACCAAATCTCGACGGTTCACAGACAACCTAGAGACCATCTCAGTATTCGTCTCGTTACAGCAAATGAGATGTCAATAAAGGCGTTCCTCCGCAGTCCATCAAGATGCAGATACAACGCCAACAAAAGACCTTGCGGTCGAAACAAAGCGAAGCGACGGCAAAATCCCAGCTTCATTTCGACAATCGTCTCGATACGGCAGACGAGATGTTAACAAAGGTGTTCCTTCGCATTCCATCAAGATGCAGATACAACGTCAACAAAAGACCCCATGGTCAAACAAGCGGAGTAACGGCAAAATCCCAGCTCCACATCGACATTCGTCTCGATACAGCGGACGCAATGTCAACAACAGTGTCTAGCCTCCAACAAGATTCGGACGTGACAAAGCAAACGAAGCGAAGGCCAAATTCCTATCTTCAAGGTCTTAACGGCGAGTCATATAAAGCCTGAAAGACAACTGGAGATCATCTCACACCAGTGCGGAATGGTCATCACTACGATGTTCGTCTCGACACAGCAGACGCAACATCATCAAGCAAATGGAGCCACGGCAAAATCCCTAGTTCCAAACCTCGACAGTTCACCAGCAACCTAGAGACAACTACGATGCTCGTCTCGACACAGCAGACGCAACATCATCAAACAAATGGAGTAACGGCAAAATCCCAGCTCCACCGCAACGTTCGTCTCGATACAGCAGACGAGATGTCACCCCAACGTTCGTCTCGACACAGCAGACGCAACACCATCAAACAAATGGAGCCACGGCAAAATCCCTAGTTCCAAACCTCGGCGGTTCACCAGCAACCTAGAGACAACCTCGACGTCCGTCTCGATACAGCAGACGAGATGTCACCCCAACGTTCATCTCGACACAGCAGACGCAACGTCATCAAACAAACGGAGCCACGGCAAAATCCCTAGTTCCCACCACGACATTCGTCTCGATACAGCAGACGCAGTGCCAGCAAACGAAGCAAAGGCCAAATTCCTAGCTTCAGGGTCTTGACGGGAACTCACATAAAGCCCGAAAGACTATCGGAGATCATCCCCACACCAGCGCGGAGTGGTTATGACTCATCGGGGCTCGCCAAAATAAGCCTAACCTCAAGTAAAAAGCGACATGGAAAATTCCTAACGCTTGCTCTTCCGACGGTCAAACTGCCAAGGAGGATTGCTTGAAGACGTCTTGTCCAGCCCCCGAAGGGATCAGAGACACGGCAGTCGCGGGGCTACTCGAGCAGCACGATTGCCTATCGAGGAACATATCAGCTTATGCGACGGTACGACGGCCAAAACCCTAAGTACCACAGACCCTAACGGACTTCTGTCGAAAAGAGCAGAGGTTAACTGTGACGTTAGGATATTCTTGCAAGAAATGCTCGATTTGTCTCGACTTGTGAAGAAATCGATGTCTTTGCGAGAAATTTTTGATGTGGCTCGACTTGTAAGATAAAGCCTTAGGCAATAGGCATAAAAGGAGCCTGTTTCCTAAGCACTGGGACCTTGCAAGTTGGCCCACAACGGTCTCTTGCACACTATCCACGGGTCTCACTCTCCAAACTCGAAACTCGACAAGGAGGGAAGCAACCCCTTACGGGTCCTCTCGACTCGTAAGGGGGAAAAATTCTTTTATAGGATCCTTACGACTTATAAAAGAAAACACACTTAGGAATCCTCACGATTCCTAAGGAGAAAATCCACCTACGAGATCCTCTCGATCCGCAGGGAGAAAAATCTCTATGAGACCCTCACGGCTCGTAGAGTTGAAAAGTCTTAGGCAGCAGATCTGAACCTGCGGCCTAAGCCATCGCTATCTCTTGAAGAAACTAAGATGCCTACGCCATTATCTGTCAACTGTGTTTATCAAGACAGTATGCCAATAATAAGAGAAAGGAGAAAGCAATAGAAGGAGCATCCGATTTATGTTTGATCAAGCGTTCGAGAACACTCATTCATGCATAGGCAAAAGACTCAGAACGAAAAATAAGACAAGCTGGGATAAAACTTTTCCATTAATATTGCCAAGAATTCTTACAATCATAAAGCAATAAATGAGAAATATTATTACAAAGGTATAACCTTGAACCCAGGACATGGATTGAGGAACTCGAAAGCGACCCTATCTATGACTTTCCAAGCCTCGCGGACCATCCTAGTGTGCTTTCTTTCGCGAGCACAAGCGTCAGGGTCCCCCCTGATGTCTTCCACCCTCCGATAAGCAGCAAGTATGGCAGACTGTTGAAAGACCTCGTGCAAGAGATCGATAAGACTGTCTCGCCGTCTCTTTGAAATAAAGTTCAACAGGTACACCGAGTGCACCTTATCCTCAGCGGCATCCAGCGCCCTAAGCGGCACACCGGAACAGAACAGGGGAAGCGCTTCCCAGATGGCTCCCACGATAAGCTTAAGAAGGGAGGAACGCCGGGGAAGCAGATGACCGTTGTACGCGTCGAAGCGGCTCATGATTTCAGCACACTCCGCGTTTGTGAACTCTCTATTTTGAGAGCGGCCAAGTCGGCGTATGTCCCCGTAAGAGATGATCTCGTTAAGAGCATACATATGGGCATCCATTGTTCCTGTGGAAGAAGATTAGCAAAATTAGCAGACCGACTGATTAGGCGAATTCTTGTTAAAAATGAGCACAAAGAGTTAAACTCCTCGAGAGAGCAATTTTCTACGAATAGGGGTGACGCCTATCAGATGCCATAATAATGGAAATTTGAAGAAGTTCCCCAAGAACTCTGAGATCATTAATACTAAAAGATGATATAATCCTTTAAATACAAAACTCCATTTTTAATTTTCATTAGCTATACTCAAACTCTTAAGAGTTCATCTCATTTTTAGATCAAAGAGATCTATGTCTTGACAAAGATGCAAGGTTCTGTTCATAGGTCAAAAAACCCTGAAACAGATTCTTAAGAGCAAGGCTCTATTGGTGAAGCCCCAGAAGGGTTTTCTTTAGATCAAAGATCTATGAGAGCAAAGCTCTATTAATTGAAATTAATTTAATTCAAGGTTAATTCTTACCTATAAAGTTTCTTTTGAGGAAAATTTAACTCTGAGAGTTCCTAAAGGCAAGAGTAAAGCTCTGGAGTTTTGAAAGTAAAAGTCTTAAGGATGATAATCATCTGCTGAGGACCAAAGGTCCTATTTATAGGCATCAAGTGCCCTTTCAGCTTCTAAAGTTGCCGCAACGGTTGGAATTCCGCCACCGTTGCGCTCACGTTTGGTGCCAAGTAAGCGCAACAGTGGGGGGGCATTTGTTTACCCCAATCAGAGCAAATCTCTGTTCAAATTCCAAGGTGGGAAAAGAAGCAATGCTTCTGTTTTCCTCCAATCAGAGCAAAGCTCTGTCTTTAAAATTAAAGTGAAAATTAAAGTTAAAATAAATGAAGCAACGCTTCAGATCCCCCGCGCTGCGCGCAGAGCGCCACGTGTCAAAATCAGACACGTTAGCGCAGGGGGGCGCAGCGCCTAAGGCAGCGCACCCAATCAGAGCAAGGCTCTGTTTAAAATTCAAACTTTAATTAAAGAAGCAACGCTTCAGCTGGCCTGCGCTGCATGCTACGTGGCAACACGGTTGCGCTAGCGCAGTTGCGCTGCGCTCTGCGCTATACGCCGCGTGGCAGCGTGGTTGCGCTAGCACAGTTGCGCTGTGCGCTGCGCGACACGTGTCAGCGCAGTTGCGCAAGTGCAGTTGCGCTGCGCTATGCGCTGCGCGACACGTGTCACGAGCTGGTGCGCTTGCGCCAAACAGAATTAAAATTCTGAAAGATCTTTCTCAATCTTGTTAAAAACAAGAAGATTGTCTTCTTTAAAACAGAAGCCCTTGGATCAAAGATCCAACGGTGGGGAAGATTCCCCAAATCACTCAGAGAATGATCTCTTTAACAAACTTTAACTAATTTATGGGCACTATAAAAAGGACCCTAGACCTCAATTCAAAGGCATCAACATTTTCTAAAAAAAAAAGAGAACTCTGAAGAATTCCTCAAGAACAAAAAGGTAAAAACCTTTAGCGAAAGAGAAAGTTCTCTTATGAACAGATCATAGATCTAAAAAGAAGATCAATGATCTTTAATTAATTAAATAGTGCTTTACACTTTTCATGAACCTTTGGTTCTCTGAGATAAGAAAAACAAGAAAAAACTTATTTTTCGTTGATCTAAATTAGATCAAGAATTCAAATAGTGCTTCACACTTCTCTTATAAACCATTGGTTCTTGAATCTAAAAGATTCTCAAATTAATAGTGCTTTGCACTTATAAATCTGCACTGTTGCGCTCTTGGGCTGGCGCAAGCCACCAGAGAGCGCCACGTGTCAGCGTCTGAACCATTTATGCTATGCGCTTTTGAATAGAGCTTTGCTCTATGAAATTGGCGCAACTCACCAGAGCGCGCCATGTGTCAGTAGCGCAAGCATAGCGCACTAGCGCAGCGCACTGCGCTGCATGACACGTGTTATCACTACGAGCGCTTGCGCTTTCTGATTGGCGCAAAGCGCCTGATAAATGCAATGCATTTCCTAAAAGGGCCAGGCCCAAATCAAAAAGACCAAGCAGGCCAAAATAAATTGCAAAGCAATAAAAGGGCAGAGCCCAAATAAAATTGATGCTCTGCATCATTTATAAAGGGCAGAGCCCAAAACAAATTGATACTCTGCATCCTTTCTGGGCAAAGCCCAAATAAAAATAAAAAGAAATGCAATGCAAAAGCAAATAAAATGTTGAACATTTTCAACTGGACTTAGCCTAATTTTGGCCGTAAGTCCTTAAATTAAATTGACTGAGCAAGATTGCTCTCTTAAATCAATTTACCTCCGGTTCGAGGGTACATCTCCGAACTCCTCTGACACCCGTCGTTGTAATCCTTCAACGACGTCAGAGAGGTGACGAGTCCCGACGACCACACACGTATATGGACTGCGGGGTCCTTAAACTCGTGGACCGAAACGTCCTTAAACTAATGTTGGACCGAAACGTCCTTAAACTTATGTCGAACCGAAACGTCCTTAAACTAATGATGGGCCACCATGTCCCTAAACTGGAACATAGACCACCACATCCCTAAACTGGCGGTGGACTACCATGTCCCTAAACTGGAACATAGACCACCACGTCCCTAAACTGGCGATAGACCACCACGTCCCTAAACTGGAATATGGACCCCTACGTCCCTAAACTGGAATATGGACCCCTACGTCCCTAAACTGGAACAATAGAGCCCCCAAATTCTCTTTTGTCGGATCCAAACGATCCTGTTAAGTTGATCTTAGTCTCAAACAGGACTAACGTATTCTTAACGAACGTTTAAGTTGATCTTAGCTGCAACGCGGCTAATGCATCCTTAAACCAAAACACCAAACCCAAATCTAAGTAAATACGGATTTGGACTAATCCACGTCCTACGGGCGACGGCATTACTCAGTCTCCGTATACAATCCACGGGCAACCATAAACAAAACAAACACACACGACACGAAGTGAAATTCTGGAGAAGGAGAAAGTTGTTACGGCGATGCGGTAGCGTAATTAACTGCAGGGGCTTGCGCCTGCAGGGAAGAGCGTCCCCACAATCAAAAACCCCTCAAGTGAGGGGGAATCTGACGAAGTCTGCTACATCGGCCGCATCCGTCTAAACCTCCGATACACGGTGCCATAAATCAACTTGGCATGTTCGGAGAGGTAGATGGATAAAACCATATAGCATCTGTCCCGAATCTCAGCGTCAGGACATCGCGGTCCTGTGCGCCGTCTTTCGGAGGGGAACAGATTCTGGCACGCCCGGTGGGACTTGAAGTAATCTATGAAGACTTCTCTCCAATCCTCGGTATTTTCCCAATCTTTTACTTGCAGGGTTGTCTGCTTGCTCACTCCCTTTTCTTCGGATAATTCCGGAGATATTTCTGCTGGGGCAAGCACTCGACGGCTTTGTACTGCAATTCTAACGTCATCGAGGTTCTCGTCAGCCAGTTCTTTAGCAAGTTTGGCCAACGCGTCTGCTTTGCTGTTTTCCGCGCGTGGTATGTTCTCCAAAGTATAAGAAGGAATTTGGGTCAACAATTGTTGTACTCTTTCGCCGTGCTTCACCAGTTCTGGCTTGCACGTTTGGTAGTCGCCGTTTACTTGACTAACGACCAGTTGAGAATCCCCGTATATGAGGAGGTTTTCAATTCCCATGTCAATGGCGATCTCGAGGCCCGCTATCAGAGCTTCGTATTCGGCTTCATTGTTTGTCCTTGGCTCTGTTAAGGAGAAAGCGAAGCGCATTATCCCTCCTTGTGGAGTCACGAAGATGAGGCCTACCCCCGATTTGATTATAGGGGTATTTTGTTTGCGCTTTTTCATGGAAGATGCTCCATCGAAATAAAGTTCCCATTGGGTATCACCACCGTCGATCGCGTCAAACGCATGTTCGTCCGGCAAATCGCAATTCAGAGGAGAATCAGCCGATATCGGATGCTCAGCGAGGAAATCGGCGATGGCCTGGCCTTTCACTGCCTTGAGAGGTTAATACGTTATCAAGAACTCCATCAAGAGCAGAGCCCATTTAGCTAGTCGACCTGTCAATATGGCCCTTGACATTAGATATTTGAGAGGGTCCACTTTCGAAATGAGACGGACTTCATGTGCTAATGCGTAATGTCTGAGCTTTGTTATTGCAAAGATTAGCACCAGGCAGTGTTTCAGGCGGCGCACAGGACCGTGAGGTCCTGACGCTGGGATTCGGGGTCCTGACGCTGGGATTCGAGGTCATGTACTTTCTTTTTTTTATTTGCACATAAACCATATGATTTTACATAATTTGGGTTTGTTGCCCATTTTATTACATTTATTCATAAAAATTACATTAACCTTATTTATGCTTTAACAATTATTTCTTTAGTATGGGAGGCTGGCCTCTTCATACTTTGGCTCGACTTGGGTATGGGCCCACTTGTTTGGACCTAGGTTTGGGCATGGGCCCACTTGGTTTCGGGTTGACTTTGACTTTGACTTGGTCAACCGGGGTGTAATTTTTGACCCCAACAATGTGCCCCCCATCAATAAATGCACACCGCATGTATGGATTGTATGCATAAAATTGATGGATCTCGTTCTATATAGGGACAGATTTGGTTTGGTTCCCTGTGGAAGGTCGGTGCTGCCATTTTTGCGACGTGGACGGTCGATGCTGCCATTTTTGTGACATGGACGGTCGGCGCTGCTATTCTGGCGACACGGACGGTCGGTGTTTCTATTCTTGTGACACGGACGGTCGGTGCTGCCATTTTTTTTGACTTGGACGGTCGATACTTAATTTGACTTGCTCCGCTTTGTGCGGTGTCGGGATTTGATTTGACGTGCTCCGCTTTGTGCGGTGTCGGGATTTGATTTGACGTGCTCCGTTTTCTACGGTGTCGGGATTTGATTTGTTTCCAAAGTGGAGCTTGATTCCGTCAGGGAGGTCATTGGTTGCCTGGTGATTTGATTTGTTTTGGGAGTACCCTCCCGCCTAGCATGACTTTTGATCTTTGAACCGCTGCCGGATGGGACGTTGATTTGATATGTTTGATTTCTGCCTTATTTGGCGGGACTTTTGAATTTGAGAGGAACTTGGAATTTGGATTTTGTTTGGCATCAATATCGCTGCACTGGAATAATACTAGGAGCAACTCATCATTTGCCCCGGGAAGGCTTAAGATTTGATTTTTTGGGTCAGCATCAGCACCGCTAACACTGAAGCGTAGTGCCAGGAGCGACTCATCATTTTTCGTTAGGAAAACTTAGGGTTTGTGTTTTGGGTTGGCATTAGCTCCGCTAACACTGAAATATAGTGCTAGGAGCGACTCATCATTTGCCGTTAGGAAAACTTGGGGTTTGAGCTTTGGGTCGGCATCAGCACCGCTAACATTGAAGCATAGTGCCAGGAGTGACTCATCATTTACCGAAATTGTTTTCGGAGTTGAACTCCATAAAAAATTTTTGGAGTTTAACTCCATATAAAAACTTTTGGGAGTTGAATTCCAAATAAAATTGTTTTGGCAGCGCAACTCCACATTTTAAAATCTTTTAGAGTTTAACTCCATAATAAAAATTCTTCTGGGAGTTTAACTCTATTTAAAATCTTTTGGAGTTTAACTCCATAATAAAATCTTTTTCGAGAGTTTAACTCCAAAACAAATTTTTTAGGAGTTTAACTCCATAATAAAAATCGAAGGAGTTCAACTATGAATCCGAAAGCTTAGCCCATCCTTTCCGGTTTGCACTCATGCTCCGCAGAAACGTGCCGTGCATGTGCCCTCATGGACACATGCCCCTTCTTACCGTCCTCCCACGTGAAGGGAGCTCCCCATCACGCGAGGAGGTTCCCTCCCTCCACGTGAGAGGAGCTCCCACTTAGTGGGAGACTTCCCCACGTGAAGGGGTTTCCTTTTCTCCATGTTAAAGGAGCTCCCACTTAGTGGGAGCCTCCCCACATGTGAAGGGGTTCCCTTCTCCCCACGTGAGAGGGGGCACCCACTTTGTGGGAGGTTTCCTTCATCCTTTTTAAAAAAAAAATATACATATAATAAATGAAAAAATAATAAAAAATGATAAAGTAAAAGAAAGTAAAAAATATATTTTCTTTGAAATAAAAAAAATCTTCTGTCACAAATAAAAAAATGAAATGAACACTTCGCAATTAAGTTCGCATGAACCTTTTGACCTGTTAATCGGAGGTTCTCTTGCTCCAAAAGCGAGGGGTAATTAACGTCAGCTTAGTTCGCGGCTGCTGGAGATTTAGATCCCCACAATCAATAAATCCCAGTTTATCCTAGGCAGGAAAAATCTGTACGATACCTGACAAGCGATGCACATTCCTATCTCAATAGGTTGATGAAAAACACTCTATAGATTCTGGCACGCCGGTGTGACTGTGATCAAATTTCATTCATGTGGGATCAGCCGGCTCTTTGTCTAGGCGAGCGAGTACGTCGGCTTTCCCGTTCAATGCCTTATGAACTCTCATCAGTTCAATGTGAGTGAACTATTTCATGAGTTCTACCTCTTGGCTTCTGTATCGGGCTAACTCGGGCTTATATATCTTGTAGTCGCCGCTTAATTGGTTGACGATAAGCTGGGCGTCGCTGTAAAACCATAGCCGAAAGATTTCCATTTCTATGGTGAGCTCCAGACCAACTATGAGAGGTTCGTACTCAGCCTCGTTGTTTGTTCGAGGCTCGGTAAGAGCAAAAGAACGTCGTAGGTGTAACGTTTTAAAAAAAAAAAATAATTAAATTAATAAAATCCTTTAGGTGAATTTTCAGATAATCGGTAAAATAAACCGTATTTTTCGTAAAACTTAACTATAATTATTTTTCAATATAGATTTAAATAATCCTATTTTAACTATATAATTACTAGTAAATGGTGTTTATTTAGTGACTTATAAATTATTAGTTTACTAAAATATTTTCCGTAATTAATTAAATTCAAATATTAACATAAGCTTTAATTATACATTAAATTAGTGTAAATTACAAATTTGAAATGGGTTAATTTTACAAAGTGAACCATGACAATTTAAAACAAGTGTGTTTATGCAAATTTCTTTCTCAAATCTTTTCATGGTTCTAGATTTTTCTAGGATCATTTTTTTGAAAAGAAAATTTAATAAATAAAGAAAAGGATGAAAAGACTTAAAACATGTATCATTTGAAAAACTTTCTACACAACTCCTCACATCTTTTTCTTTCTCTTTTTCTTCCATATCTTGGCCGGCCTCCTCCATGGCAGCCCCCTCCCATTTCTCTACTTTTTTTCTTCAAAAAATTCATCAAAATGCATGAAAAATCCACAAAATCTACAATTTTCTTCACTAATTCAAATCTAAATCTTGTTCTACCTCTTCCCAAACCATAATTGGTTTAAAACATGGAGAAAAGAGGCAACTTTGGAGGCTAAGTGCAAGGGGTTCAAAACTTGGGAGGTATAATTCTAATCAAAATGTTTAATTTGTAGTTTAAAGGTGCTAAACTAGAATTTTAAAGTGTAAATTTGGTTATAAATTGTTGTCTAGGAAATTCTAGAAAGGGTTTCTAAAATTCAAGTTAGGGTTTTCACAAGGTGTTCATGATTATATGGTGTAATTATATAAGTTAAGACATAGAAAACTTAAATTTGTTGCTAATTTGTAAATTGTTGTATTTAAATTGTTGTAATTAGGTTTTTGGCTAACTAGGTTTTTATAAAAGATATATATAGGTGAGAAAAAAATTCTAATTAGGGTTTTTATCATTAGATTATGGTGTTAATGAGGAGATTAACATGTTAATTGAATGTGAAACATAATCTAGTTACTAATTGCTAGCTTTTACTTTAAAAATTGTGATAAATATGCTATTTTGTAAACTAGGTTTTAGAAATTAATTTAAAATGTGGGATTAAAAATCTAGTTAGGGCTTTAGCACATCATTAAGATTTCCTTGAGTGGTTTAACAATTTAAAATATACGAAATCAAGTTTAGTTCGGGAATTGTGAATTTTTGCTTAAAAAGTGTTGAGATTGGATAAAATTGCAAACTAGAATTTCCAATTTAATATAAATTAGTGTGATAAAAATATAGTAATGATTTGTATGCCTTAGTTATGATATTTAGTGAATATTATGGCCATTAGTTTCGTTTAAACATCAAGTTTTAAAACGAAACGGTCAATTGACGCTTTCTAGGTTTTCGGAAATAAACCGATTTAAACTATTTTGAGTTTTCGATAAGTTGCAATCTATTGTATATTATAACTAGTAAGTTTTGGGACTATGATTTGTATGTTTGGGTTTTTCTTGAACAATCGTCGTTTGTATGCCGATGTCGAGGGCTATTTATTATTTTGCATGAGCGGGTCATAGGTTTTAACCTATGCGCGCTTCGTGCGTCATTTTGGTTTTATCCGCAATTTGGTTTACGATGTACATATATGTTTGCGTATAGGTACCCCTCACGTGGACTTCGTACGATGAAGAAGAGGATGGCGGCATCGACTTCGGCAGACAAGGGCCAGGTGAGTAGATGTATATCTACGGGGGAAGTCGGGTGGATGGCGTTTAGCACCCCCGCAAACGTAGAATAGGGATATTACATACTGTTATTAGGAAGTCGGACGTAACCTTAGATTCTTGGCGAGTAGGGTCCTATTAAAGACTTTAGGTTGGACTGGACTGATTTAGAAAGACTTAACCAGAGGATGAATGCCTTGGAGGGAATTCGTAGGTTTCAGGTAGACACACACACACGCATACACATACATTTGACTTGGTATGTGTGTGTGTGTGTGTGTGTGTGTGTGTGTGTGTGAATGTGTGTAGGTTTCTATATATATATATAACATATACACGTGATATGGGGAGGTTATATGATATCCGGGGAGGAGTCGGTATGATTGGGCGTGATGCCGTGAGTTAAAGATATACGATCGAGTATGATATGAGATGTACTGTGATATTAGAGGATCGTTGGGAAATGAGAAAATGGATATTTATACATAAACGATAATAGGTGATGATGACATTGAGATATACGAGACTCTAAAATAGAACCCATATTGTAATATGTGACTTAATCACGATATGATATATGTGATATGATATTTCTGAGGACCATTTGACGATATATATTTACACAGACAGTGATATACGTTTGATGATATTGGGATATGTGACTTAATCACGATATGATATATGTGACATGATATTTCTGAGGACCATTTGACGATATATATTTACACAGACAATGATATATGTTTGATGATATTGGGATGTATGCGATTATAGCACAGTACCCTTGATCATGATAATATTTGATGATGATATTATACGAATGATGATGTACATAGGTGACAGTTGACCCATACCCCGATTTTGAGATGCCGTACGATGGATTTTACCGTACGAGGCATAGATGTGATAATTGATCCGCACTCTTGACTCGAGGAAGTTGTACTATGTACGTGACGCTATTGAGGCTGGATCGCCGACTATTAGAGATATCAACTCAGACTTTAGGTGGATTCTTATTTCCTATCGACTAGTTTCTTTAGTTTAGTTCCTTAGTGGGTTAGATAGATACTAGTTTAGGCTCGAGTCATATAGTTTGTAGTTAGATATGTATATTCCAAATGAGTGGTTAATACACATTCACCTTTATATTCAGATTGTAATCATCACGTTGCATGTTCATACATATGTTTCTTTAGTTAATATGAAACTCTGCCTGTTAGGACACCAGCACCATTACTGATGATGCGCATATTCCACGTACACTTATTTGTCGGCTCACACACATCATCATCGGTAATTGCTATGTCACGTACACTTTAGAACATGTTATCTTTTATTGATACAACCAACTAAAGGCTAGATCAATATAATTGGGTATGATTACTTTCATGTGCAACTTAGACATTGCGTTTATTATATAGACACTTCATGCATTCACATTTTCATACTATTATACAGTATTGTGGGGCTTATGCCGATACTTATTATTACTTACTCATGATTTTGGGATTTTGGACTTCTATGAGATTTTCTGGATTTTGGGGAAAACCGCAAGAATATATAATAAAACTTCTCTCTCTCACCCTTTCTTTTTAAAAAACAAGTTGCGGTTTTCTCGTGATGTATGTGTCGTCCACCATGAGATTTCATGTTTTATGTTGGATTTCGAGACCCGATTCGAGGAGTGGATGAACCGTCTCGGGTACATGGTGGGCCCGGTATGGTACCCCGGGGCAAGAAGATCGAGTTGTAGACGATGAACCCGGTAGAGGAAGACTACCTACCGGTGATGTCTGGCGCGGCGGATATCCGGAGGATACCGACCGTTGTCGTGAGATTTGATGATATGGGCCGATCCGGACTGACGGAGCCCGAGATATTGAGACTATGAGTTATTGAGACTTTGAGATTTACATGTTTTGTGTCGATACTTGACACGAATTTCCATGGATTTCATTGATATTTCAGATTACCATACAAATTTTACTATGATAAAGTTAAAGATTTCTTATACAGATATACCTAGATTTCATGGTTGATTGTTTTACATTCATGGTACATGCATATTCATACACATGACATGTTACTACTTGATGCACTGACATGAGCACTGAGCATTTGTACTTACGTATAGTTTATTACCCTGTCACTACTAGATGACTAGTGATATATTAAGTATATTATTATGACCTAGGAGAGCGTCGTGCATGAGATTTCTACTCGCAGATGTCTTCTACTCACGAGTTGGCAACTCACCCCCGTTGTGCCAAATTTTTCTTACAGGTTTCGATGTACAGGTTTCCTTGGCAGCTTACTGGCACATCATTTCATTCAGGGTGATTTTCTTGGTAGGTTGGTTCACTTGTATCAGGACCGCCGTTGTACTTTTATTATTTCATTTGTATCTAGTAAGATCCATCAACCAGACTTGTATTACTTGATATGTTTAGATGTCCAGTTGTTTATTCTTTCGATCTTAGAATCGCGCTTGTATTATTATGGTTTTTGGTGGATTGGTTTTCATTTTTGAATTTTGAGCCTCGCCCTTCGGCGTTGTATATTGTAGTACATTGTGTGGTTGTTTCCGCCTTTTGGCGTAGAGCTAGCTCCCTCTTGGGGATGCCTTTTGATTATTTCATATGTATATATTCTTATTTGTACCCGTTTGGGGCCAGTTTTTACAAAGGGGACTTTGCCGAAATTTTTGAGGAATTTGATGTTGTTTTTAAAACATGTTTTCCTTTACTTCTTCTTTTAAATGGTTTAAATTTCTGGGCTTCGACTTGCTTAGATTACGATACGCCTCTAGACGTTTCGTAATTTAAGTGCCAGTCATGTTCCGTACCTTCGGGTCATGATAGTAGGGTTCCCATCGATGGCGTGATGAACACCAATCCTTGTCACGACCCAAAATTTGGCACGCGTCGGCCCTTAAACTACGTAACGTCTCCAGGCGTAACGTAATTCAAGTAAGCCAAAAAAACCCAGCAATCTAAACCATCAAAAGTAGTAAGTGATAATAATATTGTTAAAACTTTTGAAATCTCAATCAAAATTCTTTAAAGTCTAAATTTACTTCCTTTAAAATTTGGCAGCACCTCCTTTGTAAAACAAGCCCCCAAAAAGGGTACAACAAAAGGTATAAGTAAAGCATCCCCAAACGGGAGCAAATCCACACCCAAAGGCGGAAAGCAACCACCACAACAGATATACGACGCCGTAGCGAAGAAAAAGATGATATAAATAAAAACAGCATAAATGACATCCAGAGTCACAAAATAATATACAATATCGTCCTCACAACTCGTCTCTAAGTCAATACATGAAAGTGGTAGATGGAGAGTACTAGATACAACAAATATACAATGAGAATCATCGGATAACTGCAAAACCCACCTAGCAAAACTGCACACAGTCAGCCGTAGCGGTATCCACTGCAAAAGATGATACGATGTGATGAAAAAGCCCTGCCGCTACCACTCTGAGGGACACCTGCAAAACTTTATGGCACAATGGGGGTGAGTTTCCCACTCGTGAATAGTAAATAACATATGCAGGTAATCGCAAGTATGCACGTACTGCGGTAATCTATCATATGCAAGCTGATAGCAATAAACATCAATATATATATATATATATATATATATATATATATATATATATATATATGCAACAGTCATGAAAGGTATTCTATCAGGTACTACTAATACATGAAGCAATTCATATCAAATAAATGCGGAGTATGGGATAAAACATGTCATCCTCACGGAATCCTCATCGTGGCAGGACCAATGTCCATCAAGACAATCTACGTCCCAAATTCCTCAGATCGACCCTCAGATCGGCTCTCATATCGGCCCTCAGATCGACCCTCATAACCTGTAAGTCTCATGGAACCCGAGTGTCCAACATCGACACCCGAAAACATCATAAAAACAAGTGTTCAGTATCGACACATAAATACTCATCTATCAGGCACCGTCACCACGACTGGCCCTGATATGTACATATTATACGTCTCTCGGAAACCCGAGTGCCCAGGTTCGACACTCGTAATCCACATATCCATACGTACATGACTCCGGTCGGTATCACCAAGATAACCGCCGAAAGAAAGTAATGTCACCGGTAAGGTAGTACTCCCCTGCCTCGAGCTCATCGCCATCATCTGCGACAATCTTGCTCCGGGGTACCTCCGGGCCCCACCATGTACCCGCACACGGCCCACTCCACTACTCGCATCGAGTATATATCACAAATCTCAGAACCGAGAAATCTCATGGTGGACGCAACGAAATATCATATCAAGAGAAACCGAGTTTTTCAAACAATGCTTAATTTTATGAACTACCACGGTCCTCAAATCCAGAAAACATCAAGTAATGAATAAGAATACTTGCACAGATCATTATGATGATGACACACACACACATATAACAGCGTCCCATACTACTGATATATATACATATATAACAGCGTCCCATACCACTGATATATATCATCAGGAGTAAAACATCCAAAAAAACATCATGTGAAATCCATATCTCAATGCGAAAATCCATGAATATAATAATACATGCAACATAAAACAGTAATATGAGCATATAAAGGAAAAACCGCTATTTAACTGCAACAAGTTATTAAATATATCATGCGGTTCCTAATTTCTCCGAAAACCAACGCAACATCATATAGGGGTGAACATGTAACTATAGCAAGATATAAGTATATACCTATCAATAATGATGTAATACCCTCCAGGTATGTGTAGCTATATCAAGGTATATGGGTGTACATGTAAGTATGTATACAAGATGTACATGTAGCTATGTCTCATATGTGTATATACCTATTGTTTCCCCCAATCAGAGCAAAGCTCTGTTTTAAAAATTCAAATAATAAAGGAAGCAACGCTTCAGTTGACTTGCGCTCTGTGCTGCGCGACACGTGTCAGCACAGTTGCGCTGCGCTCTGCGCTGCGCGACACGTGTCAGCGCAGTTGCGCTGCGCTCTGCGCATGTCAAGCGCAGGTGCGCTTGCGCCAACTGTGCCAGAATTTAAACAATAAAATTTTGGAAAGATCTTTCTAATCTTGTTAAAACAAGAAGATTATCTTCTGTAAAACAGAAGCCCTAGGATCAAAGATCCAGCGGTGGGGAAACATCCCTAAATCAATCAGAGAAAGATCTCTTTAACTGATTTAACAAATCAATTGGCACTATATAAAGGCCCCTAGACTCCAAGTCTAAAACATACAGAGAGATAGAGATACAGAGAGCTCTTCTAAAAACTTTGAAAAGAATTCAAAGAAAAAGAAAAAATGTAAACCTTTGAATAAAACAAGAATTTCTTCTAAAATGATCAATGATCTAAGAACAAGATCAAGATCTTTGATAAAAAAAAGGAAAAAAGATCGAAAGAAGACCTAATTGAAAAAAGATAAAACAGAAGTAATTTACTTCATTGATTAGATCTTCTGATCTATATAAAGGCATTGCCTTTTGATGAACCATCGGTTCTTGAATCTCGAGGTAGAACCTCTAAAAAGATCCTTTTCTTTGATCTAAATTAGATCAAGATGTGCTTTGCGCTACTGTACAGTGCCCTGCACTCCTAATTTGCGCTGTTGCGCTCTTGGATTAGCGCAAGTCACCAGAGCGCGTCATGTGTCAGCAGCGCACTGGCGCAGCGCACTGTGCTAACAGACTTGCGCTCAGCAGAGCGCGCCACGTGTCAGCAGCGCACTAGCGTAGCGCACTGCGCTAACAGACTTGCGCTCACCAGAGTGTGACACGTGTCACCTCCACATCAGTTTGCACCTTGCGCTCCTCAATCGGTGCAAAGCGCCTGACAGGCCACGTGGCGCGCTGTCAGACCATTGAATGCTCTGCATTATTAAAGAAAAGGGACAGAGCCCAATTAAAAAGGCCTAACAGGCCAAAATAAATGTTATGCATTTAATTAAAAAGCCCAATGCTGTGCATTATTTTAAAAAGGGGGCAGAGCCCAAGCAAAGGCCTAAACAGGCCAATCATGAACAAAATGTTAAACATTTTCAAATGGACTTAACCCAATTCTGGCCGTAAGTTCACAAATTAAATTGAACTGAGCACGAATGCTCTTTCAAATCAATTTACACCCGGTTCAAGGGTACATCTCTGAACTCCTCTGATATTCGTCGTTGTAATCCCTCAACGTCGTCAGAGAGGTGACGGGTCCCGACAACCATACATTGATATGGACTGTAGGGTCCTTAAGCTCATGGACTAATGCGTCCTTAAACCAATATTCGTCCCCAAAATGGGAATGCTGGACCACCATGTCCCTAAACTGGCAATGGACCACCATATCCCTAAACTGGAAATGGACCACTATGTCCCTAAACTGGCAATGGACCACTATGTCCCTAAACTAGAACAATAGAGCCCAAATGCTCTTTTGTCGGATCTAAACGATCCCGTTAAGTTGATCTTAGTCTCAAATTAGACTAACGTATCCTTAACAAACGTTTGAGTTGATCTTAGCCTCAAATATGGCTAACGTATTCTCAAACCAAAACCCCAAACCCAAATCTAAGAAAATACGGATTTGGACTAATCCACGTCCTACGGGCGACGACATAAATTAGTCTCCGTATACAATCCACGGTCAACCACAAACAAAACAAACACCCACGACACGAAGTGAACATCTGGAGAAGGAGAAAGTTGTTACCGCGATGCGGTAGCGTAATTAACTGCAGGGGCTTGCGCCTGCAGGGAAGAGAGTCCCCACAATCAAAAACCCCTCAAGCGAGGGGGAATCTGACGAAGTCTGCTACATCGGCCGCATCCGTCTAAACCTTTGATACACGGTGCCATAAATCAACTTAGCATCTTCGGAGAGGTGGACGGATAAAACCAAATAGCATCTGCCCCGAATCTCAAGCAAGACGCCTCTACGTCGCGCCGTCTTTCGGAGGGGAACAGATTCTGGCATGCTCTGTGGGACCTTTTCCTCTTTCCACTCCACACTTCGTGCGTCGTATTCGCGAACGAATCGCTGTTTGTTAATGGTTGCCCTCGGGTTTCAAGTTACTAAGATTTGGTCTCTTGCTTGGCGCAGAAATCAAACAGCAATGGCGTTCAACTGCTCGAACTGCTCCAACTGCAAGTGCAACCGACGCTCCGCCTCACCTGGAGGTGTAGCCTATGGACCGCAGGCGGCATCACTATTCACGATCCCCGTGGAACAAATTACCCAAGCTACTACCGGTCTGTTTTTCGGGACCATGCTCCCGCTAGTGAGCTTCACCATCCCTGTACCCGTATCGGAAGCTTCAAAGAAGTCGGTCTTCGATCGACTTGCTGTTAGGTTTACCTAGCACCCTATGAAAGGATTGTAAGCATCACATGTCACAAAGATTAGATTTTTATGGTGCTAAGTAAGCATACAAAGGATCTATCCTAGAAAATTAGGGTTTCAAAACTTTAAAGGCAACAAAGACTAGGGTTTCGAGAGTACAACCTTTGTAGCTCCCTACGCTAGACTCCTTGGCCACTTGAGGGTTGGAGGAAGGTTCGCTTGAGGTCTTCTAGTGTCCACGACGATCCACCCGAAGCTCCTTGTCCAAGCTAACAACTTCACTTTTCCAAGAGAATGAAATGAAGCTAACACTCTAAACAAGTGGGCTAGACTTGTGTAGAATGATGTTGTGGTTCTTATTCTCACTTCAAAATCCTATCTTGTTAAGTATTTTGCTCACTACAAAAGTCTAGAGAGCAAAAGAGGAAGGAAGAAGAAGATGATGGTTTTTCTTTGAACAAGAGTAAAAGATTAACCCTTTGAAAGAAAATAAAAATATATGTATATATATTTATCACTTCTCATCTCAAACCATGGTTAAATGTTTAAGATATTATTTAATTTGAGTTAAAACACAAAGAGAAGGTTAATCCACGGTTAGAAGTAGGTGAGCATGGTTAGGTTAAGGAAGGATGTAGAAACAAACCATGAATTATCCTTTTCTTCTTTTCTTTTGTTTTAACAAAAAGTAAATAATAATCCATATATTTAAACCATGGTGTAAGTCTTATATTGCCACCATTTTCAATGTGTAATCAACCATGAAGGATGATGTATGTATGTATGTGTGTATGCACATCCATATGTGCATGAATCTAGAAAGAAAACATACATGCATGCATACATCCATCAAATACAAGAAAGGATTTCTAATGAGAAAATAATGGTTAAATGATAAATCAACGCTTGATTTATCAATCCGGCCATATCACATACGACCCCACCAAAAGCAAGCCGCCCGATCAATATACGGTATCCTATACGCGCATTTTAACCGGGTCCTTGCGCATATCGCATACGCGCACCACAACGTTTCGCCTGGACTAGGTAACTCCTTTGTGGGACTCTAAGACTCGTCAATACGCCGGCAGTGGGTGATGATCATATCAAGCACCCCCAAGCCGCAAGCGGTCAGCTAAACGTAACGGCCACCCGGGTATTGAGTGATCAGAAGAAAACAAGCGAACCTGCTACAACTCCCGTCGAGCCAACCGGCAACACTACCGTACAGTCCGGTCTCTTCGTCAGATATGCTGCATATCGAGTCTAGGGATGGTAACGTCGACCCCAATAACTCAATAAGTCATGCTGGTGAATGGTCTATAACAGATCGAGAAACTACTGATAACACTTATCAGTAAATCTCAGCAGCCCTGGCCAGGGACTTACTGATATAACCAGTCGAGCACAGCACAACATCAACTCCCAATACCGGGAGAGACGAAACCCCTCCTATCGCTCATCGCCTTCGTGTGTCTCGGGACTGTACCCAATGGCCACCTGTTTGCACGACTCAGTAGAGCCGTGGTAGGGTGGTAATCAAAGTACAGTGGGAGAGCACACAAGAATCTATGACGATCTCGGGTCTACAGACTAACCTGTACCAGTGTCACCTGAGAACTGCTATCCGACAATAGATATAATTCCATATAGGAGTTCTCGATGAGTCCGTCCAGTGTACCCAGTCACCACTGAGCACCCGTATACGATCTCGATGTCAAACATCGATGAATGTGGGAACATTCCTCGCCCATCACATGGGTCTAGTATCATATACGCTAGTCTACCCTGGTATATCGATGCCTCGTCTCGATACACCTCCGACTAGGGACATTTCAAGATATGCTTATAAACTACAGATGTCCCACTAGTATGATCTCTATCATAATCACTGTAGTCAAGCCGATATTCTCAGGGCTTTATCGGCATGTATGAATGAATAAAAGTATGATCAAATCAACATGTCAGATAAAGTAGAACCAGATAGCATACTATCATGTCGAGCAAGAATGTACACTGAATATATATATATATATATATACATGTGCAGATACATCCACTATCATATAATGGCCTCTAGGGCATACATATATCCAACACTTGCTACTCCCACTGCCCCTCTCAACGGGTCGTCCAATTCCTCAGTCTTAACCAGGCTGAACTCGGACTCCAAAGGGCCTACCAAGAAGCCCATAATATCTGAAGTGGCCATCCCAAAGAAGATAGCTGCTCCTGAAGTCGTCAAGACGGCTTCTCCTCCCAGAGGGTCGGTCTTTGCGAGACTGACTGATCCTGTTCCCGCTCCCGCTCAGAAATCTGTGTTTAACCGGTTGGACACGGCTTCTCAACGGTCGTCAGTCATCAAGAGGCTGACACCGGCAACAGCCCCTCACCTGAACAGGGGGCAAGATAAAGCCGTCGCTGAACCAATCCCAGCAACCCGTCACGCCCGACGTCGCCACTGGCGCCGGATAAGGAAGGCTGGGGCAACTCCCCCTCTGGGCTAACTCCGCCAGCTTTAACGGTGGAAATTGATGCTGCTGTTCCAACTGGGAACAGCTTTGAGCTACTGAACAGGGTACGCAGGAATTCACCAACTGCTGTGCTAAAAAAGTCTCCTCCACCGGTAGAGACCGTCGTAGAAACAAAGCCGGAGTAGTCTCCTCAACGGCTATCTTCCAAAGTCTACAAGACTTGGCGACGAGTCCGAGAATCGGTGATTGATCCGAACTTCTCCCATCAGCATAAGAAGTCGAAAGCCCGACAGGAAGACAACCGCCCTGTTAAGCAATGGAAGACGACGGCCACCTGGGTGCCCACAGCAATGGCCCCCTCAACTTCGATGGCCCACAAGAGAAGAAGGCCAGAGAAAATCCCCATGCCTGCGGCAAATGTTAAAGGAAGTGAACCCAAACGCCCTAAGTCTGGGGGCATGGTGGTACATACCGTCTACATGGCGTCCGGGAAAGAGGACAGCCGTATATCCATAGGTCATAGACCGCTTACGCGATCGGTGACTAAAGTTCAAGAGAAGCAGCAGAAGCTCCAGGAAATGATGACTGCAATGGCCGCACTTACCGGGCCAAAAGAAAGCCCGGAGGCATCATCAGAGCAGCGTCACGAACAAGAAACCGATGTCGAATTCCTTCGGAGAATACTAGAAAAGAAGGACAAAGAGGCTGCGGAACAAGCACCCAATATAAAACGAATGGCCCTTCTATTCCAGGACATGGTAGGTATGATGATCTAGCAGGATCCTCCTGCTGAAGATCCTCCGATTGTCCTTGAAGATGACAGAAGAGAAACGTCAAATCCACCGCCAGCTCTTTCAACAGCCAAGGAGGAGACAATTTCCAAAGCTGCCCTGGATGAATATATAGCTCAACAGATACGAGTTTACCAGGCAACTGAGGCAGCCGGTTAAGTTGTCAAAACGGGGCGACCATATCCGAGCTGGTATGATCAGATCAAATACCCACCGGGCTACACAATTCCGAAGTTCTATGTCTACAAGGGGACAGTCAATCCCCATCAACATGTTGCTCAGTTCAGGGCTCTTTGTGGCAACACCGGCGGCGATGATAAGCTCCTGCTTCGCCAATTCGTTGACAGCTTGTCGGAGATGGCGTTTGAATGGTACTCCGAGCTTCCGAACGACTCCATCAAAACTTTCGCTGAAATGGAGTTGTTGTTTACCCAGTGTTTCGCAAGCGCCAGCGAGCGTACTCCAATAACAGCTTTGATCATTGCAAGAGTAAAGCCGAGCGAAACTTGGGCTCAATATGCAATCCGATGGCGGAACTTGTGGTCAAAATGCGAACAACGCATTGAAGAAGCGCCAGCGGTGGGCATGTTCGTGGGCACCCTAGACCCTCATGCAACTATTTCAAAGTTCATGATGTTCTTTAAACCGACCACGTTCCAGGCTTTGATCGACAAGATAGCCCAGATGGACCAGATGGGGTATAGACCGTCTCCTCTAAAGCCGGACTCTCGAAATGAGAAGGGGAAAGGAAAAGCGATCGTTGTCGCCAATGCTCAACAACAGCCGAGCAACTTGAAGCCGGTTGTCCGTCAAAACAACATGCATCCACGCATATCCCTCGAGGAGAGGCTAGGACGTCCTTACTAGTTTCCTCAAGATAAAACGAGAAGACTGTTCGAGTTGGCAGTGCGCAACGGACTCATCAATTTGCCGGATTCAAAACGTCCATTGCAGCCAACCGACGTCAATAATCCTAATTACTGCCCCTACCATCGAGTATTGGGTCATCCGATCGAAGATTGCTACGTCTTCAAAAACTGTATTGAAGACCAATACCAACAAGGCAAGTTCGCGTTGTCCGAAAAATGGAAGGTGAACCCGCCGCAACCTCATACCTCTAAAAAGGTGAATATGCCGGGGGCAACGTGCTCCCTTGTTGAAGAAGCTCCGTGGAAGGTTGTGCTATCAGCCAAAACCAAAAGGATGCTGAATGATCTCAAGACATGCCCGGCGATCAGGTGGAAGAACCCGCTAGAACCCCAGATCATCGAAGGGATGCTGAAGCCGCGCCCAACTCCAAAGATCGGTGGTGATGGCCCAAGCACTTGTACCCAGCCGTCGAAATCTTCAAAGAAGAAGAAAAAAAGATCCAAAAAGCCCGTGAAGCCTGGCGACAAGCGCACGGACCTACAGAAACAGATCGACGCGCTGGAGGAGTATAATCAGAAGGCGCGGACTCCCATTACGCTCCAAGAGTTCCTCAGCCACGTCTTTCAGGAGGAAGATGATGGAGAAAGCTCGTCAGATGAATCTGAGGGTTACGTGGAGAGTTGTCATATGATCTCCCACCCGTTTACTGACGATGAGAAAACTTCTTGCACTGAGAAGCTGGGTGCAGATCTTAAACCGGAACTTCTGAGGCCATCAGATGAAACAATTGATGCATTCCTCAACGAAGCTCTTTTGAAAAGTAAAGCTGATCGGGAACGTGAGACGGTCATATTTGAAAGGGCCAAGCGCCGACGACTAGACGAAAGAGTCAAGACACCCCCGTCAAATCAAAAGACATCCGTTGCGGATAAAAAAAAAATTCAAGACGAGGAAAAGGTTGGCTAAAATCATATCAATGGGGATGAAGCTACCACCCTCTGAAGGAAACATTGCCGGCAAAGCAGAAATGCACCCTTCCTATTGCTTGTATCATCGGAAGGTTTCGCACCCTACCGAAGAGTTCAAAGCTTTCAATAGATGGTGGCAGGGGTATGTTGTTCACCGGCAACATTTTAAGCGAGAGAAGCGCAAAACTCGTCGGGAGCGGAAAAGTATGACCGAGGAGTTTATAAGAACTACCAGTGATTGTCGCATGGTTAACGCCGGGGAAGCGCAAATTCTCACATTCGGGAGTGACTCCGACGAGGAAATGGCTCTTAGCCCTCTCTTTAAAGAGTCCACCTCGGGAAAAGAGGAAGAGCCGAAGGCCTGCGAAAATATCCGGCTGCGTAATCGTACGGTACCCGAAAAGAATCTTGGACCCTCAAATAAAAAAGATAAGGGAAAAGAAAAGGTCTCTAAGGATATCGCCCTAGATGACCAAGTCATGGAAGAGCTAACCGCCAAGGACCCGCCAAAGAAAAATAAGGCGGACTACAACATTCTGGCACACTTGAGGAAACTACCCTCATAACTCAGTACTCTCGACGCCCTTTTGCTATCCAAAGAAGCGAGAGATTCATTGATCAAGGCGCTACTAGAGCCAGAGCAATTCCAAGCTTTTCTCGCCGAAGAAAAGATGAAGGACGAGCTGGAGGAAGTACACACAGCCGATATTACCTTCGGCGACGAAGACCTCCTCTTTAGGACGTGCGAACACAACCATCCCCTCTATGTCTCGGGATACTGCCACGATATAAAGATAGGCAAAATCTTGGTCGACAATGGGTCTTCCGTCAATCTTCTCAACGTGCGAGTGTTGAAGGAAATCTGCATGAGCGTCCAACACCTCGCTCGGGATAAGATCACTATCTCCGGGTTTGACTCTCAATCATCACGGACTCTTGGGTCCGTGATACTGACGTTACGCTTTGGGCTACTCGTCACGGACATTAAATTCCACGTCATAGACGCCAAGACATGCTATAATGCTTTGCTCGGCCGACCCTGGTTACACGAGTACAACATCATCCCTTCTACACAACATCAGTGTATGAAATATTTTAAGGATGGTCTCGAGTATACCGTAACATGAGAGTTGAACCCATTCTCCGTAAACGAGGTCCGTAAGTATGAAGATGCAAAATACTTCTTGCCAGATTTCGAAGACACGGAGAGGTGTCACAAGACGGATAACAAAGCTATCATGACCATCACTGTCTTCGGGAGTGATACTGAGGAAGAGGAAGAGATGGTTTATTCGGGTCCACCCCAACACAACAAGCCGGGACCGTCCGCTCCCATGTTGATCTTTGGCAGCGATTCGGAAGATGAAGTCCACGCTATATTCTCTGCTCGGCCTTCAATATAAACTTTCGCTGATGAAGAGCAAAGTCTGCAAGTCGCCATGGTTCCACTTAAACATCATAAAGAACTTGACGCGCTTGATACCTACAGTTAAGAAGAGCTGCAGACGTTCTATGTCCCTCCCAGGCGAGAAGGCGAAAAGGTGATTCTATTCTACCGCTCTGGGGAAACTAAAGTGGAAAAAGAAATCTGGCACGGTGCGAATCCTACACTTGACAGGCTTCAGACCATCCGTATGCCTAGATATTACACGGAAGGATTGAAAAGGCTATTGAAGCGCAAGGGATACCCTTCAAACAGACCGCTCGAAAAGCTAAATTCTATGACAGGGTCTGCAACGTTCTCGAAACTCAGCACAAGTTGCCTAGCGGGAGAATGGAAGCAATCGGGCTTGGATATGTTCGGTCCAAGAAACGGGAGCTACTCCGCGACTGCTGTGTCGTACATGACTTTGATGAAGAAGGGGATGCTCAATGGGAAGATATTAACCCTGAACCAGAAAAAGTCCCCGACGTAAAAATGCCCAGTCTGTCGTTCGAAGAACAAATGGACAAGCTTATAAGGGAAGCTGGTCAAAAAGTTCGAGATGACCACAACCGTGAAATGTCCATCTACGAGAAAGCCAGGACGCAACGCCTCCTTCAACAGGCCGTGAAAGACGAAAATGCCGCTCCCTGTCAACCTGTTGTAAAAAAGGCCCGACGCAGAGGCAGAGACAAGTCAAAAAGCGGAAAAGACATTCAGCAACGACAAAGCGGGACCAAGAAGCCACGCAGTCGGGAATCGAGCGGTCCGGATTTGTCCCTTATGAAGAAGATGAGTCGAGCATACTCTTTTCCTCAAGACAAGACAAAGAAGATACTTGACCTAGCTATAAAGCACCAAATTCTTACACTTCCGGAGTCCATGCACCCCGAACAAGCATGCGAAGTCTCACACCCGAACTATTGCTCTTATCACAAGGTAATAGGGCACCCTCTCGAAGATTTCTTCACCTTCAAGAATTGGGTCGAAGATCAGTATCAGCTCGGCAAGTTTGCTCTATCTGACAGCTGGAGGGTAACGCCGCCACAGAAGCATGAACCCAAAGCCACGAGAACAGAACCAGATCCACATCGGTCTTGGAAGAGAGCTCGTGCTTGTCAAATGATAACAATATCAAAAGAAGAGCCCGAGAATATGGATAACCTTCCTTGGTGCTTCGAAAACAGCAATGACGAGGTGATCTCAGAATTCCCACCAGCGCCAAAAGAGCTGGAAGATGGGATACACACCACGGCGGATAACCTCAAGAAAATTGAGTTGGGGACGGCGAACGGCCCGCAATCGACATTCGTTAGTGAGCTGTTGTCTGAAGGAATGGTGGCTTCATTAAAAGACGTGCTTATGCAGTATAAAGATTGCTTCGCATGGAACTATTCCGAAATTCCAGGATTAGATCCAGAAATTGCTGTGCATAAATTGGCGATATCCCCGGACGTTAAACCAATCAAACAAGCACCGATAAGAATGCGGCTCGAGCTTGAGATGAGCATTAACGCCGAAGTTAAGAAGCTGATCGACTCTGGGTTTATCCAGGAAGTTCAGTATCCCGATTGGATCACCAACATCGTTCCGGTGATGAAGAAAAATGGGACTGTGCGCATATGTGTAGACTTTCGGGATCTCAATAAAGCCTGCCCGAAGGATGATTTCCCAGTACCGGTCACCGAGCTGATGATAGATAACACGTCCACTCACGAGATTTTCTCTTTCATGGATGGCTCATCAGGATATAATCAGATAAAGATGCATCCTGAAGACCAGAAGCACACCGCTTTCCGGACTCCGCTGGGTATATTCTGCTACAAGGTGATGTCCTTCGGTCTAAAGAACGCCGGTGCCACCTATCAGAGGGACATGACGAAGATCTTCGATGACCTTATACATGAAATCATCGAATGCTATATCGACGACCTCGTGGTGAAAAGCAAATCGTACGAGGAACATCTCGAGCATCTGAAGATCATGTTTCAACGTCTTCGGCAATACAACTTGAAGATGAACCCTCTCAAATGCGCGTTCGGAGTTTCCTCGGGCAAATTCCTAGGATTCATCGTCCGACACCGAGGTATCGAGATAGATCCGTCAAAGATCAAGGCGATCATGAAAATGCCTCCGCCAAGAACTCTCAAGCAATTGCGGTCTCTCCAAGGGAAGCTCGCGTACATCCGGCGATTTATAGCCAACCTTTCAGGCAAGTGCCACCCTTATAGTCATCTGATGAAGAAGGGAACCCCTTTCGTTTGGGATCACAAATGCCAGAGCGCACTGGACGAAATCAAACAATACCTGCAGAATCCGCCAGTGTTGGCCGCTCCGGTCAACGGAAAGCCTCTCATTCTTTATACAACCGCCCTCGAAGGTTCCTTAGGCGCATTATGGGCACAAGAGAACGACCAAGGAAAAGAAAGAGCTCTTTATTACTTAAGTCGAGTTCTCCTGGGGGCAGAAAGCAACTACTCCCCCATCGAAAAACACTGCCTGGCGTTGATCTTCACGATAACAAAGCTCAAGCACTATGCGTTGGCGCATGAAGTCTGTCTCATTTTGAAGGTGGACCCTCTTAAATATTTAATGTCGAAGGCCATATTGACAAGGAGACTCGCTAAATGGGCCTTGCTCTTAATGGAGTTTTCGATAACCTATCAGCCTCTTAAGGCAGTGAAAGGCCGGGCCATCGCCGACTTCCTCGCTGAGCATCCGATACCGGCCGATTCCCCTTTGAATTGCGAGCTGCCAGACGAACACGCGTTTGATGCGATTGACGGTAGTGATACCCGATGGGAACTTTATTTTGATGGAGCATCTTCCATGAAGAAGCGCAAACAAAGCACCCTTATAATCAAATCGGGGGTAGGCCTCATCTTCGTAACTCCACAAGGAGGGATAATGCGCTTTGCTTTCTCCTTAACAGAGCCGAGGACGAACAATGAAGCCGAATACGAAGCTTTGAGAGCAGGCCTCGAGATCGCCATCAACATAGGAATTGAAAACCTCCTCATATACGGAGATTCTCAACTGGTCGTTAGTCAAGTAAATGGCGACTACCAAACATGCAAACCCGAACTGGTGAAATATGGCGAGAGAGTACAGCAATTGCTGACTCAAATCCCCTCCTACATGCTGGAAAGCATACCGCGTGCGGAAAATAGCAAAGCAGATGCACTAGCTAAACTCACTAAAGAACTGGCCGACGAGAACCTCGATGACGTATGAATCGTGGTACAAAGCCGTCGGGTGCTTGTCCCAGCAGAATTATCTCCGGAATCATCCGAAGGAAAGGGAGTGACTGAGCAAATGGCTATGCAAATAAAAGACCAGGAAAAGGCTGAGGATTGGAGAGAAGTCTTTATAGGATACTTCAAATCCCGTCGAACGCTTGAAGATGCGTCCTCAAGACATCAGCTCATGAAACGAGCTCTGTCTTTCTCCTTCGTTAATGATACTCTGTACAAGAGGTCGTTTGATTCTCTATGATTGAGATGTCTGGGACATGAAGAGGCGAAAAGAGTCATTCAGAAAGTTCACGACGGACTCTGCGGTTCTCACCAAGCAGGCCCGAAGATGAAGTTGAAGATTAAACGGATGGGCTACTATTGGCCCACGATGATTCAGGACTGCCTCGAATATGCGAAGCAATGCCACTCATGCTAGATTCATGGGGACTTTATCCATTAGCACCCAAATCTTCTACATCCAACAGTGGCCAGCTGACCGTTCGAAATGTGGGGGACTGATGTAATCGGCCCCATCGAACCAACATCGTCCAGGGGACATCGATTCATTTTGGCGACGACTGACTACTTCTCCAAATGAGCAGAAGCGGTACTGCTGAGGGAAGTGAAGACGGAGAATATCCTCCATTTCTTCAAGACGCACGTCATTTATCGGTTTGGAACTCCGCGATGGATCATCTCCGATAACGGGCCAGCCTACAGAAGCCACAAGATCAGCCGCTTCGCGCAACAACACAACATAGACTGGAGATATTCCTCAGTTTATAATCCCAGAGCTAACGGTCTAGCTGAGGCTTTCAACAAGACCCTGACAAAGATCGTGAAGAAGACGGTGTCCCGAAACAAGAAGGACTGGCACGGGAGACTGCAAGAAGCCCTCTGGGCGTATCGAACTACGTTCAAGACGGCCACGAACACGACGACGTACGCGTTGGTATTCGGTACAGAAGCAGAACTCCCCCTCGAGATAGAATTACCCTCTCTACGAGTGGCAGTCCACTACGAGCTAACCGACGAAGAAAATGCTCACCTTCGACTTGAGGAGCTTGATGCCCTTGATGAAACCCGGCTCATAGCGCAACAAAATCTGGAGGCTTATAAAGAAAAGATGACGCGCTCATATGAAAGATTGACCAGGCCGAGGACATTCCGCCAAGGCGAACTCGTGCTAGTGGTCAAAAGACCTATGATCCCCAATTGCACCAAGCGGGGAAAATTCGAGCCAAACTATGAAGGCCCGTACATCATAGACAAAGTTTACCAGGGTGGAGCCTATCTACTCATGGATATGCAGGGTGAAAGGCCTTTCAGGCCAATAAACGGTCGCTTCCTAAAGAAGTACTACGCTTGACGAGTCACGGCCTAGGTCAATGATAGATGACGAAGACTATGTCCGCCCGCTATCTTCCTAAGCCCAAAACTCTATAAGTAGTAGCTGGTTAACGGACCGAAACGTCTTTAAACTAACAGTGGACCGAAACGTCCTTAAACTAATGATGAACCACTACGTCCTAAAACTAGCTGTTGACCGAGATGTCGATAAACTACGGTGGATTGCAATATCCCAAAGTCGATAAAAAAAGAATAAAAATAAATAAATAAAAACGGTATGCCCATAAGCAAAAAGGGCGCGGATGAAAACCCGAAAGGGCTCCGTGAATAAAAACAGCAGGGCTACCGGCGAGTGTTTGTGAAAACCCGAAAGGGCGCAACCTCGTTATATATAAAAAAAAAGAAGAAGAAAAGAAGAATAAAAAGAAAGAAAACGGTATGTCCATAAGCAAAATGGGCACAGATGAAAACCCGAAAGGGCTCCGTGAGTAAAAATAGCAGGGCTACCGGCGAGTGTTTGTGAAAACCCGAAAGGGCGCAACCTCGTTAAAAGACACTTACAGGGTCCTCTCGACCTTGTAAGGAGAAACCACCCGCATGGGATCCTTACGACTCACAAGGGAGCAACACACTTAGGGATCCTCACGATGCCTAAGGAGAAATTACACTTGCGAGATCCTCACGACTCGTAAGGAGAACTCTCTTATGGGACCCTCACGGCTCATAAGATTTGAAAGTCTTAAGTTACAGAGACCTAAACCTGTTCTTAAGCAACCCCCACAACCTTCGATATTGCCCTACAAGCGGCTCAGTGCTGACCCTTGTATACAATCCACGGGCGCGAATAAGCATTTCCCCAGCAAAGTCCTACCCGTGACTAGGGATATGTTCGCACGGTGAACAACCCTTGTAAGTCCTCTCGACTTATAAGGAGAAAGCACTCTTGTAGGATCCTTACGACTTATAAGAGAACATACACTTAGGAATCCCCATGATTCCTAAAGAGAAAACACACCTACGAGATCATCACAACTTGTAGGGAGAAATACCTTTGTGAGACCCTTACGACTCATGAAGTCAAAAGCCTTAGTCGACAGGATCCTAACCCTGTTTACTAATCCACCTTTGTTCAACGTCGACAGAGGAAAATGATGATTCGCTCCTGGCAATATCCCAGTTGTAGCAGTGCTGATGCCGAAACCGGTGTCTAATTCCAAGCTTGCGGCGAAAAGACAGCAAGCCACACATGCATACGAAATAGCCGAAATGATGGTGCAACTTGCAACAAAATCAGCAAGTAAAAATGTATGCATAAAAAAACAGCCGAAATGATTGGGCAACTTGCAATAAGAAGCAGCGAGTAAAAGAAAAAAAACAGCCGAAATGATTGGGCAGCTTACAATAAAAAGCAGCGAGTAAAAAGAAAAATAGCCGAAATGATTGGGCACCGCGAAAAATAGCCGGAATGATTGGGCAATCGCGACCTTCGTGATATAAAAGCTGAAATGATAGAGCATCGCGGAAATAAAATAATAAAAAAAAATGAATGAAACTTTTGCCGTAAAGGTGAGATCACATCGATCCCTGTATACAATCCAGGGGCACAAACAAGGAGGGAACCATATCTTCCCAACAGGCTCCGCCAGAAAGCGAAGCCAAATCTCGACGGTTCATAAACAACCCAGAGACAACCTCGACATTTGTCGCAATATTGCAGACATAATGTCAACAGACGAAGCAAAAAGAGATCCCTAGCTTCAGGGTCTCGACGTCGATATCGACAACTTAGAGATCACCAACGGCGTTTCTCCTCACTCCGACCGGATGCAGACATGACATCAACAACCGACCTCAGAGTCGCAATGAAACGGAGCCACGGCATAGTCCCTAGTTCCTAACGGCAATATCTACAGCCTAAGAATCAGCAACGGCGTTCCTTCGCAATCCAGCAGGATGCAGATGCAACGTCAACGAAAGACCTCACGGTCAAAACAAGGCGGAGTGACGGCAAAATCTCAACTCCATCTCAGCATTCGTCTCGTTACAGCAGACGCAACGTGAACAACGGCGTTCCTTCATAATCCAGCAGGATGCAGATGCAACGTCAATGAAAGACCTCACGGTCAAAACAAAGCGGAGTGACGGCAAAATCCCATCTCCACCTCAGCGTTCGTCTAGATACAGCAGACGCAACGCCAAAAGCAAACGAAGCGAAGGCCAAATTCCTAGCTTCAGGGTCTTAACGGCAAGTCATATAAAGCCTGAAAGACAATCGGAGACCATCTCGCACCAGTGCGGAGTGGTCACCACCTCGATGTTCGTCTCGACACAGCAGACGCAACATCACCAAGAGGAGCCACGGCAAAATCCCTAGTTCCAAACCTCGATGGTTCACCAGCAACCTAGACACAACCGCGACATTCGTCTCGATATAGAGGATGCAATGCCAGCAAACGAAGCAAAGGCCAAATTCCTAGCTTCAGGGTCTTAACGACAAGTTATATAAAGCCTGAAAGACTATCGGAGATCATCCCACACCAGCACGGAGTGGTTATGACTCATCGGGGCTCTCCAAAATGAGCCTAACCTCAAGTAAAAAGCGGCATGGAAAAATTCCTAACGCTTGCTCTTCCGACGGTCAAACTGCCTAGGAGGATTGCTTGAAGACGTCTTGTCCAGTCCCCGAAGGGATCAGAGACACGACAGTCGCAAGGCTACTCGAACAGCAAGATCGCCTATCGAGGAATACATGAGCCAACGCGACGGTACGACGGACAAAACCCTAAGTACCACAGACCCTAACGGACCTCTGTCGTAAAGAGCAGAGGTTAACTGTGACGTTAGGATATTCTTGTGAGAACTGCTCGATTCGTCTCGACTCGTGAGAAAATTAGTGTCTTTGCGAGAACTTCTCGACCCGTCTCGACTCGTGAGGAAAAGACTTAGGCAGCGGGGATTAAAAAACCTGTTTCCTAAGCACTGGGGTCCTACAAGTCGGTCCAAAACGGACTCTTGCATACTATTCACGGACCACACTCTCCAAGGTCGAATCTCGACAAGGAGGGAAACAACTGCTTACGAGTCCTCTCGACTTGTAAGAGGGAAAATTCTCTAGTGAGATCCTTACGACTCTCAAGAGAAAACACACTTAGGAGTTCTCACGACCCCTAAGGAGAAAATACATCTACGAGATCCTCTGGACTCGTAGGGAGAAAAGTCTTTGTGAGACCCTCACGGCTCATAAAGTTGAAAAGCCTTAGGTAGCAGATCTGAACCTGCTTCCTAAGCCATCACTACTCCCCAAAGTACTCAAGACAGAATGTGCTATATCACCTACAGGCTATGCTTACTTAAGGAATATGCCAATAACAAAGCAGAAAATAAAAGGAAAGGGGCAAAAGATTTGTCATTCATACTCGGAAAATTTTTACATCAATAAAGACAATAAACAAAAGCAGCATCATCGAGATGATTACAATGGCAAAACCTCAAATCCAGGACATGGATTGAGGAACTCAAAAGTGACCTTGTCCAGAACTTTCCAAGCCTGGCGAACTATCCTGGTGTGCTTTCTTTCGCGAGCACGAGCATCGGGATCCCCACTGATGTCCTCCATCCTCTGATAGGCAGCAAGAATGGCGGACTGTTGAAAGGCCTGGTGCAAGAGATTGACAAGACTGTCTCGCCGTCTCTTCGAGATTAGGTTCATCAGGTACACCGAGTGCACCTTATCCTCGGAGACGTCCGATGCCCCAAGTGGCACACCAGTATAGAACAAGGGAAGTGCTTCCCAGATTGCTCCCACGATAATCTTCAAGAGAGGGGAACGCTGGGGAAGCAGTTGGCCATTATATGCGTCAAAACGGCTCATAATCTCGGCACACTCGGCGTTGGTAAATTCTCGGTCCTGAGAACAGCCGAGTCGGCAAATGTCTCCGTAAGAGATGATCTCATCAAGGTCATACATGTGGGCGTCCATTACTCCTGCAAAAGAAAATCAACAAAATCAACAGACAGACTGGTTAAGCAATTTCTGATTTAAGACATGCACAGAAAGTTAAACTCCTCGAGAGCAATGCTCTACAAACAGGAGTGACACCTGTAAAAGTCAATTATGAAGGAAAGTTAAAGAAAGCCCCCGAGAACATTGAGAGCTCTGCTCTAAAAAGATGATATAATTCATCAAAAATAAAATTCCATCTTAAATCTTCAAGATCCATGAAAAAAGAAGCAAAGCCCCATTAATGAATTAAGAAATTATAAATAAGATTCTTTTAGAGAGTAAAAGTTCTACTAATGAAACCCTAAAGGGGCTTTCTTTAGATCAAAAGATCTATGAGAGCAAAGCTCTGTTAATAAGTAAAACCCTGGTTTCTTAAAAGTTTTAAACTATACCTAAGTTTTAACAGAGTTTTACTCTTGAAAAGTTCTTAAAGCCTAAGAGCAATGCTCTGAATAAGAGATAATTCTCAAGGGGAGATGAAAATCATCTAAGGGACCAAAGGTCCTATTTATGGGCATTGAGAGCCGTTTCAACTTCCAAAGGATGGCGCAACGGTTGGAATTCTGCCACCACTGCGCTCACGTCTGGGGCCACGTAAGCGCATCGGTGGGGGGGCATTTGTTTCCCCCAATCAGAGCAAAGCTCTATTTAAATTCCAAGGCGGGAAATGAAGCAACGCTTCTGTTTCCACCAAACATAGCAAAGCTCTGTTTTAAAAATTCAAATAATAAAGGAAGAAACACTTCATTTGACTTGCGCTCTGCGCTGCGCGACACGTGTCAGCGCAGTTGCGCCGCGCTCTGCGCTGCGCGACACGTGTCAGCGCAGTTGCGCAGCGCTCTGCGCTGCGCGACACGTGTCAAGCGCAGGTGCGCTTGCGTCAACTGTGCCAGAATTTAAACAATAAAATTTTGGAAAGATCTTTCTAATCTTGTTAAAACAAGAAGATTATCTTCTGTAAAACAGAAGCCCTAGGATCAAAGATCCAGCGGTAGGGAAACATCCCTAAATCAATCAGAGAAAGATCTCTTTAACTGATTTAACAAATCAATTGGCACTATATAAAGGCCCCTAGACTCTAAGTCTAAAACATACAGAGAGATAGAGATACATAGAGCTCTTCTAAAAACTTTGAAAAGAATTCAAAGAAAAAGAAAAAAGGTAAACCTTTGAATCAAAGAAGAATTTCTTCTAAAAAGATCAATGGTCTAAGAACAAGATCAAGATCTTGGATAAAAAAAAGGAAAAAAGATCAAAAGAAGATCTAATTGAAAAAAGATAAAATAGAAGTAATTTACTTCATTGATTAGATCTTCTGATCTATATAAAGGCATTGCCTTTTGATGAACCATCGGTTCTTGAATCTCGAGGTAGAACTTCTAAAAAGATCCTTTTCTTTGATCTAAATTAGATCAAGATGCGCTCTGCGCTACTGTACAGTGCCCTGCACTCCTAATTTGCGCTGTTGCGCTCTTGGATTGGCGCAAGTCACCAGAGCGCGCCACATGTCAGCAGCGCACTAGAGCAGCGTACTGGCGCAGCGCACTGCGCTAACAGACTTGCGCTCAGCAGAGCGCACCACGTGTCAGCAGCGCACTAGCGCAGCGCACTGGCGCAGTGCACTGCGCTAACAGACTTGCGCTCACCAGAGTGTGACACGTGTCACCTCCACATCAGTTTGAGCCTTGCACTCCTCAATCGGCGCAAAGCGCCTGACAGGCCACGTGGCGCGCTGTCAGACCATTGAATGCTCTGCATTATTAAAGAAAAGGGACAGAGCCCAATTAAAAAGGCATAACAGGACAAAATAAATGCTATGCATTTAATTAAAAAGCCAAATGCTGTGCATTATTTTAAAAAAGGGGGAGAGCCCAAGCTAAGGCCTAAACAGGCCAATCATGAACAAAATGTTAAACATTTTCAAATGGACTTAACCCAATTCTGGCCGTAAGTCCTCAAATTAAATTGAACTGAGCACGACTGCTCTTTCAAATCAATTTACACCCGGTTCAAGGGTACATCTCTGAACTCCTCTGATATTCGTCGTTGTAATCCCTCAACGTCGTCAGAGAGGTGACGGGTCCCGACAACCATACATTAATACGGACTGTGCGGTCCTTAAGCTCATGGACTAATGCGTCCTTAAACCAATATTCGTCCCTAAAATGGGAATGCTGGACCACCATGTCCCTAAACTGGCAATGGACCACCATGTCCCTAAACTGGAAATGGACCACTATGTCCCTAAACTTGCAATGGACCACTATGTCCCTAAATTAGAACAATAGAGCCCAAATGCTCTTTTGTCGAATCTAAACGATCCCGTTAAGTTGATCTTAGTCTCAAATTAGACTAACGTATCCTTAACAAACGTTTGAGTTGATCTTAGCCTCAAATATGGCTAACGTATCCTCAAACCAAAACCCCAAACCCAAATCTAAGAAAATACGGATTTGGACTAATCCACGTCCTACGGGCGACGACATAAATTATTCTCCGTATACAATCCACGGTCAACCACAAACAAAACAAACACCCACGATACAAAGTGAACATCTGGAGAAGGAGAAAGTTGTTACCACGATGCGGTAGCGTAATTAACTGCAGGGGCTTGCGCCTGCAGGGAAGAGCGTCCCCACAATCAAAAACCCTTCAAGCGAGGGGAAATCTGATGAAGTCTGCTATATCGGCCGCATCCGTCTAAACCTTCGATACACGGTGCCATAAATCAACTTGGCATCTTCGGAAAGGTGGACGGATAAAACCAAATAGCATCTGCCCCGAATCTCAGGCAAGATGCCTCTACGTCACGCCGTCTTTCGGAGGGGAACACCTATATCTAATGGTACAATACCATATAGGTATATGGGTAGCTAACATGTAGGCATGGCAAGGCATATGTGTAAGCATGTAGGTATACAGGTATGCTATATGTCATATGCACAATGGAATATGAATCAATGTCTTAATGTCCCTAACCAAACAATATCATATATGTATGTGTGTTGTATGTGTCATGGAAATTATTGACGGTGTGGGTGGCATACAATCAGTACTCGTGCAACATGAACCATCAATAATAGTGCAGTGTCCAATGGGTACAAGTCCAAGTACAACAAGTAATAATATGCAATGAAGTTTTATGGACAAACTCTATATGTGCAATATAAATATGCGACTAATATCATATTATATCTAGCCCAGATGCATAACGCCATGCAGGCGATTCCTCTGTAGATGTTAAATCTACTCACTGATGATCTTGGTCTAAGTAAAGCCAACCACTCGCTTTCCCTTCTTCGCAGCGTCCGAAGTCCTCGCCTGCGTCCCTAAGATCATAAAACAACAATATAACAAGTTCACATTAGCAATCGACCAAATAACATGTACAAACTATATTTGACTGACGCACCAACTCCAAACATACTCTTAAGTGTTCGTCTAGTGGCAAATATGCGTAGCGATACTACGAAACCAACTCAAGAGTAAAAGCTACACAAAGTACATGTACCGTGTCGGATAACGTAACACGCGTAGTCGAAATACTAGAAAACAAGAAAAGTGATCCCAGATTTTGCTACTCAAACAATTTGTAAAAGTTGCACGTACCACAAGACCAACAACCCCAGAGACCCCCAGACCAAAACACAACCCCCCAGCCCCTACTCTGGCCGCAAATTACGGCCAGAACCAATAAATCTGCGGCCTGATAGAAAGGGAACGGGCTCAGGTTTTTATGGTGGGTTCTAGGTCACTACACAAGGTCACTGTGATGGGAACTTTTCCAAGAAATACCTGGTTTGATAGCAGATCATCCGAGACCCAAAACTACACTAAAAATATGATATTTGCACGAAACGAAACTTTAAGCGTTCTAAACTGAAATGCACTAAAAAGACCTAATTAAGATAGAGATCATTACCTAACCACATAAGCTCAAAGATCCTAGCTTTCCAAGCTCCAATGAATTCTAGAGGTAAAACAAGGTTTATGAAGTGATTTGTGTGGGATTTGATGAAGTTTAGTGAGGGATTAGTGAAGGAAATAATAAGGTTTCAGTTTGAGGGTTGAGGAATGAAGAAAATGATTGAGAAAGAGATAGAGTGAGAGAGAATGAGAGGGTGAGGTGATAAGGATGAGAGGGGTGAGTGTAGGGTGAGTGCACCCTTACACTTACTCTCTCCCTCTCCTCAAGTAATGCAACAATAAATGCTCATTAAGGCCTCCATGACTCACCTATCCACCTCTCTCATCCAAAACAAATATCTCATACAAATATCTAGGGTTAGGGTTAATGTTTAAACAAGCAAGGAGTGGTTGCTAAACTAGATTAACACAAACAAACCATCACATTAACATGCACAAGTGTGTGCAAGCCATAAAAAATAATAATAAAATATTAATTAAATGTCATAAATTGTGAGGAAACCGATTTGGTAAACTTTTTACAGAAAACCCGCATTATCGCTTAATTAACACTAATCGAAAACCTAAGGTGTTACAATCCTATCCCTGCTTTTATCTCCCAGATGATTGATTTGCTAGGGATCCTTATTGACAAGGATCCATCGAAGTAGAGCTCCCAGCATGGCTCTTTATCCTCGAGGCGTAGTACTTGTTCGTCGGGTAACTCGCAATTTAGCGGTGACCCTTAAGGCATGTGATGAGCAGTGAAGAAGTCGGCAAGGGCTTGCCCTTTTACTACTTTCTGAGGAGTGTAGATTATGTCAAACTCAAGCAACATGACAGCCCATCTTGCCATTCTACTGGCAAGGCATATTTTGGTCATTAAGTGTTTGGGCGGGTCGAATTTGGAGATCAGTATAACCCGATGAGTGAGCAGATAGTGCCTTAACTTCTTCATGGCGAAGATCAGGGCTAAGCATTGCTTTTCGATCGGGGAATAGTTATGTTCCTCCCCGACTAATGTTTGACTGAGGTAGTAGAGGGCATTTTCTTTTCCCTCCTCGTTATTCTGGGCAAGGAACGCGCCAAGTGAATCATCTAGCGCGACAATGTAGAGAATCAACGGTTTATTTGGAATGGGAGAAGAAAGTACTGGACGGTACAACAAATACTGTTTAATACTTTCGAACGCCTCCTGACATTCAGTGTCCCAGAAAAAGGGAGCTCCTTTCCTCATGAGCTTTGAGAAGGGCCTACATCTTCCCGATAGGTTCGAGATGAACCTTCGTATGTAAGAAAGCTTGCCTTGAAAGAATCTTGGATGTGTCATATTTTTCGGAGGAGGCATCTCCATGATGGCCCTTATCTTCGATGGGTCAACTTTGATCCTCCGATGTCGGACTATGAAGCTCAAGAATTTTCCCGATGACACGCCAAAAGCACACTTTAGAGGATTCATCTTCAGATTGTGTTCCCTTAGTTTAGTGAAAACGATTCTGAGGTCTTGGATGTGATCGACCTTGGATTTAGTCTTGACAACTAAATCATCAACATAACATTCGATGGCTTTATGGATTAAGTCGTCGAAGATCTTAGTCATTGACCTTTGATATGTGGCACCTGCGTTCTTCAGTCCAAACGGCATCACTTTGTAACAGTATATGCCTATCGGGGTTTGAAATGCTGTATGCTTTTTATCCTCATGTGACATTTTTATCTGATTGTACCCAAACGAACCATCCATGAAAGTGAACAACTCGTAATTTAAGGTATCGTCGACCATCATTTCCATGACCAAAAGTGGGAAATCATCTTTACGGCATGCCTTGTTAAGGTCCCTGAAATCGACACAAACCCAGATCTGCCCATTTTTCTTCTTTACAGGGATGATGCATGCGATCCAGTTCGCGTATTTCTCTTCTCTGATGAAGCCGGCATCGATGAGTTTCTTGGTTTCCTCAATGACCTTTTCCTCCAACTTTCTTTTCATTTTTCGAGGAGCTTGTTTGACTGGCTTAGCATAAGGAGAAATAGCCAGCTTATGCACGGCCACTTCGGGGAAGAGGCCAGGCATTTCTTTATACGTCCATGTGAAGCAGTCGACGAACTCGCGCAGCAGGGTGATTATCTTCTCTTTCATTTTCTTTGACAAGAGTGATCTGATGTAGGTTGGCCTTAGATAATCGGGCGTCCCTAAATCAATCTCGGTTAGCTCGTCGAATGTTGCATGTCCTCCATCTTCGAGCTCTCGAGGGGCTTCTTTTTGCTCGGCTAGCTCACCGTCATCAATCAACTCTTCGCTGGCTTCGCTAACATGGACCATGTGGCATGATTTGGCATCGGGTTGCATATAACCTAGGCCCCGTCTATCTAGAATTCACCCTTCGATGAGAGATCGGACCTGAAGTGGGTGCCATAGCCTCTTATAAAACCTTGCTTCGGAGTCTGTCTGGTATAACCGACATCCGCACCTTTTAAAATATTCCCGTATCCTGGGCGCATAATATCTGGGGTTTAAGACGGCTCTTATGCCTCTCTAATAGGGAAGGCACGTTACGGACAAATCGTCCGGGTACACGACAGGGTTCGACCTATAAAACAGGTTGTCCTTCTGTCCGCTGTTTCTTCCGGGGACATAGAAGGTTGTCAGTTGGTCCACGGTGGAGACCGAAAACATGTCGAGCTCCTTAAACATCTGTTTCAGAATCTTGGTGATGACTAGGGATCCTTCTGTGACTTCAAAGGTCTCTCTTAGCTTTGATTTTTGCGTGAGAGTCCGACCTGTACAACAGTTGCAAGACGGGTCCTCTTCTGACTCTTCTGTATCGCTGCTAAGATGAGGGCGAACTTTGCTGCCGGATGGGCCCTTAATATCAGACTTGTCCGTATTGCTACCGAAATTAGGGCGATTTTTACGGAAGGATGTACTTTCAGCGTCGGACTCATCAGTGTAACTGCCGAAACGCGAGCGCACTTGTAGATTTTTACTTTTAAGGGCGACGACCTGCTTAGATTGGTTTTTGAGACTGTGGGCCTTCTTGTTTTTAGTTGACCGTGGCTCAGGTTTTCTTTTGAGACTCTGGGCCTGTCGTGCCCCGCTTCCCAGCAGACGGAAATGATGATGTGGCAGGCCACAACGTATTTATTAAGAAATAAATACGTTAAGCGTAATTAAGCAATATATAAAATTGAACAAGAATGACAAGAGTATTAAAAATAAAACAGCAACTTTATTTACATTCATCTTTACATACAACTGTTTGAAATTGAAAAGATACAATGAATAAAACAGTGCCTAAACAGCGGCATACAAAATGAAAGTATAAGTGAACTAGTAGTCAGACTGAGCGGTGAGCTGGTCCAACTCCTCCTGGCTAGGCTCGATCTCCTGAAAGTCCGGTCCTCCTGACGTACATTCCAAAGAAAGAAATAGAAAGGAATTTCGTCGCGAACTAGCGCTCGGTAAGTCCCAAAAGAAGAAATGGAATATAACAAGTAATGTGAAATGTACCGATAAGTTGTACAGGTACATGATTGTTATTCTATCGTGGTTATTTGTAGCTTGATACAGAAGATATTCGTGTATACGAGAGGAGTCCATCTTACCCCGTGGACTATGGTAACATATAGTACAAGGCCCCATCAAAACCCACGGGACAATGGCACGAGTATTCATGTATGTGTCTTTTAAGTGATCTCTCGTGCCACGATATATGTTCCATACTAATCTACCCCGTTATCCCCGTGTAATGTATTTTATATTTCATGTTTACAAGTCTTGCCGCGACCATGGATACAAAATGTTCAAGTACTTATGTTCAGGATGCTAATCATGTATTCAAATAGTCATGTCAAGTTATAACCATGGTTCGGTCAAGTCAAGTCAAGTATTCATATTTGATATTGATGTTTAAATTCAATTATTCATGTTCATGTTCAAGCATTCATGCTCTTATTTGATGTTGGATTCAGATTTTAGATTGGACTCAGACTAAGTCAGACGCTCGTAGACTGATTTAGATCTTGAATTAGGTTCGGAAGTCATCGGTAACTACTGCACATGGACGACAGGATTTGTTTCTTTTTCCAAGACAATTATCATTGATAACTCTGTTAAGTTGTCTACCTTAAATAGGCAAGCACTCACTTTCTCTGGCCCCCTGGGGCTCAAGAGAATTGATCCCGCTTAAACCTATATTAACTAAATTTCTTAAAATATTGTTTTTATATAACTTGAGGGGGGGGGCGTTTATGCAAAGTATTTTAATATAGTTTCAAAATAAATCTCGAAGGGTGATTTATATTATTTAGGGTTTTCATGAGCATGGATTTTAAGGATTTGGGGTATTTTAGTGATAAATAATTAGCTTTGGAAAGTTCATGGTATTTTATTGAAAAACTTGCCTTTTCGGTATCTTGATGGTATTTTATTGAAACTTGTTAAACTTTCATTTTTTTAGAACAATATAGATTTATATTATGAAAATATGGATTCATAATTATATAATTTTAATTATTAAAAAATAATTTTATTTTATTTAGAAAATTCGTATTTCTTAAAAATGTATTTAAATCCTTTCGAGATCGAATGCTCCGTGAGGAGGTCTGCATCTTGCTCCACTAGCCCAAGAATGTGCGATAATCCACACCATCCGTTAGCGGGTCTCCTAAAGAGGATTGTAGAGCTTTAATTGCAAAGAAAATGAAATACCGCTTTAAAAAAATCTGGTTTTTAAAGTAGGTGGTATTTTATTGTAAAATTTTTTTCGTAACAAATATTCATACCAAAATAGGTGTCGTGCTATGAAACAAGAGTGTACGTGAGGGTTAGGTCATTACCCTGTGATGTTTTCCCTAAAGGTATAGTTAAACAACACTAAAAGAAGTGGTATCAAAGTTCATAGTATTTTAATGAAAAAGTTCAAGTATGAATGTTTCACATGAGATTCTTGGTTAAACTTGATTCTAAATATTAGTATTTACGGTTACAAGTATTGTGTAAAAATTATGTTGAACAAAATATTGAGGAGAAGGAGTTTTCTAGGGTTTAGAAAAAGATATCGGTAATAACTCCACTTTTACCGACAGAAGATTAAAGGTGAAATTCAATGAAGAGAAAAAGAGTTTGGGAGGGACTTACAGTTTGGGAGTTTCAAGGAGAGGGTTAGGAAAGGAAGAGTGTCGTCGTGGTGTCATGGGAGCTCCGGATGTTGCTTCGATCTTCTCTGGAAGTTGCTTGCTCGCTAACTCCTCTTTACCCCACTTGTACTTAGGAACTTTTTGAGAGAATTTTGCTATATTTTTCAGAATGGTGCTGAGCCAAGGTAGGGGATGGTATTTAAAGTGGATAATTAGGGTTTTAGAATTAAAATGGTGGATTAAAAAGCATTAAAATGATATTTAATTATGAAATGAAGGGTCTCTGTTTGATTACAGGGAAATCAAAAAGTGCAAGGGAGTTAGGGGTAGCTGAAGAGGTGTGTGTACACGAAGCCCGGGGCTTATTGGAGCAATCCCGACCGTCGGTGCCGGTTTTAGAGGGATTTAGCCTGTCGATTTAGGGCTTCTGGCCTTGAGATTCGTGCCAGCTGATTAAATATGTATTTAAACCATTTTCCATATGTTTGATTTTTCTGAACTTTTCATTTACCCGTGTATTACACATGCAATCTTTTGGGCTTCCAAAAAGTTAAAAAAATTCAGAAAAAAAATAATCGTGTCTGATGGGAATCGAACACGGGGGCTAAGTCACAGCAGTGCAAGGGCTTTACCAGTGAGCTACAAGTTATTTCTTGCTGTTATTTAACAAAAGTAACTTATAACTCAAACTCAGGATGTAAAACTCATTTCTTGTATATTAACAGAAAATTTCCGTACAAAGATTGTAGAGTCGTTACATTCTCCTTCCTTATAAAAATTTTGTCCTCGAAATTTACAATTACATATGGACTAATTTTCAAAAAGGTAAGGGTATCTTGCACGCATATTTTCTTCTCGTTCCCGTGTTGATTCTCCTGGTGAATCCTTTCTCCACATCACTCGAACCAAGTTTACTTCCTTGTTCCGCAGTGTCTTCACCTTTCAGTCCAGGATCTCAACTGGTTGTTGCTCGCAAGATAGATCAGTCTGTACTGTGAGCTCTAAGTGATCAAGTATGTGGCTGGGGTCTCTCACATATCGTTGTAGCTGGGATATGTGGAACACGTTGTGCACTCTTTCCAATGAGGATGGTAGTGCTAAACGGTATGCCACTTCTCCAACTCATTCGAGTATGTCGAACGGTCCTATGTATCTTGGACTTAGCTTACCTCTTTTGCCAAAATGGATCACTTCTCTGTTTGATGAGATCTTCAGAAAAACATGGTCTCCAGGTTGGAACTCCAGATGTCGGCACTTTGCATCTGCCCAATGCTTCTTTCGGTCTTGGGCTATGCGCATTCTTTTCCTGATCGTGCGAACCACATCCACAGTTGCCACGATCATCTCTGGTACAAGGAGTTCACGATCTCCGACGTCGCCATAACTTAGTGGTGAATGACACTTCCGTACATAGAGCGCTGCGATGATGCCAATCCAATGCTTGCCTGATAACTGTTGTTGTATAAAAACTCCACAAGGTGTAGGTGATCTTCCCACGAACCTCCGAAGTCTAACATACAAGCTCTTAGCATGTCCTCCAGAATCTGAATTGTTCGCTCGGACTGTCCGTCTGTTTGTGGGTGATAAGCCGTGCTGAAATTCAGACTTGTTCCCAGGCTAGCTTATAGACTCTGCCAAAATTGGAATCAGAATCTTGTATCACGATCGGAGACGATGCACACAGGTACTCCATGTAATCTCACGATCTCCTGCATAAGTTCATGGGTATCGAATATAGTACATATTGAAGGGTTAAATCTTACTTTGGATTTATGTTTACCTCCATGTACTTCTTTGCTAAAATCTCGGTTGACTGGACAGCTCAAAATGGAATAAAGTGAGCCAACTTGCTGAGTCGATCCAAAATAACCCATATTGCATCGTTACCCTTCATGCTGTGAGGGAGGACAGTCACGAAGTCCATGGTAATGTGCTGCCATTTCCATTCTGGGATTGGTAACGGCTGAAGTAGACCAGCAGTTCTGTAATGTTCAGCCTTCACTTACTGACACACCAAGCACTTCGCTACGTTCCTTGCTACTTCTCGCTTCATTCTATGCCACCAGTAGTGTTTCCATAGATCCTTGTATATTTTTGTACCACCGGGATGTACTGAGTACGGAGAGCTGTGAGCTTCTTTCATCAACTCTTCTCGAACAGGACCGTGTGGTACGCATGATCGACTTTCATATCGCAAGGATCCATCTTCGTGAATGATGAAGTCAGTTCGAAGTCCACTTTCTACTTGTGTGATTGGTTCGTTTGCGAAAGAAAGTGTTTTTGTAAAGTAACCGCAATCAAGACGGTGTCACTAGTAGCTAGCCGTGATGAGTACGGGTCGTCCGCAGGGAAACGTGAACTCTTTTCTTGCTTTAGACGAGTTGATGAAAGAAGGACGATTGTTTGATTATCGTTCTATTTTAATACGGATGTAAAATTGATAATAAAAAAGCTTGTGGGGTTCATAGGACATAGTAATTAATGGATGAATATTTAAAAAAGACTCTTATAAGTTTTAATAGTTTAAAAGTTGAGCGATAGTGATGAATGTAGATTAGGGTTCATAGAGAGAATTAGGGTTTCGCACTCTAACTCTTGTCCTTTCATTGATCTCTATTCATGTCAAGCCCTTAACAAAACCAGTATTTAACCAATCCTAAATCGTGGTCGTGCTTATCAATAAATTGATAGCGCGCTAGATTGGATGGTTAACATTTATTTTGCTAAGGTTTATAAACTTTAAAATGTTAAAAAGAAATTAAAAGGTTTTTCATCCATTGTTCTACCCTATCCTACGAACCCTAGCAAGCTAGGAGTTACTCGCTCATGGTTAACTTAGAAGAGAGGATGGAGGTGAATGAAAGCATAATTAGAAAAGTAATGCGTAAAAGTAAGTGCAGAAATTAAATGCGGAAAATAAATACAAAAAGAATAAAAATAAAAAACTACATTTATTAATCAACTATTGCATACAACTTTCTCTTTAGAAAGTAGATTACAAGAATCCTAGTTTTGCTCTAGATCTCTCTCTTTTAGGAGGTAGATGAATAGATGATGATTACTCGGATATGTGGATCTCTTGATCTCTTCGGCGATGATTTTGAATGAAAAGCTCTCGGTCCTTTATATAATACCCGAAACTAGAAACCCTAGATTTCATATATGAGGATATACAGTTACGATCATGATCCTAAAATCTCATATCCAACGGCCCAAATTCGACCGCACTTCTTCCGTATATTGCCATGTTTGGCCGCCGATCCGCCGCGCTTTGGTGGAACTAGGTTTGTATATATTTTTTGGTATTTCGTGTTGATATTTGGAGATTCTTTTGATATCTAGATTCTGAAAATAATGCTCTGAGTCTCTGTCGTTGCAAGATTCCTCGATTTGCTTCTACAATTTGGCAGATTCTATTTCGATAATCCGATTTGACTTGGATCTCTTACTTGGACCTTAGACCTGAGCTAAAATCTGCATAATATCTCAAATCAAAGTGTTAATAGTATTTGGTATTTTTAAGATATTATCCTAACCATTTATATGATATAATATCTTAAGAATATTAATTAGAAATATTTGATATGATATGCATATTTTAATTACTAATATTTCATTTAAATATTATATACATATATTTTCTCTAATTATATTAATTATAATGTAGAAACATATGATAATAATCTTTTTACAAATAAACCCACATATGTTCTTTATTTATAATAAATACATTTAGCACTTAACAATAGTAGGGAAAATGTTCATTCAAATGTGCAATATTTTAGACTAATCAAATACCTCCAAACTTATTTTTGATCGCCCTGAGCAAACTAGTTATTAAAGAGAAAAAGAAAAACCTAACTAGCACACTTTCGTAGGCAACATGATTGTACTTAGCATGTGCAACAAGCCTTTAAACTTCTAGGCGTCCCTAGTAGGAGGAGTGTTGTCTCCTGAGGGTTTTCAGCGGATTAAACCCACAAAATCCCATAATAAAGAAAGAAGATGAAAGTTACATATAAAAATAAGGAACTTATAAAAGAAAAAAAACTTGAAAATAAGTGTTTCAAACTATACTAGCATTTTAGTTGTCATGAGCCCTATCTTAATGGTCTTGAAAAAATGTCAGAAATCACATCATCCCTCAACAAAACATCATCTTTAGTCTTCCTCCCTACCTTTCTTCCAAACATCGATCATATACATGTTTCCCTAATATATTTAACCTAATAAAAGAGCAAAGCTCTATTGAATTCAATAAGGTAGCGCCTCACGTGCTTTCCATGAGGACACCAGCGCCAGAGCCAATCTTATAGGATTAAATCCTATAGTGGCGCCTCACATGCTCCTCACGCGGGCGTCAATGTGCAAAGCATAAAAGAGTTCTTTACATAAGAGTTAAACTCTTAGATGGCGCCGCACGTGCTTCTCACACGGGTGCCAATGTGCAAAGCACATAAATACCTATTATAAGAATTAAATTCTTAAGTGGCGCCCACGCGCACAACACGTGAGCGCTGGAGCCTAAATAGAATTAAATTCTACGATACTCTCTGTCAAACAGGGCCGTTGGATCAAAAATCCAACGGAGATGATATATTACCAAAATATAGAATCAAATTCTATTTGGAGAAAATATCTCCCATATCTTTCTAAATAAGAAAGATACTCTTGGTTGGATCAATGATCTAATAATAGTATAAAATTCTATTTTTATAATATATATTCCCTCAATCTTTTCAAATAAAAAGATTTCTCTCTGTAAAATAGAGAACCCTTGGATTAAAAATCCAATGGTGATTAAAAATCACCACTTGACAGAATAAATTCTGTATGTGGGAGAATATTTCCCCGATTTTGTTAAAAACAAGAACAACGTATTCTGTAAAACAGAAGTCTTTGGATCAAAGATCCAATGGTGGGTAAAATTCCCCAACTCAATTTTGAGAGCAATTAAATCAATTGGAATCTCTCAATGAGAGATTTTCTCAAAACTAATAAACAATCTGCCTCCACTATATAAAGGACTCGAGACTTCAAAAAAGGAGAGGAGAAAAGAAGAAGAAGAAAGGGAAGAGGGAGAGAGAGATAGGCACACAGCGAGAAAACAGAACAATACAGAGAGAGGAGAAGGCTCTCAAAAGGTTCCAAAAAAAAACAACAGAGAATTCAATTCTCAAAAAAGAAGGGCTTCATTCTCCAAACCCTAGGTAAAGAAACCATAGAGATCAAAACATCTCCTTTACCTATTATAATATATCTGAGGGGTATAACCCTTCTCAAGAACTTAGTTCTTTCTCTGGATCTGAGATCCACAAGACAGGTCTTCTATAAGTTGAGAATTTAATTCTCATCGGGAAAATCTTGTTCTTGAGAATCAAAGATTCATGGAAGAATAAATTTAAAGAGAAAGAATATGGAGTCCATAACACTCCAGGAACTCAGTTCCTTCAAATCAAGAACTTAGTTCTTAAAAAATATGATCCCAGATTCTCAAAATAATGATCTTGGTGATCGTTAATGGTCAAAATACCATTAACGAAGATTTAAGTTCTCTAAAAATATCAATAGAGATTAAATCCCCATATAAAAGAAACCAGCGCTTCACGTGAAACACACGTGGGCGCCATATAAAGAGTGCTTAGCACTCCATAAAAAGCTAAAACGGCTGAGTGCTTAGCACTAATTGGGCAGTGCCCAGCGCCTCACGTGTTCCTCACGTGGGCACCACCAAAGAAAAAAAAGAAGAAAGAGAAGAGAAAAAAGTGCTTAGCACTCCACATACAGCCAAAATGGTTGAGTGCTCAATGCTTATTGGGCGGCGCCCATAATTAGATGCTTCACATGACACCCATGTGAGTGTCAGAGCGTCAAATAAGTGATTAGCACTTTTATATGAAAAGTAAAGTGCCGAACAAACAGAGCCCAAATAAGTGCTTAGCACTTTTGAAAAGAAAAAGGCTAAGCAGGCTTAGCCAAAACTGGCTAAGTCTCTGAATTTTCTTGCAGCTGAGCCCAAATGTTATTTTGCTGGATCTTAAATAAAAATAATCCTTAAAATTTTTCCAAGTTGATCTTAGTCTCAAATTAGACTAACGCATCCTTAGCAAGAACGAATTGAGCCCAAATGCTCACACATTTAAGTTGATCTTAATCTCAAACCAGATTAACGGTCCTTAAATAAACCTAAGCCCAAATCTAAAATATACGGATTTGGACTAATCCACGCCTTACGGGCGACGATGTAAATTAGTCTCCGTATACAATCCATGGGCAACCAAAACAAACAAAAACACACACGACACGAAGTGAACTTCCGGAGCAGGAGAAAGTGGTTATCGCAATGCAGTAACGTAATTAATTGCAGGGGCTTGCGCCTGCAGGGAAGAGCGTCCCCACAATCAAAAACCCCTTATAAAATAAGGGGAAATCTGATAAAGTCTGCTACAACGGTCGCATCTATCTAAACCTCCGATATACGGTGCCATAAATCAACTTGGCATCTTCGGAGAGGTGGAGGGATAAATCCAAATAGCATCTGCCCTCAGAATTCAGGCCAGACGTCCCAACGTCCCGGTCCGTCTTCTGGCGGTGAACAGATTCTGGTACGCCCGGTGGAACCTTTTCCTCTTTCTACTCCACACTTCATGTGTCGTGTTTCGCGAACAAAATCACGGTTTGCTATGGTTGCCCTTGGATTCGAGGTACTAAAACTTGGTGTCTTGCTCCTGTGCAAAAAGATTGATGGTTTCAAACCACACTTCTTGCAACCATAACTCTCGCTCCACCCCAGCTGGAGGAGTGACCTACTGGCCCAACACGGCCTCAATCATTTCAATGCCGGTGGGGAAAGTTACACAATCCACTACTGGGTTGTTCTTCGGGACCATGCTCCTACCAGTGAGTTTCGGTGCCTCAGCACCGCAAGAGGAAGCTCCCAAAAGGTCGGTCTTTGATCGACTAGCGACCACAACGACCCCTCTTAACAGGCCGTCCAAAGATGACGTCTCAGTCTTCAACAGGCTGGACATGAACCCAAACAGGTCCGCAAAGAGGCTCGTGATACCTGAAGGGGCTGCCCCAAAATGGATAGCCCTCCTAAATCCTGCAAGTGAAGTCGTCAAAAGCGCTTCCCCCATCAGAAGATCGATCTTTGAAAGATTGGCTGTTCCTCCTCAAATTTTGTCAAGGACGTTAGTCTTCAACAGGTTGACGCCAACATCAGCCCCTCAGCAAAGCCGGGGGCACGAAGAAGTCGCTTCCAAAACTGAGGCGGTCACTTTTGCAAGACACGCTCAACGTCTCCACTGGCACCGAGTGAGAAATGCAGGGGGAAACTCCCCCTGGACTTATCCCACTAGCTCAAATGGTGGAAGTTGACGTTGCTGTTCCAACTGGGAATATCTTTGATCTGCTCAGGAGGGTGCACAAGAACTCTCCAACGGCGGTGCTAAAGAAATCGCCCCTGCCTGCAGATGCTACAGTGCAGGCAAAGCCGGAGTGCCCCCATCAACGGCTCTCCTCCTAAATTCACAGGGTCTGGCGAAAAGTCTAGGACTCCGCGATTGATCAAGACTACTCTCGTCGACCGAAGAAATCAAAGGCTCGGCAAGAGAAAGATCATCCCTCCGTCATACAACGAGGGACTTCTTCTACACAGGTGCCTGTTACAATGGCTCCTTCAACATTGACTTCCCACAAAAGGATGAGGCCAGAGAAAATCCCACCGCCGGTGGAAAATTCCAAAGGTGATGAACCCAAACACCCCAAGTCTGGGGGCATGATCATACATACGGTCTACATGGCTCCTGGAAAGAAGAAAGCCATGCTTTCGTAGGTCATCGACCGCAAACTCGGTCGCTGATAAAAACTCAGGAGCAATAACAAAAGCTCCAAGAGATGCTGAACAAAATGGCAGCACTTACTTGGGCAGAAAGAAAGCCTGGACACAATAGCCGAACAACGCCAGGAGTAGGAGACCGATACAGAGTTCCTGTGAAGGGTGCTTGAAAGAAAGGACAAGAAAGCTGCCGAGCAGGCTGCTAATATAAAGCAGATGGCTCTCCTGTTCCAAGACATGGTTGGGATGATGATCCAACCAAAACCCCCAGCTGAGGATCCGTCGATAATCATCGAGGATGACAGAGGGGAAATATCAAACCCTCTTCCGGCTTTATCAACAGCCAAGGAGGAAACGATCTCCAAGGCTACTCTTGATGATTATATCGCTCAACAAATACGGGCTCATCAAGCTAATGAAGCTGCATGCCAAATCTTCAGAACTGGGCAACCGTATCCAGGTTAGTATGACCAAATCAAATACCCCCTGGGATGTACGATCCCCAAGTTCCATGTATACAAAGGGACAGACAACCCACATCAGCACGTCACGCAGTTCAGAGCTCTGTGCGGCAACACTGGAGGTGATGACAAACTGCTTCTTCGCCGGTTCGTTGGCAGCCTGTCAGAAACGGCCTTTGAAAGATACTCGGAGCTCCCAAATGACTCCATAAGAAAATTCACAGAGATGGAACTACTGTTCACACAGTGGTTCGCCAGTGCAAGTTCGTAAATGAGCGTGCCCCGATCACGACATTAATCAATGCCAGGGTAAAGCCAGGAGAAACATGGGTCCAATATGCGATCCGGTGGCGGAACTTATGGTCAAGTGCGAACAGCGCATTGAAGAATCCCCCGCCATGGGCATGTTCATCGGGACTCTTGATCCTCAAACGACTGTGTCCCAATTCATGACATTTTTCAAACCAACCACATTCCAGGCTCTGATCGATAAACTGGCCCAAATGGACCAGATGGGCCGCGGGCCTTCCTCCTCAAGTAATGTAATGCTGTGAAAATTTGTATAGGTTAATTTTGTATTAATTAGCGAAAATACGTGTTTTTCGTAAAAACCTAGTTAATAAATATTTTCCATATAAACATGAATATATCTATTTGATGATGTGAATATGTGTATAATTGCGTTTTATTAGTTAGCATTTAAATTATCGTTCACTTAATTATTTATATGACTTATTTAATAATTACTAAACTATTTCCTTAGAACATGCATACACACATCTTGTGTAACCTTAGGTTAATTCATGCTTAAGCAACCATGGCAACTTAATCTCTTTTTCTTTTTATATAACATACTCTTCATTATCTCCTCTCTAGTGTTCTAGAATTTTCATTTTTTTTTAAGAAAATGAGAAAAAAGAAAAGAAACAAGGCATGGGAGGTATTTAATGCAAGCATGGCTCATTTCTCTCTCTCATCACTCTAGAACACACACACTCTCTCTCTCTCTCAACTCAGCAGCCCTCCCCTTTCTTCTTTCTTCCTTCTTCATTTTCCATGGATTAATCTCTACCTCACACATAAATCCCTCACACCTTCACTAAAATCAAATCCAAACATAAAAAATCAACCCTTTTCATGGTTCTTGAGGCAAGTTTTCCATTTGGGAGGCAAGAATCTCAAGTTTGAATCATTTCCATCTTCCCTTGAGATATAATGCCTAACTTATGCTTTCCTTTACTAAACTTTTGGTTCTTTAAGCTTAATTTAGTGTTTTAGTGCTAATTAGAGCTAATTTTGATATTAAAGAGAAGATTAGGATAAGTTAGGGTTTTCATGACCTAATAAGGATAATTAAGAGTAGTTAGTGGCTAATAGCCTTGCTAATCTACCAAGTTTCACTAAAACACAATAATGTTTTAAATTAGTGTTTAATTAGAGTTTTGGTTAAGATTTGGGTTCTTTCGTGATCTGCTATTAACCCTGTTGGTATTTCTAGAAGTTGCAATTACTGGAGTATAGTTATAGGACCAGGAACACAACCTCGAAGCACGAACCCCGCAGTCTCATTTTAGGCCACAAATTTTGGGATTCTGACCGCAAATTGCGACTAGGTATGAGGCTTGGGTGTTGGTCTTTTTAGTGTAGGTCCCTGGTGTATGCAACTTTTTCCAATTGCACTCGTATCAAAATCTGGAGCCATTTTGCCTTAAATGCGACGTTTGTGTAATGCACGATACGTGCGTCTCGAATCTAGTTTTGCATGTTTGCTGTGGATAACAGCACCTAGGATGAGTCTCAAACGTTGTCGCTCGCGTTTAACACGTCTAGTTTTCACGTGTTTAACTCGTAATGCACTAGTCCTTTCGTATAGTCCTTGTCCTCGCGTTATATCATATTTCTTGGCTCATGTATCATATTTGTGCGATTCTAGGGTCGATTGCGAAGACATCGGATGCGGCGCGGAAAGGAAAGGCGGTAATTGGATCAGACTAGCGGAGGCGTTCCGGTGAGTAGATGTACACATCTATAGGGGAATCGTCTGGATGGCGCAAGGTGCCCGATAGTTAGAATTTATTTTAGTACCTGCATTTAGATACGTAGTTCTTAATTATTCATCTCGTTGCATCGCATCATCCTTTATATATATGTGTGTGATATCAACTCATAGGACACTTGCACCATTACCATTGGTTTATGCTGCACGGGCACTATTCATTAGGACACACACGCCTTGGTAATTACTATGCCACGAACACTGTATAACTTGTTTAAATCCGAATCTAATCAATTGCACCAATTATGATTGGAAACCAGCATTTTATATATTTAATTCATAAGGATGGATACGTAGGATTGCTAGTCATATGCACATATCTTATTGCATCATCGTTCATGCATAGTTTTCTAGTTCCGCATCGCATTGCATATTGTTGATATCATAGACATTCATCAATTCCTACATGTTCATGTATTATGATTCTTCTCGAGGATTTCTGTATTTACGAGATTTATGGATTTGGAGAAACCGTAAGAATTTAAAAACGTATTACCATTTAAAAAAATGTCAGTTGCAGTTTTCTTGTGATGTGATGTATGTACAGTCCACCATGAGATTTCTTGGTTCTTGAGCGGTATCATACACCCAATTCGAGGAGGAGGAGGAACCGTCTGTGGGTGCATGGTGGACCCGGTGCGGTACCCCGGGGCAAGATGGTCGCAGATGATGGCGTTGAGCCCGGCAGGGGAGCACTACCGACCGGTTATTTATGACGCGGCGGATATCCGGAGGATACCGACGTAGTCTTGAGATCAGGTATATGGGCCATTCCGGATTGCCGGAGCCCGAGATCAGGTATATGGGCCAGTCTGGATTGCCGGAGCCCGGGATAATTGAGATATTCATATTTGGTGTCGATGCTTGACACGGATTTATATTGATTTCATTGATGAAACTACTGCTAAATTACAAAAGTTTTACTAAGATAAGAATACAGAATTCCTATGCTAATCATATTTAGATCTCGTTTTATTTATTTCATTCATGTTGCATACATATTAGTGCATCGCATGATATTAGTATATGTAGGCTGTTACGAAATTGCGTGCATGCTTGCGATAGCCTTATTAGATGTTACTTACTACTCACGAGTTGGCAATTCACCCCCGTTGTGCCACAGTATCTTGCAGGTTGAACCGTCAGTGCAGTAATGGCGGGCGTTCTTCCTCTTTGGCTTCATTTGCTTGATTTGCAGCATTGCTCGTAGGTGGGTCGAGAGGATATTTTTTCCATGATGTACTTTATATTGTATCTAGTATACTCCATCTACCATTGTATATTTGACTAGACAGCAAGACTCGCGAGATTTGTATTTGTGGTGTTTGGTGTCGAAGCTCACTTGAGCCGACGTGGTGTTTTTCATTTCTTGCTTTAGATGCTTATTGTGCACTTTTGAGATACATATTGCATGTGGTTGTGACTCCGCCATTTGGCGAAGAGCTAGCTCCCTCTTGGGGATGCCTTATTTCATCATTAAATGTATTTTCTGTGTTGTACCGATTTAGGGCCAGTATTTACAAAGGAGACTGCCGAAATTTTCGGAAAATGTGATGTTGCTTTTAAAGATTTGATGCGACTTATTTGGTAAAAAATCGCTTTCTATAATTGGTTTTCCTTCACTCTACTGCTTTAATTGGTTTTGATTTCTGGGTTTTGGCTTACTTAGATTACGTATGCCTAGAGACGTTTCGTAATTTAAGTGCCAGTCATGCTCCGTACTTTTCGGGTCGTGACAAAGTTGGTATTAGAGCGTTAGGTTTTATCTTTCCGAGTGTAGGATGACCCTTGGTAGATGGAGTAGGTGACTTAGACAGAGTAACGTAGCGTGGGTATGTTCCGCGGCATACTTATGATACGGTACTCCGCCTAAGTAACCTTAGGATATATATTTGGTTGTATCTCCTTTCTTGATTCCGGAAATCCTTTGACTTGATCGCAATGTTCCTATCAATCCTATTCTTGCTTCAGACATTATGCCGCCGGAGACTACGAGGGCCAGAGAGCTGCCTCCAGGGATGAGATTAGAGTAGACTCGTTGAGACGAGGACCGATCAGGGCGGTACGCCTACCCCTCAGGGATAGAGTGATCCGCTTTTTCCAGGACGGATGGCTAGGCGGGAGTCGAGTATTCAGGACGTGCGACAGATGGTTGGATTGTTAGCTGAGGCTAGCCGAGCTCCGAGAGCCGAGGATGTCCCTCCTACTGTAGGGATTGTGTTTGTACCTACTGCATAGGCAGCTATTTCTATCGTTACCAAGATTATTTACGTATATTTACAGAAGTTTTTGAGGCTGAAGCCTCCAGTTTTTACAGGCACGGATGCAGTAAAGGATCCGTAGACAATCCTCGACAGGATGGCTAGGATTTGTTGTTCACAGGGATGTTATGACTAGATATGGATTGAGCTTGCGAGTCTTCGTCTAGAGAGGTCTTGCTCGGACACGGTGCGAGTCATGTGAGAGAGGCCGAGCTGCAGATCTACTTCCTGTGACTTGGGATGAGTTCATAGCTGTATTTCTTGCCCGTTTCCTTTGGGAGAGCGTTTGAAATGTCCGAGCTCGTAGTTTTGATTCCTTGTGCAAGACTCCAGGGATGACAGTGTCCGAATACGACATTAAGTTACTCAGCAGTCTGATATGCTCCTTACCTGGTGGACACTAAAGAAAAACAGATAAAGAGGTTCGTGTGGAGATTGGACATGCAGTTATTTCTTGCCATCGGCACCCAGCATTTGGACACTTTTGCAGCCGTGATGGATGCAGCCCTATTACTAGAGGAGTGCATTTATGAGGTTTCGATCGTTTTTGGATCGAAGCAGATTTGTACCGGTATGCTAGCTCAGAGGCGATTAGATAGACGCCGTTGTGACAGTTATTCTTTCGGTGTTTTCCTCTGATGCGTATTTGTTTTTGGTGTTGTTTGTAATGGTATCCATATGTTTTGTACTGAAGTCTAGCCGATAGTAGTCCTTACTAAATCAGCCGCTTGTTGTGATTTCTTCCATAGGGTAGTCTTTTGTAGCTCTATGCGTTTCTCATTCGTGTTGTTTTGTTCGTATCGGAAATCGGGATTCTTCTGTAAATTGATGCTTCTCGATATGTTTGACTTCGAAGTTCTTCTGAGCATGGATTTGGTTAGCCACGTGTTATGCATTCGTGGACTACCATAAGAAGGCAGTCACAGTTAGTTTTCCGGGTAAGCCAGTTCTTATTGGTTTTAGGAAGACCGTAGCGTCGCCTTTCCTAGTTTAAATTATTTTGTGTCGCGCTAGTTAGCTTTTGAGAAAAGGATGTCAGGAATTCTTGGCGTATGTTTGTGATGTTAGAGCCGCAGAGGTCCCGTTGGACCAGGTCCCGATTGGGAGAGAGTTTCTAGATGTTTTCCTGACGAGTTGCTTGGCTTGTCGCTAGAGCGCGATATTGAGTTCTGCTTTGACTTGATCTTCGGCACAGAGCCTTTTTCTATACCGCAATATCGGATGGATCCCGCGGAACTTAAACAACTGGAGGATCAGTTGCAAGATTTTTGGATAGAGGGCTTGTTCGTCCGAGTGCGTCGTCTTGGGGAGCTCTTGTTCTGTTCTTCAAGAAGAAAGACGGCAGTTGTGTTTGTGTATCGATTTTTGTCAGTTGAATCGGGTAACTGTGCGGGATAAATATCCCTTAACTCGTATCGACGATTTATTTGATTTGCTCCAGGGTGCGGGACACTTCTCGGAGATTGATTTGCGATCATGTGACCATTAGTTGCGGGTTCGAGAGGATGATATTCCGGAGACTGCTTTTTACACACGTTACGGGCATTAAGAATTTTTGGTGATATTGTTCGGGCTCACCAATGCCCCAGCAGCGTTTATGAATTTGATGAATCATATATCAGGCCGTCTTTCTTGATCAGTTAATATTGTGTTTGTTTATAACACCTTAATATACTTTTGGAGCCGAGTGGAGCCAGGGCAGTAATTGAGGATTTTGTTGCAGACCTTGAGGGAGCACCAGCTATTCGCTAAATTATCCACGTGGATTTTCTGGTTGGATAGTGTGGACTTCTTGGGACACGTAGTTACAAGAGATGGTAAGTATGGAACCGAAGAAGATCGAAGCCGTTCAGTACTGGACCAGACTTGTATTAGCGACGGAGGTTCGCAGCATTTTGGATTTTGGGCGGATACCATTGATATTTCGTACAGGATTTTTCGCATATAGCTGCAACGTTGACCGGGTGACCCGGAAGGGCGTTTCTTTTCATTAGGCTAAGGTATGCGAGCATAGCTTTTAGCAGTTGAAGACTCGTTAGATTTCGGCGCCAGTTTTATATTTGCCCTTAGGATCAGGCGGTTTTGTTGGTTATTGCTATGCTTCTCGACGGTCGAAGAAGCACGAGCAGAACTATTCCAAAGATGACTTAGAATGGATGCGGTGGTTTTACACTTAAGATTTGGAGATACTACTTATACGATGAGTCGTGCTAGGTATTTACGGACCACAAGAATCTTAAAAGTATATCTTTCAGCAGCGAGATCTAAATTTGGGACAACACAGATGGATGGAGCTAGAGATCTAAATTTAGGTATTTACAGCGAGATCTTAAAAGTATATGTGTGTGTGTGTGTGTGTGTGTGTGTGTGTGTGTGTGTGTGATATCATCTCATAGGACACTTGCACCATTACCATTGGTTTATACTGCATGGACACTATTCATGGGGACACACATGCCTTGGTAATTACTATGCCACGAACACTATATAACTTGTTTAAATCCGAATCTAATCAATTGCACCAATTATGGTTGGAAGCCTGCATTTTATATATTTAATTAATCAGGATGGATACGTAGGATTGCTAGTCATATGCACGTATCTTATTGCATCATTGTTCATGCATAGTTTTCTAGTTCCGCATCGTATTTCATATTGTTGATATCATAGACATTCATCAATTCCTACATGTTCATGTATTATGATTCTTTTCGAGGATTTCTGTATTTACGAGATTTATGGATTTTGAGAAACCGTAAGAATTGAAAAACATATTACCATTTAAAAAAATGTTGGTTGTGGTTTTCTCGTGATGTGATATATGTATAGTCCACCATAAGATTTCTCGGTTCTTGAGCGGTATCATACACCCGATTCGAGGAGGAGGAGGAACCGTTTGTGGGTGCATGGTGGATCCGGTGCGGTACCCTGGGGCAAGATGGTCGCAGATGATGGCGTTGAGCTCGGCAGGGGAGCACTACCGACCGGTTATTTGTGATGCGGCGAATATCCGGAGGATACCGACGTAGTCTTGAGATTAGGTATATGGGCCAGTCTGGATTGCCGGAGCCCGAGATCAGGTATATGGGCCAGTCCGGATTGCCGGAGCCCGAGATCAGGTATATGGGCCAGTCCGGATTGCCGGAGCCCGAGATAATTGAGATATTCATAGTTGGTGTCGATGCTTGACACGGATTTATATTGATTTCATTGATGAAACCACAGCTAAATTATAGAAGTTTTATTAAGATAAGAATACAGAATTCCCATGCTAATCATATTTAGATCTTGTGTTGTTTATTGCATTCATGTTGCATACATATTAGTGCATCGCATCATATTAGTATATGTAGGCTGTTAAGAAATTACGTGTATGCTTGCGATAGCCTTATTAGATGTTACTTACTACTCACGAGTTGGCAACTCACCCCCGTTGTGCCACAGTATCTTGCAGGTTGAACCGTCAGCGAGTAGCGGCGGACGTTCTTCCTCTTTGGCTTCATTTGCTTGATTTGCAGCATTGCTCGTAGGTGGGTCGAGAGGATATTTTTTTTCCATGATGTACTTTATATTGTATCTAGTATACTCCATCTACCCTTGTATATTTGACTAGACAGTGAAACTCGTGAGATTTATATTTGTGGTGTTTGGTGTCGAAGCTCACTTGAGCCGACGTGATGTTTTTCATTTCTTGCTTTAGATGCTTATTGTGCACTTTTGAGATACATATTGCATGTGGTTGTGACTCCGCCATTTGGCGAATAGCTATCTCCCGCTTGGGGATGCCTTATTTCATCATTATATGTATTTTCTCTGTTGTACCCATTTGGGGGCCAATATTTACAAAAAAGACTCTGCCGAAATTTTCGGAAAATGTGATGTTGCTTTTAAAGATTTGATGCGACTTATTTGGTTAAAAATCGCTTTCTATAATTGGTTTTCCTTCACTCTACTGTTTTAATTGGTTTTGATTTTTGGGTTTTGGCTTACTTAGATTATGTACTCCTCAAGACATTTCATAATTTAAGTGCCAGTCACGCTCCGTACTTTTCGGGTCGTGATAAGTAAGGACCCTCGTAACGCCAAGGGTAAAGGGAAAGAGGTCTTCGTTGCCAATGCTCAACAACAACCGAGTGGCCTAAAACCGACGGCTCGCCAAAACAAAGCACGTCCACACCTATCCCTGGAAGAAAGGATAGGACGCGCTTACTCGTTTCCTTGTGATAAGATGAGGAGACTATTTGAGTTGGCAATGCGTAACAAACTAATCACATTTCCAGACTCACGGCATCCACCGCAACCCGGCAATGTCAACAACCCCAATTACTGTGCCTATCTTAGAATGGTAAGCCATCCAATTGAGGATTGCTACGTCTTCAAGAACTGGGTCGAGGACCAGTATCAACAGGGCAAGTTTGCACTATCTAAGAACTGGAGGGTGAGCCCACCACAGAAACACACTCCCAAAAAGGTGGATCCGCCGGGGGCATCATGCTCGCTCATGGAAGAAACTCCATGGGAAGTCGTACTTTCAGCTAAAACCAAAATAATGTTGAAAGATCTACAGGCATGTCCGGCAGTCAGGTGTAAAAGCCCACTTGAACCTGAAATTATCGAAGCAATGCTGAAACCGCGTCCCGTACCGAAGATTGTTGACAAAGGGCAAAACCCTCAAGTCGAGCCTTCAAATTCTTCGAAGAAAAAGAAGTCCAAGAAACCTGTGCAGCCTGCCGAGTATGACGATAAGCGCACAGACCTACAAAAGTACATTGACGTGCTGGAGGAGTACAACCAGAAGATGCGGACACCGGTCACACTCGAAGAGTTCCTCAAGCATAATCTTTAGGGTGAAGATAGTGACAACGATGAGGAAAATGACTCATCAGAGATACCGGGGACCGTGTAGCAAGTTGCCACAAGGTCTCCCATTCATCGTTATATGGCGAAGAAGCTCCCTCGGCTTCATAAAAGAACGCAGAGGAAATGGAGGCAGGGTCGGCACTACAATCCCCGGAACTGCCAGAGGAAGATCCGATTGATAGGCTGTTAAATGAAGCCTTTCACAAAAGCAAAGATGACTGAGAACGCGAGACAACCATATATAAAAAGGCTAAGCATCAGTGTCAGGATAAAGAAGCTGCGGTAAGGACGAGTCGTAAAGTACTCTAACCAAACCAAGGCATACCTGTGACTAATAAGAGCAGGATCAAGGTAGAGAAGCGGTTCGCCAAAGCCCTGTCAATGGGAATGATGTAGGGTCCCGGCAGCGCCCCGGCAGTCGAAACGCGGCCAAAATGCGGAACAAAAATTTATCAAACCGGCGCTACCGCTACCCAAATCCCGAATCGACCTTAAACCCTAAACTAGCAAGCTAACTAAGAGTTAGAATCGTTATACCGATTTGATCCTTGTCCTTTGGTCTTCATTCCAAGCTCCTAGCGGCTCCTTGATGTGGTTTGGTTGCCGGTCTTCCTTCGTCTCCGATGATCCACCCGAGGGAAACGGCGCAAGCTCCAACCTCGTCGAACGAGGTAACCGACGCTCCAACGTCGCTAGTGATGGAGTGTGGGGGTGTATGAATATGTCATTACAATTTTTCTCTCAACCATGAGCTCAATGAGAAACTCAAGAAGAAGAATGAAGGAGATGATGAAAACTTGGCATAAGGCTTTTGTGAACTTTTGAGTGAATGAGAGAGGAGAGTTTAATCAAGTGTGTAAACTTGCAAAGGAAATGAGCCCCCTTCTAAATATGTGGCCGGCCCCCCTTTCTCTCTCCTTCACACAAAAAAAACATTTTCTTTTTCAATTAACCATTAAACAAAAGAGACCATACTACAAGCCCATACCTTGTCCATGTTCATGCCACCTCATACCTCCTTTCCACCTCATTTCCAAAACAAATGATTTTCTAAAAAGGTAAATCATATAAATGAGGTGGCAACTTCTTCTAGAAGCTATTCCGTACAAATACGGAATACTTCCCGGTATATGTACCGAAATACATATACGCGTATTCGTACCAAAATACGAATAGCCGAGAGAGAAAACGTATAGTGAACAATAATACTAGAATACGTATATACAAATACATATATAAATTATTAAATCAAAATCCGATTTAATATTCCGGCTTAATCTTAAGCCGCTAGTATTATCAACCGTCCGATTAAAGTCTGCGCAGCAAGTGCACATATTTAATCGGACACCCATATGTATCAACATACAACATGTACACCATATCTCCTGAACCGTGAAAACCCTCTGTGCAGGAATCTAAAGACTCGTTAATACGCTGGCAGTGGGTTGAACCACAAGCACGCTAGCGGCACTAGCTGTACGTAACGGCTATCCAGGTATTGAGCGAAAGGGAGGCCGACGAGCAAACTCATCCTGAACCCCTACTGAGCCTGTCAGTGACAATATCCGTACAGTCTGGTCTGTTCGTCTAAGAGTATCGCATATCGAGTCTAGAGGGGTGGATAAAGTCAGACCCCCAACAACGCGATATTTAGTGTCGGTATGAAACCCATCACCACCTGAGAAACTATCGATCCTGGATCGGTAATTCTCGTCCACCGTGGCCACGGATTATGGTGATAGCCATCCGTACACAACGTGACATCAACCCCAATACTGGAAGAGACGAATCCCCGACGATCCGATCACTGCCTCCATGTGGCTCGGGACTGTACCCAACTAAAACTTGTTTGCATGACTCCTTTGAGCCGTGGTAGGGTAGTAATCAAAGTACAGTAGGAACTCACACGAGACAAATGACGATCTCAGGTCGACAGACTAACCTGTACACATGTCACCTGGGAACTGCTATCTGACAATAGGTATAATACCAACTAGCAGATTCCCGGCGAGTCCGCCCAGTGTACTCATAACCCAATGAGCACCTGTATACTATCTTAGGTGAACAAACTAACACCAATGGCTTGTGAGACCTGGTCACCGCCCCTCGTCGGGGTCTCGATCAGTATACACTAGTATACACTGGAGTATCGATGCCCGTTCTCGATACTCCCATGACTAGGGACATTTAAGGATGCGCTTATAGACCCCAGCTCCCACGTATGTGATCGCCATCACAATGCTGGCAGTCAAGCAAGAATCCTATGGGCTCTATCAACATGTATATGATGATAAAGACAAACCAGATAGCATACTATCATCTTGAGTAAGACTGTTTTATCGGTATAGGTCTTGCCTCAATCATCATAATCATAAGTCTGCGACTATGATAATTGCCTTGAGGGCACTATAGCCAACAATCTCCCACTTGCACTTAAGGCCAATTATTGCGATGTCACTTACTCACATCCCGTGTGATACCGTGTTAGTTATATGTATACCCTAGAGGCCATTACTATACATAGGATGTATATTGTAGTGGATACTTGGACATATATAGGGAGGACTTTCTTGCTCGACATGATAGTATGCTATCTGGTTGCTCTTTATCTTAACATGTACACTGATTGTCTCTCTGTTACATGTTGGTAAAGCCCTTAGGATGTGTACTTGACTACCTGGACTATGGTGCGGATCATAATAGTGAGGACATGGTAGTCCATAAGTACATCCTTCAAGGTCCCTAGTCGTGGGTGTATCGAGACGGGGCATCGATATACCAGAGTAAACTAGCGTATTCCTTCTCGACCCATACAGATGGGCGATGGATGATCCCATATCCATTGGTGTTTGACATCAGAGATGATATACGGGTGCTCAGTGGAGACTGGGTACACTGGACGGACTCGCCGGGAACTCCCAGATGGTATTATACCTCAGGTCAGATGGCAGTTCTCTGGTGACACTGGTACATGTTAATCTGTAGACCCGAGATCGTCATAGAGTCTTGTGTGATTCCCACTGTGCTTTGATTTCCACCTTACCACGTCCAAGAGGGCGCGCAAAACGGTGGTTTTTGGGTACAGTCCTGAATCACATGGAGGCAATGAGCGATAGGAGGGGATTCGTCTCTCCCGGTATAGGGAGTTGATGTTGCGCTGTGTTCGATTGGCTATAACCGGAAATCCCTGGCCAGGGTTGCTGAGATTTATTGGTAAGTGTTACCAGTAGTTCTCGAACTGTTATAGACCTCATATCGACACGACTTATCGAGCTACTGGGGTCTGACGTTTACCACCCCTAGACGAGATATGCGACATATCAGACGAACAGACCGGACTGTATGGTAAGTGTTACTGGTTGGATTCATAGGAGTGTGAGCGGGCTTGCTCGTCGATCTTCTGATCGCTCAATACCCGGGTGGCCGTTACGTTTAGCAGACCGCTTGCGGCTTGTGGGTGTTTGATATGATCATCACCTACTGCCGGCGTATTGACGAGTCTTTAGAGTCCTACACAGAGGTTTCCTGGCTCAAGCGAAACGAAATAGGAGCGCATATGAGATATGTGCGGGACCGAGAATAATGCGTGTATGTGATACCGTATTCTATTCTCGTGATGAATGTATCGATTGGTTGTATGCGATATAACCTGGTTATCGAATCGAGGATTGATTCGATAAGTCGATACATTGGATATTAGTCGGTCATATGCGATGTGACCGGATCGTTAAATCAAGTGTTGATTTAATGATTTAATGTATAATTATATATTTTATATATTACTTTACATTAACTAATATTGGTTCACTTAAGATTACTTTCTCACTTGAATGTGCATATTGTATATATGATATAGTTTTGTGCATTAGTTTGTATCATGTTTGATGATACATGCAAACTTGGGTGTGTATGATTAAACCATGATTAAGTTAATGGTTAGGGTTTGATTTACTTATTTATTTATTTCTTTTCATTTATATTTGGACAAGAAATGAAATGGTTGCTACTTTTGTTTTTTTTGTTGAAGCTTCATGAAGCTTTGAAAGCTTGACCATTTTGTTTCTTTCCTTAACCCTAACCATTCACCTAACCCTAGTTTATTCTCTACACTTAACCATGGTTGCATTATGATAACCATCACTTGTTTTTCTATTATAGAGAATTTCTTTTTTCTTTCTTCTTCTTCTTCATCTTCTTCATGAAGAGAAGAAACTATGGTTAGAAAATTCTAAGTGATGATTCCAAGTGAGAAATCCAAATTCAAAGTGAACCCACTTTCTATTTCTTCATCCTCTACCACTTGCCAAGTAGTATAGGGTGTTTTCGTCACAAGTTTCATGACTTGGTGAAGTTGGAGCTTGATCTTGAGTTGCCTCGACATAGATCATCTTCGGCATCGAAGTCGACGACCTAGCCCGATCATTTCTCCGATGAAACCATCGCCAGGGTCCGGGATCCGATGATCGCAGCGGAGGGACGTCAACACGGAGCTATGGAGGTGGAGGACCGGATCTACAAAGGTTGTAATTTCCGTTCACTCTTAGTTAAGTTGTTAACTAGCTTCTAGTATTTCTAGTTAACGATCTTCATTAGGGTTTCTCGGCACCTAGATTTCAAAATTTGGCATGGTTGATGCCTTGTGGAACCACTTGAGTGTGCCTAGGAACCCTACATACCGAACATCCAACTTCTCTACTAATCAGTTTACCAAAGCCCGTTTGCGAAAACGATTACGTTCGAGAAATAGCCTCAGTGAGTGGATCCGCTCCAATGTTTCTTTCTGTATCTCTCTATATCTCAACTTCGCGGAGAAAACTACTTCCCGAAATGAGCAATACTTGTCTTAGAATTTGTATGGATATCTGATGGGACCCAGTTCACAAATGAACTCCAAATCCAGCAAACTACTTAGATTGCATCGTCCACTGAATTTAATCAGTATCCTGCGCCTTGCCTTTCTTCAGTATCCGCTTGGACCACCTTTCCAACATACTGTCCCTCAAAAGAGGGAAAAACTATAACTCTGACAGTCATTCTGTCATCCAGGTCACCTTGGAAGCCTGAAATGATAATCGTCTCCCGAAGGAGACTGCCGTTACTATATCCATAGAACATCCATTTATGTTCATAAACTGCTTCCCAATGTTTCTCCAGGATTAGAATAATATATCTGCTTATTGCATCTAGTACAAAAACAATATCTGGTGTGGTACTTGACATTTCATGACTAACTCAATTGGCTTAGCCAATGATATGTTAATCATGTAGATCCCTCTCCCCTTTAGTCTGTAAGGCACCTTTAGAGAGGTCGACTTCATCACTTGCAGGTACACCACAATGCCAGGAGTCTTCCATTTAATGTCAAAATAACCAGATTAGGATACTTCCCAAATCTAGATCTAAAACCATAGATCTAGTAACCAGAAACCCTGATATTACATCCATATCTTGTGTGGAGAAACAGCTTTGTGACAACCACAGTATAACCGATCGTAGTATAGGAATATCTCTTCCTATCAAGTGCATGTCATCCCAATACCTAGACATCACTCTCTACTACCTTCTTACCAGATCCATCTCCTATTCTGATGAGGTCAAGACCTACGACTGTCACATCAAAAATAGATGATGTATTTCCGCTATACCTGCTTTAGTTTGTAAATAGACATAAGCTACTTGCTCACTATGCTTCTGCTGCTCCCACTGACTACAACAACTCTCTGGCAGAGTCATATACACGTGCACTTCTAAAGCTAGTTTAGAACGACGCTATACTCATCCTCCTGCCGGGTCTTATAGTCTAGAACAGTAGCAATGACAAGTCTGGGTAAACAAGAACCTCCCTGTCACCGTTTCTGAGAATACCGAAGTACCTCTCGGGTGCCTGAGGTTACCCACCAAAATCTGCGGAGTGGCTAATGGAACATCAAATCCAATTGAATCCTTAGGTTTTATTAAATTTCCAGTAATCGTTTGTGGTTCTGGAATCACTTCCAGTTCTACCATACTCCTACTTTTGTTTTTCTGAAAAAATCCATTTTACTAAAACCGTGGCGAGTCAAGAACAATATAAATATTGATCTTCCTGATGGTAGAAAGTTAACCCTCGTCAAAGCCCTGGATAACCCACAAACTTCCATTACTGAAACCTGCCTTGAGTTTATCCGGATTCTGGTTTTAAGCATCAGCCGGACAACTCCCTATACCTTAACATCGTTAAGATATAAATTGATTCTATATAAATCTAATATAGAAACAAAAGCACTAATCTAATTTGAACCAGATTCAAAATCATGCAGCTGTCTCCAGTGCATATCAACCAAATGGAAAAGAGGACAATCGGTATTACTCATCTAGGAGTGTATCCATATATGAGTAACCTGAAAAAGAAGCAAGTTCTCAAAACCATTACTATTAACGGAATACCAAACACAAGTATCTATATCTTCGAATACTTCGATGTATCCCGATACTTCTAACAAATGGTTCTCTACTTCATTCTTATACCTATAATTTCTCAATATCTGGACTTTGCATTACAACAAAATACTTGTCCAGAACTGGAGAAGTCACAAGTAAACAGAATATAGTATGAGTACCAACCCCTTTGTCCTAATGGACAATGGACAACATGCAATACTTTGTACAAGTCTCCTGAGTTCAACAACTCAAATCCTGTGCGTCGTAGGTTGAAAAATTGTACTTTGGTTAAGAAGAGTTACACCGCTGTTGAATGCACCTTACCTAATCACCAACTGATATAGGTAAATGTCATAGACACAATATCAAAAAGTTATATCTCACTTTATAAAATAAATGTACAGATATATCAGTTTGAAATTGGTGCATAACAACGGATATTCAAAACCAAATATTTGCCATCCGACAAAATCCAGATGATTTCCTCAAATATCACCAATTACAACGAATTCCGATATAATGAGGATCTAATCACCCAATTCCCAATATCTTACTCCCACTCATCATCCGTAATAACATGCAGATGTGAGAAACTGATCTGGTAAATACATACCCTGGAGTTAGATTCCAATTGGGAAAACAATTTTCAATTAACATCGCACAGTGAAACTGAAACATGAAAATGTTTCAAAAGGGGTTAACTGGTAATCCTAGTAACGCCTCTTCCATTATCCTGAATCATGACAGTAACCATATACTTACCTGCCCTCACTACAATCCCTTTATTATGTCTTTACTTATTACCTTCTGTACACCTCCTTTACGCTAATTGGTTCTCTTCATTCCCTACCCTTCGGCACCAGCCTAAGGTTTGGAAGAAGACTATCCAATAAGCGTAATAGGTGTACTCTCCTAATCCTAGGAGCCCTCGCAACCTGAGAGAAGGTAAAGAGAAAAGATATCTGAATAATCCTATTCTTTTCTCCTGATCCAGAATCCATCCTCGAATCAATTCCTTCGAGTTCGTATGTAACTATACGATGGATTTATCCAATGGAAGTGGATATCCGTAGTGATACGGAGTGTCCTAGAGAAATGCAAAGTGGATGTAGGATTGGCAGGAGTATACCTGGTTTCGTCGTGAATGATGGTGATCACAATTTCCTTTGCCATTATTCTAATCCCTTTATATGTCTTTACTTATTACCTTCTGTACACCACAGTTAAGCTTGTTGGTTTTCTTCCTACCTTACCGTTCGACACCTGCCTATGGTCTGGAGGAAGACTATCCAATAAGCTCAATAGGTGTGCCCTCTCCTAATCCTAGGAGCCCTCATAATCTGAGAGAAGGTAAAGAGAAAAGACAACCGAATAATCCTATTCAATCTCTCCAGAACCAGAATCCATCCTCGAAAAAGTTCCTTCGAGTTCGTATGTAACTATACGATGGATTTATCCAATGGAAGTGGATGTCCGTAGTGATGTATGCGACACCGTGACATTCCAAAATCCATAGTGTTTTAAGAAAGTTCGGTCAACTTGGTTTTATGAGTTTTGGTTTAGGGTCGGGTCATAGTCGCAGCCAGAGAGAGAGAGAGAAGAAACACTCAGCGTGCACTCTTACCTAGATCAGAATGGTTAATCATTTTATCTAATCTGGATGGCTCCCACTGTTTCCTCGAATTCTCCTCCAAACCTAAAAGGAGAATTAGTCAGAATCACCCAAGGAGTAATCCTACTCATCGGTGGGAATCGGGATCCAATTATCATCGCATGATAACTTGATGGAAGCCACTCAAGTCACCACACTCCAGAAGGTATGCACAAGCATGGCAAGTTTCCTGTATATTTGAAACTCCCGATATGTGTTTTTACCCCTAGGACCCAAGTGACCTTGACACAGTCAACAAATCAAAGAGTCCTAGTCAAGTTCAACCCGTCATTATCCTAGATTGCATTAAACCCACCCGTACGAGCCCTTGACACAGTCAACAAGGCCGCACGACTGTCCTAACCAATTGCATTAATATGCCACAAACAAGCACTACTTAGCTACCGCACACTACGCCTTGACATAGTCAACAAACGCAGCACGAATACTAAGCAATACTTGTAAGAAATGACGGAGGGTTACGGCTGGTTTTTGGCGAAAAAGCTTTAATGTAATGAACTTGATATCGTTGAAGGAACCGAGTGGTTTTATAAATATATAGTGGCGAAAAACTTTTGCTAAAGAGGTCACTCCCGTGAAGGGATCTCGGCTCTTTCCCCGTCGAATGGGGTGCAGGATATCCCAAACTGAATACCACGATGCAAAGCAAAAGGAAACGACTATAGTAAAGTTATTACATTGACGCAAACTTTTACCCAAGGGGTCACTCCCGATGAAGGGATCTCAGCCTTTGCCTCGTCGAATGAGGTGCAGGATATTCCAAAGGAATACCACGATGCAAAGCAAAAGGAAACGTCTGTAATGTCAGTTTTTAAAACTTGGTTCCAACAACATCATAAATAGGTTTGTTTTATCCTTGCATTTATAAGAATCAATGCAGTCCCATCAATTAATCACACCAGAAAAGAACGAAAATAAAATGTACGTATATGCCATCCGCATTCGCCACTGGGTCCCGTCATCACCCGTTAGGTTACTTAACTAACGACAGAGCGGGGACTGGGCTAGCTCGGGTGCAAAACATATACAACATCTACTAGTATATATAAAATATATAACAATCGTCCCAGGCATGATATAAAGCAACATCACAGAAACATCATAGAAGCAATACAGAATGGTGGATAATCTGGAGCCCCGGGTTTCACTTGAGCCGCAAGTGAGACCCGACGTTCCCTGTCGTGTGGATAGCCTGTGCAATGAAACCTAGACCCCTATGAGCGCGGCAAGTTACCCGCCAAAACCAGAAGTGAGGCAGACCTCTTCAACAACGTGAATGGACCACCCAACACTTCACGGAATTTGGTAACTTGAGCACCCCTCCTGGGTCACTTATACCCTCTACGAGTGCGGCGAATAGCCCGCCAATTCTAGAGTAAGGTACCATCCGTCCCAACGCCATGATATGCGGGCCCGTTGCTCTCTAGAATCCGGCTATTCGTGCACCCCACCGCGGGGTAATCCTAGTACAGAAAATAAAATAATATACAAGGGTGACATCGACCTCAGCCCGGTCGTGCCCCAAAAGAATAGTATACAAACTGGCAGTGACGGCAGTCCACATGTCGGACGCTCGCCCCGCAATATCAAATGTACAAATGAAATAAAACTGTACTAACATTGCACTATTTCTATCCACCACGACAATCCAACCAACATCACAGCACATCATAGAACATCAACGTGAATGTCACGTTCGCAAACCCGTCTAAAAGACATATAGCAATTAGACGAGTTTACCGATCAAATGACATTCACGGTCGCAGAATATAATGTATGTACTGTCAAATGCACGCTTAAAATATCGATCGACTAAGTTCCAAATTGGCCCCAATAGCAAAACAACACTTCACTGAAACCTGGGCCAAAACAGAATATCAAAAAAATCACATTTCCAAGTAAATGGGCTACAGAAAAAATTTGGTCGCCCGTTGCCACTAAACCGACGCAGAACCGCCGCCAATAGGGGCTTAGTGCGGTGGATCCGCGGCGCTTTTGTGGAATCACGAGTCCAAATTTTTCCAGTACCCTTAGAATTGCCTGCACGGATTTTTAAGATGCCTGAAATAATTTTTTGACCACTATTGAAAATCGACAGCAACTATGAAAATGGAATTGTGATTTCGGTAAATTCCGTCGATCGATCTTTTAAGCACGGTTAAACAAGCTAGTGATGGGTTTAAAGGGTGTCTCTGATACCATGTAGGGTCCCGGCAGCGCCCCGGCCGTCGAAACGCGGCCAAAATGCGGAACAAAAATTTATCAAACCGGCGCTACCGCTACCTGAATCCCGGATCGACCTTAAACCCTAAACTAGAGAGCTAACTAAGAGTTAGAATCGTTATACCGAGTTGATCCGTGTCCTTCGGTCTTCATTCTAAGCTCCTAGCGGCTCCTTGATGTGGTTTGGTTGCCGGTCTTCCTTCGTTTCCGATGATCCACCCGAGGGAAACGGCGCAAGCTCCAACCTCGTCGAACGAGGTAACCGACGCTCCAACGTTGCTAGTGATGGAGTGTGGGGGTATATGAACATGTCACTACAATTTTTCTCTCAACCATGAGCTCAATGAGAAACTCAAGAAGAAGAATGAAGGAAAACTTGGCATAAGGCTTTTGTGAACTTTTGAGTGAATGAGAAAGGAGAGTTTAATCAAGTGTGTAAACTTGCAAATGAAATGATCCCCCTTCCAAATATGTGGCCGGCCCCCCTTTCTCTCTCCTTCACACAAAAAAACATTTTCTTTTTCAATTAACCATTAAACAAAAGAGACCATACTACAAGCCCATACCTTGTCCATGTTCATGCCACCTCATACCTCCTTTCCAAATAATTTTCCAAAAAGGTAAATCATATAAATGAGGTGGCAACTTCTTCTAGAAGCTATTCCGTACAAATACAGAATACTTCCCGGTACATGTACCGAAATACATATACGCGTATTCGTACCAAAATACGAATAGCCGAGAGAGAAAACGTATAGTGAACAATAATACTAGAAGACATATATACAAATACATATATAAATTATTAAATCAAAATCCGATTTAATAATCCGGCTTAATCTTAAGCCGCTAGTATTATCAACCGTCCGATTAAAGTCTGCGCAGCAAGTGCACATATTTAATCGGACACCCGTATGTATCAACATACAACATGTACACTATATCTCCTGAACCGTGAAAACCCTCTGTGTGGGACTCTAAAGACTCGTCAATACGCTGGCAGTGGGTTGAACCACAAGCACGCTAGCGGCACTAGCTGTACGTAACGGCTACCCAGGTATTGAGCGAAAGGGAGGCCGACGAGCAAACTCATCCTGAACCCCTACTGAGCCTGTCAGTGGCAATATCCGTACAGTCCGGTCTGTTCGTCTAAGAGTATCGCATATCGAGTCTAGAGGGGTGGATAAAGTCAGACCCCCAACAACGCGATATTTAGTGTCGGTATGAAACCCATCACCACTTGAGAAACTATCGATCCTGGATCGGTAATTCTCGTCCACCGTGGCCACGGATTTATGGTGATGGCCATCCGTACACAACGCGACATCAACCCCAATACCGGGAGAGACGAATCCCCGATGATCCGATCACTGCCTCCATGTGGTTCGGGACTATACCCAACTAAAACCTGTTTGCACGACTCCTTTGAGCTGTGGTAGGGTAGTAATCAAAGCACAGTGGGAACTCACACGAGACAAATGACGATCTCAGGTCGACAGACTAACCTGTACACATGTCACCTGGGAACTGCTATCTGACAATAGGTATAATACCAACTAGCAGGTTCCCGGCGAGTCCGTCCAGTGTACTCATAACCCAATGAGCACCTGTATACTATCTTAGGTGAACAAACTAACACCAATGGCTTGTGAGACCTGGCCACCGCCCCTCGTCGGGGTCTCGATCAGTATACACTAGTCTACACTGGAGTATCGATGCCCGTTCTCGATACTCCCACGACTAGAGACATTTAAGGATGTGCTTATAGACCCCCATCTCCCACGTATGTGATCGCCATCACAATGCTGGCAGTCAAGCAAGAATCCTATGGGCTCTATCAACATGTATATGATGATAAAGACAAACCAGATAACATACTATCATCTTGATTAAGACTGTTTTATCGGTATAGGTTCTACCTCAATCATCATAATCACAAGTCCGCGACTATGATAATTGCCTTGAGGGCACTATAGCCAACAAATGAAGCTGCCACCTCTGTTAGGAAACACTCCCGGGGTCATATGCCTCGACGGAGAGGATTCACATCCAAACTACTTCCTATATCATCGGAGGGTCGCCCACCCCACCGAAGAATGCAGTACCTTCCAAAAGTGGTAGCAAGGATATGTTGCTCATCCAAAACACTTCAAGAAGATGAAGCACGAAACTCGTCGACGGTGAAAGAGTGCAGCAACTGCTGACACAAATCCCCTCCTACATCCTAAAGAGTATACCGCGTGCAGAAAACAGCAAGGCGGATGCATTAGCCACATTGGCTAAGGAACTGGCCGATGAAGACCTCGATGACGTAAGGATCATCGTGTAAAGCCGTTGGGTTCTCGCGCCAACAGATATATCTTCGGAAGACTTAATAGAGCCATCTGAAAAAAAAGAAACGACCGAACAAGCAGCCCTTCAAATAGAGGACGAAGAAAAGGTCAACGATTGGATAGAAGTCTTCATAGACTACTTCAAATCCCAACGAATGCCCAAAAATGCGTCGTCTCGGCATCAGCTCATGAAACGAGCTCTGTCCTTTGCCTTCGTCAATGATACTTTATATAAGAGATCGTTCGACTGTCTATGGCTAAGATGCCTGGGGCCGAAGGAAGTAAAGAAAGTCGTTCAAGAAATTCACGACGGACTCTGTGGTTCTTACCAAGCTGAGCCAAAGATGAAACTGAAGATCAAAAGAATGGGTTACTATTGGCCCACAATGGTTCAGGATTGCCTCGAATATGCCAAGCAGTGTCACTCGTGCCAAATTCACGGGGACTTCATCCATCAAAACCTAAATCCTCTACACCCAACGGTAGCTAGATGGCCGTTTGAAATATAGGGAACCGATATAATTGACCCCATTGAACCAGCATCGTCCAAAGGGCATCGGTTTATACTAGCGACGACCGACTACTTCTCTAAGTAGGCAGAAGCAGTACCACTAAGGGAGGTGAAGACAGAGAATATCTTCCATTTCTTCAGAACACATGTCATCTATCGGTTCGGCACTCCACGACGAATTATCTTGGATAATGAGCCAGCTTATAGAAGCCATAAAATCAGCCGCTTCGCACAACAGCATAAGATAGATTGGAGATACTTTTCAGTCTATAATCCTCAGGCCAACGGTCTAGCTGAAGCTTTCAACAAGACCTTGAAGAAGATTATAAAGAAAACGGTGTTCAGAAACAAGAGAGACTGGCACGAAAGGTTGCATGAAGCTCTCTGGGCGTACCGAACAACGTTCAAAACAACGACGAATACAACACCATACGCTTTGGTATTCGGCAGCGAAGCAGTGTTTCCCCTGGAAATGCAACTCCCTTCTCTATGAGTTGTGGTTCGATACCAGCCGACAGATGAAGAAAATGCTCATCTTCGGCTCGAGGAGCTCGATGCCCTCGACGAAACTCGCCTTATAGCACAGCAAAACCTGGAGGCTTATAAGGAAAGGATGACATAGTCATATGAAAGACTGACCAGGCTGAGAACATTCCACCAAGGCGAACTCGTGCTAGTCCTCAAAAGACCAATGATCCCCAATCGTGCAAAATAGGGAAAATTCGAGCCAAACTATAAAGGCTCGTACATCATAGACAAAGTCTACCAAGGTGGAGCCTACCTGCTCATGGATATGCATGACGAAAGACCCTTCCGGCCAATAAATGGATGATTCCTCAAAAAATACTACGTTTGACAAGTCACGACTTAGGTCTATGATAGATGATGACGCTCGTGTCCGCTCGCTATCTTCCTGAGTCAGAACTCTGAGAATAGTATGCAAAGAAATTCTCCTCAAATATAGCGACAAAGGACCGAGATGTCCTTAAACTAGAAATTCGCCTCAAACATGGCGACAAAGGGCTGATATGTCCTTAAACTAGAAATCCGCCTCAAATAGGGCAACAATGGACCGAGAAGTCCCTAAACTAACAACGGACCGAGATGTCCCTAAACTAACAATGGACCGAAAAGTCCTTAAACTAGAAATTCGCCTCAAATATGGCGATAATGGACTGGAATGTCCATAAACTAACACGTCGCCTCAAACATGGCAACAACGGATCGAGAAGTCCCTAAATTAATAACGGACCGAGATATCCCTAAACTAGAACCTCGCCTCAAATATGGCGACATTGGACTGAGATGTCGGTAAACTAAAATTTTGCCTCAAATATGGTGATAATGGAGCAAAATGTCCCTATACTAGCGCATCGTCCCCAAATATGATGATATGCTCCCTTGAGATCTATATTGCAATCGATGTCCTAACGGCGGAGGTTGCAACTCAAGTCCCATTGGCTACACAGCTACTCCAACGATGAATCCACCCCCAAATCCCACTAGAAAATAGATGGGTCATCTACGATGAAGCTGCTTTCGAGAGTTCCATCGCTCGTAAAAAACGGTATGTCCATGAGCGAAATGGGCATGGATGAAAACCTGAAATGGCGCCGTGAGTAAAAACAGCAAGACTGCCGGCGAGTTTGAGAAAACTCGAATAGGGTGCAAACTCGTAAAATAAAAAATTCATGTGCACTTGCAAGGTCCTGTTGACCTTGTGAGGAGAAAATTCCTGCGTGAGATCCTTATTATTTACCGCCGAAAACAGAGACGAACCGGGATGAATCTGTTTCACTAATTAGAGCAAAGCTCTGTTCAGAATTCAAAATTTGAATTACAGCTGCGCTTTTATAAAAGCGCTTCGCTACAACTAACGCACCCCGTTCAAAGCACATAGGCGCTAGCTCTAGGTGCACTGCGCTCCAAGTAGCGCACCACGTGCAAAGCACGTGTGCGCTAGCGCTAAAAGCGCTGCGCTCTAATTAGCGCACCATGGGAAAAGCGCACCATGGGCAGAGCGCATAAGCGCTAGCGCTGGAACTAAATGTTCCTCATCGTTAGATCAAATATCCAACGGATATGATTAAATCATCTGTTAACAAGAATAAAATTCTGTTGAATCTTTCCAAACAGAAAAGATTGTGCCCTGAATTTGGAACACCGTTGGATCAATATCCAATGGTGATTAAAAATCACTAAAATACAGAATAAATTCTGTAAAGAAGGAAAGATTTCTCAATCTTGTTAAAACAAGAAGATTATCTTCTGTAAATCAGAAGCCCTTGGATCAAGATCCAATGGTGTGGAAATTCCCAAATCAATCGAAAAATAAATCTCTTTAACTGATTCAACAAATCAGCTTCCCCTATATAAAGGACCCAAGACTTCAAGTCTAAAAAAAAGGAACCCCCCCATAAACTTTGAAAAAATCTCAGGAAGAAGAAATAGCTCTCGGCAAAAGAAGATTTTTCTTCAAGGTAAAAAGAATGGTGATGAACAAAGATATGAAATCATCTCATAATTAAAGAGAAGAATTCTCTTCTTAAAAGATCATAGATCTACAAAGACCAAGGTCTTTCATAAAGAGATAAAAAAGATCTCATCATAAAAATAAAGAAGTACTTACTTCACAGATCATAGATCTATAAGACAAATTTTCTTTCTGAGATCATGAATATCTCATTATAAAGTGGGGGAGAATTATTAAATTCTCTTAGGATCACAGATCCATAAAGGCAAAGCCTTTCATCAAAAATAGATTGAAGTGTCTCCTATAAGTTAAGAACTTTGTTCTTGGAATCTTGAGACAAAATCTCTTATCAAAGAAGATAATCTTCAGAGCGCAAAATTAACCTAAGAAGAGCCTTAGCGCTCCTAATTTAAAAGTGCCTTAGTGCTCTTCATCTAGCGCAAAGCGCTGCAGTGCAATAGTACTTCAAACACAGCGCACCGCGCTCATTGGCTAGCGCTCAACGCTAAGCGCGCCATGTGCTCCTCACGTGTGCGCCGCATTACTAAAAGCGCTCTGCGCTCATTACATGGCACCAGCGCCAAACGCCTCAATGCTTCAACTATAGCGCATCAGCGCTCTACATCTAGCGCAAAGCGCTAAGCGCATCAGCGTTCTTTATTAGTGCTTTAACCATAGCGCACTGCGCTCATCGACTGGCGCTAGTGCCAAGCGCGCTATATACTTTTATGTGTGCCTGGGTAGAACATAAATTGTTCTTTGGATAAGCCCCGGAGCTATGATGAATGCTTAGCATTCAATAAAAGACAAACATTGTCAGAATTTAAATCAATGCTCTGCATTGTTAAAAGGGCCAAGCCCAAACAAATGCTTAACAGCCCAAAACGAATGTTAAACATTTTAACTTGATTGAACTTAGCCCAAATTGGCCATAAGTCCTCAATTCAGACTTAACTGAGCTATCGTGCTCATAATATAATTAATTGGTCTTAGTTCCAAACTGGGCTACAGATCATTTAATCCACCTTGGTTCAAGGGTACATCTCTTCACTCCTTTGATATTTGTCATTGTAATTCCTCAACGTCTTCAAAGAGGTAATGGGTCCCGACAACCATACATTTCTTGGACTGTGAGGTCCCTAAACTCATAGACTATGATGTCCTTAACCTTGACCGTGGTGTCTTTAAACTAACATCGGACTATGAGGTCCTTAAATTCATGGACTATGATGTCCTTAACCTCGACCGTGATGTCTTAAAACTAACAACGGACTATGATGTCCTTAATCTCGACCGTGATGTCTTAAAACTAACAACGGACTATGATGTCCTTAACCTCGACCGTAATGTCTTTAAACTAATATCGGACTGTGAGGTCCTTAAACTCACGGACTATGATGTCCTTAACCTGGACCGAGATGTCCTTAAACTAATAATGGACCGTAATGTCCTTAAACTAATTACTGACCGCAATGTCACAAAACTACACAATAGAGCTCAATTGTTCTCTTGTTGGATCTAAACGATCCCGTTAAGTTGATCTTAGTCTAAAATTAGACTAATGTATCCTTAACAAACGTTTAAGTTGATTTTAGTCTCAAATAAGGCTAACGTATCCTTAAACCCAAACCCCCAAAACCCAAATCTATGAAAGATACGGATTTGGACTAGTTCACGCCCTACAGGCGACAACATAACTTAGTCTCCGTATACAAACCACGGGCAACCAAATACAAAACAAACACCCACGATACGAAGTGACCATCTGGAGAAGGAGAAAGTTATTACCGCGATGCGGTAGCGTAATTAACTGCAGGGGCTTGCGCCTGCAGGGAAGAGCGTCCCCACAATCAAAAAACCCCTCAAGCGAGGGGGAATCTGACGAAATTTGCTACATCGGCCGCATCCGTTTAAACCTTCGATGCATGGTGCCATGAATCAACTTGGCATCTTCGGAGAGGTGGACAGATAGCACCAATTAGCATCTTCCCAGAATTTCAGGCAAGACGTGCATCGCGTCTCCGCCGCGTCTTTCGGAAGGGAACAGATTCTGGCACGCCCGGTGGGACCTTTTCCTCTTTCCACTCCACACTTCGTGTGTCGTGTTTGCGAACAAATCGCAGTTTGCTAATGGTTGCCCTTAGGTTCGAGATACTGAGATTTTGCGTTTTGCTTGGTGCAGAAAGCAAAGAACAGTGGCGTGCACCTACTCGATGTGTTCCACATGCAATTGCAACCCACGTTCTGCCTCAACTGGGGGCATAGCTTACGGGCCCCAGGTGGCTTCCCTGTTCACGATGCCGGTGGAACAGGTCATCCAAGCCACCACAGGATTGTTTTTCGGGACCATGCTCCCGCCAACGAGCTTCAGCGCTTCTATGCCAGCACCGAAAGCTCCCAAGAAGTCGGTCTTCGATCGGCTTGCTACTATCACGGCCCCTCTCAACGGGTCGTCCAGCTCCAACTCCTCGGTCTTCGCTAGACTGAGCCTGAACTCCGATGGGCCTGCAAAGAAGCCCATGATACCTGAAGTGGCCATCCCAAAGAAGATAGCTACCCCTGCTCCTGAATTCGTCAAGGCGGCTTCTCCTTCCAAAGAGTCGGTCTTTACAAGACTGACTATTTCGGCTCCTGTTCCTGCTCGAAGGTCTGTCTTTGACAGATTGGATACCGCTACTCAAAAGACGTCAGTCTTTAAGAGGTTGGTACCAGCGGGCCTCATCTGGACAGGAGGTAAGACAAAGCCATCCCCATCGCCGAACCAGTCCCAACAGCTCGACGCGCTCGACGTCGCCACTGGCGGCGAGTAAGGAAGGCTGGGGGCAACTCCCTCTCTGGGCTAACTCCACCATCCCCAACGGTGGAAGTCAATGCTGCTGTTCCAACTGGGAACAGTTTTGAGTTGCTTAACAAGGTGAGCAGGAACTCTCCTACCGCCGTACTGAAAAGATCTTCTCCACCCGTGGAGAATGTTGCAGAAGCAAAGTCAGAACAGTCCCCTCAGCGGTTGTCCTCCAAAATATACAAAGTTTGGCGACAGGTTCGGGACTCAGTAATTGATCAAGATTACCCTCGCCTACAGAAAAGGGCGAAGGTTCAGCAGGAAGAGAACCGTCTTAGCAAACCACAATGGATGACAACCACCTGGGTGCCCACTGCAACGGCTCCCTCAATGTCAACTGCTCAAAAGAAAAGGAGGCCAGGAAAGACCACTGTGACTGCGGTAAATCGTAAAGACGCTGAGCCCAAACGCCCCAAGTCTGGGGGCACGACGGTGTATACTATTTATATGGCATCCGGGTAAGAGGATAGCCGCGCTTCTACGGGCCACCGACCACTCACCCGATCCATCACAAGAGCTCAGGAACAACAGCAGCAGAAGCTTCAGGAGATGCTGACTGCGATGGCTGCACTCACCGAACCAAAAGAAAGCCTGGAGGCGTCGTTGGAACAGCGTCACGAACAAGAAACCGATGATGACTTCCTACGCAGAGTCCTCGAAAAGAAGGACAGAGAAGCTGTAGAACAAGCTGCCAACATAAAACGAATGGCGCTTCTCTTCCAAGACATGGTCGGGATGATGTTACAGCCGGATCCTCCAGCTGAAGACCCTCCGATCATCATTGAAGACGACAGAGGGGAGATGTCGAATCCTCCTCCGGCTCTTTCAGCAGCCAAAGAAGAAACTATTTCCAAGGCCGCTCTGGATGACTATATTGCTCAGCAGATACGAGTCCACCAGGCGAATGAAGCGGCCGGTCAAGTCATTAAAACTGGGCGACCGTATCCGAGCTGGTATGACCAAATAAAATACCCGCAGGGATACACAATCCCCAAATTCCATGTGTACAAGGGGACGGGCAATCCCCATCAACATGTCGCTCAGTTCAGGGCTCTTTGTGTTAATACCGGTGGTGATGATAAGATTTTTCTCCGTCAATTCGTCGGCAGCTTGTCGGAAACAGCATTTGAGTGGTACTCCGAACTCCTAATTGACTCCATCAAAACTTTCACAGAAATGGAGTTGTTGTTCACCTAGTGATTCGCGAGCGCAAGTGAACGTACCCCAATAACAGTATTGATCAATGCAAGGGTAAAGCCGGGCGAAACTTGGGTTCAGTACGCGATCCGATGGCGGAATCTGTGGTCGAAGTACGAACAGCGCATTGAAGAAGCACCAGCGGTGGGCATGTTCGTGGGCACTCTGGACCCTCAGGCAACGATTTCCCAGTTCATGATGTTCTTCAAGCCGACCACCTTCCAGGCCTTGATCGACAAGCTGGCCCAAATGGACCAGATGGGCCATAGACCATCCTCCTCAAAGATGGATCCTCAGAATGAGAAGGGGAAAGGGAAAGCAACCTTCGTCGCCAACGCTCAACAACAACCAGGTGGCCCGAAACAGGTTGTTCGCCAAAGCAACAAGCGGCAATCCCTCGATGAGAAGCTGAGACGTCCTTACTCGTTTTCCCGGGCTAAAACAAGGAAACTGTTTGAACTAGCAGTTTGCAATGGGCTCATTACTCTACCGGAGTCGAGACACCCACCGCGACCGAACGACATCAACGATCTTAATTACTGCCCCTACCACCGAGTATTGGGCCATCCGATCAAAGACTGCTACGTCTTCAAAAACTGGGTTGAAGACCAATACCAACAGGGCAAGTTCGCGCTATCCGAAAACTGGAAGGTGAATCTGCCACAACAACACACTCCTAAAAGAGTGGACACACCGGGGGCATCGTGCTCTTTTATAGAAGAAGCTCCATGGGAGGTTGCACTTTCAGCCAAGACGAAAAGAATGCTGAAGGATTTTCACACATGCCCAGCAATCAGGTGGAAAAGCCCGCTAGAGCCTGAGATCATTGAGGGAATGCTAAAACCGCGCCCAATGCCGAGAATTGGTAGGATGGTCAAAACATTCAGGCCCAGCCATCAAAGTCTTCGAAGAAAGAGAAGAAGACCAAAAAGCTCGTGAAGCCTGACGACAAGCGCACGGACCTGCAAAAGCATATTAATGCGCTGAAAGAATACAACCAGAGGGCGCGAACCCCAGTCACGCTTCAAGAGTTCCTCAGTCACATCCTTAAGAATGAAGATAACGACAATGATGAGGGAGATGACTTGTCAGAAGAATCCGAAGATTATGTGGCAAGTTGCCACATGATCGCTCATCTGTCGTTAAGTAACAAAGCAGCTCACTCGGCATTAGCAGATAACGTAAAGGAGCCGGGGGCAGGAGCAGTGCCAAAACCTTTAGATTATGTGACAAGGTCTATCAAGGAGAAACCTACTTGTTCATAAAGCATCCGGCGAAACTTCACTTCAAAGCAACAACGGACCGAAACGTCCTTAAACTAACGACGGACCGAAACATCCTTAAACTACCAATGAATCACTATGTCCTAAAACTAGCCGTTGACCGAGAGGTCGATAAGCTACGATGGATTGCAGCGTCCCAAAGCTGATACAAAAAAAAAGAATAAAAAAAAGAGAAAAGAAAAAGAAAAAGAAAACGGTACGTCCATAAGCAAAATGGGCACGGATGAAAACCCGAAAGGGCTCCGTGAGTAAAAACAGCAGGGCTACCGGCGAGTCTTATGAAAACCCGAAAGGGCGCAGCCTCGTCAAAATAAAAAAAAAGAAGAGAAAAGAAAAAGAAAACGGTATGTCCATAAGCAAAATGGTCACAGATGAAAACCCGAAAGGGCTCCGTAAGTAAAAACAGCAGGGCTACCGGCGAGTTTTGTGAAAACCCGAAAGGGCGCAATCTCGTTAAAAGACACTTGCAAGGTTCTCTCGACCTTGTGAGGAGAAATCACCTGCGTGAGATCCTTACGACTCGCAAGGGAGCAAGACACTTAGGGATCCCCACGATCCCTAGGGAGAAATTACACTTGCGAGATCCCCACGACTCGTAAGGAGAACCCTCTTATGGGACCCTCACGGCTCATAAAATTTGAAAGTTTTAAGCCATAGGGAGCTGAACCTGTTCTTAAGCAGCCACACAACCTCCGATACTGCCCTACAAGCGGTTCAACATTGACACTTGTATACAATCCACGGGCATGAATAAACATTTACCTAGCAGAGTCCTACCAGCGACTAAGGATATGCTCACACGGTGAACAAACACTTGTAGGTCCTCTCGACTTGCAAGGAGAAAACACTCTTGTAAGATCCTTACGACTTATAAGAGAACATATACTTCGAAATCCTCACGATTCCTAAGGAGAAAAAGCACCTACGAGATCCTCACGACTCGTAGGGAGAAACACCTTTATGAGACCCTTACGGCTCATGAAGTCAAAAGCCTTAGTCGATGGGTTCCTAACCCTGTTTGCTAAGCCACCTTTGTTCGATATCGACAGAGGCAAATGATGATTCGCTCCAAGCAATATCCCAGTTGTAGAGATACTGATGCCTAAATCGGTATCAAATTCCAAGCCCTTTCATAGCAAATGATGATTCGCTCCTGGCAATATTCCAGTCGCAACGTTGCTGATGGTAAGATTGGCATCAGATTCCAAGTTCTACACCCGCGATAAAAAAATCGGCGAGCCAAAAATGCATATGAAATAGCCGAAATGATGGGGCAACTTGCAAGGAAATCAGCAAGTAAAAATGTATGCATACACAAATAGCCGAAATGAATGGGCACCGCGAAAAATAGCCGAAATGATTGGGCAATCGCGACTTATGCGATACAAAAAGCTGAAATGATAGAGCATCGCGGAAAGAAAACAAAAAATATATATATGAAATGAAACTTTTGCCCTACAGGTGAGATCACATCGATCCCTGTATACAATCCAGGGGCACAAACAAAAAGGGAACCATATCATCCCACCAGGCTCCATCAGATAAAGAGCCAAGTCTCGACGGCCACATCTATAGCCAAGAGAACAACAATGGCGTTCCTCCTCATTCCAGCAGGATTTATATGCGAAAATCAATCTCGGAGCCATGGCAAAGTCCCTAGTTCCAATTCTCGACGGTTCACAAACAGCCTAGAGACTATCCCGGAACCATGGCAAAGTCCTATAGTTCCAAATCTCAACGGTTCACAGCTTAGAGATCACCAATGACATTTCTCCTCACTTCAACCAGATGCAAACGTGACGTCAACAACCGACCTCAGAGTCGCAACGAAGCGGAGCCACGGCAAAGTGCCTAGGTCCAAATCAATGGCCACATCTACGTCCCGAAGACCAACAATGGTGTGCCTCCTCATTCCAGTAGGACACAGATGCTACACCATCAATCGGAGCCACGACAAAGTCCCCAGTTCCAAGACTCTACGGTTCACAGACAACCTGGAGTCAACCAATGACCTCCCTGCCGGATCAATGCTCCGTCTTGGAAATAAGTCAACCAACTCCGAGGAAATCAGCGTCCTTGGAAAAAACCTCGATTCAGGAAATCAGCGTCCTTGAAGAGAGCATCTTGATTCGCTTCGACCCGCAGAGAAATCAGCGTCTTTGCAGGAATACATCGATTCGTCTCAACCCCAGGGAAATCAGTGTCCTTGGCAACCTCCTTGATTCAGGGAAATCAATGTCCTTGACGAGAGCATCTCGATTTGCATCGACCAGCAGAGAAATCGGCGTCTTTGAAGAAATACCTCGATTCGTTTCAACTTCGAGGAAATCAGTGTCCTTGGCAACCTCCTCGATTCAGGGAAATCAGCGTCCTTGACGAGAGCATCTCGATTCGCATCGACCCGCAAGGAAATCAGTGTCTTTGCAGGAATACATCGATTCGTCTCAACCCAAGGAAATCAGTGTCCTTGGCAACCTCCTCGATTCAGGGAAATCAGCATCCTTGACGAGAGCACTTCGATTCGTGTCGACCCATAAGGAAATCAGTGTCTTTGCAGGAATACCTCTATTCGTCCCAACCCCAGGGAAATCAGTGTCCCTGGCAACCTCCTCGATTCAGGAAAATCAGCGTCCTTGATGAGAGCACTTCGATTCGCGTCGACCCGCAAGGAAATCAGTGTCTTTGCAGGAATACCTCGATTCGTCTCAACCCCAGGGAAATCAGTGTCCTTGGCAACCTCCTCGATTCAGGGAAATCAGCATCCTTAACGAGAGCACTTCGGTTCGCGTCGACCCGTAAGGAAATCAGTGTCTTTGCAGGAATACCTCGATTCGTCTCAACCCGAGGAAATCAGTGTCTTTGGCAACCTCCTCGATTCAGGGAAATCAGCATCCTTGACGAGAACATCTCGATTCGCACCGACCCGCAGAGAAATCAGTGTCTCTGCAGGAATATACAACGTCATCAGTATGACCCCGTCACAGAAATACGTCATCCATATGACCCCGTTTCGGAAGTACGTCATCTACATGTCTATCTCACTAAACAATTACGGGTTCTCTCGACTCGTAAGGGAGTAAATTCTCTTGTGAGATCCTTACGACTTTCAAGAGAAAACACACTTAGGAATCCTCACGATTCTTAAGGAGAAAATACACATACGGGATCCTCTCGACCTGTAAGGAGAAAATTCTTTATGAGACCCTCACGGCTCATAAAATTGAAAAGCCTTAGGAAGCAGATCTTAACCTGACTCCTAAGCCATCGCTGTCCTATAAGGAAATCAAAATAGATTATCCATAAAATGTACTTACTAAAAGGGACACACCATCATGAAGCAAAATATTCCTTCTATTCATGAATCCAAATGAATACAAAGTACAATTTATGAAAGAACCAAAAATACTCTCATTCAGGAGTATGTACAAAAGAAGAATAAAAAAATATACAATTCTTCAAGCTGGCGGATGGTTCAAAAGGTTCATCAGTTCATTCTTCCTTTCTTGGGTCTCAGCTTCAAAATTGGCTATGGTTGTGAGACGGGTCTCCGCTTCCGACTATTGGGCCTGATGCGGGGCAAGCCGGCCTTCAAGTTCATGCTCAGTAGCTTTATGAGCCATCAACCATCGTCCGGGTAAAGATAACAACTTTATCAACAGCCACTACGTCCTTGATTACAGCTTGAGGCTCTTGCCAAAGTTTATATGCGCGGGTGGTCTTAAATGTAAGTTCGTCTTGAAGCTCCCCTAGCACGGTTGAAGCCAGCTTCCTCTCTGAGAACTTTCGGCGGAGCCTCTTTTCATAGGAAAGCGTATTAGCGGCGTACCGTTTAATCAACTCCTGCAAACTTGTCTTCGCAGCCACCACCTCCAAAGGAAGGCGTGCGCATTCAAGACTATGTAAGCAAGCCTCCACTCGACGATAGAATTCGACCCAAACTCGCACAGATGCTTCACTGTGATAAGTGGCAAGAAAGGGGAGAGAACCGTTGGCTTCAGTGGCAAATTCTTCGGCTGTGAGTGAGCTACCAACACGAAGGTCTTCGATTAACTCTAACAAAGAGTGAAGGCTTGACTTAGCCATACGTTCGGATGCAAGCAGCGCATAAGGGCCAGACGGCATGAGAATGCGAGTTTCCAACGCGGTAAAAGTAGGCAGAGTTGTTAAAGATTGATAAATGATCAGCGAAGGTTGCAAACAGAGGACAGATGCAAAGGCGTCGAAACTTTACTTACCCACGTTTATACGAGAAGAGTCTGGAAGATCTCTGGGCCCATCGAGGACCTCAACCTCATCATCAGCCTCCAGAACTACAGAAGGCATGAACATTATTACATAAAGAAGTAACAATATCGAGAAAGGAGAGAACAATGCTAACCTTGTCTGGAAGATAGAATGATGCGCTGAGGGGATATCGCCTATGGAGCAGCCAGTTCCAGCAGACGCTGGAAAGACTTCCTGGGAGACAGGCCAGCGATGGACGCCACCAATTCTCGTAGCTCTGAAAAGACAGAAAAGTTCAAATAATGAAGAGATTATTAAAATAAAAGATGGAACAATACCTTCGATGCTCCTCCCACTTTGGGTTGGAGGGATAGCAGCTTCGGCAGCCTCCTCCGTGCCCCTAGACACATCATCAGGGAGGTGGACCGGTATAGTAACTTCCGGTGGAGGAGCAGTGACCATCGCTACGGGCTCCAATGGAAGGATGGTGGCCTTGACTACCTGTCCCGCAGTCTCCGGGCTGTCCCCAGGGATATCCATTGAACCCTCGGCCAATGAAGATGCCTCTTCCTGAGGAGCAATCACCTGGGGAGCAGGAATCACCAAGGGAAGCTCCATCGCAGGAACAACAATTGCATCAACCCCCTCCACACTGATTAGCTCCTCATCGGGCATATTTGCGGAGTCCATAGTCAGGGTGCGACTTGGACTTAGCTCCTCTGCCATCAGCGAAGTCCCTGCAAAGTTTGCATGAGGATAAGGATATGTATATATATATGCAGTGCAAAATACTCCAAAAAGCTATATAAGTGTACCAATGCGCAAAGGAGCTTCTCGTATGGTTTGTTCAAGCCGGCGCTCCTTCCTGAGGAGGTATGCCCGCCGAGGTTCGAGGGTAGACTCGTGTCCACCGGTCCATAATGAAAGTGCATCCTCAGCATCGGCTAAGACAGCCTGCTTAAGGGCTCTCTTGCCTCCTTCTTCTAAAGGACCTATGAGTATCCGCCGTATCGATGGAGGATCTTCATAAAAGATGACGGCAGGATAAGGCCTTTTCGGGATCCTTACATTCTGGGATTCATCCTTAGAGCGTCTTATGGCCTCAGCCAGTTGTTGAACTTCCTCGGCAGATGAACCAGGAAAAAGAAGACTGCCGTCTGGTGGACTAGCAACGGTCTTCTTCCCCCGTTTTAGCCCAGAGCTAATGGCTCTAGAAGATCGCTTCTTTCCCTTTTCCGTCTGTTTTTTGGGCTGCTTCTCGGTTTTGACAGAGAGAGGAGACTTCTTCAGGACCTTTGCCAAGGGGATATTATCATCAGAGCTGGGTTTTACATCCGGAACCGGTATGGTATCCATCATCGGTCGTTCAAGCGAAACATCTGTTGGCAATGAGACGCGAAGCCTTTCCTCCTCTCTAAAAGTTTTAAGCGAAGCAGCAATAGCTTCTTCTGTAGAGGCACTTGTTAAAATAGCAAGCGTCAGTCAAAGCATGATAAAAGAATGAACAACGGAGAGATGAGGGTAAAGTATACCTAACTGCGCAAGAGCAGCCGGTTCTTTTTCAAGGATGGCTGACTGTTTGGAAGCTTCGATGGCAGCCTCCAAATCGGTATCATCAAGCGTCCCGAATAAGCCCCCATTGGTCCCATATTCGCTCAAGCCTTTGCTAGACGGATCAGGGGGCGTCGAGCCTAATATAGTGTCCAAAGAAAGTACTTATTTCTTTTTCTTCTGAGGACGGGCGCCAGTGGTCGATAACACGAGTTTGCGTTTGGTAGACGCCTTTGGGCGACGAGTCCCAATTTTTTTTCCTACGTCCGACTCGAGGGACGCGGCAACTACCTCTTTTTCAAGCACGCTGGGTGGGGGCAACCCATGCGTAGGACTTAATACGTGTGGAGGCTCAACTACAGTGACCTCTCTCAGAGGAGGATGAACAATGTTCCGTCGCTTCAGAGGAACATTTCGATCACCAGCCGGCATTGCACCCTTGCGATCGAGAAACAATCGCTTCTCTTCCCTGATGACGGCGCCCATTGAATGCTGATACCACGCCACGTACGCATTAAGAGCCTTTGGGACGCAACTCGGTTCGCTGATAAAGAAGTTGGACCCTGTGTTCAAGCTCATGAAATGATGCAGTGCGCTCCGCATTCCCTCTTCGGTAGCAGCAGGCTCGGCCAAGAAGGCTTCAAGTGGGATGCCCTGATTGCAACTTAGCTGCTGGGAGAAACGGTGCGGATTGTATCTCATGAATAACGCCGCATCATTTTGCCTGAACACTAAGAAACCCGGTCTGATGGAGTATAAATGAAGGATCTCCCGAGCTTTCAACACAGAGGCCCCATCTTTAAATATGTCCTGCAGTGTCAGCACCATCTTCCCTGACTCTTGGCCGACAGTCAGAACTTTATCAGTAAAGGACATGCCAGCCCCAACCGTGCGCAGGCGAAGAAGCAAGCCTCTAGCTTCCTGTTGCATCAGAGTCACAATAGATGCGCCAACAAGTCGCATGATCCAAGGGAACCTGCACCTGTCATAAAAACCCGGCCTCTTGTGGATGCCAAAGACACCTAGCACGTGTAACTCGAGCCATGACGTGAAATAATGCATCGGGAAGTTTGCCGATTGCACCCCTAGGTCAGTGGTATCAGCCGCCAAGCTGAGGCCGTGATACATATGGGCTAACCCAGCAATCCCCATAGCCACTTGTATCCCAGCAACCATCCGATGCCCAGGATAGAAGACGGACGGCCTCATACAGCGAGGGTGCATGGGAAGCGCGAACCAACTCAGCCACAGCCCGAGGAACCCTAAAAAGAACGCTTCTTCGTCGATCCCAGGAGCCGCCAGTTCTGCAAAAGGGATGACCGGGGTATCAGGTAGAAAAAATCTCTTCTGATCCGCCTCCATTGCTGGCAGATTACCTAAACCCAAGCCGAAGGGGTCGTCAAGACTGGAGAATTTCTCGACTTCTTCCTTCAATATTTCTGGGCGAAGAAAATCAGCAATAAAAGCCGTAAAACTAACTCCATGACCTTCGGATGCAAGAGAGAGGTTCTCGTACATATTCAACACCTTTATTAAGCTCAAAAATTTGTGTTGAATAGCATTCTCGGGAGTAAGACCCATTACCACTAATTTGGTAGCGAAAACATACTCATCCGGGGAAGCAATTCCTCATAATGTTCCCCCATAACGGGTAAACCCGAGACCTCTGCAAACTCCTCCAAAGAAATGGAGACTTCTCGATCTGATAAAAGGAAGATGTGGGTTGGGATGTTCCACTGTTCCAGAAATTCCCTGATCTACCATGTAGGGGGTGTGGAATATTGAAACAAAGCGGCATAAACGGCGGGATACAATCCGAGCTTCATCAACTGTGGCTTCCTCGCCGATAGAATATACCGGGCCCACTGCAAATACCCGGCTGGGTGACGGGGAGTAAGTCCTACATTGTACGGCTGTCCCCAGGAGCGTGACTCGCCCTGACATATGTGTCGCCCTAGGATGTCCAAAGCCACCGACGGCTGCACGGGTATTGCGGCAATAGAAGGCCGAAGGAGACCTTCTGAAGTCCAGTTGACCTCCTCCACAGTGTAATTCATCGGAGGCGCATTTGCATAAGCAATCGCTGAAATAGGCTCCGAGGGTGTCGCACAGGAAAAGCTCTGTCGGCCCATGATAATTTGATCATACCATTTACCCCATAGATGAAGACTTTTATGCTCTGGGTCATGGTCTTTTATCAACGCGAAAACCTCTCGGTCAACGGGTGCTTCAGGAAATCCGCCTTCTGAACGAATGAATGGGAAGGAGGTGTCGGAAGACATAATGTCTGCGCAGAAAAGAACGAATTTTTCAGCCACCGATTCTATAAATTAAATTCTGTTACAAGGCACTGCAATGCAGTTAAAGGGGACCAAAGGGGACCCACAGAATCTAGATGACAATTCATCATTAATAAAACAGCCCCATCATTGGATGAGGCTGACATTAAATGAGGAAATCCTCAAGAGATTCTCATTAAATGAGAAATCCCTCGGGCAGAGGAGTAAAACTCTCATTGAGAGCGGCGCTCTTCACTAGACAGACATCTGTCAAAGTCTAATGATGAAGGAATAAAATTCCTCAAGAAGAGCCTTGCTCTGAAAAGATGATGGAATAATCTATCAAAAATAAAATTTTAATTTGATCTTCAAGATCCATGAACAAACTCTTAAGAGTTCTTCTATATGATCTGAAAGGAGCAAAGCTCCATTAATGGATTAAGAAATCATAAGCAAGATCCTTTTAGATCTATGATTCCAAGAGACCAAAGCTCTATTAATAAAACCCTAAAAAGGATTTTCTTTAGAGCAAAGATCTATGAAGAGCAAAGCTCTGTTAATGGGTGAAACCCTAAAAGATGTCTCAAAAAGATTTAATCTTTTACCTAATCCGACAAAGTTCTGTCCTTAAAGATTCTTAAGAAGAAGAGCTGCGCTCTGAAGAACAAAATAAATTTTCAAGAAGGATTGAAGATGAACAGAAGTCATCTCAAGGGCCAAGGGTCCTATCTATAGGCAGTAAGCGCCGTTTCAGTTCCTTGGGTGATCCAAGAGTCGAGATGTTGCCACCGCTGCACCCACGTGTAGGCCCCGTGAGCGCAGCGGTGGGGGGGCATTTGTTTCCCCAATTAGAGCAAAGCTCTGTTTAGAATTCAAAATTTGAATTACAGCTGCGCTTTTATAAAAGCGCTTCGCTACAACTAGCACACCCCATGCAAAGCACATGGGCGCTAGCTCTAGGTGCGCTGCGCTCCAAGTAGCGCACCACGTGCAAAGTACGTGTGCGCTAGCGTTAAGAGCGCTGCGCTCCAATTAGCGCACCATGGGCAAAGCGCATAAGCGCTAGCGCTGGAACTAAATGTTCCTTACCGTTGGATCAAATATCCAACGGATATGATTAAATCATCAGTTAACAAGAATAAAATTCTGTTGAATCTTTCCAAACAGAAAAGATTGTGCCCTGAATTTGGAACACCGTTGGATCAATGATCCAATGGTGATTAAAAATCACTAAAATACAGAACAAATTCTGTAAAGAAGGAAAGATTTCTCAATCTTGTTAAAACAAGAAGATTATCTTCTGTAAATCAGAAGCCCTTGGATCAAGGATACAACGGTGGGGAAATTCCCAAATCAATCGGAGAATAAATCTCTTTAACTGACTCAACAAATCAGCTTCCCATATATAAAGGACCCAAGACTTCAAGTCTAAAAAAGAGGAACCCCCCCCCCCCTAAACTTTGAAAAAATCTCAAGAAGAAGAAATAGCTCTCGGCAAAAGAAGATTTTTCTTCAAGGTAAAAAGAATGGTGATGAACAAAGAGATGAAATCATCTCATAATTAAATAGAAGAATTCTCTTCTTAAAAGATCATAGATCTACAAAGACCAAGGTCTTTCATAAAGAGATAAAAAAAGATCTCATCATAAAAATAAAGAAGTACTTACTTCTCAGATCATAGATCTATAAAACAAATTGTCTTTCTGAGATCATGAATATCTCATTATAAAGTGGGGGAGAATTATTAAATTCTCTTAGGATCACAGATCCATAAAGGCAAAGCCTTTCATCAAAAAGAGATTGAAGTATCTCCTATAAGTTAAGAACTTTGTTCTTGGAATCTTAAGACAAAGTCTCTTATCAAAGAAGATAATCTTCAGAGCGCAAAGTTAACCTAAGAAGAGCCTTAGCGCTCCTAATTTAAAAGCGCCTTATTGCTCTTCATCTAGCGCAAAGCGCTGCAGTGCAATAGTACTTCAAACACAGCGCACTGCGCTCATTGGCTAGCGCTCAACGCTAAGCGCGCCACGTGCTCCTCACGTGTGCGCTGCATTACTAAAAGCGCTCTGCGCTCATTACATGGCACCAGCGCCAAACGCCTCAATGCTTCAACTATAGTGCATCAGCGCCCTACATCTACCGCAAAGCGCAAAGCGCTAAGCGCATCAGCGTTCTTCATTAGCGCTTTAACCATATCGCACTGCGCTCATCGACTGGCGCTAGTGCCAAGCGCGCTATATACTTTTATTTGCGCTTGGGTAGAACATAAATTGTTCTTTGGATAAGCCCCAGAGCTATGATGAATGCTTAGCATTCAATAAAAGACAAACATTGTCAGAATTTAAATCAATGCTTCGCATTATTAAAAGGGCCAAGCCCAAACAAATGCTTAACAGCCCAAAACGAATGTTAAACATTTTAACTTGATTTAACTTAGCCCAAATTGGCCATAAGTCCTCAATTCAGACTTAACTGAGCTATCGTGCTCATAATATAATTAATTGGTCTTAGTTCCAAACTGGGCTACAGATCATTTAATCCACCTTGGTCAAGGGTACATCTCTTCACTCCTTTGATATTTGTCATTGTAATTCCTCAACATCTTCAAAGAGGTGACGGGTCCCGACAACTATACATTTCTCGGACTGTGAAGTCCTTAAACTCATGGACTATGATATCCTTAACCTCGACCGTGATGTCTTTAAACTAATATCGGACTGTGAGGTCCTTAAACTCACGGACTATGATGTCCTTAACCTGGACCGAGATGTCCTTAAACTACCAATGGACCGTAATGTCCTTAAACTAATTACTGACCGCAATGTCACAAAACCACACAATAGAGCCCAATTGTTCTCTTGTTGGATCTAAACGATCCCGTTAATTTGATCTTAGTCTAAAATTAGCCTAACGTATCCTTAACAAACATTTAAGTTGATCTTAGTCTCAAATAAGGCTAACGTATCTTTAATCCAAAACCCCCAAAACCCAAATCTAAGAAAGATACGGATTTGGACTAGTTCACGCCCTACGGGCGACAACATAACTTAATCTCCGTATACAATCCACGGGCAACTAAATACAAAACAAACACCCATGACACGAAGTGACCATCTGGAGAAGGAGAAAGTTGTTACCGCGATGCGGTAGCGTAATTAACTGCAGGGGCTTGCGCCTGCAGGGAAGAGCGTCCCCACAATAAAAAAAACCCTCAAGCGAAGGGGAATCAGACGAATTCTGCTACATCGGCCGTATCCATTTAAACCTTCGATGCATGGTGCCATAAATCAACTTGGCATCTTCGGAGAGGTGGACGGATAGCACCAATTAGCATCTGCCCCAAATTTCAGGCAAGACGTACATCGCGTCTCCGCCGCGTCTTTCGGAGGGGAACAGGATCGTCTTGCCTGAATTCTAGCGGTAGATGCTATTAGAGATTTGGGTTTAGTTCAAGAATTTTGCTTGACGGGGCCCACGTTGGTAGCTTGGTTTTCCAACGGGGATGAACTTAGGACGCAGATCTCACATTTGTGAGGTCCATCGGTTCAAGGGATATTTGGGGTTGATCTAAGGATCATTAGCCATATTTGAGACTAAGATCGATTTATGAGCAGTGAGCATATAGGCTCAACTGATCATTAGATCATATATGAATAGTGTTAGTGTATATTCCCTAGAGGCCATTACTGTATCATACTAGCTTGTATATTACTTAATGGAAGCTTGGGATATTCACAGTTGTATAGACAATCTTGTTCAAAATGGTAGTATGCTACTTGGTTTGTCTCTACTTCAATATGTGCATGTGTTTCTTTTAGCATATCGCTTATATACATATTAGTAGAGCCCTTAGGATCTTTGCTTGATTACCAGCGTTGTGATGGCAGTCATACTCGTGGGGTCTGGGTAATCCATAAGCACATCCTTATACAGGTCCCTAGTCGTAGGACTATCGAGACAGGGCATCGATACTCCGGAGTAGACTAGCGTATGCGCTTCTCATCCCAGCAGAAGAGACGGTCTGTCCCACAGCCGTCAGTACGTCGTACTTGAGATAGTATGCGGGTGCTCGTTAGGTTACGAGTACACTGGACAGGACTCGTCGGGAACTATTGGTTGGTATTATATCTATCGTCAGTTATCAGTTCCCAGGTGACATGAGTACAGCTTAGTCCGCTGACTTGAGACTGTCACTTCGCTTCGAGTGTGTTCCCACTGTACTTAGATTACTACCCTACCACGGCTCAAAGGAGTCGTGCAAACAGGTAGTAGTGTAGGGTTCCTAGACGCTCTCAAGAGGTTCCACAAGGCATCAACCATGCCAAACAAAAATTTTCCGGTGCCGAGAAACCCTAAACTAGATCGTTAACTAGAGGCAAAGGCGAAACATGCAAATAAACGACTTTATTGCTAAGTGAAAGGAATTACAACCATTGTAGATCCGCTCCACCATTTCTGTAGCTCCGTGTTGACGTCCCTCCACTGCGATCATCGGATCGTGGACTCTTGTGATGGTTTCGTCGGAGAAATGATCGGGCTAGGTCATTGACTTCGAGGCCGAAGATGACATACGTCGGGGAGACTCAAACTCAAGCTATTCCTTCACTCGGTCGAAAACTTTGTGAAGAGAACACCCTATACTACATGGCAAGTGGTATAGGATGAAGAAATAGGAAGTGGGTTCACTTTAGAATTGGATTTTTCACTCTTTTTCTCATGGCACCATTGGAGCTCTCAAGCTTTTGTGAGCTTGATGAAGATGAAGAAGAAGAAAAGAATTCTCTCAATTAAAAGAATAATATGAATACTTATCCTTTTAATCATGGCACCATGGTTGAGTTAAGCCCTCATGCTTAACACATATAGAGAATTAACCATAGCATAAGGTTAAGGGTTGGGTTAGCTAATATCTTAAGCAAATGACAAAAGAGTTGACTTTGTCAATGTTCATCAAGCTTCATGAAGCTTGATAATTTTGACCAAAGTCACACTCTTTTGTTATATGCTAAGGAAAATAGTAAACCCTAATCTAACCTTGATATGGTTCAAGTCTTATACACACAACTTGTTTATATCATCAAGCATGATACAAATATGTACACTTGCATATATCACATATAAACAATGTACACTTTCAAGTGAGAAAACCAATACTAGTTAATGTAAAGTAATATATCAAATATATAATTATACATTAAATCATTAAATCAACACTTGATTTAACGATCCGGTCATATCGCATATAACCGACTAATATCATGTGTATCAATATATCGAATCAACACTTGATTCGGTAACCCGGCTATATCACATATAACCAACCGATGATACAAATCGCGAGAATAGAATACAGTATCACATACTGGTATTATTCTCGGTCCCGCACATATCTCATATGCACTCCTATTTCGTTTCGCTTGAGCCAGGAAACCCCTGTGTAGGACTCTAAAGACTCGTCAATACGCCGGCAGTAGGTGATGATCATATCAAACACCCACAAGCCGCAAGCGGTCTGCTAAACGTAACGGCCACCCGGGTATTGAGCGATCAGAAGATCAACAAGCAAGCCCGCTCACACTCCAGTGAATCCAACGAGTAACACTACCGTACAGTCCGGTCTGTTCGTCTGATATGTCGCATATCTCGTCTAGGGGTGGTAAACGTCAGACTCCAATAACTCGATAAGTCGTGTCGATATGAGGCTCATAACAGGTCGAGAAACTACCGGTAACACTTACCAGTAAATCCCTAAAGCAGCATTGGCCAAGGACTTCCTGTTATAGCCAATCAAACACTGCGCAGCATCAACTCCCTATACCGGGAGAGACGAAACCCCTCCTATCGCTCATTGCCTCCATGTGATTCGGGACTGTACCCAAAAACCACCGTTTTGCACGCCCTCTTGGACGTGGTAAGGTGGAAATCAAAGCACAGTGGGAATCACACAAGACTCTATGACGATCTCGGGTCTACAGACTAACCTGTACCAGTGTCACCAGAGAACTGCCATCTGACGTAAGGTATAATACCATCTGGGAGTTCTCGGTGCGTCCGTCCTGTGTACCCAGTCTCCACTGAGCACTCATATATCATCTCTAATGTCAAACACCAATGGATATGGGATCATCCATCGCCCATCTATATGGGTCGAGAAGCTACACGCTAATCTACTCTGGTATATCGATGCCCCGTCTCGATACACCCACGACTAGGGACTTTGAAGGATGTACTTATGGACTACCATGTCCCCACTAGTATGATCCGCATCATAGTCCAGGTAGTCAAGTACACATCCTAAGGGCTTTACCAACATGTAACAGAGAGACAATCAGTGTACACGTTAAGATAAAGAGTAACCAGATAGCATACTATCATATCGAGCAAGAAAGTCATCCCTATATATGTCCAAGCATCCACTACAATATACATCCTATGTATAGTAATGGCCTCTAGGGCATACATAAAACTAACAATCTCCCACTTGCACTAGGGCCATCTGATAGCAGTGGTTGAAGTATCTCATACTCAACCATCCCATAAAAGTCTCTCTCTGGGAAAAGGCCTTTCGTGAGTGGATCCGCCGTGTTGTCCTCTGAGTCTACTCTCCTAACCTTGATCCCCTGGAGATCAACCATCTCCTCGATCAGGTGACACTGTCTAAGAATATGTCTGGATCACTGATGGGACGGGCGTTCCTTGGCATAAGCCACAACTCCATTGTCACACAATGGGAGAAACGAAGTTCATCTCATGAACTAATATACATCCAGACTTCCTCTTTGGTAGCATCTTTGGTAGCGATGTGTCCAGCCTTTATCGTCTAGTTTGCCACGGTATCTAGCTTGGAACTCTTTCAACATACCGTCCCTTTACTGAGGGTAAAGACAATGCCTGTGACTGACTTTCAGTCGTCCTTATCACCCTGGAACCTTTCCTGTGATTCTCCCCAGGATCGATTGATACCATCTCACTAGAACTAGTGAGTATCCTAACATCCAATTAGATCTATCTCATAGATCCAAAACCCAGGATTTAGTAGGTATCACTTTGATCCTATATGGAGAATCCTTGTGATAAGCGGAGATTGACCGAGCATAGCATAGGAAACTACTTCCCTATCAAGAGTATGTCATCCACGTACTCTACGAGGATCACCACCATACTCCCTACTACCTTTTTGTATATACAAGGTTCATCTACCATTTTGATGATGTCAAACTCTTTGACTAACTCATCAAAACAGATGTTCCAACTCCGTGATGCCTGCTTTATCACATAAAGCATCTTGCATACGTTTCCGATGCTCCCACTGTCTACGACGCCTTCTGACTGTGTACTTACAGACTCTCTCTTCTAAAACATCATTTAGAAAAGCAGTCAAGACACCCAACCGCCAGATATCGTAGTCATGGTATGTAGCCGTAGCAAGTAGGATCTGGATGGACTTAAGCATAGGCCCCAGAAAAGGTTTCATCATTAGCCACAATTGGTCTATGATGCAAACCTTTAACGAGTCTAGCTTTGAAAGTCTCAACTTTTCCATGTACACCAAGTAATCTTCTCAAGATATACTTGCTCCTGATGGGGATTTAACCCTTCAGATAAATCAACCAAAGTCCATACTTTGTTGGTGTATAAGGATTCCATCTCAGATCGATAAACATCCAGCCATTCTTACACAGTCCTACTCCTGATGGCCAGCCCGAAACTAGTTGGGTCATCATCTCATGATGCAATCCTTGCTCCCACTGTCATAGAGAAACCAAAGTATCTCTCAGGTGGGTGAGGAACCCTACTAGATCGGCGGAGAGGCTGAGGTTCGTTGGTTGCTATTGAATCCTTTGGTTCTACAAAATCATCAGCTGCAGTTTGTATAGCTGGAACTGTTTCCAGTTCTACCTCATTACCAATAATTTCATCACAAGAAATTCCCTTTCACAAAGGTGGCATGCTGAGAAACAAAACATTTTTGTTCCTCGGTTAGGTAGAAGATATTCCCTTGCGTATGCTTGGGATATCCAACAAACTTCTACAGATTTGACTTTGCCTCGAGCTTGTCCGGATTTTGCCTTTTTAGACATAGGCCCGACAACCCCAAATCTTAACTTACTTAAGAGATAGGCTCTTCCCTTTCCATATCTTATATGAAGTGGTAGGCAACTGATTTGATCGGAACCCTATTCAATAGGTATGCAACTTCATAAGTGCATAACTCCCTAAAAAGAAATAGGAAACTCAGTAGTACTCATCATAGAGCACACCATATCACATAGGGTGTTATTGCTCTGCCCCCATATACCATCGTGCTATGGTGTATACGGAGGAGTAATGCTGAGAGAGAATCTCATTCTCCTTTAGAATAATCCAGGAATTCCGTGCTCAAGTATTCTCCTCCTTGATTACATCAAAGGACATAATACTTTTACCCGTATTTTGGTTCTCTACTTCTAGTTTATATTCTATGAATATCTCAAAAGGTTCGGACTTGTGTTTCAACAGGAACATATGTCTGAATCTTGAGAGATTATCAGAGAATGTAATGAAGTACAAAGAACCGGTCTTGGCATGTGTAGACAGGAGACCTTCATACATCAACATATATCAATTCCAAGAGTTCACTAACTCTTTTTCTGTTTCCAATAAACAGAGCTATGACCATCTTATCTCTATGACATGACTGGAAAGTTTCATAAGATGTAAATTCAAACTTATTTAAATATGCATCTATATTTAACTTCAGCTAGTCGGGTCGCATTGATATGACCTAGTCTACAATGCCTCAAGAAGGATTCGTTCATTTCTGAACTCTTCCTCTTGTGTGTATTCTATATACTAAGAACTGTAGTTTGATTTAGAACGTTAATGCTTTTAGATAACGTGACTGAACCGATCAACTCTTGATATAGGAAATGTTCATAACATTATCCAACAATACAAAATTATATCCTTCTTTACTAATAAAGAGACTGATATGATTTTGTATATCAGGTTCGGTATCTAATGACATTTATTCAGAATCAATGTATTCAGGTAATACAGGGTGACAGTGACCAACAGACTTGGCTGCAACACTTACACCGTTTTCTGTCTCATGAAACTTATCACCCGTTCTCAGTTCTCTACCTTTCTGTAGCCCTATGTAATAGATTACATATCTGGGATCCTGATTCGGTATCAAATACCCAGGACGCAGAGGATACTGAGAAACAGTTCTTTGTAATGAACACACCCGAAGAAGATGCATCATCATGCACTTTCTTCGTTTGGGTGGCACGGGAAATCTGATATTCCCTAATTTCCTGCTCTATCTTATAACAATTATAAGTTGAAGCGGGACCAACGTTCCCCAGCTCAGTATAACAAGCGGGTTCGGTCAATATATCCGTTTTATTATCTTGATTAAGGCGTGACATGGTCGATACCTGGAGAGAGAGAGAAGAAAACACTCTGCGTGCGCTCTTGCAAGATCAGATTAGTTATTATTTTATCTAATCAGGATGGCTCCCACTGGTTTTTATCAAATTCTCCTTCAAACCCTAAAAGGAAAGACTAGCCGGGATTAATTACACGCTACAAGTTCACCAATCTTTCAGCCAGGCCAGTGTCGGTACTTTGAGGGAGGTCCCCCGTGCTTTCGCACGAACCTAATTAATGTAAACCTCGTTTTCCCAGAGGCGTAACCCCGTTGACACCTTTCTAGACACCTACTTGATCGACTAATTGTAATGTGTAAAACTCTTCCAGGAGTAACAATTACTCACAGTGGGTATCGGGATCCAACTATCTCATAGAAGGTATGCAATCTCATTGCAAATTTCAACACTTGAAATTCCCGATAATTTTGCCCCTAGCCTCCTATGACCTTGACGCAGGCCAACAAACCATAGTGCGCTAGTCAAGTTCAACCCGTCATTTCCTGGTTGAATTAAACCCACCCGCATGACCCTTGACGCAGGCCAACAAAGTCGCACGACTACCCTAATCCAATCTGCATCATATGCATAAGCAGATAAATACTAGTTAGCTACCGCACACTACGCCTTGACGCAGGCCAACAAACGTAGCACGAATACTAACTACTACTTATCTGAAATGACGGAGGGCTACGACAGGTTTTTCTGAAAACCTATTGCGTAATGAACTTGATATCGTTGTAGAATCAAATGATTTTAAAAATGGAGTGTTTTTTAGGCTTTTCTAGTTTTGCTAAAGGGGCCACTCCCGGTGAAGGGATCGTCGGCCCTTTCCTCATCGAATAAGGTGCGTGATATATTATATACATCACTGTGCAAAGCAAGAACTATAGCAGCAATCAAAAGACATACCGAGGGTTGTAGCATCTGCCAGTTATTGCTAAAGGAGTCACTCCCGGTGAAGGGATCTCGGTCCTTTCCTTATCGAATAAGGTGCAGGATGTTCTACAAGGAACACCGCGATGCAAAGCAAGAACTGTAGCTATCAGTTTTTGAAAATTCGATTCCACAACATCTTAGGTTTATTTTCTTTCATTAATCATATTAATGAAGTCCCATCATTTATGTTACCTAAACATCACAGATAAATATGACGTACACTTATGCCATCTACAGTCGCCTCAATGTCCCCTCGTGCACCGTTAGGTTAGGTAACTAACGGCAGAGCGGGGCAGGGCTAGCGCGGTTGTAAAACATAAGTAACGTCTATATAATATATCATATATATCATATACAGTATTTATCACAGAACATCAAATGATCACATCACAGATATCGCAGCAGAAGAATCATATGAAATATTGGATATACTAAGGCGTCCGTGTTTTCAATACGAGCCAGTATAAAACACGGATTCCACGGTCGCGATGAATAGCTAAACCCACACCCCTAGACCCCTACGAGAGCGGCAAGCAACCCTACCAATTCTAGAGTTAGAAGACCCGGACTCGACTCCTCGAGTTGGTCTCCCACTGGACTTCAGAACCCGGTTACTTGTGCTCTCCTCCTTGGGTCTATCCTAGTGCGGAAAAGTAAATAATATACAAACGGTGACATCATCCGCAACCTGGAAGTGCCCCAATTAAAGAATATTACATACAAGTTTTTACATGAATGAAAATGAAAAACACCCATCTCACATAAAACCCCCGGCTATTCATAACGCGACGATCCAATATAACATATCCAGCAACACATAACATCACATGTCATCAACGTAAGTAAATATGCGCATCCCAATTGTCGTTGACATATAGCAACGAAACCGGCGATATCACATATTACACTTACGGTCACAGAAAAGAAAGTGTAAAACTACAACAGTTGGAATCCGCAACCTGCTTAGACATCGCATGCCTAATCAATTATAAACCCCGCATTTTAATCTCTATATCGAAAACACTTTTCAATATCAAGTCGGGCAATTCAACAAGATTCCCGAAAAACTGATCGAATGCTCGTCGCAAACTTTAGTAGGCAGCCGTACCACCGATGCCGTCGACGAAGTGCACTAAGGCGGAACACCGCTGCCGCAAGCACCCGAACGGATGCTTTCGGCGACGGGTCTCCTACAGTCACTTGGTCGGGGCTAAGGAGTGTAGCTGTCTATTAAGTTTATCCGGCGAGTATCCGCGTACGCTACGTGATTGCGACGGACTTTTTATCACATCAAAATTCCGTGGTAACCGATCATTTAAGACTAAAGTGCTATGTTTATAACATTCATATTAGTTATCACATAACTATTTGTGAATTCCAAATATTGTATCACATTCCAGATAAATAGAAAATGTTAAACTTTCCGATCGAACAATCAAACACCCAAGTTTTCCCGAAACAGCTCAACTCTTAAAATAAGTTCAAAAACATCCACTTCATGCCACAGTACCGACGGTCCAGCCGTAGAAGTGTCAAGCCAACGCCTTACATATGGCATGCCGTACTGCCCCAAACCCGAAGGTTCAAAGGGCAGTTCAAGACGGTCACATAATCGAGTTAAGGTTTGTTGTCTTATAGAGGGTCCATCGCATTACTTGCACTACTTAGAACGTTCTTAAACCACAAAAAAATCCAACACTTGGAAATTTCCCGGCAGGGGAAAAATTGGGTATTTATATTCGGTCGAACTTTTTAACATATTCAAAATTATCTGGAAAAACACAGACAAAGTTAAAGATTTCGATCGAATCGTCGAACTCCAAATATAACCCAGAAAACTCAACTCTTGAGCAGTAATTAAAATTACCCAGAAAACATAGGCATTACAGACGGGGATTACTGTGCAAAGCACGTGACAAGAAGCATCTACATGGCCGTGGAACCGCCGCAAATACCAGGGTGGGGCCACGGTTCCGCGGTGCTTTTGTTGAATCATGGACACGTGCTTCACAGTAACCCCTAGAAAACCCTGCTGAATTTTCTGCATATTTTTAATTTGGAAAAAACCCAGTTTTGAAAAAATGTACAGAGAAGGGTTTCGGGTTCGATCGGGTTTCTAACATCGTCTACGCATCGCCTAAAGCTCTAGCTAGGCTCTAATACCACTGTAGGGTTCTTAGGCACTCTCAAGAGGCTCCACAAGGCATCAACCATGCCAAACAAAAATTTTCCGGTGCCGAGAAACCCTAAACTAGATCGTTAACTAGAGGCAAAGGCGAAACATGCAAATAAACGACTTTATTGCTAAGTGAAAGGAATTACAACCTTTGTAGATCCGCTCCACCATTTCTTTAGCTCCGTGTTGACGTCCCTCCGCTGCGATCATCGGATTCTGGACTCTTGCGATGGTTTCTTCGGAGAAATGATCGGGCTAGGTCATTGACTTCGAGGCCGAAGATGATCTACGTCGGGGAGACTCAAACTCAAGCTATTCCTTCACTCGGTCGAAAACATTGTGAAGAGAACACCCTATACTACATGGCAAGTGGTAGAGGATGAAGAAATAGGAAGTGGGTTCACTTTAGAATTGGATCTCTCACTCTTTTTCTTATGGCACCATTGGAGCTCTCAAGCTTTTGTGAGCTTGATGAAGATGAAGAAGAAGAAAAGAATTCTCTCAATTAAAAGAATAATATGAATACATATCCTTTTAATCATGGAAACATGGTTGAGTTAAGCCCTCATGCTTAACTCATATAGAGAATTAACCATAGCATAAGGTTAAGGGTTGGGTTAGCTAATATCTTAAGCAAATGACAAAAGAGTTGACTTTGTCAATGTTCATCAAGCTTCATGAAGCTTGATAACTTTGACCAAAGTCACACTCTTTTGTTATATGCTAAGGAAAATAGTAAACCCTAATCTAACCTTGATATGGTTCAAGTCTCATACACACAACTTGTTTGTATCATCAAGCATGATACAAACATGTACACTTGCATATATCACATATAAACAATGTACACTTTCAAGTGAGAAAACCAATCTTAAGTGAACCAATACTAGTTAATGTAAAATAATATATCAAATATATAATTATACATTAAATCATTAAATCAACACTTGATTTAACGATCCGGTCATATCGCATATAACCGACTAATATCATGTGTATCAATGTATCGAATCAACACTTGATTCGGTAACCCGGCTATATCACATATAACCGACCGATGATACAAATCGCGAGAATATAATACAGTATCACATACTGGTATTATTCTCGGTCCCGCACATATCTCATATGCGCTCCTATTTCATTTCGCTTGAGCCAGGAAACCCCTGTGTAGGACTCTAAAGACTCGTCAATACGCCGGCAGTAGGTGATGATCATATCAAACACCCACAAGCCGCAAGCAGTCTGCTAAACGTAACGGCCATCCGGGTATTGAGCGATCAGAAGATCAACAAGCAAGCCCGCTCACACTCCAGTGAATCCAACGAGTAACACTACCGTACAGTCTGGTTTGTTCGTCTGATATGTCGCATATCTCGTCTAGGGGTGGTAAACGTCAGACTCCAATAACTCGATAAGTCATGTCGATATGAGGCTCATAACGGGTCGAGAAACTACTGGTAACACTTACCAGTAAATCCCTAAAGCAGCCTTGGCCAAGGACTTCCTGTTATAGCCAATCGAACACTGCGCAACATCAACTCCCTATACCAGGAGAGACGAAACCCCTCCTATCGCTCATTGCCTCCATGTGATTCGGGACTGTACCCAAAAACCACCGTTTTCCACGCCCTCTTGGACGTTGTAAGGTGGAAATCAAAGCACAGTGGGAATCACACAAGACTCTATGACGATCTCGGGTCTACAGACTAACCTGTATCAGTGTCACCAGAGAACTGCCATCTGACGTAAGGTATAATACCATCCGGGAGTTCTCGGTGAGTTCGTCCAGTGTACCCAGTCTCTACTGAGCACCCGTATATCATCTCTAATGTCAAACACCAATGGATATGGGATCATCCATCGCCCATCTATATGGGTCGAGAAGCTACACGCTAGTCTACTCTGGTATATCGATGCCTCGTCTCGATACACCCACGACTAGGGACTTTGAAGGATGTACTTATGGACTACCATGTCCCCACTAGTATGATCCACATCATAGACCAGGTAATCAAGTACACATCCTAAGGGCTTTACCAAATGTAACAGAGAGACAATCAGTGTACATGTTAAGGTAAAGAGTAACCAGATAGCATTCTATCATATCGAGCAAGAAAGTCATCCCTTTATATGTCCAAGCATCCACTACAATATACATCCTATGTATAGTAATGGCCTCTAGGGCATACATATAACTAACAAGTAGTTGGGTATAGTCCCGAAGCACTTGGAGGCAGTGACGGTTAGACAGGATTCGTCTCTCCCAGTATTGGGGGTTGACATCACGCTGTGTCTTGGAGTGCCATTACACAAGTAGTCCCTGGCCAGGGCAAGTAAGATATACTGGTAGGTTTCCAGTGTTATCTCAGGGTGTTCTGGGCTACACTCCGACACGACTTGTACTGCTATTAGGGACTGACGTTCACCACCCTCCTAGGCCCGCCATGCGATGTATCAGACGAACAGACCGGACTGTATGGATATTGTCACATACAGGCTCAGTAGGAGTTCGGATGGGTTTACCTCATCGGCCTTCTTATCGACATCTACCTGGGGACCGTTACGTACAGCTAGTGCCGCTTGCGGTCTGTGGTTAAACCCACTGCCAGCGTAGTGTCGAGTCTTTAGAGTCCCACACAGAGAGTTTTCCTGCACTGAGCGAAACGTGTAGAGGCCGTATGGTTTTACGGCAGGGCTGAGATCACTTACGTGCACTTGTGTGCGTATGCTGTTCGGGCAGGCAATACTAGTGGGCTTTGGTTTAAACCAGATCCTAGTATTGCACGGATGGATTTGTTTTGTCTTCTGTGCATTCGAATTCTACGGAATGTGGATGTAGGTGTGTATGCACAGTTTTGAGGAGCGATAAAGGAGGAGGTGCCCCATTAGGGTTTTGGCAGTTGGTTCGGCCAAAACCGTTATGTGGCAGGCTCATTAGGGTTTAGGCAATTAGTTCGGTCAAAACCATTATGAGCCGGAGACATTGTTTACTAATCCTTTTAGTGATAGTTTAGTGATGGCTAATTGCATTGACCATTTGACCACCTTGACCTCTCTTGACTTTGTTGACCCGTTGACTAGAGTTGACCATTGACCTTCAAGAGAGGTCTACACTCTTCTTTGATTTTCTTTTTATTTCTTGAGTTATGAATATGGTCAAGTCATTTGTGCCATCAACTTTATCATGATAGGATTAGTAATGATGGTTTTGGGTGTATTATTGCAACCATGGTTGATTTTCTTTAGTTAATCTTTTCATTATTCTATTCTCATTCTCTCTCTTGAAGTGAGAAGAAAAGAAAAGCTCCATGGTTGCTAAAGTTTCTCCTTCATCTTCCTCCTCTTGATAAATTCTTTTGATCTCATGTGTTGAGAGAAAAAGAATCCACATAGACAAACACTTCCATCTTTCTCTTCTATACAACCTAGGGCATCTAGATTAGCGATCTCGTTGCTCTAGTTGCCTCGGCTCGAGGTGGAGCTCGGTGTACAACTCTCGGGTGGATCGTCTTCGACTCAAGAAGGCCGTGGAGGTGACCAAGATCCGGATCGTACCTTGGAGCTTGGACGGACGAGCGGGACAGCTGAATGAAGACCCGAAGGACCGGTTCCGTGAGGTATAATTTCTACGGCATAGTAGTTAAAGCCTCTAGCAGTTTGATAGTTTCTAGTTTAGCAAAGATCCTCGCTTTTGAGTCCATGTTGCCTTGCGCCAAAATTTTGTTTTTCGCCGTTTCCGCCTCCCCGTTAGAGCTGAGGTGAGCAACGTGGACTTACAGTGGTATCAGAGCCTAGCTAAATATAAACTAGCAAGTTAGCAAAGTGTTAAGAATATCGATCGGAAAAAATCACAAAATAAGTTCGGGAAAATTTTCACTTTCTGTCGAATTTTTATACTGTTCAAAAAATTATTTGACATACATGAAAATTCGTCTCAGGGTTTTCTAAAAACACAGCAGAAAAATAGTCCACTGAACCGATCAAACCGCCGCGGTTCCGCGGCAAGAACAAGCTTCTTGCCGCGGTTCCGCGGCCGATTTGACTCGGTCGTGGACCGGGTTTTTTGCAGTGTTTTTATTTGACTGTTTTGGGATTTTTAGTACATGTTTTTTCTACCCAGATTTTCCAGAGAGCAAATTGACTTTTGGGGTGGTTAAAAATCCGTATTTTGATCGATATTCCGTAGACTTTGGCTAATGGATATTATCTGTGATGTGATATATGTATTGAACGTCTACTAATCGCTATAAGTCGATTAGTGGGGGTTATACATATCTGTGATCTGTAATGTTGATGGTTTGTGTATATGAACTCGTTGGATTGTCGTGGATGAATAGCCGGGAATGGGTGCGAGATGAGAGTTTCTTTTTTCTTTCATTCATTGTAAAAATTTGTAAATTGATGTAATATTATTTGTATGGCCGCACAACCGAGTCGGGGTTGTAGCCGTCATTGTATAATTTCTTTTTACTATTTTTGCTCCTAGGATAGACCCAAGGTGGGGTGCACAAACTACCGGGTATCTCGAAGTGCCGAGTGGCCTACTCACGGGTTGAGGGAGGTTGCTTCGCTTCGGGTACTTGGCGGGTAGTTTGCCGCACCCGTAGGGGTCTAGGGTGGGGTTTAGCTATTCATCGCGACCGTGTAATCCTCTTTTCGTTGCAGGCTCGAAGAATCGCGGGTTCCTAGTATATCCAAAGTGTTCATCTGTGATCTGGATTGGCTATCATTGCTATATATCTATATATGATATCTATTTAGGTGTTGCTTATGTTTTGCATCCACGCTAGTCCAGCCCCCGCTCTGTCGTTAGTTAAGTAACCTAACGGGTGATGATGGGACCCCGTGACGAATGCGGATGGCATAAGCGTACACCATATTTTGGTTGTTTTCTGCAATGGTAGGATTAAATGATGGGACACATTAGAATTAATGCAAGAAAATAAACCAAGTAAAAGTCGTTGGAACACTTTCAAAACCACACGGTTCTTTTCAAAAACCAGCTTTTTAAACGCGGAGCTTGAACCACTCCTTTTAAAAGCTATCTCGTTCCATCGATTATATCAAGTTCACTACGTTCATGGTTTCGCCAAAACCATTCGTAGCCCTCCGTCATTTCGGTTAAATATTCAGTAGTATTCAAGCTATGTATTTTGACCTTCGCCAAGGCATAGTGATTGGTAGCTGCTGAATATTTATCTGTAGCATAGATAGATGCATTGGTTTGGGACAGTCATACTACTATTTTGGCCTTCGTCAAGGGTATGTACAGGTGGGTTCAAATTAACCTGGACAATGACGGGTAGAACTTGACATGTGACTTATGATATGTTGGCCTTCGTCAAGGTCATAAGAGCATGGGGCAAAAATCCACATCGGGAGTTTTAAAAGTACTGAAACTTGCTAGCGATGCAAACCATTTGAAGTGTGATGATTCTGGTAGGATTCCTTCAGCTTTGTCACGCGATGATATTTGGATCCCGATCCTACTGTGAGTATATGCTACTCCTCGGGAACTTTTTCACTTAACGATCAATGCTATAAACCAAGTAGGTGTCTAGAAAGGTGTTAGCGGGGCTACGCCCACAGGGAAAAGATGTTACTTAATTAAGGAACTTTGCGAAAGCGTTGGAAAACCTCCCTCGAAGTACCGACACTGGCCTGGCTGAACGGTTAAGCAAGTATTGTACGGTGAGATTGATCCTGACTAATTCTTCCTTTATGGTTTGAGGAGGGATTCGAGAGACAGTGGGAGCCATCCTGTTTAGATAAATTAAAAACCAATCTAAACTTGCAAGAGCATCATGCTAAGTGTTTTCTTCTCTCTCTCTTAATTGCAGCGACCCAGTGACCGCACCTAGGTTACATCTAGATAATAAAATGACTGAATCTGACTGTTATGACTGGCAAAGGTCTATCCAGATGTCCATTGCCCATGACAAGCTGGGACACCTCTTGACTGATCCAACCCCTGCCGTCTCAGGTCCAGTTTCCCCTGTCACGGATATTGATATCCGTAGGACATCGGAAGAAGACTGTGCGAAAGCCAAGTGCCTCGTGTTAGCCTCAGTTGATGGTACATACCAGAGGCAGCACGAGAAGATGGACTCAGTTTCTATCTTCCTCCATAACAAAGATTTATATGGAGAGCAATCTCGTATCGCAAGATATGAGACCTCGAACGAATTGCTTCGAGCGAGGTTGGCTATCGGGTCATCTGTAGGGGGCAATGTCCTTACAGAGACCAGCTCTTTTGAGCTCACGGACTTGAAGACCACGTTGAAGAATGGGTCAGATGTTGACTTAGTTCAACAGTCTCTACCTACTACCCTGAAGGAAACCAGGGAAGTAGATAGAAAGGGAAGGGCAGAAGTTTCGGGAATGGATGTAGTAAAAGAGGGATGTTCCTATTGTTACGGGAATGAACATGGGCAGAAGGATTGCAGGGCTTGCAATGCCAGTAGCCAGAATTCGAAGCATGTTGTGGCTTCGGCTTCAGGTGTGTTTGTAATAGAGAATTGTATGTCAGTTAATCCTACTTCCTGGGTATTGGATACCGGATCAGGATCTCACATCTGTAATTCGTTACAGGCACTGAGAAACCGTAGGGTTATCAAGAAAGGTGATATGACTCTCAGGGTTGCTAACGGAATGAGCATGTATGCTGAATCCGTAGGGGAATATCATCTAGGACTGACAACTGGGCAGATATTGATTCTGCGTGACTGTTTTTATGTACCAGGTGCGACTTGTAATATCATATCTGTATCCTTACTTTCTAAGGAAGGATATGACTTTACTTTTGTAAGCGATGTAGTAAATATCCACCTAAATCAAGTTCTGATTGGGTCAGGTACATTGAAAAACGGTATATACGTTTTGAATCAAGCTCAGGTCTTCAGTGTCCAGAACACACTTAAAAGAAAGTCTCCGGAATTAAATCAGGCTTTCTTATGGCATTGTAGACTGGGTCACATTAATGAGGCACGGTTGACAAAGTTACATAAAGAAGGATACTTGGATCCGTTCGAATATCAGTCTTATGCCACTTGTGAATCTTGTCTTATGGGAAAGATGACAAAGACTCCGTTCACTGGACACGGAGAAAGAGCAAGCGAGCTCTTGGGACTCATACATAGTGATGTGTGTGGTCCAATGTCTACACATGCGCGAAGTGGTTATTCATACTTCATTACTTTCACAGATGATTTCTCTAGGTATGGGCATGTCTTCTTGATGAAGCACAAATCCGAGGCCTTTGAGAAATTTCGGGAATACAAGAATGAAGTTGAAAAACAAACAGGCAAAAGTATCAAGACACCGAGATCTGATCGAGGTGGTGAATACTTAAGTGCCGAGTTTCTGGGCTACTTAAAAGAGAATAGAATTCTCTCTCAGCTTACTCCTCTATACACACCACAACACAACGGTGTATCGGAAAGGCGGAATCGAACCCTATTGGATATGGTTCGTTCCATGATGAGTAAGGCTGAGTTACCGCGATCCTTCTGGGGTTATGCACTAGAATCAGCTGCATATCTTTTGAACAAGGTTGCCTCCAAGACTGTGCCTACCACACCATATCAGATGTGGTGTGGGAAGAAACCCTGTCTTAAGTATCTAAAGATATGGGGATGTCCAGCTTTTGTAAAAAAGCAGCATGCAGACAAGCTCGAGGCACGCTCAGTACTGTGTAAGTTTGTGGGATACCCAAAGAACTCTAGGGGGTATTTTTTCTATTACGCAGAGGAACAAAAGGTTTTTGTTTCTCGTCATGGCCACTTTCTGGAACATCAGTTTTTAGAAAAAGAAGCAAGTGGGAGCGTAGTAGAACTGGAGGAAATTCCAGAACCACAAGCTATTACTGAAAGCTTGGAAGAACCAGAAGTTTCAAGAGAACCGAAAATCCCAGCGCCACTCCGCAGGAGTAGTAGGCGGTCTTATCCACCCGAGAGATACTACAGTTTTCTCATAGACAGGGATAGAGAGGATTGCACTATGGATTATGGTGAGCCTACTATCTTCCAGCAAGCCATTCAGAGCGGCGACTTGGTAAAATGGCTGGATGCAATGCGGACCGAGATGGAGTCCATGTACACCAACAAAGTTTGGACTTTGGACTTTGCTCCAGAAGGGGTAAAACCCGTAGGCTGCAAATGGATCTTCAGAAAGAAGATTGGTGTAGATGGGCAGGTTGAGACCTATAAAGCTAGACTTGTTGCAAAGGGTTTTCGTCAAAGACCTGGTTTGGACTATGACGAGACCTTTTCTCCAGTGGCTATGCTGAAATCCATTCGGATCCTTCTTGCCATTGCTGCCTTCCACGATTATGAAATCTGGCAGATGGACGTAAAGACGGCTTTTCTAAATGGAAATTTATAAGAGTGCGTCTATATGGATCAGCCGGAGAGATTCATTCAGAGTGGGAGCAGCGGTAAAGTTTGCAAGTTGCTCAAGTCTATCTATGGACTGAAGCAGGCATCGCGGAGTTGGAACATCTTCTTTGATGATACTGTCAAGGAATTCGACTTTATCAAAAACCCAGATGAACCATGCATTTACAGTAAGATTGTAGGGAGAACTGTGGTATTCCTCGTCTTGTGCGTGGATGACATTCTCCTAATAGGAAATGATATTCCTATGCTACAGTCAGTCAAAGGATTCTTGTCACAGAGGTTCTCTATGAAGGACCTGGGTGATACCAACTACATTCTGGGGATCCTGATCTATCGTGATAGATCTAAGAGGATGTTGGGACTTTCACAGTCAAGGTACATCGACACCATACTGAAAAGGTTCAGTATGGAAGATTCCAAGCGCGGTAATTTACCGGCTTGTCACGGGATCACCCTCTCCAAAGAGATGTCTCCCAAGACTGATTTGGAAAGGGATCGCATGTCTATTATACCCTACGCTTCTACGGTAGGCTCTATAATGTATGCGATGTTATGTACCAGACCAGATGTAGCATACGCATTGAGCGTTGTAAGCCGGTATCATTCGAACCCAGGGGAGAAACACTGGATAGCGGTAAAGAACATTCTCAAGTACCTGAGAAGGACTAAGGAGATGTTCTTGGTGTATGGCGGAAAAAACCTCCAGCTCGAGGCCTTTGCTGACTCCAGCTTCCAGAGTGACAAGGATGACTCCAAGTCCATGTCGGGTTATGTCTTTACCCTCAATGGAGGGGCGGTTTGCTGGAAGAGTTCCAAGCAGGAGACCGTTGCAGACTCAACTATGGAAGCGGAGTACATAGCTGCTTGCGATGCCGCAAAAGAAGCTGTCTGGATGAAGAAGTTCCTCACGGAGCTTCAGGTGGTTCCTACCATTGTTGATCCAATACCGCTGTATTGCGACAACAACGGCGCTATAGCTTTAGCGAAGGAACCCAGGTCCCATCAGAAGTCCAGGAACATTTTGAGGCGGTACCACCTGATCAGGGAGATCGTAGATCGCCGGGAGATCGTAGATCGTCGGGAGATCGTAGATCGCCGGGAGATCGAGGTGAAGAGAGTAAATATGGAGAACAACACTGCAGATCCACTCACGAAGGCCCTATCCCAGACTCAGTTCGAGCGGCTGATCGAGATGATAGGTCTTCGATACGCCAGTACATGGCCTTAGTGCAAGTGGGAGATTGTTAGTGTATATCACCTAGAAGCCATTACTGTATCATACTAGCTTGTATATTACTTAATGGAAGCTTGGGATATTCACAGTTGTATAGACAATCTTGCTCAAAATGGTAGTATGCTACTTGGTTTGTCTATACTTCAATATGTGCATGTGTTTCTTTTAGCATATCGCTTATATACATATTAGTAGAGCCCTTAGGATCTTTGCTTGATTACCAGCGTTGTGATGACAGTCATACTCGTGGGGGCTGGGTAATCCATAAGCACATCCTTATACAGGTCCCTAGTCGTAGGACTATCGAGACAAGGCATCGATACTCCGGAGTAGACTAGCGTATGCGCTTCTCATCCCAGCAGGGGAGACAGTCTATCCCACAGCCGTCAGTACGTCGTACTTGAGATAGTATGCGGGTGCTCGTTAGGTTACGAGTACACTGGACAGGACTCGTCGGGAACTGTTGGTTGGTATTATACCTATTGTCAGTTATCAGTTCCCAGGTGACATGAGTACAGCTTAGTCCGCTGACTTGACACTGTCATTTCGCCCCGAGTGTGTTCCCACTGTACTTAGATTACTACCCTACCACGGCTCAAAGGAGTCGTGCAAACAGGTAGTAGTTGGGTGCAGTCCCGAAGCACTTGGAGGCAGTGACGGTTAGATAGGATTCGTCTCTCCCGGTATTAGGGGTTGACATCGCGCTGTGTCTAGGAGAGCCATTACACAAGTAGTCCCTGGCCAGGGCAAGCGAGATATACTGGTAGGTTTCCAGTGTTATCTCAGGGTGTTCTGGGCTACACTCCGACACGACTTGTACCGCTATTAGGGGACTGACGTTCACCACCCCCTAGGCCTGCCATGCGATGTATCGGACGAATAGACCGGACTGTACGGAGATTGTCACATACAGGCTCAGTAGGAGTTCGGAAGGGTTTACTGTTCATATCAGATTTTTGCATTTTTATACCGCCCATTTTTTATCATATTGCTTATCGGTAGGTACTCTTGAGCCGTGTTTGCTAGTCAATTGCAGGATACAGGTTCTCGGCTCTAAACGGTGAAATTCATGGGAAAACACGACAAAATCCGGATTCCTGCCAACCACAGATAAAACACGGGTCTCCGCTCTCTATCCGTATGTTGCCGCACACCAGTTTAAGAGACAAAATGACAAATCAATATCATTTTCATGCACAAAGCTCAATGGCAACACAAGATCCAGCATATCTATGCGGAGCTCGAGGAAATCATGACAAAAAGATCCACATCAAATCACCTTTTGGTCTGCTGGAATTCTGGAAAAATTGTGAAGAGTTTCTGAGAAAAAACATATACCAAACAGCAGACAACACCAAGCCCTGGTACCCCACAAAATCCGAGGAGACAACTCCTCTAAAGAGCCGCGGTTTCGCGGCATAAGCATGCTTAGGCCGCAGAACCGCGGCCGTACGGCATCCTCAGTTGACGAAACTTCAGGGGCAGTTTGGTATTTTCATGAGGGTTCAGAATTTTGCCCTAGGTTTCCATTTCCCTGCCTATAAATAGTCCAGAACTTGCCAAAGCCAAGGGGTCCATAATCTTGTATTTAGAATTTAGAATACATGTGTTGTTCTTCTTCCTCCTCTCATCTCTTCTCCATTAAAAACTTGTAATGAGCTTTTGTGAGTGAAGAATGAATAAAGGAGTTCTTTAATTATCATGCTTGTCTTGTTCGTTTTATAATTGCTTGTAATTTTCTTTTGCTAATCTAGTTGTTGTTATTTATTGTTTGTCTCTTTCTTGTTCTCTTTTCTTTTATCCTTAAACAACTATGATGCTTACGATTGATCCTTGGCAAGGTGAGGTCGCAAATAGCTAGTTGTAATCTTCTAACCTCTTTCTTTCTATCTTTCTCCTTTGTTTTATTTTCATTTTTCTTATAATGGGTGAGTAGTTTCTATACTTGTTAGGGTAGGATAAGGAAAGTTTGAAAGAAGGAAATCTCTCTCACTCTTTTCTTGCCCAACATCTTGATTCGGACTCCCGTTAATTGAACCACACTCCGCTCCCTACGGCACCCTATCCTACATGATAGCGGTGATTCCTTAGTGAGACCGGTTGTGGTTGAATTAACTGGAGGTTAAGGCTAAGAGCCAAGAATGGACGGACAAGCACCAAAAGGAAGGACTTATGCGTTGGAAAGCCTAGCTTATACTCGCAAGTTCCTTCCTAGTCGTGCTAATCCCCGTTGTTGCCGATTACCGTAACACCGACATTAAGAGTGGCAACGAAAGACGTGAGCGACTCCTAACTCAAACTAACCTAATCCTAACCCTAACAAGCTCTCTATATATATCATTTTAGCACATAAGTAATCAAAAAACAAACCTGGAAAATTGGACTTAACTCGTTAAAGCACATAGAAAAAGATTACCATCTCCCTGCGGACGACCCGTACTCAACCGGTTAGCTACAAGCGAAACCGTCTTGATTGCGGTAACAAACTTAGCACGCAAAAACTCTACCAATTAAAAGGCGCCGTTGCCGGGGAGACGATAGTTTATTTCTTTGTGTAATTTCGGGTTAATTTGTGAATATAAATATAACCGAAAAACAAAACAAAAAAAATATACATTGTAAAAAAACCATCTTGTTATTTTTGATTAGTTTTTGTGCAAGTGTGCAGGATAAAAAGACGGTCGAGTTCAGTGCCAAAGACATGGGAAGTTAGACCCATAACTCGCGGCTACACCGCGACGAATCAAGACGGAGCCAACGGTCTACAGTGAAAATCTGGAGCAGATATAGTGAACAAATCAAAATTCAGGACATCCAGACAAGAAGAGGACAGCCAAGGCAGCATCTACAAGCAAACTGAAGCTTCAAGGCCACTATAAAGCAGCGGAACCGCGGCATAAGCGAGCTTAGGCCGCGGAACTGCGGCGGTTTGCTGGCATCAGCTGCCCAAAACTCTCTGTAAGTCTCTCTCACTCCTCCCCACTTCTCTGAACTCCACTAAACTGTGTTTTCTGCAGCATTCTTTGCGCAAATTCTCTTCCCCCTTCCAATAAATTATTTTTGTGCAGGATTCTTTGCGCCGCGCTAAAATAAAAATTGTTTGCAGTTGATTGTTACTAGCTTTGCATATATTAATACGGACTTTAAGGGGCTTGAAACCAATTCAGATTGGGAGGGGATTTCATCACCCTTCCCAGGACCCTGGAAATCACAAAAAGCATATGCATTGACCATTACTTAAATTAAAAAATACTAGACTCAGCTCTAAGGACTTCACGCTCAATAGGACAGAGCACTAGTTACAGGCATCGGCCGTTTATCCTATCCTGACTTTTGCGGTGTCTAGGAAAGTGTGTCCAAGGCAAGTGGTTACTTAATTAGGACCACTACTTACATAGTAGGGAGCCTCCCACTTACCTGGCACTTACCTGGCCGCAATTGTTGGAGAAGAGGCGGTTTGAGGTTCTATTTCTAGCCTTTTGGAACAGTTAGGAGCTGTTTAGCTGACCTAGGTGACCCTAGATCTAGGTGTGATTATGCATATCTTGTTTGTGATTGCTTGAAGCCATAAGTCCATACATATTTCTGTAAAGCTCTTTCTAAAAAAACAAAAAACCAAAAACTTTTATAAAAACTTGCCCTTTGTCGCCAGAATCCATTTTTTCACCCACCACCTATCGTATTTCTCCATTGAAGTTTTCTTACCCTCACTTTCTCCGCTTTGACTATACTAAACTCGTTTAGTGTATGTCCACTTGGACTCGGGACACTAGCGCCCGCCTAGTCCGCGTTACGTTAGTCACTACTGACTACGCGATCGACTCAGACGTCGAAACTCCGTCCACACCTCTTTCACCCTTACCTTTGCCGGCCAACTCCGACGTTGACCGGAATTCTGTTCATACATCTTCACATTCACCATCACCAACCTCTTCTTCCGCGATGTCAGGATTTAATCCAAACATCTCTTTGACTACCCCAGGATTGACTCCACCTCCTACGGAGGCAACTAACCCACCACCACCGCCTGTTGTAGCGCCGCAGCGAATCGCGCTCCAGGATCGTTTCTATCCCACCCGTTCTGCACTTCCCACCTGTCTTTCTCTTCCACCATCCAATGGGGATAACTTTGAAATTAAGCCTCACTTCATTAACATGCTTCCGCGATTTCATGGGCTTGAATCTGAAGATGCCTATATCTTCATCAACAAGTTCCAAAACGTTTGTGCCATGATGAAAACCACCCAGCTGTCGGATGATGCTATACGGCTACGGGTCATTCCGTTCACTTTATGCGATCTTGTTGAAAATGGCTGTATAGCACCGCTTCCCACTCCATAACCAGTTGGGAAGAGTTTGTGAAAGCATTTCTCAAGAAATTTTATCCGAATCATAAAACCGCAAGGATCCGTAATGAAATCAACCAATTCTCTCAGCTTCCTTCTGAACCCTTCTGGAAGTGCTTTGACCGGTATAAAGACCTTCTTGTTCAGTGTCTTCACCATGGTATCGAGAAATGACAACTTTACCAAACCTTATACGAGGGCCTGAACCCAGCAACCAAGCAGTTGTTGGAAACCATTTGTCAGGGCCACTTCCTATCGAAATCTGACGAGAAAGCGTGGCAATTCTTCGACGACCTTGCGGAACAAACGCTACAATGGGAGAGCACCAGACCGACTTCTTCTTCTTCTACCTCCACTTCTACCGGTCAGTCTAGGGTAGGAATTCACCAACTTGATGTCTCTATTGCGATGAAAGCTGAAATGGCTGCAATAACGAGAAAACCTGAAGCGATAGAGAACAAATTTTCTTCTCCTGCTCCTGCCCCTGTTCTTCCCCTTCGTACCATTTGCTTTTGTTGTTCCGATCCTTCTCACTTAACCGAAGAGTGTCCTTACAATCCACCATCTCAAGGACAGGATCAGGTTAATGCTGCATTTTAGCAAAGACCGAGGAATGATCCATACTCTTCCACCTACAATCCCGGTTGGAGGAACCACCCCAATTTCGCCTGGAATCAGAATCAGAATCAATTCCAAGGCAATAATTTCCAGAGGCCACCTCCTCCACAACAACAAGCGCAACAACAAACTCAACATCAGTTTCAGCAGCCCTTCCAACCCCAACCTTTTCAAAATCAGACGAACAACTTTGCACCCAACAATTCTTTTCCCCAAAACAACTTTGTTCCGTCAAACAACGATAAGGTTTCCTCGCTAGAACGAAGTCTGGAGGCGTTCGTTAAACAATCGACACAATCCACCGCCAACATCCAGTCGTCTATTCAGTCTTTGGTGCAACACACTGCTGCACACGGGCAAAGCATCAAGACCATCGAGGCCCAGATTGCACAGCTGAATGCGGCGTTAAGCGAGCGAGAGAAGAGAAAGCTTCCATCTCAACCACTCCCAAATCCCGGTCACCCACATAATATACATGTTGCTCTTGAACAACAGAACCATAATGTGAGTGCCGTGACTACGTTGAGATCAGGAAGGATGCTACACAACAACATCGGCACAACAATTGAGGATAATGACACCCCGGCCGCTTCTTCTTCTTCTTCTTCTTCTTCTTCTTCTTCGTCTTCTGAGCCTATTCTCCATTCGTCAAAAGGCTCTTCTTCTTCTTATTCTTCTGCTCTGAACGGACCCACTTCTCACTCCACGAAAACACCAACTCTTGGATCCGTTCCAGCTCCACAATCTCCTCCACAAGCATTGGACTCAACCAATTTTAAAAACGTTCCATTTCCAAACCGGTTGAGGTCCAATAAACAAAATCCACAAATGGAGAAGATTCTGGAGTTGTTTAAGCAGGTTAACATTAACATTCCCCTTTTAGATGCTGTCCAACAAGTCCCGTCCTACGCGAAAATCTTAAAGGACTTGTGCATGAAAAAGAGGAAGTCTCAGGTACTAAAGAAAGTTTTCTTGGCTAGTGCTGTGAGTGATGCTCTTACCCAATCTTTACCGCAAAAACGGAAGGACCCTGGCTGTCCTACGATTTCTATTACCATTGGGGAAAAGAACATCAACCACGCACTATTAGATCTTGGTGCCAGTGTTAACCTGCTTCCGTACTCAGTATATGAGCAATTAGGTGTAAGAGAGCTGAAACCCACACACTGTATTCTCCAAATGGCCGATCAATCAATCACCCATCCTAGGGGTGAGCTAGAGGATGTGTTAATCAAGGTTGGGGATTTCATATTCCCCGTTTACTTCATTGTATTAGATACACAGCCTGTAGCTAACCCCCGGAATCAAATTCCGGTGATACTCGGTCGCCCATTCCTTGCAACCTCAAATGCTGTGATCAATTGTCGCAATAGTTCAATGAACCTGTCTTTTAGAAACATGATAATTGAACTCAACATTTTTAGGTTGGGGAATCAGCCCTCCGAACCTAATGCTCATATACTAGACGTTTGCTCAATCCAGGAGATCACCCCTGAAGAGTGTGAATTCGAGGAGTTTTTGTTCGATCGCGATAACCTTAAAGCCACTAGTGCGTTCCTCTTCGAACCTGCTGCTGTTTCTGCGCCCGACAATGACTATGAGCGTTTCACGTTCTCGAACGATCTTAGCCGCTCACCACCCGAGTTTGAATCCTTCGAATTTCCGGATGAGTCACCTGAACCATCCAACTCGGTCGCTTACACTCGTTTTGAACCTTTGCTGGAATCCTTTGAGATCGAGACCTTTTCACCAATCTTGCCTTCAATCGTTTCACCTCCAACGCTCGAACTCAAGCCTTTGCCGTCTCACCTTAAGTACGCTTACTTGGGTGAAAATGAGACCCTCCCTGTTATCATCTCGGCTTCTCTAGCTCCAGAGCAAGAGAAAGCCCTTCTTGCGGTCTTGCACAGCAATAGGCAAGCTTTTGGCTGGTCCATAGCGGACAACAAGGGGATTAGTCCCCCGATCTTTGAACATCACATTCATCTGATGGATGATGCCAAACCAGACAGAGATCCACAAAGGCGGCTCAATCCAGTCATGAAGGAGGCTGTGAAAAAGGAAATCGTGAAGTGTCTGGATAGTAGTATCATTTACCCTATCTCTGATAGCCAGTGGGTTAGCCCCATTCACGTTGTCCCCAAGAAGTCAGGCATAACGGTCATTACTAACGAGGAGAATGAGTTAATCCCTACTCGCACCCAAACTGGGTGGCGAGTCTGCATCGATTACAGAATACTCAACGCCGCAACGCGGAAAGACCACTTTCCGCTACCTTTCATTGACCAAATGCTTGAACGATTGGCCGGACACGAGTACTATTGCTTTCTTGATGGCTACTCCGGCTATAATCAAATTCCCATCGCCGAAAAAGACCAGGACAAGACCACATTCACTTGTCCTTTCGGCACGTTCGCATATCGTCGCATGCCCTTTGGGTTATGCAATGCGCCCGCTACCTTCCAGCGGTGTATGATGGGAATCATCTCAGACATGGTGGAGGAATTCCTGGAGATCTTCATGGACGATTTCTCCATCTTCGGCGATTCCTTTAACTAGTGTTTGCTGCATCTTGACGCTGTCCTTACCCGATGTAAGGACAAGAACGTCACTTTGAATTGGGAGAAGTGCCACTTCTGAATTGGGAGAAGTGCCACTTCATGGTGTGCGAAGGTATTGTCTTAGGACATATCATTTCGTAAAATGGCATAGAGGTTGACAAAGCGAAGATTGAGGTCATTTCCAATCTCCCTCCTCCCAGATGCGTCAGAGACATCCGAGCCTTCCTTGGCCATGCCGGTTTCTATAGACGGTTCATCAAGGACTTTAGCTAGATTGCTAGGCCCTTGACTCTTCTACTGGCCAAGGACACGCCGTTCGACTTCAGCTCGAGCTGTGTGACTGCATTCGAGTCATTAAGAAGCTCACTCACTTCTGCTCCCGTTCTTTCTTCACCTGACTGGACGCACCCATTTGAGATTATGTGCGATGCATCCGATTTTGCCATTGGTGCTGTCCTTGGACAACACATCAACAAGATGCCGTACGTAATCTATTATGCTAGCCGAACTCTGAACGACACCCAACTTAATTATACAACAACTGAGAAGGAATTCTTAGCTGTTGTATTTGCTTTAGAAAAGTTCAGGCCCTACCTCATCGGCTCTCCAATCATTGTCTACACAGACCATTCTGCTCTGCGCCATCTTTTTGCGAAGAAAGATGCAAAATCTCGGCTAATACGTTGGATCTTCTTGCTTCAAGAGTTTGACCTTGTCATTAAGGACAAAAGAGGATGTGAAAACGTGGTCGCCGACCATCTCTCACGACTTCCTTTTTCGCCGTCGCCTCAACTTCTGATCAACGACGTTTTTCCGGATGAACAGCTCTTGACAGTATCTCGCGAACCCTGGTTCGCAGATATTGTGAACTATTTGGCCACAGGGCTACTACCGACTGAATGGTCAAGTCAGGACAGACTTCGATTCTTATCCCAAGTAAAACACTTTTACTGGGATGGACCCTATTTGTTCAAGCACTGTCCTGACCAGATTATTCGTCGGTGTGTCCCTGACGATGAATTCAAAAGTGTGCTGTCATTTTGCCATGATCAAGCATGTGGCGGGCATTTTGGCCCTAGAAGACAGCTGAGAAGATCTTGCAATGTGGTTTCTACTGGCCACAACTCTTCAAAGACGCTCATGACTACTGCAAGACTTGCTCCCAGTGCCAACACTTGGGCCGGATATCCCGGAGGAACGAGATGCCGCTCCAACCAATCTTGGTTGTGGAGATTTTTGACGTTTGGGGGATATATTTCATGGGGCCGTTTCCCAGCTCTTTCGGGAACTTGTACATCCTTCTCGCTGTTGATTATGTCTCTAAGTGGGTCGAGGCTGTGCCCAGCCGGACTAACGACAACAAGGTTGTCGTTAGGTTTCTTAAAGAAAACATTTTCTCCCGTTTTGGGCACCCCCGAGCGATCATTAGCGACAATGGAACTTATTTCTGCAATAAGACTTTCGAGGCCTTGATGCGGAAATATTCCATTAATCATAAGCTATCCATGCCCTACCACCTCCAAACCTGTGGGCAGGCCGAAGTTTCAAATCGGCAAATCAAGCAGATATTGGAGAAGACGGTTTCCAAGAACCGAAAAGATTGGTCGTTAAAACTCACTGATCCCTTTTGGGCATTTCGAACCGCTTATAAGACCGATCTTGGCATGTCTCCCTATCGGCTTGTGTACGGAAAAGCTTGCCACCTACCTGTCGAAATAGAGCATCGCGCATTTTTGGCGATAAAAGAACTGAATCTGTCTCTCGAAGATGCGGGCAGCCATCAGAAGCTGCAACTGAACGAATTGAGCGAGCTTAGGGATGAGGCTTACGATAACGCGGTTGTCGTTAAGAACCGAACGAAGGTGTTTCACGATAAACACCTTTTGCGCAAAACTTTCGTACCTGGTCAACAGGTACTGTTTTACGACACCCGGCTACACTTCCATCCAGGAAAGCTCAGATCTCGCTGGAAAGGGCCGTATTTTGTGCGGAATGTGTATCCGCAGGGCGCTGTGGATTTGGAGAATCCAAAGGACGGTTCATTTTTCAAAGTAAATGGACACCGACTAAAACCGTACCTTAGCGCCGAACCAACAGAGGAGCTCCTGGTCTTACAGGAGCCGGTTTACCCTGCATAATCTTCCTCTGCCTACCACCAAACTTCGGTTATCCAGCCAAGAACAGTGGAAACTGTTCCAAATAAGTTTGGGGGTATGTATATACCATTTTGTATTTATTTGTGGATATTCTTTTCTCTTTAAAAAACAAAAAAAAATTGTGTATATCTAACCGACAATTTTGACCCTTCAAATGATCTCTTCCTGCAATGACAGTGAGGACACTGTCCAGTTTAAGTTTGGGGGTACGCTCGGTACGCATTTCTAACCTTCGCATTCATATGTATATTTTGCATCTGCATATTAAAATCCATAAAATCCATAAAAATCAGAAAATTTTCTAAAAATATAAAAACTTTTCTGTCAAGTTAGCTAGTGGGAGAACTCTGATTCAACATTTCGACGGTTTTGTTTGATAAGATAAGAATAACTAAATCTTATTTTTAGATTTTGAAAACCTGAAAGATAACTCTCCTTTAAAGTTAACTATAGCTGATATACGTCATTACATCACACTACACGTGTCGTGAGTTTTGGAAATTAGATGACAAGTCATTTATGTCTAAAAACTTTTAAATGGATAAATGATTTTCTGAGGATCAAATAGGTTTGTTCTGAAATAAGTAATATCAAGAATAGTTTATGAAATGAAGTGAATATGAAGGAATGTTATTGATGCCTTAATTGGAACTAAGTCTGAAAAATAACCCATCTGGAACTTGATTGGAATGATTACACACCTAACCCACTAAACATGTCTTTTATCCAAAAAATAACTGAACTGCCGGTTATATCTCCGTTCGTATTGAATCATCATGATTTTCAAGCCAAATTGTCTTTTGTTTTTGGACCTAGGTAACTTGAGTAATTAAGTCCGCTGGGGTGTTTCTACACCTAATGCCCTAAAACCAACTGGTTTGGATGCATTGGCCCAAAGCTCGTTAAGAAGCCTAGAAAGTCCAGATTAAAACAAAGTCAAGCAAGTGTTCTCTCCGAGTTAAAATTCCTAACGGTTCTTTCTGTGAGAATAATCTTGACAAAAGACAGGATTTTATAAAATATATTTCTAGCGGAGATATGAAGGTTTTATTCTATGATAACGACTATTGCACGTTCACAGAGGTGTGTATGAAATGAAAACAAGAAAAAGGTGAAGTAAAAAATAAGACCTAGTTTCCTGTTAAGGAAGATAGAAATTCTCAAGTTGAAACCTTACTGGAAAACGAAACTTGAAAAATGCTTAACTCTTTATAAAACTTATGTGATCCTTTTAAAATTTTTATCTGGGCTTTATTGTATGACATGATGACTTTATTCGACCCTTCTGGAACTTAACGACACTATTTACACTGCACGTAAAGACATATAAAATCTTAAGTTAAATAAGAAGTGAGGTGTGAAAAATAAAGGTTCGATAGTCTAGACTTAGGATGATAGAATTGTTATTTTCTGAAACAAAACTTTAGGGTTTGAATCATAGTTATTTTGCAAAACTAGCTTGACCGGATTTTGTTGGTAGTATCCGCTGAAAACCCTCAGGAGACAACACTCCTCCTACTAGGGACACCTAAAGGTTTAACGGCTTGTTGCAGATGCTCAGTGCAATCGCGTTCCCTGCGAAAGTGAGGTTAGGAAATTTTTTGTGAATAAATTGGCTTTACTCGGGACGAGCAAATGATAAGTTTGGGGGTATTTGTTCATATCAGATTTTTGCATTTTTGTACCGCCCAATTTTTATCATATTGCTTATAGGTAGGTACTCTTGAGTCGTGTTTGCTAGTCAATTGCAGGATACAGGTTCTCGGCTCTAAACGGTGAAATTCATGGAAAAGCACGACAAAATCCGGATTCCTGCCAACCACAGATAAAACACGGGTCTCCGCTCTTTATCCGTATGTTGCCGCACACCAGTTTAAGAGACAAAATGGCAAATCAATGTCATTTTCATGCACAAAGCTCAATGGAAACACAAGATCCAACATATCTACGCGGAGCTCGAGAAAATCATGACAAAAAGATCCACATCAAATCACCTTTTGGTCTGCTGGAATTCTGGAAAAATTGTGAAGAGTTTCTGAGAAAAAACATATACCAAACAGCAGACAACACCAAGCCCTGGTACCCCACAAAATCAGAGGAGACAACTCCTCTAAAGAGCCGCAGTTCCGCGGCATAAGCATGCTTAGGCCGCGGAACCGCGGCCGTACGGCATCCTCAGTTGACGAAACTTCAGGGGCAGTTTGGTATTTTCATGAGGGTTCAGAATTTTGCCCTAGGTTTCCATCTCCCTGCCTATAAATAGTCCAGAACTTGCCAAAGCCAAGGGGTCCATAATCTTGTATTTAGAATTTAGAATACATGTGTTGTTCTTCTTCCTCTTCTCATCTCTTCTCCATTAAAAACTTGTAGTGAGCTTTTGTGAGTGAAGAATGAATAAAGGAGTTCTTTAATTATCATGCTTGTCTTGTTCGTTTTATAATTGCTTGTAATTTTCTTTTGCTAATCTAGTTGTTGTTATTTATTGTTTGTCTCTTTCTTGTTCTCTTTTCTTTTATCCTTAAACAACCATGATACTTACGCTTGATCCTTGCCAAGGTGAGGTCGCAAATAGCTAGTTGTAATCTTCTAACCTCTTTCTTTCTATCTTTCTCCTTTGTTTTATTTTCATTTTTCTTATAATGGGTGAGTAGTTTCTATACTTGTTAGGGTAGGATAAGGAAAGTTTGAGAGAAGGAAATCTCTCTCACTCTTTTCTTGCCCAACATCTTGATTCGGACTCCCGTTAATTGAACCATAATCCGCTCCCTACGGCACCCTATCCTACATGATAGCGGTGATTCCTTAGTGAGACCGGTTGTGGTTGAATTAACCGGAGGTTAAGGATAAGAGCCAAGAACGGACGGACAAGCACCAAAAGGAAGGACTTATGCGTTGGAAAGCCTAGCTTATACTCGCAAGTTCCTTCCTAGTCGTGCTAATCCCCGTTGTTGTCGATTACCGTAACACCGACATTAAGAGTGGCAACGAAAGACGTGAGCGACTCCTAACTCAAACTAACCTAATCCTAACCCTAACAAGCTCTCTATATATATCATTTTAGCACATAAGTATTCTAAAAACAAACATGGAAAATTGGACTTAACTCGTTAAAGCACATAGAAAAAGATTCCCATCTCCCTGCGGACGACCCGTACTCAACCGGCTAGCTACAAGCGAAACCGTCTTGATTGCGGTAACAAACTTAGCACGCAAAAACTCTACTAATCATTTACCTCATCGGCCTTCTTATCGACATCTACCTGGGGACCATTACGTACAGCTAGTGCCGCTTGCGGTCTGTGGTTAAACCCACTGCCAGCGTAGTGTCGAGTCTTTAGAGTCCCACACAGAGAGTTTCCCTGCACTGAGCGAAATGTGTAGAGGCCGTATGGTTTTACGACAGGGCTGCGATCACTTACGTGCACTTATGTGCGTATGCTGTTCGGGCAGGCAATACTAGTGGGCTTTGGTTTAAGCCAGATCCTAGTATTGCACGGATGGATTTGTTTTGTCTTCTGTGCATTCACATTCTATGGAATGCGGATGCGGGTGTGTATGAACAGGTTTGAGGAGCGATAAAGGAGGAGGTGCCCCATTAGGGTTTTGGCAGTTGGTTCGGCCAAAACCGTTATGTGGCAGGCTCATTAGGGTTTGGGCAATTAGTTCGGTCAAAACCATTATGAGCCGAAGACATTGTTTACTAATCCTTTTAGTGATAGTTTAGTGATGGCTAATTGCATTGACCATTTGACCACCTTGACCTCTCTTGACTTTGTTGACCCGTTGACCGGAGTTGACCAATGACCTTCAAGAGAGGTCTACACTCTTCTTTGATTTTCTTTTTATTTCTTGAGTTATGAAAATGGTCAAGTCATTTGTGCCATCAACTTTATCATGATAGGATTAGTAATGATGGTTTTGGGTGTATTATTGCAACCATGGTTGATTTTCTTTAGTTAATCTTTTCATTATTCTATTCTCATTCTCTCTCTTGAAGTGAGAAGAAAAGAAAAGCTCCATGGTTGCTAAAGTTTCTCCTTCATCTTCCTCCTCTTGATAAATTCTTTTGATTTCATGTGTTGAGAGAAAAAGAATCCACATAGACAAACACTTCCATCTTTCTCTTCTACACAACCTAGGGCATCTAGATTAGCGATCTCGTTGCTCTAGTTGCCTCGGCTCGAGGTGGAGCTCGGTGTACAACTCTCGGGTGGATCGTCTTCGACTCAAGAAGGCCGCGGAGGTGACCAAGATCCGGATCGTACCTTGGAGCTTGGACGGACGAGTGGGACAGCGGAATGAAGACCCGAAGGATCGGTTCCGTGAGGTATAATTTCTACGGCATAGTAGTTAAAGCCTCTAGTAGTTTGCTAGTTTCTAGTTTAGTAAAGATCCTCGCTTTTGAGTCCATGTTGCCTTACGCCAAAATTTTGTTTTTCGCCGTTTCCGCCTCCCCGTAAGAGCCGGGGTGAGCAACGTGGACTTACAAATAGCCCATGGATAGTATACGGTAGTCATTATGGAAACATTCCGCAGGACAAAACATATTAGTTTAATGACATTACGGTCCAACATTCCATGTTTTGGGACAAATGTTAGCTTAAGAACATTTCGGTCCATTATTCATTTTATGCGCACGTGTTTTTATTACGTGGCGGAGTGAACGATGGTGACATGGAATGCTCCCAATTTGGGGTGCGATCCGATTTGAGTTGTGCACGTCAATTTGGAAGTGCATCAATGTGGGATGTATCATTCCCGGTCTTGATGAAGTTTTACATCAAGTTGGGACGAGGAGTTGTTTATGGTTGTCGGGACCCACCACCTCTCTGAAGACGTTGAGGAATTACAACGACATATATCAGAAGTGTGGAGAGATGTACCCTTAAACCAAATCCCGTGTATGAGGGAAAGGATGGTGAACCTAAGAATCGTTAGTCATATTTGAGACTAAGATTACCTTAGGAGATATGGGATGAATATCATTTTGGATATCATCAATGAGAGATCATTATTCATGTTTGAGACTAAGATCAGTTTGGATATCAATTTGGATATCATAAATATATGCTTAGCCAATTTGGGTTAAGATCGGGTGTTTTGAACTTAGGTTATATGTTCTTTTAGTTCAAAAATGTTTTGTTTGGTTTAAGAACCGTTAATCTAATTTGAGATTAAGACCAACTTAAACATATGAGCATTTAGGCTCAATTTATTTTTAACTAAGGATACGTTAGTCTTATTTAAGATTAAGATCAACTTAGCAACATTTAATGATCAACAAATTTTAGTTGAGATCCAACAATAGAGCATTTGGGCTCAGTTGCAATTAACTCCATAGGGACTTAGCCAATTTGAGCTTGGTTTGGGTTTCTTTAATACCCAACAGTGCTAAGTGTAAGTCGTTGTACAACACCCCACGAGTTGCGGGGAGGCAGAAATTTGAAAAACGATCTTGTTCTATATGTAAACATCGACTAACCGAAGATCTTTACTAAACGATAACTAACAACAACCATAGAAGTTCTTAACTACTATGAAAAGAGATTATACCTATTGAATCGTGTCCTTCGTCTTTACGTTCTCTACGTCCTCCTCGGCCTCCTCTACGTGATAGATGATCCACCCGAGAGCCCTAATCCAAGCTTCACCTCCAACCTTGAGGTAACTAAGTTTCTCTAGTTGCTAATCAAAGGAACTTAGGTGATATAGAGTTAGGTTATGGATTAATTAGTCTATTCTAATCCTTGATCTCAATACATGGGTGGTAGGATTAGGGTTTGAAGAGAGAGTGAGCTTGAGGAGAGAGAAGGTGAACATGATAATGATAATGAAATTGTTTCTCACTTGAATATATGAAGCATAATGTTTAATCAAATAAATGAATAAATGTGATTATTCATCATGCTACATTAATTCAATATGAGTGATTCACTATATGAGTCATTAAGTATTTAATGATGCATTAATGATATGATGAATCACACAAAATGAGTCACAAATGCATTTAATGATAATGCCACCTAAACCTCAAGTCACCATGCTTCTAGAAGCTTCCCGCAAAATCACGAGAACGCCCCTCCCATCCGTGAAAACACGGAAAAACTTTAGACTGTATAAATCCAATAACCCGATACTAGAATCTGGCTTAAACCAAAGCCGGCTAGTAAAAACTGTCCGAACGTCGTACGTGCGTAAACACACGTATGCGTCGGAACCCTTGTCGTAAAACCATACGACCTCTATATCGTTTCGCCTGGAGTAGGGAACTCTCTGTGTGGGACTCTAAAGACTCGACTACTACACTGGTAGTGGGTTTGACTACTACGCTGGTAGTGGGTTTAACCACAGACCACAAGCGGCACTAGCTGTATGTAACGGTCCCCAGGTAGATGTCGATAGAAAGGCCGACGAGGAAACTCATCCGAACTCCTACTGAGCCTGTCCGTGACAATATCCGCGCAGTCCGGTCTGTTCGTCTAAGAGTATCGCATGTATGGTCTAGGGGGTGGTGAACGTCAGACCCCTAATAACCGTACAAGTCGTGCCGGCATGGCTCAAGACCATCCGAGAATCTACTGATCAGTCCATCAGTAATTCTCAATCAGCCCTGGCCAGGGACTTATGGTAATGACCAACCGATCACCGTGCGATATCAACTCCCTATACCGGGAGAGACGAATCCCTAACAGTCGCTCACTGCCTCCACGTGGCTCGGGACTGTGCCCAACTAAAACCTGTTTGCACGACTCCTTTGAACCGTGGTAGGGTAGTAATCAAAGCACAGTGGGAACTCACACGAGACAAATGACGACTTTAAGTCAACGGACTATCTGCACATATGTCACCTGAGAACTGCTATCCGACGTTAGGTATAAATACCATCCAGTCATTTCTCGGCGAGTCCTGTCCGGTGTACTCACACCCAGTGAGCATCTGTATACAATCTTAGGTGCACATCACCAATGGCTGCGGGACCAATCCATCGCTCCTCGTCAGGGTCTAGATATGTATACACTAGTCTACTCTGGAGCATCGATGCCCTGGCTCGATACTCCTGCGACCAGGGACATTTAAGGATATACCTATTGACTATCCAGCTCCCACAAGTATGACTGCCATCACAACGCCGGTAGTCAGGCAAACACCCTATGGGCTTTATCAACATGTTTATAAATACAAAGTAAAATATATCACACGTTAAAATAAAGTCAAACCAAATAGCGTACTATCATATTAAGCAAGATTGTCATGTACATACATATCCCTAGCATCCTATACAATGAAGGCCTCTAGGGCATATATATCCAACAATCTCCCACTTGCACTAAGGCCTATAATTGGCGCAATGAGTACCCACTGTCTGCACTAGATCCAGTTGCTGGCGTACCGCATGCCCAACATCTCAAACAGTCTCTCGAACTAGACTTGAGGGATGGCCTTGGTGAATGGATCTGCCGTGTTGTCTTTTGTGTCCACTCTCCGTACCTCGATCTCCTGACGATCCACGATCTCCCTGATCAGGTGAAACCTCCTTAAGATATGCCTGGATTTCTGATGGGACCTTGGTTCCTTTGCTAATGCTACAGCCCCATTATTATCACAATACAAAGGTATTGGATTGGCAATGGACAGAACCACCTGAAGTTCAGAGATGAACTTCTTTATCCAGACAGCCTCTTTTGCGGCTTCGCTAGCAGCTATATACTCAGCTTTCATAGTTGAGTCTGCGACGGTATCCTTCTTAGAACTCCTCCAACATACCTCCCCTCCATTGAGGTTAAACACAAAACCCGAAATGGACTTAGAGTCATCTTTGTCACTTTGAAATCCGGAGTCGGAAAAAGCCTCAACCTGGAGGTCCCCATTACCTTAAATCAAGAACATCTCCTTAGTCCTTCTCAGGTACTTGAGAATGTTCTTTACCGCTATCCAATGCTTCTCACTTGGGTCAGACTGATACCTGCTTACTACACTAAGTGCGTAAACTACATCTGATCTGGTACATAACATCGCATACATTATAGATCCTACTGCCGAAGCTTAGGGTATAATGCCCATGCGAGCCTTCTCTTCATCAGTCTTTGGAGACATCTCTTTGGAGAGGGTGATCCCGTGACAAGCGGGTATATTACCATGCTTGGAATCTTCCATACTAAATCTTTTTAGTATGGTGTCAATATACCTGGACTGTGAAAGTCCCAACATTCTATTGGATCTATCACGATAGATCTTAATGCCCAGAATGTAGGTTGCATCTCCCAAGTCTTTCATAGAGAATTTCTATGACAAGAAGAGCTTTACTGATTGTAGCATAGGGACATCATTCCCTATCAGTAGTATGTCGTCGACGTACAAAACGAGGAAGACTACTGCTCCTTCTACAATCTTTCTATAAATATATGGTTCATCTACATTTTTGATAAAGTCAAATTCTTTGACTGTCTCATCAAAGCAGATGTTCCAACTCCGCGATGCTTACTTTAATCCATAGATGGATTTAAGCAACTTGCACACTCTTCCGCTGCTCCCACTGTCTAAGAAACCTTCTGCTTGATCCATATAAACACTCTCTTCTAAATGTCCATTTAGAAAAGCTGTTTTTACGTCCATCTGCCAGATTTCATAGTCATGGAAGGCAGCAATAGCAAGCAGGATCCGAATGGATTTAAGCATAGCTACAGGTGAAAAGCTTTAATCATAGTCCAATCCTGGTCTTTGACGAAAACCTTTTGCAACGAGTCTAGCTTTGTAGGTTTCCACTTGTCCAAATGCACCAATCTTCTTTTTGAAGATCCATTTGCATCTAACTAGTTTCACCCCAGGAGAAGCAACTGTAGGGTTCCTAGGCACACTAACGAGGTCTCACAAGGCATCAACCATGCCAATTTCAAATTTTACGGGTGCCGAGAAACCCTAATACGGATCGTTAACTAGAAATTTAGGCGACAAATGCAACTAGTTAACAACTTAACTAACAGAACGGAAATACAACCTTTGTAGATCCGGTCCTCCACCTCCATAGCTCCGCAATGAAGTCTCCTCGCTGTCCAAATGGAATCCCGGGCTCTAGCGTCGGCTTCATCGGAAAAATGGGCGGGCTAGGTCATCGACAACGATGCCGAAGATGATCTACGTCGAAGCATCACAAGATCAAGCTCCTACTTCACCAAGCCATGAAAACTTGTGAAGGAAACACCCTATACTACTTGGCAAGAGGTAGAGGATGAAGAAATAGGAAAGGGTTCACTTCAGAATTGGATTTCTCACTCTTTTCATCAAATCACCATTGATGGAATCAAGCTTCTTCATCTTGAAGAAGAAGAAGAAGAAGATGATATTATTATGATAAGAATAATAAAAATAGAAAAGAAAATCAATCCTTATCATATGCAAACCATGGTCAAGTGTAGAGAATTGACTAAGGTTAGATGAATGGTTAGGGTTAAACATGAAGACAAAATGGTCACATGGTCAAAGCTTCATGAAGCTTCAACAAGCTTCATGAAAGAAAGAAAGAAAGAAACCATTTTGTTTTCTTTTGCCTTTTCTTTTTAATCTAAATTAAAAAGATAAATGAATGATAAAATAAAAACCCTAACCATTTACTTAACCAAGGTTTAATTCTTTACACAAAAACCCTAGCAATAATGTATCATCAAACATGATACAATCAAGTGCACAAAAGTACATCACATATACAACTTGTGCAATGCAAGTGAGAAATTCCATTTAAAGTGAACCAATACTAGTTAATGCAAAGTAATATATCAAATATATAATTGTGCATTAAATCATCAAATCAACACTTGATTTAACGATCCGGTCATATCGCATATGACCGACTAATATCCAATGTATCGGCTTATCGAATCAATCCTTGATTCGATAACTAGGTTATATCGCATACAACCTTTCGATACATTCATCGCGAGAATGAAATACGGTATCACATACACGCATTATTCTCGGTCCCGCACATATCTCATATGCGCTCCTATTTCGTTTCGCTTGAGCCAGGAAACCTCTGTGTAGGACTCTAAAGACTCGTCAATACGCCGGCAGCAGATGATGATCATATCAATCACCCACAAGCCGCAAGCGGTCTGCTAAACGTAACGGCCACCCGGGTATTGAGCGATCAGAAGATCGACGAGCAAGCCCGCTCACACTCCTGTGAATCCAACCAGTAACACTTACCGTACAGTCCGGTCTCGTCGTCTGATATGTCGCATATCTCGCCTAGGGGTGGTAAACGTGAGACCCCAATAGCTCGATAAGTCATGTCGATATGAGGTCTATAACAATTCGAGAAACTACTGGTAACACTTACCAGTAAATCTCAGCAACCCTGGCCAGGGATTTCCGGTTATAGCCAATCGAACACAGCGCAACATCAACTCCCTATACCGGGAGAGACGAATCCCCTCCTATCGCTCATTGCCTCCATGTGATTCGGGACTGTACCCAAAAGCCACCGTTTTGCACGCCCTCTTAGACGTGGTAAGGTGGAAATCAAAGCACAGTGGGAACCACACAAGACTCTATGACGATCTCGGGTCAACAGATTACTCTGTACCAGTGTCACCAGAGAACTGCCATCTGACGTAAGGTATAGTACCATCTGGGAGTTCTCGGCGAGTCCGTCCAGTGTACCCAGTCTCTACTGAGCACCCGTATATCATCTCTGATGTCAAACACCAATGGATATGGGATCATCCATCGCCCATCTGTATGGGTCGAGAAGGTATACGCTAGTCTACTCTGGTATATCGATACCCCGTCTCGATACACCCACGACTAGGGACTTTGAAGGATGTACTTATGGACTACCATGTCCCCACTAGTATGATCCGCATCATAGTCCAGATAGTCAAGTACACATCCTAAGGGCTTTACCAACATGTAACAGAGAGACAATCTTTGTACACGTTAAGGTAAAGAGTAACCAGATAGCATACTATCATGTCGAGCAAGAAAGTCCTCCCTATATATGTCCCAGCATCCACTACAATATACATCCAATGTACAGTAATGGCCTCTAGGGCATATATATAACTAACAATCTCCCACTTGCACTAGGGCCATCTGATAGCAGTGGTTGCAGTATCTCATACTCAACCATCCCACAAAAGTCTCTCTCTGGGAATAGGCCTTCGCGAGTGGATCCGCCGTGTTGTCCTCTGAGTCTACTCTCCTGACCTCGATCCCCTGGAGATCAACCATCTCCACGATCAGGTGACACTGCCTTAGAATATGTCTGGATCACTGATGGGACCGGGGTTCCCGGGCCAAAGCCACACTTCCATTGTCACACAATGGTAGGAACCTAGTTCATCTCATGAACCAATATACACCCAAACAGCCTCTTTGGTAGCATCTTAAGTAGCGATGTATCCTGCCTTTATCGTCTAGTATGTCACGGTATCTAGCTTGGAACTCTTCCAACATACCGTCCCTCTACTGAGGGTAAAGACAATGCCTGTTACTGACACTCAGTCGTCTTTATCACCCTGGAACACTTCCAGTTATTTTCCCCAGGATCAACTGATACCATCTCACTACAGCTAGTGAGTATTCTAATATCCATTTAGATCTATCTCATAGATCCAAAACCCAGGATTTAGTAGGTATCATTATGATCATATATGGAGAATCCATGTGATAAGCGGAGATCGACCGAGCGTAGCATAGGAAACTCCTTCCCTATCAAGAGTATGTCATCCACGTACTCTACGAGGATCACCGTCATACTCCCTACTACCTTTTTGTTTATACAAGGTTCATCTACCATTTTGATGATGTCAGCTTCTTTGACTAATCCATCAAAACAGATGTTCCAACTCCGCGATGCCTGCTTTATCTTATAAAGCATCTTGTACACGTTTCCGCTGCTACCACTGTTTACGAAGCCCTCTGGCTGTGTACTTATAGACGTTCTCTTCTAAAACATCATTTAGAAAAGCAGTCATGACACCCAACCACCAGATATCGTAGTCATGGTAAGCCCTCTGGCTGTGTACTTATAGACGTTCTCTTCTAAAACATCATTTAGAAAAGCAGTCATGACACCCAACCACCAGATATCGTAGTCATGGTATGTAGCCGTGGCAAGTAGGATCTGGATGGACTTAAGCATAGATCCTTAGAAAAGGTTTCAACATAATCCATACCTGGTCAATGATGCAAACCTTTAACAAGTCTAGCTTTGAAAGTCTCAACTTTTCCAAGTACACCAAGTAATCTTCTCAAGATATACTTGCTCCTGATGGGGATTTAACCCTTCAGATATAGCAACCAAAGTCCTTACTTTGTTGGTGTACATGGATTCCATCTCAGATCACTAAGCATCCAGCCATTCTTACCGAGTCTTACTCCTGATGGCCAGCCCGAAGCTAGTTGGGTCATCATCTCATGATGCAGTCCTCGCTCCCACTGTCATAGAGAAACTGAAGTATCTCTCAGATGGGTGAGGAACCCTAACCAGATCGGCGGAGAGGCTGAGGTTCGTTGGTAACTATTGAATCCTTTGGTTCTTTCAAATCATCTGCTGTAGTTTGTATAGCTGGAACCTTTCCAGTTCTACATTACAGACCTTGCCTCGAGCTTGTCCGAATTTTGCTTTTAGACATAGGCCGGACAACCCCAAATCTTAACTAACTTAAGAAATGGGCTCTTCCCTTTCCATATCACATATGAAGTGGTAGGCACTGATTTGATTCGAACCTAATTCAATAGGTATGTAGCTTCTCAAGTGCATAACCCCCAAAGGAAAAAGGTAACTCAGTAGTACTCATCATAGAGCAGACCATATCAAATAGGGTGTATCTGCTCCGCCCCGACATACCATCGTGCTATGGTGTATACGGAGGAGTAATGCTGAGAGAGAGTCTCATTCTCCTTTAGAATAGTCCAGAAATTCTATGCACAAGTATTCTCCTCCTTGATCTCATCAAAGGACATAATACTTTTACCCGTATTGGTTCTCGACTTCTAACTTTTATTCTGTGAATATCTCAAAAGGTTCGGACTTATGTTTCAACAGGAACATAGGTCTGAATCTCGAAAGATCATCAGAGAATGTAATGAAGTTTAAAGAACCAGTCCTGGCATATGTAGACAGGAGACCTTACATACATCATCATGTATCAGTCCCAAGAGTTCACTAACTCTTTCTCTGCTTCCAATAAACAGAGCCGTGGTCATCTTATCATTGTGACATGACTGGCAAGTTTCATAAGATGTAAATTCAAACTAATTTAAATATGCATCTAGATGTAACTTTAGCTAGTCGGGTCAGATTGATATGACCTAGTCTACAATACCTTAAGAAGGATCCGTTCATTTCTGAACTCTTCCTCTTGTGTGTGTTCTGTATACTAAGAACTGTAGTTTGATTTAGAACATCAATGCTTTTAGATAACGTGCCTGAACCGATCAACTTTTGATATAGGAAATGTTCAAAACATTATCCAACAATACAAAATTTTATCATTTCTTTACTAATAAAGAGACTGATATGATTTTGTATATCAGGTTCGGTATCTAATAACATTCGTTCAGAATCAATGTATTGGTAATACAGGGTGACAGTGACCAACAGACTTGGCTGCAACACTTGCCCCGTTTTCTGCCTCATGAAACTTATCACCCGTTCTCAGTTCTCTACCTATCTGTAGCCCTATGTAACATATTACATATCTGGGATCCTGATCCGGTATCAAATACCCAGGACGCAGAGGATACTGAGAAACAGTTCTTTGTAATGAACACACCTGAAGATGATGCATCAGCATGCACTCTCTTCGTTTGGGCGGCACGGGAATTCTGGTAATCCCCAATTTCCTGCTCTGTCTTATAACAATTATAAGTTGGAGCGGGACCAACGTTCCCCAGCTCAGTATAACAAGCGAGTTCGGTCAATAATCCGTATTATTATCTTGATTAAGGCGTGACATGGTCGCTACCTGAAGAGAGAGAGAGAAGAAAACACTCAGCGTGCGCTCTTGCAAGAATAGATTGGTTTTTATTTTATCTAATCAGGATGGCTCCCACTGTTTTTATCAAATCTTCCTTCAAACCCTAAAAGGAAAGACTAGCCGGGATTAATTACACACTACAAGTTCGCCAATCTTTCAGCCAGGCTAGTGTCGGTACTTTGAGGGAGGTCCCCCGTGCTTTCGCACGAACGTAATTAATGTAAACCTCGTTTTCCCAGAGGCGTAACCTCGTTAACACCTTTCTAGACATTTACTTGATCGGCTAATTGTAATGTATAAAACTCTCCCAGGAGTAACTCTTACTCGCAGCGGGTATCGGGATCCAACTATCTCATAGAAGGTATGCAATCTCATTGCAAATTTCAACACTTGAAATTCCCGATAATTTTGCCCCTAGCACCCTATGACCTTGACGGAGGTCAACAAACCATAGGCTACTAGTCAAGTTCAACCCGTCATTTCTTGATCGAATTAAACCCACCCGCACGACCCTTGACGGAGGTCAACAAGGCCGCACGACTACCCTAATCCAATCTGCATCATATGCATAAGCAGATAAATACTAGTTAGCTACCGCACACTACGCCTTGACGGAGGTCAACAAACGTAGCACGAATACTAAGTAGGACTTATCTGAAATGACGGAGGGCTACGACAGGTTTTTCTGAAAACCTATTGCGTAATGAACTTGATATCGTTGTAGAATTAAATGATTTTGAAATGGAGTGCTTTTGAGGCTTTTCTAGTTTTGCTAAAGGAGTCACTCCCGGTGAAGGGATCGTCGGACCTTTCCTCGTCGAATGAGGTGCGGGATATATCATATATATCACTGTGCAAAGCAAAAACACTTAAAAGAAATCAAAACACAAACCGAGTGTGTAGCATCTGCCAGTTATTGCTAAAGGAGTCACTCCCGGTGAAGGGATCTCGGTCCTTTCCTCATCGAATAAGGTGCAGGATATATCATATATACCGCTGTGCAAAGCAAGAACTGTAGCTACCTGTTTTATTTTTGAAATTCGATTCTACAACATCTTAGGTTTCTTTTATTTCATTAATCTCATTAATGAAGTCCCATCATTTAAATTACCTAAACATCACAGATAAATACGACGTACACTTATGCCATCCGCATTCGCTTCGATGTCCCCTCGTGCACCGTTAGGTTAGGTAACTAACGACAGAGCGGGGCAGGGCTAGCGCGGGTGTAAAACATAAGTAACGCCTATATAATATATCATATATACTATATACTGTATCCATCACAGAACATATCAAATGATCACATCACAGATATCGCAGCAGAAAAATCATATGAAATATTGGATATACTAGGACGTCCGTGTTTTCAATACGAGCCAGTATAAAACACAGATTCCACGGTCGCGATGAATAGCCAAACCCACACCCCTAGACCCCTACGAGAGCGGCAAGCAACCCTACCAATTCTAGAGTTAGGAGACCCGGACTCGACTCCTCGAGTTGGTCTCCCACTGGACTCCAGAACCCGGTTACTTGTGCCCTCCTCCTTGGGTCTATCCTAGTGCGGAAAAGTAAATAATATACAAACGGTGACATCTTCCGCAACCTGGAAGTGCCCCAATAAAAGAATATTACATACAAGTTTTTACATGAATGAAAATGAAAAACACTCATCTCACATAAAAAAAACCCCGGCTATTTAAATACGACGATCCAATATAACATATCCAGCAACACATAACATCACATGTCATCAACGTAAGTAAATATGCGCATCCCAATTGTCGTTGACATATAGCAACGAAACCGGCGATATCACATATTACACTTACGGTCACAGAAAAGAAAGTGTAAAACTACAACAGTTGGAATCCGCAACCACCTCAGACATCGCATGCCTGACCAAATGAATTCCTTAGACATCGCATGCCTAACAATTATAAACCCCGCATTTTAGTCTCATTATCGAAAACACTTTTCAATATCAAGTCGGGCAATTCAACAATATTCCCGACATTTTGATCGAATGCTCGTCGCAAACTTTAGTAGACGGTCGCACCCCCGATACCGTCGACGAAGTGCACCAAGGCGGAACACCGCTACCGGGAGCACCCGAACGGATGCTTTCGGCGACGGGGTTCTCCTACAGTCACTTGGTCGGGGCTATGGAGTGAGACTGTCTATTAAGTTTACCCGGCGAGTATCCGCGAACGCTACGTGATTGCGACGGACTTTTGATCGCATCAAAATTCCGTGGCAACCGATCAAGTGAGAATAAACTGCTATGTTTATAATATTCATTCAGTTATCTCATAACTTCTTGTGAATTCCAATTATTGTATCACATTCCAGATAATTAGAAAATGTTAAACTTTCCGATCGAACATTCAAACACCCAAGTTTTCCCGAAACAGATCAACACATGAAACAAGTTTAAAAACATCCAGTTCATGCCTCAGTACCAACGGTCCAGCCGTAGAAGGGTCAAGCCAACGCCTCACATGTGGCACGCCGTACTGCCCCAAACCCTAAGGTTCAAAGGGCAGTTCAAGACGGTCACATAATCGAGTTAAGGTTTGTTGTCTTCTAGAGGGACCATCGCGTTACTTGCACTACTTAGAATGTCGTTAAACTACGGAAAAGTCCAACAATTGGAAATTTCCCGGCAGGGGAAAAAGTGGGTATTTATATCTGGTCGAACTTTTTAACATATTCTAAATATCCGGAAAACACAACGAAATTAAAAATTCCGATCGAAACTACGACTACAAAATAAACCCCAAAATACTCAACTCTTGAGTCAGATAAAAATACCCATAAAATATCAGGGAATAAAAATAAAACATTACTGTGCAAATTTTATTGGGTGACGTCACTAAGTGGCGGCGGAACCGCCGCACGAGCCATGCTCGTGCCGCGGTTCCACGGCTGTTTAAGCTCCAAACAGTATCGTATTTGCACAATAATTCTTACAATTTCCTGCTGAATTTTTTAGGAATTTTTAATTCGGAAAAATCCCAGAATTTAAAAATGGACCAGAGAGGGGTGTATTTCGTCGTATTTGGATTCGATCGGGGTTCTAACTTCGTTAACGCATCGCCTAAGGCTCTAGCTAGGCTCTGATACCACTGTAGGGTTCCTAGGCACACTAACGAGGTCTCACAAGGCATCAACCATACCAATTTCAAATTTTACGGGTGCCGAGAAACCCTAATACGGATCGTTAACTAGAAATTTAGGCGACAAATGCAACTAGTTAACAACTTAACTAACAGAACGAAAATACAACCTTTGTATATCCGGTCCTCCACCTCCATTGCTCCGCAATGAAGTCTCCTCGCTGTCCAAATGGAATCCCGGGCTCTAGCGTCGGCTTCATCGGAAAAATGGGCGGGCTAGGTCATCGACAACGATGCCGAAGATGATCTACGTCGAAGCATCACAAGATCAAGCTCCCACTTCACCAAGCCATGAAAACTTGTGAAGGAAACACCATATACTACTTGGCAAGAGGTAGAGGATGAAGAAATAGAAGGTGGGTTCACTTCAGAATTGGATTTCTCACTCTTTTCATCAAATCACCATTGATGGAATCAAGCTTCTTCATCTTGAAGAAGAAGATGATATTATTATGATAAGAATAATAAAAATAGAAAAGAAAATCAATCCTTATCATATGCAAACCATGGTCAAGTGTAGAGAATCAAGCTTCTTCATCTTGAAGAAGAAGAAGAAGAAGATGATATTATTATGATAAGAATAATAAAAATAGAAAAGAAAATCAATCCTTATCATATGCAAACCATGGTCAAGTGTAGAGAATTGACTAAGGTTAGATGAATGGTTAGGGTTAAACATGAAGACAAAATGGTCACATGGTCAAAGCTTCATGAAGCTTCAACAAACTTCATAAAAGAAAGAAAGAAAGAAACCATTTTGTTTTCTTTTTCCATTTCTTTTTAATCTAAATTAAAAAGATAAATGAATGATAAAATAAAAACCCTAACCATTTACTTAACCAAGGTTTAATTCTTTACACAAAAACCCTAGCAATAATGTATCATCAAACATGATACAATCAAGTGCACAAAAGTACATCACATATACAACTTGTGCAATGCAAGTGAGAAAATCCATTTAAAGTGAACCAATACTAGTTAATGCAAAGTAATATATCAAATATATAATTGTGCATTAAATCATCAAATCAACACTTGATTTAACGATCCGGTCATATCGCATATGACCGACTAATATCCAATGTATCGGCTTATCGAATCAATCCTTGATTCGATAACTAGGTTATATCGCATAGAACCTTTCGATACATTCATCGCGAGAATGAAATACGGTATCACATACACACATTATTCTTGGTCCCGAACATATCTCATATGCGCTCCTATTTCGTTTCGCTTGAGCCAGGAAACCTCTGTGTAGGACTCTAAAGACTCGTCAATATGCCGGCAGCAGATGATGATCATATCAATCACCCACAAGCCGCAAGCGGTCTGCTAAACGTAACGGCCACCCGGGTATTGAGCGATCAGAAGATCGACGAGCAAGCCCGCTCACACTCCTGTGAATCCAACCAGTAACACTTACCGTACAGTCCGGTCTCGTCGTCTGATATGTCGCATATCTCGCCTAGGGGTGGTAAACGTCAGACCCCAATAGCTCGATAAGTCATGTCGATATGTGGTCTATAACAATTCGAGAAACTACTGGTAACACTTACCAGTAAATCTCAGCAACCCTGGCCAGGGATTTCCGGTTATAGCCAATCGAACACAGCGCAACATCAACTCCCTATACCGGGAGAGACGAATCCCCTCCTATCGCTCATTGCCTCCATGTAATTCGGGACTGTACCCAAAAGCCACCGTTTTGCACGCCCTCTTGGATGTGGTAAGGTGGAAATCAAAGCACAGCGGGAACCACACAAGACTCTATGACGATCTCGGGTCAACAGACTACTCTGTACCAGTGTCACCAGAGAACTGCCATCTGACGTAAGGTATAGTACCATCTGGGAGTTCTCGGCGAGTCCGTCCAGTGTACCCAGTCTCTACTGAGCACCCATATATCATCTCCGGTGTCAAACACCAATAGATATGGGATCATCCATCGCCCATCTGTATAGGTCGAGAAGGTATACGCTAGTCTACTCTGGTATATCGATGCCCCATCTCGATACACCCACGACTAGGGACTTTGAAGGATGTACTTATGGACTACCATGTCCCCACTAGTATGATCCGCATCATAGTCCAGATAGTCAAGTACACATCCTAAGGGCTTTACCAACATGTAACAGAGAGACAATCTTTGTACACGTTAAGGTAAAGAGTAACCAGATAGCATACTATCATGTCGAGCAAGAAAGTCCTCCCTATATATGTCCCAGCATCCACTATAATATACATCCAATGTACAGTAATGGCCTCTAGGGCATACATATAACTTACAACAACTTCTAAAGTCCATACTTTATTGGTGTACATGGATTCCATTTCGGATCTCATAGCATCCAGCCACTTCACCGAGTCTATACTCGTGATAGCCTGCTGAAAACTAGTTGGCTCATCATCATCGATGATGCAATCCTCTCGATCCCCATCTAGAAGAAACCCATAGTATCTTTCAGGAGGATGAGAAAGCGTACTAGATCTGGGGAGTGGCGTTGGTTCGTCGGGTTCTATTGAAACCTGAGGTTCTACTATGTCCTCGGCAGCAGTTTGAGGTTCTGGAATTTCTTCCAGCTCTACCGCGCTCCCACTAATTTCTTTTGCAAGAAATTTGCTCTCTAAGAAGACAATGTGGCGAGCGACAAACACCTTTTGTTCTTCAGTGTGGTAGACCATATACCCCCTTAAATGTTTAGGGTATCCTACAAACTTGCATAAAACCGATCGTGCCTCGAGCTTGTCCGGACTATGCTTTTTAACATATGCCGGACACCCCCATATCTTAATATACTTGAGATATGGTCTCTTCCCGCTCCACATTTCATATGGAGTGGTAGGCACAGACTTAGTCGGAACTCTATTCAATAGGTATGCTGTTGATTCTAGAGCAAAACTCCAGAAGGAAAGTGGCAACTCAGCACTACTCATCATTGAACGCACCATATCAAGTAGCGTGCAATTCCTCCTTTCTGATACACCATTATGCTGAGGTGTATAAGGCGTAGTAAGCTGAGAGAGAATTCCATTCTCTTTTAAGCATTCAAGGAAACTGGTACTTAAGTATTCTCCACCTCGATCAGATCGAAGTGTCTTGATGCTTTTACCAGTCTATTTCTCTACTTCATTTTTATACTCCTTAAACTTCTCAAAGGCCTTGGATTTATACTTCATTAAGAACACATGTCCATACCTAGAGAAGTCATCAGTAAAAGTGATGAAGTAGGAGTGACCGCTTCTCGCATGCGTAGACATTGGACCACATACATCACTGTGTACAAGTCCCAAGAGTTCTGTGGCTCTTTCTCCGTGTCCGGTGAACGGAGATTTGGTCATTTTTCCTTTGATACATGATTGACAAGTTGCATATGATGAATATTCAAACGGATCTAAATATCCATCTTTATGTAACTTAGTCAACCTTGTTTCGTTTATATGGCCAAGTCTACAATGCCATAGGAAGGCTTGATTTGAATCTGGAGCCTTTCTTTTAAGCGTGTTTTGAATATTGAAAATTCGAGGTTGATTAAGTATGTATATGCCGTTTTCCAGTGTGCCAAACCCAATCAGTTCTTGATTTAGGAGAATGTTCATGACATTTCTTTCAAGCGCAAAATTATATCCTTCATTAAATAACAAAGATACTGATATAATATTACACAACATACTGGGAATACAAAAACAGCTGTACAACACCAAAATGTGCCCACTAGTCAACCCTAGGTGATATTCCCCTATTGCAATATCATCTACATGCATTCCACTGCCCATCCGGAGAGTCATATCACCTGTCCCCAGTACTCTACTATTTCTCAGATCCTGCAATGAACTACAGATGTGAGAACCAGAACCGGTATCAAGTACACATGATGTAGAGTTTACTGAAAGACAATTTTCGATTATGAACACACCTGAAGCAGAAGTAACAGCTTGCTTCTTGTCCTTGGCTTTGAAGGCCACACAGTCCTTCTTCCAGTGCCCTTGCTTGTGACAATAATAGCATTCGTTTATATCTGCCTTCACCCTTCCTGCCTTGTTCTTTCCCTGCACCTTCTTGACCCCGCCCTTCGGTTTGGTGGCTTTCATCTTCTTTTTCCCTTTAGCTTTCGCTTTGGATTTAGAAGAGGATGATTGACCAACATACAGAACGGGGGTCTTCTCCTTTTTCAAGGAGGTCTCTGCTACCCTCAACATGTTGAGGAGCTTTGGAAGATCAGCTTCCATTTCGTGCATGTTGAAGCTCAGCACAAACTGAGAGAAGGTGTGGGGAAGAGACTGCAAAATCAAGTCGATGTACAAATCATTCTCTAGCACGCATCCCAGGTTTGCGACTTCCTCAATGAGGCTGATCATTTTCAGGACGTGCTCTCCTACAGGTGATCCTGGAGCTAACCTCATCTGAAAAAGTTTCCTTTAGGTCTCGTACCTCGCGATAAGGGAGTGCTCCCCATACAATTCCTTGCAATGGAGAAAGATGGATATAATATCCATACTCTCGTGCTGTTTCTGGAGTTCATTGTTCATAGACGCCAGCACGATACACTTAGCTCTCTCACAGTCTAGATCCCAGGTTTTGCGAACCTCCTTGTCCGCAACTGAGGAATCTGGTCCTGGGATAAGGGGAGGAACAGCGGTGGTAACATATACTACTTTGTCATAAGTTAGTGCAATGTTGACGTTCCTTAGCTAATCTTTATAGTTTTGCCCGGTCAGTATATTTTTTTCAAGTAATAGTTTTAGTCCTGTCATGGTAGCTGTCAGAGAGAGAGAAAAGAAACACTCAGCATATGCTCTTGCAAGTTTAGATTGGTTTATTAGTTTATCTAAACAGGATGACTCCCACTGTTTTCTCAAATCCTTCTTCAAAACCTAAAAGAAGAATTAGTCAGGATTTAATCACACGTCATTATACTTGCTTAACCTTTCAGCCAGGCCAGTGTTGGTACTTCGAGGGAGGTTTTCCAACGCTTTCGCAAAGTTCCTTAATTAAATAACCTCTTTTCCCTGGAGGCGTAGCCCCTCTAACACCTTTCTGGACACCTACTTGGTTTATAGCATTGATTGTTAAGTGAGAAAATTTCCCGAGAGTAATCCTACTCATCAGTAGGATCAGAATCCAACTATCATTGCATGATGCACTAAATGGAAGCCACTCTAGTCACCACACTCCATAAGGTATGCTAAATCTGCAAGTTTCCTTTATGTTTGAAACTCCCGATGTGATTTTTACCCCAAGCTCTTATGACCTTGACGTAGGCCAACAAATCATAAGACGCAAGTCAAGTTCTACCCGTCGTTGTCCTGATTAATTTAGGTACATCGTACATGCCCTTGACGTAGGCCAACAAGGCTGTACGTCTGTCCTATACTAATGCATCTATCTATGCAACAAATAAGCAACACATTGCTACCATACACTATGCCTTGACATAGGCCATCAAACATAGCATGAATACGATGTGCTGTTTATTTGAAACAACGGAGGGTTACAGCTGGTTTTTGGCAAAAAACCGTTAACGTAGTGAACTTGATATGATCGAAGGAACCAAGATAGCCCTTTTTCAAAGGAGTGGTTTAAGCTCCGCATTTAAAATTTGTTTTTTGAAGAAAACCGAGTGGTTTTGAAATTGTTCCAACGATTCAGATTAGGTTTTATTTTCTTTGCATTAATAATAATGCGTCCCATCATTAACCTATCATTACAGAAAACAACAAAAATACAACGTCCTCTTATGCCATCTGCATTCGCCACGGGGTCCCGTCATCACCCGTTAGGTTACTTAATTAACGGCAGAGCGGGGGCTGAGCTAGCGCGGGTGTAAAACATAAGTGACGTCTAAATAGCTATCATATATAGATATTGTACATTCGTCAGACGCAATAATAGGCATTCCAGATCACAGATGAACATTATTGGATATGCAAGCAATCCGCGTTTCTTTTGAGCCTGCAACGAAAGACAGATTACACAGTTGTGATGATAGCCATTACCCCACCCCAGACCCCTACGGGTACGGCAAACTACCCGCCAAGTACCCGAAGTAAAGCGGTCTCCCTCAACAACGTGAGTAGGCCACTAAACACTTCAAATTACCCGATAGTTTGTGCACCCCACCTTGGGTCTATCCTAGGAGCAAAAACAGTAAAAAGAAATAATACAACGGTGGCTACAACCACAACCTGGATGTACCCCGCAAAAATAATATTACAACATATTACAATTACATCGAATGAATTAATACAATAACCCATCATAAAACCCCGGCTAATCATCACAACAAACCAATACATTTCATAATCACAAACAGTTAAAATCATCACAGATATGTGCAACCCCCTGCCAACCGACATACTAGCAGTTAGGGGAGGTTTACGAACACATAATACATTTCACAGATATAATCAACTAAGCAAACATCGTATAATTTCGATCGGTCAAACACATTAGATTCTACTCCAAAACTTCTCTATAAATTTGAGACTTGAGCAGAAAATAAATCATTCCAGAAAAGACAAAACATCACAGAAGAGCCACAGGGAAAAACTGGGCTGACGGCTTCAACTAGGCCGCGGATCTGCGGCGGATCGGTAGAATCGGCCGCGGTTCCGCGGCTATGTGGCCGATTCAAGAGCCCATTTTTTTCCTGTGTTCTTATAATTTCCTGTAGGTTATTCTGGAGGTCCCTGAAAAAATTTTAGGCCTCATTTTAAAAACGACAGAAACATGGTGATATCATTATATTTTCCGGTTCGTTTTGCGTTCGAAATGCATACGACTTTGCAAATGAGTTAATTATTGTTTAGTGGGGCTTTGATACCACTGTAAGTCGATGTACAACACCCCACGAGTTGCGGGAAGGCGGAAATTTGAAAAACGATCTTGTTCTATATGTAAACATCGACTAATCGAAGATCTTTACTAAACGATAACCAACAACAACCATAGAAGTTCTTAACTACTATGAAAAGAGATTATACCTATTGAATCGTGTCCTTCGTCTTTACGTTCTCTACGTCCTCCTCGGCCTCCTCTACGTGATAGATGATCCACCCGAGGGCCCTAATCCAAGCTTCACCTCCAACCTTGAGGTAACTAAGTTTCTCTAGTTGCTAATCAAAGGAACTTAGGTGATATAGAGTTAGGTTATGGATTAATTAGTCTATTCTAATCCTTGATCTCAATACATGAGTAGTAGGATTAGGGTTTGAAGAGAGAGTGAGCTTGAGGAGAGAGAAGGTGAACATGATAATGATAATGAAATTGTTTCTCACTTGAATATATGAAGCATAATGTTTAATCAAATAAATGAATAAATGTGATTATTCATCATGCTACATTAATTCAATATGTGTGAATCACTATATGAGTCATTAAGTATTTAATGATGCATTAATGATATGATGAATCACACAAAATGAGTCACAAATGCATTTAATGATAATGCCACCTAAACCCTCAAGTCACCATGCTTCTAGAAGCTTCCCGCAAAATCACGAGAACGCCCCTCCCATCCGTGAAAACACGGAAAAACTTTAGATTGTATAAATCCAATAACCCGATACTAGAATCTGGCTTAAACCAGTGCCAGCCAGTAAAAACTGTCCGAACGTCGTACGTGCGTAAACACACGTATGTGTCGGAACCCTTGTCGTAAAACCATACGACCTCTATATCGTTTCGCCTGGAGTAGGGAACTCTCTATGTGGGACTCTAAAGACTCGACTACTACGCTGGCAGTGGGTTTAACCACAGACCGCAAGCGGCACTAGCTGTACGTAACGGTCCCCAGGTAGATGTCGATAAGAAGGCCGATGAGGAAACCCATCCGAACTCCTACTGAGCCTGTCCGTGACAATATCCACGCAGTCCGGTCTGTTCGTCTAAGAGTATCGCATGTATGGTCTAGGGTGGTGGTGAACGTCAGACCCCTAATAACCGTACAAGTCGTGCCGGCATGGCTCAAGACCATCCGAGAATCTACTGATCAGTCCATCAGTAATTCTCAATCAGCCCTGACCAGGGACTTATGGTAATGACCAACCGATCACCGTGCGATATCAACTCCCTATACCGGGAGAGACGAATCCCTAACAGTCGCTCACTGCCTCCACGTGGCTCGGGACTGTGCCTAACTAAAACTTGTTTTCACGACTTCTTTGAACCGTGGTAGGGTAGTAATCAAAGCATAGTGGGAACTCACACGAGACAAATGACGACTTTAAGTCAACGGACTATCTGCACACATGTCACCTGAGAACTGCTATCTGACGTTAGGTATAAATACCATCCAGTCAGTTCTCGGCAAGTCCTGTCCGGTGTACTCACACCCAGTGAGCATCTGTATACAATCTTAGGTGCACATAACCAATGGTTGCGGGACCAATCCATCGCCCATCGTCAGGGTCTAGATATGTATACACTAGTCTACTCTGGAGCATCGATGCCCTGTCTCGATACTCCTGCGACCAGGGACATTTAAGAATGTACCTATTGACTATCCAGCTCCCATAAGTATGACTGCCATCACAACGCCGGTAGTCAGGCAAACACCCTATGGGCTTTATCAACATGTTTATAAATACAAAGTAAAATATATCACACGTTAAGATAAAGTCAAACCAAATAGCGTACTATCATATTAAGCAAGATTGTCATGTACATACATATCCCTAGCATCCTATATAATGAAGGTCTCTAGGGCATATATATCCAACAATCTCCCACTTGCACTAAGGCCTATAATTGGCGCAATGAGTACCCACTGTCTGCACTAGATCCCGTTGCTGGCGTACCGCATGCCCAACATCTCAAACAGTCTCTCGAACTGGACTTGAGGGATGGCCTTGGTGAATGGATCTGCCGTGTTGTCTTTTGTGTTCACTCTCCGTACCTCGATCTCCTGACGATCCACGATCTCCCTGATCAGGTGAAACCGCCTTAAGATATGCCTGGATTTATGATGGGACCTTGGTTCCTTCGCTAATGCTACAGCCCCATTGTTATATTTTATCACCATTGGATTTTAAATCCAAGATTCTCTGATAGAGAAAGATCTTTCCATATTAGAAAGATCAGGGAAAATATTTCCCAAAAATAGAATTTAATTCTATATAGAATTCAATTCTATTTAAATAGCGGCGCTCACATGCTTTGCATGTGAGTACTGCCAAAAGAATGCGGTAAGAGAACTCACGTGTTTAACACGTGGCCCCTAGTGTGGGTTTTAACCTGTTTATTTTCAGCGCTCATATACTTTGCATATGAGCGCTCACGTGTTTAACACTTGAGGCATGTTTGGCCATTGGTTACTTATACCCAGCGCTCATATGCTTTGCATATGAGCACTCACGTGTTTAACACATGAGGCCAGTTTGGCCTTTAGGTTTATTTTATTCAGCACTCATAAGCTTTACATATGAGCGCCCACGTTTTTAACACGTGAGGACGGTTTGGCCCTTAGTTATCTGTTTTCAGCGCTTATATGATTTGCATATAAGCGCCCACGTGTTTAACACGTGATGCCAAACTATGAGGATTTTTTTCCGCTTTCTTTCCTCCCTTTTTTATAAGGGAACAAACAGCTCTTTGCCAAAACTTTTGGCGGGAACAAATTGCCACGCGCCGCTTCCTAAAATACGGAATACGAGGGGTTGACAAGGCCACCCATGCTCCTACGGTCAAGGAAACATCATGCCGTAGTCACACTTCGGCTTCTAGCTTTACGTGGTAATCAGTATTCAATACACAGATAATGAGAAATGCAGTCACTAAATCAAAACAGATATAAAACTAACCAGATGGAGTCAAAGGAAAGATAGCGCCGACGTCGCTGATCTAGATGTCCGCAATATCCTAGAGGTACGTCAGGTGCTGATCCGAGCTAAGTCCACTTCTCACTCTGAGCATGCATACTCAGGTCGTCAGAGCGACACAATAGCAATATATATAAATGCAAAAGTAAACACGTGCAATGATGATGAACATGAAGCAGTAAATATAGAAAGATGACGCACATGAAATAATCGGTACAGGTAAACAGTAAAGCAGGTATATCGAATCAGTAAGCAATGCATGTCAATGTCACTAACCCTATCAGTCTCTAAGTCTCACTGTCCAGATCACTAAACCTATCGTCAGTCCAAGTGTGAGAGTCAACTACGCAGGAGTATCCCCAACCCAAGGATAGGGCCCCAGGGGCAAGGGAACACGGGCACGAATCACGCACGATAATAATCAGTAACACCATCCATACAACTCCCAAAATCACTGTATAAGCCGGCAATAGGACTCCCGAGATTCTGTTGAACTCACACTCAAACTACCCTACACCCCGTGGTCTACATCAAATAATGACCATAAACCCAAATACTAGTCGATCCATGACAAGTCTACGCGAGAACTGGAGACAGGATCTCCATCAAGCATGTCTCGACTAGTACTCAAGAAAAATGGACTGTGTTTGACGCCTTACCTATGACACTATTATAAGTGCCTCCATAACCATCTCATACCAGTTATAGTTACACTTACATATGCCCCATAGGCGTCGACAATGCAATAAATTAACTGGTTCCGCTGAGTGTGTACAGGTACGTGTCACTTTCACTATTCAATCATACTTATACACTAACGTACTTGCCACACCCTAATCACTAATACTTATCACTGTTAATGTACATGATTACTAGGTTATCGATACTAATGAACACTATTTACACGAGTATGACAATCATGCACATGGTGGGGATATAGTAAATGTACCGCTAACAACCTATAAACAACCGGTGTCGGTTGGACTAGGAAAAATCATATAAAATCACACGTGCATAATTTAGCAAAATGATATAAAAGGAGTAGGAAGTATATTTAATCATCTATACAGAAAAATTGGTTTCGTGTCCATCGAGTTTCAGGTTTGCTAGTTATGGTCATTTCTTTTTAAGTGTTCACTGCTGGAAATCCAATTTCCGAACTGGAAGTCCGTTTCGTAACACATTTTACTCCCAGTTGGGATCATAATTAGGTGACACTTTAGTTGAACAATATTTAGGTTTATCCGTTAGGTTTCCAATTCAATTGGCAGATAAGTAATATCCTATATCAACAGGGATTTATAGTCAGGTTAAGTTCGATGTGTAAAATCTGTCACTACAGAATTCAGCTGGACACATTGACATTATAAAATGGGTTAAAAATATCATACAGAAAATAAATCCAGTGAAACCAGTGGAGTAAGAAAGATAACTCAATTTTCTACGTAACGATATAGGGTTCCACACATTTTTGCATTTGACCAAGGATATACAGTGATTTAAAAACAAGGTTAACTGGGATTACTGCTCTGGACTGCAGTCCAGAATTTTAATTCTCCTCAGTTTTCTCTATCCTAACTTATTAAAATTCAGAGATGAACTATAGAGTACTATAGGTTAATCTGTTAGCTTCGATACTATACATGGAATGCTAAAATCCGATTTGTAAAAGATTTAATATGAATTTAACGGTCTAGCGTGTTCAGGAAAATTCTGATTTCGCAATGATTATCGGGGGTAATATTTTATAGGTGAAACGATATTTATTTGTAACCTAATTTCCGCAGCACCACTGTGAATAGTAGATGGGTTCTACCGTTTAAAGATGGGTTATCAATTAAAATTTAGCATTGAATACTTGTAATAATATTGAATCGCAATCGAAATGATTGTATAATAGCATGAAGCAAGTATGTAAAACTTGCCTGACGACAACGATCGGTGATATGACAGCAGCGGACGGCACAGTGGTGAACCACGGCTACGGCAGCGACAACGGCGCGTTCATGACTCGAGCACGACAAGAGTTGGCCTCGGTGGAGCTTGATTCTTGGACTTGATGGCTCGGTGGGTGCGACGGACGTGCGCTGGCGTTGCGACGGCTGCTGCGTCTACGACGACAATGATTAGACCGACGGAAAACATGGCTTAATCAGCGACGACGCCAACTGGGATAACGGTGTTTGCGACAACCATAAATGTTCGATGAAATGACGTGCCTCGATTTAGCTCGATGATGGTGTGTTACGATGGGCAGGCGATGAGGTAGTGGGGATGGTCGAGATTGGCGAGATGAAGATGACTGAGATAAAGGCACGAGCAACAACAGCTTAGACGGCGATGGCTAGGTTTGGGGTGCTCGGTTGAGCTTTGAAGGCTGAGGAGGAGTCGAGGAGGAAGGTAGCGGAGCTCGGGCGGTGCAAATGGTCAGTGCAAGGTGACGGTGGCTGGGGATGCTCGTCGGCAATGGCAGGAGGTTTGTGGTGGTGGTGAGTGCAGTTAGGGGCTGGGTTTGAGAGGAGTGGGCTCGTGGGTGGAGATAGGTCTCGGGCTCATGGTGCAACGGGATGGCTCAGGGTGTTGGAGAGATGGTGGTGGTGGTGCTCGGTGGAGACGAAGCGATGGCAACGGTGATTGGGGAGAAGGATGCGATGATGAAAAGAGTTGATCACCGGCGATGGTGAAGGTGGTTTGCTCGAGTCGAGGGTGCTGGAAGTTGGGTTCGGTGATGACGAGGTGGTTAGAGTTGTGGAGGTGGTGGCGAGGAGGCTCGGGCGCGGGCTGTTAAGGAGCTCGGGGTGGGCTTGGTGATCGCTTAAGGTGGGTCGACGGTGGTCATCGGCGAGGTGGAGCTCGGAGCTTGGAGGAAGGCAGTGGTTTCATAAGATGGTTGGAGTCGGCTTGGCCTGTAGCCGAGGCTAGCTCGAGGAGAAGGAGGTGCGGTCGAGGTTGTAGGCTCGGTGAAGGCTTATGTGCGCTGGTGTTGGGGAGAGGGAGACAAGGAGGTGGAGGCGGAGTCGGAGAGATGGGGATGCTGACGGTGAGGAGACGGCGGCGAGCGTGACACGTGGGCGTAGGCGTAGGTGTGGGCACGGGTTCGAGCTCGGAGGCGGCGGGAAAAGAGGAGGGGGAGAGAGTGCGAGAGGACAGAGAGAGTGTGTGTGTACGAGAGGAGAGAGAGTGGTAATAGAGTGAGAGAGAGAGACGTGGGTAGTGAACAAAGAGGGAAAGTGTGTGTACGTGGGTGAGGGAGAGAGAGTGGGCGCGAGTAGGGAGAGAGAGAGAGAGAATGAGAGGATTTAATTAAAATAATTAATTAGAATTAATAGGATATAAAGATGGGATTCATTGTGATTAATGGGAATTCATGGTGAAGATTTCGGTTTGGATTTGTGGGAATTCAAAAAGAAGGGATAATTGTGTGGGCTTGGTAAAAAGATGCAGGCCGGGTCTCATGAAGAATTTAGAAAGAAAAGAGTGTGATTAAATATGGACTTGGGCTTATGGTTTTAAGCCTTAAGTTTGGTAGCAAAAAAGTTAGGGTTTTAAAATAAATAAAATAAATATAAATATAAATAAACAAATTTTGTAAACAACACTTTATATAAATACGGATATTGGCGTACAAAAGGAACTGGGTATTACACAAATTCCCCCCACTACTTTGCCCATGTAAGTATGTATGTGGGTGAAGTAGTGCAAAGTTATGCATGGCCATAGAATTGATGGCTTATGAGACAAGTTTAAGGTCCTTGTCGCCTAAGGCTTTTTTCATCTTCATGAGCCGCAAGGGTCTCAAGAAGGTTTTTTTATGAGTCGTAAGGATCTCATAGGTGCATATTCTTCCTAGAAATCGTGAGGATTTCTAAGTGTTCATCGCCTCCATGAGTCATAAGGATCTCACTCGGGTATTTTTTCCTTACGGGCCGTGAAGACCCGTAAGTAGCTTTCTTCATTTCATTGGCGAATGTGGCCTATTGATAGTATACAAGAGTCGGTTTGGACCCCCTTGTAGGACAGCGATTGCTTAGGAAACAGGTTCAGATCTGTCGCCTAAGACTTTTCAACTTTATGAGCCGTGCGGGTCTCATAAAGGCTTTTCTCCTTACGAGTCGAGAGGATCTCATAGGTGTATTTGTAGGGTTCCTAAGCACTCTTACAAGGGTTAATAAGGCATCAACCATGCCCGAATAAAAATTTAGACGTGCCGAACAACCCAAAGCCGGGATCTTTGCTAGATAATTAGGGTTACACATGCAAGTAAACATCTTTACAACTAAAAGTGAGGGATTACAACCTTTGTAGTCCGCTCCTTCGCTTCATAAGCTCCGAGTAGAAATCCCTTCGCCGCGATCCACGATCTCCCGGACTCAAGAGAGGCTCCACAACTCGAACGATCCATGCTAGCTTGTAGTCTTCCTTTTCTCCGATGATCTACCTCGAAGTTTCTATAACTCAAGCTCTCTCTCTAATGAGGTGAACACCCTAATCTAATTGACAAGATTAGATGAGGATGATAGAGTAGTATTTATGCTTTGTTTTTATATCAAATTCCCACACAAAATCATCACATAAAGAAAACCTAGAAAGCTTTCTCAAAGCTCAAAGGAAGAAGAAGATGAATATTAAATCAATAAATCCTTTTGTGATGAATAATGAAAAGATATATGATTACAAATGTAACCATGGTCAACTATGACAAGGCTAACCCATGTAGAGATTTAACTAGGGATAGGGTTTGAGTTGGGTTAAAGAATGAGTCACTTAAAATATCAACCATAATATCTTAGCACAAAACAAAAGAAAACCTTCTAGAAGGTTCATGAAAGAACTAACCCAATTCAAACCCTAACCTTGTTTAATCTCCACTAAGCATGTTACATTAGTAATCATATTATGTTACAATATTATATATCACATATATAATATATTTTGTAACAAAAGAAAATAATACAATTAACATATATCGCATATATATCAATGTATTATCCGGTGAGAAAATGAATCAATAAAGCGAGCCAATATTAAATAATGTAATGCAATATATCATATATATTATTATACATTAAATTATCGAATCAACACTTGATCCGACAATCCGGCTATATCGAATATAACCGACTAATATATCATGTACGGATTCATCGAATCAACACATGATCCGATGACCCGGCTCATATCTAAATATCGCGAGAATATAATACGGTATCTCATATCGCATTATCCTCGGTCGTGCACATATTACATATGTTCCCCTACTCCGTTTTTCCTGAGTCAAGAAACCTCTGTGTAAGACTCTAAAGAATCGTCAATACGCCGGTAGCAGGTGATGATCATATCAAACACCCACAAGCTGCAAGCGGTCAGCTAAACGTAACAGCCACCCAGGTATTGAGCGATTAGAAGATTAACAAGCTAGCCTGTACATTCTCCTGTGAATCCAATCAGTAACACTCCCGTACAGTCCGGTCTCTTCGTCTGATATGTTGCATATCTAGCCTAGGGGTGGTATACGTCAAACCCCAGTAACCGATAAGTCGTGTCGATGTGAGGCTCATAACGGGTCGAGAAACTACTGGTAACATTTACCAGTAAATCTCTATATCAGCCCTGGCCAGGGACTTCCAGTTATAGCCACTTGAACACAGCACAACATCAACTCCCTATACCGGGAGAGACGAATTCCCTCCTATCGCTCATTGCCTCCATGTGATTCGGGACTGTACCCAAAAGCCACCGTTTTGCACGCCCTCTTGGACGTGGTAAGGTGGAAATCAAAGCACAGCGGGAATCACACAAGACTCTATGACGATCTCGGGTCTACAGACTACCCTGTACCAGTGTCACCGGAGAACTCCCATCTGACGTGTGGTATATCACCATCTGGGAGTTCTCGGCGAGTCCGTCCAGTGTACCCAGTCTCCACTGAGCACCCGTACACCATCCTTGATGTCAAAACACCGATGGATATGGGATCATCCATCGCCCATCATATGGGTCAAGATGCGTATACGCTAGTCTACTCTGGTGTATCGATGCCCTGTCTCGACAAACCCTCGACTAGGAACAGTTATAGGATGTACTCATCGACTACCGTGGCCCCACTAGTATGATCTCATCATAGTCCCAGTAGTCGAGTACAGATCCTAAGGGCTTTATCAACATGTGAGAGTAAGACAGTAAACTAATATAAGTCAACATGTTAAGATAAAGTGAAACCAAATAGCATACTATCATGTCGAGCAAGAATGTCCTCTCTATATATATCTAAGCATCCATTATAATATACATCATATGTACAACAATGGCCTCTAGGGCATATACATAGCTAACAATCTCCCACTTACACTAAGGCCAGCTACTGTAGTATCTCATACCTAGCATCCCGAATAGTCTCTCAAACTGTATCTGGGGAATGGCCTTCGTGAGTGGATCCGCAGTGTTGTCCTTGGTATCTACTCTCCTGACCTCGATCTCCCGGCGATCAACTATCTCCCTGATCAGGTGATACCGCCTCAGAATATGTCTGGACTTTTGATGGGACCTGGGTTCCTTGGCCAAAGCCACAGCTCCATTGTTATCGCAATACAGAGGTATTGGATGTTCAGTGGATGGAACCGCACCAAGTTCACTAATGAACTTCTTTATCCAGACAACCTCTTTGGCAGCATCGTTGGCAGCGATGTATTCAGCCTCCATCGTCGAGTCTGCAACGATATCCTGTTTGGAACTCTTCCAATATACCGCCCCTCCATTTAGGGTAAAGACAAATCCCGAGTGCGACTTAGAGTCGTCCTTATCTCTTTGGAAGCTGGAATCGGTAAAGGACTCCACGTGGAGTTCTCCGTTACCATAAACCAAGAACATCTCCTTAGTCCTTCGCAAGTACTTGAGAATGTTCTTCACAGCTATCCAGTGACTCTCTCTAGGAACTGCTTGATACCGACTCACTATACTTAGTGAGTATGCTACATCGGGTCTAGTACATAACATCGCATACATGATAGAGCCTACTTCCGAAGCATAGGGTATCCCTTGCATGCGAGCTCTCTCCAAATCAGTCTTGGGAGACATCACTTTGGAGAGAGTGAGTCCAGAGATCGTGGGTTGGTTCCCACGCTTGGATTCTTCCATACTAAACCTCTTTAGTATGCTGTCAATGTATCTGGATTGGGACAATCCCAGTATCCGTTTAGATCTATCTCTATAGATCATGATTCCCAATATGCAGGAGGCATCACCTAGATCTTTCATTGAGAATATTTGTGATAAGAAGAGCTTGACTGATTGCAGCATAGGAACATCATTTCCTATCAAGAGTATGTCATCGGCGTACAATACGAGGAAGACAACCTTACTCTCTGCAACCTTTTTATAAATACAAGGTTCATCTATATTTTTGATGAAGTCAAACTCTTTGACTACAACATCAAAACAGATGTTCCAACTCCACGATACTTGCTTTAACCCATAAATGTATTTAAGCAGCTTGCACACCTTTCCGCTGCTCCCACTATCTACGAAGCCCTCTGGCTGAGTCATGTACACGCACTCTTCTAAATCACCGTTTAGAAAGACGGTCTTAACATCCATTTGCCAGATTTCGTAGTCATGGTATGCAGCAATGGCAAGTAAGATCCGGATGGACTTAAGCATAGCCACTGGAGAAAAGGTTTCGTCATAATCTACACCTGGTCGTTTACGAAAACCCTTTGCAACAAGTCTAGCTTTGAAAGTCTCAACTTTTCCATCTACACCAATTTTTCTTTTAAAGATCCACTTGCTCCCAATGGATTTTACCCCTTCAGGAGCATTTTCCAAAGTCCATACTTTGTTGGTGTACATGGATTCCATCTCAGATCGCATTGCATCCAGCCATTTCACAGAGTCACCACTCGTGATGGCCTGCTCGAAACTAGTCGGGTCATCATCTTCCATGATGCAATCCTCGCTTCCACCATTAATGAGAAAACTGTAGTATCTCTCAGGTGGATAAGAAACCCAGCTAGATCGGCGGAGAGGCTGGGGTTCGTCGAGTACTACTGAATCCTCTGGTTCCAATAAATCATCAGTTGTAGTTTGTGGTGCTGGAACCTCTTCCAGCTCTACCTCTTCGCCACTAATTTCTTTTGCAAGAAATTTCATTTCTAAAAAGGTGGCATATTTAGAAACAAACACCTTTTGTTCCTCACCGTGGTAGAAGATATATCCATAGGAATCTTTTGGATATCCTACAAACTTACATAGACATGATCTTGTCTCGAGCTTGTCCGGATTTTGTTTTCTAACATAGGGCGGACAACCCCATATCTTAACTTATTTAAGAGATGGTCTCTTCCCATTCCAAATCTCATATGGAGTGGTAGGCACTGATTTAGTTGGAACTCTATTCAATAGGTATGTGGCTGTCTCCAGCGCATAACCCCAAAAGGAGATGGGTAACTAAGCAGTGCTCATCATAGAGTGCACCATATCCAATAGGGTGCGATTCCTCCGCTCCGATACACCATTGTGCTGTGGTGTATAAGGAGGAGTAAGCTGAGAGAGAATCTCATTCTCTTTTAGATAATCCCGAAACTCATTGCTCAAGTATTCTCCTCCTCGATCAAATCGAAGGATTTTAATACTTTTGCCCGTTTGGTTCTCTACTTCGTGCTTATATTCTCTGAATTTCTCAAAAGTTTCAGACTTGTGTTTCATCAGGAACACATGTCCGAATCTTGAGAGATCGTCAGTGAATGTAATGAAGTAGGAAGAACCATTCCTGGTGTGTGTAGACATGAGACCGCATACATCACTATGTACCAGTCCTAAGAGTTCCGTAACTCTTTCTCCGTGTCTACTAAACGGAGTTTTGGTCATTTTTCCTTTGAGAAATGAATGGCAAGTATCATAAGATGATAATTCGAACGAATTCAAATATCCATCCTTATGTAACTTAGCTAGCCGTGTCACATTGATATGACCAAGTCTACAACGCCATAAGTAGGATTCGTTCATTTCTGAACTCTTACTTTTGTGTGTGTTTTGTATATTAAGGACTGTATTTTGATTGAGAATGGATATGCCATTATGTAACGAGCCTGATCCAATCAACTTTTGATCTAGGAAGATGTTCATAACATTATCCTTTACTACAAAATTATATCCTTCTTTACTTAATAAAGAAACTGATATAATGTTGCACATCATGTTCGGTATATAATAGCACTGATTCAGAATCAGTGTATTACTACTTGGTAATACAAGGTGATATTCGCCAACTGCTTTGGCTGCAATACTTGCACCATTCCCTACTTGAACGGAATGATCACATTTTCCCAGTTCTCTACCTTTCCGTAGCCCATGTAACTATCTACATATGTGGAATCCCGATCCGGTATCTAATACTCAGGACGTAGGGTGAACTGAAAACAGTTCTCAATAACTAACACACCCGAAGAAGGTGCATCAACATGCATGTTCTCCATTTGGGCGGCGTGAGAATCTAGATATTCTCCTATTCCCTGTTCAGTCTTATAACTCTTATAAGAAAGAACAGGACCAACGTTTCCTTGCTCAGTATAATAAGCGGATTCAGTCAATACATCCATATTATTATCTTGATTATGGCCTGACATGGTCGCTACCTGGAGAGAGAGAGAAGAAAACACTTTAGCGTATGCTCTTACAAGATTAGATTGGTTATTATCTTATCTAATCAGGATGTCTTCCACTGTTTGTATCAAATCTTCCTTCAAACCCTAAAAGGTAAGATTAGCCGGGATTAATTACACCCTACAATTTCGTCAATCTTTCAGCCAGATCGGTGTCGGTACTTGAGGGAGGTTCCCCGTGCTTTCGCACGGACCTAATTAAAATAAACCTCGTTTTCCCAGAGGCATAACCCCGTTAACACCTTTCTAGACACTTACTTGATCGGCTAATTGTCCTGTGTAAAATTCTCCCAGGAGTAACACTTACTCGCAGTGGGTATTGGGATCCAACTATCTCATAGGAGGTATGCAATCTTATTGCAAATTTCAACACTTGAAATTCCCGATAATGCTTTTACCCCTAGTGACTTATGACCTTAACTATGGTCAACAAATCATAAGCACTAGTCAAGTTCCACCCGTCATTTCTTGATTAATTTAGACCCACCCATATGACCCTTAACTATGGTCAAAAAAGTTATATGACTGTCCTAATTAATCACATCTCATGTTATATAGGAAAACATCACTAAGCTACCGTACACTGCGCCTTAACTATGGTCAACAAACGTAGCACGAATATTAAGTACTCTATTTCCTAAAATGACGGAGGGTTACGCAGGTTTTTCAGAAAACCATGAGCGTAATGAACTTGATATCGTTGTAGAATCAAGTGATTTTAAAAAGGAGTGTTTTTTAGGCTTTTCTAGTTTCGCTAAAGAGGTCACTCCCGATGAAGGGATCTCGGCTCTTTCCCCATCGAATAAGGTGCAGGATATATCGTATATATCGTTGTGCAAAGTAAGAACTATAGAAGCTGTCAAAAAACTAAACCGTGAGTTTGTAGCATCTGCCAGTTTCGCTAAAGTGGTCACTCCCGGTGAAGGGATCTCGGCTCTTTCCTTATCGAATAAGGTGCAGGGTATATCATATATACCGCTATGCAAAGCAAAACTGTAGCTACCCTTTTTTATAAAGTTTTCATTCTACAACATCTTTTAGGTTTCTTTTCTTTTTATTAATCTCATTAATATATCCCATCAGCTTATGCTTCCTAAGTATCACAGAAGAAACGAAAGAAGTAATATTTATATATCAGCATATATATATAGTATAAGCATTCGTCTTAGGCAGTAATATGATCTCATCACAGAACATTGCAGCAGAAGAACATATATGAAATATTGGATATACTAGGATGTCCGTGTTTTAATACGAGCCTGTATAAAACACGGATTCCATGGTCGCGATGAATAGCCAAACCCACATCCCTAGACCCCTACGAGAGCGGCAAGTAACACTGCCAATTCTAAGGTTAGGAGACCCGATCTCGACTCCTCGAGATGGGCTCCCACTGGACCCCAGAACCCGGTTACTTGTGCTCCCCTCCTTGGGTCTACCTAATGTGGAAAAGTAAATATTATACACTGGAGACATCAACCTCATCCCGGAAGTGCCCTAATAAAAGAATATTACATACAAATGAATTTTACATGAATGAAAATAAAAACCCTCATCTCACATAAAAAAAACCCCGGCTATTCAGAACACGACGATCCAATATAACATATCACAGCAACACATAATATCTCATATTATCAACGTAAGTAAATATGCATACACCGATCGTCGTTGATGTATAGAAATGAAAACCGGCAATACAACTACATACTATACTTACGGTCACAGAAAAGAAATTGTAAAACTACAACATTTGGAATCCACAATCACTTTAGACATCGTAAATCCGAAATATCACATACTTCGCATTTCATGCCTAATTATATGAATTCCACATATTGTATCACATTCTAGATAAATAGACAGTATTAAACTTTCCGATCGAATAATCAAATACCCAAAATTTCCTAAATAGCTCAACACTTGAGCAGAGTCCAAAAAGTCCCAGAATATGTCACAGTACCGATGGTCCAGCCGTAGAAGGGTCAAGCCAACGCCTCACATGTTGCACGCCGTACTGCCCCAAACACTAAGGTTTAGAGGCGGTTCAGACGGTCACATAATCGAGTTAAGGTTTGTGTTCTTCTAGAGGGTCCACCGTGTAACTTGCATGTTTTTCCGAAAGGTTTAAACTCAAGAAAAATTCAATACTTGAAAGTTTTTCGTGCCGGAAAAAAATGAGTTAATGATATCCGTTCTAACATTTTAATACTTTCTAAATTATCCGGAAATAAGAACGAAATTAAAGTTTCCGATCGAATCAACAAATTCAAAATAATCCCCAGAACACTCAATACTTGAGTCAAATTAAAAATACCCAGAAATATGCAGGAATAGCTACGGATATTACTGCATAAAAACCTGTCCCCGATTCACTGTTCCTGCCGCGGAACCGCCGCTACAAGTAGCTTCTTGCTGCGGTTCCGCGGCTATATGAGAGCCTTGGGGGCTCATTTTTCATGGTAACCCTTAAAATTCCCTGCTGATTTTTTTGAGTATTTTTAATGCAGAAAAAATCACATTTTTACAAAATTTTCAGAGAAGGGTCTATTTCGACGTTTCGGGGTTTGATCGGAGTTTTAACTTCGTATACACGTCGCCTAATGCTCTAGCTTGGCTCTGATACCACTGTAGGGTTTCTAGGCACTCTTACAAGGGTTAATAAGGCATCAACCATGCCCGAATAAAAATTTAGACGTGCCGAACAACCTAAAGCCGGGATTTTTGCTAGATAATTAAGGTTACACATGCAAGTAAATATCTTTACAACTAAAAGTGAGGGATTACAACCTTTGTAGTCCGCTCCTTCGCTTTATAAGCTCCGAGTAGAAGTCCCTTCGCCTCGATCCACGATCTTCCGGACTCAAGAGAGGCTCCACAACTCGAACGATCCATGCTAGCTAGTAGTCTTCCTTTTCTCCGATGATCTACCTCGAAGTTTCTATAACTCAAGCTCTCTCTCTCCCTCTCTCTCTAATGAGGTGAACACCCTAATCTAATTGGCTAGATTAGATGAGGATGATGGAGTAGTATTTATGCTTTCTTTTTATATCAAATTCTCACACAAAATCATCACATAAAGAAAACCTAGAAAGCTTTCTCAAAGCTCAAAGGAAGAAGAAGATGAATATTAAATCAATAATTCCTTTTGTGATGAATAATGAAAAGATATATGATTACAAATGTAACCATGGTCAACTATGACAAGGCTAACCCATGTAGAGATTTAACTAGGGCTAGGGTTTGGGTTGGGTTAAAGAATGAGTGACTTAAAATATCAACCAAAATATCTTAGCACAAAACAAAAGAAAACCTTCTAGAAGGTTCATGAAAGAACTAACCCAATTCAAACCCTAATCTTATTTAATCTCCACTAAACATGTTGCATTAGTAATCATATTTTGTTACAATATTATATATCACATATATAATATATTTTGTAACAAAAGAAAATAATACAATTAACATATATCGCATAAATATCAATGTATTATCCGGTGAGAAAATGAATCAATAAAGCGAGCCCATATTAGATAATGTAATGCAATATATCATATATATATTATTATACATTAAATTATCGAATCAACACTTGATCCGACAATCCGGCTATATCGAATATAACCGACTAATATATCATGTACCGATTCATCGAATCAACACTTGATTCAATGACCCGGCTCATATCTAAATATCGCGAGAATATAATATAGTATCTCATATCGCATTATCCTCGGTCATGCACATATCACATATATGCCCCTACTCCGTTTTTCCTGAGTCAAGAAACCTCTGTGTAGGACTCTAAAGAATCGTCAATACGCCGGTAGCAGGTGATGATCATATCAAACACCCACAAGCTGCAAGCGGTCAGCTAAACGTAATAGCCACCCAGGTATTGAGCGATCAGAAGATCAACAAGCTAGCCTGTACATTCTCCTGTGAATCCAATCAGTAACACTCCCGTACAGTCCGGTCTCTTCGTCTGATATGTTGCATATCTAGTCTAGGGGTGGTATATGTTAGTTATATGTATGCCCTAGAGGCCATTACTATACATAGGATGTATATTGTAGTGGATGCTTGGACATATATAGGGAGGACTTTCTTGCTCGACATGATAGTAAGCTATCTGGTTGATCTTTACCTTAATGTGTACACAGATTGTCTCTCTGTTACATGTTGGTAAAGCCCTTAAGATGTGTACTTGACTATCTGGAATATGATGCGGATCATACTAGTGTGGACATGGTAGTTCATAAGTACATCCTTCAAGGTCCCTAGTCGTGGGTGTATCGAGACGGGGCATCGATATACCAGAGTAGACTAGCGTATAGCTTCTCGACCCATACAGATGGGCGATGGATGATCCCATATCCATTGGTGTTTGACATCAGAGATCATATACGGGTGCTCAGTAGAGACTGGGTACACTGGACGGACTCGCCGAGAACTCCCAGATGGTATTATACCTTACGTCAGATGGCAGTTCTCTGGTGACACTGGTACAGAGTAGTCTGTTGACCCGAGATCGTCATAGAGTCTTGTGTGGTTCCCACTGTGCTTTGATTTCCACCTTACCACATCCAAGAGAGCGTGCAAAACGGTGGTTTTTGGGTACAGTCCCGAGTCACATGGAGGCAATGAGCGATAGGAGGGGATTCGTCTCTTCCGGTATAGGGAGTTGATGTTGCACTGTGTTCGATTGGCTATAATCGGAAATCCCTGGCCAGGGTTGCTGAGATTTACTGGTAAGTGTTGCCAGTAGTTTCTCGAATTGTTATAGACCTCATATCGACACGACTTATCGAGCTATTGGGGTCTGACGTTTACCACCCCTAGGCAAGATATGCGACATATCAGACGAACAGACCAGACTGTACGGTAAGTGTTACTGGTTGGATTCACAGGAGTGTGAGCGGGCTTGCTCATCGATCTTCTGATCGCTCAATACCCGGGTGGCCGTTACGTTTAGCAGACCGCTTGCGGCTTGTGGGTGTTTGATATGGTCATCATCTGCTGCCGGCGTATTGACGAGTCTTTAGAATCCTACACAGAGGTTTCCTGGCTCAAGCGAAACGAAATACGAGCGCATATGAGATATGTGCAGGACCGAGAATAATGCGTGTATGTGATACCGTATTCCATTCTCGCGATGAATGTATCGAATGGTTGTATGTGATATAACCTAGTTATCGAATCGAGGATTGATTCGGTAAGCCGATACATAGGATACTAGTCGGTTATATGCGATATGACCGGATCGTTAAATCAAGTGTTGATTTAATGATTTAATGTATAATTATATATTTGATATATTACTTTGCATTAACTAGTATTGGTTCACTTTAAATGGATTCTCTCACTTGGTTTGTGCAAGTTGTATATGTGATATACTTTTGTGCACATGATTGTATCATTGTTTGATGATGCATGCTTATTTGGTTAAGTGTAAAGAATTAAACCATGGTTAAATTAATGATTAGGGTTTCTTATTCATTTATTTATTTTTTTTTCTTTTTGGAAATTAAAAGGATAAATTGATATGGTGGCTTTCTTTGTATCTTTCATGAAGCTTCATGAAGTGTTGAAAGTTTGACCACATTTGTCTCATGCTTAACCCTAACCATTCCACTTAACCATGATTCATTCTCTACACTTAACCATGGTTTGAATATGATAAGTATTCATTTTCTTTTCCATTTTTAATTAACTTATCATATTCTTTCTTCTTCTTCTTCATCTTGACAACAAGAAGAAAACCTTGCTCCTTCAATGGCAACTTGAGCATATGAGTGAGAAATCCAATTCTAAAGTGAACCCACCTCCTATTTCTTCATCCTCTACCTCTTGCCAAGTAGTATAGGGTGTTTTCTTCACAAGTTTCATGACTTGGTGAAGTGGGAGCTTGATCTAGTGATGCCTCGACGTAGATCATCTTCGGCATCGTAATCGATGACCTAGCCCGCCCATTTCTCCGATGAAGCCGACGCAAGAGACCGGGATTCGATTTGGACAGCGAGGAGACTTCATTGCGGAGCTATGGAGGTGGAGGACCGGATCTACAAAGGTTGTATTTCCGTTCTTGTAGTTAAGTTGTTAACTAGTTTCATCTTTCACCTAAATTTCTAGTTAACGGTCCGTATTAGGGTTTCTCGGCACCCGTAAAATTTGAAATTGGCATGGTTGATGCCTTGTGGGACCTCTTGAGAGTGCCTAAGAACCCTACAGTGGTATCAGAGCCTAACTAGAGCCTTAGGCGATGCGTAGACGGAGTTAGAAGTCCGATCGAACCGAAACCCTAACTCAAGAATGCTCTCTGTACATTTTCTAAAATCTGGTCTTTTTCGAAATTAAAAATATGCAGAAAAATCAGCAGGGAATTTGATGAATTACTGTGGAGCAAGTGCTCATGATTCTTCTAAAGTGCGGCGGAACCGCGGCACAAGATGGCTTGTGCGGCGGTTCTGCGACCAATTAGTCACATCATCCTTTTTCATTTGCACTGTAATTCCTAATTTCTTGTGCTGTATTTTCTGGAATATTTTAATATTTATTCTACAGTTGAGTTTTCTGGGGTTGTTTAAGGAATTCGTAGATTCGATCGGATTGTCTAATTTTGTCTCTGTGTGATTCCGGATAATTTTTGAATATGTTAAAAAGTTCGACCGGATATAAATACCCACTTTTTCCCCTGTCGGGAAATTTCGAAGTGTTGGATATTTCCGTGGTTTAATAACGTTCTAAGTAGTGCAAGTAACGCAATGGACCCTCTAGAAGACAACAAACCTTAACTCAATTATGTGACCGTCTTGAACTGCTCTTTGAACCTTTGGGTTTGGGGCAGTACGGCGTGCCACATGTGAGGCGTTGGCTTGACCCTTCTACGGCTGGACCGTTGGTACTGAGGCACGAAGTGAATGTTTTAAACTTATTTCATGTGTTGAGTTGTATTGGGAAAACCTGGGTGTTCGATTGTTCGATCGGAAAGTTTAACATTTTCTATCTTATCCGGAATGTGATACAATAATTGGAATTCACAAATAGTTATGAGATAACTGAATGAATGTTATAAACATAGCACTTTAGTCTCACTTGATCGGTTGCCACGGAATTTTGATGTGATCAAAAGTCCGTCGCAATCACGTAGCGTACGCGGATACTCGCTGGGTAAACTTAATAGACAGCCTCACTCCATAGCCCCGACCAAGTGACTGTAGGAGAACCCCGTCGCCGAAAGCATCCGTTCGGGTGCTCGCGGCAGTGGTATTCCGCCTTGGTGCACTTCGTCGGAGGCATCGGGGGTGCAGCCGTCTATTGAAGTTTGCGACGAGCATTCGATCAGGATGTCGGGAATCTTGTTGAATTGCCCGACTTGATATTGAAAAGAGTTTTCGATTTTGAGACTAAAATGCGGGGTTTATAATTGTTAGGCATGTGATGTCTAAGGGATTCATTTGATTAGGCATGCGATGTCTAAAGAGATTGCGGATTCCAACTGTTGTAGTTTTACACTTTCTCTTCTGTGACCGTAAGTGTAATATGTGATATCGCCGGTTTCGTTGCTATATGTCAACGACAATTGGGATGCGCATATTTACTTACGTTGATGACATGTGATGTTATGTGTTGCTGGATATGTTATATTGGATCGTCGTGTTTGAATAGCCGGGGGTTTTTATGTAAGATGAGTGTTTTTCATTTTCATTCATGTAAAAACTTGTATGTAATATTCTTTTATTGGGGCACTTCCAGGTTGCGGAAGATGTCACCTTTTGTATATTATTTACTTTTCCGCACTAGGATAGACCCAAGGAGGAGGGCACAAGTAACCGGGTTCTGGAGTCCAGTGGGAGACCAACTCGAGGAGTCGAGTCCGGGTCTCCTAACTCCAGAATTGGTAGGGTTGCTTGCCGCTCTCGTAGGGGTCTAGGGGTGTGGGTTTGGCTATTCATCGCGACCGTGGAATCCGTGTTTTATACTGGCTCGTATTGAAAACACGGACGTCCTAGTATATCCAATATTTCATATGTTTCTTCTGCTGCGATATCTGTGATGTGATCATGTGATGTTCTGTGATAGATACTGTATATAGTATATATGATATATTGTATAGGCGTTACTTATGTTTTACACCCGCGCTAGCCCTACCCCGCTCTGCCGTTAGTTACCTAACCTAACGGTGCACGAGGGGACATCGAGGCGAATGCGGATGGCATAAGTGTACGTCGTATTTATCTGTGATGTTTAGGTACTTAAATGATGGGACTTCATTAATATGATTAATGAAATAAAAGAAACCTAAGATGTTGTAGAATCGAATTTCAAAATAAAACAGGTAGCTACAGTTCTTGCTTTGCACAGCGGTATATATGATATATCCTGCACCTTATTCGATAAGGAAAGGACCGAGATCCCTTCACCGGGAGTGACTCCTTTAGCAATAACTGGCTGATGCTACACACTTGGTTTGTCTTTTGATTGCTTTTGAGTGTTTTTGCTTTGCACAGTGATATATATGATATATCCCGCACCTCATTCGACGAGGAAAGGACCGACGATCCCTTCACCGGGAGTGACTCCTTTAGCAAAACTAGAAAAGCCTCAAAAACACTCCATTTCAAAATTATTCGATTCTACAACGATATCAAGTTCACTACGCAATAGGTTTTCAGAAAAACCTGTCGTAGCCCTCCGTCATTTCAGATAAGTAGTAGTTAGTATTCGTGCTACGTTTGTTGGCCTGCGTCAAGGCGTAGTGTGCGGTAGCTAACTAGTATTTATCTGCTTATGCATATGATGCAGATTGGATTAGGGTAGTCGTGCGACTTTGTTGGCCTGCGTCAAGGGTCGTGCGGGTGGGTTTAATTCAATCAGGAAATGACGGGTTGAACTTGACTAGCGCACTATGGTTTGTTGGCCTGCATCAAGGTCATAGGACGCTAGGGGCAAAAGATTATCGGGAATTTCAAGTGTTGAAATTTGCAATGAGATTGCATACCTTCTATGAGATAGTTAGATCCCGATACCCGCTGCGAGTAATTGTTACTCCTGGGAGAGTTTTACACATTACAATTAGCCGATCAAGTAGGTGTCTAGAAAGGTGTTAACGGGGTTACGCCTCTGGGAAAACGAGGTTTACATTAATTAGGTTCGTGCGAAAGCACGAGGGACCTCCCTCAAAGTACCGACACTGGCCTGGCTGAAAGATTGGCGAACTTGTAGCGTATAATTAATCCCGGCTAGTCTTTCCTTTTAGGGTTTGAAGGAAGATTTGATAAAAAGCAGTGGGAGCCATCCTGATTAGATAAAATAAATAACCAATCTATTCTTGCAAGAGCGCACGCTGAGTGTTTTCTTCTCTCTCTCTCTAGGTAGCGACCATGTCACGCCTTAATCAAGATAATAATACGGAATATTGACCGAACCCACTTGTTATACTGAGCTGGGGAACGTTGGTCCCGCTCCAACTTATAATTGTTATAAGACAAAGCAGGAAATTGGGGAATACCAGAATTCCCATGCCGCCCAAACGAAGAAAGTGCATGCTGATGCATCATCTTCGGGTGTGTTTGTTACAAAGAACTGTTTCTCAGTATCCTCTGCGTCCTGGGTATTTGATACCGGATCAGGATCCCAGATATGTAATCTGTTATATAGGGCAACAGATAGGTAGAGAACTGAGAACGGGTGATAAGTTTCATGAGACAGAAAACAGGGCAAGTGTTGCAGCCAAGTCTGTTGGTCACTGTCACCCTGTATTATAATACATTGATTCTGAACGAATATTATTAGATACCGAACCTGATATACAAAATCATATCAGTCTCTTTATTAGTAAAGAAATGGTAAAATTTTGTATTGTTGGATAATGTTTTGAACATTTCCTATATCAAAAGTTGATCGGTTCAGGCACGTTATCTAAAAGCATTAATGTTCTAAATCAAACTACAGTTCTTAGTATACAGAACACACACAAGAGGAAGAGTTCAGAAATGAACGGATCCTTCTTGAGGTATTGTAGACTAGGTCATATTAATGCGACCCGACTAACTGAAGTTACATATAGATGCATATTTAAATCAGTTTGAATTTACATCTTATGAAACTTGCCAGTCATGTCACAAAGATAAAATGACCATAGCCCTGTTTATTGGAAACAGAGAAAGAGTTAGTGAACTCTTGGGATGATACATGATGATGTATGTAAGGTCCCCTGTCTACACATGCCAGGACTGGTTCTTTATACTTGATTACATTCTCTGATGATCTTTCGAGATTCAGACCTATGTTCCTGTTGAAATACAAGTCCGAACCTTTTGAGATATTCACAGAATATAAGTTAGAAGTAGAGAACCAATACGGGTATAAATATTATGTCCTATGATGAGATCAGGGAGGAGAATACTTGTGCATGGAATTCCTGGACTATTCTAAAGGAGAATGAGATTCTCTCTCAGCATTACTCCTCTGTATACACCATAGCACGATGGTATATCGGGGTGGAGATATCACACCCTATATGATAAGGTGTGCTCTATGATGAGTACTACTGAGTTTCCTATTTCCTTTTGGGAGTTATGCACTTAAGAAGCTGCATACCTATTGAATAGGGTTCAAATCAAATCAGTTGCCTACCACTTCATATGTGATATGGAAAGGGAAGAGCCCATATCTTAAGTTAGTTAAGATTTGGGGTTGACCGGCCTATGTCTAAAAGCAAAATTCGGACAAGCTCGAGGCAATGTCTGTTATGTAGAACTGGAAATGTTCCAGCTATACAAACTGCAGCTGATGATTTGGTAGAACCGAAGGATTCAATAGAAACCAACGAGCCTCAGCCTCTCCACCGATCTAGTAGGGTTCCTCACCCACCTGAGAGATACTTCGGTTTCTCTATGACAGTGGGAGCGAGGATTGCATCATGAGATGATGACCCAACTAGCTTTGAGCTGGCCATCAGGAGTAAGACTCTGTAAGAATGGCTGGATGCTTAGCGATCTGAGATGGAATCCATATACACCAACAAAGTATGGACTTTGGTTGCTATATCTGAAGTGTTAAATCCCCATCAGGAGCAAGTATATCTTGAGAAGATTACTTGGTGTAGATGGAAAAGTTGAGACTTTCAAAACTAGACTTGTTAAAGGTTTTCGTCATCAACCAGGCGTGGATAATGATGAAACCTTTTTCCAGAAGTAATGCTTAAGTCCATCCAGATCCTACTTGTCACGGCTACATACCATGACTACGATATCTGGTGGTTGGGTGTCATGACAGCTTTTCTAAATGATGTTTTAGAAGAGAACGTCTGTAAGTACACAGCCAGAGGGCTTCGTAAACAGTGGAAGCAGCGGAAACGTGTGCAAGATGTTTTATAGGATAAAGCAGACATCGCGGAGTTGGAACGTCTATTTTGATGTGTTAGTCAAAGAGTTTGACATCATCAAAATGGTAGATGAACCTTGTATAAACAAAAAGGTAGTAGGGGGTATGGTGACGTTCCTCGTAGAGTACGTGGATGACATACTCATGATAGGGAAGGAGTTTCCTATGCTACGCTCGATCAATCTCCGCTTATCACAATGATTCTCCACATAAGATCAAAGTGATACCTACTAAATCCTGGGTTTTGGATCTATGAGATAGATCTAATTGGATGTTAGGAATCTCACTAGTAGTAGTGAGATGGTATCAATCGATCCTGGGAAGAATCACTGGAAGTGTTCCAGGGTGATAAAGACGACTGAATGTCAGTCACAGGCATTGTCTTTACCCTCAGTAAAGGGACGGTATGTTGGAAGAGTTCCAAGCTAAATACCGTGGCATACTGGACGATAAAGGCACGATACATCGCTACTTAAGATGCTACCAAAGAGGATGTTTGGGTGTATATTAGTTCATGAGATGAACTACGTTCCTACCATTGTGAGACAATGGAGTTGTGGCTTATGCCAAGGAACGCCGGTCCCATCAATGATCCAGACATAATCTAAGGCAGTATCACCTGATCATGGAGATAGTTGATCTCCAGGGTGATCTAGGTTAGGAGAGCAGACTCAGAGGACAACACAGCGGATCCACTCACGAAGGCCTATTCCCAGAGAGAGACTTTTATGGGATGGTTGAGTATGAGATACTACAACCACTGCTATCAGATGGCCCTAGTGCAAGTGGGAGATTGTTAGTTATATGTATGCCCTAAAGGCCATTACTATACATATAATGTATATTGTAGTGGATGCTTGGACATATATAGGGAGGACTTTCTTGCTCGACATGATAGTAAGCTATCTGGTTGATCTTTACCTTAACGTGTATACTGATTGTCTCTCTGTTACATGTTGGTAAAGCCCTTAGGATGTGTACTTGACTATCTGGACTATGATGCGGATCATACTAGTGGGGACATGGTAGTCCATAAGTACATCCTTCAAGGTCCCTAGTCGTGGGTGTATCGAGACGGGGCATCGATATACCAGAGTAGACTAGCGTATACCTTCTTGACCCATACAGATGGGCGATGGATGATCCCATATCCATTGGTGTTTGACATCAGAGATCATATACGGGTGCTCAGTAGAGACTGGGTACACTGGACGGACTCGCCGAGAACTCCCAGATGGTATTATACCTTACGTCAGATGGCAGTTCTCTGGTGACACTAGTACAGAGTAGTCTGTTGACCCGAGATCGTCATAGAGTCTTATGTGGTTCCCACTGTGCTTTGATTTCCACCTTACCACGTCCAAGAGGGCGTGCAAAACGGTGGTTTTTGGGTACAGTCCCGAGTCACATGGAGGCAATGAGCGATAGGAGGGGATTCGTCTCTCCCGGTATAGGGAGTTGATGTTGCGCTGTGTTCGATTGGCTATAACCGGAAATCCCTGGCCAGGGTTGCTGAGATTTACTGGTAAGTGTTGCCAGTAGTTTCTCGAATTGTTATAGACCTCATATCGACACGACTTATCGAGCTATTAGGGTCTGACGTTTACCACCCCTAGGCAAGATATGCGACATATCAGACGAACAGACCGGACTGTATGGTAAGTGTTACTGGTTGGATTCACAGGAGTGTGAGCGGGCTTGCTCATCGATCTTCTGATCGCTCAATACCCGGGTGGCCGTTACGTTTAGCAGACCGCTTGCGGCTTGTGGGTGTTTGATATGATCATCATCTGCTGCCGGCGTATTGACGAGTCTTTAGAGTCCTACACAGAGGTTCCCTGGCTCAAGCGAAACGAAATAGGAGCGCATATGAGATATGTGCAGGACCGAGAATAATGCGTGTATGTGATACCGTATTCCATTCTCGCGATGAATGTATCGAATGGTTGTATGTGATATAACCTAGTTATCGAATCGAGGATTGATTCGGTAAGCCGATACATAGGATACTAGTCGGTTATATGCGATATGACCGGATCGTTAAATCAAGTGTTGATTTAATGATTTAATGTATAATTATATATTTGATATATTACTTTGCATTAACTAGTATTGGTTCACTTTAAATGGATTCTCTCACTTGGTTTGTGCAAGTTGTATATGTGATATACTTTTGTGCACATGATTGTATCATGTTTGATGATGCATGCTTATTTGGTTAAGTGTAAAGAATTAAACCATGGTTAAATTGATGATTAGGGTTTCTTATTCATTTATTTATTTATTTTTTCTTTTTGGAAATTAAAAGGATAAATTGATATGGTGGCTTTCTTTGTATCTTTCATGAAGCTTCATGAAGTGTTGAAAGTTTGACCACATTTGTCTCATGCTTAACCCTAACCATTCCACTTAACCATGATTCATTCTCTACACTTAACCATGGTTTGAATATGATAAGTATTCATTTTCTTTTCCATTTTTAATTAACTTATCATATTCTTTCTTCTTCTTCTTCATCTTGACAACAAGAAGAAAACCTTGCTCCTTCAATGGCAACTTGAGCATATGAGTGAGAAATCCAATTCTAAAGTGAACCCACCTCCTATTTCTTCATCCTCTACCTTTTGCCAAGTAGTATAGGGTGTTTTCTTCACAAGTTTCATGACTTGGTGAAGTGGGAGCTTGATCTAGTGATGCCTCGACGTAGATCATCTTCGGCATCGTAGTCGATGACCTAGCCCGCCCATTTCTCCGATGAAGCCGACGCAAGAGCCCGGGATTCGATTTGGACAGCGAGGAGACTTCATTGCGGAGCTATGGAGGTGGAGGACCGGATCTACAAAGGTTGTATTTCCGTTCTTGTAGTTAAGTTGTTAACTAGTTTCATCTTTCGCCTAAATTTCTAGTTAACGATCCGTATTAGAGTTTCTCGGCACCCGTAAAATTTGAAATTGGCATGGTTGATGCCTTGTGAGACCTCTTGAGAGTGCCTAAGAACCCTACAGTATACGTCAGACCCCAGTAACCGATAAGTCGTGTCGATGCGAGGCTCATAACGGGTCGAGAAACTACTGGTAACACTTAACAATAAATCTCTATATCTGCCCTGGCCAGGGACTTCCAGTTATAGCCACTCGAACACAGCACAACATCAACTCCCTATAACGGGAGAGACGAATCCCCTCCTATCGCTCACTGTCTCCATGTGATTCGGGACTGGCCAAAAGCCACCATTTTGCACGCCCTCTTGGACGTGGTAAGGTGGAAATCAAAGCACGGTGGGAATCATACAAGACTCTATGACGATCTTGGGTCTACAGACTACCATGTACCAGTATCACTGGAGAACTGCCATCTGACGTGTGGTATATCACTATCTGGGAGCTCTTGGCGAGTCCGTCCAGTGTACCCAGTCTCCACTGAGCACACGTACACCATCCTTGATGTCAAAACACCGATGTATATGGGATCATCCATCGCCCATCATATGGGTCAAGATGCGTATACGCTAGTCTACTCTGGTGTATCGATGCCATGTCTCGACACACCCTCGACTAGGAACAGTTATAGGATGTACTCATCGACTACCGTGGCCCCACTAGTATGATCTCATCATAGTCCCAGTAGTTGAGTACAGATCCTAAGGGCTTTATCAACATGTGAGAGTAAGACGGTAAACTAATATAAGTCAATATGTTAAGATAAAGTGAAACCAAATAGCATACTATCATGTTGAGCAAGGAAGTCCTCTATATATATATATCCAAGCATCCATTATAATATATATCATATGTACAATAATGGCCTCTAGGGCATATACATAACTAACAGTATTTTCTCCTTAAAAGTCATGAGGACTCCTAAGTGTGTTTTCTCTTGAGAGTCATAAGGATTTCACAAGAGAATTTTCTCCTTATGAGTCGAGAGGACTCGCAAGTGGTTTTTCCTCCTCATCAGTATGCGACTTTGGAGAATGTGGTCCGTGGATAGTATACAAGAGTCAGTTTGGACCTACTTGTAGGGCAGCGAAAGCTTAGGAAACATGTTTAGATCTGTCGCCTAAGACTTTTCAACTTTATAAGCCATGAGGGTCTCATAAAGATGTTTCTCCCTATGAGTCGAGAGGATCTCATAGGTGTAATTTTTCCTTAGGAGTCGTGAGGGCTCCTAAGTGTGTTTTCTCTTGAGAGTCGTAAGGATCTCATAAGAGAATTTTCTCCTTACGAGTCGAGAGGACCCGCAATTGGTTTTTCCTCTTCATCAGTATTCGTTTTTGGAGAATGTAGCCAGTAGATAGCATACAAGAGTTAGTTTGGACCTACTTGTAGGGCCACAATGTTTAGGAAACAGGTTGATATCCCCGTCACCTAAGGCTTTTCACCTTAATGAGCCGTGGGGGTTTCATGAAGATGGTTTTCCCTACGATTCGAAATGAGTCGAGAGGATCTCGCAGGTGTATCCTAATGTGAAATATAGACAACCCCTATTCTTTACGACAATGGTCTGTTACGTTTGTAGTACTAGGGTTTAGTCCACGGTACCGTCCCGTTGACTGATGTATTCCTCGATATGCAGTCTTTAAGCTATTGTTCGAGTAGCCCCGTAACTGTCGTGTCTCTGATCCCTTCTGAGGCTGGACTGTTAGTGTATATGCCCTAGAGGCCATTACTGTATCATACTAGTTTGTATATTACTTGATGGATGCTTGGGATATTCACAGTTGTATATACAATCTTGCTCGAAATGGTAGTATGCTACTTGGTTTGTCTCTACTTCAATATGTGCATGTGTTTCTTTTAGCATATCGTTGGTATACATATTAGTAGAGACCTTAGGATCTTTGCTTGATTACCAGCGTTGTGATGGCGCTCGCACTCGTGGGAGCTGGGTAATCTATAAGCACATCCTTATACAGGTCCCTGGTCGATGGACTATCGAGACAGGGCATCGATACTCCGGAGTAGACTAGCGTATGCGCTTCTCATCCCAGTGTGGGAGACGGTCTGTCCCACAGCCGTCAGTACGTCGTACTTAAGATAGTATACGGGTGCTCGTTGGGTTACGAGTACACTGGACAGGACTCGTCGGGAACTGTTGGTTGGTAGTATACCTATCGTCAGTTATCAGTTCCCAGGTGACATGAGTACAGCTTAGTCCGCTGACTTGACACTGTCACTTCGCCTCGAGTGTGTTCCCACTGCACTTTGATTACTACCCTGCCACGGCTCAAAGGAGTTGTGCAAACAGGTAGTTTTTGGGTGCAGTCCCGAAGCACTTGGAGGCAGTGACGGTTAGACAGGATTCGTCTCTCCCGGTATTGGGGGTTGACATCGCGCTGTGTCCAGGAGAGCCATTACACGAGTAGTCCCTGGCCAGGGCAAGCGAGATATACTGGTAGGTTTCCAGTGTTATCTCAGGGTGTTCTGGGCTTCATTCCGACACGACTTGTACCGCTATTAGGGGACTGACGTTCACCGCCCCCCTAGGCCCGCCATGCGATGTATCAGACGAACAGACCGGACTGTACGGAGACTGTCACATACAGGCTCAGTAGGAGTTCAGATGAGGTTCACCTCGTTAGTCTTCTTATCGACATCTACCTGGGGACCGTTACGTACAGCTAGTGCCGCTTGCGGTCTGTGGTTAAATCCACTGCCAGCGTAGTGTCGAGTCTTTAGAGTCCCACACAGAGAGCTATTCGCCTTTAGGCAAAATGAGTAGAGGTCGCATGGTTTTGCGACAGGGTTCGTTCGCATCCGCACACTTGTGCACGTTTGCTGTCCGGACAGTTTATACTAGCGGGCTTTGGTTTAACCCGGATCCTAGTATATGATTTGGGATTGGTTTTTCTCATTATATTCGTGTTCCTCGGATCACGAATGCGGGTGCGTATGCACAGTTGTTTGAGACAGAGGGAGAGGACCTTGATTAGGGTTAATGGCTATTGTCATTTTATTAACCCTAATGCTTATGTGTGTATTATAGTTAATTGATAATTAGTTTAATAGTTGTGCATGGTTATGGTTGTTGACCATTTGACCTTATTGACTTGTTGACCTAAGTTGACACTTTGACCATCGTCATTTCATTTGGAAGATGCTTTTTTATCCTTGCAAATTGAAATGATAATGGTCATGTCATGATTAGCCATGACAATTATCTAGCTAATTATTTAATTAAAATAATATACACATATTAGTGAGAATGGTTCACATTATTCTCATTCTATCATTTCATTTCTCTCTCTTGTTCTTCCTCTCCCTCAAGCTCTCCCCTCTCATGTGTTGAGAAACACTTGAGCTTGAGAAAAACCCTCTCTTGATCATCTCTACTCTCATCTAGGGTTGAAGGACTAGCACTTCTTGAACCCTAGTTACTTCTAGCTTGGAGTTGAAGCCAAAGGTTGAGGCTTTCGGGTGGATCTTTCTTTGACGGGAGAAGACGACAAGGTGACCTCCTTCTATTACTCCAAGGAGCAAGGAGAGAAGGACATAAAGACCAAAGGTATAACCATTCTAGCACTTAGCTAGTTTCTAGTTAGCTTTAGCAAGTTTTTGTTTAGCAAAGATCCTTCATAGTGTAGTCCATGTTGCCTAAGCTCATAAAAATCCGATTTTTATTCCGTTTTCCGCCTCCCCGCAAGTACCGGGGTGGGCAACGCGGACTTACAGTGGTATCAGAGACTAACTAAACATAAACTAGCTAGATAGTGAAGTGTAACGAAGTTCGAAACCGAAAAATCCAAAAACCGAGTTTTTCAAAAACCCTAGTTTCTGTTAAAAAAATTTCTGGTCAAAACAAAATTTGTTATATTCCAAAAATCGTCTCAGGGTTTTTTAAAGAAAACCACCAAACCCGGTCCAGTGATTCGTCTAAACCGCCGCGGTTCCGCGGCAATAGCAAGCTATTGCCGCGGAACCGCCGCCGTTTGGACTCTTCACTGAGTCGAGTTTGGTGCAGTTTTCTTATGGCTTGGTTTTAGGATTTTTAAGATATGTTATATGTGCCCAGATTTTCCAGAATAGAAATTTATTTTTGGGGGCCTATAAATCCGTATTTTTTTCCGAACTTCACTACACTTTGACTATGACGGTTATATCTGTGATGTTTGTATGTATTGAACGTCGGCTAATCGCTATATGTCGATTAGTCGGGGTTATACATATCTGTGATCTGTGTTTGATATTGGTATGTGTATATGAATTGGTTGGATTGTCGCGGGTGAATAGCCGGGGTGGATGTGAGATGAGTGTTGCTTTTCTTTCATTTATTTGTAACATGTAAATTGATGTAATATTATTATTTGTATGGCCGCACAACCGGGTCAGGGTTGTAGCTGTCATTGTATAATTCTTTTTACTGTTTTTGCTCCTAGGATAGACCCATGGAGGGGTGCACAAACTACCGGGTATCTCGAAGTGCCGAGTGGCCTACTCACGGTGGTGAGGGAGGTTGCTTCGCTTCGGGTACTTGGCGGGTAGTTTGCCGCACCCGTAGGGGTCTTGGGTGGGGTATTGGCTATTCACCGCGACCGTGTAATCCGCTTTTCGTTGCAGGCTCGAACGGATTGCGGATTCCTAGTATATCCAATGTATTCATCTGTGATCTGTAATGTCTATCATTGCTATATATTTATATATAATAACTATTTAGGCGTTGCTTATGTTTTACAGCCGCGCTAGCCCAGCCTCCGCTCTGTCGTTAGTTAAGTAACCTAACGGGTGATGACGGGGCCCCGTGGCGAATGCGAATGGCATAAGCGTACGTCATATTTTGGTTGTTTTCTGCAATGGTAGGATTAAATGATGGGATGCATTAAAAGAACTAATGCAAGAAAATAAACCAAGTAAAAGTCGATTGGAACACTTTGAAAACCACTCGGTTCTTTTCAAAACTAAACTTTTAAACGCGGAGCTTGAACCACTCCTTTTGAAAGCTATCTCGTTCCATCGATTATATCAAGTTCACTACGTTCACGGTTTCGCCAAAACCATCCATAGCCCTCCATCATTTCGGTTAAATATTCGGTAGTATTCAAGCTGTGTATTTTGACCTCACGCCAAGGCATAGTGATTGGTAGCTGCCGGATATTTATCTGTTGCATAGATAGAATGCGTTGGTTTGAGACAGTCGTACTGCCGTTTTGGCCTACGTCAAGGGTAGGTACAGGTGGGTTCAAATTAACCAGGATAATGATGGGAAGAACTTGACATGTGACTTATGACATTTTGACCTCACGCCAAGGTCATAAGAGCATAGGGAAAAAAAATCCACATCGAGAGTTTCATAAGTACTGAAACTTGCTAGCGTTGCATACCATTTGGAGTGTGATGATTCTGGTAGGATTCCTTCGGTTTTATCACGCGATGATATTTGGATCCCGATCCTACTGTGAGTATATGCTACTCCTCGGGAAAACTCTCACTTAACGATCAATGCTATAAACTTAGTAGGTGTCTAGAAAGGTGTTAGCGGGGCTACGCCCACAGGGAAAAGAGGTTACTTAATTAAGAAACTTCACGAAAGCGTTGGAAAACCTCCCTCGAAGTACCAACACTGGCCTGGCTGAACAGTTAAGCAAGTATTGTACGGTGAGATTGATCCTGACTAATCCTTTCTTTACGGTTTGAGAAGGGATTCGAGAGACAGTGGGAGCCATCCAGTTTAGACAAACTAAAAACCACTCTAAACTTGCAAGAGCATCATGCTAAAGTGTTTCTTTTCTCTTTCCTAATTGCAGCGACCATTCAAGATGACCGGACTTAAGTTATTACTAGATAAAAATATACTGACAGGGCCAAACTACAAAGATTGGCTCAGGAATGTCAAGATGGAAATCACTTAAGACAAGTTGGGGTATGTACTTACCACAAAAGCTCTCCCTGTCCCAGGTCCTACCTCCAGCGTCGCGGATGTAGAAATCCGTAAGACATGGGAGATAGATTGCGCGAGGGCCAGGTGCCTCGTACTTGCCTCGATGGACAACGAACATCAGAGGAGGCACGAGAATATGGACCTAGAGTCCATATTTCTCCATACAAAAGAACTGTATGGAGAGCAGTCTCGTATCGCAAGATACGAAGTGTTGAAGAAGCTTTTTTCGGCAAGGTTGGCCGTCGGATCATCGATAGCGGAACACGTGCTTAAGATGATTGGCTACATTGAGGAGCTCGCGGACCTTGGGACCACGTTGGAGAATGAACTCTATACTGATTTGATTCTCCAGTCCCTTCCTTCCACTTACGCCCAGTTCATTCTTAACTTCAACATGCAAGGAAAGGAGGTTGAACTTTCCGAACTTCTGAACATGTTGAGGACTGCTGAGGGCACCCTACAGAAGGGTAGGGAGACATCCACTTTTTTTGTAGGAGGATCTTCCTCTTCTAGGTCCAGGGCGAAAGCCAAGGGCAAGAAGAAGAAAGCCCCCGCTAAACCAAGAGGCGGTGTCGGTAAAGTGGATACGAAGGGAACAGGAAAAGCAACAAAGATAGCGGGGAAGCTAGTGGGGAAGGAAGAATGCTTCTATTGTCACAAAAGTGGTCACTGGAAACAGGATTGCAAGGCTTGGAAGGCCAGAACACAGGATTTGAAGCGAGTTGCAGCTTCAGCTTCAGGTGTGTATGTTATTGAAAACTGTCTATCAATAAACTCTACATCCTGGGTATTGGATACCGGATCAGGATCTCATATCTGTAATTCTTTGCAGGCGTTGAGAAAGCGTAGAGTTTTGAAGGCAGATGACATGACCCTCAGAGTTGCGAACGGTGTTAGCATGGATGCTGAGGCCGTGGGGGACTATCACCTGGGATTGTCGGATGGATATTTTTTGGTTTTGCGTAGTTGTTATTATGTACCAAATGCAACCTGTAATATCATTTCTGTATCTTTATTGTCTAAAGAAGGTTATGAATTTGCATTTGTAAGTAATGTAGTGAACATTCACCTTAATCAAGTTTTGATTGGGTCAGGTACATTGAACAACGGTATATACGTACTAAACCAACCACAGATTTTCAATGTCCAGAATACACACAAAAGAAAGTCTCCAGAAATAAATAAAACTTTCTTATGGCATTGTAGACTGGGTCACATCAATGAGAAAAGGTTGACTAAGTTACATGCAGAAGGATATTTGGACCCGTTCGAATATCAATCGTATGCAACTTGTCAATCCTGTCTCAAAGGAAAGATGACAAAGACTCCGTTCACTGGACACGGAGAAAGAGCGAGCGAGCTCTTGGGACTCGTACACAGCGACGTGTGCGGTCCAATGTCTACACATGTGCGAAGCGGTTATTCTTACTTCATTACTTTTACGGATGATTTCTCAAGATTCGGACATGTCTTCTTGATGAAGCATAAATCCGAAGCTTTTGATAAGTTCCAGGAATATAAGAATGAAGTAGAAAAACAAACAGGCAAAAGAATCAAGGCACTAAGATCTGATCGAGGTGGTGAATACTTGAGTGCCGAGTTCCTGGGTTACTTAAAAGAGAATGGAATTCTCTCTCAGCTTACTCCTCCATACACTCCGCAACATAACGGTGTATCGGAGAGACGGAACCGAACCCTATTAGATATGGAACGGTCCATGATGAGTAACGTTGAGTTACCGCGATCGTTCTGGGGATATGCGCTAGAAACAGCTGCATACCTTTTAAACCGTGTTCCCACTAAGACTGTGCCTACCACACCATATGAGTTATGGAGTGGGAAGAAACCCTATCTTCAATACCTGAAGATTTGGGGATGTCCAGCTTATGTCAAAAAGCAGCATACGGACAAGCTCGAGGCACGCTCAGTACTGTGCAAGTTTGTGGGATACCCAAAGAACTCCAGGGGGTATCTTTTCTATTACGCAGAGGAACAAAAAGTCCTTGTTTCTCGTAATGCCCATTTTCTGGAACATCAGTTCTTAGAAAAAGAAATAAGTGGGAGCGCAATAGAACTGGAAGAAATTTCAGAACCATAAGCTATTACTGAAAGCTTAGTAGAACCAGAGGGTTCGAAAGATCAGGACATTCCCACGCCACTCCGCAGGAGTAGTAGGCAGTCTCATCCGCCCGAGAGATACTACGGCTTTCTCATTGACGGGGATAGAGAGGATTGCATCATAGATTGTGATGAGCCTACTAGCTTCCAGCAAGCCATTCAGAGCGTCGACTCGGTAAAATGGCTGGATGCAATGCGGACCGAAATGGAGTCCATGTACACCAACAAAGTATGGACGTTGGACATTGCTCCAGATGGGGTAAAACCCTTAGGATGCAAGTGGATCTTCAAAAGGAAGATTGGTGTAGATGGACAGGTTGAGACCTATAAAGCTAGACTGGTAGCAAAGGGTTTTCGTCAGCGACCTAGTTTGGACTATGACGAAACCTTTTCTCCAGTAGCTATGCTGAAATCCATTCGGATCCTTCTTGCCATTGCTGCCTTCCACGATTATGAGATTTGGCAGATGGACGTAAAGACAGCTTTTCTAAATGGTCATTTAGAGGAGTGTATCTATATAGACCAGCCAGAGGGTTTCATTCAGGGTGGGAGCAGCGGAAAGGTGTGCAAGTTGCTCAAGTCCATTTATGGACTAAAGCAGGCATCGCGGAGTTGGAACATCTGTTTTGATGAGACGGTCAAGGAATTTGGCTTTATCAAAAATCCAGATGAACCATGCATCTATTGTAGATTTGTAGCGAGAACTGTAGTATTCCTCGTTTTATACGTGGATGACATTCTCTTAATAGGAAATGACATTCCTATGCTATAATCTGTCAAGGGGTTCTTGTCACACAGGTTCTCCATGAAAGACCTGGGTGATGCCTCATACATTCTGGGTATCCGGATCTACCGTGACAGATCCAAGAGGATATTAGGACTTTCGCAGTCCAGGTACATCGACACCATACTGAAGAGATTCAGTATGGAAGATTCCAAGCGTGGTAATCTACCGGCTTGTCACGGGATCACCCTCTCCAAAGAGATGTCTCCCAAGACTGATTTGGAGAGGGATCGCATGTCTGTTATACCCAACGCTTCTGCGGTAGGCTCTATAATGTATGCGATGTTGTGTACCAGACCGGATGTGGCTTATGCACTGAGTGTGGTAAGCAGGTATCAGTCAAACCCTGGGGAGAAACATTGGATAGCAGTAAAGAACATTCTCAAGTACCTGAGAAGGACTAAGGAGATGTTCTTGGTGTATGGCGGAAAAGACCTGCAGATTGAGGCCTTTGCTGACTCCAGCTTCCAGAGTGACAAGGATAATTCCAAGTCCATGTCGGGTTTTGTCTTTACCCTCAATGGAGGGGCGGTGTGTTGGAAGAGCTCCAAACAGGAAACCGTTGCTGACTCGATTATGGAAGCGGAATACATCGCTGCATCTGATGCCGCAAAAGAAGCTGTCTGGATGAGGAAGTTCTTAAAAGAACTTCAGGTGGTTCCGTCCATTGTTGACCCAATACCTCTGTATTGCGACAACAATGGGGCTATAGCTTTAGCGAAGGAACCCAGGTCCCATCAGAAATCCAGACACGTCTTAAGGCGGTATCACCTGATCAGGGAGATCGTGGATCGCCAGGAGATCGAGGTCCGGAGAGTTGCATCAGAGGATAACACAGCAGATCCATTCACCAAGGCCTTGCCCCAGACTCAGTTCGAGCGGCTGATCGAGATGATAGGTCTTCGATACACCAGTACATGGCCTTAGTGCAAGTGGGAGATTGTTAGTGTATATGCCCTAGAGGCCATTACTGTATCATACTAGTTTGTATATTACTTGATGGAAGCTTGGGATATTCATAGTTGTATATACAATCTTGCTCGAAATGGTAGTATGCTACTTGGTTTGTCTCTACTTCAATATGTGCATGTGTTTCTTTTAGCATATCGCTGGTATACATATTAGTAGAGCCCTTAGGATCTTTGCTTGATTACTAGCGTTGTGATAGCGCTCGCACTCATGGGAGCTGGGTAATCTATAAGCACATCCTTATATAGGTCCCTAGTCGATGGACTATCGAGACAGGGCATCGATACTCCGGAGTAGACTAGCGTATGCGCTTCTCATCCCAGTGTGGGAGACGGTCTGTCCCACAGCCGTCAGTACGTCGTACTTGAGATAGTATACGGGTGCTCGTTGGGTTACGAGTACACTGGACATGACTCGTCGGGAACTGTTGGTTGGTAGTATACCTATCGTCAGTTATCAGTTCCCAGGTGACATGAGTACAGCTTAGTCCGCTGACTTGACACTGTCACTTCGCCTCGAGTGTGTTCCCACTGCACTTTGATTACTACCCTACCACGGCTCAAAGGAGTCGTGCAAACAGGTAGTTTTTGGGTGCAGTTCCGAAGCACTTGGAGGCAGTGACGGTTAAACAGGATTCGTCTCTCCCGGTATTGGGGGTTGACATCGCACTGTGTCCAGGAGAGCCATTACACGAGTATTCCCTGGCCAGGGCAAGCGAGATATACTGGTAGGTTTCCAGTGTTATCTCAGGGTGTTCTGGGCTTCACTCCGACACGACTTGTACCGCTATTAGGGGACTGACGTTCACCGCCCCCTAGGCCCGCCATGCGATGTATCAGACGAACAGACCGGACTGTACGGAGACTGTCATATACTGGCTCAGTAGGAGTTCAGATGGGGTTCACCTCGTCAGTCTTCTTATCGACATCTACCTAGGGACCGTTACGTACAGCTAGTGCTGCTTGCGGTCTGTGGTTAAACCCACTGCCAGCGTAGTGTCGAGTCTTTAGAGTCCCACACAGAGAGCTATTCGCCTTTAGGCAAAATGAGTAGAGGTCGCATGGTTTTGCGACAGGGTTCGTTCGCATCCGCGCACTTGTGCACGTTTGCTGTCCAGACAGTTTATACTAGCGGGCTTTGGTTTAAGCCGGATCCTAGTATATGATTTGGGATTGGTTTTTCTCATTATATTCGTGTTCCTCGGATCACGAATGCGGGTGCGTATGCACAGTTGTTTGAGACAGAGGGAGAGGACCTTGATTAGGGTTAATGGCTATTGTCATTTTATTAACCCTAATACTTATGTGTGTATTATAGTTAATTGATAATTAGTTTAATAGTTATGCATGGTTATGGTTGTTGACCATTTGACCTCATTGACTTGTTGACCTAAGTTGACACTTTGACCATCATCATTTCATTTGGAAGATGCTTTTTGATCCTTGCAAATTGAAATGATAATGGTCATGTCATGATTAGCCATGACAATTATCTAGCTAATTATTTAATTAAAATAATATACACATATTAGTGAGAATGGTTCACATTATTCTCATTCTATCATTTCATTTCTCTCTCTTGTTCTTCCTCTCCCTCAAGCTCTCCCCTCTCATGTGTTGAGAAACACTTGAGCTTGAGAAAAACCCTCTCTTGATCATCTCTACTCTCATCTAGGGTTGAAGGACTAGCACTTCTTGAACCCTAGTTACTTCTAGCTTGGAGTTGAAGCCAAAGGTTGAGGCTTTCGGGTGGATCTTTCTTTGACGGGAGAAGACGACAAGGTGACCTCCTTCTATTACTCCAAGGAGCAAGGAGAGAAGGACATAAAGACCAAAGGTATAACCATTCTAGCACTTAGCTAGTTTCTAGTTAGCTTTAGCAAGTTTTTGTTTAGCAAAGATCCTTCATAGTGTAGTCCATGTTGCCTAAGCTCATAAAAATCCGATTTTTATTCCGTTTTCCGCCTCCCCGCAAGTACCGGGGTGGGCAACGTGGACTTACATGGACAAGACATTTTCTAGTAATTTTCTTTGGTCATATTACTGTTGGAAGAGCAAGCGTTAAGAATTTGCCATGACGCTTTTTACTTAAGGTTAGGCTCAATTTGGAGCCCCGATGAGTCATAATCACTCCGCTCTGGTGTGGGATGATCTCTGATAGTCTTTTAGGCTTTATATGAGTTGCCATCAAGACCCGAAACTGTGAATTTTTCGTCGCTTCATTTTTGTTTTGACAATGTTGTGCCGTTTCTTTGCTGAAGTAGGGTAGACATCTGTAGGACCTCTGATCCCTTCGGAGGCTGGACAAGACATCTTCAAGTAATCTCCTTATATTATATTACCGTTAGAAGAGCAAGCGTTAATAATTTTCCATGACACTTTTTACTTGAGATTAGGCTCAATTTGGGGCCCCGATGAGTCATAACTGCACCCTTCTAGGGTGGGATGATCTTCAATGGTCTTTCGAGTTTTATATGAGTTGCCGTCAAGACCAGAAGCTAGGAATATGCCGTCACTTCATTTTTTGCTTTGACGATGTCGCACCGATTCTTTGCTGAAGTAGGGTAGACATCTGTAGGACCTCTATACTGTATGTATTGCAATTGAAGTCCGGAGCTAGGAATATGCCATTGCTCCAATTTCATTTGATAGTTGCGTCCGCATGCTGCTGAAATGAAGGGGAACGTCGAGACAGTCTTTGGGTTGTATATGAACCGTCAAGACTTGGAGCTAGGATTTTGCCGTGACTCCATTTTTGCTTTGACCCTTGGGTCTTTTGTTGACGTTGCATCCGCATCCTGCTGGCATAAGAAGTACGTTAAGCTGGAGTTAGGATTTTTCCATCACTCCTTTTTGATTTGGCTCCTTAGAGCCTTAGTTGACGTCGCGTCTGCACCGAGAAGGAACGTCGAGCTGGAGCTGGGATTTTGCCATTACTCCTTTTTTGTTTGACCCTTGGCTTATTGATGACATTGCGTCTACATCCTGCTGGCATGAGAAGCACGTCGAGCCGGAGTCAGGATTTTGTCATCACTCCTTTTTGATTTGGCTCCTTGGAGCCTTTGTTGACGTCGCATCTGCACCGAGAAGGAACGTCGAGCTGGAGCTGGGATTTTGCCATCACTCCCTTTTTTATTTTGGCCCTTGGGTCTTTTGTTGACGTTGCGTTTGTACTGAGAAGGAACGTCGAACTGGAGCTAGGAATATGTCGTTGCTCTGCTTTATTTTGGTGATGTCATACCGATTCGTTGCTGAAGTTGGGTAGACATCCAAATGACCTTTATGCTGTATGTATCTCCATCAAGGTCCAGAGCTAGGAATATGCCATTGCTTTAATTTCATTTGACAGTTACACCCGCACCCTGCTGGAATGAGGAGAACGTCGAGCTGGAGCTAGGATTTTTGCCATCACTCCACTTTTGTATGCCGACGTTGCGTCTGCACCGAGAAGGAACGTCGAGTTGGAGCTGGGATTTTGCTATTGCTCCTTTTTGATTTGGCTCCTTGGAGCTTTGCTGACGTCACGTCTGCACCCTGTTGGAATGAGAAAAGCGTCGAGCTGATCTTTAGGCTGTAGATGTTGCCATCAAGATCTGGCTCTCCCTTTGATGGAGCCCGGTGGGAAAATATGGTTCCCTTTTTTTCATTTGTGCCCATGGATCGTATACAAGATTCAATATGGACATACTTGCAGGGCAGAGAAAATTTTATTTTCATTTTTTTATTTTTTAGCGATGCTCTATCATTTCAGCTTTTTATATCGTGATTGTCACGATTGCCCAATCATTTCGGCTTTTTATCGCGGTGCCCAATCATTTCGGCTATTTTTTTATTTTTACTTGCTGCTTTTTATTGCGAGTTGCCCAAACATTTCGGCTGTTTTTATATGCATATTTTTTGCTTGCTGATTTTTATTGTGAGTTGCCCCATCATTTCGGCTATTTCATATGCATTTTTGTTGCTACTCGTTGCCGTTTTTATTGCGAGTTTGGAATATGATACCAATCTTGGCATCAGCATCGCTACGAATGGGATATTGCCAGGAGTGAATCATCATTTGCCATGAAAGGACATGGAGTTTGACACATGTTTGGCATCCGCATCGCTGCAACTGGGATATTGCCAGGAGCGAATCATCATTTGCCTTGAGATGACTTGAAGTTTAATACCTTTTTAGGCATCAGCATCACTACGAATTGAATATTGCCAGGAGCGACTCATCATTTTCCTTTGTTGATTTGAACAAAGGTAGCTTAGCAAACAGGGTTAGGATCCTGTCAACTAAAGCTTTTTGACTTTATGTACCGTAAGGGTCTCATAAAGGTATTTCTCCCTACGAGTCGTGAGGGTCTCGTAGGTGTATTTTCTTCTTAAGAATCGTGGGGATTCTTAAGTGTGTTGCTCCTTTATGAGTCGTATGGATCTCACGTAGGTTTTTTCCCCGCTCACAAGGTCGAGAGGACCTTGCAAGTGCACATGGTTTTTTTTTATTTTACGAGTTTGCTCCCTTTTCGGGTTTTCACAATCTCGCCGGCAGTCCTGCTGTTTTTACTCATGGCGCCCTTTCGGGTTTTCATCCGTACCCATTTTTCTTGTGGACATACCGTTTTTCTTTTCTTTTGTTTTCTCTCTGTTTTTTTTTAAATTGAGATTGCGCCCTTTTGGGTTTTCTAAAACTCGCCGGCAGTCCTACTATTTTTACTCACAGCACCCTTTCGGGTTTTCATCCGTGCCCATTTTGCTTGTGGACATACCATTTTTTTTCTTTTCCGAACGATGGAACTTTCGAAAATAGTTTCGCCGCAGGCGATCCATCTGTTTGCCGGTAGGACTTGGGGTGGCTTCATCGCTGGTGTAGCCGGCTGGACTTAAGTTGCAACCCTCGATGTTGAGACTTCGATTGCAATATAGATCTCAAGGGAGGGTATCGCCGTATTTAGGGTGACGCGCCGTGTTTGAGGCAACGCACTAGTTTAGGGACATTTCGGTCCATTATCGCCGTGTTTGAGGCGACGCGTCGTGTTTGAGGCGACGCACTAGTTTAGGGACGTTTCGTATTAAACACGTGGGTGCGTATATGCAAAGCATATAAGCGCTGAAAACAAATAACTAAGGGCCAAACTGGCCTCACGTGTTAAACACGTGGGCGCTCATATGCAAAGCATATGAGCGCTGAATAAAATAAACCTAAAGGATAAACTGGCCTCACGTGTTAAACACGTGAGCGCTCATATGCAAAGCATATAAGCACTGAGCATAAGTAACCAATGACCAAACAGGCATCACGTGTTAAACATGTGAGTGCTCATATGCAAAGCATATGAGCACTGAAAATAAACAGGCTAAAACCTACACTATGGGTCACGTGTTAAACACGTGAGTTCTCTTGCCGCATTCTTTTGGCTGCGCTCACATGTAAAGCATGTGAGCACCGCTATTTAAATAGAATTGAATTCTATATAAAATTAAATTCTATTTTTGGGAAATATTTTCCCTGATCTTTCTAATATGGAAAGATTTTTCTCTAACAGAGAATCTTGGATTTAAAATCCAATGGTGATAAAATATCACAGATTAAACCATCTAATAGAATTAAATTCTATGTGGGAAATATTTTTCTGATCTTCCTCAAACTAGAAAGATTTTCTCTGTTAAACAGAGGACCCTTGGATCAAAAATCCAACGGTGATTATAAAATCACCCATCGATCATCTGGTAGAATAAAATACTATCTTAGGAAAATATTTTCCTAATCTTGTTAAACTAACAAGATATTCATATAACAGAATTAAATTCTATGAAAATAAATTCCTAATCTTGTAAATCTAACAAGATATTCATATGATAGAATAAAATTCTATGTGATAGAATTAAATTCTATGTTGGAATAAAATTCTAATTTTGTTAAACTTCATATAACAGAATTAAATGCTACCTTCGGAAAATATATTCCTAATCTTTTTAAACTAACAAAATATTTATATGATGGAATAAAATTCTAATTTTGTTAAACTAACAAGATATTCGTATGATAGAATTAAATTCTATCTTAGGAAAACATATCCTAATCTTGTTAAACAAACAAGAAATCTTCTCTGTTAAACAGAGAGCCTTTGGATTAAAAATCCAACGGTGAATAAAATTCTCCGATTGATCTAAAAGATCATTTTGATTGATCATGAAATCAACCATGATCTCTCAATGAGAGATTTTTTCAACAGATTGATTTTTCTCTTCTCCCATAAATAGGAGCAAAGAGATTAATCAGAGGAGGAGGAAAAAAGGAGACTCTCATAAGCTTCTGTAAGAATACAGAAGGTTCTCAAAACAACAGAGAATTTAATTCTCTCAAAGAAGAAGATCTCCCTCCTAAAAACCTTAGGTAAAGAAAAAAGAAGAGAGCAAAATATCTCATTTATCTAACATACCATATCTAAGGGTTTAACCCTTTTGAAAGAACTTAGTTCTTTCTTTGGATCTTAGATCCACAGGACAAGTCTCCCACGAGTTTAGAATTTAATTTTCATCGGAAAGATCTTGTTCTTGAGAATCAAAGATTCAGAAGGGAAGATGGATACAAGAACGTGGAGAAAACGGAGTTCATAATACTCCAAGAACTTAGTTTCTCTAAATCAAGAACTTAGTTCTTTAAAAAACCTGATCCAAGATCCTCAAAATAGTAATCTTGGTGATCCTTAATGGTCAAAACATTATTAAAAGAGGTTTAACCTCTTTGAGAACATGAACATGGAAAACATGGAGTTCATAATACTCCAGGAACTTAGTTCCTTCAAATCAAGAACTTAGTTCTTAAAGAACATGATCCCAGATCCTCAAAATAATGATCTTGGTGATTATTAATGGTCAAAATACCATTAACAGAGATTTAAGATCTCTAAAAATATCAACAGAGATTAAATCTCCAAAAGAACTCACTGCCTCACTTGAAAAGCACGTGAGCTCTCAAGGCCAAGTATATAACGCCTCACGTGAAACGCACGTGAGTGCCTGAAAAGTCAGTGCTTAGCATTATTGGAGTGGCTCACGTGAAACGCACATGAACACCAAAAAACAGAAAAGTTAGTGCTTAGCACTAGTGCAGCGCCACAAAAGACTAGTGCTTGGCACTATTAAAACGCCTCACGTGATATACACCTGAGCGTTATAGGCAACTGAGTGCTTAGCACTGTTGGATGTTAAAGAAACCTAAACTAAGCCCAAATTGGCTAAGTCCCTCTAGAGTCAATTGCAACTGAGCTCAAATGCTCTGTTGTTGGATCTCAACTAAAATATGATGATTCTTAAATGTTGCTAAGTTAATCTTAGTTTCAAATAAGACTAACGTATCCTTAATTAAAAATAAATTGAGCCAAAACGCTCATATGTTTAAGTTGATCTTAATCTCAAATTAGATTAACGGTCCTTAAATCAAACAAAACATTTTTGAACTAAACGAACATATAACCTAAGTTCAAAACCCAAAACCCGATCTTAGCCCAAATTGGCTAAGCATATATTTATGATATCCAAATTGATATCCAAACTGATCTTAGTCTCAAACATGACAAATGATCTCTCATTGATGATATCCAAAATGATATTCATCCCATATCTCCTAAGATAATCATAGTCTCAAATATGACTAACGATTCTTAGGTTCACCATCCTTTCCCTCAAATAAGGGATTTGGTTTAAGGGTACATCTCTCCACACCTCTGATATATATCGTTGTAATTCCTCAAAGACTTCAGAGAGGTGGTGGGTCCCGACATCCAAAAATAACTCCTCGTCCCAACTTGACGTAAAACTTCATCAAGACTGGGAATGATACATCCCACATTGATGCACTTCCAAATTGACGTGCGCGCCTCAAATTGGATCGCACCCCAAATTGGGCACATTCCATGTCACCATCGTTCACTCCGCTACGTAACAAAAACACGTGCACACAAGATGAATGATGGACCGAAATGTCTTTAAACTAACATTCGTCCCAAAACAAGGAATGTTGGACCGCAATGTTCTTAAACTAATTTATTTTACCCTGCGGACTGTCTTCATAATGACTACCGTATACTATCCATAGGCTATTCATATATGATCTAATGATCAGTTGAGCTCATATGCACACTGCTCATAAATCGATCTTAGTCTCAAATATGGCTAATGATCCTTAGATCAAACCCAAATATCTCCTGAACCGATGGACCTCACAAATGTGAGATCTGCGTCCTATGTTCATCCCCGTTGGCAAACCAAGCTACCAACGTGGGACCCGTAAAGCAAAATTCTTGACCTAAACCCAAATCTCAAATATACGGATTTGGAGTAATTCGCGCCCTATGGGCGACGACAAAAACTAGCCTCCGTATACAATCCACGGGCAACCTAAACAAACAAAAGCACACACATCACGAAGTGAACTTCCGCAGCAGGAGAAAGTGGTCATCGTAATGCGGTAACGTAATTAACTTCAGGAGCTTGCGCCTGCAGGAAAGAGCGTCCCCACAATAAAAAAAACTCTCATAAAATGAGGGGGAATCTGATAAAGTCTGCTACAACGGTCGCATCCGTCCAAACCTCCGATATACGGTGCCATAAATTAACTTGTCATCTTCGGAGAGGTGAACGGATAAATCCAAATAGCATCTTCCCCCAGAATTCAGGCAAGACGATTCATCTTGGTTCGTCTCTGTTTTAGGTGGTAAACAGATTCTGGTACGCCTGGTGGGACATCTTCTTCTTTCCACTCCACACTTCGTGTGTCGTGTTTTTCCGCGATCAAATAATCGTGGTATATATGTTTGTAGTTGCCTTTGGATGATGGGATACTGAAGCCGGCGTTTCGTCTCTATGCAGAATGGTGTTTGCTTCCACTCACCGCAACTCAGGCTCTGTCACATCTGGTGGAGTCAAGTATGGGCCACTTGCAGCCTCAAATCTCTGCAATCCGGCTCTTCAAGAAATCAATGGGTTTCTCTTTCGGTCTATGCTCCCACCTCCCACCCGCGGTACCTCAACGCCGAAGGAGGAATCCCAGAAGAAGTCTGTCTTCCACAAGCTGGCTCCTCAAGCTTCTGTTTTGCCGGTGGAATCGGTCTCCAAACAAATGGTACCTTCCAAAGGCCATGGTTGACGCAGGGGGCAGAATACTCAAGCTCTTGAAGAAAACAGGGGGCAGGCTCAGCAAAATCCTGAGGCTAATCAAATTCCGGCCGTAATAAATGGTCGGCGTCGATATCAGCATCGTATAAATCAAGCTTGGGGCAGTTCTCCATCAGCGTTGACTCCACATGCTTCAACTCTGATGATGAATGCTGCTGTTCCAACCGGGAACAGCTTCAAACTACTGCGAAGGGTCAGACAAAATTCTCTCACCTCAGTTTTGAAGAAATCTCCGCAACTCGTGGAAATCCAATGCGAGCAAAAAACAATTCGCTCCCCAAAAGAACTTTCCCCGTCTATATATAAGGTGTGGAAGCAGGTGAAGGACTCATTCGCCAACCGCGGCACTTCTTCTAAACATCAGCCAAATTCTGACAAATCCTCTTTCAAATACAAGGGGACTCATCCCAAGACGGTTCCTGATACAACAGTTCATCCCAAATCCAAAGAGGCTTCTCACAAAAAGGAGATGCCTAATAAAATCTAAATGCCTGAGGCAAACTCCAAGGGTCAAGATTCCAGATGCCTCAAGCCTGGGGGCATGGTAGTTCACACAGTCTATATGGTGAACTCCAAAGACAAAGTTCGAGCTTTTACCAGTCACCGACCTCAAACTCGATCCTTGACAAAAGTTCAACTGCAACGTGAAAAGCTGCAGGAGATGTTCACTCAGGTGACAGCACTTGCTCATCCACCGCCTAAGGAAAATCCTGAGGACGCACCCAAAGAAATAGGGAAGTAGTTGGATATTGACTTCCTAAAGCGCGCTCTTAAAAAGAGAGATGAAGAAGCGGTGGAAATGTCCGTTAAAATGAACTAAATGACCCTTCTTATCCAGAATGTGGCTGGAATGATGGTTCAATCGGAACCACTGGCAGATGAACTGCTAGTAATCGCTCTTAAAGACGAGGGTGACATTTCAAATCCTCTGCAAATCTCATCAACGACCGAAGAGGAAATGATTCCAAAAGCAAAGTTGGACGAATATATCGCTCAGCGAATCAAAGCACACTATGTCAGTGAAGTTGTAAATAGGTCGATCAAGATTGGTCGACCATATCCGGCCTAGTACGATCAAATAAAGTACCCGCCAGAGTACACACTTCCAACGTTCCACGTGTACAAAGGAACTGGGAATCCTCGCCAGCACATTGCCGGATTTAAATCCATGTGCGGCAATACTTGAGGAAATGATATACCGCACCTCTGACAGTTCGTCAGCAGTCTAGTGGGCATCACCTTCGAATGGTATGCGGAACTCCCAAATGATTCCGTGAAGACCTTCGACGAGATGGTTAAGCTCTTCTGTCAAAGATTCGCTAGTGCAGATAAACGCACTACCGTGGCGGCGTTGGTTAACGAAAAGGTTGGACCGAACGAGACCTGGGTTCAATATGTTACCCGATAGCGAAATCTCTGGTCGAAATGCGAGCAACGGATCGACGAAGCTGTAGCCATGGAAAAGTTCATAGCCACTCTTAACCCAAATTCAAAGGTGTTCCCATTTATGGCCCTCTTCAAACCAACGACCTTCCAAGAGCTCATGGATAAAATGACTCAATTGGATCAGATGGGTCAAGACCCTTCATCATCCGATGAAGCTGAATGAAAAGCGAAGGCAAGGTGGCGTTTGTCGCCAACGCTTAACAAAAATGAGCGGTTCTGAACCAACTTGTTGCCAAAATAGTGACGGCATGGGTACTCGCTCCCCCGAGATATACACAGGGGGCATATTTCTCACCGGCGGAAGAATCTCTACGTGGGATGGTCCTTTCTTCTCAAAGAACAGAAAGGATATCAAGATACCTACAAGCAGGTCCTGTAATCAAGTAGAATATCCCACTTGAACCAAAAAACCACGAAAGAGATGTGAAATCCATGTCCCACTTCGAATCAGACGATGAGGGGAAACCCCCCAAGTCAAGTCCATTCTTCTAAGGAAAAGGAAGACTCGGTAGAAGGAATGACGTGATATCTCGTTCCTTCATATATGAAGAAGATGTTGCATCAGTATCGCAAAGAGACATTGATGAGCAGGGGGCAGGTGCCATTTAAAATACCCGGTATTTTTTGCAAAACAACCCGATTGCTGTGTTGGTAAATAAGCAGTCCATGAGGGTGAAGACAGCTTAAGGCGTGAAGTGTCCATGCATACAAAAGTCATGGAGCAGTGCCTCGGCAAGCATGCATTGGAAGGAATGAGTTATGTAACTCCCCGACAAAACTGCAAAACATGGACCGAGAAGTCTCTAAACTAGCGCGTCGCCCCAAACACGGGGATATTGGACCGATATGTCCCTAAACTAGCATTTCTTCTCGAACATGGGAATGATGGACGTGATGCCAAACTATGAGGATTTTTTTCTCTTTCTTTCCTCTTTTTTTTATAAGGGGACAAACAGCTCTTTGCCAAAAAATTTGGCGGAAACACTTACGACTCATAAAGGAACAACACACTTAGGAGTCCTCATGATTCCTAAGGAAAAATTACACTTACGGGATCCTCACGACTCGTAAGGAGAATTCCCCTTATGATACCCTCACGGCTCATAAGATTCAAAAGCCTTTATCTACAGGGATCTGAATCTGTTCTTAAGCCGTCATATCCCCCATGTTGCCCTACAGGCGGTCCAATATTGACCCTTGTATACAATCCACGATTACGAATAAATATTCCCTCACCAAGTTCTACCAAGGGCGAGAAATGTCCCCATATGGTGAACGACACTTGTAAGTCCTCTCGACTTATAAGGAGAAAACACTCTTGGAAGATCCTTACGACTTACAAGAGAAAATATCACTTAGGAATCCCCACGATTCCTAAGGAGAAAATACACTTATGAGATCCTCTCGACTCGTAGGGAGAAATACCTTTATGAGACCCTTATGGCTCATAAAGTCAAAAACCTTAGCCGACAGGATCTTAACCCTGTTTGCTAAGCAACCTTTGTCCAAATTAACAAAGACAGATGATGATTCGCACTTGGCAATATCCCGGTTGCAGCGATGTTGATGCCTAAAAAGATATAAAACTTTAAGTCCTCTCAAGGCAAATGATGATTCGCTCCTGGCAATATCCCAGTCGCAGTGATGCTGATGCCTAAACGGGTGTCAAACTCCAAGTCTTTTCACGACAAATGATGATTCGCTCCTGGCAATATTCCAGTCGTAGCGATGCTGAAACCAATGTTGGTATCAAATTCCAAACTTGTAATAAAAAACAACAGCGAGTAGCAGAAAAAATGCATATGAAAAAGCCGAAATGTTTGGGCAACTCGTAATAAAAAGAAGCGAGTAAATAAAAATAGCCGAAATGATTGGACACCGTGATAAATAGCCGAAATGATTAGGCAATGGCGACTTTCACGATATGGAAAGCTTAAAAGATAGAGCATCATGAAAATAAAAAAAATATAAAATGAAATTTCTTATGCTCTGCAAGTAGGTCCATATTGTCTCTTGTATACGATCCATGGGCACAAATGATGGAAAGGGAACCATACTTTCCCACCAGGCTCCGTTAAAGGAAGAGCCAGATCTGGATGGTTCATACACAACCTAGAGACAAACTCGACATTCTTCTTATTCCAACAGGATGCAGACGTGACGTCAACAAAGCTCCAAGGAGCCAAATCAAAACGGAGCAATGGAAAAATCCTAGCTCCAACTCGGCGTTCCTTCTCATTCCAGCAGGATACAGACGCAACGTCAACAAAAGACCCAAGGGTCAAAGAATAAACGGATCCATGGCAAAATCCCAGCTCCAAATCTTGACGGTTCATATACAACCCAGAGACTATCTCGACATTCCTTCTCATTCCAGCAGGATGCAGACACAACGTCAACAAAAGACCCAAGGGTCGAAACCAAAATGGAGTAGCGGCAGAATCCTAACTCCAAGTCTCGACGGCATATATACAAGATAGAGACCATCCCGACATTCCCCCTCATTTCAGCAAGATGCGAATGCGGCTATTAAATGAAATTAGAGCAATGGCATATTCCTATCTCCTGACTTCAATTGCAATACATACAGCATAGAAATCTTACAGATGTCTACCCTACTTCAGCAAAGAATCGGCACGACATCATCAAAACAAAAAAATGAAGCAACAACATATTCCTAGCTTTGGGTCTTGAAGGCAACTCATATAAAGCCTAAAAGGCTATCGGAGATCATCCCATGGCAGCACGGAGTGGTTATGACTCACCGGGGCTCCAAACTGAGCCTAACCTCAAGTAAAAAGCGTCATAGAAAATTCTTAACGTTTGCTCTTCTAACGGTAATATGATGTATTACATAAGGAGATTACTTGAAGACGTCTTGTCCAGCCCCCGAAGGGATCAAAGACACTACAGTCGTGGGGCTACTCGAACAACGACTTAAAACCGCATATCGAGGAATACATCAGCCAGCGCGACAGTACCACAGACTAAAACCCTAGTACCACAAACCTACCAGACCTCTGTCGTAAATAATGGAGGTTATCTGCATATAACGTTAGGACAAGTTTTCTTGTAAACCTAAGGGAGGTAAACTACAAACTACAAAACAAGTATATAAACTAGAAACTCCGAAACGGGTACATAAACTAAAAACTCCGAAACGGGTGAATAAATACAAACTCCGAAACGCGTATATAAACTAGAAACTCTGAAATGAGTGAATAAACTACAAACTCCGAAATGAGTAAATAAACTACAAACTCCGAAACGAGTAAATAAACTAGTGAGCGCTAAATTAAGACATCAGACACAAGGGAGCACATGGAAAAAAAATGTGAATTCATTATTCATGAATCAAAATGGTTTACATTTATGTAAAGAAAAGTGGAAATACAATTTTAACTGTTAAGAAGGCAGAGCTTTCAATAGATTGGCAACCCGCTCACTTTCTTCCTGCAACTCCTCCTCGCGTGCCACTACTGCAGCTAGCCTCGCTTCTACTTGAGCCCGTTGTTGCGAAAATGATGAAAACTTCTCTGCGATTTCCTGCTTTGCAACCTTGCAATTTCGTATGTCCCGCTCGGTAAAGTCAAGGTTCTGCCTCAGCGCCGGTCCATTAGAAATTCATTGTTGGAGGTTATCAAAAATAACTCGCAGCTGTGCGGCATTCGCTTCGACTTGGGCTCACAATCGGTTGGATTCATCAGAAGCTGTCTCGTGCTCCTTTTGCTTCAAGGCCAACCTTTGCTCGAAGTATTGAATAGAAACGGCACATTGCTCAATCTACAAAATCAGTTGAACCTTTGAGATTAATGCTTCAGGAGTGAGACGCTTGATTTCGATCTCATGCAGACAAACCTCGATCCGCTTACAATAATCAACCCAAAGGCCGACGAAATCTTCGTTGTGGAAATTCACAAGCGTCGCCAGTATCGGGTTGACCTTGTCGGCAAAATCAGCGGCAGAAGTAAGAGCTTCAACTTTAAGATCTTCGATGAATTCACTCAGCATTCGCCTACTATTCGCCGCACCTCTAGAAGATTGGCGTTTAGCAAAGGCCCCGACGGGCATAGAAACGCGAGACTCAAAGGGAGCCAAAGCCGGTGTAGTTGCTGCAGAATAAATCATGCACAAAGAAGGGTCATATTTAAATCTGAAAAGTAAAGAAGAATGTCGATGGACGAGATTTACTATACTGGTGATCAAAAGCGGCAGGGCAGGGAGCATAGGAGGCTCGGTTATTCCTTCGCTCTCTCCCTCAAGCCGTGATACTGTGGTCAATACGATGAAAGCTTAGTAATAGAAAGTTTACTCGTAGAAAGATGAAATAAAAGGAGAAGAATATACCAACCAACGCCTGAAGGGGGAACGAATTCCGATTGGAAGGCGAAGTGTGGGCTTAACATCTAGTGTAAGCGGTCAAAAAGAACTCCTGCAGGATTGCAACAATACATGGTTAATACATGAAAAAAGTTTGCTGAAACAAGAGATGAGGGATCTCTACCTTCCGTCATTAAACCCGAGAGAACTCGGGGGGACACAGAAGAGAGGGGTGGAGCAGTGACAATCGTGGCCACGGCTGACAGTGATCCTTCAATCAGTACAGCACCGGGGTCTACCACGACTGTATTCAGAATAAAAGAAATATCAGCAGAAATGTTTAATAGGATCGAGAAACCAAAAGTAATTGCTCGAGCTATACCTGATGGGGTGGAAATCATAACAGGTTCTAGAGCGTTGCCAGCCTCAACGGCTTCCTCGGTTTCCATCATCATCGGGAAGGTGGATTCGGCATCCACACATTTTTCCTCTGAATCAATAAGGTCCGTTGTAATGCTCACATCACCCGCCGATATCGGGGATCCATAAGGGGAGGAAGCAGCAATCGGAATAGTCCCATATTCAAAAGGGAAGCCTGATACTCTAAGCGCTTTGAGCTCTGGCACTTCGCTTGCCACGTCACCACCTGAACTCGGCCTTTTTAAAAAAAAACAAGAGTGTTATAATTCAAGGAAAAAAGACTGCTATCAGGATTCAATAAGGGATTGTGCACTGTTTTACTTTGAAGTGGCCGCTCTGCCTCTTCGCGAGCTGCACGCGCAACCTGCCTATGAGCGATGGACAGGGCAGAAGAAGCGTCCTCCATGCAAACGTCAGAAGGTCGAGCATCGCTCGAGCCCATGTCTGCGGCCAGGTTAGCCTGACGCTCCCTTATGGTGTGCTTTTTGCACTTCCTCTCGGCTTTGGCTATATGGACAGATCTCCTCAGGACCTCCGACAGAGGAGCGTCTTCGTCTAGATCAGGCTCGGCCTCGGGACAACTGTAACATCCGTCATTGGCTGCTTCAGCGATGCCTCTTGTGGCATCTCGGGAAGGACCTCAACCATAATCGGTGGCTCTTAAGGCTCTTGCGCACCACCACCCGAGGTTGGAATTGTACTCAGAACAACATGGGCTGCGGTGGTTCATGTAACAAGAAAAGGAAAGGAGTCAAGTTGTGAATAAAATAAACTAAATATGTAAAGGCGTCGTGAAACAAATCATATCAAGACCCATGGAGTGCGAAGCCTCTCCTCTTCCTCAAACGTTTTGAGGTATGCCAAGAGGGCCTCTTCGGTGGAGATTCCTGTTAAGAGAAGGGCGTTAGCAAAGCGTAATAAATTCATAAAAAAGGATATATATAGGAGAATATAAATGAAATATATCAGACGCCGCAAGAGAAACTAACGCCGCTTGCTCACGGGCCAGTCTTTTAGAAGCTTCGATAGCAGCTTGAAGGTCAGAAGCGGTAACAAGAGCTTTGAATAGACCATCGTTGGTGCCATATTCAGACAAGCCTTCGCTATAAGGAGCATGAGGCTCTTGGCCGAATACAACATCAGCTGAGAACAAAAATTTCTTCTTTTTCTATGAACTGGCACCAACCCCCGACGACAACAGCTTCCGCTTAACAGGCTTCTTCGGACAGCGGGTTCCGATCTCCGAGCCAATACCCAACTCAGGGGACGCAACAGCTACCATCGCCACAGGAGCATTTACCTCCGGTCGATGCTTATCTAGAAAAGCTCACGGAACCACAACTGCGTTGCTTCCCCTCAAAGAAGGAAGTACAACCGCCCGTTGCTTCAGTGGGACCGCTGGATTACTGGCTAGGACAACATCCTTGTGGTCAAGCAGTAGCCGCATCTCTTCCTTGATGACAGCGCCTGTTGCATGTTGGTACCAAGCAACGTAAGTATTCGAGGCCCTTGGAATGTGACTCGGCAGCCCTGATGAGGAAATGGGACCCCGTATTCAAACGCATGAAATGATGTGTCGCGTTGCGAACACCTTCCTCAGTAGTAACTGGATCCACGATGAATGCCTCGAGGGGGACGCTTTGGTTGTAACCAAATTGCTGAGCGAAATGGTGTGGGTTGTATCTCATGAACAAAGCTAAGGCGTTCTGTCTGAATACCAAGAAACCCGGCCTGACATAATACAAGTGGACAATCTCTTGGGCCCTCAATGCAGAAGTTCCATCCTTGAAAACATCATGAAGCAGCTGGATTGCTTTCGAAAATTCCTTGTTGATGGTCGGGACTCTGTCGATGAAGGTCATGCTGTCCCTGACCATGCGCGGGTGAAGAAGCAATCGTCGGGCTTCCCGTTGTGTTGGATCTGGAGACGAAGCATTGACCAAGTGTATGACCCGAGGAAAATTGTATCCTTCATAAAAACTGGGTCGTTTATGCACACCAAAAGCACCCAGCATGTGCATCTCGATCTATGAGGTAAAATAGTGCAGCGGAAGATTTACGGGATTTAGACCCGGCTGAGTAGTGTCGGCCGCTAGACTCAGGCCATGATATAAGCGATCCAGACCTGCAACCCCAACGGCCAGGCGTTTCCCTGCCACAATACGGTGAGCCAGATAAAAGATAGACAGTCTCATATAACGGGGTTGCATCGGAAGTGCGAACCAGCTCAGCTACAAGCCGATGAACCCCAGGAAGAATGTCTCCTCATCAATGTCCGGAGCAGCGTCCTCTGCGAAAGAAACGATCGGGGTATCCGGAATAAAAAATTGCTTTAAATCTTCTTCTGCAGTCAATAATTTGTCCAAGCCAAATCCGAACGGATCATCAAGCTTGGCGAACTTCGCAGCTTTCTTCGGCAAAGCCTCCAGACGAAGGAAGCGGGCGATGAAATTTGTAAAGCTAACTCCGTGCCCACCAGACTCTAAGAATAAGCTCTCGTATATGTTCAAAACATTGATCAAGCTTGGAAACTTGTGTTGAACGTCATTCTCTGGGGAAAGACCCATTACCATTGATTCGATAGAAAAGATGTGCTCGTCAGGGGGAAGTATCTCCTCATAATGTTCCCCTCTGACGGGTAATCCAGATATCTCATGAATTCCTCCAATGAGATTGAGACCTCTCGATCTGATAAGAGAAATGTGTAGGTCGGGATATTGTTAGTTATATGTATGCCCTAGAGGCCATTACTATACATAGGATGTATATTGTAGTGGATGCTGGGACATATATAGGGAGGACTTTCTTGCTCGACATGATAGTATGCTATCTGGTTGATCTTTACCTTGACGTGTACACTGATTGTCTCTCTGTTACATGTTGGTAAAGCCCTTAGGATGTGTGCTTGACTACCTGGACTATGATGCGGATCATACTAGTGGGGACATGGTAGTCCATAAGTACATCCTTCAAAGTCCCTAGTCGTGGGTGTATCGAGACGGGGCATCGATATACCAGAGTAGACTAGCGTATACCTTCTCGACCCATACAGATGGGCGATGGATGATCCTATATCCATTGGTGTTTGACATCAGGGATGATATACGGGTGCTCAGTAGAGACTGGGTACACTGGACGGACTCGCCGAGAACTCCCAGATGGTATTATACCTCACGTCAGATGGCAGTTCTCTGGTGACACTGGTACAGAGTAGTCTGTTGACCCGAGATCGTCATAGAGTCTTGTGTGGTTCCCACTGTGCTTTGATTTCCATCTTACCACATCCAAGAGGGCGTGCAAAACGGTGGTTTTTGGGTACAGTCCCGAGTCACATGGAGGCAATGAGCGATAGGAGGGGATTCGTCTCTCCCGGTATAGGGAGTTGATGTTGCGCTGTGTTCGATTGGCTATAACAGGAAATCCCTGGCCAGGGTTGCTGAGATTTACTGGTAAGTGTTACTAGTAGTATCTCGAATTGTTATAGACCTCATATCGACACGACTTATCGAGCTATTGGGGTCTGACGTTTACCACCCCTAGGCAAGATATGCGACATATCAGACGATCAGACCGGACTATACGGTAGTGTTACTGGTTGGATTCACTGGAGTGTGAGCGGGCTTGATCGTCGATCTTCAGATCGCTCAATACCCGGGTGGCCGTTACGTTTAGCAGACCGCTTGCGGCTTGTGGGTGTTTGATATGATCATCACCTGCTGCCGGCGTATTGACGAGTCTTTAGAGTCCTACACAGAGGTTTCCTGGCTCAAGCGAAATGAAATAGGAGTGCATATGAGATATGTGCGGGACCGAGAATGATACCAGTATGTGATACTGTTTTCGATTCTCGCGATATGTGACATTGATCGGTTATATGCGATATAGCCGGGTTATCGGATCAAGTGTTGATTCGATAAGTTGTTGCTGTTGATATTAGTCGGTTATATGCGATATGACCGGATCATTAAATCAAGTGTTGATTTAATGATTTAATGCATAATTATATATTTGATATATTACTTTGCATTAACTAGTATCGGTTCACTTAAGATGGATTTTCTCACTCGGATGTGCGCATTGTATATGCGATATATTTTTGTGCACTTGATTGTATCATGTTTGATGATGCATGCAACATTGGTTAGTGTAAAGAATTAAACCTAGGTTAAGTAAATGGTTAAGGTTTCTATTTATTTGTCCATTCATTTATCTTTTTATTTGGATTAAAATGAAATGACAAAAGAAAACAAAATGGTTATCATTATTTCTTTCTTTCATGAAGCTTGATGAAGCTTCATGAAGCTTTGACCATATGACCATTTTGTCTTCAAGCTTAACCCTAAACATTCTTTTAACCTTAGTCATTTCTCTACACTTTACCATGGTTAAAGTTATGATAAGAATTCATTTTCTTTTCTATTTTGATTATTCTTATCATAACTTATCATATCATTATCTTCATCTTCTTCATCTTCAACCTTGAAGAAAGCTTTCTACCAACAATGGTGGAATGTGAAAATGAGTGAGAAATTCAATTCTAAAGTGAACCCACTTCCTATTTCTTCATCCTCTACCTCTTGCCAAGTTGTATAGGGTGTTTCCTGTTGGAGATAGTGCCCTCAGAGTCAATTATTGGGTCACAGGCACGTGATTGCAATGATTGAGGGGAGGACCTATCCCGGTAGGACAGTCTTACTCGAGATGATAGTATGCTATCTGGTTTATCTTTATCATCGTGTACTGCTTTAGGTGACCTTACGAGTCGCTATTACACGTTGATAGAGCCCCTAGGATTTTTGCTTGACAACCAGCAGTATGAGGGCGATCATATAAGTGAGAGCTGGAGTCTATAAGCACATCCTTAAAAGGTCCCTAGTCGTGGGAGATTCGAGACAGGGCATCGTTTCTCCAGAGTAGACTAGTGTATACAGTCGAGACCCCGACGAGGGGCGGTGGCCGGTCTCACAAGCCACTGGTTTCAGTTGGTTCACCTAAGATGTATACAGGTGCTCATTGGGTTATGAGTACACCGGACAGGACTCGCCGGGAACCTGCTAGTTGGGATATACCAGACGTCAGATAGCAGTTCCCAGGTGACATGTGTACAGGTTAGTTCATCGACCTGGGATCGTCATTTGTCTCGTGTGAGTTCCCACTGTACTTTGATTACTACCCTACCACGGCTCAAAGGAGTCGTGCAAACAGGTTTTAGTTGGGTACAGTCCCGAGCCACATGGAGGCAGTGAGCGGATCTGCAGGGGTTCGTCTCTCCCGGTATTGGGGGTGAGGTCGTGCTGTGTCTAGGAGAGCCAGAACATGAAAAGTCCTTGGCCAAGGCAGGAGATTTGCTGGTAGGTATTCCAGTAGTATCTCAGGGTGTTCTGGGCTATACTCCGACACGACTTGTACCGCTTTTGGGGGTCTGACTTTTACCAACCCCCTAGGCCCGCCATGCGATGCTCATAGACGAACGGACCGGACTGTACGGATATTGTCACTGACAGACTCAGTAGGGTGTCAGGATGAGTTCACTCATCGACGTCCCTTTTGGTCAATAGCTGGTGGTCCGTCACGTATGGCTAATACCTCTGACGTGCTAGTGGTTAAGTCCACAGCCATAGTATTGACGAGTCTTTAGAGTCCACCACACAGACAGTTACTCAAGTTTCGGGCGAAACGCTATAGAGGCCGTATGGAGATATGATACGTGCGGTATTGCACGGATCGTGATCGGACGGCTTTTACTAGCCGGCTTTGGCTTAAGCCGGATTCTAGTTTTAGATAGTGTAGTTTTGTCTCTTTGCATTTGTGTTCAGTACGAATACAAATGCGGGCATGTATTTGCTGTAGTGGGGTTTTCCTGTAATTTATTACGGGATCGGTTTTTTGAAGTTGCCAGTTTGCATTCCGTTCCGGCCGGTTTTCTTTTATTCCTTCTCGGCCGGACTTTTGATGGAGGGGGTTATTTGCAATTTGCAAATAACTCTTTTGTGGAGGGCTTCCTTGCTTTTGTTCCTTCTTATCATCATGAGATGCCTTTCTAGTCCTTTCATTATGCTTTTCATTTGATGGTGCTTTGTTATGATAAAAAAAGAAATGAGATTGACCATTTTCTTTATTTGTTTTTTTCATTGTTTTCTTATATACTTGGAGAATTCTTTTTCTCTCTCCAATCTCATTCTTGAGATGGGGGGGCCGGCCACTAGAGAGAGGAAGAAGAGGGGATTTCATTTTGTGTGAGAAAAAAGCTTCATATCATTTTTCATGCTACCAAAATTCCAAAGCACATTTTCTTTAGTTGCTTTCTTCTCCTCCTCCCATTCTTTCATCAAGGCAACTTCAAGAACCCCAAGAGACATGCCTTCTACACTATTTCTATAGCAAGCCTTGGACGCGTCGGCTAGCCAACTTCGCGCCCGAGTTGCCTCGGTCAAGAGGCGGGAGCCCGTAAAAGATTCCGGCTACGTGGTGCCCCTTTCCGACGAGCGAGGAGGTGACGGAGATTCCGCGGGAGATCGGAGTGGAGACGAAGACCGAAGGACACGGATCGCTTGGTATAGCATCTCTACTCTTTTCTTTTTGCTAGCTAGCTAGGTTAATGGCCCGATCCGGGTAAAAAGTCCGCGGTGGTGCCGTTTTGCAAAGTTCGCAAAGTTTTTGTTTTCCGCGTTTCCGGCGTCGGATCGACGGCCGGAGCGCCCCCGCGGGCTTACAATGGTATCAGAGCCACGCCGTTAACCTTCCATAGCTTGCTCTAGCGCGTTTAGAACTCGATCGAACAAAAACCCGAAAACCGTATTTTTTGTGCACATGTGTTCTCTGTTAAAATTTTTTGAGCTCCTAAAATTTTTCTGGTGATTGCAGAGACATGTACAAGAAATTATAAGAATTCTGGGAAAATACGATCCACTGATTCCTCACTTCGACCGCGGAAGCGCGGCCAAACCCCTGGTTGGGCCGCGCTTACGCGGCGGAAAAGAGGAATCGTGGCACCATATTTTCCCAGTAAGCTTATGTGTTGAAAATAGGGCATTTGGGATATTTTCTTTGGGCCCAGATTTTCTGTAAGTGCTACAGTAGTGTGTGGGGCCCACTTGATAATACTTGTTCGATCGGATATTTTAAACATGCTAGTTCACAGTATTTACTTTATATCTGCGACCGTGAATGTCATTCGATCGGTAAATCCCGTCTAACTGCTATAGCCCGGTTAGACGGATTTGCGAACGTGACTTTCACGTTGATGTTCTGTGATTATACTGTGTTGTTGCGGATCGGTCGTGGGGGATAGCCTGGTTGCAGTGGTAGTACAGTTCTGTTTTATATGTACATTTGATATTGCGGGGCGAGCGTCCGACATGTGGACTGCCGTCACTGCCTGTTTGTATCATTATTTTGGGGCACGACCTGGTTGCGGTCGATGTACCCGTTGTATGTATATTTTATTTTCTGTACTAGGATTACCCCGCGGAGGGGTGCACGGATAGCCGGGTTCTGGAGGGCAACAAGCCCGCATCTCATGGCATTGAGACGGAGGGGGCTTCACTCTAGAATTGGCGGGCTATTCGCCGCACTCGTAGGGGGTATAGGGTTGACCCAGGAGGGGTGCCCAAGTTACCGGATTCCGTGAAGTGCTGGGTGGTCCATTCACGTTGCTGAAGGGGGCTGCCTCGCTTCAGGTTTTGGCGGGTAACTTGCCGCGCCCGTAGGGGTCTAGGATTTCATTGCACAGGCTATCCACACGACCAGGGGAACGTCGGGTTTCAGCGGCTCTGTGAAACCCGGGGATCCCAGATATCTGTATTGATCTGTGTTGCTATACATTTCTGTGTTGCTGCATTTTATCACGCCTTGAGCGAAAATTATATATATTATATATATACTAGTAGATGTTGTATATGTTTTTCATCCGCGCTAGTCCAGTCCCCGCTCTGCCGTTAGTTAGCTAACCTAACGGGTGATGACGGGACCCAGTGGCGAATGCGGATGGCATATACGTACGTCAGTATATTTTCGTTCTTTGTGGTGTGATCAATTGATGGGACTGCGTTGATTCGGATCAATGCAAGTTAAACAAACCTAATCTGATGTTGTTGGAACACTCTTTTCAAAAAGCTGTTATTGCAAAGACGTTCACTTTTGTTTTGCATCGTGGTATTCATTTAGAATATCCTGCTCCTCAGTCGACGAGGCAAGGGCCGAGATCCCTTCACCGGGAGTGACCCCTTGGACAGAAGTTTGCGTCAGGGCATTAACTTCACTATAGCCGATTACTTTTGCTTTGCACAGTGATATTCGGTTATGAATATCCAGCACCCCATTCGATGGGGAAAGAGCCGAGATCCCTTCACCGGGAGTGACCTCTTTAGTAAAGGTTTTCGTCACTATATTTTCTAAAAAGCTATCCGTTTCCTTCAACGATATCAAGTTCACTACGTTAAAGGTTTTCGCCAGAAACCATTCGTAGCCCTCCGTCGTTTCATATGGGTAGTCAATAGTATTCAAGCTGTGTTTGTTGGCCTTAGTCAAGGCACAGTGTTTGGTAGCTATTGGGTATTCATATGCTGCATAGATAGATGCGTTGGTTTGGGACAGTCGTATAGCCTTGTTGGCCTTAGTCAAGGGCTTGTACGGGTGGGTTCAAATCAACCTGGACAATGACGGGTAGAACTTGACATGTGACTTATGATTTGTTGGCCTTAGTCAAGGTCATAAGAGCATGGGGCAAAAATCCACATCGGGAGTTTCAAAAGTACTGAAACTTGCCAGATATGCGCATACCTTCTGGAGTGTGATAGCGTGAGCGGATTCCGTCACGTTATCATGCGATGAGAGTTGGATCCCGATTCCCACTGATGAGTTGGTTTACTCCTCGGGTTATCCCGGCTAATTCTTCTTTCAGGTTTGGGGAAGAATTTGACGTTACAGTGGGAGGTTTCCAGATTAGATAAATTGGTAACCATTCTGATCTAGGTTAGAGTGCACGCTGAGTGTTTCTTTTCTCTCTCTCTTTGGCAGCGACCATTGACCCGACCCTAGACTATGACTCAGTGACCAAGTTGACCGAACCTACTTAACACTGGCTTTTGGATTGTCAGAGCTGCAGACCTCTTTGCCACTCCTACTTTTACCCTTTTCTCCGGGACACCCCGTATTACTACGAACGTCCACTTCCATTGGACAAAACCATCGTATGGTTATATACGAACTCGAAGGAATTTATTCGAGGATGGTTTCTGGTTCTGGAGAAAACGGATAGGATTATTCAGTTGTCTTTTCTTTTCACCCTCTCTCAGGTTATGAGTACTCCTTGGTTTAGGAGTAGTACACCCATTATGCTTATTGGATAGTCTTCTTCCAAACCATAGGCTGGTGCCGACCGGTAGGGAATGAAGAAAACCAATTAGCCTAAACGGTGTACAGAAGGTATTAAGTTCAGACAAAGAAAGGGATTAGTAAGAGGGCAAAGTAAATTGCGACTGCTATTCACGACCAAACCATGTACTTCTTTGTCAATCCTAAATCACCTATGAATTAAGTACATTCGGTTGTCTTTTATCCTCACCTTCTCTCGCATTGCGAGTGCTCCTCGGACTAGGACAGTACACCCATTATGCTTATTGGATAGTCTTCTTCCAAACCATAGGCTGGTGCCGAACGGTAGGGAAGGAAGAAAATCATTTGGCCTAAAGGGGTGTACAGAAGGTAATGACTAAAGACATGTAAAGGGATTTGGAAAGATGGCAAAGAATTATACGGTTATAGTTGTGAATATGGATAATGGAAGAGGCATTACTAAGAATACCAGGATACCCCATCGAAACATCTCAATGTTTCAGTTTCACTGTGACTGTTAAATGAAAACTGATTTCCCAATTAGGCACTTGCTCCAGGGTATGTATTTACTAGGTATGAGTCTCACATCTGTATGGTTTTACAGATGATGAAGGGGAGTAAGTTATTGGGAATTAGGTGACTATCCTCATTATATCGGGATTCGTTGGAATTGGTGATATTTGAGGAAGCCACCTGGGCTGTTTGCCGGTCGGCAAATATTTGGTTTTGAATATCCGTTGTTGTGCACCAATTTCAAATTGATATATCTGTACGTCTATTTTTATAGAGTGAGACATATCTTTTTGAAATTATGTCTATGACATTTACCTATACCAGTGGATGGTTAGGTAAGGAGCATTGAACAGCGGTGTAATTCTTCTTAACCAAAAGTACAGTTTTCAACCTACGACACACAGTGAATGAGTCACCAGACTCAGGGGACTTATACAGAGTATTGTATATTGTCCAGTGTCCATTAGGACAGAGGGGTTGGTCCTCGTACTATATTCGGTTTACTTATGACTTCTCTAGTTTTTAGACAGGTGTTTCGTGGAAACACAGGGTCCGAATTTTGAGAAGTTATAGGTATTTGAATAGAGTAGAGAACCAGGTATAGCAAGCATCGGGATTCTTCAAAGAGATCGAAGATGTAGATACTTGTGTATGGTATTCAGTTGATAGTAATGATTAAGAGAACTAGCTTCTCTTTCAGGTTACTCATAATTGGAAGTACTCCTAAGTTGAGTAACGCTGATCGGCCTCTCCTCCATCTACTTGACATGCACTGGAGACAACTGCATGATTTGAATCTGGTTCAATTAAATCAGTGCCTCTGTTTCTTGGATATAGAACAGTTCATATCTTGACATTGTTAAGATACGGGGAGTTGTCCGGCTTATGCTTGAAACCAGACTCTGGACAACTCAAGGCACGTTTCAGTAGTGGCTGTTTGTGGGTTGACCCGGGCTATGACGAGGGTTGACTTTCTACCATCTGGAAGATCAATAGTGATATTGTTCTAGACTCGCCACAGTTTTATTAAAAGTGGATTTTTTCAGAAAACAGTAGTGGGAGTATGGTAGAACTGGAAGTGATTCCAGAACCGCAAACGATTACTGAAGATTTGATAAGAACCTAAAGATTCAATCTGGTTTGACATTCCATTGGCCACTCCGCAGATATGGTGGGTAACCTCAGGCACTCGAGAGGTACTTCGGTATGCTCAAGGACGGTGGCAGGGAGGTTCTTGTTTACCCAGACTTGCCATTGCTGTTGTTCCAGGCTGCGAGACCCGGCGGGAGGATGAGTACAGCTTCGTTCTAAACTGGCTTTAGAAGTGCACGTCTATATGACTCTGCCAGAGGGTTGTCGTAGTCAGTGGGAGCAGCGGAAGCATTGGTGAATATCAGGCTTATGTCTATTTATAGACTAAAGCAGATATTACGGAGATAGATCATCTATTTCTGATGTGACAGTCATAGGTTTGACTTCATCAGAATAGGGGATGGATCTGTTGAGAAGGTAGTAGGGTGTGATGTCCTGGTATTTGATGACATACACAGAGTAGGAAGTGATATTCCTATACTACGATCGGTTATACTTTGGTCGTCACACAGTGGTTTCTCCACATAGGACTTGGATATTATATCAGACATTCTGGTTACTAGATCTATGGTTTTTAGATCTAGATTTGGGTGGTTTCCCAATCTGGGTACTTTGACCGCATTCTAAGAGTATTTAGAATGAACGACTCCTGGCACGGTAGTGTACCTGCAGGTAATGGAGTCACCCTCTCTAAAGGTGTCTTACAGACTAAAGGGGAGAGGGATATGCATGATTGGCAGATCACTTGCTTAGGCAATTGAGTCAATCATGAGATGTCAAGTACCACACCAGATGTTGTTCTTGCAATAAATGCAACAAGTTGATATTGATCCAATCCTGGAGAAACAGTCGGAAGCAGTTTTAGAACATAAGTTGATGTTCTAAGGAATTGATAACGACAGCCTCCTTTAGGAGACGGTTATCATTCCAGGCTTCCAAGGTGACCTGGATGGCAGAGTGGCTGTCAGAGTTATAGTTTTCCCTCTAACGAGGGGCAGTATTTTGGACAGGTGGTCCAGGTGGAAACTGAGGGAAGGCATGGCGCAGGATACTGATTAAGTTCAGTTGTCGATACAGTCTAAGAAGTTTGGATTTGGAGTTCACTTAAGAGCTAGGTCCCATCAGACATCCAGACATTCTAAGACAGGTATTGCTCATTTCGGGAGATGGCTTTCTCCGCGAACATGGGATATAGAGAGACATAGAAAGAAACATCATAGCGGATCCACTCACCGAGGCTATTCCTCGAACGCAATAGTTTTGCAAACGAGCTTTGTGAGACTGACTAGTAGAGGAGTTGGGTGTTCGGTATCACACGGGCTGTGAGTATGCGACATCGCAATAATTAGCCTCGAGTGCTAGTGGGAGATTGTTGGAGATAGTGCCCTCAGAGTCAATTATTGGGTCACAGGCACGTGATTGCAATGATTGAGGGGAGGACCTATCCCGGTAGGACAGTCTTACTCGAGATGATAGTATGCTATCTGGTTTATCTTTATCATCGTGTACTGCTTTAGGTGACCTTACGAGTCGCTATTACACGTTGATAGAGCCCCTAGGATTTTTGCTTGACAACCAGCAGTATGAGGGCGATCATATAAGTGAGAGCTGGAGTCTATAAGCACATCCTTAAAAGGTCCCTAGTCGTGGGAGATTCGAGACAGGGCATCGTTTCTCCAGAGTAGACTAGTGTATACAGTCGAGACCCCGACGAGGGGCGGTGGCCGGTCTCACAAGCCACTGGTTTCAGTTGGTTCACCTAAGATGTATACAGGTGCTCATTGGGTTATGAGTACACCGGACAGGACTCGCCGGGAACCTGCTAGTTGGGATATACCAGACGTCAGATAGCAGTTCCCAGGTGACATGTGTACAGGTTAGTTCATCGACCTGGGATCGTCATTTGTCTCGTGTGAGTTCCCACTGTACTTTGATTACTACCCTACCACGGCTCAAAGGAGTCGTGCAAACAGGTTTTAGTTGGGTACAGTCCCGAGCCACATGGAGGCAGTGAGCGGATCTGCAGGGGTTCGTCTCTCCCGGTATTGGGGGTGAGGTCGTGCTGTGTCTAGGAGAGCCAGAACATGAAAAGTCCTTGGCCAAGGCAGGAGATTTGCTGGTAGGTATTCCAGTAGTATCTCAGGGTGTTCTGGGCTACACTCCGACACGACTTGTACCGCTTTTGGGGGTCTGACTTTTACCAACCCCCTAGGCCCGCCATGCGATGCTCATAGACGAACGGACCGGACTGTACGGATATTGTCACTGACAGACTCAGTAGGGTGTCAGGATGTGTTCGCTCATCGACGTCCCTTTTGGTCAATAGCTGGTGGTCCGTCACGTATGGCTAATACCTCTGACGTGCTAGTGGTTAAGTCCACAGCCATAGTATTGACGAGTCTTTAGAGTCCACCACACAGACAGTTACTCAAGTTTCGGGCGAAACGCTATAGAGGCCGTATGGAGATATGGCAGGGTTCGATCAGATACGTGCGGTATTGCACGGATCGTGATCGGACGGCTTTTACTAGCCGGCTTTGGCTTAAGCCGGATTCTAGTTTTAGATAGTGTAGTTTTGTCTCTTTGCATTTGTGTTCAGTGCGAATACAAATGCGGGCATGTATTTGCTGTAGTGGGGTTTTCCTGTAATTTATTACGGGATCGGTTTTTTGAAGTTGCCAGTTTGCATTCCGTTCCGGCCGGTTTTCTTTTATTCCTTCTCGGCCGGACTTTTGATGGAGGGGGTTATTTGCAATTTGCAAATAACTCTTTTGTGGAGGGCTTCCTTGCTTTTGTTCCTTCTTATCATCATGAGATGCCTTTCTAGTCCTTTCATTATGCTTTTCATTTGATGGTGCTTTGTTATGATGAGAAAAGAAATGAGATTGACCATTTTCTTTATTTGTTTTTTTCATTGTTTTCTTATATACTTGGAGAATTCTTTTTCTCTCTCCAATCTCATTCTTGAGATGGGGGGGCCGGCCACTAGAGAGAGGAAGAAGAGGGGATTTCATTTTGTGTGAGAAAAAAGCTTCATATCATTTTTCATGCTACCAAAATTCCAAAGCACATTTTCTTTAGTTGCTTTCTTCTCCTCCTCCCATTCTTTCATCAAGGCAACTTCAAGAACCCCAAGAGACATGCCTTCTACACTATTTCTATAGCAAGCCTTGGACGCGTCGGCTAGCCAACTTCGCGCCCGAGTTGCCTCGGTCAAGAGGCGGGAGCCCGTAAAAGATTCCGGCTACGTGGTGCCCCTTTCCGACGAGCGAGGAGGTGACGGAGATTCCGCGGGAGATCGGAGTGGAGACGAAGACCGAAGGACACGGATCGCTTGGTATAGCATCTCTACTCTTTTCTTTTTGCTAGCTAGCTAGGTTAATGGCCCGATCCGGGTAAAAAGTCCGCGGTGGTGCCGTTTTGCAAAGTTCGCAAAGTTTTTGTTTTCCGCGTTTCCGGCGTCGGATCGACGGCCGGAGCGCCCCCGCGGGCTTACATTTCCTTCACAAGTTTTCTTGACTTGGTGAAGTGGGAGCTTGATCTAGCGATGCTTCGACGTAGATCATCTTCGGCACGAAGCCGACGACCTTGCCCGCTCTTTCTCCGATGAAGCCGACGCTAGAGCCCGAATTTTGATTTGGACAGCGGAGGCGACTTCATCACGGAGCCGTGGAGGTGGAGGACCGGATCTAAAAAGGTAGTATTTCCGTATTCTTGTAGTTAAGTGTTAACTAGTTTCTTTTTCGCCTAGAAATCTAGCCAACGATCCGTTCTAGGGTTTCTCGGCACCGTTTAAATTTGAAATTGGCATGGTTGATGCCTTGTGAGACCTCATTAGGATGCCTAGGAACCCTACAGTGGTATCAGAGCCTAGCTAGAGCCTTAGGCGAAGTCTAGACGCAATTTGAAGTCCGAACGAACCCGAAACCCAATTCCAAACATGCTCTCTGTCCTTTTTTGAAAATTGTGGATTTTTCGGAATTAAAAATATGCAGAAAAATCAGCAGGCAATTTTAAGAGTTACTGTGAAGTTCGAGTGTCTAACTCCATCAACCTGGCGCGGTTCCGCGGCACGAGCATGGCTCGTGCGGCGGTTCCGCGGCCGTACGGCATCATTGTTCAGCGAATCTTACACAGTAGCTCCTAATAGATAGTGCTGTATTTTCTGGGATATTTTAATTTTTATTATAGAGTTGAATTTTCTGGGATTGATTTGGGGATTCGGTGTTTCGATCGGAGTATCAAATTTTGTCTGTGTGGCTTTCCGGATAATTTTTAGAATATGTTAAAAAGTTCGACCGGATATAAATACCCAATTTTTCCCCTGTCGGGAAATTTCCAAGTGTTGGATTTTTCCGTAGTTTAACGATGTTCTAAGTAGTGCAAGTAACTCGATGGACCCTCTAGAAGACAACAAACCTTAACTCGATTATGTGACCGTCTTCAACTGCCCTTTGAACCTTCGGGTTTGGGGCAGTACGGCGTGCCACATGTGAGGCGTTGGCTTGACCCTTCTACGGCTGGACCGTTGGTACTGAGGCACGAACTGAATGTTGTTAGACTTATTTCATGTGTTGAGCTGTATCGGGAAAACTTGGGTGTTTGACTGTTCGATCGAAAAGTTTAACATTTTCTGTTTATCTGGAATGGGATACAATAATTGGAATTCACAAGAAGTTATGAGATAACTGAATGAATGTTATAAACATAGCAGTTTAGTCTCACTTGATCGGTTGCCACGGAATTTTGATGTGATCAAAAGTCCGTCGCAATCACGTAGTGTACGCGGATACTCGCCGGGTAAACTTAATAGACAGCCTCACTCCATAACCCCGACCAAGTGACTGTAGGAGAACCCCGTCGCCGAAAGCATCCGTTCGGGTGCTCGCGGTAGCGGTGTTCCGCCTGGGTGCACTTCGTCGACGGTATCGGGGGTGCGGCCGTCTACTGAAGTTTGCGACGAGCATTCGATCAGGATGTCGGGAATCTTGTTGAATTTCCCGACTTGGTATTGAAAAGTGTTTTCGATTTTGAGACTAAAATGCGGGGTTTATAATTGTTAGGCATGCGATGTCTAAGGAATTCATTTGGTCAGACATGCGATGTCTGAGGTGGTTGCGGATTCCAACTGTTGTAGTTTTACACTTTCTTTTCTGTGACCGTAAGTGTAATATGTGATATCGCCGGTTTCGTTGCTATATGTCAACGACAATTGGGATGCGCATATTTACTTACGTTGATGACATGTGATGTTATGTGTTGCTGGATATGTTATATTGGATCGTCGTGTTTGAATAGCCGGGGGTTTTTATGTGAGATGGGTGTTTTTCATTTTCATTCATCTAAAAACTTGTATGTAATATTCTTTTATTGGGGCACTTCCAGGTTGCGGATGATGTCACCTTTTGTATATTATTTACTTTTCCGCACTAGGATAGACCCAAGGAGGGGAGCACAAGTAACCGGGTTCTGGAGTCCAGTGGGAGACCAACTCGAGGAGTCGAGTCGGGTCTCCTAACTCTAGAATTGGTAGGGTTGCTTGCCGCTCTCGTAGGGGTCTAGGGGTGTGGGTTTGGCTATTCATCACGACCGTGGAATCCGTGTTTTATACTGGCTCGTATTGAAAACACGGACGTCCTAATATATCCAATATTTCATATGTTTCTTCTGCTGCGATATCTGTGATGTGATCATGTGATGTTCTGTGATAGATACAGTATATAGTATATATGATATATTATATAGACGTTACTTATGTTTTACACCCGTGCTAGCCCTGCCCCGCTCTGCCGTTAGTTACCTAACCTAACGGTGCACGAGGGGACATCGAGGCGAATGCGGATAGCATAAGTGTACGTCGTATTTATCTGTGATGTTTAGGTATATAAATGATGGGACTTCATTAATGTGATTAATGAAATAAAAGAAACCTAAGATGTTGTAGAATCGAATTTCAAAATAAAAAGGGTAGCTACAGTTCTTGCTTTGCACAGAGGTATATGTGATATATCCTGCACCTTATTCGATGAGGAAAGGACCGAGATCCTTTCACCGGGAGTGACTCCTTTAGCAATAACTGGCAGATGCTACACACTCGGTTTGTCTTTTGATTGCTTTTAAGTGTTTTTGCTTTGCACAGTGATATATATGATATATCCCGCACCTCATTCGACGAGGAAAGGACCGACGATCCCTTCACCGGGAGTGACTCCTTTAGCAAAACTGGAAAAGCCTCAAAAGCACTCCATTTCAAAATCATTTGATTCTACAACGATATCAAGTTCATTACGCAATAGGTTTTCAGAAAAACCTGTCGTACCCTCCGTCATTTCAGATAAGTAGTAGTTAGTATTCGTGCTGCGTTTGTTGGCCTTTGTCAAGGCGCAGTGTGCGGTAGCTAACTGGTGGTTATCTGCTTATGCATATGATGCAGATTGAGTTAGGGTAGTCGTGCGACCTTGTTGGCCTTTGTCAAGGGCCGTGCGAGTGGGTTTAATTCAATCAGGAAATGACGGGTTGAACTTGACTAGCATCCTATGGTTTGTTGGCCTTTGTCAAGGTCATAGGAGGTTAGGGGCAAAATATTATCGGGAATTTCAAGTGTTGAAATTTGCAATGAGATTGCATACCTTCTATGAGATAGTTGGATCCCGATACCCGCTGCGAGTAAGTGTTACTCCTGGGAGAGTTTTATACATTACAATTAGCCGATCAAGTAGGTATCTAGAAAGGTGTCAACGGGGTTACGCCTCTGGGAAAACGAGGTTTACATTAATTAGGTTCGTGCGAAAGCACGGGGGACCTCCCTCAAAGTACCGACACTGGCCTGGCTGAAAGATTGGCGAACTTGTAGTGTGTAATTAATCCCGGTTGGTCTTTCCTTTTAGGGTTTGAAGGAAGATTTGATAAAAAGCAGTGGGAGCCATCCTGATTAGATAAAATAATAACCAATCTATTCTTGCAAGAGCGCACGCTGAGTGTTTTCTTCTCTCTCTCTCCTGGTAGCGACCATATCACGCCTTAATCAAGATAATAATACGGATTATTGACCGAACCCGCTTGTTATTCTGAGCTGGGGAACGTTGGTCCCGCTCCAACTTATAATTGTTATAAGACAGAGCAGGAAATTGGGGAATACCAGATTTCCCGTGCCGCCCAAACGAAGAGAGTGCATGCTGATGCATCATCTTCGGGTGTGTTCATTACAGAGAACTGTTTCTCAGTATCCTTTACGTCCTGGGTATGTGATACCAGATCAGGATCCCAGATATGTAATTTGTTACATAGGGCTACAGAAAGGTAGAGAACTGAGAACGGGTGATAAGTTTCATGAGGCAGAAAACGGGGCAAGAGTTGCAGCCAGGTCTGTTGGTCACTGTCACCCTGTATTACCAATACATTAATTCTGAACGAATGTTATTAGATACCGAACCTGATATACAAAATCATATCTGTCTCTTTATTAGTAAAGAAACGATAAAATTTTGTATTGTTGAATAATGTTTTGAACATTTCCTATATCAAAAGTTGATCGGTTCAGGCACGTTATCTAAAAGCATTGATGTTCTAAATCAAACTACAGTTCTTTAGTATACAGAACACACACAAGAGGAAGAGTTCAGAAATGAACGAATCCTGCTTGAGGCATTGTAGACTAGGTCATATCAATGCGATCCGACTGGCTGAAGTTACATTTTAGATGCATATTTAAATCAGTTTGAATTTACATCTTGTGAAACTTGCCAGTCATGTCACAAAGATAAGATGACCATAGCTCTGTTTATTGGAAACAGAGAAAGAGTTAGTAAACTGTTGGGATGATACATGTTGATGTATCTTAGGTCCCCTGTCTACATATGCCAGGACTGGTTCTTTGTACTTCATTACATTCTCTGATGATCTTTCGAGATTCAGACCTATATTCCTGTTGAAACACAAGTCCGAACCTTTTGAGATATTCACAGAATATAAGCGAGAAGTAGAGAACCAAAACACGGGTAAAAGTATTATGTCCTTTGATGTGATCAAGGTGGAGAATACTTGAGCACGGAATTTCTGGATTATTCTAAAGGGGAATGAGATTCTATCTCAGCATTACTCCTCCGTATATACCATAGCACGATGGTGTATCGGGGCGGAGCAATCACACCCTATATGATAAGGTGTGCTCTATGATGAGTACTACTGAGTTACCTATTTCCTATTGGGTGTTATGCACTTATGAAGTTGCACACCTATTGAATAGGGTTCCAATCAAATCAGTTGCCTACCGCTTCATATGTGATATGGAAAGGGAAGAGCCCATGTCTTAAGCTAGTTAAGATTTGGGGTTGTCCGGGCTATGTCTGAAAAGCAAAATCCGGACAAGCTCGAGGCAAGGCCAGTTATGTAGAACTGGAAATGTTCCAGCTATACAAACTGTAGCTGATGATTTGAAAGAACCAAAGGATTCAATAGTTACCAACGAATCTCAGCCTCTCCGCCGATCTAGTAGGGTTCCTCACCCACCTGAGAGATACTTCTGTTTCTCTATGACAGTGGGAGCGAGGATTGCATCATGAGATGATGACCCAACTTGCTTCGAGCTGGCCATCGAGAGTAAGACTCTGTAAGAATGGCTGGATGCTTAGCGATCTGAGATAGAATCCTTATACACCAACAAAGTATGGACTTTAGTTGCTATATCTGAAGGGTTAAATCCCCATCAGAAGCAAGTATATCTTGAGAAGATTACTTGGTGTAGATGGAAAAGTTGAGACTTTCAAAGCTTGACTTGTTAAAGGTTTTCGTCATCGACCAGGCGTGGATCATGATGAAACCTTTTCTAAGTGGCTATGCTTAAGTCCATCCAGATCCTACTTGCCACGGCTACATACCAAAACTACGATATCTGGTGGTTGGGTGTCATGACTGCTTTTCTAAATGATGTTTTAGATGAGAACGTCTGTAAGTACACAGCCAGAGAGCCTCGTAGACAGTGGGAGCAGCGGAAACGTGTGCAAGATGCTTTATAGGATAAAGCAAGCATCGCAGAGTTGGAACATCTGTTTTGATGAAGCGGTCAAAGAAGTTGACATCATCAAAATGGTAGATGAACCTTGTATAAACAAGAAGGTAGTAGGGAGTATGGTGACGATCCTCGTAAAGTACGTGGATGACATACTCTTGATAGGGAAGGAGTTTCCTAAGCTACGCTCGATCAATCTCCGCTTATCACAATGATTCTCCATATAGGATCAAAGTGATACCTCCTAAATCCTGGGTTTTTGGATCTATGAGATAGATCTAATTGGATGTTAGGACTCTCACTAGTTGTAGTGAGACGGTATCAACCGATCCTGGGGAGAATCACTGGAAGGGTTCGAGGGTGATAAAGAAGACTGAATGTCAGTCACAGGCATTGTCTTTACCCTCAGTGGAGGGACGGTATGTTGGAAGAGTTCCAAGATAGATACCGTGGCATACTAGAAGATAAAGGCAGGATACATCGCTACTTAAGATGCTATCAAGGAGGATGTTTGGGTGTATATTGGTTCATGAGATGAACTACGTTCCAACCATTGTGAGACAATGGAGTTGTGGCTTATGCCAAGGAACGTCCGTCCCATCAGTGATCCAGACATATTCTAAGGCAGTGTCACCTGATCATGGAGATGGTTGATCTCCAGGGAGATCGAGGTTAGGAGAGTAGACTCAGAGGACAACACAGCGGATCCACTCACAAAGGCTTGTTCCCAGAGAGAGACTTTTATGGGATGGTTGAGTATGAGATACTGCAACCACTGCTAACAGATGGCCCTAGTGCAAGTGGGAGATTGTTAGTTATATGTATACCCTAGAGGCCATTACTATACATAGGATGTATATTGTAGTGGATGCTGGGACATATATAGGGAGGACTTTCTTGCTCGACATGATAGTATGCTATCTGGTTGATCTTTACCTTGACGTGTACACTGATTGTCTCTCTGTTACATGTTGGTAAAGCCCTTAGGATGTGTGCTTGACTACCTGGACTATGATGCGGATCATACTAGTGGGGACATGGTAGTCCATAAGTACATCCTTCAAAGTCCCTAGTCATGGGTGTATCGAGACGGGGCATCGATATACCAGAGTAGACTAGCGTATACCTTCTCGACCCATACAGATGGGCGATGGATGATCCCATATCCATTGGTGTTTGACATCAGGGATGATATACGGGTGCTCAGTAGAGACTGGATACACTGGACGGACTCGCCGAGAACTCCCAGATGGTATTATACCTCACGTCAGATGGCAGTTCTCTGGTGACACTGGTACAGAGTAGTCTGTTGACCCAAGATCGTCATAGAGTCTTGTGTGGTTCCCACTGTGCTTTGATTTCCATCTTACCACGTCCAAGAGGGCGTGCAAAACGGTGGTTTTTGGGTACAGTCCCGAGTCACATGGAGGCAATGAGCGATAGGAGGGGATTCGTCTCTCCCGGTATAGGGAGTTGATGTTGCGCTGTGTTCGATTGGCTATAACAGGAAATCCCTGGCCAGGGTTGCTGAGATTTACTGGTAAGTGTTACTAGTAGTATCTCAAATTGTTATAGACCTCATATCGACACGACTTATCGAGCTATTGGGGTCTGACGTTTACCACCCCTAGGCAAGATATGCGACATATCAGACGATCAGACCGGACTGTATGGTAGTGTTACTGGTTGGATTCACTGGAGTGTGAGCGGGCTTGCTCGTCGATCTTCAGATCGCTCAATACCCGGGTGGCCGTTACGTTTAGCAGACCGCTTGCGGCTTGTGGGTGTTTGATATGATCATCACCTGCTGCCGGCGTATTGACGAGTCTTTAGAGTCCTACACAGAGGTTTCCTGGCTCAAGCGAAACGAAATAGGAGTGCATATGAGATATGTGCGGGACCGAGAATGATACCAGTATGTGATACTGTATTCGATTCTCGCGATATGTGACATTGATCGGTTTTATGCGATATAGCCGGGTTATCGGATCAAGTGTTGATTCGATAAGTTGTTGCTGTTGATATTAGTCGGTTATATGCGATATGACCGGATCATTAAATCAAGTGTTGATTTAATGATTTAATGCATAATTATATATTTGATATATTACTTTGCATTAACTAGTATCGGTTCACTTAAGATGGATTTTCTCACTCGGATGTGCGCATTGTATATGCGATATATTTTTGTGCACTTGATTGTATCATGTTTGATGATGCATGCAACATTGGTTAGTGTAAAGAATTAAACCTAGGTTAAGTAAATGGTTAAGGTTTCTATTTATTTGTCCATTCATTTATCTTTTTATTTGGATTAAAATGAAATGACAAAAGAAAACAAAATGGTTATCATTCTTTCTTTCTTTCATGAAGCTTGATGAAGCTTCATGAAGCTTTGACCATATGACCATTTTGTCTTCAAGCTTAACCCTAAACATTCTTTTAACCTTAGTCATTTCTCTACACTTTACCATGGTTAAAGTTATGATAAGAATTCATTTTCTTTTCTATTTTGATTATTCTTATCATAACTTATCATATCATTATCTTCATCTTCTTCATCTTCAACCTTGAAGAAAGCTTTCTACCAACAATGGTGGAATGTGAAAATGAGTGAGAAATCCAATTCTAAAGTGAACCCACTTCCTATTTCTTCATCCTCTACCTCTTGCCAAGTTGTATAGGGTGTTTCCTTCACAAGTTTTCTTGACTTGGTGAAGTGGGAGCTTGATCTAGCGATGCTTCGACGTAGATCATCTTCGGCACGAAGCCGACGACCTTGCCCGCTCTTTCTCCGATGAAGCCGACGCTAGAGCCCGGATTTTGATTTGGACAGCGGAGGTGACTTCATCACGGAGCCGTGGAGGTGGAGGACCGGATCTACAAAGGTTGTATTTCCGTATTCTTGTAGTTAAGTGTTAACTAGTTTCTTTTTCGTCTAGAAATCTAGCCAACGATCCGTTCTAGGGTTTCTCGGCACCGTTTAAATTTGAAATTGGCATGGTTGATGCCTTGTGAGACCTCATTAGGATGCCTAGGAACCCTACAGATATTCTATTGCTCCAGAAAAGATTTGACCCACCACACATGAGGAGTGTGGTAGTAAAAGTGGGACACATAGATTTCTGGATATAGCACGGTCTTCAGTAGCAGGGACTTCTTGGCCGACAAAATGTAACGGGCCCACTGCAGATAGCCAGCCGAATGATGGGGAGTCATTCCTATCATGTAAACCTGTCCCCAAGGACGCGATTCTCCTTGGCATATACGATGCCCTAGAATATCTAGGACCATCGGTGGCTGCACTGGTATCGATGCCATAGAAGGTTGGAGACGAGCTTCCGAGGTCCCGTTGACCTTTTCTACTACATAAGCGACTTGCGGAAGGTCGGCATAGTGAATCGATAGGATCGGTTCTGACGGCGCTACGCAAGTAAAACTATGCCGACCCCGAATAATGTGACTGTACCACGACCCCCAGAGTTGAAGAGACTTCTGCTCTGGATCATGAGCCCAAATGAGCACAAAGACTTCCTGATCTGCAGGCGCATCGGCGAAAGCACTCTCCGAGCGAATGTAGGGGAAGGAGGAATCGGAAGCCATAGTACCTATAAAAAAGGGGAGGATTAGTTATCGACTCAATATTCAAGATTTTAGCATTTTTAGAACACCCAAGTTTGTACTACATTCTAACATGTTAAAGTCATCACAGTTTGAAGAGAAAGAGACAATGGGCCCCATAAAATCAAGGTGATCCCACATCAATGATCAGGCAGGCACTCATTATAAGAATCTAAAAGGATTCTCATTTAATGAAAAATCTCATTGAACTGTGGAGTTAAACTCCCTCAAAAAACGAGTTCTACAGCAGATTCAAATCTGCAAGAAGAACCCTAGAAAGAAAGAAAAGGATATAAAATTCCCAAAAGAAATTTTAAAGAAATTTTCTCAGAGCTAAGCTCTGTAGAACAAACTGGAATTAAATTTCTCTGATAATGGGATCAAATCCCAGAAATCCTCATGGGAAATATACTGGAATTAAATTCTAAACAACTCTCAAAGATCAAAATCATTAACAGGGTAAAACCCTAAGATCTCTTAGACCAACGGTCCCTAAGAGATCATTTCGAGAAAAAGAGCCAAGCTCTGTTAATGGGTTAAAAATCCAAGACAAAAGGAGTCTCTTTTAAGAGAAAAATGGCCATAATCCTTACCAATTTTCTTAAACAGAGTTTAAACTCTAAGAGTTTCTTTATGCAAAGATCTAAGCTCTGAGAAGAGAATTGAATTCTCAAAGAAGAAGATGGAAGATGACGAAACGGCGGTCATCTCAAGGGCCAAAGGCCCTATTTATAAGACATTAAGGGACGATTCAACTCCCCAAAAGATTGAACGGTGGAAAAGGTGACACCGTTGCACCCACGTGTAAGCCATGTGAGAGCAACAGTGGGAGGCATTTGTTTCTCCAATATATTTAACCTAATAAAAGAGCAAAGCTTTGTTGATTTCAATAAGGCAGCGCCTCACGTGCTTTCCATGAGGGCGCCGGCGCCAGAGCCAATCTTATAGGATTAAATTCTTTGGTGGCGCCTCACGTGCTCTTCGCGCGGGCGTCAATGTACAAACCACAGAAGAGTTCATTACATAAGAGTTAAACTCTTAGATGGCGTCGCACGTGCTCCTCACGCGGGCGCCAATGTGCAAAACACATAAATACCCATTATAAGAATTAAATTCTTAAGTGGCGCCCACGTGCACAACACATGAGTGCCGACGCCTAAGTAGAATTAAATTCTACGATACTCTCTGTCAAACAGAGCGGTTGGATCAAAAATCCAACGGAGATGATATATTACCAAAATATAGAATCAAATTCTATTAGGAAAAAATATGTCCCATATCTTTCTAAATAAGAAAGATACTCTCGGTTGGATCAATAATCCAATAATAGAATAAAATTCTATTTTTGGAATATATATTCCCTCAATCTTTTCAAATAAAAAGATTGCTCCCTATAAAACAAAGAACCCTTGGATTAAAAGTTCAACGGTGATTATAAATTACCACTTGACAGAATAAATTCTGTATGTGGGAGAATATTTCCCCGATCTTGTTAAAAACAAGAACAACATATTCTGTAAAACAGAAGTCCTTAGATCAAGATCCAATGGTGGGTAAAATTCCCCAATTCAATTTTGAGACTAATTAAATCAATTGGAATCTCTCTGTCACGACCCAGAGTTTGGCCCGTGACCGGCACCTAACCACGCAACGTCTACAGGCGTAACACGACTAAGTGAACCGAAAACCCAGAAATCAAACCCATAACAGTATAGAGTGTTTTAAGTCTTAAAAGAACACATTTAATTCAAGTTAAAAGATCCAGGTAAACAATATACGACGCCGCAGCGAAGATCAAGAGCAACAAGTGAGAACATCACAGATAGAATAAAACTGCATAAGAAAAGTCGGCTCACAATGAGCTCGACACCAGAATACCAATAATATACATCATCGTCCCCACACTGTCTCTAAGTCAATACATACATACATGGTAGATGGAGAATACTAGATACAACAATATACATAACTGAAAGATAAACAGATACCGCACAAAACCCACCTATCAGCAAGAGAGCCGGTACACCAACTATGGGGGTATCTGTGTCAAAAGATACAAAACGCAGCCTGCCGCGACTACTCCGAAGGCTACCTGCAACCACTGTGGCACAACGGGGGTGAGTTGCCAACTCGTGAATAGAATAACATATAAAGGTAATCGCGAGCATGCACATACTGCGCTACTCTAACATAGCCAGCAGATGATATCAATGCGAGGTAAGCAGTATGTATAATAATCATGCAAGTCCTCTATCAGGTGATATAACTACAGGATGAGATGCAGTGATGAATGCTGAGCATGGGAATATAACATCTACACGAATTTTCGAGGTGGACTAAATATATATGTATGCACCGCGAATCCCAACAACCTAGACGCCGGTACTCCCTCGGCCATCAAATCCTGTACATCCCTGAGAATCACGAGTGCCCAACATCGGCACCCAAATAATATAAATACTCGTGTCTAGTATCGACACGCAAATCCTCCTCTAACGGGCATCCGTCAGTCCGGGTCAGCCCTCTCTCAATAAATCGGGAATCCGTCAGTCCGGGTCATCCCTTTCTCAATATATCGGGCATCCGTCAGTCCGGGTTAGCCCTCTCTCAATATATCGGGCATCCGTCAGTCCGGGTCAGCCCTCTCTCAATATATCGGGAATCCGTTAGTCCGGGTCATCCCTCTCTCAATATAAGCCACTCTAGCACCGAGAAAACACAGGGTGGCACCCAAAATATCATATCAAGGGAACCGGGTTTTTAAATGATTACATATTTGAAAAGGCCACGGTTCCCAAATCCTGAAATCACATGTAATCCCAACCAATATGCAAGTAAATGTGATGTGATATGTGCATCAAGTATGAATATCATGTCAAGTCACATAAAAGATGAGCAATAGCATAATGATCCGATGTGATATATGCATATAGCAGGGAATGCAGTATGCACTAAATAGTAGCCATGAACAATCAATGTATGTAAATGTAGCTATAAGGTCCTATCAGCCCTGACGTAGAACGCCATGCGGGCGATATTCCCGTAGATGATAAATCTACTCATAGTAATCTCTCGCTAGGTATAGCCAACAACTTGTTTCCCCTTCTGCGCGGCGTCCGCCGTACTCGCCTGCGAACCTAGAATTTCACAATACATCATACATAAGCTTGAAGTCACACAAACACGACATTAAGGCCGAACTAGTAACTCGTGTCGTGAACCAAGCGCGCGTGTGCGCGATACGCTAAAACGTATGATTACGCGCCTGAAGTCACCCCGACGCGTCGCGATACGCAGACACCCAAAACCCATACACACGTATCACGCGTGTCGCGAAGGATTAAAAATATGGGAAAATAGGTAATCACCTCCAGATTTTGATACAGAAATGATACTGTAAAACTATATATACCAAAATAACTCTCATAGCAGCAGACACCAACACCCCAAACCCCAACCCAAAATATCCCCATCTGGCCGCAAATTGCGGCCAGAATGAATATTCCGGCGGCCTCACTTGGGAATTGGGCTCCCAGGTTTGGTGTGTGCACTCTATACCCCCCATACATGCTACAGTAACATCTAGTTTCACTCTGAAATATCTCGGGTAGCAGCAGATCCTACAGAGCCTTATTTCTAGTTAAAATCCACACTTTTGCACTAAAATCAAACTTTAGGGTATTTTTCTGAAATCTGAAACAAACCTAAGTCTAAACCCACACTAATAACTCATTAACAAGCTAATCAAGCCACAACAATATAAACTTTAACATATTACCACTAAATCCCTTCAATAGCACTAAAAATTGCACAAAAAGGTGATATTTTGAAACTAAACATGCAAGTTATGGAAAAAGAGGTTAAGACATGAATTTATACCTCCTAAAAACCTTATACAACACCAAAAGTCCGGCTCCCCGCTCAGGTGTGCAGATTAGCCTCCAAACACCTCAAAACTCCCTTTTTTCTAAGGTTTTGTGAAGGAAAATATATTGATTTGTGTAGGGTTTTGTTTGGGGATCAAAGAGAGTGAAGAGAAGATGAAGAGGTGAAGAAAATGAGAGGGTTTTTCTGCTGGAGCTGCAGAAATTCTGAAGTGGGGAGAGCAGAGAGAGAGAAGGGAAGAAAATGGTCTCAAGGTCAACTTTCACCTAACCACCATGCCTCATTGTTTAATAGGATATGAAATTATAAAAAGGGTTTTGTTTTGATAAAAGGGTGGGGAAAAAGTTAGCAACCATGCAACACAAGAATGGTTAACATGCTACCAAAACCCTAAGTCCCAAAAACTAAGTGTGCAAGTGTACACTACACTACAAAGGAAAATTTTCCAATTTGCTAACACGACTAAATAACTAATTATCGTGAAAAACATTCTAACGGAAATTCAAAGTGTTACACTCTCAATGAGAGATTTTCTCAAAACTAATTAACAATCTACCTCCATTATATAAAGGACTCGAGACTTCAAAAAAGGAGAGGAGAAAAGAAGAAGAAAAAAAATGAAGAGGGAGAGAGAAATAGGCACAGAGAGAGAAAAACAGAACAACACAGAGAGAGGAGAAGGCTCTCAAAAGGTTCCAAAAACAATAACAGAGAATTCAATTCTCAAAGAAGAAGGGCTTCATTCTCTATACCCTAGGAAAAGAAACCACAAAGATCAAAACATCTCCTTTATCTATCATAGTATATCTGAGGGGTATAACCCTTCTCGAGAACTGAGTTTTTTCTCTGAATCTAAGATCCACAAGACATGTCTCCCATAAGTTGAGAATTTAATTCTCATCAGGAAGATCTTTTTCTTGAGAATCAAAGATCCAGGGAAGAAAAAATTTAAAGAGAAAGAATATGGAGTCCATAACACTCCAGGAACTCGGTTCCTTCAAATCAAGAACTTAGTTCTTAAAGAATATGATCCTAGATCCTCAAAATAATGATCTTGGTGATCATTAATGGTCAAAATACCATTAACAGAGATTTAAATTCTCTAAAATTATCAACGGAGATTAAATCTCCATATAAAAGAAACTAGCGCTTCATGTGAAACACACGTAGGCGCCATATAAAGAGTTCTTAGCACTCCATAAAAAGCCAAAACGGTTGAGTGCTTAGCACTGATTGGGCTGCGCCTCACGTGTTCCTCACGTGGACGCCACCAAAGAAAAAAAAGAAGAAAGAGAAGAGAGAAAAGTTCTTAGCACTCCACATACAGCCAAAATGGCTGAGTGCTCAGCGCTCATTGGGCAGAACCCATAATTAGATGCTTCACATGACACCCATGTGAGTGTCAGAGCGTCAAATAAGTGCTTAGCACTTTTATATGAAAAGAAAAGTGCCGAACAAACAGAGCCCAAATAAGTGCTTAGCACTTTTGAAAAGAAAAAGGCTAAGCAGACTTAGCCCAAACTGGCTAAGTCTCTAAATTTTCTTGCAGCTGAGCCCAAATGCTCTTTTGCTGAATCTTAAATAAAAATGATCCTTAAAAGTTTGCCAAGTTAATCTTAGTCTCAAATTAGACTAACGCATCCGTAGTAAGAACGAATTGAGCCCAAATGCTCACACATTTAAGTTGATCTTAATCTCAAACCAGATTAATGATCCTTAAATAAATCTAAGCCCAAATCTAAAATATATAGATTTGGACTAATCTGTGCCCTACGGGCGATGACGAAAATTAGTCTCCGTATACAATCTGTAGGGTTCCTAGGCACACTAATGAGGTCTCACAAGTGATCAAACATGCCCAATTCAAATTTTTCATGTGCCTACAAACCCTAATACGAATCGTTAACTAGATAATAAGGCGATGCAAGCAAGTAAACTACTTTATTGCTAAAGGAAAGTGACTACAACCTTTGTAGATCCGGTCCTCCACCTCCTTAGCTCCGCATTGACATCCTTCCGCTGCGATCATCGGATCCCGGACTCTTGTGATGGTATCGTCGAAGAAATGATCGGGCTAGATCGTCGACTTCGATGCCGAAGATGATCTACATCGAGGCAACTCAAGATCAAGCTCCAACTTCACCAAGTCATGAAACTTGTGAAGAAAACACCCTATACTACTTGGCAAGTGGTAGAGGATGAAGAAATAGGAAGTGGGTTCACTTTAGAATTGGATTTCTCACTCTTTTTCTCATGTTTCCATTAATGGTTGCAAGCTTTCTTCTTTGTTGAAGAAGAAGAAGAAGAAGAAAAGAATATGATAAGTATTATTGAAAATAGGAAATAAAATGATACTTATCATATTTACAACCATAGTTAAGTGTAGAGAATTAACTAGGGTTTAGTTGAATGGTTAGGGTTAGGACATGAAGACAAAATGGTCACTTAGTCAAAGCTTCATGAAGCTTCAACAACAAAACAAACTAAGCCACCATTTCATTTTTGCCCAAAATGAATTAACGAATAAATAAATAAATGAATAAGTAAGTAAATCAAAACCCTAACCATTAACATAACCATGGTTTAATTCTTTACACAAACCCAAGTTTGCATGTATCATCAAATATGATACAAATAAGTGCACAAAAGTATATCATATATACAACTTGTGTATTTCAAGTGAGAAAATCCATTTAAAGTGAACCAATACTAGTTAATGCAAAGTAATATATCAAATATACAATTATGCATTAAATCATTAAATCAATACTTGATTTAACGATCCGGTCATATCGCATATAACCGACTAATATCCAATGTATCGGCTTATCGAATCAATCCTTGATTCGATAACAAGGTTATATCACATACAACCAATCGATACATTCATCATGAGAATGGAATACGGTATCACATACACGCATTATTCTCGGTCCCGCACATATCTCATATGCGCTCCTATTTCATTTCGCTTGAGCCAGGAAACCTCTGTGTAGGACTTTAAAGACTCGTCAATACGCCGGCAGCAGGTGATGATCATATCAAACACCCACAAGCCGCAAGCGGTATGCTAAACGTAACGGCCACCCGGGTATTGAGCGATCAGAAGATCGACAAGCAAGCCCGCACACACTCCTGTGAATCCAACCAGTAACACTTACCGTACAATCCGGTCTGTTCGTCTGATATGTCGCATATCTCGCCTAGGGGTGGTAAACGTCAGACCCCAGTAGCTTGATAAGTCATGTCGACGTAAGGTCCATAACAATCGTGAAACTACTGATAACTCTTACCAGTATATCACTGCAACCCTAGCCAGGGATTTCCTGTTATGGCCAGTCGAGCATAGCGCAACATCAACCCCTAATACCGGGAGAGACGAATCCCCTCCTATCGCTCATTGCCTCCATGTGAATCGGGACTGTACCCAAAAACCACCTGTTTGCACGACTCGGTAGAGCCGTGGTAGGGTGGAAATCAAAGCACAGTGGGAGACACACAAGACTCTATGACAATCTCGGGTCAACAGACTAAGTTGTACCAGTGTCACCAGAGAACTGCCATCTGACGTGAGGTATAATACCATCTGGGAGTTCTCGGCGAGTCCGTTCAGTGTACCCAGTCACCACTGAGCACCCACATACCTCCTCTGACGTCAAACACCAATGGATATGGGATCATCCATCGCCCATCACATAGGTCGAGAAGATATACGCTAGTCTACTCTGGAATATCGATGCCCCGTCTCGATATTCCCACGACTAGGAACATTGAAGGATGTACTCATGGACTACCCAGGCCCCACTGGTATGATCTACATCATAGTCCTGGAAGTCGAGTACACATCCTAAGGGCTTTATCAACATGTAACAGAGAGACCGAAAGTATACATGTTAAGATAAAGAGCAACCAGATAGCGTACTATCATGTCGAGCAAGAAAGTCTTACCTATATATGTCCCAGCATCCACTACAATATACATCCAATGTACAGTAATGGCCTCTAGGGCATACATATAACTAACAATCTCCCACTTGCACTAGGGCCATCTGTAGCAGTGGTTGTAGTATCTAATACTCAACCATCCCCTAAAAGTCTCTCTTTGGGAAAAGGCCTTCGTGAGTGGATCCGCCGTGTTGTCCTCTGAGTCTACTCTCCTAACCTCGATCACCCTGGAGATCAACTATCTCTATGATCAGGTGATGTTGCCTCAGATTATGTCTGGGTCACTGATGGGACCATGGTTCCTTGGCCAAAACCACACTTCCATTGTCACACAATGGTGGGAACCTAGTTCATCTCATGAACCAATATACACCCAAACTTCCTCTTTGGTAGCATCTTTGATAGCGATGTTACCAGCCTTTATCGTCTAGTTTGCCACGGTATCTAGCTTGGAACTCTTCCAACATACCATCCCTTTACTGAGGGTAAAGATAATGCCTGTGACTGACATTTAGTCGTCTTTATCACCCTGGAACCCTTCCAGTGATTCTCCCCAGGATCGATTGATACCATCTCACTACATCTAGTGAGAATCCTAGCATCCAATTACATCAATTTCATAGATAAAAACTCAGGATTTAGGAGGTATCACTTTGATCCTATTGGAGAATCCTTGTGATAAGCGAAGATTGACCGAGCGTAGTATATGAAACTCTTTTCCTATCAAGAGTATGTTGTCCACGTACAATACGAGGATAACCACCTTACTCTCTACTACCTTTTTGTATATACAAGATTCATCTACCATTTTGATAAAGTCAAACACTTTGACTATCACATCAAAACAGACATTCCAACTCCGCGATGCCTGTTTTATTCTGTAAAGCAACTTGCACACGTTTCCGCTGCTCCCACTGTTTACGAAGCCTTCTGACAGTGTACTTACAAACTCTCTCTTCTAAAACATCATTTAGAAAAGCAGTCATGGCACCCAACCACCAGATATCGTAGTCATGGTATGTAGCAATGGCAAGTAGGATCTGGATGGACTTAAGCATAGTCCCTGGAAAAGGTTTCATCATTATCCACGCTTGGTTGATGACGAAAACCTTTAACAAGTCTAGATTTGAAAGTCTCAACTTTTCCATGTACACCAAGTAATCTTCTCAAGATATACTTGCTCCTGATGGGGATTTAACCCTTCAGATATCGCAACCAAAGTCCATACTCTGTTGGTGTATATGGATTCCATCTCAGATCGCTAAGCATCCAGCCATTCTTACAGAGTCCCTACTCTCGATGGCCTGCTCGAAACTAGTTGGGTCATCATCTCATGATGCATTCCTTGCTCCCACTGTCATCGAGAAACCGAGGTATCTCTCAGGCAGGCGAGGAACCATGCTAGATCGGCAGAAAGGCTGAGGTTCGTCGGGAACTATTGAATCTTTTGGTTCTGTCAAATCATCAGCTGCAGTTTTATATAGCTGGAACCTTTCCAGTTCTACAGAACTGACCTTGCCTCGATCTTGTACGGATTTTGCTTTTGACATAGGCCCGACAATCCCAAATCTTAACTTACTTAAGAGATAGGCTCTTCGCATACCATATCTTATATGGAGTGGTAGGCACTGATTTGATTCGAACCCTATTCAATAGGTATGCAGCTTCTCAAGCGCATAACTCCCAAAAGGAAATAGGTAACTCAGTAGTACTCATCATAGAGCACACCTTATCATATAGGGTGTGATTGCTCCGCCCTGATACACCGTTGTGCTGTGGTGTATTCAGAGGAGTAATACTGAGAGAGAATCTCATTCTCCTTTAGAATAATCCAGGAATTCTATGCACAAGTATTCTCCTCCCTGATCTTATCATAGGACATAATACTTATACCCGGTTTTCGGTTCTCTATTTCTAACTTATATTCTATGAATATCTTAAAAGGTTCGGGCTTGTGTTTCAACAGGAACATATGTCTGAATCTTGAGAGATTATCAGAGAATGTAATGAAATACAAAGAACCGGTCTTGGCATGTATAGAAAGGGGATCTTACATATATCATCATGTATCAATCCCAAGGGTTTACAAACTCTTTCTCTGTTTCCAATAAACAGAGCTATGGTCATCTTATCTTTGTGACATGACTGGCAAGTTTCACAAGATGTAAATTCAAACTGATTTAAATATGCATCTAAAATGTAACTTCAGCTAGTCGGGTCGCATTGATATGACCTAGTCTACAATGCCTCAAGAAGGATTCGTTAATTTCTGAACTCTTCCTCTTGTGTGTGTTCTGTATACTAGGAACTGTAGTTTGATTTAGAACGTCAATAATTTTAGATAACGTGCCTGAACCGATCAACTTTTGATATAGGAAATGTTCAAAACATTATCCAACAATACAAAATTATATCCTTCTTTACTAATAAAGAGACTGATATAATTTTGTATATCAGGTTCGGTATCTAGTAACATTCGTTCAGAATCAATGTATTGGTAATACAGGGTAACAGTGACCAACAGACTTGGCTGCAACACTTGCCCCGTTTTCTGTCTCATGAAACTTATCACCCGTTCTCAGTTTTTCTACCTTTTTGTAGCCCTATGTAACAGATTACATATCTGGGATTCTGATCCGGTATCAAATACCCAGGATGCGGAGGATACTGAGAAACGGTTCTTTGTAATGAACACACCCGAAGGAGATGCATCATATGCACTTTCTTCGTTTGGGCGGCATAGGAATTTTGGTATTCCCCTATTTCCTGCTCTGTCTTATAACAATTATAAGTTGGAGCGGGACCAACATTACCCAGCTCAGTATAACAAGCGGGTTCGGTCAATACATCCATATTATTATCTTGATTAAGGCGTGATATGGTCGCTACCTGGAAAGAGAGAGAGAAGAAAACACTCTGCGTGCGCTCTTGCAAGATTAGATTGGTTATATATTTTATCTAATCAGGATGGCTCCCACTATTTTTATCAAATCTTCCTTCAAACCCTAAAAGGAAAGACTAGCCGGGATTAATTACACTCTACAAGTTTGCCAATCTTTCAGCCAGGCCAGTGTCGGTACTTTGAGGGAGGTTCCCCGTGCTTTCGCACGGACCTAATTACAGTAAACCTCGTTTTCCCAGAGGCGTAACCCCGTTGATACCTTTCTAGACACCTACTTGATCGGCTAATTATAAAGTGCAAAACTCTCCCAGGAGTAACAATTACTCGCAGTGGGCATCAGGATCCAACTATCATATAGAGGGTATGCAATCTCATTGCAAGTTTCAACTCTTGAAACTCCCGATAATGGTTTTTACCCTTAGCACCTATGACCTTGGCTAAGGTCAACAAATCATAGGTACTAGTCAAGTTCTACCCGTCATTTCGTGATTAATTAGACCCACCCACATGACCCTTGGCTAAGGTCAACAAAGCCACATGACTGTCCTAACTAATCGCATCATATGCTGTATAGGAAGACATCACTTAGCTACCGCACACTACGCCTCGGCTATGGTCGACAAACGTAGCACGAATACTAAGTACTCTACTTCCTAAAATGACGGAGGGTTGCGGATGGTTTTTATGAAAACCTTTAACGCTTTGAGCTTGATCTCGTTGCGGAATCAAATGGTTTTTAAATGGAATGTTTTTTAGGCTTTTCTAGTTTTGCTAAAGGGGTCACTCCCTGTGAAGGGATCGTCGGCCCTTTTCTCGTCGAATGAGGTGCGGGATATATCATATATATCGCTGTGCAAAGCAGAAACTATAGAAGCAATCAAAAGACAAACCGAGGGTTGTAACATCTGCCAGTTATTGCTAAAGGAGTCACTCCCTGTGAAGGGATCTCGGTCCTTTCCTTATCGAATAAGGTGCAGGATGTTCTACAAGGAACACCGCGATGCAAAGCAAGAACTGTAGCTACCTGTTTTATTTTTGAAATTCGATTCCACAACATCTTTTAGGTTTATTTTCTTTCATTAATCTCATTAATGAATATCCCATCATTTAAATCCACCTAAACATCATAGATAAATATAACGTACGCCTATGCCATCCGCATTCGCCTCGATGTCCCGTCTGCACCGTTAGGTTAGGTAACTAACGCCAGAGCGAGGCAGGGCTAGCGCGGGTGTAAAACATAAGCAACGTCTATATCATATATACTATATATAATATCTATCTGAACAAATCACATGATCACATCATAGATAACGCAGCAGAAAATATCATATGAAATATTGGATATACTAGGACGTCCGTGTTTTCAATACGAGCCAGTATAAAACACGGATTCCACGGTCGTGATGAATAGCCAATCCCACACCCCTAGACCCCTACGAGAGCGGCAAGCAACCCTACCAATTCTAGGGTTAGGAGACCCGGACTCGACTCCTCGAGATGGTCTCCCTTTGGACCCTAGAACCCGGTTACTTGTGCTCCCCTCCTTGGGTCTATCCTAATGCGGAAAAGTAAATAATATACAAATTGTGACATCATCCGCAACCTGGAAGTGCCCCAATAAAAGAATATTACATACAAGCTTTTACATGAATGAAAATGGAAAAACACTCATCTCACATAAAAAAAACCCGGCTATTCAAATACGACGATCCAATTTAACATATCCAGCAACACATAACATCACATGTCATCAACGTAAGTAAATATGCGCATCCCAATTGTCGTTGACATATAGAAACGAAACCGGCGATATCACATATTACACTTACGGTCACAGAAAAGAGAGTGTAAAACTACAACAGTTGGAATCCGCAAACTCTTTAGACATCGCATGCCAAGCCAAATGAATTCCTTAGACATCGCATGCCTAACAATTATAAACCCCGCATTTTAGTCTCATTATCGAAAACACTTTTCAATATAAAGTCGGGCAATTCAACAGGATTTCCGGAATCCGGAACGAATGTTCGTCGCAAACTTCAGTAGACGGCCGCACCCCCGATACCGTCGACGAAGTGCACCAAGGCAGAACACCGCTGCCGCGAGCATCCGAACGGATGCTTTTTGGCGACGGGGTTCTCCTACAGTCACTTGGTCGGGGCTATGGGGTGAGGCTGTCTATTAAGTTTACCCGGCGAGTATCCGCGTACACTACGTGATTGCGACGGACTTTTGATCACATCAAAATTTCATGGAAACCGATCAAGTGAGACTAAACTGCTATGTTTATAACATTCATTCAGTTATCTCATAACTACTTGTGAATTCCAAGTATTGTATCACATTCCGGATAAATAAAAAATGTTAAACTTTCCGATCGAACAATCGAACACCCAAGTTTTTCCGATACAGCTCAACACATGAAATAAGTTTAAAATATTCAGTTCATGCCTCAGTAACAACGGTCCAGCCGTAGAAGGGTCAAGCCAACGCCTCACATGTGGCACGCCGTACTGCCCCAAACCCGAAGGTTCAAAGGGCAGTTCAAGATGGTCACATAATCGAGTTAAGGTTTGTTGTCTTCTAGAGGGACCATCGCGTTACATGCACTACTTTGAACATTCTTAAACTACGGAAAGATCCAACGCTTGGAAATTTCCCGACAGGGGAAAAAGTGGGTATTTATATTCGGTCGAACTTTTTAACAGTTTCTAAAATATCCGAAAAAACTTAAACGAAGATAAATTATCCGATCGAATCAACGAGTCCCCAATACAACCCTAGAAAACTCAACACTTGAGTGGAATTAAAATATTCACAGAAAAAATTAACAAGAAAGGACCTAAGAATAATTACATGAAATTTCAGGGACTAAGTCACAATTTTGGCCGCGGGACCGCTGCAAAACCCCTGGTTTGGCCGTGGTTCCGGGGTCAAATTGTTGAATTAGGGGTCCGTACTTCACAGTAATTCTTAGTTTTTCCTGCATAATTTTCTGAGAATTTTTAATTTGGAAAAATCCACAGTTTGTAAAAATGTACAGAGAAGGCTATAATCAGGGAATTCCGGGTTCGATCGGACTTCTAACTTCGTCTACACTTCGCCTAAAGCTCTAGCTAGGCTCTGATACCACTGTAGGGTTCCTAGGCACACTAATGAGGTCTCACAAGTGATCAAACATGCCCAATTCAAATTTTTCATGTGCCTACAAACCCTAATACGGATCGTTAACTAGATAATAAGGCGATGCAAGCAAGTAAACTACTTTATTGCTAAAGGAAAGTGACTACAACCTTTGTAGATCTGGTCCTCCACCTCCTTAGCTCCGAGTTGACGTCCTTCCACTGCGATCATCGGATCCTGGACTCTTGTGATGGTATCGTCGAAGAAATGATCGGGCTAGGTCGTCGACTTCGATGCCGAAGATGATCTACGTCGAGGCAACTCAAGATCAAGCTCCAACTTCACCAAGTCATGAAACTTGTGAAGAAAACACCCTATACTACTTGGCAAGTGGTAGAGGATGAAGAAATAGGAAGTGGGTTCACTTTAGAATTGGATTTCTCACTCTTTTTCTCATGTTGCCATTAATGGTTGCAAGCTTTCTTCTTTGTTGAAGAAGAAGAAGAAGAAGAAAAGAATATGATAAGTATTATTGAAAATAGGAAATAAAATGATACTTATCATATTTACAACCATGGTTAAGTGTAGAGAATTAACTAGGGTTTAGTTGAATGGTTAGGGTTAGGACATGAAGACAAAATGGTCACTTAGTCAGAGTTTCATGAAGCTTCAACAACAAAACAAACTAAGCCACCATTTCATTTTTGCCCAAAATGAATTAATGAATAAATAAATGAATGAATAAGTAAGTAAATCAAAACCCTAACCATTAACATAACCATGGTTTAATTCTTTACACAAACCTAAGTTTGCATGTATCATCAAACATGATACAAACAAGTGCACAAAAGTATATCATATATACAACTTGTGTATTTCAAGTGAGAAAATCCATTTAAAGTGAACCAATACTAGTTAATGCAAAGTAATATATTAAATATACAATTATGCATTAAATCATTAAATCAATACTTGATTTAACGATCCGGTCATATCGCATATAACCGACTAATATCCAATGTATCGGCTTATCGAATCAATCCTTGATTCGATAACAAGGTTATATCACATACAACCAATCGATACATTCATCGCGAGAATGGAATACGGTATCACATACACGCATTATTCTCGGTCCCACACATATCTCATATGCGCTCCTATTTCGTTTCGCTTGAGCCAGGAAACCTTTGTGTAGGACTCTAAAGACTCGTCAATACGCCGGCAGCAGGTGATGATCATATCAAACACCAACAAGCCACAAGCGGTCTGCTAAACGTAACGGCCACCCGGGTATTGAGCGATCAGAAGATCAACGAGCAAGCCCGCTCACACTCCTGTGAATCCAACCAGTAACACTTACCGTACAGTCCGGTCTGTTCGTCTGATATGTCGCATATCTCGCCTAAGGGTGGTAAACGTCAGACCCCAGTAGCTTGATAAGTCATGCCGATGTAAGGTCCATAACAATCGTGAAACTACTGATAACTCTTACCAGTATATCACTGCAACCCTGGCCAGGGATTTCCTGTTATGGCTAGTCGAGCATAGCGCAACATCAACCCCCAATACCGAGAGAGACGAATCCCCTCCTATCGCTCATTGCCTCCATGTGAATCGGGACTGTACCCAAAAACCACCTGTTTGCACGACTCAGTAGAGCCGTGGTAGGGTGGAAATCAAAGCACAGTGGGAGACACACAAGACTCTATGACGATCTCGGGTCAACAGACTAAGCTGTACCAGTGTCACCAGAGAACTGCCATCTGAAGTGAGGTATAATACCATCTGGGAGTTCTCGGCGAGTCCGTTCAGTGTACCCAGTCTCCACTGAGCACCCGCATACCATCTCTGATGTCAAACACTAATGGATATGGGATCATCCATCGCCCATCACATGGGTCGAGAAGATATACGCTAGTCTACTCTGGAATATCGATGCCCCGTCTCGATATTCCCACAACTAGGAACATTAAAGGATGTACTCATGGACTACCCAGGCCCCACTGGTATGATCTACATCATAGTCCTGGAAGTTGAGTACACATCCTAAGGGCTTTATCAACATGTAACAGAGAGACAGAAAGTATACATGTTAAGATAAAGAGCAACCAGATAGCGTACTATCATGTCGAGCAAGAAAGTCTTACCTATATATGTCCCAGCATCCACTACAATATACATCCAATGTACAGTAATGGCCTCTAGGGCATACATATAACTAACACAATCCACGGGCAACGAAAACAAACAAAAACACGCACGACACGAAGTGAACTTCCGGAGCAGGAGAAAGTGGTTATCGCAATGCGGTAACGTAATTAAAGGGGCTTGCGCCTGAAGGGAAGAGCATCCCCACAATAAAAAAAACCCTCATAAAATGAGGGGGAATCTGATAAAGTCTGCTACAACGGTTGCATCCATCCAAACCTCCGATATACGGTGTCATAAATCAACTTGGCATCTTCGGAGAGGTAAAGAAATAAATCCAAATAGCATCTGCCCCTAGAATTCAGGCCAGACGTCCCAACGTCCCGGTCCGTCTTCCGGCGGTGAACAATACCCCTACATGTGTGTAAAATACATCATTACACTTAGATAATTCAATTCAAGCTATCATATTCTTGTCCATCTTCCTTAATACTTTTTAGTCAGCGAATGTTTTATAGATGGAATTGCCCACACATTCTTCATGCGAATGTTAATACTTCTTGAGGTACTAACCAACCGATTACTAAATGTGCTCACTCATTAAAGCGTAATTAGCAATACCCTAGTCTTGCAACACCTAAGGCTTAGCAGTGACTCCCAAACCAGTTAGTCTAAGGCACTAGGTGATAAGACATCCTTGCTATATTTTTTTATGCTGCCTTAAGTAATTACAAAATCAGTGTTCATTTTTCTTCACCATTTATATTTTATGTGTGCTTTATATTTTTGTTGATTTATATTTTTCCTTCATACTAAGACTTTTTAAACAAGAGCATTTCAAGGTATCCTCTACTATCCCAAGTTTCAAGATGTGTGCAAGTGCATATAGTAGAGTATCAACGTTCAGATATTTGGACTTAAGAATAGGAAATATTTTTCATACTTATTTTTATCCTCAGATTAGTAATTTCCTTCATCTTACTAACCCTTGGGACAACAGCTCATGACTACGTATTACTAGCTTCATTTTAAAATATCTAATTTTCTTACTTTTCTTAAATCTCTTTCAATCTTTCATATGTATTTTTCACTTTCTAAATTTTATCTTTTAAAAAAATTTATGCAATGCAATATTTATATATGATGCATAGATATATACAAACCATCCATACAAGCCATCTCCCTAAACTTGTTTGCAGCAATGTCCGCACTGATGCTATCCTATAAGTTCAAAACCTGAAGACTAGGAGGAACAGTTCAATAAGATGGTAAAAAGAAGGGGTTAAGAGTGAATAACCATGAAATCTTCCCCCAAACTTATTCTTGGCTCATAATCGTGTAAAAAAACTCTGTTCTTTCAAGAGCCAAAAAAATATTTTTCTTTCCCCCCAAACTTGAGTAACACAGTATTTTTAAGCATTGAAATTTAACATAAGAAGAGGGAAATATTATTGGTCTAAAATAAATCTTTACAAATACCAAAAGTCAATACCAACCATTCAAATATTTTATCAATGTAACACCATGGTTAGTAGAAGATCATGTCACAGATAGACGTGAACAAGTGTGGATGAGATAAGAGGTGTAATTGAACGAGTTTACATGTCAGTTGATAGAGACGAAACCGTGACGGCGGATGAAAATGAGAATATTAAAGATAAGGAGTAGGTGGAATATTTGCATTCTCGTACTTGATAAGAAAAAGGGGTGGCGGTTCAACTTCTTTGGGTGGAGGTTGATTTATCACAACATCCATGTCTTTTTGGAATGTGAGTTCTTCGGCAAACATCTCTTCAAAACTTTCATCAATATTCCGAATGATAATCTCATTAGAAAGAAAAGTATGATACTCTGATAGCTCAACTAAATCAATCCACAAGTCAAAGGATTCGGACTTAGGTGTGGACTTGTCGACAGAAGGGTCCTCACGTGTATAGTAACAGCAGGATCAAACAATAATGCACTAGTGGAGTCGAAATCAATATTGTGAAGCTCCTCAAATTCACGACTGTCGGAAGCTAGCTTGTCGACAGAACATACATCAATTATATGAGCATAAGGTTCAGAGGGTTGACTTCCTGACTTGTAGATGTTAATGTCAATTGTCATCTTCCCAAAGGACAGGTTCATTGAACCGTTATGACAATTGATTAATGCGTTGGAAGTTGCTAGAAAAGGTCGACCTAGAATTACCGGGATTTAGTTCCATGGGTTTGCCACAGCCATGTATCTATAACTATAAAGTCCACAGGGAATATAAATTCCTTGAATTTGATTAACACGTTCTCTAGCTCACCCCTAGGTTGGTTGATAGATCAATCGGCCATCTGGAGAGTGCAGTGTGCAGATTTCAACTCTCCTATACCTAATTGCTCATAATCAGAATACGGAAGCAAGTTAACACTAGAACCTAAATCGAGTAGAGCGCGATTTATTTTCTTACCCCCCTATTTCCCCCAATCAGAGCAAAGCTCTATTCAAATTTCAAATTTTGAAATGAAGCAGCACTTCATAGCAGCGCCAACGCTGAGAGTCAAAGACTTTGAGGCAGCGCTCACGTGCAAAGCTCATGAGCGCTAGCGTTAAGAGCACTGCACTCTAAGCAGCACTCACGTGCAAAGCACGGGTGCGCGAGCGCTAAGAGCGCCAGCGCTCACGTGCAGAGCACGAGTGCGCTCGCGCTAAGAGCACCAACGCTCTGAATCAGCGCCCACGTGCAAAGCACGAGTGCGCTAGCGCTAGAACTAAATGTTCCCCACCGTTGGATCAAAGATCCAACGAAGATGATAAATCATCAAGTTACCAGAATAAAATTCTGTTAAGAAAACATTCTTCAGAATCTTTCCAAACAAAAAGATTTTGCTCTGTAAATCAGAGCACCGTCGGATCAATGATCCAATGGTGATTAAAAATCACAATGGTGCAGAATAAATTCCGCATGAGAAAAGATTTCCCAATCTTGTTAAAAACAAGAAGATTACCTTCTGTAAAACAGAAGCCCTAGGATCAAAGATCCAACGGTGGGGAAATCCCCAAATCAATTAGAGAAAAGATCTCTTCAACTGATTCAACAAATCAGCTTGCCCTAAATAAAGGCCCCAAGACTTCAAGTCTAATATAGAGGACCCCCCCCCCCATAAATTTTGAGAAACTTCAGAGAGAAGAGCAAGCTCTCGGCAGAAGAAGATCTTTTCCTCAAGGTAAAAACAGAGAGATGAAAAATCTCATCAGAAAAAGAACTTATTTCTTATGCTAGATCATAGATCTTTAAGACAAATTGTCTTTCACAAAAGAGATTATAACATCTCATTATAAAAAGGGGGAGAATAATTCAATTCTCTTAGGATCACAGATCCATAAAGGCAAAGCCTTTCACCAAGAACTTTAGAGATTGAAACATCTCCTATGAAATAAGAACTTTATTCTTAGACCCATGAGACAAAGTCTCTTATAAGAAAGAATTTAATTCTCAGAGTGCAGAACTTCCTAAAAAGATCCATAGCGCTCCAATTAAAAAAAGGGCCTTAGCGCTCCAAATTTTGAGCCTTAGCGCTCCAAGTCTAGCGCACAGCGCTCCAAATCTAGTGCACAGCGCTGCAGAGCCTTAGCACTCCAAATTTCACAAGAAGCGCTTTGCGCTCATTGTCTGGCGCACAGCGCCACGTGCTCCTCACATGTATGCTATTTCACCAGAAGTGCTTTACGCTCATTGTCTGGCGCACAGCGCCAAGCGCGCCATGTGCTCCTCACGTGTACGCTAGTTCACCAGAAACGCACTGCGCTCATTGTCTGGTGCACAGCGCCAAGCGCGCTATGTGCTCCTCACGTGTGCGCTACTTCACCAGAACCGCACTGCGCTCATTGTCTGGCTCACAGCGCCAAGTGCTCCTCACATGTGTGCTATTTCACAAGAAGTGCTCTATGCTCATTGTCTGGCGCACGGCGCCAAGCACGCCACGTGCTTCTCATGTGTGCGCTAAGAGAACATAAGTTGTTCTTTAAATAAAGCCCCAGAGCTATGATAAGTGCTCAGCACTCAATAAAAGACAAAAAGGCTGTCAGAACCCAAACCAATGTTTAGCATTGTTAAATGTTCAACATTTTTACTAAACGGGCCGAGTCATCTACTCGTAGAAGATCTCCCCTTCCTATGGGTTCGATTTGGCTGCGGATGATCTTTTCGTCCGTACTTGTCGATATTCCTCCTCATCCGGCAGAGATGACCCTGGCAACTCTCGATACGGCGGAGGACAAGATCAAGTGTTTCTATGAGGCACGCTTGATTACTCGGGCTCTGAAGAATTGCTCGATCCATCTACTGGGTCAGATAAGAGCCCGACGGGCAGTCATGTTCGCTTTCGCCGATGAGCGTCGCGCGAATCAATAGGGAGCAACTCCTCGCGAAAACCGTCACTTTGATGTGTTGGAGAAGGCAGAGAGGGAGCTGAAGAATTTTGTTTTTTTTTGTTTTGTTAACCCTTTTATCACCGATCCTTTATTTGGTGACCTTTTCACTATAGCGTAGTATATTTAAATCAATGTATCCCTCTTATCATTGGCTGTTGGATGCTTTTCTACTGAATTTTTTTCTTTTCGTCATATATTCGCACGTGCATCTCGCCTGAGTACATGAACGTTATACTTAACCCTTGGGAATTTCCTTTAGGTGCGAACATCGTCGTTGTGTTGTCCATAAATCAGCACGTTCTAGATACCATAGGCATATAGTCATGAACGCGTGCTTAAAGGGATACCTACCGAAGACTTTCCTTGTTGCCAGAAAGAGAAAATAGTTTGTGCGTGTTTTGGATTGAGGATTAGCATCGAGTGGAGGTCTGCCCACACGGGTTTGAATGCATCCGGCTTCCTTCCGACATCTTAAACCTAAGATCAAATCTGCGAGGATGTATCGAACGGTGCATGGCCAATTACTAAGACCACTCATGCATATGAAATCTGGCGGGTGCTTCAAGAAGCTATCAAGGAGGTGGTAGCTATTGATATAGCCGTTGTTTTTACTCGCGAGATGGTTGAAGCTCACAAAGTTACCGAAAAGGAGCTTGAAAGTTGGCTCACCTCGTACCAGGCCCAACAGTCTCAGGCGGAGGCCCGTCTCTTAGCGATAACGAATCATGAAGCCGAGACCCAGCGGAAGAAAGATGAACTGACGAATCTACTGAATCGTCCGCCGGCTTGAAAAAAAATGTATACGTTTCTTTTATTCTCCTTTTGTACAAACTTCTGAATGAGAGTATTTTCTGATTCTTTTATAAATTGTATTTTGTATTCATTTTGATTCATGAATAAAAGATACACATTTTTTTCTCCCACTGTTGCTTTCTTCTCTTTGTTGTGTTGTCACCATGTGATTCTAGAAAGTGTAGCCTGTAGATAGTAGGTAGCTGCCCATCTTGGACTCTTTGTAGGGCAGTAATGGCTTAGGAGACAGGGTTAAGATTTGCCACCTAAGGCTTTTCAACTTTGTGAGCTATGAGGGTCTCATAAAGACTTTTCTCCATACGGGTCGTGAGGATCCCGTAGGTATATTTTCTCCTTAGGAATCGTGAGAATTCCTAGGTGCGTTTTCTCTTGAGAGTCGTAAGGATCTCACAAAAGAATTTTCCCGCCTACAAGTCGAAAGGACTCGTAAGTGGTTGTTTCCCTCTTTGTCGATGTTCGACTTCGGAGAGCGTGACCCATGAATAGTATGCAAGAGTCCATCTTGGACCGACTTGCAGGGCCCCAGTGCTTAGGAAACAGGTTTTTTAATCCCCATTGCCTAAGGCTTTGCCTTACGAGTCGAGACAAATCGAGATATTCTCGCAAGGTTGTCCTAACGTCACAGTTAACCTCTGCTCTATAAGACAGAGGTCCGTTAGGTTCTGTGGTACTAGGGTTGTGTCCGTCGTACCGTCGCGTTGGTTGATGTATTCCTCGATAGACAATTTTGCTGTTCGAGTAGCCTTGCGACTGTCGTGTCTCTGATCCCTTCAGGGGCCGGACAAGACATCTTCAAGCAATCTTCTAGGTAGTATTACCATCGAAAGAATAAGCGTTAGGGATATTCCATGTCGCTTTTTACTTGAGGTTAGGCTCAGTTTGGGAGCCCCGATGAGTCATGACCACTCCGCGCTGGTGTGGGATGATCTCCGATAGTCTTTCAGGTTTTATATGAGTTGCCATCAAGACCCTGAAGCTAGGAATATTGCCTTCGCTTCGTTTGCTGGCATTGCGTCTGCTGTATCGAGACGAATGCCGCGATTGTCTCTAGGTTGTTGGTGAACCGTCGAGGTTTGGAACTAAGGACTTTGTCGTGGCTCCGTTGTTTGATTGTCGCGTCTGAATCCTGCTGGAGGAAGACCGCTGCGATGACATCTCGTCTGCTATATCGAGACAAACGTCAAGGTGGTGACCACTCCGCACTGGTGTAGGATGATCTCCGATAGTCTTTCAGGTTTTATATGAGTTTCCGTCAAGACCCTGAAGCTAGGAATATTGCTTTTGCTTCATTTGCTGGCATTGCGTCTGCTGTTTCGAGACGAATGTCGCGATTGTGATCACTCTGCGCTGGTGTGGGATGATCTCCGATAGTCTTTCAGGTTTTATATGAGTTTCCGTCAAGACCCTGAAGCTAGGAATATTTCCTTCGCTTCGTTATTTTGGCGCGCCCGAATCCTGTTGGAGGAAGAACGCTGTGGTGACATCCCGTCTGCTGTGTCGAGATGAATGTCAAGGTGGTCTCTAGATTGCTGATGAACCATCGAGACTTGGAACTAGGGACTTCGTCGTGGCTCCGTTGTTTTGTGTCGTGTCTGCATCCTGTTGGGGGAAGAACGCTGGGGTGACATCGCGTCTGCTGTATCGAGACGAACGTCGAGGTAGTCTCTAGGTTGTTTGTGAACCATAGAGATTTGGAATTAGGGACTTTGCCATGGCTCCGAGGTTGATTGTCGTGTCTGAATCCTGCTGGAATGAGGAGGAACGCTGTTATGGGTCTCCAGGCTGTAGATGTGGCCGTCGAGACTTGGAACTACGGACTCTGCCATGGCTCCTTTTTGCTGACGTCGTATATTTCTGCAGAGACACTGATTTCTCTACGTGTTGACACGAATCGAGATGTTCTCATTAAGGACGCTGATTTCCCTGAATCGAGGGTTTTGCCAAGGACACTAATTTCCTCAGAGTTGAGACGAATCGAGAGATTCCTGCAATGTCACTGATTTCTCTGCGGGTCGACGCGAATCGAGATGCTCTCACCAAGGACACTGATTTCCCTGAATCGAGGTGTTTGCCAAGGACACTGATTTCCCTGGGGTTGAAACAAATCGAGGTATTCCTGCAAAGACATGTTCATATCAGATTTTTGCATTTTTATACCGCCCAATTTTTATCACATTGCATATCGGTAGGTACTCTTGAGCCGTGTTTGCTAGTCAAATGCAGGATACAGGTTCTCGGCTCTAAAAGGTGAAATCCATGGAAAAATACGACATAATCCGAGTTCCTGCCAACCACAGATAAAACACGGGTCTCCGCTCTTTATCCGTCTGTTGCCACACACCAGTTTAGGAGACAAAATGACAAATCAATTGTCACCTTCATGCACAAAGCACAATGGCAACACCAAGTCCAAGAAATCTACGCGGAGCTCAAGAAAATCATGACAAAAGATCCATGTCCAATCACCTTTTGATCCACTAGAATTCTGGAAGAAATGTGGCAAAATTATCAGAAAATACATGTACCAGACAAAAGGGGACAGCAGACCAGGGCCGTACAGAAAAGCCCATGCCCTGAACCCACTATAGTGCGGCGGATCCGCGGCCAATAGGGGGTCTAGGCCGCGGATCCGCGGCCGTACTGGCGCTGCAGCTGGTCAATTTTCAGGGGTATTTGGGTCTTTTTATGTAGGTTCTGAATGTTGCCCTAGATTTCCAGCTCCCTGCCTATAAATACTCCAGAACTGAGCTAAGCCAAGGGTCCAATTTTTGTGTTCATTCTTTGTTCCTCTTTAGTGTAGTTTTAGTTCTTCTTCTTCTTCTTCTTCATTCTTCCTCTATGAAAATGTAGTGAGAGCATTGAGTGGATGTTAATGAAGATGAGGGTTTTTGTATCATTCTCTTTTGTTTAACTTCCCCTTGAGATTCTTGCTTTCTCTTGATCATTCAACCTCTTCATTGAGCTTGAAAGGTTAAGGGTTAGTTATTGATCTCAAGGGTCATATTTTCTTATGGAATTAGCGCTTCATTTCACATGCGTTCTCTACCCTTCTCTTAATCTTGCAACCTCTTGATTGAGCTTGCAAGTTTAAGGGTTGGCTATTGATCCCATGCTTGTCTTGAGTTCTAGTTTCTAGTTCTTTTTATTGCTTATTTATTACTTGCTTTTTATTATCTTGCTTTACTTATTTGCAATTTAAATTCATGCACTTAATTACTTGTAATCTTTTCTTTTCTTTGTTCTTTTCTCTTGCTCTTTTTGGTGCTCTTTGTGAATGTTGTAATTATTGTCGTTGTTAAGAATCAATACGGTATTGTAAGTTAAGATTTTCTTTGCTCATTTCCTTTTCCCGTTATTTTCCATTGAACTCCGCCCAAACGTTACGCAAGCGCTCCGGTAGGCACCCTACCCTAACAAGGTAACGGTGATTCCTAACCGCGACCGGTTGCGTTCGGTTTGGCCGGAGACGAAAGCAAGAGACAAGAACGGAAGGACAAGGGGTAAATAAGCCGGATTCCACGAATACCGTGCTTAAATCCCCTAATCCACGTTGTTGCCAATTGCTCTAGCTTCAATTGGTCAAGACTCGGCTCAAAGGTTTTGAGTGCGGATTTCTTTAGCTTACAATTTCGTATCTTTTTCTTAACAACTTTACACTTGCAAATAATACACATAGGTTAGATTGAACAAACTCATACAAATTCTTTATTGACTCGTCTAAAAGAAGAAAGGACATACAACCATCTCCCTGTGGATCGACCCGTGCTCAACCGGCTAGCTGCATAGCGACACCGTCCTGATCGCGGTAAACTTTAGAACTTTGAACATCCGACACGCTTTCGGCGTGCGATCAAATGGCGCCGTTGCCGGGGAGACGGTAGCGTATTTTCTTTCTTGTTATTCGGGTTAATATTCTTTTTGTATATAAAAAAAAAATCTTTTTGTTTTTTTTTTTTTGATCATTTTTGTGGGCAAGTGTGCAGATTTTTGCGTATTTGCAAACTGCAATTGTGGGGAGCAAAGTGTACGTTCAAAGTTAAGGTGATTACGAAGTACAGTGCCAAAGATCCGGGTAGTTTGACCCGCGCAAGCGAACTTTCCAAGCTTACCGGATTTGATTCAACGGGGGTTTCCTAACCCAAAACTTAACGGTACGTACTTTACTAACACCTTCTTCTCAAATCCGACACTTCCAATATACTATTCTTTGCAGGATTCTTTGCAAGTTCGCTAGCAAACGCTAAAAAAATTGACTAACCCGTATTTGTTGCAGTGCCGCGCTTAAACTAAAAAAACGATTGTTTGATTCTTTATAGAATTTTTTGAATTGCGCATTGCATACATTAATACGGACTTAAGGGCAAGCGAACCCCACAATATACGGTAAAGGATTTCATCACCTTTTCCGTGGCCCACAAATCACGAACTTGAGCATAACGTTTACCCGCACAAAATTTAAAAGAAACTAGACTTTAAGCCTTAAGGACTTCGCGCTCACTAGGAGAAGTTAACTGTGTTTAGAACCTTGCTTAACGGTATATTGTTTACGGGGTGTCTAGAAAAGTGTTAACGACGAAACCGCCAAAAGAGAAAGGGTTATTTAATTAAGGAACTTCGCGAAAGCGTTGGAAAACCTCCCCTTATCTCTGCGCTTACCTGGCCTCGTGATCAGTGTATCTTGAGCCCGTTTCTCGACACAGTTTTACTTCGACAATCAAGTTCTGGAGCAGGTCTAGTTGACCTAGGCGAACCCTAGAACGATTAGGTGTGTGGTATTTTTGTGTCGTGATTGTTTTTGTCCATATTCTTTTTTGTGTGTATATTTCATTCTTTTGTTAATATCTAAAAAAAAATTTAAAAAAAAAATTAAAAAAAAAATCACATTTTCCCCCCTCCTTTTCTCTGCCTTTCTTTCTTCCTCTCTTCATATCATGGGTACCCCACCTCGCAAAACACTTGCCGAACTTTGGTACCCACAACCAAACATTACTTCTTACGGTTCTTGCTTTGGCCGAACGTCAAACGATCCCTCCATGCCCAAAATCTCTTTGAAAGATCGGATAGACGCGTCTAGGACAAACACTTGCCCTTCGCAATCCACTCTGTATCAACCTTTTCAACCTCCCCCACCCGCTTATGTTGATACCCCTTTTGCAAGTCATCCTTTGTCCATCGCTGAACATATTGAACAATCCTGTAGCCGATCTTTCACTCCTTTCACCACTACAGATTCTTGGGATCAACAATTCCATTCACCTTCTTATCCAACTATTGATCCTGCTCCTGTCCAGCCATTCAATTCCTATCAATCCTACCCAACTTTTGCACCTTCCCTAGACATTGCTTCAGAACCGCCATTTGGGAGTTTCCAGTATCCAAACAACTTCGTATCTTTTACTGAAACCCCATCACAACCCATGTCTAGTCTGGAACAGTCTTTGGCAGACTTTAGGGTAGCATCGTACCAACAGATGATGGATTTGAATGCATCCATGGCCGCCCTCATGCAACCTAGTGACCCGGTAGCTAGTTTTCACCTAGCTCCAACTTTTTCAAAGTATGATGAGGAGTCAGGACAGGCTGTGAATTTGAGTGGAGAGAGTGAGATGTACCCCCTTCCAAATCAAACCTACCCATCCCAAATTGAATCCCACACCTCCTGTTTTGAAAGTCTATCGAGTATCCCACATGATGTATCAATTGAAGATAGAATGATGAATGAGTTGTGCGACTTCGTAGTGTTTGATTTACCCGATTGTGAAGGGTCTCCTCCAAGTGAAACTGATCCTAAACCTTTTAACCTCTACACCTCCACTTTAGAACCTGAATCAATTGATATCCATGCTTTTGTTGAGGTGTCAGAGAATTTTGATTTTCACTTGATTAAGGATATTGACGCCGGGAATATTTCGGATGATGAACCCGTAGATTTGGCTGAGTTTGTCTCTTCAAATCATCATCCCGAGTCATTAACTGTTTTTCCCGAACTTCATATGCGTCTTGATTTTGACGATAAATGCATGGATGAGATAAATTTTGAGGAGAATATTGAGGATAGTACCGAGGATGAAACAGTTTTAATTGATGAGTCGGATTTTCTAATTCATCCTGTTCCTTTCATTGACTGTGTACACCCTCCCGAAACCTTAACTGATACCCTTCCTCAATCACCTCCCCCTACCCTTTCCATCGTTCCAACCTTGCAAGAAACCGTCTCACTTTCATTTCGTATGTCTGGTTTACCAAGTTCGGCGTACCCATGGTTTCTTACGAATCTTGAGGGATTTGACCCAATCTCTCGCCGGGTTAATAGATTAGCACAATCGCTGTTTACACATCGCTCATCACAAATTGTGCTAATCTATTCACTCCATTTCCTCTCTCAAGTTCGTATTCCACTTCTTTTTCCCTTCCGCCATTCTTCTTCCTCTCATATACCGAGACCGTATCCCGCTTCTCTCCGCATACGGTCTCGCGTATTCTCCATTTCTTTCCTCTTCACCTTCTTTCACCAGCCACTGTTTTATCAAGATAAGATCTTTCAATGGTTGGTGCTAACTTTTGGCCTGTGTGAGGCCTTGTATAGCTTGATACTGTTCTTTCCCCCCTAATCCTGAACTTCATTGCTTAACAGTGGAAACACTGTTTTACTTAAGTTTGGGGGGAACACTTTTTTTGTGTATATTTTTGGTTTTTCTTTTTGTATATAATTTGTTTTTAGGGGGAGCGCCGACAATTTTGACCCTCTTGGTATAGCCTGACAGTGAGGGCACTGTCAAGTTTAAGTTTGGGGGTGTGCTCGGTAAGCTTTCTTCCTTCGCATTCATTTGTATATTTTGCATTTGCATACCCTATTAAAAACCCACAAAAAATTAAAAAATTTCCAAATAATATAAAAACCTTTGTCGTCAAGTTAGCTAATAGGGTAACTTAGATCTTTATTCCGAAAGTTTAGTTGATATGATAGAAATAACTAAATTCTAGGCTTAGGGATTGAAAACCCTAAAAATAACCCTCATTCTGTCTAACTTTGGTAAGTATACGTCCTTACAGTTTTTTTTTGAGAAATAGGTAATCTTGAGTTCAGTTCTTGAGTTAAGTCAAGATGAAGGGAAAGTATTGATGCTTTACTGAAGGATAAATCTGAAAAATAGTTTCTTTTCTCGAGTTCAAATTTAGAAAGTATATACCCTACAAACTGCACTTACACGCACCTTGAAACTTGGGATAGTAGAGGATACCTTGAAATACTCTTGCCTGAAAGCCTAGTATGAAAGAAAAAACGGTATTTAAAGCTAAACACCAAAAGAGCATATTGAAAAATATATCCGGTCTTGAAAAAGAAAAAGAAAAAGAAAAAAAGAAAAAAAAAATAGAATAAAGTCAAGACCTGGAAACTGCTATTTACGCTTTAAAGTTCACACATTCAGTAATCGGTCGTTTGTGCCTCAAGAAGCATTAATAATCGCATGAAAGGTGTGTGAGCAAATCCGTCCATCCTTAATGAAAAGAAGTAGTATTAGGTATTAGGACAAGGGTATTATAGCTTGAATTGAATTCTTGAGTGTAGGGGTGCAAATATACACACACGTAGGGGTATACAATTGATGTTTGGATAAGAAATAGAAATAAAGAATAAGACTTGTGTTTTCTGTAAAGTTAATAAAAATCCCTGATTTGAGGCCGCACTTTAGAAGGAAAACTCAGGAGAACCAACATCTTTATAAACTTTTTTGGAACGTATAGGATCTAAAGTTAAAACAGATAGGAGGTGTGAAAAATAAGGGTTGGATATTTCTAACTTAGGATGATAGAATTTCTAACGTAAATACTAAACTGTAGGAGTAGAATCGATATTAACTTACGAAACTAGCTTGATAGGATTTTGTGGGTAGTATCCGCTGAAAACCCTCAGGAGACAACACTCCTCCTACTAGGGACACCTAGAGGTTTAACGGCTTATTGCACGTGCTCAGTGCAATCGCGTTCCCTGAGAAAGTGCGGTTAGGATTTCATTTTTGTGAATAATTGGCTTTGCTCGGGACGAGCAAATGATAAGTTTGGGGGTATTTGTTCATATCAGATTTTTGCATTTTTATACCGCCCAATTTTTATCACATTGCATATCGGTAGGTACTCTTGAGCCATGTTTGCTAGTCAAATGCAGGATACAGGTTCTCGGCTCTAAAAGGTGAAATCCATGGAAAAATACGACAAAATCCGAGTTCCTGCCAACCACAGATAAAACACGGGTCTCCGCTCTTTATCCGTCTGTTGCCACACACCAGTTTAGGAGACAAAATGACAAATCAATTGTCACCTTCATGCACAAAGCACAATGGCAACACCAAGTCAAAGAAATCTACGCGGAGCTCAAGAAAATCATGACAAAAGATCCATGTCCAATCACCTTTTGATCCACTAGAATTCTGGAAGAAATGTGGCAAAATTATCAGAAAATACATGTACCAGACAAAAGGGGACAGCAGACCAGGGCCGTACAGAAAAGCCTATGCCCTGAACCCACTATAGTGCGGCGGATCCGCGGCCAATAGGGGGTCACGGCCGCGGATCCGCGGCCGTGCTGGCGCCGCAGCTGGTCAATTTTCAGGGGTATTTGGGTCTTTTTATGTAGGTTCTGAATGTTGCCCTAGATTTCCAGCTCCCTGCCTATAAATACTCCAGAACTGAGCTAAGCCAAGGGTCCAATTTTTGTGCTCATTCTTTCTTCCTCTTTAGTGTAGTTTTAGTTCTTCTTCTTCTTCTTCATTCTTCCTCCATGAAAATGTAGTGAGAGAATTGAGTGGATGTTAATGAAGATGAGGGTTTTTGTATCATTCTCTTTTGTTTAACTTCCCCTTGAGATTCTTGCTTTCTCTTGATCATTCAACCTCTTCATTGAGCTTGAAAGGTTAAGGGTTAGTTATTGATCTCAAGGGTCATATTTTCTTATGGAATTAGCGCTTCATTTCACATGCGTTCTCTACCCTTCTCTTAATCTTGCAACCTCTTGATTGAGCTTGCAAGTTTAAGGGTTGGCTATTGATCCCATACTTGTCTTGAGTTCTAGTTTCTAGTTCTTTTTATTGCTTATTTATTACTTGCTTTTTATTATCTTGCTTTACTTATTTGCAATTTAAATTCATGTACTTAATTACTTGTAATCTTTTCTTTTCTTTGTTCTTTTCTTTTGCTCTTTTTGGTTCTCTTTGTGAATGTTGTAATTATTGTCGTTGTTAAGAATCAATACGGTATAGTAAGTTAAGATTTTCTTTGCTCATTTCCTTTTCCCGTTATTTTCCATTGAACTCCGCCCAAACGTTACGCAAGCGCTCCGTTAGGCACCCTACCCTAACAAGGTAACGGTGATTCCTAACCGCGACCGGTTGCGTTCGGTTTGGCCGGAGGCGAAAGCAAGAGACAAGAACGGAAGGACAAGGGGTAAATAAGCCGGATTCCACGAATACCGTGCTTAAATCCCCTAATCCACGTTGTTGCCAATTGCTCTAGCTTCAATTGGTCAAGACTCGGCTCAAAGGTTTTGAGTGCGGATTTCTTTAGCTTACAATTTCGTATCTTTTTCTTAACAACTTTACACTTGCAAATAATACACATAGGTTAGATTGAACAAACTCATACAAATTCTTTATTGACTCGTCTAAAAGAAGAAAGGACATACAACCATCTCCCTGTGGATCGACCCGTGCTCAACCGGCTAGCTGCATAGCGACACCGTCCTGATCGCGGTAAACTTTAGAACTTTGAACATCCGACACGCTTTCGGCGTGCGATCAAGACACTGATTTCTTTGCGGGTCGATGCGAATCGAGATGCTCTTGTCAAGAACGCTGATTTCCCTGAATCGAGGTTTTTGTCAAGGATACTGATTTCTTCGAAGTTGAGACGAATCAAGAGATTCCTGCAAAGACACCAATTTCTCTGCGGGTCAACGCGAATCGAGATGCTCTCGTCAAGGACGTTGATTTCCCTGAATCGAGGTTTTTGCCAAGGACGCTGATTTTCTCAGGTTGAGACGAATTAAGGTATTCCTGCAAAAACACGGATTTCTCTACGGGTCGACACGAATCGAGATGCTCTCGTCAAGGATGTTGATTTCCCTGAATCGAGATTTTTGCCATAAACGCTGATTTCCTCGGGGTTGAGACGAATCGATGTATTCCTGTAAAGACACTGATTTCTCTGCGAGTCGATGCGAATCGAGATGCTCTCGTCAAGGACACTGATTTCCCTGAATCGAGGTTTTTGCCAAGGACGCTGATTTCCTCGGAGTTGAGACGAATCGAGGTATTCCTGCAAAGACGCTGATTTCACTGCGGGTCGACGCGAATCGAGATGCTCTCGTCAAGGACGCTGATTTCCCTGAATCGAGGTTTTTGCCAAGGACGCTGATTTCCTCGGAGTTGAGACGAATCGAGGTATTCCTGCAAAGACGCTGATTTCTCTGCGGGTCGACACGAATCGAGATGCTCTCATCAAGGATGCTGATTTCCCTGAATTGAGGTTTTTTCCAAGGACGCTGATTTCCTCGGGGGTTGAGATGAATCAAGGTATTCCTGCAAAGACACTGATTTCTATGTGGGTCAACGCGAATCGAGATGCTCTCGTCAACGATGCTGATTTCCCTGAATCGAGGTTTTTTCCAAGGACGCTGATTTCCTCGGGGTTGAGACGAATCGAGGTATTCCTACAAAGACGCTAATTTCTTTGTGGGTCGACGCGAATCGAGATGCTCTCGTCAAGGACACTGATTTTCCTAAATCGAGGTTTTTGCCAAGGACGTTGATTTCCTCGGAGTTGAGACGAATCGAGGCATTCCTGCAAAGACACTGATTTCTCTACGGGTCGATGTGAATCGAGATGCTCTCGTCAAGGACGTTGATTTCCCTGAATCGAGGTTTTTCTAAGGACATTGAATTCCCTGGGGTTGGTTGACTTGTTTCCGAGACAGAGCGTTGATCCGGCGGGGAGGTCAATGGTTGACTCTAGCTTTTCTATGAACCGTAGAGTCTTGGAACTAGGGACTCTGCCATGGCTCCGTGGTTGATTGTCACGTCCGAATCCTACTGGAATGAGGAGGAATGTTGTTGTCGTTCTCTCGAGATGCAGATGTTGCCATCGAGGCTTGGCTTTCTTTCTGATGGAGCCCGGTGGGATGATATGGTTTCCTCTTTGTTTGCGCCCCTGGATTGTATACAGGGATCGATGTGATCTCACCTGTAGGGCAAACGTTTTATTCTTTCATTTTTTTTATTTCTGCGATGCTCTATCATTTCAGCTTTTATATCACGAAGTTCGCGATTGCCCAATCATTTCGGCTATTTTTCACGGTGCCCAATCATTTCGGCTATTTTTCTTTTTACTCGCTGCTTTTTATTACGAGTTGCCCAATCATTTCGGCTGTTTTTGTATGAATACACTTTTACTTGCTGATTTCATTGCAAGTTGCCCCATCATTTCGGCTATTTCATATGCATTTTTGGCTCGCTGATTTTTATCGCGAGTATGGGATTTGGGATCTGATACCGATTTAGGCATCAGCATCGCTACAACTGGGATATTGCAAGGAGCGAATCATCATTTACCTCTGTCGATGTCGAACAAAAGTGGCTTAGCAAACAGGGTTAGGATCCTGTTGATTAAGGTTTTTGACTTCATGAGCCGTAAGGGTCTCATAAAGGTATTTCTCCCTACGAGTCATAAGGATCTCGTAGGTGCATTTTCTCCTTAGGAATCGTGAGGATTCCTAAGTGTGTGTTCTCTTATAAGTCATAAGGATCTTACAAGAGTGTTTTCTCCTTGTAAGTCGAGAGGACTTACAAGTGTCGTTCGCCATATGAAGATATCCCTCGTCATTGGTGGGACTTTGTTGGGAAAATGTTTATTTGTTCCCATGGATTGTATACAAGGGTCAGCATTGAACCGCTTGTAGGGCAAAATCGGGGTGTATGACGGCTTAAGAACAGGTTCAGATCCCTGTAGCTTAAGGCTTTTGAATCTTATGAGCCGTGAGGGTCTCATAAGAGGGTTCACTTTACGAGTCATGAGGATCTCGTAAGTGTAATTTCTCCTTAGGAATCGTGGGGATCCCTAAGTGTGTCGCTCCTTTGTGAGTCGTAAGGATCTCATGCAGGTAGTTTTCTCCTTACAAGGACGAGAGGACTTTGCAAGTGCCTTTTAACGAGATTGCGCCCTTTCGGGTTTTCACAAACTCGCCGGTAGTCCTTCTATTTTTACTCACGGAGCCCTTTAGGGTTTTCATCCGTGCCCATCTCGCTTATGGACGTACCGTTTTTTTTCTTATGAGTTTGCGCCCTTTCGGGTTTTCACAAACATCGTTGGTAGTCCTGCTGTTTTTACTCACGGCGCCCTTTCGGGTTTTCATCTGTGCCCATTTTGCTTGTGGACATACCGTTTTTTTCTTCTTTTTTTCTTTTTTTTGAATGCTGCGGTCCGTAGTAGTTTATAGACGTCTCGGTCAATTGCAAGTTATAGGACATTGCGGTCCATCATTAGTTTAGGGACGTTTCGGTCCGTTGTTTATCCTGTATGCACGTGCATTTGTCACGTGACGGGATACATGATGCTGATGTGGAATACACCCATTTAGGGTGTGATTTGATATGGTTGGAGTGTTTCGTGACCCATCCCTATCATGGCTTCTCCAACTTGACGTCGACGCCTGGCCCCTTCGAATAGGGCCATTTGGCGTTCTCGATCAGCTTTGCTCTTTTGACGGGCTTTGTTCAGTAGCATGTCGATCATCTCGTCTGACGGTTCCAAGGATTTTAGCATTGATCCTGCCCCCAGCTCCTCTACATTATCTTCTGATGCCGGGTGAGCTTCTTTGTTATTTAGCGACGAATGAGAGATCATATGACAACTTACCACATAATCTTCTGGTTCCTGTGACGAGTTGTCTCCCTCATCATCATCGCTATCTCCGCCCTCCAGGATATGGTTGAGAAATTCTTAGAGTGTGACCGGGGTTCGTGCCTTTTGGTTGTATTCCTCCAGTGCGTCAATATGCTTTTGCAAGTTCGTGCGCTTGTCATCAGGCTTCACAGGCTTTTTGGTCTTCTTCTTCTTCGAAAACTTTGACGGTCGGGCCTGAGCGTTTTGACCACCGCTACCAATTCTCGGCGTCAGGTGCGGTTTTAGCATTCCCTCAATGATCTCAAACTCTAGCGGGCTTTTCCACCTTATCGCCGGGCAGGTGTGAAGATCCTTCAGCATTCTTTTCGTCTTGGCTGAAATAGCGACCTTCCATGGAGCTTCTTCTATAAATCCAAATCCTGCTGCAGTTGAGGTTGTCCAAGCTGCTCTCCCTACTCGAAGGTCAGCTTTCGACAGGTTGACCATTCCCTCTCAGCGGACGTCTTTCTTCGACAGGCTAGCGCCAATAACAGCCTCTCCTCAAAGCAGGGGGTATGAGGAAGCTCATCCAATAGCGGAGGTGATCCCGGACGCACGACATGCTCGACGTCGCTACTGGCGCCGAGTGAGGAAGGCTGGGGTAGTTCCCCTTCTGGACTGACACCGCCAGCTCCAACGATAGAAATTGCTGCTGCTGTTCCAACTGGGAACAGGTTTGAACCATTCAGGAGGGTGCGCAAGAACACTCCGACGGCCGTGCTGAAGAGATATCCTCCACCTATGTAAAGCGCTACAAAATCGAAGATGGAGCAGCCCCCTCAGCGGCTGTCCTCCAAAATTTACAAAGTCTGGCGACAGGTCCAAGACCCCGTGATTGATCAAGACTACCCTCGTCGACAGAAAAAGATGAAAGTTCAGCGAGAAGGGGATCACCCTGTCAAGCCACAGAAGGTGTCATCTGTTTGGGTGCCCGCTGCAACGGCTCCCTCAACTTCGACCGCCCACAAAAGAAGGAGGCCGGAGAAGATCCCTGCGTCTTTGGCAAATCGCAAGGACACTGAATCTAAACGCCCCAAGTCTAGGGGCATGGTGGTGCATACTGTTTATATGGCTTCAGGAAAAGAGGATAGCCGTATCTCTACAGGCCACTGACCACTTACACGTCTATGACTAAGGCTCAGGAGCAACAACAGCAAAAGCTCCAAGAAATGCTGACAGCCATGGTTGCACTCACTGGACCAAAAGAAGGCCCGGAGACATCTTCGAAGCAGCGTCATGATCAGGAAACGAATGCCGAATTCCTTCGGAGAATGCTTGAGAAGAAGGACAAAGAGGCTGCAGATCAAGCGGCCAACATAAAGCAAATGGCCCTTTTATTCCAAGATATGGTGGGCTTAATGATCCATCCGGACCCTCCAGCCGAAGATCCTCCAGTAATAATTGAATATGATAGAGGAGGGACAGCAAATCCTCTGCCGACTCTGTCGCAGCCAAGGAGGAGACCATCTCCAAAGCCATGCTCGATGATTATATAGCTCAGCAAATACGAGCTCATCAAGTGAATGAAGTAACCGGCCAAGTCGTCTGAACCGGGCGACCATATCAGGATGGTACGATCAGATAAAGTACCCGCCAGGATACACAATTCCTAAATTTCTATTGTAAAAGGGGACAGGCAATCCCCATCAACATGTCGCTCAGTTCAGGGCTCTCTGTGGCAACACTGGAGGGGATGATAAGCTACTGCTTCGCCAATTCGTCGGCAGCTTGGCGGAGACGACATTCGAATGGTACTTGATCAGTCGAAAATATTGTATTTTTAACACGTCAATTTCCCTATCATTTGCACTCATCTAGTAGTGTTCGGTTTGCATATTACACATATTAGCAAAACAGCTGTAAAATACCAGATTACCTGTGTTGTATACTAAAACCGACATTTCGAGAGAAATTGTGTGTTTATCATGGCATCGCATCTTTCTTCTGTAGCGTAACACTTGTTTAAAAGTCTGTGCAGGAAATTTCAGGAACCGAGCCGAAATTGTCAAAGTGCTGATCAAAATTATGCCAAGTCTAAGATGTTTGATCTGGTATTAATACAGAGGGAATTATACAATTCAACATATCAGATAAATACCCCAAAGTCAGTACAAAGCAACAGAAGAATTATCAAGCATTAAGGCCCTCACGTGACCGCGGATCCGCGGCGTCTTGATGTTGTCACCACCTCAGTTTTTCTTCATGTACTTATTTCTATTGGCAAAGCTTCCAGAACACTCCAGATTGTCTACGTGGCTTCATCTAGAAGGCTCGGCCTAACAACCTAGTTCTAGAAGTTTCCTTCTAACAAACCATTTCTAGAAGCATCCCTCCAACTAACTTCTTCTAGAAGCCTCTCTAGCTAACAAACTTTTGGAGGGACATTCAAATTTTGAATCCTAGATCTAGGGTTATAAAGGTCTATAAAAGGGAGCCTAGATCTAGGGTTAATGGTTGTTCATTAATCACCAAATTGGGTTCATTAACCATTCCCCGCAAGTTGAGTGACACGACTTGCGCCTCAAAACCCTAACCCTAATTCCAATTCCAATCCAAGATCAAGAATTCCGAGTTCAATCAAAGCAAGAAGCCTAGATCCTTTTGGAGCGAAGCCGATCTTCATTCGAGCAAGTGATCCAAGCCGATCCGCGACTCACGGAGACGATGCGACGCTAGATTCAACGATCAAGTTCCTTCCTCTTGTAGTTCTTGAGAGTTGTAACTAATTATTGATATAAATAAAGGTGACAATTCTTTTATCTTGCTTATCTTTTGAATTCAAGCATTATGATTCAATCTAGATTCTTGAATGTTTGCTTTATGATAATGTTTGAGTAAAACTCCGCTCGTAAAGGAGTCGAGACGATCGATAGAATGATGATGATTTAGATTCTTTTACAATTCTTAAATCCTATAACGTTTGTAAATTCTTGTAAATCAAGTGATCGATGACCTAGTTTCGATGCGATGCTTTCTTGATTGTGTTCGCTCGAAACTAGAGATCAACAACCGATCATTTGATTTACTAGAAGCTAGTTTGTGAATGAGATTCATCGAAAGGACAAAGGAAGAGATGAAGAAACCCTAGTTTCTTCGCAAGATCCTTAACCTCGATAAATCGTCATCGATCTAGTATCAATTCGTTAATGGATAGGAGTATGTAATCATTAGATCTCATCACATCTATAGATCCGATCTACTCCTACGAGCCACACTTAAAATCTTGATTGTTGGTTTGGAAATCATCACATCTCAATTCTTGATTTTAATGTTTTCTTGTTATTAGACCTAGATTTTTCTAATTCTTGAACTTCATTTTATAAATCATGAATTATTCTTTCTCTTTTCTTTAAATTTTCGACTCATCTAATTTGAAATACGAACGATTACACTTTTCCTGTGGACGATCCGCACTTACTAACGCGCTACATCCGACACCGTTATTGATTGCGGTCAAAATATTTTTGGTTGTGATTTCTATACATTTTCTAACTACATACCGTAAATTTCTATCAATCGGTACTCAGAGCTTCCCAACGACTCCGTCAAAACTTTTAAGGAGATGGAATTGCTGTTTACCCAACGTTTCGCCACCGCTAGCAAGCGCACCCCGATCACCGCGTTAATTAATGCCAGAGTGAAGCCAGGCGAAACATGGGTGCAGTATGCTATACGGTGGCGGAATCTATGGTCGAAGTGCGAGCAACGCATCGAAGAAGCGCCTGCGGTAGACATGTTCGTAGGGACCCTCGACCCTCAGGCGACCATTTCACAATTCATGATGTTCTTCAAGCCAACTACTTTCCAGGCCTTGATTGGTAAACTGGCCCAAATGGATCAGATGGGTCATAGACCCTCTTCTTCGAAGTTGGAATCTCAAAACGAGAAAGGGGAAGGGAAAGCGACCTTCGTCGCCAATACTTAGCAGCAGCCCAGTGGTCCAAAGCCAACTGATCGCCAAGATGAAAGACGGCGATTCTTCAATGAGAAACTGAAGCGCCCTTATTCGTTTCCTCGGGATAAAACGAGGAGACTGTTTGAGCTGGCGGTGCGTAACAGGCTCATCACCTTGCCGGATCCAAAACGCTCATTGCAACCAGGTAAGGCCAATAATCCCAACTATTGCCCCTATCACCAAGTGGTAGGCCATCCAATCGAAGATTGCTTCGTCTTCAAAGGCTGGATTGAAGACCAATACCAACAGGGCAAATTCGCACTGTCTGAGAATTGGAAACTAAGCCCCCTCAACCGCACGCTCTTAAAAGGGGGGACACATCGGGGGCATCATGCTCTTTTATAGAAGAAGCTCCATAGGAGGTCGCTCTTTCAGCCAAGACGAAAAGAATGCTGAAGGATCTCCAAACATGCCCGGCGATCAGGTGGAAAATCCGCTGGAACCCGAGGTCATTGAGGGAATGCTGAAGCCGGGCCTGACTCCAAGAATTGGTAGCAATAATCAAAACGCTCAGGCCCAACCGTCAAAGTTTTCGAAGAAGAAGAAGAAGACCAAAAAGCCCGTGAAGCATGGTGACAAGCGCACGGACCTACAAAAACATATTGACGTGTTGGATGAATATAACCAGAAGGCGCGAACCCCGATCACATTCCAAGAGTTTCTCAACCACATCCTTGAAGATGGAGATGGCGACGAAGATGAGGGAGAAGACTCATCCGATAAACCTGAGGATTATGTGGCAAGCTGCCACGTGATCTCTCACTCATTAATAAACGGTGAAGAAGCTCCGGACGCAGAGAAACTGGGGGTAGATCCCGAGCCTGAACTCCTAGAACCATTTGACGAGATGATTGACGTATTCCTGGATGAAGCCCGTCAAAAAAAGCAAAGCTGATCGAGAGCGCGAAATGGCCATATTTGAAAAAACCAAACGCCGACAGCTGGACGAAAGGGTTAAGACACTCCCACCAGATCAAAGCACATTCACCGCAAATAAAAGCAGGTTCAAGACTAGGAAGAGGTTCGCCAAAGCCATATCGATGGGAATGAAGCCGCTACCCTCCGAAGGAAACACTCCTGACAGGATACACCTTAACGAAGAGGATGCACATCCAAACTACTGCTTGTACCATCGGAGGACCACTCACCCTACTGAAGAATGCAACGCCTTTAAAAATTGGTGGCAGGGATATGTTGCCCACCGGCAGCATTTCAAGTGGATGAAGCACAAGACACATCGAGAGCAAAAAAGCGTGAAAGATGAGCGCAAAAGAATTGTCGGCAATTGTCACATGGTTGATAGCAAGGGATCGCAAGTTCTTACCTTCGGGAGTGATTCTGATGAAGAAATAGCCCTCGGCCCTCTCTTCAAAAAATCCATCTCTGAAACAGAAGATATGAAGACCTGCGAGAACATTCAGCTGCGCAATCGCACTCTACCTGAAAAGAATCTCTGACCCGCAAACAAGGGATCGAACAAAAAGGAAAAGGGAAAAGAAAAATTCCCTGAGGACATCGCCCTAGATGACCGAGTCGTCGAAGAGCTAGCAGCCAGGGACCCGCCCAAGAAAAACAAGGTGGATTACAACGTTCTGGCACACCTGAGGAAGATACCCTCGCAGCTAAGCATTCTCGACGCCTTCTGCCATCTAAAGCGGTGAGAGATTCGCTGATCAAGGAACTACAAGAACCAGAGCAGTTTCAAGCTTTCCCCACCGAAGAAAAGATGAAAGACGAGCTAGAAGAAATTCACGCAGCTGACGTCACTTTCGGCGATGAAGATCTCCTCCTCGGAACATGCGAGCACAACCGTCCCATGTATGTTACCGGATACTGTCATGACATCAAGATAGGCAAAATCCTGGTCGACAATGGGTCGTCCGTCAACCTTCTCAATGTAAGGGTGTTGAAGGAGATTTGCATGAGCATTCAACACCTCGCTCGGGACAAAATCACTATCTCCGGGTTTGACTCTCAGTCATCACGGATGCTCGGGTCTGTGATACTGACGTTGTGCTTTGGGCTGCTCGTCACTGACATCAAGTTTCACGTCATTGACGCCAAGAATTGCTACAACGTTTTGCTCGGCAGGCCTTAGTTTCACGAGTACAATATTATCCCTTCTACACAACATCAGTGTATGAAGTATTTCAAGGATGGTCTTGAGTATACCGTGACAGGGGAGCTGAATCCATTCTACGTGAATGAAATACGAAAGTACGAAGATGCAAAATACTTCTTGCCAGACTTCGAAGACACGGAAAGGTGCCATAAGCCTGAGAATAAGCAGAAAGCTATCACCACTATTCCGGTCTTTGGGAGCGATACCGAAGAGGAGGAAGAGATAGTTTATTCAGGGCCACCCTGATACAACAAACCGGGACCGTCTACACCTATTCTGGTCTTTGGCAGTGACTCTGAAGACGAAGTCAACGCAGTATTCTCAGCTCGTCCATCAGTACAAGCCTTTATTGGAGACGTTCAGAGTTTGCAGATCGCCATGGTTCCGCAAGAGCATTACAAAGAGCTCGACGCACTTGATATCTATAGTGTGCAAGAACTGCAGACGTTCTACGTCCCTCCCAGGCGAAAAGATGAAAAGGAGATCCTCTTTTATCGATCCGCGGAAACCAAAGTAAAGTAAGAGATCTGGCATGGTGCCGATTCTACGCTTGACAAGCTCCAGCCTATCCATTTGCCTAGATACTACACAGAAGGATTAAAAAGGCTGTTGAGGCGCTAAAGCGTACCCTTGAAGTAGACTGCTCGACATGCTCAGTTCTACAACAGGATCTGGAACGTCCCTGGAACTCAGCAAAAATTGCCCAATGGGAGAATGGAAACGATCGGGCTTGGATATATTCAATCCAAGAAACGGGAGCAATTCCATGGAAGCTACGTTATACATGACTTTGATGAAGAAGGAGATGCTCTGTTAAAAAAACAGACGCTAACCCTGAACCAAAACAAGGTCTCGCCATGAAAGTGCCAAGTCCGTCGTTCGAAGAGCAGATGGATAAACTAATAAGGGAAGCGGGTCAAAAGGTCCTGGATGAACATAACCGCGAAATGGCCATTTACGAGAAAGCCAGGACGCAGCGCCTCCTTAAGCAGGCTGCAGAGAATGATGATGCTCTTCGTCGCCATCCCGTCATACAAAAGACCCGACGCAGAGGCAAAAACAAATTAAAGAATGGAAAAAATGTCCGACAGAGGCCAAGCGGGTCCAAGAAGCCACGCGATCGAGAATTGAGTAGACGGGATTCGTCTCTTATAAAGAAGATGGGTCGAGCATATTCTTTTCCCCGAGACAAAACAAGAAAGATATTCGATCTTGTCATGAAACATCAAATGGTTACGCTCCCGGAGTCCAAACACCCCGAGCAAGCAGACGAGGTCTCTCACCCGGATTATTGCTCCTATCACCGAGCGATAGGACATCCTCTCGAAGACCGCTTCACATTCAAAGACTGGGTAGAAGAACAGTATCAGCAAGGCAGGTTCGCTTTATCCAGCAGTTGGAGGGTAACCCCGCTACAGAAGCATGAACCGAAAGCCACGTATGCAGCGAGAGTAGAGCCGGATCAACATCGGTCTTGGAAGCGATCTCATACCTGTCACGTGATAATGATGTCGGAAGAAGGAAAGCACGATAATGTGGATGACCTCTCCTGGTGCTTCAAAAATGAGGATGAAGATGAGTTGATCTCAGAATTTCCACCTGCGCCAAAAGAGTTGAAAGATGGGATACATACTACTGCAGATAACCTCAGAAAAATCGAATTGGGGACGGCAAATGACCCAAGGCCTACGTTCGTCAGTGAGCTGTTGTCTGAAGAAAAGGTGGCTACGCTCAAAGACGTGCTCATACAGTATAAAGACTGCTTCACATGGAACTACTTCGAGATGTCGAGGCTAGATCCGGAAATAGAGGTGCACAAATTGGCGATATCTCCGGACGTCAAGCCAGTCAAACAACCACCGAGAAGAATACGGCTCGAACATGAAATGAGCATCAATGCTGAGGTCAAGAAGCTAATTGACTCCGGCTTCATCCAAAAGGTTCAGTATCCTGACTGGATTGCCAACATCGTCCCAGTGATGAAGAAAAATGGGACGGTGCGCATCTGCATAGACTTTCGGGACCTCAACAAGCATGTCCGAAGGATGACTTTCCCGTACCGGTCACCGAGCTGATGATAGAAAACACGTCCACTCACGAAGTCTTCTCCTTCATGGACGGCTCATCAGGGTACGATTAAATAAAGATGCATCCTGAAGACCAGAAGCATACCGCTTTCCAGACCCCGCTGGGCATATTTTGCTATAAAGTGATGCCTTTCAGTCTGAAGAACACTGGCGCCACCTATCAGAGGGCCATGATGAAGATTTTCGACGACCTCATACATGAAATCGTCGATGCTATATCGACGACCTTGTGGTGAAAAGCAAATCGCATGAGGAATAATGGGAACATCTGAAGATAGTGTTCCAACGTCTTCGGAAATACAACCTGAAGATGAACCCTCTCAAATGCGCGTTCGGAGTTTCTTCGGGAAAATACCTAGGATTCATCGTACAACATCGAGACATCGAAATAGACCCATCGAAGATCAAGGCGATTATGGAAATTCCTCCGCTAAGGACTCTGAAACAACTGCGGTCTCTCCAAGGGAAGCTCGCGTATATTCGGCGGTTCATAGCCAACCTCTCCGGCAAATGTCGTCCCTACAGTCACTTAATGAAGGAGGGAACCCCGTTCGTTTGGGATCGCAAATGCCAAAGCGCACTGGAAGAAATCAAGCAATACCTACAGAATCCTCCAGTGCTAACTGCTCCGGTCAAAGGAAAGCCTTTCATTCTGTATACAACAGCCCTTGAGGGTTCTCTAGGCGCATTATGGGCATAAGAAAACGACCAAGGAAAGGAGAGAGCCTTTACTATTTGAGTCAAGTTCTTCTTGGGGCATAAAACAATTACTCCCCCATTGAAAAACACTGCCTGGCGTTGATCTTCGCGATAACGAAGCTCAGGCACTATGCGTTGGCGCATGAGGTCCATCTCATATCAAAGGTGGATCCTCTCAAATATTTGATGTCAAGAGCCATACTAACAGGGCGGCTCGCTAAATGGGCCCTACTCTTAATGGAATTCTCGATAACTTATCGACCTCTCAAGGCAGTGAAAGGCCAGGCCATCGCCGACTTTCTCGCTGAGCATCCTATACCTGCCGACTCTCCCTTGAACTGCGAATTGCCAGACGAGCACGCGTTTGACACGATCGACGGGGAGAAAGGAGGGAGTGATACCCGATGGGAACTCTACTTCAACGGAGCATCTTCTATGAAAAATCGAAAGCACAGCACCCCTATAATCAAATCTGTGGTAGGCCTCATCTACGTGACTCCACAAGGAGGGATAATGCTCTTTGCCTTTCCCGTAATAGAGCCGAGGAAAAACATTGAAGCCGAATATGAAGCTTTGATAGCAGGTCTTGAGATAGCTGTCGACATGGAAATTGAAAATCTCCTCATATACGGAGACTCCCAGTTGGTCGTTAGTCAAGTAAATAGTGACTATCAAACGTGCAAACCAGAGTTGGTAAAGTACGGTGAGAGAGTGCAACAACTGCTGACTCGAATCCCTTCCAACGCCCTGGAAAGCATACCGCGCACAGAAAATAGCAAGGCGGGTGCATTAGCCAAGATCGCTAAAGAACTGGCCGACGAGAACCTCGATGACGTAAGGATCGTTGTGCAAAGCCGTCGAGTTCTTACACCGGCAGAAATATCTCCGGAGTCGTCCGAAGAAAATGGAGCGACTGAGCAAACGGCCCTATAGATAGAGGACCAGGAAAAGGTTAAGGATTGGAGAGAAGTCTTTATAGACTACTTCAAATCTCGTCGAACACCTAAAGATGCGTCCTCAAGACATCAGCTCATGAAATGAGCTCTATTCTTCGCTTTCGTCAATGACACTCTATATAAGAGATCATTTGATTCTCCATAGCTAAGATGCCTGGGACTGGAAGAAGCAAGGAGAGTTGTCCAAGAGACTCATGATGGACTCTGCGGTTCTCACCAAGCCGGGCCGAAGATGAAATTGAAGATCAAAAGGATGGGCTACTATTGGCCCACAATGATCCAAGATTGCCTCGAATATGTGAAGCAGTGCCACTCGTGCCAGAGTCATGGGGACTTTATCCACCAGCATCCAAACCCGCTACACCTAACAATAGCCAGCTGGCCGTTCGAAATGTGGGGAACTGACATAATCGGGCCTATTGAACCAGCATCGTCCAGAGAACATCGGTTCATACTGGCGACAACTGATTACTTCTCCAAGCGAGCAGAAGCAGTACAACTAAGAGAAGTGAAGACGGAGAATATCCTCCGTTTTTTCAAGACACACGTCATCTATCGGTTCAGCACTCCATGACGGATTATCTCCAATAACGGACCGGCCTACAGAAGCCACAAAATCAGCCACTTCGTGCAGCAATATAATATAGACTGGAGATACTCTTCGGTCTATAATCCCCGAGCTAATAGTCTAGCTGAGGCTTTCAACAAGACCTTGACGAAGACCATAAAGAAGACGGTGTCTCGAAATAAGAAGGACTGGCACGAGAGACTGCATGAAGCTCTCTGGGCTTATCGGACCATGTTCAAAACGGTCACGAATACAACGCCGTATGCATTGGTATTCGGCACTGAAGCCGTACTCCCCTTGGAGATAGAGCTACCCTCCCTACGAGTGGCAGTTCACTATGAGCTGACTGACGAAGAGAATGCCTATCTTCGGCTTGAGTAGCTCGACGCCCTTGACGAAACCCAGCTCATGGCGCAGCAAAACTTGGAAGCTTACAAAGCAAAAATGACACGCTCATACGAAAGATTGACTAGGCCGAGAACATTCTGCCAAGGCGAACTCGTGCTAGTAGTCAAAAGACCTATGATCCCCAATCATACCAAATAGGGGAAATTCGAGCCAAACTATGAAGGCCCGTACATCGTACACAAAGTCTACCAGGGTGGGGCTTATTTGCTCATGGATATGCATGGCGAAAGACCCTTCAGGCCAATAAACGGATGGTTCTTAAAAAAATACTACGCCTGACCAAGACGTCTATAAACTACAACGGACCGCGGCATCCCAAGGCTGACGCAAAAAAAACGGTACGTCCATAAGCGAGATGGGCACGGATGAAAACCTAAAAGGGTTCCGTGAGTAAAAACGGCAGGGCTACCGGCGAGTTTGTGAAAACCCGAAAGGGCGCAATCTCGTTAAAAGACACTTGTAAGGTCCTCTTGACCTTGTAAGGAGAAAATACCTGCGTGAGATCCTTACGACTCACAAGGGGGCAACACACTTAGAAATCCCTACGATTCCTAAGGAGAAAACACACTTATGAGATCCTCACGACTCGTAAGGAGAATTCCCCTTTGAGACCCTCACGACTCATAGGATTCAAAACCCTTAAGCTACAGGGATCTGAACCTGTTCTTAAGCCGTCATACACTCCGATTTAGCCCTACAAGCGTTTCAATATTAACCCATGTATACAATCCACGGGCACGAATAAAAATTACCCTAACAGAGTCCCATCAACGACTAGGGATATGCTCGCACGGTGAACAAACACTTATAGGTCCTCTCGACTTGCAAGGAGAAAACACTCTTGTAAGATCCTTACGACTTATAAGAGAACACACACTTAAGAGTCATCATGACTTTTAAGGAGAACATACACCTATGAGATCCTCACGACTCGTAGGGAGAAATACCTTTATGAGACCCTTACGGCTCATGAAGTCAAAAGCCTTAGTTGACAGGATCTTAACCCTATTTGCTAAGCCATCTTTGCTCGAACCGACGAAGGCAAATGATGATTCGCTCCTGGCAATGTCCCGGTGGTAGCGACGCTGATGCCTAAATCGGTATCAAATTCCAAGCCCTTTCACGACAAATGATGATTCGCGCCTGACAATATTCCAGTCACAGCGATGCTGATGCTAAGATTGGCACCAGATTCCAAGTTCCACACTCGCGATAAAAATCAGCGCGTCAAAAATGCATATGAAATAGCCGAAATGATGGGGCAACTTTCAACAAAATCAGCAAGTAAAAATATATATACATACAAAAATAGCCGAAATGATTGGGCACCTCGCAAAAAAAGCAGCGAGTAAAAAACAAAAATAGCCGAAATGATTGGGCACCGCGAAAAATAGCCGAAATGATTGGGTAATCGCGACTTTCACGATATAAAAAGCTGAAATGATAGAGCATCGCGGAAAGAAATAAAAAAATGATGAAAGAATGAAACTTTTGCCCTATAGGCAGTCCATACTGACCCCTGTATACAATCCATGGGCACAAACAAAGTGGGAACCGCATGTCCCCTACCAGATCCTGTCAAAAGAGAAAGTCGGATCTCAACAGTAATATCTGCATCCCAGAAGATCAACAACGGCGTTCCTTCTTATACCAGCAGGGCACGGAAGCAACACAACGAAACGGAGACATGGCAAAGTCCCTAGTTCTAAATCTTAACGGCAACATCTACAGCCTAAAAATCAGCAACGGTGATCCTACTCATTCTAACAGGATTCGAACGCAACATCACCAAACGGACCCACGGCAAAGTCCTTAGTTCTAAGACTCTACGGTCCACAGATAACCTAGAGTCAACCAATGACCTCCCCGCCGGATCAACGCTCCGTCTCAGAAACAAGTCAACCAACCCCAAGGAAATCAATGTCCTTGGCAAAACACCTTGATTCAGGGAAATCAGCGTCCTTGATGAGAGCATCTCGATTCGCATCGACCCGTAAGGAAATCAGTGTCTTTGCAGGAATCTCTCGATTCGTCTCAACTCCGAAGAAATCAGTGTCCATGGCAAAATACCTCGATTCAGGGAAATCAGCGTCCTTGGCGAGAGCATCTCGATTCGCGTCAACCCGTAAGGAAATCAGTGTCTTTGCAGGAATACCTCGATTCGTCTCAACTCTGAGAAAATCAGTGTCCTTGGCAAATACCTCGATTCAGGGAAATCAGCGTCCTTGGCGAGAGCATCTCGATTCGCGTCGACCCGCAAGGAAATCGGTGTCTTTGCAGGAATATCTCAATTCTTCTCAACCCCCAGGGAAATCAGCGTCCTTGGAAAATACCTTGATTCAGGGAAATCAGCGTCCTTGACGAGAACATTTCGACCCGCGCTGACCCGCGGAGAAATTAGTGTATCTGCAGGAATATACAACGTCAGCCAAACGGAGCCACGGCAGAGTCCCTAGTTCCAAGTCTCTACGGCCACATCTACAGCCTGGAGACCCACAATAGCGTTCCTCCTCATTCCAGCAGGATTCGGACGCGACAGTAAAATCTCGGAGCCACGGCAAAGTCCCTAGTTCCAAGTCTCGACGGCCATATCTACAGCCTGGAGACCCACAACAGCGTTCCTCCTTATTTCAGCAGGATTCGGACGCGAAAATCAAGTGGAGCCATGGAAAAGTCCCTAGTTCCAAATCTCGATGGTTCATAGACAACCTAGAGACCACCTCGACATTCATCTCATTACAGCAGACGCAACATCAGCAAAGCGGAGCCATGGCAAAGTCCCTAGTTCCAGATTTCAACGGCGACATCTACAGCCTAGAGATCATCAACAGCGTTCCTTCTCTTTCCAGCAGGATACGGACGCGACGGAGCCGCGGCAAAGTTCCCAGTTCCAGGACTCGGCGGTGCACAGACAACCGAGAGTCAATCCTGACCCCATATGGCTAAAGTCAATCCTGACCCCATATGGCTAAAGTCAATCCTGACCCCGTATGGTGTTCAGTCGAAAATATTGTGCATTTGATATGACATTTTCCTTACTATTTATATATAATAAAAGGTGTTAATTATAAATATGACATATATGAGGATTAATCTATAAAAATACTATTTTCATGTATTTATATATTATAATTAACATTATGAAGGAAAATGTATGCATATAATATCTATGTAATATTTAGTCTATTTAAATATGCATACCATATCAAATATCTTTGACCAATTCTCTTAAAACTATAATATCATGTCAAATGGTTAAGATAATATCCCAATTAAAATAAATTCTACTAACATTATTTATTGAGATAATTGTGCAGAAATTATATCAGGACTGGAATCAAGGAAATCCGAGTTATCGAGATCAAATTTGCCGAAATCTTAAAGTAAATCGAAGAAATCAATTCTGGCAGAGACTTAGAGAAGATTTTCAGATTCCAGATATCAAATAGTTTGCATGTGTCACCAGAAAAATGAAGCCCTAAATCTCCTAACCAACCGCGGATCTGCGGCCAAACCTACCTAACGGCCGCGGTTCCGCCGCAATTTGAGGGAGTTAGGATTTTGAATTTTTTTGGTTAGGATCCTAACAACTGGTTACCTTATTAGGAAACTAGGGTTCTAGCTTTATGACTATAAATAAGGACCGAGAGCCTCTTGGAAAAATCATCAAACCGACACGATCACGAAGTCCATGACGGCTCAAGAATCCTGGTTGATCATCGACAGTTCATCTACCTCCTTAGAAGAGATCGAGAAGCAAACTAGGGTTTTGTAATCATTTTCTAAGAAAACAAAGTGTACTTGATCTTGTTGATTAATAAAGGTAGTTGTTTTCTTATATCATTATACATTATGTTTCCCTCCCTATCTTTTCTTTTCCCAACATGCGCGAGCAATTCTCTGCTTGTTAGGGTTCGTAGGATTAGGATAGATTAATGGATGATGAAGATCCTTAAACTCTTTTTAAATCCTATAAAATTTATAAACTTTATCAAAAGAATAGTTAACATCCTAATCGTGCGCGCTATCAATTCATTGATAGTCACGACCACAATTAGAGATTATATTAACAATTGCTTTGGTAAAGGCTGCACATGAACGGAGATCCATGTCAAGATAGGGGTTAAGAGTGGAAACCCTATTCTCTCCAGAAACCCTAATCTACATGCATCACTGTCGATCTAGTTTTAAATCTATTAAAGGATAAAAAGAGTAATCTTTATGTAATCATCCATGACTACTAAATCTTAAAGATCCCTACAAGCCCCCTTTTACTATAAAACTTACATCCGTAGTTAATCTAGATCTATATTCTGCATCCATGTTTGACGTAGATCTAGAACCTACAACCATTCTTCACCATTCTTTATTCTTCCTCATTTCTTTCTCAACACGCCTAAAGTAAGATTAAAAGATTCAATGTTTCCCAGAGGACGACCCGTACTCATCTCGGTCTAGCTACACGCGACACCTTTATTGATTGCGGTTAACTACTGCACATAAATCAAATCAATCAAATAGCGTCGTTGATGGGGATACGTGCGTAATTTATTTTTCTTACTATTCGTGTTGAATTCTTATTCGATCTATATCATAAAAATAAACAAAACTGCAAATTGTATATTTAACAATTATTGTGTGAATTTTGCGAGGGGATATGGAGTCACAGAATTGAGGAAACAGAGATCCAGAGACATTAATCAAGATCCAGAGGAGTAAGGAAGGCCACGTAGCAAAAATCTCCACCTGATCTCCCAAGTCGGCGGCGGAAGCGCGGCAATAAGGCAAATTTGCGGCGGAAGCGCGGCTGAATTGGAGAATTAGGGTTCCAAACTTCTCTGGCAAATTTCTCAACTCTTTCTCTCTCCTCTGAAATCCAATAAAATATCTTTCCTGCAGGATTCTTTGCAAAATATCACCGCTCAAAAATCTTTTTGTAAAGTTTTGTAATTGGTTTGTTTATTCATATTTTAATACGGACTTTAAGGGGAAAGACCAAAATTCAGATTAGATGTGGATTTTATCACCCTTCCTAAGCCCCGCAAATCACAAACGAGCATCCGTATCAACCCTACATTAATTTAAAAAATATCTAGATAAGACTCTAAGGACTGTCGCGCTCAACAAGGACAGAGGAAGGTCGTGGGTAATTTATCGCTTATCTGCATTACTTTTGTGGTGCCTAGGAAAGTGTGTCTAAGGCAAGTGGTTACTTAATTAGGCCCGCTATTTTCAGTGATTCGTATAGCAGATACCTCCCACTTACCAGGCACTTACCTGGCCGCAAGGGTAGTAAAGAGGTGATAGAGGATTGATCATGCGGCTTGTCCTTTGGAAGTCTAGGAACTGTCTAGAGACTTGACCTAGGTAACCTTAGTTCTAGGGTTGTTTGTGCATTTTTGTGTGATTTGTCTTGAGTCACACTTTTTCAAAAAACAAACCAATTTTAAATCACACACACGCTGTCACTTGTGCTAAAACCGTTTAGTGCATGCTCGGCTGGACATGGGATTCTAATGCCCGTCTTGTCCGCGTTTCGGCTATCGACTCCGAAGTCGGTGCTTCTGCATCTTCTTTTCCCCCACCACCCACCACATCGACCGAGATGGACGGTACTCCATCAAATTATAATACCACCCTGTCACCACCCGTAGGTGAGCAAAATCCACCACGCATCTCTCTCCAAGAAAGATGTTATCTTATACGCGGTCCACTTCCTACCTGTCTATTCATTCCACCAGCCAACGGGGATAATTTTGAAATTAAACCCCACTACATCAACCTGTTGCCAAAATTTCACGGGCTTGAATCTGAAGACACGTACGTTTTCATCACTAAATTCGAAAACGTATGCGCAATGATGGGTACTTCACAACTGTCCGTGAATGTTATGCGCTTGCGTCTTCTCCCATTCACTTTGTGCGACTTGGCAGAAAAATGGCTTTATAATACAACCACACACTATATTACCAATTGGGATAAATTCGTGATAGCATTCCTTAAGAAATTTTACCCAAATCATAAGACCGCCCGTGTTAGGAGCGAAATCTACTAGTTCACCCAGCTTCCCAATGAACCATTTTGGAAGTACTTTGAATGTTTCAAGGATCTGCTTGTCCAATGTCCTCATCATGGAATACATAGATAGGATCTGTGCCAAATTATATATGTGGGCATTAATCCAGCGACAAATCAGATGCCTGAAATCATGTGTCAATGCAATTTCATGTCCAAAGACGATGGTGAAGCCTAGAAATATCTGGAAGATCTCGTTGAAAGCACTTTGCAGTGGGAAAGCTTTAGACCACCTTCATCTAAGAGAGGTATTCACCAGCTCGATGTTTCCATCACGGTAGAAGCCGAAATGGCAGCGATGCAAAAGAAACTCGATGCTATTGAAAAAAAATTCTCATCAGTCTCCCTAAACTAGGTAACGCTCCCCAAAACCGTGTGCGGTTGCTGTTCCGATCCATCACACTTGACGGAAGAATGTCCTATGAATGCACCGTTTCAAGGTCACGAGCAAACTAATGCTACTTTTCAGCAGTGACCTAGAAACGATCCTTATTCTTCTACAAACAATCAGGGATGGAGGAATCATCCTAATTTTGCTTGGAACCAAAACCAACCCCAAAATCAAAACCATTTCCAAAGCAATTACCAAATACCTCCTCCATAGCAACAGCAACCACCACCATAGAGTCAGCACCCCTTTCAATCGCAGCCTGTTCAAAACCCGGCCAATAATTCTTTCCAAACGACCGGTACCGATAACTCCTTTTCACTCGCACAAACTTTGGATTTGTTTATGAAACATTCCATCCAAATGCCTGCTGATATGAGGTCTTCTATTGATACTATAAAGAAAGATTCTGCCTCCCACGGTGAGAGTATTAAATCAATAGAAGCCCAAATTGCACGATTAAACGCCAAAATGAGTGCTAGAGAGAAAGGGAAACTTCCATCTCAACCCCTACCAAATCCTGGCCACTCACAAAATCATAATGTGAGTGTCGTTATTACATTGAGATCGGGAAGAGTGCTGGATAACCAAGTGGGTGAACAAGTTGATGACATTAGTGATACCAATGATACCCCGGCTTCTACTTCTTCCCCTACTTCGTCTAGTCTCCCACCGTCCTCCGAGCCTATTTTCCGTTTTCCCCAAGGCTCGAACACTCCGCGTACTTCCTCGAATCTATCTAAAATGATCCCTACTCCAATTCTGGGATCCATTCCATCCCCACAATCCTCTCTAATGTTGGACCCCACCCTTATTGATAAAGCACATTATCCAAACAGGTTAAGGGGTAACAGACCAAGTCCACAAATGGAGAAGATTGTGGAAATTTTTAAGCAAGTTAACATAAACATTCCTCTCCTAAATGCTATTCAACAAGTTCCATCTTATGCGAAAATCCTAAAGGACTTGTGCACTAGGAAGAGAAAAGTTCAAGAACCAAAAAAAGTTTTCCTTGCGAGTAATGCGAGTACTGCTTTTACACAACAACTACCCAAGAAACGAAAGGACCCCGGAAGTCCTACAATTTCTATTTCTATCGGGGGTAAAAATATTGATTGTGCTCTACTCGATTTAGGTGCTAGTGTTAACTTACTTCCGTATTCTGTTTATGAGCAATTAGGGATCGGAGAGTTAAAACCGACGCATTGCACTCTTCAGATAGCCGATCGATCTATCACCCAACTTAGGGGTGAGCTAGAGGATGTGTTAATCAAAGTTGGGAAATTTATATTCCCTGTGGACTTTATCGTTATAGATACACAAGCTGTAGCGAACCCACGAAACCAAATTCCAGTAATTTTAGGTCGACCTTTTCTTGTGACTTCCAACCTAATAATCAATTGTCGAAATGGCTCTATGACCCTATCCTTCGGGAAGATGTCAATTGAGCTTAACATTTACAGGTTAGGAAGTGAACCCTCCGAACCCTATGCTCATGTGTGTTCTGTCAAAATAATAGATTCCGACAGCAGCAAAATTGAAGAGCTTCACGTACTGATCTCGACTCCATTACTACGTTGTTGTCCGGATCAACATCTAACGCTAAATGTGAACCTTTTATGGAGTCAGAGTATCATGCCGTTCTTTTCAATAAGATTATTATTCGGGATATCGATGAAAGCTTCGAGGAAATCTTCGCTGATGAACTCGCATTCTTAGAAGACATGGGCGTTGTGTTGAATCAACCTCGATCCAAAGAAGTTGAACCGCCACATCTTCTTCTTATCAATAACAAGAATGCGAGTAATCCATCATCATTGTTTCGTCTCTACAAACCGAGACGTAAACCTTTCCAATTACACCTCTTATCTCCTCCCCGCTTCTTCACGTCAATAGGCGACATGTTTTTCCACCAACCTTGGTGCTTCATCGATAAAAATTTTGAATGGTTGGTGTTGACTTTTGGTCTTTGTAACGCTTTACTTTGACCAATAATTTTAACCCCCCAATAATTTTAAATGCTTAATATATTTTACTCAAGTTTGGGAGGGGGGATATTTTGGCTCTTGAAAGAAAATAATTTTTACAAAATTGTGAGCCAAAAATAAGTTTGGGGGAGAATTTCACGTTCATTATTTCTTATCCCCTCTGATAGCTTTTCCTCCCAAGTCTACAGATTTTGAGATTTAAAAGATGAAAACAGTGAGGACACTGCTGCAAACAGGTTTGGGGGAGGTTTGTGCTTATTCACGCGTTACTTTGTATTATACTATATATAAAGCGCACAAAAAAATTGATAATAAAAGTTTGAAAGTGAAAATTTACATATGAAAGATAGGAATAGTTTGAGAATGCAAGAAAGTTAGATATTTTCTTAAACAAAACTAGTAATAAGTAGTTATGAGCTGTTGTCCCAAGGGTTAGTAAGATAAAGGAAATTGCTAATCTGAGGATAAAAATAAGTCTGAAAAATAGTCCCTATTCTTGAGGCCAAACATCTGAATGTTGATACCCTACTATACACACTTTCACACATCTTGAAACTTGGGATAGTAGAGGATACCTTGAATGCTCTTGTCTAAAAACCTTAGTATGAAGAGAAAAAAAAGGAAGAGTATAAATGGGGAAGAAAAAAAATGAACACTGGTTTTGTAATTACCAAGGCAGCATAAAAAAAATATAGCGAGGGTGCTTTATCACCTAGTGCCTTAGACCAACTGGTTTGGGAGCCACTGCTAAGCCTTGGGTGTTGCGAAATGAGGAATTACACCTAAATGCGCAAGCACATTTTTTAATTGGTCGGTTAGTACCTCAAGAAGTATTGACGTCGCATGAAGAATGTGTGAGCAATTTTATCGAAAATATTCAACAACTATAAAGTACTTTGGAAGATGGACAAGAGTATGATAGCTTGAATTGAATTCTCTAAGTATAGGGATGTCTTATACACACACGTAGGGATATATGATCAATGTTTGGAAGAAATATAGGGAGGAAGAATAAAGGCGATGTTTTATTGAGGGATGATGTGATTTCTAAGGCACTAGGTGATAGTTTGAGAAATGCAAGAAAATTAGATGTCTTCTTAAACAGAACTAGTAATAAGTAGTTATGAGCTGTTGTCCCAAGGGTTAGTAAGATGAAGGAAATTGCTAATCTGAGGATAAAAATAAGTCTGAAAAATAGTCCTTATTCTTGAGGCCAAACATCTGAATGTTGATACCCTACAATACGCACCTTCACACATCTTGAAACTTGGGATAGTAGAGAATACCTTGAAATGCTCTTGTCTAAAACCCTTAGTATGAAGAGGGAAAAAAGGAAGAGTATAAATGGGGAAGAAAAAAATGAACACTGGTTTTGTAATTATCAAGGCAACATAAAAAAAATATAGCGAGGGTACTTTATCACCTAGTGCCTTAGACCAACTGGTTTGGGGGCCACTGCTAAGCCTTGGGTGTTGCGAAATGAGGAATTAAGCCTAAATGCACAAGCAAATTTTGTAATCGGTCGGTTAGTACCTCAAGAAATATTGACGGTCGCAAGAAGAATGTGTGAGCAATTTTATCGAAAATATTCACCAACTATAAAGTACTTTGGAAGATGGACAAGAGTATGATAGCTTGAATTGAATTCTCTAAGTATAGGGATGTCTTATACACACACGTAGGGGTATATGATCAATGTTTGGAAGAAAGATAGGGAGGTAAAGGTGATGTTTTATTGAGGGATGATGTGATTTCTAACATTTTTCACGACCATTAAGATAGGGCTCATAGCAACTGAAAAGCTAGTGTAGTTGGAAACTCTAATTTTCAAGTTGTTTCTTTTATAAGTTCTTATCTTTATATGTAATTTTCACCATCTTTCTTTTATTATAGGATTTTGTGGGTGTAATCCGCTGAAAACCCTCAGGAGACAACACTCCTCCTACTAGGGACACCTAGAGCTTTAACGGCTTGTTGCACATGCTCAGTGCAATCGTGTTTCCTACGAAAGTGTGCTACTTAGCTTTTTCTTTTTCTTTTTCTCCTTCTCTTGAATAACTAGTTTGCTCGGAACGATCAAAGTTAAGTTTGGAGGTATTTGTTCAGTCGAAAATATTGTACATTTGATATGACATTTTCCTTACTATTTCTATATAATAAAAGGTGTTAATTATAAATATGACACATATGAGGATTTATCTATAAAAATACTATTTTCATGTGTTTATATATTATAATTAAAATTATGAAGGAAAATGTATGCATATATTATCTATGTAATATTTAGTCTATTTAAATATGCATAACATATCAAATATCTTTGACCAATTCTCTTAAAACTATAATATCATGTCAAATGGTTAAGATAATATCTCAATTAAAACAAATTCTACTAACATTATGCAGAAATTATATCAGGACTGGAATCAAGGAAATCCGAGTTATCGAGATCAAATCTGCCGAAATCTTAAAGTAAATTCAAGAAATCAATTCTGGCAGAGACTTAGAGAAGATTTTCAGATTCCAGATATCAAAATAGTCTATATGTGTCACCAGAAAAATGAAGCCCTAAATCTCCTAACCAACCGCGGATCCGCGGCCAAACTTACCTAACAGCCGTGGTTCCGCCGCAATTTGAGGGAGTTGGGATTTTGGATTTTTTTAGTTGGTATCCTAACAACTGGTTACCATATTAGGAAACTAGGGTTCTGGCTCTATGACTATAAATAAGGACCGAGAGCCTCTTGGCCAAAGTCAATCCTGACCCCGTATGGCCAAAGTCAATCCTGACCCCGTATGGCCAAACTCAATTCTGACCCCGTATGGCCAAAGTCAATCCTGACCCCGTATGGCCAAAGTCAATCCTGACCCCGTATGGCCAAACTCAATTCTGACCCCGTATGGCCAAAGTCAACCCTGACCCCATATGGCTAAAGTCAATCCTGACCCCATATGGCCAAAGTCAACCCCTGACCCCATATGGCTAAAGTCAATCCTGACCCCATATGGCTAAAGTCAACCCCCCCCCGACCCCGTGGAACACGGCCAAAGTCAATCCTGACCCTGTGGAAAACGGCCGATGTCAACCCTCGACCTCCCCCATTGAAGCAATGCTTTGACTCGGGAGCAGGTCAGCTCATCAATCACTTACGGGTCCTCTCAACTTGTAAGGAAGAAAATTCCCTTATGAGATCCTTACGACTCTTAAGAGAAAAGCACACTTAGGAATCCTCACGATTCCTAAGGAGAAAATACACCTACGAGATCCTCTTGACTCGTAGGGAGAAAAGTCTTTATGAGACCCTCATGGCTCATAAAGTTGAAAAGTCTTAGGTAGTAGATCATAACCCTGTTTCCTAAGCCATCACCACCCTGCAAAGAGTCCAAGATGGACAGCTACATACTATCTACAAGCCACACTTGCCAAAACTACAGGCCGTCGAAATCGAGATGCTGCTCAAGAGTACGTCAACTGCTCTGCTCCAAGTCAAAACAGAAAGGCATAACCTACAGACGTCAATCGCATATTATGCAAGACAGTAAAAAGAACGTTTGATTCGCATCCGTTTAAGCGTTCAAAGCGTACCCACTCATGCGTGTGCAAAAGATTTAGTGCATAAAATAAACACACGGAAACGAGGAATTTGCTATTCATACTTCAAAAGGTTCTTACAGCGATGAAAACAGTAAACAAAAACATCATTAAAATGATTACAATGGCAAGACATCAAATCCAGGACATGGATTGAGAAATTCAAAAGTAAGGCCATCTAAAATATTTCGGGCCTCTCGGACTATTCTCGTGTGCTTCCTCTCACAATCACAAGCGTCAGGGTCCTCGCTGATATCCTCCACCCTTCGATAGGCAGCGATTATCGTCGCCTGTTGAAAAGTTTGATGCAGAATATCAACAAGATTGTCTTGCCTTTTCTTTGAAATTAGGCCCATCAGATACATCGAGTGCACCTTGTCTTCGGCATCATCCAATGCCTTAAGCGGCATGCCCTGATAAAATAATGGAAGTGTAAGTCCACGTTGCCCACCCCGGTGCTTGCGGGGAGGCGGAAAACGGAATAAAAATGGGATTTTTATGAGCTTAGGCAACACGGACTACACATAAAAGGATCTTTGCTAAACAAAAACTTGCTAAAGCTAACTATAAACTAGCTAAGTGCTAGAAAGGTTATACCTTGGGCTTTAAGTCCTTCTCTCCTTGCTCCTTGGAGTGGTGGAAGGAGGTCACCTTAGTCGTCTTCTCACGTCGAAGAAAGATCCACCCGAAAGCCTCAACCTTTAGCTTCAACTCCAAGCTAGAAGTAATTAGGGTTCAAGAAGTGCTAGTCCTTGAACCCTAGATGAGAGTAGAGATGATCAAGAGAGGGTTTTTCTCAAGCTCAAGTGTTTCTCAACACATGAGAGGGGAGAGCTTGAGGGAGAGGAAGAACAAGAGAGAGAAATGAAATGATAGAAATGAGAAATATGTGAGCCATTCTCACTAATATGTGCATATTATTTTAATTAAATAATTAGCTAGATAATTGTCATGGTTAATCATGACATGACCATTATCATTTCAATTTGCAAGGATCAAAAAGCATCTTCCAAAATAAATGATGATGGTCAAAGTGTCAACCTAGGTCAACAAGTCAATGAAGTCAAATGGTCAACAACCATAACCATGCACAATTATTAAACTAATTATCAATTAACTATAATACACACATAAGCATTAGGGTTAATAAAATGACAATAGCCATTAACCCTAATCAAGGTCCTCTCCCTCGGTCTCAAACAACTGTGCATACGCACCCGCATTCGTGATTCGAGGAACACGAATACAAAGAGAAAAACCAATCCCAAATCATATACTAGGATCCGGCTTAAACCAAAGCCCGCTAGTATAAACTGTCCGGACAGCAAACGTGCACAAGTGCGCGGATGCGAACGAACCCTGTCGCAAAACCATGCGACTCTACTCATTTTGCCTAAAGGCGAATAGCTCTCTGTGTGGGACTCTAAAGACTCGACACTACGCTGGCAGTGGGTTTAACCACAGACCGCAAGCGGCACTAGCTGTACGTAACGGTCTCCAGGTAGATGTCGATAAGAAGACTGGCGAGGTGAACCCCATCTGAACTCCTACTGAGCCTGTATGTGACAGTCTCCGTACAGTCCGGTCTGTTCGTCTGATACATCGCATGGCGGGCCTAGGGGGCGGTGAACGTCAGTCCCCTAATAGCGATACAAGTCGTGTCGGAGTGTAGCCCAGAACACCCTGAGATAACACTGGAAACCTACCAGTATATCTCGCTTGCCCTGGCCAGGGACTACTCGTGTAATGGCTCTCCTGGACACAGCGCGATGTCAACCCCCAATACCGGGAGAGACGAATCCTGTCTAACCGTCACTGCCTCCAAGTGCTTCGGGACTGCACCCAAAAACTACCTGTTTGCACGACTCCTTTGAGCCGTGGTAGGGTAGTAATCAAAGTGCAGTGGGAACACACTCGAGGCGAAGTGACAGTGTCAAGTCAACGGACTAAGCTGTACTCATGTCACCTGGGAACTGATAATTGACGATAGGTATACTACCAACCAACAGTTCCCGACGAGTCCTGTCCAGTGTACTCGTAACCCAACGAGCACCCGTATACTATCTCAAGTACGACGCACTGACGGCTGTGGGATAGACCGTCTCCCACACTGGGATGAGAAGCGCATACGCTAGTCTACTCCGGAGTATCGATGCCCTGTCTCGATAGTCCATCGACCAGGGACCTATATAAGGATGTGCTTATAGATTACCCAGCTCCCACGAGTGCGAGCGCCATCACAACGCTGGTAATCAAGCAAAGATCCTAAGGGCTCTACTAATATGTATATCTGCAATATGCTAAAAGAAACACATGCACATATTAAAGCAGAGACAAACCAAGTAGCATACTACCATTTCGAGCAAGATTGTATATACAACTGTGAATATCCCAAGCTTCCATCAAGTAATATACAAACCAGTATGATACAGTAATGGCCTCTAGGGCATATACACTAACAATCTCCCACTTGCACTAAGGCCATGTACTGGCGTATCGAAGACCTATCATCTCGATCAGCCGCTCGAACTGAGTCTGGGGCAAGGCCTTGGTGAATGGATCTGCTGTGTTATCCTCTGATGCAACTCTCCGGACCTCGATCTCCTGGCGATCCACGATCTCCCTGATCAGGTGATACCGCCTCAAGATGTGTCTGGATTTCTGATGGGACCTGGGTTCCTTCGCTAAAGCTATAGCCCCGTTGTTGTCGCAATACAGAGGTATTGGGTCAACAATGGACGGAACCACCTGAAGTTCTCTCAAGAACTTCCTCATCCAGACAGCTTCTTTTGCGGCATCAGATGCAGCGATGTATTCCGCTTCCATAGTCGAGTCAGCAACAGTTTCCTGTTTGGAGCTCTTCCAACACACCGCCCCTCCATTGAGGGTAAAGACAAAACCCGACATGGACTTGGAATCATTCTTGTCACTCTGGAAGCTGGAGTCAGCAAAGGCCTCAATCTGCAGGTCTTTTCCACCATACACCAAGAACATCTTCTTAGTCCTTCTCAGGTACTTGAGAATGTTCTTTACTGCTATCCAATGTTTCTCCCCAGGGTTTGACTGATACCTGCTTACCACACTCAGTGCATAAGCCACATCCGGTCTGGTACACAACATCGCATACATTATAGAGCCTACCGCAGAAGCGTAGGGTATAATAGACATGCGATCCCTCTCCAAATCAGTCTTGGGAGACATCTCTTTAGAGAGGGTGATCCCGTGACAAGCCGGTAGATTACCGCGCTTAGAATCTTCCATACTGAATCTCTTCAGTATGGTGTCGATGTACCTGGACTGCGAAAGTCCTAATATCCTCTTGGAGCTGTCACGGTAGATCCGGATACCCAGAATGTATGAGGCATCATCCAGGTCTTTCATGGAAAACCTGTGTGACAAGAACCCCTTGACAGATTGTAGCATAGGAATGTCATTTTCTATTAAGAGAATGTCATCCACGTATAAAACGAGGAATACTACAGTTCTCGCTACAAATCTAGAATAGATGAATGGTTCATCTGGATTTTTGATAAAGCCAAATTCCTTGACCGTCTCATCAAAACAGATGTTCCAACTCCACGATGCCTGCTTTAGTCCATAAATGGACTTGAGCAACTTGTAAGTGCACGGCGGCGCCCCGGCCGTCAATCCGACGGCCAAATGCGGAAGCGGTGATAAACTTTAATTTTTACAAACTAGCAAACCGGCACCACCGCGCACTAAACACCCGGATCGAACCATTAACTAGTCCTAGCAAACAAGAGAGAGGGTTAGAGATATACCGACTGATCCGTGTCCTCCGGTCTTCTTGTCGTCGTCCCGATCTCCTGCGGAAACTCCGGTCGTCGCCTCCTTGCCGGAAGGGCACCACATCGTCTGCATCTTTTACGGGCTCCCACCTCTATGCCGAGGCAACTCAGGCACGAAGCTGGCGAGTCGACGTGCCCAAGGTTTACTGTAGAATGTGTAGGGTTGTGTCTCATTTGGGGTTTTTGTTGCCTTTGTAGATGGAGGAATAAGGTTAAGAAAAATGGTGCTTTCATTCTTCATGCAAGGAAATTGAGATGAAGAAAATTGCCACAAGCTCAAAAATAAACTCTCTCTCTCTCTCTCTCTCCCTCAATTGTGGCCGGCCTCATCTAGTGGGAAATGGTGGTGGAGTGAAAGCATAATACAAGAGGGAGGTGAGTGTAGTAAAAGGTGGAGGGTGACCACAACCAAACATCATGATAAAAATATCATATCAACATCTAATCCTTTCTCATCACAAAAAGCAAAGGAAAAGACTAAGCAAGCATCTCATGATTATGAACCATCATGAAGCCCCACAAATGCATAAAACCCCTCCTCAATAAGTTATTTGCAAACTTGCAAATAACCCCTTCCATCGGAAAGTCCGGTCGGGAAAGAACAAAGGAAAACCGGCCGGAACGGAATGCAAACTGGCAACCTCAGAAAACTGATCCCGTAATAAATTACAGGAAAACCCCGATACTGTGCATACACACCAGCATCTGTATTCCGTCCGGATACAAATGTAATGAGACAAAATCTACACAGTACAATACTAGGATCCGGCTTAAACCAAAGCCGGCTAGTAAAAACCGTCCGATCCTGATCCGTGCAATACCGCACGTATCTGATCGAACCCTGCCATATATCCATACGGCCTCTAGTACTAACCGTCCGATCCTGATCCGTGCAATACCGCACGTATCTGATCGGACCCTGCCATATCTCCATATGGCCTCTACAGCGTTTCGCCCGAAAGCTTGAGTAACTGAAAGTGTGGTGGACTCTAAAGACTCATCAATACTATGGCTGTGGATTTAACCACTAGCACGTCAGAGGTATAAGCCAATACGTGACGGGCCACCAGCTATTGACCAAAAGGGATGTCGATGAGCGAACTCATCCTGACACCCTACTGAGCCTGTCAGTGACAATATCCGTACAGTCCGGTCCGTTCGTTTATGAGCATCGCATGGCGGGCCTAGGGGGTTGGTAAAAGTCAGACCCCCAAAAGCGGTACAAGTCGTGTCGGAGTGTAGCCCAGAACACCCTGAGATACTACTGGAATACCTACCAGTAAATCTCCTGCCTTGGCCAAAGACTTCGTGTAATGGCTCTCCTAGACACAGCGCGAACTCACCCCCAATACCGGGAGAGACGAACCCCTGAAGATCCGCTCACTGCCTCCATGTGGCTCGGGACTGTACCCAACTAAAACCTGTTTGCACGTCTCCTTTGAGCGTGGTAGGGTAGTAATCAAAGTACAGTGGGAACTCACACGAGACAAATGACGATCCCCAGGTCGATGAACTAACCTGTACACATGTCACCAGGGAACTGCTATCTGATGTCAGGTATAAGACCAACTAGCATGTTCCCGGCGAGTCCTGTCCGGTGTACTCATAACCCAATGAGCACCTGTATACATCTTAGGTGAACCAACTGACACCAGTGTCTTGTGAGACCGGCCACCGCCCCTCGTCGGGGTCTCGACTGTATACACTAGTCTACTCTGGAGAATCGATGCCCTGTCTCGAAACTCCCACGACTAGGGACCTTTTAAGGATGTGCTTATAGACTACCAGCTCCCACGTATATGATCGCCCTCATACTGCTGGCAGTCAAGCAAGAATCCTAGGGGCTCTATCAACGTGTAATAGCGACCTGTAAGGTCACCTGAAGCAGTACACGATGATAAAGGTAAACCAGATAGCATACTATCATCTCGAGTAAGACTGTCCTACCGGGATAGGTCCTCCCTCAATCATTACAATCACGTGCCTGTGATCCAATAATTGACTCTGAGGGCACTATCTCCAACACAACTTGCACACATTTCCGCTGCTCCCACTCTGAATGAAACCCTCTGGCTGATCCATATAGACACACTCCTCTAAATGTCCATTTAGAAAAGCTGTCTTTACGTCCATCTGCCAAATCTCATAATCGTGGAAGGAAGCAATGGCAAGAAGGATCCGAATGGATTTCAGCATAGCTACTGGAGAAAAGGTTTCGTCATAGTCCAAACCAGGTCGCTGACGAAAACCCTTTGCTACCAGTCTAGCTTTATTGGTCTCAACCTGTCCATCTACACCAATCTTCCTTTTGAAGATCCACTTGCATCCTACGGGTTTTACCCCGTCTAGAGCAATGTCCAACGTCCATACTTTGTTGGTGTACATGGACACCATCTCGGTCCGCATTGCATCCAGCCATTTTACCGAGTCGACGCTCTGAATGGCTTGCTGGAAGCTAGTAGGCTCATTACAATCTATGATGCAATCCTCTCTATCCCCGTCAATGAGAAAACCATAGTATCTCTCGGGCGGATGAGACTGCCTACTACTCCTGCGGAGTGGCGTGGGAATGTCCTGATCTTTCGAACCCTCTGGTTCTACTAAGGTTTCAGTAATAGCTTGTGGTTCTGGAATTTCTTCCAGTTCTATTGCGCTCCCACTTATTTCTTTTTCTAAGAACTGATGTTCCAGAAAATGGGCATTACGAGAAACAAGGACGTTTTGTTCCTCTGCGTAATAGAAAAGATACCCCCTGGAGTTCTTTAGGTATCCCACAAACTTGCACAGTACTGAGCGTGCCTCGAGCTTGTCCGTATGTTGCTTTTTGACATAAGCTGGACATCCCCAAATCTTCAGGTATTGAAGATAGGGTTTCTTCCCACTCCATAACTCATATGGTGTGGTAGGCACAGTCTTAGTGGGAACACGGTTCAAAAGGTATGCAGCTGTTTCTAGCGCATATCCCCAGAACGATCGCGGCAACTCAGCGTTACTCATCATGGACCGTACCATATCCAATAGGGTTCGGTTCCGTCTCTCCGATACACCATTATGTTGCGGAGTGTATGGAGGAGTAAGCTGAGAGAGAATTCCATTCTCTTTTAAGTAACCCAGGAACTCGGCACTTAAGTATTCACCACCTCGATCAGATCTCAGTGCCTTGATACTTTTGCCTGTTTGTTTTTCTACTTCATTCTTATATTCCTGGAACTTATCAAAAGCTTCGGATTTATGCTTCATTAAGAAGACATGTCCGAATCTTGAGAAATCATCCGTAAAAGTAATAAAGTAAGAATAACCGCTTTGCGCATGTGTAGACATTGGACCGCACACGTCGCTGTGTACGAGTCCCAAGAGCTCGCTCGCTCTTTCTCCGTGTCCAGTGAACGGAGTCTTTGTCATCTTTCCTTTGAGACAGGATTGACAAGTTGCATACGATTGATATTCGAACGAATCCAAATATCCTTCTGCATGTAACTTAGTCAACCTTCTCTCATTGATGTGACCCAGTCTACAATGCCATAAGAAAGTTTTATCGATTTCTGGAGACTTTCTTCTGTGTGTATTCTAGACATTGAAAATCTGTGGCTGGTTTAATACGTATATACCGTTGTTCAATGTACCTGACCCAATCAAAACTTGATTAAGGTGAATGTTCACTACATTACTTACAAATGCAAATTCATAACCTTCTTTAGATAATAAAGATACAGAAATGATATTACAGGTTGCATTTAGTACATAATAACAACTACGTAAAACCAAAAAATGTCCATCCGACAATGCCAGGTGATAGCCCCCCACGGCCTCAGCATCCATGCTAGCACCGTTCGCAACTCTGAGGGTCATGTCACCTTCCTTCAAAACTCTACGCTTTCTCAACGCCTGCAAAGAATTACAGATATGAGATCCTGATCCGGTATCCAATACCCAGGATTTAGAGTTTATTGATAGACAGTTTTCAATAACATACACACCTGAAGCTGAAGCTGCAACTCGCTTCAAATCCTGTGTTCTGGCCTTCCAAGCCTTGCAATCCTGTTTCCAGTGACCACTTTTGTGACAATAGAAGCATTCTTCCTTCCCCACTAGCTTCCCCGCTATCTTTGTTGCTTTTCCTTTTCCCTTCGTATCCACTTTACCGACACCGCCTCTTGGTTTGGCGGGGGCTTTCTTCTTCTTGCCCTTGGCTTTCGCCCTGGACCTAGAAGAGGAAGATCCTTCTACAAACAAAGTGGATATCTCCCTACCCTTCTGTAGAGTGCCCTCAGCAGTCCTCAACATGTTCAGAAGTTCGGAAAGTTCAACCTCCTTTCCTTGCATGTTGAAGTTAAGAATGAACCGGGCGTAAGTGGAAGGAAGGGACTGGAGAATCAAATTAGTATAGAGTTCATTCTCCAACGTGGTCCCAAGGTCCGCGAGCTCCTCAATGTAGCCAATCATCTTAAGCACGTGTTTCGCTACCGATGATCCGACGGCCAACCTTGCCGAAAAAAGCTTCTTCGACACTTCGTATCTTGCGATACGAGACTGCTCTCCATACAGTTCTTTTGTATGAAAAAATATGGACTCTAGGTCCATATTCTCGTGCCTCCTCTGATGTTCGTTGTCCATCGAGGCTAGTACGAGGCATCTGGCCCTCGCGCAATCTATCTCCCATGTCTTACGGATTTCTACATCCGCGACGCTGGAGGTGGGACCTGGGACAGGGGGAGCTTTGGTGGTAAGTACATACCCCAACTTGTCATAAGTGATTGCCATCTTGACATTCCTGAGCCAATCTTTGTAGTTTGGCCCTGTCAATATATTTTTATCTAGTAATAACTTAAGTCCGGTCATCTTGAATGGTCGCTGCAATTAGGAGAGAGAAAAGAAACACTTTAGCATGATGCTCTTGCAAGTTTAGAGTGGTTTTTAGTTTGTCTAAACTGGATGGCTCCCACTGTCTCTCGAATCCCTTCTCAAACCGTAAAGAAAGGATTAGTCAGGATCAATCTCACCGTACAATACTTGCTTAACCGTTCAGCCAGGCCAGTGTCGGTACTTCGAGAGAGGTTTTCCAACGCTTTCGCGAAGTTCCTTAATTAAGTAACCTCTTTTCCCTATGGGCGTAGCCCCGCTAACACCTTTCTAGACACCTACTAAGTTTATAGCATTGATCGTTAAGTGAGAGTTTTCCCGAGGAGTAGCATATACTCACAATAGGATCGGGATCCAAATATCATCGCGTGATAAAACCGAAGGAATCCTACCAGAATCATCACACTCCAAATGGTATGCAGCGCTAGCAAGTTTCAGTACTTATGAAACTCCCGATGTGGATTTTTGCCCCATGCTCTTATAACCTTGGCGTGAGGTCAAAATGTCATAAGTCACATGTCAAGTTCTTCCCATCATTATCCTGGTTAATTTGAACCCACCCGTACCTACCCTTGACGTAGGCCAAAACGGCAGTACGACTGTCTCAAACCAACGCATTCTATCTATGCAACAGATAAATATCCGGCAGCTACCAATCACTATGCCTTGGCGTGAGGTCAAAATACATAGCTTGAATACTACCGAATATTTAACCGAAATGATGGAGGGCTACGGATGGTTTTGGCGAAACCGTGAACGTAGTGAACTTGATATAATCGATGGAACGAGATAGCTTTTAAAAGGAGTGGTTCAAGCTCCGCGTTTAAAAGTTTAGTTTTGAAAAGAACCGAGTGGTTTTCAAAGTGTTCCAATCGACTTTTACTTGGTTAATTTTCTTGCATTAGTTCTTTTAATGCGTCCCATCATTTAATCCTACCATTGCAGAAAACAACCAAAATATGACGTACGCTTATGCCATTCGCATTTGCCACGGGGCCCCGTCATCATCCGTTAGGTTACTTAACTAACGACAGAGCGGGGGCTGGGCTAGCGCGGCTGTAAAACATAAGCAACGCCTAAATAGTTATCATATATAAATATATAGCAAAGATAGACATTACAGATCACATATGAATACATTGGATATACTAGGAATCCGCGATCCGTTCGAGCCTGCAACGAAAAGCGGATTACACGGTCGCGGTGAATAGCCAAATACCCCACCCAAGACCCCTATGGGTGCGGCAAAGTACCCGCCAAGTACCCGAAGCGAAGCAACCTCCCTCACCACCGTGAGTAGGCCACTCGGCACTTCGAGATACCCGGTAGTCTGTGCACCCCCTCCATGGGTTTATCCTAGGAGCAAAAACAGTAAAAAGAATTATACAATGACGGCTACAACCCCGACCCGGTTGTGCGGCCATACAAATAATAATATTACATCAATTTACATGTTACAAATGAATGAAAGAAAAGGCAACGCTCATCTCACATCCACCCCGGCTATTCACCCGGGACAATCCAACCCATTCATATACACATGCCAATATCAAACACAGATCACAGATATGTATAACTCCGACTAATCGACATATAGCGATTAGCCGACGTTCAATACATACAAACATCATAGATATAACCATTATAGTCAAAGTGTAGTGAAGTTCGGAAAAAAAATACGGATTTATAGGCCCCCAAAAATAAATTTCTATTCTGGAAAATCTGGGCACATATAACATATCTCAAAAATCCTAAAACCAAGCCAGAGATACACTGCACCAAACTCGACCCAGTGAGGAGTCCAAACGGCGGCGGTTCCGCGGCAATAGCTTGCTATTGCCGCGGAAACGCGGCGGTTTAGACGACTCACTGGACCGGGTTTTGTGGTTATCTTTAAAAAACCCTGAGACTATTTTAGGAGTATAACAAATTTTGTTTTGACCAGAAAAATTTTTAACAGAAACTAGGGTTTTTGAAATTTTGGTTTTTGGATTTTTCGGTTTCGAACTTCGTTACACTTTACTATCTAGCTAGTTTATGTTTACTTAGGCCCTGATACCACTGTAAGTCCACGTTGCTCACCCCGGTGCTTGCGGGGAGGCGGAAAACGGAATAAAAATTGGATTTTTACGAGCTTAGGCAACATGGACTACACATAAAAGGATCTTTGCTAAACAAAAACTTGCTAAAGCTAACTATAAACTAGCTAAGTGCTAGAAAGGTTATACCTTGGGCTTTAAGTCCTTCTCTCCTTGCTCCTTGGAGTGGTGGAAGGAGGTCACCTTAGTCGTCTTCTCACGTCGAAGAAAGATCCACCCGAAAGCCTCAACCTTTGGCTTCAACTCCAAGCTAGAAGTAACTAGGGTGCAAGAAGTGCTAGTCCTTGAACCCTAGATGAGAGTAGAGATGATCAAGAGAGGGTTTTTCTCAAGCTCAAGTGTTTCTCAACACATGAGAGGGGAGAGCTTGAGGGAGAGGAAGAACAAGAGAGAGAAATGAAATGATAGAAATGAGAAATATGTGAGCCATTCTCACTAATATGTGCATATTATTTTAATTAAATAATTAGCTAGATAATTGTCATGGTTAATCATGACATGACCATTATCATTTCAATTTGTAAGGATCAAAAAGCATCTTCCAAAAGAAATGATGATGGTCAAAGTGTCAACCTAGGTCAACAAGTCAATGAAGTCAAATAGTCAACAACCATAACCATGCACAATTATTAAACTAATTATCAATTAACTATAATACACACATAAGCATTAGGGTTAATAAAATGACAATAGCCATTAACCCTAATCAAGGTCCTCTCCCTCGGTCTCAAACAACTGTGCATACGCACCCGCATTCGTGATCCGAGGAACACGAATACAAAGAGAAAAACCAATCCCAAATCATATACTAGGATCCGGCTTAAACCAAAGCCCGCTAGTATAAACTGTCCGGACAGCAAACGTGCACAAGTGCGCGGATGCGAACGAACCCTGTCGTAAAACCATGCGACCTCTACTCATTTTGCCTAAAGGCGAATAGCTCTCTGTGTGGGACTCTAAAGACTCGACACTACGCTGGCAGTGGGTTTAACCACAGACCGCAAGCGGCACTAGCTGTACGTAACGGTCCCCAGGTAGATGTCGATAAGAAGACTGACGAGGTGAACCCCATCTGAACTCCTACTGAGCCTGTATGTGACAGTCTCCGTACAGTCCGGTCTGTTCGTCTGATACATCGCATGGCGGGCCTAGGGGGGCGGTGAACGTCAGTCCCCTAATAGCGGTACAAGTCGTGTCGGAGTGTAGCCCAGAACACCCTGAGATAACACTGGAAACCTACCAGTATATCTCGCTTGCCCTGGCCAGGGACTACTCGTGTAATAGCTCTTCTGGACACAGCGCGATGTCAACCCCCAATACCGAGAGAGACGAATCCTGTCTAACCGTCACTGCCTCCAAGTGCTTCGGGACTGCACCTAAAAACTACCTGTTTGCACGACTCCTTTGAGCCGTGGTAGGGTAGTAATCAAAGTGCAGTGGGAACACACTCGAGGCGAAGTGACAGTGTCAAGTCAACGGACTAAGCTGTACTCATATCACCTGGGAACTGATAACTGACGATAGGTATACTACCAACCAACAGTTCCCAACGAGTCCTGTCCAGTGTACTCATAACCCAACGAACACCCGTATACTATCTCAAGTACGACGTACTGACGGCTGTGGGACAGACCGTCTCCCACACTGGGATGAGAAGCGCATACGCTAGTCTACTCCGGAGTATCGATGCCCTGTCTCGATAGTCCATCGACCAGGGACCTGTATAAGGATGTGCTTATAGATTACCCAGCTCCCACGAGTGCGAGCGCCATCACAACGCTGGTAATCAAGCAAAGATCCTAAGGGCTCTACTAATATGTATATCTGCAATATGCTAAAAGAAACACATGCACATATTAAAGCAGAGACAAACCAAGTAGCATACTACCATTTCGAGCAAGATTGTATATACAACTGTGAATGTCCCAAGCTTCCATCAAGTAATATACAAACCAGTATGATACAGTAATGGCCTCTAGGGCATATACACTAACAGGAAGTGCTTCCCAGATCGCTCTCGCAATGAGCTTTAAAAGAGCAGAACGACGAGGAAGCAGTCGACCATTGTATTCATCAAAGCGACGCATGATTTCGGTGCACTGAGCGTTTGTGAACTCCTGGTTCTGGCAGCGGCCTACTGAGCGGATGTCTCCATAAGAGATAATCTCATTGAGATCATACAGATGAGCGGCCATAACGTCTGAAAAAGAAAATCAGTGAGAGTTAGTGGACAGACTGAAAAAGCTTATTGAAATAAACACGGGGATTTAAACAACTCTTGATATCCTCACGAAGAAAACATGTACTGATTAAAACACCCAACGAATTTAATTTTGTGCGATTAAGGAAGGAATCCTAAAAGGATTTCTCATTTAAGGAGAGACTCCTCGGGTCAAGGAGTTAAAATCCTCGAGAGCAACGCTCTGCAGACAGGAGTGACACCTGTCAAAATCAATTATGGAGGGAATAAAATTCCCCAAAAATCCTAAAGAGCAATACTCTGTAAAAATGATGGAATAACCCATCAGAAAACTTAAAGTAAAGTTTTTAATTCTGAGATCTTCAAGATCTATGAACAAACTTTAAAAGTTCTTCATGGAAGATGAACAGTATTCCAGTTCATGGGTTAAAATCGCCCTAAAAAAATTATACTTTTAAGATCTATGATCTAAAGATGAGCATGGTTCTATTAATAGGTAAAACCCTAAAAATATTTTAAGATCTACGATCTAAAGATGAGCATGGCTTTGCTATTGCGTAAAACCCTAAAAATATTTTTAGATCTATGATCTGAGAAGAGCAAAGCTCTATTAATAAGTTCAGATCTTAGCAAAAAATTGGGCAGGGTTTTGACTCTTAAGAATTCTTAAGATAAAGAGTTATGCTCTAAAGGAGAAATAATTCTCAGAAAAAAGTAAGAAGATGAACAGAGATCATCTCAAAGGGCCAAAGGCCCTATTTATAGGCACTAAAAGCCGTTTCAACTCCTAAGTTGATCCAATGGCAGAGATGCTGCCACCGCTGCACTCACGTGTGGGCCACGTGAGCGCAACGGTGGGGGGCATTTGTTTCCCCCAATCAGAGCAAAACTCTGTTCAAATTTCAAATTTTGAAATGAAGCAGTACTTCATAGCAGCGCCAACGCTGAGAGTCAAAGATTCTGAGGCAGCGCTCAAGTGGAAAGCACATGAGCGCTGCACTCTAAGTAGCGCTCACGTGCAAAGCACAGGTGCGCTAGCGCCAAAAGCGCCAGCGCTATGAAGCAGCGCTCACGTGCAGAGCACGAGTGCGCTGGCGCTAAGAGCGCCAGCGCTCTGAAGCAGCGCCCACGTGCAAAGCACGAATGCGCTAGCGCTAGAACTAAATATGCCCCACCGTTAGATCAAAGATCCGAAAATGGCTGATCCAATAGCAGATTCCGCAGCAGCCCCCTTGCTTTTTTCCCCTAACGACAAGTCAACTACCTTCGCATTCCTAATCCGGTAGGGCCGGACTTGTTTGCCCCGTCTTGGCGAATCTAAAATTCTGTTAAGAAAACATTCTTCAGAATCTTTCCAAACAAAAAGATTTTTCTTTGTAAATCATAGCACCGTCGGATCAATGATTCAATGGTGATTAAAAATCACAATGGTGCAGAATAAATTCCGCATGAGAAAAGATTTCCCAATCTTGTAAAAACAAGAAGATTACCTTCTGTAAAACAGAAGCACTAGGATCAAAAATCCAACGGTGGGGAAATCCTCAAATCAATTAAAGAAAAGATCTCTTCAACTGATTCAACAAATCAGCTTGCTCTATATAAAGGCCCCAAGACTTCAAGTCTGATATAGAGGAACCCCTCCCCCCCTCCCCTATAAACTTTGAGAAATTTCAGAGAGAAGAGCAAGCTCTCGGCAGAAGAACTTTTCTTTAAGGTAAAAACAGAGAGATAAAAAATCTCATCAGAAAAAGAACTTAGTTCTTATGCTAGATCATAGATCTTTAAGACAAATTGTCTTTCACAAAAGAGATTATAACATCTCATTATAAAAAGGGGGAGAATAATTCAATTCTCTTAGGATCATAGATCCATAAAGACAAAGCCTTTCACCAAGAACTTTAGAGATTGAACATCTCCTATGAAATAAGAACTTTGTTCTTAGACCCATGAGACAAAGTCTCTTATAAGAAAGAATTTAATTCTCAGAGCACAAAACTGCCTAAAAAGAGCCATAGTGCTCCAATTAAAAGAAGAGCCTTAGCGCTCTAAATCTAGAGCCTTAGCGCTCCAAGTCTAGCACACAGCGCTCCAAATCTAGCGCACAGCGCTGCAGAACCTTAGCGCTCCAAATTTCACTAGAAGCACTTTGCGCTCATTGTCTGGCGCACAGCGCCAAGTGCGCCACGTGCTCTTCACGTGTGTGCTATTTCACCAGAAGCGCTTTGCGCTCATTGTCTAGTGCACAGCGCCAAACGTGCCACGTGCTCCTCACATGTGCGCTAATTCACCAGAAACGCACTGCGCTCATTGTCCGACGCACAGCGCCAAGCACGCCACGTGCTCCTCACATGTGCGCTAGTTCACCAGAAGCACACTGTGCTCATTGTCTGGCGCACAGCGTCAAGTGCGCCACGTGCTCCTCACGTGTGTGCTATTTCACCAGAAGCGCTCTGAGCACATTGTCTAGCGCACAGCGCTAAGCCCGCCACGTGATCCTTACGTGTGCGCTAAGAGAACATAAATTGTTCTTAAAGCCACAGAGCTATGATAAGTGCTCAGCACTCAATAAAATACAAAAAGGCTGTCAGAACCCAAACCAATGCTTAGCATTGTTAAATATTTAACATTTTTACTAAACGGGCTGAGCCCAAAGTGGCCACAGAACCCTACTTCAGATCAATTAAGCCCACGTGCTCATAAATCTTTGATCATAATCCCAAATTGGACTACAAATCTTCGAACCAATATTGGTTCAAGGGTACATCTCTTCACTCCTCTAATATTTGTCGTTGTAATCCTTCAACATCTTCAGAGAGGTGACGGGTCTCGACAACCAGACATTCCACGGACTGTGGGGTCCTTAAACTCATGGACTATGATGTCCTTAAACTTTACAAACTGTGGGGTCCTTAAACCCATAGACTATGATGTCCTTACACTTTATATACTATGATGTCTCTAAACTATCACGGACTGTGAGGTCCTTAAACTCATAGACCATGATGTCTTTAAACTTTACAGACTATGGCGTCTTTAAACTATGGACTATGATGTCCTTAAACTCCATGGACTATGATGTCCTTAAACTTATGGACCGTAACGTCCTTAAACTAAAACGATAGAGCCCAAATACTCTTTCGCTGGATCTAAATGATCCTTAAAACCCTGTTAAGTAGATCTTAGTCTAAAATTAGGCTAATGTATCCATAACAACCATTTAAGTTGATCTTAATCTCAAATGAGATTAACGATCCTTAAATCAATCCAACTACAGATCTCTCAACTGACATTGGTTCAAGGGTACATATCTTCACACCTCTGATATGTGTCGTTGTAATTCTTCAACGTCTTCAGAGAGGTGGTGGGTCCCGACAACCAAAAACTTTATAGACTATGATGTCTTTAAACCCTATGGACTACGATGTCCTTAAACCCAATGGACCTCAAAGTCCTTAAACTAAAACAATAGAGCCCAAATGGTCTATTGTTGGATCTAAACGATTCCGTTAAGTTGATCTTAGTTTAAAATTAGACTAACGTATCCTTAACAAACATTTAAGTTGATCTTAGTCTCAAATAAGACTAACGCATCCTTAAACCCAACCCCAAACCCAAATCTAAGAAAATACAAATTTGTACTAATCCACGCCCTAAGGGCGACAACATAAATTAGTCTCCGTATATAATCCACGGGCAACCAAAAATAAAACAAACACACACAACACGAAGTGACCATCTGGAGAAGGAGAAAGTTGTTACCGTGATGTGGTAGCGTAATTAACTGTAGGGGCTTGCGCCTGCAGGGAAGAGCGTCCTCACAATCAAAAACCCCTCAAACGAGGGGGAATCTGACGAAGTCTGCTACAACGGCCGCATCCGTCTAAACCTTCGATATACGGTGCCATAAATCAACTTGGCATCATCGGAGAAGTGGACGGATAAAACCAAATAGTATCTGCCCCCAAATTCAGACAAGACGAACCTACACGGTTTCTTCTCTGTATTCGGCAGTAAACACCCCCAATAGCAATAGATATTATAGGACAACCGAGGTCCTTACGTTTCTTAAGCACATGTTGGGTAAAAGAATTGCTCGTATTACTCGCTAAGAAAACTTTTTTAGGCATTTGAATTTTCATCTTCCTGGTGCACAAGTCCTTAAGAATTTTCGCATAGGACGGAACTTGTTGGATAGCATCTAAGAGAGGAATATTTATGTTAACTTGCTTAAAAATTTCCACAATCTTCTCCATTTGTGGACTTGGTCTGTTGGTCCTCAACCTATTTGGAAAAGATTTTATCAATAAGGGTTGGGTCCAACATTTGAGGAGAAGTTTGTGGTGGATGGAATGGTTCCCAAAATTGAATTTGGGATGGTCTAAGATGGTAATTCCTTCAAGGAAGTAGGCTGAGGGTTAGAGCCTAGTGAAAAACGGAGAATAGGCTCAGAAGAAGAAGGGGGGCTAGATGAAGTAGGAGGCGAAGTAGTAACCGAGGTATCATCTGACTCATCATCATCAACTTGTTCACCATAAATTTGTTCACCAACCTGGTTATTCAACACTCTTCCCGATCTCAACGTGGTTACGGCACTCACATTATGATTTTGTTGGTGAAGGATGAGATTTACGCTTTGTGAATGGCCGGGATTTGCTAGAGGTTGAGATGGAAGTTTCCCTTTCTCTCTCTCACTCATAGCGGTATTTAACTTTGCAATCTGTGCTTCTATCAATTTTATGTTTTCAATGTGGGAAGCAGTGTGTTGCACTAACGTTTGGATAGAAGACATTAAATTAGCCGCCGTTTGTGTGGAGTGTTTAATAAACGTTTCTAAGATTCTTTCGAGTGCAGAGGTTTTTTCGGTACTGGCCGTTAGAGTATTAGTCTGTGGTTGGAAAGAATTGTTATACGGGACAAAGTTGTTGGCCAGATTTTAGAAAGATTGAGGTTGAAAAGGGTGCTGAATTTGTTGTAGTGGTTGTTGTGCTGTGGAGGAAGCTTTTGATAGCTATTTTGGTTTGGGAACTAATTTTGAGTTTGAGTTTGGTTTTGGTTCCAAGAAAAATTAGAATGATTCCTCCATCCCTGATTATATGTGGAAGAATAAGGATCATTTCTAGGTCGTTACTGAAAAGCAGCATTAGTTTGTTCTGGACCTTGAGACAGAGGATTCAAAAGACATTCTTCCATTAAATGTGATGGGTCAAAACAGCAACCATACACGGTTTTGGGGAGTGTAACTTGGTTTAGGGAGGCTGACGAGAATTTGCTTTCTATTGCTTCGGGTTTCTTTTGTATCGCGGTCATTTCGGCTTTTACTGCGATGAAAACGTCGAGCTGATGGATACCTGCCCTAGATGAAGACAATATTGGTCTAGTGCCCTCCCACTGTAATGTCTGTTCGGCGAGATCTTCCAGAAATTGTCATGCTTCGCCATCGTCTTTTGATATGAAATGACATTGACAAATGGTTTCTAGCATTTGTTTTGTCGTTGAATTAACACCCTCATATATAATTCGGCAAAGTTTCCATCTATCAATTCCGTGATGAAGGCATTGCACAAGAAGATCCTTAAACCGTTCAAAGCATTTCCAGAAGGGTTCGTTAGGAAGTTGGGTAAACTGGTTAATCTCGCTTCGAACACGGGCTGTCTTGTGATGAGGATAGAATTTCTTAAGTAATGCTATAACGAATTCATCCAATTTAGCGATAGAATGTGCGGCAGTGCTATAAAACCACTTTTCTGCTAGATCGCACAAGGTAAAAAGGAGAAGACGTAATCGCAGTGCATCCCCTGAAAGTTGGGTTGTGCTCATCATTGCACATACATTTTTGAATTTGGTTATAAAAACGTATGCATCTTCAGATTCAAGCCCGTGAAATTTGGGAAACAGGTTGATGAAGTGGGGTTTAATTTCAAAATTATTCCTATTGGCTGGTGGAAGAGACAGACAAGTAGGAAGGGGCCGCGTACGGGGTAGCATCTTTCTTGAAGAGAGATGTGCGGTGGATTCTGCACACCTATAGGTGGTGGCAGGGTGGTATCATTAAATCCCGATGGAGATCCATCCATTTCAGGAGATGTGGTAGGCGGAGGAGAAATAGAAAATGAAGAAGCATCGACTTCGGAGTCGATAGCAAATACGCGGACCAGACGGGCACTAGAATCCCGTGTCCAGCCGATCATGCACTAAGCGGGTTAGTGCACGTAGCAGCGTGTGATATGAGAACTATTTTAAGAAGGTTTGTTTTGAAAAAAATAGACGGACTTGAGGCTTGACTCAACAAATCAAAAAATGCACAATCAATCTCTTGAGCTAGGGTCTCTTAGGTCAAGTCACTAGACCGCTCCTAGACTTCTAAAGGACAAGTTGCAAGATCAATACTTTACTACCTCCTTATTAATCTTGCGGTCAGGTAAGTGCCAGGTAAGTGGGAGGTATCTGCTATACGAATCACCGAAATAGAGGGCCTAATTAAGTAACCACTTTTCTTAGTCACACTTGTCTTAGACACCACAAGAAAAATGCAGATAAGCAATAGATTACCCACAAGCTTTCTCTGTCCTAATTAAGCGCAACAATCCTTAGGACCGGATCTAGATATTTTTTATTAATGTAGGGTGATGTGTATGCTTGTTTGTGATTTGTGGGGCCTAGGAAGGGCGATGAAATCCACACCTAATCTGAATTTAGGTTTATTTCCCCTTAAAGTCCGGTTTAAGTCTGCAAAAACAAATCGAAATCAAAACACGCAAAAAGATTTTTTAGCGGCGATATTTGCAAAGAATCCTGCAAATAAAATTAGATTATTGAAGCTTTATAGGAGAGAGAAAGATAAAAGGGGAGTACCTGAGAATTTTGGGGGCCTAATTCCACCAAGAAGCCGCGGTTCCGCCGCCGCTTTGGAGGATCTTCTTCTAATTTTTCTTCAGAGCACCCTTATACTCCCTTGGTCCAAGTTTAAGGTCTCTGGCTCTCTGTTGGCTTGCTCCAGTTACTCTAAATTCTCTTGCAAAACGCGCACAATAATCGTTAAACAAAATATGCGGTTTTGGTTCTTGTTTATTTTATGTTTGCTGGATTTTATAAGAAATCAACCCGAATAACAAGAAAAAAAATTACGACCGTTTCCCCGGCAACGGCGCCATTTGATTGGTTCGTTTGCGAAAGAAAATGTTTTTGTAAAGTAACCGCAACCAAGACGGTGTCGCTAGTAGCTAGCCGCGATGAGTACGGGTCGTTCGTAGGGAAACGTGAACTCTTTTCTTACTTTAGACGAGTTGATGAAAGAAGGGTGATTGTTTGATTATCGTTCTATTTTAATACGAATGTAAAATTTATAATAAAATGACTTGTAGGGTTCATAGGACTTAGTAGTTAATGGATGAATATTTTTAAAAAACTCTTTTAACTTTTAATAGTTTAAAACTTGAGCTATAGTGATGAATGTAGATTAGGGTTCATAAAGGGAATTAGGGTTTCCCACTCTAACCCTTGTCCTTTCATTGATCTCTATTCTTGTCAAGCCCTTAACAAAACCAGTGTTTAACCAATCCCAAATCGTGGTCGTGACTATCAGTAAATTGATAGCACGCCAGATTGGATGGTTAACATTTATTTTGCTAAGGTTTATAAACTTTAAAATGTCAAAAAGAAGTTAAAAGGTTTTTCATCCATTGTTCTATCCTATCTTACGAACCCTAGCAAGTTAGGAGTTACTCGCTCATGGTTAACTTAGAAGAGAGGATGAAGGTGAATGAAAGCATAATTAAGATGCAGAAAAGTAATGCGTAAAAGTAAGTGCAGAAAATAAATGCAAAAAGAATAAAAATAAAAAAACTACCTTTATTAATCAACTATTGTATACAACTTTTCTCCTTAGAAAGTAGATTACAAGAACCTTAGTTTTGCTCAAGATCTCTTTCTTTTAGGAGGTAGATTAATAGATGATGATCACTCGGATACGTAGATCTCTTGATCTCTTCGGTAATGATTTTGAATGAAAAGCTCTCGGTCCATTATATAGTATCGGAAACTAGAAACCCTAGATTCCATATGTGAGGATATACAGTTACGATCATGATCCTAAAATCTCACATCCAACGGGCCAGATTCGACTGTGCTTCCGCCGCATATTGCCATGTTTGGCCGCGGATCCGCCGCGCTTTGGTGGAACTAGGTTTGTATATTTTTTCTGGTATTTCGTGCTGATATTTGGAGATCCTTTTGATGTCTATATTCTGAAAATAATGCTCTGAGTCTCTGTCGTTGCTAAATTCCTCGATTTGCTTCTATAATTTGGCTGATTCGATTTCGATATCCCGATTTGACTTGGATCTCTTACTTGGACCTTAGACCTGAGCTAATACCTGCACAATATATCAAATCAAAGTGTTAATAGTATTTGGTATTTTTGAGATATTATCATAACCATTTATATGATATAATATCTTAAGAATATTGATTAGAAATATTTGGTATGATATGCATATTTTAATTACTAATACTTCATTTAAATATTATATGCATATATTTTCCCTAATTATATTAATTATAATGTAGAAACATATGATAATAATATTTTTACAAATAAACCCACATATGTTCTTTATTTACAATAAATACCATTTGGCACTTAACAATAGTAGGGAAAATGTGCATTCAAATGTGCAATATTTTAGACTAATCATTGTGCTCAGATCTTTTGTAGTTTGGCATCATTTACTTGAGCTGCCTTGATCTGATTGACAAGAGTGGACTGGACTTGTAAGTTCATCAAATATGAAGCGTTACCTAACATAACTACTTCAATCTCCAATGCATGCAGTTCTTGCTGTAGCTTTCACTGGGCGGTGAGGTTCATTGCTAATAGCTGGCGATTATGTGCATCAGGAACTACGTTCACCTTCCCGGGATGATACCGTAGGTTGATGTCGAAGTCCGCCATAAGTTCTACCCATCTTCTCTGCCGCGTGTTTAATTCCTTCTTAGTAAATTCATACTGCAGACTCTTGTAGTCAGTGTATATATCCACTCTTTCTTCCAGGAGATAGTGGCGCCATATCTTAAGTGCGAAGATAACTGCTGCCAATTCTAGCTCATGTGTTGGATAGTTGCGCTCATGAACCTTTAGTTGTCTTGATGTGAAAGCCACAACTTTTCTATGCTGATGTAGAACACATCCTAATACCTTACCGGACGCATCACAATGTACGATGAATCCTCCAGATTGATCCGGTATTACAAGAATAAGAGCAGAAGTTAATCTTTACTTGAGTTCTACAAAATATTTTTCACATGCTTCTGACCACACAAATGCTTCATCTTTACATTGTTAGTGTATATGCCCTAGAGGCCATTACTGTATCATACTAGCTTGTATATTACTTAATGGAAGCTTGGGATATTCACAGTTGTATATACAATCTTGCTCGAAATGGTAGTATGCTACTTGGTTTGTCTCTGCTTTAATATGTGCATGTGTTTCTTTTAGCATATTGCTGGTATACATATTAGTAGAGCCCTTAGGATCTTTGCTTGATTACCAGCGTTGTGATGGCGCTCGCACTCGTGGGAGCTGGGTAATCTATAAGCACATCCTTATACAGGTCCCTGGTCGTTGGACTATCGAGACAGGGCATCGATACTCCGGAGTAGACTAGCGTATGCGCTTCTCATCCCAGTGTGGGAGACGGTCTGTCCCACAGCCGTTAGTACGTCGTACTTGGGATAGAATGCGGGTGCTCGTTAGGTTACGAGTACACTGGACAGGACTCGTCGGGAACTGTTGGTTGGTAATATACCTATCGTCAGTTATCAGTTCCCAGGTGACATGAGTACAGCTTAGTCCGCTGACTTGACACTGTCACTTTGCCTCGAGTGTGTTCCCACTGCACTTTGATTACTACCCTACCACGGCTCAAAGGAGCTGTGCAAACAGGTAGTTTTTGGGTGCAGTCCCGAAGCACTTGGAGGCAGTGACGGTTAGACAGGATTCGTCTCTCCCGGTATTGGGGGTTGACATCGCGCTGTGTCCAGGAGAGCCATTACACGAGTAGTCCCTGGCCAGGGCAAGCGAGATATACTGGTAGGCTTCCAGTGTTATCTCAGGGTGTTCTGGGCTACACTCCGACACGACTTGTACCGCTATTAGGGGACTGACGTTCACCGCCCCCCTAGGCCCGCCATGCGATGTATCAGACGAACAGACCGGACTGTACGGAGACTGTCACATACAGGCTCAGTAGGAGTGCAGATGGGGTTCACCTCGTCAGTCTTCTTATCGACATCTACCTGGGGACCGTTACGTACAGCTAGTGCCGCTTGCGGTCTGTGGTTAAACCCACTGCCAGCGTAGTGTCGAGTCTTTAGAGTCCCACACAGAGAGCTATTCGCCTTTAGGCAAAACGAGTAGAGGTCGCATGGTTTTGCGACAGGGTTCGTTCGCATCCGCGCACTTGTGCACGTTTGCTGTCCGGACAGTCTATACTAGCGGGCTTTGGTTTAAGCCGGATCCTAGTATATGATTTGAGATTGGTTTTTCTCATTGTGTTCGTGTTCCTCGGATCACGAATGCGGGTGCGTATGCACAGTTGCTTGAGATTGAGGGAGAGGACCTTGATTAGGGTTAATGGTTGTTGTCATTTTATTAACCCTAATATTTATGTGTGTGTTATTGTTAATTAGTAATTAGTTTAATAATTATCCATGGTTGTGGTTTTTGACCTTTTGACTTCTTTGACTTGTTGACCAAGGTTGACACTTTGACCATCATAATTTCTTTTGGAAGATGCTTTTTGATCTTTGCAATTTGAAATGATAATGGTCATGTCATGATTTACCATGATAATTATCTAGCTAATTATTCAATTAAAATTATACACACATATTAGTGAGAAAGGCTCACAAATAATTCATTCTCTCATTTCTTTTCTCTCTCTTGCTCATCCTCTCCCTCAAGCTCTCTCCCTCTCATGTGTTGAGAAACAAAAAGCTTGAGAAAAACCCTCTCTTGATCTTCTCTACTCACTTCTAGGGTTCAAGTCTTAGCATTTCTTGCACTCTAGTTACTCCTAGCTTGGAGTTGAAGCTAAAGGTGGTGGCTTTCGGGTGGATCCTTCTTTGACGGGAGAAGACAAGCAAGGTGATCCTTTTCTACCATACCTAGGAGCAAGGAGAGAAGGACTAAAGACCAAAGGTATAACCTTTCTACAACTTTGTTAGTTGTTAGTTTACTTTAGCTAGTTTTAGTTTAGCAAAGATCCTCACAAGCTTAGTCCATGTTGCCTAAGTCATTAAAAATCCGATTTTTATTATGTTTTCCGCCTCCCCGTAAGCACCGGGGTGGGCAACACGGACTTACAGTGGTATCAGAGCCTAACTAAACTCAAACTAGCTAAGTAGTTAAGTGTAACGAAGTTTCGAAACCGAAAAACCCTAAAACCAAACTTTTTCAAAATCCAACTTTCTGTTGAAATTTTTTCTGCTCAAAATAAAAAACTGTATACTTGTAAAATTGTCTCAGGGTTTTGTGTGAAACACCACCAAATACGAACCAGAGAGGAGCCAAGAGGACCGCGGTTCCGCGGCATAAGGAAGCTCTTGCCGCGGAAGCGCGGCCGTCTTGTCAACTCTCTGTATCGTTTTTGGTGCAGATTGTTTCTGAGTTGGTTTTAGGATTTTTAGGATATATAATATGTGCCCAGATTTTCCAGAACTAAAATTTACTTTTGGGGGCCTATAAATCCGTATTTTTCGGAACTTCACTACACTTTAACTATATCGGTTATATCTGTGATGCTTGTATGTATTGAACGTCGGCTAATCGCTATAAGTCGATTAGTCGGGGTTATACATCTCTGTGATCTGTGATTGTTGGTTTGTGGATATGAATGGATTGGATTGTCGCGGGTGAATAGCCGGGTTGGATGTGAGATGAGTGTTATTTTCTTTCATTCATTTGTAACATGTAAATTGATGTAATAATATTCTTTGTATGGCCGCACAACCGGGTCGGGGTTGTAGCCGTCATTGTATAATTCTTTTTACTGTTCTTGCTCCTAGGATAGACCCATGGAGGGGGTGCACAAACTACCGGGTATCTCGAAGTGCCGAGTGGCCTACTCACGGTGGTGAGGGAGGTTGCTTCGCTTCGGGTGCTTGGCGGGTAGTTTGCCGCACCCGTAGGGGTCTTGGGTGGGGTATTGGCTATTCACCGCGACCGTGTAATCCGCTTTGCGTTGCAGGCTCGAACGCATTGCGGATTCCTAGTATATCCAATGTATTCATCTGTGATCTGTAATGTCTATCATTGCTATATATTTATATATAATAACTATTTAGGCGTTGCTTAGGTTTTACAGCCGCGCTAGCCCAGCCCCCGCTCTGTCGTTAGTTAAGTAACCTAACGGGTGATGACGGGGCCCCGTGGCGAATGCGAATGGCATAAGCGTACGTCATATTTTGGTTGTTTTCTGCAATGGTAGGATTAAATGATGGGACGCATTAAAAGAACTAATGCAAGAAATAAACCAAGTAAAAGTCGATTGGAACACTTTGAAAACCACTCGGTTCTTTTCAAAACTAAAACTTTTAAACGCGGAGCTTGAACCACTCCTTTTAAAAGCTATCTCGTTCCATCGATTATATCAAGTTCACTACGTTCACGGTTTCGCCAAAACCATCCGTAGCCCTCCATCATTTCGGTTAAATATTCGGTAGTATTCAAGCTATGTATTTTGACCTCACGCCAAGGCATAGTGATTGGTAGCTGCCGGATATTTATCCGTTGCATAGATAGAATGCGTTGATTTGAGACAGTCGTACTGCCGTTTTGGCCTACGTCAAGGGTAGGTACGGGTGGGTTCAAATTAACCAGGATAATGATGGGAAGAACTTGACATGTGACTTATGACATTTTGACCTCACGCCAAGGTCATAAGAGCATGGGGCAAAAATCCACATCGGGAGTTTCATAAGTACTGAAACTTGCTAGCGTTGCATACCATTTGGAGTGTGATAATTCTGGTAGGATTCCTTCGGTTTTATCACGCAATGATATTTGGATCCCGATCCTACTGTGAGTATATGCTACTCCTCGGGAAAACTCTCACTTAACGATCAATGCTATAAACCTAGTAGGTGCCTAGAAAGGTGTTAGCGGGGCTACGCCCACAGGGAAAAGAGGTTACTTAATTAAGGAACTTCGCGAAAGCGTTGGAAAACCTCCCTCGAAGTACCGACACTGGCCTGGCTGAACGGTTAAGCAAGTATTGTACGGTGAGAATGATCCCGGCTAATCCTTTTCTTTACGGTTTGAGAAGGGATTCGAGAGACAGTGGGAGCCATCCAGTTTAGACAAACTAAAAACCACTCTAAACTTGCAAGAGCATCATGCTAAAGTGTTTCTTTTCTCTCTCCTAATTGCAGCGACCATTCAAGATGACCGGACTTAAGTTACTGTTAGATAAAAACATATTGACAGGGCCAAACTACAAAGATTGGCTCAGGAATGTCAAGATGGCTATCACTTATGACAAGCTGGGGTATATACTTACCACCAAAGCTCCCCCCGTCCCAGGTCCCACCTCCAGCGTCGCGGATGTAGAAATCCGTAAGACATGGGAGATAGATTGCGCGAGGGCCAAATGCCTCGTATTAGCCTCGATGGACAACGACCATCAGAGGAGGCACGAGAATATGGACCTAGAGTCCATATTTCTCCATACAAAAGAACTGTATGGAGAGCAGTCTCGTATCGCAAGATACGAAGTGTCGAAGAAGCTCTTTTCGGCAAGGTTGGCCGTCGGATCATCGGTAGCGGACCACGTGCTTAAGATGATCGGCTATATAGAGGAGCTCGCGGACCTTGGGACCACGTTGGAGAATGAACTCTATACCGATTTGATTCTCCAGTCCCTTCCTTCCACTTACGCCCAGTTCATTCTTAACTTCAACATGCAAGGAAAGGAGGTTGAACTTGCCGAGCTTCTGAACATGTTGAGGACTGCTGAGGGCACCCTACAGAAGGGTAGGGAGACATCCACTTTGTTTGTAGGAGGATCTTCCTCTTCTAGGTCCAGGGCGAAAGCCAAGGGCAAGAAGAAGAAAGCCCCCGCCAAACCAAGAGGCGGTGTCGGTAAAGTGGATACGAAGGGAAAGGGTAAAGCAACAAAGGTAGCGGGGAAGCTGGTGGGGAAGGAAGAATGCTTCTATTGTCACAAAAGTGGCCACTGGAAACAAGATTGCAAGGCTTGGAAAGCCAGAACACAAGATTTGAAGCGAGTTGCAGCTTCAGCTTCAGGTGTGTATGTTATTGAAAATTGTCTATCAATAAACTCTACTTCCTGGGTATTGGATACCGGATCAGGATCTCATATCTGTAATTCTTTGCAGGCGTTGAGAAAGCGTAGAGTTTTGAAGGCAGGTGACATGACCCTCAGAGTTGCGAACGGTGCTAGCATGGATGCAGAGGCCGTGGGGGACTATCACCTGGGATTATCAGATGGACACTTTTTGGTTTTGCGTAGTTGTTATTATGTACCAAATGCAACCTGTAATATCATTTCTGTATCTTTATTATCTAAAGAAGGTTATGAATTTGCATTTGTAAGTAATGTAGTGAACATTCACCTTAATCAAGTTTTGATTGGGTCAGGTACATTGAACAACGGTATATACGTTTTAAACCAACCACAGATTTTCAATATCCAGAATACACACAAAAGAAAGTCTCCAGAAATTGATAAAACTTTCTTATGGCATTGTAGACTGGGTCACATCAACGAGAGAAGATTGACTAAGTTACATACTGAAGGATATTTGGATTCGTTCGAATATCAATCGTATGCAACTTGTCAATCCTGTCTCAAAGGAAAGATGACAAAGGCTCCGTTTTCTGGACACGGAGAAAGAGCGAGCGAGCTCTTGGGACTCGTACACAGCGACGTGTGCGGTCCAATGTCTACACATGCGCGAAGCGGTTTTTCTTACTTCATAACTTTTACGGATGATCTCTCAAGATTCGGACATGCCTTCTTAATGAAGCATAAATCCGAAGCTTTTGAAAAGTTCCAGGAATATAAGAGTGAAGTAGAGAAACAAACCGGCAAAAGTATCAAGATCCTAAGATCGGATCGAGGAGGAGAATACTTAAGTGCCGAATTCCTGAATTACTTAAAAGAGAATGGAATTCTCTCTCAGCTTACTCCTCCATACACCCCGCAACATAACGGTGTATCGGAGAGACGGAACCGAACCCTATTGGATATGGTACGGTCCATGATGAGTAATGCTGAGTTACCGCGATCTTTCTGGGGATATGCGCTAGAAACAGCTGCATACCTTTTGAACCGTGTTCCCACTAAGACTGTGCCTACCACACCATATGAGTTATGGAGTGGGAAGAAACCCTATCTTCAATACTTGAAGATTTGGGGATGTCCAGCTTATGTCAAAAAGCAGCATGTGGACAAACTCGAGGCACGCTCAGTACTGTGCAAGTTTGTGGGATACCCAAAGAACTCCAGGGGGTATCTTTTCTATTACGCAGAGGAACAAAAAGTCCTTGTTTCTCGCAATGCCCACTTTCTGGAACATCAGTTCATAGAAAAAGAAATAAGTGGGAGCGCAATAGAACTGGAAGAAATTCCAGAACCACAAACTATTACTGAAAGTTTAGTGGAACCAGAAAGTTCAAAAGAACAGGACATTCCTATGCCGCTCCGCAGGAGTAGTAGGCAGTCTCATCCGCCCGAGAGATACTACGGTTTTCTCATTGACGGGGATAGAGAAGACTGCATCCTGGATTGTGATGAGCCTACTAGCTTCCAGCAAGCCATTCAGAGCGTCGACTCGGTAAAATGGCTGGATGCAATGCGGACCGAGATGGAGTCCATGTACACCAACAAAGTATGGACGTTGGACATTGCTCCAGATGGGGTAAAACCCGTAGGATGCAAGTGGATCTTCAAAAGGAAGATTGGTGTAGATGGACAGGTTGAGACCTATAAAGCTAGACTGGTAGCAAAGGGTTTTCGTCAGCGACCTGGTTTGGACTATGACGAAACCTTTTCTCCAGTAGCTATGCTGAAATCCATTCGGATCCTTCTTGCCATTGCTGCTTTCCACGATTATGAGATTTGGCAGATGGACGTAAAGACAGCTTTTCTAAACGGTCATTTAGAAGAGTGTGTCTATATGGATCAGCCAGAGGGTTTCATTCAGGGTGGGAGCAGCGGAAAGGTGTGCAAGTTGCTCAAGTCCATTTATGGACTCAAGCAGGCATCGCGGAGTTGGAACATCTGTTTTGATGAGACGGTCAAAGAATTTGGCTTTATCAAAAATCCAGATGAACCATGCATCTATTGTAGATTTGTAGCGAGAACTGTAGTATTCCTCGTTTTATACGTGGATGACATTCTCTTAATAGGAAATGACATTCCTATGCTACAATCTGTCAAGGGGTTCTTGTCACACAGGTTCTCCATGAAAGACCTGGGTGATGCCTCCTACATTCTGGGTATCCGGATCTACCGTGACAGATCCAAGAGGATATTAGGACTCTCGCAGTCCAGGTACATCAACACCATACTGAAGAGATTCAGTATGGAAGATTCCAAGCGCGGTAATCTACCGGCTTGTCACGGGATCACCCTCTCCAAAGAGATGTCTCCCAAGACTGATTTGGAGAGGGATCGCATGTCTATTATACCCTACGCTTCTGCGGTAGGCTCTATAATGTATGCGATGTTGTGTACCAGACCGGATGTGGCTTATGCACTGAGTGTGGTAAGCAGGTATCAGTCAAACCCTGGGGAGAAACATTGGATAGCAGTAAAGAACATTCTCAAGTACCTGAGAAGGACTAAGGAGATGTTCTTGGTGTATGGCGGAAAAGACCTGCAGATTGAGGCCTTTGCTGACTCCAGCTTCCAGAGTGACAAGGATGATTCCAAGTCCATGTCGGGTTTTGTCTTTACCCTCAATGGAGGGGCGGTGTGTTGGAAGAGCTCCAAACAGGAAACCGTTGCTGACTCGACTATGGAAGCGGAATACATCGCTGCATCTGATGCCGCAAAAGAAGCTGTCTGGATGAGGAAGTTCTTGAAAGAACTTCAGGTGGTTCCGTCCATTGTTGACCCAATACCTCTGTATTGCGACAACAACGGGGCTATAGCTTTAGCGAAGGAACCCAGGTCCCATCAGAAATCCAGACACATCTTAAGGCGGTATCACTTGATCAGGGAGATCGTGGATCGCCAGGAGATCGAGGTCCGGAGAGTTGCATCAGAGGATAACACAGCAGATCCATTCACCAAGGCCTTGCCCCAGACTCAGTTCGAGCGGCTGATCGAGATGATAGGTCTTCGATACGCCAGTACATGGCCTTAGTGCAAGTGGGAGATTGTTAGTGTATATGCCCTAGAGGCCATTACTGTATCATACTAGCTTGTATATTACTTAATGGAAGCTTGGGATATTCACAGTTGTATATACAATCTTGCTCGAAATGGTAGTATGCTACTTGGTTTGTCTCTGCTTTAATATGTGCATGTGTTTCTTTTAGCATATTGCTGGTATACATATTAGTAGAGCCCTTAGGATCTTTGCTTGATTACCAGCGTTGTGATGGCGCTCGCACTCGTGGGAGCTGGGTAATCTATAAGCACATCCTTATACAGGTCCCTGGTCGTTGGACTATCGAGACAGGGCATCGATACTCCGGAGTAGACTAGCGTATGCGCTTCTCATCCCAGTGTGGGAGACGGTCTGTCCCACAGCCGTTAGTACGTCGTACTTGGGATAGTATGCGGGTGCTCGTTAGGTTACGAGTACACTGGACAGGACTCGTCGGGAACTGTTGGTTGGTAATATACCTATCGTCAGTTATCAGTTCCCAGGTGACATGAGTACAGCTTAGTCCGCTGACTTGACACTGTCACTTTGCCTCGAGTGTGTTCCCACTGCACTTTGATTACTACCCTACCACGGCTCAAAGGAGCTGTGCAAACAGGTAGTTTTTGGGTGCAGTCCCGAAGCACTTGGAGGCAGTGACGGTTAGACAGGATTCGTCTCTCCCGGTATTGGGGGTTGACATCGCGCTGTGTCCAGGAGAGCCATTACACGAGTAGTCCCTGGCCAGGGCAAGCGAGATATACTGGTAGGCTTCCAGTGTTATCTCAGGGTGTTCTGGGCTACACTCCGACACGACTTGTACCGCTATTAGGGGACTGACGTTCACCGCCCCCCTAGGCCCGCCATGCGATGTATCAGACGAACAGACCGGACTGTACGGAGACTGTCACATACAGGCTCAGTAGGAGTGCAGATGGGGTTCACCTCGTCAGTCTTCTTATCGACATCTACCTGGGGACCGTTACGTACAGCTAGTGCCGCTTGCGGTCTGTGGTTAAACCCACTGCCAGCGTAGTGTCGAGTCTTTAGAGTCCCACACAGAGAGCTATTCGCCTTTAGGCAAAACGAGTAGAGGTCGCATGGTTTTGCGACAGGGTTCGTTCGCATCCGCGCACTTGTGCACGTTTGCTGTCCGGACAGTCTATACTAGCGGGCTTTGGTTTAAGCCGGATCCTAGTATATGATTTGAGATTGGTTTTTCTCATTGTGTTCGTGTTCCTCGGATCACGAATGCGGGTGCGTATGCACAGTTGCTTGAGATTGAGGGAGAGGACCTTGATTAGGGTTAATGGTTGTTGTCATTTTATTAACCCTAATATTTATGTGTGTGTTATTGTTAATTAGTAATTAGTTTAATAATTATCCATGGTTGTGGTTTTTGACCTTTTGACTTCTTTGACTTGTTGACCAAGGTTGACACTTTGACCATCATAATTTCTTTTGGAAGATGCTTTTTGATCTTTGCAATTTGAAATGATAATGGTCATGTCATGATTTACCATGATAATTATCTAGCTAATTATTCAATTAAAATTATACACACATATTAGTGAGAAAGGCTCACAAATAATTCATTCTCTCATTTCTTTTCTCTCTCTTGCTCATCCTCTCCCTCAAGCTCTCTCCCTCTCATGTGTTGAGAAACAAAAAGCTTGAGAAAAACCCTCTCTTGATCTTCTCTACTCACTTCTAGGGTTCAAGTCTTAGCATTTCTTGCACTCTAGTTACTCCTAGCTTGGAGTTGAAGCTAAAGGTGGTGGCTTTCGGGTGGATCCTTCTTTGACGGGAGAAGACAAGCAAGGTGATCCTTTTCTACCATACCTAGGAGCAAGGAGAGAAGGACTAAAGACCAAAGGTATAACCTTTCTACAACTTTGTTAGTTGTTAGTTTACTTTAGCTAGTTTTAGTTTAGCAAAGATCCTCACAAGCTTAGTCCATGTTGCCTAAGTCATTAAAAATCCGATTTTTATTATGTTTTCCGCCTCCCCGTAAGCACCGGGGTGGGCAACACGGACTTACATACATGTGAGCTTGGTCAAGAGTGCTGCAATCTTTGAGAATGCTTCAATGAATCGTCGGTAGTATCCTGCTAATCCCAAGAAACTTTGTATATCTTTCACCGTCTTTGGTGTCGGCCATTCGTTGACAGCTAACACCTTAGCTGGATCTACTGAGATTCCTTCGCCTGAAACGATATGTCCGAAAAATCCAACTTGATCTAGCCAAAATTCACACTTGCTATATTTGGCGCAGGGTTGATGTTGTCGCAATGTCTCCAGGATAATCCGTAAGTGCTCGGTGTGTTCTTTCCGATTCTTTTAATACACCAGGATATCGTCGATGAAGATGACAACAAACCTGTCTAAGTACTCTCGGAAAACTTGGTTCATCAGGTTCATAAATATGGCAGATGCATTGGTCACTCCAAATGGCATTAAGAGATATTCATAATGACCATAGCGAGTCCTAAACGCCGTCTTCAGAATGTCAGACTCTTTGACCTTTACCTGATGATAACCCGAACGAAGGTCTAGTTTTGAGAATACACAAGACCCAATTAACTGATCGAAAAGATCATCGATGCGTGGTAGTGGATACATGTTCTTAATCGTCACTTCGTTCAGAGCTCGATAATCTACATACATCCTGTATGAACCTTCTTTCTTCTTCACCAATAGTACCGAAGATCCCCAGCTTGAAGTACTGGAACGAATCTAACATGTCTTCAAGAGTTCGTCCAACTGAATGCGGATCTCCTTCAATCCTTTCGGACTTAACCGATACGGAGCTTTGATGACAGGTTGTGCGCCAGGTAGTAAGTCAATACTAAACTCAAGAGCTCGATCTGGAAGCAAACCTTATACGTCTTCAGGGAATAAATCCTCGAATTCTCGAATTACTTCGGGCTTTTCTTCTTCCGCCGGTAGAGCAAACACATCTGCATTCTTTGGTTTAGTACGGAAGATTCCTGGCTCCAAGGTTCTATCTCCACTCTTGAAGTAGAAAACTGGGTGATCTGGTATCTCAAATACTACCCTCCTTTGACGGTAGTCAATCGTAGCATAGAATACTCCCAGCCAGTCCATTCTCAACATAACATCGAAATTTAGGATGTTTAGTACTTTGAAATCGCGTAGAATTCTCGTCCGAAAACTAGAACTGGACACTAATCAAATCCCATAGTTACCTTCAATACTCCAATCCCGGAACTCACATTCCAACTTGAAATGAGTGGCTTCACGGGAATCGCATGCGTTCTCATGAATCGTTGCGACATGAAGCAGTGTGACGCTCCAGTTTCGAAAAGTGCGAGTGCAGGAAGGATGGCTACTAGTATAGTACCTAAGTTGTGTGAGCTTGGTTTTAGATACAGGAAAAATATAGTGATATACAAGGATTGAAAAGATGTGAAAGGATTGGGAATTACCAGTGACTTCCTCAACCGTCATTGTGAAAGCCTAACGTCTTGGTACATTCCTCCTTGCAGAAGGCACATTCCTCTATCCTTGGGGCATGTTTCTCTGCCCTTGACGCACGTTTCTTTGTGCCTGATGGAATTGACGTTGAGGCTGTGCAGGAGCTCCATGTGGAGATGGTGCCGGAAGAGCTAAGCGAGGTGCAGGAGCCTGAATGACTGGCCGCTGCGGGACTGTGATTGCGGTTCTAGGTGCTGGAGCTGGGTTGAGACGATATGGACATGCTCCTATGGCATGAGTGGATGCGCCACAAACCAAACACAAGCCATTTGCACGCCTGCAATCTTTCACCAGGTATCCATTCCTCTTGCAGTAAAAGCAGAAATCTGAACTGGACCGGTTAAATGATCCTCCCGGACTCCTGGGTGCAAAAGTTAGCCTAAAATAGGCTCTTCCTGACATCTGTGTGGTAGGGTGTTTCACACCGGCAGTCTGTGGTCTGCCCTTCTTCTTCTGAACTGCCTTATAGCGTCGGACAACCTTCAAAGCAAGATCATGGGTTGGAAAATCCCCTGAAGTGAGTGCAGCTTGGATTTCCAGATCCAACCCTTACTGAAATCGTCATGCCCGGATCTCAGCAGTGGGAATAATGTGTGTCGCGAACCTGTTGCGTCCTTGTGTTAGCAGTGTAGTAAGTGAGATCAGGAAATCGAATTTGATACAATATCTTACCTATTAAGCATGGTAAACTCAGTATCGTATTCTTCCATAGACTTGCTCCACATCGAGCCTTGTTGTAAATGGATGAACTGCTGTTCCATGTCAAAACGGGCAATCTTAGGGAAGTACTTCGCATCGAACAGATCGTGAAACGTGTTCCACTCTATTGGCTGGGTGAGACAGTTTTTCTCGGCCTTCCACCAGACTCTGGCATTGTCGGTCAATTGCAACTTAGCAACTCTCACTAATGCAATATCTGGTACTTGTGCTACTTCCAGATCATCTTCGATAGATTGAGCTCATTCTTCTGCCTCCAGTGGGCTCTCTTTCCCCGAGAAGTGTTTTGGATGCGGTGCCCGAAATTGCTTGACTCCGGGTGCCTCGGCTTCGGGGCAATGCATCAGGATAGCAGTCTGCTGCTGTTGACTCTCCAAGAGTCTCTTGATTGCCTTAAACAGTACCGTTTTCTCATTGAAAAGAGCTGCAACGGTAAGTGCTGGTGGTAGAGTAGGCGGTGGAGTGTTTCCATTAACATTCGTGCTGGTGTTGTTGGGAGAATCCATGACCTTGATAGAAAATGAATGGTTAGGATAGATTCAAGAAATTCAAAATGTAAGGAATGTATAGTTGCTGATTCTTATAATTCTTGTGATATATATTGCTTAGGACTTCATGCAGAACTGACCTGCATGGGCCACCAACAAAACCTGTCACGCCTCGCTTCCCAGCAAACGGAAATGATGATGTGGCAGGCCGCAACGTATTTACTAAGAAATAAATACGTTAAGCATAATTAAGCAATATATAAAATTGAATAAGAATGACAAGAGTATTAAAAATAAAAAAACAACTTTATTTAGATTCATCTTTACATACAATTGTTTGAAATTGAAAAGATACAATGAATAAAGTTGTGCCTAAACAGTGGCATACAAAATGAAAGTACAAGTGAACTAGTAGTCAGACTGAGCGGTGAGCCGGTCCAAGTCCTCCTGGCTAGGCTCGATCTCCTGAGAGTCTGATCCTCCTGATGTACATTCTAAAGAAAGAAATAGAAAGGAATGTCGTCAGCGAACTTGCGTTCGGTAAGTCTTAAAAGAATAAATGGAATATAACAAGTAATGTGAAATGAACCGATAAGTTGTACATGTACCTGATTGTTATTCTAACGTGGTTATTTGTAGCTTGATACAAAAGATATTCGTGTATACGAGAGGAGTCCATCTTACCCCGTGAACTATGGTAACATGTAGTACAAGGCCCGGTCAAAACCTATGGGACAACGACACGAGAATTCATGTAGGTGTCCTTTAAGTGACCTCTCGTGCCATGATATACGTTATGTACCAATCTACCCCATTATCGCTGCGTAATGTATTGTATATGTCATGTTTACAAGTCTTGCCGAGACCATGAATACAAAATGTTCAAGTACTCATGTTCAGGATGTTAATCATGTATTCAAGTAGTCATGTCAAGTTATAACCATGGTTCGGTCAAGTCAAGTCAAGTATACATGTTTAATACTGATGTTTGAATTCAAGTATTCATGTTCAAGTATTCATGTTCTTATTTGTTGTTGGATTCAGGTTTGAGATTGGACTCAGACTGAGTTAGACGCTCGTAGACTGATTTAGATCTTGAATTAGGTTCAGGAGTCATCGGTAACTGCTTCACATGGACGACAGGTTTTGTGTCTTTCTCCAAGATAATTACCATTGATAAATCCGTTAAGTTGTCTACTTTAAATAGGCAAGCACTCACTTTCTCCGGCTCCCTGGGGCTCAAGAGAATTGATCCCGCTTAAACCTATATTTACTAAAGTCCTTAAAATATTGTTTTTATATAACTTGAGAAGGGTTTTATGCAAAGTATTTTAATATAGTTTCAAAATAAAGCTCGAGGGATGATTTATATTATTTAGGGTTTTCATGAGCATGAGCTTTAAGGATTTGGGGTATTTTAGTGATAAATACTTAGCTTTGGAAAGTTCATGGTATTTTATTGAAAAACTTGTCTTTTCGGTATCTTGATGGTATTTTATTGAAACTTATTAAACTTTCATTTTTTAGAACAATACAGATTTATATTCTGAAAATATGGATTCATAATTATATAATTTTAATTATAAAAAAATAAATTTTATTTTATTTAGAAAATTCGTATTTCTTAAAAACGTATTTAAATCCTTTTGAGATTGAATGCTCTATGAGGAGATCTTCATCTCGCTCTATTAGCCAAAGGATGTGCGATAATCTACACCATCCATTAACGGGTCCCATAAAGAGGGTTGTAGAGGCTTATTCGCAAAGGAAATGAAATAACGCTTTAAAAGAAATCCGGTTTTTAAAGTAGGTAGTATTTTATTGTAAAATTTTTTTCGTAACAAATATTCATACCAAAATAGGCATCGTGCTATGAAACAAGAGTATACGTGAGGGGTAGGTCGTTACCCCGTAAAGTTTTTCCTAAAGGTATAGTTTAAACAAAATTAAAAGAAGTGGTATCAAAGTTCATGGTATTTTAATGAAAAAGTTCAAGTATGAATGTTTCACATGAGATTCTTGGTTAAACTTGATTCTAAATATTTGTATTTAGGGTTACAAGTATTGTGTAAAAATTAGTTTGAACAAAATATTAAGGAGAAGGAGTTTTCTAGGGTTTAGAAAAGATATCGGTAATAACTCCACTTTTACCGACATAAGATTAAAAGTGAAATTAAATGAAGAGAAAGAGAGTTTGGGAGGGACTTATAGTTTAGGAGTTTCAAGGAGAAGGTTAGGAAAGGAAGAGTGTCGTCACGGCATCGCGGGAGCTCCGGATGTTGCTTCGATCTTCGCCGGAAGTTTCTTGCTTACTAACTCCTCTTTACTCCACTTGTATTTAGGAACTTTTTGAGAGAATTTTGTTATAATTTTCAGAATGGTGCTGAGCCAAGCTAGGGGATGGTATTTATAGTGGAGAATTAGGGTTTTAGAATTAAAATGGTGGATTAAAAAGCATTAAAATGATGTTTAATTGTGAAATGAAGGGTCTCTGTTTAATTGCAGGGAAATCAAACAGTGTAGGGATGTTAGGAGTAGCTGAAGAGGTGTGTGTGCAAAGCCCGGGGCTCATTAGAGCAATCCCGACCGTCGGTGCCGGTTTTTAAAGGGATTTGGCCGGTCGATTTAGGGCTTCTGGCCTCGAGATTCGTGCCAGCTGATTAAATCTGTATTTAAACCATTTTTCATATGTTTGATTTTTCTGAACTTTTCATTTACCCGTGTATTACACGTGCAATCTTTTTGGCTTCCAAAAAGTTAAAAAAATTCAGAAAAAAATTATTGTGTCTGATGGAAATCGAACACAAGGGCTGCGTCATAGCAGTGCAAGGGTTTTACCAGTGAGCTACAAGTTGTTTCTTGATGTTATTTAACAAAAGTAAATTATAACTTAAACTCAGGCTGTAAAACTCATTTCTTATATATTAACAGAAAATTTCCGTACAAATATTTTAGAGTCGTTACAGGGCCTTCTTGTTTTTAATTGATCGCGGCTCAGGTTTGCTTTTGAGACTCTAGGCCCTTTTTTCTCTAGTTGACTGCGGTTCAGCATTTTGGGGTTTTGTAAAGTACCGAGAATTTTCATATCGGACTTCATGTAAACCAAACGGCTGTACGTCTCCGTCAATGCGTCTTTCTTCGCCAATTTTAGTATACTTCATGCATTGAGGGGGTGTTGACGGAATGATACCATAATCGTGAAGCTATGGTCGTCTTAGAAGGATCTTATAGTGCGTGTCGGCGTCGATCATGTATATCTTAGTTTCGGTTTGCAGGTCCCCAAACCTGATTGGCAAAGCTATAGATCCCAGAACTTGCTGGCGGTTTTGATTGAAGTCCTGAATGACAATCCTCTCTCTTGACAGGTGTCGGACGTCCATTGATAAACTCTTTAGAGTCCGCAAGTTCATGATGTTCACTAAGGACCCCGAATCAATCAATATGCAATTAATCTGATTTCCGTCGCTCTACCCTGTCATGTAAAGCGGTCGGTTATGCTCACCTGTCCCTAATAGCAGGTCTTCATCTTTAAATGCGACCGCAACTGTGTGCAGAGCGTACTTGGATTCTTCCATATTGATCTCTGCAAAGCACACCTGGTATTGCTCGGGGTTTCGCAGAGCATAGATAAGGACGTCCCTAAGCTCCTTGGACAGAATCATAGCACTATAGATGCTTAAGAGGGATGGAAGCTTTCGGAGGTGAGCCAAGACGTTATATTCTACCGAGGAAAAGCTCGAGTCTTCGTGAGTCGGATCTCTGCCGTCTTCTTCATTAGCCACCTGTTTTTCTTTCTCCTTTGGGGCGTTGCCTTGTCTTGGCGCTAGAGCCTTACCGCTTCTGAGCTAGATTTGGTTGGCTTTTGTGGCGAGCCCATCACCCTCTTCGGAAAAACATAGCTCCTCCTCCGAATCGCTGCCAAGATGGATGGCGTAGCAAGTCACAGTAGGGACTCCATCATCGGCACCCTCTTCCAATTCTTCCAAAATTTCTGCGGCTTATATAGGAAAGAACTCCTTCAGTTGGATAAAGGTTATTTTCTTTTGTACATAGTCTTCGAGAGAATCGACGTATTTTTGAATGGCCATTCTCCTCGCAGAATCTTCTTCGCATCGAGTCGCATCTTTCTTTTCTTCTTTCTGAGCTTCTTGGACTTCGAGCCTGCTCATCTCGGATTGGTGGATAGGACAATGGGTTCTTTTTGCCCTTCTCACTCAACTATGGGTTCTTTCTGAAGCAGTTTCAACATCTTCTCCATTTTCTTGGATATATATACATTCCATGGAGGTTGTGACATGTTGTCATCATTTCTTAGGGCAGACGGTTCAGCGGCATGCCTCCAAAAGGCTTCGGCTTCCGTTTGTATGAAGTTGGCGGTTGCGGCTTGTTCGTCTGTCAACACGCCAGGGGACAATGAGATTTCTCCCGCCATGTACTGTTTCTCGACCTAATCTTTGAATACGTAGAAATCCTCAATGACGTGACCCAGCATTCTGTGGTATGGGTAATAAAAAGAGTTGTCAGTCATGCTTGCTTCATGCGGCTTCTTTGGGTTCGACAGTTGTAAACCATTCCTCAAAGCGTCCTTAAATATCTTTCGAACCTTGTCCCATTCTGAAGGAGTAGACCTTACTTTTTCTTTCTTCCAGAATCGGTCCTTCTCCTCCCAGTACTAGCTTTTGAGATCAATCAATCTTTTGGCCGCCCGCCCTTATCTTGTTTTCATTGTCAGATGCATTGAAGACGTTGGTATTGTTGGAGCTTCTACCTTTACGATAGTCATCTTTTCAACTCTTCCAAGGTTTGTCATTTTGAGAGTCCGGGGTAAACTCTTGTTTCGAACGCTCCAACATCTAAACCGTTTTAGTCATCTCCTGGAACGTTTTGAGGCCCACGGCACATAGGAACGGGACCATACAATTGCTGAGGTTCCCAATGAGGAGGCTGACGGATTGGTCATGTTCTAACTGTTAGTTATATGTATGCCCTAGAGGCCATTACTATACATAGGATATATATTGTAGTGCATGCTGGGACATATATAGGGAGGACTTTCTTGCTCGACATGATAGTATGCTATCTGGTTGCTCTTTACCTTAACGTGTACACTGATTGTCTCTCTGTTACATGTTGGTAAAGCCCTTAGGATATGTACTTGACTATCTGGACTATGATGCGGATCATACTAGTGGGGACATGGTAGTCCATAAGTACATCCTTCAAGGTCCCTAGTCGTGGGTATATCGAGACGGGGCATCGATATACCAGAGTAGACTAGCGTATACCTTCTCGACCCATACAGATGGGCGATGGATGATCCCATATCCATTGGTGTTTGACATCAGAGATGATATACGGGTGCTCAGTGGAGACTGGGTACACTGGACGGACTCGCCGAGAACTCCCAGATGGTATTATACCTTACGTCAGATGGCAGTTCTCTGGTGACACTGGTACAGATTAGGCTGTTGACCCGAGATCGTCATAGAGTCTTGTGTGGTTCCCACTGTGCTTTGATTTCCACCTTACCACGTCCAAGAGGGCGTGCAAAACGGTGGTTTTTGGGTACAGTCCCGAATCACATGGAGGCAATGAGCGATAGGAGGGGATTCGTCTCTCCCGGTATAGGGAGTTGATGTTGCGCTGTGTTCGATTGGCTATAACCGGAAATCCCTGGCCAGGGTTGCTGAGATTTACTGGTAAGTGTTACCTGTAGTTTCTCGAAGAGTTATAGACCTCATATCGACACGACTTATCGAGCTATTGGGGTCTGACGTTTACCACCCCTAGGCGAGATATGCGACATATCAGACGACGAGACCGGACTGTACGGTAGTATTACTGGTTGGATTCACTGGAGTGTGAGCGGGCTTGCTCGTCGATCTTCTGATCGCTCAATACCCGGGTGGCCGTTACGTTTAGCAGACCGCTTGCGGCTTGTGGGTGTTTGATATGATCATCATCTGCTGCCGGCGTATTGACGAGTCTTTAGAGTCCTACACAGAGGTTTCCTGGCTCATGCGAAACGAAATAGGAGCGCATATGAGATATGTGCGGGACCGAGAATAATGCGAGTATGTGATACCGTATTCCATTCTCGCGATGAATGTATCGATTGGTTATATTCGATATAACCTAGATATCGAATCAAGGATTGATTCGATAAGCCGATACATTGAATACTAGTCGATTGTGTGCGACATGACCGAATCATTGTATCAAGTGTTGATTTAATGATTTAATGCATAATTATATATTTGATATATTACTTTGCATTAACTAGTAATGGTTCACTTAAGATGGATTTTCTCACTCGGATGTGCACATTGTATATACGATATAATTTTGTGCACTAGTTTGTATCATGTTTGATGATGCATGCTAAATTGGCTAAGTGTAAAGATTAAACCATGGTTGTGTAATGGTTAGGGTTTTGTTTTTACTTATTCATTTATTTATTTCATTTATTCTTTTTGGAAAATAAAATGCATAAAGAGAAAAATGGTGGCTTTCATTTGTTTCTTTCATGAAGATTCATGAAGGTTTGACTAAGTCACCATTTTGTCTCATGCTTAACCCTAACCACTCCATTTAACCATAGTCCACTCTCTACACCTAACTATGGTTTTGTTTATGATAAGTTTTGATTTTCTATTCTAATTTAATTAACTTATCATATTCATTATCTTCTTCTTCTTCTTCATCTTCAAAGAAGAAAGCTTCACTTCATCAATGGTGATTGATGAAAAAGAGTGAGAAATCCAATTCTAAAGTGAACCCACTTCCTATTTCTTCATCCTATATCTCTTGCCAAGTAGTAGAGTGTGTTTCCTTCACAAGTTTTCTAGACTTGGTGAAGTTGGAGCTTGATCTAGCGATGCCTCGACGTAGATCATCTTCGGCACGTCGTCGATGACCTAGCCCGCTCTTTCTCCGATGAAGCCGACGCTAGAGCCCGGGATTTGATTTGGACAGCGGAGAGGACTTCATCACGGAGCCGTGGAGGTGGAGGAACGGATCTACAAAGGTTGTATTTCCGTACTCTTAGATAAGTTGTTAACTAGCTCGTTTTGTCGCCTAAAATTCTAGCCAACGATCTTGTTAGGGTTTCTCGGCACCGTTAAAGTTTGAAATTGGCATGGTTGATGCCTTGTGAGACCTCTTGAGAGTGCATAGGAACCCTACAGTGGTATCAGAGCCTAGCTAGAGCCTTAGGCGAAGTCTAGACGGAGTTTGAAGTCCGATCGACCCGAAACCCAAACCGTAAACATGCTCTCTGGACATTTCTGTAAAATGTGGATTTTTCGAAAATAAAATTATGCAGAAAAATCAGCAGGGAATCCTAAGAATTACTGTGCAACACGTGTCTATGATTCGACTGTAGCGCGGCGGAACCGCGGCACAAGCTGGCTTGTGCGGCGGTTCCGCGGCTATGTTGTCGTTTTGTGCGTCTAATTCTGCACAGTAATTCTTAGTTTTCTGTGATGGTTTTCCTGGGAATTTTTAATATTTTTTCCAAAGTTGTATTTTCTGGGTTGTATTGGGGATTCGGAGATTCGATCGGACTGTCTAATTTTGTCTGTGTGTTTTTCCGGGTAATTTTTAGAATATGTTAAAAAGTTCGACCGGATATAAATACCCAAGTTTTCCATTGTCGGGAAATTTCCAATTGTTGGATTTTTCCGTAGTTTAACGACGTTCTAAGTAGTGCAAGTAACTCGATGGACCCTCTAGAAGACAACAAACCTTAACTCGATTATGTGACCGTCTTGAACTGCCCTTTGAACCTTCGGGTTTGGGGCAGTACGGCGTGCCACATGTGAGGCGTTGGCTTGACCCTTCTACGGCTGGACCGTTGGTACTGACGCACGAACTGAATGTTGTTAGACTTATTTCATGTGTTGAGCTGTTTCGGGAAAACTTGGGTGTTCGATTGTTCGATCGGAAAGTTTGACATTTTCTATTTATCCGGAATGGGATACAATAATTGGAATTCACAAGAAGTTATGAGATAACTGAATGAATGTTATAAACATAGCAGTTTAGTCTCACTTGATCGGTTGCCACGGAATTTTGATGTGATCAAAAGTCCGTCGCAATCACGTAGCGTACGCGGATACTCGCCGGGTAAACTTAATAGACAGCCTCGCCCCATAGCCCCGACCAAGTGACTGTAGGAGAACCCCGTCGTCGAAAGCATCCGTCCGGGTGCTCACGGCAGCGGTGTTCCGCCTTGGTGCACTTCGTCGACGGCGTCGGGGGTGCGGCCGCCTACTAAAGTTTGCGACGAGCATTCGATCAGTATGTCGGGAATCTTGTTGAATTGCCCGACTTGATATTGAAAAGTGTTTTCGATAATGAGACTAAAATGCAGGGTTTATAATTGTTAGGCATGCGATGTCTAACGAATTCATTTGATTAGGCATGCGATGTCTATGCAGGTTGCGGCTTCCAACTGTTGTAGTTTTACACTTTCTTTTCTGTGACCGTAAGTGTAATATGTGATATCGCCGGTTTCGTTGCTATATGTCAACGACAATTGGGATGCGCATATTTACTTACGTTGATGACATGTGATGTTATGTGTTGCTGGATATATTATATTGGATTGTCGTGTTCGAATAGCCGGGGGTTTTTATGTGAGATGAGTGTTTTTCATTTTCATTCATGTAAAAATCTGTATGTAATATTCTTTTATTGGGGCACTTCCAGGTTGCGGAAGTTGTCACCCTTTGTATATTATTTACTTTTCCGCACTAGGATAGACCCAAGGAGGGGAGCACAAGCAACCGGGTTCTGGAGTCCAGTGGGAGACCAACTCAAGGAGTCGAGTCCGGGTCTCCTAACTCTAGAATTGGTAGGGTTGCTTGCCGCTCTCGTAGGGGTCTAGGGGTGTGGGTTTGGCTATTCATCACGACCGTGGAATCCGTGTTTTATACTGGCTCGTATTGAAAACACGGACGTCCTAGTATATCAAATATTTCATATGTTTCTTCTGCTGCGATATCTGTGATGTGATCATGTGATGTTCTGTGATAGATACTATATATAGTATATATGATATATTATATAGGCATTACTTATGTTTTACACCCGCGCTAGCCCTGCCCTGCTCTGCCGTTAGTTACCTAACCTAACGGTGCACGAGGGGACATCGAGGCGAATGCGGATGGCATAAGTGTACGTCGTATTTATCTGTGATGTTTAGGTACTTAAATGATGGGACTTCATTAATGTGATTAATGAAAGTAAAAGAAACCTAAGATGTTGTAGAATCGAATTTCAAAATAAAACAGGTAGCTACAGTTCTTGCTTTGCACAGCGGTATATATGATATATCCTGCACCTTATTCGATGAGGAAAGGACCGAGATCCCTTCACCGGGAGTGACTCCTTTAGCAATAACTGGCAGATGCTACACACTCGGTTTGTCTTTTGATTGCTTTTAAGAGTTTTTGCTTTGCATAGTGATATATATGATATATCCCGCACCTTATTCGATGAGGAAAGGACCGACGATCCCTTCACCGGGAGTGACTCCTTTAGCAAAACTAGAAAAGCCTCAAAAATACTCCATTTTAAAATCATTTGATTCTACAACGATATCAAGTTCATTACGCAATAGGTTTTCAGAAAAACCTGTCGTAGCCCTCCGTCATTTCAAATAAGTCCTGTTTAGTATTCGTGCTACGTTTGTTGGCCTACGTCAAGGCGTAGTGTGCAGTAGCTAACTAGTATTTATCTGCTTATGCATATGATGCAGATTGGATTAGGGTAGTCGTGCGACTTTGTTGGCCTGCGTCAAGGGTCGTGCGGATGGGTTTAATTCAATCAGGAAATGACGGGTTGAACTTGACTAGCGCACTATGGTTTGTTGGCCTGCGTCAAGGTCATAGGACGCTAGGGGCAAAATTATCGGGAATTTCAAGTGTTGAAATTTGCAATGAGATTGCATACCTTCTATGAGATAGTTGGATCCCGATACCTGCTGCGAGTAAGAGTTACTCCTGGGAGAGTTTTACACATTACAATTAGCCGATCAAGTACGTGACTAGAAAGGTGTCAACGGGGTTACGCCTCTGGGAAAACGAGGTTTACATTAATTAGGTTCGTGCGAAAGCACGGGGGACCTCCCTCAAAGTACCGACACTGGCCTGGCTGAAAGATTGGCGAACTTGTAGTGTGTAATTAATCCCGGCTAGTCTTTCCTTTTAGGGTTTAAAAGAAGATTTGATAAAAAGCAGTGGGAGCCATCCTGATTAGATAAAATAAAAACCAATCTATTCTTGCTAGAGCGCACGCTGAGTGTTTTCTTCTCTCTCTCTCCAGGTAGCGACCATATCACGCCTTAATCAAGATAATAATACGGATTATTGACCGAACCCGCTTGTTATACTGAGCTGGGGAACGTTGGTCCCGCTCCAACTTATAATTGTTATAAGACAGAGCAGGAAATTGGGGAATACCAGATTTCCCGTGCCGCCCAAACGAGGAAAGTGCATATGATGCATCATCTTCGGGTGTGTTCGTTACACAAAACTGTTTCTCAGTATCCTCTACGTCCTGGGTATTTGATACCAGATCAGGATCCCAGATATGTAATCTGTTACATAGGGCTACAGAGAGGTAGAGAACTGAGAACGGGTGATAAGTTTCATGAGGCAGAAAACGGGGCAAGTGTTGCAGCCAAGTCTGTTGGTCACTGTCACCCTGTATCGCAAATACATTGATTCTGAACGAATGTTATTAGATACCGAACCTGATATACAAAATCATATCTGTCTCTTTATTAGTAAAGAAACGATAAAATTTTGTATTGTCGGATTATGTTTTGAACATTTCCTATATCAAAAGTTGATCGGTTCAGGCACGTTATCTAAAAGCATTGATGTTCTAAATCAAACTACGGTTCTAAGTATACGGAACACACACAAGAGGAAGAGTTCAGAAATGAACGAATCCTTCTTGAGGCATTGTAGACTAGGTCATATCAATGCGACCCGACTAGCTAAAGTTACATGTAGATGCATATTTAAATCAGTTTGAATTTACATCTTGTGAAACTTGCCAGTCATGTCACAAAGATACGATGACCATAGCTCTGTTTACTGGAAACAGAGAAAGAGTTAGTAAACTCTTAGGATGATACATGTTGATATATGAAGGTCCTCTGTCTACACATGCCAAGACCGGTTCTTTGTACTTCATTACATTCTCTGATGATCTCTTTAGATTCAGACATATGTTCCTGTTGAAACACAAGTCCGAACCTTTTGAGATATTCACAGAATATAAGTTAGAAGTAGAGAACCAAAATACGGGTATAAGTATTATGTCCTATGATGAGATCAAGGAGGAGAATACTTGAGCACGAAATTCTTGGACTTTTCTAAAGGAGAATGAGATTCTCTCTCAGCATTACTCCTCCGAATACACCATAGCACGATGGTATATCGGGGTGGAGCAATCACACCCTATATGCTATGATGAGTACTACTGAGTTACCTATTTCCTTTTTGGGAGTTATGCACTTGAGAAGCTGCATACCTATTGAATAGGGTTCAAATCAAATCAGTTGCCTACCACTTCATATTTGATATGGAAAGGGAAGAGCCCATATCTTAAGTTGGTTAAGATTTAGGGTTGTCCGGGCTATGTCTAAAAGCATGATCCGGACAAGCTCGAGGCAAGGTCTGTTATGTACAACTGGAAATGTTCCAGCTATACAAACTGCAGTTGATGATTTGAAAGAACCAAAGGATTCAGTGGATTCCAACGAACCTCAGCCTCTCCGCCGATCTAGTAGGGTTCCTCACCCACCTGAGAGATATTTCGGTTTCTCTGTGACAGTGGGAGCATGGATTGCATCATGAGATGATGACCCAACTAGTTTCGAGCTGGCCATCAGGAGTAAGACTCTGTAAGAATGGCTGGATGCTTAGTGATCTGAGATGGAATCCATGTACACCAACAAAGTATGGACTTTGGTTGCTATATCTGAAGGGTTAAATCCCCATCAGGAGCAAGTATATCTTGAGAAGATTACTTGGTGTACATCGAAAAGTTAAGACTTTCAAAGCTAGACTTGTTAAAGGTTTGCATCATTAACCAGGTGTGGATCATGATGAAACTTTTTCTAAAAATCTATGCTTAAGTCCATCCAGATCCTACTTGCCACGGCTACAGACCATGACTACGATATCTGGTGGTTGGGTGTCATGACTGCTTTTCTAAATGATGTTTTAGAAAAGAGCGTCTATAAGTACACAGCCAGAGGGCTTCGTAGACAGTGGGAGCAGCGGAAACGTGTGCAAGATGCTTTATAGGATAAAGCAGGCATCGCGGAGTTGGAACATCTATTTTGATGGATTAGTCAAAGAAGTTGACATCATCAAAATGGTAGATGAACCTTGTATAAACAAAAAGGTAGTAGGGAGTATGGTGATGATCCTCGTAGAGTACGTGGATGACATACTCTTGATAGGAAAAGAGTTTCCTATGCTACGCTCGATCAATCTCCACTTATCACAATGATTCTCCACATAGGATCAAAGTGATACCTCCTAAATCCTGGGTTTTTGGATCTATGAGATAGATCTAATTGGATGTTAGGACTCTCACTAGTTGTAGTGAAACGGTATCAACCGATCCTGGGGAGAATCACTGGAAGGGTTCCAATGTGATAAAGACGACTGGGTGTCAGTCACAGGCATTGTCTTTACCCTCAGTAAAGGGACGGTATGTTGGAAGAGTTCCAAGCTAGGTACCGTGACATACTAGACGATAAAGGCTGGATACATCGCTACTTAAGATGCTACCAAAGAGGCAGTCTGGGTGTATATTTGTTCATAAGATGAACTTAGTTCCTCCCATTGTGTGACAATGGAGTTGTGGCTTATGCCAAGAAACGCCCGTCCCATCAGTGATCCAGACATATTCTAAGGCAGTATCATCTGATCATGGAGATAGATGTTCACCAGGGTGATCGAGGTTAGGAGAGTAGACTCAGAGGACAACACAGCGGATCCACTCACAAAGGCCTGTTCCCAGATAGAGACTTTTATGGGATGGTTGTGTATGAGATACTACAACCACTGCTATCAGATGGCCCTAGTGCAAGTGGGAGATTGTTAGTTATATGTATGCCCTAGAGGCCATTACTATACATAGGATGTATATTGTAGTGGATGCTGGGACATATATAGGGAGGACTTTCTTGCTCGACATGATAGTATGCTATCTGGTTGCTCTTTACCTTAACGTGTACACTGATTGTCTCTCTGTTACATGTTGGTAAAGCCCTTAGGATATGTACTTGACTATCTGGACTATGATGCGGATCATACTAGTGGGGACATGGTAGTCCATAAGTACATCCTTCAAGGTCCCTAGTCATGGGTATATCGAGACGGGACATCGATATACCAGAGTAGACTAGCATATACCTTCTCGACCCATACAGATGGGCGATGGATGATCCCATATCCATTGGTGTTTGACATCAGAGATGATATACGGGTGCTCAGTGGAGACTGGGTACACTGGACGGACTCGCCGAGAACTCCCAGATGGTATTATACCTTACGTCAGATGGCAGTTCTCTGGTGACACTGGTACAGATTAGCCTGTTGACCCGAGATCGTCATAGAGTCTTGTGTGGTTCCCACTGTGCTTTGATTTCCACCTTACCACGTCCAAGAGGGCGTGCAAAACGGTGGTTTTTAGGTACAGTCCCGAATCACATGGAGGCAATGAGCGATAGGAGGGGATTCGTCTCTCCCGGTATAGGGAGTTGATGTTGCGCTGTGTTCGATTGGCTATAACCGGAAATTCCTGGCCAGGCTTGCTGAGATTTACTGGTAAGTGTTACCTGTAGTTTCTCGAATAGTTATAGACCTCATATCGACACGACTTATCGAGCTATTGGGGTCTGACGTTTACCACCCCTAGGCGAGATATGTGACATATCAGACGACGAGACCGGACTGTACGGTAGTGTTACTGGTTGGATTCACTGGAGTGTGAGCGGGCTTGCTCGTCGATCTTCTGATCGCTCAATACCCGGGTGGCCGTTACGTTTAGCAGACCGCTTGCGGCTTGTGGGTGTTTGATATGATCATCATCTGCTGCCGGCGTATTGACGAGTCTTTAGAGTCCTACACAGAGGTTTCCTGGCTCAAGCGAAACGAAATAGGAGCGCATATGAGATATGTGCGGGACCGAGAATAATGCGAGTATGTGATACCGTATTCCATTCTCGCGATGAATGTATCGATTGGTTATATTCGATATAACCTAGATATCGAATCAAGGATTGATTCGATAAGCCGATACATTGAATACTAGTCGGTTGTGTGCGACATGACCGGATCATTGTATCAAGTGTTGATTTAATGATTTAATGCATAATTATATATTTGATATATTATTTTGCATTAACTAGTAATGGTTCACTTAAGATGGATTTTCTCACTCGGATGTGCATATTGTATATACGATATAATTTTGTGCACTAGTTTGTATCATGTTTGATGATGCATGCTAAATTGGCTAAGTGTAAAGATTAAACTATGGTTGTGTAATGGTTAGGGTTTTGTTTTTACTTATTCATTTATTTATTTCATTTATTCTTTTTGGAAAATAAAATGCATAAAGAGAAAAATGGTGGCTTTCATTTGTTTCTTTCATGAAGATTCATGAAGGTTTGACTAAGTCACCATTTTGTCTCATGTTTAACCCTAACCACTCCATTTAACTATAGTCCACTCTCTACACCTAACTATGGTTTTGTTTATGATAAGTTTTGATTTTCTATTCTAATTTAATTAACTTATCATATTCATTATCTTCTTCTTCTTCTTCATCTTCAAAGAAGAAAGCTTCACTTCATCAATGGTGATTGATGAAAAAGAGTGAGAAATCCAATTCTAAAGTGAACCCACTTCCTATTTCTTCATCCTCTACCTCTTGCCAAGTAGTAGAGTGTGTTTCCTTCACAAGTTTTCTAGACTTGGTGAAGTTGGAGCTTGATCTAGCGATGCCTCGACGTAGATCATCTTCGGCACGTCGTCGATGACCTAGCCCGCTCTTTCTCCGATGAAGCCGACGCTAGAGCCCGGGATTTGATTTGGACAGCGGAGAGGACTTCATCACGGAGCCGTGGAGGTGGAGGAACGGATCTACAAAGGTTGTATTTCCGTACTCTTAGTTAAGTTGTTAACTAGCTCGTTTTGTCGCCTAAAATTCTAGCCAACGATCTTGTTAGGGTTTCTCGGCACCGTTAAAGTTTGAAATTGGCATGGTTGATGCCTTGTGAGACCTCTTGAGAGTGCCTAGGAACCCTACACTAACGGTGGCTCACACTTGACATTGGGATTGCGCCATCGGGTAATGAAGTCTGTGTTGCTTTCATTCTTTCTTGGCTTGGTCCTCATAAGGTCAGCAATGGAGATTTTATCACTGACACTCATGAATCCTTACCAAAACAAAGACTCCATCTGGGCGAAAGTAGTGACGGAACCGTCCGGTATGCTCGCATACCAGTCGAAAGCGACACCAGTTAGGCTGTTGACAAACTGACGGAGAAGAAGCGCATTGTTTCCCCATGTATACCCACATGATTCTTTAAAGTTGGAAACATACTGATTCGCATTTCCCATCCCATCGAATCTCCCAAATTTAGGGATGACGTAACCGCCAGGGAACTCGATCAGATCGTACTGTGCGGGGTATAGCCTCCCACTGCAGCCAACGTCTTTCTGAGCCTCAGCTTCGCCCACCAATGTTTTAACTTTGTTGGTGAACAAATCCATTATCCGATCTTGTGTCAGAGGAATGACACCATCTGGGGCCAAGGTGTCCCCAGAAGCGGAATACGGTCGGTTTTCGTGTAGCTTGCCCAAATTCAGACCTGAAGGGACATGCATCGGTCACTTCCGGTCGTTATCACCCGGCCATAAGTAGAGACTTGCGCTTGATTGGAGGGTGCCCGAACAACTTGAGTCGTGAGATGCATTACGACATTCGTCAAGTATTCAATTTTGGAGTATAGCTTGGTCATCTCCTTATCTTTGCTTTGAAGTTATTTTTGGAGCTCTTGGAGGAGCTCCTGTTATGCAGTTCGGGGGCGGAAAGTTAGCTCTTCTTTGATATCCGAGCTTGATTCCACATGGACTGAGGGGTCCTTCTGCCTATCGGCCTCATTGAGATGATTTTCATCATCTTGCGGAGGAGGCTGATCTTAGGAAGGAGCAGCCACATTCAAGCCAGATTGGGCTTGGGATATGATGGCCACATCCTTACTTTCGCTGTGAAGGTTGTCACTGGGACACGTACCCGCTATATAGACTGTGTAGATAACATAGTTGGCCATCTTTTGGCTTCCGGCGGCTGGTTTTGCAGACCGCTGTCGTGGTTCTTCCGTTTTGGAAAAGGATAATCGACTGAAGACGGTTGGCTTGACATGGTTATCAAGTGGCACTAGCGCTTATTTTTGGGCCTTGCCCCGCTGATTTCATGCTGCACGGAGTGCCTGGTAGATGCTTGAAGAGACAGTGTTAGGTTTTCTACGTTGGGGTTTGGACACGTCCCTTCGCAGCACTGTATGAATTACCGTCCTTTTGATCTTCGCAGTCATAGAGTTTCTCTTGACCCGTCTCAGAGGTTCAAAAGAGTTGCGGATTTTTACGACCGAGATGGTCGTCTTTGCGAGGTAACTTGTGGAACTTCACAAAATCCAGCTTGGCCGGAGTCCGCGCCCTTTTATTGGCTCTATACCTGAGTCGCTTCTTCCTTAGATTTTCTGTTTTGAGTGCCTGATGGGCTTCTACTCTTTGGGAAGCCGCCACTGGTTAGCTGGTAGAGAACCTTGAAAAGAGATCCGGTTGCGCACTCGTCGAAGGCATTGCCTGAGCTTGCTCGCGACGTTTGACGACTTCTTTCATTCCGACGGCTTTGCTCCCGGCAGGAGTCACGGAAAGCCATTCAAATACCGACCTGCGCTTAGGCTGTAGTGCCCTCAAGATTACCACATTTTGCCTCTTACCTTTCGAGGCCGGCTTATCAGATATCGGGGCCTAAGAAACCGAGATGGCGTTAACTGGTACGGACAGAATAGAACCAAATGGTAGCAGTGACTCCTCCCACTGTCGCTCGAGACTGGCCGGAAGGATCGTCCTGGCGTCCATCTTCATTGTGTAGGAGATGGGAGCTGTGTTGAGAGTTGAGTTTGTCTTTGGAGACATCTTTGTTGCGTCTGAAATTAAGATTGAAAGTTATTAATCTGCACAAAGGAATAGAATTTCAGTACAAACAATCAATATATATTAATTTAGCTCGTATGAATACTTGACCCGAAACATTGGAGGACAGACAAGGTCCTACCGGACGTACCAGAATCTGTAAAGTGTTTTTCGTCACCCTATTGAAATAGAAATACGTGTCGCTTGTCAGGCGTCGTATAAATTCCCCATGCCTAGGGTAGATCAGGGTTTATTGATTGTGAGGATCCAAATCCCCAGCAGCCGCGGACTAAGCTGCCGTTAATTACCCCTCGCTTTTGGTGCGAGAGAACTTCTGATTAACAGGTCAAACGGGTTATGCGAACTCAATTGCGAAATGTTCATTTCATTTTTTTTATTTCAAAGAAAACATATTTTTTTAATTCAAAGAAAACATATTTTTTACTTTATTTTATTTCATCATTTTTTTTTAAATTTCTTTTATTATATGTATTTTTTTTAAAAGGTGAAGGAAACCTCCCACAAAGTGGGAGCCTCCTCTCACGAGGGGAAGGAAACCCCATCACATATGAGGGAGAGGCTCCTACTTTGTGGAAGGCTTCCTTCACCCATTTTTTTAAAAAACAAATATATACATATAATAAAAGAAAAATAAAATTAAAAAAATGATAAATTAAAATAAAGTAAAAAAATTGTTTTCTTTGAAATAAAAAAAAATCTCCTGTCACAAAAAAAACTGAAATGAACACTTCATAATTGAGTTCGCATGACCCGTTTAACCTGTTAATCAGATGTTCTCTCGCTCCAAGAGTGAGGGGTAATTAATGGCAGTTTAGTCCGCAGTTGCTAGAGATTTGAATTCTCAGAATCAATAAACCACATCCTAACCTATGCAGGGGGAATCTGTACGACACTTGACAAGCGACGTGCATTCCTTTCTCAATAGGGTGACGAAAAACACTCTAAAGATTCTGGCACGCCTGGTGGGACCTTGTCTCTCCTCCCATGTTTCGGGTCAAGTATTCATGCGAGCTCAATTAATATATATTGATTGTTTATACTTAAATCATATTCGTTTAGGAAAGGCACATGTGCCATTTTGAAAAACTCAAGGGGTCATATGTAAAATGTAAAGCCTATATAAGGTATCATGATGAATGATAACAAAAAAAGCTCTTCCTATATCAATTTAGGGTTTTGTGTCTTCTTCTTCTTCAATATTTAAAGGCTCCTTCTTTTTTCTTTTTTTGAATTAAATCAAGAGTTTAACTCTTATTTTCTCAAAAAGAAATAGTTTTCCACCATAAAATCTTTGAAAGGGAGTCCAAATATCCCATCAAATTCCTAGAAGGGAAGATTTTAAATCTCACCAGCTTCGATCCAAAAAATGGAGGAGGAAGAAGAAGACCCATCTCAATAAAAAAAAACCTCGCCTTGGGGCGGATCCAAGACTCAAAGAGAAGAAAATGGTCCTTTCTCATCACCCAAGGTATAGATCTTGAAGTTTTAAGAGACCCTTTTTGGTTTTCTTTTCAAATAAATTCTTTTAGGAGTTGAACTTCAAAATAAAATCTTTGGTGAGTTTAACTCTAAATAAAATTATTTTAGGAGTTTAACTCCAAAATAAAATTTTTTGGGAGTTTAACTCCAAGTAGAATCTGTAAAGTATTTTTCTTCATCCTATTGAGATACGAATGCATGTCGCTTGTCAGGCGTCGTACAGATTTCCCTGCTTAAGATAGGTTGGGATTTATTTATTGTGGGGATCCAAATCTCTGGCAGTCGCGGATTAATCCGGCGTTAATTACCCATCGCTTTTGAAGTAAAAGAACCTCCAATTAATAGGTCAAACGGGTCATGCGAACTCAACTGCTAGGTGTTCATTTCATTTTTTCATTTGTGACAGAAGATTTTTTTTATTTCAAAGAAAACAATTTTTACTTTATTTTATTTTATCATTTTATCATTATTTTATTATTTTTCTTTTATTATATGTACTTTTTTATAATAAAAAAAAGGTGAAGAAAACCTCCCACAAAGTGGGACCCCTTTTCACGTGGGGGGAAGGGAACCCCCTCATGTGGGGGGGGGATCCCACTAAGTGGGAGCTCTCCTCACATGGAGAAAGGAAACCCCCTCACGTGGGGGGGGGGGAGGATCCCACTAAGTGGGAGCTCTCCTCACATGGGGAAAGGAAACCCCCTCACGTGTGGGGGAGGCTCCCACTAAGTGGGAACTTCCCTCACGTGTGGGGAAAAGGACCTCCTAAAAAATGGCAGTATCGACCGTTCACGTCGCAAAAATGGCAGCACCGACTCTCTACAGGAAACCAAACCAAATCAATCCCCATATAGAATAAGATTCATCAATTTCATGCACACAACCTATACACGCGGTGTGCATTTATTGATGGAGGGGCATTTTGTTGTGGTCAAAAATTGCACCCCGGTTGACCAAGTCAAATTCAACCTCAATCCAAGTGGGCTCAAGCCCCAACCCAAGTCCAAGCAAGTGGCCCATGCACAAGTCGGCCCAAGTATGAAGAGGCTCCTATGCCAAAGGAATAATTGTTAAAGCATAAATAGGTTTAATGTAATTTCTATGAATAAATGTAATAAAATGGGTAACAAACCCAAATTATGTAAAAGCTTATGTGTAAAAGAAAGAAAGCACATGGCATGGGAAAGACACATGTGCCATTTTGAAAAGCTCAAGGGTCATATGTAAAATGTAAAGCCTATATAAGGCATCATGATGAATGATAACAAACAAGATTTTTCCCATATCAATCTAGGATTTTGTGCCTCTTTCTTCTTCAAGATTTAAAGCCTCCTTCTTCTTCTTTTTTTGAATTAAATTAAGAGTTTAACTCTTATTTTCTTAAAAGGAAATAGTTTTCCACCATAAAACCTTTAAAAGAGAGTCCAAATATTCCATCAAATCCCTAAAATGGGAGATTTTAAATCCCACCACCCTTCTCTAAGATCCAAAAAAAGAAGAAGGAAAAAGAAGACCCATTTCAATAAAAAAAACCCACATTGGGATGGATCCAAGGCTCAAAGAGAAGAAAAAGCTCCATTTTCATCACCCAAGACATAGATCTTGAAGTTTCAAGAGATCCCTTTTAGTTTTTTTTTCAAATAAATTCTTTTAGGAGTTTAATTTCAAAATAAAATCTTTTGGGAGTTTAACTCCATATAAAACTTTTGGGAGTTTAACTCCAAATAAAATTGTTTTGGAAGTTTAACTCCATATTTTAAAATCCTTTGAAATTTAACTCTATAATAAAAATTCTTTTGGGAGTTTAACTCTATTTAAATTCTCTTGGGAGTTTAACTCTATTTAAAATCTTTTGGAGTTTAACTTCATAATAATAAAAAATTCTGAAATTTAACTCCAAAACAAAATTTTTGGGAGTTTAACTCCATAATAAAAATAAAAAAAGTTCAGCTCTGAATCTGAAAGCTTAGCCTCTCCTTTCCGATTCGTGCTCACGCCCCGCACGTACCCTTTTTTACCATCCTCCCACGTGAGGGGAGCTCCTACTTAGTGGGAGCCTCCCACTCACGTGAGGGGTTCCCTTTCCCCCATATGAAGAGAGATCCCACTTAGTGGGAGCCTTCCCCTGCGGGAGGGGGTTCCCTTCCCCATGTGAGGGGGTTCTCTTTCCCTTCCCCCACGTCAGGGGGCCCCCACTTTGTTGAAGGTTTTCTTCATCCTCCTTTTTAAAAAAAATATACATATAATAAAAAAATAAAATATTAAAAAAATGGTAAAATAAAATAAAGTAAAAAAAATGTTATCTTTGAAATAAAAAAGATCTTCTGTTACAAATAAAAAAAATAAAATAAACACTTCGCAATTGAGTTCGCATGACCCGTTTGTCCTATTAATCGGAGGTTCTTTCGCTAAAAAAACGAGAGGTAATCAACGGCTGCTTAGTCTGCGACTGCCGGAGATTTGGATCTCCACAATCAATAAACCCCAGCCTACCCGAGACAGGGGGTATCTGTACAACGCCTGACAAGTGACGCACATTCCTATCTCAATAGATTGACGTAAACACTCTACATGTACCAGTAATCTAACTCAGACGATGAAATAATACAGTCACTAAAAACTATCAAATATAAAGGAAATCGAGTGCAACGGATACAAATAAAAGAGACAACTAACTAGAGATATTAAGGAATGATGCAGCTGGCTCACTGGTCTGGATCTTCGTGATCTTCTTGAAATAAAGCAGGTGCACTTCTTACTCTGAGCATGCATACTATTGTCGTCAAAGCGATATAATATTGTAATATAATAATACTAAATAGTCGACAGTAAATAATGAAGCATGAAATAGCGGTATGAGACACTAATATGAATGTATAAAATAACATAAAGGTAGCAGTAGTGAGCATGGATCATGGCAGTAACCTAGATTAATTTGCAAGTTACTAAACTAACAGTCTTTATGTCATTTGAAATCGATCGGTGGAATGTATACTCATGTTTAGCAAGGATCTCGTGCATACCTGAGAAAACGGTAAAAAATGTGCCCGGGACGTAACCCGGTCGGTCGTGTCACTAGGCATAAATAACTACACACATCACTGTCACTAATATCGAATGATCATCCTCTAAAGCAATAAATACCTCGCTAAATACGAGTTCGATTCCACCTTGATTTCCTCGTTTCTCCAGATTCCAATATATGTTCATGTATCTAACTGATTGTATACAAGCATGCAACCTTATCGTTTTTCAATCACTGTCAATGTTCGATCAATTTCACTGTTCAATCACTTCACTCGCATACTTGATACAACCAATCGATACCACTATCACTTGACAATGCATAATAAATAATAGGGAAATAAATTTATTCAATACAGAAAAAGAGTACAAACGAAACTGGGTACTACAGTTAACTTTGACAACAATCATTTCAAAAATGTAAATATACTCGCGATCTCTTCTTATTTCTCACATGTTCTCAAATTCCCCTCCAAAAAGGTTGCTTGATTGAGTTAGGTTTTCTTATATGATCCGATTGATTTATGTTTTCTATTTTGTAAGATTCGATTGATTTGGAATTTTGGAGGTTAACAATTGCATAATGTTAATTTTCTTTTGGGGTACAATTTACTAAAACCTGGGTTATTTTATATTAGGGTTTCTTGATTTGGGAGTAAATAAAGAAGAAGATGATAAGAAACAGAGAGTTTATAAGAACAATAAGGAAGAGAATTAGAACAAATGACACGAAAATACGAGAAGAAAGAAGATGATGGTGGAGTTTTGTTCATTAGGGTTATGATGATGATGATGATGGAGAAGAAAAAGGAGAAGAAGATGATGATGATAGAAGGGTAACGTTGGTATCTAATAAATAAATTAAATTAAAAAAAATAAACTTATAGTCACTTAACTATTTTGGAGGGTTTTGGAAAAAATAAAGAATTTTGAGGGTGCTAGTGAAATCGGAAAATAACTAGAGGAATATAAGAAAGAGAGAGAAACACATTTTTTATTAAATATTTATAAAAGGGCATTTTGGGAATCAATTGAAGTTGAGATGGGGAAAGTGCTGGTTTTAAAAAGTTAGAGCCATTTCCTGCTATTGGGGTAATTGTGAAGGGTATTTCCTGCCATATAGACAAAAGTTTATGCACATTACTTTTCCTTTAGATTGCAAAAACATTTTCCTAAAACTTTTAAATTAGCCATTAATCCTTGCACGGATAACCCATTTATCTATGCACGGGGTTATTTAGACACCCATTTGTTTGTAACGGGTTAGGTGATGGACACGAAATTTAACACCCGTTCAACTCCAAGAATTCCATTTGTTTGTAACGGGCCAGGTGATGGACACGAAATTTAACACCCGTTTAACTCCAAGAATTTTTACACGTGCCCGTTTTACCTGCTTTCTATAATGACCCGTCCACGGATGATCCAGCCTACCTGCAATCCAAAATTCTCCTCTTTGCAATGTGCCATGATACATGCCTCTTTAATCTTTCATCATCTAAATGGATTCAGATGAAAATGATATATCCTCCCTAATATTTTCATTTTTTTCAAATGGAACTAAGATGATTGAGAGAAAGGAACATTGAGCTAATGTTTCAACTGCAGTCAAATCAGTCTTCAACTAAATTCAACTATAAATAATCGCAAATAGAAACAATGAAGAACATTTATTCATATAATTTTTTATATAACACAACTCTACCAGAAAAGGGAAAAAAAAACTTATCACAGCAAACTTCCAACTCAAGTAGAACAACATAGGATCATAAATAGCAAAACAGATAAATATAGCAAATGCCTAAAGTTCGACTCCGAAAGTTCTTAAGCGAAAGAAGTGCTATTGGGCAGAGGCGTATCGGCGTATTTCCAATTGTACAATTCGCTGAATCCATAGGATCTAGGACCAGATACATCATCGGCCGCATACGAAATTTCTTTCAAGTCTTCTTTTGTGAGGTTCACCTTCACCGAGCCAATGTTGTCATCGAGGTTCTTAATCTTGGTTGTCCCTGAAAATTTTAGAATCAATATATTGATTATGATGACTTTTCAATGTTTAATTTCTCCATAAAAAATTCTAGCTAACATCAAGTTTTAAGTTCATGAGAGCTATTATACACTGAACATCTTAAGTTCAAATTTCAGCCAGCTTCTAGATTCAGGTTGTTAACGACAGGTTCAAAATTTTGTCAGAGCATTCGGTATCATCTCTGATCATGCAAGATTGCAATTCTAATATTATGAAATTCTTCGGCAAGTTCGGCTAACACGCATGGACACATGCACACATAAAACATTTATCTTAAAATTAACTATCAAAATGCTTACCTGGTATAGGAGCCACATCATCGCCTTGGTGTAGAACCCAAGCAAGAGCTAGCTGCGCAGGCGTGCAGCTATGCTTTGCAGCCAAATTCTCTACTTTCAAGTACACCGTCTTGTTCTTTTCAAGATTTTCTCCGCTGAATCTCGGGTGTAATGCCTGACATTAATAAGATAAGAAATGATATCAAAAAGAAATCATACAAATTTAGGGCCACATTGTAATTGCGGATATATGTATAGTTTCAAGAAATTGAAGTGATTTACTGTTTTTGTACACATACCACAGATGAATTTGCAGGAACACTTTCTAGAACAGCTCTTCCACCAAAAAATCCGCGGCCAAGAGGGCTGTACGGAACTATTCCGATGCCAAGTTCTCTGCAAAATTAGGAGGAAATTATCACTGCTAGCTTCACAGTTACAAAATGATAAGTCAAACAAATAGATATTATACCTGCAAAGAGGAATTATCTCATCCTCAATGTCGTGAGTCCAAAGTGACCACTCCATTTGCAACGCCGAAATCGGATGCACTGCATGTGCTCGACGAATTGTATCCGGACTAGCCTCGGACAATCCAATGTACTTCACCTTCCCTTCTTCCACCAATTTCTTCATCTCCCCAATCTAAATTACCAAAAGAGATTAAAACCATTTCCACATTTGATCATTAATTATACCCTTGATATAACTAGTACTTACAGTTTCTTCGATGGGCACGGTCTTATCGATCCGATGATAGTAATAAAGATCAATGTAATCAACTCCGAGACGCTCGAGGCTTGCTTCACAACACGCCCTCACATACTCAGGATTTCCATTCACAACCATACCATTTATGTCGATTTTTGCAATCCCAAATTTTGTTGCCAACTGTATCTTTTCTCTTGGAAGTTCTTTCAATGCCTACCAATTAAATTAAACCAACTCAAAACCAATTCCTGTCAAAAAATTGTGTAAACTGATAAAGTCTATAATTCACCTCGCCAACTAAGATTTCATTAATATGAGGCCCATATATATCAGAGGTGTCAAAGAAAGTGATGCCATTGTTGAATGCATGCTTGATGATCGAGATTCCGGCTTCGTCGTTGATCGGAGAGTTGTAGATCCCTGTGAGGCCCATGCACCCAAAACCCAATTTGGAAACCTGTGAAAGTTGGAAATTCATCACATATCAGTTGTGTTTGAAGCAAGCGAATGGTAATGAGATTATGAGAGAGAGTGAGACCTGAAGACCCTGAGAGCCAAGATTGATTGTGGGGATGGGGGTTTTGCTTTGAGCTTCCATTTTTCTTTATGTGAGAAGTTGAGGGATTCAAAGGATTGGAGCTTGGGATTTGTTAGATTGGTTGTGAGCTGAGGTTGTGAAGGGATTTTATAGCAGTGATGAGGACTCGAGAAGGATTAATTTGACTTTGATGTCTCACAAAAATATGAGCTCAGTGCTATGGTCAGGGTCTCCTTAAAGATGTCAGCACATTCATCATCACGCACACAAAAGAGCCAACAGGAATCTGGGGGTGCCAAAGGGTGGCAAACGGGCCGGGCCAGACAGGCCTGGCCCGGAGCACGTCGAGCTTGGCCGGTCCTTGGCCCTTGTCAAGCCCGTGTTGACCAGACCTCAGGCCGACCTGTTTACCCTAAACCAGAGCAGTCTCGGCTCTAAGCCCAGCTTAAGTTAGACCGGGACGGCCTGATTCCAATTTTAATAAAAAAGAATTCAAAAAATTGGTTTTTTTGGCATGAATTTTGCTTAGGTCCTGGCCAAAATATTTTATCAATTTAAATTTTTTTGGGACATAAGTTGACAAATCTTATCTCTCATACGATTGACAAAAAAAATAAAAATTACAATTCATTAAAAAAAGGTAAGAAGTGAACTCCTATCAGTCTTTACTCTTTATTAGTGTCGGAATCTTCAATACTTTTAACGTGTTGTTGTCTAGATTCTATATCGAACCAATATTTTTGGCACGCTGTGACCCCCACTGCTTCAGCCGACATGCTCGCTCTTTTATTGCTCAGAACTCTATTAACTGCATTAAAAGCAGACTCTGAAACTACTATGGACACCAGAGTTGTTAGCAAATCACAAGCCATGTCAGAAAGCACAGAATACACATGTTCATGTGTTTTTCACCAATCAAAATATCAAAATTATCTATTTGTTCATAAGTGAGAAAACTATTTAAATCGGTTTGTAAATATATTGTAAGTTTTTTTTGAGAAAAAGGTGGATAATTAGCCACCCGATAGCATCAAAAAGTTTTTAATGGATACAAAAATACGTAAATACATTGTAAGTTCATTAGAAGAAGAAGTATAAACAGTGGTTCTTTTTTTCTTTTTACTTAAAAATTCAAAAATTCCCTTTTTAGAAGTTTGATGTGACGAGAAAGATGAAAAAGAAGTTCTATTTTGACTGTACGGTGCGTCATATATAGTATATCTATCTTGCAAATAAGAATTTAAAACATTTTTATAATGTTCTATATCAGCACCCATGTAATCATGGTATCACAACAACAACTGAGCCTTTTATCCCAAGCATATGGGGTATGCTACATGAACCAACATGAGAATCACGCCGGGTCCAGCACATGAATCCTCCGCCTCCACTCACTCCTATCGAACAATATACTTTCATCGAGTCCTTTGGCAACCATATCGTTTCGTATCACCTCCATCCATGTTTTCTTCGGTCTCCCTGTTGCCCTTTTGCCATTGCCCATATCGAAGGTATCTATTCGTCGAATCGGTGCTTCCATAGGTCTGCGTCGCACATGACCAAACCATCTTAGCCAGTTTTCCCGCATCTTCTCCTCCACAGGTGCTACACCAACTTTTGCACGAATATCCTCATTTCGCACCTTATCTTTTCTAGTGTTACCGCACATCCAACGAAGCATGCGCATCTCCGCTGTGTGCACCTTCTGTGTATGATGCTTTTTAGGAGCCCAACATTCTGTACCATATAATAAGGCAGGCCGAATAGCGCTCCGATAAAACTTCCCTTTCAATTTTAACGGAAAGTTACGATCACACAAAATCCCTGTTGCACTCCTCCATTTCAACCAACCAGCTTGGATCTTTTGATTAACATCACTATCGATCTCCCCATTTTTTTGGATGATGGAACCTAGATATCTAAACTGGTCGCTCGGTGATATCTCTTGCCCTTCCAATGTTATACCAATAAGGTTTTGACTTCTCTGGTTACTAAATTTGCAATGCATATATACTGTCTTGGATCTGCTCAATCTGAATCCCCGAGATTCCAATGTTTGCCTCCATAATTCCAATTTGACATTTACCCCTGCTTTCGTCTCATTTACTAGAACAATATCATCAGCGAATAGCATACACTAAGGTACCTCATCTTGGATAGTTCTAGTAAGCTCATCCATCACGATGGTAAACAGGAATGGACTTAATGCAGATCCTTGATGTAAACCAATTGTAATCGGAAAATCACTCGTTAAGCCACCGCAAGTTCTGACATTTGCCACTGCTCCATCGTACATATCCTTGATTATGTCAATATACTTGACGGGGACCCCCTTCTTCATCATTGTCCCCCATAATACCTCTCTAGGTATCTTGTCGTACGCTTTTTCTAAATCAATAAATATCATATGCAAATCTATTCTCCTCTCTCGAAAACGCTCGACAAGTTGACGAAGCAAATGAATAGAATCTGTCGTCGATCGTCCAGGCATGAACCCAAACTGGTTCTCTGTTATCTTAATATCCTTCCTTAGCCTGTGTTCAATCACTCTCTCCCAAAGTTTCATGGTGTGACACATAAGTTTTATTTTATGGTAGTTTGAGCAATTTTGAATGTCACCCTTGTTCTTGTAGATAGGTACAAGGATACTTTTTCTCCATTCATTTGGCATCTTTTTTGTCTGCCAAATCTTATTAAACAGATCCGTCAGCCATTTAACGCCTATTTCTCCTAAGCATCTCCAAATCTTGATAGGAATCCCGTCAGGACCAACCGCTTTTCTTAAACTCATTCTGTTTAAAGCTTCTTTAATCTCAGGTAGTCTTATTTTACGCATGAAATCACGGTTTATATCTTGAGATTGAATGACAAGTCCATCCAAATCTTAGTAAAGCTCTCATTGAACAATTTGTTAAAATAATCTCTCCATCTTTCCTTGATATCCTCATTTCGAATTAAAACCTTCTGATTTTCATTTTTGACACACTTCACCGCACATAAGTCTCTAGTATTCCTTTCCCGCATCCGAGCAATCCGGTATATATCATTTTCAGCCTCTTTAGTGTCTAATTTCTCGTACACCTCCTTGTAGACCTTAGATTTAGCTTCCCAAACAGCTTTCTTAACTTCCTTTTTAGCCATTTTATACTTCTCAAATCTTTCAACATCTCTACTTTTCTTCAAATCTTTATAAGAATCCCTTTTAATTTTAATAGCAGCCTTTACTTCTTCATTCCACCATGATGTGTTCTTAGATGGTGGAGCACCATCTCTCGACTCACCAAGTAGATCTCTAGCTACCTTCTTGATACAGCTAGCCATTTTGTTCCATGTTCTGTCTGAATCATCTTCCGACTGCCAATCGGCTTCTTTGACTACATGATCTATAAAAGCCTTTTGGTTATCTTCTTTCAATCGCCACCATTTAATTCTAGGCTCTACCTTACGTCTAATCTTCCTGAGTCCTCTTCTAAATCGAAAATGTAGAACTAAAAGTCTATATTGAGTGGTTACACTCTCACCTGGCACTACCTTACAGTCTGTAACATATCAAAAAAAATTATTATTTTTTGGTAATTTTTATAATTTAATATTATTTTATTGAATATTTTAATATTTCGGTATTATTAAATACAAGTAAATGGGAAAAATTATGGAAAAATTATGGAAAATTCTAAAATAGGGTATTTTATGGAATTATGCCATTTTTAAGTTTTTATGATTAGTTATATGCTAATTTAGTGCTAATCGCGATTAAAAATCGCTAATCGGTTTTTAGCATTTTTGTGCAAAGTATGCACATATCATTTTTCTTACACTTGTGCATTTTTCCACCATGTTTCTTTTGGGTTCACTATTCAAGTGAGAAGGGTTTTAGAAAAGAGAAAGAAAAGAAAAAGAAAATGGAAAAGGAATAAAGAAAAGAGAGGCATGGGCATGTATTAGGTATGGTCTTCTTTTGACCCAACGACCTTAGCCTTTTTTCCCCTCTTATTTCCCTCATCTCTCCCCTCCATTTCTCAGCTGAAGCTTTGCCCTTCTCCCTCCCCTCTTCAATACCCCAAATTATCTCAAATACAACACCAAAACCCCATATTCATTTCATTAAAAGTGTGCACAAACTCAAGATCTACACATTGGACCAAGAAAGTTTATGATTTGGCGATGTTGAGGATTCATGAGTCTCTATGGAGGTAATTCCTTCACAATTGTTGTATCATTTCTAGTGATTAAGCCTCTTTTAAAGTTCGATGTCGTTTCGACGAAGTTTTGTGCACTTTGGACAACCCTAGAGAGGATTAGGGTAAATTTGAGTTGTTAAGTGAAATCGAGACTTGTTGTGATCTTAGAATCCTGTTAGTGATGTTACTTTGGACCAGACCCGAGAGTTAAACCCAGAATACGGATTTAGTGAATCGATATCGGGGAAAACTGTATTTCTGCGAGTGTGTTTTGGAATCTGCTATCACCCAGGGACCCCTAAAATAAAATTGACTTGACAGTGAGATGTGCAGGCACTATGGAACCACCACACCAAACCCTAGCCCCCAACTCCAAATTCCGGCCGCAGATTTATTCCTTCTGGCCGCAATTTGTGGCCAGAACAGGGTGGTTTGGTCTCGTTTTTGGTGCATAGCCCTATCTCCAGTAAACTAGACGCTTGGCATGTATAGATTTGTCTAATTTGACCTAGGGTGAAATCTGGAGCCTATTTCCTAAGTTGCTGTTTTGGATTCGTGTTTCCGTATTTCCGTATTGTGAATTCTGAGTTTGCGTACTCGACTACTTGGCGTTTATACGACGATATCGAGGGTTGTTGATGGTTTTGGAAGCGTTGTCCATAGGTTCTAACTTATAGATCATAGCGTATCGTTTGGGGTTTCGTATGCCGTTTTAGTTCTGAATTGGTTTTCATACGCATTTGCGATACGTTAATGTGTAGGTACCCCATGAAGACTTCGGGATGACAAGCAAACGCGTGGCGACGCCGACAGATAAAGACGCAATGTGAGTAGATTTATATCTACGGGGGAAGTCGGGTGGATGGCGTATAGCACCCCGCAGTCCGTGGTGATGTATACGAATACGTATACACACGTATATTTTATTATGTGTTGTTTAAGTTTATTGATGGTAATAATGGATTATGGATGATAAGGATGTATTGGTTTAGTATAGTACGAAACCCTAGAGTAGTGGTTGCACCCACACATACACGTACACATATACTTGCATACATTCTTTCTTTTATCTGTGCGTATTTGGAGGTGTGTATATCTACACATGGGTATGGGACTATGTGTTCATATACGGGATTTGAGTGTGATACGCGGGATTGAGATGAGTCGATGTGATTTGATTGAGGCCGTGAGATTCGGCAATATGACAGAGTTCGTATTTGAGATACGACATGATGGTTTAGCGGGCTTTTGGGCATATGTGTTACCCCGCATTCATACCTATGTAGATGGTATCGATTGTACTAGACTTAGATCTGTACCCTAGATTATGTGATATGATGGTAGTGATACCTGATATGTGATGAGATGAATGTGATATTGACCCGTACCCAGCTATTGGGATGCTATACGACGATTTACCGTACGAGCTTTATATTGATGTTAGATCCGCACTCATGACTCGAGGATGTTATATGATATACTGTATCGTATGTGATACTATTGAGGCGGGATCACCGACTATTGTATATATATGTGTGTATATCGACTCAGATTTAGGTGGTTTTCATACCCCTCCCGATTGGCTTGATAGTTGGGTCCGTAGTTCGCATAGTAGGCGTAGACTAGACCCGAGTCATACCTATTTCAAAACTAACGAATCGGGGATATTTTAAAGATAGGCAAAAAGGATTCTACGGGTATTTTCAAACGAAGCATCTTTTCTTAAAACACCGTAGCCCTTATTTTATTAAAAACCCGATTCGTCTTGTTTCAAATGTCAAGGTTGCATGATATATTTATTGAGGTAGATTCTTTACTGTTGCGTTGATTATTCGATTCCGCATACTCATGCTATTTGCATTGCATCGCTTGTGTTGTTGATATATTATAGTCATGCTCCCAGGACACCAGCACCATTATCGATGATGCGTATGTTCCACGTACACTTATTGCCGGCTCACACATTTCATCATCGATAATTGCCATGTCATTACACAGTAGTATTATTGCATCAGGATAGGACCTTGTATGTGCATACTATTATTCCTTATTGCATGATATCCTGTTGTACTTGCATTTCATTAATATGTCACATACATCATGCTTTCTGATTATACGCATCGAGATATTCGTTTTCATGATATTTCTGGATTTGGGAACCGTGGATAATTCCAAAGGAAGGTATGTATTTATTTGAAAAACCCGGTTTTCCTTGATATGATATTTGCGCTGCCACCATGAGATTTATCGGTCCTGATTTATTACTCCATACGAGGAGTGGTGCCGTATGAGGGTACATGGTGGGGCCCGATGTATGAGAGAGTGGGCTGACCCGGACTGACGGATGCCCGATGTATGAGAGAGTGGGCTGACCCGGACTGACGGATGCCCGATGTATGAGAGAGTAGGCTGACCCGGACTGGCGGATGCCCGATGTATGAGAGAGTGGGCTGACCCGGACTGATGGATGCCCGATGTATGAGAGAGTGGGCTGATCCGGACTGACGGATGTCCGATATATGAGAGAGTGGGTTGACCCGGACAGACGGATGCCCGATATATGAGGATTTACGTGCCGATGCTAGGCACAAGTTTTCATGATGTTTTCGAGTGTCGATGCTAGGCACTCAGGTTCCATGCTTTTGGTTATATCCTCATATTTCTATGCATATGCTGATGATATTTACATGCATGATGGTTATGGTCATTGGGTGACGAGTGGACGGATCCACGTGCATGCAGATTTGATTACACTGATTTTACCTCATATTTATGATATGCTATTACCTGAGGCACTGGCACGATCACTTGGCACTACATTCATGTATAGAGATTACATTGCCAGTTTAGCATGCTGCAGACTTATTCATATTGAGGTTTATTTATATCTGATTGTATTGACCTAGGATGGGTCATACATTCGATCTCTGCTTGTAGATATTTTCTATTCACGAGTTGGCAACTCATCCCGTTGTGCCACAGTTCTTGCAGGTTCTTGCCGTACAAATTCCATAGCGGCTTTTCTGGCACACTGCTTCTATATGGGTGACTTGCTTGGGTAGGTGGGTTCTTTGTATCAGAACCACCATTGTACATTTATTATTCATTGTATCTAGAAATTCCATCAACCAAAACTTGTATATTATTTCAGACTTAGACACTCGTGATGTATTATTTCGACCTTAGAGTCGCGTGTAACAGTATGACGGTTTTCATGTTATTGTGAGTTTCTTTTGAGTTTTGATCATCGCCATTCGGCGTTGTATATTATATTGCTTGTGTGGTTGTGACCGTCGATTGACGAAGAGCTAGCTCCCGCTTGGGGATGCCTTTTATCATTGCATATATATTGTTCTTGTTGTACCCCGTTCGGGGCCAGTATTTACAAAAGAAACTCTGCCGAAATTTTTAGAAAAAACTTTACATTTTTAAAATGCATATTCGGCTTAGTTATTTAAAAACCTTGACTTCAAACATGTTTTTCTTCACTTCTTTAAACCAGTTTTCTTTATTTACTCTTAATATGGTTCTAGATTTCTGGGCTTTGGCTTGGATCAGATGGAGTCCTATAAACTTTATATGGTTCAAGGGCCAGTCACGTGCTCTTTCGGGTCGTGACACAGTCGATACAACAACCTCTATCTATTCTTCTCGTCAGAAAAAAGTCTATTTGACTAGCACTTGATCCGCTCCTAAAAGTGATAAGGTGGGACTCTCTTTTCCTAAACCAGGTGTTTGCTAAGATCAAGTCATAAGATAAGGCAAAATCTAGAATCGAGTCACCTACTTCATTCCTTTGTCCAAAACCAAAACCTCCATGGATAGTATCAAACCAACTACGACTAGTACCTACATGTCCATTAAGATCACCACCAATAAATAACTTCTCTCCACTAGGTATATGTTCCCGCCAAAATTTTGGCTCACAACCTGCTCCCTTATTAAAAAAAAGAAGAAAAAAATAATAATAAAATAAAAAATAATAAAATAATAAATAAATAAATAAAATAATAATAATAATAATAATAAAATAAAAATGAAGGGAAAAACTCCACATGCAAAGAATGTAACAAATGTCTCAAAGCCAGGAGTTAAAACATTGTGAAGCAACGCTTCAGATGCAGCGCCAATTGCGCTGCGCCCTAAACAGCACACCACGTGCAAAGCACGTGTGCGCTAGCGCTAGGTGCGCTGCACTCCAAGCAGCGCACCACGTGTCATACATGTGTGCGCTAGCGCAATGTGCGCTGCCTTTTAAGCAACGCACCACGTGCAAAGCACGTGTGCGCTAGCGCTAGGTGCGCTGCCCTCCAAGCAGTGCACCACATGTCGTACATGTGTGCGCTAGTGCAATGTGCGCTGCCTTTTAAGTAGCGCACCACGTGCATAGCACAGGTGCGCCAGCGCTGGAACCTAAAAGCTCCCCAACCGTCAGATCAAAAATCTAATAATAATGATAAATCATTAATTAATCAGAAACTAAATTCTTTTAAGAAAAGATTCCTCAAAATCTTTTCAAATAACAAGATTGTGCTCTGTAAATCAGAGCACCGTTGGATCAAATGATCCAATGGTAAATAAAAATTACCAAAAGACAGAATAAGTTCTGTTATAGAAAGATTTTCTCAATCTTGTTAAAAACAAGAAGATTGCCTTCTGTAAAACAGAAGCCCTAGGATCAAAGATCCAATGGTGGGGAAACATCCCCAAATCAATCAGAGAAAGATCTCTTTAACTGATTTAACAAATCAGCTGGTCCTATATAAAGGCCCCAAGACTTCAAGTCTCATATAGAAACCCCCTACAAACTTTGAGAAATATCAAAGAAAGAAGAGCAAGCTCTTAGATAAAGAAGATCATTTCTTCAAGGTAAAGAATTAATTCTTGAACAACAGAGATGAAACCATCTTATAAAAGAAGAACTATCTTCTAAAAAAGATCATAGATCTACAAACGACCAAGGTCTTTCATAAAAAGAAAAAGATCAAAAGATCTAATCATAAAAATAAAATAAGTATTTACTTCATTTACAGATCCTTGATCTACAAAGGCAGAGCCCTTTTATAAATAAGAACTTTTGTTCTTGAATCTTGAGGCAAAGCCTCCTTTAAAAGAAGAACATAAACTTGTTATCTGATCATAAAATTTGATCAAATGCGCTTTCCGCTATTGGAAAGTGCCTTACATTCATGAATTGAGATTTTGCGCTTCTTGGAATGGCGCTCAGCACCAAAACATGCCACGTGTCAACCAAAGACACAATCTGCGCTTTGCGCTTCTGAAACAGAGCACTGCGCTTATGGACTGGCGCTCATGGACTGGTGCTCAGCGCCAAGCGCGCCACGTGTCACTCACTGTCGGGCCAACAAACTAGTGCAACGCGCTCATAAATTAAAAGCGCAATGCGCTAATAAACTAGCGCTTAGCGCTAAGCGCGACACGTGTCCTTTTCGTGTGCGCTACCTGACAGAAGCGCAATGCGCTCTTTGATTGGCGCAAAGCGCCTGGCGCGCCACGTGGCGCACTGTCAGAACATACATTGTTCTGATGAATGCTATGCATTCAATACAAGACAAAAGATGTCAGAACCCAATGCTCAGCATTATTAAAAGGGCCAAGCCCAAATAAAGGCTCAATAGCCAGAACAATAAAATGTTAAACATTTACCGGACTTAGCCCAAGATTGGCCGTAAGTCCTGAACTCATATCAACTGAGCCCATATGCTCATAAACCTTTTAACAGACTTTAGTCCCAAATTGGACTATAGATCTCCCAACCAATATTGGTTGAAGGGTACATTTCTGAACTCCTCTGATATTTGACGTTGTAATCCTTCAACATCTTCAGAGAGGCGACGGGTCCCGACAACCATACATTCCACAGACTATGATGCCTTTAAACTGGACTGTGGGGTCCTTAAGCCCATGGACTATGATGTTCTTAACCTTGGACTGTGGGGTCCCTTTAAACCCATTGACTATGATGTCCTTAACCTTGGACCACCATGTCCTTAAACTGGTAATCGACCGCAATGTCCCTAAACTAAACAATAGAGTTCAAATGCTCTTTTGTTGGATCTAAATGATCCTGTTAAGTTGATCTTAGTCTAAAATTAGACTAATGTGTCCTTAACAAACGTTGAGTCGATCTTAGTCTAAAAATTAGACTAACTGTAACAACCGAGTTCAGTTATACCAATTTTTGTTCCGTATTTATTATCTATGGTATTTTACTGATATATCTTGTTTGGGTGCGAATGGTAGTTTACATTTTTACATTGCATTCGACCCGACCCGCTTGCTTGAACCTGTTAATTCATATTTATAAACTACCCTGGCTTGTTAAATAGACACGTGCATTTAATGTGGACTGCATATTAATTTTATTTGGCATTGCACATTTTTTTACATATAACATTTTAGATCACAGTAAATAAATTAAAATTGCATTTCATAACTTGCATGATACCCCTAACCCCGTGGTAGCGTCCGCGCATCGTGTTCTCGTCCCGTTCAGCGAAACGGACGTGTATGGATAGCTACGCGCAGGTACGTGCATCCGTTCTTGGGGGTATGCATTTTAGTTACCTAATTATCCATTTTAAAATTTGGAAGCTGCATATAATTTTCGTATTTCAAATCTAAATTTTTAGACCCGACTCGGGCGCATTTTGAAATATTTTTTATATCCCGTTAAAAATCCAATTATTTAAATTTTAAATCAATTATAATATTTCTTTTAAACTGCTCAAAATATTTTCTAACCAATATAAATCTTTTCTCAATTTTTTTTAGTTTAATCAAATCCTATTTTTTAACAACCTCATTTCTCTCTCTCCTACTTTCCCCGAACCAATCAAATTTCTCATTTGATTGAGCCCTAGCCCCACTCTCGCTTTCTCTTCTTTCCTTCTTCTTCTCTCTTTTCTCTCTCCCCACAGAAAACGCCAATTTCATAACTCCTCTCCCTTTCTCTCTCCTCTCGCGCATCTCTATCTCTCTTCCTTTCTCTCTCTTCCCACTCCCTCTCTCTCCTCTCGCGATCCCTGTTCACCAGGGATCCGAGAACCTCCCTCCTCCCACTAATCTCACATCCCTTCTATTTTTCCTTCTTTCTTTTTAAAAACGAGCGCCATCTCCTCCTTCGAGAAACCCATCCAAGCTCCGCCGCCTCCTCAAACCCTAACCCTAACTCCTATTCCCTCGACCTCGCCTCCACCCTAGTCTTCATCTTCTCCTCCTCATCATCTCCATTTTCTTCCTCTTCTATTTTCTCCCGAGACTTCACCTGCACCCACCAAGAACCCAGCACCTCATTTCATCACCGCTGACCACCCTCGCCGTCGCTATCTCTCCTTTCTCTCCTCTGTTCTCCTCCCCTTCGCAAGACCCCTGCACATACCCTGCACCAACCCTGCACCAACACCCCCACAACGAAACCCCAGCAACCAAACCCTAGCCGCCAAGATCCCTGCACACCCAAACCCTAGCCGGAACCGCAGCCTCTGCCCTTTGCCGGCAACCCCTCGTCGTTGTTGCCCCTTGCCGACTCCCCTGGAATCCCAGAGCACTTAACCACAGTAAGATCTTCCCTTCTCCTCTTCTTCACTTTCTTTATGTATTTCTTTTCTTTATGTGTTCACTGTTCTTTTGTTCGTCGGAATCCGGCTGTGCCGTTGACGATCACGACGACCCAGCAAGCATCTTTGACCCGTGTGATCCCTTTGTGCGTTGTTTGGATTCGTTCCGTGCACCGTGCGCGCGTCGCGACCTTTCCCGCCGACGTGTGACGTTCCGTATAACCGTTTCTGATCTGTCGAGGCAAGTAAAACTTGCTACATGCTACTTATATATTTTTATACATATTTAATTGCGTGTTAAACCTGTGAATTAAATCTAAGGCCATTTGTTCATTTTTAACACTTCGATGTCCATTTTATCATTTTAGATTTATAACTTGAAACATACCATGTTGCATTTTGTTTTACTATATATAGTACCCACATCCGTATTTAAATCACATAATAATTATTTGCATAGCCCATAATACCATTTTAGTAGTTTATACCATATTGGACACTCGTTTGCATACATCCAGCCTAATGTATATTCAAGTGCATCACTAGATCATTTAATACATATTAGTGAGATTTTAACATTCCATATTTGATAAACTGTATTTAATTAATGTTGGAACTATCCCCTTAACCCAAATCGATAACTGTGCATCCATATGCTTTAATCTGTATCTATTTGCATGCTACATTACAATGTCCCATTTTATTATTCCATTAGTACCCTATACTTTTTTCGTATACCCCTGCTTACTTTAGTTTGATTATGAGCACCCACATGACATTTTGTGCACCCCTGACATGACTTGTTACACCTACTGCTTGACACGACATGGTACCGCGCACCTCTTGACATGACATGATACCTATGTACTACTTGACTAGACCTGATGTACCATGGCTTTACCTGTTACCTGATCTTTTTACTAATGCCAACAAACCTGACTTGTTGTCCCTACGGACATTTCCTGTTGTCTATCCAGACAAACCTGTACCTGCCTAATCCTGTGTTGGTATTGGCTCAAGATTATTTAATACTTGACTTGAATATATAACTTGGGGGTATGGGGAAATCAATGATGAAACCTGACTTGTAACTCGACAGTTCGACACCTTTACTGATCAGTTTTAGAGGCTAGTCCAGCCTTGGGATGATGCTGCTGACATCATCCATCGTTACCCACTACCTTTTTAGAGGCTGGGCCAGCCTTGGGATGATTCTGTTGACATCATTCATCGTTACCCCTTTTCCTTTTAGTGCCTAGCGGCATGTCTCGGTTTCAGCCCGAGAATCTTCACAGTGATCCTGGGCACGCACGGGATACTATTGAGTTACATCGATGATTCATCAAATTGATTTTAAAGACCTGAGAGTAGTTAACCCAATAGACCAGTTTAGATCACTCACTACACATTACCCCACCGTCCTTACTTATATCACTGTTATGCCATGTTTATCATTTATACTCATACCTGCATGTATTTCTACCCTGTTTATAGTATTGCTTGATATTATGACGCACCGACGTCTGGGTTTTGCATGGCCCAGATTCCTTACCTTTGCTGCAGTCCGAGCAGGAGTATTTCAGTCAGCAGGCTGAGCAGTGAGGACTTGCTAGTAGTTAGTTCATTTTATTTTCGGTATTTTCTTTCCTGATGTGAGCCCGCATTATGGGACGTACATTCCAGTTTTATTCTTGTATTGGATCTTTTGCTTCCGCATTATTTTATTCTTTACTCGCTTTATTTTGGCTTATGGACATGTGTTAGATAGTTTATTATTGTTCTTGATATCTCTACAGCCGAAATGTGACTGTGGAAGGATAGTTCCTATCCACAGGTAGCATGGTTGGCTATGTCACGTGCCTATCTTAGCGTACTCTGGGAAGCGGGGCGTGACACTAACGTATCCTTAACTAACGTTTAAGTTGATCTTAGTCTCAAATGAGACTAACGTATCCTTAAACCCAAACCCCAAACCCAAATCTAAGAAAATACGGATTTGGACTAATCCACGCCCTACGGGCGACAACATACATTAGTCTCTGTATACAATCCACGGGAAACCACAAACAAAACAAACACACACGATACGAAGTGACCATCTGGAGAAGGAGAAAGTTGTTACCACGATGCAGTAGCGTAATTAACTGCAGGGGCTTGCGCCTGCAGGGAAGAGCGTCCCCATAATCAAAAACCCCTCAAACGAGGGGGAATCTGACGAAGTCTGCTACATCGGCCGCATCCGTTTAAACCTTCGATACATGGTGCCATAAATCAACTTGGCATCTTCGGAGAGGTGGACGGATAGCACCAATTAGCATCTGCCCCCAGATTCAGGAAGACGTTCGTCTTCCCGGTTTCCGGCGGTAAACAGATTCTGGCACGTCCGGTAGGACCTTTTCCTCTTTCCACTCCACACTTCATGTGTCGTGTTCGTGAACGAATCGCGGTTTGATATGGTTACCCTTGGGTTCGAGGTACTAAGATTTGGTTTCTTGCTTGGCGCAGAAAATGAAACATCAATGGCTTCAAACTGCACTAACTGCAACAACAACTCTCGCTCCGTCCCGTCTGGAGGAGTGACTTACGGGCCCCAAGCGGCCTCCATCTTCGCTATGCCGGTGGAACAGGTGACTCAAGCCACCACTGGGCTATTCTTCGGGACTATGCTCCCACCGATGAGCTTCAATGCCCCAATGTCGTCGCAAGAAGCTCCAAAGAAGTCGGTCTTTGATCGGCTTACAACTACTGCGGCCCCTCTCAACGGGTCGCCTAAGTCCACTACCTCAGTTTTTAACAGATTGGGACGAAGCTCAGATGGGCCCATGAAGAAGCCCGCAATTCCTAAAGGTGTTATCCCTAAGCGGTTAGCCATTCCTACTCCTGAAGTCCCCAAGGCGGCTTCTCCTGCTAAGGGGTCGGTCTTCACGAGACTGGCCGTTTCAGCTCCCGTCCCAGACAAAGTCATGAAGGCTGTTTCCCCTGTTCAAAAGTCGGCCTTTGCAAGACTGACTACCCCTTCTCAACGGGTGTCAGTCTTCGGCAGGATAACACCAATAATAGTCTCTCCTCAAAGCAGGGGCATGAGGAAACTGATCCGAAAGCGGAGGTGATCCCGGCCGCACGACATGCTCGATGTCGCCACTGGCGCCGAGTGAGGAAAGCTGGGAGCAATTCCCCTTCTGGACTAACTCCGCCCACTCCAATGGTGAAAGTCAATGCTGCTGTTCCAACTGGGAACAGTTTTGAACTGCTGAACAAGGTGCGCAGGAACTCTTCTACCGCTGTACTGAAAAGATCTCCTCCACCCGTGGAGAATGTTACAGAAACGAAGCTGGAGCGGTCCCCTCAGCGACTGTCCTCCAAAATTTACAAAGTCTGGCGACAGGTTTAGGGCTCAGTAATTGATTAAGATTACTCTCGCTGACAGAAAAAGGTGAAGGTTCAGCAGGAAAAGAACCGTCCTGTCAAGCCACAAAGGACGACAACTACTTGGGTGCCCGCTGCAATGGCCCCCTCAACGTCAACTGCTCAAAAGAGAAGGAGGCCAGAGAAAGCCCCTGTGACTACGGCAGACCACAAAGACGATGAGCCCAAACGCCCTAAGTCTGGGGGCATAATGGTGCATACTGTTTACATGGCTTCCGGAAAAGAGGAAAACCGCGCTTCGACGGGTCACCGACTGCTCACCCGATCCGTGACAAAAGCCCGGAGCAGCAGCAGAAGCTTCAGGAGATGCTGACTGCAATGGCCGCTCTCACCGGGCCAAAAGAAAGTCCGGAGGCATCATCAGAACAGCGTCACGAACAAGAAACTGATGCTGACTTCCTACGCAGGATCCTAGAAAAGAAGGACAGAGAAGCAGCAGAACAAGCCGCCAACATAAAACAAATGGCTCTTCTCTTCCAAGACATGGTAGGAATGATGTTACAGCCGGATTCTCTAGCTGAAGACCCTCCGGTCATTATTGAAGACGATAGAGGGGAGACATCCAATCCTCCTCCGGATCATTCAGTAGAAAAGGAGGAAACCATCTCAAAAGCCACGCTCGATGATTATATAGCTCAACAAATACGAGCTCACCATGAGAATGAAGCGGCTGGCCAAATTGTCAAGACCGGACGACCCTATCCATGCTGGTATGACCAAATAAGTTACCCGCCGGGATATACGATCCCTAAGTTCCATATATATAAAGGGACGGGGAATCCACATCAGCATGTCTCTCAATTCAGGGCTTTATGCGGAAACACCGGAGGTGATGATAAATTGCTACTTCGCCAGTTCGTCGGCAGCTTGTCGGAGACGGCCTTCGAATGGTACTCTGAACTTCCAAACGACCCCGTCAATACTTTCGCAAAAATGGAGCTATTATTCACCCAACGGTTCGCAAGCGCTAGTGAACGCACCCCAATGACGGCATTGATTAACGCCAGGGTAAAACCAGGCGAGACATGGGTTCAATACGCAATACGATGGCGGAATCTGTAGTCGAAATGCGAACAGCGCATCGAAGAAGCGCCTGCGGTAAGCATGTTTGTGGGTACCCTCGACCCTCAAGCGACCATCTCGCAATTCATGATGTTCTTCAAGCCGACTACTTTCCAGGCCTTGATCGACAAATTGGCCCAAATGGATCAGATGAGTCATAGACCATCTTCTTCAAAGACGGATCCTCAGAATGAAAAGGGAAAAGGAAAAGCAACTTTCGTTGCCACTACTCAACAACAGCCGAGCAGCTTAAAACCAGTTGTTCGCCAAAACAATATGAGTCCGCGCCCATCCCTCGAGGAGAGACTAGGACGTCCTTACTCGTTTCCCCAAGATAAAACGTGGAGACTATTCGAGCTGGCAGTGCGCAACAGACTCATCAATCTGCTAGATCCAAAACGTCCGTTGCAGCCAGGTGATGTCAACAATCCTAATTACTGCCCTTACCACCAAGCAGTAAGCCATCCAATCGAAGATTGCTTCATCTTCAAAGGCTGGATTGAAGACCAATACCAACAAGGCAAATTCGCATTATCGGAAAACTGGAAGGTGAACCCGCCGCAACCTTATACCCCTAAAAAGGTGGACACGCTGAAGGCATCATGCTCTTTTATAGAAGAAACTCCGTGGGAGGTCGCTCTTTCAGCCAAAACTAAAAGAATGCTGAAGGATCTCCAAACTTGCCCGGAAATCAGGTGGAAAAATCCACTGGAACCCGAGGTCGTCGAGGGAATGCTGAAACCGCGCCCAACTCTAAAAATTGGTGGTGATAGCCAAAGCATTCACACCCAACCGTCGAAATCTTCGAAAAAGAAGAAGAAGCCCATGAAGCATGGTGACAAGTGCACGGACCTGCAAAAGCAGATTGACGCGCTGGAAGAGTATAACCAGAAGGCGTGGACCCCGGTCACACTCCAAGAATTTATCAACAATATCCTTGAGAACGGAGATAACGACAATAACGACAGGGATGACTCATCAAAAGAATCTGAAGATTACGTAGCAAGCTGCCATGTGATCTCTCACTCGTCAATAGACAATGAGGAAGCTCCTTGCACCGAGAAACTGGGGGCAGGATCGAAGACAAAACCCTTGGAACCGTCTGACGAGATGATCGACTTGCTACTGAACGAAGCCCGTCAGAAAAGCAAAGCTAATCGAGAACGTGAACTGGCTATATTCGAAAAATCCAAACGCCGACGACTGGAGGAAAAGGTCAAGACGCCCCAACTGGAGCAAAGCATCCTTATCGCCAGCAAAAGCAAGCTTAAAGTAAGGAAACGATTCGCTAGGGTCTTGGCAATAGGAATGAAGTTGCCCTCTTTCAAAGGAAATTCCCCTAGCAATATACGTCTTGAGGAAGCGGACATACATCCTAACTTCTGCCTATACCACCAGAAGATTGCACACCCTACCGAGGAGTGCATAGCCTTTAAAAACTGGTGGCAGGATATGTTGACCATCGACGACACGTCCAACGAGTGAAGCGCAAGGCTCATCGGGAACAGAAAAGCACGACATATGAGCGCGAAAGAGCTACTGGCAACCGTCACATTGCCGACACCAAGCGATCGCAAGTTATCACCTTTGGAAGCGACTCTGACGAAGAAATCGCCATCAGCCCTCTCTTCAAGGAATCCACCTCCGACACAAAACATGCGAAGATTTGCGGCAAAATCTAGCTGCGTAATCGGGCGGCGACTTATGACCGAAACGTCGTTAAACTACTACCAATCCGCGGCACCCTCAAGCTGACGTGGTAAATAAATAAAAAAAACGGTATGTCCATAAGCAAAATGGGCACGGATGAAAACCCGAAAGGGCTCCGTGAGTAACAACAGCAGGGCTACCGGGGAGTTTTGTGAAAACCCGAAAGGGCGCAACCTCGTTAGAATAAACAAAAAAGAAAAAAAAAACTGTATATCCATAAGCAAAATGGGCACGGATGAAAACCCGAAAGGGCTCCGTGAGTAAAAACAGCAGGGCTACCGGCTAGTTTTGTGAAAACCCGAAAGGGCGCTATCTCGTTAAAAAAATAATTAAAAAAATATAATAAAAAAAGGATATGTCCATAAGCAAAAGGGCACGGATGAAAACCCGAAAGGGCTCCGTGAGTAAAAATAGCAGGGCTACCGGCGAGTTTTGTGAAAACCCGAAAGGGCGCAATCTTGTTAAAAGACACTTGCAAGGTCCTCTCGACTTTGTAAGAAGAAACCATCTGTGTGAGATCCTTACGACTCACAAGGGAGCAACACATTTAGGAATTCTCACAATTCTTAAGGAGAAATTACACCCACGGGATCCTCTCGACCCGTAGGGAGAACCCTTTTATAGGACCCTCACGGCTCATAAGATTCAAAAGTCTTAAGTTACAGAGACCTGAACCTGTTCTTAAGCAGCCCCCACAACCTCCAATACTGCCCTACAAGCGACTCAATGCCGACCCTTGTATACAATCCATGGGCGCGAATGAACATTTCCCTAACAAAGTCCCATCCGTGACTAGGGATATGTTGGCACGGTGAACAACCCTTATAAGTCCTCTCGACTTGTAAGGAGAAAACACTCTTGTAAGATCCTTACGACTTATAAGAGAACATACACTTAGGAATCCTCACGATTCCTAAGGAGAAAATGCACCTACGTGATCCTCACGACTCGTAGGGAGAAATACCTTCATGAGACCTTTACAGCTCATGAAGTCAAAAGCCTTAGTCGACAGGATTCTAACCCTGTTCGCTAAGCCACCTTTGTTCAACATCGACAGAGGCAAATGATGATTCGCTCCTGGCAATATCCCTGTTGTAGCGGTGCTGATGCCGAAATCGGTGTCTAATTCTAAGCTTGCACAAAGAAGCTAGCAAGCCACACATGTATACGAAATAGCCGAAATGATGGGGCAACTTGCAACAAAATCAGCAAGTAAAAATGTATGCATACAAAAATAGCCGAAATGGTTGGGCAACTCACAATAAAAAGCAGCGAGTAAATAAAACAAATAGCCGAAATGATTGGGCACCACGAAAAATAGGCGAAATGATTGGGCAATCGCGACTTTCGCGATATAAAAGATGAAATGATAGAGCATCACGGAAAGAAAAATATATAAAATGAATTTTTTTCCCTACATGTGAGATCACATCGATCCCTGTATACAATCCAGGGGCAAAAACAATGAGGGAACCATACTTTCCCCCCAGGCTCCATCCGAAAAAGAGCCAAGTCTCGACGGTTCATAGACCGTCTGGAGATCATCTCAGCATTCGTCTCGTTACAGCAGATGCAATGTCAACAACGGCGTTCCTTCGCAATCCAGCAGGATGCAGATGCAACGTCAATGAAAGACCCCATGGTCGAAACAAAGCGGAGTGACGGCAAAATCCCAGCTCCACCTAAGCATTCGTCCCGTTACAGCAGACGCAATGTCAACAACGGCGTTCCTTCGCAGTCCAGCATGATGCAGATGCAACGTTAACGAAAGACCTCACGGTCGAAACAAAGCGGAGTGACGGCAAAATCCCAGCTCCACCTCAGCATTCGTCTCGTTACAGCAGACGCAATGTCAACAACGGCGTTCCTTCGCAGTCCAGCAAGATGCAAACGCAACGTCAACAAAAGACCTCACGGTCGGAACAAAGCGGAGTGACGGCAAAATCCCAGCTCCACCTCAGCATTCGTCTTGTTACACCAGACGCAATGTCAAAGCAAACGAACCGAAGGCCAAATTCCTAGCTTCAGGGTCTTGACGGATTCGGACATGCCAAAGTAAATGAAGCGAAGGCCAAATTCCTAGCTTCAGGGTCTTGACGGCAACTCATATAAAACCTGAAAGACCATCGGAAATCATCCCACATGGAGTGGTCACCACCTCGACGTTCGTCTCGATACAGCAGACGAGATGTCACTACAGCGTTCTTTCTCCAGCAGGATTCGGAAGCGACAATCAAACAACAGAGCCACGGCAAAATCCCTAGTTCCAAACCTCGACGGTTCACCAGCAACCTAGAGACAACCACGGCATTCGTCTCGATACAGCAGACGCAATGCCAGCAAACGAAGCAAAGGCCAAATTCCTAGCTTTAGGGTCTTGATGGCAACTCATATAAAGCCTGAAAGACAATTGGAGATCATCCCACACCAGCGCGGAGTGGTCACCACCTTGACATTCATCTCGCTACAGCAGACGAAATGTCACTACAGCCTCCTTCCTCCAACAGGATTCGGACACAACAAAACAAACGAAGCGAAGGCCAAATTCCTAGCTTCAGGGTCTTGACGGCAACTCATATAAAACCTGAAAGACTATCGGAGATCATCCCACGCCAGCGCGGAGTGGTCACCACCTCAACGTTCGTCTCCATACAGCAGACGAGATGTCACCACAGTGTTCTTCCTCCAGCAGAATTCAGACGCGACAATCAAACAACGGAGCCACGACAAAATCCCTAATTCCAAACCTCGACGGTTCACCAACAACCTAGAGACAACCGCGACATTCGTCTCGATACAGCAGACGCAATGCCAACAAATGAAGCGAAGGCCAAATTCCTAGCTTCAGGATCTTGACGGCAACTCATATAAAGCCTGAAAGACAATCGGAGATCATCCTGCACCAGCACGGAGTGGTCACCACCTCGACGTTCGTCTCGATACAACAGACGATATGTCACCACAGCGTTCTTCCTCCAGCAGGATTCAGACGCGACAATCAAACAACGGAGCCACGACAAAATCCCTAGTTCCAAACCTCGACGGTTCACCAACAACCTAGAGACAACCGCGGCATTCGTCTTGATACAGCAGACGCAATGTCAACAAACGAAGCGAAGGCCAAATTCCTAGCTTCAGGGTCTTGACGGCAACTCATATAAAACCTGAAAGACTATCGGAGATCATCCCACGCCAGCGCGGAGTGGTTATGACTCATCGGGTCTCTCCAAAATGAGCTTAACCTCAAGTAAAAAGCGGCATGTCAAAATTCCTAACACTTGCTATCCCGATGGTCAAACTGCCTAGGAGGATTGCTTGAAGACGTCTTGTCCAGCCTCCGAAGGGATCAAAGACACGACAATCATAAGGCTACTCGAATAGTAAGATTGCCTATCGAGAAATACATCAGCCGACGCGACGGTACGACGGACAAAACCCTAGTACCACAGACCCTAACGGACCTTTGTCATAAAGAGTAGAGGCTAACTGTGACGTTAGGATATCCTTGCAAGAAATGCTCGATTCGTCTCGACTCGTAGGGAAAAGCCTTAGGCAATCGGGATAAGAACCAGTTTTCTAAGCACTGGGGCCCTGCAAGTCGGTCCAAAATGGACTTTTGCATACTATTCACGGGCCACACTCTCCAAAGTCGAATCTCGACAAGGAGGGAAACAACTGCTTATGGGTCCTCTCGACTTGTAAGAGGGAAAATTCTCTTGTGAGATCCTTACGACTCTTAAGAGAAAACGCACTTAGGAGTCCTCACGACTTCTAGGGAGAAAATACACTTACGGGGTCCTCTCGACTCGTAGGGAGAAAAGTCTTTATGAGACCCTCACGGCTCATAAAGTTGGAAAGTCTTAGGCTACAAGGACCCTAAACTTGTCTCCTAAGCCCTCAATTCTGTGGCCTTGCATAACTCTGCACTACTTCACCCACATACATACTTACATGGGCAAAATAGGGGGGGCATTTGTTCCCGCCAAAATTTTGGCTCACAACCTGCTCCCTTATTAAAAAAAGAAGAAGAAAAAATAATAATAATAAAATAATAAAATAATAAAATAATAAATAATAAAATAATAAATAAAAAAATAAAAAAATAATAATAAAAAAATAAAAATGAAGGGAAAAACTCAACATGCAAAGAATGTAACAAATGTCTCAAAGCCAAGAGTTAAAACATTGTGAAGTAACGCTTTAGATGCAGGGCCAAGTGCGCTGCGCCCTAAACAGCGCACCACGAGCAAAGCACGTGTGTGCTAGCGCTAGGTGCGCTGCACTCCAAGCAGCGCACCACGTGTCATATATGTGTGCGCTAGCGCAATGTGCGCCGCCTTTTAAGCAGCGCACCACGTGCAAAGCACGTGTGCGCTAGCGCTAGGTGCGCTGCGCTCCAAGCAGTGCACCACGTGTCGTACACGTGTGCGCTGCCTTTTAAGCAGCGCACCACGTGCAAAGCACAGGTGCGCCAGCACTGGAACCTAAAAGCTCCCCAACCGTCAGATCAAAGATCTAATAATAATGATAGATCATTAATTAATCAGAAACTAAATTCTGTTAAGGAAAGATTCCTCAAAATCTTTTAAAATAACAAGATTGTGCTCTGTAAATCAGAGCACCGTTGGATCAATGATCCAATGGTAAATAAAAATTACCAAAAGACAGAATAAGTTCTGTTATGGAAAGATTTTCTCAATCTTGTTAAAAACAAGAAGATTGCATTCTGTAAAACAGAAGCCCTAAGATCAAAGATCCAATGGTGAGGAAACATCCCCAAATCAATCAGAGAAAGATCTCTTTAACTGATTTAACAAATCAGCCGGCTCTATATAAAGGCCCCAAGACTTCAAGTCTCATATAGAAAACCCGCCTACAAACTTTGAGAAATCTCAAAGAAAGAAGAGCAAACTCTTAGAAAAAGAAGATCATTTCTTCAAGATAAAGAATTAATTCTTGAACAACAGAGATGAAACCATCTCATAAAAGAAGAACTATCTTCTAAAAAAGATCATAGATTTACAAAAGACTAAGGTCTTTGATAAAAAGAAAAAGATCAAAAGATCTCATAAAAATAAAAGAAGTATTTACTTCATTTACAGATCCTTGATCTACAAAGGCAGAGCCCTTTTATAAACAAGAACTTTTGTTCTTGAATCTTGAGGCAAAGCCTCCTTTAAAAGAAGAACATAAACTTGTTCTCTGATCATAAAATTTGATCAAATGCACTTTGCGGTATTGGAAAGTGCCTTGCACTCATGAATTGAGCTTTTGCACTTCTTGGACCGGCGCTCAGCGCCAAAACATGCCACGTGTCAACCAAAGATACAATCTGCGCTTTGCGCTTCTGAAACAGCGCACTGCGCTCATGGACTGGCTTAGCGCTAAGCACGCCACGTGTCACTCACTGGCGCGCCAACAAACTAGCGCAACACGCTCATAAATTAAAAGCGCAATGCGCTAATAAATTAGCGCTTAGCGCTAAGCACGACACGTGTCCTCTTCGTGTGTGCTACCTGACAGAAGCGCAATGCGCTCTTTGATTGGCGCAAAGCGCCTGGCACGCCACGTGGCGCACTGTCAGAATATACATTGTTTTGATGAATGCTATTCATTCAATACAAGACAAAAGATGTCAGAACCCAATGCTCAGAATTATTAAAAGGGCCAAGCCCAAATAAAGGCTCAATAGTCAGAACAATAAAATGTTAAACATTTACTGGACTTAGCCCAAGATTGGCCGTAAGTCCTCAACTCATATCAACTGAGCCCATATGCTCATAAACCTTTTAACAGACTTTAGTCCTAAATTGGACTATAGATCTCCCAACTAACATTGGTTCAAGGGTACATCTCTGAACTCCTCTGATATTTGACGTTGTAATCCTTCAACGTCTTCAGAGAGGCGACGGGTCCCGACAACCATACATTCCACAAACTATGATGTCTTTAAACTGGACTGCGGGGTCCTTAAGCCCATGGACTATGATGTCCTTAACCTTGGACTGTGGGGTCCTTTTAAACCCATGGACTATGATGTCCTTAACCTTGGACCACCATGTCCTTAAACTGGTAATCGACCGTAATGTCCCTGAACTAAACAATAGAGTTCAAATGCTCTTTTGTTGGATCTAAATGATCCTGTTAAGTTGATCTTAGTCTAAAATTAAACTAATGTGTCCTTAACAAACGTTGAGTCGATCTTAGTCTAAAAATTAGACTAACGTATCTTTAACTAACGTTTAAGTTGATCTTAGTCCCAAATGAGACTAACGTATCCTTAAACCCAAACCCCAAACCCAAATCTAAGAAAATACGGATTTGGACTAATCCACGCCCTACGGGCGACAACATATATTAGTCTCCATATACAATCCACGGGCAACCATAAACAAAACAAACACACATGATGTGAAGTGACCATCTGGAGAAGGAGAAAGTTGTTACCGCGATGCGGTAGCGTAATTAACTGCAGGGGCTTGCGCCTGCAGGGAAGAGCGTCCGCATAATCAAAAAGCCCTCAAAAGATGGGGAATCTGACGAAGTCTGCTACATCGGCCGCATCCGTTTAAACCTTCGATACATGGTGCCATAAATCAACTTGACATCTTCGGAGAGGTGGACGGATAGCACCAATTAGCATCTGCCCCCAGATTCAAGAAGTCGTTCGTCTTCCCGGTTTCCGGCGGTAAACAGTATACTTTGCACCATCTCGTCTAAATCCTCCCAGAATAGACGCTTACTAGGTTCATCAAGACCTATCTGTGGTGCATAAGCACTAATAACATTAAGGATCTCTCCACCTAGTATAAGCTTAACCAGTAAAATTCTATCACCTTTTCTCCTAATCTCAACTACATTCTCAAGCAACCGTCTATCTATGATTATGCCTACCCCATTACGATTTTTATCTCTACCCGTATATCAAAGCTTATAACCCCAAGGCTCTATGACTCTACTCTTTTCACCTACCCACTTAGTTTCTTGCAAACACATAATACCAACTCTCCTCCTAATCATCACCTCCACTAATTCTAATAGTCTACCCGTAAGGGAACCTATGTTCCAGGAAGCTAGACGGATCCTATGAAACCCTTGCTTATTTGTCACTACACCCGGGGTCCGATGTAGCGCGCCATTTCTGGACGACGACCCTTGCTTATTTGTCACTACACCCGTGGTCCGATGTAGCGCGCTGTTTCTGGACGACGACCCTTGCTTATTTGTCACTACACCCGGGGTCCGATGTAGCACGCCGTTTCTGGACGATGACCTAAAAGCCCTTGCATACTTAACACTACACCCGAGATCCGATGTAGCGCGTCGCTGAGTAGGGGATGCCCCAACGATATTCTTATTATGGTTCATGTCATAGGATGTGACAAAGTTTTACGTTGGCTGTCACAGGCCTACCACAACCCTCACCCTTTCTCATCCGGACTTGGGACCGGCAATGGTGGGTTTCATGTAATCATGGTATCCCTCTAATAAAATTTTTTATCTAGTTTAATCCTAGGATCAAAAACTTCAGTGAAACAAAACAATGCAAGAACTTTCCCCCGATATTTATTCAATTTGGAAACCATGCTATTTAACATTCCAGTAAATGCATTTTCACGGTCAATTATATATTCATTAATAACTTTACTAATATAAAATAATTGTTCTACCGTTAAATATATAGTTGGATAATAAACACCAGATAAAGTTTTAGTTGCATTATAAAATATTTCTAAAAATTTCATAACATATTCACAAACAAACCAATCAAGCTCCTCTAAATCATTAGCAGACATTTGTTCCTGATAAAATAAAATAATAGGAACTTTATATTTTAAAAGATATTTCAACATTTCATAAATAGAATTCCACCAAGTTGGAATGTTAAATTTGAAAGATCTAAATCTTAAATTTAACTAGGTACAAGTTTGCTTAAAAGTTTGTTTTCTGATTCTAGAGGTTTCAATAAATATCATCGTATCTCTAAGTTTTGATAAATGAGGATTAACAATTCTAAGACCATCTTTTACAATTAAATTTAAAATATGGCATGCACAACTTTGATGAAATAATGCTCCATTTAAAATAGGATTTAAATTATTTTTTAAAATTGCAGAAGTATTATTAGTAACATTATAAAAACTAATTAAAAATAGTTTATTTTGAGTATCATATTCACATATAGTGATCAAAATACAATTACTTATATTATTTTCAGTATGTAGATGCCCTATTTTCAAAAAACCAATAATTCTTTTTTGTAAAAACCAATCATTATTAATAAAATGTGCAGTAACACAAATATAACTAATGCTCCATTTTGTTGTCAAAAGATCAAAAGTTAGTACAATTTTACCTTTAAGATTTGAAAAAATATTAAGTAAATTAGCTTTGGCTTCATAATTTTTTTTAAATGTATCACTTCTAAGTGTATTTCTTCGTACTCTTTGAAATGCAGGATTATATGCAGTTTTTACTAATCTATAAATTTTTTCGTTTTCAGCAAAACCAAATGGTTATTCAGCATGTATAACATATCTAGCAAGTTATCTTCTATTAGTATCCCGAGAATAAGAAAAACTAGTTAAATAGTTAGATACCATACTTAGAGTTGTCTGTCGAGATCTGCTTTTTGATGTTTATTTAGATGTCTTTTTAGATGGGTAGTTCCATCTTTCGTGGCACAAGTAAAATCTGATATGCAAGTCTTATAAACAGCCCGCATGCCTTTACCTTCAACTACTTGTTTTATAAACAACCCCGCTTCCCAGTAGACGGTAACGGTGACGTGACGAAACCCACGACGTATTTATTTCGAGAAAGTCATTTCCCGGAATAAACACGCTAAGCGTAATTGAGCAATATAAAATGACAAGAAATTAACATGATATTTAAACTTCAACAACTTTATTTACATTCAAACTCGATACATTTACAATACATGAGTTCAACTGAAATACACGAGAACAAAAATGCCTAAACAGGTGGTATACATAACTGAAAGAAGATATGAGTTAAGCTAAGCTTGAGTGGTGATCTGGTAGTAATCCCCTGTAGTCTCTTCTATCTCATCAGTCTCTAGACCACCTGACGAACATCTGAAAGAAGAAAAAGATGGGTAGATGCCCGTCAGCGAACTTTCGCTCGGTAAGTCCCCAAATAAAGGTGTGAAGTATAAAAGTATAATGATAAGTTGGAAATGGATATCATGAAGCAATGGCCTAGGAGATATGGTGTTTAAATATGTCATTTAATATATTCATGGCAATTCTATATAACATGACAGCTCTATATAACATGGAAAAATAACATGAGTATAGTATAGCATGGTCGTACAGTGTATGTATAGTCAACATGAGGTACTTGTAGGTGTCGTAAAAAGGTATTTATAAGGGTAAACTAATCTAACGTAAGTTCAAGGGTGAATGTCAACCAATCTAAAGAGTGTTTTTGAACCCAACAGACTGTAATATAGGGGTAAGGAACTACGGGTCCAAATCAAGTGTTAGTAACGAGACTTTAACCTAGTGTTGAAGTATTCCAAACTGAACAGGCTATAATTCAGGAGCAAAGAAACATGGGCCCTCATGATCGTTTGCTTGTGTTAGTGGATATGAATTCAAGATTTAGGGGACTCCTGAGATTTCGTTGGATTCGCACTTGAACCACCCCAACACCTCGTATATTCTAAATTATAGTTAAAACTACCAGTCTTACTTGAATCTATGAATACATCAAGTTGCAAAATTGAGTTCATGTCAAGATCAAATATTCATGTCAAGCGTTCATGTATTCATGTCAAATTGTATTCATGGTTCAATTCAAGTCAGTTCAAGAGTAGACATTGGGTTCGGATATTCATGTTAAGTTCAAGTATCCAGTTCAGGTTCAAGTCCAAGTTCAAGTTCAAATTCACATCTGAGTCATGTTCGAGTTTGTATTCAGGTTATAGTCATTTTATATTGTTAGATTTAACTTTGAAGATCTTAAGTTCGGGAATAATTGGATAACCGCTGCACATGGACGGCAGAATTTGTGTCTTTTTCCAAGACGTTTGCCATTGGTAGCTCCGTTAATTTGCAGTGTTATCTAACCTGAATAGAAAAGAACTCACTTTCTACGGCTCTTCGAGACTCAAGAGAAATGATACTGCTTAAACCTATATTAATCTAGGCTCCTTAAAGATTTGTTCAAGTTGTATTTTGCATGTTTGCATTTCTCGAGGGGTTTCATGTAAAATGTTTTTAAAAATAAATCTCGAGGGTATTTTTGATAAAAACATGTTAATTAGAATGTCAAGAGTTTTTATAAAAATATATTTTAATTTTAATGGTATTTTAGTGAGGAAACCTAGTTTTTTTTATAAAAGTTTATAGTATTTTTATGAAAACTATACTTTTGGGAACTTGATGGTGTTTTATTAAAATTTTAATCTTTCATTTAAAAATATAGTTTTTCCCAATTTGTTTTCATTGAAAATATGGATTCATACTTTTATATAATTTTTCAAAATTTAATTTGTTTAAGAAAATAAACCGTATTCTTTAAAATCGTATTTTTATTCCTTTCGAGACCGAATACTCTGTGAGGAGTTCTGTATCCCGCTCTACTATTCCAAGGATGTGCGATAACTCGCACCATCCGTAAATGGATTCTCCTAAAAGGATTGTAGATGCACAATTGCAAAGAATTTAAAAATAGCGATAAAAGCATTTTATAATTTTACTGGTTAAGCTTATTCTAGGTGGAGAGATCCTTAATGTTATTAGTGCTTATGCACCACAGATAGGTCTTGATGACGCTAGTAAGCGTCTATTCTGGGAGGATTTAGACGAGGTGGTGCAAAGTATACCTAGTGGAGAGAAGTTATTTATTGGTGGTGATCTTAATGGACATGTAGGTACTAGTCGTAGTGGGTTTGATACTATCCATGGAGGTTTTGGTTTCGGACAAAGGAATGAAGTAGGTGACTCGATTCTAGATTTTGCTTTATCTTATGAATTGATCTTAGCAAACACCTAGTTTAGGAAAAGAGAGTCCCACCATATCACTTTTAGGAGCGGATCAAGTGCTAGTCAAATAGACTTTTTTCTGACGAGAAGAATAGATAGATGTTGTTGTATCGACTGTAAGGTAGTGCCAGGTGAGAGTGTAACCACTCAACATAGACTTTTAGTTCTAGATTATCGATTGAGGAGAGAACCTAGGAAGATTAGACGTAAGGTAGAGCCTAAAATTAAATGGTGGCGATTGAAAGAAGGTAACCAAGAGGCTTTTATAGATCGCGTAGTACAAGAAGCGGATTGGCAGTCGGAAGATGATCCAGACAAAACATAGAACAAAATGGATAGTTGTATCAGGAAGGTAGCTAGAGATCTACTTGGTGAGTCGAGAGGTGGTGCTCCACCATCTAAGGACATATCATGGTGGAATGAAAATGTAAAGGCTGCTATTAAAATTAAAAGGGATTCTTATAAAGATTTGAAGAAAAGTAGAGATGTGGAGAGATTTGAGAAGTACAAAATGGCTAAAAAGGAAGTTAAGAAAGCTGTTCGAGAAGCTAAATCTAAGGTCTACAAGGAGGTGTACGAGAAATTAGACACTAAAGAGGCTGCAAATGATATATACCGGATTGCTCGAATGCGGGAAAGGAGGACTAGAGACTTATGTGCGGTGAAGTGTGTCAAAAATGAAAATCAGAAGGTTTTAGTTCGAGATGAGGATATCAAGGAAAGATGGAGAGATTATTTTGACAAATTGTTCAATGAGAGCTTTACTAAGAATTTAGATGGACTTGTCATTCAATCTCAAGATATAAACCGTGATTTCATGTGTAAAATAAGACTTCCTGAGGTTAAAGAAGCTTTGAACAGAATGGGTTTAAGAAAAGCGGTTGGTCCTGACGGGATTCCTATCGAGATTTGGAGATGCTTAGGAGAAATAGGCGTTAAATGGCTGACAGATCTGTTTAATAAAATTTGGCATACAAAAAAGATGCCAAATGAATGGAGGAAAAGTATCCTTGTACCTATCTACAAGAATAAGGGTGACATTCAAAGTTGCTCAAACTACCGTGGAATAAAACTGATGTGTCACACCATGAAACTTTAGGAGAGAGTGATTGAACACAGGCTAAGGAAGGATATTAAGATAACAGAGAACCAATTTGGGTTCATGCCTGGATGATCGACGACAGAGGCGATTCATTTGCTTCGTCAACTTGTCGAGCGCTTTCGAGAGAGGAGAAGAGATTTGCATATGATATTTATTGATTTAGAAAAAGCGTACGACAAGGTACCTAGAGAGGTATTATGGGGGACAATGATGAAGAAGGGGGTCCCCGTTAAGTATATTGACATAATCAAGGATATGTACGACGGAGTAGTGGCAAATGTCAGAACTTGCGGCGGCTTAACGAGTGATTTTCCGATTACTATTGGTTTACATCAAGGATCTGCATTAAGTCCATTCCTGTTTACCATCGTGCTGGATGAGCTTACTAGAACTATCCAAGATGAGTTACCTTGGTGTATGCTATTCGCTGATGATATTGTTCTAGTAAATGAGACGAAAGCAGAGGTTAATGCCAAATTGGAATTATGAAGGCAAACATTGGAATCTCGGGGATTCAGATTGAGCAGGTCCAAGACAACATATATGCACTACAAATTTAGTAGCCAGAGAAGTCAAAACCATATTGGTATAACATTGGAAGGGCAAGAGATATCACCGAGCGACCAGTTTAGATATCTAGGTTCCATCATCCAAAAGAATGGGGAGATCGATAGTGATGTTAATCAAAGGATCCAAGCTGGTTGGTTGAAATGGAGGAGTGCAATAGGGATTTTGTGTGATCGTAACTTTCCGTTAAAATTGAAAGGGAAGTTTTATCGGAACGCTATTCGGCCTGCCTTATTATATGGTACAGAATGCTGGGCTCCTAAGAAGCATCATATACAGAAGATGCACGTAGCGGAGATGCGCATGCTTCGTTGGATGTGCGGTAACACTAGAAAAGATAAGGTGCGAAATGAGGATATTCGTGCAAAAGTTGGTGTAGCACCTGTGGAGGAGAAGATGCGGAAAAACCGGCTAAGATGGTTTGGTCATGTGCGACGCAGACCTATGGAAGCACCGGTTCGACGAATAGATACTCTCGATATGGGCAATGGCAAAAGGGCAGAAGGGAAACCGAAGAAAACATGGATGGAGGTGATACGAAACGATATGGTTGCCAAAGGACTCAATGAAAGTATATTGTTTGATAGAAGTGAGTGGAGACAGAGGATTCATGTGCTGGACCCGGCGTGATTCTCATGTTGGTTCATGTAGCCTACCCCATATGCTTGGGATAAAAGGCTCAGTTGTTGTTGTTGTTGTTGATAAAAGCATTTTATAAAAGTAATGGTATTTTAATGTAATTTGTTTCATTTTGGATAAACTTTGTAATCTAAAATATCGTGTTATGAAATTATAATGTATGTGATGGGGTAGATCATTACCCTGTAAATTTCTATAGGTACAAATTCTAGATATCGATAAAAGGGTATTTTTAAAGTTCATGGTATTAATTCGTTCTTTGTAATCTACATGTTATTTAATATAATAAACATCATATAAAAATTGTGAGACATAGATAGAGTTGTAAATTCGTATTTTCTTGATATCATGGCTTGAAAATTTATGATGAACATGTCGAATTACAATGAGTATATTTTAAAATTAAATATGCTTATAATATCGTATTCTTTCGCGTCGATATAAGAGAAGAAGAAAAAAGAGGGAGAAGTAGAGGGAAGAGTTAGCATAGTTACAAGTGATGCGGGGTAGCGACATGGAAAAATATAAGAGAGTATACAAGAAGGAAAAGAAGAGAGGATAAGAGGACTTACGGTTTCCGCTTGTACTCGCACAATTGAGAAAAGAAATGAAGAAGCCTCACCTGAGAAACCGAGACCTACGGTGCGTGGAGAATTGAGCTTGGGTCCGACTAGCGCACAAGAACAAACTCTAGCTAGTTAACATATGGAGGAACGAATTTAAGCGATGGAGTTGGTTTGAACTTGTGCGCTTGACTACCTTGGCTAGAGTAAGGCTTGAAAGATAGAATTTTTTATTGGTATTTTCAGAATAAATTAGGAGAAGAACTAAGGGGGAAAATTAGGTATTTATAGGGGAAATATAGGTGTAGAGAGAGTTAAAAAGATAATTAAAATGTATTAAAAGTGAGGGTAAAGGGATAGATGAAAGGTCTGGGGTTCTCTGTTTAATTTCAAGAAAATCAAATATGAAAAAGGAGTAGAAGGGAGTCAAAGGGATGCACAGGCGAAGCACAGAGGGAATTAGGGTTAAACCAACCGCTGGTAGCGGTTTTCCAGCGGTCCAAAAAGAGGCAATTGCCTCGGGGTTCGTGCAGTGCACTCATCTGGGTATTTATGTATCATTTTTATTGTTTGAACTATTTGCAACTCTTCATTTCTCCATATAATGCACGTGCAACGCTTGGGCTTCCAAAAAATTTAAAAGAAAAAATATTAAAAATAATTGGGACTAATGGGATTCGAACTTGCAGGCTATGGGACGGCAGTGTAGAGGCTTAACCAGTGAGCTACAAGTTGTTTCTTGTACATAAACTATCAATAATAACTTATAACTCGAAACCAGAACATAAATACGCAATTTTATTAACATAGGATCAATAAAAGTGTATAGGAATTTTAGGGTCATTACATCCTACCCACCTTAGAAAAATTTCGTTCTCGAAATTTACACAAGAGGGATGTTGTAACAGATTCAAGAAACATTTAGGTTAAAGTAGCGGTGAAGGTAAGGACTACTAATATCGTACCAAAAGTGCGTGAAAAAGTTTGACCAAAGAACAAAAGGATGAAAGAATTTGAAAAGGTTGAAAAAGATGGAAGGAAGATTTATCAGCGTTATCTTAACCCATGGCTTTGTTTTCTACGGTCGACAAAGTGAAAGCCTGGCATCTCAGCACATTTCTCTGTACATGCTGGTACATTGATGGTTGACCAGGTAAAGATGGTCCGTGCGGAGGGGGTGCAGGAAGAGCTAAACGAGTTGGAGGAGCTTGAATAGCTAGTCTAGCTGTGGGGGCCGGGCTAGCTCGGTTTATTGGGAAAGTCCCTACGGTGTGTAAGGGAGATCCATATATCAAACAAAGACCGTTTGCTCGACTACAATCATTGACCTGGTGTCCCGTCCTCTTGCAATAGATACAGAAGTTTGGTTCAGTATTGGAAAATGATCCTCCTGGGCTCATAAGTGGTGTTTGAAGAGTTGGTTTAAAAGAGGCTCTTCCAGTAATCTGGTTGGCGAGACGCTTCATACCGGCCAACTGTGACCTTCCCTTCTTCTTAATAACAGCTTTATAACGATGGGCTGATTTCAAAGCGGCTTCATGTGTTAGGTATTCTCCCATTTCTAGGGCAGTCTGGATCCCGGGGTCTAATCCTTGCTGGAAGCGCCAGGCTTTAATTTCTGCAGTAGAAATTAGATGAGCAGCGAATCTGCCGAATATAGTGAATTCGGCATCATTCTCATCCATCGACTTATCCCACATGGATCCTTATTGTAGGTGTATGAATTTATGTTCCATATCGAAATGTGCGGTTTCCGGAAAGTACTAGGTGTCGAAAAGATCACGGAAAATCTTCCACTCGATTGGCTGCTCAAGACGGCACTACTCGGCCTTCCACCAGACTCTGGCATTGTCAGTAAGTTAGAGTTTTGCTACTCTGACCCAAGTCACTTATGAAATTTGGACTGCTGCTAGGTCGTCTTCTATGCTCTGAGCCTATTCCTCGGCTTCCAGTGGGTTCTCTTTCCCTGAAATGTTCTTCGGGTGTAATGCTCGAAATTGTTTCACTCCCGATACTTTTTCTTTAGAGCGGATGAAAATCTGTTGAAGGAGTGCAGTCTGCTCCTGCAAAATTGTGCCTTGAGCCTGCTGACCCTCAAGTAGGCCTTTGATAGGCTCCAGAAGTATCGTCTGTTCTTTGAGTGGAGCGGCTACGGTAGGTGGAGGTGGTAGAACGGTAAGGATAGGTGGTGGTGGTGTACTGCCATTAACGTTATTGCTAGTGTTGTTGGGAGAATCTATCAACTTAGATAGAAAAGAAAGATTAGGATAGATTCAACGGAAATTGAAATGCAAGGAATGTAAAGTTGTTGAATTTCATCTTTCTTGTGATATATCGCTTACGATTTCATACAGAACCGACCCGCATAGGCCACCAATAAAACTTGTTATTCCTCGCTTCCCAGTAGACGGAAATGGTGACGTGACGAAGCCCGCGACGTATTTATTTCGAGAAGGTCATTTTCCGGAATAAATACGCTAAGCGTAATTAAGCAATATAAAATGACAAGAAATTAATATGATATTTAAAGTTCAACAACTTTATTTACATTCAAACTTGATACATTTACAATACATGAGTTCAACTGGAAAGGAAAAACAAGAACAGAAAATGTCTAAACAGGTGGCATACATAAATTGAAAGAAGAAATGAGTTAAGCTAAACTTGAGTGGTGATCTGGTTGTAATCCCATGTACTCTTTTCTATCTTATCAGTCTCTAGATCAACTGACGAACATCTTAAAGAAGAAAGAGACGGGTGGTGATTGATCTGTTTTGAAGAAGTGTTTGCAGAATAACCACAATCAATAACGGTGTCGCGTGTAGTTAGACCGAGATGAGTACGGGCTGTCCTCAGGGATATGTGGAATCTTTCAATCTTACTTTAGACATGTTGAAAAAGAGGAAGAATAGAGAAATAAAGAATAGTGGAAATAATTTCTAGATCTACGTCAAAATACGGATGTAGAATACAGATCTAGTTTGAATACGGATATAGATTTTATAAGAAGAATGCTTGTAGGGTTTGTTCGGATTTAGTAGTCATGGATGACTAATAAAGATTACTCTTTTTATCTATTGATAGATTTAATACTAGATAGATAGTGATGAATGAGGATTAGGGTTCTTGGAAGAAACTAGGGTTTCCCCACTATTGACCCTTGTCCTTTCATTGATCTCTATTCATGTCTAGCCCTTACCAAAATAATTGTTAATCTGATCTCAAATCGCGGTCGAGACTAGCAATAAATTGGTAGCGCGCCCGATAAGGATGTTAATATTTATTTTGCTAAAGTTTATAAACTTCATAAGACTTATAAGAAGAACATATAGAGAAAGAATTCATAATGTAAATGCAGAAAATAAATGCTAAATAATGATATACTTTTATTAATCAACTTCACAATTACAAAGCCTTCAAGTTTAGATTACAAGAGGAAGAAGAAGTTGCTCTCGATCTCTGCCTTGTAGGAAGTAGATACTCCGTCGAATCTCACGTCGCTCTATCACGTCGAATCGTGGACCTGTCGTGGATCTCGTGTTCTTTGACCGTGATTTGCTGTAGGATTGCTAGGCACGCGCACAAGGGTCTACGAGGCATCAACCATGCCCGATTAAAAATTTAGCCGTGCCGAACAACCCGAATACGGATCTTTAAACTAGAGATTAGGCGAAAACAAGCATGCTAAACACTTTAACACTAAGTGAGAGGGATTACAACCTTTGTAGATCCGGTCCTTCACTTCATATGCTCCGTGTTGTGGTCCCTTCGCTGCGATCATCGGGTTCCAGGCTCTCGAGAGGTTCCACGAAGAGAAAGATGCAACCTTTGCTTCCGATTTTCGATACTAAGATGATCTACCTTGAAGTTCCGTTAACACAAGCTAACACTCATGAAATGATGTGAACACCCTCATCTAAATGGCAAAGGAAGATGAGGATGATGAAGTAGGATTTTTTCTCTCTTTATTTATCTTTTTCTCATATTTATTCATCACATTGAAAAAAAGCTAGCAAGCTTTTTCCATGAAGAAAGATGAAGGAAGAAGATGAAGAAGAATGATCAATATTCTTTTGTGATGAATAGAAAAATAAATCATATGATGAATAATGCAACCATGGTCAAGTAAACCTTTGTAGAGAATTAACTAGGGTTAGGGTTTGGGTTTGGTTAAAGCATAAGTCACTTGTAAATATCTTTCACAAAACAAAAACAAAACCTTCTAGAAACATCTAGAAAGCTTAACCCTAATCCAAACCCTAATCATGTTTAAACTCCACTAAACAAGTTGCATTAGTTATCATATCATGTTTCAATATTATATATCACATATATAATATTTATCGTAACAAAATAAAATAATACATTTAACATATATCGCATATATATCAATGTATTACCTGAGTGAGAAAAAGAAACTTTTAGTGAGCAAATATTAGTTAATGTAATTTAATATATCATATATATTATTATACATTAAATTATCGAATCAACACTTGATCCGACAATCCAGCTATATCGCATATAACCGACTAATATTTATCCGTACCGATTCATCTAATCAACACTTGATCCGATGACCCGGCTGATATCAAATATCGCGAGAATATAATACGGTATCACATATCGCATTATCCTCGGTCCCGCACATATCACATATGTGCTCCTACTCCGTTTTGCCTGTGCCAAGAAACCTCTGTGTAGGACTCTAAAGAATCGTCAATACGCCGGCAGTAGGTGATGATCATATCAAACACCCACAAGCTGCAAGCGGTCAGCTAAACGTAACAGCTACCCAGGTATTGAGCGCTCAGAAGATCAACAAGCAAGCCTGTACATTCTCCTGTGAATCCAAACAGTAACACTCCCGTACAGTCCGGTCTCGTCGTCTGATATGTCGCATATCTCGCCTAGGGGTGGTAAACGTCAGACCCCAGTAGCTCGATAAGTCGTGTCGATACGAGGTCTATAACAGTTCGAGAAACTACTGATAACACTTACCAGTAAATCTCAGCAACCCTGGCCAGGGATTTCCGGTTATAGCCAATCGAACACAGCACAACATCAACTCCCTATACCGGGAGAGACGAATCCCCTCCTATCGCTCATTGCCTCCATGTGATTCGGGACTGTACCCAAAAGCCACCTTTTTGCACGCCCTCTTGGATGTGGTATGATGGAAATCAAAGCACAGTGGGAATCACACAAGACTCTATGATGATCTCGGGTCAACAGACTACTCTGTACCAGTGTCACCAGAGAACTGCCATCTGACGTATGGTATAATACCATCTGGGAGTTCTCGGCGAGTCCGTCCAGTGTACCCAGTCTCCACTGAGCACCCGTACACCATCCTTGATGTCAAACACCGATGGATATGGGATCATCCATCGTCCATCATATGGATCAAGATGCGTATACGCTAGTCTACTCTGGTGTATCGATGCCCTGTCTCGATACACCCTCGACTAGGAACAGTTATAGGATGTACTCATCGACTACCGTGGCCCCACTAGTATGATCTCATCATAGTCCCAGTAGTCGAGTACATATCCTAAGGGCTTTATCAATATGTAACATAGAGACAATCAGAGTACATGTTAAGATAAAGTACAACCAGATAGCATACTATCATGTCGAGCAAGAATGTCCTCCCTATATATGTCCTAGCATCCACTACAATATACATCGTATGTACAGTAATGGCCTCTAGGGCATACATATAACTAACAATCTCCCACTTGCACTAGGGCCATCTGTTATGGTATCGCATACCCAACAATTAACTGCGGTTGAAGTATCTCATACTCAACCATCCCATAAAAGTCTCTACTGGGAAAAAGGCCTTCGTGAGTGGATCCGCGCTGTTGTCCTCTGTGTCTACTCTCCTAACCTCGATCTCCCTGGAGATCAACCATCTCCATGATCAGATGATACTGCCTAAGAATTATATCTGGATTCCTGATTGGACGGTAGCTCCTTGGCAAAAGCCACAACTCCATTGTCACACAATGGTAGGAACGAAGTTCATCTTATGAACTTATATATATCCAGACTGTCTCTTTGGTAGTATCTTTGGAAACGATGTATCTTGCCTTTAATCGTCTAGTATGTCACGGTATCTAGCTTGGAACTCTTCCAACATACCGTCCCTCCACTGAGGGTATAGACAATGCCTGCAACTGACATTCAGTCGTTCTTATCACCCTGGAACCTTTCCAGTGATTCTCCCCAGGATCGATTGATACCATCTCACTACAACTAGTGAGTATCCTAACATCCAATTAGATCTATCTCATAGATCCAAAACCCAGGATTTAGGAGGTATCACTTTGATCCTATATGGAGAATCCTTGTGATAAGCGGAGATTGACCGAGCGTAGCATAGGAAACTCCTTCCCTATCAAGAGTATGTCATCCACGTACTCTACGAGGATCACCACCATACTCTCTACTACCTTTTCGTATATACAAGGTTCATCTACCATTTTGATGAAGTCAAACTCTTTGACTACCACATCAAAACAGATGTTCCAACTCCGCGATGGCTGTTTTATTATATAAAACATCTTGCACACGTTTCCGCTGCTCCCACTGTCTACCAAGCCCTCTGGCTGTGTACTTATAGACGCTATTTTCTAAAACATCATTTAGAAAAGCAGTCATGACACCCAACCGCCAGATATCGTAGTCATGGTATACAGCCGTGGCAAGTAGGATCTGGATGGACTTAAGCATAGATCCTTAGAAAAGGTTTCAACATAATCCATACCTGGTCTATGATGCAAACCTTTAACAAGTCTAGCTTTGAAAGTCTCAACTTTTCCATGTACACCAAGTAATCTTCTCAAGATATACTTGCTCCTGATGGGGATTTAACCCTTCAGATAAAGCAACCAAAGTCCATACTTTGTTGGTGTATAAGGATTCCATCTCAGATCGATAAGCATCCAGCCATTCTTACAGAGTCCCACTCCTGATGGCCAGCTCGAAAATAGTTGGGTCATCATCTCATGATGCAATCCTCGCTCCCACTGTCATAGAGAAACCGAAGTATCTCTCAGGTGGGTGAGGAACCCTACTAGATCGGCGGAGAGGTTGAGGTTCGTTGGAAACTATTGAATCATTTGGTTCTACCAAATCATCAGCAGCATTTTGTATAGCTGGAACATTTCCAGTTCTACATAACAGACCTTGCCTCGAGCTTGTCCGGATTTTGCTTTTAGACATAGGCCGGACAACCCCAAATCTTAACAAGCTTAAGATATGGGCTCTTCCCTTTCCATATCACATATGAAGTGGTAGGCAACTGATTTGATTTGAACCCTATTCAATAGGTATGCAACTTCACAAGTGCATAACTCCCTAAAGGAAATAGGAAACTCAGTAGAACTCATCATAGAGCACACCATATCACATAGGGTGCTATGGCTCCACCCCGATATACCATCGTGCTATGGTGTATACGGAGGAGTAATGCTGAGAGAGAATCTCATTCTCCTTTAGAATAGTCCAGGAATCCCGTGCTTAAGTATTCTCCTCCTTGATCTTATCAAAGGACATAATACTTATACCCGTATTTTGGTTCTCTACTTCTAACTTATATTCTGTGAATATCTCAAAAGGTTCAGACTTGTGTTTCAACAGGAACATATGTCTGAATCTTGAGAGATTATCAGAGAATGTAATGAAGTACAAAGAACCGGTCTTGGCATGTATAGACAGGGGACTTACATACATCAGCATGTATCAATCCCAAGAGTTCACTAACTCTTTCTCTGTTTCCAATAAACAGAGCTGTGGTCATCTTATCTTTGTGACATGACCGGCAAGTTTCATAAGATGTAAATTCAAACTAATTTAAATATGCATCTATATGTAATTTCAGCCAGTCGGGTCGCATTGATATGACCTAGTCTACAATACCTCAAGAAGGATTCATTCATTTCTGAACTCTTCCTCTTGTGTATGTTCCTTATACTAATAACTGTAGTTTGATTTAGAACGTCAATGCTTTTAGATAACGTGCCTGAACCGATCAACTCTTGATATAGGAAATGTTCAAAACATTATCCAACAATACAAAATTATATCCTTTCTTTACTAATAAAGAGACTGATATGATTTTGTATATCAGGTTCGGTATCTAATAACATTTGTTCAGAATCAATGTATTCTGGTAATACAGGGTGATAGTGACCAACAGACTTGGCTGCAACACTTGCACCGTTTTCTGTCTCATGAAACTTATCACCCGTTCTCAGTTCTCTACCTATTTGTAGCCCATGTAACAAATTACATATACGGGATTCTGATCCGGTATCACATACCCAGGACGTAAAGGATACTGAGAAACAGTTCTGTGTAATTAACACACCCGAAGATGATGCATCAACATGCACTTTCTTCGTTTGGGCGGCACGGGAAATCTGGTATTCCCCAATTTCCTGCTCTGTCGTATAACAATTATAAGTTGGAGCGGGACCAACGTTCCCCAGCTCAGTGTAACAAGCGGGTTCGGTCAATATATCCGTATTATTATCTTGATTAAGGCGTGATATGGTCGCTATCTGGAGAGAGAGAGAAGAAAATACTCAGCGTATGCTCTTGCAAGATTAGATTGGTTATCTAATATATCTAATCAGGATGTCTCCCACTGTTTTAGTCAAATCTTCCTTCAAACCCTAAAAGGAAAGACTAGCCGGGTTTAATTACACGCTACAAGTTCGCCAATCTTTCAGCCAGGCCAGTGTCGGTACTTTGAGGGAGGTCCCCCGTGCTTTCGCACGAACCTAATTAAAGTAAACATCGTTTTCCCAGAGACGTAACCCCGTTAACACCTTTCTAGACACCTACTTGATCGACTAATTGTAATGTGTAAAACTCTCCCAGGAGTAACTCTTACTCGCAGCGGGTATCGGGATCCAACTATCTCATAGAAGGTATGCAATCTCATTGCAAATTTCAACACTTGAAATTCCCAATAATATTTTACCCCTAGTGACTTATGATCTTAACTATGGTCAACAAATCATAAGCACTAGTCAAGTTCTACCAGTCATTTCTTGATTAATTAGACCCACCCACATGACCCTTAACTAAGGTCAACAAAGTCATATGACTGTCCTAACTAATCGCATCATATGCTATATAGGAAGACATCACTTAGCTACCGTACACTGTGCCTTAACTATGGTCAACAAACACAGCACAAATACTAAGTACTCTACTTCCTAAACTGACGGAGGGTTACGACAGGTTTTTAAGAAAACCTATTGCGTAATGAACTTGATATCGTCGTAGAATCGAGTGATTTTAAATGGAGTGTTTTTTAGGCTTTTCTAGTTTTGCTAAAGGGGTCACTCCCGGTGAAGGGATCGTCGGCCCTTTCCTCATCGAATAAGGTGCAGGATATATCATATATACCACTATGCAAAGCAAGAACTATAGAAGCAATCAAAAGACAAACCGAGTTTGTAGCATCTGCCAGTTATTGCTAAAGGAGTCACTCCCGGTGAAGGTATCTCGGTCCTTTCCTTATCGAATAAGGTGCTGGATGTTCTACAAGGAACACCGCTATGCAAAGCAAGAACTAGAGCTACCAGTTTTTATAAACAAGTTTCTACAACATCTTAGGTTTCTTTTATTTCATTAATCTTATTAATGAAGTCCCATTTTATTATGCTTCACAAGCATCTCTTTTGAAACGAAATCTGCAATATAACATATATCTCATATATATAATATAAACATTCATCTCAGACAGTAATATGATCTCATCACAGAACATTGCAGCAGAAGAACATATATGAAATATTGGATATACTAGGACGTCCGTGTTTTCAATACGAGCCTGTATAAAACACGGATTCCACAGTCGCGATGAATAGCCAAACCCACATCCCTAGACCCCTACGAGAGCGGCAAGTAACACTGCCAATTCTAGGGTTAGGAGACCCGGTCTCGACTCCTCGAGATGGTCTCCCACTGGACCCTAGAACCCGGTTACTTGTGCTCCCCGCCTTGGGTCTACCTAATGCGGAAAATTAAATAATATACAACGGTGACATCTTCCGCTACCTGGAAGTGCCCCAATAAAAGAATATTACATACAAATGAATTTTACATGAATGAAAAAGAAAAAAACTCTCATCTCACATAAAACCCCCGGCTATTCAAACGCGACGATCCAATACTGTTGCGCCACGGCAGCGCCCCGGCCTCGTACTCGAGGCCAAAATGCGGAATAAAATTTTTTCCTAACTCGGAAACCGGCGCTACCGCGGACAATTACCCGGATCGAAACCATTAACCTAACTAGCTAGCAAGAGAGATAGGGTGAGAAGATATACCAAGCGATCCGTGTCCTTCGGTCTTCGTCTCCACTCCGATCTCCCGCGGAATCTCCGTCACCTCCTCGCTCGTCGGAAAGGGCACCACGTAGCCGGAATCTTTTACGGGCTCCCGCCTCTTGACCGAGGCAACTCGGGCGCGAAGTTGGCTAGCCGACGCGTCCAAGGCTTGCTATAGAATAGTGTAGTGAACTTGTCTCTTTAGGGTTCTTGAAGTTACCATGATGGAGGAATCAAAGAATAGAAAAATGGTGCTTGCATTTTTCTAGCAAGAAAATGAGATCAAGAAGAAACTCTCAAGATGAAGCTCTCATTTTCTTTTTCTCTCTTTTTTTTTTCTCTCATGAAAACTTATCATCTTATCAAGTGAGAATGAGAATGGTGGAGAGAAGAAACATAATCCAAAGGGAGGTTAGTGTAGGAGAAAAAGAAAGGTGACCATATCCTAAGCTTCATGATAACAACCTTACATCAACTTAACATCCAATTCTAATCACAATCTGTAAGTCCGTGTTGCCCACCCCGGTGCTTACGGGGAGGCGGAAAACATAATAAAAATCGGATTTTTATGACTTAGGCAACATGGACTAAACTTGTGAGGATCTTTGCTAAACATAAACTAGCTAACCCTAACTACAAAGTAGCTAAGTGAAGAAAGGTTATACCTTTGGTCTTTAGTCCTTCTCTCCTTGCTCCTAGGTATGGTAGAAAAGGGTCACCTTGTTTGTCTTCTCCCGTCAAAGAAGGATCCACCCGAAAGCCACCACCTTTAGCTTCAACTCCAAGCTAGGAGTAACTAGAGTGCAAGAAATGCTAAGACTTGAACCCTAGAAGTGAGTAGAAAAGATCAAGAGAAGATTTTTCTCAAGCTTTTTGTTTCTCAACACATGAGAGGGAGAGAGCTTGAGGGAGAGGATGAGCAAGAGAGAGAAATAGAATGAGAGAATGAATTATTTGTGAGCCTTTCTCACTAATATGTGTGTATAATTTTTAATTGAATAATTAGCTAGATAATTATCATGGTAAATCATGACATGACCATTATCATTTCAAATTGCAAAGATCAAAAAGCATCTTCCAAAAGAAATTATGATGGTCAAAGTGTCAACCTTGGTCAACAAGTCAAAGAAGTCAAAAGGTCAACAACCACAACCATGGATAATTATTAAACTAATTACTAATTAACAATAACACACACATAAATATTAGGGTTAATAAAAAGACAAAAGCCATTAACCCTAAACAAGGTCCTCTCCCCCAATCTCAAGCAACTGTGCATACGCACCCGCATTCGTGATCCGAGGAACACGAACACAATGAGAAAAACCAATCTCAAATCATATACTAGGATCCGGCTTAAACCAAAGCCCGCTAGTATAGATTGTCCGGACAGCAAACGTGCACAAGTGCGCGGATGCGAACGAACCCTGTCGCAAAACCATGCGACCTCTACTCGTTTTGCCTAAAGGCGAATAGCTCTCTGTGTGGGACTCTAAAGACTCGACACTACGCTGGCAGTGGGTTTAACCACAGACCGCAAGCGGCACCAGCTGTACGTAACGGTCCCCAGGTAGATGTCGATAAGAAGACTGACGAGGTGAACCCCATCTGCACTCCTACTGAGCCTGTATGTGACAGTCTCCGTACAGTCCGGTCTGTTCGTCTGATACATCGCATGGCGGGCCTAGGGGGGGCGGTGAACGTCAGTCCCCTAATAGCGGTACAAGTCGTGTCGGAGTGAAGCCCAGAACACCCTGAGATAACACTGGAAGCCTACCAGTATATCTCGCTTGCCCTGGCCAGGGACTACTCGTGTAATGGCTCTCCTGGACACAGCGCGATGTCAACCCCCAATACCGGGAGAGACGAATCCTGTCTAACCGTCACTGCCTCCAAGTGCTTCGGGACTGCACCCAAAAACTACCTGTTTGCACGACTCCTCTGAGCCGTGGTAGGGTAGTAATCAAAGTGCAGTGGGAACACACTCGAGGCGAAGTGACAGTGTCAAGTCAGCGGACTAAGCTGTACTCATGTCACCTGGGAACTGATAACTGACGATAGGTATATTACCAACCAACAGTTCCCGACGAGTCCTGTCCAGTGTACTCGTAACCTAACGAGCACCCGCATACTATCCCAAGTACGACGTACTAACGGCTGTGGGACAGACCGTCTCCCACACTGGGATGAGAAGCGCATACGCTAGTCTACTCCGGAGTATCGATGCCCTGTCTCGATAGTCCAACGACCAGGGACCTGTATAAGGATGTGCTTATAGATTACCCAGCTCCCACGAGTGCGAGCGCCATCACAACGCTGGTAATCAAGCAAAGATCCTAAGGGCTCTACTAATATGTATACCCGCAATATGCTAAAAGAAACACATGCACATATTAAAGCAGAGACAAACCAAGTAGCATACTACCATTTCGAGCAAGATTGTATATACAACTGTGAATATCCCAAGCTTCCATTAAGTAATATACAAGCTAGTATGATACAGTAATGGCCTCTAGGGCATATACACTAACAATCTCCCACTTGCACTAAGGCCATGTACTGGCGTATCGAAGACCTATCATCTCGATCAGCCGCTCGAACTGAGTCTGGGGCAAGGCCTTGGTGAATGGATCTGCTGTGTTATCCTCTGATGCAACTCTCCGGACCTCGATCTCCTGGCGATCTACGATCTCCCTGATCAGGTGATACCGCCTTAAGATGTGTCTGGATTTCTGATGGGACCTGGGTTCCTTCGCTAAAGCTATAGCCCCGTTGTTGTCGCAATACAGAGGTATTGGGTCAACAATGGACGGAACCACCTGAAGTTCTTTCAAGAACTTCCTCATCCAGACAGCTTCTTTTGCGGCATCAGATGCAGCGATGTATTCCGCTTCCATAGTCGAGTCAGCAACGGTTTCCTGTTTGGAGCTCTTCCAACACACCGCCCCTCCATTGAGGGTAAAGACAAAACCCGACATGGACTTGGAATCATCCTTGTCACTCTGGAAGCTGGAGTCAGCAAAGGCCTCAATCTGCAGGTCTTTTCCGCCATACACCAAGAACATCTCCTTAGTCCTTCTCAGGTACTTGAGAATGTTCTTTACTGCTATCCAATGTTTCTCCCCAGGGTTTGACTGATACCTGCTTACCACACTCAGTGCATAAGCCACATCCGGTCTGGTACACAACATCGCATACATTATAGAGCCTACCGCAGAAGCGTAGGGTATAATAGACATGCGATCCCTCTCCAAATCAGTCTTGGGAGACATCTCTTTGGAGAGGGTGATCCCGTGACAAGCCGGTAGATTACCGCGCTTGGAATCTTCCATACTGAATCTCTTCAGTATGGTGTCGATGTACCTGGACTGCGAGAGTCCTAATATCCTCTTGGATCTGTCACGGTAGATCCGGATACCCAGAATGTAGGAGGCATCACCCAGGTCTTTCATGGAGAACCTGTGTGACAAGAACCCCTTGACAGATTGTAGCATAGGAATGTCATTTCCTATTAAGAGAATGTCATCCACGTATAAAACGAGGAATACTACAGTTCTCGCTACAAATCTACAATAGATGCATGGTTCATCTGGATTTTTGATAAAGCCAAATTCTTTGACCGTCTCATCAAAACAGATGTTCCAACTCCGCGATGCCTGCTTGAGTCCATAAATGGACTTGAGCAACTTGCACACCTTTCCGCTGCTCCCACCCTGAATGAAACCCTCTGGCTGGTCCATATAGACACACTCCTCTAAATGACCATTTAGAAAAGCTGTCTTTACGTCCATCTGCCAAATCTCATAATCGTGGAAAGCAGCGATGGCAAGAAGGATCCGAATGGATTTCAGCATAGCTACTGGAGAAAAGGTTTCGTCATAGTCCAAACCAGGTCGCTGACGAAAACCCTTTGCTACCAGTCTAGCTTTATAGGTCTCAACCTGTCCATCTACACCAATCTTCCTTTTGAAGATCCACTTGCATCCTACGGGTTTTATCCCGTCTGGAGCAATGTCCAACGTCCATACTTTGTTGGTGTACATGGACTCCATCTCGGTCCGCATTGCATCCAGCCATTTTACCGAGTCGACGCTCTGAATGGCTTGCTGGAAGCTAGTAGGCTCATCACAATCCAGGATGCAGTCTTCTCTATCCCCGTCAATGAGAAAACCGTAGTATCTCTCGGGCGGATGAGACTGCCTACTACTCCTGCGGAGCGGCATAGGAATGTCCTGTTCTTTTGAACTTTCTGGTTCCACTAAACTTTCAGTAATAGTTTGTGGTTCTGGAATTTCTTCCAGTTCTATTGCGCTCCCACTTATTTCTTTTTCTATGAACTGATGTTCTAGAAAGTGGGCATGGCGAGAAACAAGGACTTTTTGTTCCTCTTCGCAATAGAAGTAATATCCCTTGGAGTTCTTTGGATATCCCACAAACTTGCACTGTACTGAGCGTGCCTCGAGCTTGTCCGCATGCTGCTTTTTTACAAAAGCTGGACATCCCCATGTCTTAATGTGATTAAGATAGGGTTTCTTCCCACTCCATAACTCATATGGTGTGGTAGGCACAGTCTTAGTGGGAACACGGTTCAAAAGATATGCAGCTGTCTCTAGCGCATACCCCCAGAAAGATCGCGGTAACTCAGCGTTACTCATCATGGACCGTACCATATCCAATAGGGTTCGGTTCCGTCTCTCCGATACACCGTTATGTTGCGGAGTGTATGGAGGAGTAAGCTGAGAGAGAATTCCATTCTCTTTTAAATAGTTCAGGAATTCGGCACTTAAGTATTCTCCTCCTCGATCCGATCTTAGGATCTTGATACTTTTGCCTGTTTGTTTTTCTACTTCATTCTTATATTCCTGGAATTTTTCAAAAGCCTCGGATTTATGTTTCATTAAGAAGACATAACCGTACCTTGAAAAATCATCCGTAAAGGTAATGAAGTAAGAAAAACCGCTTCGCGCATGTGTAGACATTGGACCGCACACGTCGCTGTGTACGAGTCCCAAGAGCTCGCTCGCTCTTTCTCCGTGTCCAGAAAACGGAGCCTTTGTCATCTTTCCTTTGAGACAGGATTGACAAGTTGCATACGATTGATATTCGAACGAATCTAAATATCCTTCAGTATGTAACTTAGTCAATCTTCTCTCATTGATGTGACCCAGTCTACAATGCCATAAGAAAGTTTTATTAATTTCTGGAGACTTTCTTTTGTGTGTATTCTGGATATTGAAAATCTGTGGTTGGTTTAAAACGTATATACCGTTGTTCAATGTACCTGACCCAATCAACACTTGATTAAGGTGAATGTTCACTACATTACTTACAAATGCAAATTCATAACCTTCTTTAGATAATAAAGATACAGAAATGATATTACAGGTTGCATTTGGTACATAATAACAACTACGCAAAACCAAAAAGTGTCCATCTGATAATCCCAGGTGATAGTCCCCCACGGCCTCAGCATCCATGCTAGCACCGTTCGCAACTCTGAGGGTCATGTCACCTGCCTTCAAAACTCTACGCTTTCTCAACGCCTGCAAAGAATTACAGATATGAGATCCTGATCCGGTATCCAATACCCAGGAATTAGAGTTTATTGATAGACAATTTTCAATAACATACACACCTGAAGCTGAAGCTGCAACTCGCTTCAAATCCTGTGTTCTGGCTTTCCAAGCCTTGCAATCTTGTTTCCAGTGACCACTTTTGTGACAATAGAAGCATTCTTCCTTCCCCACCAGCTTCCCCGCTACTTTTGTTGCTTTACCCTTTCCCTTCGTATCCACTTTACCGACACCGCCTCTTGGTTTGGCGGGGGCTTTCTTCTTCTTGCCCTTGGCTTTCGCCCTGGACCTAGAAGAGGAAGATCCTCCTACAAACAAAGTGGATGTCTCCCTACCCTTCTGTAGGGTGCCCTCAGCAGTCCTCAACATGTTCAGAAGCTCGGCAAGTTCTACCTCCTTTCCTTGCATGTTGAAGTTAAGAATGAACTGGGCGTAAGTGGAAGGAAGGGACTGGAGAATCAGATCAGTATAGAGTTCATTCTCCAACGTGGTCCCGAGGTCCGCGAGCTCCTCTATGTAGCCGATCATCTTAAGCACGTGGTCCGCTACCGATGATCCGACGGCCAACCTTGCCGAAAAGAGCTTCTTCGACACTTCGTATCTTGCGATACGAGACTGCTCTCCATACAGTTCTTTTGTATGGAGAAATATGGACTCTAGGTCCATATTCTCGTGCCTCCTCTGATGGTCATTGTCCATCGAGGCTAGTACGAGGCATTTGGCCCTCGCGCAATCTATCTCCCATGTCTTACGGATTTCTACATCCGCGACGCTGGAGGTGGGACCTGGGACGGGGGGAGCTTTGGTGGTAAGTATATACCCCAGCTTGTCATAAGTGATAGCCATCTTGACATTCCTGAGCCAATCTTTGTAGTTTGGCCCTGTCAATATGTTTTTATCTAATAGTAACTTAAGTCCGGTCATCTTGAATGGTCGCTGCAATTAGGAGAGAGAAAAGAAACACTTTAGCATGATGCTCTTGCAAGTTTAGAGTGGTTTTTAGTTTGTCTAAACTGGATGGCTCCCACTGTCTCTCGAATCCCTTCTCAAACCGTAAAGAAAAGGATTAGCCGGGATCATTCTCACCGTACAATACTTGCTTAACCGTTCAGCCAGGCCAGTGTCGGTACTTCGAGGGAGGTTTTCCAACGCTTTCGCGAAGTTCCTTAATTAAGTAACCTCTTTTCCCTGTGGGCGTAGCCCCGCTAACACCTTTCTAGGCACCTACTAGGTTTATAGCATTGATCGTTAAGTGAGAGTTTTCCCGAGGAGTAGCATATACTCACAGTAGGATCGGGATCCAAATATCATCGCGTGATAAAACCGAAGGAATCCTACCAGAATCATCACACTCCAAATGGTATGCAAATCTAGCAAGTTTCAGTACTTATGAAACTCCCGATGTGGATTTTTGCCCCATGCTCTTATGACCTTGACTTTGGCCAAAATATCATAAGTCACATGTCAAGTTCTACCCGTCATTCTCCTGGTTAATTTGGACCCACCCGTACCTACCCTTGACTTTGGCCAAAATGGCAGCACGACTGTCCCAAATCAACGCATCTATCTATGCTGCACATGAATACCCAAACGCTACCAATCACTATGCCTTGACTTTGGCCAAAATACATAGTTTGAATACTTTTGACCATTCATGTGGAATGACGGAGGGCTACGAATGGTTTTGGCGAAACCGTGAACGTAGTGAACTTGATATAATCGATGGAACGAGATAGCTTTTAAAAGGAGTGGTTCAAGCTCCGCGTTTAAAAGTTTAGTTTTGAAAAGAACCGAGTGGTTTTCAAAGTGTTCCAATCGACTTTTACTTGGTTTATTTCTTGCATTAGTTCTTTTAATGCGTCCCATCATTTAATCCTACCATTGCAGAAAACAACCAAAATATGACGTACGCTTATGCCATTCGCATTCGCCACGGGGCCCCGTCATCACCCGTTAGGTTACTTAACTAACGACAGAGCGGGGGCTGGGCTAGCGCGGCTGTAAAACATAAGCAACGCCTAAATAGTTATTATATATAAATATATAGCAATGATAGACATTACAGATCACAGATGAATACATTGGATATACTAGGAATCCGCAATGCGTTCGAGCCTGCAACGCAAAGCGGATTACACGGTCGCGGTGAATAGCCAATACCCCACCCAAGACCCCTACGGGTGCGGCAAACTACCCGCCAAGCACCCGAAGCGAAGCAACCTCCCTCACCACCGTGAGTAGGCCACTCGGCACTTCGAGATACCCGGTAGTTTGTGCACCCCCTCCATGGGTCTATCCTAGGAGCAAAAACAGTAAAAAGAATTATACAATGACGGCTACAACCCCGACCCGGTTGTGCGGCCATACAAAGAATATTATTACATCAATTTACATGTTACAAATGAATGAAAGAAAATAACGCTCATCTCACATCCAACCCGGCTATTCACCCGCGACAATCCAATCCATTCATATCCACAAACCAACAATCACAGATCACAGAGATGTATAACCCCGACTAATCGACTTATAGCGATTAGCCGACGTTCAATACATACAAGCATCACAGATATAACCGATATAGTTAAAGTGTAGTGAAGTTCCGAAAAATACGGATTTATAGGCCCCCAAAGGTAAATTTTAGTTCTGGAAAATCTGGGCACATATAACATATCCTAAAAATCCTAAAACCAACTCAGAAACAAACTGCAGCAAAAACGATACAGAGAGTTGACAAGACGGCCGCGCTTCCGCGGCAAGAGCTTCCTTATGCCGCGGAACCGCGGTCCTCTTGGCTCCTCTCTGGTTCGTATTTGGTGGTGTTTCACACAAAACCCTGAGACAATTTTACAAGTATACAGTTTTTCATTTTAACCAGGAAAAATTTTAACAGAAAGTTGGATTTTGAAAAAGTTTGGTTTTAGGGTTTTTCGGTTTCGAAACTTCGTTACACTTAACTACTTAGCTAGTTTGAGTTTAGTTAGGCTCTGATACCACTGTAAGTCCGTGTTGCCCACCCCGGTGCTTACGGGGAGGCGGAAAACATAATAAAAATCGGATTTTTATGACTTAGGCAACATGGACTAAACTTGTGAGGATCTTTGCTAAACATAAACTAGCTAACCCTAACTACAAAGTAGCTAAGTGAAGAAAGGTTATACCTTTGGTCTTTAGTCCTTCTCTCCTTGCTCCTAGGTATGGTAGAAAAGGGTCACCTTGTTTGTCTTCTCCCGTCAAAGAAGGATCCACCCGAAAGCCACCACCTTTAGCTTCAACTCCAAGCTAGGAGTAACTAGAGTGCAAGAAATGCTAAGACTTGAACCCTAGAAGTGAGTAGAAAAGATCAAGAGAGGATTTTTCTCAAGCTTTTTGTTTCTCAACACATGAGAGGGAGAGAGCTTGAGGGAGAGGATGAGCAAGAGAGAGAAATAGAATGAGAGAATGAATTATTTGTGAGCCTTTCTCACTAATATGTGTGTATAATTTTTAATTGAATAATTAGCTAGATAATTATCATGGTAAATCATGACATGACCATTATCATTTCAAATTGCAAAGATCAAAAAGCATCTTCCAAAAGAAATTATGATGGTCAAAGTGTCAACCTTGGTCAACAAGTCAAAGAAGTCAAAAGGTCAACAACCACAACCATGGATAATTATTAAACTAATTACTAATTAACAATAACACACACATAAATATTAGGGTTAATAAAAAGACAAAAGCCATTAACCCTAAACAAGGTCCTCTCCCCCAATCTCAAGCAACTGTGCATACGCACCCGCATTCGTGATCCGAGGAACACGAACACAATGAGAAAAACCAATCTCAAATCATATACTAGGATCCGGCTTAAACCAAAGCCCGCTAGTATAGATTGTCCGGACAGCAAACGTGCACAAGTGCGCGGATGCGAACGAACCCTGTCGCAAAACCATGCGACCTCTACTCGTTTTGCCTAAAGGCGAATAGCTCTCTGTGTGGGACTCTAAAGACTCGACACTACGCTGGCAGTGGGTTTAACCACAGACCGCAAGCGGCACCAGCTGTACGTAACGGTCCCCAGGTAGATGTCGATAAGAAGACTGACGAGGTGAACCCCATCTGCACTCCTACTGAGCCTGTATGTGACAGTCTCCGTACAGTCCGGTCTGTTCGTCTGATACATCGCATGGCGGGCCTAGGGGGGGCGGTGAACGTCAGTCCCCTAATAGCGGTACAAGTCGTGTCGGAGTGAAGCCCAGAACACCCTGAGATAACACTGGAAGCCTACCAGTATATCTCGCTTGCCCTGGCCAGGGACTACTCGTGTAATGGCTCTCCTGGACACAGCGCGATGTCAACCCCCAATACCGGGAGAGACGAATCCTGTCTAACCGTCACTGCCTCCAAGTGCTTCGGGACTGCACCCAAAAACTACCTGTTTGCACGACTCCTCTGAGCCGTGGTAGGGTAGTAATCAAAGTGCAGTGGGAACACACTCGAGGCGAAGTGACAGTGTCAAGTCAGCGGACTAAGCTGTACTCATGTCACCTGGGAACTGATAACTGACGATAGGTATATTACCAACCAACAGTTCCCGACGAGTCCTGTCCAGTGTACTCGTAACCTAACGAGCACCCGCATACTATCCCAAGTACGACGTACTAACGGCTGTGGGACAGACCGTCTCCCACACTGGGATGAGAAGCGCATACGCTAGTCTACTCCGGAGTATCGATGCCCTGTCTCGATAGTCCAACGACCAGGGACCTGTATAAGGATGTGCTTATAGATTACCCAGCTCCCACGAGTGCGAGCGCCATCACAACGCTGGTAATCAAGCAAAGATCCTAAGGGCTCTACTAATATGTATACCCGCAATATGCTAAAAGAAACACATGCACATATTAAAGCAGAGACAAACCAAGTAGCATACTACCATTTCGAGCAAGATTGTATATACAACTGTGAATATCCCAAGCTTCTATTAAGTAATATACAAGCTAGTATGATACAGTAATGGCCTCTAGGGCATATACACTAACAAAATCAATCCAAGAAAAGGTGATGGAAAAAGAATATAATGATGATGGAAAAGAATGGAATCTAAAGATGTTATCATAACAAATCCTTTTGCAAGAAAAACCTCCACAAAATGTTATTTGCAAACTTGCAAATAACACCCTCCATCGGAAAAGTCCGGCCGGGAAAGAACAAAGGAAAACCGGCCGGGACGGAATACAAACTGGCAACTCCAGAAAACCGATCCCATAATAAATTACAGGAAAACCCCGCTACTGCAAATACATGCCCGCATTTGTATTCCCACTGAACACAAATGCAAAGAGACAAAACTACACTATCAAATACTAGAATCCGGCTTAAGCCAAAGCCGGCTAGTAAAAACTGTCCGATCACGATCCGTGCAATACCGCACGTATCTGATCGAACCCTGCCATATCTCCATACGGCCTCTACAGCGTTTCGCCCGAAACTTGAGTAACTGTAACTGTGGTGGACTCTAAAGACTCGTCAATACCTTGGCTGTGGATTTAACCACTAGCACGTCAGAGGTATAAGCCAATACATGACGGGCCACCAGGTATTGACCAAATGGGACGTCGATGAGGAAGCTCACCCCGACACCAACTGAGCCTGTCAGTGACAATATCCGTACAGTCCGGTCCGTTCGTCTATGAGTATCGCATGGCGGGCCTAGGGGGTTGGTAAAAGTCAGACCCCCAAAAGCGGTACAAGTCGTGTCGGAGCGTAGCCCAGAACGCCCTGAGATACTACTGGAATACCTACCAGTAAATCTCCTGCCTCGGCCGAGGGCTTTGCGTAATGGCTCTCCTAGACACAGCGCGACCTCACCCCCAATACCGGGAGAGACGAACCCCTGCAGATCCGCTCACTGCCTCCATGTGGCTCGGGACTGTACCCAACTAAAACCTGTTTGCACGACTCCTTTGAGCCGTGGTAGGGTAGTAATCAAAGCACAGTGGGAACTCACACGAGACAAATGACGATCTCAGGTCGATGAACTAACCTGTACACATGTCACCAGGGAACTGCTATCTGACATCTGGTATAAGACCAACTAGCAGGTTCCCGGCGAGTCCTGTCCGGTGTACTCATAACCCAATGAGCACCTGTATACATCTTAGGTGAACCAACTGACACCAGTGGCTTGTGAGACCGGCCACCGCCCCTCGTCGGGGTCTCGACTGTATACACTAGTCTACTAACGGAGTATCGATGCCCTGTCTCGAAACTCCTACGACTAGGGACCTTTTAAGGATGTGCTTATAGACCACCAGCTCCCACGTATATGATCGCCATCATACTGCTGGCAGTCAAGCAAGAATCCTAGGGGCTCTATCAACGTGTAATAGCGACATGTCAGGTCACCTAAAGCAGTACACGATGATAAAGATAAACCAGATAGCATACTATCATCTCGAGTAAGACTGTCCTACCGGGATAGGTCCTCCCTCAATCATTGCAATCACGTGCCTGTGATCCAATAATTGACTCTGAGGGCACTATCTCCAACAATCTCCCACTTGCACTCAAGGCTAATTATTGCGATGTCGCATACTCACAGCCCGTGTGATACCGAACACCCAACTCCTCTACTAGTCAGTCTCACAAAACCCGTTTGCGAAACTATTGCGTTCGAGGAATAGCCTTAGTGAGTGGATCCGCTGTGATGTTTCTTTCTATGTCTCTCTATATCTCAAGTTTGCGGAGAAAGCCATCTCCCGAAATGAGTAATACCTGTCTTAGAACGTCTGGATGTCTGATGGGACCTAGCTCATAAATGAACTCCAAATCCAAACTTCATAGACTGTATCGATAACTGAACTTAATCAGTACCCAGCGCCATGCCTCCCTCAGTATTGCCTTGGACCACCTGTCCAAAATACTGCCCCTTGTCAGAAGGAGAACTATAACTCTGACAGCCACTCTGCCATCCATGTCACCTTGGAAGCCTGGAGTGATAACCGTCTCCTAAATGAGGCTGTCGTTATCATATCCCTAGAACATTCACTTATGTTCTAACACTGCTTCCGACTGTTTCTCCAGGATTGGATCAATATCATCTTATTGCATCTAGTGCAAGAACAACATCTGGTGTGGTACTTGACATCTCATGATTGACTCAATTGCCTAAGCAAGTGATCTGCCAATCATGAGTATCCCTCTCCCCTTTAGTCTATAAGACACCTTTAGAGAGGGTGAATCCATCAACTGCAGGTATACTACCGTGTCAGGAGTCGTCCATTCTAAATACTCATAGAATGCTGTCAAGATACCCAGATTGGGAAACCACCCAAATCTAGATCTAAAACCATAGATCTAGTAACCAGTATGTCTGATATAATATCCAAGTCCCTTGTGGAGAAACCACTGTGTGACGACCAAAGTATAACCGATCGTAGTATAGGAATATTACTTCCTACTACCTTCTCAACAGATCCATCCCCTATTCTGATGACGTCAAACCTATGACTGTCACATCAGAAATAGATGATCTATCTCCGCTACATCTGCTTTAGTCTATAAATAGACATAAGCCTGATGTCCACCAATGCTTCCGCTGCTCCCACTGACTACGACAACCCTCTGGCAGAGTCATATAGACGTGCACTTCTAAAGCTAGTTTAGAACGACGCTATACTCATCCTCCTGCCGGGTCTCGCAGCCTGGAACAACAACAATGGCAAGTGTGGGTAAACAAGAACTTCCCTGTCACCGTCATTGAGGCTACCGGAGTACCTCTCGGGTGCCTGAAGTTACCCACCTTATCTGCGGAGTGGCCAATGGAATGTCAAACCAGATTGAATCTTTAGGTTCCTTATCAAATCTTCAGTAATCGTTTGTGGTTCTGGAATCACTTCCAGTTCTACCATACTCCCACTACTTTTTCTGAAAAATCCATTTTTAATAAAAACCGTGGCGAGTCTAGAACAATATTGCTATTGTTCATCCAGATGGTAGAAAGTCAACCCTCGTCATAGCCTGGGTCAACCCACAAACAGCCATTACAGAAACGTGCCTTGAGTTGTCCAGTGTCTGGTTTTAATCATAAGCCGGACAACTCCCCGTACCTTAACAATGTCAAGATATGAACTGTTCTATATCCAATATAGAACCAGAGGCACTGATTTAATTTAACCAGATTCAAATCATGCAGCTGTCACCGGTGCATGTCAACTAAATGGAAGGAGGCCGATCAGCGTTACTCAACTTAGGAATGCTTCCAATTATGAGTAACCTGAAAGAGAAGCAATCTGTCTTCATCATTACTATCAACTGAATACCATACACAAGTATCTACATCTTCGATCTCTTTGAAGAATCCCGATACTTGCTACACCTGGTTCTCTACTCTATTCAAATACCTATAACTCCTCAAAACTTAGACCCTGCGTTTCTACGAAACACATGTCTAAGAACTAGAGAAGTTAAAAGTAAGTAGAATATAGTATGAGGACCAACCCCTCTGTCCTAATGGACACTGGACAACATACAATACTCTGTATAAGTCCGCTGAGTCTAACAACTCTTTCACTGTGCGTCGTAGGTTGAAAACTGTACTTATGGTTAAGAAGAATTACACCGCTGTTTAATGCTCCTTACCTAACCATCCACTGATATAGGTAAATGTCATCGACATAATATCAAAAGGTATATCTCACTCTATGAAAATAGACGTACAGATATATCAATTTGAAATTGGTGCACAACAACGGATATTCAAAACCAAATATTTGCCGACCGGCAAACAACCCAGGTGGCTTCCTCAAATATCACCGATTACAACGAATCCCGATATAATGAGGATGATCACCCAATTCCCAATAACTTACTCCCACTCATCATCTGTAAAACCATACAGATGTGAGAATCATACCTGGTAAATACATACCCTGGAGCAAGTGTCTAACTGGGAAATCAGTTTTCTTTTAACAGTACACAGTGAAACTGAAACATCGAAATGTCTCGTTGGGGTACCCTGGTATTCCTAGCAATGCCTCTACCATTATCCAGATTCACAACTATAACCGTATAATTCTTTGCCACCTCTCCAAATCCCTTTATATGTCTTTAGTCATTACCTTCTGTACACCCCCTTTAGGCCAAATGGTTTTCTTCCTTCCCTACCGTTCGGCACCAGCCTATGGTTTGGAAGAAGACTATCCAAAAAGCGTAAAGGGTGTACTGTCCTAATCCTAGGAACACTCGCAATGCGAGAGAAGGTGAAGATAAAAGACACCTGAATGTACTTTATTCCTTTTTCTCCTGAACCAGGATCCATCCCCGAACTGGAACAAGTTCCTTTCGAGTTCGTATATAACCATACGATGGATTATCCAATAAAATGGGATCTTCGTAGTGATACGGAGTGTCCTGGAGAAATACAAAGGTGATTTAGGATTGGCGAAGAAATACTTGGTTTGGTCGTGAATATCAGTTGCAATTTACTTTGCCCTCCTACTAATCCCTTACTTTGTCTTAACTTAATACCTTCTGCACACCATCATTATGCTAATTGGTTTTCTTCATTCCCCACCGTTCGGCACCAGCCTAAGGTTTGGAAGAAGACTATCCAATTTGCGTAATAGGCGTACTATCTCCTAAACCAAGGAGTACTCGCAATGAGAGAAGGTGAAAAGAAAAGACAACTGAATAATCCTATTCGTTTTCTCCAGAACCAGAAACCATCCTCGAAGTCCTTCGAGTTCGTATCTAACCATACGATGGTTTTGTCCAATGGAAGTGGACGTTCGTAGTAATACGGGGTGTCCTGGAGAAAAGGGTAAAAGTAGGAGTGGCAATGAGGTCTGCAACTCTGACAATCCAAAAGCCAGTGTTAAGAAGGTTCGGTCAACTTGGTTACTGAGTCATAGTCCAGGGTCGGGTCAATGGTCGCTGCCAGAGAGAGAGAAAAGAAACACTCAGCGTGCACTCTAACCTAGATCAGAATGGTTATCACTTTTCCTAATCAGGAATCCTCCCACTGTTCCTCAAATTCTCCTCCAAACCTGAAAGAAGAATTAGTCGGGATCACCCGAGGAGTAAACCAACTCATCAGTGGGAATCGGGATCCAACTCTCATCGCATGATAACGTGACGGAATCCACTCACGTCACCACACTCCAGAAGGTATGCGCATGCCTGGCAAATTTCAGTTCTTTTGAAACTCCCGATGTGTGTTTTACCCCTAGGACTCAAGTGACCTTGACACAGTCAACAAATCAAAGAGTCCTAGTCAAGTTCAACCCGTCATTATCCTGGATTGCATTAAACCCATCCGTACGAGCCCTTGACACAGTCAACAAGGCCGCACGACTGTCCTAACCAATCCCATTAATATGCTGCAAACAAACACTACTTAGCTACCGCACACTACGCCTTGACACAGTCAACAAACGCAGCACGAATACTAAGTAATATTTGTAAGAAATGACGGAGGGCTACGTCTAGTTTTTGGCGAAAAACTTTTAACGTAATGAACTTGATATCGTTGAAGGAACTGCATAGCCTTTTATAAAAATATAGTGACGAAAACCTTTGCTAAAGAGGTCACTCCCGGTGAAGGGATCTCGGCTCTTTCCCCGTAGAATGAGGTGCAGGATATTCCAACTGAATACCACGATGCAAAGCAAAAGTAATCGGCTATAGTGAAGTTAATGCCCTGACGCAAACTTCTGTCCAAGGGGTCACTCCCGGTGAAGGGATCTCGGCCCTTGCCTCGTCGACTGAGGAGCAGGATATTCCAAATGAATACCACGATGCAAAACAAAAGTGAACGTCCTTGCAATAACAGCTTTTTGAAAAAGTGTTCCAACAACATCAGATTAGGTTTGTTTATCTTGCATTGATCCGAATCAATGCAGTCCCATCAATTAATCACACCACAAAGAACGAAAATATACTGACGTACGTATATGCCATCCGCATTCGCCACTGGGTCCCGTCATCACCCGTTAGGTTAGCTAACTAACGGCAGAGCGGGGACTGGACTAGCGCGGATGAAAAACATATACAACATCTACTAATATATATACCAATATATAGTATTTCGCTCAAGGCGTGAATAAAATGCAACATCACAGAAATGTACAGCATCACAGAACAATACAGATATCTGGAAACCCCGGGTTTCACAGAGCCGCTGCTGAAACCCGACGTTCCCCTGGTCGTGTGGATAGCCTGTGCAATGAAATCCTAGACCCCTACGGGCGCGGCAAGTCACCCGCCAAATCCTGAAGCGAGGCAGCCCCCTTCAGCTCCGTGAATGGACCACCCAGCACTCCACGGAATCCGGCAACTTGGGCACCCCTCCTGGGTCAACCTGTACCCCCTACGAGTGCGGCGAATAGCCCGCCAATCCTGGAGTGAAGCCCCTTACGTCCCAATGCCATGAGATGCGGGCTTGTTGCCTTCCAGAACCCGGCTATCCGTGCACCCCACCGCGGGGTAATCCTAGTACAGAAAGTAAAATATACATATACCGGGTACATCGACCGCAACCAGGTCGTTCCCCAAAAGAATAATACAAACAGGCAGTGACGGCAGTCCACATGTCGGACGCTCGCCCCGCAATAACAAATGTACATAATACAACAAAACAGTACTAGCATTGCATCCAGGCTATCCCCACCGACCGATCCGCAACATCACAGCATAAACATAGAACATCAACGTGAAAATCACGTTCGCAAATCCGTCTAACCGGGCTATAGCAGTTAGACCGGATTTACCGATCGAGTGACATTCACGGTCGCAGATATAATGTAAATACTGTGAAATAATGTGTTTCAAATATCCGATCGATCAAACAATTAACAAGCGGGCCCCAAACCAATACTGTAGCAGTCACAGAAAACCTGGGCCCTAAATTAATATTCCAAAACCCTCAAAATTAGCCCAAAAGCCCACTGTAAAATTTCCACAGTGTGAGCACAGTAGACTGCGGCGGAAGCGCGGCCCAAAGTGGGGTTTGGCCGCGCTTCCGCGGTCAACTGTACGACTGACACTGTCGAATTTTTTCAGTGGTCTTAGAATTTCGTGCACATTATTTTTCTGTAACCTGAAAAATTTTTAGACACCAAAAAATTCCAACAGAAAACTGATGTGAACAAAATACGGTTTTTTGAGATTTTGGTCGATCGGATAAGTAAAACGCATTAGAACAAGCTAGGTAAGGTTAATGGCGTGGCTCTGATACCATGTTGCGCCACGGCAGCGCCCCGGCCTCGTACTCGAGGCCAAAATGCGGAATAAAATTTTTTCCTAACTCGAAAACCGGCGCTACCGCGGACAATTACCCGGATCGAAACCATTAACCTAACTAGCTAGCAAGAGAGATAGGGTGAGAAGATATACCAAGCGATCCGTGTCCTTCGGTCTTCGTCTCCACTCCGATCTCCCGCGGAATCTCCGTCACCTCCTCGCTCGTCGGAAAGGGCACCACGTAGCCGGAATCTTTTACGGGCTCCCGCCTCTTGACCGAGGCAACTCGGGCGCGAAGTTGGCTAGCCGACGCGTCCAAGGCTTGCTATAGAATAGTGTAGTGAACTTGTCTCTTTAGGGTTCTTGAAGTTACCATGATGGAGGAATCAAAGAATAGAAAAATGGTGCTTGCATTTTTCTAGCAAGAAAATGAGATCAAGAAGAAACTCTCAAGATGAAGCTCTCATTTTCTTTTTCTCTCTTTTTTTTTTTCTCTCATGAAAACTTATCATCTTATCAAGTGAGAATGAGAATGGTGGAGAGAAGAAACATAATCCAAAGGGAGGTTAGTGTAGGAGAAAAAGAAAGGTGACCATATCCTAAGCTTCATGATAACAACCTTACATCAACTTAACATCCAATTCTAATCACAATCAATCCAAGAAAAGGTGATGGAAAAAGAATATAATGATGATGGAAAAGAATGGAATCTAAAGATGTTATCATAACAAATCCTTTTGCAAGAAAAACCTCCACAAAATGTTATTTGCAAACTTGCAAATAACACCCTCCATCGGAAAAGTCCGGCCGGGAAAGAACAAAGGAAAACCGGCCGGGACGGAATACAAACTGGCAACTCCAGAAAACCGATCCCATAATAAATTACAGGAAAACCCCGCTACTGCAAATACATGCCCGCATTTGTATTCCCACTGAACACAAATGCAAAGAGACAAAACTACACTATCAAATACTAGAATCCGGCTTAAGCCAAAGCCGGCTAGTAAAAACTGTCCGATCACGATCCGTGCAATACCGCACGTATCTGATCGAACCCTGCCATATCTCCATACGGCCTCTACAGCGTTTCGCCCGAAACTTGAGTAACTGTAACTGTGGTGGACTCTAAAGACTCGTCAATACCTTGGCTGTGGATTTAACCACTAGCACGTCAGAGGTATAAGCCAATACATGACGGGCCACCAGGTATTGACCAAATGGGACGTCGATGAGGAAGCTCACCCCGACACCCAACTGAGCCTGTCAGTGACAATATCCGTACAGTCCGGTCCGTTCGTCTATGAGTATCGCATGGCGGGCCTAGGGGGTTGGTAAAAGTCAGACCCCCAAAAGCGGTACAAGTCGTGTCGGAGCGTAGCCCAGAACGCCCTGAGATACTACTGGAATACCTACCAGTAAATCTCCTGCCTCGGCCGAGGGCTTTGCGTAATGGCTCTCCTAGACACAGCGCGACCTCACCCCCAATACCGGGAGAGACGAACCCCTGCAGATCCGCTCACTGCCTCCATGTGGCTCGGGACTGTACCCAACTAAAACCTGTTTGCACGACTCCTTTGAGCCGTGGTAGGGTAGTAATCAAAGCACAGTGGGAACTCACACGAGACAAATGACGATCTCAGGTCGATGAACTAACCTGTACACATGTCACCAGGGAACTGCTATCTGACATCTGGTATAAGACCAACTAGCAGGTTCCCGGCGAGTCCTGTCCGGTGTACTCATAACCCAATGAGCACCTGTATACATCTTAGGTGAACCAACTGACACCAGTGGCTTGTGAGACCGGCCACCGCCCCTCGTCGGGGTCTCGACTGTATACACTAGTCTACTAACGGAGTATCGATGCCCTGTCTCGAAACTCCTACGACTAGGGACCTTTTAAGGATGTGCTTATAGACCACCAGCTCCCACGTATATGATCGCCATCATACTGCTGGCAGTCAAGCAAGAATCCTAGGGGCTCTATCAACGTGTAATAGCGACATGTCAGGTCACCTAAAGCAGTACACGATGATAAAGATAAACCAGATAGCATACTATCATCTCGAGTAAGACTGTCCTACCGGGATAGGTCCTCCCTCAATCATTGCAATCACGTGCCTGTGATCCAATAATTGACTCTGAGGGCACTATCTCCAACAAATACAACATATCACAGCAGCACATAATATCTCATATCATCAACGTAAGCAAGTATGCGTACCCCGATTGTCGTTGATGTATAGCAATGAAGCCGGCGATACACCACATACTACGCTTACGGTCACAGAAAAGAAAGTGTAAAACTACAACAGTTGGAATCCGCAACCTCTTTAGACATCGCATGCCTAACCAAATGAATACCTTTAGACATCGCATGCCTAACAATTATAAACCCCGCATTTTAGTCTCATTATCGAAAACTCTTTTCAATATCAAGTCGGGCAATTCAACAAGATTCCCGAAAAACTGATCGAATGCTCGTCGCAAACTTTAGTAGACGGCCGCACCCCCAGATGCCGTCGACGAAGTGCACTAAGGCGGAACACCGCTGCCGCGAGCACCCGAACGGATGCTTTCGGCGACGGGGTTCTCCTACAGTCACTTGGTCGGGGCTATGGGGCGTAGCTGTCTATTAAGTTTACCCGGCGAGTATCCGCGTACTCTACGTGATTGCGACGGACTTTTGATCACATCAAAATTCCGTGGCAACCGATCATCTGAGACTAAACTGCTATGTCTATAATATTCAAATCAGTTATCTCATAACTACCTGTGGATTCCAAATATTGTATCACATTCCAGATAAATAGACAAAGTTAAACTTTCCGATCGAATCATCAAACACCCAAGATTTCCCCAATATATCTCAACACTTGAAATCAGTTTAAAAACATCCATCACATGCCACAGTACCAATGGTCCAGCCGTAGAAGGGTCAAGCCAACGCCTCACATGTGGCACGCCGTACTGCCCCAAACCCTAAGGTTCAAAAGGCAGTTCAAGACGGTCACATAATCGAGTTAAGGTTTGTTGTCTTCTAGAGGGTCCACCGCGTTACTTGCACGACTTAGAACATTCTTAAACACGAGGAAAAATCCAACTTTTGAAAAATTTTCCGACAGGGGAAAAAGTGAGTTATTGATATCCGTTCGAACTTTTTAACAGTTTCTAAAATTTACCCGGAAAAAAAAATAACGAATTTAAAATTCCCGATCGAATCGACGATTACAAAATAAACCCCAGAATACTCAACACTTGAGTCAGATTAAAAATACCCATAAAATATCACCAACAGAGAAGGATATTACTGTGCAAAATTGACAGCACAAGCACACTGTACGGCCGCGGTTCCGCGGCAGAAGAAGGCTATTGCCACGGTTCCGCGGCGGATCGTACGGCTTACGTCACCAATTTTGCTCCGTAATTCTTAAAATTACCTGCTGAATTTTTTAGACATTTTTAATTCTGGAAAAACCCAGTTTTTGAAAAAAGACTAGAGAGGGGGTTAAATTGATGTTATCGGGTTCGATCGGGGTTTTAACTTCGTTAACACTTCGCCTAAAGCTCTAGCTTGGCTCTGATACCACTGTAGGGTTGCTAGGCACGCGCACAAGGGTCTACGAGGCATCAACCATGCCCGATTAAAAATTTAGCCGTGCCGAACAACCCGAATACGGATATTTAAATTAGAGATTAGGCGAAAACAAGTATGCTAAACACTTTAACACTAAGTGAGAGGGATTACAACCTTTGTAGATCCGGTCCTTCACTTCATATGCTCCGTGTTGTGGTCCCTTCGCTGCGATCATCGGGTTCCGGGCTCTCGAGAGGTTCCACGAAGAGAAAGATGCAACCTTTGCTTCCGATCTTCGATACTAAGATGATCTACCTTGAAGTTCCGTTAACACAAGCTAACACTCATGAAATGATGTGAACACCCTCATCTAAATGGCAAAGGAAGATGAGGATGATGAAGTAGGATTTTTGCTCTCTTTATTTATCTTTTTCTCATATTTATTCATCACATTGAAAAAAAGCTAGCAAGCTTTTTCCATGAAGAAAGATGAAGGAAGAAGATGAAGAAGAATGATCAATATTCTTTTGTGATGAATAGAAAAATAAATCATATGATGAATAATGCAACCATGGTCAAGTAAACCTTTGTAGAGAATTAACTAGGGTTTGGGTTTGGTTAAAGCATGAGTCACTTGTAAATATCTTTCACAAAACAAAAACAAAACCTTCTAGAAACATCTAGAAAGCTTAACCCTAATCCAAACCCTAATCATGTTTAAACTCCACTAAACAAGTTGCATTAGTTATCATATCATGTTACAATATTATATATCACATATATAATATTTATCGTAACAAAATAAAATAATACATTTAACATATATCGCATATATATCAATGTATTACCCGAGTGAGAAAAAGAAACTTTTAGTGAGCAAATATTAGTTAATGTAATTTAATATATCATATATATTATTATACATTAAATTATCGAATCAACACTTGATCCGACAATCCGGCTATATCGCATATAACCGACTAATATTTATCCGTACCGATTCATCGAATCAACACTTGATCCGATGACCCGGCTGATATCAAATATCACGAGAATATAATACGGTATCACATATCGCATTATCCTCGGTCCCGCACATATCACATATGTTCTCCTACTCCGTTTTGCCTGTGCCAAGAAACCTCTGTGTAGGACTCTAAAGAATCGTCAATACGCCGGCAGTAGGTGATGATCATATCAAACACCCACAAGCTGCAAGCGGTCAGCTAAACGTAACAGCTACCCAGGTATTGAGTGCTTAGAAGATCAACAAGCAAGCCTGTACATTCTCCTGTGAATCCAAACAGTAACACTCCTGTACAGTCCGGTCTCGTCGTCTGATATGTCGCATATCTCGCCTAGGGCTGGTAAACGTCAGACCCCAGTAGCTCGATAAGTCGTGTCGATACGAGGTCTATAACAGTTCGAGAAACTACTGATAACACTTACCGGTAAATCTCAGCAACCCTGGCCAGGGATTTCCGGTTATAGCCAATCGAACACAGCACAACATCAACTCCCTATACCGGGAGAGACGAATCCCCTCCTATCGCTCATTGCCTCCATGTAATTCGGGACTGTACCCAAAAGCCACCTTTTTGCACGCCCTCTTGGACGTGGTATGATGGAAATCAAAGCACAGCGGGAATCACACAAGACTCTATGATGATCTCGGGTCAACAGACTACTCTGTACCAGTGTCACCGGAGAACTGCCATCTGACGTATGGTATAATACCATCTGGGAGTTCTCGGCGAGTCCGTCCAGTGTACCCAGTCTCCACTGAGCACCCGTACACCATCCTTGATGTCAAACACCGATGGATATGGGATCATCCATCGTCCATCATATGGATCAAGATGCGTATACGCTAGTCTACTCTGGTGTATCGATGCCCTGTCTCGATACACCCTCGACTAGGAACAGTTATAGGATGTACTCATCGACTACCGTGGCCCCACTAGTATGATCTCATCATAGTTCCAGTAGTCGAGTACATATCCTAAGGGCTTTATCAACATGTAACATAGAGACAATCAGAGTACATGTTAAGATAAAGTACAACCAGATAGCATACTATCATGTCGAGCAAGAAAGTCCTCCCTATATATGTCCTAGCATCCACTACAATATACATCGTATGTACAGTAATGGCCTCTAGGGCATACATATAACTAACATTTGCTTCGTGTAAAAGGTTGATGAATTCTAACTTTAGCCCTCGGTCCTTTATATAGCCATCAAAGAAGAAAACCTAGTTACAATATATGGTGACTTTCCATATATGGTGATTTTACATATATGGTGACTTTCCTAATATGGTGACTTTCCATATATGATGACTTGTCTTTAGGATCCTACCCAAAAAATCCAGAACCCCAATTCCCTATAACGGCCGCGGATCCGCCGCATATGGCTTGTTTTGGCCGTGGAACCGCGACCGTTTGGTGTGATCAGTGCTTCAAAATTCTTGAGCTGCTTCATAGTGACACATGAAGATTTATTTGATGTTTAGAATCTTCATATCTTTTCTGAGTCTCTGCCAATATTGATTCTTCGATTTATTTAACTTCAGTGGCAGATTTTTGATTCCCGACATTCGATATCTCGATCTCCTGACCTGAGCTAAACCTTGCACAATATTTCAAAGAATAATGTTAGTAATATTTGTTTTTATTGAGATATTATCCTAACCATTTTATATGATATTATATTTTAAGAATATTGATTAGGGATATTTGATATGATATGCATATTTTAATTATCAAAATATTGTATAAATATAATATGCATATATTTTCCTTCATAATGTTAATTGTAATATATAGAACATATGACAATAGATATTTTGCAGATAAACCCTCATATGTTCTATATTTACAATAAACACCTTTAAGCACTTAACAAAAGTAAGGAAAATGTTATATCAAATGTGCAATATTTTTGACTGAACAAATACCCCCAAACTTAATTTTGATCGTCCCGAGCAAACTAGTTATTCAAGAGAAGGAGAAAAAGAAAGAAAAACCTAATAGCACACTTTCGTAGGCAACACGATTGCACTGAGCACGTGTAACAAGCCATTAAGCTTCTAGGTGTCCCTAGTAGGAGGAGTGTTGTCTCCTGAGGTTTTCAGCGGATTACACCCACAAAATTTTATAATAAAAGAAAGATAGTGAAAGTTACATACAAAGATAAGAAGTATAAAAGAAAGAACTTGAAAATAAGAGTTTCCAACTACACCAGTTTTTCGATTGTCATGAGCCCTATCTTAATGGTTGTGAAAAGATGTTAGAAATCACATCATCCCTCAATAAAACATCATCTTTAGTTTTCCTCCCCATCTTTCCTCCAAATATTGATCATATACCCCTACGTGTGTGTAAAAGACATCCCTACACTTAGAGAATTCAATTCAAGCTATCATACTCTTGTCCATCTTCCTTAGTACTTTTTAGTTGGTGAATATTTTAGATGGAATTGCTCACACATTCTTCATGCGACTGTTAATACTTCTTGAGGTACTAATCGACCGATTACAAAATGTGCTTGCATTATTAAGGCATAATTCCTCGTCTTGCAACACCTAAGGCTTAGCAGTGGCTCCCAAACCAGTTGGTCTAAGGCACTAGGTGATAAATCACCATCTCTATATTTTTTTATGCTACTCTGGTAATTACAAAATCAGTGTTCATTTCTTTTTCTTCACCACTTATAATTTTTTTTCTTCATACCAAGACTTTTTGACAAGAGCATTTCAAGGTATGCTTTACTATCCCAAGTTTCAAGATGTGTGCAAGTGTGTATAGTAGGGTATCAACGTTCAAAGTTTGGCCTTAAGAATATGGACTATTTTTTAGACTTATTTTTATGCTCAGATTAATAATTTCGTTCATCTTACTAACCCTTGGGACAATGGCTCATAATTACTTATTACTAGTTTCGTTTAAGAAAATATCTAACTTTCTTGTTTTTCTCAAACTATTCTTATCTTTCATATGTAAATTTTGTTAGTTATATGTATGCCCTAGAGGCCATTACTGTACATTGGATGTATATTGTAGTGAATGCTGGGACATATATAGGGAGGACTTTCTTGCTCGACATGATAGTATGCTATCTGGTTACTCTTTACCTTAACGTGTATACTGATTGTCTCTCTGTTACATGTTAGTAAAGCCCTTAGGATGCGTACTTGACTACCTGGACTATGATGCGGATCATACTAGTGGGGACATGGTAGTTCATAAGTACATCCTTCAAAGTCCCTTGTCGTGGGTGTATCGAGACGGGGCATCGATATACCAGAGTAGACTAGCGTGTACCTTCTCGACCCATACAGATGGGCGATGGATGATCCCATATCCATCGGTGTTTGACATCAGAGGAGATATACGGGTGCTCAGTAGAGACTGGGTACACTGGGCGGACTCGCTGAGAACTCCCAGATGGTATTATACCTTACGTCAGATGGCAGTTCTCTGGTGACACTGGTACAGAGTAGTCTGTTGACCCGAGATCGTCATAGAGTCTTGTGTGGTTCCCACTGTGCTTTGATTTCCACCTTACCACGTCCAAGAGGGCGTACAAAACGGTGGTTTTTGGGTACAGTCCCGAATCACATGGAGGCAATGAGCGATAGGAGGGGATTCGTCTCTCCCGGTATAGGGGGTTGATGTTGCGCTGTGTTCGATTGGCTATAACCGGAAATCCCTGGCCAGGGTTGCTGAGATTTACTGGTAAGTGTTACCAGTAGTTTCTCGAACTGTTATAGGCCTCATATCGACACGACTTATCGAGCTATTGGGGTCTGACGTTTACCACCCCTAGGCGAGATATGCGACATATCAGACGACGAGACCGGACTGTATGGTAAGTGTTACTGGTTGGATTCACAGGAGTGTGAGCGGGCTTGCTCGTCGATCTTCTGATCGCTCAATACCCGGGTGGCCGTTACGTTTAGCAGACCGCTTGTAGCTTGTGGGTGTTTGATATGATCATTACCTGCTGCCGGCGTATTGACGAGTCTTTAGAGTCCTACACAGAGGTTTCCTGGCTCAAGCGAAACGAAATAGGAGCGCATATGAGATATGTGCGGGACCGAGAATAATACCAGTATGTGATACTGTATTCGATTCTCGCGATTTGTAACATTGATCGGTTATATGCGTTATAGCCGGGTTATCGGATCAAGTGTTGATTCGATAAGATGTTACTATTGATATTAGTCGGTTATATGTGATATGACCGGATCATTAAGTCAAGTGTTGATTTAATAATTTAATGCATAATTATATATTTGATATATTAGTTTGCATTAACTAGTATCGATTTACTTAAGATGGATTTTCTCACTCGTATGTGCACATCGTATATGTGATATATTTTTGTGCACTTGATTGTATCATGTTTGATGATGCAAGATTGCTAGGGTATGTGTAAAGAGTTAAACCTATGGTTAAGTAAATGGTTAGGGTTTTCTTTTATTCATTCATTTGTCTTTTTATTTGGATTAAAAGAAAAGAGAAAAGAAAAACAAAAGGGTTTCTTTCTTTCATGAAGCTTGTTGAAGCTTCATGAAGCTTTGACCAAAGTAACCCTTTTGTCTTCATCTCATTGACCCCAACCATTCATTTAACCTTAGTCAATTATCTACACATAACTATGGTTAATATTATGATAAGGACAATTTTATTATTCTTTTCTATATACTTATCATAATATTCTTTCTTCTTCTTCTTCTTCATCTTCTTCAATGAAGAAAGCTTCACTTCATCAATGGTGACTTGATGAAATGAGTGAGAAATCCAATTCTAAAGTCAACCCATCTCCTATTTCTTCATCCTCTACCTCTTGCCAAGTAGTATAGGGTGTTTCCTTCACAAGTTTTCTTGACTTGGTGAAGTTGGAGCTTGATCTAGCGATGCCTCGACGTAGATCATCTTCGGCATCGTCGTCGATGACCTAGCCCGCTTTTTCTCCGATAAAGCCGACGCTAGAGCCCAAGATCCGATTTGTACAGCGAGGAGACTTCATCGCGGAGCCATGGAGGTGGAGAACCGGATCTACAAAGGTTGTATTTCCGTTTACCATTTAGTTAAGTTGTTAACTAGTTTCTTTTTCGCCTAAACTTCTAGCCAACGATCCGTATTAGGGTTTCTCGGCACCGTAATTTTTGAAATTGTCATGGTTGATGCCTTGTGAGACCTCTTGAGAGTACCTAGGAACCTTTCATTGGTATCAGATACTAGCTAGAACCTTAGGCGGAGTCTAGACGCGGAGTCTAGACGATGTTTGAAACCCGATCGAACCCGAAACCCTAACTTTTTGACGCTCTCTGGACTTTTTCTAAGAACTGGGATTTTCCACATTAAAAATGCTTAAAAAATTCAGCAGGGAAATCTAAGAATTACGGTGCAAAATGTTTTCCATGAACTGTTCATAGTGCGGCGGAACCGCGGCCAAATGATGGAAGTTGCCTTTCTATTTTACACAGTAACTCGTGGTTTCAGGTGCTGAGTTTTATGGGAATTTTTAATCTGTACTCAAGAGTTGAGTATTTTGGGGTTGTTTTGGGGATTCGGTGTTTCGATCGGAGTATCAGATTTTGTCTATGTGGCTTTTCGGATATTTTAGAATATGTTAAAAAGTTCGACCGGATGTAAATACCCAATCTTTCCCCTGCCGGGAAATTTCCAAGTGTTGGATTTTTCCGTGGTTTAAAGACGTTCTAAGTAGGGCAAGTAACTCGATGGACCCTCTAGAAGACAACAAACCTTAACTCGATTATGTGACCGTCTTGAACTGCCCTTTGAACCTTCGGGTTTGGGGCAGTACGGCGTGCCACATGTGAGGCGTTGGCTTGACCCTTCTACGGCTGGACCGTTGGTACTGAGGCACGAACTGAATGTTTTTAGACTTGTTTCATGTGTTGATTTGTATCGGGAAAACTTGGGTGTTTGAATGTTCGATCGGAAAGTTTAACATTTTCTAATTATCTGGAATGGGATACAATAATTGGAATTCACAATAAGTTATGAGATAACTAAATGAATGTTATAAACATAGCAGTTTAGTCTCACTTGATCGGTTGCCACGGAATTTTGATGTGATCAAAAGTCCGTCGCAATCACGTAGCGTACGCGGATACTCGCCGGGTAAACTTAATAGACAGCCTCGCCCCATAGCCCTGACCAAGTGACTGTAGGAGAAGCCAGTCGCCGAAAGCATCCGTTCGGGTACTCCCGGTAGCGGTGTTCCGCCTTGGTGCACTTCGTCGACGGTATCGGGGGTGCGACCGTCTACTGAAGTTTGCGACGAGCATACGATCAGTATGTCGGGAATCTTGTTGAATTGCCCGACTTGATATTGAAAAGTGTTTTCGATAATGAGACTGAAATGCGGGGTTTATAATTGTTAGGCATGCGATGTCTAAAGAATTCATTTGATTAGGCATGTGATGTCTAAAGGAGTTGCGGATTCCAACTGTTGTAGTTTTACACTTTCTTTTCTGTGACCGTAAGTGTAATATGTGATATCGCCGATTTCGTTGCTATATGTCAACAACAATTGGGATGCGCATATTTACTTACGTTGATGACATGTGATGTTATGTGTTGCTGGATATGTTATATTGGATCGTCGTGTTTGAATAGCCGGGGGTTTTTATGTGAGATGAGTGTTTTTCATTTTCATTCATGTAAAAACTTGTATGTAATATTCTTTAATTGGGGCACTTCCAGGTTGCGGAAGTTGTCACCGTTGTTGTATATTATTTACTTTTCTGCATTAGAATAGACCCAAGGAGGGGAGCACAAGTAACCGGGTTCTGGGGTCCAGTGGGAGACCAACTCGAGGAGTCGAGTCCGGGTCTCCTAACTCCAGAATTGGTAGGGTTGCTTGCCGCTCTCGTAGGGGTCTAGGGGTGTGGGTTTGGCTATTCATCGCGACCGTGGAATCCGTATTTTATACTGGCTCGTATTGAAAACACGGACGTCCTAGTATATCCAATATTTCATATAATTCTTCTGCTGTGATATCTGTGATGTGATCATGTGATGTTCTGTGATAGATACAATATATAGTATATATGATATATTATATAGATGTTACTTATGTTTTACACCCGCGCTAGCCCTGCCCCGCTCTGCCGTCAGTCACCTAACCTAACGGTGCACAAGGGGACATCGAGACGAATGCGGATGGCATAAGTGTACGTCGTATTTATCTGTGATGTTTAGGTATTTTAAATGATGGGACTTCATTAATATGATTAATGAAATAAAAGAAACCTAAGATGTTGTAGAATCGAATTTCAAAATAAAAAGGGTAGCTACAGTTCTTGCTTTGCACAGCGGTATATATGATATATCCTGCACCTTATTCGATGAGGAAAGGACCGAGATCCCTTCACCGGGAGTGACTCCTTCAACAATAACTGGCAGATGCTACACATTCGGTTTGTCTTTTGATTGCTTTTAAGAGTTTTTGTTTTGCACAGTGATATATATGATATATCCCGCACCTCATTCGACGAGGAAAGGACCGACGATCCCTTCACCGGGAGTGACTCCTTTAGCAAAACTAGAAAAGCCTCAAAAGCACTCCATTTCAAAATCATTTGATTCTACAACGATATCAAGTTCATTACGTAATAGGTTTTCACAAAAACCTGTCGTAGCCCCCGTCATTTCAGATAAGTTGTATATAGTATTCGTGCTGCATTTGTTGGCTTTCGTCAAGGTGCAGTGTGCGGTAGCTATATGCTGCTTATCTGCCAGCATACGATGCGATTGGATTAGAGTAGTCGTGCGGCTTTGTTGGCTTTCGTCAAGGGTCGTGCGGGTGGGTTTAATTCAATCAAGAAATGTACGGGTTGAACTTGACTAGCGGGCTATGGTTTGTTGGCTTTCGTCAAGGTCATAGCACGTTAGGGGCAAAATATTATTGGGAATTTCAAGTGTTGAAATTTGCAATGAGATTGCATACCTTCTATGAGATAGTTGGATCCCGATACCCGCTGCGAGTAAGAGTTACTCCTGGGAGAGTTTTACACATTACAATTAGCCGATCAAGTAGGTGTCTAGAAAGGTGTCAACGGGGTTACACCTCTGGGAAAACGAGGTTTACTGTAATTAGGTTCGTGCGAAAGCACGGGGGACCTCCCTCAAAGTACCGACACTGGCCTGGCTGAAAGATTGGTGAACTTGTAGTGTGTAATTAATCCCGGCTAGTCTTTCCTTTTAGGGTTTGAAGGAAGATTTGATAAAAAGCAGTGGGAGCCATCCTGATTAGATAAAATAATAACCAATCTATTCTTGCAAGAGCGCACGCTGAGTGTTTTCTTCTCTCTCTCTCCTGGTAGCGACCATATCACGCCTTAATCAAGATAACAATACGGAATATTGATCGAACCCGCTTGTTATACTGAGCTGGGGAACGTTGGTCCCGCTCTAACTTATAATCGTTATAAGACAGAGCAGGAAATTGGGGAATACCAGAATTCCCGTGCCGCCCAAACGAAGAAAGTGCATGAGATGCATCATCTTCGGGTGTGTTCATTATACAGAACTTTTTCTCAGTATCCTCCGCATCCTTGGTATACGATACCGGATCAGGATCCCAGATATGTAATCTGTTACATAGGGCTACAAAAGGGTAGAAAAACTGAGAACGGGTGATAAGTTTCATGAGACAGAAAACGGGGCAAGTGTTGCAGCCAAGTCTGTTGGTCACTGTCACCCTGTATTACCAATACATTGATTCTGAACAAATGCTATTAGATACCGAACCTGATATACAAAATCATATCAGTCTCTTTATTAGTAAAGAAAGGATACAATTTTGTATTGTTGGATAATGTTTTGAGCATTTCCTATATCAAAAGTTGATCGGTTCAGGCACGTTATCTAAAAGCATTGACGTTCTAAATCAAACTACAGTTCATAGTATACGGAACACACACAAGACGAAGAGTTCAGAAATGAACGGATTCTTCTTGAGGTATTGTAGACTAGGTCATATCAAATGCGACCCGACTAGCTGAAGTTACATATAGATGCATATTTAAATCAGTTTGAATTTACATCTTGTGAAACTTGCCAGTCATGTCACAGAGATAAGATGACCACAGCTCTGTTTATTGGAAACAGAGAAAGAGTTAGTGAACTCTTGGGATGATACATGTTGATGTATGTAGGTCTCCTGTCTACACATGCCAGGACTGGTTCTTTATACTTCATTACATTCTCTGATGATCTTTCGAGATTCAGACCTATGTTCCTGTTGAAACACAAGTCCGAACCTTTTGAGATATTCACAGAATATAAGTTAGAAGTAGAAAACCAAAATGCGGGTATAAGTATTATGTCCTATGATGAGATCAAGGAGGAGAATACTTGTGCATGGAATTCCTGGACAATTCTAAAGGAGAATGAGATTCTCTCTCAGCATTACTCCTCCGTATACACCATAGCACGATGGTATATCGGGGCGGAGCAATCACACCCTATATGATAAGGTGTGCTCTATGATGAGTCCTACTGAGTTGCCTATTTCCTTTTTGGGAGTTATGCACTTATGAAGTTGCATACCTATTGAATAGGGTTCGAATCAAATCAGTTGCCTACCACTTCATATGTGATATGGAAAGGGAAGAGCCCATGTCTTAAGCTAATTAAGATTTGGGGTTGACCGGCCTATGTCTAAAAAGCAAAATCCGGACAAGCTCGAGGCAAGGTCAGTTATGTACAACTGGAAAGGTTCCAGCTATACAAACTACAGCAGATGATTTGGTAGAACCAAAGGATTCAGTAGATTCCAACGAACCTCAGCCTCTCCGCCGATCTAGTAGGGTTCCTCACCCACCTGAGAGTTACTTCGGTTTCTCTATGACAGTGGGAGCGAGGATTGCATCATGAGATGATGACCCAACTAGCTTCGAGCTGGCCATCAGGAGTAAGACTCTGTAAGAATGGCTGGATGCTTAGCGATCTGAGATGGAATCCATGTACACCAACAAAGTATGGACTTTGGTTGCTATATCTGAAGGGTTAAATCCCCATCAGGAGCAAGTATATCTTGAGAAGATTACTTGGTGTAGATGGAAAAGTTGAGACTTTTAAAGCTAGACTTGTTAAAGGTTTTCGTCATCGACCAGGCGTGGACAATAATGAAACCTTTTCAAGTGGCTATGCTTAAATCCATCCAGATCCTACTTACCACGGCTACATACCATGACTACGATATCTGGTGGTTGGGTATCATGACAGCTTTTCTAAATGATGTTTTAAAAGAGGGTGTCTATAAGTACACAGCCAGAGGGCCTCGTAGACAGTGGGAGCAGCGGAAACGTATGCAAGATGTTTTATGTGATAAAACAGGCATCGCGGAGTAGGAACATCTGTTTTGATGAAGTAGTCAAAGAGTTTGACATCATCAAAATGGCAGATGAACCTTGTATAAACAAAAAGGTAGTAGAGAGTATGGTGGTGATCCTCGTAGAGTACGTGGATGACATACTCTTGATAAGAAAGGAGTTTCCTATGCTACGCTCGGTCAATCTCCGCTTATCACAAAGATTCTCCATATAGGATCAAAATGATACCTCCTAAATCCTGAGTTTTGGATCTATGAGATAGATTTAATTGGATGTTAGGATACTCACTAGTTGTAGTGAGATGGTATCAATCGATCCTGGGAAGAATCACTGGAAGGGTTCCAGGGTGATAAAGACGACTGAATGTCAGTCGCAGGCATTGTCTTTACCCTCAGTAAAGGGACGGTATGTTGGAAGGGTTCCAAGCTAAATACCGTGGCATACTAGACGATAAAGGCAGGATACATCGCTACTTAAGATGCTACCAAAGAGGATGTTTGGGTGTATACAGGTTCATGAGATGAACTACGTTCCTACCATTGTGAGACAATGGAGTTGTGGCTTATGCCAAGGAACGCCGGTCCCATCAGTGATCCAGACATATTCTAAGGCAATATTACCTGATCATGGAGATAGTTGATCTCCAGGGTGATCAAGGTTAGGAGAGCAGACTTAGAGGATAACACTGCGGATCCACCCACGAAGGCCTATTCCCAGAGAGAGACTTTTATGGGATGGTTGAGTATGAGATACTACAACCACTGCTATCAGATGGCCCTAGTGCAAGTGGGAGATTGTTAGTTATATGTATGCCCTAGAGGCCATTACTGTACATTGGATATATATTGTAGTGAATGCTGGGACATATATAGGGAGGACTTTCTTGCTCGACATGATAGTATGCTATCTGGTTACTCTTTACCTTAACGTGCATACTGATTGTCTCTCTGTTACATGTTGGTAAAGCCCTTAGGATGCGTACTTGACTACCTGGACTATGATGCGGATCATACTAGTGGGGACATGGTAGTTCATAAGTACATCCTTCAAAGTCCCTAGTCATGGGTGTATCGAGACGGGGCATCGATATACCAGAGTAGACTAGCGTGTACCTTCTCGACCCATACAGATGGGCGATGGATGATCCCATATCCATCGGTGTTTGACATCAGAGGAGATATACGGGTGCTCAGTAGAGACTGGGTACACTGGACGGACTCGCTGAGAACTCCCAGATGGTATTATACCTTACGTCAGATGGCAGTTCTCTGGTGACACTGGTACAGAGTAGTCTGTTGACCCGAGATCGTCATAGAGTCTTGTGTGGTTCCCACTGTGCTTTGATTTCCATCTTACCACGTCCAAGAGGGCGTGCAAAACGGTGGTTTTTGGGTACAGTCTCGAATCACATGGAGGCAATGAGCGATAGGAGGGGATTCGTCTCTCCCGGTATAGGGGGTTGATGTTGCGCTGTGTTCGATTGGCTATAACCGGAAATCCCTGGCCAGGGTTGCTGAGATTTACTGGTAAGTGTTACCAGTAGTTTCTCGAACTGTTATAGGCCTCATATCGACACGACTTATCGAGCTATTGGGGTCTGACGTTTACCACCCCTAGGCGAGATATACGACATATCAGACGACAAGACCGGACTGTACGGTAAGTGTTACTGGTTGGATTCACAGGAGTGTGAGCGGGCTTGCTCGTCGATCTTCTGATCGCTCAATACCCGGGTGGCCGTTACGTTTAGCAGACCGCTTGCGGCTTGTGGGTGTTTGATATGATCATCACCTGCTGCCGGCGTATTGACGAGTCTTTAGAGTCCTACACAGAGGTTTCCTGGCTCAAGCGAAACGAAATAGGAGCGAATATGAGATATGTGCGGGACCGAGAATAATACCAGTATGTGATACTGTATTCGATTCTCGCGATTTGTAACATTGATCGGTTATATGCGTTATAGCCGGGTTATCGGATCAAGTGTTGATTCGATAAGATGTTACTATTGATATTAGTCGGTTATATGTGATATGACCGGATCATTAAGTCAAGTGTTGATTTAATAATTTAATGCATAATTATATATTTGATATATTAGTTTTCATTAACTAGTATCGGTTTACTTAAGATGGATTTTCTCACTCGTATGTGCACATCGTATATTTGATATATTTTTGTGCACTTGATTGTATCATGTTTGATGATGCAAGATTGCTAGGGTATGTGTAAAGAGTTAAACCTATGGTTAAGTAAATGGTTAGGGTTTTCTTTTATTCATTCATTTGTCTTTTTATTTGGATTAAAAGAAAAGAGAAAAGAAAAACAAAAGGGTTTCTTTCTTTCATGAAGCTTGTTGAAGCTTCATGAAGCTTTGACCAAAGTAACCCTTTTGTCTTCATCTCATTGACCCCAACCATTCATTTAACCTTAGTCAATTCTCTACACATAACTATGGTTAATATTATGATAAGGATGATTTTATTATTCTTTTCTATATACTTATCATAATATTCTTTCTTCTTCTTCTTCATCTTCTTCAATGAAGAAAGCTTCACTTCATCAATGGTGACTTGATGAAATGAGTGAGAAATCCAATTCTAAAGTCAACCCATCTCCTATTTCTTCATCCTCTACCTCTTGCCAAGTAGTATAGGGTATTTCCTTCATAAGTTTTCTTGACTTGGTGAAGTTGGAGCTTGATCTAGCGATGCCTCGACGTAGATCATCTTCGGGATCGTCGTCGATGAGCTAGCCCGCTTTTTCTCCGATGAAGCCGACGCTAGAGCCCAAGATCCGATTTGTACAGCGAGGAGACTTCATCGCGGAGCCATGGAGGTGGAGAACCAGATCTACAAAGGTTGTATTTCCGTTTACCATTTAGTTAAGTTGTTAACTAGTTTCTTTTTCGCCTAAACTTCTAGCCAACGATCCGTATTAGGGTTTCTCGGCACCGTAATTTTTGAAATTGTCATGGTTGATGCCTTGTGAGACCTCTTGAGAGTGCCTAAGAACCTTTCAAATTTTCACTTTCAAACTTTCATTATAAAAAAAAAAAAATTTGTGCTTATATATAGTATAATGCAAAGTAACGCGTGAATAAGCACAAACCCCCCCAAACCTGTTTACAGTAGTGTCCTCACTGATGTCATCTGTTAAGACTAAAAAAACTTGTAGACTTGGAAGGAAAAGTTATTAAAGGGGACAAAAAATAATAAAAATAAAATTCTCCCCCAAACTTATTTTTTTGGCTCACAATTTTATAAAAAATTTCTTTCAAGAGCCAAAATATCCCCCCCAAACTTGAGTAAATTAGCATTTAAAATTATTGGGGGGGTTAAAGTTATTAGTCAAACTAAAGCCTTACAAAGACCAAAAGTCAACACCAACCATTCAAAAAATTTATCGATGTAACGCACTGGATGGTGGAAAATCGGAGATTTGAAGAAGTGGGGAGATAAGAGGCGGTATGGTTTACGTCTCGGTTGATAGAGACGAAACAATAATGGTGATCAGAAACGAGAATGTGGATGATTAGGAATGGGATGAATGGTCACATTCTCGTATGGGATAAGAAGAAATGGTTGTGGTTCGACTTCTTCAGGTGGAGGTTGATTAATCACAAAATCCGTGTCGTTTAGGAATGCGAGTTCGTTGGCGAAAATATCTTCGAAACTTTCATCGATGGTCCGATTAAACGTTTCAATATCAATAAGTGTTGCGCCAGAATTCAACACACTTGATTTGTCAAAAATTATGGAGGTAGGAGACTCGTAAAGCTCATCTACCTCATTCTTAAAAGCGTCTAAATCAAGTTGTCTTTCTAGAATTATCGAACTCGAAATATCGGATTGTGATTTATCAACACTCACTATCATTAAAGGAAGATTGGAAGAAGAATCAGAGAAAGTGGAAAATTAAATGGGTAAACAAATTAGTGTGTCGAGTATTGCTGAACCAGATGTGGGAAATGAAGGCTGAATTTCGTTCTGCTTTTCGGTTATACATTTATCATCAACTTCAAGACACATATGGGGTTCAGGAAGAATAGTTAAAGGTTCGAGATGATGACCACACGGGAGTGAAATGACTTGATGAGTTGGTGGGAAAACTCATCCAAAATTTTGCGTTCATCATTCAATATATCCCCAACATCAATCTCCTCAATCAAGTGAAGGTTACAAGTCTCAGACACCTCATCAAAAGCAGAGTTTTCAATCAATTGTGGTTCTATAGTGGAGGTGTAGAGATCACAAGGTTCGGTGTGGCTTCACTTGAAATAGACCCTTCACAATCGGGTAAATCTAACACTACAAAGTCACACAACTCATCCGACATCCTATCTTCGATTGGTGAATCATTTGGTGTACTCGATAGATCTGTGAAACTGGAGGTATGGATTTCAATTTGAGATGGGGAGGTTTGATTTGGAAGGGTGTACCGCTCTCTCTCACTACCCAAATTCTCAATTTGTTCTATGGCCGTATCATACGTTGGAAAATTTTGAGCCGGTTTGAAATTAGTTGCTCGTTCGTTTTGTTTATTGAGAACGGCCATGCACTCATTCAATTCCTCTCTAGTGCGGAGTGACTCTATCACATATTCTTCTAGTGTCCGCTCAAGACTAGACATGGGTCGGTAAGGGGTTTCAGCATAAGATTGAAATTCTTGTGGATAAATAAAACTCCCAAATGACTGATTAGAAGGACTGTCTAGAGAAGGTGTAAATGTCAGGTAGGATTGATAGGAATTGAATGGTTATGAAAATTGAGTAGGAGTAGGATCAACATTGTGATAAGAAGAATATTGATATTGGTCTTGGTTGGCGATTTTCAACAGACATCATATACGCCACAAACCGAGTATGAAAATCTTCTTTAGAAAGTGGTGGTGTTTGTTGTCCTAATGACTTGACTGGATTGAAACTTTGGCTGTTAGCCCTCGCTATATACTCAGCGACGGACATGCGTTTAGAAGTTCCTTCACTCGGAGTATCAACATAAGAAGATGTAGAATTTGGATTCGGTTGACAGGACCTGGAGTGAGGTGGCCAATCGTTTCTTTCCGTTTGCTCTATTTGATCTCTTAAAGACATGGTAGAGTCGGATGGTATACCGAAATGATTATGATAACAAGAAATATCCGGTTCTGGATAGCAAAGCTCGGTAAGAGTTATTTTATTTGGGTTACCCATTATAAGAAGGTGAAAAGAGAAGAGGGTGAAAAGATTTAAGCTCTATTTGGATTGTTTTGCTTTGAAAGTGGACTTGGGGGTTTACTCACAAAAATCAAAAAAAATGCAAAAACAACCCTAGAACTAAGGTTACCTAAGTCAAGCACTAGACCACTCAAAGACTTCCGAAGGACAAGCCGCAGGATCAATCCTCTACCACCTCTTTATCACTTTTGTGGCCAGGTAAGTGCCAGGTAAGTGGGAGGTATCCGCTATACGAATCACCGAAAATAGCGGGCGTAATTAAGTAACCACTTGCCTTAGACACACTTATCTAGACACCACAAAAGTAATGCGGATAAGGATAGATTAGCCATGACCTTTCTCTGTCCTTATTAAGCGCGACGGTCCTTAGAGTCTTGGTATAGATATTTTTTAATTAATGTAGGGTGATGCAGATGCTCATTTTATGATTTTTGGGGCTTAGGAAGGGTGATGAAATCCCTACCTAATCTGAATTTGGTCTTTGCCCCTTAATGTCCGTATTAAAATATGCAAAATCAAACCGCAAAACAAAACTCGCAAAAAGATTTTTGAGCGGCGATATTTTGCAAAGAATCCTGCAGAAAATATATTATTGGATTTTCATAGGAGAGAGAAATAGATAGAAAAGATATCAGAAAAGTTTGAGGGCACAACTCCCCAAGACTGTCGCGGTTCCGCCGCCGTTTACACACAATAACCGCGGTTCCGCCGTGCTTTAAGGGGTTCTTTGTTTAAATTTTTTTTCACTGTTGCTTCCTTTGCTCCTCTGGGTCTTGATGAATGTCTCTGAATCTTTATCTCCTCGCTAAAGTGACTCCAGATTCCCTTACAAAAAAAATCGCACACTAATCTTTAAATATGCAAGATGCGGTTTTGTTTTATTTTTATGATATAGATCGAATAAGAATTCAACACAAATAGTAAGAATAAAAAAATTACGCACGTATCCCTGGCAACGACGCCATTTGATTGATCTGTTTCAAAGAAGTGTTTGTCGAATAACCACAATCAATAACGGTGTCGCGTGTAGCTAGACCGAGATGAGTACAGGTCATCCTCAGGGATATGTGGAATCATTCAATCTTACATTAGACATGTTGAAAAAGAGGAAGAATAAAAGAATAAAGAATAGTGGAAATAGTTTCTAGATCTACGCCAAAATACGGATATAGAATACAGATCTAGTTTGAATACGGATATAGATTTTATAAGAAGAATGCTTGTAGGGTTCGTTCGGATTTAGTAGTCATGGATGACTAATAAAGATTACTCTTTTTATCTATTGATATATTTAATACTAGATAGATAGTGATGAATGAGGATTAGGTGTAACGTCTTGGGTTTCGGTTAGTGTTAGTTTAGACGGTAATCCGGGTTTTTGGTAAAAAGTTTACCAATTTGGGTTTCTCACATTTTATAACATTTAATTAATAATTTATTATTATTTGTTATGAAATACACGCACATGTGCATGTTTATGTGAGGGTTTGTTTTGTGTTAATCTAGATTAGTGACCATGACAACTTATCATAATCTAATCTTTGCTTTAATCCAAATCCTTTGCTTTAATCTAATCCCTTGCTTTACCTTAACCCTAATCCTTGATATTTTGGGTGAGATATTTGTTTTGGAGAGAAGAGATGGCATGTGAGTAGTGTGAATGCATTTATGTGAGAGCATGGCTTGCAATTAATGTAGTGGTGCACTCACCCTTAACCTCACCTCTCTCTCTCTCTTTTCTTCATACTCACTCTCACTCTCTCTCACACTCATTTCCTTCTCATTTTCTTCATCTCTCTTCACCTCAAATTGAGCACTTCATCATTCCTTCACAAAACCATCGAAAACTTCACAAAAACTCACAAAAATCACATCTTTTGCTTAGTTTTGCCTCTTGGATGCCTTGGAGCTTGGGAAGCTTGGATCTTTGAGTTCTTTTGGTTAGGTAATGATCTCTATCTGTTCTTTATGTTGTTTTGGTGTTGTGTAGTCTTGTAGTTTTAGTTTAGAATGTTTAAAGTTAAGTTTTCGTACAAATGTCATATTTTTAGTGTCAATATATGACATCTGTGATCTGCTGTGACCCCGAGAGTTTACTAGAAAGCCAAACATTATAGATGTGTTGTACTTGAGACCCTGAGCCCCCGCCTCATGCCCGAACACCCCTGCTCGGACCATGGCCGGCGATGAGAAGGGAAAATCCGGCGACATCGGTTTTGGGGTTGTACGTGTCTGCAGTGGTTTAGTTGTGTTTGGTCCTGTTTGATTTTTGGGTTTTCTCTGTATGTAAAATCTGGGATCACATAGCTAGTTTCTTGTGTTACGTTTACTTGCGATACGTTATACGACACAGATTGTGCACTTTGTGTGGTTTCTTGGGTTGGTTTCGTCGTGTCGCTACGCACGTTAGCCACAATACAAACACTTGAAAGTATATTTTGAGTTGACGCGTCGGTCAAATGTAGTTTGTACGTGTTTTGGGTTTATTGGTAATATATATACTTGTTTCATTGATTTATGTTTTAGGTTCGCAAGCGGAGACTTCGGACGCTGCGAAGAAAGGGAAACAGGCGGTTGGCTTTACTTAGCCAGGAGCGTTGGTGAGTAGATTTAACATCCACAGGAGAATCGCCCGTATGGCGTTATGCGTCTGGGCTAGAGATGTTATAATATTGTCGTATATTCTATTTCATATATAGAGTTGCGCATACACCTTATTGCTTAGATACTAGTTATGCTTGGACTTGTACCCTTAGGACACTGCACTATTATTGACGACTCATGTTGCACGAGCACTGATTGTATGCCACACACACCTTCAATAATTGCCATGACACGCAAAACACACATATAGATAGGATATGTTTGGTTAGGGACATTGAGATATTGATTCATATTTCTTTATGCATATGACATATAGCATACCTGTATACCTACATGCTTACACATATGCCTTGACATGCTTACATGCTAGTTACCTGTATACCTATACGGTATTGTACCATTAGTGATAGGTATGTTTCACACATAATGACATAGCTACATGTATACCTTGCATACATACTTAACCTATACCTGGAGGGTATATTACATCATTACTGATAGGTAGATACTTATACTTTGCTATACCTTTATATCCACACATATATCTGGCTATAGCTACATGTTTACCTTTATTTGATGTTATATAGACTTGGAGAAATTAGGAACCGCATGATATTTATATTAACTTGTTGCAGTTAAATAGCGGCTTTCCCTTTATATGCTCACATTACAGTTTTATGTTGCATATATTATATTCATGGATTTTCGCATTTGAGATATGGATTTTTCATGATGTTTTCTGGATTTGAGGACCGTGGTAGTTTTATGAAATTATGAATTATTTGAAAAACCCGGTTTCTCTTGATATGATATTTCAGCAGCCACCATGAGATTTATCGGTTCTGATATATATACCCCATGCGAGGAGGAGTCGGGGGCCGTATGAGGGTACATGGTGCGGCCCGGAGGTACCCGGGACAAGAAAGGGATTTCGATGGACCATGCCGATGAGGCCTGACAGGGGAACCATACCTTCCGGTGACATTACCTATGACTCGGTGGTTATCGTGGGGATACTGACGGGAGTCATGTACGTATGGATACGTCGAAAGCCGAGGGTCGAAGCTGGGCACTCGGGTTTTCAGATAGCGTATGATACGTACCTATCAGGGTGCCAGTCGTGGTGACAACACCTGATAGATCAACCTTTATGTGTCGATGCTTGGCACGGGTTTTCAAGATATTTTTACTCCTAAGTATATATAACAGTGGAATGAGACGCTGTTATATATGCATACATATCAATTCATATACATCATCATAATTATTCATGCAAATATACTGACGATATCTGAGATTCATTTGATATTGGATTCAGGATATTTGAGATTCACTTGATATTGGATTCTGGATATTTGAGATTCACTTGATATTGGATACAGGATATATGAGATTTACTTGATTTTGTACATTCAGGATATCTTAGATTTACTTGATATTGTACATTTAGGATTTATGAGACTTACATGATATGAGAGCCAATTTGGAGGCTGATTTGAGGAAATCGGGATTTGGATTGTCTTGATGGACTTTGGTCCTACCACGATGTCAGGATTCCGTGGAAATGACATGTTTCATCCCATACTCCACATTTATTATTTATGCACTGCTTCATGTATTAGTAGTACCTGATAGAGTACCTTCCATGACTGTTGCATTTACATACTTTATTTTATATGCATTGCTTCATGTATTAGTAGTACCTGATAGAGTTCATTACATGACTGTTGCATACATATTGTCATATTATTGCTTCATGTATTAGTTCTACCTGCTAGTGTACCTTTCATGGCTGTTGCATTCATATGACCTTTTATTGCTAATAGCTTGTATATGTTAGATTCGCGTTGTACGTGCATACTTGCGATTACCTGCATATGTTATTTACTATTCACGAGTTGGCAACTCACCCCCGTTGTGCCACAGTGTTTTGCAGGTTGTTCCCCAGAGTAGTCGAGGCAGGCTATTCATCTATCTTATCATCTTTTGCTGCGGATACCGCTTCGGCTCATAGTGTGCAGTTTTGCTTTAGGTGGGTTTTGTGGTTATCCGTTCATGTTTATTGTATTTTCGTTGTATCCATATACTCTCCATCTACCATTATCTTGTATGACTTAGAGACTTGATGTGAGGACGATATTATATATTATTTTAGTAACTTAAATATCTTTATGCAGTTTTATTTATATCATCTTTTATTTCTTCGCTACGGCGTCGTATATCTGTTGTGTTGGTTGTTTTCCGCCTTTGGTCGTGTTTTTTTGATCCCGTTTGGGGATGCTTTACTTTTATTTATGTTGTACCCATTTTGGGGCTGATTTTTACAAAGGGGGTGCTGCCAAAATTTTAAAGGAAATAAAGTTGGACTTTTAAAGAATTTGGGTTGAGATTTCAAAGGTTTTGAAAATGCTATTATTTCTTACTACTTTTGATGGTTTAGATTGGTGGGTTTTCGGCTTATTTAAATTGCGTTACGCCTGTAGACGTTGCGTAGTTTAAGGGCCGCCACATGCCAATTTCGGGTCGTGACAAAGTTGGTATCAGAGCGCTAGGTTTTGCCTTTCGGAGTGTAGGATGACCTTGGTATGATGGAGTAGGTAGCTTAAGCAGAGTAACGTAGTGTGTGTATGTCCGCGGCATACCCACGACGCGGTACTCCGCCTAAAGTGACCTACGTACAAATTGCTTGAAATTCCTTCCTTGATGATACAGATCCTTGTGATTCGATTTCCGTGTTCTTATCGAATCTTATTTCCATTTATACCCTTTGCCGCCGATGACTATGGGGACTCAGAGAGGTGCAGCGAGGGCCGAGGTCAGAGTTGACTCGGGTAGGATAATGACTGACCAGGATGGCACGCTCGTTGCACAGGAGTAGATGGATCCGCCTTCGACATATCGCTAGGCTTGTGGCAGAGATGCAGAACTTGCGCCAGACGATGAGTTCATTGGTTGCGGCCATTCGAGCGCAGCGACAGGAGATTGTCACCCCTGTTACCCAGTTGTTCCTTGCGATCAGCACACAGCATTTCATCACTTACACAGCACCAGTGGACGCAGCCCTATTCGACGAGGAGCGTCTTTCCGAGACTTTGGGAGTTCGAGGACCGAGGAGGGCTAGTACAGGTGTGTCAGCCCCAAGACAGAGGTTCAGTTGCCGAGACAGATTTCGTGACCGTCGCGGGAGTAGCAGAGGCTTGGGACGAGGACAGTCGTTCAGCTCTCATCCCCAGGAGGGTCAGCAGTCATCGCGTGGATGCTATCGGTGCAGGAGTTTGGATCATCGGGTTCGAGTTTGTACGGAGCCACGTGAGCGCGGGGCAGCTGTACCACAGAGAGGAGGAGTTCAGTCAGTTGCTGGTAGGGGGCAGACAGGAGAGTTTGCTTCTACTCATCGGAACGCGCGGGTGTCGAATGTAGAGTTTTCAGGTATTCTTAATTCGTATGTTCTTTTGATGCACTTGTTTGTTTTACACACTTTGTGCCGTTGTTGGGCCGAGAGTCGTGTTAGCTAAATCAGCCGTTTGTTGCGTTAATTTTCTGTCAGCGATTCTTTTGTTGCGCGACACATATTTCAGTCGTGTGCCAATCGGATAGGAGATAAAGATTCGTCCGTCGTTTTGATCCTCCTAGAGATGTTGGATTTGACGTTCTCCTGGGCACGGACTGACTAGCTACGTACTAGGCGTCTGTAGACTGCCGAGAGAAAAACAGTCAGGTTTTTTTTTCCCGGCGAGTCAGTTCTCGTTGTGCATGGGTGGATAGTGGTGCCGCCTCTCACAGCTTGAATTCAGCCTTTTTCGCTAGTCAGCTTTTGAGGAGAGAATGTTGAGGATTCTTGGCTTTCATTCGTGATACCGGAGCCACAGTGGGTTTGTTGGACCGGGTTCCTTTCATGCGAGAGTTTTCCGACGTTGTTCTAGGTGAGCCGGCGAAACTTAGGGAGCTTAAGGATTAGCTGCAGAGTTGTTTGTTGGGGGGCTTGTGCGTCTGAGAATTTCGCTTTAGGGAGCTCCTATTCTGTTCGTCAGGAGGAAGATGACAGTTTGAGGTTGTGTATTGATTGATCATCAATTGAACCGGCTTACGGTGCGGATAGGTATCTTTTACCTCGCATTGACGATTTCTTCGATCAGCTCCAGAGTGCGAGACATTTTCTAAGTTTGTTTAGGATCAGGTCATTATTGGTTGCGGGTTCGGATTGATGACATTCCGAAGACTGCTTTTGTGCGCGCTACGGGCAGTGTGTGTTTTGGTGGTGTCGTTGGACTCACCAATGCCCTAGAAGCATTCGTGGATGTGATGAACCAGATTTCTTCAGGCCGTTCCTCGACCAGTTTATTGCTTTGTTATTGATGACATTCTGGTCTTTTCCAATGAGTCGTGAGGAACGTGAGCGGCACTTGAGGATTTGTTTTGCAGATACTGGGAGAGCACCAGCTGTTTGCTAAATTCTCGGAGTGTTCCTTCAGTCTTGATTGTGTTGACTCTTAGGTCTTATAGTTATGGGAGACGGTTTCATATGGTCCCGAGGAAGATCGAGGCCATACAGCTTTGGCCCAGACTTGTGTACGGGATGGAGGTCTGCAGATTTTTGGGCTTATCAGTTTTTTACCGCCGTTTCGTGAAGGATTGCTAGTGTAGCGCTGCACCATTGACTGGACTGACCGGAAAGGAGGTTCCTTTTATTTGGACTGAGGCATGCGTGCGGAGTTTTCGGCAGTTGAAGACTCGGTTGACAACTGCACCAGTTCTTTCTTTGCTTTCTGGTTCGGGCGACTTTGTTGTTTAACTGTGATGTTTCGTGAGTGGGGCTTGATTGTATACTGATGTGACACTATAGAGTTATCGCTTTTGCTTCCCGACAGTTGGAGGAAGTACGAGTAGGATATCCCACTCATGATCTGGAGATGGCCGCGGTGGTCATGCGTTGGAGATTTGGAGACACTACTTGTGCGGAGTGTCGTGTCAGATTTTCACGGACCACTAGAGCTTAATGTACATCTTCCTGCAGCGGGTTTTGATGTTGAGACAGTCTTCTGCAGATTTACAGTTCTTGTGCGATCGTTGAGTACAACTTAAGTTCGCCTCTACTGAGGGGACAACTTGCTCATGTCTGCACCCGTCAACCTTTTCTTAATTGTTTTCGCGAGGCACTGCCCTCCGATGCTCGTTTGTCAGAGATTCTTGAGCATACTCGGCTGGGTAAAGATTCGAAGTCCTTGAATTGTAACCAGGGTGTGCTATGTTTAAGGACGTGTTTGTGTGTACCTGATACTGTTGGGTAGAGACGCAAAATCCTAGAGCAAGCACATCGGTCATCTTTCCGTGTTCATTCAAGTTCCACCAACATTTGACGTGACTTGTGAGATAGTTACGGGTGGGCAGGGATGAAAAGTGAAGTTCCGGATTTCGTTTCGAGGTGTCTGTCTTGTTGTGAGCTAAGGTTGAGCTTTGAGACCGGCTGGAGAGTTGCAACATTTAACCGTTCCGGAGTGGGAATGGGAGCAGATCTCCATGAATTTCGTTGTGGTGTCTACCCCGGTCTAGACAGGGTGTGACTCCATTTGGGTGTTTGTTGTCCGGTTATGCTCAGTTTGCTCAGTTGTTCTTTGTTAAGTTTGTGCATTTGCATGGAGTTCCTTCATGCGTTGTATCCAATAGAGGCACCCTTTTCGCTTGCCGTCTTGGGCAGAAGCTTCAGGAAGCCTTGGGTACTGGTTAAGCTTTAGCTCCGCTTTTCCATCAGCAGGACGAGGGTTCGTGAGAGTGGGCTATACAGACTCTGGAGGATATGCTTGTGCGTACGTACTAATTGTTGTTGGCAGTTGGGATCGTCACTTGCCATTGTTAGGGTTCTTCTTCGATAGCTGTTATCAGGAGGCACTCCAATTGGCAACCTTTAGATTTAGTTGTTAGGTCATGTCGATCGCCATTCTGTTTTTCTGACTCTGCGTAAGTAGGATTTTTGGACCACATCTAGTCTAGAGATTTCGGAGATGATCCAGTTGGTTCAGGTCAGGATGAGAACAGCCCAGTGCAGACAGAGGTCTAATGCCGACCGTGGTGGTCGCAGACTTGAGTTCTCAGTGGGGGATCATGTATTCCTACGGATTTTCCAATGAATGACATGTTGAGTTTTGGGAAGCTTATTCCAGGATTGTAGGTCCTTTTTGAGATCCTTAAAGCGAGTTAGTTTCGTTGCCTTTAGTTTGGCACTTCCGCCCACATTATGAGTATTCACCCCGTATTCCTTGTGTCAATACTTTGCAAATACCTTCATGACCTTTCTCACATGATTCAGCACCAGACCATTTACCTTGGACGCGATCTTTTAGTTCACCGGCAGCCAATTGTGTAGTGGTTTGGCAGGTGGAGAAACTTCAGTCAAGGGCCTTGCCATCTGTGGAGGGTTTTCTTGGGCGTAGCCGTATAGTGAGGTGATCACTTGAAAGGCTGCGAGCGAGATTTGGGAGTTTTGTACTCTTCTCTTTGAAGGTACGCTTAGTGAGAATTTTAAATTCGGGGACGAATTTTTATAAGGGGGGAGATTGTAATGCCTTAGATTTCGGTTAGTGTTAGTTTAGACGGTGATGCGGGTTTTTGGTAAAAAGTTTACCAATTTGGGTTCCTCATATGTTATAACATTTAATTAATAATTTATTATTATTTGTTATGGCATGCACGCACGTGTGCATGTTTATGTGAGGGTTTGTTTTGTGTTAATCTAGATTAGAGACCATGACAACTTAACCTAATCTAATCTTTGCTTTAATCCAAATCCTTTGCTTTAATCTAATCCATTGCTTTACCTTAACCCTAATCCTTGATATTTTGGGTGAGATATTTGTTTTGGAGAGAAGAGGTAGCATGTGAGTAGTGTGAATGCATTTATGTGTGAGCATGGCTTGCAATTAATGTAGTGGCGCACTCACCCTTAACCCCCACCACCCTTTCTCTTTTCTTTATACTCTCTCTCACACTCATTTCCTTCTCATTTTCTTCATCTCTCTTCACCTCAAACTGAGCACTTCATCATTCCTTCACAAAACCATCACAAACTTCATAAAAACTCACAAAAATCACATCTTTTGCTTGGTTTTGCCTCTTGGAAGCCTTGGAGCTTGGGAAGCTTGGATCTTTGAGTTCTTTTGGTTAGGTAATGATCTCTATCTGTTCTTTATGTTGTTTTAGTGTTGTGTAGTCTTGTAGTTTTAGTTTAGAATGTTTAAAGTTAAGTTTTCATGCAAATATCGTATTTTTAGTGTCAATATATGACATCTGTGATCTGCTGTGATCCCGAGAGTTTACTAGAAAACCAAACAATGTAGCTGTGTTGTACCTGAGACCCTGAACCTCCGCCTCAAGCCTGAACACCCCTGCTCGGACCATAGCCGGCGACGAGAAGGGAAAATCCGGCGACATCAGTTTTGGGGTTGAGTTAGGGTGTGGGTTTTTGTGGGTAGGTGTCTACAGTGGTTTAGGTGTGTTTGGTCTTGTTTGATTTTTGGGTTTTCTCTGTATGCAAAATCTGGGATCACATAGCTAGTTTCTTGTGTTATGTTTACGCGAGATACGTTATACGACACGGATCGTGCACTTTGTGTGGTTTTTCTCTTGGGTTGGTTTCGTCGTGTCGCTACGCACGTTATCCACAATACGAACACTTGAGAGTATGTTTTGAGTTGACGCGTCGGTCAAATGTAGTTTGTACGTGTTTTGGGTCTATTCGTAATATATATACTTGTTTCATTGATTTATGTTTTAGGTTCGCAGGCGGGGACTTCGGACGCTGCGAAGAAAGGGAAACAGGTGGTTGGCTTTACTTAGCCAGGAGCGTTGGTGAGTAGATTTAACATCCATAGAGGAATCGCCCACATGGAGTTATGCGTCTGGGCTAGAGATGTTATAATATTGTCGCATATTCTATTTCATATATAGAGTTGCGCATACACCTTATTGCTTAGATACTAGTTGTGCTTGGACTTGTACCCTTAGGACACTGCACTATTATTGACGGCTCATGTTGCACGAGCACTGATTGTATGCCACACACACCTTCAATAATTGCCATGACACGCACAACACACATATAGATAGGATATTGTTTGGTTAGGGACATTGAGACATTGATTCATATTTCTTTATGCATATGACATATAGCATACATGTATACCTACATGCTTACACATATACTTTGACATGCTTACATGCTAGTTACATGTATACCTATACGGTATTGTACCATTAGTGATAGGTATATTTCACACATAATGACATAACTACATGTATACCTTGCATACATACTTCACTTATACCTGGAGGGTATATTATATCATTACTGATAGGTAGATACTTATAGTTTGCTATACCTTTATGTCCACACATATATCTGGCTATAGCTACATGTTTACATTTATTTGATGTTATATAGACTTGGAGAAATTAGGAACCGCATGATATTTATATTAACTTGTTGCAGTTAAATAGCGGCTTTTCCTTTATATGCTCACATTACAGTTTTATGTTGCATATATTATATTCATGGATTTTCGCATTTGAGATATGGATTTTTCATGATATTTTCTGGATTTGAGGACCGTGGTAGTTTTATGAAATTATGCATTATTTGAAAAACCCGGTTTCTCTTGATATGATATTTCAATAGCCACCATGAGATTTATCGGTTCTGATATATATACCCCATGCGAGAAGGAGTCGGGGTCGTATGAGGGTACATGGTGCGGCCCGGAGGTATCCCGGGGCAAGAAGGGATTTCGATGGACCATGCCGATGAGGCCTGACAGGGAAACCATACCTTCCGGTGACATTACCTATGACTCGGCGGTTATCGTGGGGATACCGACGGGAGTCATGTACGTATGGAGACGTCGAAAGACAAGGGTCGAAGCTGGGCACTCGGGTTTTCAAATAGCGTATGATACGTACCTATCAGGGTGCCAGTCGTGGTGACAGCACCTGATAGATCAGCCTTTATGTGTCGATGCTTGGCACAGGGTTTCATGATATTTTTACTCCTAAGTATATATAACAGTGGAATGGGATGCTGTTATATATGCATACATATCAATTCATATACATCATCATAATTATTCATGCAAATATAGTTAGGATATTTGAGATTCACTTGATATTGGATTCAGGATATTTGAGATTCACTTGATATTGGATTCAGGATATTTGAGATTCACTTGATATTGGATACAGGATATATGAGATTTACTTGATTTTGTACATTCAGGATATATAAGATTTACTTGATATTGTACATTTAGGATTTATGAGACTTACATGATATGAGAGCCAATTTGGGGGCTGATTTGAGAAAATCGGGATTTGGATTGTCTTGATGGACTTTGGTCCTACCACGATGTCAGGATTCCGTGGAAATGACATATTTCATCCCATATTCCACATTTATTGTTTATGCACTGCTTCATGTATTAGTAGTACCTGATAGAGTACCTTCCATGACTGTTGAATTTACATACTTTATTTTATATACATTGCTTCATGTATTAGTAGTACCTGATAGAGTACATTACATGACTGTTGCATACATATTGTCATATTATTACTTCATGTATTAGTTGTACCCGCTAGTGTACCTTTTATGACTGTTGCATTCATTTGACCTTTTATTGCTATTAGCTTGCATATGTTAGATTCGCGCTGTACGTGCATACTTTCGATTACCTGCATATGTTATTTACTATTCACGAGTTGGCAACTCACCCCCGTTGTGCTACTGTGTTTTGCAGGTTGTTCCCCAGAGTAGTCGAGACAGGCTATTCATCTATCTTATCATCTTCTGCTGTGGATACTGCTTCGGCTCATAGTGTTCAGTTTTTCTTTAGGTGGGTTTTGTGGTTATCTGTTCATGTTTATTGTATATTCATTGTATCCATGTACTCTCCATCTACCATTATCTTGTATGACTTAGAGACTTGATGTGAGAACGATATTGTATATTATTTTGGTGACTTGGATGTCTTTATGCAGTTTTATTTATATCGTCTTTTATTTCTTCTCTACGGCGTCATATATCTGTTGTGGTGGTTGTTTTCCGCCTTTGGGCGTGTTTTTTTGCTCCCGTTTCGGGATACTTTACTTTTATTTATGTTGTACCCATTTTTGGGGCTGGTTCTTACGAAGGGGGTGCTGCCAAAATTTTAAAGGAAATAAAGTTAGACTTTTAAAGAATTTGGGTTGAGATTTCAAAGGTTTTGAAAATGCTATTATTTCTTACTACTTTTGATGTTTTAGATTGCTGGATTTTCGGCTTACTTAAATTGCGTTACGCCTGTAGACGCTGCGTAGTTTAAGGGCCGTCACGTGCCAATTTCGTGTCGTGACATTAGGGTTCTTGGAAGAAACTAGGGTTTCACCACTATTGACCCTTGTCATTTCATTGATCTCTATTCATGTCTAGCCCTTAACAAAACAATTGTTAATCTGATCTCAAATCGCGGTCGAGACTAGCAATAAATTGGTAGCGCGCCCGATAAGGATGTTAACATGTATTTTGCAAAAATTTATAAACTTCATAAGACTTAAAAGAAGTTAAAACATTTTTTCATCCATTGATCTACCCTAATATTACGAACTCTATCAAGCGGAGAATTACTCGTGAATGATGGAGATAGAAGAAGAATGGATAGAGAAAGAATTCATAATGTAAATGCAGAAAATAAATGCTAAATAATGATCTACCTTTATTAATCAACTTCACAATTACAAAGCCTTCAAGTTTAGATTACAAGAGGAAGAAGTTGCTCTCGATCTCTGCCTTGTAGGAAGTATATGCTCCCTCGAATCTCACGTCGCTCTATCACATCGAATCATGGACCTGTCGTGGATCTCGTGCTCTTTGACGGTGATTTGCTTCGTGTAAAAGCTTGATGAATTCTAACTTTAGCCCTCGGTTCTTTATATATCCCTCAAAGAAGAAAACCTAGTTACCATATATGGTGACTTTCCATATATAGTGACTTTCCATATATGATGACTTGTCTTTAGGATCCTACCCAAAAAATCCAGAACCCCAATTCCTTATAACGGCCGCGGATCCGCCGCATATGGCTTGTTTGGCCGTGGAACCGCGGCCGTTTGGTGTGATCATTGCTTCAAAATTCTTGGGCTGCTTCATAGTGATACATGGAGATTTATTTGATGTCTAGAATCTTCATATCTTTTCTGAGTCTCTGCCAGTATTGATTCTTCGATTTATTTAACTTCATCGGCAGATTTTTGATTCCCGACATTCGATATCTCGATCTCCTGACCTGAGCTAAACCTTGCACAATATCTCAATGGGTAATGTGAGTAATATTTGTTTTTATTGAGATATTATCCTAACCATTTTATATGATATTATATTTTAAGAATATTGATTAGGGATATTTGATATGATATGCATATTTTAATTATCAAAATATTGTATAAATATAATATGCATATATTTTCCTTCATAATGTTAATTATAATATATAGAACAGATGACAATAGATATTTTGCAGATAAACCCTCATATTTTCTATATTTACAATAAACACCTTTAAGCACCTAACAAAAGTAAGAAAAATGTTATATCAAATGTGCAATATTTTTGACTGAACAGATGGTAGCGAACTTTCTCTCGGTAAGTCCCCAAGTAAAGGTGTGAAATATAAAAGTATAATGATAAGTTGAAAATGGATATAATGAAGCAATGGCCTAGGAGATATAGCGTTTAAATATGTCATTTAATATAAGCATGGCAATTTTATGTAACATAGCAGCTCTATATAACATGGCAAAGTAATATGAGTATAGTATAGCATCGCTGTGTAGTGTATGTATAGTGAATATGAAGTACTTGTAGGTGTCGTAAAAAGGTGTCTATAAGGGTAAACTAATCTAACGTAAGTTCAAGAGTGAATGTCAACCAATCTCAAGAGTGTTTTCGAATCCAATAGGCTTCAATCCAGGGGTAAGGAACCACTGGCCCGAATCAAGTGTTAGTAATGGGACTTCAATTTAGTGTTGAAGTATTCCAAACTCAACAGCTTATAATCCATGAGCAAAAAAACACACAGGCCCTCATGATAGTTTGTTTTTGTTAGTAGACATGGATTCATGATCTAGGGGACTCCTGAGATTTCGTTGGATTCGCACTTAAACTACCCCAACACCCCATGTATTCTAAATTATAGTTAAAATTACCAGTCTTGCTCGAATATATGAATACACCAAATTGCAAGATTGAGTTCATGTCAAGATCAAGTATTCGTGTCAAGTGTTCATGTCAAGTTGTATTCATGGTTCGAGTCAAGTCAGTTCAAGAGTGGACATTGGGTTCATGTATTCATGTTAAGTTCAAGTATCCAGTTCAGGTTCAAGTTCGAGTTCAAGTTCAAATTCACATCTGAGTCATGTTCGAGTTTGTATTTAGGTTATAGTCATTTCATGTTACTAGATTTAATTTTGAAGATCTTAAGTTCGGGAATAATCGGACAACCGCTGCACATGGACGGTAGGATTTTTATCTTTTTCCAAGACATTTGCCATTGATAACTCCGTTAATTTGCAGTGTTATCTAACCTGAATAGGCAAGCACTCACTTTTTTCGACTCCCTGAGATTCAAGAGAAATGATACCGCTTAAACCTATATTAATTTAGGGTCCTTAAAGATTTGTTCAAGCTGTATTTTGCATGTTTGCATTTCTCAAGGGGGTTTCATGTAAAATATTTTTAAAAATAAATCTCGAGGGTATTTTTGATTAAAACATGTTAATTATAATATCAAGAGTTTTTATAAAAATGTATTTTAATTTTAATGGTATTTTAGTGATGAAATCTAGTTTTTTAAAAGTTTATGGTATTTTATTAAAACTATACTTTTGGGAACTTGATGGTATTTTATTAAAATTTTAATCTTTGATTTAAAAATATAGTTTTTCCTAATTTTTTTCATTGAAAATATGGATTCATATTTTTATATAATTTTTCAATGTTTAATTTGTCTAAGAAAATAATCGTATTCTTTAAAATCGTATTATTATTCCTTTCGAGACCGAATGCTCTGTGAGAAGTTCTGTATCCCGCTCTACTCTCCCATTGACGTGCGATAACCCGCACCAACTGTAAATGGGTTCTCCTAAAAGGGTTGTAGAGGCGCAAGTGCAAAGGATTTAAAAATAGCGATAAAAACATTTTATAAAAGTAATGATATTTTAATGTAATTTATTTCATTTTGGATAAACTTTGTAATCTAAATTATCGTGCTATGAAACCATAGTGTATGTGATGGAGTAGGTCGTTACCCCATGAATTTCTATAGGTATATAAATTCTAGATATCGATAAAAGGTTACTTTTAAAATTCATGGTATTTATTCGTTCTTTGTAATCTACATGTTATTTAACATAATAAATATCATATAAAAATTGTGAGACCTGGATAGGGTTGTAAATTTGTATTTTTTGATATCATGGCATGCAAATTTATGATGAACATGTCGAATTACAATGAGTATATTTTTAAATTAAACTTGTTTATTATACCGTATTCTTTCGCATCGATGTAAGAGAAGAAGAAAAAAGAGAGAGAAGTAGAGGGAGGAGTTAACGTAGTTACAAGTGATGCAGGATGGTGACATGGAAAAATAGAAGAGAGTATACAAGAGGGAAAAGAAGAGAGAATGAGAGGACTTACGGTTTCTGGTTGTACTCGTCACAATTGAGAAAAGAAGAGAAGAAACCTCGTTTGAGGAACCGAGATCTACGGTGCGTGGAAAATTGAGCTTGGGTCCGACTATGCGCACAAGAACAAACTCTAGCTAGCTAACGTGCGGAGGAACGAATTTAAGCGACGGAGTTGGCTTGGACTTGTGCGCTTGACTTCCTTGGCTAAAGTGAGGTTTGGGAGATTGAATTTTTGATTGGTATTTTCGTAATAAATTAGGAGAAAAACTAAGGGTAAAGATTAGGTATTTATAGGGGAAATATAGGTGTTGAGAGAATTAAAAAGATAATTAAAATATATTAAAAATGAGGGTATAAGGGTAGATGAAAGGTCTGGGGTTCTCTGTTTAATTTCAGGAAAATCAAATAGGAAAAAAGAGTAGAGGAGAGTCAAAGGGACGCACGGGCGACGCGCAGAGGGAATTAGGGTTAAACCAACCGTCGGTAGCGGTTTTCTGGCGGTCCAAAAAGAGGCAATTGACTCGGAGTTCGTGCAGTGCATTCATCTGGGTATTTATGTATACTTTTTATTTTTTGATTTATTTTCAACTCTTCGTTTCTCCGTGTAATGCACGTGCATCTCTTAGGCTTCCGAAAAATTAAAAAAGAAAAAATATTAAAAATAATCGGGCCTGATGAGATTCAAACTTGTAGGCAATGAGACAGCAGTGTAGAGGCTTAACCTATGAGCTACAAGTTTTTTCTTATATATAAGTTATCAATAATAATTTATAAATCGAAATCAGAACAAAAATACACTCTTTTATTAATATTAGATCAATAAAAGTGTATAGGAATTTTAGGGTCGTTACAGAACAAGTATTCGAATGCAACTACATTGAAGTCTTAAAATACAAGATAAGGTAACTAACATAACATAATGAATAGTTAACAAATGATTTTTGGTAACAGACAATATCCGAGTTTTCCAATATAACATGCACAAAACGTAAAAAAAAATTCAAAACTATATCGTATTTTTTAACAATCCTAAGTTTCTGAAATCCTAAAACCAAGTTAAAACTCGTTAAGCCAACCCTACATTCATTCACGACCACTTCATTATCATCACCATCGCCAATACCATCACCAAAATCCAACTCAATGCTTACATCACCATCAATATCATCTTCTTCCCCAAATTCAACCCAACTCACCCAAAATAAAAAATCCTTCACAAAACCTACAAGTTTTGATCCCAATCAATTCATACCAATCCTATGCAATTAAAACTACCCTACACAACCCACATCAACCATAAATTGAGAGAAATCGTAAAATTTTGAAGCTAGGGCAAAATTAGGGAAAATTACCTAAACCGACGAAATCCAGCGATGACCGACGATCCTTGCACTTCCAAATGCTGAAGCAGAGATAGATAGTGTGAGTGAGTGAGATAGAGAGGTTTATCTGCACTTGGAGGAGGAGGCGGCTGCGATGACCTGTGCTTGAAGTTGACGGCAGTGATGACTTGGAGGAGAAGGAGGAAGACGAAGGGGTCGGTAGCTTGGAAGAGGTACGGGGAAATGGCTGTGCTGTGAGGAAGAGGTAGAAGAGAAGGTCGGAGCTCTGGGGCCGATCGTCGCCATCGATGAGAGGAGGAGGAGATCGGAGCTCTGGGGTCGGAGAGGAGGATGGATTTTGGGGAATGAGTGTTTTTTTTGTTTGGGAAATAGGGTATAACTCGAGCCTTTATATTTTATTGGGTTATTCCGTCGGGTACTAACCGATGGAATAACCCAACATAATTAATAAAGCATTTCGGTGGCATATTTGTTTTAGTGCGGGTTTATTTCGTCGGATAATAACCGATGAAAAAAAACCCAACAAAATAAATGTGTTTTTCTTAGAGTGGACCAGCAGCACAGTTATAATAATGCATGCCACTACTACGATGAAAAGCATCCTTGAACTTGATACACTGAACGCGAACAATTCAATCCATTTGCGATGCACTGCTTTTCTTAAATTTTACATAAACACGCCTATAATAATGCATGCTACTGTTATGTTGAAAAGTATTCTTGAGCTTGATGCACTGGACACGAACTTCAATGCATTTGCATTGACACGCTCTTCCCAATGTCCATCTTTTGTTAAGGATTATGTAATGGGACAACAAAGAGTGGTGTTGTTGCAAGAAACACAATTATCATGGCAAACTGAAGTTCATTGCACCGCGGAGGAGGGTAGCAACAGTCTTCTTCAGGCGATTGCAGTGGCGGAGGAGCAGTGTGGTGCAACGCTTCTCTGCCGATGCCGCCATGGGTCCCATTCTCTATTGGAGAGGTGAAGGTGATGAGATTTTGATGGATGGATCTGGGATGGATCTGGGATGGTGGTGATGAGAATGGAGTGGAATTGTCTTTGGGAAGGGGGAGGGTGGGCTTTTGTAAGAGAACTCAGGTATTTGATTCTTTTCTAGTAAATCTATTCTCTTTATACTGTTCTTTTTAAATTTATTTTTACACTGTTTTATTTATTTTGAGAGATGGGTCACCTCTCGGAAATAAAAAATAAGTCGTAACTTGTTATAAGCAGTTTTGAACCTAAAATCTCTTTACCCAACTATAGATTTGGTCCAACTTAAAAAAAGATAGATTATCGTTTCAGATTGATGGGATTTTTGGGTCTAGATCTCTTAATTTGCAACCCTAATCGTGGATATCAATGAAGGGTTGCATGTTTGTGATATTTTATTAAAGAAACAAAGATCCAATGGCTAAGAGGAAAAAACAGAGCAGAGCAGAGCAGGGAATCCTTTTTAAGGTAGTTCTTGTTGATTCATGTCATTTCTTGAAATTAGGGTTTTGTTCTGTAACAACTTGATTACTGAATGAGTCGAGCTTATAAATGATTCATACCATGCTTAAGGACGATCTAATGGATCATGTATATTCCTTATTATTCTATTGGGAAATAGGTCTTTGTGCTTAAACCAGCTTATTTTTATGGCTTAATTGCATATAGTAGATAATCAAAGCAAACCAAAACAAGTTATTACACGATACACAATATCTTTGATTAGCACATTTAAGTCAAGTATCCGCGAGATACATAACAAATGTCTTTTTTGGTTTTGATCTTATATTCATGTCATGTATAAATTAATGAGAGATGAATACAAATTCGGTAGAATCTAATTGGAGAGATAAACAAAATGATTGAACCTCCGATCTGATGACAAATCAAAGTGGATCCGGACCCGAAACTCGCGATCCAACCCCAATTCAGTTAATGCAAGACAGGATCCGAAAATCGGATCGGGTCGAACCCCGCCTGCACTAAACAAATGTGAAAGCGAACTCAAAACCCTAAAAAACCTGAGCCTGATGGAAAGATGATGTGAAGGATATTGAGAAGGGTTTTTATAGCAATGCTCGAAGCAGGATATCTTGATGTTGATAATTAATTCAAAATTATAGGCCCAAGATTTTAAGCCTAGATCGAGTAGGAGCCGATGATTAAGATTTAAATTTACCCTTAATTTAAATCTTAAGCTTATCTATTTGTAATCTTAGTTTAAATTTAAATCTTATCTCTAAATTGATGTAGGCTATAAATATAAAGCCAAATAGCCTAGGGTTTGAAAATAAGAATGGGTTGCCAATATTCTTCATAATTAAAAGGGGCAACCATAAAACCAAGAGAGAGGGAGATAAAGGAGAGCTTTTTGTGAGCGTTAAAGATTCTTTGTATTGGGCAGTGATCGGTGAAGGCATTCTTGTGTAATCCTTTCTTGATAGTGGAAGTTCTCATCATCGAATTGCAGGATTAGGTGCAGTTGCGCCAAACTTGGGTAAAATCTTGTGTTTATGTTGTTTAGTGTATGGTTTTGATAACTTCCGTTGTTTTGGTAGACTGTTCGGTTATTTTTTTCAGATAGTTTATTTTCACGCGATCCTGATAGATTTTCCACTGCAACTCTTGGTATGGTTTTTGATTCCTTCGAGGATCACAGATGTAGAAATTATAACAAGTGGTATCATAGTATCAAATTCGGTGTTTTCTTATTATTTAGGGAGATGGTACCAATGCATTACAAGATGGACAAATTTGATGGACGGAACAATTTTGGTCTTTGGGGGTTTGAAGATGATGGCTATTCTCAAGTCAACAGGGGTTCACAAGATTATTTTTGCAAAAGACAGTATTTCGAATATGACCACGGAGGATAAGAAATAAGAGATAGAGGACATGACCTTCAGTGCGATATAAATTCACTTGGTTGACGAAGTTCTTTGTGAGGTTGAGTAAAAGACTACGACATCGGGGTTATAGAGCAGATTGGAGTCCCTATAAATGAAGAAATTGCTCATGAATCGTCTCTACCTCAAGCAACAATTGTACACTTTAAAGATAGAGGAGGGGGAATCCATCAAATACCACCTGCATGAACTCAACCAGATCGTGATGGACTTGCGGAATATATAGGTGAAGATAGAGGATGAGGATCAGGCGATGATTCTACTTTGTTCGTTGACATCAGAGTACATGCAGTTCGTCAAGTCAATGGTGTATGTTCGGGATAATCTTCCGTAGAGGCTGTCAAAGCAAGTCTACATAGTGACGTGTTGAAAAAGAAAGTGGTTGGTGACAAGTGTAGTCAGGGTGACACGTTGTTCATTAAATACCGTTCAGATGGAGGCTTCAACGGAAAATCGAGAAATCGCGAGAATGACAAGTGCTTTATTTGCAAGGAGAGCGGGCATAGGATAATGGATTGTCTGAAGCGCAAAGAGAAAGGAAATCAGGTGTCTTCCGGTACTATAGTTGTGGTAGAGGACTTGGATGAGAGAAGTGATGGTTCGATTCTATCGGTATGTGCGACTTCAGATGTACATGGATCATGGATGTTGGATTTGGGGTGTTTGTCCCATATGACTCCGAATTGAAGTTAGTTTACTACGTACCATTCAGTTGATAGAGGCTCGGTCTTTATGGAGAATGGTACGCTGAGAAGATTTGTTGGGATTGGTACAGTTCAGATCCGCATACCTGATGAGAGAGTTCAGACATTAACAAATGTCAAGCACGTGCTAGATCCAAGGAAGAGTTTGATTTCACTAGGTGCTTTAGATGGGATGATTGCAAGTGCGTGATCGATTGAGATTCCATGATGATTTATAAGGGTGCTTGTATCATCATGAAAGTGAAGAGGATGAGAAACCTGTATCTTTTTAGGGATGGACGGTCGTAGGAGATATTGCTAGAGTTTCTACTAGTTCAAGTATTTCAGACTCCATCAGGGTGTGGCGTCCACGATTAAGCCATGTCGACGAGGCGAGTTTGGAGAAACATTGAAAGAGGCAGTCACTTCGAGGTATAGAGATCGGCATGAGAGATCTTCGGGAGAACCGTGTTCAAGGGAAGAAGACAGAGATGGTTCTGACACCGATTTGTTCTCGAGGTGGAGTTAGACATCAGGATTCTTTCGTTAACGGCTTCTTGAGGAAGTTGTGGGTGTGCGTTCTTAAGCCGAAGATCGAGAATTTTGAGATTCTCAAAAACGATGTTATGGAGAAGCAGTTTGGGAAGCGCATGAAGGTTTTTCGTTTCGATCATGGTGGAGGGTTCTTCAAGTTATGGAAGATCATGTATTACACCACTTTGGATCCTAGGTATATTCACAAAGTAAAGCAGATGGTTCGGATAGTGTTTAGGAAGAACATATATTCATGGCTTACGATCGGAGTTTTGAGGGAGTTTTGGATGGAGTCCCTATCTGCTGCCGAGTACCTCTTCGATCGGTCACCATCGACGGCGATAGACATGACAATTCCTAAGGAGGGGTGGACTGGAGGGGCTAGAAATTATCCAGGGCTTTGTAATTTTAGATGCGGAGCAATAGGATACAGGTCGTGGTGTCCTGGTGCTAAGGATGGAGTAATTGGCTGACATTTGATAGTTTTTGATTTTGCGATATCTCGGAGAAAACAGAATCAGATAAATGGTGAACAGGGAATAAAGCCACCGAGCCAGGTGTTGTTCGAGGCTTCAGTCTAGGTTACAGGTACATATGAGGTGGTCTATACTTTGATTCAGGTGGAGAGTCTAGTACAGCCAGTTGTGCGGAGGCTTATGGGATTTAGGTGTACTAGAGAGACTAAGGATGAGTCTCCGAGAATATGGGATCGCGAGTTCGACGGAAAGTCTGCATGAGAGATTCGTGGCATGAATATTGTCATGGGTGTGGAGTTGCATCCATTGCAGCAATGTATAAGAGAGAGAAGACTCGGCCCGTGTCTTCTCAGTTAGTGGTGTACTTCGGATTGGTGTCATCATTAGGGATAGTCGGCGATGGGGATAGATGGCTATCGAGGATGGGTTACATGTTGGGCATGGATAAAGTGCCAGGTAGATTGATGATTCAGATTGTTATTGCAGCATCAACATTGGACGCGATTAGGGATGTTGTGAAGGATGTCTTGTATATCACGAGACTGCATACGGTTCCAGAAGAGTGTCAAACGTATGAGGCAATGTGCTTCGGATGTCTGATGAATAAAGTCCTAGATTTCCAGATAGAAGATAGATGTCTGAGTATATATGCTTCAGACATTTGGCGACTCTCTGGCTAGACGATCTGAAGGGGGTCATACATCTGACCCATACAAGGTTAGACATCTGACGATGCTCTGGTTTGGGAACAGAGCGAGCGCATACGTCTGACCCATGTTTTTCGACGATTTCTGTGAGTACAGATTCGAGTTTATCTCAAAATTTCATAATTAATGCGATCCTATTTTATATCAGATTTGTAATAGGTTATAAATAGGATGCTAGGGTTAAAGTTTAAAGTGTGCAATCTTGATCATAATGTTTAAGGGAGGCGTAACGACGGCTCCATAAAGGATCAAGGCGCCATTAAGGAGAGCTTTGAGAGCGAAGAAGGAAGATCTCATTGGAGATCTATCACGTCCCACTTCCTAAAAGAGCGGCAACTGCACGTGACGAGGCCCGCGACGTACTTATTCCGAGAAGGTCATTTCTCGAAATAAATACGCTTAGCGTTTATAAGCAATATAACAATGGTCAAGAATTAACAAGAGTAATTAAAATTTAACCGTAACTTTATTTATATTCATTTCCATAAATTCTTGATACAAGATAACTGAAAAGAAAAGTGCAATGAAAATGCCTAACAGGTGGCGTACTTAACAAAAACCGATGAAAGAAACTAATGGTCTGGTTGAGCTGGAATCTGATCGAAGTTCTCTTGGCTTGGCTCGATCTTCTCTGTCTCTAGATCAGCTGACAAACATTCCAAAGAAGAAGAAACAAAGGGAATGTCATTAGCAAACCAGCGCTCGGTAAGTCCCCAAAAAATAAGGTATAATGACAAGGTGGAAAGTATAGACAAAGTGATAGGGTGATATAGTAATTAATAGATCATGACAGTTCTAATATAACATGACAAGACAAATGAAAACTATGCAAGCAGGTAAGGTAACATGAGTATAGAAACCAAGTATATTATGGCCGTGTAGTGTAGGTATAGTGAGAATGTAACAAGTAAAAGTGATGAACATGTAATGAATAGCAATGCGTCCTAAAAAGCTCGCTAAAAGGGTAAACTAACAAACGTGAGTTCAAATGTGAATGCCAACTAATCTCAAGAGTGTTCTTGAACCCAATAGGCTATCGTTTAAGGGGAAGGAACCACGGGCCCGAACCAAGAGTGTTAGTAATGGGACTTTAACTTAGCGTTGAAGTATTCCAAACCTAACAGGCTATCATCCAGGGGCTAGGAAACACGAGCCCTCATGATATATTGCATGTGTTAGTATACATGGATTAATGAGTTAGGGGGACTCCTGAGATTTTGTTGGATTTATACTCGAACTACCCCAACACCCCGCGTATATTATTCTATGATTAAAGTTACAAGCTTTGATCGAATCCATAAATACAAAAGATGATTTATAAAGTCAAGTATTCAAGTTTGAGTTCATGTCAAGATCATGTATTCATATCAATTGCAAGTCATGTCAATTGTATTCATGGTTTGAGTCAAGATAGATTAAGCATGATGGTTTAGTTTAAGTCATGTCAGGTATTCATGTCAAGTTCAAGTATTCCAGTCCAGGTTCGATTCAAATTCGAGTTCAAGTTTATAGTAATATTTGTTTTTATTGAGATATTATCCTAACAATTTTATATGATATTATATTTTAAGAATATTGATTAGGGATATTTGATATGATATTCATATTTTAATTATCAAAATATTGTATAAATATAATATGCATATATTTTCCTTCATAATGTTAATTATAATATATAGAACATATGGCAATAGATATTTTGCAGATAAACCCTCATATGTTCTATATTTACAATAAACACCTTTAAGCACTTAACAAAAGTAAGGAAAATGTTATATCAAATGTGCAATATTTTCGACTGAACAAATACCCCCAAATTTAACTTTGATCGTCCCGAGCAAACTAGTTATTCAAGAGAAGGAGAAAAATAAAGAAAAACATAATAGCACACTTTCGTAGGCAATACGATTGCACTGAGCATGTGCAACAAGCCGTTAAACCTCTAGGTGTCCCTGGTAGGAGGAGTGTTGTCTCCTGAGGGTTTTCAACGGATTACACCCACAAAATCTTATAATAAAAGAAAGATGGTGAAATTTACATGCAAGGATATGAACTATAAAAGAAAGAACTTGAAAATAAGAGTTTCCAACTATACCAGCTTTTCAGTTGCCATGAGCCCTATCTTAATGGTCGTGAAAAGATGTTAGAAATCACATCATCCCTCAATAAAACACCGTCTTTAGTTTTCCTCCCTACCTTTCTTCCAAACATTGATCATATACCCCTACGTATGTGTAAAAGACATCCCTACACTTAGAGAATTCAATTCAAGCTATCATACTCTTGTCCATCTTCCAAAGTACTTTTTAGTCGGTGAATTTTTTGATGAAATTGCCCACACATCCTTCATGCGACCGTTAATACTTCTTGAGGTACTAACCAACCGATTACAAAACGTGCTTGCATTATTAAGGCGTAATTCCTCATCTTGCAACACCTAAGGCTTAGCAGTAGCTCCCAAACCAGTTGGTCTAAGGCACTAGGTGATAAAACACCATCGCTATATTTTTTTTATGCTATCTTGGTAATTACGAAACCAGTGTTCATTTTTTTCTTCACCACTTATAATATTTTTCTTCATACCAAGACTTTTAGACAAGAGCATTTCAAGGTATTCTCTACTATCCCAAGTTTCAAGATGTGTGCAAGTGCGTATAATAGGGTATCAACATTCAAATGTTTGGCCTTAAGAATAGAGACTATTTTTCAGACTTATTTTTATCCTTAGATTAGTAATTTCCTTCATCTTACTAACCCTTAGGACAACGGATAATAACTACTTATTACTAGTTTCGTTTAAGAAAACATCTAACTTTCTTGCTTTTCTCAAACTATTCCTATCTTTCATATGTAAATTTTCACTTTCTAACTTCCATTATCAAAGAAAAAAATTTGTGCTTATGCAAAGTGTAATGCAAAGTAATGCGTAAATAAGCACAAACCTCCCCCAAACCTGTTTACAGCAGTGTCCTCACTGATGCCATCGGTTAAGCCTAAAAAACCTGTAGACTTGAGAGAAAAAGTTATCAAAGGGGACAAGAAATAATGAAAGTGAAATTCTCTCCCAAACTTATTTTTGGCTCGTAATTGTGTAAAAACTTATTTTCAAGAGCCAAAATATTTTTCTCCCCCCCCAAACTTGAGTTAAATAATATTATGCATTTTAAAAATTATAAGAGGGGGGTAAAGTTATTGGTCAATATAAAACTTTACAAAGACCAAAAGTCAACACCAACCATTCAAAAATTTTATCTATGTATCGCACTGGTTGGTGGAAGATTATAAACGTGAATAAGTGGGGGGATAGGAGGCGGAATCGATCCGGTTTACGTCTCGGCTGGTAGAGATGAAACCATGATGGTGGATAAAAACGAGAATGTGAATGATTAGGAATGAGTGGAATATTTGCATTCTCGTATTTTATAAGAAGAAAGGGTGGCGGTTCAACTTCTTTAGGTGGAGGTTGATTAATCACAAAATCCGTGTCGTTTAAGAATGCGAGTTTGTCGGCGAAAATATCTTCGAAACTTTCATCGATGGTCCAATTGAACGTTTCAATGTTAATAAGGGTCGCGCCAGAATTCAACACACTTGATTTGTCAAAAATTATGAAGGTAGGAGTCTCGAAAAACCAATCTACCTCATTCTCAAAGGGGTCTAAATCAAGCAATCTTTCTAGAATTATCAAACTCGAAATATCGGATTGTGATTCATCAACACTCGCTATCATTAAAGGAAGATTAGAAGAAGAATCAGAGAAAGTGGGAGATGAAATGGGTAAACATATTAGTGTGTCGAGTATTGTTGAACCAGATGTGGGAAATGAAGGCTGAATTTCGTTCTGCTTTTCGGTTTTACATTTATCATCAACTTTAAGACACATATGGGGTTCGGGAAAAATAGTTAGAGGCTCGAGATGATGACCACACGGGAGTGAAATGACTTGATGAGTTGGTGGGAAAAGCTCATCCAAAATTTTGGGTTCATCATTCAATATATCCCCAATGTCAATCTCTTCAATCAAGTGAAGGTTAAAATTCTCAGACACCTCATCAAAAGAAGGGTTCTCAATCAATTGTGGTTCTAGAGTGGAGGTGTAGAGATCACAAGGATTGGGTGTGGCTTCACTTGAATTGGACCCTTCACAATCGTGTAAATCAAACATTACAAAGTCACACAACTCATCAGACATTCTATCTTCAATTGGTGAATTATTTGGTGTACTTGATAGATTAGTGAAACTAGAGTTGTGGATTTCAATTTGGGATGGGGAGATTTGATTAGGAGGAGTGTACCGCTCTCTCTCACTACCCAAATTCTCAATTTGTCCTATGATCGTATCATACGTTGAAAAATTTTAAGTTGGTTCGAAACTAGTTGCTCATTTGTTTTGTCTATTGAGAACGGTCATGCACTCTTTCAATTCCTCTCTGGTGTGGCGAGACGCTATCACATATTCTTCTAGTGTCCGCTCAAGACTAAACATAGGTCGATAAGGGGTTTCAGCATAAGATTGAAATTCTTGTGGATAAGTAAAACTCTCAAATGACTGATTAGAAGGACTGTCTAGAGAAGGCGTAAAAGTCGGGTAGGATTGATAGGAATTGAATGGTTGTGAAAATTGGGCAGGAGTAGGATCAACATTGTGATAAGAAGAATATTGATATTGGTTGGTTGGTTGGCGATTTTCAATAGACATCATTGTTCCCGCTAAAAATTTCTGCGCAAAAGAGTCCAAGGTATCAAATGGCAGCGATACGCTTAAGGAAATGCGAACCAGTATCTTCCGGCCTGTCTTTTGATAAACTCCCGAAGGAGAAACTGTTAAATTCTGATGATATTGGAAGCATCTCGAAAAACCCTTCGATTTGATATATTATGGGCTTCATAATTCATCCGGGATCAAAAGTTATGAGCAAATATGCTATGCACTGTTCCCTGATTAAAAATCAGGAATTACCTCAATGAGATATCACGTACTCACACGTGACCAATGGTCACGTGTTGACATGTGATAGTTAAAACAGAAATAAAAATAACGGCTGAAGAAGGACCTAATTGGGGGTCACGTGCTCACACGTGACCAATGGTCACGTGTTGACACGTGACAATCGAAACAGAAATGAAATAACAAACGACTGAAGGAAATACCTCAATGAGGTGTCACGTGCTCACACGTGACCAATGGTCACGTGTTGACACATGATGGTTAAAACTGAACCGTAAGTAAATGCTGAGAAAATGACTCAATTGGGGGTCACGTGCTCACACGTGACCAAGGGTCACGTGCCAGCACGTGCCAGGCTTTGAAAGCCTTACAGATTAATAGAATTAAAATTCTAAAATTTTCTAAATCTTTCCAAACACAAAAGGTTTATGGGGGACCGTTGGATTAAAAATCCAAGGGTGATTAAAAATCACCAATTTATGGAAAAATTTTAGACAGGGAAAGATTTCCCCTAAACCACACCGAAAATAACAAACAGAATATCTTTGGATTTAAAATCCAACGGTGAATAAAATTCATTGTGTGATCTAAAGGATCATATTAATTATGAAATCAATTAAAATCTTTCAATGAAAGATTTGCAAAACAAATCGATTCTTTTCTTTCTCCTATAAATAGGAGCCAAGAAGAGAAGAGAAAGGATCTACCTTTTTGGAGAAAAGAACAGAGAGAGGAGAATTTAATTCTCAAGAGAGAAAAAAAGAGAAGAGAATTTAGTTCTCAACAAAGAAAACCCTAGGGGAGAAAAAAAAGGGAATCAAAACTTTAAATAGAGAATTTAATTCTCAAAATCTAAGAGTTTGACTCTTCTACAAGAACTTAGTTCTTCCTCTAGTTGAAGATCTGCAAAGAGCACATCTCCTCATAGGTTGAGAATTTAATTCTCATCGGGTTGAGATCCTTCCATGCAGATCCGAAACTTAAAGGGGGAATTGAGTTTAGAGAATTTAATTCTCCCAAAACAAAATTAGGGTTTAACCCTACATGAGAATTTAATTCTTTCACAATAGGAATTTAATTCCTCCAAAATCATAATTAGGGTTTAACCCTACAGAGAATTTAATTCCTAAATAAAATAAAGAGACTTAAAAGATCTCCATGCATGCAAAGAACCAAGGTCACGTGGCCCTACGTGACCCATGAAAAGATCCCCAAAATAAGAAGGAATTAATTTTGAGGCAATGCCTCACGTGTTCTCACGTGACCTCCTAAACGACGAGAATTAAAGCAAAGGAAATGTTGGCTCTGGGCGCTCTCACGTGTTACCACGTGACCCCTAATAAATGCCTTAACAAATCAGTACATGAATGCTTATCACGTGCCAACAAGTGATGGCCAGAAAGTCAAAAAGTGTTTAACACTTATTCGCAGATTTAAGGATAAAACAAAGGAGATCTGGCCCCACATTTAGGGCGCCCTCACGTGTCCCCACGTGACCCCTAACAAATCCCTTTAATATCCAATGGATGGATGCACATCACGTGCTCACACGTGACGGCCTTAAAGACTAAAAGTGTTTAACACTTATTTATTCTGAGAACAAAATAAAGGAGATCTGGCCCCACCTTTGGACGCCCTCACGTGTCCCCACGTGATCCCTTCCTCTTCAGTGTTTAACACTAATTCGAGAGTTTTATTTCCAGTGTTTAACACTGTTGTATTCTAGTGTTTAACACTAATTTGTGAATCTTATTTCCAGTGTTTAACACTGATTGTTTCTAGTGTTTAACACTAAATTGAAGATTATATTTCCAGTGTTTAACACTGATTGTCTTTTAGTGTTTAACGCTAATTTGAGAGTTCTACCTCCAGTGTTTAACACTGTTGTTCTTTAATGTTTAACACTATTTTTAGCCAAATTGGCTAGTTCTCCAGAGGCAAAAGTCCCTCCTCCAAATGAATCTCAAAATTGAGGAAATCAAGAACAAAATGTTGTCAGAGCCCCCAAACCTCTGTTTAGCACTGCTGAATGATGAGGGCCTGAACCCAGACAAATGTCTAATGGTCCAAAGGGCCAATATTTCAAACATAATTGGACTTAGCCCAAACTGGCCGTAAGTCCTCAAATCATCTTGAACTGAGCACATCTGCTCTTTCAACCAACTCATTGGTTCAAGGGTACATCTCTGAACTCCTCTGATATTTGTCGTTGTAATCCTTCAACGTCTTCAGAGAGCTGATGGGTCCCGACAGCCATACATTTTATTGGACCGCTATGTCCCTAAACTGGCAATGGACCACCATGTCCCTAAACTGGCAATGGACCACTATGTCCCTAAACTAGAACAATAGAGCCTAAATGCTCTTTTGTCGGATCCAAACGATCCTGTTAAGATGATCTTAGTCTCAAATTAGACTAACGTATCCTTAACAAACGTTTAAGTTGATCTTAGCCTCAAATATAGCTAACGTGTCCTTAAACCAATATTCGTCCCCAAAATGGGAATGTTGGACCACTATGTCCCTAAACTGGCAACGGACCACTATATCCCTAAACTGGAACAATAGAGCCTAAATACTCTTTTGTCGGATCTAAACGATCCCGTTAAGTTGATCTTAGTCTCAAATTGGACTAACGTATCCTTAACAAACGTTTAAGTTGATCTTAGCCTCAAATATGGCTAACGTATCCTTAAACCAAAACCTTCAAACAGACTTTAGTCCCAAATTGGACTAGAGATCTCCCAACCAACTTTGGTTCAAGGGTACATCTCTGAACTCCTCTGATATCTGTCGTTGTAATCTTTCAATGTCGTCAGAGAGGTGACGGGTCCCGACGGCCATACATTTCATGGACCACCATGTCCCTAAACTGGAAATGGACCACCATGTTCCTAAACTGAACAATAGAGCCCAAATGCTTTCTTGTTGGATCTAAACGATCTCGTTAAGTTGATCTTAGTCTCAAATTGGACTAACGTATCCTTAACAAACGTTTAAGTTGATCTTAGCCTCAAATATGGCTAACGTATCCTTAAACCAAAACCCCAAACCCAAATCTAAGAAAATACAGATTTGGACTAATCTACGTCCTACGGACGACGGCATAAATTAGTCTCCGTATACAATCCACGGGCAACCATAAACAAAACAAACACCCACGACACGAAGTGACCATCTGGAGAAGGAGAAAGTTGTTACCGCGATGCGGTAGCGTAATTAATTGCAGGGGCTTGCGCCTGCAGGGAAGAGCATCCCCACAATCAAAAACCCCTCAAGCGAGGGGGAATCTGACGAAGTCTGCTACATCGGCCGCGTCCGTTTAAACCTTCGATACATGGTGCCATAAATAAACTTGGCATCTTCGGAGAGGTGGACGGATAGCACCAATTAGCATCTGCCCCGAATTTCAGGCAAGACATCCGTCTTGCGCGTCTTTCGGAGGGGAACAGATTCTGGCACGCCCGGTTGGACCTTTTCCTCTTTCCACTCCACACTTCGTGTGTCGTGTTCGCGAACGAATCACGGTTTGCTGTGGTTGCCTGTGGATTTGAGGTACTAAGATTTGGTGTCTTGCTCCGTGCAGAAAACAGAAGATCAATGGCTTCAAACTGCACTGCCTGCAACTGCAACTCTCGCTCGGTCCTTGCTGGAGGAGTGACTTATGGGCCCCAAGCAGCCTCCCTTTTCAAGATGCCAGTGGAGCAGGTAACTCAGGCCACCACTGGATTATTCTTCGGGACCATACTCCCACCGTTGAGCTTCAATGCCATAATGACGTTGCAAGAAGCCCCAAAGAAGTCGGTCTTTGATCAGCTTACCACTGCCTCGACCCCTCTCAACGGGTCGCCCAGCTTCAATACCTCAGTTTTCAACAGACTGGGCCAGAACGTCTGCAAACCCGCGATACCCGAAGCTGCCATCCCAAAGCGGATAGCTATCCCGGCTCAAGCGGACGAAATCATTGGAAAGGATCCTCCTTCCAAGAAGTCAGTTTTTACAAGGCTGGCCATTCCGGTTGCTGCTCCAGGCGAGGTCCGCAAAGCTGCTTCCCCTGCTCAGAGGTTTGTCTTTGACAGATTAGACATTGCTTCTCAACGGGTGTCAGTCTTCGATAGGCTAGCACCAATAACATTCTCTCCTCAAAGCATGGGGCATAAAGAAGCTTATCCAACAACGGAGGTGATCTCATCCGCACGACATGCTCGACGTCGCCACTGGCACCGAGTGAGAAAGGCTGGGGGCAACTCCCTCTCGGGGCTAACTCCACTAGCTCCAACGGCGGAAGTTAATGCTGCTGTTCCAACTGGGAACAGCTTTGAGCTGCTGAACAGGGTACACAGAAATTCGCCAACTGCTGTGCTCAAAAGATCTCTTCCACCGGTAGAGACCGTTGTGGAAGCAAAACCAGATAAGCCGGAGCAGTCTCCTCAACGGCTGTCTTCCAGAATCTACAAGACTTGGCGACGAGTCCGAGAATCAGTGATTGATCTAAATTTCCCCCATCAGCATAAGAAGTCGAAAGTCCAACAGGGAGAAAACCGCCCTGTTAAGCAACGGGAGATGACGGCCACCTGGGTGCCCACATCAACGTCCCCCTCAACTTCGACGGCCCACAAGAGAAGAAGGCCGGAGAAAATCCCTACGCCTGCGGCGAACGTCAAAGGCAGTGAACCCAAACGCCCTAAGTTCGGGGGCATTGTGGTACACACCGTCTACATGGCGTCCGGGAAAGAGAACAGCCGTATATCCACAGGTCATAGACCGCTTACGCAATCGGTGACTAAAACTCAGGAGCAGCAGCAGAAGCTCCAAGAAATGATGACTACGATGGCCGCGCTCACAGGGCCAAAAGAAAGCCCAGAAGTATCCTCGGATCAACGCCAGGAGCAAGAAACCGACGCCGAATTCCTTCGCAGGATACTGGAAAAGAAGGACAAAGAGGGTGCAGAACAAGCAGCCAATATAAAACGAATAGCCATTCTGTTCCAGGATATGGTGGACATGATGATCCAGCCGGACCCTCCAGCCGAAAATCCTTCGGTAATAATTGAAGATGATAGAGGAAAAACATCGAATCCTCTGCCGGCTCTTTCAACAGCCAAGGAGGAGACAATTTCCAAGGCCACCCTGGACGATTATATCGCTCAGCAGATACGAGTTCACCAGGCGAATGAAGCGACTGAGCAAATCGTTAGAACTGGGCGACCGTATCCAGGCTGGTATGATCAGATAAAGTACCCGCCGGGCTACACGATCCCGAAATTCCATGTATACAAAGGGACGGGCAATCCCCACCAGCATGTTGCCTAGTTCAGGGCTTTATGTGGCAACACCGGTGGCAATGATAAACTTTTACTTCGCCAGTTCGTCGGTATTTTAGCAGACACAGCTTTTGAATGGTACTCGGAGCTTCCCGACGACTCCATCAAAACGTTTACAGAAATGGAGTTGCTATTCACTCAACGGTTCGCAAGCACCAGCGAACGCACCCTGATCACGGCATTGATCAACGCCAGAATGAAGCCAGGAGAGACGTGGGTGCAATATGCAATCCGGTGGCGTAATCTATGGTCGAAATGCGAACAACGCATAGAAGAAGCTCCTACCGTGGGCATGTTCGTGGGTACTCTCGACCCCCAAGCGACCATCTCCCAATTCATGATGTTCTTCAAGCCGACCACCTTCCAGGCCTTGATTGACAAGCTGGCCCAAATAGACCAGATGGGCCATAGGCCTTCCTCTTCAAAGACAGAGTCTTGGAATGAAAAGGGCAAAGGGAAAGCAACCTTCGTTACCAATACTCAACAACGACCAAGAAACTTAAAGCCGGTTGTTCGCCAAGACAACGTGCGTCCACGCCCATCTCTCGAGGAGAGACTGGGACGACCTTACTCATTTCCCCAGGAAAAAACGAGGAAACTGTTCGAGCTGGCAGTGCGCAACAAACTCATCAATCTGCCGGATCCAAAACATCCGTTGCAGCCAGGTGATGTCAACAATCCTAATTACTGCCCTCACCACCAAGCAGTAAGCCATCCAATCGAAGATTGCTTCGTCTTTAAGGGATGGATCGAGGATCAGTACCAACAAGGCAAGTTCGCGTTATCCGAAAACTGGAAGGTGAACCCGCCACAACCTCACACTCTTAAGAAGACAAACACATCGGGGGCAACGTGCTCTTTTGTTGAGGAAGCTCCATGGGAGGTGGCTCTTTCGGCCAAGACCAAAAGGATACTGAATGATCTTCAGACATGCCCGGCGATCAGATGGAAGAACCCGTTGGAACCTGAGATCATGAAGGGGATGCTGAAGCCGCGCCCAACTCCAAATATTGGCGGTGATAGCCAAAGCGTTCACACCCAGCCGTCGAAATCTTCAAAAAAGAAGAAGAAATCCAAGAAGCCCGTGAAGCCTGGCGACAAGCGCACGGACCTACAAAAGAAGATTGACGTGCTGGAAAGTATAACCAGAGGGCGCGGACTCCAATCATGCTCCAAGAGTTCCTCAGCCACGTTCTTGAGGATGGAGATGATAGAGAAGAATCATCGGACGAATCTGAGGATTACGTGGCAAGCTGCCATATGATCTCTCACTCGTTAATTAACGGTGAAGAAGCTCCTGACGCAAAGAAATTGGGGGCAGATCCTTAGCCGGAACTTCTAGGACCATCAGACGAAATGATTAACGCATTTCTGAACGAAGCCCGTCTAAAAAGCAAAGCTGATCGAGAGCGCGAGATGGCCATATTCGAAAAGGCCAAACGCCGGCGACTAGACAAAAGGGTCGAAACACTCCCACCAGATCAAAGTACATCCGCCGCAAATGAAAGCGGGATCAAGATAAGGAAACGATTCGCCATAGCCATATCGATGGGGATGAGGCTTCCCTCTTTCAGAGAAAATTCTCCTGGTGGTATACATCTTGATGAAGCGGATGTGCATCCTAACTTCTGGTTATATCATCAGAAGATCGCACATCCTACTGAAGACTGCAACTCCGATAAGTGCTGGTGGCAAGGGTATGTTGCTCACAGGCAACACTTCAACAGGACAAAGCGTGAAGCTCGTAGACAACGGAAAAATACGATAGATGAGCGTAAAAGAATTGCCGGCAATTGTCATAGGGTTGATCCCGGGGGATCGCGAGTTCTCACCTTTGGGAGCGACTCCGACGAAAAAGTAGCCCCCAGTCCTCTCTTCAAGGAATCCATCTCTGAAATGAAAGAATTGAGGAGTTGCGAGAACATTCAGCCGTGCAATCGCACGCTACCTGGAAAGAATCTCGGACCCACAAACAAGGGATCGAACAAAAAGGATAAAGGGAAGGGAAAAACGGCCTTCGTTGCCAACGCTCAACAATAATCGAGTGGCCCTAGACCGGCTGTTCGCCAAAGCAACAAGCGGCAACCCCTCTATGAGAAGTTGAAACGTCCTTACTCATTTCCCCGGGATGAAACAAGGAGGTTGTTCGAACTAGCAATGCGCAACAGGCTTATCACTCTACCGAAGCCGAAACACCAGCTACAACTGAATGATGTCAACAATTCTAATTACTGCCCTTACCACCAAGTATTGGGCCATCCGATCGATAACTGCTACGTCTTCAAAAACTGGGTTGAAGACCAGTACCAACAGGGCAAGTTCGCGCTGTCCGAAAAATGGAAGGTGAACCCACCACAACCACATGCTCCGAAAAAGATGGACATGCCGGGGGCATCATGATCTTTGATAGAGAAAGCTCCATAGACCGAAAAGTCAGTAAACTAGAGATTCGCCTCAAATACGGCGACGGTGGACCACTATGTCCTAAAACTGGCGTTGGACCGAAACGTCCCTAAACTAACGACGAACCGCAATGTCCTAAAACTTGTAAATGACCGAAACGTCGTTAAACTACTATCAACCCGCGGCATCCTCAGGCTGGCGTGGTATAAAAAAACGGTATGTCCATAAGCAAAATGGACACGGATGAAAACCCGAAAGGGCTCCGTGAGTAAAAACAGCTGGGCTACCGGCGAGTCTTGTGAAAACCCGAAAGGGCGCAACCTCGTTAGAATAAAAAAAAGAAATAATAAACAAAAAAAAAGAAAAAAATGGTATGTTGATTGATCGTTTTTCCGTTGTGTTTGTAAAGAATGGTAAAGAAATCACAACCAAAAATTATTTTGACCGCAATCAAACTACGGTGTCAATTGTAGTTCATGAATGAGTGCAGATCGTCCACAGGGATTGCACGATTCATTTATATCTTTGATACGTTTGAAATGAAAAGTTAAGCAACAATAAAAGAAAACATGATTCAAGAATGATTTGTATTCGAGTGTCACTATTCTTTATGCAAGAATCAAGAAACTATAAACAATCAAGAATCGGTGTTTCGATAATATTTCCAATCAACAATCAAGAATATAAGAGAGGCTCGTAGGAATCGATAGGATCAATAGACGTGATGTAATCTAAAGATATCGTGTTCTTGTCCTTCGAAGGATTGATACTAGATTGATGATGATCGACGAGAGTTGGGGCTTTCTCGTGAAACTAGGGTTTCATCCTATAACCCTTGTTCTTTCGTCGATATCATTCCTTTTCTAGCCTCTACCAAATTCAAGAAACGATCGTAACTCCCCAATTTCAATCGATGTCAATCAAGAAAGCATCGAAACGAAATAGGTCGTCGTTTCTTGAACTTGCTAGGGTTTACAAAACTCGTGGGACTCAAGAATCGATTAAAGCTATGTTACATCATCATTCTATTATCCGTCTCGACTCCTCGACGAGCGGAGTTTTATTCACACATCACCACAAAGACAATATTAAAGATTTGTAAAGATAACATGATGCGGAATTTAAAGAAAACAAGATAAAAGAATATCACCTTTATTGATCTCAACAATTTTGATTACATTTGCTTCAAGAACTACAAGAAGAAGAATCTAGATTGTTGATCGGGCGTCGCTCGGCTTCGTGAGTCGTGGATCGGCTTCGGATCGCTTGCTCCGTTGAAATCGGCTCCGCTCCTAAAGGTTGTAAGGCTTCTTGCTTAATGGGTACTCGGGATTCTTGATGTTGGCTTGGAATTAGGGTTAGGGTTTCCTACAAGCTCTCTCACTAAACTTGAGGAAGAGGGGATGAAGAAAGAGATTGGCTAAAACTATAAAATGGGTTGAATTTTTCAAGATTTCCCAACATTCAACATGAATAATGAGTGAGCCTAGGGTCTTATTTATAGAACTCCCAAACCCTAGGTTTAGATTTGAATTTCCCTTTCCCTCCAAAAGTTTGTTGAGGAGTTTCTAGAAGGAGTTTGTTAGGAGCTAGCTTAGGGTTTAAGCTAGGGTTTAGGGAAAGTTCTAGAAGTATTAGGCTAATGTAATGTAACTCAAGGTGTTTGCTGATCTGGTGGAAGTATCTGGAATATTCTGGAAACTGGGATGTCTTTCTGAGCAGTGGGCCCTAGTACAGGAGTTGTGCACTGAAACTGAGGAGATGATGTCACCAATGAGCCGCGCTTCCGCGGCATAAGAAGGCTATGGCCGCGGATGCGCGGCCATGTTGGAGCTTTGGGATCTGGGTCTTCTGCAGTGGTCTTATACTTCTGTTTGGGCTTTTCTCTGATGTTTTGAATTGCAGTTTCCCTTCTGTGTTGATACCAGATTTGATTTTAGTGAGTTTACGAGCAATTGTAATGGTCGAGCAATGTAATGATCGAGCAAGCTTCTCTTTTCCTGCACAGACTTCGAAACACGGGTTGCAAGATATAGAAAATATGCTATGTAATGCAATGCAGTCAATTTCCCTAGAAATGCCGGTTTTAAGGTCTAGTACATGTAATTTGATAATCTGTGATAGATTTGCTAATATGTAGAATACTGATGCCGAACACTTCTATATGTATGCAGATGATAAGGAAATTGCCAGTTAAAATATGCATTATTTTTGACTAATCAAATACCCCCAAACTTAATTTCGATCGTCTCGAGCGAATGTTTTATTAAAAAGAGAAGGAGAAAATAAAGAAAGAGAAAAACTAACTAGCACACTTTCGTAGGCAACACGATTGCACTGAGCACGTGCAACAAGCCTTTAAACCTCTAGGTGTCCCTAGTAGGAGGAGTGTTGTCTCCTGAGGGTTTTCAGCGGATTGCACCCACAAAATCCAATAATAAAAGCAAGATCATGCATATTACATTTCGTAAAAGAAAAGCTTTAAAAATTAGGGTTTCCAACTAAGCTAGCTTTTCGGTTGTCATGAGCCCTATCTTAATGGTCATGAAAAAATGTCAGAAATCACGTCCTCCCTCAATAAAACATCGTCTTATTTTTCATTCCTATCTTTCTTCCAAACATCGATCATATAACCCTGCGTGTGTGTAAAGACATCCCTACACCCGGAGAATTCAATTCAAGCTATCATACTCTTGCCCATCAGCCTCAGTACTTTTTAATTAATGAATATTTAGATGAGATTGCTCACACACTTTCATGCGACCGTTAATACTTCTTGAGGTACTAACCGACCGATTACTCCTGTGCTTGCTTACTTGGTGTATTTTTCTCGTCCTGCACCACCTCAGGTATAGCAGTGACTCCCAGACCAGTTGGCCTTAGGGCACTAGGTGAAGAAGCACCCTCGCTATACATTTTTCTTGCCTTCGGTGATAACAAAACCAGTGTTCATTTTTCTCACCACTTTATATTTTCTTCATTTTTTTATTTTTTATTTCCTTCATACTTTTGGCTTTAAGACAAGAGCATTTCAAGGTATCCTCTACTATCCCAGGCTTCAAGACGTGTGTAAGTGCGAATAGCAGGGTATCAACGTTCAAAATGTTTGGCTTTCAGAATAGAAACTATTTTTCAGACTTATTTTTATCCTCAGATTAGTGACGTCCTTCATCTTACTAACCCTTGGGACAACGGCTCATAACTACTTATTACTAGTTCGTACAAGAAAACTTCTAATTTTCTTAGTTTTCTAAAATTTTTCTAATCTCATGGATGTAACTTTTCACTATCTAAACTTTCATTATCTTATTTATATACAAAAAGGTGTAAATATTAAAATTATTTTTATATTTGAAAATTTTTAAATTTTTATGGGTTTTGAAAATTTTTCAATTTTTATAGATTTTTTAAAAGAAATGTTTTGTGCTTATGCAGATGATATGCAAATGATGCAAAAATAAGCACAAACCTCCCCCAAACTTGTTTTCAACAGTGTCCTCACTGTTGCCGACAGCTATATCTATAAAACCTGTAAATCTGGGGGGAATTATTAGTGGGGGCAAAATATATAAGTGAAGAACTTCCCCCAAACTTATCTTTCACTCACCTTCATTCAAAAAAATGATGCAATGATATACTGGATATGAAGGTGAGACGGAGGAATTTTAATCCAAATAAACTGGCTCTTGTAAGAACAAGAGCTCCTCCGTGGGGTCAGTGGAAAAATACGGCTTAAGTCTATGTCCATTTACTTTGAAAACAGTGCCGTTTTTAACATTTTCAACTTCTACTGCCCCGTGCGGGTATACAGTCCGCACAACAAAAGGTCCCTTCCAACGAGATCGGAGCTTACCCGCATGAAGGTGTAATCGTGAATCATAAAGAAGGACTTGTTGACCAGGTAAAAATGTTTTCCTTACAATGCTTTTATCGTGAAAAACTTTAGTCCTATTCTTTGTGATTACAGCATTATCATAAGCTTCATCGCGGAGTTCGCTTAGCTCGTTAAGTTGCAGCTTCCGAAAGTTGCAAGCAAGGTTTAAATCAAAATTTATTTCTTTTATAGCCCACAATGCTTTATGCTCTATCTCGACAGGTAAATGACATGCTTTTCCAAACACTATCCTATATGGAGACATTCCTAGGTCGGTCTTATATGCAGTCCTGAATGCCCAAAGAGCATCCGTCAATTTGGTCGACCAGTCTTTTCTATTCTTAGCAACAGTTTTCTCCAGGATAAGTTTGATTTGTCTGTTTGAGATTTCAGCCTGCCCGCTTGTTTGGGGGTGATAGGGTGTAGAAAGACGGTGGTTGATTGAGTATTTTCGCATCAGAGTCTCGAAAGACCTGTTGCAGAAATGTGTCCCATTATCGCTAATGATAGCGCGTGGGTATCCAAATCGCGAAAAGATATTCTCTTTCAAGAACTTAATGACAACTTTCCTGTCATTAGTGCGACATGGAATGGCTTCTACCCACTTTGAGACATAATCAACCGCCAGCAATATGTACAAATTCCCAAAGGAGTTGGGAAAAGGACCCATAAAATCAATGCCCCAAACATCGAATATTTCAACAACCAAGATGGGTTGCTGAGGCATTTCATTCCTCTGGAATATTCTACCCGTATACTGACATTGTGTACAGGTTTTGCAATACTCAAATGCGTCCTTGAATAAGGTCGGCCAATAAAATCCACATTGCAAAACCTTTTCCGCTGTCTTTCTAGGACCAAAATGACCCCCACAGGCCTGATCATGACAAAATGAAAGAACACTCTTGAACTCTTCATTCGGGACACACCGGCGAATGATCTGATCAGGACAATATTTAAACAAATAGGGTTCATCCCAGTAAAAGTGTTTTACTTGGGAAAGAAAACGATATTTGTCCTGTTTTGACCAATCGCTCGGTATAAGTCCCGTGGCATGATAGTTCACAATATCCCTGAACCATGGTTCAGCTGATATGCTCAAGAGTTGTTCGTCAGGGAATGAATCATTGATCGGCAGGGTCACAGGGGAAGAAACGATGCGTGAAAGGTGGTCAGCTACTACGTTTTCACATCCTTTCTTATCTTTGATAACAAGATCGAATTCTTGTAAAAGAAGGATCCAACGTATTAGTCGACCTTTTGCATCTTTCTTCGCCAGAAGATGTTTTAAAGTGGAATGGTCAGTATACACAACTATAGGTGAGCCGATTAAGTAAGGCCTGAATTTTTCTAATGCCAATACAACCGCTAAAAGCTCTTTCTCGGTGGTTGTATAATTGATTTGCGCATCATTCAGGGTCTTACTAGCATAGTAAATCACGTGTGGCATCTTATCAATGTGCTGTCCTAAGACTGCACCTACTGCAAAATCAGATGCGTCACACATCAGCTCAAAGGGGCAGTCCCAATTTGGTGATGATAAAACGGGGGCTGAAGTGAGTGAGTGTTTAAGTGAGTCGAAAGCTGTCTCGCAATCCGAGTCAAAATGGAAGGTCGTATCCTTGGCCAGGAGTAGTGTTAAAGGTCTAGCAATTTTGCTAAAGTCCTTAATGAATCTCCTATAAAAGCCCGCATGGCCAAGGAAAGAGCGAATATCTTTGACGCTTTTGGGATGAGGTAGGTTTTGAATGACATCTACTTTAGCTCTGTCAACCTCAATGCCTTTCTGTGAAATGACATGTCCAAGGACTATTCCTTCTTGGACCATAAAGTGGCATTTTTCCCAGTTCAAAGTCAAGTTCTTCTCTTTGCAACGAGTAAGAACAGCGTCTAGATTCGCTAGGCAATCAGAAAAAGAGTCTCCAAAAATCGAGAAGTCGTCCATAAAGATCTCCAAAAAATTCTCTACCATATCAGAGAATATCCCCATCATACACCGCTGAAAGGTAGCGGGAGCATTGCATAACCCAAAGGGCATGCGACTGTAAGCAAAGGTACCAAAAGGACAGGTAAAAGTGGTTTTATCTTGATCCTTTTTGGCGATGGGGACCTGATTGTAGCCTGAGTATCCGTCCATAAAACAATAATATTGTCGTCCCGCTAAGCGTTCCAGCATCTGATCAATGAATGGTAGAGGAAAATGATCTTTCCTCGTAGCAGCGTTGAGTTTTCTATAATCGATGCATACACGCCACCCAGTTTGGGCGCGTGTCTGAATCAACTCATTCGCCTCATTTGTTATCACAGTGATGCCGGATTTCTTAGGAACGACATGTATAGGACTCACCCACTGGCTATCGGAGATGGGGTATATAATACCATTATCTAAGCATTTGACGATCTCTTTCATGACAGCTTCCTTCATGACGGGATTCAACCGTCTCTGTGGTTCTCGGGTTGGTCTGGCATCATCCATCACATGTATATGATGTTCAACTATCAAGGGACTAATCCCTTTGATGTCCGCCATACTCCAACCAAACGCCTCTTTGTTAGATCTCAATACCGATAAAAAAGCATTCTCTTGCTCTGATGCAAGAGAAGCGGAAATGATAACCGGTAATGACTCGTTCTCACCAAGATATGCATATTTCAGGTGAGAAGGTAAAATTTTGAGATCTAACTCAGGCGGAGAAATGATAGAAGGAAGGGTCATAGATTGATTTTTGGATCTACAAAGAAGCTCAGAGCCTGTGAAAGATACAGACTCGGGTGGAGAAAAGTCAGAAGTGCAGGACTCATGTGTAGCTAAAGTGTCCTCACTAAGATCTTGTGCAAAGTCAAACAGAGATGTGGTAATGTCATCGAGATCAGTAAAGCAAAGATCCTCAGCTCCACAACTATCGGGAGCGATCTCATGGACAGAGCACACATCTAAAATATGAGCCGAGGGTTCTGATGGCTGACTTCCAACTTTATAGATATTTAGTTCAATGGTCATATTTCCAAATGATAAATTCATTGAACCATTTCTACAGTTTATAACAGCGTTGGAAGTGGCAAGGAAAGGACGACCTAGAATCACCGGAATTTGGCCCCGGGGGTTTGCTACAGGATGTGTGTCGAGCACAATGAAGTCTACAGGGAAAACAAATTCCCCGACCTTTATTAACACATCCTCTAATTCACCCCTTGGTTTGGTGATAGATCGGTCTGCCATCTGGAGAGTGCAATGAGCAGGTTTCAGCTCTCCAATCCCTAATTGCTCATAGACAGAATAAGGGAGCAGGTTAACACTTGCGCCAAGGTCTAAAAGAGCACGATTTATGTTTTTACCCCCAATCGAAATCGATATTGTAGGACAACCTGGGTCCTTTCTTTTCTTTGGAAGCTGGGGAATAAAAGCAGTGCTGATGTTATTAGACATAAAGACCTTCTTCGGCACTTGAGTCTTCCTCTTCCTAGTGCACAAGTCCTTAAGAATCTTCGCATAAGCGGGGACTTGCTGAATCGCATCTAGGAGAGGGATATTGATGTTAACCTGTTTGAACATCTCTAAAATTTTCTCCATATGAGGACTCGTTCTATTAGCCCTTAGCCGGTTCGGGTAAGGAGCTTTCGCAATAAGCGCAGGGTCCATCATAGGAGAAGGAAAGAAGGGTAGACGAGGTCCCAAAGGAGGTGTGGGGACCGTCTGTGGAGAACTATAAGGATTGGGTGAAGGTGTCGAGCCTAGAGGGAAATGGAGAATAGGCTCGTGTGAAGGTGGTTTGGTAGAAGAAGAAGGATCAGAAGGTGAAGTGTGTGTGTGTGGAAAAGACTCAGCCGGGGTGTTGATATGATTTTCAGTATCATCAATACCTTCCCCGACATTATTATTCAGCACTCTTCCCAATCTCAACGTTGTGATGGCATTTACATTGTAATGCCCAGGATTCTGTAGGGGTTGAGAGGGAAGTTTCCTTTTTTCTCTCGCACTCATTTCGGCTTTTAAGCGTGCGATTTCAGCTTCCATCGTGCGAATACTCTCAGCTTGGGACGCTGAGTTTTTCTTTATTTCACTGACGGAAGATCTAACCTCAGTCGAAACGTCCATGAAATTTGATAAAAGTGATTTCATGGTTTGAGTGAATTGAGAGAAATCGTCAGCACAGGGCTGCATAGGATTAGACTGTGCAGGAGTGTTGCCCTGGTTTTGGAAATTTTGTGACTGATAGGGGTGCTGAGTGAGTTGAAGGGGTTGCTGTTGTGGTGGAGGAAGAGCCCTTTGAAATTGATTAGTGTTTGGAACCGTGTTTTGAGATTGGTTTTGGTTCCAAGCGAAATTCGGGTGATTCCTCCAACCCTGATTGTACGTGGAAGAATATGGATCGTTTCGAGGTCTTTGAAATGCGGCATTAGAATGCTCGTGACCTTGAAACGCAGAGTTTAATGGACATTCTTCCGTTAAATGTGACGGATCAGAACAGCACCCATAAACAGTTTTGGGGAGTGACACTGGGTTTAGGGAGGCTGCTGCAAATTTGTGTTCCATAGCGTCGAGCTTCTTTTGCATTGCTGCCATTTCATCTCGAACACCTATGGACACATCTATTTGGTGTACGCCACCCCTATTCAATGGTTGGGTTCCACTCTCCCAAATTAGTGATTTTTCAGCGAACTCCTCTAAGTATCGCCAAGCTTCCCCATCATCTTTGGTCATAAAAGTACCTTGACACATGTTTTCAAGGTTCTGTTTAGTGCTAGGGTTACTGCCCTCATATATGATTCGGCAAAGCTCCCATCTCGGGATGCCGTGATGAGGACATTGAACCAATAGATCCTTGAAACGTTCAAAGTATTTAGAGAATGGTTCAGCAGGGAGCTGGGCAAATTGGTTCAGTTCGCTACGGATTCGAGCCGTCTTTTGGATTGGGTAAAATTTCTTAAGGAATGCAGCGACGAATTCTTCCCAATTCGTAATAGAGTGTGCGGTAGTGTTATATAGCCACTTCTCGGCTATATCGCACAAAGTAAATGGAAGAAGTCGTAGACGCATCGCATCCACTGAAAGTTGTGACGTACCCATCATTGCGCATACGTTTTCAAATTTGGTAATGAAAACGTAAGCGTCCTCGGTCTCGAGTCCGTGGTATTTGGGTAAAAGATTGATATACTGGGGCTTAATCTCAAAGTTATCCCCATTGGCTGGTGGTGTGGATAAGCAGGTCGAAAGAGGACCTCTATGTGGATAGCATCTTTCCTGGAGAGAAATGTGGGGAGGATTCTGCGCACCAACGGACGGCGGCAGATTAGGGTTAAAGAAGTTCGATGGATTCGGATCCATCGATGTGGATGTGGTAGTAGGTAAAGGAAGGGTAAATGGAGAAATATCGACTTCGGAGTCGATAAAGGGTATGCGGACTAAACGGGCACTAGAATCCCGTGTCCAGCCTATCTTGCACTAAAAAGGGTTAGTACAAGTGGCAGCGTTGGCTTATAATTAGGGGTAAAATGAATGCGGTGTTTGCTTTTGAAAAAGGGTCGGATTTTTGAAAAAAATGATGCGACAAAACAAATGCAGCACACAACCCTAGAATCTAATGGTCACCTAGGTCCGGCTCTAGACCGCTCCTAACTGCCAAAAGACAAGTCGCAGGATAGAATCCTCCACTGCCTCTTTGTTCCCCTGTGGCCGGATAAGTGCCAGGTAAGTGGGAAGGTACTCCACTACGTAAGTAGTGGGCCTAATTAAAAACCACTAGCCTTAGACACACTCGCCTTAGGCACCACAAGAAAACGCGGATAAGCAATGAATTACCCACGACCTTCTCTTGTCCTAATTGAGCGCGACAGTCCTTAGAGTCTTCTCTAGATTTCTTTTAATTAATGAGGGTAATGCGGATGCAAGTCTTGCGATTTTCGGGGCCTAGGAAGGGTAATGAAATCCCCACCTAATTTGGATTTGGCCGTGCCCCTTAAATTTCCGTATTAGAATGCAAACAACCAAGAAATCAAAATCACACACAATTTTTAATTTTGCTTTTGCGGCGCTGCGATTTATTTGCAAAGAATCCTGCAGCAAAGTGTTAGTTGGAGCTAAAAGAGGAGAGGGGAGAGAGCAAGAAATTACCTGCTGCAAAAATTTTGCAGAGAACCCCCTACCAAGCCGCGTTTCCGCCGCAAGAACACCCTAAGTGCCGCGCTTCCGCGCCTCAACTGTGGGTTCACTTGATCAAATTTCTTCAGGGAGCTTCTGTGAACTCCCTCAGCTCTCTGGTATATCCCAAATAATTTTTCCACAGCACAGAATGCTCCAGATCACCTTGCAATCAATCACAACACACGTATAAGAGTTTGTACGAATTTTGATTTCAAGAAGTAAAATGTAATAATTCTTTCACTTCAAACTAAAAATGCAAATGAATTAGCGCGATCCCCGGCAACGGCGCCATTTTGATTGATCGTTTTTCCGTTGTGTTTGTAAAGAATGGTAAAGAAATCACAACCAAAAATTATTTTGACCGCAATCAAACTACGGTGTCAATTGTAGTTCATGAATGAGTGCGGATCGTCCACAGGGATTGCACGATTCATTTATATCTTTGATACGTTTGAAATGAAAAGTTAAGCAACAATAAAAGAAAACATGATTCAAGAATGATTTGTATTCGAGTGTCACTATTCTTTATGCAAGAATCAAGAAACTATAAACAATCAAGAATCGGTGTTTCGATAATATTTCCAATCAACAATCAAGAATATAAGAGAGGCTCGTAGGAATCGATAGGATCAATAGACGTGATGTAATCTAAAGATATCGTGTTCTTGTCCTTCGAAGGATTGATACTAGATTGATGATGATCGACGAGAGTTGGGGCTTTCTCGTGAAACTAGGGTTTCATCCTATAACCCTTGTTCTTTCGTCGATATCATTCCTTTTCTAGCCTCTACCAAATTCAAGAAACGATCGTAACTCCCCAATTTCAATCGATGTCAATCAAGAAAGCATCGAAACGAAATAGGTCGTCGTTTCTTGAACTTGCTAGGGTTTACAAAACTCGTGGGACTCAAGAATCGATTAAAGCTATGTTACATCATCATTCTATTATCCGTCTCGACTCCTCGACGAGCGGAGTTTTATTCACACATCACCACAAAGACAATATTAAAGATTTGTAAAGATAACATGATGCGGAATTTAAAGAAAACAAGATAAAAGAATATCACCTTTATTGATCTCAACAATTTTGATTACATTTGCTTCAAGAACTACAAGAAGAAGAATCTAGATTGTTGATCGGGCGTCGCTCGGCTTCGTGAGTCGTGGATCGGCTTCGGATCGCTTGCTCCGTTGAAATCGGCTCCGCTCCTAAAGGTTGTAAGGCTTCTTGCTTAATGGGTACTCGGGATTCTTGATGTTGGCTTGGAATTAGGGTTAGGGTTTCCTACAAGCTCTCTCACTAAACTTGAGGAAGAGGGGATGAAGAAAGAGATTGGCTAAAACTATAAAATGGGTTGAATTTTTCAAGATTTCCCAACATTCAACATGAATAATGAGTGAGCCTAGGGTCTTATTTATAGAACTCCCAAACCCTAGGTTTAGATTTGAATTTCCCTTTCCCTCCAAAAGTTTGTTGAGGAGTTTCTAGAAGGAGTTTGTTAGGAGCTAGCTTAGGGTTTAAGCTAGGGTTTAGGGAAAGTTCTAGAAGTATTAGGCTAATGTAATGTAACTCAAGGTGTTTGCTGATCTGGTGGAAGTATCTGGAATATTCTGGAAACTGGGATGTCTTTCTGAGCAGTGGGCCCTAGTACAGGAGTTGTGCACTGAAACTGAGGAGATGATGTCACCAATGAGCCGCGCTTCCGCGGCATAAGAAGGCTATAGCCGCGGATGCGCGGCCATGTTGGAGCTTTGGGATCTGGGTCTTCTGCAGTGGTCTTATACTTCTGTTTGGGCTTTTCTCTGATGTTTTGAATTGCAGTTTCCCTTCTGTGTTGATACCATATTTGATTTTAGTGAGTTTACGAGCAATTGTACTGGTCGAGCAATGTAATGATCGAGCAAGCTTCTCTTTTCCTGCACAGACTTCGAAACACGGGTTGCAAGATATAGAAAATATGCTATGTAATGCAATGCAGTCAATTTCCCTAGAAATGCCGGTTTTAAGGTCTAGTACATGTAATTTGATAATCTGTGATAGATTTGCTAATATGTAGAATACTGATGCCGAACACTTCTATATGTATGCAGATGATAAGGAAATTGCCGGTTAAAATATGCAATATTTTTGACTGATCATATGTCCATAAGCAAAATGGGCACGGATGAAAACCCGAAAGGGCTCCTTGAGTAAAAACAGCAGGGCTACCGGCGAGTGTTTGTGAAAACCCGAAAGGGCACAATCTCGTTAAAAGACACTTACAGGGTCCTCTCGACCTTGTAAGGAGAAACCACCCGCGTGAGATCCTTACGACTCACAAGGGAGAAACACACTTAGGGATCCCCACGATTCCTAAGGAGAAATTACACTTGCGAGATCCTCACGACTCGTAAGGAGAATTCTCTTATGGGACCCTCACGTCTCATAAGATTTGAAAGTCTTAAGCTACAGAGACCTGAACCTGCTCTTAAGCAACTCCCACAACCTTCGATATTGCCCTACAAGCGGCTCAATACTGGCCCTTGTATACAATCCACGGGCGCTAATAAACATTTCCCTAACCAAGTCCCACCCGTGACTAGGGATATGTCCATACGACGAACAACCCTTGTGAGTCCTCTCGAATTATAAGCAGAAAACCCTTTAGTAAGATCCTTACGAATTACAGGGGAATATACACTTAGGAATCCTCACGATTCCTAAGGAGAAAACACACCTACGATATCCTCACGACTCGCAGGGAGAAATACCTTTGTGAGACCCTTACGACTCATGAAGTCAAAAGCCTTAGTCGACAGGATCCTAACCCTGTTTACTAAGCCACCTTTGTTCGAAATCGACAGAGGCAAATGATGATTCGCTCCTGGCAATATCCCAGTTGTAGCGATGCTGATGCCTAAAACGGTATCAAATTCCAAGCCCTTTCATGGCAAATGATGATTCGCTCTTGGCAATATTCCAGTTGTAGCGATGTTGATGCTGAGATTGGTGTCAGATTCCAAGTTACACACTCGCGATAAAAAAAAATCAACGAGCCATACATGCATACGAAATAGCCGAAATGATGGGGCAACTTGCAACAAAATTAGCAAGAAAAAATGTATGCATGCAAAATACCCGAAATGATTTGGAAACTCGCAATAAAAAGCAGCGAGTAAAAATAAAATAAATAGCCGAAATGATTGGGCACCGCGAAAAATAGCCGAAATGATTGGGCAATCGCGACCTTCGCGATATAAAAGCTGAATTGATAGAGCGTCGCAGAAATAAAATAATAGTATAAAAAAATGAATGAAACCAATGCCCTACAAGTGAGATCACATCGATCCCTGTATACAATCCAGGGGCACAAACAAAGAGGGAACCATACCTTCCCAACAGGCTCCACCAGAAAGCGAAGCCAAATCTCGACGGTTCATAGACAATCTAAAGACAACCTCGACATTTGTTGCAATATTGCAGACACGATGTTAACAAACGGAGCAAAAGAAGATCCCTAGCTTCAGGGTCTCGACGTCGATGTCGACAACTTAGAGATCGCTAACGGCGTTTCTCCTCACTCCAACCAGATGCAGACATGACGTCAACAGCCGACCTCAGAGTCGAAATGAAACGGAGCCACTGCATAGTCCCTAGTTCCAAATCTTGACGGCAATATCTACAGCCTAAGAATCAACAAAGGCGTTCCTTCGCAGTCCAGCAAGATGCAGATACAACGCCAACAAAAGACATCGCGGTCGAAACAAAGCGAAGCGACGGCAAAATCCCAGCTTCACCTCAACATTCGTCTCGATACAACAGACGAGATGTCAACAACGGCGTTCCTTCGCAGTCCAGCATGATGCAGATACAACGCCAACAAAAGACCTCGCGGTCGAAACAAAGCGAAGCGACGGCAAAATCCTAGCTTCACCTCAACATTCGTCTCGATACAGCAGACACAATGTCACCCCAGGATCAAAGCAACGGAGCCATGGCAAAGTTTCTAGTTCCAGGTCCCAACGGTTCACCAACAACCTAGAGACCACCTTGACGTTCGTTTCGATACAGCAGATGCGATGTCGCCCCAGCGTTCTTCCTCCAATAAGATGCAGATGCAACGCCAAAGCAAACGAAACGAAGGCCAAATTCCTAGCTTCAGGGTCTTGATGGTAACTCATATAAAACCTGAAAGACAATCAGAGATCATCCCACATGGAGTGGTCATCACCTCGACGTTCATCTCGATACAGCAGATGAGATGTCACCACAGCGTTCTTCTTCCAGCAGGATTCAGACGCGACAATCAAACAACAGAGCCACGGCAAAATCCCTAGTTCCAAACCTCGACGGTTCACCAGCGACCTAGAGACAACCGCGACATTCGTCTCAATACAGCAGAAGCAATGTTAGCAAACGAAGCGAAGGCCAAATTCATAGCTTCAGGGTCTTGACGGCAACTCATATAAAGCCTGAAAGACCACCGGAGATCATCCCACATGGAGTGGTCACCACCTCGACGTTCGTCTCGATACAGCAGACGCAATGACAGCAAACGAAGCGAAGGCCAAATTCCTAGCTTCAGGGTCTTGACGGTAACTCATATAAAACCTGAAAGACAATCGGAGATCATCCCACACTAGCGCGGAGTGGTCACCACCTCGACGTTCGTCTCGAAACAGCAGACGAGATGTCACTACAGCGTCCTTCCTCCAACAGGAGCCGGATACGCCAAAGCAAACGAAGCGAAGGACAAATTCCTAGCTTCAGGGTCTTGACGGTAACTCATATAAAACCTGAAAGACAATCGGAGATCATCCCACACCAGCACGGAGTGGTCACCACCTCGACGTTCGTCTCGATACAGCAGACGAGATGTCACCACAGCGTCCTTCCTCCAACAGGAGCCGGACACGCCAAAGCAAACGAAGCGAAGGCCAAATTCCTAGCTTCAGGGTCTTGACGGTAACTCATATAAAACCTGAAAGACTACCGGAGATCATCCCACATGGAGTGGTCACTACCTCGACGTTCGTCTCGATACAGCAGATGAGATGTCACCACAGTGTTCTTCCTCCAACAGGGCTCGGACGCGACAATCAAACAACGGAGCCATGGCAAAATCTCTAGTTCCAAATCTCGACGGTTCACATGCAACCTAGAGACAACCGCGACATTCATCTCGATACAGCAGACGCAGTGCCAGTAAACGAAGCGAAGGCCAAATTCCTAGCTTCAGGATCTTGACAGCAACTCATATAAAACCTGAAAGACTATCGGAGATCATCCCACACCAGCGCGGAGTGGTTATGACTCATCGGGGCTCTCCAAAATGAGCCTAACCTCAAGTAAAAAGCTGCAAGGCAAAATTCCTAACGCTTGCTCTTCTGACGGTCAAACTGCCTAAGAAGATTGCTTGAAGACGTCTTGTCCAGCCCCCGAAGGGATCAGAGATACGACAGTCGCAAGGCTACTCGAACAGCAAGATTGCCTATCGAGGGATATATCAGCCAACGCGACGGTACGACGGGCAAAATCCTAGTACCACAGACCCTAACGGACCTTTGTCGTAAAGAGCAGAGGTTAACTGTGACGTTAGGACATCCTTGCGAGAACTTCTCGATTCGTCTCGACTCGTAAGGCAAAGCCTTAGGCAATGGGGATTAAAAAACCTGTTTCCTAAGCACTGGGGCCCTGCAAGTCAGTCCAAGATGGACTCTTGCATACTATTCACGGGTCACACTCTCCAAAGTCGAATCTCAACAAGGAGGGAAACAACCACTTACGAGTCCTCTCGACTTATAAGCGAGAAAATTCTCTTGTGAGATCCTTACGACTCTCAAGAGAAAACACACTTAGGAATCCTCACGACTCCTAAGAAGAAAAGACATCTACGAGATCCTCACGACTCGTAGGGAGAAAAGTCTTTATGAGACCCTCACGGCTCATAAAGTTGAAAAGTCTTAGGTGGCAGATCCTAACCCTGTCTCCTAAGCCATCACTACCCTACAAAGAGCTTAAGATGGACCATCTATGAGCCACACTTGCCAAAGCTACATGCCACTGAAATGGAGAACTTACTCATGAGCGTATAAACTACTTCACGCCAGAGTAACACATAAAGAAATAGAATGGTGCGGCTCATGGAGTTGAGAGTTTGGAACTATATCTCTTAAGAGTCGAGATTCGAGTCAATGATAAATGACGACGCTTGTGTCCGCTCGTTACCTTCTCAAATCAAGATTCTGAAAGTTATATACCAACCCGAAACTATTCATACGCTATGCATTATTCTGCACTACTTCACCCACGTATAAACTTACGTGGGCAAAGTAGTGGGTGGCATTTGTTCCCGCCAAAAATTTCTGCGCAAAAGAGTCCAAGGTATCAAATGGCAACGATACGCTTAAGGAAATATGAACCAGTATCTTTCGGCCTGTCTTTTGATAAACTCCCGAAGGAGAAACTGTTAAATTCTGATGATATTGGAAGCATCTCGAAAAACCCTTCAATTTGATATATTATGGGCTTCATAATTCATCCGGGATCAAAAGTTATGAGCAAATATGTTATGCACTGTTCCCTGATTAAAAATTAGGAATTACCTCAATGAGGTATCACGTGCTCACACGTGACCAATGGTCACGTGTTGACACGTGATAGTTAAAACAGAAATAAAAATAACGGCTGAAGAAGGACCCAATTGGGGGTCACGTGCTCACACGTGACCAATGGTCACGTGTTGACATGTGACAATCGAAACAGAAATGAAATAACAAACGGCTGAAGAAAATACCTCAATGAGGTCTCACATGCTCACACGTGACCAATGGTCACGTGTTGACACGTGATGGTTAAAACTGAACCGTAAGTAAATGCTAAGAAAATGACTCAATTGGGGGTCACGTGCTCACACATGACCAAGGGTCACGTGCTCACACTGACCAAGGGTCACGTGCCAGCACGTGCCAGGCTTTGAAAGCCTTACAGATTAATAGAATTAAAATTTTAAAATTTTCTAAATCTTTCCAAACACAAAAGGTCTATGGGGGACCGTTGGATTAAAAATCCAATGGTGATTAAAAATCACCAATTTACGGAAAAATCTTAGACAAGGAAAGATTTCCCCTAAATCACACCGAAAATAACAAACAGAATATCTTTGGATTTAAAATCCAACGGTGAATGAAATTCATTGTGTGATCTAAAGGATCATATTAATTATGAAATCAATTAAAATCTTTCAATGAAAGATTTGCAAAACAAATTGATTCTTTTCTTTCTCCTATAAATAGGAGCCAAGAAGAGAAGAGAAGGGATCTACCTTTTTGGAAAAAAGAACAGAGAGAGAAGAATTTAATTCTCAAGAGAGAAGAAAATAGAGGAGAATTTAGTTCTCAACAAAGAAAACCCTAGGTAAGAAAAGAAAGGGAATCAAAACTTTAAACAGAGAATTTAATTCTCAAAATCTAAGAGTTTGACTCTTCTACAAGAACTTATTTCTTTCTCTGGTTGAAGATCTGCAAAGAGCACATCTTCCCATAGGTTGAGAATTTAATTCTCATCGGGTTGAGATCCTGCCATGCAGATCCGAAATTTAGAGGGGGAATTGAGTTTAGAGAATTTAATTCTCTCAAAACAAAACTAGGGTTTAACCCTAAATGAGAATTTAATTCTTTCACAATAGAAATTTAATTCCTCCAAAATCATAATTAGGGTTTAACCCTACAGAGAATTTAATTCTTAAATAAAATAAAGAGACTTAAAAGATCTCCATGCATGCAAAGAACCAAGGTCACGTGGCCCCACGTGACCCTTGAAAAGATCCCCAAAATAAGAAGGAATTAATTTTGAGGCAATGCCTCACGGTTCTCACGTGACCTCCTAAACGACGAGAATTAAAGCAAAGGAAATGTTGGCTCTGGGCGCTCTCACGTGTTACCACGTGACCCCTAATAAATGCCTTAACAAATCAGTGCATGAATGCTTATCACGTACCAACACGTGATGGCCAGAAAGTCAAAATGTGTTTAACACTTATTCGCAGATTTGAGGATAAAACAAAGGAGATCTGGCCCCACATTTAGAGCGCCCTCACGTGTCCCCACGTGACCCGTAACAAATCCCTTTAATATCTAATGGATAGATGCCCATCACGTTCTCACACGTGACGGCCTTAAAGACTAAAAGTGTTTAACACTTATTTATTCTGAGAACAAAATAAAGAAGATCTGGCCCCACCTTTGGACGCCCTCACGTGTCCCCACGTGATCCCTTCCTCTTCAGTGTTTAACACTAATTCGAGAGTTTTATTTCCAGTGTTTATCACTGTTGTATTCTAGTGTTTAACACTAATTTGAGAATCTTATTTCCAGTGTTTAACACTGATTGTTTCTAGTGTTTAACACTAAATTGAAGATTATATTTCCAGTGTTTAACACTGATTGTCTTTTAGTATTTAACACTAATTTGAGAGTTCTACCTCCAGTGTTTAACACTGTTGTTCTTTAGTGTTTAACACTATTTTTAGCCAAATTGGCTAGTTCTCCAGAGGCTAAAGTCCCTCCTCCAAATGAATCTCAAAATTGAGGAAATCAAGGACAAAATGTTGTCAGAGCCCCCAAACCTCTGTTTAGCACTGCTGAATGATGAGGGGCTGAACCCAGACAAATGTCTAATGGTCCAAAGGGCCAATATTTCAAACATAATTGGACTTAGCCCAAACTGGCCGTAAGTCCTCAAATCATCTTGAACTGAGCACATCTGCTCTTTCAACCAACTCATTGGTTCAAGGGTACATCTCTGAACTCCTCTGATATTTGTCATTGTAATCCTTCAACGTCTTCAGAGAGCTGATGGGTCCCGACAACCATACATTTTATTGGACCACTATGTCCCTAAACTGGCAATGGACCACCATGTCCTTAAACTGGCAATGGACCACTATGTCCCTAAACTAGAACAATAGAGCCCAAATACTCTTTTGTCGGATCCAAACGATCCTGTTAAGCTGATCTTAGTCTCAAATTAGACTAATGTATCCTTATTAAACGTTTAAGTTGATCTTAGCCTTAAATATGGCTAATGTGTCCTTAAACCTATATTCGTCCCCAAAATGGGTATTCGTCCCCAAAATGGGAATGTTGGACCACTATGTCCCTAAACTGGCAACGGACCAATATGTCCCTAAACTGGAACAATAGAGCCTAAATATTCTTTTGTCGGATCTAAAAGATCCCGTTAAGTTGATCTTAGTCTCAAATTGGGCTAACTGTAATGTTTCCAAAATAATAAAATATTATTTTTGGGAATTTTTATAATTTAATTTTATTTTAATGAATATTTTATTATTCCGGTATAATTAAATACAAATAAATGGGGAAAATTATGGAAAATTCTAAAATAGGGTATTTTATGGAATTATGCCATTTTTAAGTTTTTATGATTAGTTATATGCTAATTTAGTGCTAATCGCGATTAAAAAACGCTAATCGGATTTTTGGCATTTTTGTGCAAAACATGCACTTATCTTTTTCTACACTTGTGTTACATTATTCTTACCATGGCTTTTACTTTGTGTCTACTCTTTGAGTGAGAAGGGCTCTGGAAAAGCAAAGAAAAGAATTTGAATTAGAATAATGGGGTAGTAGGTGGGTGAGAGAGAGAGTGAGGTGAGGGGTCTCTTGACTTAGTCTCCCTTCATTATCTCCTTCATTTTCTCCCCTCTCCCTCCCTCTTCTTCAGTTGCTGCTGTTGCTGCCCCCTTGCTCTCCCTCCTCACTAAAATCATCTCCATCACACTCAAAACAACTCCGAAACCTCACTCCCTCTTCATAAAAAGTGTGCACGAGCCCTCAAGCAACCATTTGGACCAAGAAAGTTTGTGTTTTGGCGCTGTTAAGGATTCCTGAGTCTCTTTTGAGGTAATTCCTTCACAATTGTTGTATCATTTCTTGTACTTAAGCCTCTTTTAAAGTTTGATGTCGTTTCGACGAAATTTTGTGCACTTTGGACTACCCTAGAGAGGATTAGGTAAAATTGAGTTGTAATGTGAAATTGAGACTTGTTGTGACCTTAGAATTCGGGTGTGATGTTATATTAGACCTTAACCTGAAGCTTTAACCCGGAATACAGATTAACGGAATCGATATCGGAGAAAACCGTATTTCTGTGATCGTATTTAGGAATCTGCTATCACTCCGAGAACCCTAAAATAAAATTGAGTTGACAGTGAGATGTGCAGGCACCCTGGAACCACCACACCAAACCCTAGCCCCCAACTCCAAATTATGGCCGCAGATTTATTCCTTCTGGCCGCAATTTTTGGCCAGAGCAGGAGGGATTTGGTTCGTTTTTGGTGCATGGCCCTATTTCCAGTAGTCTTGACCCATGGCATGTGCAATTTTGTCTGATTCCATCTAGGGTAAAATCTGGGTTGATTTTCCTAGGTTGGCGTATGGTTTACGACTTGTTTTAACATGGATTTTGGTATTTGGTGATTCGTTTCTGTCGGGTGGCGTTTGGACATCAACGACAAGTGGATATTGATCGTGTTTCCATGCGAGACGATAGGTTTTTACCTATGCGAGTAGCGTGTGCTGTTTTGGTTTTCCCGATGTGATTTTCATGTGCTTTAGCATTGTGATATACTTGTAGGTACCCTACGTGATGTTGAGGCGAAGAAGATGAAGATGGCGACATCGGCATCGGCACACGAGAAGCAAGGTGAGTAGATTTATATCTACGGGGAGAAGTTGGGTGGATGGCGTATAGCACCCCCGCAGTCCGTGGTGATGTATACGAATACGTATACACACATATATATTTATTATGTGTTGCTTAAGATTATTGATGGTAATAATGGAATTATTGATGATAAGGATGTATTGGTTTAGTATAGTGCGAAGCCCTAGAGTAGTGGTTGCACCCACTCGTACACGTACACATATACTTGCATACATTTTTTCATTTATCTGTGCGCAAATGGAGGTGTGTATATCTACACATGGGTATGGGACTATGTGTTCATATACGGAATTTAAGGATGATACGTGGGATTATGATGAGTCAATGAGATTTGATCTGAGGCCGTGAGATTCGGCGATATGACAGAGTTCGTATTTGAGATGCGACATGATGGTTTTAGCGGGCCTTTGGGCATGTGTTTTACCCCGCATTCATATTATATAGATGGTATCGATGGTACTAGACTTAGAGTTGTACCCTACATTATGTGATACGATGGTAGTGATACCTAATATGTGATGAGACAATGTGATATTGACCCGTACCCAACTATTGGGATGCCGTACGACGATTTACCGTACGAGCTTTGTATTGATGTTAGATCCGCACTCATGACTCGAGGATGTTATATGATATACTGTATCGTACGTGATACTATTAAGGCGGGATCACTGACTATCGTATATATATGTATATATTGACTCAGATTTAGGTGGTTTTCATACCCCTCCCGATTGACTTGATTATTGGGTCCGTAGTTCGCATAGTAGGCGTTAGACTAGACCCGAGTCATACCTATTTCAAAACTAACGAATCGGGGATATTTTAAAGATAGGTAAAAGGGATTCTACGGATATTTTCAAACGACACATCTTTTCTTAAAACACCGTAGCCCTTATTTTACCAAAAACCCTGATTCGTCTTATTTCAAAAGGCAAGGCTGCATGATATATTTATTGAGATAGAGTCTGTACTGTTGCGTTGATTATTCGATTCCGCATACTCATGCTATTTGCATTGCATTGCTTGTGTTTATTGATATATTACAGTCATGCTGCTAGGACACCAGCACCATTATCGATGATGCGTATGTTCTACGTACACTTGTTTGTCGGCTCACACACTTCATCATCGATAATTGCCATGTCACTACACTGTAGTACTGTTGCATTCAGGATATGATTCTTGCATGACAGACTGATGTGCTTACATTTCTTTTACATGTCACATACATCATGCATTCTGATTATACGCATTGAGAGTTGCTCTTTCCATGATATTTCTGGATTTTGGGAACCGTGGGTATTTCAAAAGAGAATATGTCATTGCTTTAAAAACCCGGTTACCCTTAATATGATATTTCAGTGCGTCCACCATGTGTTTTCTTGGTGCTGAGAGCGACATGTGAAACCCGATTCGAGGAGTGGACGAGCCGATTGCGGGTACATGGTGGACCCGGTATGGTTCCCCTCGGCAAGATGATCGAAGGATTTTGCCGATTGAGCCTGGAGATGGGCGAGTACCTACCGGTGATTGGTTGGACCTGGCGGTTATCCGAAAGATACCGACCAGAGTCGATAGATGGATATGGGCGTACTGCTGGGGCCGAGGTCCGATTCCGCAGATGGAGCCCGATATATGAGGATTTACGTGCCGATGCTGGGCACAGTTTTCATGATGTTTTCGAGTGTCGATGCTGGGCACTCCGGTTCCATGATTTTGACGTGTCGCGAGGGACACAGGTGGTTTATATCCTCATATTTTCATGCATATGCTGATGATATTTACATGCATGATGGTTATTGTCATTGGGTGACGAGTGGACGGGATCCACGTACATGCAGATTGATTTCATTGATCATACCTCATATTTATGATATGCTATTACCTGAGGCACTGGCACGAGCACTTGACACTACACTCATGTATAGAGATTACCTTGCCAGTTTAGCATGCTTCAGATTTGTTCATATTGTGGTTTATTTATATATCTGATTGTATTGATCTAGGATGGGTCATACATTCGATCTCTGCTTGTAGATATTTTCTATTCACGAGTTGGCAACTCACCCCCGTTGTGCCACAGTTCTTGCAGGTTTTTGCCGTACAGATTCTATAGCGGCATTTCTGGCACACTGCTTCCATATGGGTGACTTGCTTGGGTAGGTGGGTTCTTTTGTATCAGAACTGCCGTTGTACCTGTACTATTCATTTGTATCTAGAATTCCATCAACCAAAACTTGTATATTGTTTCAGACTTAGACACGGTGATGTATTATTTCGACCTTAGAGTCGCGCTTGTATTTTTATGGTTTTCTGGTTGTTTTGAGTTTCTTTTGGGTTTTGATCCTCGCCCTTTGGCGTTGTATATTATTATTGCTTGCGTGGTTGTGATCGTCGATTGACGAAGAGCTAGCTCCCGCTTGGGGATGCCTTTTATCATTTCATATATATTATTCTTGTTGTACCCCGTTCGGGGCCAGTTTTTACAAAGGAAACTCTGCCGAAATTCTCAGGAAAGGTTACACATTTTAAAAATGCATATTCAGCTTAGTTATTTAAAAACTTTGATTTTCAAAACATGATTTCTTTACTTCTAAAAACCAGTTTTCCTTATTTACTCTTTAAAATGGTTTTAGATTTCTGGGCTTTTGGCTTACTTGGATCAGATAGAGTCCAATAGACTTTATATGGTTCAAGGGCCAGTCACGTGCTCTTTCGGGTCGTGACACTAACGTTTCCTTAACAAACGTTTAAATTGATCTTAGCCTCAAATATGGCTAACGTATCCTTTAAACAAAACCTTCAAACAGACTTTAGTCTCAAATTGGACTAGAGATCTCCCAACCAACTTTGGTTCAAGGGTACATCTCTGAACTCCTCTGATATCTGTCGTTGTAATCCTTCAACATTGTCAGAGAGGTGACGGGTCCCGACGGCCATACATTTCATGGACCACCATGTCCTTAAACTGGCAATGAACCACCATGTCCCTAAACTGAACAATAGAGCCCAAATGCTCTCTTGTTGGATCTAAACGATCCCGTTAAGTTGATCTTAGTCTCAAATTGGACTAACGTATCGTTAACAAACGTTTAAGTTGATATTTTCCTCAAATATGGCTAACGTATCCTTAAACCAAAACCCCAAAACCCAAATTTAAGAAAATACGGATTTGGACTAATCCACGTCCTACGGGCGACGACATAAATTAGTCTCCGTATACAATCCACGGGTAACCACAAACAAAACAAACACCCATGACACGAAGTGACCATCTGTAGAAGGAGAAAGTTGTTACCGCGATGCGGTAGCATAATTAACTGCAGGGGCTTGCGCCTGCAGGGAAGAGCGTCCCCACAATCAAAAACCCCTCAAGCGAGGGGGAATCTGACGAAGTCTGCTACATCGGCCACGTCCGTTTAAACCTTCGATACATGGTGCCATAAATCAACTTGGAATCTTCGGAGAGGTGGACGGATAGCACCAATTAGCATCTGCCCCGAATTTCAGGGAAGACGTCCGTCTTGCGCGTCTTTCGGAGGGGAACAATCATATACGCCACAAACGGAGTATGAAAATCTTCTTTAGAAAGTGATGGTGTTTGTTGTCCTAATGGTTTGACTGGATTGAAACTTTGGCCGTTAGCCCTCGCTATATGCTCAGCGATGGACATGCATTTAGGAGTTCCTTCACTCGAAGTATCAACATAAGAAGATATAGAATTTGGATGCGGTTGACAGGACCTGGAGTGAGGTGGCCAACTGTTTCTTTCCGTTTGCTCTATTCGATCTCTTAAAAACATGGTAGAGTCGGATGGTATACCGAAACGATTACGATAACAAGAAATATCTAGTTCTTGATAGCAAACTCAGCAAGAGTTCTTTTATTTGGGTTACCCATTATAAGAGGGTGAAAAGAAAAGAGGGTGAAAAGATTTAAGCTCTATTTGGATTGTTTTGCTTTGAAAGTGGACTTGGTGGGTTTACTCACAAAAATCACAAAAATGCAAAAACAACCCTAGAACTAAGGTTACCTAGGTCAAGCACTAAACCGCTCCTAGACTTCCGAAGGACAAGCCGCAGGATTAATCCTCTACCACCTCTTTATCACTCTTATGACCAGGTAAGTGCCAGGTAAGTGGGAGGTATCCGCTATACGAATCACAGAAAATAACGGGCCTAATTAAGTAACCACTTAGACACACTTGTCTAGACACCACAAAAGTAATGCGGATAAGCGATAGATTACCATGACCTTCCTTTGTCCTTATTGAGCGCGACGGTCCTTAGAGTCTTAGTCTAGATATTTTTTAATTAATGTAGGGTGATGCGGATACTCGTTTTGTGATTTGTGGGGCTTAGGAAAGGTGATAAAATCCCCACCTAATCTGAATTTGGTCTTTGCCCCTTAATGTCCGTATTAAAATATGCAAAATCAAACTGCAAAACAAAACTCGCAAAAAGATTTTTGAGCGGCGATATTTTGCAAAGAATCCTGCAGAAAATATATATTGGATTTTTCAGAGGAGAGAGAAAGAGATAGAAAAGATACCAGAAAAGTTTGAGGGCACAACTCTGTTCTCCACCGGAAGGCGCGACAGGGACGTTGGGACGTCCAGGCCTGAATTCCGAGGGCAGATGCTATTTGGTACTATCCGTCCACCTCTCTGAAGATGACAAGTTTATTTATGACACCATATATCGAAGGTTTAAACGGATGCGGCCGATGTAGCAGACTTCGTCAGATTCCCCCTCGTTCAGGGGTTTTTGATTGTGAGGACACTCTTCCCTGCAGACGCAAGCCCCTGCAGTTAATTACGCTACCGCTTCGCGGTAACCACTTTCTCCTTCTCCAGATGGTTACTTCGTGTCGTGTGTGTTTGTTTTGTTTTTGGTTGCCCGTGGATTATATACGGAGACTAATTTATGTTGTCGCCCGTAGGGCGTGGATTAGTCAAAATCCGTATTTTCTTAGATTTGGGTTTGAGGTTGGGTTTAAGGATGCGTTAGTCTCATTTGAGACTAAGATCAACTTAAACGTTTGTAAAGGATACGTTAGTCTAATTTTAGACTAAGATCAACTTAACGGGATCATTTAGATCCAACAAAAGAGCATTTGGGCTATATTGTTTAGTTTAGGGACATTGTGGTCCATTAGTTTAAGTACATTACGGTCTAATCTTAGTTTAAGGACATCTCGATCCATGGGTTTAAGGACCCCACAGTCCAAGGTTAAGGACATCATAGTCCATAGGTTTAAAGACCCCACAGTCCACAGTTTAAAGACGTCATAGTCTATAAAGTTTAAGGACATCATAGTCCATAAGTTTAAGGACCCCACAGTCCAAAGTCAAGGACATCATAGTCCATGGGTTTAAGGACCCCACAGTCCAAGGAATTTTTGGTTGTCGGGACCTGTCACCTCTCTAAAGATGTTGAAAGATTACAACGACATGTATCAGAGGAGTAAAGAGATGTACCCTTGAACCAATTTTGGTTGGGAGATCTGTAGTCCAATTGGGACTAAGATCTGAGATTTATGAGCATATGGGCTCAATTAATCTGAATGAGGTATTAATGGCCAACTTGGGCTCGGCCCACTCAGTTAAAATGTTAAACATTTGACAATGCCAAGCATTGATTTGAGTTCTGACAATGTTTTTTGTCTTTTACTGAATGCTGAGCATTCATCATAGCTCTGGGATTTATAAAACAATTTATGTTCTCTTAGCGCACACATGAGGAGCAAATGGCACGCTTGGCGCTTTGCGCCAGTCAAAGAGCGCAGACCGCTTCTGCTGGGTAGCGCACACGTGAGGAGCACGTGGCGCGCTTGGCGGTAAGTGCCAGATAATGGGTGCATTGCGCCAGTTTATGAGCGCAAAGCGCTATTTTATGAGTGGCGCACACGTGAGGAGCACGTGGTGCGCTTGGTGCTGAGCGCCAGTCCATGAGAGCAAAGCGCTAGCTGTTAAGTGGCGCACACGTGGAGAGCACGTGGTGCTCTTAGCGCTGAGCACCAGTCCAAGAGCACAAAGCGCTAGTTCATGAGCGCAAAGTGCTATTTGATCAACTTTATGATCTGAGAAATAAATTCTCGTTTATAAGAGACTTTGTCTCAAGATTCTAAGAACAAAAGTTCTTATTTTATAGGAGATGTTTCAATCTCTTATTTTGATGAAAGGAATTGCCTTTATGGATCTGTGATCCTAAGAGAATTGACTTATTCTCCCCCCCTTTATTTTATAATAAGATGTCCATGATCTCCTTGTATAAAAGACCTTAGTCTTATGGATCTATGATCTGTGAGAAGAATTATGTTCTTCTTCTTATTTTATGGTGAGATCATTTAATCTCTGTTGTGAAAGACCTTGGTCTTATAGATCTATGATCTTAAAGAAAGAAATGAATTCTTCTTTTTAATATGAGATGATTTCATCTCTCTATTTATTTTTACCTTGAAGAAAATCTTCTTCTTCTACCGAGAGCTTGGCTCTTCTTTCTGAGATTTCTCAAAGTTTATGGGGGGGTCCTCTCTATATTTCTGTATATCCTGAGACTTTAAGTCTTGGGGCCTTTATATAGGGCGAGCTGATTTGTTCAATATTTTAAGGAGATCTTTTCTCTGATTGATTTGGGAATTTCCCCACCGTTGGATATTTGATCCAAGGGCTTCTGATTTACAGAAGGCAATTTTATTATTTTTAACAAGATTGGGAAATCTTTCCCTATACAGAATTTATTCTGTAATTTTTGGTGATTTTTAATCACCTTTGGATCATTGATCCAACGGTGCTATGATTTATAGAGCACAATCTTCTTATTTGGAAAGATTTTAAGGAATCTTTCCTTAACAGAATTTTATTCTGGTTAATTGATGATTTATCATCTTTATTGGATCTTTGATCTGACGGTGGGGAGCTTTTAGTTCCAGCGCTAGCGCACCCGTGCTTTTCACGTGGTGCGCTGCTCAGCGCACTTAGTGCTAGCGCACACGTACTTTGCACGTAGTGTGCTACTTAAGTGCAGCGCTCTTAGCGCTAGCGCACATGTGCCTTACACGTGGTGCGCTGCTTAGTGTGTAGCGCTCTTAGCGCTAGCGCACACGTGTCTTGCACGTGGTGCGCTGCTTAGGGCGCAGCGCACTTGGCGCTGCTATGAAGCATTGCTTCATTTTAAAATTTGAATTTTGAACGGAGTTTTGCTCTGATTAGGGGAAACAAATGCCCCCCTACTATTGCGCTCACATGGCCTACATGTGAGTGCAGCGGTGGCAGCATCTGTGCCTTTGGATCAACTCAGAAGTTGAAACGGGATCTCTGTGCCTATAAATAGGACCCTTGGTCCTTGAGATGATTTCTGTTCATCTTCTTACTTTCTGAGAATTTTTATTCTCCCTCAGAGCATAGCTCTTCATCTTAAGAATTTTCTTAAGGACAGAACTCTGTCAGAATTTAGGTAAAGATTAAACCTTTTAAAGGATCTTTTAATAATCTAGGGTTTACCCATTAACAGAGCTTTGCACTTCATAGATCTTTGATCTAAAGAAAACCCTTTTAGGGTTTCATTAACAGAGCTTTGCTCTCTTGGAATCATAAATCTAAAGAGATTTTTCTTGGGGTTTCTTAACCCATTAATGGGGATTTGCTCTCTTCAAATCATGTAGATTTATTAATCTCTTATGAAGAACTCTTAGAGTTTGTTCGTGGATCTTGAAGATCATGGAATTTTTAATTCATTAAAACTTTGCTTTAAGTTTTCTGATGGGTTATCCCATCACTTTGTCAGAGCAAGGCTCTTAGAATTTTCTTGAGGAATTTTATTCCTTCATCATTAGAATCTGACAGGTATCATTCTATCACAGAGCACTGCTATCAAGGGGAGATTTACTCATCTGCCCGAGGGGTTCTCATTGAATGAGAATCAATTGAAGATTTCCTCATTTAATGACAGTCTCATCAAATGATGAGACTATTTTTATTAATGATAAACTGTCATCTAGATTATGTGGGTCCCCTTTGGTCCCTTTTTACTGCATTGCAGCGTGGTACAGATTTAAAGTACCTAGTGACAGAACTTAAACTGTAGCATTGGCAGCTGAAAATTTGTTCTTTTCCGCACAAGTACTATGTCTTTCGACACTTCCTTCCCGTTCGTCCGTTCGGAAGGCGGATTCCCCGAAGCGCCCGTAGACCGAGAGGTTTTTGCGCTGATCAAAGACCATGACCCGGAGCACAAGAATCTTCATCTATGGGGAACATGGTACAACCAAATCATCAGGGGTCGGCGGAGCTTTTCGTGCGCAACACCTTCGGATCCTATTTCGGCGATCCCTTATGCAGATGCACCCCCGATAAACTATACTGTAGAGGAGGTGAATTGGACTTCAGAGGATCTCCTTTGGCCTTCTATGGCCGCAATACCCGTGCAGCCGCCGGTGGCTTTGGACACTCTAGTGTGGACATCCATACAACATAGGACTAACTCCCCGTCACCCGGCCGGATATCTGCAGTGGGCCCGATAAATCTTATCGGCGAAGAAGTCACAGCTGCTAAAGCTCGGATTGTACCCTGCGATCTACGCTTCTTTGTTCCAGTATTCCACACCTCCTACATGGTGGGTTAAGGCATTTTTGGAGCAGTGGAACATTCTGACCCATACCTTCCTCTTATTGGATCGAGAAGTCTCCATTTCTTTAGAGGAATTTGTCGAGGTCTCTGGTTTACCCATTAGGGGAGAACATTACGAGGAGCTGCTTCCTCCGGATGAGTATATTTTTGCCACCAAATCAGTGGTAATGGGTCTCACCCCAGAGAATGCTATTCAACACCAATTCCCAAGTTTGATAAAGGTGTTGAATATCTATGAGAGCCTCTTTCTCGAATCCGAAGGCCGCGGGGTTAATTTCACCGATTTTATCGCCCGTTTTCTCCATACGGGAGTACTGTCGAAGGAAGCCGCGAAGTTCGCCAAACTTGACGATCCTTTTGGCTTAGGTTTAGGCAACCTGCCGACGGCGGAGGCGGATCAAAAGAATTTCTTTCTCCCCGACACCCCGGTCGTACCTTTTGCAGAGCTGGCAGCTCCTGGGATCGACGAAGAAACGTTCTTTTTAGGGTTTCTCGGGCTATGGCTGAGCTGGTTTGCGCTTCTGATGCACCCTCGCCATATGAGGCCATCCGTTTTTTAGCCAACTCACCGACTGGTTGCTGGGATACAAGTGGCCGTTGGGATCGCTGGGTTAGCCCATTTGTATCACGGCCTCAGCTTGGCGGATACTACTGTGCCAGGGGTGCAGCCTGCCAACTTCTCAATTCATTATTTCACCTCATGGCTCAAGTTGCACATGCTTGGCATCTTCGGTATCCACAGAAGGCCTTCCTTTTATGACAAATGTAAGTTCCCTCGGATCATGCAGCTAGTCGACGCATCCATCGTAAATCCGACACAACGGGAAGCTAGGGGTTTGCTCCTTCGTCCACGCATGGTTGGAGATGGTATGTCCTTCACCGATAAAATTTTGACCGTCGGCCAGGAATCCGTGAAAACGGTGCTGCCATTGCAGGAGATTTTTAAAGACGGGGCCTCTGTCTTGAAAGCTCGGGAGATTCTTCATCTATACTCCATCAGGCCGGGCTTTCTCGTATTTAGGCAGAATGATGCAGTGTTGTTCATGAGATACAACCCGCATCATTTCGCCCAGCAGTTAAGTTACAATCAGGGCATCCCGCTTGAGGCTTTCTTGGCAGAACCCGCTGCTACCAAAGAGGGTATCCGGAGCGCGCTGCATCATTTTATGCGCCTAAACACAGGGTCTAACTTCTTCATTAGAGAACTGAGCTGCGTTTCGAAGGCCCTGAACGTGTATATGGTGTGGTATCAACATTCGATGAGCACCATCATTAGGGAAGAAAAGCGATTGCTGCTTGATCGTAAGGGCACCGCCCTGGCTGGTAACCCCGCTATTCCTTTGAAACAATGGACCATTGTCCGTCCTCCCTTAAGGGAAGCTGCTGTGGTTGTGGCGCCACGTGATATGACTGAGCTACCGATACCCCATGCTCCCGTTGAAGGGCCAGCTGTGGCGTCTCCTAAGTCCGGCTTGGGTGTGGAGATTGGGACTCGCCGCCCGAAGTTGCCCGCTAAACGCAAGCTCGTGTTACCGGCGGCCGGTACTCGCTCGCAGAAGAAGAAGAAGAAGTCGATTCTTTCTGCAGACGTTGTATTCAGCCAGGAGCCTCATGCTCCTTACAGTGAGGGCCTGAGCGAATATGGGACCAACGAAGGCTTATTCATGGCGACGGATGATACCGACCTCGAGGCTGCTATTGCAGCTTCCGAGCGATTAGCAAGCCACAAAGCAGGACTGGTCAACCTTGCATAGTCAGGTAAACTTTAGTCGTATCTTTTTGCTGTTACGTTTTTTATTATCATGCCTTGACTGACACCTCTTCTTCAACAGGCATCTCCATTGAAGAAGCTCTCGCAGCTTCTCTTAAAACTTTTGAGGAGGAGGAAAGGCTTCGTGCATCCTTAGGCATCGGTACATTTCGGTTCACCACGTCTCCATTCCCGTTTCTTATGGATAATATGACCCCTCCTTTTCATCTTATTGTAGGGACTACCTCTACTCAGGTTATCCCAGGTGCAGTACCGCCTTTGCAGAGCGGTGCGGAGACGCTTCTAAGGCCGGCTACCGAAGTCCCAGTTCTGCCGGTATTGCCGAAAGAAGCTTCACTTAAGCAACCGATGACGGACGCCACAACGGCTCTAGAGGTAGCTCCTAGCTCGGACGTTGTTGTCTCCTTGTCGGAGGTCTTAAGAATCTCAGCTCTCATGGCCCAGGAAGAAACAAAGCGCAGGAGGCGTGCAGCAAAAGAACGTAACGCCGTCTTGGCTGTAGGTGCCGGCTCGAGCGCTGCTTTTCCTGTCCTTGCTTCTTCAGAGGGTGCTCTGGTCACCTTGTCTACCGCTCACAGACAGGCGGCACGTGCGGCTCGGGAAGCAATTGAAAGGCCGACCCAAGTTAACGTAACACTGAGTCCTTTTGTCAAAGTTTTTGTCACGCCCCGCTTCCCAAAATACGGGATACGAGGGATTGACAAGGCCAGCCATGCTCCTACGGTCAAGGAAAAGTCCTACCGTAGTCACACTTTAGCTTCTAGTTTTTCATGGTAAACAGTAAATGATGCGCAGGTAATGAGAAATGCAGTAACTGAATGAAACAATGTAAAGAACTGACCTGATGGGAAACCAAGGATATAACTCTGGATAGCAAATCGAGGTGTCTGTGATATACGTCTAGTCCTGGTCCAGGCTAAATCTTCTCCTCACACTGAGCATGCATACTCAGGTCGTCAGAGCGATACAATAGCAATACAATATATATAAAATCATGTGACAATTCTAACAGGGATAATAGATATGTATAACAGTAGATCAATGGCAGTATGGGTATGAACATGTAGTAATCAATGCAGCGGAACAGTAAAAGCAGTAGAATGATATGCCACGTATGTCAACACGGTAAGTAAGGTATATCAATGCCAGTATCCCTATCAGTCTCTAAGTCTCACTGTACAGGTCACTAAGCCTATCGTCAGTCCAAGTGTGAGAGTCAACCACTCGCGAGTGTCCTCCACCCAAGGGTAGAACCCAAGGGAAAGGGACCACGGGCCCAACATGTATATCACGGTAATAATCACGTACCCTGTAAAACTCCATATATCTCCCTAAATATATAAGCCGGCATGGGACTCCCGAGATTCTGTTGAACTCACACTCAAACTACCCCACACCCCGTGGTCTACATCAAACGCTAACCATAACCCTAAATACTAATCGGTCCGTGACAAGTCTGCGCGAGAACTGGAGGCAGGACCTCCATCAAGCACGTCCCGACTAATACCTAAGACAAATGGTAGTGTCTGGTGCCTTATCTGTGACACCCGTGCAGGAGCTTCCATAAGTGTCCCATACCACTTATAGTCACACGTACACGCATCCCACAGACGTCGACAATGCAAAAGAATAATAAGGTTCACTGATTATGTATAAGTACGTATCACTTTCACTTAATCACTTATACACGAACACTAACGTACTTGCCACAATCATCACTAATACCTAACACTGAGTAATGCACGTTATCACTAGGCTATCAATGCAATGACATGTGTATGATATGATGTGTAAACAGTATATACAGCATGATTAGGGTGTCATGAATCGGTAATCTACCACTTGCATAATTTATCATAAATCATACGGTTACAATTTAGTGAAACGATGAATAGATAGTAATTAGTATGTTCAGTTATCTATCCATCGAATTTAGTTTCACGCCAATCGGGTTTCAGGATCATTAATTATAGCCATTTCATTTTAAGCGTTCACGGCTGGAAATCCGGTTTCAGAATCGGAAGTCCGTTTCGCAACGCATTTTAATCCCAATTGGGATTTGATTTTAGCGACGCTACAGTTGGATGAAATCTATGGTTTTCAGTAAGGTATTCAACGCAATAGACAGATCTTCAATCGCATCTACACGTCAGGAGTTATACACTGTTTAACATTAATATGTCATCTCAGAATCTGTTCTGGACTGTTATACGTCCGCATCTATTAAATTACAGATTAAATAACAAACGATAACGAAACAGGATGAAACCACTTGTGTTGTCTAGCTAACACATTCTCTTATAAATAACAGCAGAGTTCTACAACCTACGAGTTAAGGAAACAGGGTGGTGTTCATTACGGGACAGTAAACAACAACTGGAGTCGCTCTGGACTGCAGTCCAGAGTCGCACTCCGATCCAAATTTTGTCACAGTTTAAATACAGAAATATCTGGAAACTAGTATAGGGTTAAATTTCGTCGAGTTGGATTCGATTTGAGCCCTCGAAAGCATCATTCCAGTATGTATATGATTTATGGTGATTTTTACAGTTTTCAGGTACAGGAAATATCCAGTTTTACAAGCAAACTTGGGGGTAGTCGTTTTAGTCGGTAATCATCGTATTATCCAGTGAAATTTATACAGGGTATTTATCACTACACGGGACAAGACGGACAATCTAATTCCGTCAAAATAGACAAGTATTTTCGTAGGAATCACACATCGAACAGGTTTGACACATAATCGATCTGAAACTGTAATTTTACGATCTATGTAATTTAAATTTGTAACTTGAATATATAGCATGTAGCAAGTAAAAGTACTTGCCTGGAAATGTGTCGACAATAATACTGTAGTGGTATCAGCACGATCGCGCCACGAACGCAGCACCGGCTCAGTCCTTTGGAATCCGACAATTTCACTCGATTTAGCTGCTCTTCGTGCCCTCCTTTTCTTCACTGCTTCACAATGTTCCTTGATTTGATGTGAGGAAGGGTGAGACGCTGATAAAGGGAGAGAAATTTAGAGAGAGGAAGAGAGAATTAGAGAGAGAGAGAGAGAGGGGAATTAGAGAGAAAGAACATGGGTGAGATGAGAGAGGGGGAATAGAATGAATGAGAATTAAGTGGTCATTAATAGGATTTTAAAAGGGATTAATGGGGGAAATTAATTAGGATTAAAGAGGCATTAACTTGGTGGTTTAATAGGAATTTATAGAGGAGATTTGGGTTTGGATTTGAAGGGATTTAAAAGAAATGAGGTGGGATAATTGTTATTTTAATGGGCTGGGGAGGGAAAATGGGCTCGGGCCAAGGGATAAGATAGTAGGGAAAAGAAAGGGGCCGGGCTTGGGATTTTAAGTGAATGAGAAAAGAATTAGAGGAGTGGGCCGGCTCTGGGCTTGGGGAAAGTAACGGCTGGGCTAAAAATGAAAAAGAAAGGGGATAATAAAAAAGGAAGGGAATGAGGGTTTGGGTTAGGGAAAATTAAAAGATATAAGATTAGATTAGGATTTGGGTTTTTAGAATAATACACATAATAATTATAAAATAAATAAATTTTGAGAGTGACAGAAATACGGATATTGGTATTCAAAAGGACTGGGTATTACAGTTTTAATCTTCAGGTTCTCATATATCTTATCTTGCAGGGCCATGTCCTGGTGAGGAGGTAGCGGGTGAGATGACGGCAACCACTGAGCCCGAAGCGGTTACTCTTTCCCAGGAGTTCGGGATTGCTCCCATTGTCGCTCTTTCCGATTGCGGTTCCCTGTCATCGCCTGGCATCGCAAGTGTCACGATGGATCTCGTGGAATTAGGGGACGAAGCTACGGGTGGAGAAACCATCCCCCCAAATGAGATCGAAGAAGTCGTGATGCTTGGCGATGCTCCCATCACAGTTCTGGCTGATGACCTGTTTGGTAGGTCTCGAGTCGCTGCATTCTTTTCGTTTTGCAATCCTTTCTGATGACATTTTGTTCCTTTCAAATGTAGGTGTGGTGAGTGCCGAGGTTGCGATACTTGAAGAAGCACTACTAGCTGCTGTTTTGACGGTCACTGCCCCTTCATCTTCTCTTATCTCCTCTCAAATGCTGGAAGGTATGGGTTTGTGATTAATTTAAATCAGGGACAGCATCTTCTGTGTACTGACTATGTATCATCGTAATCTTGCAGGAGTTCTCTTTGATCACCTGTATCAGGTGCTGAACCCGCACTTCTCCTTCTAGACGGAGATTAGTCCACCCGCTAGTGTCGGTGAGTATCTTTTCTAACCGACGTCTTTTCTTTAACGGGCAGCCATGTCATTGCTAATTCTTCTTTGCATTACTTGTAGCCTTACAAATTGAAGGAGGGGATGAGGGTATTGTCGCGCCACCGGTACTCCCAGCTCTGCCCCCTGTTGCAGCCGATATAGTAGACTCTATTGTTCGTGTATTTCCTCTATTTCTTGAGCCGTCATTTGACTATGATTTGTTTTGCAGTGGTGACACCGACTCCAGCTCCGTTCGAGTCTTGAATCATAATGCCAGCAGGACCATTTTCCAGACGTCCATCTTCAAAAGGCGCTGTGACCAGTCTGCGTATGTTGAGCGATTACATCGAGGAGCTTGACGCGGAGGCCCCAACATTCGCTGCAGATTTTGCTGCCGAGATTAATCCAATGCTGGCGATGCTTGTGAACTTCCATAATGAAGGCACCATTGAGTCTTGGGTTAACCAGTGCAGGAAGATTGAGGTCTGCCTGTATGAGCTAAAGCTTAGGTGTCTTGCTCCTGAGATTCAGACTTTGAACTCCCAGCGGGCTGCGTGGGTTGAGCAGAGCATGTCCTTCCTCTGCCATTTCGAACAAGAAGCGATCTTGAGGCGGAAGGAACACGAGGAGGCTTCGGATGAATCTGCCCGGCTGTACGCCTAAGTTAAAGTGAACGCCACGCAACTGAGAGCCGTCTTTAAGAACTTGTAGCGATGTATTTCGGACGGGCTGGTATTAAGGCGGAAGCTCGACTCTATTGAGCGGGTTACATAGAGTCGCGAAGCTGCCCAACGGGAAATCGATGAGAAGATTTTATCATGCTTGCAGCAACGGGCTCAAATTGAAGCGGTGCTGGCCGCGGCGGCTGATCATGAGAAGGCATTGAAGGGAGTGCGCGAGAAACTTGCTGACTTATTGAAAATGCCTCCTTCTTAGTAGTTCTTTTTTATAGATTGAACACTTGTAATCTTTAAATAACATGTATCCATTTTTTTATTCTTTCATATGATTCAACTTGTACTCCATTGAATTCATGAAATAAAAGATACACATTTTTTGTTCTACCATTGCTTTCTCCTCTTTGTTGTGCCGTTGCCATGTGATTTTAGCGAGTGTGACCCGTGAATAGTATGCAAGATTCCATCTTGGACCGACTTGCAGGGCCCCAGTGCTTAGGAAATAGTTTTTTTTAATTCCCTCTGCCTAAGGCTTTGCCCTGCGAGTCAAGACGAATCAAGAAGTTCTCGCAAGGATGTCCTAACATCACAGTTAACATCTGCTCTACACGACATAGGTCCGTTAGGGTCTGTGGTACTAGGGTTGTGTCCGGCGTACCGTCATGTTGGCTGACGTATTCCTCGATAGGCAATTTTGCTGTTCGAGTAGCCTTGCGACTGTCGTGTCTCTGATCCCTTCAGGGGCTAGACAAGACATTTTCAAGCAATCTTCCTGGGCGATTTGACTGTCGGAAGAGCAAGCGTTAGGAATTCGGCCATGCCGCTTTTTACTTGAGGTTAGGCTCAATTTGGGGAGCCCCGATGAGTCATAACCACTCCGCGCTGGTGTGGGATGATCTTCAATAGTCTTTCAGGTTTTATATGAGTTGTCGTCAAGACCCTGAAGCTAGGAATATTGCCTTTGCTTCATTTGCTGGCATTGCGTCTGCTGTATCGAGGCAAATGTCACGGTGACGATCACTCCGCGCTGGTGTGGGATGATCTCGGATAGTCTTTCAGGTTTTATATGAGTTTCCGTCAAGACCCTGAAGCTAGGAATATTGCCTTTGCTTCATTTGCTTTGGCGTTGCGTCTGCTGTATCGAGACGAACGTCAAGGTGGTGATCACTCTGCGCTGGAGTGGGATGATCTCCGATAGTTTTTCAGGCTTTATATGAGTTGCCGTCAAGACCTTGAAGCTAGGAATATTTCCTTTGCTTCATTTGCTTTGGCGTTGCGTCTGCTTTGGCGTTGCGTCTGCTTTATCGAGAAGAACGTCAAGGTGGTGACCACTCCGCGCTGGTGTGGGATGATCTCCGATAGTCTTTCAGGTTTTATATGAGTTGCCGTCAAGACCTTGAAGCTAGGAATATTGCCTTTACTTCATTTGTTGGCATTGCGTCTGCTGTATCGAGACGAATGTCACGGTTGTCTCTAGGTTGTTGATGAACCGTCGAGGCTTGGAACTAGGGACTTTGCCATGGCTCTGTTGTTGGTATCGCGTCTGCATCTTATTGGAGGAAGAACGCTGGGGTGACATCGCGTCTGCTGTATCGAGACGAACGTCGAAGTGGTCTCTAGGTTGTTGCTGAACCGTCAGGACCTGGAACTAGGGACTTTGTCGTGGATCCATTGTTGGTGTCGTGTCTGGATCATGCTGGGGAAACAACGCTGGGGTGACATCGCGTCTGCCATATTGAGACGAACGTCAAGGTGGTTCCTAGGTTGTCTGTGAACCGTTAGGACCTGGAACTAGGGACTTTGCCGTGGCTCCATTGTTTTGTGTCACGTTCGAGTCTTGCTGGAATGAGGAGGAACGCTGTTGTGGGTCTCCAGGCTGTAGATGTGGCCATCAAGACTTGGCTCTCTTTTCAATGGAGCATGGTGGGATGATATGGTTCCTTCTCTATTTTGTGCCCCTGGATTGTATACAGGGATCGATGTGATATCGTCTATAGGGCTAGAGTTTCATTTTGTTCTTATTTCTTTTATATTTCCGCGATGCTCTATCATTTCAGCTTTTTTTTATATCGCAAAATTCGTGATTGCCCAATCATTTCGGCTATTTTTCGCGGTGCCCAATCATTTTGGCCATTTGTTTTATTTACTCGCTGCTTTTTATTGCGAGTTGCCCAACCATTTCGGCTATTTTTTATGCATACATTTTTACTTACTGATTTTGTTGCAAGTTGCTCCATCATTCGGCTATTTCATATGCATTTGTAGCTCGCTGACTTTTCGCCGCGAGTTTGGGATTTGATACCGATTTAGGCATCAGCATCGCTACAACTGGGATATTGCCAGGAGCGAATCATCATTTGCTTCCATCGATGTCGAACAAAGGTGGCTTAGCAAACAGGGTTACGATCCTGTCGACTAAGGCTTTTGACTTTACGAGCCGTAAGGGTTTCATAAAGGTATTTTTCCCTACGAGTCATGAGGATCTCGTAAGTGCGTTTTCTCCGTAGGAATCATGAGGATTCCTAAGCATGTGTTCTCTTATAAGTCGTAAGGATCTTACAAGAGTGTTTTCTCCTTATAAGTTGAGAGGACTTACAAGGATTGTCCACTGTGTAAACATATCCCGAGTCGCGGGTGGGACTCTGTTAGGGAAATATTTGTTCGTGCCCGTGGATTGTATACAAGGGTCAATATTGAACCGCTTGTAGGGCAATCTGGGGATTGTGATGGCTTAAGAACAGATTCAAATCTCTGTAGCTTAAGGCTTTTGAATCTTATGAGGCGTGAGGGTCTCATAAGGGGAATTCTCCTTACGAATCGTGAGCATCTCGTAAGTGTAATTTCTCCTTAGGAATCGTGGGGATCCCTAAGTGTGTTGCTCCCTTGTGAGTCGTAAGGATCTCACGCAGGTATTTTTTTTTCACAAGGTCGAGAGGACCTTGCAAGTGTCTTTTAACGAAATTGCGCCCTTTCGGGTTTTCACAAAACTCGCCGGTAGTCCTGCTGTTTTTACTCACGGAGCCCTTTCGGGTTTTCATCCGTGCTCATTTCGCTTATGGACGTACCGTTTTTTTTTGTCAGCCTTGGGATGCTGAGGTTCGTAGTAGTTTATAGACGTCTCGGTCAATAACCAGTTTTAGGACATAGTGGTCCATCGTTAGTTTAAGGATGTTTCGGTCCATCGTTAGTTTAAGGACATCTCGGTCCGTCGTTGCCGTATTTGAGGCGAATTTCAAGTTTACGGACTTTTCGATCCATGGGGCTTTCTCTATGAATGAGCACCATGCCCCCGGCATGTCCATATTTTTCGGATAATGTAGTTGTAGCGGGTTCATTTTCCAGTTTTCAGACAGCGCGAATTTACCCAGTTGGTATTGGTCCTCAATACAGCTTTTGAAGATGAAGCAATTTTCGATTGGATGGCTTACTGCTTAGTGGTAAGGACGGTAATTAGGATTGTTGACATCGCCTGGCTGTAACGGACGTTTTGGATCCGGCAGATTGATGAGTCTGTTGCGTACTGCTAGCTCGAACAGTCTCCTCGTTTTATCCCGGGAAAACGAGTAAGGACGTCCCAGTCTCTCCTCGAGGGATGGGCATGGACGCACGTTGTTTTGGCGAACAACCGGCTTTAAGTTGCTCGGCTGTTGTTGAGTATTGGCGACGAAAGTTGCTTTCCCTTTTCCTTTTTCATTTTGAGATTCCAACTTCGAAGAAGATGGTCTATAACCCATCTGATCCATTTAGGCTAGCTTGTCAATCAAGGCCTGAAAAGTAGTTGGCTTGAAGAACATCATGAATTGCGAAATGGTCACCTGCGGATCAAGAGTACCCACGAACATGCCTACCGCAGACGCTTCTTCGATGCGCTGCTCGCACTTCGACCATAAATTCCGCCACCATATCGCGTACTGAACCCAAGTTTCTCCCAGCTTCACCCTGGCATTGATCAGCGCCGTGATTGGGGTACGTTCGCTAGCACTCGCAAAACGTTGGGTGAGTAGCAGCTCCATCTCTGCAAATGTCTTGATAAAGTCATTCGGGAGTTCCGAATACCACTCGAATGTTGTCTCCGACAAGCTGCCAACAAACTGGCAGAGCAGTAGTTTATCATCACCTCCAGTATTACCGTATAAGGCTCTAAATTGAGCAACATATTGGTGCGGGTTTCTCGTCCCCTTATATACATGGAATTTAAGGATCGTATATCCCGGCAGGTACTTTATCTAATCGTACCATCCTGGATATGGTCGCCCAGTTCTGACGACTTGGCTAGTTGCTTCATTCGCTTGATGGGCCCGTATTTGCTGAGCTATATAATCATCGAGCATGGCTTTGGAGATGGTCTCCTCTTTGGCTGCTGACAGAGCCGGTAGAGCATTTGATGTCTCTCCTCTATCATCTTCAATTATTACTGGAGGATCTTCGGCTGGAAGGTCCGGCTGGATCTCAGGCCCACTATATCTTGGAATAAAAGGGCCATTTGTTTTATGTTGGCCACTTGTTCCGCAGCCTCTTTGTCTTTCTTTTCAAGCATTCTCCAAAGGAATTCGGCATCAGTTTCCTGCTCATGACGTTGATCCGAGGATGTCTCCGGACTTGTTTTTGGTCCCGTGAGTGTGGCCATAGCTGTTAGCATCTCTTAGAGCTTTTGTTGTTGCTGCTCCTGAGCCTTAATCACTGATCACGTAAGCGGTCGATGACCTGTGGAGAATACGGCTGTCCTCTTTTCCGGATGCCATATAGATGGTATGCACCACCATGCCCCCAGACTTAGGGCGTTTAGGCTCAGTGCCCTTGACATTTGTCGCAGACATGGGAATTTTCTCCGGCATTCTTCTCTTGTGGGCGGTCGAAGTTGAGGGGGCCGTTGCAGTGGGCACCCAATTAGCTGTTGCCTTCTGTGGCTTGACAGGGTGGTCCTCTTCTCGCCGAACCTTCATCTTTTCCTGTCGGTGGAGATAGTCTTGATCTATTACGAAGTCCTGAACCTGTCGCCAAACTTTATAAATTTTAGAGGACAGCCGCTGAGGGGGCTGTTCAAGCTTCGCCTTTGTGGCATTCTCCACAGGCGGAGGAGACTTTTTCATAACAGCGGTCGGAGAGTTCTTGCGGACCCTCCTGAGTGGTTCAAAGTTGTTCCCAGTTGGAACAGCAGTATCGACTTCCACCGTTGGAGCTGGCGGAGTCAATCCAGAAGGGAAATTGCCTCCAGCTTTCCTCACTCGGTGCCAGTGGCGACGTCGAGCATGTCGTGTGGCCGGGATCACCTCCGCTATTGGATGAGCTTCTTTATGCCCCCTGCTTTGAGGAGAGACTGTTATTGGTGTTAGCCTATCGAAGACTGACACCCGTTGAGAGAGGGTAGTCAGTCTTGCGAAGACCGACTTTCGAATAGGGGAAACAGCCTTCATGACTTTGTCTGGAACGGGAGCTGAAACGGTTAGTCTTGTGAAGACCGACCCCTAAGCAGGAGAAGCCGCCTTGGCGAATTCAGGAGCAGGAATGGCTATCCGCTTCGGAATAACCTCTTCAAGAATTGTAGGCTTCTTCATGGGCCCGTCTGAGCTTCGGCCCAGTCAGTTGAAAACTGAGGCAATGGACTTGGACGACCCGTTGAGAGGGGCCGCAGTAGTTGTGAGCCAATCAAAGACCGACTTCTTCTTAGCTTCTGAGGATGGCAGTGGTGTGTTGAAGCTTATGGGTGGGATCATGGTCCCGAAGAAAATCCCAGTGGTGGCTTGGGTCACTTGTTCCACTGGCATTGTGAAAAGGGAGGCCGCTTGGGGCCCGTAAGTCACTCCTCCGGATAGGACGGAATGAGAGTTGTTGTTGCAGCTGGAACAGTTAGAATCCATTGATGTTCTTTTTTCTGTACGGGAGAAAAACCAAATCTTAGTACCTCGAACCCAAGGGCAACTATATCAACCGCGATTCGTTCGCGAACACGACACACGAAGTGTGGAGTGGAAAGAGAAAAAGGTCCCACCGGGCGTGCCAGAATCTGTTCTCCGTCGGAAGGCGCGACCGGGACGTTGGGATGCCCAGGCCTGAATTCCGAGGGCAGATGCTATTTGGTGCTATCCGTCCACCTCTCCGAAAATGCCAAGTTGATTTATGACACCATATATCAAAGGTTTAAACGGATGCGGCGGATATAGCAGACTTCGTTAGATTCCCCCTCGTTGAGGGGTTTTTGATTGTGGGGACACTCTTCCCTGCAGGCGCAAGCCCCTGCAGTTAATTATGCTACCGCATCGCGGTAACTACTTTCTCCTTCTCCAGATGGTCACTTGTGTCGTGTGTGTTTGTTTTGTTTTTGGTTGCCCGTGGATTGTATACGGAGACTAATTTATGTTGTTGCCCGTAGGGCGTGGATTAGTCAAAATCCGTATTTTCTTAGATTTGGGTTTGGGGTTGGGTTTAAGGATGCGTTAGTCTCATTTGAGACTAAGATCAACTTAAACGTTTGTAAAGGATACGTTAGTCTAATTTTAGACTAAGATCAACTTAACGGGATCATTTAGATCCAACAAAAGAGCATTTGGGCTCTATTATTTAGTTTAGGGACATTGCGGTCCATTAGTTTAAGGACATTACGGTCCAATGTTAGTTTAAGGACATCTCGGTCCATGGGTTTAAGGACCCCACAGTCCAAGGTTAAGGATATCATAATCCATGGGTTTAAGGACCCCACAGTTCACAGTTTAAAGACGTCATAGTCTATAAAGTTTAAGGACATCATAGTCCATGAGTTTAAGGACCCCACAGTCCAAGGTTAAGGACATCATAGTCCATGGGTTTAAGGACCCCACAATCCAATGAATGTTTGGTTGTCGGGACCCGTCACCTCTCTGAAAACGTTGAAGGATTACAACGACATGTATCAGAGGAGTAAAGAGATGTACCCTTGAACCAATTTTGGTTGGGAGATCTGTAATCCAATTGGGACTAAGATCTGAGATTTATGAGCATACGGGCTCAATTAATCTGAATGAGGGATTAATAGCCAACTTGGACTCGGCCCACTCAGTTAAAATGTTAAACATTTGACAATATTGAGCATTGATTTAAGTTCTGACAATATTTTTTGTCTTTTACTGAATGCTGAGCATTCATCATAGCTTTGGGCTTTATAGAACAATTTATGTTCTCTTAGCGCACACGTGAGGAGCACGTGGCACGCTTGGCGTTTTGCGCCAGTCAAAGAGCGCAGAGCGCTTCTACTGGGTAGCGCACACGTGAGGAGCACATGGCGCGCTTGGCGCTAAGCGCTAGATAATGGGCGCATTGCGCCAATTTATGAGCGCAAAGCGCTATTTTATGAGTGGCGCACACGTGAGGAGCACGTGGTGCTCTTGGCGCTGAGCGCCAGTCCATGAGCGCAAAACGCTAGCTGTTAAGTGGCGCATACGTGGGGAGCACGTGGTGCGCTTGGCGCTGAGCGCCAGTCCAAGAGTGCAAAGCGCTAATTCATGAGCGCAAAGCGCTATTTGATCAGCTTTATGATCTGAGAAATAAATTCTCGTTTATAACAGACTTTGTCTCAAGATTCTAAGAACAAAAGTTCTTATTTTATTGGAGATGTTTCAATCTCTTATTTTGATGAAAGACTTTGCCTTTATGGATCTGTGGTTCTAAGAGAATTGACTTATTCTCCCCCCCCCCCTTTTAATTTATAATAAGATGTCCATGATCTCCTTGTATAAAAGACCTTAGTCTTATGGATCTATGATCTGTAAGAAGAATTATGTTCTTCTTCTTATTTTATGGTGAGATCCTTTAATCTCTGTTGTGAAAGACTTTGGTCTTATAGATCTATGATCTTAAATAAAGAAGTGAATTCTTCATTTTAATATGAGATGATTTCATCTCTCTGTTTATTTTTACCTTGAAGAAAATCTTCTTCTTCTACCTAGAGCTTGGCTCTTTTTTCTGAGATTTCTCAAAGTTTGTGTGGGGTTCCTCTCTATGTTTCTGTATATCCTGAGACTTTAAGTTTTGGGGCCTCTATATAGGGCGAGCTGATTTGTTCAATCGGTTAAGGAGATCTTTTCTCCGATTGATTTGGGGATTTCCCCACCGTTGGATCTTTGATCCAAGAGTTTCTGATTTACAGAAGGCAATTTTTCTTATTTTTAATAAGATTGGGAAATCTTTCCCCATACAGAATTTATTCTGTAATTTTTGGTGATTTTTAATCACCTTTGGATCATTGATCCAACGGTGCTCTGATTTATAGAGCACAATCTTCTTGTTTGGAAAGATTTTAAGGAATCTTTCCTTAACAGAATTTTATTCTGGTTAATTGATGATTTATCATCTTTATTGGATCTTTGATCTGACGGTGGGGAGCTTTTAGTTCCAGCGCTAGCGCACCCGTGCTTTGCACGTGGTGCGCTGCTTAAAGTGCAGCGCACACGTGCCTTGCACGTGGTGCGCTGCTTAAGTGCAGCACTCTTAGCACTACCGCACACGTGCCTTGCACGTGGTGCGCTGCTTAGAGTGCAGCATACTTAGCGCTAGCGCACACGTGCTTTGCACGTGGTGCGCTGCTTATAGTGCAGCGCTCTTAGCGCTAGCGCACACGTGCTTTAGGGCGCAGCGCACTTGGCGCTGCTTAGGGCGCAGCGCACTTGGCGCTGCTATGAAGTATTGTTTCATTTTAAAATTTGAATTTTGAACAGAGCTTTGCTCTAATTGGGGAAAACAAACTCCCTAAGACCGCCGCGGTTCCGCCGCCGTTTGCACACAATAACCGCGGTTTCGCCGCGCTTTAAAGGGTTCTTTGTTTAAAAAAAAATTCACTGTTGCTTCCTTTGCTCCTCTGGGTCTTGATGAATGTCTCTGAATCTTTATCTTCTCACTAAAGTGACTCCAGATTCCCTCGCAAAAATCGCACACTAATCGTTAAATATGCAAGATGCGGTTTTTTTTATTTTTATGATATATATCGAATAAGAATCCAACACAAATAGTAAGAATAAAAAAATTACGCATGTATCCCCAGCAACGGCGCCATTTAATTGATTTGTATTTAAAGAAGTGTGTGTAGTAACCTAGCTAGACCGAGATGAGTACGGGTCGTCATCAGAGATATGTGGAATCTTTCAATCTTACTTTAGACGTGTTGAAAAGGAGAAAGAATAGAGGAATAAAGAATATTGGAAATAATTTCTAGATCCATGTTAAAATACGGATGTAGAATACAGATCTAGTTTGAATACGGATATAGATTTTATAAGAAGAATGCTTGTAGGGTTCGTTCGGATTTAGTAGTCATGGATGAATAATAAAGATTACTCTTTTTATCTTTTGATAGATTTAATACTAGATAAATAGTGATGAATGAGAATTATGGTTCTTGGAAGAAACTAGGGTTTCCCCACTATTGACCATTGTCCTTTCATTGATCTCTATTCATGTCCAGCCCTTAACAAAACAATTGTTAATCTGATCTTAAATCGCGGTCGAGACTAGCAATAAATTGGTAGCGCGCCCGATAAGGATGTTAACATTTATTTTGCTAAAGTTTATAAACTTCATAAGACTTAAAAGAAGTTAAAACATTTTTTCATCCATTGATCTACCCTAATCTTACAAACCCTATCAAGCGGAGAATTACTCGCGCATGATGGAGATAGAAGAAGAACGGATAGAGTAAGAATTCATAATTTAAATGCTGAAAATAAATGCTAAATAATGATCTATCTTTACTAATCAACTTCACAATTACAAAGCCTTCAAGTTTAGATTACAAGAGGAAGAAGAAGTTGCTCTCGATCTCTGCCTTGAAGTAGATGCTCTGTCGAATCTCACGTCGCTCTATCACGTCGAATCGTGGACCTGTTATGGATCTCGTGTTCTTTGACGGTGATTTACTTTGTGTAAAAGGTGATGAATTCTAACTTTAGCCCTCGGTCCTTTATATAACCCTCAAAGAAGAAAACCTAGTTACCATATATGGTGACTTCCTAATATGGTGATTTTCCATATATGGTGATTTCCTAATATGGTGACTTTCCATATATGGTGACTTGTCTTTAGGATCCTACCCAAAATATCCAGAACCCCAATTCCCTATAACGGCCGCGGATCCGCCGCATATGGCTAGTTTTGGCCGTGGAACCGCGGTCGTTTGGTGTGATCATTGCTTCAAAATTCTTGGGCTGCTTCATAATGACACATAGAGATTTATTTGATGTCTGGAATCTTCATATCTTTTCTGAGTTTCTGCCAGTATTGATTCTTCGATTTACTTAACTTCATCGGCGGATTTTTGATTCCCGACACTCGATATCTCGATCTCCTGACCTGAGCTAAACCTTGCACAATACCTCAATGAATAATGTTAGTAATATTTGTTTTAATTGAGATATTATCCTAACCATTTTATATGATATTATATTTTAAGAATATTGATTAGGGATATTTGATATGATATGCATATTTTAATTATCAAAATATTGTATAAATATAATATGCATATATTTTCCTTCATAATGTTAATTATAATATATAGAACATATGACAATAGATATTTTGCAGATAAACCCTCATATGTTCTATATTTACAATAAACACCTTTAAGCACTTAACAAAAGTAAGGAAAATGTTATATCAAATGTGCAATATTTTCAACTGAACAATCATCTAGGATCAAGAAGGCGAACAAGCAAGGTTGATCAAGGATCTCTAAGGAGCTCTAGACGAGGAGTGGAGACCCGAAGGACATGGATCTCAAGGTACAAACATCAATCACAGTAGATAGATCTCCTTAGATAGCTAGTTTCGGTTTATGGTTAGATTCTAAGACGGGTTTTCTAGTGCCGGATTTTTTTAATTGAAAGTTTTTTGTTCCGCAACGGCCGCGGTAGACGGCCAGGGCGCTAGGAAACCCAACAAGAAGAAGACATGCGTTCAATATACCCTTACTTATTTGTAAATTAGTCCCTATTTAAATATAAATATCGAGGACGAAATTTTTATAAGGAGGGTAGAATGTAACGAATCTAAATTTATTGTGTGGAATTTTCCAGTTTAATGTACAGAAATGAGTTTACAGTCTGAGTATGAGTTATAAGTCACTATTGTTAAATAATAGCAAGAAGCCACTTGTAGCTCACTGGTAAAGCCCTTGCACTGCTGTGACGTAGCCCATGTGTTCGATCCCCATCTGACATATTATTTTTCTGATTTTTATTTTTAACTTTTTGGAAGCCCAAAAATTTACACGTGCAATACACAGAAAAATGAAAAGTCAGAAAAATCAAATATGTGGAAAATGGAGTAAACGCTGAGAAGTACACGTGGCATCAATCCAGAGACCCAACTCCTCAAATCGACCGGCCAAATGCCCATCAAGACCAGCGCCGACAGTTCATATGGACCCAAATATCCCGAGCTTTGCACACACACCCCTTCACCTACCCCTAACTACCGTGCACTGTTTGATTTCTCTGGAATCAAACAGAGACCCTTCATTTCATAATTAAACCACATTTTAATGCATTTTAATCCACATTTTCAGTTCCAAAACCCTAATTCTCCACTATAAATACTACCCCATGCCCTAACCCTTCATCATTCTGAAATTTCTAGCCAAAACTCTTTAAAAGTTTCTAAGTACAAGTGGAGTAAAGAGGAGTTAGCAAGCGGTCAACTTCTGACGAAGAATCGAAGCTATTCCGGAGCTCCCACGACGACAACCTTCTCTTCTTCTACCTCTTATTAAGCTTCCTAACCAGTAAGTCCCTCTCAAACTCCCCTTATCTTCATCGAATTTCCTTTTTATAAAAATCGGTAAAAGTGGAGGTAATACCGATATCACTTTTTCCAAATCCTATAATTCCAATTCTTATTATCTTTCGGTCAAAAAAATTTTACTACATCACTTTTAACCTTAAACTATAATATTTAGAATCAAATTTCATCAAAATTCTCATATGAAATAACAATAGTAGCACTTTTTCATTAAAATACCATGAACTTATTAAACACCTCTTTTCATATTTTGTTAAAGCAATACCTTAGGAAAACATCACGAGGTAATGACCTACCCCTCACGTACACACTTGGTTCCATATCACGATATATTTTTTGTATGAATGTTTGTTTCGAGGATAATATTACATTAAAATACCATATAAATCTAAAACCGGTTTTCTTTTAAAACGGTATTTTAAATTCCTTTACGAATATGACTCTACAACCCTCTTTAGGGGACCCGCTATTAGATGGTGCGGATTATCGCACTTCCTTGGGCTAGTAGAGCGAGATGCAGACCTCCTCATGGAGCATTCGGTCTCATAAAGTTTTAAATACGGTTTTTAAGAAAAAACGCATTTTTCTAATTAAATAAAATTTAATTTTAATTATATAAAAATTACAAATCCATATATTTTCAAAATATAATAAACTTACATTTTTTAAATGAAAGAATTACAAGTTTCACTAAAATACTATCAAGATACCAACAAAAGACAAGTTTTACAATAAAATACCATGAACATTCAATTATCGCTAAAATATCTCAAATCCTTAAAATTCATATCCATGAAAACTCTAAGTAATATAAGTAAATTCTCGAGGTTTATTTTGAAATTTTATTAAAAATATTTTTCATAAAACCCCCTCGAGTTATATAAAACAATATTTAAGGACTTTAATAAATATAGGTTTAAGCAGGATCAATTCTCTTGAGCCCTAGGAAGCCGGAGAAAGTGAGTGCTTGCCTATTTAAGGTCGAAAACATAACAGAGTTATAAATGGTAATTGTCTTGGAAAAAAACACAAATCCTGTCATCCATGTGTAGCAGTTATCGATAACTCCCGAAGCTAATTCAAGATCTAAATCAGTTACAAGTGTCAGACTCAGTCAGAGTCCATTTTCAATCCTGGATCCAAAGTCAAATATGAATACTTGAACATGAACCTGAATACTTGAATTCAAACATCAATATCAAACATGAATACTTGACTTGACTTGACCGAACCACGGTTATAACTTGACCTGACTACTTGAATACATGAATACATCCTGAACATGACTACTTGAACAATTTGTATCCATGGTCTCGGCAAGACTTGTAAAAATAATCTATACAATACATTACGCGGGGATAACGGGGTAAATTGGTACGGAATGTATTAACGTGGCACGAGATGGTCACTTAAAAGACACCTACATGAACTCTCATGCCGTTGTCCCGTGGGTTTTGACGGGGCCTTGTACTACATGTTACCATAGTCCACGGGATAAGATGGACTCCTCTCGTATACACAAATACCTTCTGTACCAAGCTACAAACAACTACGTTAGAATAACAATCATATACATGTACAACTTACCAGTTTCATTTCACATTACTTGTTATATTCCATTCCTTTTTTTGGGACTTACCGAGCGCTAGTTTGCTGACGACATTCCTGTCTTTTCTTTCTTTGGAATGATCGTCAAGAGGACCGGACTCTCAGGAGATCGAGCCTAGTCAGGAGCACTTGGACCAGCTCACTGCCCAGACAGACTTCTAGCTCTCCTTGTATTTACTTTCAGTTTGTATGCCACTGTTTAGGCACTGTTTATATCATTGTATCTTTGCATTTTCAAACAGTTGTATGTAAAGTGAATGTAAATAAAGGTTGTCATTTATTTTAATACTCTTGTCATTCTTGTGCATTTTATATATATTGTTTAATTACGCTTAACGTATTTATTTCTTAGTAAATACATTGCGGCCCGTCTCTTCACCGATTCCGTACACTGGGAAGTGGGACATGACAATATATATATAGATAGATAGATAGATACGAATACTTAGCTAATAAGTTTTCTAAAGTACCATACCATAGTAGTATACTTATAGAACTTATACCCCTAGTACTATTCCTTAACCATGAACTTTATCTACTTTTATATATATATAAGGATATTTACGATACGATATGATGAGGATATGATTTGATATAATGACACGAGTTGATATGATTGATATGATGATACGAGGCTATATATATGATATGATATGATATGGCATGACACGATATAACATGAGATGGTTTGATGAGATGAGATGAGATGATGTACGTGACTATAGATCCGTACCATTTGATTGATGATATCGTATGATGGATTATACCGTACGTGATATGATGAAGATGGATCGCCGACTCTTATATATCGACTCGAGAGATATTGATTAAAATCTTTAATTAGATATTATGATATTGTTAGTTATGTATATGCCCTAGAGGCCATTATTGTACATATGACGTATATTATAGTGGATGCTTGGATATATATAAAGAGGACTTTCTTGCTCGACATGATAGTATGCTATTTGGTTTCACTTTGTCTTAACATGTTGACTTGTATTAGTTTACTGTCTTTCTCTCACATGTTGATAAAGCCCTTAGGATATGTACTCGACTACTGGGACTATGATGAGATCATACTAGTGGGGCCAGGGTAGTCAACGAGTACATCCTATAACTATTCCTAGTCGTGGGTGTATCGAGACAGGGCATCGATACACCAGAGTAGACTAGCGTATACGCATCTTGACCCATATGATGGGCGATGGATGATCCCATATCCATTAGTGTTTGACATCATAGATAGTGTACGGGTGCTCAATGGAGACTGGGTACACTGGACGGACTCGCCGAGAACTCCCAGAAGGTACTATACCTCACGTCAGATGGCAGTTCTCTGGTGACACTGGTACAGGTTAGTCTGTAGACCCGAGATCGTCATAGAGTCTTGTATGATTCCTACTATGCTTTGATTTCCATCATACCATGTCCAAGAGGGCATGCAAAACGGTGGCTTTTGGGTACAGTCCCGAATCACATGGAGGCAATGAGCGATAGGAGGGGTTTCGTCTCTCCCGGTATAGGGAGTTGATGTTGTGCTGTGTTCGATTGGCTATAACTGGAAGTCCCTAGCCAGGGATGATATAGAGTGCTACTGGTAAGTGTTATCAGTATTTTCTCGACCTGTTATGAGCCTCACATCGACACGACTTATCGGTTACTGGGGTTTGACGTTTACCACCCCTAGACTAGATATGCAACATATCAGACGAAGAGACCGGACTGTATGGTAGCGTTACTGATTGGATTCACAGGAGAATGTACAGGATTGCTTGTTAATCTTCTGATCGTTCAATACATGGGTGGCTGTTACATTTAGCTGACCGCTTGCAGCTTGTGGGTGTTTGATATGATCATTACCTACTGCCGGCGTATTGACGATTCTTTAGAGTCCTACACAGAGGTTTCCTGGCTCAGGCTAAAAGGAGTAGGAGCACATATCTGATATGTGCGGGACCGAGAATAATACGATATGAGATACCGTATTCTATTCTCGTGATATATGATATCGGCCGGGTATATGTGATATAGTCGGGTCATCGGATTAAGTGTTGATTCGATGAATCGGTACATGTTATATTAGTCGGTTATATGCGATATAGCCGGATTGTCGGATCAAGTGTTGATTCGATAATTTAATGTATAATTATATATGTGATATATTACGTTACATTAACTAATATAAGCCGCTTTATTGATTCATTTTCTCACCGGATAATACATCGATATATATGCGATATATGTTAATAGTATTATTTTCTTTTGTTACAAAAATATATTATATATGTGATATATAATATTGTAACAAGCTAGGGTTACAAATGCAACATGATTAGTGGAGATTAAACAAGTTAGGGTTTGATTTGGGTTAGCATTTGGGTTAGCTTTTTCATGAAGCTTCTAGAAGCTTTATTTTGTTTTAAGCTTAGATATTTTGCATTGATATTTTGTAAAGATATTTCTTAACCCAACCCAAACCCTTTACCATGGTTTATTCTCTACAATGGTTAAGCCTTTCATTCTTAACCATGGGTTGCAATTGTAACCACAACAACAATTTCATTATTCATCACAAATAGATTTCTTCTTCTTCCTCCTCTTGAAAAGCTTTCTAGCTTTTGGGTTAGTGATGAATAAGTGTGAGAAATTGAAATAAAAAGAAAGCTAAATTCCTACTTCATCATCCTTATCTATTCTAGCCACTTAGATTAGGGTGTTCACTTCATTAATACTTGATTAGAGAAGTGAGAGCTTGAGTTATAGATTCTTCAAGGTAGATCATCTTCGAAAAGGAAGACTTCAAGCAAACATGGATCGTTCGGCTTGTGGAGCCTCTCTAGAGTCCGGAAGTTCATAGATCGCGATGAAGGGACTACTACTTGGAGCTTATGAAGCGAAGGAACAGACTACAAAGATTGTAATCCCTTTCTCTTAGATGTAAAGTTGTTTACATGTTTTGTTAACCCTAATTATCTAGCAAAGATCCTCGCTTTAGGTTGTTCGGCACTTGAAAATTTTAAATTCGGCATGGTTGATGTCTTATAGACCCTTGTGATAGTGCCTAGTAACCCTACAGATATATTTGGAGCTATGCTTATTTTCAAAACTAATGAATCGTTACACACGTTTAAAATGATAAATTCAAGGGGACGCTGCGACTTTCAAATGGTATTTTTTTTCAAAAATATCGTAGTACCCTATTTTCTAAAACGGCGTTTTGTACTATTTTAAACTATAACTGTGCTCATATGTAGTTGCGTATTTTATACCGTTCGCGTTTATGATTTCTTTATTTTGTTTACGCTCGCATTACGATTTCTTATTTCTACATACTCTCGCATTATTTTCATTTACAGTATATATACTGCGTTCATACACTTATTTTTAAATATGACTTCGTCTGCTAGGACACATGCATCATTACCGATGATGCATATGTTTCACGTACACATACTCGCATGCTCATACACACATCATCGGTAATTTCCAAGCCACGTACACAGATAGAATTCGCTATGCTATCGCATCATACTATACTACATTGTTTACGTTGCTATATGACGCGATTATATGAACACACTTGTTATGTATTACAGCATTATTTTGTGCATGTACATGTTATTTCATTATTGCCATATTTAGATGGATTTTGTTTTCCATGAGATTTTTGGATTTGAGAAACCGCAGATATTATTTAAAAACTTGTGATTGTTTTAAAAACACGGTTTTTTCTTGATATGATATTTCGACATCCACCATGAGATTTCTCGGTGCTGAGCTATGATGATTACCCAATTTGAGGAGTGAGGAGTCACCGTCTGTGGGTACATGGTGGACCCGGTGCGGTATCCCGGGGCAAGAAGATCGTATAGAAAGGCGTTGTGCCTAGCAGGAGAACACTACCTACCGGTGACAGTACTGGAATCGGAGGATATCCGGAGGTTACTGACCGGAGTGATATGAGATAGATGGATATGAGGACCGATCTAATAAGACAGTCCCTAAGATATGAGGGCCGATCCAATAAGACTGCGCCTGAGATATTAGGATTTACGTGTCGATGCTGGACACAGGTTGTATGATGGTTTCGAGTGTCGATACTGGATACTCAGGATTTTATAATGATTTGATGTTTCGTTGATGGATACACGATGGATGATATATACATACATATATATATATAACACATATGACATGGTACTACATATTGATACAGGCACGATATTAAATATTTATGTACATATGTATACACGATCACCTTCGATACCACACGGTATGATATTATTATATTACAGTATGACCTAGGAGATTGTTATACATTCGATTTCTACCTGATGATATCTTCTACTCACCCCCGTTGTGCCACAATTTTCTTGCAGGATCGACCGCTCGGATTCAGTAGCGGCTTGATGGCATATTGCTCTTTTCTGGATGATTTGCATTGGTAGGTGGGTTACGGTTCAGAGCATAACTACCATTTCTTACTTTTATATTCATTGTATCTAGTTAAAAGCTCCATCAACCAGACTATGTATATTTGGTAGACTTAGAACCAAAGACTTGTATATTCTTTCAGACTTAGAATCATGGATATGTATATACTCTTATATTGGATTTGATAATGTTTTGGTTTTCTTTATTTTCTTTCTTTGTTTGATCTTCGCCTTGGGCGGCGTATATTTTATATTGCGTGGTTGTGATTCCGCCAATTGGCGAAGAGCTAGCTTCCGTTTGGAGATGTGTATGATATTATCGTTTATGTATTGGTTTTTATCAAAATTTACGAAGGAGGTACTGCCCAAATTTTAAATGACGAAACGTTTTCAAATCTTAGTATATAATCCACTCGTATCGTTATAAGCTTTACTTATATTTTTAAAAAGAGAACTTGATTTTATTTATACCCTATTTCAAAACTTCACCTCCATTATTTTCCTAAAAAGATTTAGATTTCTGGGTTTTCAGCTTACTTGTGTTACGGTGGAGTCTTATAGAACTCACGTGATCTAAGTGCCGGTCACGTGCCATTTCCGGGTCGTGACACTTCTTTTTCCACTCTTACAAGAGCTTGAGCTCTCTACTTTAATGGCAAGTGTTGCCAATAAGAAGGAAAAGAAAATCAAGAGAGTACCCATTATTTTTCCTCACCTCCCTCTATGCCTAGCAAGCATCTATTGGGAGTTTCACCATCCGGTGATGGAGATAGAGCTCCGGACACACCACTTTCACCGCTAATCATCTACGGTGAGGCGGTCGACTTGAAGATACTTTCGGGAGAGAGCAAGTATAACTAGGGTCTTTCGATGGCGATTGGACATGCTACAAAAGTTGTGGCCCCCCAATCCTCCTCTTATTTTCTTATTTGCAGTCAGTATGTAAATGAATGATCTTGTGATGGGATCTGGTAGCTATGTTTGTAAAAATTTTGATTTTGAAAATCCGCCGGTCCACAAGTGTTGCGACTATAGCGTCAATCCTAACACCCAGCTCAGGCGAAACAATGTAGTGTACTTATTTTGATATGTACTTGAGTTCGATTAGAATTTGTGTTTTTGTACACGTACTTTTAATCGGATATTTTGTTAATACTAGCTGGTTTGAAAGATAGCCAGATTATCACATTTGGATAAAATGTGTGCTAGTATTATATATCTCTTTTAGTGTCTCTCTTTTCGGTATTCGTGTTTTGACAGAACACGGGATTTATACGAATACGGGTATTTATGTCTTAATATAAATACGGCTATTCGTATTTTATACGAATACAGTATTCGTATTTTGATACGAATACTGGTGAATGTATTTGTAGCATATACTTGTATTAGTGTGTGTATGCGCGTGCGCGCGTGTGTTTGTGTATATGTATGTATGTATGTATATATGTATATATGTACATATGATATGGTTTGGGCTTTCTTCTCATTCTTTCTTGCTCAAAGTAAAGTTTGTGGACTTGTGACTCACACATGTGAGTCACAATTCCACCCACTTCATACTTTAAAAAGAAAGAATGAGAAAAGGAAAAATGATGAAGGTTTTTTTAGTAACCATGCTTGCTCATTTTGGATTACCATCATCCTTGAGCTTCTTCTTCCTTTCTCTTGAGTTTTTAGATTTGAGAAAGGAAAAGGAAAAAGAAAAGGAGAGAACGCTTAGAGATTAGACACTACTACATTCTAGTGATCAATTCTTAGCAAGTTTTGATCACTAGTTGCTTCACCTTGTTATTTTAGTATGAAGCTAGAGCCTGGGTTTAGGTTCCTTCAGGAGGATCATTTTCGACGAGGAAGACCGACTCCCAAACTCGTTCCCGATGACCTAAGAGCTAAATGCGTGGCATAGAAGATGAAGGGCATGACCAAAAAGGTTGTAAATACTAACCGAGTAGCTAAACTCCTTCTAGTGTTTACTAGTTTAATGTTTGGATTCGATTCAAGGTTGTAGAGTTCGTGCTCTTGTCATGAAAAAAAAATTTGTATTCCGCATTGACCGCAAGTTAGCGGCACGAGCACGAGCGTCTACTAACAAAGTTGATGACATGTTGATTGCTTCTAAGAGCATGGAGGAAATAAAGGCGCTCAAAACATCATTGAGTGCAGAATTTGACATGAACGATTTAGGTGAAGTAAAGAAGATTCTTGGAATGGAGATTTTTCGAGACAGAAAGGCTGGAAAGTTTTAGCTATCCCAAAGAAGGTATATTGAGAATATGTTAGAGAGATTCAACATGAAGGACTCAAGACAGGTGAGTACCCCTATTGCCGGTCATTTCAAGCTATCCTCCAATGAGTGTCCGAAATCAGCGAAGGAGAAGGAAAAGTTGTCTCGAATACCAAATGCGAGTACGGTGGAATCGCTGATGTACGCTATAGTATGCACACGTCCAGGCATATCCTATGCGGTAAGTCTAGTTAGCCGGTACATGTAAAATCCAGGAAAGCTCCATTGGGAAGTTGTAAAATGGTTACTCTCATATCTAAAAGGAACTAAAGATCTCGGTTTACTCTTTCACAAGTCAAAAGATAAATCGAGCTAGTTGTAGGGATATGTAGATGTTGATTACGCTGGTGACTTGGACAAGAGAAGATCTACTGCAGGCTATGTATATACAGTTGTAGAATCTCTAACCAGTTGGAAGTAAACACTTCAGGATACTGTGGCACTATCAACGACGGAGGCAGAATACATGGTAGCAGTGAAAGTATCAAAGGAAGCCTTGTGGTTAAAGAATTTAGTTGCCGGGTTCGGATTTGAAAAGGGGTCGGTTCCTTTGTTTTGTGAGAGCCAAAACGGCATTCACTTGCGAAGAATCAGGTATACTATAGTCAAACTAAGAACATCAACGTGAGATATCACAAGATAAGGAAGTAAGCCAAAAAGGAGATCGATTTGATAAGAATCGATACTAAGGTGAATCCGGCAGACATGCTAACTAAGGTTATTTCTATGGAGAAGTTCAAGTCAAGCTTAGCTTCTATTCAGGTACTCAAATGTGAGGAAGGCGCGCAACCTCAATAGGAGGGTCATAACAGTTTCGTGGTTCTGATGAAAAACTGTGACAATATCAGTTTCGCAGTTCTGGTAAAATATTGTGACAGAATCAGTTTTGCAATTCTGAGCAAAAATTATGACAGTTCGCGGTTTCAAGATTTGGAGTTGTGCCAGCAGGGGAAACGGGGATAACAATAAGGTAACCCTAAAGGATAAAAGAAGAGGGCAACAAATTTTTAAGGTGGGTATAAGGATATACAAGCCAAGGTGGAGATTGTTGTGAAAAATGTCTTGTATATCACGAGACTGCATACAGTTCCAGAAGAGCGTCAGACATCTGAGGTAATGTGCTTCAGATGTCTGATGAATAAAGTCCCAGATTTCCAGAGAGAGGACAGACGTCTGAGCGTATGTGCTTCAAATGTCTGGCGACTCTCTGGCCAGACGTGCTGAAGGGGGTCAGACGTCTAACCCATAGAAGGTCAAACATCTAGCGATGCTCTGGTTTAGGAACATGACGAGCGCAGACGTCTGACCCACATAGGTCAGAGATCTTTCGACGGTTTCTGCGAGTGCTGATTAGGCTAAAATATTGCACATTTGAATGAACATTTTCCCTACTAATATTAATTGCTAAAATATGTTAATTGTAAATATAGAACATATGTGGGTTTATTTGTAAAAGTTTATTATCATATGTTTCCACATTTATAATTAATATAACTAGGGAAAATATATGCATAAAATATTTAAATGAAATATTAGTAATTAAAATATGCATATCATATCAAATATTCCTAATCAATATTCTTAAAATATTATATCATATAAATGGTTAGGATAATATCTCAAAAATATAAAATGCTACTAAACACTTTGATTTAAGATATTTTGCAGATATTAGCTCAGGTCTGGAATCCAAGTAAGAGATCCAAGTCAAATCGGGATATCGAAACCGAATCTGCCAAATTTTAGAAGCAAATCGAGAAACTAGCAACGGCAGAGACTCGGAGTAATATTTTCAGAATCTATACATCATAAGGATCTCCAAATATCGACACAAAAAACCAGAAGAAATCTCAAAATCCAATTCCACCAGAGCGCGGCGGAAGGGCAACCAAACGTGGCATTATGCGGCGGTTCAGCGGCCAAATCAGGGCCGTTGGATATGGGATTTTGGGATCATGATCTTAACTGCATATAATCTTATATGGAATCTAGGGTTTTTGGTTCGAGGGACTATATAAAGGACTGACAGCTGTACATTCAAGATTATTACCGAAGAGATCGAAGAGATCAAGAGATCCAAGAGATCCACGTGTAGGGTTACTTAGCGCGGCAGCAAGGTTTCGGGAGGCATCGTCCATACCGTTTTCAAAAAAAATTCGTTCTAAAGAACCCTAACCCATGAATCTTAACTAGAGTTTTAAATGAACTACAATGTAAACAACTTTACAACTAAGTGAATGCGGAATACAACCTTTGTAGACTAGTCTTTCACTTCAAATGCTCCGTGTAAATGTCCCTTCGCTGCGAGTAATGATCTTCCGAACTCTTGAGAGGATTCACAAGGTGAAAGATGCAAACTTGCTCGAAATCTTTGAGGCCGAAGATGATCTACGTCGAGGAGACTCAAGCCCATGCTAGCTCTTCACTAAATTAAGGTTTAGTGAAGCAAACACCCTAAACTAAATGGCTAATAGTAGAGAATGATGAAGTAGGAATTGGGATCTCTTTAAATTTCTTTTTCTCACAATATTTCATCACTTAAAAAAAACTAGCAAGTTTTTTTCTCAAATGAGGAAGAAGATGATGAATGAATCTCATGAGGTTAGAAATGCAACCATGGTGAGTATTTCATGCCTTAACCCTTGTAGAGACTAAACCATGGCTAAGTGTGAAGTTTAGGTTAATAAATATCTTAAATAAAAACAAACAAGAGGACTAAGTCAAAGGTTCTACTAGCTTCCTCAAAGCTCAACCATGACTAATTCCAAATGATGTTTAATTACTTAATAATAAATATTAAACCCTAACATTAACCCTAGCATGGTGTGAGTCTCATACACCCTTGTTGCATGTATAACCTATCATGGCACAATAATATATATCACATATATATTTTGTGTGCAAAAGAAAGAAAACAACACTATTAACATATATCACATATATATCAATGTATCATAAGTAAGAGAAAGAAATGCTTAAGTGGGCTAATATTAGTTACTATAATTTAATATATCAAATATATTATTATACATTAAACTATTAAACCAACACTTGATTTAATAATCCGGCTATATTACATATAACCGACTAATATCAAATGTAACAACTTATCGAATCAACACTCGATCCGATAACCCGGCTATATCACATATAACATACCGATATCACATATCACGAGAATAGAATACGGTATCACATATCGTATTAATCTCGGTCCCGTACATATCACATATGTGCTCTTACTTCGTTTCGCATGAACCAGGAAACCTCTGTGTAGGACTCTAAAGACTCGTCAATACTCCGGCAGTAGGTGATGATCATATCAAACACCCACAAGCCGCAAGCGGTCTGCTAAACGTAACGGCCACCCGGGTATTGAGCGATCAGAAGATCAACAAGCAAGCCTGCTCATACTCCTGCGAATCCAATCAGTAACACTACCGTACAGTCCGGTCTCTTCGTCAGATATGTCACATATCACAGCCTGGGGGTGGTATAACGTCAGACCCCAATAGCCTGATAAGTCATGCCGATGTAAGGTCCATAATGGTTCGAGAAACTACTAGTAAAACTTACCAGTAGATCTCAACAATCATGGCCAGTGATTTCCTGTTATGGCCAATCGAGCATAGCGCAACATCAACTCCCAATACCGGGAGAGACGAATCCCCTCCTATCGCTCATTGCCTCCATGTGACTCGGGACTGTACCCAAAAACCACCTTTTTGCACGATCTCTTGACCGTGGTATGGTGGAAATCAAAGCACAGTGGGAATCACATAAGACTCTATGACGATCTCGGGTCGACAGACTAACCTGTACCAGTGTCACCAGAGAACTGCTATCTGACGATAGGTATAATACCATCTAGGAGTTCTCGGCGAATCCGTTCAGTGTACCCAGTCTCCACTGAGCTCCCGTATACCATCTCTGATGTCAAACACCAATGGATATGGGATCATCCATCGCCCATCATATGGGTCGAGAAGTGTATATGCCAGTCTACTCTGGAGTATCGATGCCCTGTCTCGATACTCCCACGACTAGAAACATTTGAAGGATGTACTTGCCGACTACCTCTGCCCCACTAGTATGATCTGCATCATAATCCTGGTGGTCAAGTACTCATCCTAGGGGTTTTATCAACATGTAATAGAGAGACAATAAGTATACATGTTAAGATAAAGTGCAACCAGATAGCATACTATTATGTCGAGCAAGAAAGTCCTTCCTATATATGTCCAAGCATCCACTAAAATATACATCACATGTACAGTAATGGCCTCTAGGGCATACATATAACTAACACCACGTATCCACGTGATCATCATCTATTCATCTACCTCCATAAAGAGAGAGATCTAAAGAAAACTAGGGTTCTTATAATCTACTTTTTAAGGAGAAAAGTTGTATGCAATAGTTGATCAATAAAGGTAGTTTTTGTTTTGCTTTTTTGCATTTACTTTTTCAGCATTTACTTTACGCATTACTTTTCTGCATCTTAATTATATTTTCATTCTTCTTCAACCTTTCTTCTAAATCACTAATCATGAGCGAGTAATTCCTAGCTTGCTAGGGTTTGTAGGATAATGGATAAAAAAAAAATCTCTTAACTTATTTTATACATTTTAAAGTTTACAAACTTTAGCAAAACAAATGTTAACCTCCTTATCGGGCGCGCTACCAATTTATTGATAGTCGTGACCATGATTTGAGATTGGTTGAACACTTGTTTTGTTAAGGGCTAGACATGAATAGAGATCAATGGAAGGACAAGGGTTAGTAGTGGGGAAACCCTGGTTTCATCTAAGAACCCTAATCTACATCATCACTATCGCTCTAGTTCTACACTATTAAAAGATAAAAGAGTCATTTTTAATTATTCATCCATTACTATTAAGTCCTATGAAACCTACAAGCATTTTTCTTATAAATTTTATATCCATTTTAAAACATAACGACAAACAATTGCCCATCTTTCATCAACTCGTCTAAAACAAGAAAAGAGTTCATGTTTCCCTGCGGACGACCCGTACTCATCGCGGCTAGCTACTAGCGACACCGTTTTGATTGCGGTTATTTACAAAAACACTTCTTCGCATACGAACAATCAAATGGCATCATTGCTAGGAAGACGGTTGTAAATTTTTTTCTTGTTATTCGGATTGATTTCTTATTAAAACCAGCAAACATAAAATAAAAGAGAACTAAAACCGCATCTTATGTTTATAACAATTATTGTACGAGTTTTGCAAGGGAATCTGGAGTAACTGGTGTTAGTTATATGTATGCCCTAGAGGCCATTACTATACATAGGATGTATATTGTAGTGGATGCTGGGACATATATAGGGAGGACTTTCTTGCTCGACATGATAGTATGCTATCTGGTTGAACTTTACCTTAACGTGTATACTGATTGTCTCTCTGTTACATGTTGGTAAAGCCCTTAGGATCTGTACTTGACTACCTGGACTATGATGCGGATCATACTAGTGGGGACATGGTAGTCCATATGTACATCCTTCAAAGTCCCTAGTCGTGGGTGTATCGAGACGGGGCATCGATATACCAGAGTAGACTAGCGTATACCTTCTCGACCCATACAGATGGGCGATGGATGATCCCATATCCATTGGTGTTTGACATCAGAGATGATATACGGGTGCTCAGTAGAGACTTGGTACACTGGACGGACTCGCTGAGAACTCCCAGATGGTATTATACCTCACGTCAGATGGCAGTTCTCTGGTGACACTGGTACAGAGTAGTCTGTTGACCCGAGATCGTCATAGAGTCTTGTATGGTTCCCACTGTGCTTTGATTTCCATCTTACCACGTCCAAGAGGGTGTGCAAAACGGTAGTTTTTGGGTACAGTCCCGAGTCATATAGAGGCAATGAGCGATAAGAGGGGATTCGTCTCTCCCGGTATAGGGAGTTGATGTTGCGCTGTGTTCGATTGGCTATAACAGGAAATCCCTGGCCAGGGTTGCTGAGATTTACTGGTAAGTGTTACCAGTAGTTTCTCGAATAGTTATAGACTTCATATCGACACGACTTATCGAGCTATTGGGGTCTGACGTTTACCACCCCTAGGCGAGATATGCGACATATCAGACGAACAGACCGGACTGTACGGTAGTGTTACTGGTCGGATTCACTGGAGTGTGAGCGGGCTTGCTCGTCGATCTTCAGATCGCTCAATACCCGGGTGGCCGTTACGTTTAGCAGACCGCTTGCGGCTTGTGGGTGCTTGATATGATCATCATCTGCTGCCGGCGTATTGACGAGTCTTTAGAGTCCTACACAGAGGTTTCCTGGCTCAAGCGAAACGAAATAGGAGCGCATATGAGATATGTGCGGGACCGAGAATAATGCGTGTATGTGATACCGTATTCTATTCTCGCGATGAATGTATCGATTGGTTGTATGCGATATAACCTAGTTATCGAATCAAGTATTGATTCGATAAGCCGATACATAGGATACTAGTCGGTTATATGCGATATGACCGGATCGTTAAATCAAGTGTTGATTTAATGATTTAATGTATAATTATATATTTGATATATTACTTTGCATTAACTAGTATTGGTTCACTTTAAATGGATTTTCTCACTCGGATTGTGCACATTGTATATGTGATATACTTTTGTACACAAGTTTGTATCATGATTGATGGTGCATGCTTATTTGGTTAAGTGTAAAGATTAAACCATGGTTATTTAAATGGTTAGGGTTTTGTTTTTCATATCTATTTATTTATTCTTTATTCTTTTTGGAAAATTATTAGCTTAAAGAATAAATGGTGGCTTTCTTTGGATGGATTATGAAGCTTCATGAAGCTTTTGACTTTGTGACTATTCGCCTAGATTTCTAGCCAACGATCCGTACACTAGGGTTTCTCGGCACCCGTATTTTTGAAATTGGCATATTCGATGCCTTGTGAGACCTCTTGGGAGTGCCTAGGAACCCTACAGTGGTATCAGAGCCTAGCTAGAGCCTTAGGCGAAGTCCAGATGGAATTTGAAGTCCGAACGAACCCGAAACCCCAAACCAAACTTGCTCTCTGTCCTTTTTTCAAAAACTGGGATTTTTCCAAATTAAAAATTCGTAAAAAATTCAGCAGGGAATTCTAAGAATTACGGCGCAAAAATTTATTCATGAACAGTGAAAACGGCGGCGGAACCGCGGCAGAAGCCTGGCTTCTGCGGCGGTTCCGCGGCAACATGGTGACGTCATCCTCCACTTTTTGCACAGTAATTCATGTTTTCTGATGCTGAGTTTTCTGGGAATTTTTAATATTTATTCAAGAGTTGAATTTTCTGGGGTTGTTTTGGGGATTCGGTGTTTTGATCGGAGTATCAAATTTTTTCTATGTGGCTTTCCGGATAAATTATAGAATATGTTAAAAAGTTCGACCGGATATAAATACCCAATTTTTCCCCTGTCGGGAAATTTCCAAGTGTTGGATTTTTCCGTAATTTAACGACGTTCTAAGTAGTGCAAGTAACGCGATGGTCCCTCTAGAAGACAACAAACCTTAACTCGATTATGTGACCGTCTTGAACTGCCCTTTGAACCTTCGGGTTTGGGGCAGTACGGCGTGCCACATGTGAGGCGTTGGCTTGACCCTTCTACGGCTGGACCGTTGGTACTGAGGCACGAACTGAATGTTGTTAGACTTATTTCATGTGTTGATCTGTATCGGGAAAACTTGGGTGTTCGAATATTCAATCGGAAAGTTTAACATTTTCTGTTTATCTGGAATGGGATACAATAATTGGAATTCACAAAAGTTATGAGATAACTGAATGAATGTTATAAACATAGCACTTTAGTCTCACTTGATCGGTTGCCACGGAATTTTCATGTGATCAAAAGTCCGTCGCAATCACGTAGTGTACGCGGATACTCGCCGGGTAAACTTAATAGACAGCCTCACTCCATAGCCCCGACCAAGTGACTGTAGGAGAACCCCGTCGCCGAAAGCATCCGTTCGGGTGCTCGCGGTAGCGGTGTTCCGCCTTGGTGCACTTCGTCGACTGTATCGGGTGTGCGGCCGTCTACTGAAGTTTGCGACGAGCATTCGATCAGGATGTCGGGAATCCTGTTGAATTGCCCGACTTGGTATTGAAAAGTGTTTTCGATGTTGAGACTAAAATGCGGGGTTTATAATTGTTAGGCATGCGATGTCTAAAGAATTCATTTGGTCAGGCATGCGATGTCTGAGGTGGTTGCGGATTCCAACTGTTGTAGTTTTACACTTTCTTTTCTGTGACCGTAAGTGTAATATGTGATGTCGCCGGTTTCGTTACTATATGTCAACGACAATTGGGATGCGCAATTTACTTACGTTGATGACATGTGATGTTATGTGTTGCTGGATATGTTATATTGGATCGTCGTGTTTGAATAGCCGGGGGTTTTTATGTGAGATGAGTGTTTTTCATTTTCATTCATGTAAAAACTTGTATGTAATATTCTTTTATTTGGGGCGCTTCCAGGTTGCGGAAGTTGTCACCGTTGTTGTATATTATTTACTTTTCCGCATTAGGATAGACCCAAGGAGGGGAGCACAAGTAACCGGGTTCTGGAGTCCAGTGGGAGACCAACTCGAGGAGTCGAGTCCGGGTCTCCTAACTCTAGAATTGGTAGGGTTGCTTGCCGCTCTCGTAGGGGTCTAGGGGTGTGGGTTTGGCTATTCATCACGACCGTGGAATCCGTGTTTTATACTGGCTCGTATTGAAAACACGGACGTCCTAGTATATCCAATGTTTCATATGTTTCTTCTGCTGCGATATCTGTGATGTGATCATGTGATGTTCTGTGATAGATACAGTATATAGTATATATGATATATTATATAGGCGTTACTTATGTTTTACACCCACGCTAGCCCTGCCCCGCTCTGCCGTTAGTTACCTAACCTAACGGTGCACGAGGGGACATCAAGGCGAATGCGGATGGCATAAGTGTACGTCGTATTTATCTGTGATGTTTAGGTACTTAAATGATGGGACTTCATTAATGTGATTAATGAAATAAAAGAAACCTAAGATGTTGTAGAATCGAATTTCAAAATAAAACAGGTAGCTATAGTTCTTGCTTTGCACAGCGGTATATATGATATATCCTGCACCTTATTCGATAAGGAAAGGACCGAGATCCCTTCACCGGGAGTGACTCCTTTAGCAATAACTGGCAGATGCTACACACTCGGTTTGACTTTTGATTGCTTTTAAGAGTTTTTGCTTTGCACGGTGATATATATGATATATCCCGCACCTCATTCGACGAGGAAAGGACCGACGATCCCTTTACCGGGAGTGACTCCTTTAGCAAAACTAGAAAAGCCTCAAAAACACTCCATTTTAAAATCATTTGATTCTACAACGATATCAAGTTCATTACGCAAAAGGTTTTCAGAAAAACCTGTCGTAGCCCTCCGTCATTTCAGATAAGTTGTATATAGTATTCGTGCTGCATTTGTTGGCTTTCGTCAAGGTGCAGTGTGCGGTAGCTATATGCTGCTTATCTGCAGCATACGATGAGATTGAGTTAGGGTAGTCGTGCGGCCTTGTTGACCTCCGTCAAGGGTCGTGCGGGTGGGTTTAATTCGATCAAGAAATGACGGGTTGAACTTGACTAGTAGCCTATGGTTTGTTGACCTCCGTCAAGGTCATAGGGTGCTAGGGGCAAAATGTTATCGGGAATTTCAAGTGTTGAAATTTGCAATGAGATTGCATACCTTCTATGAGATAGTTGGATCCCGATACCCGCTGCGAGTAAGTGTTACTCCTGGGAGAGTTTTATACATTACAATTAGCCGATCAAGTAGGTGTCTAGAAAGGTGTCAACGGGGTTACGCCTCTGGGAAAATGAGGTTTACATTAATTAGGTTCGTGCGAAAGCACGGGGGACCTCCCTCAAAGTACCGACACTGGCCTGGCTGAAAGATTGGCGAACTTGTAGTGTGTAATTAATCCCGGCTAGTCTTTCCTTTTAAGGTTTGAAGGAAGATTTGATAAAAAGCAGTGGGAGCCATCCTGATTAGATAAAATAATAACCAATCTATTCTTGCAAGAGCGCACGCTGAGTGTTTTCTTCTCTCTCTCTCCAGGTAGCGACCATATCACACCTTAATCAAGATAATAATACGGAAATATTGACCGAACCCGCTTGTTATACTGAGCTGGGGAACGTTGGTCCCGCTCCAACTTATAATTGTTTTAAGACAGAGCAGGAAATTGGGGAATACCAGAATTCCCGTGCCGCCCAAACGAAGAGAGTGCATGCTGATGCATCATCTTCGGGTATGTTCATTACAGAGAACTGTTTCTCAGTATCCTTTACGTCCTGGGTATGTGATACCAGATCAGGATCCCAGATATGTAATCTGTTACATAGGGCTACAGATAGGTAGAGAACTGAGAACGGGTGATAAGTTTCATGAGGCAGAAAACGGGGCAAGTGTTGCAGCCAAGTCTGTTGGTCACTGTCACCCTGTATTATGAATACATTGATTCTGAACAAATGTTATTAGATACCGAACCTGATATACAAAATCATATCTATCTCTTTATCAGTAAAGAAATGATAAAATTTTGTATAGTTGGATAATGTTTTGAACATTTCCTATATCAAAAGTTGATCGGTTCAGGCACGTTATCTAAAAGCATTGACGTTCTAAATCAAACTACAGTTCTTTAGTATAAAGAACACACACAAGAGGAAGAGTTCAGAAATGAACGAATCATTCTTGAGGCATTGTAGACTAGGTCATATCAATGTGACCCGACTAGCTGAAGTTATATTTAGATGCATATTTAAATCAGTTTGAATTTACATCTTGTGAAACTCGCCAGTCATGTCACAAAGATAAGATGACCACAGCTCTGTTTATTGGAAACAGAGAAAGAGTTAGTAAACTCTTGGGATGATACATGTTGATGTATGTAAGGTCCCCTGTCTACACATGCCAAGACTGGTTCTTTGTACTTCATTACATTCTCTGATAATCTCTCAAGATTCAGACATATGTTCCTGTTGAAACACAAGTCTGAACCTTTTGAGATATTCACAGAATATAAGTGAGAAGTAGAGAACCAATGAGGGTACAAGTATTATGTCCTTTGATTGGTTCCTCACCCACCTGAGAGATACTTCGGTTTCTCTATGACAGTGGGAGCGAGGATTGCATCATGAGATGATGACCCAACTAGTTTCGAATTGGCCATCAGGAGTAAGACTCTATAAGAATGGCTGGATGCTTAGTGATCTGAGATGGAATCCTTATACACCAACAAAGTATGGACTTTGGTTGCTATATCTGAAGGGTTAAATCCCCATCAGGAGCAAGTATATCTTGAGAAGATTACTTGGTGTACATGGAAAAGTTGAGACTTTCAAAGCTAGACTTGTTAAAGGTTTGCATCATTGACCAGGTGTGGATCATGATGAAACTTTTTCTAAGGATCTATGCTTAAGTCCATTCAGATCCTACTTGCCACGGCTACATACCATGACTACGATATCTGGTGGTTGGGTGTCATGACAGCTTTTCTAAATGATGTTTTAGAAGAGTGCATCTATAAGTACACAGCCAGAGGGCCTCGTAGACAGTGGGAGCAGCGGAAACGTGTGCAAGATGCTTTGTAGGATAAAGCAGGCATCGCGGAGTTGGAACGTCTGTTTTGATGAATTAGTCAAAGAAGTTGACATCATCAAAATGGTAGATGAACCTTGTATAGACAAAAAGGTATTAGGGAGTACGGTGACGATCCTCGTAGAGTACGTGGATGACATACTCTTGATAGGGAAAGAGTTTCCTATGCTACGCTCGGTCAATCTCCGTTTATCACAATGATTCTCCATAAAGGATCAAATTGATGCCTCCTAAATCCTGAGTTTTAGATCTATGAGATAGATTTAATTGGATGTTAGGATTCTCACTGGTTGTAGTGAGATGGTATCGACCGATCCTGAGGAGAATCACTGGAAGCGTTCCAGGATGATAAGGACGACTGAATGTCAGTCACAGACATTGTCTTTACCCTGAGTAAAGGGACGGTATGTTGGAAGAGTTCCAAGCTAGATACCGTGACAAACTAGACGATAAAGGCAGGATACATCGCTACTTAAGATGCTACCAAAGAGGCAGTCTGGGTGTATATTGGTTCATGAGATGAACTACGTTCCAACCATTGTGAGACAATGGAGTTGTGGCTTATGCCAAGGAACGTCCGTCCCATCAGTGATCCAGACATATTCTAAGGCAGTGTCACCTGATCATGGAGATGGTTGATCTCCAAGGAGATCGAGGTTTGGAGAGTAGATTCAGAGGACAACACAGCGGATCCACTCACAAAGGCCTGTTCCCAGAGAGAGACTTTTATGGGATGGTTGAGTATGAGATACTACAACCACTGCTATCAGATGGCCCTAGTGCAAGTGGGAGATTGTTAGTTATATGTATGCCCTAGAGGCTATTACTATACATAGGATGTATATTGTAGTGGATGCTGGGACATATATAGGGAGGACTTTCTTGCTCGACATGATAGTATGCTATCTGGTTGAACTTTACCTTAACGTGTATACTGATTGTCTCTCTGTTACATGTTGGTAAAGCCCTTAGGATCTGTACTTGACTACCTGGACTATGATGCGGATCATACTAGTGGGGACATGGTAGTCCATATGTACATCCTTCAAAGTCCCTAGTCGTGGGTGTATCGAGACGGGGCATCGATATACCAGAGTAGACTAGCGTATACCTTCTCGACCCATACAGATGGGCGATGGATGATCCCATATCCATTGGTGTTTGACATCAGAGATGATATACGGGTGCTCAGTAAAGACTGGGTACACTGGACGGACTCGCCGAGAACTCCCAGATGGTATTATACCTCACGTCAGATGGCAGTTCTCTGGTGACACTGGTACAGAGTAGTCTGTTGACCCGAGATCGTCATAGAGTCTTGTGTGGTTCCCACTGTGCTTTGATTTCCATCTTACCACGTCCAAGAGGGCATGCAAAACGGTGGTTTTTGGGTACAGTCCCGAGTCACATGGAGGCAATGAGCGATAGGAGGGGATTCGTCTCTCCCGGTATAGGGAGTTGATGTTGCGCTGTGTTCGATTGGCTATAACAGGAAATCCCTGGCCAGGGTTGCTGAGATTTACTGGTAAGTGTTACCAGTAGTTTCTCGAATAGTTATAGACCTCATATCGACACGACTTATCGAGCTATTGGGGTCTGACGTTTACCACCCCTAGGCGAGATATGCGACATATCAGACGAACAGACCGGACTGTACGGTAGTGTTACTGGTCGGATTCACTGGAGTGTGAGCGGGCTTGCTCGTCGATCTTCAGATCGCTCAATACCCGGATGGCCGTTACGTTTAGCAGACCGCTTGCGGCTTGTGGGTGCTTGATATGATCATCATCTGCTGCCGGCGTATTGACGAGTCTTTAGAGTCCTACACAGAGGTTTCCTGGCTCAAGCGAAACGAAATAGGAGCGCATATGAGATATGTGCAGGACCGAGAATAATGCGTGTATGTGATACCGTATTCTATTCTCGCGATGAATGTATCGATTGGTTGTATGCGATATAACCTAGTTATCGAATCAAGTATTGATTCGATAAGCCGATACATAGGATACTAGTCGGTTATATGCGATATGACCGGATCGTTAAATCAAGTGTTGATTTAATGATTTAATGTATAATTATATATTTGATATATTACTTTGCATTAACTAGTATTGGTTCACTTTAAATGGATTTTCTCACTCGGATTGTGCATATTGTATATGTGATATACTTTTGTACACAAGTTTGTATCATGATTGATGGTGCATGCTTATTTGGTTAAGTGTAAAGATTAAACCATGGTTATTTAAATGGTTAGGGTTTTGTTTTTCATATCTATTTATTTATTCTTTATTCTTTTTGGAAAATTATTAGCTTAAAGAATAAATGGTGGCTTTCTTTGGATGGATTATGAAGCTTCATGAAGCTTTTGACTTTGTGACTATTCGCCTAGATTTCTAGCCAACGATCCGTACACTAGGGTTTCTCGGCACCCGTATTTTTGAAATTGGCATGTTCGATGCCTTGTGAGACCTCTTGGGAGTGCCTAGGAACCCTACAACTGGAGCAAGCCAACAGAGAGCCAGAGACCTTAAACTTGGACCAAAGGAGCATAGGTGTGTCCTGAAGAAATTTCAGAAGAAGCTCTTGGGAATCGGCGGCGGAATCGTGGTTATTTGTGCATTTGGAGGCGGAACCACGGCCTTCTTGTGGAGTTGGACCTCCAAACTTCTGTGGTATTTTCGTATTATCTTTCTCTCTCCTCTAAAACTCCAATAATCTGATTTTACCTGCAAGATTCTTTGCAAACAGCGCCGCTCAAAAATCTTTTTGCATGATTTGATTTCGGTTTTTTGTTGCATATTTAAACCGGACTTTAAGGGGCAATAAACCTAAATCCAGATTAGGTAGGGATTTCATCACCCTTCCTAGGCCCCACAAATCACAAACGAGCATACTCTCACCCTACATTAATTTAAAAAAATATCTAGACCAAGTCTCTAAGGACTGTCGCACTCAATTAGGACAGAGGGGGGTTATGGGTAATCTATTACTTATCTGCATTTCTCTTGCGGTGTCTAAGGCAAGTGTGACAAAGGAAAATGGTTACTTAATTAGGAATGCTATTTCGGTGATTCATATAGCGGAAACCTCCCACTTACCTGGCACTTACCTGGCCGCAAGATTGATAAGGAGGTAGTAGAGGATTGATCTTGCAACTTGTCCTTTGGAAGTCTAGGAGCGATCTAGTGAATTGATCTAGGTGACCCTAGCTCTAGGGATTAATTGTGCATTTTGTGATTTGTTGAGTCAAGCCTCAAGTCCGACTATTTTTTTAAAACAAACCTTCTTAAAATCGTTCTCACATATCACACACTGCCGCGTGCACTAAACCCGCTTAGTGCATGATCGGCTGGACACGGGATTCTAGTGCCTGTCTTTTCCGCGTTTTTTCTATCGACTCCAAAGTCGGTACTTCTTCACCCACAACATCTCCCGAAATGGATGGATCTCCATCAGGATTTAACGATACCACCCTGCCACCACCCGTAGGTGCGCAGAATCCACCGCTCATCTCTCTTCAAGAAAGATACTACCCCGTACGCAGACCCCTTCCTATGCGTCTGTCTCTTCCACCAGCCAATGGGGATAATTTCGAAATTAAACCCCACTTCATCAACCTATTGCCTAAATTTCACGGGCTTGAACCTGAAAATGCATACGTTTTTATAACTAAATTCGAAAACGTATGGGTAATGATGAGCACAACCCAACTTTCAGGGGATGCACTGCGATTACGTTTTCTCCTTTTTACCTTGTGCGATCTAACAGAAAAATGGCTTTATAGCACAACCACACATTTTATTGCTAAATGGGATAAATTATTTATAGCATTCCTTCAGAAATTCTATCATCATCACAAGACCGCCCGTATTCGGAGCGAGATTAACCTGTTTGCCCAACTTTCCAACGAACCCTTTTGGAAATGCTTTGAACGGTTTAAAGATCTTCTTGTCCAATGCCCTTATCACGGAATCGATAGATGGCAACTTTGCCAAATTATATATGAGGGTGTTAATCCAGCGACAAAACAAATGCTAGAAACCATTTGTCAATGTCATTTCATGTCAAAAGACGATGGCGAAGCATGGCAATTTCTGAAAGATCTCGCCGAACAAATATTACTGTGGGAGAGCACTAGACCAACATCATCTTCATCTAGGGCAGGTATTCATCAGCTCGACGTTTCCATCGCAGTAAAAGCCTAAATGGTCATGATACAAAAGAAACTCGAAGCGATAGAAAGAAAATTCTCGTCAACCTCACTAAACCAAGTTACGCTCCCCAAAACCGTGTGTGGTTGCTGTTTTGACCCATCACATTTAACGGAAGAACGTCCTTTGAATCCTCCGTCTCAAGGTCCAGAACAAACTAATGCTGCTTTTCAGCAATGACCTAGAAACGATCCTTATTCCTCCACATATAATCAGGATGGAGGAATCATCCTAGTTTTGCTTGCAACCAAAACCAAACTCAAACTCAAAATCAGTTCCCAAGCCAAAATATCTATCAAAGGCTTCCTCCACAGCAGCAACAACCACCACAACAAATTCGACACCCTTTTCAAAATCCAACCAACAACATTGTTCCTTATAATAATTCTTTCCAATCACAGACTAATCTTCCAATGGCCGGTACTGAAAAAATCTCTGCACTCGAACGAAACTTAGAAATGTTTATTAAACAATCCACCCAAATGACGGCTAATTTAACGTCTTCTATCCAAACTTTAGTGCAATACACTGCTTCCCACGGTGAAAGAATAAAATCGATAGAAGCACGGATTGCACAGTTAAATGCCGCTATGAGTGAGAGAGAGAAAGGGAAACTTCCATCTCAACCTCGACCAAATCCTGGCCACTCACAAAGCGCAAAACTCATCTTTCACCAACAAAATCATAATGTGAGTGCCATAACTACGATGAGATCGGGAAGAGTGCTAAACAATAATGTTGGCAAACAAGTTGATGATGATGAGTCAGATGAAACCCCGACCACTACTTCTACTCCTACTTCGTCCAGTCCACCCTCTTCTTCTGAGCCTATTCTCCGTTCTTCACTAGGCTCGAACTCTCAGCCCACTTCCTTGAAGGAATTACCATCTTCGACCATCCCGAATCCAATTTTGGGATCCATTCCACCCCCACAAACTTCTCCTTAAATATTGGACCCAACCCTTATTGATAAAGCTTCTTTTCCAAACAAGTTGAGGGCCAACAGACCAAGTCCACAAATGGAGAAGATTGTGGAAATTTTTAAGAAAGTTAACATAAATATTCCTCTACTAGATACTATCCAACAAATTCCATCCTATGCGAAAATTTTAAAGGACTTGTGCACTAGGAAAAGGAAAATTCAAATGCCTAAAAAGGTTTTCTTAGCGAGTAATATGAGCAATTCTTTTACCCAACATGTGCCTAAGAAAAGTAAGGACCCCGGTTGTTCTACAATATCTATTGCTATTGGGGTAAAAACATCAATCGCGCTTTACTCGATTTATGTGATGGTGTTAACTTGCTCCCGTATTCTATTTATGAGCAATTAGGCATAGGAGAGTTGAAACCTGCACACTGCACTCTCCAGATGGAAGATCGATCTATCACCCACCCTAGGGGTGAGCTAGAGGACGTGTTAATCAAAGTTGGGGAATTTATATTCCCTGTAGACTTTATAGTTATAGATACACAGCCTATGGCTAACCTACGGAACCAAATTCCGGTGATTCTCGGTCGACCTTTTCTAGCAACTTCCAACGCGATAATCAATTGTCGTAACGGTTCAATGAACTTGTCCTTTGGGAAAATGACAATTGAGTTATATGCTTAAAGAAACATATGCACATATTGAGATAGATACAAACCAAGTAGCATACTACTATTTTGAGCAAGACTGTTATTATATCTATGTATATCCCAAGCTTCCAAAATGTAATATACAAACCAGTACTATACAATAATGGCCTCTAGGGCATATATCACTAACAATCTTCCACTTGCACTAAGGCCGTGTATTGGCATATCGCAGACCTATCATCTCGATTAGCCTCTCGAACTGTGTCTGAGGATGGCCTTTGTGAATGGATCTGCAGAGTTGTTCTCTGTCTATACTCTCCGCACCTCGATCTCCCGGCGATCAACGATCTCCCTGATCAGGTGGTACCGCCTCAAGATATGTCTGGACTTCTGATGGGACCTTGGTTCTTTCGCTACAGCTATAACCCCATTTTGTCACAATACAGAGGTATTGGATCAACAATGGACGGAACCACCTGAACTTCTGTAATGAACTTCCTCATCCAGACTGCTTCTTTCGCGGCATCACATGCAGCGATATACTCTGCTTCCATTGTCGAGTCAGCAACGGTGTCCTGCTTGGAGCCCTTCCAACAGATTGCTCCTCCATTGAGGGTAAAGACATAACCCGACATGGACTTGGAGTCATCCTTGTCACTCTGGAAGCTGGAGTCAGCGAAGGCCTCGATCTGGAGTTCTTTACTGCCGCACACCAAGAACGTCTCCTTAGTCCTTCTCAGGTACTTGAGAATGTTCTTAACTGCTGTCTAGTGTTTCTTCCCTGGGTTTGACTGATACCAGCTTACAACGCTCAGTGCGTAAGCTATATCTGGTCCGGTACACAACATCGCATACATTGTAGAGCCCAACGCAGAAGCATAGGGTATAATAGTTATGCGATCCCTTTCCAAATCAGTCTTGGGAGACATCTCTTTGGAGAGGGTGATCCCATGACAAGCCGGTAGATTACCGCGCTTTGAATCTTCCATACTAAATCTTTTTAGTATGGTGTCGATGTACCTTGATTGTGAAAGTCCCAACATTCTCTTAGATCTATCACGATAGATCTAGATCCCCATAATGTAGGAGGCATCACCCAGGTCCTTCATGGAGAGCATTTGTGACAAGAATTCTTTGACTGATTGTAGTATAGGAATGTTATTTCCTATCAGGAGAATTTCATCCATGTACAAGATGAGGAATACCACAGTTCTCGCTACAATCTTACTATAAATGCATGGTTCATCTGGATTTTTGATAAAGTCGAATTTCTTGACCGTCTCATCAAAACAGATGTTCCAACTCCTTGATACCTGCGTTAATCGATAAATGAATTTAAGCAACTTGCACACTCTTCCGCTGCTCCCACTCTCTACGAAACCCTTCGGCTGATCTATATAAATACACTCTTCCAAATTTTTATTCAGAAAAACGGTCTTTACATCCATCTGCCAAATTTCATAATTGTGAAAGGCGGCAATGGCAAGAAGGATCCGAATAGATTTGAGCATATCCACTGGAGAAAAGGTTTCATCATAGTCCAAACCAGGTCTTTGACGAAAACCTTTTGCAACAAGTCTAGCCTTATAGGTTTCAACATGTCCATCTACACCAATCTTCTTTCTGAAGATCCATTTGCAGCCATGGGTTTTAACCCTTCTGGAGCAATGTCCAAAGTCTATACTTTGTTTGTGTACATGGACTCCATTTCGGTCCGCATTGCATCTATCCATTTTATCAAGTCTCTGCTCCTAATGGCTTGCTGGAAACTAGTTGGATCATCATCGTTGATGATGCAATCTCTATATCCCCGTCTATAAGAAAATCATAATATCTCTCGGGCAGATGAGACTGCCTATTAGTCCTGCGGAGTGGAGCGGGGATGTCCAGTTCTTTCGAAACTTCTGGTTCTACCATGGTTTCAGTAATAGCTTATGGTTCTAGAATTTCTTCCAGTTCTATTGCGCTCCCACTTATTTCTTTTTCACGAAATTGAGTTTCCAAAAAGTGGCATGCCGAGAAACAAAGACCTTTTGTTCCTCCGCGTAATAGAAAAGATACCCCATAGAGTTCTTAGGGTATCCCACAAACTTACACAGTACTGAGTGTGCCTCGAGCTTGTCCGCATACAGCTTTTTTACAAAAGCTGGACATCTCCATATCTTTAGATATTTAAGATAGGGTTTCTTCCCACTCTACATCTGATATGGTGTGGTAGGCACTGACTTAGTAAGAATCTTGTTCAAAAGATATGCAGCTGATTCTAGTGCATAACCTAAGAAAGATCGCGGTAACTCGGCGTTACTCATCAAGGAACGTACCATATCCAATAGGGTATGATTCCGCCTTTTCGATACACCGTTGTGTTGAGGTGTGTATGGAGGAGTAAGCTGAGAGAGAATTCCATTCTCTTTTAGGTAATCCAGGAACTTGGCACTTAAGTATTCATTACCTCGATCAGATCTAAGTGTCTTGATACTTTTGCATGTTTGTTTTTCCACTTGATTCTTGTATTCCCGGAATTTCTTAAAAGCCTCGGATTTATGTTTCACCAAGAATACATGTTCGTACCTTGAGAAATCATCCATAAAAGTAATGAAGTATGAATAACTACTTCTTGCATGTGTAGACATTAGACCACACACGTCACTGTGTATGAGTTCCAAGAGCTCGCTGGCTCTTACTCCGTGTCCAGTGAACAGAGTCCTTGGCATCTTTTCTTTAAGACATGATTGACAGGTTGCATAAGACGGATATTCAAACGGATCCAAATATCTCTATTTATATAACTTCGTCAACCGTGTTTCATTGATGTGACCCAGTCTACAATGCCATAAGAAACCTGATTTAATTCCGGAGACTTTCTTTTAAGTGTGTTCTGGACGTTGAAAACCTGAGCTTGATTTAATACGTATATACCGTTATCTAGTGTACATGACCCAATCAAAGCTTGATTAAGGTGGATGTGGACGACATCGCTTACAAATGTAAAATCATAACCTTCTTTAGATAGTAAAGATACAGAGACGATGTTACATGCCAAACTAGGTACACACAAACAGTTACGCAAAATCAAAATCTGTCTACTTGTCAATCCTAGGTGATATTCCCCTATGGATACAGTATCCACGCTCATTCCGTTAGCAACCCTGAGAGTCATATCTTCTGCCTTGATAACTCTACGGTTTCTCAGAGCCTGCAATGAATTACAGATATGAGATCCTGATACGGTATCCAGTACCCAGAAAATAGATTTAATTGACAGCCAGTTTTCAATCATAAATACACCTGAAACCGAAGCCACAACGTGCTTCGAATCCTGGTTTCTGTCTTTACAAGCCCTGCGGTCCTTCTTCCAATGGCCTTTTCTGTGACAATAGAAACATTCCTTCTTTCTTACTGTCGGCCCCGAAACTTTTGCCTTGCTCTTTCCCTCTACCTTACTAACACCGCCTTTCGGCTTGGTGGGGGCCTTCTTCTTCTTCCCCTTGGCTTTCGCCTTGAATCTAGAAGAGGAAGATTCCCCAATAAGCAGAGCATGTGTCTTCCTGGATTTCTATAGGCTGCCTTCTGCACTCCTCAACATGTTAAGGAGTTCTGGAAGTGAAACTTCCTTACCCTGAATATTGAAATTCAAGATAAACTGGGCGTAGGTAGAGGGGAGTGTAACGCCTTAGATTTCGGTTAGTGTTCGTTTAGAAATTAATGCGGGTTTACTGTAAAAAGTTTACCAATTCGGGCGCCTCACATTTTATAACATTTAATTAATAATTTATTATTATTTGTTATAAGCATGCACGCACGTGTGCACGTAAATGTGAGGATTTGTTTGTGCTAAATTAGTCTTAACAACCATGACAATTAATCTTAATCTTATCCCTTTGCTTTAATCATTTGCCTTTAATTAACCTTTAATCTTTTGAGAGAGAGAGATATATATTTGTGGTGGCATGATGAGGTATGGTGCATTAATGAGAAGGCATGGTGCATTAATGGCTTTGATACACTCACCCTCATCCCTCACCCTACACTCACCTCCCTCTCTCATTTCCCCACACCCTCTCTCTTTTCTCTATCTCTTTCTCATTTCTTCATCTCATTCTATTTCTAAACTGAACACTTAGCTTCTCTCTCTCATTTTCATCTCAAATCCATCACTAAACATCACAAACTTCACAAAAATCACATCTTTGTTCACATTTTTCCTCTTGGTTGCCATGGAGCATGCAAAGTTAGGATCTTTGTGTTCTTTTGATTAGGTAATGTTTCCTTGCTGTTGTTTAAGTTAATTTTGTGTAGCTTAGCTTGTTAGTTTCTTTTTTTATCGCGTATCGTATCGTTTCGATAAATATCGTATTTTTAATGTCGATTTGGGGTCTCGGATGATCTGCTGTTAAACTAAGTATTTGTTGCAAAAATTGACTTGACAGTAACCTAGTATAGAGACCTAGAACCTACCCTCAAAATACGAGCCAATTCCTCCTTGTTTAGGCCGCAGATTTATTGGTTCTGGCCGCAATTTGCGGCCAGACAGGGGACTTGGGTGTTAGTTTTTGGTGTAGGGGTCTCTTGGGTTAATTGTAGTCTCATGGTACTTGCAATTTTTACAAATTGTTAACACGGAAAAATCTGGGATCACTTTGCATATTTCTAGTGTTTCGTTTCGTGCGATACATTATCCGATACGATGCATGTTACGCGTTGCTGTTGCGCTGAGTTGGTTTCGTAGTGTCGCTATACGCGTTAGCTACAATACGAACCCTTTAGAATACATAGGTGTGTTGTGTTGGTCCGTGTAGATTGTATGTATTTTGGGTCTATTATTAATATATATTTTCTTTGTTGTTTTAATGTTGCAGGTTCGCAGGCGAGGACTTCGTACACTGCTACAAAAAGAAAACAGGTGGTAGGATTCACCTAGCCTGGAGCGTTGGTTAGTAGATTTAACATCTACAGGGGAATCGCCCGCATGGCGTTATGCGTCTGGGCTAGAGATGTTAATACTTGTCGCATATTCTATGTCATATTTAGAATTGCGCATTTACCCTATTACTTAGATATTGTTGTGCTTGGACTAGTATCCTTAGGACACTGCACATATTATTGACGACTCATGTTGTACGAGCACTGATTGTATACTACACACACCGTCAATAATTGCCATGTCACGCACAACCCACTTATAGATATGATATTTCTTGGTTAGGGATATTGAGACATTGATTCATATTTCTTATCGCATATGACATATAGCATACCTGTATACTCACATGTTTATATATATGCCTTCACCTACTTATATGCTAGATACCTGTATACCTATAGAGTGTTGTACCATTAGTGATAGGTACATACACACTTTATGATATAGCTACAGGTATACTTTGTACTCATACTTCACTTATACCCACGGGGTATACTACATCATTACTTATAGATAGATACATATATCTTGCTATACCTTTATGTTTATACATACATCAGTTATAGCTACATATTTATCTTTACTTGATGTCATATTTAGAATTGGATAAAATAGAAACCGCATGATTTTTATATTAACTTGTTGCAGTTAATTAGCGGCTTTTCCTTTATATGCTTACATTTCAGTTTATGTTGCATATATCATATTCATGGATTTTCGCATTGTTATGTGGATTTTTCATGATGTTTTCTGGATTTGGGGACCGTGGGAGTTCATGAAATTATGCATTATTTGAAAAACCCGGTTTTCCTTGATATGATATTTCAGCATCCACCATGAGTTTTATCGGTTCTGATATATATATATACCCCTACGAGGAGGCGTCGAGGCCGTATAAGGATACATGGTGGGGCCCGGAGGTACCCCGAGGAAAGAAAGGGATGTCGATGTACCACGCCGATGATCCCGGCAGGGGAACCCTACCTTCCGGTGACATTACCTATGACTCGGCGGTTATCATGGGGATACCGACGGGAGTCATGTGCATATGGATACGTCAAAAGGAAAGGGTCAGAGCTAAGCACTCGTGCATTCGTTACAGCGTATGATACATACCTATCAGGGTGCCAGTCTTGGTAACAGCACCTGATAGATCAGCATTTCTGTGTCGATGCTTGACACATTGGTTTCATGATATTTCTTTTTACTCCTTTGTATATATAACAGGGGATTAGGCCGCTGTTATATATGCCCTTACACCAATATTAGTGGAATGGAACGCTAATATATGTGTATTGACATTAAACTATATACATCATCATATTAATTCATGCAAATATATTTAGGGTGTTAGACTTTTACTTGAGATTAGATTTGGGATATAGGTGATTTATTTGAGATTTGATACAGGATATATATATGAGATTGCTGATTTGTACATTCAGGATATAGGAGATTTATTCGAAAGTGTACATTCAGGATTTGTGAGACTTATATGATATGAGAGCCAATTTGGAGGCGGATTTGAGGAAATTGGGATTTGGATTGTCTTGATGGATTGTGATCCTACCACGATGTCAGGATTCCGTGGAATTGACATATTTCATTCCATACTCCACATTTATTGTTTATGCACTGCTTCATGTATTAGTAGTACCTGTTAGTGTACCTTTCATAACTGTTGCATTTACATACCTTTATTTATATACATTGCTTCATGTATAGTTGTACCTGTTAGTGTACCTTTCATGATTGTTGCATATATACACTTTCATATCATTGTTGCATGATTATTGCATACTGATTGTCATATTATTATTGCTTCATGTATTAGTTGTACCTGCTAGTGTACTTTTCATGATTATTGCATTCATATGATATGTTATTGCTATTAATTGCATATGTTAGATTCACGCTGTACGTGCATACTTGCGATTACCTGCATATGTTATTTACTATTCACGAGTTGGCAACTCACCCCCGTTGTGCCACAGTTGTTTTGCAGGGTGTTCCCCAGAGTAGTCGAGGCTGGCTATTCATCTATCTGATCATCTTTTGCTGCGGATACCGCTTCAGCTCATAGTGTGCAGTTTTGCTTAGGTGGGTTTTGTGGTTATCCGTATTGTTGTATTGTATATTCGTTGTATCCTTGTACTCTCCATCTACTATTATTTTGTTTGACTTAGAGACTTGGTGAGGACGATATTGTATATTATTTGTAACTTGTTGTCTTTTATACAGTTTCCTTTCTTTCGTCTTTTATTTCTTCGCTACGGCGTCGTATATTTGTTGTGGTGGTTGTTTTCCGCCTTTGGGCGTGTATTTGCTCCCATTTGGAGATGCTTTATTTATATTTATGTTGTACCCATTTTTGGGGCTAGTTTTTACAAAGGAGGTGCTGCCAAAATTTTAAAAGAAATAAGTTGTGCTTTTAAAGAATTTGGGTTGCGATTTCAAAGGTTTTAAAAATGTTTCTTATCTTTTCTTGTCTTTTTAATGGTTTAGATTTTTGGGTTTTGGCTTTCTTTTACTGCGTTACGCCTGTAGACGTTGCGTAGTATTAAGGCCGTCACGTGCCAATTTCGGGTCGTGACAAAGTTGGTATCAGAGCGCTAGGTTTTACCTTTCGGAGTGTAGGATGACCTTGGTATGATGGAGTGTGTAGCTTAAGCTGAGTAACGTAGTGTGTGTATGTCTGCAGCATACTCACGATGCGGTACTTCGCCTAAAGTGACCTAAGTACAATTGCTTGAAATTCCTTCTTTGATGATTCATATCCTTGTGATTCGATTTCCGTGTTCTTATCGAATCTTATTTCCATTTATTGCCTTGCCGCCGATGACTATGGGGACTCAGAGCAATGCAGCGAGGGCTGAGGTCAGAGTTGGTTCAGGTGAGACGAGCACTGACCAGGATGGCACGCTAGTTGCACAGGTGCAGACGGATCCGCCTTCGACAGATCAGCTCGCTAGGCTTGTGGCAGAGATGCAGGACTTGCGCCAGATGATGAGCTCATTGGTTGAGACCGTTCGAGCGCAGCGACAAGAGGTTGTCATCCCTGTTACTCAGTTGTTCCTTGCGATCAGCATGCAACATTCCGTTACCTACATAGCACCAGTGGATGCAGCCCCAGTTTACGAGACACGTCTTCCAGAGACTTTGAGAGTTCCGGGACAGTGGAGGACTCGTACCGGTGTACCAGCCCAGAGACAGAGGCTTAGTCATCGAGACAGATTTCGTGACCGTCGCGGGAGTAGCAGAGGCTTAGGACAAGGACAGTCGTTCAGCTCTTATACCCAGGAGGGTCAGCAGTCGTCGCGTGGATGTTTTCGATGCGGAAGCCTTCAACACTTCGTCAGACATTGTTCCTTAGCACCACGACAGGTTCATATTCTGAGACGTCATGGACGCGGAGGGTTCGCTCAGAGGGGTCAGTCTAGCAGAGGAGGAGTTCAGCCTGTTGTGGGTAGAGGGCAGACACGAGAGTTTGTTTCTACTCATCGGGACGCGCGGGCGTCGAATGCAGAGTTTTCAGGTATCCTTAATTCGTATGTTCTTTTGATGTATTTCTTGTTTGTTTTACACACTTGTGCCGTGGTTGGGACGAGAGTTGTGTTAGGTAGATCAGTCGTTTTTTGTGTCAACTTCTGTCAGTGATTCTTTTGTTACGCGACACGTAATTCGGTCGTGTGCCAATTGGATATGAGATAGAGATTCGTCCGTCATTTTGATCCTTCTAGAGATGTTGGGTTTGACGTTCTCCTGGGCACGGACTAGTTAGCTACGTGCTAGGCGTCTGTGGACTACCGTAAGGAAACAGTCAGGTGTTGTTTTCCCCGGCGAGTCAGTTCTTGTTGTGCAGGTGGATAGTTGCACCGCCTCTCACAGCTCGAATTCAGCCTTTTTCGCTAGTCGGCTTTTGAGGAGAGGATGTCGTGGATTCTTGGCGTTCATTCATGGTACCGGAGCCACAGTTGGTTTGTTGGACCGGGTTCCTTCGTGCGAGAGTTATCCGACGTTGTTCCAGATGAGCCGGCGAAGCTTAAGGAGCTTAAGGATCAGCTGCAGAGTTGTTTGTTGGGGGGCTTGTGCGTTTGAGTGTTTCGCATTGGGGAGCTCCTATTTCTGTTCGTCAAGGAGAAAGACGACAAATTGAGGTTGTATATTGATGGATCGTTAATTGAACCAGCTTACGGTGCGGATAGGTATCCTTTACCTCGCATTGACGATTTCTTCGACCAGCTCCAGGGTGTGAGACATTTTCTAAGTTTGTTCGGGATTAGGTCATCATTGTTGCGGGTTCAGAGTGATGACATTCTGAAGACTGCCTTGTGTGTGCTATGGGCTTTGTGTGTTTTGGTGTGTCATTGGATTCACCAATGCCCTAGCAGCATTCGTAGATGTGATGAACCGGATTTCTTCAAGTCGTTCCTCGACCAGTTATTGTTGTGTTATTTACGACATTCTGGTCTATTAAATGTGTCTTGAGGGACAGAAGTAGCTCTTGAGGATTTGTTTTGCAGACATTGGGAGAACCCCGGTGGTTTGCTAGATTCTCAGAGTGTTTCTTCAGGCTTGTTTGTGTTGACTCCTAGATCTTGTAGTTATGAGAGACGGTTTTGTAGGGTTCCGAGGAAGATCGTGGCCATACAGCTTAGGCCCAAACTTTTGTTCGGACGGAGGTCCGCAGATTTTTGGGCTTAGTAGGTTTTTACCTCCGTTTCGTGCAGAATTGCTAGAGTAGTGCTACACCGTTGACTGAACTGACTGGAAAGGAGGTTTCTTTTCTTTGGACTGAGGCATGTGTGCGGAGTTTTTCAGCAGTTGAAGACTCGGTTAACAACTGCATCAGTTCTTCCTTTGCTTTTGGTTCGAGCGACTTTGTTGTTTAACTGTGATGTTTCGTGAGTAGGGCTCGATTGTGTACTAAGGCGACACTATAGAGTTATCGCTTTTGCTTCCCTACATCTGAAGGAAGTACGAGCAGGATATTCCACTCACGATCTGGAAATGGCCGCGGTGGTTTTGCGTTGGGGATTTGGAGACACTACTTGTTCGAGAGTCGTGTCAGATTTTCACGGACTACCAGAGCTTAATGTACATCTTCCTGCAGCAGATTTTGATTGTGTGATAGTCTTCTGCAGATTTACAGTTCTTGTGCGATCGTTGAGTACAGCTTAAGTTCGCCTCTACTGAGGGGACAGCTTGCTCATGTCCGCGCCCGACCACTTTTCCTTAATCGCTTTCGCGAGGCACTGCCCGCCAATGCTCGTTCGTCAGAGATACTTGAGTATACTCGGCTGGGTAATGATTCGGAGTCCTTGATTTGTGACAAGGGTGTGCTACGTTTAGGGACGCGTTTGTGTACCTGATACTATTGGGTAGAGACGCGAAATCCTAGAGCAGGCACATCTGTCAACTCTCTGTATTCATTCAAGTTCCACCAACAATTGACGTGACTTGTGAAATAGTTACGGGTGGGCAAGGATATAAAGAGAAGTTTCGGGTTTCGTTTCAAGATGTCTGTCTTGTTGTGTGCCTAGGTTGAGCATCTGAGACCGGCTGGAGAGTTGCAACCTTTAACCGTTCCGAAGTGGGAGTGGGAGCAGATCTCCATGAATTTCGTTATGGTGTCTACCCAGGTCTAGACAGGGTGTGACTCCATTTGGATGTTTGTTGTCCGGTTTTGCTCGGTTTGCTCAGTTGTTCTTTGTTAAGTTTGTGCGTTGCACGGAGTTCCTTCATGGGTCGTATCCAATGAAGGCACCATGTTCGCTTGCCGTCTTGGGCAGGGACTTTAGGAAGCCTTGGGTACTGGTTGAGCTTTAGCTTTATCTTTCCATCAACAGGATGATGGTTTTGTGAGAGAGGGCTATACCGACTATGGAACGTATGCTTATGCGTGCATACTAGTTGTTGTCGGCAGTTGGGATCGTCACTCGCCATTGTTAGGGTTCTCTTTCGATAGCTGTTATCAGGAGGCACTCTAATTGGCAACCTTTAGGTTTAGGGGTTAGGTCGTGTCGATCGCCAATCTGTTTTTCTGACTCTGCGTAGTAGGATTTTTGGACCCAGCTAGTCTAGAGACTTCGGAGATGATCCAGTTGATTCAGGTCAGGATGAGAGTAGCACAGTGCGGACAGAGCTCTTATGCCAGCCATGATGGTGTCACGACCCGAAAGTACGGAACATGACCGGCACTTAAACTACGAACGTCTCGAGGCGTACGTAATCTAAGTAAACCGAAAACCCAGAAATCCAAACCAAGAAAAGTAGTAGAGTGCAGGAAAAACCAACTTAAAGCAAGTAATTTCAATAGCATAAGCCGAATTATGCGGTTTTTAAAACATCAAAAATTTACTGAAAATTTCGGCAGAGTCTCCTTTGTAAATACTGGCTCCCAAACGGGATACAACATGAATAGTATACGAAATCAATAAAAGACATCCCCAAGCGGGAGCTAGCTCTTCGTCAATCGACGGTCACAACCACACAAGCAATATAATATACAACGCCAACGGCGAGGATCAAAAACTCAAAAGGGAACTCAAAACCACCAGAAATATAACGAGCGACTCTAAGGTCGAAAGAATAAACAACACTGGTCTCTATCTCAATAGATACATGTTTGGTTGATGGAACTTCTAGATACAACAGAATAATGATATACAAGATAATATGATGAGTACGATACCAGAAAAACCCACCTACTAGCAAGTCACCCGAATGAAACTAAGCCCGCAAAGCCGTAATGAAACCTGTACGGCAAACCTGCAAGAAACTGGGGCACAACGGGGGTGAGTTGCCAACTCGTGAATAGAAAAACATCTACGCACAGAAATCGCATAAATAACGCAATCCTAGGTCAATGGTCATAATATATCCTCAAAAATAAGTATATAACATGCAGCCTATAACAAGGCTAGGGTAAATATCTAACCCGAGTGTAATCTCATGTGCCCGTGTCAGGGCCTCAAGTAGCAATATATCATATGAATGAGGTATGAATGCATGAAACAGAATACATGTAAATGAAGAAACTGTTTTCATAAATTAGTGAGATTTCCTTCGTATTTTTAAACTGAGGTATCATAAATGAAATCAGCATCAACAGTGTCTAGTATCGACACAAAACATAAATCTCACTGTCTCGAAATATCAATGTCTCAATCTCAATATCGAGGGCACCGTCAGTCCAGACCGGCCCCTACCATCCATCTCAAGACCACGACGGTATCCTCCGGATATCCGACACGTCGGGTAATATCACCGGTAGGTAGTGCTCCCCAGCCAGGCTCAACGTCAACACCACATTCCTCTTGCCCCGGGGTACCATACCGGGCCCACCATGTACCCATGACGGTTCCTCCACTCCTTGACACGGATCTCCAAAACCACAGCAAACTCATGGTGGACGACACTTTACATCACTAGAAAATCGCAACATTTTATATTTTAAAAGATCATAAGTTGTAAATTTTGCGGCTTTCCCCGAAATCCAGAAATATCATAAATCTCAAGAAATCATCACAAGTGCATATGTCAATGATAATGAACTAGGCATGAACAACTGAGTAACCGTATGCATGAAGTGGTAGGTAATAACTACAATGTCTAATATGGTATATAAGGGAAGTACACTAATATCATGTCAAAACTACTAGCTAACAATCTAAGTCAAGCAATTATATTCTCTAAGGTGTACGTGACATGGCAATTACCGATGAAGATGTGTGTGAGCCGGCAAGTAGGTGTACGTGGTACATACGCATCATCGGTAATGGTGCTGGTGTCCTAACAGCATGATATCAATAATGGAATATGCAGCAAAATAAATATGCGAGGCAGAGCGAACAACAATAATGTGCGGGAGCTGAATACTAGACACAACGATAACTAATCTGCAATAATCTAATATAAGTCCTACAAATGGTGCCTTTTGAAATAACACGAATCATGGGGTTTTGAAAATAGGGGCTACGGTGTTTTTATGAAAAGATACGTCGTTTTTGAAATATCCGTAGATTCCCTTGAGCTGTCTTTAAAAATGCCCACGATTCGTTAGTTTTTGAAATAGGTAAGAAGTCTAATCTAATCTAACAACTACACTAAACTATACGGCTGAACTAACAAGCTGAACTACAGGTAAGGAAACCGCCTATCATCTGAGTCGATACATATACATACCTGTATATGTATAGTCGGTGATCCCGCCTCAATAATATCATATCCGATACCATATCTATAATCAGGCGTCCCAAGTCAAGAGTGCGGATCAATCATCAATATAGCTCGTACGTACACCCGTCGTACGGCATCCCAATCTGGTACGGTTCAATATCACATTCATCATACTATTCACCTGGTATCCTCTTTATCAAATATCATGATCGGGGTACTGATCTACGTCTAGTACCATACTGATACCGCCTACGTATGCATGGACGTGTGTGAAACACTACGTCAAGGACCCGCTACAACGTCATGTCGTATCTAAGATACGAACCCTGCTATATCACCGATCTCACGGCCTCAAATCAAATCTCATCGACTCAGCTCAATCCCAAGTATCATCCTCAATCCGTATGTGAACACATAGTCCCATACCCATGTGAACACATAACTATAAAGAATCACATGAGCACATATCAATAGGAATGTGTGCAAGTATGTATGTGTGTATGTGTGTGTGTAACACTACCCTAGGGTTCGCAACACTAAAGTAATCCAACACACCAATATCCATCCTAAGCATCGTTATTAATCCCAAATAACATATAATAATTGTTGGTGTGTATACGCATCCGTATACACCACCACGGACTGCGGGGGTGCTATACGCCATCCACCCGACTTCTCCCCGTAGATATAAATCTACTCACCTGGTCCTTGCTAGCCGGTGCCTACGTGGCCACGCGCTTGTTTGTCGTCTCGAAGTCCACATGGGGGTACCTACATATCATAACGCACCGCATCGTATTAAAATCCGACTCATGACCAAAACGACACACGAATCCCACATAGGTCAAAACCTATGGTTGCTTTCACAAATCAACCCAAAAACCCTCGACGTCGGCGTACAAACGCCAAACCATCGAGAAAAACCCAAATACACTCATTTGCACATTCACGAACACTAATTTTAATATAAATTAGGTTGAAACTCACAAAAACGCCAATTTCACTCAAAAAGTCATTTTTCCGGAAATCTAGCAAGCGCAATTTGCCGTTTTTGTACAAAACACGATATTTAAATGAATGTAGCGGCCAATATATTTATTAAATATCTTAAATAAGTCATAAAAACCATTTCCATAATTTAAACTCATAAATTTGCATAATTTCCAAATTCCTAGTATGCAAAAACATCGATTTTAACTCTTTTTAAAGTAAAAATTCACAATTTTACCATTAAGCTTGGTTTTGCATATACTAAATTATTAAACCATAATTTATAATGTTAATAATGCCATGAAAAACTTAATTAGATTTTAATCTCAATTATATGTGTATTTCATTAAAACCTAGTTAGCAAAATTTATGAAATCGGACAATTTTTGAAGCAACAATTAGTAAACTAACCACTAGCTTACATTTTCCAAAACTTAATATGGTAAACTACCCATTACAACCAAAATCAAGTGATACAACACTCACTTGAATTCCAAAACACCCTCTTGAAATCTTAAACTTGCAATCAAACCAATATTACGAACTAATTATGTCTTGATTCAAAGTATTAATACAACAATTAACTATAGGATTTAGATTATACCTCAAAGTTCAAGAGATCCAACATGAAAATCTTGGCCTTTAAATTGCTCTCTTGCTCCATGATTCATGTTAGTTAAGGCAAAGAAATAATGGGTAGGAGTTGGATTTGAATTTTGCTTTGAATTTGTGTTGATTTTGAAGCATTTTGTGGACTTTTTTGATGCAAAAATTGAGTGGATTTTGGGGGAGGGGGCTGCTGCAGTTTCAGCCAAGGAGGAAGAGAATGGGGGAAAAATGAGTGAGGGAAAGTTAGTCAACTCCAATACCCAAGTACCCATACTTCTTTACTTAATGTTTTCTTAATTTTCTTTTTATTATTTTCTTTTCTTCCCTTGACCTTAGGAGTGAAATGGGGTGAACATTTTTTTGGGCTGCCAAGGGGGAGGCTCGGCCACAAGGGGAGGGAAAGAGAGGGTGAGGTGTGGATGTGTGGGTTTGTGTAGGAACTTCTCAAATTTCCATATTCATTAAGTCTTTTTATTAATTAATTAATTTTCATATAACTCATTCCTAAATTTCAAGAACCCACATGACAAGTCCAATTCATTTTAAAGCCACATGTTACATTTTGTTTTAGTGTGTCATGATGCACAAGTTTGTATCAACCCATTCCAATTTGTAATTTTCCTTAATTAAATGTATTAGTGACGGCTTAAAATAATAATAAAATAATTTTTTTTTTCAGAAAATTTGAAATTTCACCAGCGGCTCAATAAACACCAAATAATAGCAATTACATATCTAGAATATGTATATTTAATTTTTATAATAAGATATTTGTATTTTGACTTTTTACAGAAAACCCCCTTATTTTACCGTTTTTTTCGAAATTCCACCGAAACGATTTTCAAAATGTTACAGATGGTCGCAGACCTGAGTTCGCAGTGGGAGATCATGTATTCCTACGGACTTTTCCGATGAATGACATGTTGAGTTTTGGGAAGCTTATCCCAGAATTGTAGGTCCTTTTGAGATCCTTAAAGAGAGTTAGTTCCGTTGTCTTTAATTTGGCATTCCCGTCCAGATTATTGGGTATTCACCCCGTATTCCTGGTGTCGATACTTTGCAATTACCTTCATGACCTTTCTCACATGATTCAGCACTAGACCATTTAGCTTGGACGCGATCTTTCGTTCACCAGCAGCCAATTGTATTAATGGCTCGGCAAGTGAAGAAAGTTTGGTCAAGGGTCTTGCCATCTGTGAAGGGTTTTCTTGGACGTAGCCGTATAGTGAGGTAATCACTTACGAGGCTGCGAGCGAGATATGAGAGTTTGTAATTTTCTCTTTGAAGGTACGCTTAGTAAGAATTTTAAATTCGGGGACTAATTTTTTTAAGGGAGGAGATTGTAACGCCTTAGATTTCAGTTAGTGTTCGTTTAGACGTTAATGCGGGTTAACTGTAAAAAGTTTACCAATTCGGGTTCTTCATATTTTATAACATTTAATTAATAATTTATTATTATTTGTTATAAGCATGCACGCACGTGTGCACGTAAATGTGAGGATTTGTTTGTGCTAAATTAATCTTAGCAACCATGACAATTAACCTTATCCCTTTGCTTTAATCATTTGCCTTTAATTAACCTTTAATCTTTTGTGAGAGAGAGAGAGAGATATTTGTGGTGGCATGATGAGGTATGGTGCATTAATGAGAAGACATGGTGCATTAATGGCTTTGATACACTCACCCTCATCCCTCACCCTACACTCACCTCCCTCTCTCATTTCCTCACACCCTCTCTCTTTTCTCTATCTCTTTCTCATTTCTTCATCCATTCTATTTCTAAACTGAACACTTAGCTCCTCTCTCTCATTTTCATCTCAAATCCATCACTAAACATCACAAACTTCACAAAAATCACATCTTTGTTCACATTTTTCCTCTTGGTTGCCATGGAGCATGCAAAGTTAGGATCTTTGTGTTCTTTTGATTAGGTAATGTTTCCTTGCTGTTGTTTAAGTTAATTTTGTGTAGCTTAGCTTGTTAGTTTCTGTTTTTATCGTGTATCGTATCGTTTCAGATAAATATCGTATTTTTAGTGTCGATTTGGGGTCTCGGATGATCTGCTGTTAAACTAAGTATTTGTTGCAAAAATTGACTTGACAGTAACCTAGTATAGAGACCTAGAACCTACCCTCAAAATACGAGCCAATTCCTCCTTGTTCAGGCCGCAGATTTATTGGTTCTGGCCGCAATTTGCGGCCAGACAGAGGACTTGGGTGTTGGTTTTTGGTGTAGGGGTCTCTTGGGTTAGTTGTAGTCTTATGGTACTTGCAATTTTTACAAATTGTTAACACAGAAAAATCTGGGATCACTTTGCATATTTCTAGTGTTTCGTTTCGTGTGATACGTTATCCGATACGATGCGTGTTACGTGTTGTTGTTGCGCTGAGTTGGTTTCGTAGTGTCGCTATACGCGTTAGCTACAATACGAACCCTCTAGAGTACATAGAAGTGTCGTGTTGGTCCGTGTAGATTGTATGTATTTTGGGTCTATTATTAATATATATTTGCTTTGTTGTTTTAATGTTGCAGGTTCGCAGGCGGGGACTTCGGACACTGCTACAAAGGGAAAACAGGTGGTAGGATTCACCTAGCTCGGAGCGTTGGTGAGTAGATTTAACATCTACAGGGGAATCGCCCGCATGGCGTTATGCGTCTGGGCTAGAGATATTAATACTTGTCGCATATTCTATGTCATATTTAGAATTGCGCATTTACCCTATTACTTAGATATTGTTGTGCTTGGACTAGTATCCTAAGGACACTACACATATTATTGACGACTCATGTTGCACGAGCACTGATTGTATGCTACGCACACCGTCAATAAGTGCCATGTCACGCACAACCCACTTATACATATGATATTGCTTGGTTAGGGACATTGATTCATATTTCTAATCGCATATGACATATAACATACATGTATACTCACATGCTTACATATATGCCTTCACCTACTTATATGCTAGATACCTGTATACCTATAGAGTGTTGTACCATTAGTGATAGGTGCATACACACTTTACGATATAGCTACAGGTATACTTTATACTCATACTTCACTTATACCCAGGGGGTATACTACATCATTACTTATAGGTAGATACATATATCTTGCTATACCTTTATGTGTAAACATACATCAGTTATTGCTACATATTTACCTTTACGTGATGTCATATTTAGAATTGGATAAAATAGAAACCGCATGATTTTTATATTAACTTGTTGCAGTTAATTAGCGGCTTTTCCTTTATATGCTTACATTTCAGTTTATGTTGCATATATCATATTCATGGATTTTCGCATTGTTATATGGATTTTTCATTATATTTTCTGGATTTGGGGACCGTGGGAGTTCATGAAATTATGCATTATTTGAAAAACCCAGTTTCCCTTGATATGATATTTCAGCATCCACCATGAGTTTTATCGGTTCTGATATATATATATACCCCTACGAGGAGGCGTCGAGGCCGTATGAGGGTACAAGGTGGGGCCCGGAGGTACTCCGGGGAAAGAAAGGGATGTCGATGTACCACGCCGATGAGACCGGCAGGGGAACCCTGCCTTCCGGTGACATTACCTATGACTCGGCGGTTATCATGGGGATACCGACGGGAGTCATGTGCGTATGGATACGTCGAAAGGCGAGGGTCAGAGCTAGGCACTCGTGCTTTCGGTATAGCGTATGATACGTACCTATCAGGGTGCCAGTTTTGGTGACAGCACCTGATAGATCAGCATTTCTGTGTCGATGCTTGACACATTGGTTTCATGATATTTCTTTTTACTCCTTTGTATATATAACAGGGGATTAGGTCGCTGTTATATATGCCCTTACACCAATATTAGTGGAATGGGACGCTAATATATGTGTATTGACATTAAACTATATACATCATCATATTAATTCATGCAAATATATTTAGGGTGTTAGACTTTTACTTGAGATTAGATTTGGGATATATGTGATTTATTTGAGATTTGATACAGGATATAAATATGAGATTTCTGATTTATACATTCAGCATATAGGAGATTTATTCGAAAGTGTACATTCAGGATTTGTGAGACTTATATGATATGAGAGCCAATTTGGGGGCGGATTTGAGGAAATTGAGATTTGGATTGTCTTGATGGATTGTGATCCTACCACGATGTCAGGATTCCATGGAAATGACATATTTCATTTCATACTCCACATTTATTGTTTATGCACTGCTTCATGTATTAGTAGTACCTGTTAGTGTACCTTTCATAACTGTTGCATTTACATACCTTTATTTATATACATTGCTTCATGTATAGTTATACCTGTTAGTGTACCTTTCATGATTGTTGCATATATACACTTTCATATCATTGTTGCATGATTATTGCATACTGATTGTCATATTATTATTGCTTCATATATTAGTTGTACCTGCTAGTGTACTTTTCATGATTATTGCATTCATATGACATGTTATTGCTATTAATTGCATATGTTAGATTCACGCTGTACGTGCATACTTGCGATTACCTGCATATGTTATTTACTATTCACGAGTTGGCAACTCACCCCCGTTGTGCCACAGTTGTTTTGCAGGGTGTTCCCCAGAGTTGTCGAGGCTGGCTATTCATCTATCTGATCATCTTTTGCTGCGGATACCGCTTCAGCTCATAGTGTGCAGTTTTGCTTAGGTGGGTTTTGTGGTTTTCCGTATTGTTGTATTGTATATTCGTTGTATCCTTGTACTCTCCATCTACTATTATTTTGTTTGACTTAGAGACTTGGTGAGGACGATATTGTATATTATTTGTAACTTGTTGTCTTTTATACAGTTTCCATTCTTTCGTCTTTTATTTCTTCGCTACGGCGTCGTATATTTGTTGTGGTGGTTGTTTTCCGCCTTTGGGCGTGTATTTGCTCCCATTTGGAGATGCTTTATTTATATTTATATTGTATCCATTTTTGGGGCTAGTTTTTACAAAGGAGGTGCTGCCAAAATTTTAAAAGAAATAAGTTGTGCTTTTAAAGAATTTGGGTTGCGATTTCAAAGGTTTTAAAAATGTTTCTTGTCTTTTTAATGGTTTAGATTTTTGGGTTTTGGCTTTCTTTTACTGCGTTACGCTTGTAGATGTTGCGTAGTATTAGGGCCGTCACGTGCCAATTTCGGGTCGTGACAGGGAAGGACGTAGAATTAATTCTGTATATAACTCGTTCTCTAACGTGGTCCTAAGGTCCGCAAGCTCTTCAATATAGCTAATCATATTAAGGACATGGTCCCCTACAGATGATCCGATAGCCAACCTCTCCTGAAACAATTTCTTTAAGATCTCATATCTTGCGATACAAGATTGCTCTCCATATAATTTTTTGGTATAGAGGAAGATGGAAGCTAAGTCCATCTTCTTGTGCCGCCTCTGGTGTTCATTATCCATTGAGGCCAACATGAGGCACTTGTCTTTTGCACTGTCAATTTCCTATGTTTTATGGATTTCAATATCCGCGATGGAGGAATATGGACTTGGGACGGCGGGGGCTTTGGTAGTAAGGAGGTAGCCCAGCTTGTCATAGGTTATGGCCATCTGGACATTCCTTAGCTAATCTTTATAGTTTGGCCCCGTCAATATGTTTTTATCTAGCAGTAACTTAAGCCCGGTCATTTTGGTCGCTGCAATTAGGAGAGAAAGAAGAAACACTCAGCATGATACTTTTGCAGGTTTAGATTGGTTATTAGTTTATCTAAATATGATGGCTCCCACTATTTCCTCGAATCCTTCTTCAAACCATAAAAGAAGAATTAGTCGGGATTAATCGCACTCTACAATTCTTGCTTAACCTTTCGGTCAGGCTAGTGTCGGTACTTCGAAGGAGATTTTACAACGCTTTCGCAAAATTCCTTAATTAAATAACATCTTTTCCCTGGAGGCATAGCCCCGCTTGTTAGTTATATGTATGCCCTAGAGGCCATTGCTGTACATACGATGTATATTGTAATGGATGCTTGGACATATATAGGGAGGACTTTCTTGCTCGACATGATAGTATGCTATCTGGTTGTACTTTATCTTAACATGTACTCTAATTGTCTCTATATTATATGTTGATAAAGCCCTTAGGATATGTACTCGACTACTGGGACTATGATGAGATCATACTAGTGGGGCCACGGTAGTCGACGAGTACATCCTATAACTGTTCCTAGTCGAGGGTGTATAGAGACAGGGCATCGATACACCAGAGTAGACTAGCGTATACGCATCTTGACCCATATGATGGGCGATGGATGATCCCAAATCCATCGGTGTTTGACATCAAGGATGGTGTACGGGTGCTCAGTGGAGACTGGGTACACTGGACGGACTCGCCGAGAACTCCCAGATGGTATTATACCATACGTCAGATGGCAGTTCTCCGGTGACACTGGTACAGAGTAGTCTGTTGACCCGAGATCGTCATAGAGTCTTGTGTGGTTCCCACTGTGCTTTGATTTCCATCATACCACGTCCAAGAGGGCGTGCAAAAAGGTGGCTTTTGGGTACAGTCCCGAATCACATGGAGGCAATGAGCGATAGGAGGGGATTCGTCTCTCCCGGTATAGGGAGTTGATGTTGTGCTGTGTTCGATTGGCTATAACCGGAAATCCCTGGCCAGGGTTGCTGAGATTTACTGGTAAGTGTTATCAGTAGTTTCTCGAACTGTTATAGACCTCATATCAACACGACTTATCGAGCTACTGGGGTCTGACGTTTACCACCCCTAGGCGAGATATGCAACATATCAGACGACGAGACCGGACTGTACGGGAGTGTTACTGTTTGGATTCACAGGAGAATGTACAGGCTTGCTTGTTGATCTTCTGAGCGCTCAATACCTGGGTAGCTGTTACGTTTAGCTGACCGCTTGCAGCTTGTGGGTATTTGATATGATCATCACCTACTGCCGGCGTATTGACGATTCTTTAGAGTCCTACACAGAGGTTTCTTGGCACAGGCAAAACGGAGTAGGAGCACATATGTGATATGTGCGGGACCGAGGATAATGCGATATGTGATATCGTATTATATTCTCGCGATATTTGATATCAGCCGGGTCATCGGATCAAGTGTTGATTCGATGAATCGGTACGGATAAATATTAGTCGGTTATATGCGATATAGCCGGATTGTCGGATCAAGTGTTGATTCGATAATTTAATGTATAATAATATATTTGATATATTAAATTGCATTAACTAATATTTGCTCACTAAAAGATTCTTTTTCTCACTCGGGTAATACATTGATATATATGCGATATATGTTAAATGTATTATTTTATTTTGTTACAATAAATATTGTATATGTGATATATAATATTGTAACATATTATAATTATTAATGCAACATGTTTAGAGGAGTTTAAACATGATTAGGGTTTGGGTTAGGGTTAAACCTTCTAGTTGATTCTAGAAGCTTTACTTTGTCTTTGTTAAGATATTATGATAGATATTTCTTTATGACTCACCCTTTGACCCAACCCAAACCCTAACCCTAGTAAACTCTCTACAATGGTTACTACAACCATGGTTGCATAAATGATTATGATAACTTTTATTATTCATCACAATTCTATTATTGTTCATCTTCTTCTTCATTCTCTTTTCATGAAAAAGCTTTCTTGATTTTGATTTGTGATGAAAATATGTGAGAAAAAGATAAATAAAGAGAGCAAAAATTCTACTTCATCATCCTCATCTTCCCTTGCCATTTAGATGAGGGTGTTCACATCATTTCATGAGTGTTAGCTTGTGTTAACGGAACTTCAAGGTAGATCATCTTAGTATCGAAGATCGGAAGCAAAGGTTGCATCTTTCTCTTCGTGGAACCTCTCGAGAGTCCGGAACCCGATGATCGCAGCGAAGGGACCACAACACGGAGCACATGAAGTGAAGGACCGGATCTACAAAGGTTGTAATCCCTCTCACTTAGTGTTAAAATTGTTAACATGTTAGTTTTCGCCTAATCTCTAGTTTAAAGATCCGTATTCGGGTTGTTCGGCACGGCTAAATTTTAATCGGGAATGATTGATGCCTTGTAGACCCTTGTGCGCGTACCTAGCAATCCTACAGTGGTATCAGAGCCAAGCTAGAGCTTTAGGCGAAGTCTAGACGAAGTTTGAAACCCGATCGAACCCGAAACCCAAATTTTACGAGCTCTCTGTACTTTTTCTGAAAACTGGGTTTTTTCCAGATTAAAAATTTCTAAAAAATTCACCAGGGTCTTATTAGAATTACTGTGAAATTCGTGGGGCTAATTCGTCAAAAGTGCGGCGGAACCGCGGCAGAAGCCTGGCTTCTGCGGCGGTTCCGCGGCCATTTGATGACGTCACCCCTCCTATTTTGCACAGTAATTCCTATTACACAGTGCTGAGTTTTATGGGAATTTTTAATATTTATTCAAGAGTTGAATTTTCTGGGGTTGTTTTGGGGATTCGATGATTCGATCGGATTATCAGATTTTGTCTATGTGTGTTTTCCGGATAAATTTTAGAAACTGTTAAAAAGTTCGAACGGATATCAATAACTCACTTTTTCCCCTGTCGGAAAATTTTTCAAAAGTTGGATTTTTTCTCGTGTTTAAGAATGTTCTAAGTCATGCAAGTAACTCGGTGGACCCTCTAGAAGACAACAAACCTTAACTCGATTATGTGACCGTCTTGAACTGCCTTTTGAACCTTAGGGTTTGGGGCAGTACGGCGTGCCACATGTGAGGCGTTGGCTTGACCCTTCTACGGCTGGACCATTGGTACTGTGGCATGTGATGGATGTTTTTTAAACTGATTTCAAGTGTTGAGATATATTGGGGAAATCTTGGGTGTTTGATGATTCGATCAGAAAGTTTAACTTTATCTATTTATCTGGAATGTGATACAATATTTGGAATCCACAGGTAGTTATGAGATAACTAATTTGAATATTATAAACATAGCAGTTTAGTCTCAGATGATCGGTTGCCACGGAATTTTGATGTGATCAAAAGTCCGTCACAATCACGTAGCGTACGCGGATACTCGCCGGATAAACTTAATAGACAGCTACGCCCCATAGCCCCGACCAAGTGACTGTAGGAGAACCCCGTCGCCGAAAGCATCCGTTCGGGTGCTCGCGGCAGCGGTGTTCCATCTAAGTGCACTTCGTCGACGGCATCTGGGGGTGCGGCCGTCTACTAAAGTTTGCGACGAGCATTCGATCAGGACGTCGGGAATCTTGTTGAATTGCCCGACTTGATATTGAAAAAAAATTTCGATAATGAGACTAAAATGCGGGGTTTATAATTGTTAGGCATGTGATGTCTAAGGAATTCATTTGGTTAGGCATGCGATGTCTAAAGAGGTTGCGGATTCCAACTGTTGTAGTTTTACACTTTCTTTTCTGTGACCGTAAGCGTAGTATGTGGTGTATCGCCGGTTTCGTTGCTATACATCAACGACAATCGGGATACGCATACTTGCTTACATTGATGATATGAGATATTATGTGCTGTGATATGTTGTATTGGATCGTCGCGTTTGGATAGCAGGGGGTTTTATGTGAGATGAGAGTTTTTCTTTTTCATTCATGTAAAATTCATTTGTATGTAATATTCTTTTATTGGGGCACTTCCAGGTAGCGGAAGATGTCACCGTTGTATATTATTTACTTTTCCGCATTAGGTAGACCCAAGGTGGGGAGCACAAGTAACCGGGTTCTAGGGTCCAGTGGGAGACCATCTCGAGGAGTCGAGACCGGGTCTCCTAACCCTAGAATTGGCAGTGTTACTTGCCGCTCTCGTAGGGGTCTAGGGATGTGGGTTTGGCTATTCATCGCGACCGTGGAATCCGTGTTTTATACAGGCTCGTATTGAAAACATGGACGTCCTAGTATATCCAATATTTCATATATGTTCTTCTGCTGCAATGTTCTGTGATGAGATCATATTACTGCCTGAGACGAATGTTTATATTATTTATATATGAGATATATGTTATATTGCAGATTTCGTTTTCAAAAGAGATGCTTGTGAAGCATAATAAAATGGGACTTCATTAATGAGATTAATGAAATAAAAGAAACCTAAGATGTTGTAGAAACTTGTTTTAAAAACTGGTAGCTACGGTTCTTGCTTTGCATCGCGGTGTTCCTTATAGAACATCCAGCACCTTATTCGATAAGGAAAGGACCGAGATCCCTTCACCGGGAGTGACTCCTTTAGCAATAACTGGCAGATGCTACAAACTCGGTTTGTCTTTTGATTGCTTCTATAGTTCTTGCTTTGCATAGTGGTATATATGATATATCCTGCACCTTATTCGATGAGGGAAGGGCCGACGATCCCTTCACCGGGAGTGACCCCTTTAGCAAAACTAGAAAAGCCTCAAAAACACTCCATTTAAAATCACTCGATTCTACAACGATATCAAGTTCATTACGCAAAGGGTTTTCTTAAAAACCTGTCGTAACCCTCCGTCATTTCAGATAAGTACTAGTTAGTATTCGTGCTGCGGTAGTTTGTCCTTCGTCAAGGCGTAGTGTACGGTAGCTAACTAATGCTTATCTGCTTGCATACGATGCGATTGGATTAGGGTATTCGTACGGCGTAGTTTGGCCTTCGTCAAGGGTCGTGCGGGTGGGTTTAATTCAATCAAGAAATGAACGGGTTGAACTTGACTAGCGGACTATGGGTAGTTTGGCCTTCGTCAAGGTCATAGGACGCTAGGGGCAAAATATTATTGGGAATTTCAAGTGTTGAAATTTGCAATGAGATTACATACCTTCTATGAGATAGTTGGATCCCGATACCCGCTGCGAGTAAGAGTTACTCCTGGAAGAGTTTTACACATTACAATTAGCCGATCAAGTAGGTGTCTAGAAAGGTGTTAACGGGGTTACGCCTCTGGGAAAACGAGGTTTACATTAATTAGGTTCGTGCGAAAGCACGGGGGACCTCCCTCAAAGTACCGACACTGGTCTGGCTGAAAGATTGACGAACTTGTAGTGTGTGATTAATCCCGGCTAGTCTTTCCTTTTAGGGTTTGAAGGAAGATTTGATTAAAACAGTGGGAGACATCCTGATTAGATATATTAGATAACCAATCTAATCTTGCAAGAGCATACGCTGAGTGTTTTCTTCTCTCTCTCTCCAGGTAGCGACCATATCACACCTTAATCAAGATAATAAAACGGATATATTGACCGAACCCGCTTGTTATACTGAGCTGGGGAACGTTGGTCCCGCTCCAACTTATAATTGTTATAAGACAGAGCAGGAAATTGGAGATTACCAGAATTCCCATGCCGTCCAAACGAAGAAAGTGCATGTTGATGCATCATCTTCGGGTGTGTTCATTATACAGAACTGTTTCTCAGTATCCTTTACGTCCTGGATATGTGATACCGGATCAGGATCCCGTATATGTAATCTGTTACATGGGCTACAGATAGGTAGAGAACTGAGAACGGGTGATAAGTTTCATGAGACAGAAAACGGTGCAAGTGTTGCAGCCAAGTCTGTTGGTCACTATCACCCTGTATTACCAGAATACATTGATTCTGAACAAATGTTATTAGATACCGAACCTGATATACAAAGTCATATCAGTCTCTTTATTAGTAAAGAAAGGATAAAATTTTGTATTGTTGGATAATGTTTTGAACATTTCCTATATCAAGAGTTGATCGGTTCAGGCACCTTATCTAAAAGCATTGACGTTCTAAATCAAACTACAGTTCTTAGTATACGGAACACACACAAGAGGAAGAATTCAGAAATGAACGAATCCTTCTTGAGGTATTGTAGACTAGGTCATATCAATGCGACCCGACTGGCTGAAGTTACATATAGATGCATATTTAAATTAGTTTGAATTTACATCTTGTGAAACTTGCCTGTCATGTCACAAAGATGAGATGACCATAGCTCTGTTTATTGGAAACAGAGAAAGAGTTAGTGAACTCTTGGGATTGATACATGCTGATGTATGTAAGTCTCCTGTCTATACATGCCAAGACTGGTTCTTTGTACTTCATTACATTCTCGGATAATCTCTCAAGATTCAGACATGTGTTTCTGTTGAAACACAAGTCCGAACCTTTTGAGATATTCACAGAATATAAGTTAGAAGTAGAGAACCAAAATACGGGTATAAGTATTATGTCCTTTGATGAGATCAAGGAGGAGAATACTTGAGCACGGGATTCCTGGACTATTCTAAAGGAGAATGAGATTCTCTCTCAGCATTACTCCTCCGTATACACCATAGCACGATGGTATATCGGGGCGGAGCAATAACACCCTATGTGATATGGTGCGCTCTATGATGAGTACTACTGAGCTTCCTATTTCCTTTTGGGTGTTATGCGCTTAAGAAGCTGCATACCTATTGAATAGGGTTCAAATCAAATCAGTTGTCTACCACTTCATATGTGATATGAAAAGGGAAGAGCCCATATCTTAAGTTAGTTAAGATTTGGGGTTGTCCGGCCTATGTCTAAAAGCAAAATACGGACAAGCTCAAGGCATGGTCTGTTATGTAGAACTGGAAATGTTCCAGCCATACAAGCTGCAGCTGATGATTTGGTAGAACCAAAGGATTCAATAGTTTCCAACGAACCTCAGCCTCTCCGCCGATCTAGTAGGGTTCCTCACCCACCTGAGAGATACTTCGGTTTCTCTATGACAGTGGGAGCGAGGATTGCATCATGAGATGATGACCCAACTAGTTTCGAGCTGGCCATCAGGAGTGGGACTCTGTAAGAATGGCTGGATGCTTATCGATCTGAGATGGAATCCTTATACACCAACAAAGTGTGGACTTTGGTTGCTTTATCTGAAGGGTTAAATCCCCATCAGGAGCAAGTATATCTTGAGAAGATTACTTGGTGTACATGGAAAAGTTGAGACTTTCAAAGCTAGACTTGTTAAAGGTTTGCATCATAGACCAGGTATGGATTATGTTGAAACCTTTTCTAAAGATCTATGCTTAAGTCCATCCAGATCCTACTTGCCACGGCTACATACCATGACTATGACATCTGGTGGTTGGGTGTCATGACTGCTTTTCTAAATGATGTTTTAGAAAAGAGCGTCTATAAGTACACAGCCAGAGGGCTTCGTAGACAGTGGGAGCAGCGGAAACGTGCGAAAGATGTTTTATATGATAAAACAGGCATCGCGGAGTTGGAACATCTGTTTTGATGTGGTAGTCAAAGAGTTTGACTTCATCAAAATAGTAGATGAACCTTGTATATACAAAAAGATAGTAGAGAGTATGGTGGTGATCCTCGTAGAGTACGTGGATGACATACTCTTGATAGGGAAGGAGTTTCCTATGCTACGCTCGGTTAATCTCCGCTTATCACAAGGATTCTCCATATAGGATCAAAGTGATACCTCCTAAATCCGGGGTTTTGGATCTATGAGATAGATCTAATTGGATGTTAGGATACTCACTAGTTGTAGTGAGATGGTATCAATCGATCCTGGGGAGAATCACTGGAAAGGTTCCAGGGTGATAAGAACGACTGAATGTCAGTCGCAGGCATTGTCTTTACCCTCAGTGGAGGGACGGTATGTTGGAAGAGTTCCAAGCTAGATACCGTGACATACTAGACGATTAAAGGCAAGATACATCGTTACCAAGGATACTACCAAAGAGGCAGTCTGGATATTTATAAGTTCATGAGATGAACTTCGTTCCTACCATTGTGTGACAATGGAGTTGTGGCTTTAGCCAAGGAACTACCGTCCCATCAGAAATCCAGATATAATTCTTAGGCAGTATCACCTGATCATGGAGATGGTTGATCTCCAGGAAGATCGAGGTTATGAGAGTAGACACAGAGGACAACAGCGCGGATCCACTCACAAAGGCCTTTTTCCCAGTAGAGACTTTTATGGGATGGTTGAGTATGAGATACTTCAACCGCAGCTAATTGTTGGGTATGCGATACCATAACAGATGGCCCTAGTGCAAGTGGGAGATTGTTAGTTATATGTATGCCTTAGAGGCCATTGCTGTACATACGATGTATATTGTAATGGATGCTTGGACATATATAGGGAGGACTTTCTTGCTCGACATGATAGTATGCTATCTGGTTGTACTTTATCTTAACATATACTCTAATTGTCTCTATATTACATGTTGATAAAGCCCTTAGGATATGTACTCGACTACTGTGACTATGATGAGATCATACTAGTGGGGCAACGGTAGTCGACGAGTACATCCTATAACTGTTCCTAGTCGAGGGTGTACAGAGACAGGGCATCGATACACCAGAGTAGACTAGCGTATACGCATCTTGACCCATATGATGGGCGATGGATGATCCCATATCCATCGGTGTTTGACATCAAGGATGGTGTACGGGTGCTCAGTGGAGACTGGATACACTGGACGGACTCGCCGAGAACTCCCAGATGGTATTATACCATACGTCAGATGGCAGTTCTCCGGTGACACTGGTACAGAGTAGTCTGTTGACCCGAGATCGTCATAGAGTCTTGTGTGGTTCCCACTGTGCTTTGATTTCCATCATACCACGTCCAAGAGGGCGTGCAAAAAGGTGGCTTTTGGGTACAGTCCCGAATCATATGGAGGCAATGAGCGATAGGAGGGGATTCGTCTCTCTCGGTATAGGGAGTTGATGTTGTGCTGTGTTCGATTGGCTATAACCGGAAATCCCTGGCCAGGGTTGCTGAGATTTACTGGTAAGTGTTATCAGTAGTTTCTTGAACTGTTATAGACCTCATATCGACACGACTTATAAAGCTACTGGGGTCTGACGTTTACCACCCCTAGGCGAGATATGCAACATATCAGACGACGAGACCGGACTGTACGGGAGTGTTACTGTTTGGATTCACAGGAGAATGTACAGGCTTGCTTGTTGATCTTCTGAGCGCTCAATACCTGGGTAGCTGTTACGTTTAGCTGACCGCTTACAGCTTGTGGGTGTTTGATATGATCATCACCTACTGCCGGCGTATTGACGATTCTTTAGAGTCCTACACAGAGGTTTCTTGGCACAGGCAAAACGGAGTAGGAGCACATATGTGATATGTGCGGGACCGAGGATAATGCGATATGTGATACCGTATTATATTCTCGCGATATTTGATATCAGCCGGGTCATCGGATCAAGTGTTGATTCGATGAATCGGTACGGATAAATATTAGTCGGTTATATGCGATATAGCCGGATTGTCGGATCAAGTGTTGATTCGATAATTTAATATATTTGATATATTAAATTGCATTAACTAATATTTGCTCACTAAAAGATTCTTTTTCTCACTCGGGTAATACATTGATATATATGCGATATATGTTAAATGTATTATTTTATTTTGTTACAATAAATATTGTATATGTGATATATAATATTGTAACATATTATAATTATTAATGCAACATGTTTAGAGGAGTTTAAACATGATTAGGGTTTGGATTAGGGTTAAACCTTCTAGTTGATTCTAGAAGCTTTACTTTGTCTTTGTTAAGATATTATGATAGATATTTCTTTATGACTCACCCTTTGACCCAACCCAAACCCTAACCCTAGTAAACTCTCTACAATGGTTACTACAACCATGGTTGCATAAATGATTATGATAACTTTTATTATTCATCACAATTCTATTATTGTTCATCTTCTTCTTCATTCTCTTTTCATGAAAAAGCTTTCTTGATTTGATTTGTGATGAAAATATGTGAGAAAAAGATAAATAAAGAGAGCAAAAATCCTACTTCATCATCCTCATCTTCCCTTGCCATTTAGATGAGGGTGTTCACATCATTTCATGAGTGTTAGCTTGTGTTAACGGAACTTCAAGGTAGATCATCTTAGTATCGAAGATCGGAAGCAAAGGTTGCATCTTTCTCTTCGTGGAACCTCTCGAGAGTCCGAAACCCGATGATCGCAGCGAAGGGACCACAACACGGAGCACATGAAGTGAAGGACCGGATCTACAAAGGTTGTAATCCCTCTCACTTAGTGTTAAAATTGTTAACATGTTAGTTTTCGCCTAATCTCTAGTTTAAAGATCCGTATTCGGGTTGTTCGGCACGGCTAAATTTTAATCGGGCATGGTTGATGCCTTGTAGACCCTTGTGCGCGTGCCTAGCAACCCTACACCGCTAACACCGTTCTAGACATCTACTTGGTTTATAGTATTGATTGCAAAGTGAAAAATTCTCCCGATGAGTAATAAAACTCACGGTGGGATCAGGATCCAAATATCATCGTGTGACAACTTTGAAGGAATCCTACCAAAATCATCACACTACAAATGGTATGCAACACTAGCAAGTTTTGTTTTCCTTTGAAACTCCCGATGTGGATTTTTTCCCCAAGCTCTTATGATCTTGACGAAGTCTAAAATATTATAAGTTGCAAGTCAAGTTCTACCCGTCATTGTCCAGGTTAATTTGAACCCATCCGTACAAACCCTTGACGAAGGCCAAAATAGTTGTACGACTATCATAAATCAACGCATCTATCTATGTTGCAGATGAATACCCAGCAGCTACCAATCACTATGCCTTGGCGAAGGTCAAAATACATAGCTTAAATACTACTAAATACCCCACTAAAATGACGGAGGGATACAGCTGGTTTTGGCAAAACCGTGAACGTGAACTTGATATAGTCGAAGGAACCATGATAGATTTTAAAAGGAGTGGTTTAGGCTCTGCATTTAAAAGTTTTTTCAAGTAAACCGAGTGGTTTTGAAATTGTTCCAACGATTTAAACTTTGGTTTTTTTTCTTGCATTAATCAATATTAATGCAGTCCCATCATTTAACCCTATCATTGCAGAAAAGAAACAAAAATACAACGTACGCTTATGCAATCCACATTCGCCACGGGGCCCCGCCATGCACGTTAGGTTACTTAACTAACGGCAGAGCGGGGATGGACTGGCGCGGGTGCAAAACATAAGCAACGTTTATTATATACAATATATATATCCATTCGTCTCACGCAATAATAGGCATTCCAAATCACAGATCATAGCACAGATGAATATATTGGATATACTAGGAATTCCGTGTTTCGTTTTAGCCTAGAACAAAAAATAGATTCCACGGTCGTGATGAATAACCAAACTCCACCCTAGACCCCTACGGGTGCGACAAACTACCCTCCAAATTCCCGAAGTGAAGCAGCCTCTCTCAATAAAATGAGTAGGCCACTCGGCACTTCAAGAACCCGGTAGTTTGTACACCCTACCTTGGGTTTATCTTAGGTGCATTAAAAAGTAAATGAAATAATACAACGGTGGCTACAACCTCAACCTGGATGTGCCCCGCAAAAATAATATTACATCAATTACAAATTTACATGAATGAAAAAAAAGAAAACACTCTTCTCACATCCCTGGCTATTCATCCACGACGATCCAATACTTCATATACACAAACCATCATCAAGATACAAATATGTGCAACCCTCACTAATCGGCATATAGCAATTAGCGGACGTTTAGCAACGCATATACAAACCGAAACTTATAAACGATGTTAAAACTGCGACTTAGAAATACTCCGTATTTCCCCAACACAAAGATAACAGAATATGCAATCTGGGCAAAATCAAACAATACCTAAAAACCTAAATCCAAGATTCCATAACACCACACAAAACCCAAGACCAAACTCACTAATTGGGCCGGCCATACCGGGAAAAACTCACTTTTGGCCGGCCAAAATTGTAAAGTTTTGTCTCATTTTTTATGGTTTTCAATTTACAAATAAAGGAGCACTCTGCAACTGTTTAAAAAAAATTAGAGTCTCTTTGAAAATCGATAGAAACTTGGATTTCGTTTTGATTGTTTCGGAGTTATTTCGGTTACGTAATTCTAAACTTCGTCTAACAAACTAGTTAAGGTCTGAGTAGGCTCTGATACCACTATAAGTCAATGTCGCACATCCCGTGGGTTCGCGGGGAGGCGGAATATACAAAAAACAATTTTTTAAGCTTCGCAATACCAACTTTAACTCCAGGATCTCTACGGAAACCTTAACTAGCTATATCTACTAGGAGATTTAACTACTCGGTAAGAGTTTTATACCTCCTTGTTTACTAGTCTTTTGGGTCTTCTTATTCTCCTCCTCTTCTTGAGCTCCTCGAAGATCGGATCGCGCTTGAAATGTCGGCCTCATCGCGTCAAAGATGATCCACCCGAGAATATGTACTTCAAGCTCCAACCTCTAAACCGAGGTAACTAAGGTACCTAGTTTGCTAAGTTATGTAGCCTAGAAGATGTAGAGAATGATTATGGATTAATTTGTCTCAATTACCTTAGGTTTCTCAACTCATGAGAGTGTTTAGGGTTTGAGGAAGAAGAAGAGAGCCAAGGAGAGATGAGAGTGTTGTGATGATAATCATGTGAAGAATGGCTAAGTGTTGATGACTATGAAGCATATCATTTCCAAATAATAATAACATAATACAACCATGTTTCAATAGTCATCCAAATGAGAATGAGTCACCAAAGTAGCCATGCTTCAATAATGAACAAATAACACCTTATACCTCCACCTCATTATCCATTTAAATAAATGGATTAAAACACAAATGAGGTATCTTTTTCTAGAAGCACTATTGTGAAATTACAAGAATACCCCTCACCGTATATACATACCCGTATTCATACCACGAATACCAAGAGACGAAAATAATCCAATAATCTAATACTAGGATTCGGGTTAAACCAAAGCCCACTAGTATTATCCGTCCGAACAATATCCGTGCAATTAGTACACGTATATGATCGAAACCCTGCCGTAAATCCATACGGCCTCTACATCGTTTCGCCCAAAGCAGGGAAACCCTCTGTGTGGGACTCTAAAGACTCGACAGTACGCTGGCAGTGGGTTTAACCACAAGTCCATCAGCAGTACCAGCTACACATAACGGCTACCCAGGTATCTGTCAATAAGAAGGCTGACGAGTAAACTCATCCGAACTCGTACTGAGTCTATATGTGACAATCTCCGTACAGTCCGGTCTTTTCTGAAAGTCGACCTTAGCACCACCATGAGGTTCTAGAGGCATCAAGCATGCCAAATTTTAATTTTATTAGGTGCTAAGTTAGACTAACAAGATCTTTACTAGAATATTATGGTTTGCCTTTGTGATGTGATGAACTAAAGAGAAGAAAAGAGCATACAACCTTTATTGTTCGAGTTTTTCACTTCACATGCTCCGTGTAGTAGTCACGCGACTCTACTAGGCTCCACTTGAGGCTTTGGCCGGGTTTCCTCCGATGACCTTCGTGCCGAAGATGATCCACGCGAAGCCCCTCCACCTTAAGCTACCTCTACACTAAACTCTTTAGCGTAGTAAACACGCTACACTTGATCGCTAGTCAAGTGTACGATGGTGAAGTAGCGGATGTTAAAGCTCACATGTTTGTGTTCAAACTTCATGATTCACATCTCATGTGAGGGTTGAAGCTTGAATAATGGCAATGAGGAAGATGAAAAAGCTAGAAAGCAACCATGGGAGCAACTAAGGAAAATGGCTAAGTATTGAGAATGAGCAAAGAATGAATGGCAACTTTGACCCCCACTCATTCAAGCATGGAATTTTGCAATATAAAATTACAACCATGCTTGAATAGTGAGTCAAGATGAATAAACAAATATAACTCCCATGATTGCAACCATGCTCTCAATTTACACATCATTTCTATTTTTCTCAAAAATAGAAAATCAAGCCATGCTTCATTATTATTATTATTATTATTATTATTATTATTATTATTATTATTATATATATATATATATATATTAATATATATATATAGTGAAGAATAATTAGTGAGCTAACGATATTAGTTAAGATATAATCATATCACATATAATGTATATCACATTATTAAATCAACACTTGATTTAATAATCCGGTTATATCATATATGACCGACTAATATCAATATATGTATATCACATTATCAAATCAACACTTGATTCGACAATCTGGTTATATCACATATAACCAAACCGATAACAGATAACTGCCAGATTACAATACGGTATCACATACACGTATTTAATCAAGCCCACACACATATCATATATGTGTCCTACTTCATTTCGCTTGAACCAGGGAACTTCTGTGTGGGACTCTAAAGACTCGTCAATACGCCAGCAGTAGGTGATGATCACATCAGTCACCCACAAGCCGTCAGCGGTACTAGCTGGACGTAACGGCTACCCGGGTATTGAGCGATATGAAGATCAACAAGCAAGTTTGTCCATAGTCTCCATGAAACCTATCAGTAACACTACCGTACAGTCTGGTCTTTTTGTCTGATATGTCGCATATCATGTCTAGAGGTGGTAAACGTCAGACCCCAGTAACGTGATAAGTCATAGCGATTTCTGGCCTATAACGATTCGAGAAACTACTGATAACACTTACCAGTAAATCTCGGCAGCAGCCCTGGCCAGGGACTTCTAGTTATAGCCAATCGAACATAGCGCAACATCAACCCCCAATACCGGAAGAGACGAAACCCCTTCTATTATTCATTGCCTCCATGCGACTCGGGACTGTACCTAAAATCCACCTGTTTGCACGTCTCCTTTGAGCGTGGTAGGGAGGAAATCAAAGCACAGTGGGAACCGCACAAGACTCTATGACGATCTCGGGTCTACAGACTAACCTGTACCAGTGTCACCAGAGGACTGCTATCTGACGATAGGTATACTACCACATAGGAGTCCTCGGCGAGTCATGTTCGGTGTACCCATTCTCTAATGAGCACCTGTGTACAATCTTTGATATCACACACCAATGGTTGTGGGATCAACCATCGCCCTCTAAGGGATAAGAAACGTACATACTAGTCTACTCTGGAATATCGATGCCCTAGTCTCGATATTCCCTTGACTAGGAACTGATTAAAGGATGTACTTTTGGACCACCCTGGCCCCACTAATATGATTTCATCATAGTCCTGGTAGTCAAGTACATATCCTAAGGGATTTATCAACATGTAAGAGACAGACAATATAAATACCGGTCTACATGTTAAGATAAAGGTAACCTGATAGCATACTATCATGTCGAGAAAGAAAGTCCTTTATATATATGTCCAAGCATCCACTATATCAACAATAATGGCCTCTAGGACATACATATTCCTAACAATCTCCCACTTGCACTAAGGCCAGTTGTTGTGGTATCTCATACCTAACGTCCCAAAGGTCTCTCGAATAGCATCTGGGGGATGGCCTCGGTGAGTGGATCCACTGTGTTATCCTCTGTGTCAACTCTCCTGACCTCAATCTCCCGGAGATAAACTATCTCCCTGATCAGGTGATACTGTCTAAGAATATGTCTGGATCGCTGACGGGACCGGGGTTCCTAGGCCAAAGCCACAACTCCATAGTCATCACAATACAGAGGAATTGGATGCCCAATGGTAGGAACCAAGTTTAGCCTATGAACTTTTTCATCCAGACAACCTCTTTGGCAGGATGGTCGGTAGCGATGTAATTAGCCTCTATCAACGAGTCTGCTACGGTATATAGCTTGGAACCCTTCCAACATACCGTCCCTCCACTGAGGGTGAAGACAAAACCTGAGACTGACTTTCAGTCTTCCTTATCACCCTGGAATCTCGAATCGGTAAAGGACTCCATCTGGAGGTCACCATTACCATACACCAAGAACATCTCTTTAGTCCTTCTCAAGCACTTAAGAATGTTCTTCAGTTGTCCAGTAGTTTTCCCAAAGATCTTTTCGATACTTATTCACTACATCTAGTGAGTAAGCTACATCTGGTCTGGTACATAACATCGCATACATGATTGACCCGTCTGCCAAAGTATAAGGTATCTCTTGTATGCGAGCCCTCTCCAAATCAGTCCCTAGAGACATCTCTTTGGAGAGAGTGATTCCTGAACAAGCAGGTACATTACCACGCTTAGAATCATCCATACTAAACCACTTTAGCATGGTGTCTATGTACCTGGATTGGGACAATCCCAAATCCATTTAGATCTATCTCTATAGATCTATATCCCCAGGATGTAGGAGACATCAGTTAGAGCTTTCATGGAGAACCTTTGTGATAAGGGGTGCTTGACCGAGTGTAGCATAGGAACATCCTTTCCTATCAAGAGTATGTCATCCGCATATAATACGAGGAAGACAATCATACTCTCTACAACCTTCTTATTTATACATGGTTCATCTACTTTTTTGATGAAGTCAAACTCTTTGACAGCTTCATTAAAACAGATGTTCCATCTCCGCGATGCCTGCTTCAACCCATAAATGGATTTAAGTAGCTTGCACATGCTTCCGCTATTCCCACTGTCTACGAAGCCCTCTAGCAGTGTCATATACGCTCTCTTCTAAATCACCATTTAGAAAAGCGGTTTTGATGTGCAGTCTGCCAGATATCGTAGTCATGGTATGCAGCAATAGCAAGTAGGATCCCGATGGACTTAAGCTTAGCGACAAGTCTAGCTCTGAAAGTCTCAACTTTTCCATCTACACCAAATTATCTTTCTCAAAGATTCTCTTGCTCCCGATGGGTTTTACCTCTTCAGCAGCAACATGCAAAGTCAATACTTTGCTGGTGTACATGGATTCCATCTCAGATCGCATAGCATCCAGCCATTTCACATGGTCTCCATTTGTGATGGCCTGCTCGAAACTAGTTGGGCCATCATCTCCATGATGCAATCCTCGCTCCTACCATATACAAGAAAACCGTAGTGTCTCTCAGGTGGATGAGGAACCCAACTAGATCTGCGGAGTGGCTTCGGTTCGTCATGGACTATTGAATCCTCTGGTTCCACCAAATCGTCAGTTATAGTTTGCATTGCTGGAACTTCTTCCAGTTCTACCTCATCGCCACTAATTTCTTCCACAAGAAATTCCTTTTCTAAAAAGGTGGCATGTCGAGAAACAAAACATATTTTGTTCCTCAGTATGGTAGAAGATATTCCCTCGCGAATGTTTGGGATATCCTACAAACTTGCACAGAACTGACCTTGCCTCAAGCTTGTCCGGATTATGCTTTTTCAACACAGGCCAAACAACCCCATATCTTAACTCGTTTAAGAGATGGTCTCTTCCTATTTCATATCTCATATGGAGTTGTAGGCAACGGATTTGATCGGAACTCTATTCAATAGGTATGCATCTTCTCAAGTGCATGTCCCTGAAAGGAAATAAGCAACTCAGCAGTACTCATCATAGAGCACACCATATCTCATAGGGTGCGATTCCTCCATCCCGATATACCGTTGTGCTGTGGTGTATACGGAGGAGAAAACTGAGAGAGAATCTCATTCTCTTTTAAATGGTCTCGGAATTCCATGCACCAGTATTCTTCTCCCCGGTCATATCGAAGGATTTGAATACCTTTACCCATCTGGTTCTCAACTTCGTACTTATATTCCTTGAAATTCTCAAAAGATTCAGCTTTGTGTTTCAACAAGAACACATGTCTGTATCTTAAGAGAACATCGGTGAATGTAATAAAGTACGCGGAACCATCCCTGGCATGTATAGACATAGGACCGCATACATCACCATGTATCTGTCCAAGATTTCAATAGCTCTTTCTCTGTTTCCAGTAAACGGAGATTTGGTCACCTAGTCTTTGAGACATGACTGGCAAGTTTCATAAGATGTAAATTCGAACGGATTCAAATATGCATCCTTATGGAACTTTAGCTAGTCTTGTTTCATCGATATGACCCAGTCTACAATGCCACAAGAAGACTTTGTTCATTTCTGAACTGTTCCTCTTGTGTGTGTTCTGTACATTTAGAACTGTAGTTTGATTCAGAACGTGTACACTGTTATACAACATACCTTACCCAATCAACACTTGATTTAGGAAAATATTCACAATATTTATTGGTACGAAATAACAGTCGCTAAGAATCAATGTATTACCATTTGGTAACACCAGGTGATATCTGCCAACTGCTTTGGCTGCAACAATTGCAACATTCTCTACTACTAGAGACATATCACCCTTTTCCAGTTCTCCACCTGTCTATAGCCCATGTAACAAATTACATGTGTGGGATCCTGATCCGGTATCCAATACCCAGGACGTAGAGATAACTGAGAAACAGTTCTTGGTTACGAACACACCCGAAGACAATGCATCAACATGCTTATTCTTCATTTGGGTGGCGTGAGAATCCGTATATTCCTCTATTCCTTGCTCAGACTTATGACAATCATAAGGTAGAGCGGAACCTAACCCAGTATGATAAGTAGGTTCGGTCAATACATCCATATTATTATTTTGATTAAGGCATTTCATTGGTCGCTACCAGGAGAGAGAGAAGGATAATCATTTTGGGTGCGCTCTTTGCAAGATTATATTGGTTATTTTATCTAATCAGGATGGCTCCCACTATTTTTATCAAATCTTCCTTCAAACCCTAAAAGGTAAGATTAGCCGGGATTAATTACACCCTACAAGTTCGCCAATCGTTCGGCTAGGAAGGTATCGGTACTCCGAGGGAGGTTCCCCGTGCTTTTGCACGGACCTAATTAAAATAAACCTCATTTCCCTATAGGCATAACCCCGTTGACACCTACTTGATTAGCTAATTGTAAAGTGCAAAACTCTCCCAGAAGTAACTCTTACTCGCAGTGGGTATCGGGATCCAACTATCATATAGAAGGTATGCAATCTCATTGCAAATTTCAATACTTGAAATTCCCGATAATGGTTTTTACCACTGGTTCTTATGACCTTGACGAAGGCCAACAAACCATAGGCCGCTAGTCAAGTTCAACCCGTTCATTTCTTGATTGAATTAAACCCACCCGTACGACCCTTGACGAAGGCCAACAAAGTCGCACGATTACCCTAATCCAACCGCATTACATGCTAGCAGATAAGCACTAATCAGCTACCGCACACTACGCCTTGACGAAGGCCAACAAAGTAGCACGAATACTAAAATAGTACTTATCTGAAATGACGGAGGGCTATGCAGGTTTTTAAGAAAACCATGAGCATAATGAACTTGATATCGTTGTAGAATATAGTGATTTTGAAAATGAGTGTTTTTTAGGCTTTTGCTAGTTTCGCTAAAGAGGTCACTCCCGGTAAAGGGATCTCGGTTCTTTCTTCATCGAATGAGGTGCAGGATATTCAGGAATACCACTGTGCAAAGTAAGAACTAAAGAAGCAATCAAAAACAAAACCGAGTGAGTTGTAGCATTTGCTGGTTTCACTAAAGAGGTCACTCCCGGTGAAGGGATCTCGGCTTTTTCCTCATCGAATGAGGTGCTGGATATTCATCAAGGAATACCACTATGCAAAGCAAAAACTAGAGCTACCCTTTTTGAAAATTTGATTCTACAATATCTTTAGGTTTCTTTTTTTTTCATTAATCTTATTAATGAAGTCTCATCAATTAATGTTTCCTAAACATTATAGAAAAATGAAACGAAAATAGAACGTACGCTTATGCCATCCGCATTTGTCACGGGGCCCCGTCATGCACCGTTATGTTACTTAACTACCGGCAGAGCGGGGGCTGGACTAGCGCAGATGCAAAACATAAGCAACGTTTATTATATATCATATATATAATATTACATTCGTCTCAGCAGTTATATGATCAACATCACAAAATCAAGCAGCAGAAGCAACATATGAAATATTGAAATACTAGGATGTCCGTGTTTTAAATTTAGTCAATAATGTAAAATACGGATTCCACAGTCATGTTGAATAGCCAAACCCACATCCCATAGACCACTACGAGAGCAGCAATTAACCCTACCAATTTTAGAGTTGGGAGACCCGGTCTCAACTCCTTGAGATGGTCTCCCACTGGACCCTAGAACCCGATTACTTGTGTTCCCCGCTTTGGGTATATCCTAATGCGGAAAAGTAAACAATATACAACAGTGGTGACATCATCCTCAACCCGGATGTGCCCCAATAAAAGAATATTACATACAATTTTTACATGAATGAAAATATAAAAACTCCCATCTCACATAAAAACCCCGGCTATTCAATCACGACGATCCAATAAAACATATCACCAGCAACACATGATATCACATATCATCAACGTAAGCAAATATGTGTATCCCTAAAACTTGTTGAAATATAGCAACGAGATTGGGATACTCCACATATTACACTTACGGTCGCAGAAAAGAAAATGGAAAACTACAATAATTAGAATCCGCAATATCCTTAGACATCAGAAACCCGGAACATCTCATATTCTGGATTTCATGCCTAACTTATAAAACTTGCATTTTAGTCTCAAATTGAAAACTCCTTTCAATTGGTTGTCGGATAATTCAACAAGATTCCCGACTTAGTGATCGCGTATAATACGCAATTGCGACGGAGTTTTGATCCGAAGCAAAACTTCGTGGCAATCGATCAATTAAGAATAAACGGCTAGGTTTACAATATACTAACTAGTTTTCATAAAACTAATTAATCCAGATTCTAATAATTGTATCACACATCACAAAGCTTGTATAGTAACCGCGACATTAGAATTCCGCACGCAATTAGAAAACTAAACTAATTTTTCCAAAACTTTGAAAAATCCAGTGAGCTAAAGTTCCAAAAACGATCGTTTTAAGCCAATCCGGGAGTCGAAACGAACTCGAAACCCGCCCAAATCTTCGCGGGGGCGAGGATCCCAAAATTAACTATCGAATAGGGGGCCTAGATGGGGTACCCCACCCCCGAGTCCACCACGAGGTGGCCAGGGGGTGAGGCAGACCCGAAACTGCCTAAGGTGGGGCAGTTTCGGGTCCCCACCGCCAAGATCGCCTTGTGGTGGACTTGGAGAGTGGGCCTAGCCGTTTAGTCCCCTCCCGGGGTGTCCCTAGGGTGGGTACGCTCCACCCCGCGGCTTCTCGGTTCAAACCGTGAGCCCGCGAGGTGTGCAAACAACTCAAAACATCATTTTGGAAAACTATTTTTATCGGCAGTTTTTGCGCGACAAAAACGGCGGATTTCTAATGTTGCTACAGTTTACCCTAATGTTCTAACTTGGCTCTAATACCATGAAAGTCGACCTTAGCACCACCATGAGGTTCTAGAGGCATCAAGCATGCTAAATTTTAATTTTATTAGGTGCTAAGTTAAACTAACAAGATCTTTACTAGAATATTATGGTTTGCCTTTGTGATGTGATGAACTAAAGAGAAGAAAAGAGCATACAACCTTCGTAGTTCGAGTCCTTCACTTCACATGCTCCGTGTAGTAGTCTCGCGACTCCACCCGATGACCTTCGTGCCGAAGATGATCAACGCGAAGTCCCTCCACCTCAAGCTACCTCTACACTAAACTCTTTAGCGTAGTAAACACGCTACACTCGATCGCTAGTCAAGTGTAGGATGGTGAAGTAGCGGATGTTAAAGATCGCATGTTTGTGTTCAAGCTTCATGATTCACATCTCATGTGAGGGTTGAAGCTTGAATAATGGCAATGAGGAAGATGAAAAAGCTACAGAGCAACCATGGGAGCAACTAAGGAAAAATGGCCAAGTGTTGAGAATGAGCAAAGAATGAATGGCAACTCTTGACCCCCACTCATTCAAGCATGGAATTTTGCAATATAAAATTGCAACCATGCTTGAATAGTGAGTCAAGATGAATAAACAAATATAACTTCCATGATTGCAACCATGCTCTCAATTTACACCTCATTTCTATTTTTCTCAAAAATAGAAAATCAAGCCATGCTTCCTTATATATATATATATATATATATATATATATATATATATATATATATATATATATCATATATCATATATATTAATATATATATATAATGAAGAATAATTAGTGAGCTAATGATATTAGTTAAGATATAATTATATCACATATAATGTATATCACATTATTAAATCAACACTTGATTTAATAATCCGGTTATATCATATATGACCGACTAATATCATATATCTGTATATCACATTATCAAATCAACACTTGATTCGACAATCTGGTTATATCACATATAACCGAACAGATAACAGATAACTGCCAGATTACAATACGATATCACATACACGTATTTAATCAGGCCCACACACATATCACATATGTGTCCTACTTCGTTTCGCTTGAACCAGGGAACTTCTGTGTGGGACTCTAAAGACTCGTCAATACGCCAGCAGTAGGTGATGATCACATCAGTCACCCACAAGCCGTCGGCGGTACTAGCTGGACGTAACGGCTACCCGGGTATTGAGCGATATGAAGATCAACAAGCAAGCTTGTCCATAGTCTCCATGAAGCCTATCAGTAACACTACCATGCAGTCCGGTCTCTTCGTCTGATATGTCGCATATCATGTCTAGGGGTGGTAAACGTGAGATCCCGGTAACGTGATAAGTCATGTCGATGTCTGGCCTATAACGGTTCGAGAAACTAATGATAACACTTACCAGTAAATCTCGGCAGCAGCCTTGGCCAGGGACTTCCAGTTATAGCCAATCGAGCATAGCGCAACATCAACCCCTAATCCGGGAGAGACGAAACCCCACCTATCGCTCATTGCCTCCATGCGACTCGGGACTGTACCCAAAATCCACCTGTTTGCACGTCTCTTTTGAGCGTGGTAGGGAGGAAATCAAAGCACAGTGGAAGCCGCACAAGACTCTGTGACGATCTCGGGTCTACAGACTAACCTGTACCAATGTCACCAGAGGACTACTATCTGACGATAGGTATACTAGCACATAGGAGTCCTCGGCAAGTTCTGTTCGGTGTACCCATTCTCCATTGAGCACCTGTGTACAATTTTTGATGTCACATACCAATGATTATGGGATCAACCATCGCCCTCTAAGGGAAAAGAAACGTACACACTAGTCTACTATGGAATATCGATGCCCTAGTCTCGATATTCCCTTGACTAGGAACTGATTAAAGGATGTACTTTTGGACCACCCCGGCCCCACTAGTATGATCTCATCATAGTCCTGGTAGTCAAGTACATATCCTAAGGGCTTTATCAACATGTAAGAGACAGACAGTATAAATACCAGTCTACATGTTAAGATAAAGGCAACCTGATAGCATACTATCATGTCGAGTAAGAAAGTCCTCTATGTATATGTCCAAGCATCCACTATATCAATAATAATGGCTTCTAGGGCATACATATTCCTAACATTTTCGTCTAAGATACTTGCATATCGGGCCTAGGGGGTTGATAAAAGTCAGACCTCTAACAGCGCAATAAGTCGTGCCGGGATAGAGCCCAATACACCCTGAGAAACTACTGGAGTACCTACCAGTAAATCTCGCTTGCCCTGGCCAGGGACTTTGTGTAATGGCTTTCCGAACACAGCGCGATATCAACCCCCAATACCGGGAGAGACGAATCCTATCTAACCACTACTGCCTCCCGGTGCTTCGAGACTGCACCTAACCACTACCCATTTGCACGACTCCTTTGAGCCGTGGTAGGTTATTGATCTAAGTACAGTGGGAACACACTCGAGACGAATAGTGATGTCAAGTCAACGGACTAACCTGTATTCATGCCACCCGGAAACTGCTACCTGACGATAGGTATAATACCAACCAGCGGTTCCCAATGAGTCTGTCCAGTGTAACTCATAACCCAATAAGCACCTGTATACTATCTCCGGTACGACGTACCAATGGCTGTGAGACATACCATCTCCTCTGCTGGGATGAGAAGCGTATACAGTAGTCTACTCAGAAGTATCGATACCCCGTCTCGATAATCCTACGACTAGGGACATGTATAAGGATGTGCTTATAGACTACCCAGCCCCCACTAGTGTGACGGCAATGCTGGTAGTCAAGCAAAGATCCTAAGGGCTCAACCAATATGTATAAGCGATATGCTAAAAGAAACATATACATATATTGAGATAGAAACAAACCAATTAGCATACTACCATTTTGAGCAAGACTGTTATTATATCTGTATATATCCCAAGCTTCCAAAATGTAATATACAAACCAGCACTATACAATAATGGCCTCTAGGGCATATATCACTAACAATGCTTGATAAAATAACTATCATATAAATTTAAATCCATATTTGATAAGAAGAAATAGTTTTAAAGATAGACCACCATATTTCTTATTTTGGAATATATGATAGAAATAGAATATGAGTAGATATCTTACATATCCTCTCTTTTTGCTACTTAATAAAATATAGTTGAATTAAGATTTGATAAAAATCCTTCACATTTAAAATATATAATCTTAGAGAAAGATTTAGAGAAATTATGAAATCAAATATCTAATTGTAAAACAATTTGAAAATCGCTTTGACATAATTTGGATAAAACCTAGATCCATGACATAAATATCTAATTTTTATAAACCCTAATTTAACATAGCCTATATCTTTAACATTGCATACCCTAAGCATGAAGTGTAAGCATAAAAACAAATCATAATTCATCAAAGAAATATTTATATATATATATATATATATATATATATATATATATATTGCTTATGAAAATCAAGATTAACAACTATGCACATAGAAAAGTAATCAATAAACTATATCATCCCATCATACTAACATGGATTCATCACACCCTAGATATATGAAAATTAGCTACTCGTATTAGAATTAAAAGCAAGACAAGAATAAGAAAAACTCATAATTAAATAAAAATCCATACTTTCCTAGCCAATAAAAGGTATGACAAGAGTTGCGTGGCGAGAAAGGATGAGAGGGAGGAGGAACTTACTATCAAGGAGGATATATGATCTTCCTTGTCGGTCGAGAATGCCTAGATTCGATCGAGGCAATGGAGATGGCATTTGGAGGGGCTTCTTCCTTCTTGCTAGGATTCTTAGGGCTTAAGAGGAAAAAAAACAATGAGAAGGAAAAGACAGAGGAAGAAGATGTAGATTCGGATTATAAAAGAGACGGCTGAGAAAAAGAAAAGAAACTAGGGTTGTGACAAGGTACATAGGCGTCTGACCCTTCGGTTGGATTCAGAAAGATTGAGGATAGGATATATGATATAAACAGCAATATTGGATCGCATGAGAAATCATGTACGATTCGGGGACAATACAGCCGTCTGGGACGGCCCAGCTACCATCTGGGATGGCTCTGTGGTGGCCCACATGGCTTAGTCTTGGTCAGTAGGCACCACTTGATCTCCTTATGCCAAAAATATAATATATTTGTTATATATAGCTATGGGGTTTTAAATATAATTTTATTATTATAAAACAATCGATAAAAAGAAAACGTCGAATGTCAGACTCGAACACACAGTCCGTAGAATAACAATGCAAGTTGACAATCAATAGATACAAGAGTGGACCATGTACAGATTTAGAAAAGAAATAAATTAATATTTAAGTGATTCAAAGAAAAAAAACCTTTATTGACGAAAGGAAAATTTAAAAGGAAAGGAATTGGAATTTGCGGTTGTTACAACCGGAGAGAAGTGTATACGGATTGATCAGCAGATAATGGCCTATATCATACGCTAAGTCTCGATACCCCTCCGTCTCAGTATCAGACGCATGGCCACCTCTCATCAACAATGGCTCGCTCTTAGCCATAAATTGGTTCAGATTGGTGCTCCACAAGAATATCAGTTACATCAAACTCTTCAGGATGCTCATCAAGGAGATCGCAGTATACAAGATTTCTACTCATTTCTATCAGGCATCTAGGAAGAACTATATATGATGGAGTTTCTCATTCTTAACTCATTGGGTGATTTTACTGTAGCATACTATAAACACAATGTGATCGTCAAAAGCTGTACCACTTTGCTATGACAGCCGCGGTTCGAAGGATTGCGCAATCAGATACTTCATCATGATCATCTTCCTAGTCTCAAGGATGCGATAGCCGAGTTCTCATTTGAAGAGACCCATCTTCAGATATTAGCATCACCTGGCAGTTTTGATATGAGCCCTTCAGCAACACCCTCAACTACAGTCTTGGCGGCCCATACCAGATCACGTGTCTTTCCTGATACTGCTCGTCCCTCTTTCTGTCTTCATTGTAAGAATACGGGACATGTCATTATGGACTGCCTCAAACTCAAGCAGCTCTCAGCATCATTTGTCCACCCACCGACTACAGCTGTTTCCACATCGTCTGCAAATTCTCATACCTCATCATCGTTAGCTACTCCTGTTGCAGCCTCCTTAGGAACCTTCTCCGCTGCTCAGATAGCAGAGATTGCCAGCATTGTTGTACAAAGCCTTGGCTTCGGTGGTGCTCCTCTTTACGACAGCACGGCTTCAGTTGCTACATCTGGTATTTCTACTCCTTAGATATTTGACTCAAGTGCCCTATACCATCTGACCTTTGACAAATCTTTTCTTACCAGCTGTTCTATCATTCCTATGGCATACATACATACTGCAAATGGCTCATCATTTGCCATTAAGCAGTGTGGTGTCATTACACCTAGCTCCTATTCTCTTGGCACTCTTACATTAACATATATACTATGTGTCTAAGTTAACCATGAATCTTCTCTCTGTTAGTCAAATTGTTGATTCTGGTTGTACTATAATATTCACATCCACTTCATGTGTTGTACAGGATTCGAGCACCAGGTGGAAGATTAGGACAGTTCATAAGGTGAACGAGTTGTATCAGCTGTAGAGTCTTCATCTATCTATCTCAAATAAGATTGTAGCCGGTGTGGCTACATCTAATTTATGGCATCGTCGTCTAGGTCATATTTCCAGTTCTCATCTTAAGTATTTGAATGATTCTGGAGTTTTAGAATCTTTTCGTATGTCTCCTTTAAATAATTGTGTTGATTGCCGAATGGCTAAACAAACTGCTCTACTTTTTGCATCTCATAACAAAGTGTCTTCTGAACCTTTTGATTTGATACATTCTGATATTTAGGGACCCGCTCCTGTGACATCCATGTCTGATTATCGTTATTATGTATGTTTTATCGATGATTACTCTCGCTACACTTGGGTTTATCTTATGCGTGCTAGATCTGAGAATGTATTTATTTACGCTGAGTTTACAAGCATGATTTACACTCAATTTCAAAAACGAGCTAAAATCTTCAAATCTGATAATGCTAGTGAGTATATTCGATCATCCATGCAAACAATTCTTAAGTCACATGGAACACTCCCACAGCAATCATGTCCTCACACTCATGAACAAAATGGTATAGCTAAGACGAAATGTCGACACATTCTAGAGACCACACGTGCACTTCTTATATCTGCATCTATTCCTCGTTCCTACTAGGCAGAGGCTCTACTGACCACGGTTCTTATCAACATTTATCCATCGTCGCTTTTTCCTGATGCGGATCCTTATGCTCATCCCTCTTTTGGACACCTTTTAACTATTCCATTTTGTGCACTTTTTGGCTATGTTTGCTTTGTTCTTTTTCCTCCTCATGAACGAGACAAACTCTCTTCTCGATCCTTATGAACGAGACAAACTCTCTTCTCGATCCTTATGAACGAGACAAACTCTCTTCTCGATCAGTCAAGTGTCTTACAATGGGTTACAGTCCATCTCATAAGAGGTATAGGTGTTACAATCCAACATGTAGACGTTTGCATATCGCTCGCAAAGTCAACTTTTTCGAGAATGTTCCCTATTTTGCTCAATCGGATATTGACGTCTCGTTTCTCGACTCTTCTTCATCTCATACCCAACCTTCTAATAATCAAACTGTCATTCCTACCTATACTCATGTTATAGATTATGTTGTATCCAACACACCTCCTACTTTATCCGTTGACTTCACCAAGGTTCGCTTCATTGATACCTTTATTACAACCGAGAGTTCACCTACGCCAGCACCATCTTCCCTGGGTGATGTTCCTTCTCTACCTCGTCGCAATCCTGTACGAGATAGAGGTCCACTTGCTTGTTTTAGCTTCTGCACTACTAACTCATATTCTCCTGAATTTGTCTCTTTTCTTTCTGCTATTCATTTTATACACGAACCCAAATCTTATATCAAGGTTATGAAATATCCAGAATAGCAACAAGCTATGCAGGAGGAATTACAGGCTTTTCGTGATACTCATTCCTGAGATCTTGTTCCTTTACCATTAGGAGCCAAACCTATTAGTTGGAAGTGGATCTACAAGATCAAGCCTAAGTTTGATGGGTCGATCGAGTGTTACAAAGCTCGTCTTGTAGCTCGAGGTTTTTCACAAGAGTATAGGATTGATTATGAGGAGACATTTGCTCCTGTCGCTAAGATCACTTCCATTCGCGCCCTTATTGTCGTTGTTGTTGCTCGAAGCTGGCCTATATTTCAGATGGACGTTAAAATACATTTCTTAATGGTTAGATTTCAGAGACAGTCTATATGCAGCCTCCACCTAGTGTTTCTGCTCAACCTGATCATGTTTGTCGTCTACGAAGAGCTCTTTATGGTCTAAAGCTGGTGCCTTAGGCATGATTTGAGCATTTTCGTCAGAATCTTTTGACTGCCGGGTTCACTGAAATCCTAGCTGATTACGCACTATTCTACCGCTCCGCACGTTGTTATGCCCTTCTCTTGATATATGTCGATGATACGATCATAACCGGTGATGACTCTGAGACTATCGCCTATCTAAAAGGACATCTTCAACAACAGTTCGAGATGAAGGATCTTAGCCACCTGCGCTATTTCTTAAAGATAGAAGCTGCTTATTCTTCTCGCGGCTATCTACATTCACAACAGAAGTACATTTCTGATCTTCTTGACTGAGCTATGATTGATGATTCGGCTTTTGCTGGAACATCTCCTATAATCACACCAATGGAGCTTCATCTCAAACTCCGTAAGAAGGATAGAGAACCTCCGTCAAATCCCACTCGGTATCAGGAGTTGGTTGGTTCCCTTATTTACCTCCTCTTACTCGGCCGAATATTGCTCATGTTGTTCATGTCCTTAGTCAATTCATGAGTGCTCCTTCATTGGTCCACTATGCAGCCCCCTTACGTGTTCTTCGTTGTATTTACGGTACTAAGACTCAGTCGCTGTTGTTTCCTTCCGACACGGCTCTTACTCTTCATGCATACTCTGATGCTGGCTGGGCTAATGATCCTGACACTCGTCGATCCACTACAGGATTCTGTGTTTTTTAGGCACATCTTTGATTTCCTGACGCGGCAAGTGCCAAGACACTGTTTCCCGCTCCAGTACTGAAGCGGGATACCGAGCCATGGCCGAGATTACAGCCGAGCTCAAATGGCTTCAAAATTTGCTTATTGATATGGGTGTTATCATTCCAATTCGGATTCCCCTATATCGTGCTAACCAGAGTGTCATTCATATTGCTGAGAATCCGGTATTCCACGAACGTACCAGACACATTCATATTGCTAAGCCTTAGGTGTTGTAAGACTAGGATATTACTAATTACGCTTAAAAGAGTGAGCACATTTGGTAATCGGTTGGTTAGTACCTCAAGAAGTATTAACGGCCGCATGAAGAATGTGTGAGCAAATCCATCTATAAAATATTCACCGACTAAAAAGTACTAAGGAATGAGGACAAGAGTATAATAGCTTGAATTAAATTCTCTAAGTGTAGAGATGTCTTTTACATACACGTAGGGGTATATGATCAATGTTTGGACGAAAAGCAAGGAGGAAGACTAAAGATAATGTTTTATTGAGGGATGATATGATTTCTGACATTTTTTCAAGACCATAAAGATAGGGCTCATGGCAACTAAAAAGCTAGTGTAGTTTGAAACTCTTATTTTCAAAGTTTTTCTTTTATATGTTCTTATCTTTATATGTAACTTTTATTTTCTTTCTTTTATTATGGGAATTTATGGGTGTAATCCGCTGAAAACCCTCGGGAGACAACACTCTTCCTACTAGGGACACTTAGAGGTTTAAAGGCTTGTTGCACGTGCTAAGTGCAATCGTGTTGCCTATGAAAGTGCATTAGGTTTTTCTTTTTCTTTTTAATAACTAGTTTGCTCGGGACGATCAAAGATAAGTTTAGGGGTATTTGATTAGGCTAAAATATTGCACATTTGAATGAACATTTTCCCTACTAATATTAACTGCTAAAAGATATTAATTGTAAATATAGAACATATGTGGGTTTATTTGTAAAAGTTTATTATCATATGTTTCTATATTTATAATTAATATAATTAGGGAAAATATATGCATTAAATATTTAAATGAAATATAGTAATTAAAATATGCATATCATATCATATATTCCTAATCAATATTCTTAAAATATTATATCATATAAAGGTCAGGATAATATCTCAAAAATATAAAATGCTACTAAACGCTTAAATTTAAGGTATTATACAGATATTAGCTCAGGTCTGAAATCCAAGTAAGAGATCCAAGTCAAATCGGGATATCGAAACCGAATCTGCCAAATTTTAGAAGCAAATAGAGAAATCTAGCAACGGCAGAGACTCAGAGCAATATTTTTAGAATCTATACATCATAAGGATCTCTAAATATCGACATAAAAAGCCAGAAGAAATCTCAAAATCCAATTCTACCAAAGCGCGGCGGAAGGGCGGCCAAACATGGCATTATGCGGCGATTCCGCGGCCAAATCAGGACCGTTGGATGTGGGATTTTGGGATCATGATCTTAACTGCATATAATCTCATATGGAATCTAGGGTTTCTGATTTGAAGGACTATATAAAAGACCGAGAGCTGTACATTCAAGATTATTACCGAAGAGATCCACGTATCCGAGTGATCATCATATATTCATCTGCCTCCATAAAGAGGGAGATCTAGAGCAAACTAGGGTTCTTGTAATCTACTTTTTAAGGAGAAAAGTTGTATTCAATAATTGATCAATAAAGATAGTTTTTGTTTTTCTTTTTTGCATTTACTTTTTCAGCATTTACTTTATGCATTACTTTTCTGTATCTTAATTATGTTTTCATTCTTCTTCAACCTTTCTTCTAAATCACTAATCATGAGAGAGTAATTCCTAACTTGGTAGGGTTTGTAGAATGGGGTAGGATAATGGATAAAAAAATCTCTTAACTTTTTTTTATACATTTTAAAGTTTATAAACTTTAGCAAAACAAATTTTAACCTGCTTATCGGGCGCGCTACCAATTTATTGATAGTCATGACCACGATTTGAGATTGGTTGAACACTTGTTTTGTTAAGGACTAGACATGAATAGAGATCAATGGAAGGACAAGGCTTAGTAGTAGGGAAACCCTACTTTCCTCTGAGAACCCTAATCTACACTCATCACTATCGCTCTAGTTTTAAACTATTAAAAGATAAAAATAGCCATTTTTAATTATTCATCCATTACTACTAAGTCCTATGAACCCTATAAGTCTTTTTATTATAAATTTTATATCCGTTTTAAAACATAACGACAAGCAATCGCCCATCTTTCATCAACTCGTCTAAACTAAGAAAAGAGTTCACGTTTCCCTGCGGACGACCCGTACTCATCGCGGCTAGCTACTAGCAACACCGGTTATTTACAAAAACACTTCTTCGCATACGAACAATCAAGTGCAGACTCGATTTTATCTCGAAATTCAGAATTCTGGATAGCAGTTTCATAATTAAGGCGGTCCTATTTTATATCAGATTTGTAATAAACTATAAATAAGATGTTAGTGTTAAAGTTTAAAGTGTGCAATCTTGATCATAAGGTTTAAGGGGGACGAAACGATGGCTCCATAAAGGATCAAGACGCCTTTAAGGAGAACTTTGAGAGAGAAGAAGGAAAATCTCGTTGGAGATCTATAAGGAGAGGGTTTTTGTAATCTTCTGTGAGGTTTTTCTTTTTTCTCTAAAATTCTAATAAAGTGTTCTCCCCTTTCCCCGAATCTCTTGTATGTTATTTGATTTTGCATTGTTCTAGTTGTTATCCGTTAAAGGGGATCTTAGTTTAGATCTATCAAGATTGGTGTTGTCTCCGCTGCGCGCCAACAAGGGAGACCATGCATTTGCGGAGGTTGTTGGTTTTTAGTGTTCCACTGGAGGGTGAGAGTGTTCTTTTTAGAGGACGAGAAGACGGTTGCGGCTCTTACGAAGGTTGGTATCCATAAGAGTCTGACGGTTGCATTTACAAAGATGGTTTCGGATATCGAGTTTAAGAAGTGCTTGGACTTGATCTGCCGGGTTGATTGATGAAGACAAGGCGACAATGAGAACAGGAGTTCCAAGGTTTTCAAGAAAGTAACGAGATTGTGATGAATTTTGAATGAAGGTGGAGATTGTTGATAATTGATTCAAAAATATAGGCTTAAGATTTGAAGCCTAGATCGAGTAGGAGTCGATGATTAAGATTTAAATTAATCCTTAATTTAAATCTTAAGCTTATCTCTTTGTAATTCTAGTTAAAATCTAAATCTTATCTCTAAATTGATGTAGGCTATATGTTGGATAGGTATGCCCTAGAGGACTTTATGGTATAGGATACTAGGGGTATGTATGTATAGGACGATCTTGCTCGATATAATAGTATGCTATTTGGTTTGACTTTATCTTAACATATGTATATGTTTTGCTAGTTATTTCATATCGTTAATACATGTTGATAAAGCCCATAGGATCCTTACTTGACTACCAGCATTGTGATGGCAATCATACTTATGGGAGCTGGGTAGTCGATAAGCACATCCTTAAATGTCCCTCGTCATGAGAGTTCGAGACTGGGTATCGGTATTCCAAAGTAGACTGGTGTATACGTTTCTAGACCCTGACGAGGGGCGATAGTTGGTCCCACAGCAATTGGTATGTTTCACCTAAGATTGTATACAGGTGCTCACTGGGGATGAGTACACTGGACGGACTTACCAAGAACTGGCTAAATGGTATTATACCTATCGTCAGATAGTAGTTCTCTGGAGACATGAGTACAGATAGTCTGTCGACCTGAGATCATCATTTGTCCCATGTGAGTTCCCACTGTTCTTTGATTACTACCCTACCACGGCTCTACTGAGTCGTGCAAACAGGATTTAGTTGGGTACAGTCCCGAGCCGCATGGAGGCAGTGAGCGATTATTGGGGATTCGTCTCTCCCGATTAGGAAGTCGATGCCGCGCTGTGTTCTGTTGGCCAACACCATAAGTCCCTGACCAGGGTGGTTGAGAATTACTGATAGTTAGATCAATAAATTTTCAGATGGTCTTGAGCCATATCGGCACAACTTGTCAGATTATTAGGGGTCTGACGTTGACCACCCCCCTAGACCCGGTATGCGATACTCTCAATCAAACAGACTGGACTATACGAAGATTGTCACAGACAAGCTCAGTAGGGGTTCAAATGAGTTTGTGCATCAGCCTTCTTTTCAAAAGGTACCTGGGTAGCCATTACGTACAGCTAGTGCCACTGACGTGCTTGTGATTATGGATTTATCCAGTAACTAACTGCCAGTATACTGTCGAATCTTTAGAGTCCCACACAGAAAGTTTCTTTGGTTCAGGCGAAACGATGTAGACACCGTATATTGATACGTTCAGGATATGTATACTAGCTACATGGAATTTAATCGGACGGTTTAATAATACTATCCGGCTTAGGATTAAGCCAGATTATTAAATCATTTAGTGATTTAATTATATATATATATATATTCTAGTATTATGATTTTGGTATTACATATCTCTTTTGGTGTTCGTATTTTGATACGAATATGAGTATGTATATATGGTTTTGTGTATTCTTGTATTTCTATAAGAATACTTTTTAGAAAAAGACACCTCATTATTGCATTTTCTATTTATTAGAAAATAAGAATGAGGTGGAGGGGTGAGGTGACTTAGAGAATGGTGAGAGATTTGGCTTGATTAATTATTTATTCATTTATATTTACTTTACAAGCATGTCTACCATTTTATATAGTAAATGTATTTTAGAAAAAGAATTAATATAGCCATTTTCAACACTTATCCATTCTTATTCTTATCTCATCACTCACTCTCCTTTCTTGAGCTCCCTCTTTTTCTTCATCCTTAACCCTCTCATGAGCTGAGAATCCTACGGATTTAGAGATAGATTAACACTACAAACACTTCCTACATCACTAGACACTCTAAATTAGCAAATTAGGGTCTTTAGTTACGAAGCATGAACCACAAACTCTCGGGTGGATCGTCTTTGACACTAAGAGACCAACGTCTAAGCTCAATCCCGACGGACTAGGAGCTAAGGAAGAGGATTTTGAAGACCCGAAAGACACGATCACATAGATATAATCACTATCCAAGTGATTAGAACCTATGTTATTTTTGCTAGTTAGGGCTTATAGTAGAACTTGGGTAAATAGTTGATGTTGCATGCTTAGAACTTATTTTTCGTGTATTTCACCACTCTACAAATCATGTAGAGTATGCAACATCAAATTACACTGTAAATATGTCACGCCCCGCTTCCCAAAATACGGAATACGAGGGGTTGATAAGGCCAGCCATGCTCCTATGGTCAAGGATACATCCTGCCGTAGTCACACTTCGGATTCTAACTTTACATGGTAATCAGTAAATAATGCGCAGGCAATGAGAAATGCAGTAACTGAAACGAAACAATATAAAGAACTGACCTGATGGAAACAAAAGAGTATAACTCTGGATAGCTGATCAAGGTGTCTGTGATATGCGTATGGTCCTGGTCCAGGCTAAATCCTCTCCTCACACTGAGCATGCATACTCAGGTCGTCAGAGCGACACAATAGCAATATAATATATAAATCCAAGTGACAACTCTAACAGTGATAATAATTATATATAACAGTAAATCAATGACGGTATAGGTATGAACATGCAGTAATCAATGCAGTGGAACAGTAAAAGCAGTAAAATAATATGTCGAGTATGTCAACACAGTAAGTAATGTATATCGATGCTATCATCCCTATCAGTCTCTAAGTCTCACTGTACGGGTCACTAAGCCTATCGTCGGTCCAAGTGTGAGAGTCAACCACTCGCGAGTGTCCTCCACCTAAGGGTAGGACCCAAGGACAAGGGACCACGGGCCCAACATGTAACTCACGGTAATAATCATGTACCCTGTAAATCTCCATATATCTCCATATATATATAAGCCGGCATGGGACTCCCGAGATTCTGTTGAACTCACACTCAAACTACCCCACACCCCGTGGTCTACATCAAACGCTAACCATAATCTCAAATACCAGTCGGTCGGTGACAAGTCTGCACGAGAACTGGAGACAGGATCTCCATCAAGCACGTCCCGACTAATACTCAAGATAAATGGCAGTGTCTGGTGCCTTATCTTTGACACCCATGCAAGAGCTTCCATAAGTGTCCCATACCACTTATAGTCACACGTACACGCGTTCCACAGACGTCGACAATGCAATAGAATAATAATGTTCACTGATTGTGTACAAGTACGTGTCACTTTCACTTATTCACTTATACACGAACACTAACGTACTTGCCACAATCATCACTAATACCTAACACTGGGTAATGCACGTTATCACTAAGTTATCAATACAGCGACATATGTATGATATGATGCGTAAACAGTATGTAAAGCATGATTAGGATGTCATGAATCAGTAATCTACCACTTGCAATATTTATCATAAATCAAACGTGTACAGTTTAGCGAAACGATAAATGGGGATTAAATAGTATGATTGGTTATCTAACCAGCGAATTTGGTTTCACGGCAATCATGTTTCAGGATCATTAGTTATGGCCATTTCCTTTTAAGCGTTCACGGCTGGAAATCCGGTTTCAGAATCGGAAGTCTGTTTCTCAACGCATTTTAATCCCAATTGGGATCAGATTTTAGCGATGCTACAGCTGAATGAAATCTAGGGTTTTCAGTAAGGTTTTCAACGCAATAGACGGATCCTTAATCGCATCTGTACATCAGGAGATATGCACTGTTCAATACTAGTAGGTCAATTCTGATTCTGTTAGGACTGTTATACGTCCCCATATTTTAAATTACAGATTAAATAACAAACGATAACGAAACAGAATGAAACCACTTGTGTTATCTAGATAAAAGATTCACCTATAATAAACAGCGGAGTTCCGCAACCTACGAGTTAAGTAAACAGTGTGGTACCCATTACGGGACAGCACACAGTATACAGAGTCGCTCTGGACTGCAGTCCAGAGTCGCACTCCGGTCCAAATATTGTCACAGTTTAAGTACAGAAACAATTAAAAACTTGCATAAGGTTATATTTCGTCGAGTCGGCTTCGATTTGAGCCCTCGAACTCATCATTCCAGTATGTACATAATTTACGATGATTTTAACGATTTTCAGATACGGGAAATTTCCAGTTTTACGGATGTATTAGGGGGTATTCGTTTTAGTCATTAACGGTCATATTTTCCAACGAAATTCACACACTAGGTTCACAGCCATACGAACCAGACTATACAATTGAGTCCCGCCAAATTAAATGATGAATTCCATTGAGGTCATGCATCGAACAGTTGTGTCACATAATATATCGAGGATAGTAAGTATGGAATCTATAAAATTATAGTTCGTAACTAATACAAATTAGCATGTAGCAAGTATGAAACTTGCCTGACGGCGTCTACATGACGCGGAGTGAGTGAGATTCGAACGTGATGCACGCATGACACGGACGGATGTGTGCTGGCGTTGCGACGGCTACTGCATTGATGACGGTGATGGTTACAACGACAGTGGCAACGGCTTGGACGGCAACGACGGCGACTGAAACTGCGGCGTTTGGGACGATTACAAGTGATTGATGAAATTTCAAGGCATGGAGCTGGCAAGATGGTCTGGGCACTGCGGGACATGGAGATGGCGGCAACAGTGGGCATGGCTCGGGCACGATGGTGGCATTACGGCAGCAGTGAGGATGTGATGGCGTGAGGTGGAGGCGGTGGTCTTGACCGGTGGTAGGGTGCAACTGCGGTGAGATGGTGAGGAGCGGGGAGCTCAGGTGCGTGGAGAGAAGGAGGAGGCCTCGACAGCGGCGAAAGGGGGTGATCGACGGTGGCAGGGAGGAAGCTAGAGGTTGGCGGCGAAAGGAGATGGGAGTTCATTGGAGGAGTCGATCATGGTGGTGTGAGGTGGTGGCTTGTCGGCGAGAGGAGATGATGGTGGCTACCGGGAAGCAAAGGTGGTGGCTGGCGGTATCGAGGCTCCGGTGGAGTTTGATAGGAGTGGGGTTTTGTGAGGAGGAGGAGGAGCTCGGTTAGTGGGGAGAATGTGCTCGGTGGGTTAATGGAGGTGATGAGGGTGTTGGTGGGGATGAAGGTGGCAGGTTGCAGCGGGGAGGGTTCGTCGGTGGTGAGGGGACCCGAGGGGTGCCGTGGGTTTCGTGGTGGGTTCGAGGGAGAGTGAGAGAGAGCACGAGAGAGAGAAAAATTAGAGAGTGGGGAGAGGGTGTGAGGGAGATCGGGCGACGAGATTAGGGACGGGAGTGCGAGGGGGTAACGTCGCAGGCGTGAGCGTGGGCGTGGGCGTGGGCGTGGGGTGCGGCGGAGGGGATGGAGGCACAGTAAATGAGCGGGAGATGTGCAACGGGAAGGAAGAAGGAGTGGTTTTGGGCCGGGTCGGGTGAAGGCTAGGGAGTTGGACGTGGGCTTGGAGTATGGGCCGGTGGGGAGAAAGAATTTAAATGGGAAAAAAGGAAAGAATCGGGCCGGGGGTTTGGGCCGAGAAAATGGGTTTTGGGGATTAATTTTTAATAAGATAAATGGGCTGGGGCTTTGAGAAAAGAAATAGGTTTATAAAGAAGGAATGGGCTGAGAGAATTTGTTGGGTTGGGTAGTTAAGGAATAATGGAAAAAGAAAAGAAAGGATTTGGATGTGGGGCTCAAATAATCTTAACTTAAAATGGAAAAGGAAACGGCTGGGTGGAGGAAATGAAAGATAAGGTCTGGGTTTAATGGGATTTTGAAAATAAATAAATAATTATAAATAAATTTTATATGTTAAAGAGATATACGGATATAGGTGTATATAAAAGAACCGGGTATTACAAAATATAAAGCCAAACAGCCTATGGGTTTGAAAATAAAAGGGTTGCCAATATTCTCCACAATTAAAAGGGGCAACCATAAATCAAGAGAGAGGTAGATAAAAGAGAGATTTTTGTAAGAGCTAGAGATTCTTTGTATTGAGCGGTGATCGGTGAGAGTGTTCTCGGGTAATACTTTCTTTATAGTGGAAGTTCTCGTTGTCGGATTACAAGATTAGATGCATGCAATTGCGTCGAACCTGGATAAAATCTTTTGTTTATGTTGTTTGGTGTGTATTTCTGATAACTTGCGTTGTTTTGGTAGATTGTGCGGTTAGTTTTTTTCAGATAGTTTGTTTGCACACTATCCTGATAGATTTTCCGTTGCAACTCTTGGTCTGTTTGTATTTCTTCGAGGATCACGAATATAAAAATTACAACACTTGACACATGGATCTATTAGTGGGGAGATTAATTGCGAGTTAATTGGAGAGAAATACAATTCGGAGATTTTTTTTTAGGGAGGGTTCAACTAAAATACCATCATCTTTCAACATTTTTCATATTTTCCTCCCATTGTATCCCTAACTCTTGGATGACAACACATCATTTTCTCTTTTCTTTTCTTTAAGGATAAATTTTATTAAAAAATGAAAAAATTTCTCATTTTTGCTCAAAGATCCAAGGTAAGGGTTAAAAAGCCAGCAATAATAGTGATGTTAGGGATGTAAACGAATCGTAGATGGGTCAGATATATGTATAATTATATCCATATCAGTTTCCATATTCATATACGAATACAGATACATTTATGGTTGTCAGAAACAAAAACTAATATCCATATCCGCTCAAAATCAGATATGATACTGATCGCTTACCGTAAAATTCATATAATGACAAGTTTGAAACTTTTAAAAAAGCTACCATGATTAAAACTGCCATGTTATCATGGAACCACATCATCACCAAACCATTTAAATCGTCACCTCATCCTAAGAAATTCAAAAAACCCAACATTATTTTATTTCTTCCTTCATCTTTTTCTACACAAACCCTAACCCTACATCTCCACCCTCCTTTGTCTGCTACTACCGATGACACGACCGTCGCCGCCCTCTCCAATTCGGCCGCCACCCCTTACTTCGCTCCTCTTCCTCCTCATTCCTCCCTCACAAATTTACAAATCCTAACCGTCTCCTCCACCTTTACCCCAAATTCGACTCCCCTCCCCCTCCCCCCTCCCCCCACCACGACAAACAAAGAAAAATATGCTCTACCCTCCTCCTCCAACTCCGACCTACTTCTCTCCTTTGTCCTTTGTATAATCCTCCACCATCATCGTCATCATCCATTTTCATCAAGATATTTCCATCTCCATCATCCTCATCATCTCCTCTCTCCTCCTTTCACACCATGAAGGCTTCTCCACCCATCACCAACTTGTGACTATTTAATTAAAAATCATTTAAACTTATTAATAAAATAATTATTAATTATTTAATTTAATTATTGTATTTAGAAAAGAACTAAATGTCCATACCTAATACCTAATTCCGTTAAGGTTGACCAAAGTTGACAATCAAGCTGGCTATAGCTAATATCGTCATGGCAATTTTCTTTAGATTCCAAAGTTATTGGTAGTTTTAGAAGTCTTAGAGCATGTTTGGGATTGGAGTCATGTTTTCTTAACTGTGGTTTCATAAAGCTAGCAGAACTCAACTTCAAAATGCTAACATTATCTTGTTTGGCACTTATTTTGGAGTTGAGATAACTGCAATTTTTCAGCCTTAAACTGCAGTTATCTCAACTCCAATCTGATCAATGTTAATTAACTCCATTTTTGGAGTTTGAGACTAGCAAACCATAGTTTGCATGTCTTCTACCTTCACTTTAAAATAAACCACAATTATCCAAACTCTATATCCAAACACGGCCTAAATGATTTAAAGTTTTTGGTATATAAGTCTTAAAAATTATAATAATCAAGATGGCCAATACTTGAGAATCGAGAAAATTGACGGACGATTGACCTTTTTGGCCACTGTTTTAGAAAATTTCTAAGTTGGCATTCTATATTTTAAAGTTATTGGTACGTAAGCCTTAAAAATTATAATAATCAAGATGGCCAATACTTGAGAATCCAGAAAATTGACGGGCGATTGACCTTTTTGGCCACTATTTTAGAAAATTTCTAAGTCGGCGTTCTATATTCCTTTTTTCCTTAAAACCCAGACCCCACTTGCATCCTTGATCATTCCCTATTCACTAGAATCCACGTAAGTGTGGAGAAATAATGCTATTTGTTCCATCACAATGCTTCAGCCGAACACATAGGCTAGTTGATGCTCATTGCTCCTCACAAAATGTCAAAGAAACAAACCTCATAAATAACTCCATCTTCCTCATCAAATTTCCATTCCATTTCAGAGCTATGGACACCCAAATCCCCAAAGTGAAATTAGGCTCCCAAGGTTTAGAGGTACTCAAGCCCCTATTCCTTATTTTTTGTTCCCTTGAGCTTGATCATCACTTGAGAAAATTTCCTTTTTCATTGGTTTTTAGGTATCAAAGTTGGGGTTTGGATGTATGAGTCTCTCTGGTGGCTACAATTCTCCTCTCCCTGAAGAGGAAGGGATAGCAATCATCAAGCATGCATTTGATAGTGGAATCACTTTCTTTGACACTTCTGATGTCTATGGACCCTTCATCAATGAGATCTTGATCGGCAAGGTATACAGCTGCTGCTTTCATATGCGCTCAATTCCACTAAAATACCATGAGCTTTCGGCGTTTCTAAGATAAATACCATATGCTTTATAAATTGTAAACCAGTAATTAGTAGCTTGCAAATAAATACCATGAACTTTTACTGTTTCTATATATATATATATATATATATATATATAGAGAGAGAGAGAGGGGGGGGGTTTTGTCATTGGAGGGAATTTCCTCCTGTGGCGTCGAAAAAGCACACCCTCCACGATTTTTTTCGACGATCGGCATCCATCGTTATCATCTTTATCATGTAAGATGTAGATACACCAAATTTCATGTGATTCCATCATTTTTTCACCGTGGGTGCAAAATTAACGGTTTACCAACAATAGAACTTCTTACATTGCTAATTCAACGGTGAAAAGGTGATGAAATCACATGAAATTTGGTGTATCCAATCTTAAATGATAAAGATGATGATGATGGGTTCCGATCGTCGAATAAAATGGTGGAGGGTGTAGTTTTTTGACGCCACCAAACGAAAATTCTTGTTAGGGTCTCTTTTCTCCATTATTCTCTTGTGTGTGTGTGTTGTTTCGTAGGAGAGCTTTCTATACCCTCTTACGGATTTGGGGATGCTACTATTATTTCATGCTATTTTCCATGCTATTATTAGATCTTAGCCTCACAACAGAGATCTAAAAACACAAACCTATGAGGCCCTCCTATTTTACTTTCAAACTCATATCATTGGATGTAATAGCATGGAATAATAGGGGCAAAATAATAACATGGACCATGAATACAGTCCTTACCATTAATATTTCGCCAAAACGGCCTATTATTTTACATTAAACAATGTTGAAAGTCTTAGTATTTATTCATGATAACAGTGAGATAAGGATCTCCTATTTTACTCTCAAACTCATATCATTGGATGTAATAGCATGGAATAATATGTGCAAAATAATAACATGGACCATGAATACAGCCCTTACCATTAATTTTTTGCCAAAACGGCCTATTATTTTACATTAAACAATGTTGAAAGTCTTAGTATTTATTCATGATAACAGTGAGATAAGGATATATGTTTTTTTAGATAATAGGTGGGATAAATTAGTCACCCCCTCATTAATGGGGGAACCCGGGCTCGATCCCGGGTCTCCCCATGGACTATTCCAACCCCACCAATGGGCTATTCCAAACCCTTGAGATACGGATATATGTTTCTCATACACAAACTAGTTATGTTGTTAAGGCAAGTGAAATAACATCTAACGATTTACTTGTAGGCATTGAAACAATTGCCACGAGAAAAGATCCAACTGGCTACAAAATTCGGCATAGTCCGCCTATCTGGCGGCATGTTTGTGAATGGTAAGCCAGAATACGTGAGGGCCTGCTGCAATGCGAGCCTTGAGCGTCTCGGGGTTGATTACATTGATCTCTATTATCAACACAGGATCGATCAAACCACTCCTATAGAAGAAACCGTAAGCACTAAGAACTAACCTTTATTTATTTACTTATTTTGGATGTGTTATTAGTGTGATTGCTGTAATGGCAGATTGGGGAGCTTAAGAAGTTAGTTGAAGAGGGGAAAGTGAAGTACGTTGGTTTGTCGGAGGCCAGCCCGGATACGATTAAAAGAGCCCATGCCGTGCATCCGATCACTGCAGTGCAAATGGAGTGGTCGCTTTGGAGCCGTGATATCGAGGAAGAAATAGTTCCACTCTGCAGGTTTGGCTAGTTTGCTAAAATGATTTCATGCATTTGATTCCTAACAAGGGCGTCAAAAAGTTGCTATATAATGAGTAATAATAAGTGCTAAGAATGTAAGTTTATATTTCTGATTGAGTTCGCCATACATGATAATCCTTTATGAGATTGCCGGGGTTTGGTGAAGACAGAATCAGAGGTAGATGAACGCAGCACATTGAAGAATGTGAGGAGATCAATTTCTCATTGCTAACAAGCTAAACATCCAATATTACACACCCAATCCAAAAAAAAAGACTAGAACTGAAGTAATACAAGAGGTGCAGCCAAATCCAAAAAAAAAGCCACCATGTCCTAAGCCAGTCACCAAGCCCGCCTTTCAACCACCTGATCCTCCTGCGTATTGGCCACCATATCCGGGAGCACTTTGCGAATCTTCCTCCTTATATCAGCTGAAGCCAAGCAATTCCAATGAATAGTATTAGAGCAAATCTGTGCAATTAAAGCATTTAAGGGTTTCCTTTGTTACAAAAAAATGACAGAGTTTTGATTAAGCCAAATGCCCCACATAATTGCCATCACCACTGTTAGGAAATTAGTCCCGGCGCAAACGAGAAATAAATACAGTACGGAGCGATAAAAACTAAATAATTGGCACAACAGATCAAGACCCAGAATATTTGTTTTCACAGTTCACCCAATACTGGCTATTTCTGCGTCGTAGATGCTCTGTACGATATCCACTATATCTTTTGCACATTTACAAATCACTCTTGACAAGAAACCTTACGATCTGTCTATAATCTCACAATTACAATATTTTGTGATTGGATTGTAATTGGCTTTGATGTGTTTTTTTCTTTGGCCTGCCTATTAATTTTCTTAGCTCTCTGTGTTGGCCTCACATTAATTTTCTTGGCTGGCCTATAATAACAATGAGAGTATACTATTTATAGAGTTTGGAAAATTATATAATAATCCCTAAACCCCTTTATTGTAACACCTAGTCCACCATGCTTTCTTCTTCCCTAAAGCATCAACATCATAGAAAGCCCACGCGGGACAAACCTACGCGCATGGGTCCCACTCGCCGCCCATGTGGGAGCCGACGGTCGCCTCTAAGGCGCCGCCTTTGTGGGCAACGACCATGTGAGCGTTGATCGCGCTTGCGTCAGCGCGTGCGTCAGCGCGCATTAGCTGTCCTTGTGGGCCCCTCCTCATGGCACTACGGCGCCATCCGCATGCAGCCACCGGCCCTTCTGCCGACCATGTGGGGTTTTTCTTGGGTATCATTTGGCTCCATAATCAACAATCTCCCACTTGGAGACAATGTTCAAGTTCTTCACCAATTTTTTATCCTTTCATTTTACCGGAGTAACTTTGTGGATAAGCATATCACATGCACGAGCCTTTACAAACTTCACCTTGTTCATCTTAAGCCAAGGCCGACAAAACTTGAGCAAAATACAAGTTTTGCCGTATCTACCACCTTTGTCAATATATCTGCGGGATTTTTGACTCCATCAATCTTTTTCAGTTTCAGTTGTTTCTTCTCCAATAATCCCTGCATAAAGCGACACTTTCTGTTGATATGCTGAGTTCTAGCATGAAATGTGGCATTCTTGGCCAACTGTATCGCACTTTGACCGTCGCTCTGAAGTGTCCCAAATTTTTGCTTCTCACAAAGTTCTATCATGACATCTTACAACTACAACATCTCCTTGGACGCTTCCGTTATTGCTGCATACTCTGATTACGTAGTAGATAATACAACAATTGATTGGAGTTTTGATAACCAACTTACCGATGTTTCTCCAACAGTGAATACATAGCCGGTTGTACTTCTACATGTGTCTCGATCTTCCGCTAGATCAGCATCCACATAACCATTCATCTCAAGCGAATCTCTTTCATAACATAAGCAATAATTAGAAGTATCAATTAAATATCGAAAATCCATTTTACTGCTTCCCAATGTGTCTTATCTGGATTTTGCATATAGCGGCTCACTGCTACCACTGCTTGAGCAATGTCTATTCTTGTGCAAACTATAGCATACCTTAAACTACCCACTGCCGACGCATAATGAATTTTCTGCATCATATCAATTTCACCTCGCATCTTAGGACTGTACTCCTTTGATAGTGTAAAGTGACTTGCAATTTGGGTCATCACCGGTTTTGCTTGCTCTATGTTGAATTGCTTCAACACCTTCTTGATATAGTCTTCTTGAGAAAACCACAACTTCCTCTCTTTTCTATCTATGGTGATCTTCATGCCGAGAATTTGTTTTGCCGCACCTAAATTTTTCATAGAAAATTGTGACACCAAAACACGTTTCAACACATTAGTTTTCTCCATACTCCTACATACCAAAAACATATCATCCACATGTAGAGATAGATACAAAACATCGCCATCATTGAATTTCTTCATGTACACAAAATGATCCGACTTGCAATGTGTAAAGCCTTTCTCCTTCATGAATCCATCAAACTTGAGATACCATTGACGATGGATTTGCTTCAAACCTTACAAGCTCTTCCTCAATCTACATACCATATCCTTTTTGCTTTTAGTTTCAAAACATTTAGGTTGCACCATATTTAGTTTTTCTTCGAGATCACCATGTAAAAACGTCATTTTCACATCTAACTGCTCAAAATGAAGATCATGTACTGCTACTATGCTCAGCAAAACTCTTATAGAAGTCATCTTCACAACTTGAGAAAATATCGCATTGTGGTCAATTCCCTCCTTTTGAGAATATCCTTTGACAACAAGCCTCGTCTTGTGTCGCTTTGTTTCGTCTGTCTAATCTTTAACTCGGTATACTCACTTATTCAACGGGGCTTTCTTTCTAGCGAGTAACTTAGTTAACTCCTAAGTCTTGTTTACCATCAGCGAATTCATTTCTTCCTTCACGGCATGCTCCTACTCACTACGCGCACCATCTTGCAATGCTTCTTCAAGAGTCTCCGGTTGACCCGAATCTGTATACAAGATGTGATGATAAACACTATTCGTCGATGGATCAAAAATGACTTTGGGTTTTCTCACGCGAGTACTTCTTCTCAACTTTGGAATCTCTACAGGTATAGGTTCTGGAATCACCGGTTTACCGCCTGGTTCAGGATCACCGATCTCTGTGGAAACTCCCACATCATCACCAGTAGCAGGTTCTTCATGAACCTCCTCATGCTCTTGCGACAATTGTGTATATTGTATCGGCTCAGTGTCTAACTCTATCATGTCAGATTTGGTTATTGGCTCTTCAACTTGCTTTCGGTCCTTATATATCTTATTCTCGTTGAACACCACATTTCGAACTCGAATGATTTTGTTGAACTGATAATCCTAAACGCGGTACCCGTATTCGTCACCGCCATAACCAAGGAACACACACTTGCGTGACTTTGTATCAACCTTCTTTCTCGAATCACTGTCAAGTAAGTAATATGCCAAACAACTAGATACTCTTAAATATGAGTACTTAATCGATTTACTTGACCATATTTCTTCTGGAATCTTTCCATCCAACACATTAGATGGACTGCGATTGATCAAGTAAACGGTCGTGTTGACTATTTCGGCCCAAAGATAAATAGAAAGCCCCACATGTAGCTTCATGCTTCTTGCATGCTCCAAGATGGTCCGGTTCATTCGCTCGACAACACCGTTCTCTTGTGGAGTTCTTGGAACGGTTCTTACTCCAATGCCTTCTTCTCTTAAGAACTTAGTGAATGCCAAACTTGTATATTCACCACCGTTGTCAGATTATAATGCTCTGACTTTGCAACTCATATCATACTCCACCGTAATCTAATAATGTTTGAATTTCTCAAAAACATAAGACTTCTCTTTAATAGAAAACATGCAAGTGTTCCTCGTAGAATCATCAATAAAAAGCACAAAGTATTTATTTTCTCTCATTGAAATTTGTTGAGCTGGGCCCCAGACATCTGTGTGCACCAACTCCAAACGCTCTACTTTGTGCTTCACGCCATCAAATCAAAAACCAACCGTCTTTTGTTTTCCGAGAACACAATCTTCACAAAAATCCATCCCGAAGTTTTTAAAACCGGGCAGGAATTCTCGACGATGTAACTCTTTCACACCTTTCTTGCCAAGATGTTCTAGTCGGTAATGCCAGATAATAGCATCACTGTGTGTGGAAGAATTAGAAGCCGCCAAGTATTCTGAGCTCGCGCCTTTAAGCATATAAAGCATGCTAAAACGCTTTCCTTTAGCAACAACTCGTGACCCAGAAGCAATCTTTCATTCTCCATTACCAAAAGAGGTAGCATACCCCTTTCGGTCCAACACACTAGCCGAGATAAGATTTTTCTTCAGTTTCGGAATATGCCGCGTCTCACGCAACACTAGATAAGCACCGCTATTGATTTTCACTTTCACAACTCATTTTCCTTCTACTGGATATTGCTCACCATTACCCACTGCCACATGACCAAAATCACCGCTCGTATACTCAAGGAATTCACATCGTCTAGATGTGCAATGAAAAGAAGCGCCAGAATCAAAAAACCAATCTATAATCTTCACGACTTCGCAAGTAGATAAGCACAAATTGTTGAATTACTCGTTGCTTACAACATGTGCATCATCATAATTTTCACTTTGCTTCTCATTTTTGTATTGTTCACAATCCGCTCTTCTATGACCTGGTTTGTGACAATGCCAACATTCATTGTTTTTGCCATCTCTTTACCCCTGATTTTGATCTCCCGCTCCATACCCCTCTACTTTTACTCTTGTCTTTACCCACCACGGCTAGAGCAGTACCGGATGAAGAACTTAAAGAACTTTCTCATGAAACCTTTCTCCTCATCTCCTCATCCATGATGCAACTCATAGTATCATCCAAAGTGAGATATTCTTTCAATGTACCCGAAATAGTTTGTACAACGGTATTGTAAGAATCTGATAATGAACATAGGAATAAAAGAGTTTGTAACTTTACTTCCAATTTCATCCCCGCGCTTTCCAATTGATTTACAACTTGTGTAAAGTTATTCATGTGATCAGCAACGGTACCCTTCTTGGATAACTTCATGTTCATCAATTTCCGCAATAAGAAGATTTGATTGGACGTCGACGACTTCTCATATATATTTAAAAGTAAATACATGACTTCTTTTACGGTTTTAGCTTTTGCAATGTAGAAACCGGTCTTCTTCGTCAAGCCGAAATGAATAGCACTAAGACCTTTTCTATCCAAAAGACGTACTTGGTCTTTACGGCCGCATCAACCTCTTCACCTTCTTTGGTGACTGGCGTCAAACCTAAAATCGGTTCATGAAGATCTTTTTGATATAAATAATCTTCCATTTAAAGTTTCCACTATGCAAAGTCGTGACCATTAAATTTCTCAATTTTAATTTTATCCTCCGACATTCTTGCTTGCCGCCACGGTTAATTTAATCTCTTCTTAGATCTGAACCAACACCTTCAAAATTACGATCTAAGAAAGTGAGGAAGAGGACACAGGCGTCGTTACCCACCGTTAACTTAGATCGTAAAATAAAAGACTTTTTGGTTCCCTAAACTCTGCTACAGCTTGTTAGGAAACTAGTCCCGGCGCAAACGAGAAATAAATACAGAACGGAGCGATAAAACTAAATAACGGGAACAACATATCAAGACACAGAAGATTTGTTTTCACAGTTCATCCAACACTGGCTACTTCTGCGTCGTAGAGACTCTCTATGATATCCACTATATCTTTTGCACGGTTACAAATCACTCGCTACAAGAAATCTCACGATCTATCTATAATCTCACGATTACAATATTTTGTGATTGAATGATAATTGGTTTTTCTACTTTTTTTCTTTGGCATGCCTGTTAATTTTCTTGGTTCTCTGTGTTGGCCTCACATTAATTTTCTTGGTTGGCCTATGATAACAATGAGAGTGGACATATTTATAGAGTTTGGACAATTATATAATAATCCCTAGACCCCTTTATTGTACACCTAGCCCACCATCCTTTCTTCTTCCCTAAAACATCAGCATCACAGCAAACCCACGCGTGACAAAGCCTCGCGCGTACGTCCCACTCGCCGCCCATGTGGGCATCGACAACCGCCTCTACGGCGCCGCCCTTGTGGGCAACTACCATGTGAGCGCTGACCACGCTCGCATCAGAGCGTGCGTCAGCTGTCCTTATGGGCCCTTCCTTGGGGCACTGCGGCGCCGCCCGCATGCAACTGCCGGCCCTCTACCGACCATGTGGGGTTTTTCTTGGGTATCATTTGGCTCCATAATAAAAAAATCACCACATCTCAAGCCTTCCTATGTTGTCTAGGCACTCTCCCCTCTCACCATTTTCCCCATAAAGAACTAACCGACTCAGGGTAACCCTTAAAACCAAATCTCTTCAAGAAAAATCTCCAAATAGCGAGTGCGTCCGAACAATTTAGAAACAAGTGTCTCCCTAATTCGTTTGTAACTCTATATACATCACATCCTAACCCCTTTGCCAACCTCTTTTAACAAGATTATCTTTAGTAAGAATAACATTTCTAAACGTGAGCCAAACAAAAGCTCACTTTCAACGGCATTGTAACACTCCAAATAATTGGGTTAGAATCAACAACAGTACCACCCACATTGATAAACTTATACATCGAGCATACCGTAAAAAAACCCTGATTATTTCTCAACCAAATACAAATATTCAGTTGCTCATGAAGACAAATGCCTTGTAATTCCAACAAAAGTTGATCACGTTGAAGTCTCAAAGTGGCATTTAAGGTTCTTCGGAACCTCGGTCTCCAAATCGAACCATTCCAAGTCTGTGTACTGCAAGATACTTGTCCATAGAAAGGTTAAACAATCCTGGAAACCGAAAGCGCGAGGCAATATCATCTAACCAAACGTCTTTCCAAAAACTCACCCTCTTACCATTACCGACCCTAAAGTTAACGCACCCATAAAAAAATTCTCTTAGAATTGTTAACCCCCTGCCAAAATCGTGACATTGTTGTTACATTCTTGAGTCTACCCCTCCAAATCGTTGACTTAAAGTAATTGGTGTCAACCAAAGAAGACCATTTCATTGTATCCTTTGTATGCAGTTTCCACCACCACTTAGTAAGAAGCTAGCGGTTCATTTCTCGAATATTAATGACACCCAAACCCCCGAATTCTTTCTGCTTGCACACTGCCTGTCAGTTAACCAAGTGATATCTATAATGATCCCTCGATGTCCCTTCCAAAGGAAGTGTCTCCTAACTTTATCAATTTTCTTCTCCATCCATCTTGGCATCTTAAAAAAAGCAAGATAATATATTTGGATTGTCGATAACACAGAATTGAGAAGAGTGATCCTACCTCCAAGCGAGAGAAAATTGTCATTTCATCCTTCCAACATACACTCCACTTTCTCAACAACTGCCATCTAATCACCACTTTTAATTTTCCAGGACAGATCGGAAGACCCAAATAAGTAAAAGGAAAACCTTCAAGTTTACAATTGAATCTCCTAGCAATATTTAAGTTGTCATCCGGGTCCTATCCATCAAGACAACCGAACATTTATGAAAGTTAATCTTCAGACCTAACCACATCTCAAAACCATACAACACCCATTTAACTTGCAAAATCTGGATTGGATTTGCCTTACCGAAAATTAAAGTATCATCAACATATTGTAGGTTTGCTATCTTATTACAGCGATCTCTTGCTCCTATACCTTCGATGAGACTTCGCTCCTTAAACCTCTCAATCATTCTATTCAGGCCATCAGCCACTAGTGTGAACATCAACGAAGATAAGGAATCTTCCTGCTGTAAACCCCGCCTACATTTGAGCTCTCTCCCGGTACGTCCATTAACAGAGATTGCAGAGTTTGCAGATGTGAGCCATTCTTTAATCCATCTTCTCTACCTTTCTCCAAACCTCCTTATTCGAAGCATTCCAGAATACAGTCCATTCAACTCTATCATATGCCTTCTCAAAATCCAACTTCAATAGATACCCATTTTGGTTTCTTCTCTTAGCATATTGTATCACCTCTTGGATCGTCGCCACCCCATCTAGAATAAAACGATTTGGGATAAATCCCGACTGGTAATCCCTGATGAGACTTTGTAGAACCTTACTGAGTCTCAACACTAAGATCTTAGCAACAATCTTCAAAGAGCAACTGACTAGGCTGATAGGTCTATAATCCCCCACACTTCTCGGAGTTTGTACTTTCAGAATCAAAACCACATTAGCATAATCGAGCCTAAAAAGGTCACCCTTCGTTTTATACAGTTCAGACATAACTCTAACAAAATCCGGCTTAACCAGATCCCAGAACTTCTGATAGAACATCATCGACAAACCATCCAGGCCGGCCTCCTTATCAGCACCAAGGGCAAACACTGCAGCCTTAATCCCTTCCTCTGAGAACGCGTTGTCCAACTCACCAATCATAATGTTTTGCTCCTTAGAGTTTATATCCCACAGGTCCTCTTGTGCTTTCAATCTAAAATTGCAAGTAGTACCAAAAAGGACATGGCATACTTCATCAATATGGGTTCTTATCCTTTCATCCTCTTCTACTCCAATATCAATAGATCTGAGTGTATTACGTCTCCGACAATTATTGGAAATCTTGTGAAAGAACTTAGTATTCAAATCTCTTTCTTTCAACCAAGTTATCCAAGACCTACGTTTCCACATTATCTCTTCCTTTTTAAAGGTATCATTCAACTCCCCTCTGCAACTTTTCAATCTTTCAAGCTCAAATACTGTCAAAATATTTTGTTCCTCAATCTTCTCAAGCAACCCCATCTCCATCAACTCTGATTTCCGAGAGTTAATATTTCCGAACTTCTCATGAACCCATTTCCTGATACCCTTACGAAGGTTTCGGCTTTTAAAGACAAGAGATCTTGCAGCAGTGGTCCTTCTTATTAATCATATCATTGTCCACCCAATGATCCAAGACGACTCGATTGAAGGAAAAGTCCTCAAACCACATCCTTTCAAATCTGAACGGCTTAGGCTTCCAACTAGTCTCTTCTCCAGAGTACAGGCAAGGGGGCATGTGGTCAGATATAGAGCGCTTTATAGCTTTCGAGAAGGCAAGAGGGAACCTCGATTCCCAGTCGCCCGAGACAAGAATTCTATCATGCTTGGCTAGCCGCGGGGAGTCCTGTCTATTAGACCAGGTAAACCTACGTTCAAAGAAAGGAATCTCCATTAAACCCATGTTTCTAATTAACTGATTAAACCTTCTGCTATCTCTCATGTTACCGACCTATGCGTGCATACACTGCCCTTGAGAGCAAATTTTCGTCCCTCGAGGATGGAATCTTGGTGTGGAGGTGATGGTGATATGCTCTTTAGGGTTCTTCGGTGTCTTTGCTATAGATATATACTCGACTGTGATAGCTTCAGACACTCGTTTATTGCCTTATGTACCTTGGATATTAAAATTGGATGAAGATTTGTTGACGAGAGAATGAAAGAGAGAAGTGTTTTATGAAAGACGAGGAAAGTTCTTCTGTGTCCTCTCTCTTGCGGGAAAAGATCTGTTGAATAGAATTCGAAAATCAACGTAATGGCCATAAAGGACTGGAATAAAAGCTCATGGGAATTAAACTCCTATTTACAATTACCAAATTAAACAATAATGCAGGTTTAAGAAATCAAATCATCCGAATTCAAATTATTGCTATATAAGTAAACATCATGTGCGGAATTGACTTGTCATAAGGAGTTGGGTATATCTTAGAATTTTTTTCTAACGGGATTCTAGATATATTTTTATATTCTAACTATTCAAAGGTGATCAAAATTCATACCACTCGAATTAAGTTTTTGAAATTATTTGTAATGTATACAACATGATGAAGGTTCAGGATAAATTTTATATTCTTGCTATAAGTTGAGCATTCTTTTTTGTGCCCAAACCTAGACTTTTAGCGGTACTTTAATAGACTATTATTTATGCGGGATTTGAATGGTAGTTGAATTTGTATTGCGCCGGTACTATTTTAATATCACGGCAATGTGGATCCATCTCTTGACACGAGTTGAAAGATTTCCAAGACCGCAAAAAATATACAATGTCCCTCTACTCTCATCACAACTTCAAAGTTTTGGTGTAATGGCATGGACATTAATGATTGTGCTAGAGAAACCAGGTTCAATTGTTCAAATCCCACCATGCACGTTTTTAACCAAATTTATTTTGAAAAAGAAATACCTTTCCGTGAAACCCAAGTTATGGCCCAAAAGATCGGACACTCGGCTTGCAGGCGTGTGTTAGAATATTAAAATGGCACTCTGTTAGCAAATTATCAACTTTGGTGGCTAAGGGGTGAAATATTCAAACCAATTATCAACCTTGGTGGCTAGTCAAGTATTTCATGCTATTACTTGTGTATAAATGTATGTTTCATTCTTTGTAATATCAATCAATATATACACAGAAGTCACTTGCCCAATTTAAGATGGTATCAGAGCCTAGCCTTGTTCCGTTTATCGCCTTTGATTGATTTCCATCAGTATTGATCTTTAAGCTCCATCGTCAATTCGAGCTCCATCGTCGATTTCTTCATCATCGACTTGAGCTCCGTCTTTCAACTTGAGTTTCCTCTCCATCGCCTTCCCATCGTCAATCCTATCACCACCACTGCCGCCTAATACTTCACCTCAACCATACACCCATCAACTTCATCAGCAATTCGATCTCGCTGCCACCAAATTCGAGCCCTCAATCCTAGCTGGACCCCGCTTCCCTTGCTGCACGCTTCGACCACAAGATCCCTCACTGCCCACTTCCTCAAAATCGAGCTCACATCACCTCGCTGCCCACTTCCTAAATTGACGATATCTCCTTATTCGACCTCAACGCCGACTCCATCTCGTCGGATCCGAGCTCGTTGCCGACTTTATTGTTGAGATTAACTTCATCGACTTCCAAAGCCACTGTCTTTAGGCTTTGGTTGCCGTCTTCATCATTGTCGTCGAAGATCATCATCACCATCATCGAGCTCATTTCTCTGCAAGCATCCATCTGTAAACCGAAACCCATCAAGTAAATGGAAAAACATCACCCAAGTCTTCAAGCATCCATATAAATGCTGGGTCCTTGTTCATGTCCTTATCTCCAACCCAAGTCTTTAAGCATCCATGTAAATATTGGGTCCTTGTTCTCTTATCCTTATCTCTAATTATCTTGCATTTTTTTCCTTTTGTGCTGCCATTAAAAGGCAGCCCACTAAGGTTAAAAAAAAGAAATTTATTTTGAGACCAGTCGATTTAAGCTCTTTTCTCACCATGGACAAGCGTGGGCTTTATAATTTCCCTCCTATTGATGTTCCTTTAACCAAGTCTGCAGATTACACAGGTTGGGCTCTTACTATGTAGAGTAACCTTCGATCATTAGCTTTATGGGGTTATGTTGACGTTACATGCACTTGCCCATCTGTCTCCGTTACACTAACTACATCTTCTGATGGCTCCAGTTCTTCCACTGACACCATGGATCATTACCCTACCACCAGTGTCGCGCCCCGCTTCCCAAAAGACGACGAGTGAGAGCGGACAATCCGCAACGTATTCACACCGAGAAGCATACCTTCCCGATATGAATACGATAAACGTATGAATAAGCAAAATGTGTATAATATCAACAAGAATTTATCTCAAACAAATAATATCCATCAACATTTACAAGTTCAAGTACACTGGAAAGACCATCAACTTCAAAGGAAAAAAGAAAACCCTACACATATTGGACTATGACTGTCCTTCTTACTCGGCTCAATATCGTATTGAGCCTCATCACCTGTCTCTCTGCCACCAGACAGACATCCCCAAGAAGAAAGAAAAACATAATGGAATGTCTGTCGGCGAACTTGCGCCACATTATAAAGAAAAATAATATTTTATATTTAAATAAGTATGTTGTAAAGCATGTAAAAACGGTAACAAGGGACATGAAGACAAACAATGCATAAGAATAAAGAAACATTTAACAGATAAAAGGTAGTTCTAGGGATGCATGGCAATGTCATATGTAATTCTAGCAACTTTAACATGTGTTCTACAAGCATGGCAATCAAAAACATGACAGTAATATAAACATGATAATATATATCAGGAAATTAACATTCAAGTATGGAGAGAACATGTCATGAACAAATGAAGAAAGCATGGTCATTAACATATAGGTTCCCTATTCTAACGTGAGTTAATGCATGGTGTTCAACCGCTTCATGAGATTTTAATAATAATGTACCTTTCCGGTTAGGTACTACAACAAATCGGATTCATATAATAGTAATAATAATAATAATGTACCGTTGTGGCTTGGTACCACATCGAATCGGATACACGGATTCATGTAAGGGACTCTGAAATAATTGAATGACTCATTCTCAACTATCCCGACAAGCTCAGCAAACATTGGTCAAAACTATTTATAAATTAATGCGGGTTCATGGATACATGCAATTTATTCATGTTCATAAGAGATTCACGGGTTGACGGATTCATGTATTCACGGAGTCATGTCAAGTTCAAGATATAATGCAAAAATTTATGTACACGTGTAGCATGAAATTGCAATCATTACAATTAAGTTTCAGGCCACAAATCAGTCACAAGTTCACATGCTTTAATGAGCAATTTTGGATTGGAATTTGAAGGTATTGCTCAAAGAGTAAATTATAGTTCAGGATGTTGTGTAAATTACGAGACTGAGTTTGACTCAATCGGATTCCAGATAAGGGAGTTATAAGTATTTTCGTAACGCTGCGTAGAGCAGGTTAGTTCAGATTTCAGAATACTTATACCGGTGGTATTTTGCGTTTTCGAAATAGTTCTGTTCATTATCTTGATTTGGGTATAAAACGAGATTTAAGCTTCTATCTGTTATGAACAATATCCAATAAGAATTATCGCATTTCGATAATCAGGTAGAGAGTTGTACCTATTTTACGATAGCTGCGCATGTAATTTCTGCATCTGTATGGATTTGTCGCATTTTATAAAAACGCGTAAGGTAATTTCTGTCAGTTTTCAGGGAATTTAACGTAGGAGAAAACTATTGCTACTTCTTTGTAGGTGTTCCAGAAATTTGAGTTTGCTCAATTTGGATTTTGAGCTAAGAGTCATGTCTATTTGAAAACAGGCGTAAACAATTTTCAGCATATAAGAAAAAACATATTTCAACCTTAAAAGAAAACAATGTAACAAGCTGAATTAATTTAAATTATCGATTTCGTTCTAACCACGGGAAGACTTCAATCGCTCGTAGGTTAGAAACTACGACGAAGCGGTCGCTGGATCATTAAGAAACATAATTTAGGCTAAGTCTCCCTATATGGAAATTTAGAGTATATATACATATATAACCACTTATATATATACATATATAACCACTTATATATATATATATATATATATATGAGGTTAATGGAGGAAAGATACCATAGGAGGGAATTTTCTCCAATTGCGTTGGAAAAATGCACCCTCCATGATTTTTTTTGACGATCGGCATATATCACCTCCATCTGTCATCTAAGATATGCATAAACCAAATTTTATGTGATTATACCATTTTTCACCGTTAATTTGGTTGGTGCAAAATTAATGGTTTACCGACAATAGAACTTTTTACATTGCTAATTCAACGGTAAAAAAATGGTGGAATCATATGAAATTTAGTGTATGCACATCTTAGATGATAACGATGATGATGATGGGTGCCGATTGTCGGAAAAAATGAGGGAGGGTATATTCCTCCATTATTCTCTCTCTCTCTCTCTCTCTCTATATATATATATATATATATATATATATATATATCCTAAACAGTCAAACAATAATATACATCCGTAACATAGAATGTACATATATCCACGTAATAATCCACAAAAAACCAATAACGATATCATCACACCTGTGACATGAGATGGTTGATATTAAGCAATAAAATATACAAAAAACAAGAAAACATAATAACACATTAATATTTTCCCTCGTGACAGAGAGGTGTAAGATTTTGCATAATAGCTCTTAAAATATAAATATGATAGACTCGTGTTTTCTAAATAAGACTTTTCTAATTTAGAGAGGTCTAATCGAAATATCATTATATCATATCTAATGTTTAAACAAAATATTATAAGAAAGATGGTTGAGATGTGAGAGAGAAAATATGTTTTCCAAGATTTTAAAACTTTCTAAATTTAGCATGTAATAAGATATTTGATGTAATCATAACAGCAACATATATTTTCAAGATGGGAAAGTTTCTAAATTTTGCTAATCTCCAAATATACTCAAGGAGGCATGCTTGATAAAATAACCATCATATAAATTTAAATCCATATTTGATAACAAGAAATAGTTTTAAAGATAGACCACCATAGTTCCTATTTTGGAATATATGATAGAAATAGAATATGAGTAGATATCTTACATATCCTCTCTTTTTACTAAATAAAATATAGTTGAATTAGGATTTGATAAAAATCCTTAACATTTAAAATATATAATCTTAGAGAAAGATTTAGAGATATCATGAAATCAAATATCTAATTGTAAAATAATTTGAAAATCGCTTTGACATAATTTGGAAAAAACCTAGATCCATGTCATAAAAATCTAATTTTTATAAACCCTAATTTAACATAGCCTATATCTTTAACATTGCATACCCTAAATATGAAGTGTAAGCATAAAAACACATCATAATTCATCAAAGAAATAAAAATATATATAGATTGCTTATGAAAATCAAGATTAACAACTATGCACATAGAAAAGCAATCAATAAACGATATCATCCCATCATACTAACATGAATTCATCACACCCTAGATATATGAAAATTAGCTACTCATATTAGAATTAAAAGCAAGACAAGAATAAGAAAAACTCGTAATTAAATAAAAATCCGTACTTTCCTAGCCAACAAAAGGTATGACAAGAGTTGCGCGACGAGAGAGGACGAGAGGGAGGAGGAACTTACTATCATGGAGGATATATGATCTTCTTTGTCGGTCGAGAATGCCTAGATTCGATCTAGGCGATGGAGATGACGTTTGGAAGGGTTTCTTTAAAGGGCTTCTTCCTTCTTGCTAGGACCATTAGGGTTTGAGAGAAAAACAACAATGAGAAGGAAAAGACGGAGGAAGAAAATGTAGATTCGGATTATAAAAGAGACGGCTGAGAAAAAGACAAGAATCTAGGATTGTGACGAGTTATATAGACGTCTGACCCTTCGGTTGGATTTAGAAAGATTTGAGGATAGGATATGTGATGTAAACAGCAATATTGGATCGCACGAGAAATCTCGTGCGATTCGGGGACAATACAACCATCGGGTATGGCCTAACTACCGTCTAGGACGGCTTTGTGGTGGCCCATAGGGCTTAGTCTTGGTTAGTGGGCCCTACTTGATCTCCTTATGCCAAAAATATAATATATTTGTTATATATAGCTACGGGGTTTTAAAAATAATTTTAGTATTATAAAACAATCGATAAAAAGAAAACGATGAACGTCGGACTCGAACACGCGATCTATAGAATAATGATGCAAGGTGATAACCAATAGATACAAGAGTATACCATATATAGATTTAGAAAAGAAATAAATTAATATTTAAATGATTCAAAGAAAAACCCTTTATTAACGAAAGGAAAATTTAAAAGGAAAGTAATTGGAATTTGTAGATGTTACAACCAGAGAGAAGTGTATACGGACCGATCAACAAATAATGGCTTACATTATACGCTCGGTCTCGGTACCCCCTCCGTCTCAGACACATGGCCACTTCTCATCAACAATAGCTCGCTCTTAGCCGTAAGTTCGTTCAGATTGGTGCTCCACGAGAATATCAGTTACATCAAACTCTTCAGGATGCTCGACAAGAAGATCGCAGTATACAAGATTTCTACTCATTTCTATCAGGCATCTGAGAAGAACTATATATGATGGAGTTTCTCATTCTTAACTCATTGGGTGATTTTATTGTAGCATACTATAAACACAACGTGATCATCAAAAGTTGTACCACTTTGCTATAACAGCCGCGGTTCGAAGGATTCCACAGTCAGATACTTTACCATGATCCTCTTCTTAGTCTCGAGGATACGGTAGCCGAGTTCTCATCTGTAGAGACCCGTCTTCAGATATTAGCATCACCTGGCGGTTTTGATATGAGCCCTTCCGCAACACCCTCAACTACAGTCTTGGCGGCCCATACCAGATCGCGTGCCTTTCCTGATACTGCTCGTCCCTCTTTCTGTCGTTATTGTAAGAAGACGGGACATGTCATTATGGACTGCCTCAAACTCAAGCGGCTCTCAACATCTGTTATCCACCCACCGACTGCAGCTGTTTCCACATTGTCTACAAATTCTCAGACCTCATCATCGTTAGCTACTCCTGTTGCAGCCTCCTCAAGAACCTTCTCCGCCGCTCAGATAGCAGATATTGCCAACATTGTTGTACAAAACCTTGGCTTCGGTGGTGCTTCTTCTCTTTCCGACGGCACAGTTTTAGTTGCTACATCTGGTATTCTACTCCTTAGATATTTGACTCAAGTGCCTCACACAATCTGACCTTTGACAAATCTTTTCTTACCAGTTGTTCTATCATTCCTATATCATACATATATACTACAAATGGCTCATCACTTTCCATTAACCAGTGTGGTGTCATTACACCTCGCTCCTATTCTCTTGGCACTCTTACCTTAACATCTATACTATATGTGTCTAAGTTAACTAAGAATCTTCTCTCTGTTAATCAAATTGTTGATTCTGGTTGTACTATCATATTCTCATCCACTTCTCTGTGTTGTATAGGATTCGAGCACCGGGCAGAAAATTAGGACAGGCCGTAAGGTGAACGGGTTGTATCAGCTGTAGAGTCTTCATCTACCTTTCTCAAATAAGATTGTAGCTGGTGTGGCTACATCTGATTTATGGCATCGTCGTCTAGGTCATATTTTGAGTTCTCGTCTTAAGTATTTGAACGATTCTGGAGTTTTAGAATCTTTTCGTATGTCTCATTTAAATAATTGTGTTGATTGCCGAATGGATAAACAAACTGCTTTACCTTTTGTATCTCATAACAAAGTGTCTTCTGAACCTTTTGATTTGATACATTCTGATATTTGGGGACCCGCTCCTGTGACATCCATGTCTGGTTATCGTTATTATGATTGTTTTATCGATGATTACTCTTGCTACACTTGGGTTTATCTTATGCGTGCTAAATTTGAGATTGTATCTATTTACGTTGAGTTTATAAGCATGATTTACACTCAATTTCAAAAACGAGCTAAAATCTTCGGATCTGATAATGCTAGTGAGTATATTTTATCATCCATGCGAACAATTCTTAAGTCACATGGAACACTCCCACAGCAATCATGTCCTCACACTCATGAACAACATAGTATAGTTGAGAGGAAATATCGACACATTCTAGAGACCACACGTGCACTTCTTCTATCTGCAACTATTCCTCATTCCTACTGGGCAGAGGCTCTACTAACCGCAATTCTTATCAACATTTCTCCATCGTCGCTTTTTCTTGATGTGACTCCTTATGCTCAGCTCTTTTGGACACCTTTTAACTATTCCATTTTGTGCGCTTTTTGGCTGTGTTTGCTTTGTTCTTTTTCCTCCTCATGAACGAGACAAACTCTCTTCTCGATCAGTCAAGTGTCTTATGATGGGTTACAGTTCGTCTCATAAGAGGTATAGGTGTTACGATCCAACATGTAGACGTTTGCATATCGCTTGCAAAGTCATCTTTTTCGAGAATGTTCCCTATTTTGCTCAAAAGAATATTGACATCTCGTTTCTCGACTCTTCTTCATCTCATATCCTACCTTCCAATAATCAAATCGCCATTCTTGCCTATACTCCTGTTATAGATTATGTTGTATCCAGCATACCTCTTACTTTATCCGTTGACTCCGCTTAGGTTCATTTCATTGATACCATTATTACAACCGAGAGTTCACCTATGCCAGCACCATCTTCCCCGGGTGATGTTCCTTCTCTACCTCGTCGCAATCCTGTACGAGATAGAGGTCCACTTGCTCGTTTTAGCTTCTGCACCACTAACTCATATTCTCCTGAGTTTGTCTGTTTTCTTTCTGCAATTCATTTCATACACGAACCCAAATCTTATATCAAGGTTATGAAATATGCAGAATGGCAACAAGCTATGCAGGAGGAATTACAGGCTTTTCGTGATACTCATACTTGGGATCTTGTTCCTTTACCATCAGGAGCCAAACCTATTAGTTGCAAGTCGATCTACAAGATCAAGACTAAGGCTGATGGGTCGATCGAGCGTTACAAAGCTCATCTTGTAGCTCAAGGTTTTTCACAAGAGTATATGATTGATTATGAGGAGACATTTGCTCATGTCACTAAAATCACTTCCATTCGCACCCTTATTGTCGCTGCTGCTGCTCGAAGTTGTCCTATATTTCAGATGGACGTTAAAAATGCATTTCTTAATGGTTAGCTTTCAGAGACAGTCTATATGCAGCCTCCATCTGGTGTTTCTGCTCAACCTGGTCATGTTTGTCGTCTATGAAGAGCTCTTTATGGTCTAAAGCAGGTACCTCGAGCATGGTTTGAGTGTTTTCGTCGGACTTTTTTGACTGCCGGGTTCACTGAAATCCTAGCTGATTACGCACTATTCTACCACTCCTCCGCACGTGGTTATGCCCTTCTCTTGATATATGTCGATGATACGATCATAACTGGTGATGACTCCAAGACTATCACCTATCTAAAAGGACATCTTCAACAACAGTTCGAGATGAAGGATCTTGGCCACTTGCGCTATTTCTTAAAGATAGAAGTTGCTTATTCTTCTCGTGGCTATCTACTTTCACAACAGAAGTACATTTCTGATTTTCTTGACTAAGCCATGATTGATGATTCGGCTTTTGCTGGAACTTCTCCTACAATCACACTAATGGAGCTTCATCTCAAACTCTGTAAGGAGGATGGAGAACCTCTGTCAAATCCCACTCGGTATCAGGAGTTGGTTGGTTTCCTTGTTTACCTCTTACTCGGCCAGATATTGCTCATGTTGTTCATGACCTTAGTCAATTCATGAGTGCTCCTTCATCGGTCCACTATGCAGCCCTCTTACGTGTTCTTCGTTATCTTTCCGGTACTAAGACTCGATCACTGTTGTTTCCTTCCGAGATGACTGTTACTCTTCATGCGTACTCTGATGATGGCTGGGCTGATGATCTTGACACCCGTCGATCCACTACAGGATTCTGTGTTTTTTAGGCACATCTTTGATTTCCTAACGCAGCAAGCGCCAAGACACTGTTTCCCGCTCCAGTACTGAAGCGGAATACCGAGCCATGGCTGAGATTACAACCGAGCTCAAATGGCTTCAAAATTTGCTTATTGATATGGGTGTTATCATTCCAATTCGGATCCCCCTATATCGCGCTAACCTGAATGTCATTCATATTGCTGAGAATCCAGTACTCCACGAACGTACCAAACACATTGAGGCCGATTGCCATATTGTTCATCAGGAATATGAAAAGGAACGAATTTCACTCCCATATATTCACTCCAGGGGTCAACTCGCTGACCTATTCACCAAAGCTCAAACGCATACACAGCTTCTGTATTTCTTGTCCAAAATCTCGATTTGTGATCCACTGTGAGTTTGAGGGGGGGGGGACTGTTAGAAGATTATCAACCTTGGTGGCTAAAGAGTCAAGTATTCACTCCAATTATCAAACGTGGTGGCTAGTCAAGTATTTCATGCTATTGCTTGTATATAAATGTATGTTGCATTCTTTGTGATATCAATCAATATATACACAGAAATCACTTACCCAATTTAAGACACTCAAACTTGCATGTGATTATCCTGTGACTTTAATCAATTGGTAAGAAGATTGATATTTCAATCTAAACATGAATTCTTCTTTTTCGCAGAGAACTTGGCATTGGAATAGTTCCATACAGCCCTATTGGTCGCGGATTTTTTGGCGGGAGAGCAATTTTAGATAGTGTACCTGCAGATTCTGCTTTGGTAACTAAGACTTTCTAATCTAAATTAGAAGTTGGTTTTATTTTCCTGTTTTCATTACGCATCATAACTCGTAATATGTTTTATGTCAGGCATCACATCCGAGGTTTACAGGAGAGAACTTAGAAAAGAATAAGGCTCTATATGCAGAAGCTGAGAAATTGGCTATAAAGCATAATTGCACTCCTGCTCAACTAGCTCTAGCTTGGGTTCTTCATCAAGGGGACGACGTGGTTCCTATCCCAGGTTATTCACTTCCTAAAGTCCTGTCATTCATTCTAAGCAAATTATTCATGGTCTGTTTTACATGCAACTCATCTTTAAGCCAAGATATTCAGTTGAAACTTAAGCATCTCAAACTAGCGAGATTTGTCATACTTATAACTTTAAAACACTTTGGTTTAGATTTAGTTTCTGATTTTGGATGTCAATAAACGGCTTGAAAGGTTGTTTCCTTTCCGTTGATGCTGTTGAAGGGTAGTAATAATCAAATAATTCTATAATTTCAGTAAAGAACACATGCGTCTTATTTGTCAAAATTCACAGATGCGTGTGTTTGTTCATATACATATCCTTAGCATGCACTCATGAACGCGACATAGGCATAGACCAATATACGAAGGATCCTTAGCCTCATGCGCATCCCTTAACAAAATGAAGGTGGATGTGGTTTTAGATGTTTAGACAAGTATATGCGAGGATTTAAGTGTCTTGGATTTGCATGTTGTATCTCAGTCTAAAAAAAATTCACTTATCCTATTGTTGAAAGAAAACTGTAAACTGATTCTCTCTAGCAATGTTTGAGTTGTGAAACTGCTATAATTGCAGCAAATATGTGCCTTTGAGAACTTTCTGTTACTGAGAAGTCGCCTATATATTAATTATATCTGTTGTCCGTCTAAAGCAAGTTAATAATCTATAAATTAAGCTCAAACTATCAATTAAACCTTGATATTAATTATATTTACCTACATGACGCTGTGTAAGAGTAAAGTTTGAGTCAGATAGATGAGGTTAAGCTCAGGCTTGCAATAAAAAAGGGTGCATAATTCGTTGCTCTATTTTAGTTTCATTTTTTCCTTTTGTTAATTAGTTTCAGTTTGATCAGGATCTTAACTTTGGCCTACTTGTTCTCTTTATAATTACTAAAAAATGAACCATATGCCAGTATACTAAGCTGAGAAAAACAAAACAAGGCAAACAATAGCGCAATCTCTTTTTTCCTCATGACTAGTTGAGCTGTAGCTCACCTGAGTAGTATGTTAGTATACTATTATTAATAAAAAGTATAATTATATCAGAAGCATCTATTTTAGTTACGATAAACAAAATACAAGAATATATCAAAAGTTCCAAAACTCCCACGGAATATTGTAGTAGTTCTGCATATTCGTCGATCCCTTACCACATAAAGCACATCAAGCTCATAAGATAACACAATCACACCAAAGAAGAAGAACACGGGGTTTAACGCGGTACGACCATCTCGGTCTACTTCCACGAGGCAAAACAAAGCATATGCATAAGAATCCTATTGATATGAGCAAGTTGCAAATCTCTCTCACATATCATCCCCCTCTTGCTCACACCACAAGAGAGGAGAGGTACAACCCTGGAGAGGAGAGGTACAACTCTCACAATCACTCTACCCTACGGTGCAAGCCCACTATCTCTCACCCTAACAAGTGATAAGTGTTACAGCCCTAAAACCACTCATCATCCATTGGTAGCCCACACCAACAAATAGCCCTACCCCCATAGCCATAGATACGCAAACGGATACGATACATAACCCCAACAATCTCTATATTAGCTTGAATCTGTTGAGCCCAACACCCTGGAGATACACTTTGTTCTCGCCATTCTCTCCACAGACATACACCTACACATGCATCCTGCTCCACGTACCGAAAAAACAGCTCATACCGTCATTAGCATCTCTAACACACGCACCATGATCCAATCAATCTTTTCTGCACGAGCATCTCTTCAATCACTACGCCTACTTACGAGCATTCATGATCACTACTACACCGTACGGTCTTTCCAAGCACTCATGATCGCTACACCACACTCTCTCCTTGAGCATCTTGATCAAGCAACATGACATGCACCAGATGCTTATGATCATCTCAACTACTCCACCTAGATCCAACCATCGAGACCGGTCCTGAGACAAACTCGGTGATGTACTCACAACCTGCCACACCATGTCTGCTAACATCATGCATCTATCAACCATGATGACCGCTCCTCACCACGCACCATAGTGCCCTTATCGACTTCGATAACCCTCTATCAATCCGATCACCATGGACCCAAGATCCATCGAACTGGCACCAGTTTGTGCCAAATTTATCAGCTCTAAATAGTGGAATTTTACAAATTTAACACCACCACTATGTCTAGAACATACCAAAACATAGGGTTGCATATCCTGATCGCCAAAATCAAACGTTGAATGCTTTGATACCACTTGTTGGGGATGTTGATCCCCTTGCAACATAACGCACATCAAGCTCACAAGATAACACAATCACACTACAGAAGAAAACCAGATTTAACATGGTTTGACCACCCCGGCCCCCATCCATGGGGCAAACTACAAGCATAAGAATTCTATTGATATGATAATATCACAACTCTCTCACATCTTAAACCCTCTCCAACTCTCACAAGTCACATCACAAAAGAGGGGAGGCACAACCCTCACACTCGTAACACTGTACATTGCAAGGCTACTATCTCACCGTAATAAGAGATATTTTACAACCCTACAATCACTCATCACCTATTGGTAGCCCATACCTATAGATGGCCCGGGCCCAATAGCCTATAGATGCATAAACCGATATGAGACAACCCAAAACCGCTTAGTTCTCAATTTCTCTTTAACCTTACTAGATGTTTATGCCGCCGTGAATTTGAATAGAGCTCAATATTTAACCATACATCACATAAGGATAATTCTTTTCATTGAAGATTTTCGAGTTCGTTTCCTCCCAGAAGCAAAAGCATATTATTATGTTTAAGTTATTCCAACATAAAGAAGCCTCCGAATTCGGTGGGTGCCAATCAAGAGCCATGCCCACAATTTCATTAAGTAATCTTGCAATCCCAAACATCCAAATCCCAAGAGTTAAAGTACACTTCGGAAATAGTGGTCATCTGTACTTTCCTCATGTGAACTACAAAACTTGCAAGACCATAGTTAAGGACCTTTGAGAATATAGCTGAAACTTTTTTGTACATGCTCTGCTTCATTTTATATTTTATTTTTGCTCATGATCCAGTTTCATATATTTCCAGGAACAACCAAGATCAAGAACCTGAACGACAACATTAGCTCTTTGAAAGTGGTTCTCAACACGGAGGATCTGAAAGAAATTTCAGATGCGGTGTCTGATAAAGAAGTGGCTGGTATAAGAGCTTTTGCTTTTAGCGAATCATACAATTGGAATTACGCAAATACACCCACACCTGGTAACGATGTATCAACATAAGCATTAGTTGATGATCGCTTATATTTATTCTGTTTGCTGCAATAGAAAATGCAACATTTGTTGCGTACATTATTTGTTGCAGCATGCTGCTGTTGTTATATTGAGACAATTTTCGAAGTCAGTATCTGTCTTGTTTCACTCGCGTGATTTAAAGTTTTAAAAAATGTAAAATAAGGTTATTTTGTTGACATGATGTAATATTTGTGCTTTTGAGACTGGTTTCAGTTGAAACTTTTCTTAAATATGTTGGGTTGAATCAAGCCAGGTTTTTCATTTTATTTTTTATTTTGACTGCAGCAGTGATATTTAGATGGCATATTGCTGAAGAAATAAAATGTTGCCCCTAGATAATTTGAATTTAGATGGCATATTTTTGACCGCAGTGATATTTAGATGGCATATTTTATTTTTTATTTTGACAGCAGCAGTGATATTTAGATGGCATATTGCTGAAGAAATAAAATGTTGCCCCTAGATAATTTGAATTTTTTTTTATTATTATTTGAGCTTATTCGCATACTTATACGGTGAGCTCTATTTCTTTGTATCTTGGCGATAATTAATATTAGACCCAAGATACAAGGAAAGCGATCTCCTTGTATGTAAGTAAGCGAATACCTTAATAAATAATACAATTATCTTGAGGGGATATTTGGCCAGCAGTATTGTTGTTCCTGCATAGGATACAATGAAACCATAGTTAAATCATATTATATAAAGTACAACAAAATGAAATGAAAAACAAAAATAAGATGGTGAAGACGTCAGCTGAGATATGGGTATCTCGTTTCCTTTAAAGCAATTTGTGCCACGGTGGTAAGAAACCAGTGATTCTCTACCGATACAGCGGGTCTCGACACGTTGTCCTCAACGTTTCGCCATTCATTTCTGTATAGAATAAAGTGCAAGAGCTCTAGCCCGCACATTTTCTCTACCCGCTATATCAAAGAATTATATAAAAATACTGTTCAAAAAAAGTCATGTATATTTGGAAAAAATGTTCCCTAAAACATATGAAAAATATAGCTATCTTTTATAGAACAAGAATAAAAGAAATCCATCAAGCATTTTATGTCCATTAAAGCCAATCCCCGCAATTTAATGCTATGAAATAATAATCAAAATTTAATGGCCTAAGACCATAACCTAAGGTCAAAGCCAAAAAGCCTCGAATATAATTCTTAATGACTCAAGGTTAATATCTCAAGTTTTAACAGCATTTTATTATCATGCTTAATAACCCAATTAATGTTTGGTCAAATGATCAATGACTATAATGATGCATAAATATTCTTTGCAAAATGCTAATGATATTAATAGCCATGTATTAAAATAAAATATAAATAAATATATATTTATTAAAAACCAGCATTTTCCCACTAATTTTAATAAAATCAAAAACAAATAATACATAAGCTTATAATTAGAAAAAATCATAACGGTGGGTAGAAATTGATTACTGTATATCCTGAAGGTGGGCCATGTATTGAACCTTCCACTTAGCAAACAACAACTTTCACTCTAAAATTATAGTGGACCTGATATTGAACTACAACCGCTTATAGGAAATGAAACGTTGTGTCATGCACATAGTCTTCCAAGTGTCTAATCAAGCCCTTAAGCTAGCACGTTTCGTCCTTATGCTTGATCCTGATTTTCATTAGTTGTTTCAGAGAGTAAGCTCATGTTCTCTTAAGAGAGCAGCCTCACTCTCAGACTCATATAGATGAAATCAGTCAAGAGTGCTCCTGTAACTTTTGCATCCTGCTTGTAAAAGACACAGATTTCATTAAAGTTTAACTCAACCCTCTATTCGTTACGGATAGATGCACCTACATCATAGGGATAGACCGCGAGTGTAAACTCGAAATTGGTGCATCCCAACTCTGGCTTACTCCATGATTCATTTTTCCCATTGAACCCGGCTCTCAGGATCTCTGGTCCTTGGGTTGGGTATCCTCATAGACAGTATATTATTATTGGGTTTAAGTCTAATCTCTCTCGATGTCATCCAAACCTTAAGTTTTATCAATCTTTATAATAAGTTACCAAACTCATCATTATGCATGCATATCCAACAAATGTAATACCGTTATTCAAGTAAGCTTTCACCTTGCTTGTTTATTTTTTATGTTTAGGATTTACCATTAGAAAAAATGGTATCGCACTTATTGTGATAGTGCTATCACAATGCATCAATTAGGGTTCACATACTATAAATATTAGAGACCGTTTTAAATGGTCTCTAAAGAATATTAAGGATCATTCTTATTTTAAACGGTCACAAAAAGAGTGATCGCTGACACATGTATTAACGACCGTCTACGAACGGTCTCTAATACGAACGGTCGCTAATGACTTATTAGTCATTAGCGACCGTTCGTCACGATCGTTAATGCTATGCCACATGGACAAACTAGCGACTCTAAACTGTTTTCTGTATCAGTGAATGGTCGCAAATATGGGTATTAGAGACCATTCCTGTAGCTTGAACAATTGCTAATACCCATATATTTTTGGGAAAAAATAACAGAAAATGTCTTTTCCCATACAATAATACATTTAATCACAATATCATATGCAAATACAGCGTTTCGATCACAAACAAATATATAAACATGATATATCACAAACCAATAGTATTTCCATCACAAACCATTATAAATCCAACAATTTCAACAACTCAAGCAATATGAAAAATACGAAACTCTCTCCAAATCAACACGGACAATATTGTTTTAAATACAAATAATGCATTACTTACTAAATGACCAACAATATGAAAAACTCCAAATCGCGTGCGCAATCCTAACTCACTCAACCCTACGAACCCTGCAAATCCAAATCAGGTTTAATAAATACATGAACGCAAATCATAATTTTCGAAATTAAACAACGCTATAGCTACATTAATTAACATATGTAAATGTATACCTCACTAACTTTCACCGATATCATCGCCACCAGAACCTTTCCTTGAAAAGTATCGATCCGTATTGTCCAACAATACAAAAAAACTCTCCAAATCGCGCGTAATCCCAGCTCACTCAACCCTGTGAACCCTGCAAATCCAAATAAATAAATAAATAAATGAACTCAAATCATAAGAGTGCTTACATGCACGTAATTTTCGGTTTTGCTTATTGTCACGCCCTGCTTCCCTGTAGACGGAAACGGTGATATGGTAAGCCCGCGGCATATTTATCCAGAGAAGGTCATTCTCTAAATAAATATATTAAGCGTATTGAAATAATAATACACAATGCAAGAATAAATGGAGACCGTAGAATTTTCAACAAATATCTTTATTTACATTCAACTTTCAATATTTACAAGTACATGAGTTTCAACTGGAAAGTAAATACAATAAAGAAAATGCCTAAACATGTAGCATACATAAGCTGAATAAAAAGTAAAGCTAAGCAATCCGGTTGTAGTCTTCCTCTGTGGCCTCCACTTCCTCCATCTCGACCGTATCTGATGAACATTCCAAAAAAACAAGGGTGAGTGGAATGCCCGTCAGCGAACTAGCGCTCGGAAAGTCCTAAGGATAAAATAAAAGTAAAAGAAAATGACAAGTATAGAATATATATAGGACGAGTAAAAGTATATGATCATGGTTAAATATGTACTATAGGTCTCTATATGGTCACTATATTAACGTTAAGTTCCAAGTGTGAATGTCAACGCAGCTGTAGAAGTATTTACGAGCTCAAAAATGGGGCCCCGGAAGCAAGGAAACACGGGCACATTTCATGTGTTAGCATCGAGGCTCTAGGCTGTGGATGAGTTGACCCGACTGATATTCGAGTAAAATAAAAAAAGATTAATATGAGACTCCTGAAACTCCGTTGAATTCACACAAGAAACTATCCAAACACCCCGAGCATAAATAGTTTATAACTATATAGTATACTTAATTAAATTGATTTATTGGTTATAACATGGTCTTGATCGAAACCATAGATTGCAAAAGGTATAGAATGAAGTCGAGTGAGTCGAGTAAAATGCGAGTCATGTCAATTGCAATTTTGGTTCGAGTCAACTTAGTTTGAGGAGACTGGATTTGAGTTCATGTTCAAGTTTAGATTCGAGTTGGGTTAGAGTTCGAATTTGTGTTCGAGTTCGAGTTTAAGTTTAGATTCGAGCTTGGATTCAAGTTCAGGTCTTTTTCATATGAATTGATTTAAACTGTTAAAAAATTTATGTTCGGAGAAATCGGCAACTGCTGCACATGGACGACAGGTTTTGTGTTTTTTTCCAAGACAATTGCCATTGATAACTCCGTTAAGTAGTCTAACCTGAATAGGAAAGTATTCACTTTCTCCGGCTCCCTGAGGCTCAAGAGAAATGATACCGCTTAAATCTATATTAACCTAAAGTCCTTAAATTTGTTTGCATATCTCGAGAGGGGTTTATGAAAAATACTTTAATATAGTTTAAAAATAAAACTCGAGGGTGATTTATAATATTTAGGATTTTCATGAACATGTATTTTAATAGGTGTGGTGTTTTAGTGATAAAACCTAACCTTTTAAAAGTTTATGATAATTTTATGAAAACTACTACTTTTGGAAACTTATTACTATTTTATTAAAAAATTCTAGTTTTTCATTTTAAAAATATAGTTTCATAATTTGTTTTTATTGAAAATACGGATTCATAGTTTTATATAATTTTTCAAAGTTTATTTTTGTTTAGAAAAGTTGTATTTCTTAAAAAACGTATTTTTATTTCCTTTCGAGATCGAATACTCCGTGAGGAGTTCTTCATCTCGCTCTATTATCCTCCGGATGTGCGATAATCCGCACTATCCATTAGTGGGTCCTCTAACGAGGGTTGTAGAAGCATAATTGCCAAGGATTTAAAATATCAGTTTAAAAGAAACCCGTTTTGAAAAAATATGGTATTTTAATGAAAAGATTTCTTTGAATTACCCATATACTTAGAATACCATGCTATGAAATCATAGTGTGCATGTGGGGTAGGTCGTTACCCCGTGAATGATCAAAAAGTATATACTCTAATTATTGAAATTGCAGTTAAAAGTTCATGGTGTTTTTCTGAAAAAAATCATTTATATGATTATTGAATATAAAATTTTGGTTACGTCAAAAGGCAATTGATGTAAATAATATCTTGAAGTGACATTAGAGAAATTGTATAAACTTTTAAATATGGCAAATGTCACACCCCGCTTCCAGTGTTCGGTGAAGGGGACGCGACGAGACCGCTACGTATTTACTATGAAGTAAATACGCTAAGCGTATCTTAGCAATATAAAAGTAAATGCACAAGAGACCGGATATAATAAAACAACAACTTTATTTATTCACATTCTTTTTGTACAATGCATGGAAATGTAAATACAACTGAAATAAAGCAATGCCTAAACAATGGCATAACAAAAAAGAAAAGGTACTGAAATAAAAGTGTGCAATGAACTAAAGCTCTGGGTCTTCAACGAAATGGTCCAAGCCTTCAGTGCTGGGCTTGATCTCTGACGTGTCCAGATCACCTAACGACATTCAAAGAAAAAAGAAGAGAATGTCGTCAGCGAACAGATTGCTCGGTAAGTCCCAAAGATAAGGGAGAAATAGAATAGACAGAATAAGAAGGTAGCTTTTAAAATTGTATTATATTGTTATAAAATGGTGTTAACGCTGTTGTTTGTAGCTTGGTACAGAAGGATGCCAGTGTAAACGAGAAGGGTCTCTATATGCTAGAGACTAGGGCAAACGGAATGTATAAGGCTCTGTCGATAATACCACGGAACAACGGTATGGATGTAATTACGTCTTAAATATTGCAGTCTCGTGCCACCTTTAACACCTTCCGTACCAATCTACCCCTTAAACCCCGTGATGTCTTAATTGTATAGTTGTACTGTATTGTCTTATATTGTAAATTGTATAGATTGTATAATTGGATGACTTACCAAAACCATGATATCAGTAAATGGATGTAACTGTAGAATCATGGATGTAACTGGAGAATCATGTAAATGGAAGTATATCCATGGTTCGGTTCGGTCAATATAGATTTGAATGGATTCATGTTGAATTGTAATATTGTAAATTGCAGATTGTAGATTGTAGATTGTACTTGAATCATATTCAAGTCAATTTATTAATGAGACTCGGTCTGAGTCGAACAATTAGAAAAGTAAATTGAAGTCCTGATGGTTTTGATATTATCGGTAACCGCTGCACATGAGCAGCAGGATTTGTATCTTTTTCAAAGACGATTACCGTATTGATAATACCATTGTTAAGTTGTCTACCTTAGATAGGCAAGAACTCACTTCTCCGGCTCCCTGAGGCTCAAGAGATTGGTCCCGCTTAAACCTATGTTTACTAGGGTCCTTAGGATAATTTATAGAACTTGAGGGGGTTTTATGTAAAAATACTTTTATATACTTTTCAAAATACTCCCCAAGTATTTAGTTATCGTCTTTAGAGTTATCATGAATGTAGATTTTATAATTATGATATTTCTAGTGAAAATATCCTAAATTCATAATAAAGGGTATTTATTTGTAACATTGACTTATATGGAATTCATGGTATATTCTTGTAAAGTGATTCTTGTGATTTTGAAAAGACTTGGAATATTTATATTATTTCAAAATAGATATTTTAATGTTACATAATATATATTTTATATTTCTAAAAATCTCATTTTCTTAGGATATCGTATTTTAAATCTCTCGAGACCGAATGCTCCTTGCGGAGGTCTGCATCTCGCACTACTAAGCCCAGGGATGTGCGATAATCCGCATCATCCCAATCGGGTTCCCCAAAATGGGTTGTAGCGACACTTTGCAAAGATTTGTGTAAAAAACCAATCTTTTAGAAAACGGTTTTAATAGTAATGGTATTTATTTGAAAGGTTTCGTTTTCCCGTATTCTATATTCCCGAAAGGTATTGTGCTATATTGCATATGAGTGTTGTGAGGAGGTAGGTCATTACCTCGTGATCTACTTAAAAGTATGGCAAGTTTGTAATGTTTAAATGTTGAAAATGAGACTATATGGTATTTTAATGAAAAAGTACGGTAAAATGGAAATAGCAATTTCTTTTGATATGGAACTTGTTCAATATGATTAGTTAGTGTTTAATAGTCAACATGTAATGGTTTAACAAGATTGTATTAAAAGGAAAAGTGAGATTTTAGGAAGAACCGAATCGAAAATCAGATTTGTTCCGATTCCGTCGGGCTTTAGAATTTCATATTTTCAGAAAGAGTAGAGAAGGGGGAAGGTGGGACTTACGGGTTTAGGACTTAGACAAGAGGAATAGGGAACGGAAAGAGGTGCCGGTGCGTCGTTTCGTCGCCGGAAACTCCTAAGGTTGTCGTCGGAAGATGGCCGGAGTTTCGCCTCTTTGCTCACTTTAAATGTACACTAGGCTTCTAGGAAATTTCTTGAGAGTTTGCTCAGAATTTTGGAGTGAGGGGGTAGTGTCTAGGGTAGTATTTATAGGGTGAGGCTGGGATTAGGGTTAGGTGAAAAGGTGTAAAGAAAAATGTGTTAAATTGTAATAAAAATTGGGTTTAATTTGATTTAAAGGGTCTCTGGAAACGTGCAGGAGATTTAAACTATATAGGGGTGCAAAGAAGATGAAAAGACAACTTTTTTGTGTTGGGGACTCGGCGGTCCGGCCGGCGGCGCAGGCCAATTCGGCCGAGTCATCCGATACCGGCCGAGTCCTGCAGTCGTCGAGTCCCCTGACGGTTCATGTGCTCACTGGTGTATTTAACTTTTTGGGTGTAGTGGGATTTTTGTGAGATATGCACGTGTAAACCCTTGGTATTCTAAAAATTCAAAATAAAACAATATTAAAAATAATGTGGGGTATGAGATTTGAACTCTGGTAGCTTGATTCAGTAGTGCAAGGTATTACCAATGAGCCACAAGCTCCTTCTTTCTATTAATTAACAAAACAAATATTTAACTTGTGCTCAGGCAAAAGTACCTCTTTCTTTAAATTTTGAAAAATTTGCATAGAAAGTTGTACAAGAAATTTGGAGTTGTTACATTCTACCCTCCTTACAAAAATTTTGTCCACGAAATTTGTAAAAGGAAAATGTAACAAAGTCAAGGAAAGTTTGGGGACTGAAGTACTGATAGTGTATGAAAAATAACAATGTGATGCAAAGGTTTAAAAAATGTGGAAGAGACTTACTAGTGTTACCTTGGTCAACTGTCTTGGCTTCTATGGCTGCTAAGGTGGAGGCTTGGCGTCTAGGCACATTTTTCTGTGTATGCCGGTACATCGATGCCTGACTGGATAGAGGTGGTCCATGTAGAGGTGGTGCTGGGAGTGTAGGACGAGTTGCAGGAGTCTAGATTGCTGACCGCTGCGGGTAGTTGGTGGATGTGTGAGCTGAATTGTATCTGTATGGACATGTCTCAATTCTGTGATTGGACGCGCCACAAACTAGGCACAGGCCTTTGCGCGCCTACAGTCCTTCACCAAATGTCCATACCTATTGCAGTAGAAACAAAAACTTGGACTTGGCCGGTTAATTGTTTCTTTCTGTCTCTTGGGTTCAGAAGGTTGTGTAGTGTAGGCTCCTCTTGCCATTTGGGTGGCAGAGTGCTTTATACCGGTTGCTTCTGCTTCTGATCGGGTCACTAATATAGCAGTCTGCTGCTGCAGTCCAACCAAGAGGCTTCGGATTTTCTCAAGCAGAACCGTCTGCTCGTTAGGTGGAGCAGGAACGACAGGTGTGATTGGTAGTGGAGGTGGAGTGTTGTTGAAATTGGTGCTTGTGTTGTTTGGTGAATCCATAACCTTAAAGAAAAATTTAGGTTAGGACAGATTCAAAGTATATGATTCAAGGAATATGAAATTGTAAGATTCAAGGAATATGAATTATAAAGAATGTTTTAGCTGCTGGTTCTTGTGTTATATTGCTCAGGTTGTTCACGCAGAACAGAACTGCATGATAGAGTTTCATACAGCTCTGACCTGCATGGGCCACCAACAAAACCTGTCATGCCCCGCTTCTAGTGTATGGTGAAGGGGACGCGACGAGGCCGCTACGTATTTACTATGAAGTAAATACGCTAAGCGTATCTAAGCAATATAAAAGTAAATGCATAAGAGACCAGATATAATAAAACAACAACTTTATTTATTCACATTCTTTTTGTACAATGCATGGAAATGTAAATACAACTGAAATAAAGCAATGCCTAAACAATGGCATAACAGAAAAGAAAAGGTACTGAAATAAAAGTGTACAATGAACTAAAACTCTGGATCTTCAACGAAATGGTCCAAGTCTTCAGCGCTGGGCTCCATTTTTGACGTGTCCAGATCACCTGACGACATTCAAAGAAGAAAGAAGAGAATGTCATCAGCGAACAGATCGCTCGGTAAGTCCCAAAGATAAGAGAGAAATAGAATAGACAAAATAAGAATGTAGTTTTTAAAGTTGTATTATATTGTTATAAAGTGGTGTTAACGCTGTTGTTTGTAGCTTGGTACAGAAGGATACCAGTGTATACGAGAGGAGTCTCTATATGCTAGAGACTAGGGCAAACGGAATGTATAAGGCTCCGTCGATAATACCACGGAACAACGGTATGGATGTAATTACGTCTTAAATCTTGCAGTCTCATGCCACCTTTAACACCTTCCGTACCAATCTACCCTTTAAACCCCGTGATATCTTGATTGTATAGTTGAATTGTATTGTCTTGTATTGTAAATTGTATAGATTGTATAATTGGATGACTTACCGAAACCATGATATCAGTAAATGGATGTAACTGTAGAATCATGGATGTAACTGGAGAATCATATAAATGGAAGTATATTCATGGTTCGGTTCGGTCAATATAGATTGAATGGATTCATGTTGAATTGTAATATTGTAGATTACAGATTGTAGATTGTAGATTGTACTTGAATCATATTCAAGTCAGTTTATTAATGAGACTCAGTCTGACTCAGACAATTAGAAAAGTAAATTGAAGTCCTGATGGTTTTGATGTTATCGGTAACCGCTGCACATGGGCGACAGGATTTGTGAATTTTTCAAAGACGATTACCGTATTGATAACACCGTTGTTAAGTTGTCTACCTTAGATAGGCAAGCACCCACTTCTCCGGCTCTCTGAGGCTCAAGAGATTAGTCACGCTTAAACCTATGTTTACTAGGGTCCTTAGGATAATTTATAGAACTTGAGGGGGGTTTATGTAAAAATACTTTTATATACTTTTCAAAATACTCCCCAAATATTTAGTTATCGTCTTCAGAGTTATCATGAATGTAGATTTTATAATTGTGATATTTCTAGTGAAAATATCCTAAATTCATAATAAAAGGTATTTATTTGTAACATTGACTTGTATAGAATTCATGGTATATTAATGTAAAGTGATTCTTGTGATTTTTGAAAAGAGTTGGAATATTTATATTATTTCAAAATAGATATTTTAATGTTACATATATACATAATTATATAAAAATAATTTTAATATATATTTTATATTTCTAAAAATCTCATTTTCTTATGATGTCATATTTTAAATCTCTCGAGACCGAATGCTCCTTGCGGAGGTCTGCATCTCGCACTACTAAGTCCAGGGATGTGCGATAATCCGCACCATCCCAGTCGGGTTCCCCAAAATGGGTTGTAGCGGCGCTCTGCAAAGATTTGTGTAAAATACTAATCTTTTAGAAAACGGTTTTAATAGTAATGATATTTATTTGAAAGGTTTCGTTTTCCCGTATTCTATATTTCCGAAAGGTATTGTGCTATATTGCATATGAGTGTTGTGAGGAGGTAGGTCATTATCTCGTGATCTACTTAAAAGTATAGTAAGTTTGTAATGTTTAAATGTCGAAAATGAAACTGTATGGTATTTTAATGAAAAAGTACGGTAAAATGGAAATAGCAATTTCTTTTAATATGGAACTTGTTCGATATAATTAGTTAGTGTTTAATAGTCAACATGTAATTGTTTAACAAGATTGTATTAAAGGAAAAATGAGATTTTAGGAAGAACCGAATCGGAAATCGGATTTGTTCCGATTTCGTCGGGTTTTAGAATTTCATATTTTCAGAAAGAGTAGAGAAGAGGGAAGGTGGGACTTACGAGTTTAGGACTTAGACAAGAGGAATAAGGAACGGAAGGAGGCGCCGGTGTGTCGTTTCGTCGCCGGAAACTCCTAGGGTTGTCGTCGAAAGATGGCCGGAGTTTCGCCTCTTTGCTCACTTCAAATGTACACTAGGGTTCTAGGAAATTTTTTAAGAGTTTGCTTAGAATTTTGGAGTGAGGGGGTAGTGTCTAGGGTAGTATTTATAGGATAAGGCTAGGGTTAGGTGAAAGGGTGTAAAGAAAAATGTGTTAAATTGTAATAAAAATTGGGTTTAATGTGATTTAAAGGGTCTCTGGAAACGTGCAGGAGATTTAAACTATATAGGGGTGCAAAGAAGATGAAAAGACAACTTTTTGTGTTGGGGACTCGGCGGTCCGGCCGAGTCTGGTGGTCGTCGGGTCCCCTGACGGTTCATGTGCTCACTGGTGTATTTAACTTTTTGGATGTAGTGTGGTTTTTGTGAGATATGCAAGTGTAAACCCTTGGTATTCTAAAAATTTAAAATAAAACAATATTAAAAATAATGTGGGATATAGGATTTGAACTATAGTGGCTTGGTTCAGCAGTGCAAGGTATTACCAATGAGCCGCAAGCTCCTTCTTGTTATTAATTAGCAAAACAAATATTTAACTTGTGCTCAGGCAAAATTACCCCTTTCTTTAAATTTTGAAAAATTTGCACAGAAAGTTATACAGGAAATTTGGGGTTGTTAGTGCAAAGTGACAAAAAATGTTTTAAAGATAAAAGTTATATGCTAACTCCGTTTTTGTCGATATGTCTTAAAAATTATATTAAAGTGAAGAGATGGAGATGAAGGGACTTGCTGATTATGTAGTGTTAGAAAGAGGGTAAGGAAGAGAGAGGGGTCTTGGTCTTGTCGGAGATGCTCCGGTCATCGGAATTTTATCGCTATTCCCCTTGGTTTGCTTAATTCCACTTCAATAGTTTTAACCTTTCTTAAACTTAGAGAATTTTTAAGGAATTTTCAGAATAGAGGAGAGATAAGGCATGGGGTAGTATTTATAGAGTAAAAATGAGAGAGGATGTGAAATAAAATGGATTTAATGGTGTTAATTAGGGATTTGTAGAGTCTTTGTTTGATTACAGGAAAATCAAACAGTGTAGGGAAGTTGAAGGGAGCTGAAGAGGCGTGTGTACAAAGCACGGAGGTGATCGGGCACATCAGGACCGTCGGTGGCGGCCATTTAGAGGAAATGGACGGTCGGATCTTGAGGGTTTGCCTCGAGATTCATGCCACGTGTCTAGTTTGGTGTTTACTCATCATTGCGCCTGTTTGATTTTTCTGAAACTTTTCGTTTCTCCGTGAATTGCACGTGTAACTCTTGAGCTTCCGAAAAATTTAAAAAAAATCTTAAAAATAATTGAGACTGGTGGGAATCGTACATATAGGCTTTGTCAAAGCAGTGTAGAGGCTTTACCAGTGAGGTACAAGTTGTTTCTTATTTTTATTACACAAAAATGACTTATAACTCCTATACAAACTGAAATACCATTTTTTATAAATTTAAAAAAATAATTCTGTATAGGGATTTCAGAGTCGTTACACTTATGGTACCTAGGACAATGGATAAGTGCTCCACCTCCAAGTAACTGGGAAATCCGGCGCATCTGCTCTTCGCTGCAACCCAGGGCTGACAAAATCTCGAGTAAAATATAGATATCAATGAGTCTAACTTATAAGATGGTTTACATCAAACAAATATTACCCTTCAAACACAAGTTGTAACACCCTAGCCCGATCGTAATTTTTTTTCTTTTTTTTCTTTTGAATGTATTGGGTTTTATTATATTATTATTATTATTATTATTATTATTATTTTAAGTTGGAGTTTAATACTTTCTAATTAAGATAGAATATATTATTATAGTTGCTTTAAATTTATTATAGTTATGGTTTTCCAAGTTTGTTAAATAAATATATTATTAGTATTTATGCTTATTCACTATTTGATTAATATCTTAAATTTTTATACATATAATATTTATTTGTCTAACATTAGTTTCGTAATTAAATAGATAATATTAGTATGGTTATTTTTAAAAAAGATATTTAGTATTTAAGATTATTTGATAATTTATGAATATCTTATTTTAATTTGCATCTAATATATTTTTAAATACTAGATATGTAAACAAATATATTATGGTTATCTAAGTTAGTTAAGTATGTAATATTTAACTTTTAAAGTTTTGTTTTGCTAAATCTAATAATATCTTATTTATACTATAGTACAATATTTTATCTATTATGATATATTATTAATAATCTTTAAATCCTATTTTAAATCATTCAAATTAAACTATTGAGAGTTATGGGAATTAGTTTTCTAAACATATATATATTTTCTTATATTCTCTCTCCAAATATATTTTATCTCCCCAAATAAATCTATACATATTTTAATCATACATATTTAAACTAATCTATATATAGCATATCTATTTAAAACCCTATATATATTTATATAAATATTTTCTATTATCCTATATAATAACAAACCCTACACCTATTTTACCTATATATATATATATATATATATATATAGAGAGAGAGAGAGAGAGAGAATAATGGAGAAAAGAGGCCATACGAGGGAATTTCCTCCTATGGCGTAAAAAAAACACCCTCCATCGTGTTTTCCGACGATTGGACTCCATCATCTTCATCATTATCCTCTAAGATATGGGTACACCAAATTTCATATGATTCTACAACTTTTTTACCGTTGATTTAGCAATGTAAAAAGTTCTATTGTCAGTAAACCGTTAATTTTGAATCCACTAATTCAATGGTGAAAAAGTTGTAGAATCAAATGAAATTTGGTGTACCCATATCTTAGATGATAACGATGAAGATGATGGATGCCGATCGTCGGAAAACATGATTGAGGTTGTATTTTTTCGACGCCATAGGAGGAAATTCCCTCCTATGGCATCTCTCCTCCATTTTTCTCATATATATATATATATATATATATATATATATATATATATGATCTCTTTAACAGTATTTGGATCTCTTCAAATATATTTCTCTCTCCTCAATATTTTATTCTCCTACCTTATAACAACTTTACATATATTCATTATCATCATCTATCTCCTCATATAAATCAACATCTCTCTCTCTTTCCCATCACAATATTTTCTTCTTCAAAATTAGCCGTGCCATCAAAGCTTGAAGTTGCGTTTCGTGTCGTCGTATTTATCAGTCTCCGAGGCAAGTACTCTTGCTCCTTTATTTTTAGTCGATGCAATATCGGCAAATCTCTCAACTATCGCTGATAAATAATATTATCATACAAATTATGTATATAACTATTTGTATCTACTGTATGTATATATAATCTTCGTTCATATTGATATATTATATTCTTGATGTGTTATTATTGTTTTATATAAAAAATATCATGTGCTCATATTTACTTAACTAATATATAATGTAAATTTAAACTCATATTGCTTATATGTGCTATTAATTATTCATACTCATGTATATAATTGTCTGCTGTGATTTTTTTTATTGTAACTATCATATAGCATAAATAAGTTTGTGTGTGTGTATAATTAATACATTTAAATATACAATATGAAGTGTAGTTATAAATAATATGTTAATGCAGTAGGTAAATTATTAATATATTTAGCTAGAATAGTTATGGATATGATAAGTTATAACATACATAGATTTTTAGTACATAGTAGTGATAGTCATATATAATACACTAAAACAGTATAATATATTTTATGTGTATAAGTGTACAGTATTAGTAATTATTAACACGATACACGGTGGTGTGACTATTACAGATAATGATGTTTATATATTAAGTAGGAGTGTGTATGTTGATTGATGTGATGCTGAAAAAGTGTTTTGTAAAGTAACCGCAATCAAGATGGTGTCGCTAGTAGCCAGCCGCGATGAGTACGGATCATCCGTAGAGAAACATGAACTCTTTTATTGTTTTAGACGAGTTGATTAAAGAAGGGTGATTGTTTGTCGTTACTGATATAGAATTTATGAAGAAAATGCTTGCAGGGTTCATAGGACTTAGTAGTAATGGATGAATAATTAAAAATAACTCCTTTATCTTTTAATAGTTTAAAACTAGATCGATAGTGATGAATGTAGATTAGGGTTTTTTGGAAGAAACTAGGATTTCCCCACTGCTAACCCTTGTTTTTTCATTGATCTCTATTCATGTCTAACCCTTAATAAAACAAGTATTCAATCAATCTCAAATCGTGCTCGAGCCTATTAATAAATTGATAGCGCGCCCGATAAGAAGGTTAACATTCATTTTTTTAAAGTTTATAAACTTTAAAATGTATAAAAGAAGTTAAAAGATTTTATCATCTATTGATCTATCCTATCCTACGAACACTAGCAAACTAGGAATTACTCGCTCATGTTTAAAATAGAAGAATGGATGAAGAAGAGTGAAAACATGATTAAGATGCAGAAAGTAAGTGCAAAACGAATTAAATAATAAAAACACTAGCTTTATTAACCAACTATTGCATACAACTTTTGAAAGTAGAGTACAAGAACCATAGTTGCTCTTAGATCTCTATCTTATTGGAAGTAGATGACTATCAAATGATCACTCGGATGCGTGGATCGCATTGGACGTCTTGATCTCTTCGGTGATGAATTTTAATGTGAAGCTCTCGGTCCTTTATATAGTCACAGAAACTAGAAACTCTAGATTCCATATAATAATACATGCAAATACGATCAAATCATCAAAATCTCAAATCCTACGGCCATTAAACCGCCGCGCTTCCGCCACATATTGCCTATATTTGTCGCGGATCCGCCGCATATTGGTGGCTTCAATTTTTGGGATTTTTTATGGTGTTTTGTATCGTCATATGGAGATCCTCTAGATGTCTATATTCTGATAATAATGAACTGAGTCTCTGTCGTTGCTAGATCTTATGATTTGTTTCAATATTTTGGCAGATTTGATTCCGACATCTTGATTTACCCCGGATCTCTTAGATTCCAGAGCTGAGCTAATCTGCACAATATCTCAGATCAAAATATTAGTAGTATTTGGTATTTTTGAGATATTATCCTAACCATTTTATATGATATTATATGTTAAGAATATTGATTAGAAATATTTGATATGATATGCATATTTTAATTACCATATTTCATATAAATATTATATGCATGTATTTTCCCTCATTATGTTAAGAAACATATGATAATAAACTTTTTACACATAAACCCTCATATGTTCTATAATTACAATAAACACCTTTTAGTACTTAACAATAATAGGGAAAATGTTCATTCAAATGTGCAATATTTTAAACTAATCATGTGTGTGTTTGTATGTATGTGTGTGTGTCTATGCAGATATTATAAATATAACTGTACAAATCTCAGTTTTAGTTAATTCAAATAGTTATATAGTATATTGTAATAACGCATTCATATTTAATTACAAATAATTATTGTTAAATGCCATAGCTATTGAAATTGTTCGATTAGAATCGAACCCTCTTTAAAATGATGTTGCGTAAATAACCTTGTTAAATATTGATATTATGGCATGCTTATTGCTACGATTGGCGTGCACGAAAACACTTTTTAACATGCTTTATATATGGGAGACCGTTATTAATTGACGTATACGAAAACACCTTAACATGACATGCTTGTTCACAACTATTGTTTCCTTATATTAAAACGAAATCTCTAATTAGAATGCTGAATTACATACCGTGCACAATCTATATCGTTTACATGTTTCATTTCCATACAATTAATATGATATTACAAGTTCCAGTCCAATCAGCATTTTGATTAGTGGTTGAGTTCACTACCATATTAGTTATAGATACTGTCACGCCCCGCTTCCCAAAATACGGAAAACGAGGGATGACTAGGCCAGCCATGCTCCTACGGTCAAGGAATCATCCTGCCGTAGTCACACTTCGGCTTCTAGCACTACATGGTAATCAGTAATTAAAGCACAGTATCAAAGGAATCACATCACTAATTTATTACATTAAGATTTCATTGTTCACAGATTACAGATAATAAAACAATAACTAACCAAGTTCGATCTCACAATCTCTTTTATGGAAAGCAGTAAATGAAGAAGGTACACCAACTATATCTCCGTGAACTCAAAGGATAGATCCGTCTCCGGTGCTGGTCCTCGCGCGGAATCTGAGCATGCATACTCAGGTCGTCAGAGCGACACAATAGTAATATTATTATAATCGGATGAACAGGTAAATGAGGTAATACTGGTATGAGAATAATGCAAGTAATCACTATGTCACTATATGATGCAGAATATGATAAGTGTTCCTATCGGTCTCTAGGTCATGTTTGAAATCACATAGTGGAAGGAGGATCATGTTTAACAGGAGTCTCGTACATACCCGAGACAACGGCCCACATGCCCGGGACATAACCCTGTCAGCCGGATCGCTAGATCATGTCCTACACGTATAAGTATCACGGTTCGAATGATCATCCTCTAAACACGGTCCCGCTAAATACGATACTCTTTCCACTTTGATTTCCCCATTTTTCCCCCAGGTTCACTATTTATGACATTGATTTAGTTGTGTACGAGTATACCAATGACACGGTTTCATCACTATCCACTGTATCAATCACTGTCACGAATGTTCACTTTCCATTGGTGTACTCGTCACTCCTAAATCAACATCTATCACTCACGATAATGCAATGTCCACACGCACTAACACTGTGTAAATGACAAGGATATGATATATGTATTGTAAACTACCAAATAAGCTCGGTATGTTATGAATTAATATGCATGTCACGAACCAAAATGATTTACACAAATTAATATGTTACGAATTCAGCAAATATGGTGTAAGTAAGATATATAGAACAATCAGTCAGGAATCCATCAAATTTTGTTTCAGTTCGATCGGAGCTTCGGTTTTCAAGATATAACTGTTTCAGTTTAAGTGCCCGTGGCTGGAATTTCAATTTCAGAACTGATCATCTGTTTCGCGACACGAATTGCACCCAGTTGGGCTCAGAATTTAGCGATGTCACAGTTAGATGAATTTTAGGGTTTTCGATAAAGTATTCAACGCAATAGACGGATTCTCAATCGCATCTGTACGTTGAAAGTTATACACAGTTCCATCTCAAATATCATTTCAGAAAGTGTTCTGAACAGCTTTACGTTCTGCCTTTTTAAAATAAATTTAAAATGACAAACTGCGATGAATCGAAATGAGACCACTTGTTTTCTTTCACTAACAGGAATATCTTATAACTACTGTAAGGTTCCGTATCACACGATTTCAAGAAGCACGGGGACGCAGGACTTTAGACAGAACACACTAATCAGAAACGCTCTGGACTGCAGTCCAGAGTCGTGTTCCGATCCGAATATCTTCATGGTTACATAACAGAAATGATCAGGAATTTACATAGGATTATAGTTCATCGAGTCGGCTTCGATTTAAGCCCTCGAACGCAGGTTTCCAATATGTATATGATTTATGGTGATTTTATTCGTTTTCAGGTACGAGAGGGTTCTAGTTTAAATAACATATATGGGGGTATCACTTTTTGTCACGAACGATCGTAATTTCCAGCGAATTTCGCACACGTTATATATCATTCAAAGGGCCAACAGAACGTATCGGTTGCCGTCAAATTAGACAATTATTTACATTGGGATCATACATCGAACACATACGTCAATATATATTTAGTTATTCGGTAAGTTTCAATTTATGCGATTTTAAGGTTGTACCACTAATAATTTAGCATGAAGCAAGTAAACACTTGCCTGGAGAACGCCTCGGGGTCGTACGGCCACAGTGTCGTCGCGAACGCGCGATATACGCCACGTATCGGATTCCCGCGAGCCTCGATCTAGATGTGGATCTCGCGTCGGGGTTTTCCGGAGTCGTCTTGCGTGCGCTGGAAGCTTAGGGGTGCTCTGTGGTTCCTCTAAGGAGTGTTGGGGTTTCCGAAGGTTGACGGCGTCGCTCCGGTGATGGGCACCATGGAGTTAACAGTGAGTAAACTGTTAGAAAATGGGTTTGGAGTTGCTGGGGGTTGCTTGGCAGGGGCTCGGCTGACGAATGTGGAGTCGTAGAGGGAGAGAGTGGGTGGAGGGTGATCGAGGGTTGTCGGAGAGGTAGGTGATCGCCGACGGTGGGATGCAGTGAGGCCGAGGGAAGTTTTGGGTGCTCGGGTTTTTTTGGGGTGTGAAGTCGTAGAGGGTGAAGGAGGGAGGCTGAGAGAGGGTCGTCGATGGTTGTCGAGGTGTTGTCGACGTGTGGTCGCCGTCGATGGGGCGACGAGTGGTCGGGCAAAATGGGTTCGAGAGGGATGGGAGTATTTTTCCCTGCGATGAAGTTGGTGAGTGAGAGAGAGATGAGGGCGTCGGTTAAGAGAGAGGAGTGCTAGGGGGGTAACGTCGCACGACGGGTGCGCTGGCGCGGGCGTGAGCGACGACAGAGGAGGCGGGTCGCGCGCGCAAGTTAGGGGATGTAGCCGTTGGGATTTGAGGGAAGATGAACAGTGGAGGGTGATATGAGGGAAAGTGAAAAATTTGGGCTTGGTTTTGTTTAAATTTTGAAACGGTTTCATTTTAAATGCATCATGGCTGGCTTAAACCCAAGAATAATTCTAATTGGGCTGGAATGAATTAAAAAGGACGGCCCGGAGATTTATCAGGATATTTTTTTTTTGTTTAAAATGAAAGTGTGGGCTTGGAAAGAGGGTACGGCCTGAGGCTAAAGTAACGGGCTTGGGGCAAAAATAAAATTTAAGATTTTATTTAAAAGGTTGTGGGTTGTAAAGGAAACGGGTTGGGAAAAAGGGAACGGGCCAGGGAAAAATATATAGGGAATTTATTAGTTAAGTGTGTGCGGGCTGAAAAGGTATTGGGCTGACGGGTTTATAAAGGATTTGTAAAGTAAAATTTGAATGGGCTGGGGAGAAAAAGTAAGGGTCGGTTGGGTTTTAATTGTTAAGGAAAATTTTGGGCTGAGGGATGAAATGAATTTAGGGATTTTAATTAAAGGATCCAGTGGGCTGGGTTGGTTTAAGAAATTAATTTGTTAGTTTTAATTTGATTTTTAGGTTGTTGGGAAAAATATAAATACTGGGATTCAGCTACCACCATCTATAGAATAATAGTGAGGGAAAGTAAATCTCTGGAATTCGGAAAATACAAGAAAATTCTTAAAGATGGAGGACGGGGATTTACATCATACCCCCCCTTAATAAAAATTTCGTCCTCGAAATTTAACAAGGATACAAGGATACAATGTGCTAAACAAAAAGATGTGGATAACGATCACGGATATCTTCCTCCCGCTCCCAAGTGGATTCTCCTGGGGAACGACCGTCCCAAGACACTCGGACTAACGGAATGACCTTATTCTTCAGTACTTTCTCTCTGCGGTCGAGGATGGTAGTAGGCTGCTCCTCGTATGACAGATCGGTCCCCAAAACTAATTCTGAATGGTCCAGAACATGGTTCTCATCTCGTACGTAACGCCGCAACTGTGACACGTGGAAGGTATTGTGCACACCAGCTAGCGATGGAGGCAAGGCCAATCGATAGGCCACCTCTCCTACTCGCTCTAGCACCTCAAAAGGTCCGATAAAACGGGGACTAAGTTTTCCCCGACTTCCGAACCTGATAACTCCACGAGTAGGTGAAATTTTTAAGAACACATGATCTCCAACTTCGAACTCAAGTGCCCTTCTGCTGGTGTCTGCCCAACTCTTCTGTCGATCCTGAGCCGTCTTAATACGCTGCCTGATCATCTGGACCTTGTCGACTGTCTGAACAATGAGTTCGGGGCCCAGTAATCTTCGTTCTCCCACATCATCCCAACAAACTGGGGATCGACACTTCCGCCCATATAGCGCTTCAAAAGGAGCCATCTGAATACTAGCCTGATAACTATTGTTGTAAGAAAACTCGACTAGGTGCAGATGGTCCTCCCAGGAACCCTGAAAGTCCAACATACAGGCTCTCAACATATCCTCGAGCGTCTGAATTGTACGCTCGGATTGTCCATCCGTCTGTGGGTGATAAACTGTGCTGAATTTAAGGCGGGTTCCCAAACTCTCCTGTAAGCTTTTCCAAAAGTGCGACAAGAATCTCGTGTCCCGGTCTGACACAATGCTGACTGGAACACCGTGAAGTCGCATAATTTCCTGCATATATCTTTCTGCCAGTGATTCAGTCGACTGTCCCACTCGGAAAGGTAGGAAGTGTGCAACTTTTGTGAGGCGATCGACGATAACCCAAATAGCATTATTGCCTCTAGGGCTCCGTGGTAAGGCCGTCACAAAATCCATAGTAATGTGCTCCCACTTCCATTCAGGTATCGGCAATGGTTGTAATAATCCTGCTGTTCTCTGATGTTCCGCCTTCACCTGCTGACATACCAAGCATCTGGATACGAACCTCGCAATCTCCCGCTTCATTCCGTTCCACCAAAAGTGCTGCTTTAGGTCCTGATACATTTTTGTACCTCCTGGATGCACAGAATAAGCTGAACTGTGTGCTTCAGCCAAAACTTCTTCTCGTACATCACCTTTAGGTACGCAGAGTCTGCTACCGAATCTCAGAGAGCCATCTTCATGTATAATCAAATCCGTTCTCAATCCAGCTTCCACTTGCTCTCTGAACTTTTGTAATCGAGGATCATCCGCTTGTGCAATCTTGATGCGATCCACCAGGGAAGATTGCACCTGTAGTTGCCAAAATTGACTGAGTGCGTTCGGAGTAATGACCTCAAGTTCAAGTCTCTGGAAATCCTCAATAATACTCCTCTGATCGGTCAACATCATGACCGCTGGTTTGCGACTGAGTGCGTCTGGTACAACATTGACCTTCCCCGGGTGATACTGAAGGTCCAAGTCATAATCTGCCATCAGCTCTAGCCATCGGCGCTGCCTCATGTTCAGTTCCTTCTGAGTGAAAACATACTTCAGACTCTTATGATCCGTGTATACCTCCACTTTCTCACCCAATAGATAGTGCCTCCAAATCTTCAACGCAAAGACTACAGCGGCTAACTCCAAGTCATGTGTAGGGTAGTTCTTCTCGTGGTTCCTCAGTTGTCGAGAGGCGTAAGCAACCACACGGCCGTGCTGCATCAAAACACAGCCTAAACCCTTCCCTGAGGCATCACTGTGTATCACCAAACCACCTGAATCATCTGGTACAGTAAGAATAGGCGCCGTGGTTAGTTTCTGCTTTAGTGTGTCGAATGCCTGAGTGCATTCCTCTGTCCATGTATATGGCACGTCCTTCCGTGTCAGCCGTGTCAACGGTTCCGCGATCCTTGAGAAATCTTGGACGAATCTCCGATAATAACCTGCCAATCCCAGAAAACTCCTGATCTCTGCTACTGATTTCGGCGTCGGCCAATCTCTGACAGATTCTATCTTTGCCGGGTCCACTGAGATGCCTTCGCCCGAAACAATATGTCCCAAAAACTGAACCTTGTCAAGCCAGAATTCACACTTGCTTAGCTTCGCGTACAACTTCTCTTCCCGAAGAACCTGCAGTACCGTGCGCAAATGCTCAGCATGCTCTTCTCGGGTCTTTGAATAGACAAGTATGTCGTCGATAAACACAACGACAAACGTGTCCAAGTATTTTGCGAACACCCTGTTCATTAAATCCATGAATATTGCTGGGGCATTGGTAACACCGAACGGCATCACAAGGAACTCGTAATGTCCGTATCGGGTCCTGAAAGCCGTCTTGCATACATCCTCGGCTGCTACTCTGATTTGATGATATCCAGAACGGAGATCCAACTTTGAGAAAACCTTGGCTCCACTTAGCTGATCGAATAGGTCATCGATACGCGGGATTGGGTATTTGTTCTTTATTGTGACCTTGTTCAGCTCCCGGTAATCTATGCACATTCGCAACGATCCATCCTTCTTCTTTACCAATAGAACTGGTGCACCCTACGGTGAAGCGCTTGGCCGAATAAATCCATTCTCCAATAATTCTTCAACCTGTTTCTTCAATTCCGCCAACTCTACTGGTGCCATCCTGTAGGGGGCTCTGGATACTGGGGCTGTACCTGGAATCAAATCGATTGAGAACTCCAAAATTCGAGGAGGTGGTAGACCTGGTAGATCTTCAGGAAATACGTCTAGAAAGTCCCGAACAATTTCTGGGGCTGGGCTCTTATCAATCTCCATAGCTGTCAGTTCCTTAGGCTTTGCTCTGTACTTAGCTGGTTCCAAAGATTCGCTTCCGCCCTCGAAAATAAACTCCGGGTGATTGGGGATGCGGAAGATCACCTTCCTTGCACGACAATCGATAACTGCATGGAAAGTGCTCATCCAATCCATCCCGAGAATTGCGTCGTAACTGCCTGTCCCGATCAGAAGGAAATTTGCATAGAATTCCCTGCCACACACTATAACTGGGCATAATCTACATTCTCGACTAGATATAATAATGCCATTACCCGTATGAATTTCCCATCCTTTGGTTAGTGGTTCATGTGGTATTGAGTGTGTGTTTGTGAAATGCTCAGACAAGAAACAATGCGATGCTCCTGAATCAAACAGTACTCTAGCTGGCAAGGAATGTACGAGTAGAGTACCTGTAACCACATCTCCTGACGCTTCTGCCTGCTCTGCGGTCAAGGTGAAAGCCCGTCCCTGACCGCGACCTGTAAATGGTTGTCTCTGCTCCTGCGGCCTCTGCTGTGACGGTCCAGAACCTCCCTGTATTTCTGCTCGCTCAGGACAACTGTTAATCCTGTGTTGACTGGAACCGCAAATCAGGCACTGTCCCTTGGCACGGCGACAGTCCTTCTGAGTATGTCCTCCTCTACCGCAATAGCCGCAAGTTACGCCCTGTCTCTGGGGGCGATGCTGTGGTACACACGGGCGCTTCATTTGAGTTGTCCCTGCTCTGTGAACCGGTATGGCTCCTCGAGAAGGCACGTGGGTACGTGCTGGAACGACTGGGGGTCTCCTGAATTTGTTAATCAATTGTTCCTGAACTCTCGCCGCGTTGAGTACCTGTGCGAAAGTCTGTAGATCCAACGATGCAATCAGCTGCTGCAACTCAAAATCTAACCCCTGAAGGAATCGCCTGGCCCTGGTGACTTCTGATTTGACCATGTATGGAGCAAAGCGGCTCAGACGGTTGAACTCTGCCGCATAAACGTCCACTGGGCGTCCATTCTGCTTTAAAAGAATAAACTTTTCCTCCATTTCTGCCTTGGCTGTGGGAGGAAAATAATGATCTAAGAAGCACTCCTTAAACTTGCTCCATTCGATCGGCCCTTCAAGTCTGCTTTCTTCTACCGACCATCATGTACGGGCCTCGTCTTCTAATTGTATCTTTATTACATCCACTCTGTCTTCCTCTGGAACCCTGGCGGCTACCAATAAATTTTCCATGTTTACCAGCCATTGTTCAGCCTCAAGGGGTTCAGCTAGCCCTGTGAACGCAGCTGGGTGTAACCGTCGGAAGTCTGACACAGTACCAGCCCTAGTCTGATAAGCTGGTGGAGTAGCGCCCTCGGGGGCGGTAATAAGTCCGGAGGGTCCTCCTGCAGCGGTAATCGCTCTGAGTCCCTCAGTAAGCAAATCTGTCTTCCTCTCCTGAGCTTCCGCGAGAGTGGTCAATGCACTGAGTATTCTTTCCGTGCGGTCTTGAGAGCTGGAGTCCGAGGAGGGGTCGTTCGGGGACGTCATATCTCTGGAAGATTCAAAAGAATAGGTTCAGATTCAATGATAGAAATCAAGAGTAGTGAAACAAGAATAACGTAATATCGCCTAGTGAATGTTATCCCTTGATGCTAAACACAGGCTCTGATACCAACTAAACCATGTCACGCCCCGCTTCCCAAAATACGGAAAACGAGGGATGACTAGGCCAGTCATGCTCCTACGGTCAAGGAATCATCCTGCCGTAGTCACACTTCGGCTTCTAGCACTACATGGTAATCAGTAATTAAAGCACAGTATCAAAGGAATCACATCACTAATTTATTACATTAAGATTTCATTGTTCACAGATTACAGATAATAAAACAATAACTAACCAAGTTCGATCTCACAATCTCTTTTATGGAAAGCAGTAAATGAAGAAGGTACACCAACTATATCTCCGTGAACTCAAAGGATAGATCCGTCTCCGGTGCTGGTCCTCGCGCGGAATCTGAGCATGCATACTCAGGTCGTCAGAGCGACACAATAGTAATATTATTATAATTGGATGAACAGGTAAATGAGGTAATACTGGTATGAGAATAATGCAAGTAATCACTATGTCACTATATGATGCAGAATATGATAAGTGTTTCTATCGGTCTCTAGGTCATGTTTGAAATCACATAGTGGAAGGAGGATCATGTTTAACAGGAGTCTCGTACATACCCGAGACAACGGCCCACATGCCCGGGACATAACCCTGTCAGCCGGATCGCTAGATCCTGTCCTACACGTATAAGTATCACGGTTCGAATGATCATCCTCTAAACACGGTCCCGCTAAATACGATACTCTTTCCACTTTGATTTCCCCATTTTTCCCCCAGGTTACACTATTTATGACATTGATTTAGTTGTGTACGAGTATACCAATGACACGGTTTCATCACTATCCACTGTATCAATCACTGTCACGAATGTTCACTTTCCATTGGTGTACTCGTCACTCCTAAATCAACATCTATCACTCACGATAATGCAATGTCCACACGCACTAACACTGTGTAAATGACAAGGATATGATATATGTATTGTAAACTACCAAATAAGCTCGGTATGTTATGAATTAATATGCATGTCACGAACCAAAATGATTTACACAAATTAATATGTTACGAATTCAGCAAATATGGTGTAAGTAAGATATATAGAACAATCAGTCAGGAATCCATCAAATTTTGTTTCAGTTCGATCGGAGCTTCGGTTTTCAAGATATAACTGTTTCAGTTTAAGTGCCCGCGGCTGGAATTTCAATTTCAGAACTGATCATCTGTTTCGCGACACGAATTGCACCCAGTTGGGCTCAGAATTTAGCGATGTCACAGTTAGATGAATTTTAGGGTTTTCGATAAAGTATTCAACGCAATAGACGGATTCTCAATCGCATCTGTACGTTGAAAGTTATACACAGTTCCATCTCAAATATCATTTCAGAAAGTGTTCTGAACAGCTTTACGTTCTGCCTTTTTAAAATAAATTTAAAATGACAAACTGCGATGAATCGAAATGAGACCACTTGTTTTCTTTCACTAACAGGAATATCTTATAACTACTGTAAGTTTCCGTATCACACGATTTCAAGAAGCACGGGGACGCAGGACTTTAGACAGAACACACTAATCAGAAACGCTCTGGACTGCAGTCCAGAGTCGTGTTCCGATCCGAATATCTTCATGGTTACATAACAGAAATGATCAGGAATTTACATAGGATTATATTTCATCGAGTCGGCTTCGATTTAAGCCCTCGAACACAGGTTTCCAATATGTATATGATTTATGGTGATTTTATTCGTTTTCAGGTACGAGAGGGTTCTAGTTTAAATAACATATATGGGGGTATCACTTTTTGTCACGAACGATCGTAATTTCCAGCGAATTTCGCACACGTTATATATCATTCAAAGGGCCAACAGAACGTATCGGTTGCCGTCAAATTAGACAATTATTTCCATTGGGATCATACATCGAACACATACGTCAATATATATTTAGTTATTCGGTAAGTTTCAATTTATGCGATTTTAAGGTTGTACCACTAATAATTTAGCATGAAGCAAGTAAACACTTGCCTGGAGAACGCCTCGGGGTCGTACGGCCACAGTGTCGTCGCGAACGCGCGATATACGCCACGTATCGGATTCCCGCGAGCCTCGATCTAGATGTGGATCTCGCGTCGGGGTTTTCCGGAGTCGTCTTGCGTGCGCTGGAAGCTTAGGGGTGCTCTGTGGTTCCTCTGAGGAGTGTTGGGGTTTCCGAAGGTTGACGGCGTCGCTCCGTTGATGGGCACCGTGGAGTTAACAGTGAGTAAACTGTTAGCAAATGGGTTTGGAGTTGCTGGGGGTTGCTTGGCAGGGGCTCGGCTGACGAATGTGGAGTCGTAGAGGGAGAGAGTGGGTGGAGGGTGATCGAGGGTTGTCGGAGAGGTAGGTGATCGCCGACGGTGGGATGCAGTGAGGCCGAGGGAAGTTTTGGGTGCTCGGGTTTTTTTGGGGTGTGAAGTCGTAGAGGGTGAAGGAGGGAGGCTGAGAGAGGGTCGTCGATGGTTGTCGAGGTGTTGTCGACGTGTGGTCGCCGTCGATGGGGCGACGAGTGGTCGGGCAAAATGGGTTCGAGAGGGATGGGAGTATTTTTCCCTGCGATGAAGTTGGTGAGTGAGAGAGAGATGAGGGCGTCGGTTAAGAGAGAGGAGTGCTAGGGGGGTAACGTCGCACGACGGGTGCGCTGGCGCGGGCGTGAGCGACGGCAGAGGAGGCGGGTCGCGCGCGCAAGTTAGGGGATGTAGCCGTTGGGATTTGAGGGAAGATGAACAGTGGAGGGTGATATGAGGGAAAGTGAAAAATTTGGGCTTGGTTTTGTTTAAATTTTGAAACGGTTTCATTTTAAATGCATCATGGCTGGCTTAAACCCAAGAATAATTCTAATTGGGCTGGAATGAATTAAAAAGGACGGCCCGGAGACTTATCAGGATATTTTTTTTTTGTTTAAAATGAAAGTGTGGGCTTGGAAAGAGGGTACGGCCTGAGGCTAAAGTAACGGGCTTGGGGCAAAAATAAAATTTAAGATTTTATTTAAAAGGTTGTGGGTTGTAAAGGAAACGGGTTGGGAAAAAGGGAACGGGCCAGGGAAAATTATATAGGGAATTTATTAGTTAAGTGTGTGCGGGCTGAAAAGGTATTGGGCTGACGGGTTTATAAAGGATTTGTAAAGTAAAATTTGAATGGGCTGGGGAGAAAAAGTAAGGGTCGGTTGGGTTTTAATTGTTAAGGAAAATTTTGGGCTGAGGGATGAAATGAATTTAGGGATTTTAATTAAAGGATCGAGTGGGCTGGGTTGGTTTAAGAAATTAATTTGTTAGTTTTAATTTGATTTTTAGGTTGTTGGAAAAAATATAAATACTGGGATTCAGCTACCACCATCTACAGAATAATAGTGAGGGAAAGTAAATCTCTGGAATTCGGAAAATACAAGAAAATTCTTAAAGATGGAGGACGGGGATTTACAGATACGTGGGGTGTTGGGGTAGCTTGAGTGTGCGTTCGTACAACAGGATCTCAGGATTCCCACGCCGGCAACTCTTACCGGGCTATATCGGTCGTTTGTTACTACAGCTCGTACCTGGCTATATCGGTCGCTTGTTACTACAGTTTGTACCAGGCTATATTGATCACTTGTTCATTTCACAGTTAGGCCCGTGTTTCCTTGCCCCTGGGGCCCTATCCCTGGATTGAGAATACTCCTGTAGAGGTTGACGCATACATTCGAACTCACGATATGATAGATTACCTTTTAGTGACCAGTTAAGATGTAACTTGACCGAATTGACCTGTTTATATGTTTGCTTTATATTATTTCTATATCCATACATGTATAAACATGCGTACACGGGATTCACTACACCATATTCATGTTATCACACCATATACACACACTTTTACGTTGAGTACTTGTTGACATTCCTTAGAGCCATCTCGGGTTTAGAAACGGATTTTCAGGCCGAGCAGAATCAGAGCGATTATCAGGAGTTTACAGAAGATCGGTAGCCATAGATTTATTTCTTTTCAGTTAGCATTTAGTATGCGCGCCCTTACGGGACATTAGGATTTATGTGTCTGTTCAGATTTTGTATTATTTCGGACCTATTGTATCATAACCTTGTTTTTGCCTCTTTTTATCTTATGAACCTATTACTAATATTCTTTGTGATTTCATTATAGCATGATTATCAATGTTATTTATTCTGTTTTGAATATTATATTGACAGGTTTAGCTAGACAGGCTTTATGTGACTATGGAAGGATCTTTTCTTACCGTAGGTAGCACGTCTGGTCTTTGTTACTCTCCGTATTTTCATATTTTGGGAAGCGAGGCGTGATAAGATTTAGTTGGTATCAGAGCCAGGTTGATGTCGAAATTAGTCTTGGTTCTACCGACCTTTTAGGTTAGAATCACATGTCTGGGTTTCTCTCAGTGTATCATGCTGCATATTTCCTTGATTCTGATTGTAAGATTCGGGCGAGTTGGATAGAGTTACGATATTGTACCCATGTATCGCGATATGGTTACAATACGTCATTCTGTTTGAGTAACTTAGAGTTCGAACCTTAATTTGTTTCTACTGATTTGATTTTCTTGCACACGCCGATTTCTCGAGCCAAAACCATGACTCTTCGTACCCTCGTTTGTTTCCTTGATTCTTGATTTTTTATACCCATCTATTTTCCTTGATCCTTACGATTAGTTCTTGATCTTATATTTTCGTTCTTCTAATTTTGAGAACGAAATTTCTTATAAGGTGGGTAGGATGTAACACCCTAACCCGATCGTAAGTTTTTTTTTCTTTTTTTTTCTTTTGAATGTATTGGGTTTTATTACATTATTATTATTATTATTATTATTATTATTATTATTATTTTAAATTGGAGTTTAATACTTTCTAGTTAAGATAGAACATATTATTATGCTTACTTTAAGTTTGTTATAATTATGGTTTTTCAAGTTTGTTAAATAAGTATATTATTAGTATTTATGTTTATTCACTATTTGATTAATATCTTAAATTTCTATATATATAATATTTATTTGTTTAGCATTAGTTTCGTAACTAAATAGATAATATTAGTATGGTTGTTTTAACAAAAGATATTTAGTATTTAAGATTATTTGATAATTTATTAATATCTTATTTTAATTTGCATCTAATATATTTTTAAATATTAGATATGTAAATAAATATATTATAGTTATCTGAGTTAGTTGATATTTAACTTTTAAAGTTTTGTTTTGCTAAATCTAATAATATCTTATTTATATTCTAGTACAATATTATGTCTACCATGATATATTATTAATAATCTTTAAGTGTTTAAATCCTATTTTAAATCTTTCAAATTAAACTATTAGGGGTTATGAGAATTATTTTCCTAAATTTATATATATTTTCTTATATTATCTCTCCAAATATATTTTATCTCCCCAAATAAATCTATACCTATTTTAATCATACACATTTAAACTAATTTATATACATCATATCTATTTAAAACCCTATATATATTTAGAGGTTAATGGAGGAAAGGTGCCATATGAGGGAATTTCCTCCTATGGCATCGGAAAAATACATGTTTCATGATTTTTTTCGACGATCGGCATACATCACCTTCATCTTTATCATCTAAGATGTGGATACACCAAATTTCATGTGATTATACCATTTTTTTCACCATTGATTTAGTTGGTGCAAAATTAATGGTTTACCGACAATAGAACTTTTTACGTTGCTAATTCAACGGTGAAAATATGGTGGAATCATATGAAATTTGGTGTATGTACTTCTTAGATGATAACAATGATGATGATGGATGCCGATCGTCGGAAAAAATGGTGGAGCTTGTATTTTTCTGACGCTATAGGAGGAAATTCCCTCCTATGACCTCTTTCCTCCATTATTCTCATATATTTATATAAATATTTTCTATTATCATATATAATAACAAAGCCTACACCTATTTTAACTATATATATATTATACCAAATAATCTTTAAAAATTCCTACATAATTTAATCTCTTAAACAGTATTTGGATCTCTTCAAATATATTTCTCACCTCAATATTTTATTCTCCTGCCTTATAACAATTTTACATATATTCATTATCATCATCTCTCCCCTTCTTATAAATCAACCTTCTCTCTTCTTCCCATCACAATATTTTCTTCTTCAAAATTAGCCGAGCCATCAAAGCTTGGAGTTGCTCTTTGTGTCGTCGTGTTTATCCGTCTCCGAGACAAGTACTCTTTCTTCTTTATTTTTAGTCGATACAATATCGGCGAATCTCTCAACTATTGCTGATAAATAATATTATCATACAAATTATGTATATAACTATTTGTATCCACTGTATATATATATAATCTTCGTTCATATTGATATATTTTATTCTTGATGTGTTATTATTATTTTATATAAAAATATCATGTGATCATATTTACTTAACTAATATATAATGTAAATTTAAACTCATATTGCTTATATATGCTATTAATTATTCATACTTATATATATATATATATATAATTGTCTGCTGTGATTTTTTTTATTGTAACTGTCATATAGCATAAATAAGTTTGTGTGTGTGTGTATAATTAATACATTTAAATATACAATATGAAGTGTAGTTATAAATAATATGTTAATACAGTAGGTAAATTATTAATATATTTAGTTAGAATAGTTGTGGATATGATAAGTTATAACATACATAGATTTTTAGTACATATTGGTGATAGTCATATATAATACACTAAAACAGTATAATATATTTTATGTATATAGGTGTACAGTATTAGTAATTATTAACACGATACACGGCGGTGTGACTATTACAGATAATAATGTTTAGTGTATTATATATATATATATATATATATATATTATAAATATAACAGTACAAATCTCAGTTTTAGTTAATTCAAATAGTTATATAGTATATTATAATAATGCATTCATATTTAATTACAAATAATTTTTGTTAAATGCCACAGCTATTTGAATTGTTCGATTAGAATCGAACCCTCTTTAAAATGATGTTGTGTAAATAACCTTATTAAATATTGATGTTATGACATACTTATTGTTTCGATTGACGTGCACGAGAACACTTTTTAACATGCTTTATATATGCGAGACCATTATTGATTGACGTGTACGAAAACACCTTGACATGGCATACTTGTTCACGACTATTGTTTCCTTATATTAAAACGAGATCTCTAATTAGAATGCTGAATTACATACCGTGCACAATCTATACTATTTACATGTTTCATTTCCATATAATTAACATGATATTACAAGTTCCAGTCCAATCAGCATTTTGATTAGTGGTTGAGTTCACTACCATATTAGTTATAGATATGTGAGGTATTAGGGTAGTTTGAGTGTGCGTTCGTACAACAGGATCTCAAGATTCCCACGCCGATAACTCATACTGGGCTATATCGGTCGCTTGTTACTACAGCTCGTACCGGGCTATATCGGTCGCTTGTTACTACAGCTCGTACCGGGTTATATCGGTCGCTTGTTACTACAGCTCGCATCGGGCTATATTTGTCGCTTGTTTATTCTATAGTTGGGTCCATATTTCCTTACCCCTGAGGCCCTACCTTTGGGCTGGGAATACTTCTGCAGAGGTTGGCACACGTCCGAACTCACGATAGGATCGATTACCTTTTAGTGACCACTTAGGATGTGACTTAACCGACTTGACTTGTTTACATGTCTGTTTCATATTATTACTATATTCATACATGTATAAACATGCGCACACGGGCTTCACTACACTCACATATTCATGTTATCACACCACATACACACACTTTTACGTTGAATACTTGTTGGTATGTTCTGATATCTCTGAGATTTGTCATCTCAGGTTTAGAGGCGGATTTTCAGGCCGAGCAGGATCAGAGCGATTATCAGGAGTTTACAGAAGATCAGTAGCCATAGATTTATTTATTTTCAGTTAGCATTTAGCATGTGCGCCCTTGCGGGACATTAGGATTTATTTGTCTTTTCTGATTTTGTATTATTTCGAACCAATTGTATCATAATCTTATTTTTGCCTCTTTTTATCTTATGAACCTATTGCTAGTATTCTTCGTAATTTCATTGTAGCATGATTATCAGTGTTATATATTCTTCTTTGGACATTATATTGACAGGTTTAGCTAGACAGCCTTTATGTGACTATGGAAGGATCTTTCCTTACCGTAGGTAGCACGGCCGACTTTCGTTACTCTCCGTATTTCCGTATTTTGCGAAGCGAGGCGTGACACAAGTTTCTTTTTCTCCTGTAATTTCAGTATTATAGTTATCTGAGTTAGTTAAGTATGTGATATTTAACCTTTAAAGTTTTGTTTTGCTAAATCTAATAATAACTTATTTATATTCTAGTACAATATTATGTCTACCATGATATATTATTAATAATCTTTAAGTGTTTAAATCCTATTTTAAATCTTTCAAATTAAACTATTGGGGGTTATGAGAATTATTTTCCTAAATTTATATATATTTTCTTATATTATCTCTCCAAATATATTTTATCTCCCCAAATAAATCTATACCTATTTTAATCATACACATTTAAACTAATTTATATACATCATATCTATTTAAAACCCTATATATATTTAGAGGTTAATGGAGGAAAGGTGCCATATAAGGGAATTTCCTCCTATGGCATCGGAAAAATACATGTTTCATGATTTTTTTCGACGATCGGCATACATCACCTTCATCTTTATCATCTAAGATGTGGATACACCAAATTTCATGTGATTATACCATTCTTTCACCGTTGATTTAGTTGGTGCACAATTAATGGTTTACCGACAATAGAACTTTTTACATTGCTAATTCAACAGTGAAAATGTGGTGGAATCACATGAAATTTGGTGTATGTACATCTTAGATGATAATAATGATGATGATGGATGCCGATCGTCGGAAAAAATGGTGGAGCTTGTATTTTTCCGATGCTATAGGAGGAAATTCCCTCCTATGACCTCTTTCCTCCATTATTCTCATATATTTATATAAATATTTTCTATTATCATATATAATAACAAAGCCTACACCTATTTTAACTATATATATATTATACCAAACAATCTTTAAAAACTCCTACATAATTTAATCTCTTAAACAGTATTTGGATCTCTTCAAATATATTTCTCCCCTCAATATTTTATCCTCCTACCTTATAACAATTTTACATATATTCATTATCATCATCTCTTCCCTTCTTATAAATCAACTTTCTCTCTCCTTCTCATCACAATATTTTCTTCTTCAAAATTAGCCGAGCCATCAAAGCTTGGAGTTGCTCTTTGTGTCGTCGTGTTTATCCATCTCCGAGGCAAGTACTCTTTCTTTTTTATTTTTAGTCGATACAATATCGGCGAATCTCTCAACTATTGCTGATAAATAATATTATCATACAAATTATGTATATAACTATTTGTATCCACTGTATATATATATAATCTTCGTTCATATTGATATATTTTATTCTTGATGTGTTATTATTATTTTATATAAAAATATCATGTGATCATATTTACTTAACTAATATATAATGTAAATTTAAACTCATATTGCTTGTATATGCTATTAATTATTCATACTTATATATATGTGTGTGTGTGTGTAATTTTCTGCTGTGATTTTTTTATTGTAACTGTCATATAGCATAAATAAGTTTGTGTGTGTGTGTATAATTAATACATTTAAATATACAATGTGAAGTGTAGTTATAAATAATATGTTGATACAGTAGGTAAATTATTAATATATTTAGTTAGAATAGTTGTGGATATGATAAGTTATAACATACATAGATTTTTAGTACATATTGGTGATAGTCATATATAATACACTAAAACAGTATAATATATTTTATGTATATAGGTGTACAGTATTAGTAATTATTAACACGATACACGGTGGTGTGACTATTACAGATAATAATGTTTAGTGTATTATATATATATATATATATATATATATATTATAAATATAACAGTACAAATCTCAGTTTTAGTTAATTCAAATAGTTATATAGTATATTATAATAATGCATTCATATTTAATTATAAATAATTTTTGTTAAATGCCACAGCTATTGGAATTGTTCGATTAGAATCGAACCCTCTTTAAAATGATGTTGTGTAAATAACCTTATTAAATATTGATGTTATGACATGCTTATTGTTACGATTAACGTGTACGAGAACACTTTTTAACATGCTTTATATATGCGAGACCATTATTGATTGACGTGTACGAAAACACCTTGACATGACATACTTGTTCACGACTATTGTTTCCTTATATTAAAACAAGATCTCTAATTAGAATGCTGAATTACATACCGTGCACAATCTATACTATTTACATGTTTCATTTCCATATAATTAGCATGATATTACAAGTTCCAGTCCAGTCAGAATTTTGATTAGTGGTTGAGTTCACTACCATGTTAGTTATAGATATGTGAGGTATTAGGGTAGTTTGAGTGTGCGTTCGTACAACATGATCTCAAGATTCCCACGCCGATAACTCATACTGGGCTATATCGGTCGCTTGTTACTACAGCTCGTACCGGGCTATATCGGTCACTTGTTACTACAGCTCGCATCGGGCTATATTTGTCGCTTGTTTATTCTATAGTTAGGTCCATATTTCCTTACCCCTGTGGCCCTACCTTTGGGTTGGGAATACTTCTGCAGAGGTTGGCACACGCCCGAACTCACGATAGAATCGATTACCTTTTAGTGACCACTTAGGATGTGATTTAACCGACTTGACTTGTTTACATGTCTGTTTCATATTATTACTATATTCATACATGTATAAACATGCGCACACGGGCTTCACTACACTCACATATTCATGTTATCACACCACATACACACACTTTTACGTTGAGTACTTATTGGTATGTTCTGATATCTCTGAGATTTGCCATCTCAGGTTTAGAGGCGGATTTTCAGGCCGAGCAGGATCAGAGCGATTATCAAGAGTTTACAAAAGATCAGTAGCCATAGATTTATTTATTTTCAGTTAGCATTTAGCATGTGCGTCCTTGGGGGACATTAGGATTTATGTGTCTTTTCTGATTTTGTATTATTTCGGACCTATTGTATCATAATCTTATTTTTGCCTCTTTTTATCTTATGAACCTATTGCTAGTATTCTTTGTAATTTTGTTGTAGCATGATTATCAGTGTTATATATTCTTCTTTGGACATTATATTGACAGGTTTAGCTAGACAGCCTTTATGTGACTATGGAAGGATTTTTCCTTACCGTAGGTACCACGGCCGACTTTCGTTACTCTCCGTATTTTGCGAAGCGAAGCGTGACACAAGTTTCTTTTTCTCCTGTAATTTCAGTATCCTTCCATCAATTGTTCTCTCAATCACAAATCTCATAATTCTAGTAAATATAGATAGAGAGTGAGACACAAGGCACAACACCCGTTGGCGCTCGATGACATACTTTCACCTTAATTCCAATTTTGGAATTGCCTGCCGATGTTGTGTTGGCCGGTAACAAGAAAAGAACCGCGGCGACTAGGAATGAAGTGTGACTTCACTCCCATTCGATACGGTAACCCTTCGCTCACAGTCGCGACGGTTCTTATCTCGTTATCGGCCAGCGTTACATCGGCAGGCAGTTCCTAAATTGGAATTGAGGTGAAGATATGTCATCGAGCGTCAACAGGTGGTGTGCCTTGTGTCTCGCTTTCTATCCATGTTTACTAGAATCAAGATATTTGTGATTGAGGGCACAAATGAAGGAAGGATAATAATATTACAAGAGAAAAAGAAACTTGTGTTTAAAGAGTAATGTTTATTTGATATAAACCATCTTATAAATTAGATCCTAAAGATACCAACAGAGACGAAGCGGGTACATCGAGCATAACTGCAATTTATACAAACCTATAAATATTTAATGAATTTTTACACTAAACTACCTTAAAAATTATACTGACACACACAAGCATATACATATGCACGAACAGAAAAAACATAAGTACCAGATGTGCGGCATGGATGTTTCACATGACTGTTTAGATTATTACGATCTCTAATGCACCTTCCCTAATGTGTACAGTTTTTACTCGTGCAAATTACAGCCCAAAAGATTCTCAACCCCCAAGACATACTAGAATATAAAAATACGTTCGCTCAACTTTCCTGGCAGATAAAATTTCATTGTAGACCACTAAGGCTTTTAAGGCAACAATATTAAAGGATTTGATATAAATTTTGATTTGGTTTATAAATGAAGGTACAATTTAAAAATCTAAACGGTAAATCATAGACAATAAGATTTTGAATCATTGAATATAAAAAAAACAAGCTAGAAGTTAGGATGAATATATTTATGAAATATTTTATATGCGGACACACACACATATACACACTCACACATACATGCGCGCGCACTCACACACTCACGCATACACTCGCTCACACACTCACACACACACGTACGCGCACGCGCACACTCACATATACGCACGAACACACATGCGCGCGCATGCACTCGCTCACACACTCACATATGCTCTCAATTACCTAAAATTCATCTTACCCTAAATTCATCTAATAATTTCTTATAATCCATCTTATCCTAAATTAATCTAACAATCATCACAAATGTCATAAATACCAAGTAGTGGGGTATAATTTGTAATTAGGGTTTATAATTTGTTATTAAGATTTATAAGTTGTTATTAGGTTTTTTTAGGGTTTATTGATTCTTCAATTTGTACAACCCATCATCACAAATTTCATAACCTAACATCCACATGTAACTGAAAAACCCTAATATCCACATTTAATTTCAAAAATTCGTAATCCAACATCCACATCATAATTTCACAATCTAACATCAAAATTACTGTAACGACTCTGTTTTAATGTATAGAATTTTTTTAAAATTAATGTACAAATGGAGTATTTGTAAATCCTGAGCACAACTTATAAATTTGATTTGTTTTTAAACAGCAAGAAAGCACTTGTAGCTCATTGGTAAAGCCTTGCACGGCTGTGACATAGCCCCTGTGTTCGAATCTCCTCAGCCATATATTATTTTTTGCTGATTTTTCTTTTAAACTTTTTGGAAGCCCAAAAGTTACACGTGCAATACACATAAAATGAAAAGTCACTGAAAAATCAAACATGTGCAAAATACTATTAACTACGACTAGGACATGTGGCATTCATCCAAGCCCCAACCCAACCCTAGTAGCCGGTGAGATTTGGTTTTGGGCCGGCGCCGCCGGTGGAAACCGTGGCAAATGCTACAAATTTTTGCCCTAGCATCCCTTGGACTCCACCCACTACTCCTCTTCTGTTTGATTTTCCTGCACGTTAACAGAGAATTAAAATGAGCTTTAAAATAAAATTTTAATGCATTTTAATTCTCATGTTTAATACCCTAAACCCTAATTCTATCCTATAAATACCACCCTACACCCTATCCCTCATTCTGAAATCTAGCATCAAAACTCTCAAAATTTTCTAAGTCCAAAAAGTTGTACAAGTGGAGTTAGCCCAATGCCAAGTTCCAGCGATATTTCGGGGCAAATCAGGCGACACCGCGACTCCATGGCGCTTTCAAAATCTTCCTCCATCTCTTCTCTTTACCCTACTCCAGTAAGTCCCCTCTACTATCTTCTTTTCACCTCTCAAACCTTTTCTTTTCAATAATTTCGGTAAGTGGAGTTATACCGACATCCATCTCTAAAACTTTTTAAACTAACAATTTTTCTTAAGAACTATGTATCTAAATCATTGTACTTAGTTTGTTAAACATTAAACTATAATTAGAAATAAATTTTAATTCAAAACTCCATATAAAAACACTTTTATTGCACTTTTACGGTTAAACACCACAAACTTTCTATTCGACATTATTTCATCTTATTACTCATATTATCTTTAGAAAACTCATGAGGTAATGACCTATCTCATCGCAACACTCATCATGACATAGCACGATTGCCTCTTTACAATATTTTTTGGGACTAATACAATTTTACGACAAATACCCTAAACTATTAAAAACCGTATTCTTTAAGATTGTTTTAATTAAATTTCATACAATTATATCCTTCCAACCCATTTTGGGAAATCCGATTTGGTTGGTGCGGGTTAGCGCACATCTATCGGACTAGTAGGGCGAGATGCATACCTCCTCACGGAGCATACGATCTCGATAGAATTTTTATTACAATTTCTAAGAAAACGTAATTTCTATTAATAAATAAATTCTATTTTTAATAATTATATATATATATATATTACCAAAATATCTATTTTAAATATATAATATATACCGTGTTTCTAATCAAAGGAAAAGAATCACAAAAGTTCATGAAAATGCCATCAAGAATCAATACAAGTCAAATTACATGAAAATACCATATACTATTCAATTTAGATTTATATCCATTAGAATATTTCATCTTTTAAAATTACATCTATGAAAACCCTAAAGACGATAATTAAATACTTGAGGTGTATTTTGAAAATATATCAAAACTATTTTTCATAAAACTCTCTCAAGTTATATTAAATTACAATAAGGACCCCAGTAAATATAGGTTTAAGCGAGACCGGTTCTCTTGAGCCTCAGGAAGCCGAAGAATTTAGGTGCTTACCTATTTAAGGTAGACAACTAAAACGGGGTTATCAATATGGTAATTGGCTTGGAAAAAGTCATAAATCCTGTCGTCCATATGCAGTAGTTACCGATAACTCAAAAACTAATTCAGGACTTCAATTTTGTTTAAGTGTCTGACTTAGTTGGAGTCTCAGTCTAATCTGAAATCAATCCATCCTTGAATACAATTCAAATATAACTCCAATTTAGCATGAATCCATTTATACCAGAATACAATCTTCATCAACATGAATTGATTTGACCGAACCATGGATATACATTTGACTTGTTTACATGACTATCCGTTTATATCCTTTCCGTTTACATGAACTACTGATATCATGGTTTTGGCAAGTCTTACATCGATTAAACAAAATAATACACATCAATACAAAATACATTACGGGGTTTTAAAGGGGTAGATTGGTACGGAATGTGTTAAAAGTGTCACGAGACGGTCACTTTAATACACCTAATCTGAACATCCGTTGCCGTTGTCCCATGGGTTTCGACGGGGCCTTGTGATCCGTATACCATAATCCACAGGATAAGCTGGAATCCTCTCATATACACTGGCATATTCTGTACCAAGCTACAAACAACTGCATTAGCATAACTATCAACTTTATACCAGTTATATTCTCATTACCTGTTCGGTCTATTTCTATCTCTCTTTAGGACTTACCAAGCGATTGATCGCTAACGACATTCTTTTTCTATTCTTTCTTTGGAATGTTATCAGGAGGACCTGATTCTCTGGAGATCGAGCCCAGCACAGACGACTTGGAGCATTTCTCAGAAAACCCATAGCTCTAGTCACTTGTATATACTTTACTTTCAGTTCATGCCATTGTTTAGGCATTGCTTTTTAGTCTTGTATTTACATTTTCAGTTGTATTGTAAAGAACGTTTAATAAATAAAATTTGTTGTTCTTTTATATCTCATGTCTTACTTGTGTACTTTACTATATTGCTTATTTACACTTGGCGTGTTTACTTCTGAGTAAATATGTCGCGTGATCCATCATGTCTCCTTACCGTACTCTGGGAAGCGGGGCATGACAGATTTTATTGGCGGCCCATGCAGGTCAGTTCTGCATGGAACCCTACCATGCAGGGTCAGTTCTGCATGGAATCCTACTATGCAGGGTTAGTTCTGCATGGAAACCTAAGCAATATAACACAAGAATTATAAGACTCGGCAACTAAACATTCTTTATATTTTATATTCCTTGAATCTATGCTAACCCTATTTTTCTTTCAAGGTTATGGATTCTCCCAACAACACGAGTACAAACGTCAACAACACACCACTACCTCTTCCACTTACGCCTACCGTTGTAGCTCCAATCAACGAGCAGACGGTACTGCTCGAGACAATTAAGAGCCTCTGGAAGGACAGCAGCAACAAACTGTCATATTAATAAACCGCTCAGAAGCGGAAGCACCTAGAGTGAAGCAATTCCGGGCACTGCATCCGAAGCAATATTCTGGAAAAGAGAACACTTTGGAAGCCGAGGAATGGGCTCAATCAACTGAGGACGATCTGGCAGCAGCACAAGTGCCAGACATTGCTTGGGTAAGGGTTGCAAAGCTGCAACTTACAGATAATGCCCGAGTATGGTGGAAGGCGGAAGAAAGCCATCTTGCCCAACCGATCGAATTGAAGACTTTTCGCGACATGCTCGACGCAAAGTATTTTCCAAAGACTGCCCGATTCGATATGGAGCAGCAATTCATCCATTTACAACAAGGTTCTATGTGGAGCAAATCAGTGGATGAGAATGATACCGAGTTCACCATGTTAAGCAGGTAAGATATATCATAATATTCGATTTCTATTATATACTGCACAGCTAACACAAGACCGTAACAGATTCGCAACACACCTCATTCCGACTGTCGAGATCAAGGCCAAACGATTTCAGCAAGGGTTGGACCAGGAGATCCAAGCCGCTTTAGCTACAGGGGATTTCCCAACCCACAACCTAGCTCTAAAGGCTGCCCGTCGATACGAGGCAGTAGTGAAGAAGAAGGGCAGACTTCAATCTGCCGATGTGAAGCGCCTGCCACTCAGATGGCAAGAGGAGCCTCTTCAAGACCACCTTTTGTACCCAGGAGACCGGGAGCACCTTTCAACCGGCCCAATCCAGATTTATGCTTTTATTGCAAAAGAAATGGACACCTGGCGAAAGATTGTAGGCGTGCTAATCGCCTTTGCTTAATCTGTGGTTCATCCACACATGATATTGGGTCTTGTCCTCAAAGACTCAATCAGTATCAAGCACCCAGACCAGCAATCACCTATCCGCAGCGGCCGGCTATTCAGGCACCTGCACCACGTCTTGCTCTCCCAGCTCCACCTCCTCATGGACCGACTGCACCTCCTCCTCATCAGTTCCATCAAGCACAAAGGAACCTACCTCAAGTACAGAGGAACGGACAGAGGAATGTTCCTCCAGTAAGGAGGAATGTACCTAGGCGACAGGCTTTCACAATGACTGTGGAAGAAGCTGAAGCCACTGGCCAAGTCATCACTGGTAACTTCCCATCTTTCGAATCTATTCAATACTTGCTTACATCCATATATTTTTTCCTATACCTAAAACCTATCCTACATAACTTAGGTACAATCTTAGTAGCCTCACTCCTGCACTATCACTCTTCGATACTGGAGTATCTCATTGCTTTATGACGTAACGGTTTGTCCGAACTCATGCGATTCCAGTCAAACCGCTCGTATCCAACTGGAATGTCAGTTCAGGAAACGGCGTTATACAGGAAACAATGGGATACGACATGTGTCCAGTGGTCGTCTGCAGCAGAGAATTCTATGTTGACTTCAAGGTGCTGGACATACCGAACTTCGATGTAGTTTTGGGTATGGATTGGCTAGAAACTTTCTACGCTACCATCGACTGTCATCAAAGGAGGGTAGTGTTCGAGATTTCAGAGCATCCGATCTTTTATTTCAAAATTGGAGACCGTACCCTGGAGCCTAGCACATACAAAGCAAAACCGAAGAAGGCAGTGATTGCAACTCTACAAGCAGGAGAAGACAAGCCGAAAGTAGTTCAAGAGTTCGACGATATATTTCCTGAAGGCATATCAGGTTTGCCTCCCGATCGAGCTATTGAATTCGAAATTGATTTGGTACCTGGTGCATAACCGGTGATCAAAGCACCGTATCAGTTAACCCCTGAAGGTTTGAAGGAGGTTCGTACTCAGCTGAACGAACTTCTGCAGAAAGGATGGATTCGTCCCAGTACTTCAAGTTGGGGATCTTCAGTTTTGCTTGTGAAGAAAAAAGAAGGTTCAAACAGAATGTGCATTGATTATAGAGTTTTGAACAAAGTCACTATAAAGAACAAGTATCCACTACCGCGAATCGACGATCTGTTCGATCGGCTAAGTGGATCTTGCGTTTTCTCAAAGTTGGATCTTCATTCGGGTTATCATCAGGTGAAGGTCAAAGAGTCTGATATCCCGAAGACGGCATTCAGGAGTCGCTATGGACATTATAAGTTTCTCGTGATGCCATTTGGAGTGACCAATGCACCAGCCATATTCATGAATCTGATGAATCAAGTTTTCCGAGAGTACCTAGACAGATTCGTTGTCATATTCATCGACGACATCCTGATATATTTAAAGAATCGGAAAGAGCACGTTGGACATCTACGAATTGTCCTGGAGACCTTGCGACAACATCAACTCTATGCCAAGTACAGCAAGTGTGAGTTTTGGCTAGAACAAGTCGGATTTCTCGGACATATCGTTTCAAGTGAATGAATCTCTGTAGATCCAGCTAAAGTATCATCAGTAAGCGAATGGCCGACACCAAAGACAGTGAAGGACATTCGAAGTTTCTTGGGATTAGCAGGATACTATCGAATATTTATTGAAGGATTTTCGAAAATTGGAACACCCCTGACCAAGCTCACACGTAAAGATGAAGAATTCGTGTGGTCAGAAGCATGCGACCAAGCTTTCATAGAACTCAAGTCAAGATTGACATCAGCACCTATTCTCGTCATACCGGACCAATATGGAGGTTTTGTAGTACATTGCGATGCATCCGGTAAGAGATTAGGATGTGTTCTACATCAGCACGGTAAAGTTGTAGCTTATGCATCAAGACAGCTGAAAGTTTATGAGCGCAACTATCCGACGCATGATCTGGAGTTGGCAGCCGTTATCTTTGCACTCAAGATTTGGCATCATTATCTTCTTAAAAAACGGGTAGATATATACACAGACCGCAAAAGTCTGAAATATGTGTTTACTCAGAAAGAGTTGAATATGAGGCAGAGAAGATTGTTAGAACTCATGGTGGACTTTGACATCAATCTACAATATCATCCAGGGAAGGTGAATGTAGTACCTGATGCACTTAGCCGTCAACCATTATCAATGAATCTCACCGCATAGTAGAAGCTACAACAAGATTTGCATTAGATGGAGATAGAAGTGGTCATACCAGGTAACGCTTCAAATTTGATGAACTTACAAGTGCAGTCTACAATTGTCAATCAGATCAAAGCAACTCAAGCAAGTGATACCAAGTTGCAAAAGATCAGAGAACAAATAGAAAGTGGACTTAGAACAAACTTCATTATCTATGAAAATGGATTTTTGAGATACGGAAGCAGATTGTGTGTACCACAAGGTCCTATTCGGGAAGAGTTGATGAAAGAAGCTCACAGCTCTCCATACTCAGTACACCCTGGTGGTACAAAGATATACAAAGATCTACGTCAATATTACTGGTGGTATGGAATGAAGCGTGAAGTTGCCAGAAACGTAGCTAAATGTTTGGTGTGTCAGTAAGTAAAAGCTGAACATCACAGGACTGCTAGTTTACTTCAATCGTTACCTATCCCAGAATGAAAGTGGCAACACATTACCATGGACTTCGTGACTGCACTTCCTCCCAGCACGAAAGGTAACGATGCTGTATGGATTATTGTGGATCGACTCACAAAGTTGGATCATTTTATTCCTTTTCTTGTTGGCCAATCTACCGAGACACTAGTAAAGAAGTACATGGAAGTAAGTATGAATCTAAGTAAGATTTAACTCTTCAATGTGTACTATTTCTGATACCCATGAAATGCAGGAGATCGTAAGAATACATAGAGTACCGATTTGCATTGTCTCCGATCGTGACACCAGATTCTGATCGCAATTTTGGCAGAGTCTGCAAGCTAGCTTAGGAACAAGTCTGAACTTTAGCACAACTTACCATCCACAAACAGATGGACAGTCTGAGCGAACGATTCAGATCCTTGAAGATATACTAAAAGCTTGTATGGTAGACTTCGGAGGATCGTGGGAATATCACCTATATCTTGTGGAGTTTTCATACAACAACAGCTACCGAGTGAGTATTGGAATGGCACCCTTTGCAGCGCTCTATGGAAGGAAGTGATGTTCACCATTAAGTTGGGATGACATCGGAGATAGAGAACTCCTTGGACCTAAGATGATAGTGGCGACTGTAGATGTAGTTCGCACTATCAGGGAAAGAATATGCATAGCCCAAGATCGACAGAAGCACTAGGCTGATGCAAAGCACCGTCACTTGAAGTTCCAACTGAAAGATCATGTCTTTCTGAAGATTTCTCCAAACCGTGGAGTGATTCGATTTGGAAATCGGGGTAAGTTAAGTCCGAGGTACATTGGACCGTGGACATACTCGAACGAGTCGGAGAAGTGGCTTATCGCTTGGCACTTACACTCTCATTGGAAGGAGTGCATAATGGGTTCCACATATCCCAACTGAGAAGGTATGTGAGTAACCCCAGTCACATTCTTGATCACTCCGAGTTCACTGTACAGACGGATTTATCTTGTGAGCAACAGCCCGTTGAAATCCTGGACAGAAAGGTGAAGTCACTTCAGAACAAGAAAGTAAACTTGGTTCGAGTGATGTGGAGAAAAGACTCACCAGGAGAATAACGTGGGAAAGAGAAGACGACATGCATGCAAGATACCCTCACTTGTTTGTAAATTGGTCCTTAAATAATTGTAAATTTCGAGGATGAAATTTTTGTAAGGAGGATAGACTGTAACGACTCTGTTTTAATGTACAAATTTTTTTTAAAGTTAATGTACAAATGGAGTATTTATAAATCCTGAGCACAAGTTATAAATTTGATTTGTTTTTAAACAACAAAAAAGCACTTGTAGCTCATTGGTAAAACCTTGCACTGCTGTGACATAGCCCTTGTGTTCGAATCCCCTCAGACACATTATATTTTGCTGATTTTTCTTTTAAACTTTTTGGAAGCCCAAAAGTTACACGTGCAATACACGTAAAATGAAAAGTCACTGAAAAATCAAACATGTGCAAAATACTCTTAACTACGACTAGGACACGTGGCATTCATCCAAGCCCCAACCCAACCTTAGTGGCCAGCGACACTTGGTTTTAGGCTGGCGCCGCCGGTGGAAACCATGGCAAATGCTACAAATTTTTGCCCTAGCACACCTTGGACTCTCTCCACTACTCCTCTTCTGTTTGATTTTCCTGCATATTAACAGAGAATTAAAATGATCTTTAAAATCAAATTTTAATGCATTTTAATTCTCATGTTTAATACCCTAAACCCTAATTCTATCATATAAATACCACCCTACACCCTATCCCTCATCATTCTGAAATCTAGTATCAAAACTCTTAAAATTTTCTAAGTCCAAAAAGTTGTACAATAGAAGTTAGCCCAATGCCAAGTTCCGGCGACTTTTCAGGACAAATCCGGTGACACCGCGACTCCACGACACTTTCAAAATCTTCCTACATCCCTTCTCTTTACCCTAATCCAGTAAGTCATCTCTACTATCTTCTTTTCACCTCTCAAAACTTCTTCTTTTCAATGATGTCGGTAAGTGGAGTTATACTGACATCCATCTCTAAAACTTCTTAAACTAACAATTTTTCTTAAGAAATATGTATCTAAATTATTGTACTTAGTTTGTTAAACATTAAACTATAATTAAAAACAAATTTTAATTCAAAACTCCATATAAAAACACTTTTATTGCACTTTTACGGTTAAATACCACAAACTTTCTACTCGACATTATTTCATCTTATTACTCATATTACCTTTAGAAAACTCACGAGATAATGACCTACCTCATCACAACACTCATCATGACATAGCACGATTGCCTCTTTACAATATTTTTTGGGACTAATACAATTTTACGACAAAATACCCTAAACTATTAAAAACCGTATTCTTTAAAATTGTTTTAATTAAATTTCATACAATTATGTCCTTACAAGCCATTTTGGGAAATTCAATTTGGTTGGTATGAGTTATCGCACATCTATCGGACTAGTAGGGCGATATGCAGACCTCCTTACGGAGCATACGATCTCGATGGAATTTTTATTACAATTTCTAAGAAAACATGATTTCTATTAATAAATAAATTCTATTTTTAATAATTATATATATAAATATTACAAAAATATCGATTTTAAATATATAACATATTCCATATTTTCTAATCAAAAGAAAAGAATCATAAAAGTTCATGAAAATACCATCAAGAATCAATACAAGTCAAATTATATGAAAATACCATATACTATTCAATTTAGGTTTATATCCATTAGAATATTTCATCTTTTAAAATTACATATATGAAAACCCTAAAAGCGATAATTAAATACTTGAGGTGTATTTTGAAAATATATCAAAACTATTTTTCATAAACTCGCTCAAGTTATATTAAATTACAATTAGGACCCTAGTAAATATAGGTTTAAGCGGGACCAGTTCTCTTGAGCCTCAGGGAGCCGGAAAATTTGGGTGCTTACCTATTTAAGGTAGACAACTAAAACGGGGTTATCAATATGGTAATTGGCTTGGAAAAAGTCACAAATCCTGTCGTCCATGTGCAGCAGTTACCGATAACTCCAAAACTAATTCAGGACTTCAATTCTGTCTAAGTGTCTGACTCAGTCGGAGTCTCAGTCTAATCTAAAATTAATCAATCCTTGAATACAATTCAAATATAATTCCAATTCAGTATGAATCCATTTATACCAGAAAAAAATCTATATCAACATGAATTGATTTGACCGAATCATGGATATACATTTGACTTGTTTACATGATTATCCGTTTATATCCTTTCCGTTTACATGAACTACTGATATCATGGTTTCGGCAAGTCTTACATCTATTAAACAAAATAATACACATCAATATAAAATACATTACGGGATTTTAAAGGGGTAGATTGGTATGGAATGTGTTAAAAGTGGCACGAGACGGTCACTTTAATACACCTAATCTGAACATTCATTGCCGGTGTCCCGTGGGTTTCAACAGGGCCTTATGATCCGTATACCATAGTCCACGGGATAAGCTGGACTCCTCTCGTATACACTGGCATATTCTGTACCAAGCTACTAACAACTGCGTTAACATAATTATCAACTTTATACCAGTTATATTCTCATTACCTGTTCAGTCTATTTCTATCTCTCTTTGGGACTTACCGAGCGATTATTCACTGACGGCATTCATTTTCTATTCTTTCTTTGGAATGTTGTCAGGAGGACCTGATTCTCTGGAGATCGAGCCCAGCACAGATGACTTGGAGCAGTTCTCAGAAGACCCAGAGCTCTAGTCACTTGTATATACTTTACTTTCAGTTCATGCTATTGTTTAGGCATTGTTTTTCAGTCTTGTATTTACATTTTTAATTGTATTATAAAAAATGTTTAATAAATAAAATTTGTTGTTCTTTTACATCTCATGTCTTACTTGTGTACTTTACTATATTGCTTATTTACGCTTAGCGTGTTTACTTCTGAGTAAATACGTCGCGTGACCCGTCATGTCTCCTTACCGTACTCTATGAAGCGGGGCGTGACAATTACATCACAATTCATAACCTAACATCCATATTTAATTTAAAAAATAATAATTGAAGGAGAAAACCGCTAATCTTGATTTTGAACACCAGCAGTACCAATACCTAAAAAAAAATTTAGATAAGAAAAGGGAAATTTTTTGGAAGAATTGGGGAAAATGTAACAACCCTAAATTTCCTATACAAGTTTTTTTACAAAAAAAAATTTCAAAAATCCATAAAGAGGTATTTGTTGCCTGAGCACAAGACTTAAGTAATTAATTAGCAATTTAATTACAAGAAGGAGCTTGTAGCTCATTGGTAATATCTTGCACTGCTGAACCAAGCCACCAGAGTTCAAATCCCAAACCCCACATTATTTTTAATATTGATTTTTTAAAAACCTTTAGAATACCAAGAGTTTACACGTGCATATCTCACAAAAACCCCACTACACCCAAAAATGTAACATTGCCAGAGGTTAGATGAACCGTTGGGGGGGATCCCGGTCGCCTGACTCGGCCGGGAATCGGCCAAATCGTCCTCGACTCGTCCGACTCAGTCCTCCGACCGAGTCACGGCAGAGTCGCGGCCGAGTCGGCCGATTCCGGCGACGACCCCAACATGAAAATTGTGTCTTTTCATATTCCCTACACACCTGCAAAATTTTAGCCTCGGACCATTTCCAGAACTCCTTTAAAACCCCCAATTACTCCACTTTTAATACATTTTTATTATATTTTTATTACATTTTATCACATTTTTTATTTTAAACTTTTTATCTACCATAAGCTTAGCCTAACCCTATAAATATCACCCCTACGCTTTACCCTCTCACCCTAAACTCTGAGCTAACTCTCTAAAATTCTCAAGAACTCTTGTGTGCAATCGAATTAAGCGAAAGGTGAAGCTCCGGCGAATTCTTCGGCGGAATTTCCGGCAACGACCGTAGGAACTCCCGGAGACGAAACGACGCACCGGCGACTCCTCCCTATCCACCTTCCTCTTATCTTTGATCGAAACCCGTAAGTCCCCATTTCTACCTCTCTTTTCTTTTCTAAAAATACGGATTTACAAAATCTGACGGAATCGGAACAAATCCGATTTCCGATTCGGTTTTCTTATAAAACTTCACTTCTCGTTAATACAATTATGCTTAAACTCCCTCATGTTGACTATTAAACACTAATCAACCAAATTGATCAAGTTTTATTCCATAAAATGATAGCTATTTCAATTTATCGTATTTTTCACTTAAATACCACATTGTTTCAATTCTACATTTAACTCCATTAAACTTGCTATACCTTTAAAATAGATCACGAGGTAACGACCTACCTCCTCACGCACTCATATACAACCTAACACGATACCCTCGAGAACTCAGAATACGGGAAAACAAATATTTTCATTTAAATACCCTTTACTAAATAAAACCATTTCTAAAGGATTTAGTATTGATACATCTTTACAAATAAATAAATTTTGAGCTAATAATAATAAAAAAAGAAAATATATAGACTCAGCCAATTAAGGACTGTCACGCTCATTAGGACAGAGGAAGGTTGTGGACATTCAGTCGTTTATCTAAACCTGACTTTGTGATACTTAGGCTAGACAAGTGAGAAAGGTAACTTTAAAAGGCACGTCTCACGGTGATTCGTGAGCAGATCCCTCCTTTCTTCACTTGTACTTACCTAGCCACAATTGGCGGTGAAAAGGCGATTTGAGAGAGATCTCACAACTTGTCGCTTTGGACCAGTTAGGAGCAGTCTAGTTGACTTAGGAGACCCTAGAACATAGAATACGGGAAATCGACATTTTTACAAATAAATACCATTTACTTAATAAAATCGTTTTCTAAAGGATTTAGTATTTATATAAATCTTTGCAAAGCGCCGCTATAACCCATTTTGGAGAACCCGTTCGGGATGGTGCGGATTATCGCACATTCTCGGGCTTAGTAGTGCGAGATGCAGACCTCCGCAAAGAGCATTCGGTCTCGAAAGTTTTAAAATACGACATCTTAAGAAAATAAGATTTCTAGAATATTATATATATACTAAAATTATTTTCATATAAATATATGTATATGTAACATAAAAATATCTATTTTGAATTATTACAAATATTCCAGTTTTTCTAAAAATATCACAAGAATCAATTTTACACTAAAATACCATGAATTCCATACAAAACCATTATTACAAATAAATACCTTTATTTATGAAATTAGGATATTTTCACAAGAAATATCACAATATAAAATCTATATTCATTATAACTCTAAAGACGAATAATAAATACTTGGGGTGTATTTTGAAAAGTATATAAAAGCATTTTTACATAAAACCCCCTCAAGTTCTATAATTTATAATAAGGACCCTAGTAAATATAGGTTTAGACGAGACCAATCTCTTAAGTCTCAGAGAGCCGGAGAAGTGGGTGCTTGCCTACTTAAGGTAGACAACTTAATAATGATGTTATCAATACGGTAATCGTCTTTGAAAAGACACAAATCATGCCGCTCATGTGCAACGGTTACCGATAACATCAAAACAATCAGAACTTCAATTTACTTTTCTAATTGTCTGACTCGGATTGAGTCTCTCTATAATCTGACTTGAATATGATTCAAGTATAATCTACAATCTACAATCTACAGTATTACAATTCAATACGAATCCATGAATCCATTAATCCATATATTCAATCTATCAATCTATACGATTTGACTGAACCGAACCATGGATATACATTCCATTTACATGATCATCCAGTTTACATGATTCCTAAGTTACATACATGATTCTGCAGTTACATCCGTTTACTGATATCATGGTTTTGGTCAGTCATCTAATTATACTTACAATACAACAATATAATCAAGATAACATGGGGTTTAAGGGGTAGATAGGTACGGAAGGTGTTAAAAGTGGCACGAGACTGCAAGATTAAGACACCTAATCTGAATCCAATTGCCGTTGTTCCGGGTTGTATAACGGAGCCTTATACTTCCATTTGCCTCTAGTCTCTGGCATATAGAGATTCTTCTCGTATACACTGACATCCTTCTGTATCAAGCTACAAACAACAACGTTAATACTAAATACAACATTATAACAATATAATACAACTTTAAAAGTTACACACACTCTCTCTCTCTCTCTCTGTCTATTCTATTTCTCCTTTATCTTTGGGACTTACCGAGCGATCTTTTTGCTGACGACATTCTCTTTCTTTCTTCTTTGAATGTCATCAGGTGATCTGGACCCGTCAGAGATCGAGCCCACTGCTGAAGATTTGGACCAGTTCAGTAAAGACCCCGAGCTCTAGTCATTGTACACTTTCCCTTTCAGTACTTTTCTTTTCTGTTATGCCATTGTTTAGGCATCGCTTTTTATTTCAGTTGTATTTACTTTCCATGTATTGTACAAAATAATGTTAATAAATAAATTTGTTGTTCAGTTCATATCTTTTGTCTCTTGTGTATTTAGTTTATATTGCTTAGGTACGCTTAGCGTATTTACTTCACAGTAAATACGTAGCGGACCAATCGTGTCTCCTTCGCCGTATACTGGGAAGCGGGGCGTGACGGAAAATGAAGAGGGAAATCACCTCTTGGGTTCAAATTCGCGGGCTATGAAAATTGGAAAGAAAGGGGGAGAGAGAGCGCCTTTGCGGCTAAAATATGCAGAGGATATTAGCGACCGTTTTATACGGTCGCTAATACTTAATACACGGTCGCCAAAGTTTTGGCGACCGTTTATTATTAGGGACCATATATTTTATACGGTCTCTAATACCCTATTAGGGACCGTATATAATTGAACAGTCCCTAATACCCCGTCAGTTAGGTTTTTTTAGGGTTTATAGATTCTCCGTATCTTAATTTGTAATTAGGATTTATAGTTTGTAATTAGGGTATAGTTTGTACTAAAAAATTTCATAATCTAACATCACAATTGCGTTAGCGAACAATTTTTTGATACCTCACATGCATAGTTTCATCTCTTAATAGAGTATCCCTAATATGCACAGTTTCATCTCTAAATCATTAGATACCCTCCATAATGTGTTTTAGTTATAAATTTTTCTTATCAGCCATAATGACCCTAATATTTTCCCTTCCTTATTAATAATCTTTTATTATCATCAGTGCTAATAGAAAACATTATCCATCAATATATATAAAGAAAAGGAATTCCATTCTCTATATGTATTGAACTATGATTCACTTCAATTGTAGATAATTTGATACTGATTTACTCCTAGCCAGCTATTTGTTTTAATTAATTTTAATTTTCAAAGCAATTTAAAAATGGGGAATTACATGTGGAATTGCAATCAAAATCAAAGATTTGCATAACCTAACATCACAATTGCATGATTTAATTGGAAAAAAATTAATTGAAGGGAAAAAACTCTAACTTTTGGATAAGAATTGGAAAAATTTTAGACAGAATTCCTTGCACCAACGGCGGCGGCGGCAACAATTTAAAAAAAAAAAATTGGATAAGAATTAAGGGAAGAGGAGGGAATGGATAAGAATTAAGGAAGAGGAGGGAAAATTTTTACCTCATCCTTCTTCTTCGCGCATGGCTCTGGGTAAAATTTGGAAGAAATGGAAGAGAGAAAACAATCTCGCGGGTGATAATTACAGGGAATTTTGGCTACCGTTTTGAACGGCCGCTAATATAAAGTATACGGCCGCTAATGTATTGTGTACTGTTTGTTGGAGACCGTATATATTATACGGTCACTGATATGTTATTTGCGACCGTTCAAAACTAAACGGTCGCTAATAGCCCGTCGCTAATACTTACGTTTCTAGCAGTGGTTGTACAAAACATTTCCCAAAAAGGGATATTCACACAATACAGTAAACTATTATTTTACTAGTTGATATCAGAACAATTGTTGCCTTCATAAAAACACAACAATACTGGTTCTTCAATATCCAACAAATGAAATTTGTTTTTACTCATAATTAAATATGAATGTATTGACAATCTTGCTTTTATTGCTTCTAGCATCAAAGAGATGCTACCAAAATAAAAATAAATTTTGTTACAATAATCAACAATAAACCGATCAAAATATTTCTTAATAAATTCATTTATTTTTCAATAATGAAAATTAGGTTTGCATAAAACCCCCACTAGTTTTGAGTTTAGAAACATAAAGATTGGGTTTTGTATAAAACACCCAACACCTTTTTTTCCTGAATTTGGGAAACATATTTATAGATTAAGCATCTCACCGACTCTATAATCATTATATAGAGTAGATCAAAATATTCTCAATTCCATGTCATATGTGGAAATTTAAAATTACTCGAAAACATCATTTTATGTTTACATAAATAAAGATAAGCTGTTTTTAAATTAAAAAAACCTTAGCTAAAAGTATTACATGATGATTAATTAACATATGTTTTTAATAACTCCAAGCCTTCAAATATTTTTTTTCCATTCCATAAATGCACTTTTCATAAAACAATAAGTCACAAATGGAATTATATTAAAATCCAAAGTGCAAGAATAATAAATTGATAAATTTGCTTTTCAACTCATAAAGGAATAATATTTTCAAGCAATTTTTTTTTCTTTTTTTCTTTTCAAATCAACATATGGTCAAATATGCTCAAATTTTGGCTTTATTAAAGAGAAAATTACATAAGAATTTTACTCATAATAAGTCCAAAATACATTTTTAATTTTTCAAGTTCCCAAATTAAAGTTCAATTGAACTTTGCAATCACCCAAATCTTAATGAACGAAAATAATATAGCCCTCGTTGAAAGTCATATGAAGTATAGGTGTAACCATAGCAAATTGTCTAATAATTAACAACAAATTTACCTACCATCATATAATACTCTCGATCATATTCATTTAGGATATCATAGCATAAGTGGTTTTTCAATAGCGTAGGCTTAATTAAAAAGCCACATATCCAATTAGAAAGATATCCTAATCACCACATAAATGAATGCTAATTTTTCCATAGTTAGATGGGTTTTTTAAAGGGAAAAGTAGGTCTTAGATGGTTTATTGTTCATTTTTATCATCAGGGTGAGGGAATTCCATCTCGTACTCTTTTAGGTTTCAATTAAGTAATACTAAAAATATTGACCGATAGAAAATAACCAAAAAGTTATACCTCAAAGAGCCATTTAATTTTCATACGATAAAATTCTCTTAATCATCGCTCACTCTTCTTCTACTTAAATTTGTGGTTTTCCGAAGACCGATTCTTTTGGGCCACTTTGCTTTTATACCTTCAAGATATCATCAATACAATACCTACTTTTGTACCAATAATAATTATGTAACAAAAACTAATTTTATAAATATAAGTAATAATTGTACTTATCTTTTCCCCCTTTTCAAAACAGATATCTTTAAAGCGAAATATCTTGTTCAAGTATCAATCCCGTCAACAAGCTTTTAACAAAGTGGTTCCATTGTCCTCGAATCTGCCTTAAAATTGTTGTTCCTAGATGGTACACAACGGAACCAAAGTTAAATCATATCAAAATCTACAAATGAAATGAAACACAAAATTAAGATGGTGAAGACGTCGGCTAAGGCATGGATATCTCACTTTCTTTAAGACAATTCGCGCCACTGCGGTGAGAAGCTAGTTGTTCTCCACCGATACAGCGGGTCTCAGACACGTTGCCCTCAGGATATAACAGTCAATGAACAACATCATTTCGCCTTTCATCCCTGCATAGGATAAAGTGCAAGAGCTCGAATCCACACCTTTTCTCTACCCGCTATATCAAAGAATTATTAAAAAAATATTGTTCATAAAAAGTCATGTATGGTTGAAAAAAATGTTCATTGAAAGGTGAAAAACTTAGATATCTTTTATAGCACAAGAATAAAAGAAATCCATCAAGGATTTTACGTCAATTAAAGCCATAATCACCACAAGTTAATGCTATGAAATGATAACCAAGGTTTAATGGTCTAAGACCTACTGTCAAAGCCAAAATGCTAAGTGGTCAAATATAATTCTTAATAAGATTAAATCTCAAGTTTTAAAAGCATTTTATTATCATTCTTAAAACCCAATTAATGTTGGTCAAATGGTCAATGACTATAATGATGCATAAATAATAATATTCCTGCAAAATGCTAATGATCTTGATAGCCAAGTATTAAAATAAAATATAAATAAATATCTTTTTATTAAAATTTCCAACAAGTATATGATTGGCAAAGACCTAGTCTCTACAGTAGCAAAAGCCAAACTAGGGTATATAAGACGGACGGCGTTCCCGCTTAGGTTTTGTCTATGCTTAACCACAAGAAATTGGGCCTGCGACATACCGCATGCCTATTTAGTCCTTATCTTAAGCAAGTCCGCCTAATAATAGGCTATATGTTGCTTTCCAGCAATATTTAGCCTGATCTTCGTGCTTTGTCATTTTGTGCATATTTAGAATAATTTTAGTTTTTTTTCCTTTTCACATCTGGTTTCCATAGAATAGACTTTTGTGCATATTTATAATAATCTTAATATACCTTTTGGATTGGGACGTTCACCTTGCCTTTAAACTCAGAAAAGGACAAAAAGAAAAAAGAAGGAAAAAAAGAAGAAGTGCCGTCTACTATCTATCTATCTATCTATCTATCTTACTAATTTTGGAATTTCTTTTTTTTGCCCTTCCCATTATCCATATTTATTTTCTTATCTCTTTCCTTTATTCATTTCCAAAGAGCCCATTAAATATGAAGACCAAGAACATTGAAATATTTATTTGTGGCTATTTTTTTAATTTGATTTTTAATTTATTTCATTCGGCTTAAAAGTTATTTCCCTAGAATTTTCCATAGATTTCAAAAAAATGGGGATTTCTCATAATAAAAAATAATCAAATAATTTTTTCCTTATTTGTTTATTCTAATCATTGAAGAATGTTTATGATTGAGTTTCTTGCAAAGATCTATCTTTGAGACGATATTTGCTATATGGAATTTTAGCAATTTTGTTGAAGTTTTTTATTTTTATTTTTTTAGATTGGCTTTTTTCGCAAACCCCATTGGCTCATTTTTTTTAATCTTTAATGATAGCATTTTTTAATTATTTTGTTTTCAATTTTTATCCCTTGCTTTTACTTTTTCAATTTTTAAGAAAAATAACTAATAACATGATATATCATTTTTCCAAATATGATGAAAACAAAAATATTTCAAATAATAATAATTGCATCAACATATACAAACTCTACCTGCTTTAAAGTTGATGCTAACATTTCAAAGAGTTCAAATAATCATCGTTATTTAAAAATTTATTAGGTAATGGATTCATGGATAGAGATTTTTTGTACCTAAAATATTGACATAGCTTGCTATTTGCATCTGTTCATAGTGCATAATACAAGCTTGACATTTGCATTTGTGAATTTTTAATCAAAAAACACCGAAACATATTATTTGGTATCTATTTACAAGTAATATATAGTATTTATATTAAAAAAGCACCAAATGATTTTGTGCAGTCGTGAAATATCAAACTAAGATTTAAGTTATCATAAATTATTTTTTATAAACAATATAATTGTGTACTTTTTTTTATTGTTTATATATGTTACAAATGTATATAATTTGCAAATCCGTCCATAAAAAATAATATGTGTATCTAATAACAAAAAGTAACTAACATCGTATATCTATTTTTCAAAAGTAATAAAAACAAATCAATACAAAATAATATTTGTATTTTTTTAAATATAGCAAAAATTAATATTTATCCATAAATATATTCGATTATTTTTTATCCCAGCTAAAAGTCTAATATTACATATTATGAAGCTATATGCTAAAAGATTCCAGCCTCTAGCTTCTTTTTTTTGCCTCATATGATAAATAGTAATCTATCCAATGTGGAATTAATTTCTTCAGGAGAACGAGCAAAATTACCTTCAGGCCCCTAAGCATCTCTATAAATTGAAATATGTCCTCTGTGGACTTAATTTGTTTAGAAATTGCCTCCAACTCCATTTTTTTCTTCTTATTTTGGATAGGATCCAACACCATTTGTTAGTCCTTACATATGGGCATCATAGGAACATGGGCATTTTTGCCAGGCTTGGCCTTCGCTTTGGTAACCACATTTGACACTTCATTATGAAAAACACCTCGCAATCTTTCGAATTATGTTGGATGAAGTTTAAGTATACCATGATACATTTTGCAGTCTTCTAAATCTCTATCAAAGGATTTATATTTTCCAAATGCCAATCCCTAAATATCACTAAATAATGACTAATTAGCATAAACTCATATTATTCTCTCCTTACTCATCCATATCGAAAGTAAAATATAAAAGTTCACCACTAAATTTTAATTAACCGAATTGATAAATAAACTTTTTTATAAACATCATTTGGTATGGGTACCGAGAAGACTGTTTCAGAAAAGGCTTAATAATTTTTTTCTTATATTCTAAACAAGATTTATAAAATATACTTATGTATTTCTACTACCCTTAAATGGAATAAAAGTTGTGCCAAAATTTGTAATCCTGTCAATTTTCTTGCAATTCAATCCACCGGGCTCATCTTTCATAACATACAAATGATTCATCCTAAAATTATACTCGGTTTCCTATCTTGATGGGTTATGATTAAAACGTTGTCGATTCTCGATTTCAATTTGTTATGTTGTTATTTACACCATACTGAGTCAACAAACAAAATTAACAGGTTTTAATCAATCGGAGCACGATAACCACATCCGTTTTCGGGTATTTTCGGCGGCATTTTCGGGCATTTCAATATCTAAAATAATATTTGAATTTCAATTCATCGATAGAAAATAACTATCCAGCTGCCTTTGTAATAAAGAATAGAATATAATGTTTCTTTTCCAACTACCTTCGTAATAAAAAGAGAATATAATATTTCTTGCAAGGGCACATATGAATAGTTAAGCATAAAATTCATAGGATTTTACCTGTAATTGAATACCTCGAAACACAAATGCATCTCTTCCAACAAAAGTTCAGTATTCTTTCGATTTAATCTATGTTTTAATTGTTCTGAACGAGAATACACATTCAATTCTTATTTTGTTTATTTATTTATTTACTTTACGAATACTTGGTTATCTATAAAATATTCTTTTTTATCTTTTAACTATCTATACACTTACTAGTAAATAACTAGAAAGAAAATGTTAAGGAATTAAAAAATTAACTTTCAGTTAATTTTTCTAATCCATTGGAAAATTTGTTCTTTTTTGGACATTTTACTGCTTGCACCAACTTTACCACTTAAACTAGAATTTGGATTCGAGAATTACAATATGGCTTTTTAAAGTTTTATGTAGTGTGCGAGAAATTCAGGAAAAAAAACTCATAGGTGAGACCTATTGATAGGATATAGTCCAACTCTGTATATATCTAGAATATTTCCTTTCTTTCTTTCTTTTTTGCTTTTTTGGATTATAAACATATTAGCGCGACAATAAAAATGGAAATCTTCTGATATTCAACTTATTTTATTAATTATTACAGCTCCATTCATGACCAATCTTGTCGAGAATCATTCTACCAACTTAATTTTCCGCAAACTAAATGAAATTTGACACATGCGATTGCATAAATGCCTAATCTTGAACTGCGACCTCCAAGCATGGCGCTGGCCCCTTGCTAGTAACTCAAAGAAAATATATATTGAACCCACCTTCGATTAATGTCTCTTCCAAGCAATAATAAAACAATTTTATGGCTCCCATGATTGGTGTAAATCTGATGTTTGTGTAAATTACATCGGTTAATGCGAATAAAATTTTCCGTATTAATTAGGAATATTTTTATGGGAAGAATCTGAACTTTTTTGGCGTTAATGCAGCCAAATAAAAATTCATGATGCTTTTCCTGTCCATATATAATGGCAAGGCCACGATGGTACCTTTCCTCTTTCTTTTTTTATTTCCAACAAAAAAACAAAAAGATTGCTTTCTTTATCAAACATCTTGAAAGTAATTATGTTTAAATAGCAAACATGGATGTTGAGATCACATAGTAAATGCTATGATTTCGATATGTAACTGGATGTTGAGATCACTTAGTAAATGCTATGTAATATTCAATGCTTGTCAAATGACTGAAAGACAAATTGATGGCGTATGTAAAGAGCGAAGCACTATATATTTTGCACATTAATTCCGACTTTCTGCTTTCACCGTTGCCTTCTCTCATAGACATCGCCAACGATCTAACCGAAGCATCAAAAGGATTTACATCCATTCAAGACAGAATCAATGATAGATAACGATCTAATCCTTCATCGTTTAGATAAAATCAACGCACGATCTTGTTCCCATATCGAATCCAGAATTTCTTCATCCGATCAAAACCGTCTGTCTCCTTCTTTTCTTAGCATGCTGTATCAGATTTTATTCGGAGTGCGGTGGATCCGAATCCGACAACCTCAATGTCTATCATCGCATGACGTCTCGGATGACCTCATCCATAAGCAAATGGGCCCACACCATTTGGGCTCTGTAGCCACCTCTTTCTTAAAAGACACTGGGCCCACACAATGCATTGACCCATGTTGACCGCCGCAAAAGCCATAAATACCAAATACCCATTTGCCCAACCGCAAGTTCCAAGAAATGGCGACCCAAAACAAAAAAATCCCTAGGGTGAAGCTTGGCTCCCAAGGTCTAGAGGTAACAATTATCATACCATCTTCTTCCTTCTTAGTTACTGTATTGATTCATCTCTCTCTCTCTCTCTCTCTCTCTCTAATTATGTGGGTTTTCTTTTCTTTTTTTCATTTTTTAATCACTTTATATTTAGGTTTCCAAGTTGGGTTTTGGGTGTGTTGGCCTCACAGGGTTCTACAACTCCCCTCTCCCTGAAGAAGATGGGATAGCAATCATCAACCATGCATTTGATAATGGGGTCACTTTCTTTGATACCTCTGACCTGTATGGGCCCCACACCAATGAGATCCTACTCGGCAAGGTCCATTTCTTTCTTTCTCTTATAATACATACTTTATATAAATATATCCTTTGTAGTCCTCGTCACAACTCCAGAGTTTTGGAGCAGCATCAACAACTTTAAAATGGTATTGGAGCAAACCATTTTGAGGCCATGTTTGGATATAGAGTGAGGATAAATGTGGTTTATTTTAAAGTGGAGGTAGGGGGTATGCAAACCCCAAACTCCAAAAATGGAGTTTAGTTAACTTTGATGCAGATTTGAGTTGAGATAACCGCGGTTTAGGACCGAAAAATTGTAGTTATCTCAACTCCAAATTGAAAGCCAAGCTAGGGGCATTTTGGAGCTTACTTTTGCAAACTTTATGGAATCACGGTTTGCAAAAGTTAACTCCATTCACAAACAAGACCTATATCTTATCATAATTTCGGAGTTTTGATGCAGTGACAGGGACTTTAAGCCCGTATTCCCGAAAATGCTCGTTTTACAACTGGATGTGCTCTAGATTCTCCAATTTTAGGAGAAGTCTGGAGGTAACATGATATACTTGGTATGGGAAATTATGTTCAAGCGTAAGGCACAACTAAATACGAGTGAAATATAATGTATTACCACATTTGATATATGTGTGTGTTGTGTATGCCTCCCATTCCGATCCCTATTGGATTTCCCGTTGATTCGGCATTATCACAGAGTTGTTCCAGATTCAAGTTTATCTACAAGTAAGGAGACAGACGTCTGGAGCTAAAACTTCAGACATCTATAAACGTTCTGTATGTTCGCATACTTTGGGTTACTTTGGGTAGACGTCTGACTCGAATATTTCAGACGTCTACGAGTGTTTTGTTATATGAAAGACCTCGGGACTAGACGTCTGAAACCCCTTCTTCAGACGTTTGGGGACGCTCTATTATTTTGAATACTTCAGGGGTAGATATCTTTCAATGCATTCTTCAGACGCCTCCCGTGTCTTGGGCCGGATAATTTCTTAATTTAGAAATTAGTTATTCGGATCTATCTTTTTTATACTATATATAATGTAGTATTTTGTAACCCTAGATCTGATAGCTTTTGAGAATCCTTTTGTAATTTGAGAACTAGGGTTTTGAGGGATTTGTGTGATTCATCCATCAGTTTGTACTCCTCCATATTTTGGTGATTAATAAAAACTTCTTCTTCGTCTTTTGGTTGGTACTCATATTTTTTGTTTCCCTGTGATTAATTGATTTGTGTTTCTTCTTTATATCTTTTGATATTACTTCATGATCGTTCTATCGCAACAAACTGGTATCAGAGCCACATTGTTTTGTTCTTTATGTTATGGGATCTTTTGGTTAAACGTTAGGTCTTCAATCTTATGATCTAGGTTAACGGTGGTTAATGACGCTTATGTCATCTTCCTCATTTTCTTAGATTGTGATTTTAAAGTTTTAGGATTCATTAGCACTCAAGGTGATTTAGTTTGATCCTACATCATGTCTTCAACGATTATAAAGTTCGATATTGAGAAGTTTGATAGAAATATGAATTTTAGTTTATAACAAGTCCGTATGATTGCCATGTTGACTCAAAATAATTTGAGAAAAGCGGTTCTTAGAAAGGATACAAAGCCTTCCACTATGACGGATAATGCTTGGAAGGAGTTGGATGAAAAAGCCCTCATGGCTATCCAGTTGTGTCTGATGAACGAAATTTTGCAAGGAGTTTTGGTAGAAAAAATGGCGACTAATTTGTGGATTAAGTTACAGAAGTTATATTTAAAGAAGTTTTTCACAAATTGACTCATATTGAAGCGGCGTCACTTTATACTTCGTATGTCAGTAAACTCTCAAATCAAATCTCACATCGGTGAGTTTAATTCGATCATTACGGATCTAGATAAGATTGATATTAAGATTAATGATGAAAATCAAGCTTTTTTATTATTATGTTCGTTGCCACTCTCTTATAAACACTTTCATGACACCATGGTATATGAACGAGATACAATCTCGATCAAAGATGTTAGAAAATTTGATGAACAAAGAGAAAACCGACAAAGAGTTGACCTCTAGCGAAGGCGATGGTCTATCTTTAGGTTTATTTGTTCGATGGCGGGCGGAGAAGAGAGATCCGGAAATTAAGAAGTTGAAGTCTAAGACTAAGAACTTGACCTGCAACTATTGTAAGAAGGTGTACTTCAAGGTCGATTACTACAAATTGCAAAACAAGCTAAAACAGGAAGACAAACAGGAGGAGTCTTCAGCCGAAGCTTGTATAGCAGAAATTGAAGCAGTTCTTGTGGTTCTTAATAACACACATCGATTCAAGAACGAATGGATTATGGATTCGGGCTGTTCCTACCACATGTGTTCCAATAGGGATTTGTTCACCATCTATGAGTCCGTTGATGTTGGAGTGGTTTTGATGGGAACAATTGTCAAGTTATTGGGAAGGGGACGATCCAAATCAAGATGTTTGACGGCGTTATGAGAACATTGGCAAACGTACCTGACTTGAAGAAAAATCTCATCTCATTGGATGTACTCGACGATAAGGATTACAAGTTTTCCACTGAAGGTGAAGTTTTGAAAATAGCCAAAGTGCTCTCGTTATTATGAAAGGCTTAAAGAAGGGGTCTTTATATTTATTGCAAGGTTCGACAACTTCTGGATTGACGGTTATTTCATCATCCAAATCTATGATATATTCAGAGGTTACCAGATTATGGCACATGAGATTCGAACGTATGAATGAGAGAGGTATGACCGAGTTGTCGAAGCAGGATCTATTAGGTGGATAGAGTACATCGAAGCTGGAGTTTTGTGGTATTACGTATTTGAGAAGCAGAAAAGAGTTAACTTCAGTTCGGCGGTGTACAACACAAAAAGTACTCTTGATTATATACATTCAGATCTTTGGGGATCTTCTTCAGTTGCTTCTAAAGGAAGTGGTGCCAAATATCTGTTTACTTTCATCGATAATTTTTCGAGAAAAGTTTGGGTCTGCTTCTTGCAACACAAAAGTGATGTGTTTACTACGTTCAAATAATGAAAGACCTTATTTAAGGAGCGGATAGGGAAGCGGATCAAGAGACTAAGGATAGACAACGGTTGGAATTTTGTGGTTGAGATTTCAATAATTTCTGCAAAAACGAAAGGATTATTTGGTATCATATCGTTGTCTACACACCACAGCAGAATGGAGTCGCGGAGCGTATGAATCGAACTCTTTTGAAGAAAGCGCGATGCATGTCGTCTAATGTAAGGCTCAGTAAGGAGTTTTGGACAGAAGTGGTAAACATGGCATGCTATATTGTGAATCGGTCACCTTATACATCCCTTGATAGTAAAACACCGGAGTAAGTATGGTCTGGAAAGTACGCCGATTAATTTACACTCCAAGTGTTTGGTTGTTCCACATATACACATTGCCGTGAATGCAAGTTGGATTCTCGAGCGAAGAAATGCATCTTTCTTAGTTATGCTACCGGCATAAAAGGATATAGATTTTGGGGTTTGGATCCTAAGTCACCAAAATTTATGATTAGCAGAGATGCGACGTTTGACTAATCTGCTATATTGAAACCGAAGAACATGAAATCACCAGTGAAAGACGGTACAAAGAAGGATGAGCCGAGTGTTAAATTGAAGGCAGTGAAAGCTCGGGTTCATAAGAGATCTTTCGTTCACCATCGTCAAATGAAGCTCATGATGAGCAGTCCCAAGACGAGGAGTATTTACTCGCTCGAGACCGACAAGGAAGGGACATTCGACCGCCACAAAGATATGGATATGATGATTTAGCGGCGTATGCGTTGTTTGCTGCAGAAACAGTCAATAGTAGTGAGTCGACGAGTTATCAAGAAACTATCTCATCCGATAATTCAGCCCGTTGGTTAGTCGCTATAAATGAAGAGATTGCGTCTCTTCATAAGAACCAAACATGAAAGCTCGCGAAGCTTGAAAGAGGAAAAAAAATAGCTGGCTGCAAGTGAGTTTTCAAGAAGAAAGAAGGAGACTAAGAGGTTCTGGATACTTGTTAGCTAAAGACTATTCGCAGGTTCGGATAGTGGACTTCAATAAAGTATTTTTTCCGGTTGTTAAACACATCTCTATTCTTTTCTTGCTCAGTTTGGTAGCTATACAGAATTTAGAGCTCGAGCAGCTCGATATTAAGACCGCATTCCTACATGGTGATTTGGTAAAAAAGAGTTCCATGCAAGAACCCAAAGGTTTCGAAGTTGAAAATAAGGAAGACCACGTTTGTTTACTAGAGAAGTCTCTCTATGATTTGAAACAGTCACCTTGATGTTAGTATAAGAAATTTGACTTCTTTATGATAAATATTGGGTTTACGAGAAGTAACGATGACAGTTGTGTTTATTGTAAGAAACTAGTCGATGGTTATTTTATATACTTGTTGTTTTATGTTGATGATATATTGATAGCAACAAGGTATATGTTTGATATTAAGAATTTGAAGGAACGGTTGAAAGGTAAATTTGATACCAAGGATTTGAGAACGGCCACAAAAATGCTCGGTATGGAAATTAGACGCGATCGAAAGGAAGGAAAACTTTACTTGTCTCAACAGCGATACATTGAGAAAGTTTTAAAACGTTTCGGCATGACAGGCGCTAAATCTATAAGTACTCAGTTGGCAGCTCATTTCAAAATTTCAGCTCGTTCATCACCGCAGAGGATGGGATTGAGTATATGTCGCATGTTCCTTATTCGAGTGCGGTGGGTAGCATTATGTATGCCATGATTTGTACCCAATTCGACATTTCACATGTAGTTAGTGTTGTTAGTCACTATATGATATCCTCTGATAAAGGCCATTGGTAAGTTGTGAAATGGATTTTACGATACTTGCGAGGTACATCTGATGTAGGGTTAGTGTTTGGAAAGAACAACGACAATTTGATTGGATTCAGTGATTCCGATTATGTAGGTGATCTTGACAGGTAAAGGTCGAAAACCGGTTATGTATTCTTTTTGGGAGGTTGTGCTATCAGTTGGCGTGCTTCGTTACAGCCTACGGTTGCGTTATCTACGACAGAGGCACAGTATATAACCGTTGTTGGGGCTATTAAGAAAGTAATTTAGTTGAAAGGACTATTTTCGGGGGTGGGTATCGAAAAGGATACCATAATAGTCTACTGTGATAGTCAAAGCGCGGTTCATTTGACGAAGGACCAGATGCATTATGACAGAACAAGCACATTGATGTTCGGTACTGGTTTGTGCAGAATATCGTTGAAAAGGAAGAGATGGCTGTGAAGATGGTTTGTACAACGGATAATTCGGCCGACATGTTGACAAGGTCTTTTTCGGTTGTTAAGTTTGAGCATTGCTTGAATTTAATTGGAGTGCGTCGCACTCATTTAGCCCTTTAGGGATTTTATGGTGAAGATGGAACTACTATTAATTTTATGGAAAAGTTTTGTGGGAATGCGAGGCAAGATGGAGATTTGTTGTTTATGCCTCCCATTCCGATCCCTATTGGATTTCTTGTTGATTCGGTATTATCATAAATTGTTCCAGATTCAAGTTTATCTACAAATAAGGGGGCAGACGTCTAGAACTAAAGCTTCAAACGCCTGTCGATGCTTTATATGTTCGCATATTTTGGACAGACGTCTGACTTAAATACATCAGTCTTCATAAGCGTTCTGTTATATGGAAGACCTCAAGACCAGACGTCTGAAGTTTCTTTTTCAAACGTCTGGGGACGCTCTATTATTTTGAAGACTTCTGGGGCAGACGTCTGACGTCTGGCAATACTTTCTTCAGACGTGTGCTATGTTTTAGGCCAAATAATTTCTTAGTTTGGAACTTAGTTATTTAGGTCTATCTTTTCTATACTATATAATGTAGTATTTTGTAAGCCTAAATCTGATAGCTTTTGAGAACCCTTTTGTAATTTGAAAACTAGGGTTTTCAGGGATTTGTGTGATTCATCCATCAATTTGTAATCCTTCATATTTTGGTAATTAATAAAAACTTCTCCCCCGTCTTTTGGTTAGTACTCTTATTTTCTATTTGTCTGTGATTGATTGATTTGTGTTTCTTCTCTATATCTTTTGATATTATTTCGTGATCGTTATGTCGCAACAATATTTATTATATATGAAACTGTAGTCTAAAGGTTGTATGTTCTAATGGTTTATTAAGAATTCATTCAAGAAGTAACTAAATCATTTGACAGTCAGGCTTGAGTTCATATATAGTAATTTACTAGATCTAACATAGTTAAATCTATAAAAATCATAGTGAATTTTCCGAGTCGGTACAAAGTTGGTTTAGAAAACCCGCTTGCATCTCACAACTAACAAGATATGATTGTTTGATTAGTAGGTAAGGTAGGATAACATGAATGTAACTTTTTTTTGAGTTTTTCTTTTATGTAATGTGTGTAATTAGAATTTATATCCATACTCGCAGGCCTTGAAGCAATTGCCAAGAGAGAAGGTCCAATTGGCGACTAAATTCGGGGTAAAAAGGATCGATAAAGCCAATATAGTCGTTAGTGGCAAGCCTGAATACGTGCGGTCTTGCTGCGAGGCGAGCCTCAAGCGTCTTGGAGTGGACTACATCGATCTATATTATCAGCACAGGATCGATAAGACTGTCCCTATTGAAGAAACAGTAAGTGCTTACATTTTGCAGTTTGTTGATTTTTTTAAGGGGCTGTTTGGTTAAGAGCAAAAGGAAACACAACATTTGTTGCAAATAAAAAGCCACAAATCCTTTGTATGGTTGTTTAGCACTTTTATAATTGGATTTCCAAATCAAACTGTGTAGCATTTTTTCACATTTGCTTAGGTGACATGAGTAGGCTCATGTAGCATCCCAAATAATCGCTATGATCACGAAATTCATTGTTTTGGTTGCAAAAAATGTTGCAAGAATTTGTTGCATTTTGCAACTCCATGTTTATTTCCAAATTAAATTTTCTGTTAACCGAACATAGAAAAGAAAAGTGAACATGGGATTTGCTTGATTTGTTTTTTTGTTCAACGACAGATTGGAGAGCTGAAGAAATTGGTAGAAGAGGGAAAAGTGAAGTACATTGGACTATCAGAGGCCAGCCCAGATACAATTAGGAGGGCTCATGCGGTGCATCCGTTAACCGCAGTGCAGATGGAGTGGTCGCTTTTGAGTCGGGACCTCGAGGAAGAGATTGTTCCACTTTGCAGGTTTCAATGATACTTCAATTATTAATTTAACTTACACCCTCCTTTCACCTTTAAAAATGTTCCGAATTACTTGTCCCTCTTAGAATATCAAGAAGAATATAGGAGAATCTACTCCTATAGTTAATGCGGTTAGATGTAAATTACCAATACTAACCGTATGCTTTTTGGAATAAGAAAACTCTTCCATTCCCAAATCCCAATATGAGGGTAACGTAAAACGATTCCATTTCAATGATTCTATCATCTAATGAAAAGGAGTTGCACAATAATATAGATTTGTGCTTATTGAGGTTTTATTTTTTTATTTCTAATTTCATGGGTAATTTGATGCATGTTAAAATGTTTTGAATGCCATATGGCTTATGTTGTGTGGCAGAGAACTTGGCATTGGAATAGTTCCTTACAGCCCTCTCGGTCGTGGATTCTTTGGTGGAAAAGCAGTTATCGAAAGTGTGCCTGCTAATTCTGTCCTGGTATATACTTAATTATTATCTGAAAGTTTATACAAATAAACTAAATTTCATTCTTACTGTCGCATTAAGCATTTCTGGTTTATTTATTTTTATGTCAGGCTTCACATCCAAGGTTTACTGGAGAAAATTTAGAAAAGAACAAGATAATATATGCACGGATAGAGAAGTTGGCCTCGAAGCATCAGTGTATCCCTGTTCAGCTGGCTCTCGCTTGGGTTATTCACCAAGGGGATGATGTGGTCACTATACCAGGTTAGCCATTATTAGAATTGTCGGTCGCCTCTTTTATGAACATCGGTATATGCCATCGCAAATTGTGCTAATTAAAATAGTAATATAAATTCTCAAATACCACGTGTCCTAGAAATTGCTTGTGGAGATTTTATGAGCTACTGCTTTCTAAAACCATGATAAACTGTAGTTCAGTACCTGGATGTATGGAGACCACATGCTGAAGTGTAGTCGATGATAGGTTATAGATGCAAGATGGGATTATTGAATAGAGAAGTAGTTGATGTGGCCACCTCGGGAAGCTAGGATTTACTCGAGTTTTTCTCTCTTGTTTTCACAGAAGCCCAAGTTATAACAGCAGGGGTATATTAAGATTAGCACATAATGTCCCCCCCCCCACCCCATATAATTTCTCATAAAGCACCCGAAAAACTGCTATTTTCATCTTCACTGGAAATGGCTTTCACAGTTGAAAGATATAATGAAAATTTTGTATGTTGAATAGACTCCTCGCTGATATTTTCTGTACTGAGTTTTTGGATATTTGAGTAAAATAACATTTATTTTCAAATGAAATGTGGATAAAATCTGCCGGTCAAAGTAAAATGTGCTTGAATATTTGAAGTAGAAGGATATGACAGCGGTTATATAACACTAGATTTAGTTAACCTTTATTTTGTTATTTAAACATTTTTGAGGAATAGAGAACGGTTAATTTATGAACAGTAGCTATCTTGTAATTACTAGAAGATATCTCCATAGAAACCCGTGTCCAAAGAGTAAACAGTCATTAATGTGATGTAAAGGACAATGTAAATTCTTAATTTCCTCTCCTGTTGAAGCATCTATTAGTTTGATCTTAGCCAAATACCCCCATAAAATCATCACTGCTAATACATCTCACTTATAACGACTTGATCCTCAAATGTTGCACGCCTTCACAACGTCCACCATGTGCAAATACCTGACACCGTTGTCGGGAGATAAACCTCGCACCCCAGTCCCATAACAATCTAGACCTAATTGTATCCATAGAACAAATGCTCTATACTTTCTATGTTTTGAAGGCAATTAAGACATTTCTCATCCACCAATATTTTCTGCTTCCTAAGGTTCGATTTGTCAGTACCGCGTCATTAGCCACTAGCCACTTCAAAACTCTAGCCTTAAAAGGACCCTTGACTTTGTTGATTATGTCAAATTTCGGTGGACATACACCCCCATCATTAAGCACACTTCCAGGTGTTTTGTCCTTTAGATACGGTGCAAGTGTAACCTCAAAATTATCTTTGATGAGGTTAACTAACTCAAATCTCTAAGGCCTTGTTTGGATATGGAGTTAGGAAAACAATGGTTTATTTTTTAGTGGAGGTAAAGAGGATGCAAACTGTGATTTACAAGCTCCAAACTCCATCAATGGAGTTTACAAAACTTTGGTCACATTGGAGTTAAAGATAACGGCAGGTTTCTTCAATTTTGGGTTGAGATAACTACAAAGTGTTTTTCATCACCTTATTAAGATAGAAATACGCGTCGCTTGTCAGGCGCATTATAGATTCCCTTTGCCTGTAGGCCGGGATTTATTGATTGTGAGGATCTGAATCTCCGCAGCCGTGGACTAAACTGCCATTAATTACCCCTCGCTTTTGAAGTGAGAACATCCGATTGACGGGTAAAACTGATCATGCGAACTCAATGTGCAGTGTGCGTGTGTTGTGTTTTGAATGGGTCTTTAGACGTATCGGGGGCCTCGCAGAGTTTACGGGAGTCCCGCTACCCAGATAGTGGGATGGGGGTCAATGGGGCTAGCAGTCCTTTTGCGGGATGCGGGACAGCTCCCCGTTAGAAATTTTTTCTAACAGAGATGCATTTTGAGTATGAAACGTGTGGGAAAAAGGGGTGAGGAGCGTCTTAAGGACGCGTGAGATGGCGTACGGGCGTTGGGCGCCACGCTCCCAGTGCGCGAGCGCTGGGCGCCAGCAGGTCACGCGCGCGGCGTCGGCAAAGAAAGGGGCTTAACTCCTACACCGGGAATTCAACTTCCGGGGGGATTTTGGAGTTAAACTCTAGAAAAAGGTATTTTTATGGAGTTAAACTTCCAAAAGATCTGCGTTTTGGGGTTCAACTCCTTTGAAAATTTGGATCTTGGAGTTGAGCTCCTCAAATATTGGTTTGAAGTTAAACTACATCTTGAGGATTTGAATCTTGGAGTTGAGCTCCTCAAATATTGGCTTGGAGTTAAACTTCTAAAAAAAATTCTTATTCGAAATTAAACTCCCAAGAGATTTTCGGAGATGATGAAAGGGGACAATTTTCTTCTCTCTTGAGCCCTGGATCCTCTCTTGAGCCTTGGATCTTTTCAAAATGGGATTTATGGAGACGAGTCTCCTTCCTCCTTTTTGTTGGTTGGATTTTGAAGAAAAATGATGGTGAGATTTAAAAATCTCTCTTTTTAGAGATTTGATGGGAGATTTGAACTCTCATTCAAGAGTTTTATGGTGAAAAATTATTTCTTTTTGGAAAAAGAAGAGTTAAACGCTTCATTTAATTTAAAGAGAGAAAAAAGTTTAAAACCTCGAGGAATGAGAAAGAGGCACAGAAGCCTAGAAATTATGAAAGAATGAAAGTTATTGATTTTCTCATCATGTTTGCTTTTTATAGACTACACACTTTACATATAACCCCTTGGGCTTTTCTAAATGGCACTTGTGCCTTCCCATGCTTCATGTGCTTATTTCTTTTTGCACATAAGCCATGGAATTTACAAAATTTTGGCTTTTTTCCCATATTCCGTACATTTATTTCTAAAAAAATTGTATTAAACTAATTTATTGTTTCATTCTTTTTGTCATGGGACCGGTCCCTTCCATGCTCGGCCTTGACTTTGGCTCGGGCCCACTTGGCTGGGAGGTTGACTTTGATTTTGAATTGGTTAACTGGTGTGTAATTTTTAACCCCAACAATAACTGCAGTTATCTCAGCTCCATAAATGGTTGCCAAACAAGGCAAAGTTAGCATTTTGGAGTTTAGGTTTGCTAACTTTATAAAACTGCGGTTTAGAAAACAAAACTCCATTCCCAAACAGGGCCTAAGTGGATGCAACAATCGAAACTGGTGTGCTGAGTTTAGGACTCCATCCTCCTACTCTACTGGCTATCCACTGTACCGTTCAAATCAATAACGAAGTTCAAAGTAGCATAACATTGGAAAAGTTGATTGCAATGTGTCCTTCCCACACCAGTCATCCATCACAATCCAGCATAACAGCCACACCTAATAATAGTTGTCATGCTCACGAGGAACCGTGTGAGCTCTTCCACCTAGGAGACATCTTTGCTGCCGATGGTAGTGTTTAGAGCCCAGTCTAGAGGCCGGCACTTTTGTGCTCATTTTGAAAGTCCTGTTCACAAGACTGATGGGTGTAAGATCACTAACAGCGAGGATCATCACTATTGGCACGTACTTAATACGCTTGATGTCAATATGATCCCGAAGGAGTGCCTCAAACATCTCTAACACATGGCTCCTGATGAAGACCCAAAACCTTACTATAGAAGAATATTTGGAATCTATCGGGATCAGGTGTCTTATCCTGATCTAGGCCCCCGATAGCCTTACAAATCTCATCATCTGAGAACCGTGACTCCAACACCCAGCTCGTGATCCATATGAGGATCAGAAAAGTCAAAAGTGCTTGACCATCCATGATACCTGTTCATCGTGTTCTTTTTTTGCCATTTGTTTGCAACCTGGTGAAAGTACGTACGGCGTGTTCATGTCCCTTCTCTCAACTATTGATGATAACGTTAGTGACGGTCAAGTGATGTAATTTTATATTCCTATTCCATTCCATGATGCAGAATGTTTGGAGTTTGCAACCTAAACATGTAATTAATTAACTTGATCTTGTTTCGGATATTTTCAGGAACAACTAAAATAGAGAACCTGAACAAGATCTTAAGTTCATTGGAGGTGAAGCTTACAGAAGAGGACATGAAAGAAATAGCAGATGCTGCATCAGCTGAAGATGTGGCTGGCTCAAGATCTTTTGGTTTCAGTGAATTATATGAATGGAAACATGCAAATACACCACCCCTACCCAATGCATCAATTTGAGGCTTTTCTTTCTGGGGGTTAATATTTTAAGGTCTTCTTTTGGTTTGCTACAAAGGAAAATTGCAATATTTGGAATCTGAATACTTGTGGATTGTGTTGTGAAGAACAAATTGTGTTGAAGTGATTTGTGTAATTTGTTAGTTTGCATTCAGGAAAATCCCTGATTGAGCAAGATTGATTTGTGGATTGATGATCTTATCTTTGACACCTACAATTTTGATCTATAATTATCTTGTCTAATGTGTTGAGCAACTTTGGCCCTCAAATCTAATATTCTGTAACACTGAAGCTTTAAGAACAAAAGAACTAAAAAAAACCCATATAAATATGTTGCTGGGTTTTGGATGCGCGGGCCTGAGTATCAACTACTATAACAATCTCGTCGGCGAAGAGGCAGGAATGGCCATCATTAAGGACGCGTTCAACAAGGGAGTCACTTTCTTCGACACTTCAGACGTCGGAGGCAAGAATGCCAATGAGTTCTTGGTTGGCAAGGTTACTTAATTACTTTTTCCATATCTCCATTATCTAATCTTAAGCTTAATACATGTGTAACAATAACACTAATGTTGAACCAATTTAATTTTTTGACCATTTTAGGCCTTGAAGCAATTGCCTAGGGAAAAGATCCAATTGGCTACAAAATTTGGAGTCCAAGGTGTCGGGCCTAACGGCATGATCATATGCGGAAAGCCTGAATATGTGCGTGCATCCTGCGAGGCAAGCCTGAGCCGTCTCGGAGTTGACTACATTGATTTATACTATACACATCGAATTGATAAGACCATGCCTATTGAAGAAACCGTAAGATTATAATGCCAACCTCTATATGTACTTCGGCTATGTTATTTGAAAGAAAGATATAGAACATTTGGGTTCAGTGATACTAGACTCGAATATCTTATATTTTCTATGGCAGGTCGGGGAAATGAAAAAATTGGTGGAAGAAGGAAAAGTGAAGTACATAGGGTTGTCGGAAGCAAGTCCGGATACAATTAGGCGAGCGCACGCGGTGCACCCTCTAACCGCAGTGCAAATGGAGTGGTCACTTTGGAGTCGTGACATCGAGGAAGAGACAGTCCCACTCTGCAGGTTCAGTTGATCATATATTTTAATTTTTGCTACTTCTTTGATTTATAAATATTGTTTTGATTAAATAAAAAAGGCGGCATTGACATCTGAATCTCAAATCGGTTTTTAATTTTCAGGGAACTTGGCATTGGAATAGTGCCATATAGCCCTCTTGACCGCGGATTCTTCGGTGGCAGAGGAGTTGTTGACACCGTGCCCGAAAATTCTATGACGGTATAAATCTTGATTCCTTCCTCTTCCGTTTAAAATAGTAGCTAGGATTTTGTACACAAAAATGTTGAAGGAAAAAATTAAAATTTGTGGCAGGTTACTCCATCCGAGGTTCAATGGGGAGAACTTAGAAAAGAACAAGTCTCTATACACGAGAGTCGACAAGTTAGCCACGAGGCACAATTGTACACCACCACAGCTTGCTCTTGCTTTGATACTTCACCAAGGGAACAACATAGTTCCGATTCCGGGCACGACAAAGATAAAGAACCTGGACATGAATATTGGCTCGGTGGATGTGAAGTTCACCGACGAAGACTTGAAGGAGATAACGGAGATAGTAGCAATCGAAGACGTGGCGGGGCCAAGATCCTACGGATTTAGCCAACCTCATGACTGGAAATTCGCTAATACGCCGCTGCCAGGCAAAGTTGCAGCAGCCTGAGACATACTTGTCTCGCTGAAAAGGTGTAACTAGTGATCTAGTGAGGACAATAAGGGCCCCAATGTAGATCCACATAGATTGTACCTTTGCTCTCTTTTTTTCAAAACAATCAATGGTTGGATTCCAAAGCCTGGTTTAATTTTACTTCAAATCACAACTATTTATACTGCATGATGGTATTTAATTCTTCAGTATTGCTTTGTTGAACTGGTAGGTTTTGAAAATTATTATAATTACATTACAATTCTCAGTATGATATGGCTCGATATTGGTGACTCTTCAGATGCTCACAAGTTGCAGATGACGTGTTCCAGAACCTACAAGAAAGTATCAAGAACTTCAGTTGGGATCACACCTCGGGCCTCCGGTCCGAGGAGTCTCCCGACCTTCGGTGGCCTTCCAGACCACCCCGGCTCTCCTTCGAGATATCACAGAACCAAGATACCTCGGCCTCCCGCTCGTGCCCGAGCCTTCCGCCGAACTCTTCTTCCTCGGTCTCACCGACAGACCCGCAGCGCTGATCACAAGCGTCTCCGCCACGGCTCCGCGAATCTTGCCATGCGCGAGATATCCGCCGCCCACGATCCCACGTTCCACGCCATCATGATCCCCCATTAACGAGCATGTCTCGTCATTAATGCGGGATCTCGCCTATCACGCGGGCGTGACGCCAGGGGCGTAACGGCCGGCGTGATTCTCGCGTCTGCCTGCCCATTACTGCCGCTATATAAATCCCTCTCTCAGACGATTGAGGTAAGCCATTTTTACTCCACTAGGCCGTTACTCTGCCAAAATACCCCGTCTAACTTGATCGTCGGAGGGTCCTCGGTGGAACAACCATCCCAGGACTTCTTTGCAGGTAGCTCGGCCTCAACCACACAAAACCCATTGAGATCCACACGCTTCAGGAGTCAACCCTTCAACTCAATCTCAGCCGTCCATCAGCGCTCGTAGAAGATCAACGAAAGATAATATCTAAAGGAGATCCAGAGATCCATCAGTTGGCGCCGTCTGTGGGAACATTATTCCACTCAAACAAAAGTTCGTCTTCCGATCTCGACTACATGGCAAGCGATCACCGCGACGATCCAAGCACCAGCCGTCGGCCTCCCCACAGTGGAGACGAGAGAGAATCCCCTCCTCCACCGAACGTCATTCATGCCCTATCCATTCGGATAGATCGACTCACGTCCGTCGTGGATGCACTCGTCCGTGTCCAAGCGACCAGGAAAGCTCCCCAGGTCGCCACTCCCCCTCTGCGGGACCGGGACCCCTACAAAGGGAGAGAAGACTCTGCCCGCGTTGGCACGATTGATCACCGCCTCGCTGTCTCCGGCGGCCGCAGATCCCCCGGACCGACATATTCGATGACTCGGTGGGCGCCGCACAGTTTAACTCTGAGGTCTTACACTAGAGCGCCTTGCCCCGAGCCCCTCCACGCCCTTATCCCTCCCGAGGAGGTGTCGGTCGGCTCGCCTGCGCTCAGGCATGACCGGCACCCCCTCCCTCGACGGGGTCGCACGCACGGGACTCGCTACGGCAGCTTGAAAACGACCTCGCCAGGAGACCTGAGGAACGTCATCGAACGGAATCGGAATCGGGATCGGGGCCGTGGCTAGGCAGAGATCTTCGGCAGCAGAGGCCAAAAATCAGAGTATGCCGACTCATCGGGATACCATGGCCGACTCGACGCCCTCGAAAAGAAGATCGAAAGTATACATCGGGAAGGTCGTCATTCGAGCGACGGGGCTAAATACGCCGCCGACTCGCTCACGAAGCCCTTCACAGAAGAGCTACTCGCCGTCCACGTCTTCCCCCGGAACAAGCCCCCGAAGGTCTCACTCTTCGACGGGAAGTCCGACCCAAAGGCCCATTTGGACGCGTTCACATCCGGGATGAGTTTCCAGAACTGTTCCGACGCCGCCCAATGCCGCGCTTTCCCGGCCACTCTCATCCGGTCCAGGCGAGACTGGTTCCGAGGACTCATGCCACGCTCGATCTCAACCTTCGATGAGTTGGCCACCCAGTTCCTCGGCCACTTCGTCGGGAACAGACGGCAGAAACGGACCGTCAACCACCTCTTCACCATAAAGAGCGGGGACAAAGAAACCTTCAAAGGGTACGTCACCCGCTTCTACAATGCCCTCATCGAAGTCCCGGAACATCGAGACGAGACGGTCATTACGGCACTTAGGTCGGGTCTTAGGCACAAGGAGTGATTACGCTCCTTTGCATTAGCGCAACCTAAGACCATGGCCGAGGTGAAGGCCTGGACTGAACATGAGATCCAGCTTGAATCCGAGGTGAACGCTAATCTGTCCCGGACAGAGCAAACTGATCACAAGAAAAGGGCCCAGGAAGAGAAAAAGAAGATTGAGCGGCCGAAGCTCTACTCCCCGAAGTTTCAGGAGTACACCCCGCTCAACGTCTCCCGGACGGTACTGCTGAAAGAGGCTAAGGGCAAGAGGTTCTTCAAGCACCCCCCCTAGTCTCGAACAAGATGGCAAAGCGCATCTGGGGCCCCTACTACGGCTTCCACCGGTCGCAGGGCCGCTCCATGGAGAACTGCAAGCAGCTCCGAGACTACATCGAGGAGCTAATCCGCTCGGGACACCTGGCAGCGTACTTGCGGGAGCAACGTCCCCCTCCCGGTGAAGTAACAATCGGCCAAATCATGGTCATGTCGGCGGGGGTACGTCGAATACCTATGAGGATCAACACCCTTCACCAATCGAGGGGACTGACAGCCACCCAAGAAAGAGGGCCAGGACAGTCGAGCCGATCGTTTTTAATGATGAGGACCTCCACGGTATATCCCTACCCCACAGCGACCCGCTGGTGATCACAGCTCGGGTCCACCGCTACGAGGTGCAGAGGATACTGGTCGACTCTGGAAGCTTGGCAGACATTCTATTTTATGACTGCTTCCTGCGTATGGGACTCACCCCGTCGAACCTAAGGCCGACCACCCACTTCCTGTCAGGGTTTACCAACCACTCCATCCTGGCGGAAGAAGTAATCACTCTCCAATTTAACATCGGGAAGGCCAGCCGTACGCGCACCGTGCCTGTGGAATTCATCGTAGAGAGAATCCCGTCGGCCTACAACATCCTCCTCGGCCGCCCTACACTGAACTCCCTCAGGGCCCAGATATCGACCTTCCACCTGGTGATGAAATTCCCGCTCGACCAAGGCGGGATAGGTCGGGCCTATGGAGACCAACGAACTGCAAAGGTTTGCTTCACTGCAACATCTACGTCTGAGCGGCCGAGCAACGATGTTGAGGGTGAGGGTGACATCAGGAGTTCTCTGGACACTCGAGACGAGCAAAAAGAGGTCCGAGGGACCCTGGTGGAGCCACTGACAGAGGTCCCCCTCGTAGAAGGGGACGACGAACAAACCGTTCAGATCGGGTCGCTTCTGATGGGGACTCGGCGAGACGACCTGGTTGACTTCCTCAGAAACAACTCTGACGTGTTCGCCTGGGCACCTGTTGACATGTCTAGGATCGACCCCAAAATTATATCTCACAAGCTCGGGGTAGATCCTACAGTCCGACCCGTCAGGCAGAAAAAACGTAGCTTCGTCCCGATCAAGCAAAAGGAAATAGAGGATGAAGTAGACAGGCTCCTCGCCGCCAACTTCATTCAGAAAGTGCCTTACTCCGAATGGTTGGCAAACGTGATCATGATCAAAAAGTCAAGCGGGAAGTGGCGAATGTGCGTCGACTTCACCGACCTCAACAAGGCCTACCCGAAAGACAACTATCCCCTCTCTCGGATAGATCAGCTCGTCGACAGCTCGGCAGGCCACGAGCTACTTAGCTTTATGGACGCTTTTTCCGGCTACAATCAGATCCATATGAATCCGGCAGACAAAGATCTCACCGCATTCACAACAGACCGGGAGGTATACTGCTACAAGGCGTTGCCTTTCAGCCTTGTTGGGGTAAAAATTTACACCCCGGTTGACCAAGTCAAAATCAAAGTCAACTCCAAGCCAAGTGGGCCCAAGCCCAGATCCAGTGGGCCCATGCCCGGGTCGAGCCAGAACATGAAGCGGCCGGCCTCCCCCCATGCTAAGATAAAAATTTTGTAATAAATAATTTTGTTGCATTTCTTTTAGTTTATTTTATGGATAAATGTAAGAAAAATAGGCATAAAGCCAAATTTTTATAAAGCCCATGGCTTATGTGCAAAAAGAAATGGCACATGAGCCATGAGATAGGCAAAATGCCATTTTGTGAAGCCCAAGGGGCTATGTGTAAAGTGTATAGCCTATAAAGGCAAAGATAATGAAATATCTCAACAACTTTTTCTCTCTCTCAAAATTTTCTTCAGATCTGAGATCTTTTCTCCTTCTTCAAGGTTCCAAAACCTTCCTTTTTTTTCTTGAATTAAACCAAGAGTTTTACTCTTCTTTTTATAAAACAAATTAGTTTTTCACCACAAAACCCATAAAGGGGAACTCAGATCTTCCATTAGATCTCAAAAAGAAGAGATTTTTAGAAATCCCATATCTCTTGATCTTCAAGATCCAGCTAACAGAGGAGGAGGAAGAAAAACATCGTTCACTAAACCAAAAAAAAACACACACTCAGGAGTCCAACTCCTCTCTGATTTCTCTTCTGAGAAATTTTTTTTTAGGCTAAAAGCCTCTTTTTCTCGCCGGCGCTCCAGCGCAGAGTGCCCCCGTGCCGACACGTGGCGCGCTTGCGCTCCAGCGCAGGCGCTTGAGCGCAAGTCGCCCCCGTGCCGACACGTGGCGCGCTTGCGCTCCAGCGCCCAGCGCTCAAGCGCAGAGCGCCCACGTACCGACACGTGGCACTTTAGCGCCTGAACGCACAGCACCTAGGCGCACAGCGCCCAAGGTGCTGTCCCCACGCATCTTTTGGATGTCTTTTCCCCTTTTTATATATATACATGTATATCTGTAATATGTATACATATTTACATACACACATACTCCACGACACTGTCCCTGTTAGAAAAAAATTCTAACGGGGCGCTGCCCCGCACTTCGCAAGGGGGCTGCTAGCCCCCTTGACCCCCAGCCCGCTATCCGGGTAGCGGGACCCCCGTAAAAACTCTGCGTGGCTCCCGATATATTTAAACCCCCCCTCCAAGACAAAACACACGTACACTGTACATCGAGTTCGCATGACCAGTTTAACCCGTCAATCGGAGGTTCCCTCGCCCCAAAGGCGGGGGGGGGGGGTAATTAACGTCAGCTTAGTCCGCGGCTGCCGAAGATTCAGATCCCCACAATCAATAAACCCCGGCCTACCCTAGGAAGGGGGAATCTGTAGTACGCCTGACAAGCGCGCGCGTATTCCCATCTCAATGGGGTGACGAAAAACACCCTACAGATTCTGACACGCTTGGTGGGACCAATCTCTCCTTCCATATTTCGGGTTAAACGTTCATGCGAATTCAATCAATATACATATCGATTGCCTATACTGAAATGATGTTCTTTTTTTTCTATGCAGCAATCAACCTTCGACGACAATGTCTCCCCAGACGAATTCAGCTTCCAACGTGACCCCGATTCCGTACGTGGTCAAGATCAATGCTCGTGTGATTCTTCCCGCAAGCCTCAGTCGACAGTGGGAGGAACCGCCCCGCCAGTTTGGCTCCGTCATCATCTACCCTGCCGGAAGCGCTCATCTGGCGGAAATCCCGGTGGAACAGGTGGCCAAGCCGGTCTCAAGGGGTAAGAGGCCGAATGTCGTGATCGCCAAGGCACCACAACCGAAACTTAAGATGGTGTCTGAACGACTCCCTGGCACTCTAGCTGGGGGCAAGAACTTCGGTACAAAGGGCAACATCAAATATTGCGGACGAGCTCAGGCGATGACTCCAACAAATGCACAATCGAGCGTATCTCCAAGGCCCTCCATCGACCGGTCTGCGGCGTCTTCCCAAAGAGCCAAAGTCTGCCAGATGCTTAGAACATAAACGTTAAGGCAGAAGCGGCTCAGGTATCGAGCCAACAAAAGGGCCAAGGCTTCGGCTAAATGGAATCGTGTGAAGTTCCAAGTGCAGGGTTGTCCCGCGACGACGGCTGAGTCGGACGTAAGAATCAACAATTCCTTCGAGCCTCTGAAGTGGGTTCAGAAAAATGCCATGACCGCCAGAATCAAGAAGACAGTGGTCCGAACAGTGCCACAAAGAGACGTGTCCCAGCCCCAACAGAAAAGGTATGATACTGTCTCTTCAAGAGTCTATCAAGCACTCTGTGCCGCACGAAAGCAGTGGGGCAAACCCAGAAAAGATGCTCCAGCACCATTCAAGAACCTGGTTAGGTCAGCCGCCTTCAATCGACTACCAACTACCGAAACAAGGGGGTCAAGACAGTGATCCGTGAAATCAGCTGCCAATGATAGAAAGATGGCCGGATATATCATCCATACGGTCTATATGGTGGGCGGGCGCCCCAGCGACAACCTTCGCAGCAAAAGCAAGGATGGGGCCACCACATCCCAAGCCCAATCTAGCCTGAATGTGGTTGCCGCCGCCCAAGAACAGCCGCCCCTGCTGGATGAAGAAAACCCTCTCGATGAGGATGATAGGCAGAAAGACCCCTCGGTCCATGCAGAGTCAAGCTCGGACAGCGAGGAAGAGCCAACTTTCCGCCCCAGGACTGCGGAGTAAGAGCTGCTTCAAGAGCTTCGAAAACAGCTCAGGAGCAAAGATAAAGAGACGGCCAAGCTCTACTCGAAAATTGACGACTTAACGAACGTGGTGATGCAGCTTACGGCTCAAATTGCTCGAGCGCCTCCCAATCAGGCACAAGCCGCTACTAATCAGCCGGGTGATGACAATCCGAGGCAGCCAATGCCTGTTCCTTTGGGACCAAGACTGGTCGAGCCGCATGAAAGCCGGCCACATTCCGCTTCTGGGGACGCCTTGGCCCCAGATAGCACTCTCCCGCTAACACAGGATCGGATAATGGATTTGGTCACCAGCAAGGTTAAAACATTGGTGGCCGAAGCTGAAGCTCAGAAAGAAATCGGCGGTAGTGGACGGCCATATCCCGCGCAGTACGATCTGATTGAGTTCCCAAGCGGCTATGTCATTCCTAAGTTCGGAAGATTTGATGGAACAGGGAATGCAAATCAGCACGTCGCCCACTTCAAAGCATCGTGCGGAAATACAGGGGGCAATGACGCGCTCCTTCTTCATCAGTTTGTCAACAGCCTGACCGGCGTCGCCTTCGACTGGTATGCGAGTATACCGGACGGGTCCGTCATTACCTTTGCCCAAATGGAGTCCCTGTTTCGGCAAAGGTTCATGAGTGTCAGTGATAAAATCTCCATTGCCGACCTTGTGAGGACCAAGCCGGGGAAGAATGAAAGCAACACCGACTTTATCGCTCGATGGCGTAATCTCACAGTCAAGTGCGAACCGCCGCTGGAGCAGGACCAGTCCGTCAGCCTTCTCATTGGGAACCTCAGCAATTGGATGGTCCCATTTTTGTGTACGGCGGGCCTCAAGACATTTCAGGAGCTAACCAAGAAAGTCCAAATGTTGGAACGCTCGAAGCAAGAGTCCCCGCCGGATTCTCAGAGAGACAAAACTTGGAAAAGCAAGCGGGACGACAACCGTAGAAGCGGGAGTTCCAGCAGTACCAATGTCTTCAATGCGTCCGACGGTGAAGAAAAGCGAAGGGCGGGCGAATCCAAAACCAACCGGTCTCGAAAACCATTGCTGGGAGGAGATGGGCCTTCCCCAGAGGAGAAAAAGAACAAGGTTTACTCTTTCAGAAGGGACAAGGTCCGCAAGATATTTAAAGATGCCTTGAACAACGGCCTACAATTGCCGGAGTCGAAAAGACCCCAAGAAGCAAAAATTACCGACAATCCTCTGTATTGCCCGTACCACCGAGTAGTGAGCCATGCGATCGAGGATTGCTATATCTTCAAAGACTGGGTCGAGAAGTAGTACAAGGCTGGAGAGATCGAGCTGTCTAAAAGCGTGTTGGTGAACAACTTTATACAGACAGAAGTTGAAGCCTTCTGGGAGCAGACAGCTGAACCTGCTGCCCTGACAAACGAAACTGACTCATCGCGGCCTCCGTGGAGTACGCACATATCTAATAAGACGAAGAAGATGCTAAAGCTACTTCAGAAAGAGCCCAGGATGGAATGGGAAGGACAGAAGAAGCCTACCAGTCCAGCTGCCAATGCGGCTCCATCAGGCTCAAAATCCAAGAAGCTCAAGAAGAAGAAAAGTGCAGCTCGGCGCGAAAAAGAGTCTGCAGGGAAATCGACCATTCAAAAATATATCGATTCCCTCGAAGAATATGAACAAAAGGAAAGAACATTGATTCAATTAAAGGAGTTCTTCCCTGTACAAGCGGCTGAAATTCTGGAGGAGTTAGAAGAAGACTCCAATGAAAAGATCCCAGTAGTGACCTGCTACGCCATCTATCTTGGCAGCGACTCGGAAGAGGAGCTCTGTTTTCCTAAAGAGGACGAAGAGCTCGCCACAACGGCCAATCAAATCCAGCTCAGAAGCGGCAGGGCTCTACCGCCAAATCAGGGCAATGCCCCAAAAGGGAAGGAAAAACAAGTCGCTAATGAAGAAGATGGCAGAGAACCGGCTGATGAAAACACAAGTCCTTCCTCGGTGGACTATAATGTCTTAGCACATCTCCGGAAGCTTCCGTCTCTCCTGAGCATCTATGACGCCTTGGTCCTATCTAAGGAGCTTAGAGATGTTCTCATTCACGCTCTACAAAACCCCGAGCGGTATCAGGCTCACTTTGCGGAAATTAATATGAAAGAAGCCCAGCACGCTTTGCATGCCGCCGCAGTCACATTTAAGGATGAAGACTTGCTACTGGGAACGGCTGAGCATAATCGGCCGCTTTACGTGACCGGGTACAGCGACGGAGATCGAATTAATCGCATATTGATTGATCCGGGGTCCTCAGTGAACATCATGAACTTGCGAACTCTGAAGAGTTTGTCAATGGACGTCCGACACCTGTCAAGGGAAAGGATTGTCATTCAAGACTTCAACCAAAATTGCCAGCAAGTTCTGGGGTCTATAGCTTTGCCAATCAAATTCGGGGATCTGTAAACTGAAGCTAAGATATACGTGATCGACGCCGACACGTCTTATAAGATTCTCTTGGGGCGGCCATGGCTCCACGATTATGGCATCATTCCGTCAACTCTCCATCAATGCATGAAGTATACTAAAAATGGCGAAGAAAGACGCATTGACGGAGACATCCAGCTGTTCGGTGTGCATGAAGTCCGATATGAAGATTCTCGGTACTTTATGAACCACCAAAATGCTAAGCCACAACTGACTGAGGATAGACCGGCCCCAAGACTCAAAAGCAAATCTGCACCGGCTATCACTTTCAAAAGCAAAAATACCCAAGTGCGCCCGCATTTCGGCAGTGATACTGATGAGTCCGACGCTGGAAGTCCGTCCTTCCGCAAAACTCGCCCTCATTTCGGTAGCGATACGGACGAATCTGTTACTGAAGGCCCATCTAGCAGCAAAGCCCGCCCTCATCTTGGCAGTGACACTGAAGAGTCAGAAAAAGAGGACCTGCCGTGCAACAGCTGTGCAGATTGGCCCCCCATGCAGCAAGCGAAACTACGAGAGACCTTCGAAGTCGCAGAAGGGTCCCTGGCCATCACAAGGGTGCCGGAACGGATGTGCAAAGAGCTCGACGCATTGTCGGTCTCTACCGTGGACCAGCTGAAAACTTTCTACGTGCCCGGGAGGAAAAATGGACAGAAGGGCATCCTGTTTTACAGGTCAAACCCCGTTGTGCACCCGGACGATCTTTCTGTCACGTGCCTTCCCTATGAGAGAGGCATAAGAGCCGTCCTCAATCCCAGATACTATGCGCCCGAGATGCGGGAATACTTTAAGAAGTGCGGATGTCGGTTATATCAAACGGAGTCCGAAGCAAAGTTTTGCGAAGGGCTATGGTATCCGCCCCAGGTCCGAGCACTCATCGATGGACGAATTCCAGATAGACGGGGCATAGGCTACATTCAACCTGATTCCAAAGCGTGCTACATGATCCATGTTGGTGAGGCCAGCGAAAGATCAAATGATGACGACGAGATAGCCGAGCCAGAAGAAGCTCCTCAAGAGCTCGAAGATGGCGGACAAGCAACCTTTGACGAGCTAACCGAGATTGACTTAGGAACGCCCGATAATTTAAGGCCGACCTACATCAGCTCGCTCTTGTCAGAGGAAATGAAAGCGCAGATAATTGCCCTGCTGCATGAGTTCGTCGACTGCTTCGTGTGGACATACAAAGAAATGCCTGGCCTTTCCCCTGAAGTGGCCGTACATAAGTTGGCTATATCTCCTTATGCTAAGCCAGTCAAACAAGCTCCTCGAAGAATGAGAAGGGAACTAGAAGAAAAGGTCATCGAGGAAACTAAGAAGCTCATCGATGCCGGCTTCATCAGGGAAGAGAAATATGCAGACTGGATCGCATGCATAGTCCCAGTGAAGAAGAAAAATGGGCAGATCCGAGTTTGTGTCGATTTCAAGGACCTCAACAAGGCATGTCCTAAAGACGACTTCCCGCTACCGGTCATGGAAATGATGGTCGATGACACCTCAAATTACGAGTTGTTCACCTTTATGGATGGCTCGTCTGGATATAATCAGATCAAGATGTCGCCTGAGGATGAGAAACACACAGCATTTCGAACCCCGATCGGAATATATTGCTACAAGGTGATGCCGTTCGGACTGAAGAACGCAGGTGCTACATATCAAAGGGCAATGACCAATATCTTCGATGACCTAATTCATAAAGTCGTCGAATGCTATGTTGATGATCTGGTCGTCAAGACTAAAGCCAAGGCCGATCATATCCAAGATCTTAGGACCGTTCTCACCAGACTGAGGGAATATGACCTAAAGATGAATCCTCTGAAATGCGCTTTTGGCGTGTCGTCGGGAAAATTCCTGGGCTTCATAGTCCGACATCGAGGGATCGAAGTTGACCCATCAAAGATAAAGGCCATCATGGAGATGCCCCCTCCGAAGAGTCTGACGCAGCTAAGATCTTTTCAAGGCAAGCTCGCGTATATACGGAGGTTTATCTCAAATTTATCGGGAAGATGTAGGCCCTTCTCAAAGCTCATGAAGAAAGGAGCTCCTTTTATCTGGGATGCCGAATGTCAAGCAGCGTTCGAAAGCATCAAACAATACTTGTTGCACCCTCCAGTGCTGGCCGCTCCCATTCCAAATAAACCGCTGATTCTCTACACTGCCGCGCTAGATGAGTCACTCGGTGCACTCCTTGCCCAGAATAACGAGGAAGGAAAGGAACATGCCCTCTACTGCCTTAGTCGAACTCTAGTCGGGGCGGAACATAACTATTCCCCAATCGAAAAGCAATGCCTGGCTCTGATATTTGCTGTGAAGAAGCTGAGGCACTATCTGCTGGCTCACCGGGTTATGCTAATCTCTAAGGTCGACCCGCTCAAACACTTGATGACCAGAGCAAGCCTAGCCGGCAGAATGGCAAGATGGGCCGTCATGCTACTTGAGTTTGACATAGTATATACTCCTCAAAAAGCAGTAAAAGGTCAAGCTCTTGCAGACTTTCTCGCTGCTCATCCTATAATAGAGGGGTCACCACTCAATTGCGAGTTGCCCGACGAACAAGTGCTGCACCTAGAGAATGACGAGCCATGTTGGGAGCTCTACTTCGGTGGGGCCTCATCAATAAGAAGCTCCGGCCGATCAAGCATCCCGGAGGTAAAAGCGGGGATAGGATTGGTGTTCATCACGCCATCAATGGGAACCCTACGGCGTTCTTTCGCCCTCACCGAGCCTCGGACAAACAATGAAGCTGAGTATGAAGCCCTGATAGTTGGTTTGGAGCTCGCCATAGAAATGGAAATTCTTCGGCTACGGGTTTACGGTGACTCCCAGCTTGTTGTCAACCAAGTAAGCGGCGACTATAAAATATACAAACCCGAGTTAGCTCGGTACAGAGGCCGAGCGGTGGAACTCATAAAACGGTTCACTCACATTGAACTAATGAGAATCCCCAGAGCGTTGAACGGAAAAGCCGACATACTCGCTCGCCTAGCCAAGGAGCTGGCTGATCCTGACATGGACGAAATTCTGATCACAGTTAGGAGCCGACAAATTCTACCCCCATTCTCTCTACGGGAAGAGGAAAGCGCGGAACAGAAGAGCAGTCCTGCCGAAGAAGCTTCGATCATCCAAGACGAGCCCGATTGGAGAGAACCCTTCATAGAGTACTTCCGATGCGACAAGTTGCCCGAAGAAAAATCTGCGAGGATTCAGCTGAAGAAAAGAGCTCTCCGATACGTGTTTGTAAACAACACGTTATACCGCAGGTCATATGACCAACTCTGGCTCAGGTGTCTGTCATTGGCCGAAGCCCAAAAGGTCATAAAAGATATTCACTCGGGCGTTTGCGGTGCTCACCAATCTGGCCCCATGATGCGACTTCAAATCAAACGGCTTGGGTCATCTTTCTTGTCTCAGTAAATAGTTTAGGAAAGTGAAGAAATGCGGATAGGATTTGGTAAACAGACTTTAAATGTTATGTATATATTGCTGGCTACCTTTGGAGGCTCGAGCCATGCTCTCTCGACTTTATTCAGATGCCTCTGTTACTTCTGTTCTTCCAATGCATTAAGTTTTGTGTTTCTGATGGTTAATTTAGCTCCATCTTATAATTATGAGATCGTTTGTCATGTGATGATTGAAAACAACTGATGTTTAAGGAAAGACCCCTGCGGAGATTCGCCAGACCTTCAACAACAAGAACTGACTTTACTCCTGAGGAAGACGAGTTTCACAGGAAGACGAGTTTCAACAACTTAATGCGTTGGCAGAACAGAAGTAACAGATCTGAATAAAGTCGAGAGAGCATGGCTTTACTTAACACAATATTTACTTAACACAATATTTAAAGTCTATTTACCGAGCTCCATAAAGTTAACAGTAAATGTGCAGCATTGACAATCTTTCTAATCACTCAAAGGCCCATTGTCCCACCAAGATACGGGATTGCGGAGAGCATGCAAAGAAATGTCATATCTGCCAAATCCATGGTGATTTCATTCACAAGCATCCCAATCCGTTGCACCCTACGGTGGCGTCGTGGCCCTTCAAAGCCTGGGGCACCGACATTGTTGGCCCAATTGATCCTCCATCATCTAAAGGCCACCGGTTCATACTGGCCGCGACAGACTACTTCTCCAGATGGGCTGAAGCTGTCCCGCTAAAAGAAGTCAAGACAAAAGATATTCTGACATTCTTCCAGCATAATATTCTATACCGCTTCGGTACACCAAGAAGAATCATTTCTGACAACGGGCCTTCTTTCAAGAGCTTCAATGTCTCAAGGTTCGCTTCTCAGCACAAGATAGACTGGAGATATTCCTCCATCTATAATCCAAGAGCCAATGGGCTAGCAGAAGCCTTCAATAAGACTCTATGCAAGCTCCTGAGGAAAAATGCTTCAGCCAACAAGAGAGACTGGAATCTCAAACTTCACGAGACGTTGTGGGCATATCGTACCACGCACCTTACTCCAACTCAGTCCACTCCATACTCATTGCTCTTCGGAGTGGAGGCGGTCCTCCCCCTCGAAGTCGAAGTTCCAAGCTTAAGAATGGCCGTTCAGCACGAGTTGACGGAGGAGGAAAACGTGCTCCTTCGACTTGAAGAGCTCGATGCCCTCGAAGAAAAGAGGCTCGCGGTGCAGCAAAATCTGGAGCTATACCGAGCCCAAATGTCACGGGCCTATGACAAGATAACCCGTCTCCGCGCTTTCAAGAAAGGTGAATTGGTGTTGGTCCTCAAAAGACCGATCATCCTCAATCGACATGCCAAGGGAAAATTCGAGCCAAACTGGGAAGGACCATACATCATCGAGAAAATGTTCGACGGAGGATCCTACCAACTAATAAGTGCCGAGGGAGAAAGGCCCATGCCACCCATCAATGGCCGATATCTTAAGAAATACTACATATGAATGCTCCAAGTCGCAGGCGAATTGAGCACATCAGCCCTACTGTCTGGATCATATATCCTACAAAACCGTATACAATCCACGGGAGTAAATGACCCCTATTTCTCCTAAATCCTGCCGGTGAGACTACTTTTAAAGTCCCACCAGCGACAAAAAAAAGGAAAAAAAAAGAAAAAAAGAAAAGAAAAATAAAAAGGTATGTCCACAAGCAAAACGGGCACGGATGAAAACCCGAAAGGGCTCCGTGAGTAAAAACAACAGGACTACCGGCGAGTTTGTGAAAACCCGAAAGGGCGTAAACTCGTGAAAAGAGATGAATACACTCGCAAAGTCCTCTCGGCCTTGTGAGGAGAAAACCCCCGCGTGAGATCCTTACGACTCACAAAGGAGCAACACACTTAGGAATCCTCACGATTCCTAAGGAGAAAATACACCTGCGGGATCCTTACGACTCGTAGGGAGAAAATGCTTTTATGGGACCCTCAAGGCCCATAAAATTGAAAAGCCTTAGGTGATAGGGACCCAAACCTGTCTCCTAAGCCATCGTTCCCCAACGGGCAACGACAAATGATGAGTCGCTCCTGGCATTTCGCTTCAGTGTTAGCGGTGCTGATGCCGACCAAAAACCCAAATCCCAAGTCCTCCCAAGGCAAATGATGAGTTGCTCCTGGCATTATTCCAGTGCAGCAATGCTGATGCCAAACAAGATCCAAATTCCAAGTCCCCAACCCCAAAGTGGCGAATGATGAGTCGCTCCTGGTACCATATTCCAGTGTAGCGATGCAGACGCCAACCAAATTCCAAATCTCATACCCCAACGGCGAATGATGAGTCGCTCCTGGTACCACATTCCAGTCCAGCGATGCAGACGCCAACAAAGCCCTGAAATTTTTCCGGCCCTACGGTCTGGATCATACATCCTGCAAAACCGTATACAATCCACGGGCGTAAAACAATCCCAACCTCTCCCAAGTTCTACCGGTGAGACCACATTCAAATTCCCAAAAAAAAAATCTCAAATCCTCCCGGGGCAAATGATGAGTTGCTCCTGGCATTATTCCAGCGCAGCAATGCAGATGCCAAACAAAAACCAAAATCCCAAAATCCCCTAAATGACAGATGATGATTCGCTCCTGGTACCATATTCCAGTATAACGATGCTGATGTCAACCTAAATCAAAATCAACAAGTCAACTTTCACTCCGACACCGCAAAAAGCGGAGCAAGTCAGAATCCAAGCTCGACACCGCAAGAAGCGGAGCAAGTCAAGTCTACCCCTGACACTGCAAGAAGCAGAGCAAGTCAAATCAAGCATCGACCGTCCACGTCGCTAAAATGGCAGCACCGACCGTCCAAGTCGTAAAAAGGGCAGAACCGACCGTCCACGTCGCTAAAATGGCAGCACCGACCGTCCACGTCGCTAAAATGGCAGAACCGACCGTCCACGTCGTTAAAATGGCAGCATCGACCGTCCACGTCGCTAAAAGGGCAGCACCGACCGTCCACGTCGCTAAAATGGCAGCACGGACCGTCCACGTCGCTAAAAGGGCAGCACCGACCGTCCAAGTCGCAAAAAGGGCAGAACCGACCGTCCAAGTCGCAAAAAGGGCAGAACCGACCGTCCACGTCGCTAAAATGGCAGCACCGACCGTCCACGTCACTGAAAGGGCAGAACCGACCGTCCAAGTCGCAAAAAGGGCAGAACCGACCGTCCACGTCGCTAAAAGGGCAGCATCGACCGTCCACATCGCTAAATGGGCAGCACCGACCGTCCAAGTCGCAAAAAGGGCATAACCGACCGTCCACGTCGCTAAAAGGGCAGCACCGACCGTCCAAGTCGCTAAAATGGCAGCACCGACCGTCCACGTCGCAAAAATGGCAGCACCGACCGTCCAAGTCGCTAAAATGGCAGCACCGACCGTCCAAGTCGCATAAATGGCAGCACCGACTTCCAAGTCGCAAAAAGGGCAGCACCGACCGTCCAAGTCGCAAAAAGGGCAGCGCAAGATTCCTACAAAGCGGGAACCAGATCACTCCGGGCCAGGGAAAACGTCTATCACGGACACTCCGTCTCGGAGACATGTCAAGCAATGACCGTCCATGTCGTAAAAAGGGCAGTGCCAGCTTCTCAAAAAGCGGAAACCAAATCAAGTCGCCTCCACGTGAAAGAAGATCCATCAATTTCATGCACACGACCCACATATGTGGTGTACCTTTATTGATGGGGGGCAATTTGTTGGGGTAAAAATTTACACCCCGGTTGACCAAGTCAAAATCAAAGTCAACCCCAAGCCAAGTGGGCCCAAGCCCAGATCCAGTGGGCCCATGCCCGGGTCGAGCCAGAACATGAAGCGGCCGGCCTCCCCCCATGCTAAGATAAAAATTTTGTAATAAATAATTTTGTTGCATTTCTTTTAGTTTATTTTATGGATAAATGTAAGAAAAATAGGCATAAAGCCAAATTTTTGTAAAGCCCATAGTTTATGTGCAAAAAGAAATGGCACATGAGCCATGGGATAGGCAAAATGCCATTTTGTGAAGCCCAAGGGGCTATGTGTAAAGTGTATAGGCTATAAAGGCAAAGATAATGAAATATCTCAACAACTTTTTCTCTCTCTCAAAATTTTCTTCAGATCTGAGATCTTTTCTCCTTCTTCAAGGTTCCAAAACCTTCCTTTTTCTCTTGAATTAAACCAAGAGTTTTACTCTTCTTTTTATAAAACAAATTAGTTTTTCACCACAAAACCCATAAAGGGGAACTCAGATCTTCCATTAGATCTCAAAAAGAAGAGATTTTTAGAAATCCCATATCTCTTGATCTTCAAGATCCAGCTAACAGAGGAGGAGGAAGAAGAACATCGTTCACTAAACCAAAAAAAAAAAACACACACTCAGGAGTCCAACTCCTCTCTGATTTCTCTTCTGAGAAATTTTTTTTAGGCTAAAAGTCTCTTTTTCTCGCCGGCGCTCAAACGCAGAGCGCCCGCATGCCGACACGTGGCGCGCTTGCGCTCCAGCGCAGGCGCTCGAGCGCAAGTCGCCCCCGTGCCGACACGTGGCGCGCTTGCGCTCCAGCGCAGGCGCTCGAGCGCAAGTCGCTCCCATGCCGACACGTGGCGCGCTTGCGCTCCAGCGCCCAGCGCTCAAGCGCAGAGCGCCCACGTACCGACACGTGGCACTCTAGCGCCTGAGCGCACAGCACCTAGGCGCACAGCGTCCAAGGTGTTGTCCTCACGCATCCTTTGGATGTCTTTTCCCTTTTTTTTTATATATATACATGTATATCTGTACATATGTATACATATTTACATACACACATACTCCACGACACTGTCCCTGTTAGAAAAAAATTTCTAACGGGGCGCTGCCCCGCACCCTGCAAGGGGGCTGCTAGCCCCCTTGACCCCCAGCCCGCTATTCGGGTAGCGGGACCCCCGTAAAAACTCTGCGTGGCTCCCGATATATTTAAACCCCCCCTCCAAAACAAAACACACGTACACTGTACATCGAGTTCGCATGACCAGTTTAACCCGTCAATCGGAGGTTCTCTCGCCCTAAAGGCGGGGGGGAGGGGGGTAATTAACGGTAGCTTAGTCCGCGGCTGCCGGAAATTCGGATCCCCACAATCAATAAACCCCGGCCTACCCTAGGCAGGGAGAATCTGTAGTACGCCTGACAAGCGCGCGCGTATTCCCATCTCAATGGGGTGATGAAAAACACCCTACAAGCCTCAAAAACGCCGGAGCTACGTACCAACGCTTGGTTAATCGCATGTTCAAACCGCAGATCGGCAGGAGCATGGAAGTTTATGTCTACGACATGCTCATCAAGTCGGTCTCATCGGTCGACCACGCCAAGGATCTGGGTGAGGCCTTCGACGTCCTCCATAAGTTCAAGATGAAACTGAACCCCGCCAAGTGCGCATTTGGGGTCACCGGCGGAAAATTCCTCGGTTTCATGGTCACCCACCGTGGAATCAAAGCTAACCCGGAGAAAATCAACGCCATCCTCAACATGACCGCGCCCAAGGCTAACGTCGAGATCATGCGGCTGACAGGGCGGGTAGCCGCTCTGAGCCGTTTCATGTCGAGGTCTGGGGAGAAGTGCCTCCCGTTCTTCAAGACTCTAAGGAGGATTCCAAGGTTCGATTGGTCGAAGGAGTGGCAGACCGCCTTTGACCAATTAAAGAGCCACCTTGCGACTTCACCGCTGCTCACCCGACCAGTTGAAGGGGACGAGCTATCACTATATCTGGCGGTATCTGACCACGCAGCGGGCTCAATGCTCGTCCGAGAGGTCGACGGAGTCCAGAAGCCAGTATACTACGTGAGCTACGTCTTCAAAGACGCAGAAACGAAGTACCCAGCCATAGAGAAGATCGTCTTGGCACTCATCGTGGCCTCAAGGAAGCTACGACACTATTTCCAGGCGCACACCATCCTCTTTCTTACCGAGCGCCCTTTGAGGGCTATCCTCGCCTCACCCGAGTCCTCTGACTGCTTGGAGAAGTAGGGATGGGAGTTGTCCCAGTTCGACATAAAATACCACCCGAGGCAGGCCATCAAAGCACAAGCCCTGGTCAATTTTATCGTCGAGTGCACCATCCTCAGTAAGGAGCCGGAGTCAATGCCGGCCCCCGCAGCTCAACCCTCGGTCGATGGGAAGCCTGACTCCGTCCCTGATTGGGTCCTTTACGTCGACGGGTTCTCAACCGAGGAAGGCTGCGGTGCCGGCCTCATCATTCGGGGCCCGAACGAGGCAGACATGGAGTATTCTCTGAAGTTCTTTTCATTTAAACAACAAGAAGGATACGAAAGAGTGTCGCAGAAAGAAGAATTTTATTCATTCAAAAAGGTATTATAGGCTCCTCAGCCGTACATTTAAAAAGAAAAATTACAGTAGCGGGGGAAGAGGGTGCAGAAAACATTGCTCGTGGTACTCCGAGGATATTTCCACCGGCCGATCCATCGCCGCCTTGGACCTCTGCCTCTGATGCCGTCCGCGAACGTCGGCATGATGCCTCAGTTGGCAGCACTCGAGGATGAGTGCCACCGAGCGATCCCACCGACCCATCGAGATCAGGCCGAAGCGACACAAAGTCCTCAGCTTGCCAACCGCCTCGTCCTTCAGCAGCTCGGACAAGGGGTTGTGCAGCCCCGGGTTGCCCTCCAGATTGAGTACATCAACAGCTGGAGCAGGGGTGAGTGCCGGGAAAGCAGTCGGCCAAAATGATCCTCGATGGGGCCTATAACTACCTGCACTGTATCCTCGGTGCAATACTGGTCGTACAGGTACACGTCCTCGAAGTTTATGATGTCGGGGATGGTAAAAGGGAAGTCCTCCATTCTTACGTTTTGGGTGTGAACAAAGGAGTGATCAATGCTCCCTCCGTTTTATAGCCCCACAACGCCCCAAGAGTCCAATAGTCACTCGTTTCTTCCACAACTGTACCGCCACGCGGCGGACATCCCGTCTTTCTAGGCGAAATCGGAACGACGCGGCTCTTACGCTTCGCCTCCCCCCGCGCGTTCATAACACGTGTCAACCACGTCGGTCACTCTTCCCGATATTCAAACGCCGGGGAAGATCGGACAGAACCTCACGACTCAACCGAGCAGCAACCCTTCTCGGTCTATCCTTAGCAAGTAATTCCTTACCCTACGACGCCAAGGATCAAAGCCCTCATCAAGAGGCCACCGAACAGCTACCCTGCTCGGTCTATCCTTGGCTGGTAATTCCTTACCCCACGACGCCAAGGATCAAAGCCCTCATCAAGAGGCCACCGAGCAGCTACCCTACTCGGTCCATCCTCAGCAGGTAACTCCTTACCCCATGACGCCAAGGAGCAAAGCCCTCATCAAGAGGCCACCGAGCAGCTACCCTGCTCGGTCCATCCTTAGCAGGCCTCCCAATGCCCTCTCGCGCTAAGGATCAAAGCTCTCACCAAGAGGCAACCGGGCAGCAACCCTGCTCGGTCCATCCTTGGCTGGTAATTTCTTATCCACCGACGCCAAGGATCAAAGCCCTCACCAAGAGGCCACCGAGCAACAGCCATGCTCGGTCCATCCTTAGCGGGCCTCCCAATTACCTCCCGTGCTAAGGATCAAAGCCCTCACCAAGAGGCAACCGGCCAGTAACCCTGCTCGGTCCATCCCTGGCTGGTAATTCCTTACCCCACGATGCCAAGGATCAAAGCCCTCACCAAGAGGCCACCGAGCAACAATCCTGCTCGGTCCATCCTTAGCAGGCCTCCTAATACCCTCCCGCGCTAAAGATCAAAGCCCTCACCAAGAGGCAACCGGGTAGTAACCCTGCTCGGTCCATCCTTGGCTGGTAATTTCTTACCCACCGACGCCAAGGATCAAAGCCCTCACCAAGAGGCAACCGGGCAGTAACCCTGCTCGGTCCATCCTTGACTGGTAATTTCTTACCCACCAATGCCAAGGATCAAAGCCCTCACCAAGAGGCACCGAGTAACAACCCTGCTCGGTCCATCCTTAGCAGGCCTCCCAACGCCCTCCCGCGCTAAGGATCAAAGCCCTCACCAAGAGGCCACTGAGCAACAACTATGCTCGGTCCATCCTTAGCAGGTAGTCCACTACCCACGACGCCAAGGGTCAAAACCCTCATTGAGAGGACACCGCGCAGCTAGCCTGCTCGGTCCATCCCTGTCTAAACGATCTCCACCTCAACTTCGGGGCCATGGAGATATCGACCTTTCACCGGTCTTTGCACACTTGGCAAATGGTCGACTTCAACTCTCAACTCGACGTGCAATCGCTAGACGAAAAACCAACTTAACATGAAAGGAGTACCGTGCAAACACAAATGTTTACCACAAACAAAAAAAATGCGCATGCAAAGAAACTGCAAAAAGATTTTTTATTCATAAAAAGTCGGAAGTCTTTACAAAGGTATTATGGGCCTCCCCAGCCTTACAAAATTCCTGGAGGCTTACAAAATTTCAGCGCAAAAAGAAAAGGAGACGAGGAAGCTCAGACCTCAGGGCCGGAGAGAACCTCGATGAGCCGCGTGTCCACTGCGACCACCGGGGCGGCGTATTGAAGGTCGGCGTCCACCACAAGAGCCTCGGCGCCAGTAGCCGGGGGAACCGACTTCTCCCCAACGCTCCCACCGGAGGCCTCCTCCCCTGCAGCGTTTCCAGAGGCATTCCCCTGAGCGTCATCCTCGCGAGGGTACTCCTCCCGGAGCTTGCCGTCAGGGAACTCCGGCATCTGGGCCTTGACAGCGTCAAGGGCGTCGTGCCAAATAACGCCGGCAACTCCAGAAAGGTCGACGTAGAACTGGTCCGACTTCTTATAGCTCTCCACCGCCTTCGATGCCAGAAGCTTAGGCTTCGATGCCCGAAGCTTGGCACGCCTCGTCCCTTCCTTCTCCGCCTTATTCTCCCTTCGGAGGGTGTTCGCCGTCTTCTTCAAGGTGGCGACGAGCACCTGGGTGTCTTCCAACTGGGCCTCGGCGACTCGGGCGGCCTCTGGACACCTGGCGACCTCCCGATTCCCGGCCGCCACCCGGTCTTCAAGGGCAGTGACGCTTTCCATCGCCGCCTCCATCTCCAGCCTTGAGCTCTCCTCTCGCAAGGAGAACTCGCCCGCGGCCCGCATCGCCGGGGTTATCTCCTCGTTCTCCATGTTGACGACGAGGGCGACGTGTTGGAGGACCTGAAGAAAAGAAAGAGGGTTAAAAAGGAAAGGGAGGCACCCGATCACGCGAACAAAAATGCTGAATGAAGAACCAAGTGAGGTACGAACACTAACCTGCACGGCCTCTTGAGCTATGGCCGCCATTTGGGCCCGGAGGGTCCCCTGAGGGATTCTGCCCCCGGCCGATCTCTCCATCTCCGAGAGCAGGCTGTCGGCGACGGAAAGCCCCGAGGGCACATCAAAGTGAAGCTCCCCATAGTCCACGAGGATCGGAGAAGCCAGGGAGCAGGGCGCCGTCCTCTGAAACCTCTTGAGGAGCGACACGGGGGAACCGGTCCCGCCTCCCACCTCGGGAGCCCGGGGCTCTTGTTCTCGAGCACGCTTTTGGCTCGGCGCACGACTAGACTCGGGGGCCCGGGGCGCGCTTGGGCGCCTGGATGGAGCGGCCGCCGGTAGAGCCGAAGCCGACGACAGGAAAGAAGGGCCGGCGCCTCCGGCCTTCTTCGCGTCAACCACTGCCGCCCGGAACTTACCCAGGTCTATGGGTCCTGCATAAGATAAAAATACAAAGAGTCACCAATGCTAGGAAAAATGAAAGAATGCATAAGTCTAAACAGGTTGCCTGAAAGCTCCTAACTTACCCGCGTAATAGGCGGGGCTGAGCCCGGCCCAACTGAGGGCCACTCAGACAGCAACACATCAGCCCGAGGGAGGGGCTCCCACTTCGACACCGCCACCGTGTCGGGATCATTCGACCGACTCACCCGCGGACGACTGGTCCCTTGCCACTGGGTGGGCACAGGCCAATCCTCACCCTAGGACGGCGCAATAAAGAAAAACTTCTTCTTCCATTCGTGAATGGAAGAAGGTACGACGACGATCCCTGACCCGGCAGCGTCCCCCCGTTGTTTTCTAAAAGAGAGGTATACCCAGCTCGGCTCATCCCTACGAGCGCCATGGTGGTTTTTGTAGCAAAAAGAAGAAACGAGAAGGCTCAGACTGAAGGGGATCAGACTCAATCTCAACCGGACCAGGAACCCAAGGAGGATCCTCCAAGAGTTCGGCACTAGCTAGCCCGGGGCTAACCCAAAACAATTCAACGCCACACTCACCTCTGGGGAGAATGGCAGACGCATCCTGGCCCAAATGGCTTCCAGGTACAAGGCAATCTCCTTACCCCGTACCTGGTCTGCCCTCTTCCCCTCCTCGACCAGAAGAAGCGAATAACCGGGAGGAATAAGGAAACGAGTCCGGATGTTATCAAGCTCATCCGCATGCTTCAGCGTGGATCGCACGCCAAGAACACTCGTGACCTGCGCTCTGGGGCCTCCCCCGTCGCGCGACCCCGAGGAGCATTACTAACCCTAACTTCCCGGGGGGAGTCCGACTTAGAGAAGGAAGAGGAAGAAGTAGAAGAGGAAGCTTCAGAAGACTCCCTAGACTCTACCCGGACTACATCTACAGACTTCTCGGAAGAAGACGTCTAACCTGATCAAAGGAAGGTGTCCTCGAGAGATCAAACGCAAGGGATCCGATCTGAAGAGGAGAGCGCCGAGCTAACACGATTAGGGACGAGAAAATTATGAAGAGATATGAGCCATGATGGGGATCCTCTATTTATAACTGCCGACGTACGCATCCTACAGCTTCGATCGCCTCCCGCCAAAACAACGTTTCGCAACCAACGGCCGACAATGTTCCACCTGTCGCACTCACATTGGGCGTGTCCCTTCGAGCGCGGGAACGCCTGCGGCACGTCTCGCCAGCCAACCAGTGCCAGACACGTGGGTTGTCGCTTCGACGAACGTACGCACGATCTGCCGATTCCCCTTTAAATGCGAGATCTCTCCCTTGATCCGCTGACGTCATCAAGAAAATACTACTCTTTGCCCGGGAATGCGCACCGACGATATTTTCGAGTGAGAGCTCACCCCGGATGATCAGTCGGACCACTCTCGACCCGACCCAGGAACGGGTCGAGACGAGAGTGGGGGGCTAATGATGAGGCTCGATATCGGTGACTCTCCAGATGCTGACACGTCGCAGATGGCGTGTCCCAGAACCTACAAGAAAAGATCAAGAACTTCAGTTGGGATCACACCTCAGGCCTCCGGCCCGAGGAGTCTCCCGACCTTTGGTAGCCTTCCAGACCACCCCCCAGCTCTCCTCCGAGCTATCACAGAACCAAGATGCCTCGGCCTCCCGCTCGTTCCCGAGCCTCCCGCCGAGCTTTTCTTCCTCGATCTCACCGACCGACCCGCAGCGCTGATCACAGACGTCTCCGCCATGGCTTCGTGAATCTCGCTATGTGCGAGATATCCGCCGCCCACGATCCCGCACACCATCACGATCCCCATTAACGAGCCTGTCTCGTCATTAATGCGGGATCCCGTCTATCACGCGGGCATGAAGCCAGGGGCTTAACGGCCGGCATGATTCTCGCGCCCGCCTGCCCATTGCTGCCGCTGTATAAACCCCTCTCTCAGACGATTGAGGTAAGCCATTTTTACTCTATTAGGCCGTTACTCTGCTAAAATACAACGTCTAACTTGATTGTCGGAGGGTCATCAGTGGCACAACCATCCCGGGACCTCTTTGCAGGTAGCTCGGCCTCAACTACACAAAACCCATTGAGATCCACACGCTTCATGAGTCAACCTTCCAACTCAATCTCAGCCGTTCATCAGCGCTCGCAGCAGATCAACGGAAAATAACATCTGAAAGAGATCCAGAGATCCATCACAGTAGAAGATAAAAAGAAATATATAAATTTTCGCCGCAAAAATGTACAGATATCTATTGGCAGATATAGGAGCTTTATACTACAATTTCTCAGGGAGGCTATTTTTTATTTTTGTGCCCTTGAAAACTCATTACTCTCACGAGGAAAGATTTAAAAAATGAAACCTGTTAGTATAAAGTGGGCTAATTTTTGTATCTTTCCTCATGAAAGTAACGACTTTTCGAGGGGGGAGGGAAAATAGTTGTCTGATATGCTCGTTTTATAAAACATGCACTATTAGGTTTTGATAGGCTTGTATTGCATCAAACCCTTATCCATTTGTCTGCTAAGGTCAATTTTGCAAAACATGCAGTTTTCAAGGGTGGTTTTGGAAAACATGCAGTTTTCAAGGGGAAAAAAGAAGGGGGGGGAAAAAAGCAGACAAATGGACTAGGGTTTGATGCAGAACAAGCCTAATTCAATCCAAATATAAGTTGAAATCTACAGTCAGCAGTCGATCCACCGCAGACTAAAACTAAGCATTACTTCGACTCCTTTACCATCATTCCAACCCCGGTTGCCCTGTTTACTTGAAAAAACCGAAAAAGAAGTGATCATTAAATCTTGCGGCGATGACCGAATTTTCTCAGCAGTGTCGAAAGCATTATGCCAGATTCATATTATTCTGCCACCCAACTCTTCCAAGGCCTCCGCCAAACTCCATGGTAATTACTTTTGCCTGGCTCTGTTGATCGCGTCATTAATTTATTTTAAGTTCTGAATAACTCCCAACATATCCTAACAACAATATAGAAGCATTGAATCTGCTACTGCTATGTAGAAAGAGAAAGAAAAATTCATGGAATAGTTGATTGGTTGCTGCACACATTGAAATTCTTGCAAAAAAATAAAAAATTAAAACTAAGCCGATTAGTGAATAGTGAAAGCCTACTCTGCACATCGGTCATACATCCAAATCAAAAATAGACTAAGTATCAAATGTAATCTTAGCAGCACAAAATCAATCCTCAAGGGTGGGAATTGGTACGGATCGACATAGGATATGGATTTTTCATTGGGAGGTTATCAAGAGATGTTGGAAGCAGAAAATAAGCACAAACATACCTCATCTTTTCTTTATTTTCTTTCCATTGAACGATCAATTGAAATCACATCATACACATATAGAGGCCATAATGTAGTTTCAGATAATACAACCAATAAATAAAAATAATGCCCGAGAATTAGAATCAGGTAAAATCAAAAGCTTTTAAAGTTTTAGATCATTAAGGGAGATAAAGCAAACCTTATTAGTTGAAGCAATTGGCAAATAACAGCAGAACCTTGATATCAGCACTAGGGATGCAGAAGTCTACAAGGACATATAACTGCTACACTTTTATTCGTCGTCTGATATATATTTCTCAACATCTGGGGGTTTACACAGCGGAGTTACGGCAATATTAACATAAAGAATGATAAGAATACATCTTGATATTTTTATGTACAACAAATTTTGAGGAATCTCTCAGAGTTTGATCTTGGAAGCTTCTCGGTTTTCTGCGTGTTGACGATCTTTTGGAGGAAGTTAGCACTTAAACAGCTAGTTCGCCTGAGGGTATATCCTGCCATTGCAAAAAATAAATAAATAAATTATACAGCTACGAAGGCGGTTTAGACTAAAGATTTTGTAATTAGTTGTCTGAGAAATCTCCATGAAAGAAATTCCCCACATCAATCTGCTATTAACTCTTCACAATATGGCAACTATTAATGAAAAGGGGCATCATGCACTTAATGCCTGGATGGCTGATTAGCATAAGCCTGCCTAATTTTGGTGATGCGGCCCCACTCAGAATGCATTCCTGAGGAATTGCTCAAATAGAGGATAAAATGAGGAGAAATTAATTGAGATAGTTTGAACATGTGCATAGGAGGCAATGGATGTGCCAAGTAGGAATGACAATACTGCACAAGAGGTGGGCACAAATAACATGAACAGAAATGGTTAAAAATAATTTTGTTACCAATAGCCCATAAGAAGTTTCAGTGCAATGGGACTCATGTAACCAACCCCAAAAGTTTGGGATAAAGGCTTGTTGCTGTTCATGTGAAAAACAAAATGATTTTATTTGCTATACGTCAAATTCACCTATGAGGCCACCAAAAGTCAATAGCTTGTGTAAAGTGATCTCGCATATGCAAGTAGGAATTAGTTTCTTTATGACTTTGCAGTAACCAAAATATTAATGGTTGAAATTTGATAGTTTGCAAGTTATTATTAATTAATATATCTGAAAATTGTGAAATGATATGTTGAACTAACTGCAAGGAAAACTACACATGTTTTTATCAAAATGGCTTGCAGAGAGCCAATTCCAAGCAAGTACCATGCTATATGAGCAAATTAGTTGTCAACTCAATTTTCTTCTAATCTATTTTTTGTCTACAGAAACTTTCGATATTATTGCATGTAGCTTAGACTAACTTTATATATGATGGATAACCACCTAAACATAACAATTTTCAAGTACCATGGATTTGAAATATGCAAGAAATTTTTCTATACATGAAAAATACATATAAAATGCCGACCCCGAAAATTTGGGATAAAGGCTTCTTGTTGCATGTAAAGTACATATAAAATGCCCGATATGAAAATTCATATTGAGTCATATACTCATATCCCTATCATATGGTATCTGACACCTGAAATTTATCTCCAATATATGCTCTCTGACCTCTGATATTTATTACCCTGATTATTCCTAAGATTCAATCAGCACAGCTCATTAAGCGGTGTGAACAATCCATTGGGAGATATGAAAAAGATTTCACTCATGGATAACGTAGCCTACTAATAGAACATAAAACAAACAATTGGAAATAAGGGAAACAGTAATACATCAAGTATAAAAAAACTTAAAAACATGCATGTGTGTATGCACGTTTGTATGTGCATGCGTATGTATGCTTTATATGAAAGATTCATGAGATAAGACCCTAGGTTGCACAGACACTTCCGACGGGATGCCGTATCTGTGTTCGACATGCATCGAACACCGACACTTGAAATGCTGAACTGATTCCTCTCCCACTTACAGTCGACTGACTAACCACTCGACCGGGCCTCTCCGAAGTAGAAAGATAGGAGAACATTACGCCAGAAGAACTAGAGCGGCCTGGACTATTTCTTTCTCCAACTGAAACTTGAAATGGTACTTGATTTATATATGCATCCGCGGGTATGGCATCTACAACCCGCTTTCTTGCTTGAGAAGTTAGCCCGATGAATGTATTGGGAATCACTTTCACATTTTTCCGGCAACTGAAGTCGAACATATATACGACAATCTTGGCGCACTTGTTGCTTCTCCCTTTGCCTGCCTCAATTAGGTGCCTAACGGACCTTCTCCGTAGAAAAGCTTTTCCCGGCGTGATGAAAAAACGATTATTTCAGTCAAGTGTATTCTTATCTGGGTTTGTGTGTCTCACTGGTTCTCGTGCGAGAAGCTCTTTCTTCTTCAACCATTGAGTGCATCCTTCTTCAGGAAAGAAAGATAGAGACGTCCGCAGGGAGCAGAGTTAATGAATAGACGGAACAGAAGTTTCTTACTCCGAGACTCCGTTATCTTTCTTTGGCTGAGTGGCATGGACTTTATTGGATAACTGGTAGTTTAGAATTTCAAGCTTTGTTCGAAATAGTAATTTAACTTGATTCATAATAATGGAATAGATTCTTTTAGGTGTCTTACGCGTACAGTATATTATTAATATATCATTATGTGTGGCGGTTTAACTTTTTAAGAAAGATTTGTTAATTTCTTCTCTAATCATTTTCTATTTTGAATATTATTTTTGATATAAATAGTGGTAATCCACCAAATTTCATTAAAAATATGAAACATAATCGCTACATATGAAGTCCTATAGATATAACTAGTACATCACAAACCTCCGCATATCGGAGTCAAAATAAAGGGTTTGCAACATCAATATTTTGGATATTATTGATGTTATAAATTTGAAGACATATGGTGGTATGTTATTATTATGATGTGTCTGTTTAAATGCTAGGCTTATTAAATTTTTCTTCTTTAATATTGTTATAGTAGTTTGATATCTTTTTTTCTATATTATATATATATACGAGAATAATAAAGAAAAGAGGCCCTAGAAGGGATTTTTGTCAGGTGGCATCGAAAAAATAAACCTTTCAACTTTTTATTCGATGATCGGCACCCATCATCATCTTTATCATCTAAGATGCGGATATGTCAAATTTCATTTGATTCTACCACTTTTCACTGTTGGATTAGCAATGTAAAAAGTTTTATTATCGGTTGACCGTTAATTTTGCACCTACAAAATCAACGGTGAAAAAATGGTAAAATCACATGAAATTTGGTATGTCCACATCCTATATGATAAAGATGAAGATAATGGGTGTCAATCGTCGGGAAAAATCGTGGAGGGTATATTTTTCGACGTCATAGGAGGAAATTCCATCCTACGACACCTTTCCTCCATTATCCTCTCCCCATACACACACGCGCGCTAGGACGGGTTCGCGCTTTTAAATTCACGAACCTGAATAACAGCCGTTGGATCTACCATTTGCTTTCAACGGCTCCGATTAAAACAAATAAATAAATCCATTAAGTAACAAAGTAAATATTCTCTTTCCTAATTTTTAGGATCCATGATTATATGATTCAAATCATCATGGTTCTGATTAATATTACCCAAGAAATTTTTAATTAACCCAAAGATAAAATATCCAAAGAATATTACCCAAAATATTCCATGATCCATATTACCCAAAATAAATGAATAGAGATACGCCCAGATCCCAAAAATTATGTAAGAGAATGTTTACTTTGTTACTTAATGGATTATTAATTTATTTTAATCGGAGCCGTTGAAAATAAAGGGTAGATCCAACGACTGTTATTCAGGATCGCGAATTTAAAATACGTGAACCCGCCTCATAGGATCCGTACTATATATATATATATATATATATATATATATATAATACGGATCCTATGAGGCGGGTTCGTGTTTTTAAAACACGAACCTGAATGAGGACCTTTGGATTTTATGTTTTTAATCAACGGTTAAAATTAATTCAGCTCATTAAATCGTTAATAAATGGAAGATAAATATTCTACTTCTTGATTTTTGAGAAAAAGTCAAGAGAAACATCAAATCCTATAGTATTATCTATACAATATTTGGCAGTGGAATATTCACCTTCCATTTATTAACGATTTAATAAGCGGAATTAATTTTAACCGTTAATTAAAAACACAAGATCCAATGGTTCTCAATCAGGTTCATGTTTTTAAAAACACGAATCCGCCTCATAGGATCCACTATATATATGGAAAAATGTTCTTAAGACGGCACCTATATTCAACCTGAGGAGTCGCCTATGTGGCGCTTCATGAGAGGTCTTATGTCATAAATAAATGCCAATGTTATTAATGAAAGCCCATGCATTTATGACTTAAAGATATAAAATGGATAACTCCTTGATTGCACTTTAAGGAGTCACCTTAGGGCCACTCAACCCATTATATATTATAGGCTAAATTGCATAAATGTACCAATCAACTCATATTTTTTGTGATTGATACCATGAACTAATTTAATTACAAATAAGTACCATAAACTATCACCCCTAATTGCAACTAAATACCATCAACTTTCCTTCTATCAGCAAACATTATATTTAACAGCCACATCATCAATTTTCGACTTGTTTTCCACATTTTGTCCTTATGTTCTTAGTCAACCCTTACAATTTCAAAGGGTATATTGGTCCATTAACGCACAAAAATTAATGTAGTGTAGTTGTCAAAAAAAATTCATGGTACTTATCTCTACTTATAAAAGTTAATGATATAAATCGCAAAAAACGTGAAAGGTGATGGGTACATGTGTACAATTTAGCCTATATTATATATAAAGTTGTATGGACAGCAGAATCAAACTATTTTGTCCTCATCCCGGAAAATTTAGGCTCCATCCCCTAGCTTTTAGGGAAATTTGCATTTGATCCTTCGCCTTTAATTAATGTTGATTTGTGATGGAAAAAAATTTAGCCTCTATGTTTTAAGAAATTTGCATGTGGCCCTTTTTCTGTTTATCTACATATAGCCAAAAAGATTAAAAATTTAGTTTTGCCCTTCTTTTTTATTGAAATTTTCATTCATACCCATTACAATGTATCTTTTCGCCTTTTTTAAATGTATCTATTCATGGATAAAAGACTAAGAATTTTATTTCAGTTTCTTATATTTTATTGATTAAATTTCGAAGAATTATCTAAACCAGTATATATTTTGGGGGTAAATGAAGTTGCGATCAACAGTAGTAAACTCAATATGATTCATCGCGTCCAAAAAGAAAGATAGTTGAACAATGTGTCTTTTAAGTTTATTGGAGTGGTGCTCATCACTAGAGTTAGAATATGCAAATGTAGTCATGAGGTAGTAGACGATCTTATGACCGTTTTTGTCTATATTTTGTGTGGTTTTTGAAATAAATCAAATGTGACAAAATCGGCTTACTTTATGATTTTATTTTCCTAAAGACCGACGTCTCAAACAGATCAGTTGCTTCCGATAAATATATAGATGACTTAATTATTATTTTATAAACATTTTCAGGTTAATTATTTTTATTCAGAAATGGTATTAATATAAATTGTAGTATTTCATCTTCCCTTAATTGCTATAAATAATTCCACATTTAAGTCCATAAACTTCCAATATCATGTAACTTTCTTTTATACGAATTCTTTAAATTCATCGTAAATCATGAAAAATAACAAAACTTAACATTCCCGGCATTTGCACGGGGCTCCTTGCTAGTGTGTGCGTGTATATATAATGGAGGAAAGGTGCCGTAGGAGAAAATTTAATTCTACAACATCGAAAAAATACACACTATGATTTTTTCGACCGGAATTCATCTTCATCTTTATTATCTAAGATGTGGATACACCAAATTTTATATGATTCTCACATTTTCATCGTTGATTTAGTAATGCAAAATTAATGGTTTACCGACAATAGAACTATTTACATTGCTAATTCAATGGTGAAAAGGTGGTAGAATCACATGAAATTTGGTGTATCCACATCTTAGATGATAAAGATGATATATGCCGATCGTTAAATAAAATGTTGGATGATTGATTTTCATTGCACCATAGGAGAAAATTCCCTCATATGGCCTCTTTCCTTCATTTTATATATATATATATATATATATATATATATATATATATGTGTGTGTGTGTGTGTGTGTGGAGACGATCATATGAGGCCGGTTCTCATTTCTAATTTGAGGCCAAACTTTTAAACACACAACCCTCCGTGTTTTTCACTTGTCTGTATCGGTCACTTTGAACTGCTTGTATTAGATATGTTATATATAAAGTTTCATTAGATTTAGAGACCTCTAACTTATCCATCAAGCCATATTTTTTCATGCATCGTAAATCCGTCGATTTTTCAGTCTATTTGATGGATTAGTTAGAGCTCTCCAAATCTCGTAAAATTTGATACATAACCTATCTAACATGTGAATATCATGATGGTCGGTGTCGATTGGTAAAAACACGACGCATTATGTGTTTCAAAAGTGAATCTCAAAATAAGAAATGAGGCCGGACCTCATAGGATTTTGGGACGTGTACATGTATCCTATATTTTGGGATTTTGCCGTGTCGTATCGTATCGTGTTGTATTTGTGTCCGTGCAACCTTGGATAAAGCGATAACTAATAAGCTCACAATGTTAAAACATGCCTCAAGAAATCCTATCGTCTAATTGATTTGGTGACAGATAACCGTGAGAAAATGTATCAACTGTTCTCAGAGAGAGAGAGAGAGAGAGAGAGACTTACACTTACGGGGAGATCAATTGGAAACAAATTTATGGCATCTGGATTGAAAGTGAAGCTGCTTCATAAGGAGAACAGGAACAATCAGTACAAGTTGGAACGATCAAGATAAGCAATATAATTTATTTTCAAAAAAATAAAGGGACGGCTATTTATTATTAGCAGTATATATAACATCTAAAATGTTCTCAGCGAGAACAGATTTAACATCAAGAAGAGTAGCAGTGTTGTCGAGAAACAATCACAAAGTCTCAGTTGCGTAATTCTAAACCAAAAGTTGACTCAAAAGAAAGAAACAGGATTCAAAGTTCATTTGTGATATAACATCTTATTTATGTCCTCCAGCATGCATCATAAGTTCATTGCAAACACCCATTAGAATGTTCGATCAAACTTAAATTTGATGTGAGAAAATCAAACCTATGAAGGTGGTGCTTTGTGAACTATGCAAGTATTTACATAGATTTATAGACTTCGATCCTGAAGGGGATGAACAAAGAAAAGGGTATACTGTAATTTATTCTCTAAAGGTACTAAGGAAATAGAATATAATAATTTTGTGTTGAAGTGAAGAGAACCCAGTAAAGGTTTCATGCAGACGAAGCAAAGGAAATCCTTCGCTCTATAATGTTGTAACAGGACAGGTGTTCCAAATGCTTTAATTCATTGATGCGGAAAAGTGGAGTTCATATAGTGTATTCTGATAATTGAGAATGTCTGTATTGAGAGAAAAAGATTACCTGTGGGACAGGACTAGCCGCCACGCATATGGAATAAAAAATTCCTCAGGATGACTTTCTTGCTCATAAGTAAAACGCAATTGAGTAAACATCTGCAATGCCAAGTTTGTCGTGCTAAATGATCTAATAATTGTTTAATTGCAATTATATTTAATCCAAATGTGTCCAAAATTTAGCTTCGCACAAACAAACCAGTAACATTACCTTCATCCCCTCACCACGCCATGACCTGCAATTCATGATAATGACTTGAAGGACCTCATCCACGGACCACCCACCATTCGTTCGCTGCATATCCATGCGGCTATTAAAAAAGTCCAAAACCTGGAGACAAAATTCATGTCAACTTTCCAGCTGTATCCAACAAACTGTTATAACCAGACAGGCCATTATCATTATCAATTAAGATTTTCCAGTTCAAAATGGGATTGGTTAGGTAGCATGAATGACATCTATGATGGTGAATGTCTGTGAGGGCCTTTCCAAAGGACCTTACCAACCAGTGTAATTAGGGAAACTGTTCTTGGTCATGTAACCAAAATTCCTAGTTATGAAACAACACTATGAAAGGAAATAGGATGATGAGATATGCTGGGAGAAACAAATTTATCCCCAAGGAAAACAACAAGCCAATGTGTCCTATATTACCGCATTCTTAAATAAGCATGCGGTTATACAAGAATATTTAGCATACTGTATATATATTTTCGAGCAGCTCGTTGAACCGTGGATGGCTTTTGAATGGCAGAAAGACCTCTTGACGGTGCATTATTGCATATACAACCTGTCAAGAACGCAGATAAAAATAAATATTATTATTCTTCTGAAAAAAAAGTATCCCATACATATAACTGACTCGATAACAATACCTCAGGATTCCGAGGTAAGGCATATGTAATAATTGCATTCAGAATTTCCAGTACTATTCTTAAGAAATCTGTATAAATATGAAGCTCCGTTGACTGCCACACACATTTAACATCCCAACATTAGGAAATCATAAAAAGACAAGTGCAACAGCATGATATCCTCATTTCTAGCCTCTAATCATGATAATAAGAATAATGGCAGTAGATTTGGGAAATTACCATCTCTTCAGAGATACTGTCCCCATCAATTTGCTCAGAAGTGACTTTAAGAACTTTATCATTTTTTAACTCTGCTAGTTTAGTATACCTGGGAAAGAAAAATAGCTTAATATTTATGCTTTTTTTAAGGAACTGCTGAAATCTATTTTATACAAGCAGCAAAATTAAATAAAGGCTGAAAGAAGCATACTTGCGAGCGAGCATGTCAAAAAGGCTAACCAGCCTCTGAGACGCATACGCGCTTAACCTATGAACATGAGGAGCCATGTTTGCCAGAATCGCCAAACAGTTGGTATGAAGGTACACATCCTAAAATATTACGCACATAAACAAATTCAGAATAAAGAGTTCATTATTTGGCTAATATCAGAACTCGGTAAAAATACAAGTTTTGTATGCAACTTGCATACAACAATGAAATGGTATTATATAATTTATTTTTATAGATGACCACTGAAGAAAGATGGCCAATAATGCAAAGTTCACAAGAAATAGTATTAAGTGAGCAAGATTGCCTTTAAGAATCGGAACGATTCAATGTTTCACAAGTGTCTGGCAGCCCCATTACCAAAAACACGAAAATGGATGTCTACTGTACATGTCTGTTTTTGTTTTTTCCCTTTTCCTGATGCGGGCTGCTTTCATTGTAAAGTAATGTCTATTCTATAAAGTACAACCTCACATACATTCAATTTACGCAAAGACTCAATGAAAACACAGCTACAAATATAATGTTGCAAATGTACCCACTCATAAAAGAATGTTACATCTGCCATTTGAAGGATATGGGGCTAATAACCATAGAGAAAAAATTAAATATCAAGGTCTCGCACTTGATGAAACAAGGCAACAGTTCAACCAACAATATGCAGACAAGGGGAATTGTTATTCTCTCTCTCTCTCTCTCACACACACACACACACATAGAGAGAGGGAGAGTGTGTGCGCAAATTATTTATTAGGAAGCACTTGCCACCCCTCAAGCATATGAATTAGCCCTTGACAACCCTGGACGGTAAAAATATTGAAACATCATCTATATGTTATTCTAGACTTGTGTAAATACCCTGACATAGGTCTTGTATTGCCATTTTTCCAACCCCTCAGGACACACCAACAAGCAAGGAAGTAAAATTATGAGGATTAGCCAATGATCATGTTATCTCCTAGTCTCCTCTCTTTCTATAGAAAATATACCCACTCTTTTTCTCATCTCACCCACTCTCCAAGTATCATTCTTATGGTTAATAGATTAAGAACAGGCTATTTCAATGCAAAAGGTTTTGAATTACCTCACACTTAAGAGATTAGTTTGTATTGCAAAAGTTTGCCTCACATTAAATACTAAATCTCTCTTCTGAAAAAATAGGCCTTGAGGGCATAATATCTTTTGAAGACTCATTCCGGAAGTATAGCCGTTGAAAGACAGTAAAGAGGGTAGATATGAAAAGGAGAGAGTTAGAAATGAGGGATAAGAATCTCTCTCTCTCTCTCTCTCTCTCTCTCTCACACACACACACACACACACTGAGAGAGAGAGAGAACGGATCATGAAATCTAACTTCAGTCTCGTCTAAAATAAGTTAATCCAAATGTCGAATTGCTCCGTCGGCCTTGTTCACTGATTAAGTGATCTATCAGTATAAGAGTTTGCTCAATTTGAAGCCGTCTATGTGTTGGATCAAGTGCTCTCGATTTATGAAATTTTCATGGGGAGTACAAGCCATCCATTTTGGAAATATTTGATCCAACACTTTACAGGCTTCAAATCGACCAAAATTGTATACACATATATCACTTTGTCGACAGTCAGATTGGGCTATTTTAGACTGGAGCTGACCGTGGAGTTGATATCCTGTTTCCACACACACTCACAGCCACCGTGGAAAATTTCCTACATTGGCGACTCTGGAAAAAACAACCATCAGTCAATTTTATCAACGATCGGCACTATCCATCTTAATCTTCATGTCCTTAAATATGTATACGTCAACATTGATATAATTTGGATAACTTTTGCCCTTGCATCAAATAATAGCAAAATTAACCGTTTTCTATTTAAATAAGCTAGATGAATGGCAAAAAGTCTCCAAACAACATGAAAATTGATGTATCCATAGTTCAGGACATGGTGATCAATATTGCCAGTGCTATGAAGATCAATACTGCCAATTCCGATCATAGAAAAAATTGATGGATGTTTACTTTTAGAGCCAACCACTGTAAGGAATTTCATACGGCGGCACTGTATACTCCATGCACGCACACACATGTTGCGTGTGAGTAAGACACCTAGACGGTAAGGTTTACTTTTTGTTTTTTTCTATATTAGACCAAGTGTCCTCTATTTATTTGAGTTAAAATATAGTACATATAAATAATTTAATTACTTTTAAACAAAATAAAATTTATCTGCATTATAATTAGTTGGCTTTGTAAATATTCTGATCTTGTCGAATCATTGTTTTACAAATGAGTTTGTACCGAACAGGAAGGTTGCAACTTGCAAGGGCTTGCGTGGAGATGGAGGCAAGAAATATATTGCATACAGTAGTTTACAAAAACTTGCATATAATTGAGAATTTAAACTTATATTATCCACATGACAATACATGCAAATACAAAATAGTCAAGATAGATGAATGTGAATAGGATGTTTATATGCAAATATGTTTTGCGTTTCTTTTTCATAGAACTTTGCATGCAAATACTGTCCTCATAGGGTAATAGTTAAAATTTACTTGATCCTCAAGAGGAGCGGTACTGCTGCTGGGCCCCGCCATTTGCTCTTTTTCCCCCTCCAAAGGGAACATGAGCCAACCCCACACAAACCCCAGGGAGAATTTTCTCCGTTCATTGGTAGATGAATAGGGACATGTGTCAATGATTTAGACGGGGAGTCAATTAACAAAATTGGTTTCAAATTGCAAACCCATAGTGAGTTTGCATTATACATGTCCACACGTAAACACATACACAAAGAAAATTGCAGATAACCCATGAACTAATTGAAAGTCATTTTTAAATTTAAAATAGTGTTTATATTGTTACCACACTAAAACTAATTAATATGTTTGTGTGGTGGTATGTTTTGTCAAATATAATTTAGGAGGGTAATTTGCAATTTATCATGTAGTTATAGGGATTTTTTTATGGGACCAGATTGGTTCAGAGTATTGAACAATGCAAGCATGTTAACTTGAGCAAGTTAAGCTCATAAATAAACCATGAATGACTAATTAATTCAAGAAGTATGGCTGTTAAATAGGTTGCATATCATGTCTCAATATCTATATTGTTTAAGACATTTAGTTGTATCTTCACAAATCACTTGCAAGCTACAACATGCTAGGTAAGCGCATTACAGATTTAGCAACAATAACAGCTAAATGAAGACTAAAGAACTACACATTTCAGTGCTCACCCGCAACTTTGAGAGATTGTACTTCACAGTTCTTATAAGTATTACGACCATCAAAGAACCAAGAGATGTATGATGCAGAAATCGCTCTTTGTACCATGGAACATTCAGAAGAATCTGTAAATGAAAAATGTTCAACAACTAACATTATGAGTTTAGAAAACTAATATCAACTATAAAACTAGCTCTTACCAGTTTGTGAATGCTGGCGTTGAAGGATGAATCCTGACTAAGTATGAGCAAGATAATTAACAACATATAGATTTGATTGGATGTCCTCCTTGAAGCGTTATATAGTGTTTCTAGGATCGGCACCAACTGTTAATAATATTAAAAAATAAAAACATAGTTCGACCAGAAAAAACCAATATGTAACTGTAAGCCTGAAATTGCTGAGAAGAGCATTCCTTCCTGCATAAACATGAGGTTACAAGAAACTACAAAATATCCATCTAGTGTATGGTTACAAAAGGTGCACTAAAACATGCTGGCATCAGATTTGTGGGAAGGATTTTTTGTATCATTACGTCTCTTTGAAATCACACTATCCAGCTTCAAAAATTAACATCATGTAGGGCTAAGGTATATACCAATGTATCCAAATCAGTTCGCACCAAAACATATTCCAGAAAATCGGAGTTGCCATGGATCAAAGAGTAGAGTAACAACACAGAGTTCTCCTCAGCTAAGTACCTGAATAGATAAAACTATAAGAAATAAACAATGTCATGAAATTCTACCGCTCTGGTAGTTTAGGAAGGAAAGTATCATGATTAACTATTGACACACTGATAATTTAAGGACAGAGAGACATCATAGATAGGGTCTCTGATTCCAGGCCTAGGTTGAACAAATGCTCCTTCAATACACAGGAACTTCAGATAGGATGGCCAATTTATAATTTGGCCGTCTGCATAATTTTGGTGAATAGTGTAAATAACAATATAACTATATGCTAACTACATGGGGGGGGGGAGTGTCCGAAAAGGGAACATTCCTGAAAATCAACAACAATATACAACAGTGAAGGATGTTTAATGCAGTAAAACCATCAACAGGTTGTTGGTAGGATAGTTGATTAATTCCAAGTTTAATACACTGGATAATTTTAAATTTTGCTCAACCATGAAATGCTTGGAATAGATGCACGTGTGGGAATTTTTCTTAATTAACACAGATACTGAATGCATAATTATATTTAACTGCATGTAGAAAAAAGGATGTACAAAACAGACATCTTCAGAAAAAAATAACAATAACCAAAAACAATGTGGAATACCTGTTATAATGGAATTATTGATTGATTATTCATAAAGAAGTTGATCGATTCCAAAATAATCTAAAACTTAATACACTTTTAATGCTGGAAGCATTACAAAGATGGTGCACTTTATTTATCATACAAATGTCTGAGAATGCTTCACTTTGAGATTATATATTTTACTCAAGGGCCTAGGAAAATTTTAATAGAAGGCAAGAAACACAAGGTTGTTTTTGCAAAAGAACACCATATAAAATACAGCACCCCTCGACGAGTATGACTTAAGTAATCTTATGATAGTTTCTACGGCGATCTGTAGTTCAATTTGTTGTGAAATAATTTAGGCTTTTCACTCTAAAGCTATACATGTTCTTCTCTAGATCAACTGTTTAAGAAGGTATATTCCTCTATTGACAAAAAATTATAGCAATATTGCGTTAATCAAACTTCTGCCACGTGTTGTATCACAACAGTAAACAGTGAACCATTTTTATCCAACAAGCCTGTTCTTTCTGATACTAGAAACAAATCAAAGTAACTCATTAATGAGTCAATGACCCCTCTAAAAATATAAATTTCTGACCACTTAGAACTCAACAAAAGTGTAAAAACTACGCTAGCACTGATCATCTCATTGCAGGTTAACCTTGGTCCTCTTAAATTGTGATCACTTATATACACCTTCGTCCTTGGAATCTTCTCAAAGTCCATAATTGCTTTCTTAGAGCTTAAGCATTTTCCTCAATTGACTAAAGTTATCTGCAACTCCTTATGAGCATTGGAAAGATGTGGTTCCCATAAGATGTTACTCGGTACAGAAAACAAATGTCAGAACTCTATGGGAGCATTGGTATATGATTTACAATACCAAGTTCCAAATTCATGTAATGCATCAAAAGAAACAGATCGTCTTATCCTGTGCAAATCAATATACAGTCCATCGGCATAATAAATTTAAGCTCTCAGCTTTGGCATGTCTTTATTCTCAAATGAAAATTATCAAGTGATTCTGAAACGCACAACTAAGAGAGATAAATAGCTAAGACATCAAATTCAACAAGTTACGATTGGCACAACCAACAAGTTATAAAAGCAATATAAACGAGCAAGAAAGAAAACTTTCAGAGAAATCTGATATTAAAATATTCAAGTTATGAGCCAAGAGAAAAATATAAATGATACTTACAATCCAAGAGTGTCAAACAAGGAAGCAAAAGGTAATCTCACTAGTGGTCCATTCTGTGCATTCCCTTCTATGTCAACACGATCAACTGCAAGCAAACACTCAGTGATAAACAATTTTGTAATCAAGATAAACTAAATTCACACAAGATGGGTGTGCCTTACATTCAATATCCCGAGCATTTTCTAGTGCCTTGCAGTAAGGGTTGTCGTAAAAGTATGAGTTCTCTTTCAAATATGCATGGGAATCAACTTCTTCCAAATTGCTATTTGCAGTGGGCTCGTCCACCTTAACACACTTCCTATAATGAATAAGAATAAGCAAAACATGTAGACTGAGGTCTGCCAATGGACTTCTTGAAGCTTCTCCGCTTGATATAACTAGATGGTTGAATGTGTAGTATGGCAATAACACAAAGTTCGCTGCAAAAAATAAAAAACACAGGTTCATATAATCAGCAAAGGAACAAAAAAGGGAGCAAAGTAAGAGCTCTACAACCAGTTTGAGCTATGACCAAAAGATCAATCCTCTAAAACGATGAGAAGCAGACCCTTATTATCGTTTAGTGACAAAAAGACCAACTCTTAAGAAGATATTTTGCTTTTATTACTAGATTCTGAGCTACTTTCACTTAACAGCAATTAGTACCAATACTTTGGCTCTCTTATTTGAACTAAAATTACAATTTGCCTCTTCTGGTAAGAAATATATGTTTCTATCCGAACTTCCAATTCATGCTTATCAGAGTCTAATCATGCCTACGCTGTTCATTTCATAATCAAATGGTAAGAGGTTTTTTTTAACAAGCTACCATGTGATAGAGCAAAGATTTCTATCCTGTTAATGCAGGAAGGAATCATCGTTGTCGTTCATGTAAGGCTTTTCCCACCAAAATGGGGGCCAGCTAAGAAGGAAGATTTGACATAGTTTTATCGCAGCTGTTGACCTGACCCAGAATGAGATAGCAGAGCTGAAAGCTCATGTCTATACCTATAGATGAAAAGCATTCCCTACACTACATGCACACGAAAGAGATCTAGAAATCTAAATATACAGCAGGTATTGATAGGAAATATAAGGCTCAAGCCAAATTTCACAATTGAATTTCAAAATTTTAAGATTTGACGAATATATGATATCGAATTCCAGGAGTGTAAAGAGTGCACACATAGAACATGACTGGCAATTTAACATCTTTGTTTGTTTGTGTTAAATTTATCTAGGGTTTCTCTTTCTCGTTTCTCTTTCTCATTTTGCGTACACTCATAATTTGGCTAGCATTTATCAGTTGCATCCACATATTAGAAGCCATACAATTCATCCTGCATTATCAGAGAGAGGCTTCAATCAGAAAGCAGCGGTGATTGACACAGCACCGGTGGTATGAAGTAGGTGACTACAGCTTGGGCTGATCTGTGGGAGGCGTGGGTTATTTCTGTTCTCTTCTTCTTTTCTCCCTTGGATGGAAACTAGGGTTCTAATAGTGGGATTGTAAATACTCTGAAGTTAGTTGTAGTGATCAGACAGCTACGAGTGGATCCAGTCTCTTATGGGCGATGGAGATTAAGAATTGGTTAGTGTTTTGTGATGCGAGAGGATTAAGGTTTAATTAAAGAAAAGGGTATCAAAACCAAGAAGACTGGTTCTGCGCTCTCCAACAGAGTCCCGCCTCTACACACATCACATAAGGAATACCAATCAAAGGGAAAACTCAGAACTCATCGATATCAATCGATAATCAATTTCATTCACTAAAATAACAATAGGTATAGGTTCCTTATACCAAAATGTGGAGTACAAACTTTGCATATAAAACTATGAACTTTCTAAATTTGTGAATAGAAAATAGGAAACAACTAGCAGACCAATAACAATTGAAAGTATGAAACTACACTCTCGATGGCCTAGCGTCACTTTTCATCACCGTCAAAAAATTATAACACGTGATACTAAGTATATTTCAAGAATTTCGAAGGATGTTTCAGATAAAGACATGTGATAGGTATGAAGGTATGATAAATAATGCTGACAAGCATACGCGGATACGCTTTCCCCTTGGTGAAAGACATTTTGTTCTAGAAGCAATTTATGCTTGTATTTTCCATCACCATAACCAAAAGCCGGAATGCTTCGATGAGAAGATTAAAGAAAAAGATTAAAATCCCTTGAAAGGTTATAATTTTGGCATGACCTCATTTGTTTTCATCGCATCATCACCCATGAAACCATGAAACCACTAGACCCTTAGGCATAACCAAAGCACACAGGTTTGCCTCTACCTATTCCAAGCACCTCAAAGATTTTTCATTAGCTTAAGCAAATGAATAGCCCATTTTAAGATAACAAAGAAACAAGTTTGGGTTCATATTTGGACGATCGACGACAGTGACCATTCATTTCCTCCGTCAACTTGTCGAACGTTTTCAAGAGAGGAGAAGGGATTTGCATATGGTTTTTATTGACTTAGAGAAAGCTTACGACAAGATACCTAATGAGATATTATGACGGACAATGATGAGGAAGGGGGTTCCAATCAAATATATTGACATAATCAAGAACATATATGATGGAATAGTGGCAAATGTAAAAACTTACGGCGGCCTAACGAGTGATTTTCCGATCACAATTGGCTTGCATCAAAGGTCTGCATTAAGTCCATTCTTATTTGCCATAGTATTGGATGAGCTTACTGCAACTATCCAAGATGAGATACCTTAGTGTATGTTATTCACTGATGATATTATTCTGGTAAATGAAACGAATGCATGGGTTAATGCCAAGCCAAATTGGAGTTATGCAGGAAAATGTTGGAATCTCGAGGGTTTAGATTGAGCAAGTCCAAGACAGCATATAATATATGAAATGCAAATTTAGTAAACAAAGAATTCAAGATCATGGTGGTATAACACTAGATGAGCACGAGATACCACCGTGCGATCAGTTTAGATATCTAGGTTCCATCATTCAAAATAATGGGGAGATCAATAACGATGTCAACCTGAGAATTCAAGCTGGTTGGTTGAAATGGAGGAGCACAATGGGGATTTTTTGTGATCGTAACTTTCCGTTAAGGTTGAAGGGGAAGTTTTCTCGAAACGCAATAAGGCATGCCTTATTAAATGGTACGGAATGTTGGCCTCCTAAAAAATATCATGCACAGAAGATGAAGGTAGCAGAGATGCGCATGTTTCGTTGGATGTGTGGTAACACTAGAAAAGAAAATGTGTGAAATGAGGATATTCATGCAAAGCTTAAGTTTGGTGTAGCTCCTATGGAGAAGAAGATGTGAGAAAACATCCTAAAATGGTTTGATCATGTGTTATGCAGACCCATGGAAACACCGGTCTCGATTTAAGTCACGTCAAAAGGGCGAAAGGGAGACCGAAAAAACGTGGATGGAAGCGATACAAAAAGATATGGATGCCAAAGACCTTAATGAAAGTTTATTGTTCGATAGGAGTGGAGGCGGAGGATCCATGTGCTCGACCTGGCATGGTTCTCATATTGGTTCATGTAGCCTACCCCATATCCTTGGGATAAAGGCTCAGTTGTTGTTTGTATATGAATCACCCATTTTCACGCTATTTCATAGTTAAGAAGGTAGATATGCTGCAATTAAGCAGGGCTATCAATAATAGCGATTATCACTCAGAAGCCCATATATGAAGAAGAGTATATCTTATCAGCAACTAGCAGCTAAGCTATAGATCTGCTTGACCATCAAGAAGAATAAATATAATCCTTATTACTTTGAATAAAATTGCACGAATAAAATGACCGAACAAATTTGCATGCATAAAATGATGGAACAAAATTGCAAATGTAAAATAATGTCCTTACCAGCGGCAGAACCAACTCTTTGAAGAACACCAGGCTGGTTTCCATCGGAATAGACAGGATAAGAAGTACCACTAAAAGGAATTCGCGGCCTGGTGAGAAAATTCAGCAATAGTCTGCGAACTACAGAAATTACAACAGTACCTTCCTGCAGAATATGATATAGGAAATGCCCACAAGCACACTCTTCATAAGGAAATGGGAAAAGAAAAGAAGGGAGAGTACGTAGAAGAATAAGATATCTGGATTCTTTTGTCCACACCTGAAGCATTGAAGCATCAATGAATGGATGTAAATCCTGTGGTCCAGGGGATGGCCCTGAACAAAGCTGAGTTGACATGGCCACCAGCATAAAGTTCAGAAGTTCATGATGGAGGACGCAAGAGTGACGACTTGCAATAGAAATATCGACGAAAATCAGAAGTATTAGAAGGTGAATCTACTCACAAGATAAGAGCATATTTAAAGATGAAGTCAGGAATGTACTTTACATCTGATGTACCAATGAAATTAAGTACACCTCGCATAACAAAAGTCTCGATCCTTTCTCCTGCACAGGTACAAGTCATATTCTGAGTCCACACATGTAAAAAAAAATTCATATTGTTTACATAAGTTGTGAGAAATTGTCTGACAAAAAGGATACTGTTTGGAAATGTCAATTAATGTCAGATAACTTGAATTACAGACTTTCCAGGACTACCAAAATAAACAATGGACATTACGAAGCCAAGGCCCGTAACATTATCCAGTCCAAATTACAGAATAAATTTGCTCACTGGTGGATACACGTTGACTGTAAATAAGGAAATGATAAATTACCCAGAGGCAAAACATCCTGCCCTCCTGCTTCATCCAGACTAAGATATAGTTCTTCAAATGTATCAGTTTTTGCATTTTCAATAATGAACTTGAGGAATACAGAAGATATGTACACCGCGTTTACAGCCTTTGTATAACTCTCAGACGGCCCAGAAGTGGTCATCAGGCACTCTTGCAAACACCACACCATATGAATCAAAATTTTTGCAAGGTGTCTTGTTCGATAGTTATTCTGTGCTGCATGTGCATAGTAAAGGAAAATAAGGGGGGAAACGTAAGTAAAATTAAAAATATTGATCCAGCATGGTTAATGTTTTGATCATCTCATGTACATGCCAAGCACGAGATTAGTACACATTATACCTTAAGCCATGACAGTCGGAAAAAAAACCATAAATCATATAAAATTTCATTATTATTTCTTGCTGGGAGGAACACAGGACAGGAACTTTAGAGTTTCCTTGATGGGAGGAAAACAAGAACTTTTTTCACAGGTACTTATCTCACTTATTTGTGTAGGCAAGGACTCACTTTAATGCCCCCTTCCATCAAGGGAGTTGTAGTTTCCAAAACTACATGGTCGTTTCATAACAACCACTAAACACAAATTGTGGTTTCATGAGAATAACCACCACAAATATTATATACTCATATGTTATATCATGAAATAATAGGATACCTGAGTCACAATGGAGTTATTCTAACATTCTCCACTTGACTCAAACTACTCTATTAATGTCCTAATTATATAACCTCGTTGCAACTATACTTTATGGCCATTTAAATAGTCACACTCGAATGTGCAAATAATATAACTTTTTGAAGTTTCTTATGAAAATATAAATAACCTTATGAATCATCATAAAAAATATTCAAGGTCCAACTTTAATTTTCTTTAAAGGCCATAATCACATGACTCAAATAGAATGTGCACACTATATAATCATGTACCATATACTAACAACATCTAAACATGTCTAGGCACAAAACTATATATAGATCTTACAAAATGGCATACAACACTTAAATCTTTACAAGACTCAAATCTTTACAAGACTCGTATTTCTTACATAACCCGTAAATGGAATGACACGTAATGCTTTAGTCCATGATCAGCAATCATGAACCCTATCTTTATGTGCTCATAAGCTATAGGAGATCACAAGGTCGATCTTAAGTTATACGAAACTTGATGGTGGCGTGCCTTGATCGATTCCCTCTTATGTTGGTAGAAAATGCTACCGCTGGTATCACAATAAATTCGTAAAGAATTCGGTACAATTTCAACCACTTTAGGCCGGTGACAAAATCCTTCAACTATATTCCTTGTGAAAAATCTTTGTAGCAAGTAATATATTCGGTACCAAGTTATGCAAGTAACATGTCATTCACATAAGACTAAATTAACAAATTTTATTCTCTCAACTTATAAAATATGAATTAGTTCACAATATTCTCAACAAAACTATATGAGATAATAATGTCGTGAAACTTTACATACTATAAATTGAGGAAATTCGTTTTAGTCCATATAGAGACTTAAAAGTCGATCGAAATTCCCAACTTTTCATCCTTTAAGGATATTTTTCTTCACAAATGTTTCATCCAAATGATCCAAATTTTGAAGAAAATATACTTCATGAGTTAGTTCTTTAAAGATGTACACCGATCCTTCATTTTCCTTACAAGGTAAAACAAAATTATCTCAAACTCTGCATCAAACTCTGCATCACAAGAAAATTGAGTCCCACTTAAATCAAAATCCTTGAAACTTCATCAATGAAGTTTCTAGAAACGCAAGTAGGACAAACTTTATAACTAAGTCATACCATATATTACTATGATACAATAACTTTATTAAAATAGACCAATGTCTAGTTTCATCAGCAAATTCAAACCTTCATGTGTGTAGAGGACGATAAATTCATTGAATTTACTAAGACATTGGATAATCTAAGTCTAGCAATGTAATATCGAAATAAAATATAAAAAACCTTCTCACAAGGGCATAAGAAATTTCTATTTCAGCATTTCTTCAAGCAATCTTATTTCAATCGAATCAAATAAATAATTACCTCTCTGTGGGGCCAAGTAATTATTTAAGTGAAACCAATCGCAATGTTCAATGTCATTTAAGTCCTATAAACTAATAGCATGATTTGAATAAAACCAATAATCCACTTATATAACATGAATTAGGATGGTGAGGCTAATCTTAACATATATTATAAGTCAATTTTAAGTAGCATTTAAACTTCAATCATCCATTTTATTTATATAAGATGATGTAATGCATGTACATCAAAACACCAATTTACATATAATACATGCATGGTATGAGAACTCACTTGATATCTAAGATTTTCGGACCAGTCACAACAGGAAGTGTCGTGAGCAGACCAAAACCTTGTGGTTTTCTCATATCGAGTGAGAATGGTACAAATCGGCGGGACATACTTCAAAATATTGCGGAAAAAACTAAAATTTGCATTAAATACCTTCATGGCTACATGAAACGGATGACGATGAGAGGCTATCTCGTCGAGGTGAAGAGATCGCGTTGAAAAGACAACAAGGAGATCGGATCTGGTCGAGGTGATGATCGTAGAGATATGGTCGAGAAGGTGACAAGTCAAAGAGATTTGGTCAAGAAAGACGACATGAATAAGTCGAGGGGGCGAGGAAGAGCAACGTTCGTTATCTCGAGAGTAGACTTCAAAGGCAACAGTCTAAGGGGCTTATATATTAGGGTTATTATAGGTTTTCCATTTTTATATTAATAGTTACTTAGGTATGATTTATTGGGTATTATTTTATTAGGCTTAGGTATTGTTCTACTGGGTTTATAAATGCCATGGAGTTGGTATTGGTTTTTATTTGGCTAGAAACCTGGAATTGGGGTTTTTTGCTATAGCTTATTAGCTATTGGTTTGGTAGACATGAAACCTTATTGGTTATGTATTTAAATAATGGGTTCAATTAAACGTCTCCAAATGAGTTTAATAGTCTTAGCATTATCTTTTTTATATTACCTTTTTTAATTCTGCTAATGTAGACAATAACAATATATCCTTTCTCTTTAGGCTACGCTTGTACATTTTCTTGAATAAATCCTTCTATTTTAATCATGTGGACCACTTCATTCATACACCATTCCCCATTCAAGTAAAAAGCAAATAAAAGATTGGTTGAGCTCACAATAAAAAAAATAAACAATCGTTTTCACATCCATTTAATGCAACACCTGATAAATTGAACTACAAGCGCCATAATAATTTTAAGTCCTTACGGATAGGTGAGAAGGTATTACATTAATCATCTTTGCTTCGAAAAAAATCCATCAATTATAAAAAATGGAACCAATGAGTTTCTTTTTTATTTGGTTACACTGCGAGTCTCTAAACTTTATTATACGCCATTAATCTATCCTTTCATGGCGTTGTACCAACCTAAGAGATTGATTCCACTCATAACTTGTGAAGATCAAAATTGAAACATATGCTTCGTTCTTTGAAACCATTTTAACCTATGGTTTTTATCTGTGTCAACCCATTTGATTTGGCCCATCGTCTTTCTTTGTTACCTATGATTAATTGCATCCATTAGGTTGGTGCACTCTTTGTAAGGAGTAGCATACCATATTTATATAAAGAAGAGGTCTTTCAGATCATTGTTCATGTGAGTATGGGGGAGGGGGGCAATATAACTTTTTTGGCTGTGAGGAGTTGTCTATATTTTTAATACCATCCGTTGTGGTATGATCTCATTGCTCTCCTCTAATTGATGTTAGTGTTTTCTCGAATAATATTCTTTGTCTTTCATATTTAGGCTCTCACTCCATGCTTATCACCATCCACCAGTACTTTATTAAGAGCAAAAAGGAATTCCCTTGGAAGCTCTTTAATCCTTTGCTGCCATGAGAAGTGAGATTGTTAAATGGATTGGCTATCCCCTTTAAATGGATCATGATATGATCTTGTTCTTCTCTCTAACTAATGTTCGTACCACTGTTTCAGATATTGGTTGCATTAGCTGATATGTTGAACTTTTAGCGATGCATACTACATTAGGTGGATATCTTTTAGCACACTTCTCGTCGTTTCATATCAGCCCAATTATCGTTGACAAAACACTATACTGTGAATTCCTTGATTCCAATCCACACATTTGTTTCGAATATCCATATCCTATAACAAAACACCATCGCATGTTTCACGTTATATCAAAAATTAAAAAAAGCTCCTATGCTGCGTTGGAACTATTCTAAGCAAAATCATCGAATCCTCTAACATGCATGTACCTACCAAAACACCTACATTGCATTAACAATCTAAATCATGAGCTTATCTAATTCCCTTATCTAGAAATCGATTCTCTCAGAGAACTCACCAAAGATCTCGCAGGCCTGATCCACACGCTGCTGCGGCCACTGATGCGTGAGTGGGAGCTCGAGAAGCTTCTGCCAGAACTCCGACGAGATCGGGTACGATTTCTCGCCGACGAACGCCGCGATCGCGTGCTCCGCTGCCTCCGGTGGCCTCCCGGCCCTGCGAGGCGTCGACGGCACCGCTCCCATTGGGGATTCACGAACCGAGATCGAAATCAAAAACCCTAGCGTCCTCCTCTCATAGATTTTGGATCTGAGATCGTTCGGATCGTATAAACCCTAGATCTGAGCACTGATGGTTGCAATGGCTTCAAACAGAAGAAAAAATAAAAATTTGTTGGCAAATTTATTTTTTTTGTTATGATTTTGGTCGCTGTGAGGCGCGTTTGAAGTGTGTGGGGAGCAAAAGTCCAGACTACATAAAGACTTATTTACCCTTTCGTATGGGATGTAACGGTCCTGGAGATAATAAGAAATCGGGGTTGGTTTTGTCTTTGCGGTGTAATTACATGATTTGGAAGCATTCGCTGCTGAATGCTTAGTCGGTGAGTGAAGATCACGTAGCTAGCGTAGATCGCAGCCGTTGGATTTTTTATTTTATGACAGCGATGGATGCCAAATGTGAGGAATTTTGAGAAATGAAAATTGCAGATCGAGGACAGAGGCTTAATTTTCAAATGTGATAATGGGGTCAGTCAACTGCTGAAAACTCCAAAGAAAAGCGAAGTTTAGCGAGAAAAGGGCCATGGTAGCGGAGTGATTAAGGCGATTGATTAACTTTATTTGGGATTGATGGGATTCATTTTTCTTTAAAGAAAAGATTGATGATGATACCCGTATTTGTTATTTAAAGTAACACATGTTTGATAAAACGGAGTCTCAGATGTTATAAAAGACGGTTTTCTCGGACAGCATCGCAAAACGTCTGCCGTTTTCCTTGACGATCACCATCTTCGTCTTCATCGTTTAAGATGTAGATACACCATTATGTAATTCTAACACCTATTCATCGCTGATTCAGTGTGTGCAAAATTAACTGTTTTCAGATTATTTTAGTATTTTTACAGAACAAAGGCAGCGGTGAAACGGTGTTAAAATTCATGAAATTTATTGTATCCACATCTTAGACGATGAGGATGAAGATTGTGAATGTCGATCGTCAGAAAAAATGGTGAGGTCTTTTTACGACGCCATCTGAGGAAATCTTCTCTTCTGCCATCCAAGATTCCATTTTCCCTTTGGAAAAATGAGCGTTGAGAGGAAAAACAAAAAGAACCTTTATCAATAAGATTTTCCGAACTAAAATTCAGTGCTAATTCTGAGAGTTAAGGAATAAAGGTAAATTACAACATTAGACCTGGCAGTAGATCATAAACACATAAATAATGCATTAGCCGATATCATACATGAGATTGAGTAGAGCCAAGCACATAAATCAATAGATTGAAAGACAAGAAGCATGTAGCTATTTTTATCGGTGTCTTTGGCTAAGAAACCAATGTTTACGAAAATAACCATCAACCAACCGCTTAAATGGCCAAAACTCATTCTACACGTGAGCAACAAGATGCCGACACTAAATGCTTTCCATATGAACGCTATCCAATAACAATTCTAATGTATAGTTATAGAGAAGTAATTTTCTTCATCTCGGGACAGTTTAGCAGCTAGGAAATGGCATGCAACGTATGTTGCAAAAAATCTTCATTTCTTACGTTCGGTTAGCAACAAACTTAAGTTGGAAATGAAAATGGAGATGCAAAATCAACAAATTCTTACAGCATTTGTTGCATTCATTTTGGTGACGGCAAGAGTTGCAGCGTTGAGCATGGTGATTCTTATGGGTGCCACATAAGCTTTATATATGCCACCTCAACAAATGTTGCATTTCCTTTAATTTTTTGTTCCAACTAAACAAAAAAAAATGGTTTGAATTTGGAAATCCAATTACAAAACTTAAACATAACCAAACAATGGATTTGGGCCAGCAAATTATGTATGCAGCATTTGCTGCAAGAAAGCAAGATGCATTTTTTTTGTTGCTAACCAAACATGCCCATCATCTTACATCAACTTTCGAGCAACCGCTTGGTAGCTTCTAGACAGAGTTGTATTCAACGTTTGTTACGGAAAGTTTTATTCTTCATGTTTGATTAACGGCAACTTTAAGCTGGAATTAGAAATAGAGTTGCGGAAAAATGAACCAGATTCTGAACATTTATTACCGCGGGCCAAAAATGTCTATAGCAATTATTAAGAAGCCAAATAAGTTTATAAGATACCACATAAACAATATAGCAACACATATTAGATTACTAGCGAGCCAAACACAAAAACAGTTTGCATTTGAAAATCGAAAGATAAAGTTGAAACCATCTAAATGGATTTGAGTGTTTTTATTTACAGCAAATGTTGCATGTTTGGTGACAATTGTGACACTAAATGCAATATTTCTGTCTTATTGCAATCCTTACACCCCAGAGATACAGTAAAGGGTTGTTTGGTTGAGAGACTTGGATGAGATTTGTGGATATTGGAGACCATGTAGGTTTTTGCTTGGTTGATGGATTTGGTTTGGAAAAGATTTGTTGCGACATAAGCCAAAATCATGGTTCATGAATCGGTAATAAAAAAGAAAAGCAAGGATATGGGAGAAACTCTTCTCACGTACACCTAAACTTTTTATGTGAATAAAAAATCTTCTCACCATTTTAATTGTTTTGGAGATTGGATGTTTTGTCTTATTTGAAGGAAAAAATGATATTCTCACCCTCTTAATGCTATCTCTGAATCCAAATTTTGAAATCTATACCATTTCAGCGCAAGCAAACAGAGGATTAAATTTTTGGGTCATAATCTTTAATTTCGATACAAACAAAACAAAGAATTATTATATCCAAGTTTTTTCGATTGTAAGAATCTGGGAATCCAATTTTGTGAATCCCCAACCAAACAGGCCCTGAGCATAAGACCACATTCATACAGCTCCCACAACAATACAGTCACAAGATAAGCTCTGAAAGTTTATGCTAATAAGCACACAGAAATTTTGCAGGCTCCACAACCAATACAGTCACAAGATAAGCTCTGAAAGTTTATGCTAATAAGCACACAGAAATTTTGCAGGCTCCACAACTAAAATGTACAGCAGCACAGTACTAATATATACACTACAACTCTACATTGCAGTCAATGCACTACAAGAAGGGACACCAACTGCCAGTACCAAGACGCTCAACCCATTAGCGGGATCCTAGAGTAACCAGTCTTTTAACCTATATCACAAATGGAGTAAAAATAAATTACAGACAATGCTTCACTTAAATCAAATGCAGATGCCCGAATTATTTTCACCTCGGACTAGTAGAACTCAGGTACCCCAATTTCTGGCTCAATATATATTAATATCCTCATTCCCTCCCTCATCAGCTCTCTCCTTCTCCTCACCAATCCCTTCATTTAAAAGCTCTTCCCAAAACTCATCATTCAGCTCAACATCAACTTCCTCTTGCTGCTCGTGATACTCAAACCCCTGCATCTCCAAAGCTAAACTCTCGAGCTCCAGCACTTGGGGTCTGCTCGCTCCTACATCACATTGAGACAATGAGGCCTTCTCTATTGGTCTTTGCCTCTTTTTCAAAATGGCTTCTTCAAGCTCCTTCCGCTTGTCCTTGTGTTCAACAAGCTGCTGTAAGAAGTTGGGATTTCGCATGGCTCGAGCTAAGAAGGACATCATTTGTTGCTGCCTTTGTTCGGTGCCTTGGAGCCTTTCCTCCATCGCTTTGAGATGAGCTCGAGTGTTTTGCTGCTCTTGCCTTAGCTTTACGAGCTCGGCCATTAGGACGTTCTTGTCGCGCTTCAGCCTGTCCATCTCTACATCATGCCCGAATTGGCCCACTTCAAGGTCCGGGGCAAGGGATTGGTGCTGAGATGGGACATGAGATGATGAGGCTCGCCTTCGCTTTATGGTCATGAGCAGATGCTTCTGGCCTCGGAGAAACCCTTCGTTTGCGAATTCCCATCTGTCTGGGTCCACTTTTCTAAATCCCTGTTTTGGATCCAAATCGTGAGTTGAGATTGACATTTAAGTGTCAAAAACAACTTAAGAAATTGGATATAGTTTCGAAAAAGAGACTAGTAGTTCATGTTACGGGCAGAACAATTGGAGTTGGTTGAAGATGGAGGAGAATGAGTGGATGACACCATTTACCTCGAAATATGACTAATAGCAAGTCATCTCAATTGCAGAAGCCTCTTTATTATTCTTCTTTCTTCAGCACTATAATTCATTTAGAAGAATACGAAGTAGAAACACTAGAAGGTCAGATTGCAATTCCTAATTACATAAGCATTTGAGAGAGTTGATTAGATTAAGCTTTCGACATTTCCATTCCTATACAATCATATTTCTTTTATAATTACAGTAGAGGTATATTTCCTTTCCCTGATGCATGTAGCTTTTTGTATATCAATTTTTATGGAGTAGAAAATTTCTAGCTTGTTCTTTTATTTCACCTCGTGGCGCTTGGGTTGAAATCTTCAACTTCAAACTTGATCTATTTGAACAGCAGCTGCGGAACAATAACAAACGAATTACTCCATTGCATTTTTTTCATTACTTTTTGCCGGTGAATTTTTTAAATCTTTGTTAAACAGTAACACGAGCTTACAAAAGAAATGCAGTGTGAGCATAACATGTGCTAGAATATAAAATCCCTTTACCCTCATCACAACTTCAGAGTTCTTGTGCAGTGGAATCGACTATAAAATAGTATCAGAGCACCCCAAGAATTGCTTATAACTTGAGCTTAATCTTTCCTAGATTCACCATTCTTATAAAAATAACAACCCTATGAGAAAACAGGGCTTGCAAGAACCCTGCAGGTCTAGAATTGCAATGGACTCTCACATGGGCCAATAGAATCCAGGGGCCTAATTGTAAAACAGTCAACGGGTTCCACCTGCCTATGTGAGAGGCCACTGCAGTTTGCAAGGTCCATATAGGCCCCGTTTCCTCCTACCCTATAGGAGGGTTTTCTTTCTTTCCCATCAGACCATGATGTTTTTTGTATCACTGCAGTTAATGGTTACATTAAACAACAAGCATAAAATGTAGAGTATAACCCCTATACGATAAGACAATTTCAATTCCAATAGTTCCATTCTTTGCGTCGACCAATTTAAATTCAAATGATTGCTATGTCCACCATTCTGATCAAGTTCCATACTTTGTGTTGATAGGATACCAATTAGAGTTCTTATTCAAAAAGTTGTTATGACTACGATTCTAATCCTACTACAGCCTTTCAGAAAGGTTGGCAACTAGACCATTTTCTTAAAAGACAGAGTTAATTACATATAGCACTCTTCATCTGTATCCTCTCCAGCACTTGAACCTCTCAACTGCATATCAACTCCGCATAGCTCAGAGTTCAACAGCGACCAAGTAAATTTTTATTTCCTACACCTCGATTCTAACCCTAAAAGTATCAGATGCTACCCAATTGTGTGACTTTCCAAAAATGAAAGATGTAATGTTGAAAAATGCATTCAGTAAGTTAGAGCACCAGTGGGCAGTGGGATAAGTTCCTGAAAGTGACATTTATACCAATCTACATAAAATGCAAATTTCTAACAATACATAGATAACAAACAACGACCATCACAGATGATACAACCGCCATTAATTCAACATAACTTTTTTATTAAAAAAAAATCATCCCACAGTGGAATCAAAGGCATTGCAGATTTAATATAAGGGTTTATTAACCCCTCAGCCAGCATACTCAACTGAAACTGGTCTCAATCTGAGCTGAAATAACACCTAAAAGGGGTGTTCTGCTGAATATCCAGCCAAAGATTTGTAATTAGGGTATGCTGGGTTTCTCTAATTCGAGGAACTAGTCTCAATCTAGATTGAAACGCCACTTAATAGATTTCCAATTAGGGGTTTCCCCCCTAAATCAAGAGGAAACCCAAATGAAATTTCAAGAAATCACTCCAAGAACCTAACTTTACCCACAAATTCACAGAAAACCACTAAAATCGGCCAAAAACAATGGGAAAAAGGAGAAGAAAACTCACATAGGTATTGAGCTGCCTCACGAAGCTAGAGAAATTGTTGTGCTTGAAGTACTTAGGGAGCAGCGTCATCGAGAAGGCGCAGGGATCCCAGACGACGAAGCTGTTGTGGGTGCTGCTCCACGAAACGATCTGATCGGTGACAGGATCGTCGACGACGTCGTAGGTCTTGATCAGGAACGGCGGCGGCCCTTGGTCGTGGAGCCCCTCCATCGGCCGTGGCGCCCCCGCCCCCGCCCCAGCCGCCGCCGTCTCCGATCCCTCGATGAGCTCCTCTTTGATGGCGACTGATTTATGATTGGTGTGATTTTGATCCATTCTGAGGAATCGAAGAGGGATTTAGTTGAGTTAGGGTACGAAATTTATAGCCAGGGGATATGAGAAAGGGGAAATTTGAAGTTTTTGTGTTGAGAGGAACGTTCTGGAAGCAGGTGGGAGGACACCTATTTTGAGGAAGGGAAAAGGAAGGTTCTGGAAACCGTGGGTGTTGAGTACGCCCTCTGGTGAGGTTACCTCATCTCTCCTTTGGATTAGATATTTTGCGTGTGTATATGTTTTATGACGACGGCGGTGATCGGTTTTGGATATCTATACTTTAATTTGGATCGCATAATCGAAAAGTTTTCCCAACTTAAAATTATAAGACTTTTAGACAAGCGGATGACGCTGATAATGTCCTCCTCAGTGGCATATCTCAAAAGTGCACCAAGATGACAAGCGGCAACTAAGGTTCTAAAAACAGTAGGCCTCAACCTCTATCCACTTCCGCATTTGAGTTAGCTCGTCTCTCATTTGGATGCATGTGTGCAATTCTAGATACCATTGGTGTATTGGGAAGGGCTTTTTTTTGTTCTTTTAAACATAGTCACAAATTCGTCGTTCAGGAATAATTCGGCGAGGTCGAAAATTCGGATTTGGAGAATTATTCGGAAAAAATCAGCAGGTATTCGGGAAAAATTCGGTAAATGTTCGGGAAATGTTCGGGAAGGATTTCGAGCAATAAATTAATATATGAGATGCTAGATTTTGATTTTATGAATTATTTGCTGTTTTTTGAATTATTCGTTGTTTTTTCACATAATTCGGGAATAATTCGCGAATTATTCGGCCAGTCCGGCAATGGCGATTAATTCGGAGATTAATTCGTCTGATAAAAAATGCGTGAATTATTCACGAATTATGTGACTATGCTTTTAAAAAAGGTTGTTAGTAAAAGTGAAAGGGTAAGCGCTTTTGGTTTAATCCTAAGAAGTTTAGAATATTTGAGCAGTTTAGGAATAATTGTTTAGTTCTATCTCTATATATGTTAGAGTTAAACCCTACGCGATCCGTAAATCGTATATCGATAAAAAAAAAATTATATAATGAAAAATCGATTATATAAAGTGATATTTATTTATGTTTCAAAATTTATCAAAGTAAAAGTCTATGGTAAGTTTTATTAGTAAGATCCATGGTGTTTAGTAGAAAAAAAACAAAGCCCACAGTGTTTATTTGAAAATTGTTTAAAGCGTGGTATTTATTTGTCAAAAAAATAAATAAATCCATAGCATTTATCTAAAACTCGTCGTATTTTTCTGTAATAAACAAACTTCATGATATTCATTCATAATAAAGAAAGCCCATAATATCTATCTAGAAAACATTAAAAGTTCATGGTTTTTAATTTGGTAAAAAAACACATGGTATTTATTTGAAAAACATTAAAGATTTTCTATTTTTTGTATTAAGAAAATCCCATGGTACTTATATGAAAAATATAAAAAATTCATGGTATTTATTCAAAATTTAAAAAAATCCATGTTATCCATTTAAAAAACATTGCGAGGTGCATGCTATTGATTTGAAAAAAGATCCATGGTATCTATTTGAAATTCATGGTATTTAATAATAATAAAAATTCCATGGTATTTATCTAAAAAACATTAAGAGTTCATGGTATTTTGGTGAAAATCTACATGAGATTTTGAGTTATTAGCAAGAAGAAAAAGTTCTTGGCATTTATCTAAAATTCATAGTATTTTTTGTAATACACAAAGTTCGTGATATTTACTTGCAATAAAAATCCTTTGATATCTATCTGGAAAATATCAAAAGACTGTGAAGTTTAATTTGTTAAAAAAACTCCATCATATTTATCTGATAAACATTAAAATTATTTCCATATATTTATAAAAAGCAAAGACATGGTATTTATATGAAAAATGTCGAAAATCCATATTATTTTTTTGAAATTAAAAAAATCCATGATATCTATTTAAAACGCGTTGGGAAATTCATGGTATTTATTTGAAAATAGTACATGTATCTATTCGAAGTTTATGGTATTAATTCGTAAAAAATCCATGGCAGTTATCTAAAAAATGTTGAGAATTCATGATATTTTAGTGAAATTATAAGTGAAATTTTGAGCTGATGCCCATATTGTTATTATTGAGAGACGACAAATAATTAGTGGGATTTTGTGATTGATGGTAGAACTGTAATTAAATTGAAGTTCTTTCACTCATTGATTTTCCATCATAACCCTCACAACTTTACCAAAACTTTAAATATACCTATAAAATACAAACTTTATGATAATAATATTGAGTAAAGAATGGGGTAAAAGTGGAAAGTCAAAATTTTCACTTTTGAAACCGCCTTCTATTAGTGTACTAGCGGTGAGATCCGTGCGATGCGGCGAGTTTTTAGAATAATTTATGAAAATAAATAAACAATAACTCATATATATAAAAAACTATGTCAGTGATCATATCGGTAAAAGTTCATGGTATTCATGTAATAAACAAAGTTCATGGCATTTATCTGAAAACTTTAAAATTTCATGGTATTTATTTGTAATACATAAAGTCCATAGTATTTATCTGAAATTTATTGAAAGTTCATTGTATTTATTTGTAATAAACAAAATCCATTGTACTTATATGTAAAAAAATGAAACTCATTGTATTTATTTGTAATAAACAAAGTCCATAATATTTATCCAAAAATGGCGAAAAATCATAATATTGATTTACAATAAACAAAGTCATGATATATGGAAAACGATGAAAGATCATGATATTTATTTATGTTAAACAAAACTTATGGCATTAATCTAGAAACGACGGAAGTCGTGGTATTTATTTGTAATAAATAAAGCACATGGTATATATCTAGAAAATGGTGAAAACCATGGTATTTATTTTGCAATAAATAAACTCTATGATATTTATATGGAAAAAGCAGAAAGTGTAAGGATGCTTGTGCTCACTAGATACAAGCCGGAAGTCATCCCTATGATAAACAAAAATTTCAAAGCAAGCACAAGTATCCAAAAACCTTAAAATCAACCTAAAGTCTACAGCTTGCAACTAAATATGAGCATACAAGAATCAAGATAGAGTTTTGTAATGCAACAACCTTTGAAGCGTGAATACACTTAAGTATAAGACCTTCGTTAGGCTTTTAGGTCGTCGGGAACGAGCTTGGGTGCCGATCGTCTTCGTCAAAGATGATCCACGCGAAAGAATCGCAACTCAAACTAAAACTTCACTGAGTGAAGCAACTTGCTATCAAGACTTACTAGGAATCAATAGGAATAATATGTACTAGTGGACCTCTAGCTCTCTCTCTCTCTCTCTTTTCCTTTTCTTTTAAAAGCTCAAGAGAAAAAAAAAACTTGAGAAGAAAAGAGAAGGTGTATAGATATATACTCCCTCTTTTTCGCTCTAGCTTCTTCTAAAATGAAGAGGTGGAAAAGCACTCGCACTAGAATATAAACCAAACCCACACCCCTTCACATGGCTTTTTAAAGAGGTAAGAATACACACACACATGTATATGTATCAAATACACATAGCCGTATTCGTATCAAAATACAAATACTTAAAAGAGAGAAAATGGGAGACATAATACTAGTGATATTAAATCAATACTTGATTTAATAATCTGTCTAGTATTATCTAAACGTCCGATTAAAGCACGTGTATTAAATACACGTGTTTAATCGAACCCTATGCGTATCTCCATACGCACACACTACATCATTTTGCCTGAGCCAGAAAACCCTCTGTGTGAGACTCTAAATACTTGACAATACGCTGGTAGTGGGTCAAGATCATATCCATGACCTACAAGCATGTCAGCGGTACTAGCTGTACGTAATGGCTGCCCAGGTATTGATCGAAAGAAATATCGATAAGCAAGCTCATCTGAAATCCTATAGAGCCTATAAGTGACATTCACTATACAGTCCTGTCTCTTCGTTTGAGAGTGTCGTATACTAGGTCTGGGAGGTGGAAACCGTCAGACTCCCAATAACCCGATAAGTCATGCAGAGGTCTGACTCATAACCACCTAAGATACAACTGATAACATTTATCAGTTTATCTCAACCGCCATGGCCAGGGACTTATGGTTATAGCCAATCTAGCACAGTGCAGCATCAACTCTCTATATCGGGGAGAGACGGGTCCTTTCGATCGCTCACTGCCTCCACGTGCTTTGGGACTGTACTCAACTAAAACATGTATGCACAACTATTTAAAGCCATGGTTGGGTAGTAATCAAAGTACAGTGGGAACACACACAAGACATTATGACGATCTAAATTCTATAGTCTATCCTGTACTCATGTCATAAGATAACTGCTATCTGATAATAGGCATAATACCATCTAGGAGTTCTCGGTAAGTCCGTTCGGTATACCCATTATCTAATGAGCACATGTATACAATTTTCGGTGTCAAACACCAATGGCTATAGGACCAACCATCGCACTGGTCGGGATCAAGAAACGCATACACTATTTTACTCTGGAGTATCGATGCCCGGTCTCGATACTTCCACGACTAGGAACATTTAAGGATGTGCTTATTGATTACCCAGGCCCCACTAGTATGATCGCATCATAGTCCTGGTAATCAAGAAAATATCCTACTGGCTTTATCAATATATACTAGCGATACGTAATAACAAATAAAACATATACACATGAATGATAAAGACAAATCAGATAGTATACTATCATATCGAGCAAGACTGTCATGTACATATATGTCCAACAATTACAATAGTTGCCTCTAGGGCATATATATCTAACAATCTTCCACTTGTACCAAGTCCAATTATTGGTGTATTGCATATCCAACATCTCAAAAAGTCGCTCGAGCTATGTCTGAGGGAGGGCCTTGGTGAGTAGATCCGCTGTGTTATCCTTCGTGTCTACTCTCCGAATCTCGATCTCGCGACGATCAACTATCTCCCGGATCAGGTGATACCGCCTCAAGATGTGTTTGGATCGCTGATGGGACCGGGGTTCCTTGGATAGTGCCATAGCCTCATTATTATCACAATACAAAGGTATTGGATCAATAATGGTTGGAACAACTCCAAGCCCATTGATGAACTTCCTCATCCAGACAGCCTCTTTGGCAGCATCGTTAGAATCGATGTATTTAGTCTCCATCGACGAGTCTGCTACGGTATCCTGTTTGGAACTCTTCCAACAGACCGTCCCTTCGTTGAGGGTAAACACATAACTCGAGATGGACTTGCTGTCATTTATGTCACTTTGGAAGCTCGAATTGGTAAAGGACTCCATTTGGATATTGCCATTACCATACACCAAGAAAATTTCTTTAGTCCTTCGCAGGTACCTAAGAATGTTCTTCAAAGCTGTCCAATACTTCTCGTCTGGGTTCGATTGATACCTACTTACCACACTAAGTGTGTAAGATACATTTGGTCTGGTACATAATATCGCATACATGATGGATCCCACCGCCGACGCGTAGGGTATGTTCCCACAAATTTTTTTGGCTTAAAGCTTACTGTTCCCTTTATAAAAATAAAGGGCAGGTCTCGCATATTAAACACATGATCACTCACATGCAAAGCATGTGAGTAGCGAATTCAGATAGATTTAAATCATATGACAGCCCCCCACGTGCAAAGCACGCGGGTACCTGCTGCAGTTAGGATTAAATTTTATAGCAGCGTCCACGTGTTAAATACGTGAGCACTCACATGCAAAACATGTGAGTAGCGACTTCAGATAGGATTAAATCCTATGATAGCCCCACGTGTTAAACACGTAAATTCCTTTACCGCATTCTTGTAGCATCGCTCACATTCAAATCACGTGAGCACCGCTGCCATATATGTATACGGCAGCGCTCACGTGATAGCACGTGAGCGCCCCAATTTGAAATGCTCTTATCTGATAGAATTAAATTCTATTTGGGAAATATTCTCCCCGATCTTTCTAATATGGAAAGATCTTTCACTAACAGAGAATTTTTGGACTTAAAATCCAATGGTGATAAAATATTACCAATTAAACTATATGATAGAATTAAATTCTATGTGGGAAATATTTCCCCGATTTTTCTAAAATAAGAAAGATTTTCTCTGTTAAACAGAATTAAATTCTATGGTTAGGAAAATATCTTCCTAATAAGATAATCATATGATAGAATTAAATTTTATGTTAGGAAAATATTTTCCTAATTTTGTTAAACAAACAAGATATTCATATGATAGAATTAAATTGCATGTGGGAAATATTTTCCTGATTTTTCTAAAATAAGAAAGATCTTCTCTGTTAAACAGAATTAAATTCTATGGTTAGAAAAATATCTTCCAAACAAGATATTCATATGATAAAATTAAATTCTATATTAGGAAAATATTTTCCTAATTTTGTTAAACAAATAAGATATTTATATGATAGAATTAAAATCTATATTAGGAAAATATTTTTCCAATCTTATTAAACAAATAAGATATTCATATGATAGAATTAAATTCTATGTTAGGAAAATATTTTCCTAATCTTGTTAAAACAAACAAGAAATCTTCTTCGTTAAACGGAGAGCCTTTGGATTAAAAATCCAATGGTGAATAAAATTTACGAGTTGATTTTTAAGATCAATTTGATTGACTATGAATCATGATCTTTCAATGAGAGATTTTCTCAAAACAGATTGATTTTTTTTTCTCCTATAAATATGACCAAAGAGATTAAATCTCGGAGGAAGAAGACCCGCCAGAAGCTTTTGTAAAAATACAGAAAGCTCTCTATAAGCTTCCACAAAAAACAGAAAATTTAATTCTCTTCAAAGAAGAAGATCTTCCTCCTCTCAAACTCCAGGTAAAGAAAACACAGAGATAAAAACAGCTCCTTTACCTATCATATGCATAAAAGTGTTTAACCCTTTATAAGAACTTAGTTCTTCCTTTGGATCTAATATCCATAAGACAACTCCCTCATGAAAAAGAGAATTTAATTCTCATAACGGGGTCTTAATCTTAATTTTAGATTCCGAGGAGAACTATTAGTATTTTGTCCACCATCATCCCAAAAGAAAAAGAGAAGAAATGATGGAGTTTATACTCCAGGAACTTAGTTCCTTCAAAATATTCCGAAGAACTGAGATTTCATATGAAAAGATAAGGTTTTTGCCCTTTGGAACTTAGTTTCCATATAAAAAAAGAACTTAGTTCTGGCATAAACAAGATCTGCAAAGGAAAGTTTGAGATTTTAGAGTTTAACTCTTTACCAGAGTTTAATCTCTGCATACATATGGCAGCGCCCACATGATATTCACATGACCGCTAGTGCATGATTTGGATATTATATCCATGGTTTAAACGACTAAGTGCTTAGCACTAATATGGCAACGCCAGAGCCTTAGCGACTCATGTGATACTCACGTGAGCGCCTACGTGATATCCATGTGAGCGCTAGAGCATGATTTGGATATTATATCCATAATCCAAATCGACTAAGTATTTAGCACTGCTAGGTGACATAGAAACCCAATCTTTAGCCCCAAATTGGCTAAATCTGTGAAGTGAAAACTACTTTAAGCCTATATGCTTACATGTTTAAGTTGATATTAATCTAAAACAAGATTAATGACCATCAATCATATTTCCAAGCTGATCTTAGTCGGATATATGACTAATGATCGTTCATCCAAACTGATTTAAGTCGGATATATGACTAATGATCGTTCATCCATGATGATCTTAGTCATATATACGACTAATGATCATTCATCGATCTTTCATTTATTTGATCTTAGTCTCATATACGACTACGGATCGACCACCCAAATTGATTTTAATCCAATATACGACTAATGATCTTTATCTTAGTCTCATATAAGATCAGTGATCCTCAGTTATGATATGATCTTTTCTCTCATATATAGGATTTGGTTCAAGGGTACATCTTTCCACATCTTTGGTATACATCGTTGTAATTCCTCAACGTCTTCAGAGAGATGGCAGGTCCTAACAACCAACAACTCCTCGTCCCAACATGATGAAAGATATAAAATTTCATCAAGATGGGGAATGTTCTAATCCTCATATTGATACACCTCATATTTATGCACTTCCATATTGATGTGCACGCTTCATATTGACATACATCCCATATAGATGTGCCTCTCATATTGAGCTCCGACTTTACACACACACACACACACACACATGTATGTATGTATTTTGAAGGAAATATAAATGCCTTCAAATTGGATCGCACCCCAATATTGAGCGCATCCCATGTTACCATAGTTCACTTCGTCACGTAAAATATACACATGCACGCAAAATGAAAGATGGACTGAAACAACCTTAAACTAATACTTCGTCCCGAACACGGGAATGTTGGACTGAAATGTCCCTAAACTAATATTGGACCATGATATTCTTAAACTAATATACGTTTGGCCCTACGGCTGGTCTCCATATTGACCCCCGTATACAATCCACGGGGACAAACAAGCTATATTCTATCCATGTCTCCTATGGAGTATGATGTTCTTAAACTAATATGTTTTACCCTACGGACTGTCTCCATATTGACTGCCATACACTATCCATGGGCTATTCATATATGATCTGATGATCAATCGAGCCCATATACTCATTGTTCCTAAGTCAATCTTAGTCTCATATATGACTAACGATCCTTAAATCAAACCTATATATCTCATGAACTGATGGACTTCATTTATATGAGATCCGCGTCCTAAGTTCAAAGCCCCAAATCTAATATACGGATATGGATTAATCTGCACCCTATGGGCATGACAAGATTAGTCTCCGTATACAATCTAAGGGCAACTTAATAATAAACAAACATAACACAACATGAAGTGATCTGTCTGGAGCAGGTGAAAGTTGATATCGCATTGCGATAATACAGTTAACTACAGGGGCTTGCGCCTGCAGGGAAGAGCGTTCTCACAATAAAAAACCTCTCACAAATGAGGGGGAATCTGATAAGTCTGCTACATCGGTCGCATCTATCCAAACCTCCGATATATGGTGACATAAATCAACATGGCATCTTCGAAGAGGTGGGTGGATATGTTCATATAGTAGCTGCCCCCGTATTCAAGCTAGACGTTCTCCCGACGTCTTGGTCCCATCTCCAGCGGTAAACAGATTCTGGCACGTCCGGTGGGACCTTTTCCTCTTTCTACTCCACACTTCGTGCGTTGTGTTTTTTCGCGATTAAATAATCGTGGTATATATGTTTGTAGTTGCTCTTGGGTGATGAGATACTGAAGCTGACGTTTCGTCTCTTTCTAAAATGGCGTTTGCTTCCACTCACCATAATTTAGGCTCTGACACATCTGGTGGAGTCAAGTATGGGCCGCTTGCAGCCTCAAATCTCTGCAATCTGACTCTTCAAAAGATCAGTAGGCTTATCTTCGGGTCTATGCTGCCATCTCTCACCCTCAGTATCTCAACGCCAAAAGTGAAAGCCTAGAAGAAGTCTGTTTTCCACAGGCAGAATCCTCAAGCTTCAGCTCTGCCGACGGCATCGGTCTTCATACGACTAGCTCCTGCCGAGGACCAAGGTCAACATAGAGGACATAATATTCATGCTCTCAAAGAAAACAGGGGGCAAACTCAGCAAACTCCCGAGACTGATGAAGTTCTGGCCATAAGATATCACCGACGTCGATATCAGCGTCAACTAAGAAAAACGGGGGGCAGTTCTCCATGTGGTCCTGCTTCAACTCCAATAGCGAATGCTGCTATTCCAACCGAGAACAGTTTCGAGCTGCTGTGAAAGGTCAGACAAAATTCCCCCACCGCAGTACTAAAGAAGTCTTCGCAGCCCGTGGAGATCTAATGAGCCTAAAAAACAATTCGCTCCCCAAAAGGATTTTCTTCATCTATATATAAGGGGTAGAAGGAAGTGAAGAACTCAGTCGTTGTCCGCAGCTCTTCCCCTAAGCGTCAGCCAAACTCTGACAACTCCCTTTCTAAATATAAGGGGACTCATCCCAAGACGGTTCGTAATATGATGGTTCTTCCTAAAGCGGTTTCTCACAAAAAAAGAGGCCAGATAAAGCTCAAGCGGCCGAAGCAAAATCCAGAGTCCAAAGTTCCAAATGCCCCAAGCCTAGGGGCATGGTAGTTCATACAGTCCACATGGCGAATTTCAAAGATGAAGGTCGTACTTCTACTAGTCAAAGGTCGCATACTCTGTCTTTGATAAAAGCTCGGCAGCAACGTGAAAAGCTGCAGGAGATGCTCGCTCAGGCGGTGGCACTTACGAGTTTACTGCCTAAGGCAAACCCTGAAGACGCACCCAAAGAAAGGACAGGGCAGGAGTCAGATATTGATTTTCTAAAGCGCGCTCTCAAGAAGAAGGATGAAGAAGCGGAAGCGATATCTGCTAAAATGAACCAGATGGCCTTTCTGATCCAGAATATGGCTGGAATGATGGTCCATTCAGAACCACCGGTAGATGAACCGCCAGCAGTCACTTTTAATGACAAGGGCGAAACTTCAAATTCTCTGCGGGCACCAATGGCTAAAGAGGAAATGATTTCCAAAATAAGGCTGGACGAATACATTGCTCAGCAAATCAAAGCTCACTATGCTAGTGAAGCTACAGATAGGTTGATCAAGACTGGTCGACCGTATCCGGCATGGTATAATCAAGTACAACACTAGCCAGGCTACATGTTTTCGACGTTCCATATGTACAAAGGGACCAGGAATCCTCGCCAGCATATCGCACATTTTAAATCTATGTACGGAAACACATGAGGAGATGATATATTGCTTCTTCGGCAATTCGTCAGCAGTCTGGTGGGCACTGCCTTCGAATGGTATACGGAACTCCCCAATGACTCCGTGAAGACCTTCGATGATATAGAGATGCTCTTTTGTCAACGATTCTCCAGTGTGAATAAACGCACTACCGTGACGACGTTGGTCAATGAAAGGGTTAGACCGAATGAGACTTGGGTTCAATATTTTACCCGATGGCGAAATCTCTGGTCAAAATGCGAGCAACACATCGACGAAGCTCTAGCCGTGGGAATGTTCATAGCCACCCTTGACCCAAATTCAAAAGTGTTCCTATATATGGCTCTCTTCAAGCCGACGACCTTCCAAAAGCTCATAAATAAAATGGTTCGATTGAATCAGATGGGTCAAGACTCATCTTCTTTTGATGAAGATACATGAAAAGCAGAGGCAAACCGGCGTTTGTCGCCAACGCTCACCAACAAAAAATGAGTGGCTCTGAAGCAACCTGTCTTCAGAATAGCGTCAACATGGGTCCTACCCTTGAACACTCACTCCCCGAAATATGTGCAAGGGGCATCTTGCTCGCTGGCGGAGGAACCTCTATGTGAGGTGGTCCATTCTTCAAAGAATAAAAAGGATATTAAGGGATCTACAAGCGGGTCTTGCAATCAAGTGGAATAGCCCGCTTGAACTAGAAATAATGGAAGGGACATAGAAGCCATATCCCACTCATAAAATGGATGATGAAGGGAAAAGATCCTAAGTTAAGTTCATTCTTCCAAGAAGAAAGAAGACTCAGTAGAATAAGTGACGTGATATCTCGTTCCTTCATATATGAAGAAGATACTTTGTCAGCGTCAAAAAGCGACATTGATGAGCAGAGGGCAGGTGCCGTTTAAGGTACCCAGTATTTCTCGCAAAAACAACCCGATTGGTACGATGATAAATGAAGTAGTTCAAGAAAATGAAGATAGCCTAAAGCGTAAAGTGGCTACTCATACAACGATCAGGCAGCAGTGCCTAAATAAGCAAGCGTTGAATGGGATGAGTTATGTAACTCCTCGATCGAATGATAAACGTTGGACTGAAACATCTCTAAACTAGCATTTCGTTCCGAACACGGAGATGTTGGACCGATACGTTTCTAAACTAGCATTTCGCTTCGAACATGGAAATGTTGGACCGAAACGTCCTTAAACTAACTTTTCGCTCCAAACACGGGGATGTTGGACTGAAACGTCCCTAAACTAGCATTTTGCTCTGAACACGGAGATATTGGACCGAAATGTCCCTAAACTAATAATAGACCGAAATGTCTCTAAACTAGCGCGTCGTCCCAAACACAGCGATAATGGACCGCAGTGTCCCTAAACTAATATGCTCCTTGAGATCGACATTGTAACTCAAGTCCTACCGGAGAATATTTAACGCTAAAGACTGGACTGAGACGTGGAGACGTCTAGCCTGAATTTAGAGATAGATGCTATTTGAAACATATCCATCCACCTCTCCGAAAATACCAAGTTGATTTATGGCATAATATACCGAAGGTTTGGATAGATGCGAATGATATAGCAGATTTTATCAGATTCCTTCTCATTTATGAGAGGTTTTTTGATTCTGGGGACGCTCTTTCCTGCAGTTAATTATGTTATCGCGTTGCGATAATCACTTTCTCCTACTCCAGTAGTTCACTTCGTATCGTGTTATGTTTGTTTTTATGGGGTTGCCCCTTGAATTGTATACGGAAACTAATCTTGTCATGCCCATAGGGCGTATATATATATATATATATATATATATATATTCATGATTTAGGTCAAGTATTTGCTTGACGGGGTCCATATTGGTAGCTTGGTTTACCAACGGGAATGAACTTAGGACGCATTTCTCACATTTCCGAGGTCCATCGGCTCACGGGATATTTGGGTTTGACCTAAGAATCATTAGTCATATTTGAATCTAAGATCAGCTTATGAACAAATGAGCATATGGGCTCAACTGATCATTGGATCATATATGAATAGCTTATGGATAATATACGGTAATCAGTATGGACACAGTCCGCATGGCAAAACATATTAGTTTGAGGGCATCACGGTCCATTATTGTAATACCCCAGGTGGAGTTGGGGATGAATACCACCTACCCCGAGAGAAGTGAGATGTTATCCGGTATCAAGGTGGGGATGTAACCGATATGGATACACACGGGGACCCACTGTAGAACAATGAGGAGTATCGAATTCCATTCCAAAAGAGGGCACGATCAGAACTATAAATGGAATGATACCCACTCCTATAACTCGGAGGCGCCTTTTGGATGAACCGGAACTCCGGAGTTTGAAGAATTCCGTAGTTAAGCGTGTTTGAGCTAAGGAAATTCTAAGATGGGTGACCTACTAGGAAGTAGCCCCCTTCTTGAGTCCGGTTCATTCAAAGGGACAAAACCGTACGGTTTCGGCCAGAGCGGACAATACCATCTGTGTTTGGGGGTGGGTCGTAACAAATATGGTATCAGAGCCGGTCCCTAAAAAAAGTAGGTCTGTGGTTCGAGGACGAACCAATGTTCTAAGTGGGGGGGGTGTAATACCGCAGGTGGAGTTGGGGATGAATATCACCTATCCCGTGAGAAGTGAGATGTTATCTGGTATCAAGGTGGGGATGTAACCGATACGGATACACACGGGGACCCACTGTAGAACAATGGGGAGGAAAGAGGGCACGATCAAAACTATAAATGGAATGATACCCACTCCTATAACTCGGAGGCGCCTTTTGGATGAATCGGAAGTCCGGAGTTTGAAGAACTCTATAGTTAAGCGTGCTTAAGCTAGAGAAATTCTGGGATGAGTGACCTACTGGGAAGTGGCCCTCTTCTTGAGTCTGGTTCATTCAAAGGGACAAAACCGTACGGTTTCGGCCAGAGCGGACAATACCATCTATGTTTGGGGGTGGGTCGTGACAATTATCGCCATGTTTGTGAAGAATATTAGTTTAAGGACATTTCGGTCCAACATTCCCTGTTTGGGACGAAGGAAGAGGGGTTGTTGGTTGTTGGGACCCGCCACCTCTCTGAAAATGTTGAAGAATTATAATGACATATATCAGAGATGTGGAACGATATATTCTTGAACCAAATCCCGCATTTGAGGGAGAAATCATGGTGGATTTAAGAATCGTTAGTCTTATATGAGCTAAGATAAAGATTATTAGTCATATATTGGACTAAGATCAAATTGGACATCACGAGCATATGAGCTTAGTTGATTAAAGAAGAAGCTTGAGCTTCACAGAATTACCCAATTTGGGCTAAGATTGGGTTTCTATACCACCCAGTAGTGCTAAGTACTCAGTTACATATAGCGCTCATGTGTGCATCATGTGAGGCACTATAATAGTGCTAAGCATTAATTTTTTTCTATTGCTCATGTGTGCATCACGTGAGGTGCTGAGTTTTGGGCGTTCATGTGTGTTTCACGTGAGGCGCTGAGTTTTGGCGCTCACGTGTGTTTCACGTAAGATGCTGTCTTCTTAAAGATTTAATCTCTGTTGATATTTTTAGAGAGGTTAAACCTCTGTTAATAGTATTTTGACCATTAATGGTCACTAAGATCACTATTTTGAGGATATGGGATCCGATTCTTTAAGAACTAAGTTCTTGATTTAAAGGAACTAAGTTCCTGGAGTATTACAGACTCCATCTTCTTTGTGTTCTTCCTTTTATGTCCTTTTCGACATTGTTCTTCCTTGAATCATTAATTCTCAAGAGCAAAATCTTCCCGATGAGAATTAAATTCTCAACTTGTGGGAGACTTACCTTATAGATCTCAGATCCAGAGAAAAAACTAAGTTCTTGAGAAGGGCTAAACCCTTAGATAAGTAGAGGAGATGTTTTGATCTCCGTGCTTTCTTTACCTAGGGTTTAGAGAAGGAAGATCTTCTTCGGAGAGAATTAAATTCTCTGTTTTTTGTGGAACCGTTTTAAGAGCCTTCTGTATTTTTACCCAAGCTTATAGGGGGTCTCCTCACTTTTTATATCCAGTCTCTCCTCATTTCTTTTCATCTCTTTGCTTCTATTTATAGGAGAAGGAAAATAATCAATTTGTTGAGAAAATCTCTCATTGAGAGATCATGATTGATTTCAAAATCAATCAAATTGATCTTTTAGATCAACCGGTAAATTTTATTCACCGTTGGATTTTTAATCCAAAGGCTCTCTATGTAACAGAGAAGATTTCCTGTTTGTTTTAATAAGATTAGGAAAATATTTTCTTAAGGTAAAATTTAATTCTATCGGATGAATATATTGTTATGAAGATATTTTCCTAACCATAGAATTTTATTTTGTTTAACAAAGAAAGATTTTTCCATATTAGAAAGACCAAAGAAAATATTTCCCACATAGAACTTTAATTCTATCAGATAGTTTAATTAGTGATTTATCACCATTGGATTTTAAATCCAAGCTTCTCTGTTAGAGAATGATCTTTCCATATTTGAAAGATCAAGGAAAATATTTCCCAAATAGAATTTAATTCTCGCATAGAATTTAATTCTATCAGATGAGAGTATTTTAAATTGGGATGCTCACATGATTTGCATTTGAGCACTGCCAAAGGAAGATGGCAAGAAAACTCACGTGTTTAACATGTGGGCACCGCTATAGGATTTAATTCTAACTGCAGCAGGTACTCGCGTGCTTTGCACGTGGGGGTCGTCATAGGATTTAAATCTATCTGAGGCCACTACTCACATGCTTTGCATGTGAATGATCACGTGTTTAACACGTGGGGGCTGCCCTCTTTTTTATAAAGAGAACAACAAGTTTTGAACCAAATTTTTTTTGGCAGGAACAAATGCTCCTACTATTTTGCCCACGTAGGTATGTATGTGGGTTAAGTAGTGTAAAGTTATGCATCACCATTGAATTGATGGCTCAAGAGACTGGTTTAGGTCTCAATCGCCTAAGGTTTTGTCCATCTTCATGAGCTGTAAGGGTTTCAAGAAGGTTTCTCTCTCTATGAGTCGTGAGGATCTTATAGGTGTATATTCTCCTTAGAAATCGTGAGGATTCCTAAGTGTCCATCGCCTCTATGAGTCATAAGGATCTCGCTCGAGTATTTTTTCCTTACGCGTCATGAGGACCCGTAAGTGACTTCCTCACTTCATTAGCATGCAACTTTGGCGAATGTGGCCTGTGGATAGTATATAAGAGTCGGTCTTGACCACCTTGTAGGGCAACGATGGCTTAGGAAACAGGTTTAATCTGTCGCCTAAGGATTTTCAACTTCATGAGCCGTGAAGGTCACATAAAGATGTTTCTTCCTACGAGTTGAGAGGATCTCATAGGTGTATTTTCTCCTTAGAAGCCGTGAGGACTCCTAAGTGTGTTTTCTCTTAAGAGTCATAAGGATCACAAGAGTATTTTCCCCTTACGAGTCGAGAGGACCTGTAAATGTCTTCTCCTCCTCATTGGATGTAACTTTGGAGAATGTGGCCCATGGAAAGTATACAAGAGTCCATATCGAACTACTTGTAGGGCAACGATAGTGATTGGTATTTTTAAAGAGTAGTGTGTTGTAAATAAAGTAACCGCAATCGGGACGGTGTCGCTAGTAGCTAGCCGTGATGAGTGTGGGTCGTCCACAAGGAAACGTGAACCTTTTTCTTACTTTAGACGAGTTGATTGAAAGATGGATTGATTGGTTGTATATCTATTTTAATACGGATGTAGATTTTATAAAGAAGAGGCTTGGAGGGTTCATATGACTTAGTAGTAATGGATGGCTAATTAAAAATGACCCTTTTTATCTTTTAATAGTTTAAAACTAGATCGATAGTGATGAATGCGGATTATGGTTCTTTTGGAAGAAATTAGGGTTTTCCCACTCTTAACCCTTATCCTTTCATTGATCTCTATTCATGTCTAGCCTTTACCAAAATAAGTGTTAAATGGATCTCAAATCATGGTCACGACTAGCAATAAATTAGTAGCGCGCCCGATAAGGATGTTAACATTTATTTTGCTAAAGTTTATATAAAGGGAGTTAAATGATTTTATCATCCATTGATCTATCTTAGCCTACGAACCCTAGCAAGCTGGGAATTACTCGCTCCTGGTTTGAGATAGAAGAAAGGATGAAGAAGAAAACATGATTAAGATGCAGAAATAAAATGCAGAAAGTAAATGCGAAAAGACTAATAAAAAGACTACCTTTAATAATCAACTATTGGATACAACTCTCCATATAAAGTATATTACAAAGAACGTTAGTTTTTGCTCTCGCTCTCTCTCTTGTTGGAGGTAGATGACTAGCTGATGATCACCTGGATGCGTGGATCGCTTTGGACCTCTTGATCACTTCGGATTGATAATTTTTCATGTGAAGCTCTCGGTCCTTTAAATAGTCACAGAAACTCTAAACCCTAGATTCCATGTATGATGATTTGCTGTTGCGATCACATTGAAAAAATCCTAAATCCAATGGCCACAAATAGGCCGTGGATCGGCCGCAAATATGTGCATTTGGCCGCGGTTGGGCGGCATAATAGTGGAATCAGGATTTCAAAATTCTTGTGCTGTTTTGTGTTGACACGTGGAGATCATTGTGATGTCTGGATTTTTCAAATTTTCCTCTGAGTATCTGCCGTTTATGATTTTATGATTTGATTCAACTTTATCGGCATATTTTATTCTCGACATCTTGGATCTCTCGATCTTCAGACCTGAGCTGATATCTGCACAATATCTCAAGTCATAGTGTTAGTAATATTTGTTATTATTTTGAGATATTATCCTAACCATTTGTATGATACAATATTTTAAGAATATTGATTAGAAATATTTGATATGATATGCATATTTTAATTACAAAGATTTCATATAAATATTATATGCATATATTTTCCCTCAATATGTTAATTATAATGTAGAAACACATTATAATAAAAATTTTATAAATAAACCCACATATGTTCTATATTTATAATAAACACCTTTAAACACTTAACAATAATAGGGAAAATAATCATTCAAATGTGCAATATTTTCAACTAATCAAATACCCCCAAACTTAACATTGATCATCCCGAACAAACTAGTTATTAAAGAGAAGAAAAAGAAAAAGAAAAAAGAAAAACTCAGCATACTTTCGTAGGCAACACGATTGCACTGAGCATGTGCAACAAGCCTTTAAATCTCTAGGTGTCCCTAGTAGGAGGAGTGTTGTCTCTTGAGGGTTTTCAGCGGATTACACTCACAAAATCCCATAATAAAAGAAAGACGATTGTTCTCCGCCGAAAATAGGGACGAGACCATGCAGGTCCGTCTTGCCTGAATTTGGGGGCAGATACTAATTGGTGCTATCCGTCCACCTCTCCGAAGATGCCAAGTTGATTTATAGCACCGTATATCGAAGGTTTAAACGGATGCGGCCGATATAGCAGACTTCGTCAGATTCCCCCCATTTGAGGGGTTTTTGATTGTAGGGACGCTCTTTCCTGCAGGCGCAAGCCCCTGCAGTTAATTACGTTACCGCATCGCGGTAACCACTTTCTCCTTCTCCAGATGGTCACTTCGTGTCGTGGGTGTTTGTTTTGTTTTAGGTTGCCCGTGGATTGTATACAGAGACTAATTTATGTTGTCGCCTGTAGGGCGTGGATTAGTCAAAATCCATATTTTATTAGATTTGGGTTTGGGGTTGGGTTTAAGGATACGTTAATCTCATTTGAGACTAAGATCAACTTAAACGTTTGTTAAGGATACGTTAGTCTAATTTTAGACTAAGATCAACTTAACGGGATCGTTTAGATCCAACAAAAGAGCATTTGGGTTCTATTGTTTAGTTTAGGGACTTTGCGGTCCATTACTAGTTTAAGGACATGGTGGTCCAAGGTTAAGGACATCATAGTACATGGGTTTAAGGACCCCACAGTCCAAGATTAAGGACATCATAGTCCATGGGCTTAAGGACCCCACAGTCCAAGGTTAAGGACATCATAGTCCATGGGTTTAAGGACCCTACAGTCCAGTTTAAAGACGTCATAGTCTATGGAATATATGGTTGTCGGGACCCGTCACCTCTCTGAAGACGTTGAAGGATTACAACGACAAATATCAGAGGAGTGAAGGGATGTACCCTTGAACCAATTTTGGTTGGGGGATCTGTAGTCCAATTGGGACTGAGATCTGAGATTTATGAGCATACGGGCTCAGTTAATCTGAATTAAGGACTTATGGCCAATCTTGGACTAAGTCCAATCAAGTTAAAATGTTTAATATTTAACAACGCTGAGCATTGATTTGAGTTCTAACAATATTTTTGTCTTTTATGGAATGCTTAGCATTCATCATAGCTCTAAGGCTTATTAAAGAAAAATTTGTGTTCTATCAGCGCACACGTGAGAGGCACGTGGTGCGCTTGGCGCTGAGCGCCAGTCAAAGAGCGCAGAAGCGTTTCTGCTGGGTAGTGCACACGTGAGGAGCACGTGGCGCGCTTGGCGCTAAGCGCCAGATAAAGGGCGCATTGCGCCAGTTTATGAGCGCAAAGCGCTATTAGTTCAGTTGCGCACACGTGAGGAGCACGTAATGCGCTTGGCGCTTTGCGCCGGTCAAAGAGCGCAGTGCGCTATATTTGGAGCGCGAAGGCTCTACAGCGCTTTGCGCTAGTCTTGAGCGCAGAGCGCTAATTTGTGAGCGCAAAGCGCTATTTGTTCAATGGCGCACACGTGAGGAGCACGTGGTGCGCTTGGCGCTGAGCGCCAGTCCATAAGCGCAAAGCGCTATTTTATGAGCGTAAAGCGCTATCTGTTCTGTAGCGCACTCGTGAGGAGCACGTGATGCGCTTGGCGCCAGTCAAAGAGCGCAGAAGCGCGTCTGATCAATTTTATGATCTGAGAAATAAATTCTCGTTTAGAAGAGACTTTGTCTCAAGGTTTCAAGAACAAAGTTCTTATTTTGTAGGAGATATTTCAATCTCTTATTTTTGTGAAAGGCTTTGCCTTTATGGATCTGTGATCTCCGAGAATCGAAGTATTCTCCCTCTCTTTCTATAATAAGATACTATGATATCTTTGTGTAAAAAGACCTTAGTCTTATAGATCTATAATCTGTGAGAAGAATTATGTTCTTCTTTTTATTTTATGATGAGATCCTTTGATCTCTTTGTGAAAGACCTTGGTCTTATAGATCTATGATCTTTAAAAAAGTGAATTCTTCTTTTTTAATTATGAGATAATTTCATCTCTTTATTCTTTTTTTTTTACCTTGAAGAAACTCTTCTTTTTCTGAGAGCTTGGCTCTTCTTTCTGAAATCTCTCAAACCTTATGGGGGGATTTCTCTCTCCATTGAGACATGGAGTCTTGGGGCCTTTATATAGGGCAAGCTGATTTGTTCAATCAGTTAAGGAGATATTTTCTCCAATTGATTTGGGGATTTCCCCACCGTTGGATCTTTGATCCAAGGGCTTCTGATTTACAGAAAGCAATTTTCTTGTTTTTAACAAGATTGGGAAATCTTTTCCATACAGAATTTATTCTGTATCTTGGTGATTTTTAATCACCATTGGATCATTGATCCAATGGTGCTCTGATTTACAGAGCACAATCTTGTTGTTTGGAAAGATTTTGAGGAATCTTTCCTTAACAGAATTTAATTTTGATTAATTAATGATTTATCATTATTATTGGATCTTTGATCTGACGGTGGGGAGCTTTTAGTTCCAGCGCTAGCGCACCCGTGCTTTGCACGTGATGCGCTGCTTAGAGTGCAACGCACTCAGCGCTAGCGCACCCATGCTTTGCACATGGTGCGCTGCTTAGAGCGCAGCGTACTCAGCGCTAGCGTACTCAGCGTTAGCGCACACGTGCTTTGCACGTAGTGCGCTGCTTAGGGCGCAACACATTTGGCGCTGCTTCTGAAGCGTTGCTTCATTTCAAAATTTGAAATTTAAACAGAGCTTTGCTCTGATTGGGGGAAATAACGATGAAAGTTACATATAAAGATAAAGAACATATAAAAGAAAGAACTAGAAAATAAGAGTTTCAAATGTGAGTGCAGCAGTGGCAGCATCTGCGCCCTTGGATCAACTCAGAAGTTGAAACGGCATGTCAGCGCCTATAAATAGAACCCTTGGCCCTTAGGATGATTTCTGTTCATCCTCATTTTTGTCTTCCGAGAATTTTTATTCTCTTTCAGAGCATAGCTCTTTATTTTAAGAACCTCCAAGAGTCAAAACTCTGCCAAAAATTTTGGTAAGATTTGAACTTTATCAATAAAGTTTTGCTCTTCCTCAGATCATAGATCTCAAAATGTTTTTAGGGTTTTACCCATTAACAGAGCTTTGCTTTTCATAGATCTTCGATCTAAAGAAAACCTTTTTTAGGGTTTTGTTGACAGAGCTTTGCTCTCTTGAACCCATAGATCTAAAGAGATCTTTCTTAGGGTTCCTTAACCCATTAACGGAGCTTTGCTCTTGTCAGATCTTAGATTTTAAGAGATCCTTTTCAGGGTTTCTTAACCCATTAACAGAGCTTTGCTCTGTTCAAATCACATAGATTTATTAATCTTTCATAAAGAACTCTTAAGAGTTTGTTCATGGATCTTAAAGATCATGGAATTTTATTCCATTAAAACTTTACTTTAAGTTCTCTGATGGGTTATTCCATCATTTTTAAAGAGCAAGGCTCTTAGAATTTTCTTGAGGAATTTTATTCCTTCATCATTAGAATCTGACAGGTGTCATTCTGCCATAGAGCACTGCTCTTAAGGGGAGATTTACTCCCTGGCCCGAGGAATTCTCATTAAATGAGAATCAATTGAGGATTTCCTCATTTAATGACAGTCTCATCAAATGATGAGGCTGTTTTTTATTGATGAACCGTCATTTAGATTATGTGGGTCCCCTTTGGTCCATTTCTACTGTATTGCAGTGCGGTACGAATTTTAAAATACCAAGTGTCAGAATTTAAATTATAGCACTGACGGTTGTCTTTTGTTCCTTTTCGCACAGGTGACATGTCTTTCGATAGTTCTTTCCTATTTGTTCGTTCAGAGGGAGGATTCCCTGGAGCGTCTGTGGATAGGGAAGTCTTAGCATTGATCAAGATTGGGAAATCTTTTCCATACAGAATTTATTCTGTATCTTGGTGATTTTTAATCAGGATTGGATCATTGATCCAACGGTGCTCTGATTTACAGACCACAATCTTGTTGTTTGGAAAGATTTTGAGGAATCTTTCCTTAACAGAATTTAATTCTGATTAATTAATGATTTATCATTATTATTGGATCTTTGATCTGACGGTGGGGAGATTTTAGTTCCAGCGCTAGCGCACCCGTGCTTTGCACGTGGTGCGCTGCTTAGAGTGCAGTGCACTTAGCGCTAGCGCACCCATGCTTTGCACGTGGTGCGCTGCTTAGAGTGCAGCGTACTTCGCGCTAGCGCACACGTGCTTTGCACGTGGTGCGCTGCTTAGAGTGCAGCATACTTCGCGCTAGCGCACACGTGTTTTGCACGTGGTGCGCTGCTTAGGGCGCAGCGCACTTGGCGCTGCTTCTGAAGCGTTACTTCATTTCAAAATTTGAAATTTAAACAGAGCTTTGCTCTGATTGGGGGAAACAACGAAGAAAGTTACATATAAAGATAAAGAACATATAAAAGAAAGAACTAGAAAATAAGAGTTTCAAATGTGAGTGCAGCGGTGGCAGCATTTGCGCGCTTGGATCAACTCAGAAGTTGAAATGGTATCTCAGCGCCTATAAATAGGACCTTTGGCCCTCAGGATGATTTCTGATCATCTTCATTTTTGTCTTCTGAGAATTTTTATTCTCTTTCAGAGCATAGCTCTTCATTTTAAGAACCTCCAAGAGTCAAAACTCTGCCAAAAATTTTGGTTAGATTTGAACTTTATCAATAGAGCTTTGCTCTTCCTCAGATTATAGATCTCAAAATGTTTTTAGGGTTTTACCCATCAACAGAGTTTTGCTCTTTATAGATCTTCGATATAAAGAAAACCTTTTTAGGGTTTTGTTAATAGAGCTTTGCTCTCTTGAACCCATAGATCTAAAGAGATCTTTCTTAGGGTTTCTTAACCCATTAACGGAGCTTTGCTCTTGTCAGATCTTAGATCATAAGAGATCCTTTTCAAGGGTTCTTAACCCATTAACAGAGCTTTGCTCTTTTCAAATCACATAGATTTATTATTCTTTCATAAAGAACTCTTAAGAGTTTGTTCATGGATCTTAAAGATCATGGAATTTTATTCCATTAAAACTTTACTTTAAGTTCTCTGATGGGTTATTCCATCATTTTTATAGAGCAAGGCTCTTATAATTTTCTTGAGAAATTTTATTCCTTCATCATTAGAATCTGACAGGTGTCATTATGCCATAGAGCACTGCTCTCAAGGGGAGATTTACTCCCTGGCCCGAGGAATTCTCATTAAATGAGAATCAATTGAGGATTTCCTCATTTAATGACAGTCTCATCAAATGATGAGGCTATTTTTTATTGATGAATTGTCATCTAGATTATGTGGGTCCCCTTTGGTCCCTTTCTATTGAATTGCAGTGCGGTACGAATTTTAAAGTACCAAGTGTTAGAATTTAAATTATAGCACTGACGGTTGACTTTTGTTCCTTTTCGCGCAGGTGATATGTCTTTCGATAGTTCTTTCCCATTTGTTCGTTCAGAAGGAGGATTCCCTGGAGCGCCCGTGGATAGGGAAGTCTTAGCATTGATCAGAGATCATGACCCGGAACATAAGAATCTTCATCTATGGGGAACATGGTACAATCAAATCATTAGGGGTCGGCAGAGCTTTTCGTGTGCGGTACCCTCAGAGCCCATCATGACGATCCACTACGCCGACTCACCCCCGGTGAACTATACCGTGGAAGAAGTCAACTGGACTTCGGGAGGTCTTCTTCAGCCTGCTATGGCTTTGATACCCATTCAGCCTCCAATGGCTTTGGATACCCTGGGGCGATGTATTTGTCAAGGCGAGTCGTGCCCATAGGGACAACCATATATGATTGGCCTAACCCCTCGTCATCCAGCTGGGTATCAGCAATGGGCCCGCTATATTCTGTCAGCGAAGAAGTCGCAGCTGCTGCGACTTGGGTTGTATCCCGCAATTTATGCTTCTCTTTTTCAGTATTCTACGCTTCCTGCGTGGTGGGTTAAGGCCTTTCTGGATCAGTGGAATATTCCAACTCACACCTTCCTTTTGCTAGATTGAGAAGTATCAATCTCTTTAGAGGAGTTTGCAGAAGTTTCTGTCTTACCGGTTATAGGGGAGCATTATGAAGAACTGCTTCCTACGGATGAATACGTTTTTAGTGCCAAGTCAGTGATGACAGGTCTTACCCCGAAGAACGCCATTCAACACCAATTCCCTAGTTTGATTAAAGTGCTGAATATTTACGAGGGCCTTTCCCTCGAATCTGGGAGCTGTGGGGTTAATTTCACGGATTTCATCACCCGTTTTCTCCACCCGGAAGTCCTTTTGAAGGAGGCCGCTAAATTCGCCAAACTTGACGATCCTTTCGGCTTAGGTTTGGGCAACCTGCCAACGGCGGAGGAAGGTCAGAAGAGTTTCTTCCTCCCCAACACCCCGGTCGTTTCTTTTGTAGAGGTTGCAGTTCCTGGGATCGACGAGGAAACGTTCTTTTTGGGGTTTCTCGGGTTATGGCTGAGCTGGTTTGTGCTTCCGATGCACCCTCGCCGTATGAGTCCGTCTGTCTTCTACCCAACTCACCGAATGGTTATTGGGGTGAAAGTGGCTGTCGGGGTCGCTGGGTTAGCTCATTTGTATTACGGCCTCAGCCAAGCGGCGGATACTACTGAACTAAGAGTGCAGCATGTGAACTTCTCGATGCATTACTTTATGTCATGGCTCGAGCTACATGTACTTGGTGTTTTTGGTATCCATAAAAGGCCTTCCTTCTACGACAGGTGTGGCTTCCCTCAGATCATGCGGCTAGTTGACGCATCCATTGTAAATCCGACACCGCGGGAAGCTAGGGGTTTGCTCCTTTGTCCGCGCACGGTTGGAGACGGCATGACCTTTACTGACAAGGTTCTAACTATCGGCAAAGAGTCCGCAACAACGGTGCAGCCATCGCGGGACATTTTTAAAGACGGGGCCTCTATCTTGAAAGCTTGGGAAATTCTCCATCTATATTCCATCAGGCCAGGCTTTCTCGTGTTTAGGCAGAATGATGCGACGTTGTTCATGAGGTACAACCCGCATCGTTTTGCCTAGTAGTTAAGCTACAATCAAGGCGTCCCGCTTGAGGCCTTCCTGTCAGAACCACCTGTGACTGAAGAGGGTATTCGGAATGCAATGCACCATTTTATGCGATTGAACACCGGCTCCAATTTCTTTATTAGTGAGCCGGGTTGCGTTCCAAAATCCCTGAATGTATATGTGGTGTGGTATCAGCATTCGATGGGCGCCGTTATCAGAGAAGATAAGCGATTATTGCTCGATCGTAAAGGCACCGCCCTGGCGGGTAATCCAGACGTTCCTCTGAAGCGACGGACCATCGTTCATCCTCCCTTGAGGGAAGCTGCTGCGGCTGTGGTACCGCGTGATATGCCTGAGCTACCGATACCCCGTGCTCCTGTGAAAGAGGTGACTGTAGCATCTCCCGAGTCTGGCGTGGGTTCAGATATCGGGACTCGTCGTCCCAAGGTGCCCACCAAGCGTAAACTTGTGCTAGTGGCGACCAATGCTCGCTCGCAGAAGAAGAAGAAAAAGACGATTCTTTCTGCAGACGTTGTACTCGGCCAGGAGCCTCATACTCCTTATAGCGAGGGCCTGAGCGAATATGGGACCAACGAGGGTCTGTTTATGGTGCCGGATGATACCGACCTCGAAGCTGCTATTGCAGCTCCCGAGCGATTAGCAAGCTACAAAGCGGGCCTGGTCATCCTTGCACAGTCAAGTAAACCTCAGCCGTATCTTTTGTCATTGCATTACATTTTTATTTTCATATTTTGACTGAAACTTTTCCTTCAACAGGCATTTCCACTGAAGAGGCTCTCGCGGCTTCCCTCAAGACTTTTGAGGAGGAGGAAAGGCTTCGAACATCCTTAGGCATCGGTACATTTCGGTTCACCACGTCTCCACTTCCGTTTCTTATGGGTAATCTGACCTCTCCTTTTTATCTTATTACAGGGACTACCTCTACTCAGGTTATTCCAGGTGTGGTACCGACTTCGCAGGGTGGTGCGGAGACGCTTCCAAGGCCGGCTACCGAAGTCCCAGTTCTGTCGGTATTGCCGAAAGAAGCTTCACTTAAGCAACCGATGACGGATGCCATAGCGGCTCCAGAGGTAACTCCTGCCGCGGACGATGATGTCCCCTTGATGGAGGTCTTGAGAAGATCGGCTCTGACGGCCCAGGCGGAAAGGAAGCGCAGGAGGCATGCAGCAAAAGAACGCAACGCCGCCTTGGCCGTGGGTGCAGGTTCGAGCGCTGCTTCCCCTGTCCCTGCTTCTTCAGAGGGTGCTCCGGACACCCTGTCTACTGCTCACAGACAGGCGGCACGTGCGGCTCGGGAAGCAATTGAAAAGCCGACCCAAGGTAACGTAACACTGAGCTTTTGTCAAAGCTTTAATCTTTAGATTCACATACATCTTTCCCTGCAGGGCCAAGTCCTGGTGAGAAGGTGGCGAGTGAGATGACGGCAACAACTGAGCCCAAAGCGGCTACTCTTTCCCAAGAGTCCGGGACTGCTCCAATTGCCGCTCTTTCCGCCTATGGTTCCCTGTCATCTCCTGGCGTCGCGAGCGTCACGACAGCTCTCGTGGAATCGGGGGACGAAGCTACGGGCGGCGAAACCATCCTCCTAAATGATATTGAAGAAGTCGTGATGGTTGGCGATGCTCCCGTCACAGTTTTGGCTGATGACCTGTCTGGTAGGTCTCGGGTCGCTGCATTCTTTTCGTTTTGCAATCCTTTCTGATGACATTCTTTTCCTTTCGAATGTAGGTGTGGCGAGCGTTCAGTTGATAAAACTGCACATTTGTTATTACATTTTTCCTACTATTTCTATATTAGAAAAGGTCTTTATTATAATATATCATACATATGAGGGTTTATTTGTAAAAATACTATTTTTCATGTGTTGATATATTATAATTAACATTTGGTAGGAAAATGTATGCAAAGATACCATTGACCAAATCTTCATGGTGAAATTAATATCTCAATAAAACAAAAATCCACTAATATTATTTGTTGAGATTGTGCAGAATTTTTCAGGTCTAAAAATCAAGGAAATCAAAGTAACCTGCCTAATTAAGAAAGCAAACTAAGAAATCAAGTCTGGCAGAAGTAAAGAAAAGATTTCCAATTTCCAAAAGTTCCAGAGATCTCCACGTGTCACAAGAAGAAAAACGCAGAAGAGAAAATCCAACGATCAATATACAAGACCGCGGATCCGCGGTCAAACCTACCCTTGATCGCGGATCCGCCGCGGATCTGAGAGGTTGGAAGCTGCAATTTTTTGGGGTGAATCTTTACTGTTTGCTTCCAAATTAGGAAGCTAAGTTTCTGGCTTTTGGAGTATAAATAAGGACCGAGAGCCTCTTGGAAAAAATGATCAAGCCGAAGCGATCACGAAGTCCAAGACGGCTCACGCATCCAGGCTGATCATCAACGGTTCATCTACCTCCTTAGAAGAGATCGAGAAGCAAACTAGTATTTGTAATCATTTTCTAAGGAAACAAAGTGTAATGAGTTTTGTTGATTAATAAAGGTAGTTCTTTTTCCTATTATATTTCTTTGTAGTTTAATTATGCATTTTCTCTCCATTTCTTTTTCTCCCAACATGCGCGAGTAATTCTCCGCTTGTTAGGGTTCGTAGGATTAGGGTAGGTTAATGGATGATGAAAATATCTAAACTCTTTTTACGTCCTATAAAGTTTTAAACTTTATCAAAAGAATCATTAATATCCTAATCGGGTACACTACCAATTTATTGTTAGCCTCGACCGCGATTAGAGATTAGATTGATGATTGTTTTGGTAAAGGTTAGATATGAACGGAGTTCCGTGTCGAGATAGGGGTTAAGAGTGGGATTCCTTTTCCCCCCAGAAACCCTAATCTACACGCATCACTGTCGTTCTAATTTTAAATCTATTAAAGGATAGAAAGAGTAATTTTTAATTAATCATCCATAACTACTAAATCCTAATGAACCCTACAAGCCCTCTTCTTATTTAAACTTACATCCGTAGTTAATCTAGATCTATATTTTGCATTCTTGTTTAACGTAGATCTAGATCCTACAACCATTTTACAACCTCTTTATTCTTCCTCCTCTTTTTCTCAACACGTCTAAAGTAAGAGTAAAAGGTTTCACGTTTCCCAGAGGACGACCCGTACTCATCTCGGTCTAGCTACACGCGACACCGTTATTGATTGCGGTTAACTACTACAAACACTTTTTCACATCAATCAGCGAGCGCTGAGGTTGCGATACTTTAAGAAGCACCACCAGTTGCCGCTTTGACGGTCATCGCCCCTTCGTCCTCTCTTATATCTTCTCAAATACTAGAAGGTATGGGTTTGTGATAAATTTAAATTGGGGACAGCATCTTTCGTGTATTGACCATGTATCATCGTGATCTCGCAGGAGTTCTTTTTGATCACTTGTATCAGGTGCTGAACCCGCACTTCTTTTTCCAGTCAGAGATTAGTCCGCCCGTTGGTATCGGTGAGTATCTTTTCTAACTGACGTCCTTTCTTTTCTTTGACGGGCAGCCATGTCATTGCTAATTCCTCTTTGCATCACTTGTAGCCTTACAAATTGAAGGAGGGGACGAGGGTATCGCCGCGCCACCAGTACTTCCAGCTTTGCCACCTGTTGCAGCCGGTATAGTAGACTCTATTATTCGTGCATTTTTTATTTCTTGAGCCGTCATCTGATTATGATTTGTTTTGCAGCGGTGACACCGACTCCAGCTCCGTTCGAGTCTCGAATCATAATGCCAGCAGGGCCCTTTTCCAGACGTCCATCTTCAAAAGGCGCTGTGACCAGTCTGCGTATGTTGGGCGATTACATCGAGGAGCTTGACGCAGAGGCCCCTACAATCGCTGGAGATTTTGCTGCCGAGGTTAATCCAATGTTGGCGACGCTTGTGAACTTCCATAATGAAGGCATCGTTGAGTCTTGGGTTAACCACTGCAGAAAGATTGAGGCCTGCCTGCATGAGCTTGAGCTTATGCGTCCTGCTCCTGAGATCCTGGCTGTGAACTCCCAATGAGCTGCATGGGTCGAGCAGAGTGTGTCTTTCCTCCGCCATTTTGAACAAGAAGCGACCTTGAGGTGGTAGGAGCGCGAGGAGGCTTCGGATGAATCTGCCCGGCTGCGCGCCCAAGTTAAAACAAATACCGCGCTACTGAGAGCTGCTTTTGACACCTTGCAGCAATGTATCTCGGACGGGCTTGTATTGAGGCGGAAGTTTGACTCTATTGAGCGGGTTACGCAGAGTCGTGAAGCTGCCCAACGGGAAATAGATGAAAAGATTTCATCATGCTTGTAGCAAAAGGCTCGAATTGAAGCGGAGCTGGCCGCGGCGGCTGATCATGAGAAGGCACTGAAAGGAGTGCGAGAGCAGCTTGCAGACGTGTTGAAATCACTTCCTTCTCAGTAGCTGTTTTGCTTGTAATCTTTGAATAACATGTATCCATTTTTTTATTCTTTCATATGATTCAACTTATACTCCATTGAATTCATGAATAAAAGATAAATATTTTTTTATTCTATTACTGCTTTCTTCTCTTCGCTGTGTCATTGCCATGTAATTTCAGCAACTGTAGCCTATAGATAGTAAGTGATGGTCCATCTTAGACTCTTTGCAGGGTAACGATGGCTTAGAAAACAGGTTCAGGTCTGCTGCCTAAGACTTTTCAATTTTATGAGCCGTGAGGGTTTCATAAAGACTTTTCTCCCTACGAGTCGAGAGGATCTCGTAGGTGTATTTTCTCCTTAGGAATCGTGAGGATTCCCAAGTGTGCTTGTTCTTGAGAGTCTTAAGGATCTCACAAGAGAATTTTTCCTCTTACAAGTCGAGAGGACTCGTAAGTAGTTGTTTCTCTCCTTGTTGAGGTTCGACTTTGGAGAGTGTGGCCCATGAATAGTATGCAAGAGTCCATTTTGGACCGACTTGCAGGGCCCCATTGCTTAGGAAACAGGTTTTTTTAATCCCCACTGCCTAAGGCTTTTCCCTATGAGTCGAGACGAATCGAGAAGTTCTCCCAAGGATGTCCTAACGTCACAGTTAACTTCTGCTCTTTACGACAGAGGTCCGTTAGGATATGTGGTACCAGGGTTTTTCCTGTCGTACCGTCGCGTTGGCTGATGTATCTCTCGATAGGCAATCTTGCTGTTCGAGTAGCCTTGTGACTGTCGTGTTTCTGATCCCTTCGGAGGCTGGACAAGACGTCTTCAAGCAATCTTCCTGGGCAGTTTGACCGTCGGAAGAGCAAGCGTTAGGAATTTTTCCATGCCACTTTTTACTTTAGGTTAGGCTTATTTTGGGGAGCCCCGATGAGTTATAACCACTCCGCGCTGGTGTGGGATGATCTCCGATAGTTTTTCAGGTTTTATATGAGTTGCCGTCAAGACCCTGAAGTTAGGAATTTGGCCTTCGCTTCGTTTTCTGGCATTGCGTCTGCTGTATCGAGACGAATGTCATGGTTGCCTCTAGGTTGTTGGTGAACCGTCAAAATTTGGAACTAGGGACTTTGCCATGGCTCCGTTGTTTTGACCCTGGGGTGACATTGCGTCTGCTGTAACGAGACGAATGCTGAGGTGGAGCTGGGATTTTGCCATCACTCCGCTTTGTTTTGACCGTGAGGTCTTTTGTTGACGTTGCATCTGCATCCTATTGGACTGCGAAGGAACGCCGTTGTTGACATTGCGTCTGGTGTAACGAGACGAATGCTGAGGTAGAGCTGGGATTTTGCCATCACTCAGCTTTATTTTGACCGTGAGGTCTTTCGTTGACATTGCGTCTGCATCCTGCTGGACTGCGAAGGAACGTCGCTGTTGATATTGCGTCTGCTGTAACGAGACGAATGTTGAGGTGGTCTCTAGGTTGTCTGTGAACCGTCGAGATTTGGAACTAGGGACTATGTCGTGGCTCCGTGATTTATTTTTGCGTCCTAACCCTGCTGGAATGAGGAGGAACGCTGTAATGGGTCTCCGGGCTGTAGATGTGGTCGTCGAGACTTGGCTCTTTTTCTGATGGAGCCTGGTGGGATGATATGGTTCCCTCTTTGTTTGCGCCCCTGGATTGTATACATGGATCGATGTGATCTCACCTGTAGGGCAAAAAGTTTCACTTTATATATTTTTCTTTCCGCGATGCTCTATCATTTCAGCTTTTTATATCGCGAAAGTCGCGATTGCCCAATCATTTCGGCTATTTTTCGCGGTGCCCAATCATTTTGGCTATTTGTTTTATTTACTCGCTGCTTTTTATTGCGAGTTGCCCAACTATTTCGGCTATTTTGTATGCATACATTTTTACTTGCTGATTTTGTTGCAAGTTGCTATTTCGTATGCATTTGTGGCTCGCTGGCTTTTCGCTGCGAGTTTAGGATTTGATACCGATTTTGGTATCAGTATCGCTACAACTGGGATATTTCTAGGAGCGAATCATCATTTTCCTCTGTCGATGTCGAACAAAGGTGGCTTAGTAAACAGGATTATGATCCTGTTGACTAAGGCTTTTGACTTCATGAGCCGTAAGGGTCTCATAAAGGTATTTCTCCCTACGAGTCGTGAGGATCTCGTAGATGCGTTTTCTCCTTAGGGATCGTGGGGATTCCTAAGTGTGTATTCTCTTATAAGTCGTAAGGATCTTACGATAGTGTTTTCTCCTTACAAGTCGAGAGGACTTATAAGGGCTGTCCATTGTGTGAACACATCCCTAGTCGCGGATGGGACTTTGTTAGGGAAATGTTTACTCGCACCTATGGATTGTAACAAGGGTCAATATCGAGACGCTTGTAGGGCAGTATTGGAGATTGTGATGGCTTAAGAACAGGTTCATATCCTTATAGCTTAAGGCTTTTGAATCCTATGAGCCGTGAGGGTCTCAAAGGGGAATTCTCCTTACGAGTCGTGAGGATCTCGTAAGTGTGTTTTCTCCGTAGGTATCGTGGGGATCCCTAAGTGTGTTGCTCCTTTGTGAGTCATAAGGATCCCACGCAGGTAATTTCTCCTTACAGGGTCGAGAGGACCTCGCAAGTGTCCTTTAACGAGATTGCGCCCTTTCAGGTTTTCACAAAGCTCGTCGGTAGTCCTGCTGTTTTTACTCACGGAGCCCTTTCGGGTTTTCATCCGTGCCCATCTTGCTTGTGGACGTACCCTTTATATATATATATATATATATATATATTTACCACGTCAGCCTGAGGATGCCACGGGTTTATAGTAGTTTAAAGACGTTTCGGTCATAGGTTCGAGATTTTTCGGGCAACGTATGATTACGCAGCTAGATTTTCTCGCAAATCTTCGCATCTTTTGTGTCGGAGGTGGATTCCTTGAAGAGAGGGCTGAGGGCAATTTCTTCGTCAGAGTCGCTTTCAAAGGCGATAACTTGCGATCCCTTGGTGTCGACTATGTGACAGTTGCCGGCGGCTTTTTTGCGCTCATTTGTCGTGATTTTCTGTTCTCGACGAGCCTTGCGTTTCACTCGTTGAACGTGTTATCGATGGGCAACATATCCCTGTCACCAGTTTTTAAAGGCTATGCACTCCTTGGTAGGGTGTGCAATCCTCTGATGGTATAAGCAGAAGTTAGGATGTATGTCCGCTTCATCAAGATGTATACCGCCAGGAGAATTTCCTCTGAAAGAGGGCAACTTCATTCCTATCGACAGGGCCCTAGCGAATCGTTTCCTTACTTTAAGCTTTCTTTTGCTGGCGATAGGGATGCTTCGATCCGGTTGGGGTGCCTCGACCATTTCATCCAGTCGTCGGCGCTTGGCTTTTTCGAATATAGCCAGTTCGCGCTTTCGATTGGCTTTGCTTTTCTGACGGGCTTCGTTCAGTAGCAAGTCGATCATCTCGTCAGACGGTTCCAAGGGTTTTGGCTTCGATCCTGTCCCCCGCTCTTTTATGCTGTCTTCTATCGCTGAGTGAGCTTCTTTGTTAGTTAATGCCGAATGAGAGATCATGTGGCAACTTGCCACATAGTCCTCAGATTCTTCTGACGAATCATCCCCGTTGTTATTGTCGTTATCTCCGCTCTCAAGGATATTGTTGAGAAATTCTTGGAGTGTGATCGGGGTTCGCGCTTTCTGGTTATATTCTTCTAGCGCGTCGATATGTTTTTGCAGGTCCGTGCGCTTGTTACTAGGCTTCACGAGCTTTTTGGTTTTCTTCTTCTTTTTCGAAGACTTTGACGGCTGGGTGTGAGCGCTTTGACTACCACCACCAATTTTTGGAGTTGGGCGCAGTTTCAGCATTCCCTCAATGACCTCGGGCTCTAGCTGACTTTTCCACCTGATGGCCGAGCATGTGTGAAGATCTTTCAGCATTCTTTTCGTCTTGGCAGAAAGAGCGACCTCCCATGGAACTTCTTCTATAAAAGAGCACGATGCCCCCGGCGTGTCCACCTTTTTAGGGGTGTGAGGTCGTGGCGGGTTCACCTTCCAGTTTTCGGATAATGCAAACTTGCCTTGTTGGTATTGGTCCTCAATCCAGCCTTTGAAAATGAAGCAATCTTCGATTGGATGGCTTACTGCTTGGTGATAAAGGCAGTAATTAGGATTGTTGACATCGTCTGGCTGCAACAGACGTTTTGGATCCGGCAGATTGATGAGTCTGTTGCGCACTGCCAGCTCGAACAGTCTCCTCGTTTTGTCCCGGGGAAACGAGTAATGACGTCCTAGTCTCTCCTCGAGGGATGGGCGTGGACGCACGTTGTTTTGGCGAACAACCGGCTTTAAATTGCTCAGCTGTTGTTGAGTATTGGCGACGACGGTTGCTTTCCCCTTCCCTTTTTCATTTCGAGGTTCCAGCTTCGAAGGAGATGGTCTATGACCCATCTGGTCCATTTGGGTCAGCTTGTCAATCAAGGCCTGGAAAGTGGTCGGCTTGAAAAACATCATAAATTTGGAAATGGTTGCTTGAGGGTCGAGAGTACCCACGAACATGCCTACCGCAGGTGCTTCTTCAATGCGCTGCTCGCACTTCGACCATAAATTCTGCCACTGTATCGCGTACTGGACCCAAGTTTCGCCAGGCTTCACCCTGGCATTGATCAGTGCGGTGATCGGGGTGTGTTCGCTAGCATTCGCGAAACGCTGGGTGAATAGCAGCTCCATCTCTGTAAATGTCTTGACAGAGTCATTTGGGAGTTCGGAATACCACTCAAATGCTGTCTTTGACAAGCTGCCAACGAATTGGCGAAGCAGTAGTTTATCATCACCTCCGGTGTTGCCGCACAAGGCTCTGAACTGAGCGATGTGTTGATGTGGATTTCCCGTCCCCTTATATACATGGAATTTGGGGATCGTGTATCCCGGCGGGTATTTTATTTGGTTGTACCAACTCGGATAGGGTCGTCCAGTCTTAACAACCTGACCGGCCGCTTCATTCACCTAGTGAGCTCGTATCTGTTGAGTGATGTAATCATCCAGGGCAGCTTTGGAGATGGTCTCCTCTTTGGCTGCTGAACAAGTCGGAAGAGGGTTCGACGTCTCCCCTCTGTCATCTTCGAGGACAATCGGAGGGTCTTCAGCCGGAGGATCCGGCTGTATCATCATCTCGACCATGTCTTGGAAGAAAAGCGCCATTCGTTTTATATTGGCCGCTTGTTCCGCTGCTTCTCTGTCCTTCTTTTCGAGGATTTCGCGGAGGAAGTCAGCATCGGTTTCCTGTTCTTGACGTTATTCCGACGACGTTTCCGGGCTTTCTTTTGGTCCAGTGAGTACGGCCATCTGCGTTAACATTTCCTGGAGCTTCTGTTGTTGTTGCTCCTGAGCCCTAGTCACTGATCGCGTAAGCGGTCGATGACCTGTAGAGATACGACTATCCTCTTTTCCGGATGCCATATAAATGGTGTGCACCACCATGCCCCCAGACTTGGGGCGTTTAGATTCAATGTTCTTGAGATTCGCCGCAGACACCGGAATTTTCTCCAGCTTTCTCCTCTTATGAGCGGTCGAAGTTGAGGGGGTCGTTGCAGTGGGCACCCAAATAGCTGTCGCCTTTTATAGCTTGACAGGATGGTTCTCTTCTAGCTGAACTTTCATCTTTTTCTATCGGCGAGAGTAATCTTGATCAATCACCGATTCCTGAACCTGTCGCCAAACTTTGTAAATTTTAGAGGACAATCGCTGAGGGGGCTGCTCTAGCTTCGCCTTTGGGGCATTCTCCACAGATGGAGGAGATCTCTTCAGCACGGCAGTCGGAGAGTTTTTGCGCACCCTCCTTAGCAGTTCAAAGCTGTTCCTAGTTGGAACACCAGCATCGATTTCCACCGTTGGAGCCGGCGGAGTCAGTCCAGAAGGAGAGTTGCCCCCAGCCTTCCTTACTCGGCGCTAATGACGATGTCGAGCGTGTCGAGCCGTTAGGATTGTCTCAGCTGTAGGGGTGACTTCCTCATGCCCCCTGTGTTGGTCAGAAGTTGTCGTTGTCAGCCTATTGAAGACTGATGTCCGCTGAGTGGGGATAACCTGCCTATCGAAGGCAGACTTCCGAGCAGGGTAAGCAGCCTTGACGATTTCGCCTGGAACAGGAGCTGAAACAGTCAGTCTTGTGAAGACCGACCCTTTGGCAGGAGAAGCCGCCTTGACGACTTCATGAGCAGGAATGGCTATCCGCTTCGGGATAACACCTTCAGGAATTGCGGGCTTCTTCATGGGCCCGTTGGAACTTTGGCCCAGTCTGCTGAAAACTGAGGTGCTCGGTTTGGGCGACCCATTAAGAGGAATCGCAACAGTGGTAAGCCGATCAAAGACCGACTTCTTTTGAGCTTCTTGCAATGGTACAGGGGCATTGAAGCTCATCGGTGGGAGCTTGGTCCCGAAGAATAGCCCAGTGGTGGCCTGAGTTACCTGCTCCACTGGCATCTTGAACAGGGAGGCCGCTTGAGGCCCATAAGTCACTCCTCCTGTGAGGACAGAGCAGGAGTTGTTGCAATTGTTGCAGTTGGTGCAGTTGGAAGCCATTGATGTTCTTTTTTCTGCACGGGAGCAAAACTAAACCTTAGTACCTCGAACCCAAGGGCAACCATGTCAAATTGCGATTCGTTCGCGAACACGACACACGAAGTGTGGAGTGGAAAGAGGAAGATGTCCCACCGGGCGTGCCAGAATCTGTTCTCCGCCGAAAACGGGGACGAGACCGTGCAGGTCCGTCTTGCCTGAATTTGGGGGCAGATGCTAATTGGTGCTATCCGTCCACCTCTCCGAAGATGCCAAGTTGATTTACAGCACCCTATATCGAAGGTTTAAACGGATGCGGCCGATGTATCGTCAGATTCCCCCTCATTTGAGGGGTTTTTGATTGTGGGGATGCTCTTCCCTGCAGGCGCAAGCCCCTGCAGTTAATTATGTTACCGCATCGCGGTATCCACTTTCTCCTTTTCCAGATGGTCACTTCATGTCGTGGTTGTTTGTTTTGTTTTTGGTTGCCCGTGGATTGTATACGGAGACTAATTTATGTTGTCGCCCGTAGGGCGTGGATTAGTCCAAATCCGTATTTTCTTAGATTTGGGTTTGGGGTTGGGTTTAAGGATACGTTAGTCTCATTTGAGACTAAGATCAACTTAAACGTTTGTTAAGGATACGTTAGTCTAATTTTAGACTAAGATCAACTTAACGGGATCGTTTAGATCCAACAAAAGAGCATTTGGGCTCTATTGTTTAGTTTAGGAACTTTGCGATCCATTACCAGTTTAAGGACATGGTGGTCCAAGGTTAAGTACATCATAGTCCATGGGCTTAAGGACCCCATAGTCCAAGGTTAAGGACATCATAGTCCATGGGTTTAAGGACCCCACACTCCAGTTTAAAGACGTCATAGTCTATGGAATGTATGGTTGTTGGGACCCGTCACCTCTCTGAAGACGTTGAAGGATTACAATGACAAATATCAGATGTGTGAAGAGATGTACCCTTGAACCAATTTTGGTTGGGGGATCTGTAGTCCAATTGGGACTGAGATCTGAGATTTATGAGCATATGGGCTCAGTTAATCTGAATTAAGGACTTATGCCCAATCTTGGGCTAAGTCCAATCAAGTTAAAATGTTTAATATTTAACAATGCTGAGCATTGATTTGAGTTCTAACAATATTTTTGTCTTTTATGGAATGCTTAGCATTCATCATAGCTCTGAGGCTTATTAAAGAACAATTTGTGTTCTATCAGCGCACATGTGAGAGGCACGTGGTGCGCTTGGCGCTGAGCGCCAGTCAAAGAGCGTAGAAGCGCTTCTGCTGGGTAGCGCACACGTGAGGAGCACGTGACGCGCTTGGCGCTAAGCGCCAGATAAAGGGTGCATTGTGCCAGTATATGAGCGCAAAGCGCTATTAGTTCAGTGGCGCACACGTGAGGAGCACGTGTTACGCTTGGCGCTTTGCGCCGGTCAAAGAGCGCAGTACGCTATATTTGGAGCGCGAAGGCTCTGCAGCGCTTTGCGCTAGTCTTGAGCGCAGAGCGCTAATTTGTGAGCGCAAAGTGCTATTTGTTCAATGGCGCACACGTGAGGAGCACGTGGTGCGCTTGGCGCTGAGCGCCAGTTCATAATCGCAAAGCGCTATTTTATGAGCGCAAAACGCTATCTGTTTTGTAGCGCACTCGTGAGGAGCACGTGATGCGCTTGGCGCTTTGCACCAGTCAAAGAGCGCAGAAACGCATCTGATCAATTTTATGATCTGAGAAATAAATTCTCGTTTAGAAGAGACTTTGTCTCAAGGTTTCAAGAACAAAGTTCTTATTTTGTAGGAGATGTTTCAATCTCTTATTTTTGTGAAAGGCTTTGCTTTTATGGATCTGTGATCCTCCGAGAATCGAAGTATTCTCCTCCTCTTTCTATAATAAGATACTATGATCTCTTTATGTAAAAAGACCTTAGTCTTATAGATCTATGATCTGTGAGAAGAATTATGTTCTTCTTTTTATTTTATGATGAGATTCTTTGATCTCTTTGTGAAAGACCTTGGTCTTATAGATCTATGATCTTTAAAGAAGTGAATTCTTCTTTTTAATTATGAGATGATTTCATCTCTCTGTTCTTTTTTTTTTACCTTGAAGAAACTCTTCTTTTTCTGAGAGCTTGGCTCTTCTTTCTGAAATCTCTCAAAGCTTATGGGGGGATTTCTCTCTTTTTTTTGCTCTCCATTGAGACTTGGAGTCTTGGGGCCTTTATATAGGGCAGGCTGATTTGTTCAATCAGTTAAGGAGATCTTTTCTCCAATTGATTTGGGGATTTCCCCACCGTTGGATCTTTGATCCAAAGGCTTCTGATTTACAGAGGCAATTTTCTTGTTTTTAACAAGATTGGGAAATCTTTTCCATACAGAATTTATTCTGTATCTTGGTGATTTTTAATCACCATTGGATCATTGATCCAACGGTGCTCTGATTTACAGAGCACAATCTTGTTGTTTGGAAAGATTTTGAGGAATCTTTCCTTAACAGAATTTAATTCTGATTAATTTATGATTTATCATTATTATTGGATCTTTGATCTGACGGTGGGGAGTTTTTAGTTCCAGCGTTAGCGCACCCTTGCTTTGCACGTGGTGCACTGCTTAGAGTGCAGCTCACTCAACGCTAGCGCACCCATGCTTTGCACGTGGTACGCTGATTAGAGCGCAGCATACTCAGCGCTAGCGTACACGTGCTTTGCACGTGGTGCGCTGCTTCTAAAGCGTTGTTTCATTTCAAAATTTGAAATTTAAACAGAGCTTTGCTCTGATTGGGGGAAACAACGATGAAAGTTACATATAAAGATAAAGAACATATAAAAGAAAGAACTAGAGAATAAGAGTTTCAAACTACACTAGCTTTTTAATAGTTATGAGCCCTTTCTTAATGGTCGTGAAAAGATGTCAGAAATCACATCATCCCTCAATAAAATATTGCCTTTAGTCTTCCTCCCTATCTTTCTTCCAAACATAGATCATATACCCCTATGTGTGTGTAAAAGACATTTTTACACTTAGAGAATTCAATTCAAACTATCATACTCTTGTCCATCTTCCTTAATACTTTTTTGTCGGTGAATATTTCAGATGGAATTGCTCACACATTTTTCATACAATCGTTAATACTTCTTGAGGTACTAACTAACCGATTACCAAATGTGCTCACTCAATTAGGCGTAATTAGCAATATCCTAGTTTTGCACCACCTAAGGTTTAGCAGGGGCTCCCAAACCAGTTGGTCTAAGTCACTAGGTGATAAAGCACCCTTACTATATTTTTTTATGCTGTCTTAAGTAATTACAAAATCAGTGTTCATTTTTCTTCACCATTTTTTTTCATTTATATATATTTATTTCCCTTTATACTAAGGATTTTAGATAAGAGCATTTCAAGGTATGCTCTACTATCCCAAGTTTCAAAATGTATGCAAGTGCAAATAGTAGGGTATCAACGTTAATATGTTTGGACTCAAGAATGGGGACTATTTTTCAGGCCTATTTCTATTCTCAGATTAGTGATTCCCTTTATCTTACCAACTCTTGGGACAACAGCTCATGATTACCTATTACTAGCTTCGCTTTAAAAACATCTAATTTTCTTGCTTTTCTTAAAGCTATTCCTATCTTTCATATGTAATTTTTCACTTTCTTACTTTTATTATCAAAATTTTTTTGTGCTTTTATTTAGTATAATGCAAAAATTGATGCGTAAATAAGCACAAACCTCCCCCAAATCTATTTGCAGCAGTGTCGTCACTGATGTCATTTTTTTCAGCTTAAAAACCTGTAGACTTGGGAGGAAAAGTTAGTAACGGGGACAAGAATTAATGACAGTGAAAACCTCCCCCAAACTTATTTTTGGCTCAAAATTTTGTAAAATTTTGTTTTTCTTTCAAGAGCCATAATATTTTTCTCCTCCTAAACTTTAGTAAAATAGTATTAAGCATTTAAAATTATAAGGGGGGGGGGGTAAAATTATTGGTCTATGCAAACTTTTACAAAGACTAAAAGTCAACACCAACCATTCGAAGATTTTATCAATGTAACACCATGGTTGGTGGGAGATCATAGATGTGAAGAAGTGGGGAGATAAGAATCGTAATCGCCCAGGTTTACATTTCAGTTGGTAGAGACGAAACAGTGATGGTGAACGAAAACAAGAATGTGAATGATTAGGAATGGGTTGAATAGTCACATTCTTATATGGGATAAGAAGAAGGGGCGGTGGTTCAACTTCTTCGGTTGGAGGTTGATTCATCACAACATTCATGTCTTTTAGGAATGCGGGTTCTTCGGCATCAAAACTTTCATCAATGGTCCAAGTAATAATTTCATCGATATCTATATTGATGGAATATGCAGATTCATTAGGACGGTTGAAAGTTTCAAGACCAGTCTTTTGCGCACCAAGATTCAAAACACTCGATTCATCAAAAATTATAAAGGTAAGAGATTCGAAATGATCGTCTCCCTTCTTCTCAAAAGAGTCTAAATCGAGCGATCTTTCAAAAATCATAGAACTTGAAATATCGGAGTGTGATTCATCAAAACTCGGTAGAGTTAAAAGAAGATTAGAAGAACCAAAGAAAGTGGGTGATGAATTGAGTAAACAAATTTGGGTGTCGATTATTGTTGAACCAGATGTGGGAGATGAAGGCTGAATATCGTTCTGCTTATCGGATAGGTCGGTGGTAAGAATAGGATCTGTTAATTGTATAGGAAGATGTTTATATTCAATAGAAGGGACATGATGGGTAGGAGAATCCAACTCATCCAACATAACGGGTTCATCTTCAATGATATTCTCATCACCGCTCTCACTAGCACTTTCGGTCAAATTAAATGAATAAGTATTCAAGAATTCATCAATTATACTATCCTCACTCGATAAATCACTTGGTTCACTTGATGGAGTTGGAAGGTTTGAAATATCAAGTGTAGTCGAATAAGAATCGGTTTGATTTGAAATGGTGTCAAACTCTCTTTCACACTCATTATTAGCAAAGTCAAATATGTTATTCTCGGGCACCTCATCACTTAGACTATGAAGCGATTGAATATCGAATATATTCGGTCGGGGTGCAGGATGGAAGGTGTCGAGGTCAAAAGAATTGGTTTTGGTTTGACTTTGATGGATCTCTTGTTCTTTTTCATTACTCAATTCCAACTCTATTTCAAGACTAGACATGGATTGAGAGGAAGTTATAATGATGGATTCTCTTTGAACTGTGGAACTTCCTAATTCATTTTTAAGAGCACTGTCTAGATAAGGTGAAGAAGTTGAGTATGGTTGAGAAGTGTATAATTGTTGGCTACGGGCAAGTTCAATGTGTTCAGCAATTGACATACGTTTATGATTTTTCGCATTAGACTGAAGAGAAATGTTAAGAAGAGATGCCCTTACTTGTTGGTTACGGGCGAGTTCAATATGTTCCGCAATCGACATGTGTTTCTGATTTGTCACATTAGCCTCAAGATGAGAGCGTGTGAAAGTTTGGTACTGTGGATAAGAATTAGAAGGGTGAACCCAAGTTTCATAATCAGGATTAGGATCAACATTAGGATATGAAGAATATTGAGATTGATTGGTTAGTTGGCGACTGGCAATTGCTATTTGTTCAGCATTGGTAAAAGATGTCATATTCGCCTTAAAACGAGTATCAATATTTTCATATGTAAATGATGATATTTGTTTTCCTAACGGTTTTGGATTAGTGAAAGGATTGAAACTTTGGCTTTCAGCCTTCGCAATATGCTCAGCGATGGACATGCGTTTCGAAGTTCCTTCACTCGCTTTAAACGGATTATCAACATAAGAAGATGTGGAATTTTGATGTGGTTGATAGGACCTTGAGTGAGGTATCCAACTGTTCTTTTCCGCTTGCTCTATCCTATCTCTTAAAAACATGGTAGAGTTGGATTTTGTATCGAAGCAGTTACAAAAATAAGATATATTTGGTTCTGAATAGCAAAACTCGGTAAGAGTTCATCTGTTTGGGTTACCCATTAGAAGAAAGTGAAAGGAAAAAAGAGTGATGGTAATGATTTATGTTTTTTTTGGATTTTGGAAGTTGTTTTGCTTTGAAAGATGGACTTGAGGCTTGACTCAACAAATCATAAAATGCATAATCAATCCTTAGAACTATGGTATCCTAGGTCAAGTTACTAGACCTCTCATAGACTTCCAAAAGACAAGTCGCAGGATCAATCCTCTACCATCTCTTTATCACTCTTGCGATCAGGTAAGTGCCAGGTAAGTAGGAGGTATCCACTATACGAATCACCGAAATAGCGGGTCTAATTAAGTAACCACTTTCCTTATTCATGCTTGCCTAGACACCACAAGAGAAATGCGGATGAGCGATAGATTACCCACGACCCTCCTCTATCCTAATTGAGCGCGACAGCCCTTAGGGGCTTGGTCTAGATATTTTTTTTTTATTAATGTAGGGTGATAGTATGCACGTTTGTGATTTGTGGGGCTTAGGAAGGGTGATGAAATCCCCACCTAATCTGAATTTGAGTTTATTGCCCCTTAAAGTTCATTTTAAAATATGCAAAAACAACCCGAAATCAAAACACGCAAAAAGATTTTTAGTGGCGATATTTGCAAAGAATCCTGCAGAAAAGATCAGATTATTGGAGCTTAGAAGAGAAAGAATGATCTTAGAAAGATACCAGAGGATTTTGGTGCTGCAACTCCTTCAATTTGCCGCGCTTCCGTCGCAAAATGCCAACTTTCACCGCGGTTCCGCCTCGTTTTGGTGTGCTCTTCTGCTAATCTTTCTTCAACGCACTCCTATGCTCCTCTGGTCTATGTGGAAAGTCTCTGAATCTCTATTTCCTCGCTCCTGTTACTCCAGATTCCTTTGCAAACCTCGCACAATATCTTTAAATATGCAAGATGCGGTTTTTTTTATGGTTGCTGGATTTAATAAGAATTCAAGCCGAATAGCAAGAAAAAAATTACGAACGTTTCCCCGGCAACGGCGCCATTTGATTGGTATTTTTAAAGAGCAGCGTGTTGTAAATAAAGTAACTGCAATCAGGACGGTGTCGCTAGTAGCTAGCCGTGATGAGTACGGGTCGTCTGCAGGGAAACGTGAACCTTTTTCTTGTTTTAGACGAGTTGATTGAAAGATGGGTTGATTGGTTGTAGATCTATTTTAATACGGATGTAGATTTTATAAAGAAGAGGCTTGTAGGGTTCATATGACTTAATAGTAATGGATGACTAATTAAAAATGACTCATTTTATCTTTTAATAGTTTAAAACTAGATCGATAGTGATGAATGTGGATTAGAATTCTTTTGGAAGAAATTATGGTTTCCACACTCTTAACCCTTGTCCTTGCATTGATTTCTATTCATGTTTAGCCTTTACCAAAACAAGTGTTAAACGGATCTCGAATCGTGGTCATGACTAGCAATAAATTGGTAGCACGTCCGATAAGGATGTTAACATTTATTTTGCTAAAGTTTATATAAAAGAAGTTAAATGATTTTATCATCCATTGATCTACCCTAGCCTACGAACCCTAACAAGCTTGGAATTACTCGCTCATGATTTGAGATAGAAAAAAGGATGAAGGAGAAAACCTGATTAAGATGCAGAAATAAAATGTAGAAAGTAAATGCGAAAAGACTAATAAAAAGACTGCCTTTATTAATCAACTATTGCATATAACTCTCCGTACAAAATAGATTACAAAGAACCCTAGTTTTTTCTCTCGCTCTCTCTCTTGTTGGAAGTAGATGACTAGCTGATGATCACCTGGATGCGTGGATTGTTTTGGACCTCTTGATCACTTCGGATTGATAATTTTTCATATGAATCTCTCGGTCCTTTAAATAGTCACAAAAACTCTAAACCCTAGATTCCATGTGTGATGATTTGCTGTTGCGATCACACTGAAAAAATCCCATATCCAACGGCCACAAATGGGCCGCGGATCCTCCGCAAATATGTGCATTTGGTCGCGGTTGGGCGGCATAATAGTGGGATCAGGATTTCAAAATTATTGTGCTGTTTTGTGTTGACACGTGGAGATCATTGTGATATCTGGATTCTTCAAATCTTTCTCTGAGTCTCTGCCGTTTATGATTTTATGATTTGGTTCAACTTTATCGGCAGATTTTATTCCCGACATCTTGGATCTCTTGATCTCCAGGTCTGAGCTGATATCTGCACAATATCTCAAGTCATAGTGTTAGTAATATTTGTTATTATTTTGAGATATTATCCTTACCATTTGTATGATACAATATTTTAAGAATATCGATTAGAAATATTTGATATGATATGCATATTTTAATTACAAAGATTTCATATAAATATTATATGTATATATTTTCCCTAATTATGTTAATTATAACGTAGAAACATATGATAATAAAATTTTTACAAATAAACCCACATATGTTTTTGTTCCCTTATAAAAAAGGGATGAGGGAAAGTTCCTCACTAAAACAGCCCCATGTGTTTAACACGTGAGTGCCTATATGCAACGTATATAGGCACAGCAATTAAAATAATTGCTAGGCTGAAACAGCCCCATGTGTTTAACATGTGAGTGTCTATATGCAACGCATATAGGCAAAACAATTAAAACAATTGCTAGACTAAAACAGCCCCACGTGTTTAACATGTGAGTGCCTATATGCAACGCATATAGGCACAACAATTAAAATAAACTGCTAGGCTAAAACAGCTCCACGTGTTTAACACGTGAGTGCCTATATGCAACGCATATAAGCACTGCAATTAACATAATTGCTAAGCTAAAACAACCCCACGTGTTCAACACGTGAGTGCCTATATGCAACGCATATAGACACTGCAATTAAAATAATTGCTAGGCCAAAAGAGCCCGACGTGTTTAACACGTGAGTGCCTATATGCAACGCATATAGACACTGCAATTAAAACAATTGCTAGGCTAGAAGAGCCCCACGTGTTTAACACGTGAGGGCACGCCCCAACGTAGAATTAAAATTCTACTCAACAAGAAACCGTTGGATCAAAGATCCAATGATGATTAAACATAGAATTAAATTATATTGAACTTTTAAATAGGAAATGATATTTTCTATTAAACAGAAAGTTGGCGGATCAAAGATCCCATGAGTTGGAAAATATTTTTCACATCTCTTTAAAACAAAGAAAAATTGTGCTTCATTAAACCAAGCACCCTTGGATTAAAAATTCAACGATGATTAAAAATCACCAATCTACAGAATAAATTCTGCACGGGAAAATATTTTCCTAATCTTGTTTAAGAAACAAGAAAATATGTTCTGTGAGACAGAATCTCTTGGATCAAAGATCTAACAGCGGGTAAAACCCCGAAATCAATTGGAGTCTCTCAATAAGAGATTTCCTAAAAACCAATCAACAAACTTCTCTCCACTATATAATGAACCCATGATTTCAAGTTAAAAAGAACAAAGAAGAAACAGAAGAGAGCATACAAAAAAAAGGAGGAAAAAAGAGAAAGAAAGGAAAAAAAGGAGAAAGAGTTAAATTCTCTGAAAGAAGAAGATCCCCTTCTTAAACAAAAAACCCTAGGTAAGAAGAAAATATAGAGATTATCTTATCCCTTCTTCGTCTCTTTAAGAGTTTAACCCTTAAAAAAAAAGAACTTAGTTCTTTCTCTGGTTGAGGTCTGCAGAAGCAGATCTTCCCATAAGTTGAGAATTTAATTTTCATCGGGGAGATTCTGTTATGCAGATTCAAAATTTAGGGGAAGAACTAAGTTCAAAGAATTTAATTCTTAAAAAAGTATATAGGAATTTAATTCCTCTGATAACACTAGGGTTTAATCCTGTAAAATGAATTTAGTTCTTATAAAACAAGAGACTTGAAATTCTCTAAACTCAGATCCCAGCATCGTTAATATGAGATCAAGATCTTCATGCACATAGAAGAAAGGACTGGTGATTCATTAGTGTCCAACACTATAACGAAACCTCACGTGTTTCCCCACATGAGCACCTCTGATGAACAAATAAGAATGGCTGAGACCGAGTCACGTGTTTCACACGCGAGCATTTAAAAAGAACAAGAAGTGCCTCCTAGGGCAGTCACGTGTTTTCCACACGGCCCCCAATCAAGTACTTAGCACTTATATGAAAAAGGGAATAGACCCAAAAACAGCGCTCACATTTTGAAGGCGCCTCACGTGTTCGCACGTGAGCACCACAGGGTCCAAGTTCTTAGCACTTATAAAAGAAAGAGAAATAAAATTCAGAGAACAGTTCCCATTTCGGGTGCCTCACGTGCTCACACATGAGCCGAGTGCTTAACACTTATAAAAGAAGAGGGAAATAAAACCTGAAAAGGCCGTACCCAACTTTGAGGCGCCTCACGTGCTCATACGTGAGTGCCACAAGAATTAAGTGTTTAACACTTATATATAAACGGGGACTTGAACCCAATGAACAGCGCCAACTTTGAGGTGCCTCACGTGCCACACGTGAGCGCCCCCGGAATCCAGTGTTTAACACTTCTTTAGAATCGCACATGGGAACACATGAGTGCTGAACGTATACTAGTGCTTAACACTTTGGGAAATCAACTCCATCCTCAAGTTGGCTAAGTCTTCTTGAGATTAAAACATCTTCGATCTCCAAATAGATTGAGCCCCCGTGCTCATGTCTCCCTAAACTAATCCTAGTCCCAAACACGACTAATGGTCTTCCGACGGATATTCATCCCATATTTCCCCTCAATCTGGAAATTGGTTCATGGGTACATCTCCCCACACCTCTGATACATGTCGTTGTAATTCTTCAACGTTTTCAGAGAGGTGGCAGGCCCCGACAACCAACAACTCTTTAGGGCACTCCCAAACCGATGGGCACATCCCAATATGGACCACAACGTCCTTAAACTAGCTACGGACCGAAACGTTCTTAAACTAAAGCAATAGAGCTCAAATGCTCTTTTGTTGGGTCTGAATGATCCCAAAATCCTGTGGAGTAGATCTTAGTCTCAAATTGGACTAACGTATCCTCATCAAACATTAAAGTTGATTTTAATCTCAAACGAGATTAACGATCCTTAAATCAATCCAAACCTAAATCTAAGAATATACGGATTTGGACTAATCCACGCCCTACGGGCGACAACATAAATTCCATATACAATCCACGAGCAACCAAAAATAAAACAAACACACACGACATGAAGTGAACTTCCGGAGCAGGAGAAAGTGGTTATCGCTACGCGGTAACGTAATTAACTGCAGGGGCTTGCGCTTATAGGGAAGAGCGTCCCCACAATCAAAACCCCCTCACAAATGAGGGGGAATCTGAAGAAGTCTGCTACAATGGACGCATCCATCCAAACCTCCGATACATGGTGCCATAAATCAACTTGGCATCTTCGGAGAGGTGGACGGATAAACCCAAATAGCATCTGCCCCTAAATTCAGGCAAGACGATCCATCCCGGTTCATCTCTGTTTTTGGCGGTAAACAGATTCTGATACGTCCGGTGGGACCTTTTCCTCTTTCCACTCCACACTTCGTGTGTCGTGTTCACGAACAAATCACGTTTTGCTATGATTGCCCCTGGATTCGAGGTACTAGATTTGGTGTCTTGCTCCTGTGAAGAGAAGAGAAATCGATGGCTTCCAACTGCACCTGCAACAGCAACTCCCACTCCGTCCCCGCTGGAAGAGTGATGTACGGGCCAAATGCGGCCTGCATCTTCTCAATGCCAGTGGAACAGGTGACTCAGACATCCACTGGATTGTTCTTCGTGACTATGCTCCCACCGACAAGCTTCAGCGCCCCGGTGCCATTACAGGAAGCTCCAAAGAAGTCCGTTTTTGATCGACTTACAATCACCACGGCTCCTCTCATCGGGTCGTCCAAGTCTGCCACCTAAGTCTTTGACAGGATGAGCCAAAGTTCAAATGGGCTTGCAAAGAGGCTCGCAATACCTGATGGCTTATCTCGAAGCGGATAGCCATTCCAGTTCCAGCAGGTGAAGTCGTCAAAGGGGCTTCTCCTACTAAAGGATCGGTCTTCGCAAGATTGGCCGTTCCAACTTCTGCTACGGGTGAAGTCGTCAAAAATGCTTCCCTTACCAAAAGGTCGGCCTTCGAAAGATTGTCCGTCCCCTCTCAACGGACGTCAGTCTTCGACAGGCTGGCACCAGCAGTAGCCCTTCACCAAAGAATGGGGGCATGAGGAAGCCACTCCTACAACTGAGGAAATCCCGTCTGCGAGACATGCTCGACGTCGCCACTGGCGCCGAGTGAGGAAAGCTGGGGGCAACTCCCCCTCTGGACTTACTCCACCAGCTCTAATGGTAGAAGTTGACGCTGCTGTTCCAACTGGGAACAGCTTTGAACCGCTTAGCAGGGTGCGACAGAACTCCCCAACCGCGGTGCTAAAGAAATCTCCCCCACCCGTTGAAAACATAATACAGGCGAAGCCGGAGCAGCCCCCTCAGCGGCTGTCCTCCCGAATCCACAGAGTCTGGCGGAAAGTCCAGGATTCTATGATCAACAAGAATTACTCTCGTCGACCGGAGAAAATGAAAGTTCGACAAGAGGACAATCATTTCTCTACCATGCAGCAAGGGAATTCTCAGACGCCTGTTACAATAGCTCCTTCGACTTCGACTTCTCACAAAAAGAGAAGGCCAGAGAATCTACCACAACCGGCGGCAAATCCCAAGGGTGATGGATCCAGACGCCCCAAGTCTGGGGGCATGATCGTGCACACGGTGTACATGGCTTCCGGGAAAGAGGAAAGCCGTACTTCCATGGGTCATCGACCACAAACTCGGTCGTTGACGAAAGCTCAGGAGCAGCAACAAAAGCTCCAGGAGATGTTGACGAAGATGGAAGCACTCACTGGGCAAAAAGAATGCCCGGAAGCAGCGTCTGAATAGCGCCAGGAGCAGGAGACTGATACGGAGTTCTTGCAAAGGGTGCTCGAAAAGAAGGATAAGGAGGCTGCGGAACAGGCTGCTAATATAAAGGAGATGACACTTCTGTTCCAAGATATGGTTGGGATGATGGTCCAGCCGGAACCTCCAGCCGAAAACCCTCTGATAATCATTGAATACGACAGAGGGGAAACGTCAAACCCTCCACCAGCTTTCTCAGCAGCCAAGGAAGAAACGATCTCCAAGGCTGCCCTTGATGACAACATAGCTCAACAACTACGAGCTCATCAAGCGAGTGAAGCGACTGGCTAAGTCGTCAGAACTGGGCGACCTTATCCAGGCTAGTACGATCAAATCAAGTACCCGCCAGGATATACGATCCCTAAATTCCATGTGTATAAGGGGACGGGCAATCCACACCAGCACGTTGCTCAATTCAGAGCTCTGTGCTGTAATGCTGGAGGCGATGACAAACTGCTGCTTTACCAGTTTGTTGGCAGCTTATCGGAAACGACATTTGAATAGTACTCCGAACTCCCAAATGAATCTGTCAAAACATTCACGGAGATGGAATTACTACTCGCACAGCGGTTCGCAAGCGCAAGCGAGCGCACCCCGATTACGGCATTAATCAATGCCAGGGTGAAGCCAGGAGAAACCTGGGTTCAATACGCAATTTGATGGCGGAACCTATGGTCAAAATGCGAATAACGCATAGAAGAAGCTCCTGCCGTGGACATGTTCGTAGGGACCCTTGATCCTCAGACGACTATATCCCAATTTATGATGTTCTTCAAGCCGACTACCTTCCAGGCCTTGATCGACAAGCTGGCCTAAATGGACCAGATGGGCCATAAGCCGTCTTCTTAAAAAACGGATCCCCAGAATGAAAAGGGCAAAGGGAAAGCGACCTTCGTTGCCAACACTCAACAGCAACCAATTGACCCGAAACCGGTTACTCGCCAAAGCGACACACGCCCACGCCGATCCTTCGAAGAGAAGCTAGGATGTTCTTACTCGTTTTCCCGGGATTAAACGAGAAGACTGTTTGAACTGGCAGTGTGCAACAGACTTATCACTCTGCCGGATCCGAGACGTCCACTGCAGCCTGGTGACGTCAACAGTCCCAACTACTGCTCCTACCACAGAGTATTGGGCCACCTAATTGAGGATTGCTACGTCTTCAAAAATTGGGTCGAGGACCAGTACCAACAAGACAAGTTTGCGCTGTTCGAAAACTGGAGGGTGAACCCGCCACAAAAGCATGCTCCTAAAAAGGTGGACACGCCTGGGGCATCATGCTCGTTTGTAGAAGAAGCTCCGTGGAAAGTTGTCCTTTCAGCTAAAACTAAAAGAATGCTGAAGGATCTTCAAGCATGTCCGGCATCAGGTGGAAAAGCCTGCTGGAGCCTGAGATCATTGAAGGGATGCAAAAGCCGTGTCCCACACTGAAAACAGCTAATGACGGGCAAGATACTCAGGCAAGCCTTCAAAGTCTTCGAAAGGAAAGAAAAAGACCAAGAAGCCCGTACAGCCTGATGACAAGTGCACAGTCCTGCAAAAATACATCGACTTGCTGGAGGAGTACAACTAAAAGGCGCGGACCCTAGTCACTCTCGAAGAGTTACTCAACCATATTCTTGAGAACGGAGATAGTGACATTGATGAAGGGAGTGACTCATCAGAAGAACCCGAGGATTATGTAGCGAGTTGCCACATGGTCTCTCATTCGTCGTTAAAAAACGAAGAGACCCCTTCGGAGTCAGAAAACGGCACAGAGAAGCTGGGGGCAAGAACGGTGCAAAAATCCCTGGAGCCGTCAGACGACTTGATTGACAGGTTGCTAGACGAAGCCCTTCAAAAGAGCAAAGCTAACCGAGAGTGTGAAACGGCCATATACGAAAAGGCCAAGCATCGTCGTCAATATGAATAAGCTGCGGCGAGGAAGAGTCACAAAGCACTCCAACCAGATCGAAGCACACCCGTGGCAGACAAAAGCAAGTTTAAGACGAGGAAACGGTTCGCCAAAGCCCTGTCAATGGGAATGAAGCTGCTACCTTTCAAAGGAAATACTCCTGGGACTACGTGCCTCGACGAAGCGGATGTACACCCGAACTACTGCTTATACCATTGGAGGGTCACGCACCCCACCGAAGAGTGCAATGCTTTCAAGAAGCGGTGGTAAGGATACGTTGCTCACCGACAACACTTCAAGAGGATGAAGCGTGAAGCTCGTCGACAGCAAAAAAGTGCGACGGATGAGCGTGAAAAAACAACTGGCAACCGTTATATGGTTGATACCAGTTCGATAAAAGGGAAAACTCAAGTTCTCACATTTGGGAGCGATTCTGAGGAAGAAATAACCCTCGGCCCTCTCTTCAAAGAATCCACCTCAGGAAAAGAAGAAGAAGAAGCGAAGAAATGCGAGAACATTCAACTGCGTAACCGCACGCTGCCTGAGAAGAACCTCAGGCCAACAAACAAAGGTTCGAGCAAAAGAGACAAATGGAAGGAAAAAGTCCCTGAGGAAATTGCCCTCGATGATGGAGTCGTCAAAGAGCTCGTGTCCAAGGACTCGCCTAAGAAAAACAAGGTGGATTACAATGTCCTGGCACACCTGAGGAAGATACCCTCACAACTGAGCGTACTGGATGCTCTCCTCTTATCCAAAGAGGCATGAGATTCTCTAATCAAGGCACTGCAAGAGCCCGATCAGTTCCAAGCTTTCCTTGCAGAAGAAAAGATGAAAGACGAGCTGGCAGAAGTTTATACAGCTGACATTACATTCAACGATGAAGATCTCCTCCTTGGAACGTGCGAGCACAACCGTCCTCTATATGTCACCGGGTACTGCCATGACATTAAGATAGGGAAGATCTTGGTCGACAACGGGTCCTCTGTTAACTTTCTCAACGTGAAGGTGCTGAAGGAGATCTGCATGAACGTTCGACACTTGGCTCGGGACAAAATTACCATCTCCGGGTTCGACTCGCAGTCATCATGGACGTTTGGGTCCGTGATATTGACATTACGCTTTGGGATGCTCGTCACTGACATAAAATTTCATGTCATCGACGCCAAGACTTGCTATAACACCCTGCTCGGCCAGCCTTGGTTGCATGTGTACAACGTCATCCCTTCTACAAAACACTAGTGTATGAAGTACTTCAAAGACGGCCTCGAGTACACAGTTACGGGGGAGCTAAACCCATTCTCCGTAAATGAAGTCCGCAATTATGAAGAGCCAAGTACTTCCTACCAGATTTCAAAGATACGGAAAGATGTCATAAGCCCGAGAACCGACAAAAAGCCGTCGCCGCCATCCCGATCTTTGGGAGTGATACCGAGGAAAATGAAGAGGTAGTCTACTCAGGGCAACCCCAAGACAATAGGACAGGACCATCTACCCCTATTTTAGTCCTCGGCAGTGACTCTGAGGACGAGGCCACCGCAGTGTTCTCCGTCCGCCCGTCAATGCAGACCTTCACTGGAGCTGATCAGAGTTTACAAATTACCATGGTTCCATGGCAGTATTACAGGGAACTTGATACGCTCGATACATACGGCGTGCAAGAGCTGCAGACCTTCGACGTCCCTCCTAGGCGAAGAGGTGAAAAGACGATCCTCTTCTACCAATCTATGGAGACTAAAGTGGAAAAAGAAGTCTGGCATGGTGCCGATTTTACGCTTGACACGCTTCAACCCATCCGTTTGCCCACATATTACTCAGAGGGATTAAATAGGCTAATAAATTGCCAAGGCGTACCATTTAAAAAAACCGCTCGACAAGCCCAGTTCTACAACAATATTTGGGACATTCCCGGGACTCAGCGAAAGAAGCCCAACGGGAGGATGGAGACGACTGGGCTCGGATACGTTCGGTCCAAGAAACGGGAGTGATTCCATGGCTGCCATGTAATAAATAACTCCGGCGGAGAAGCGAATGCTTTTCCAGATAGCGCTGATATCGAACCAGAGCGAGATCTCGCCGTAAGAATGCCAAGTCCGTCATTCGAAGAACAAATTAACAAGCTAATGAGAGAAGCCGGTCAAAAGGTTTGGGATGACCACAGCCGCGAGATGGCCATTTACGAGAGAGCCAGGACGCAGCGTCTCGCTCAGCAGTCAGCGGAGAGAAAAGACTACAACGCCCTTCACCCTCAGCCCGCTGTGCGCTCTCGTGGCAATGGAAAAGTCCGACGGAGAGGAAAAAACATGGTAGAGAACGAGAATAATGTTCTAGAATAGCAAAACGGATCTAAGAAGCCCCGCAATCGAGAAAGAGTCAGCTAGAATCCGTCCTTTATGAAGAAAATGGGTCGGAAATACTCTTTCTCCTAAGACAAGACAAGGAAAATATTCAATCTTATCATGAAGCATCAAATGATGACACTCCCAAAGGCCAGGCATCCGAACAAGTAAACGAGGTCCATCATCCGGCTTATTGCTCCTACCACCGAGCAGTAAGACATCCTCTTGAAGACTGCTTCACCTTTAAAGACTGGGTCGAAGACCAGTATCAGCAAGCCAGGTTTGCTCTGTCCGACAGTTAGAGGGTAGCCCCACCACGAAAGCATGAGCCAAAAGAAAGCTACACTGCGAGGGTAAGTCTAGATCAGCATCGAGCTTGGAAACGAGCTCGTACGTGCCACGTGGTAACACTATGAAAAGAAGGAGAGCACGAGAATATGGACGACCTCTCCCAGTGCTTCGCAAATGAGGATGAGGACGAGGGGTTTTTAGAGTTTCCACCAGCGTCAAAAGATACACACCACAGCGGACAACCTGAGGAAAATCGACTTGGGGACAGAAAACAAGCCGAGTCCAACGTTTGTCAATGAGCTGCTGTCTAAAAAGCAGGTGTCCACGCTAAAGGACGTGCTTATGTAGTATAAAGACTGCTTCGCGTGGAACTATTCCGAGATGCCGGGACAAGATCCAGAAATAGCTGTGCATAATATGGCGATAATGGATCGAAACGTACCTAAACTAGTGTGTCGCTTCAAACATGGCACATCGCCCAAATACGGTGATATCCTCTTTTAAGATCTATATTGCAATTGAAGTCCCAACGGCAAAGGTTGCAACTCAAGTCCTACCGGCTACACAGCTACTCCAGCAATGAAGCCACCCCCAAGTCCCACTGGCAAACAGATGGGTCACCTGCGGCGAAACTATTTTCGAGAGTTTCATCGTTCACAAAAAAAAGGTATATCCACAAGCGAAATAGGCACGGATGAAAACCAGAAAGGACGCTGTGAGTAAAAACAGCAGGATTGCCAACGAGTTTGTGAAAACCCGGAAGGGCGCAATCTCGTTAAAAAAAATAAAGGAAAAAAAACGGTGTGTTCACAAGCAAAATAGGCACGGATGAATACCCGAAAGGGCGCCGTGAGTAAAAACAGCAGGACAATCGGCGAGTTTGTGAAAACCCGAATAGGGCGCAGACTCGTAAAAAATAAATTCATGTGCACTTGCAAGGTCCTCTCGACCTTGTGAGGAGAAAATACCTGCGTGAGATCCTTACGACTCACAAAAGAAGCAACACATCTAGTAATCCTCATGATTCTTAAGGGGAAATTACACTTACGGGATCCTCACGACTCATAAGGAGAATTCCCCTTATGAGACCCTCACGGCTCATAAGATTCAAAAGCCTTAAGCTACATGGATCTGAACTTGTTCTTAAGCCGTCATATCCCCCAAGTTGCCTTACAGGCGGTCCAATATCGAACCTTGTATACAATCCACGGGCACAAATAAACGTTCCCTCACCTAGTTCCACTAATGATGAGAAATGTCCTCATATGATGAACAACACTTGTAGGTCCTCTCGACTTACATGGAGAAAATACTCTTATGAGATCCTTACGATTTATAAGAGAACACACACTTAGGAATCCTCATGACTCATAAGGAGAAAATACACCTACGAGATCCTCACGACTCGTAGGGAGAAATACCTTTATGAGACCCTTACGGCTCATGAAGTCAAAAGGCCTTAGTCGGCAGGATCCTAACCCTGTTTACTAAGCCACCTTTGTTCAAATCAGCAAAGGCAAATGATGATTCGCTCCTGGAAATATTCCACTGGTAGCGATGCTGATGCCTGAACAGGTGTCAATTTTCAAGTCCTTTCACGGCAAATGATGATTCGCTCCTGGTAATATTCCAGTCGCATCGTTGCTGATGCCAAGTTTGGCATCAGATCTCAAGTTCCATACTCGCAATAAAAATCAGCGAGCAAAATATATGCATATAAAAACAGCCGAAATGTTTGGGCAACTCGCAATAACAAGCAGCGAGTAAAAAGAAAAAACAGCCGAAATAATTGGGCACCGCGATAAAATAACCGAAATGAGTGGGCAATCACGACTTTCGCAATATAAAAACTGAAATGATAGAGCATCGCGGAAAGAAAAAAAAGATGATGAAACTTTTGCCCTGCAGGTGAGTCCACATCAACCCCTATATATAATTCATGGGCATAAACGAAAAGGGAACCATATTTCCCCACCGGGCTCTGTCAAGAGAGAGTCAGATCTCGACGGCAACATCTGCAGCCTCGAAGATCAACACGATGTTCTTTCTCACTCCAGCAGGATGCAGACGCGACGTCAACAAAACGGAGCCATAGCAAAGTCCCTAGTTCTAAATCTCGACGGTTCACAGAAAGCCTAGAGATCAACAACAGCGTTTCTTCTCACTCCAACAGGATGCAGACGCAACAAAATGGAGCCATGGCAAAGTTCCTAGTTCCAAATGTCGACGGTTCACAGAAAGCCTAGAAATCAACAACGGCGTTTCTTCTCACTCCAACAGGATGCAGACGTGACGTCAACAAAACGGAGTCATGGCAGAGTCTCTAGTTCCAAATCTCGACGGTTAACAGACAGCCTAGAGATCAACAACGGCGTTTCTTCTCACTCTAACAGGATGCTGACGCGACGTCAACAAAACGGAGCCATGGCAAAGTCCCTAGTTCCAAATCTCGACGGTTCACAGACAGCCTAAAGATCAACAACGGCGTTTCTTCTCACTCCAACAGGATGCAGACGCGACGTCAACAAAACGGAGCTATGGCAAAGTCCCTAGTTCTAAATCTCGACAGTTCACAAACAACCTAGAGATCAACAACGGCGTTTCTTCTCACTCCAACAGGATGCAGACGTGACGTCAACAAAATGGAGCCATGACAAAGTCCCTAGTTTCAAATCTCGACGGTTCACAGACAGCCTAGAGATGAACAACGACGTTTCTTCTCACTCCAATAGGATGCAGACGCGACGTCAACAAAACGGAGCCATGGCAAAGTCCCTAGTTCCAAATCTCGACGGTTCACAGACAGCCTAGAGATCAACAACGGCGTTTCTTCTCACTCCATCAGGATGCAGATGCAACGTCAACAAATCGGAGCCATGGCAAAGTTCCTAGTTCCAAGCCTCGACGGTTCACAAACAACCTAGAGACAACCTCGACATTCGTCTCGTTACAGCAGACACAATGCTAGCAAACGAAGCAAAGGAAAATCCCTAGCTTCAAGGTCTTGACGGCAACTCAAATAAAACCTGAAAGACTATCGGAGATCATCCCACACCAGCATGGAGTGGTTATAACTCATCGGGGATCCCAAATTGAACCTAATCTCAAGTAAAAAGCGGCATGGAAAATCCCTAACGCTTGCTCTTCCGACGGTAATATGACCTGGGAGATTACTTGAAGACTTCTTGTCCAGCCCCCAAAGGGATCAGAGAAACGACAGTCGCGGGGCTACTCGAACAGCAAGACTGCATATCGGGGAATGCATCAGCCAACGCAACGGTACGACGGACAAAAAACCTAGTACCACAGACCCTAACGAACCTCTGTCGTAAAGAGCAGAGGTTAACTGTGACGTTAGGACCAGTTTGCTTACAAGCCCAAGTGAGGTAAACTAAACAAGCTCCGAAATGAGTTCATAAACTAGATACTCCGGGATGAGTGAAAAAACTACAAGCTCCGAAATGAGTTCATAAACTAGAGACTCCGGGATGAGTGAATAAACTACAAGCTCCGAAATGAGTTCATAAACTAGAGACTCCGGGATGAGTGAATAAATTACAAGCTCCGAAATGAGTTCATAAACTAGAGACTCCGAGATGAGTGAATAAACTACAAACTCCGAAATGAGTATATAAACTACTTTATGCTAACCCAAGACAACAAAAGAAATAAAAGCACTAGTATGAAGAAAAATATGTCTTTTATTCATGAATCAAAATGAATTCAAGATACTCTTATTCATGAATGCATACAAAAAAAGAAGAACAAGGAAAATATACAGCGAAAAAAAATGTTTAAGCCGGCGGACGGTGCAATAGGCTAGTAAGTTCGTCATTCTTTCGCCGGACCTCGGCTTCAAGCTCCGTTAGTGCGGCAAGACGGGTTCCCTCCTGAGTCTGGTATGAAGCAAACCGACTCTCAAGCTCCCTTTCAGCAACTTTATAGGCTTCAACCATCTCACAGGTGAAAATAACGGCTTTGTCAAGAGCCACCACCTCTGTAATGGCTTTTTGAAGCACCCGCCAGATTTCGTACGCGCGGGTGGTCTTGGCGGTAAGCTGAGCCTGATGTTCCCCCAAAGCGTTTGAACCTAACTCCTCCAAAAACTTCCAGTTGAGCCTCTTCTCGCATGACTATAGATTGGCTGCGCACCGTTCGATCCATCCCCGCAGACTCGATTTTACAGTTAAGATGTTGGAGGGAAGGCGGATGCACTCAAGCCCGTGTAGGCAGACCTCCACTCGACGACAGTACTCAACCCAGACACGCACCAGTACTTCGTCATGATAGGTGGCGAGAACGGACAAGGAAATGTTGGCTTCGACAGCAAATTCTTCGACCGTGACAGAGGTACCAGCGCGAAGGTCTTCAATGAGAGCCGTCAGGGAGTAAATGCTTTGTTTCACCATCTTTTCAGACGCACGCCGGGCATAGGGGCCTGATGGCATGGGGATCCGAGATTCTAACGGGGTTAGGATTGGTAGAGTTATCAAGATTTATGAGCAGTCAGTGAGATTTATGAACATGGAATAGACAAAACAATGCCAAAGATAAAGCTTTACTTACCCAGTCATGCAAGGGGGGTTTGAGAGATCCCCAGGCCCATCAAGGATCTCGACTTCGTCATCGGCTTCCAGAACTGTGGTGCGCATATTAGCATCATTATAAAAAAATAATAATAAAACAAAAGGGGTCAAAGAACACCGACCTTACCCAGAAGAAAGGACTATGCTTTGCGAGGGTATCGCCTGTGGGGCAGCCATATCAAGCAAATGCTGGAAGGTGTTCCCAGGAGATAGATCCATGATGGAAGCCGCCAATTCCTGTAATTCTGAAAGAAAGAAGGGTTCAGATAACGGAGGGATTGTTAAAACGAAATGTAGAAGATTACCTTATATACTTCACCCGCCTTGAACTGGAGGGATGGCAGCTTCGGCAGCCTCCTCCACACCCTCAGGTACATCACTGGGGATACATGACGGCGTGCTAGCTTCCAGTTGAGAAATAACAGCCACCACTTCAGGCTCTAAGGAGAGGACAGCGGTCTCGGAAATACTTTCTACACCCTCCAGGGCGCCACTAGGGAGATCCATTGGATCTATGGCTGGCGAGGTCATCTCTGCTGGAGGAATATACACTGAAGGAACATAAATTACCACCGGAAGCTCCATAGCAAGAGTAGGAGCTTTAATAATCTTCTCTACACCTGCCGGTGCATCACGGGAGATATTTTTAGAATCCACAGTTATGGCTCGATCTAGACTTAAATCCTCTTTCGCTGCCGAAGTCCCTGCAAATTTTTCGTAAAAATAAGAAGACATAAAAGTAATACAGACTATTCGCTAAAAGAAGGACACGAGAAAGACGCATAACAATATGCCAAGGAGCTTGAAGTAGGGCTTTTTCGAGACGCTTTTCCTTTTTGGCTAAGTACGCTCGCCGAGGTTCAAGCGTAGATGAATGACTACCTATCTTTAATGCAAGCTCGTCTTTGGAGGCAACCGTTATGGGCTGTTTGAGGGCCCGTTCTTCTTCCATTAACAAAGGACCCATATGTACCAGCTGTAATGATGGATCAACATCATAGAATATAACAGGAGGGCAGGGCTTTTTCGGGACGCGCACGTTCTCGGTCTCATCTTGTGAGCGCCTCAAAGCCTTAGTCAATTGCGCGGCCTCCTCGGCAGACGAGCCAGGATAAATAAGACTGGCGTCCGACTCCTCCATAACCATCGGTTTGTCCTGAATAAACGACTCAGACTCAAGCAGAGTGTCGAGTAAACTGACAACCGATTTCTTCCTCCTTTTGGAACTTGTGCTAACACTAGCGGAAGAACGCTTCCTCCCCCTCGGCGCTTTGGCATGACGTTGACCAACCTCACTTCCGGTATCCCCCTTTGGTGACACCACCGCTGATGACACCACCACTGGCGACACTACCGCTGGCGCTTCATTAGAAGCCTTTTCTTTAGCTCTAGTACGCACCGGCATACCAGTAGTACGAGAGGTCGATTCTACTTTGGTGGCTTTAGAGATAAGTACCGGACCGCTATCCTTCAGTGGAGGGCGAACCACTGACCATGGCCTCAACGGAGCGCTAGTGACTTGGGTCGGAGCTAGAACCCTACATTCGAAGAGTACCCGCCTCTCCTCGGCAATGACATGACTGACCCGATGACGATACCAACCCTTGAATGACCCTACAAACCTTGGAAGATAGTCGGGCTCTGGGATCATGAAGAGGGAGCTGGTGTTCAGCCGCATAAAATGATGGATGACGTCACGAGTGACTTCCATAGACAAAGTGGGCTCAACTAAAAACGCTTCGACAGGGACACCCTAGTTATAGCCCGATTGCTGGGCAAAGTGGTGCGGATTATACCGCATAAAGGGAACTGTGTCATTCTGACGAAACACCAAATAGCCCGGCCTAATCGAGTACAAGTGCATGATCTCTTTAGGCTTTAGAGATGGCGCTCCACCCTTTGACAGATCAAACAGCTGCTGAATAGGCCCTGCGGGAGAAGATATGACTCGGTCACTAAAAACCATCCCGCCCTTGTTTGAGTATGGGTTAAGCAACATGCGGAGGGCCCCGAGTTGAGTCGGATCGGGAGCAGAAGCATCCACCAACCTCATAACCCGTGGTAAGGTATAGGATTCATAAAAATCTGGCCGCCAGTGTGCAACAAATGCTCCCAATACATGCATCTCGATCCACGACGTGAAGTAGTGGAGGGATAAATTCATAATATCCGCCCGTGGGGTCGAAGTATTAGCCGCAACGCTTAATCCATGATATAGGTGCGACAATCCTGCAACACCAATGGCCAATCGCGCCCCTCCAGCTATGTGATGAGCGGGGTAGAAGACGGAGGCTCTCATAAAGCGTTAATGCATCGGTATGGCGAACCAACTGAGCCAGAGGGTGATGAAGCCAACGAAGAAGATCTCTTCGTCCATGCCGGGAGCCGCAATTGCATCGAAGGAAACGGCCGACGAGGTCGGAATATAGAACTACGATAAATCTTCCTCTTTGGCCGGCAGTTTGTTCAACCCGAACCCAAAAGGGTCGTCGATATTCGCGAACTTTGGACCCTCTTTGGATAAAGCGTCACCACGGAGAAAGAAGGCAATGAAGGTCCCAAAGGTGACGCCTTGACCTTCTGACGTCACGAACAGTTTCTTAAAGATACTCAGAGCTTTGATTAGACTTGGGTACTTATGAAGGACGGTATTTTCAGTCGTCAGGCCGTCAAGCATAGCAGGCATGGTCACGAACACATACTCATCGGGAGGCAGCAACTCTTCATAATGCTCTCCCCTGATCGGCAATCCGGAGATCTCGCAGAACTCTTCCAGTGAAATCGAGACCTCGCGATCCCCTAGAAAGAAGGTGTTGGTAGGAAGATTCCATCGGTTCAGAAAAGCTTTAACCCACCAGACGTGAGGGGCTTGGTAATAAAATAGAGACACGTACACCGCTTGATATAGCCCAACCTTCTGTAACCGTGAACGGTGTGTGGAAAGAACGTATCGAGCCTAGGGAAGGTAGCCTAATGGGTGGCGGGGGGTAACGCCTACCTTATAAACTTGCTCCCAGGGTCGGGCTTCACCCTGACATATGCGCGTCCCAGAATATCTATAGCCGGCAGGGGCTGGTGGGTATCCCAGTTATTGATGGCTCAAGCTCGCCTGTAGGAGTCCAGTTAGCTGCCTCCACCGCATAAGCGGTCTATGGGCGGAGGGGCTCTGTTGGCACTTTACAAGTAAAGCTACGGCGGCCCCAGATGTTATGACCGTACCAAACCTCCCATAAGAGTATACTCGTACAGTCCCTGTCATGTGCCCTGATCATTGCCATTGCTTTCTCGTCCGACGGCGATTGCGGAAAAGCGGCATCTGAGCGAGTATAAGGAAAGTAGGGAAGTGAAGCCATTGTTCCTGAAATAAGGGAAAGGAAAACCATTAATAAAACCTATATAATAATAATAATAATAATAATAATAATAATAATAGTAGAAGAAAACGATAGGATGTTTGTTCAATGGTACCACTGACTGCAAAACCAATGGACCCACAAAATCTACATGGCGGCTCACCAATGATGAGGCAAAATAATCATTGAGAAAATCGAGAAGGATTCTCATCAAGGAAACAGTAAAGTTTAAACAAACTCTTGAAGCAAGTTCTGCTAAAAGCACGACAGATTCAAATATGCTTTAGGGGCATTAAAACCCTCAAATATTCGAGAACAGTAGGGAATAAAATTCCTAGAAATATCTAAATCTCTCTCAGAGCCAAACTCTGTGAATAAGGAATTAAATTCCTTTAACAAAGGGATTAAATCCCAGAAAATCCCCATAACAAGGAGGCAAAGAAAATGGAATTAAATTTTAAGAATCTTAAAGATCGGTGACAGGGTAAAACCCTGAGGGGAGGATTAACAATCCCCATTGATTCAAGACTTCAAAATCTACAAAAAATAAAAAATAAAAAATGTATGCTTTGGATCTTTAATAAATCAGTTCAAGAAGAGAGCAACGCTCTGTCCCTGGATTTAAAATCCACAATAAAAAAAAGCAAAAGAGGAGGGGGTCCCGTTTATAATCCTTACCAAAGAAAAGTTTTAACAGAGTTTAACTCTGAGATCTCAGCGGGCAGAGAACTAAGCTCTGAAGAAGAGAATTAAATTCTAAAGGAAAACAAGTAAGGAAGAAGATGAAAGAACAGTGGCTTCCCAAAAGCAAAAGCTTTGCATTTATAAGACATGATGGGGAGCGGTTCATCTTCCTATTCCCCTAAGCAATCCAACAGCCGTGAGGACAGACAGCATTGCACTCATGTAAAAACCACGTGAGAGCAACGCTGGGGGCATTTGTTCCCTTATAAAAAAGGATGAGGGAAAGTTTCTCACTAAAACAGCCCAACGTGTTTAACACGTGAGTGCCTATATGCAACGCATATAGGCACATCAATTAAAATAATTGCTAGGCTGAAACAGCCTTACTTGTTTAACACGTGACTGCTTATATGCAACGCATATAGACACAACAATTAAAACAATTGCTAGGTTAAAACAGCCCCACGTGTTTAACACGTGAGTGCCTATATGCAACGCATTTAGACACATCAATTAAAATAAACTGCTAGGCTAAAACAGCCCCACGTGTTTAACATGTGAGTGCCTATATGCAACGCATATAGGCACTGTAATTAAAATAATTGCTATGCTAAAACAACTCCACGTGTTTAACACGTGAGTGCTTATATGCAACGCATATAGGCACTCCAATTAAAATAATTGCTAGGCCAAAAGAGCCCCACGTGTTTAACACGTGAGTGCCTATATGCAACGCATATAGACACTGCAATTAAAACAATTGCTAGGCAAGAAGAGCCCCACGTGTTTAACACGTGAGGGCACGTCCCTACGTAGAATTAAAATTCTACTCAACAAGGAACCGTTGGATCAAAGATCCAATGATGATTAAATATAAAATTAAATTTTATTGAACTTTTAAATGGGAAATGATATTTTCTGTTAAACAGAAAGTTGGCGGATCAAAGATCCCATGAGTTGGAAAATATTTTTCATATCTCTTTAAAACAAAGAAAAATTGTGCTCCGTTAAACCAAGCACCCTTGGATTAAAAATCCAACAGTGATTAAAAATCACCAATCTACAGAATAAATTCTATACGGGAAAATATTTTCCTAATATTGTTTAAGAAACAAGAAAATATGTTCTGTGAGAAAGAACCCCTTGGATCAAAGATCCAACAGCGGGTAAAACCCCAAAATCAATTGGAGTCTCTCAATGAGAGATTTCCTAAAAACCAATCAACAAACTTCTCTCCACTATATAATGAACCCATGACTTCAAGTTAAAATGAAAAAAGAAGAAACAGAAGAGAGCATACAAAAAAAAAAGGAAAAAAGAGAAAGAAAGGAAGAAAAGGGGAAAAAGAGAATTCAATTCTCTGAAAGAAGAAGACCCCCTTCTTAAACAAAAAACCCTAGGTAAGAAGAAAATACAGAGATTATCTTATCCCTTCTTCGTCTCTTTAAGGGTTTAACCCTTCAAAAAAAAGAACTTAGTTCTTCCTCTGGTTGAGGTCTGCAGAAGCGGATCTCCCCACAAGTTGAGAATTTAATTCTCATCAGGGAGATTCTGTTATGCAGATTCAAAACTTAGGGGAAAGAACTAAGTTCAAAGAATTTAATTCTTATAAAAGTATATAGGAATTTAATTCCTCTGATAACACTAGGGTTTAACCCTGTAAAAAGAATTTAGTTCTTATAAAACAAGAGATTTGAATCTCTCTAAACTCAGATCCCAACATCGTTAATATGAGATCAAGATCTTCATGCACATAGAAGGAAAGATTGGTGATTCACTAGTGTCTAACACTATAACGAAACCTCACGTGTTTCCCCACGTGAGCACCTCTGATGAACAAAAAATAATGGTTGAAACCGAGTTACGTGTTTCACACGCGAGCATTTATAAAGAACAAGAAGTGCCTCCTAGGGTAGTCACTTGTTTTCCACGCGACCCCCGATCAAGTGCTTAGCACTTATATGAAAAAGGGAATAGACCTAAAAACGGCGTTCATATTTTGAAGGCGCCTCGCGTGTTCACACGTGAGCACCACAGGGTCCAAGTGCTTAGCACATATAAAAGAAAGAGAAATAAAATTCAGAGAACAGTTCCCATTTTGGGCGGCTCACATGCTTACACGTGAGCCGAGTGCTTAGCACTTATAAAAGAAGAGGGAAATAAAACCCGAAAAAGCTGTACCCAACTTTGAGGCGCCTCACGTGCTCATACGTGAGTGCCACAAGAATTAAGTGTTTAACACTTATATATAAACGGGGACTTGAACCCAATGAACAACGCCAACTTTGAGGCGTCTCACATGAGCGCCCCCGGAATCCATTGTTTAACACTGCTTTAGAACCTCACGTGGAAACACGTGAGTGCTGAACGTATACTAGTGCTTAACACTTTGGGAAATCAACTCCAGTCTCATGTTGGCTAAGTCTTATTGAGATTAAAACATCTTCGATCTCCAAATAGATTGAGCCCCCGTGCTCATGCCTTTCTAAACTGATCCTAGTCCCAAACACGACTAATGATCTTCCGACGGATATTCATTCCACATCTCCTCTCCATCTGGAAATTGGTTTAAGGGTACATCTCCCCACACCTCTGATACATGTCGTTGTAATTTTTCAATATTTTCAGAGAGGTGGCGGGCCCCGACAACCAACAACTATTTGGTGCACTCCCAAACCGATGGGCACATCCTAATACCGACCGCAACGTCCTTAAACTAGCTACGGACCGAAACGTCCTTAAACTAACAACGGACCGAAACATCTTTAAACTAAAGCAATAGAGCCCAAATGCTTTTTTGTTGGGTCTGAATGATCCCAAAATCCTGTTGAGTAGATCTTAGTCTCAAATTGGACTAACGTATCTTCAGCAAACATTAAAGTTGATCTTAATCTCAAACGAGATTAACGATCCTTAAATCAAACCAAACCCAAATCTAAGAATATACGGATTTGGACTAATCCACGCCTTACGGACGACAACATAAATTAGTCTCCGTATACAATCTACGGGCAACCAAAAATAAAACAAACACACACGACACGAAATGTACTTTCAGAGCAGGAGAAAGTGGTTATCGCTACGCGGTAACGTAATTAACTGCAAGGGCTTGCGCCTGCAGGGAAGAGTGTCCCCACAATTGTCACGACCCGAAAGAGCACGTGACTGGCCCTTGAACCATATGAAGTCTATAGGACTCCATCTGATCCAAGTAAGCCAAAAGCCCAGAAATCTAAAACCATTTTTGAGAATAAGTAAAGAAAACTGGTTTAAAGAAGTGAAGAAAAACATGTTTGAAATCAAGGTTTTTAAATAACTAAGCCGAATGTGCATTTGAAAACCGTACAGTCTTTTCTAAAATTTTCGGCAGAGTTTCTCTTGTAAAACTGGCCCCGAATGGGGTACAACATGAATAACAATATATAAAATGATAAAGGCATCCCCAAGCGGGAGCTAGCTCTTCGTCAATCGACGGTCACAACCACACGATGATATGATAATATACAACGCCAAGTGGCGAGGATCAAAATCAAGGAAAGCTCAAAAAGCAGCAAGAAAACCGCAATACTACTAAGCGCGACTCTAAGGTCGAATAATACCACACTGTCTCTAAGTCTGAAAGAATATACAAGTTTTTGGTTGATGGACAATTTCTAGATACAATGAAATACATGAATAAAATGGTGATTCTTGATACGAAAGAATCCACCTACCAAAGCAAATCACCCGCAAGAAGGTAGTGTGCCAGAAATGCCGCAATGAAACCTGTACGGCAGAACCTGCAAGGACTGTGGCACAACGGGGGTGAGTTGCCAACTCGTGAATAGAAATATCTACAAGCAGAAACCGAATGCAAGACATAAACCTAAGTCAACGATCAGTAATACAATCCACAAGAGTGCATCTGAGTGTAATAAGGTGGCAAGGTAACATCTAATCATGTATGTAGTGCCAGGTACTCAGGTAATAACATGTCATCAGTGTAAGGTATGCCTGCATGAGGTAAGTATGATGAAATATCAATGATATCAATACACATATATTAGCGTCCCATACCACTAATATTGGTGTAAGGGTATATATAACAGCGCCCTCATACCCTGTTATATATACAAATGAAGTATGACAAGTGTAAATCCAGTCTGTATATGATCCATGTCTGTATAAATGTGGAACCCGTCCACCTGTCACCCACTGACAGTAAGCATCATGTATGCAAGTATGAGGATATAAACAATATCATGGAAAACATCATGAAACCCGTGCCAAGCATCGACACGTAAATCCTCATCCATATGGGGCTCCGTCTGCGGTATCGGCCCTCGGCCCCGGCAGCACGAGTCAACCCATGTCCATCTCTGGGCTCCGTCTGCGGTAGCGGCCCGTCGGCCCCCGGCAGTACGCCCATCTCTCGGCTCCAGGCGGTATCCCCCGGATATCCGCCGAGCTCAAATACAATCACCGGTAGGTACTCGCCCGCCTCCAGGCTCAATCGGCATAACCCATCGATCATCTCGCCGAGGGGAACCATACCGGGCCCACCACGAACCCGCAAACGGATCATCACTCCTCGAATCGGGTTTCAAGCACACGTCTCAGCACCGAGAAAACGCGTGGTGGACGCACCCAAATATCATATCACGAGGTACCGGGTTTTCATAAAAGAACATCTTTTCTTAAATAATCCCACGGTCCTCAAAATCAGAAATCACATGAAAATCCACATCAAGAAGTAAATCCAATGCAATGTGCTATGCAATCAATCCATGATGTATGCGACATGTAAAGAGAGATAATCATATCGGAAATCATGCAACATGGAATAGTAATGTACATATGTCGGGAGGAACCGCTCCTTTAGAATGAATCAGTTTAAAGAATATCTTGCGGTCCTCAATCTCAATCAAGTCAGAATCATCTATGTTTGTGTACAGGTACATGTGTACAATATGCCAAGCAGTAATCATATCATGAATGCAACAGTACTACAGTGTAGTGGCATGGCAATTATCGATGATGAAGTGTGTGAGCCGGCAAATAGTGTACGTGAAACATACGCATCATCGATAATGGTGCTGGTGTCCTAACAGCATGATAATAATATAACAATGAACATATGCCAGCAATGCGAATAGCAGGAAAATGCAGATATCTAGTAGTCAACACCACAGTGAAGTATCTACTATGCAAACTACATCTAAGTATCCGGTCAATCAGGAGGGGTAGGTGTGGAAACCACCTAAATCTGAGTCGATACATGTATAAAAGTATATAGTCGGTGATCTCGCCTCAATGTCATATCATAAGATATCCTCGAGTTATGAGTGCGGATCTATCATCAATATCGGCTCGTACGGTAAATCATCGTACGGCATCCCCATAGCTGGGTAGGGGTCAGTATCTCACTGTCTCATCACATAACAGATATCACCATCGTCAGATCATATAGTCTGGAGTACTACTCTATGTCTAGTACAAAACGGTAACCTCAGTAAGTATGCATGCGGGGGTAAACACATATCCCAAGCCCGCAAGAATCACAAGTCATATCCCACATATGAATCGTATAAAATCATCGATCCCAGGGCACCCAGCCCACATCATCGACTCATCTCCAAAGTCATCACATATCATCAATCACAGTGCAAGTACAAGTGATAAGCAAGGGTGTGTGTGTAGGTGTAATTCTACCCTAGGGTTCGCGACTATGAACTACACTAGTCACTTCTAACCCTACATTATCCACAATACACCTAATATCACAATAAACTACATAGTAATCTATCTACGGACTGCGGGGGTGCTATACGCCATCCACCCGACTTCCCCCTGTAGATATAATCTACTCACCTTGCATCACCAATTGCGGACGTCACCACGTATTTGCTTGTCGTCCCGAAGTCTTCATGGGTACCTACACATCAAAATATCGTATATGCGCATTAAAACCAAATCCAATCTAAAACGGCGCACGAAATCCAAAACGATACGATAAGGGGGCCTATAGGTGAGAACCTATAGCACGCCTTCAAAACCATCAATAAATCCTCTACATCGTCGTATAAACGACAATTAGTCGAGGCAAAACACATTCCACCATTTCAGAATCAAAAATACGGAATACGGAAACACGAATCCAAAATAGCAACTTAGGATATATGTCCCAGATTTCACCCTAGATAGAATCTGTCAAAACTAGAAGTACCCTGGGTCAACACTAGAGGAACAGGGGCTGTGCACAGAAAACGAGGAGAATGGCTAAGTATGCTAAGTCAAAGTCCACCTCTCTCTCACCTACCCTCATCATTATATTTTCCTTTCTTTTCCTTTTCTTTTAAAATCCAAACCTTCTCACATCAATAGTAATCCCAAAAGAAAACCATGGCTAGAAAAATGCACAAGTGTAGAAAAAGTGATATGTGCAAGTTTTGCACAAAATTGCCAAAAAACCCGATTAGCGATTTTAATCGCGATTAGCACTAAATTATTGTCAAACTAATCACAAAAACTTAAAAATACCATAATCCACTAATTTACCCTATTTTAGAATTTTCCATAATTTTTCATAATTTTTTCTAACATTTTTCCTATTTATTTGCATTTAATATTAAAATAATCAATAAAATAATATTAAATTATAAAAATTCCCAAAATTAATATTTTATATTTTTGAAAATGTTACAATCTACCCCCCTTAAAGAAATTCGGTCCCCGAATTTTAAATTTAAACCCCCAGATACAAAAACATCTCAGTAATAAACCAAAGTCGTCGGGGCTCCGAAATCATCAACACATAGAACGTCACAGCGCAATGCATGCGCAAGGGTACTGAGCAGATAACTCGAAAACAAAACTCCGTCAAGCATCCCGCAATCATCGGAGTCAATGTAAAAAAAAACACAATGTCAAATCCAATACAAAACCGATATGATATGGATCGGAACTACACATGTAGACATCCAATCTAAACATAACACCATCCTGTGCGTCTGGTGCGCACTGAAATCAAAAAAAATCCATATATGTGCTAAACAGGTGCACAAAACAACATCCAAGTGCAACGGGTGTGCACGAAGCATCTGTCATGGGCATCGTATGTGCCTGACAGCAAAATAAATCAGGTGCATGTGACATGCACGAAGAATCCCGATTTAGCGCATCTGGCGTGCACCAAAATCGTATCTAAAAACATGCGCCCAACATGCGCGAAAATCCAAACCGGTGCATCCATCGTGCACGAATGAAAATCTAAACCCTGCGCACTCAACATGCACGGAAATCACGAAATCCAATAGCAAACACCGAACAGGCGTAAAGCACATCGCCAGCATGGAGTGCAAAAATCAACCATCAAAATCCGGGTCAAAATCAACGATATAATGCGGCTCAAACCAAAATCAGGGTACCGCAAGGAAAATCTCACAACCGTGTGCATCAGCGTGCACGAATCAAAGCCTAACACTAAAATGCATGAAAACTCTGCGCAAAATATATAAATATCCAGTGGGTGCATGAAACCAATATCATGAAACTCAGTCACCAAAACTAGATCGTGCAAATAGAACGCCCAAAATACCGAAATCCAAAATGACGGATACGTGATAATCGAATCACAAAATCACAAATCATAAATACCGTCTTCGGTAGTTTCTCCTTCAAGGTCGAGAAGGAGTCAGTGTAATCCACTGCTAGCAGCGCAGGATATCTACCTGCCTCTTGCTCACGGTCTGGCGTCTTCTGACTCTCTAGGTCCTTATCTTCTCTGCGGATTACCTATCACGCGGTCAATCGGCTCATCGGCCCTGTCAGGTGTGCTAACGGGGACGATTCCGTTCTGGCACTTTTCTGGTCAACTCTCGGTCAAACCTCACGACCACTCGTAAGGCAGCATATCACTGACGTCGGTCTCTGGCTATCTGAATGCACGTCACACATCTGATCCTGGGTGCAAACATCATTGCAGCAATGTCCTGGAAGGAATCCTGCTCAAGGTCTCTTCCAATCATGCCTATGCCGATCTGTACAGAGGCTGGCTCTCTTGTACTATCTCTTCTCGCTGGAAAGACATCTGTGTCCTCAGCACAACATTTCTCGGAAATTGGTCACATCCCAACGTTTCTGTAAGCATATCAGGTCTCTAGTTTCGACAGGAAGCAATGACAGCTCGTCAGTGTCTCACACGAACCTCTGGTTCCACTTGTCTCCATCGTCGTCCACTATGACGTCACGCCAAGCTACTATACACTGCACTGCTCTCGGCCACGGTCAATCTGAAGTCTCTCACACGGACTCGAAATCGCGTACTCTGTAGCTTCATCATTCTGTAGCAGATGTCAGGCCGAACTGGTCCTCGGGAACACGTCCCAACCATCGGAGGAATACTCATCACTCGTCCGTCCTTGATCCATTCGCAACGCATCTGGGTAAGTTCCTTTATCCGAACTTGGTCAACTACCTCGTCGACAATGCCGAACTCTGGCCTGCTGGGTGTGCGCAACACGACCACTCCTGGTCTAGGTCTTCTCGTATCGTACTCCAGAAAGGTCCTGCCGAGGTTCCTTTCTCAAATCTCAATCCTGCCGAAATGCCCGGAAGTCATCATCCAATGCTGAAGCTAAAGCTTATTCCGGAACGGCTGCATACCTATCGCGCTTCTTTCTGGAAGGTATATCCATATACCACGCCTCTGGGTGCGTATAACATCTCTGATGTCGGCGGAGTGGGACGTCATCTCGTCGAAATATCTTGCGAACTCTTTTCTTCACTCTGCATCAGTATCGACTGATTCGGACTCGTCTCATCATGGCTGCACGAACTGCGCTCCGACGGCTATGCTCGCACCTGGAGTCTCCCAAGCAGTGTCCCATCACGATATCCGAAAGATGTCGAACCATCCGATCGACTCGTCAGATCCTCATAATCCCCCAAGAGCTCACATCTCGGGTACAGTTTAATAGTATCGAGTACATGCCACAGCGTCGGTGGTCCAGCCGTAGAAGGGCAAACCCAAGCCTCACTAATGGCGCCGCGGAACCGCCGTAAACCCTAAGGTTCCAAGGCTGTCACACGGTCATTAAGTCGAGTTAGGGTTTCATTCTTCTAGAGGGTCCATAGAATCACCTGCATGTCTTTCCGTATACTTTAAACTTGGAAAATAGGCTCCTGACATTCGATCGTCTCAATCGACTCTCAACGAATCTGCGTGAAGTCGTCTCTAGCTGGAATCAATCCACCTGATGACCTCGCATCGGGGTAAGCGAACTCACCACGCGTCCTAGTCATCCATCCTCGGTGACTAGCAACTCGCTATCATCTCTCTAAGAACATGCTCATGCTGCAGTAGCTCCAATCATCTGGGCGATATCTCATCATTTGCAGCAACAACTGGCTCATATGCCTGTACGCCGAACAACGCCTCAATCCTCCAGGAAAGGCAATACATAAGCGGTCATCTCTGAATCAGCCTGCTCTAGATCTGAGTAAGACTCTCCACACTGGAAATCTTCAACTCAACTGGGCCCGCTCTGGCGCAAAATCGGACGAATCACCTTCGTCTCTCAAATCGGGTAGACTAGCTATCATCTGTCGCATAACTGCCTGAAAGCTCCGGCAATCTCAGCTCGTAAGCTCCGAAAGCAACACCCTGTCAATCTCAGCGACAGCTGGTCCATCTGTCTGCACGGTAGGCGACATCACCATCTCTGAGGTATGCTGTACATCAACAGTCCTCTCTCAACTGGCAGCTCTAACAAAGGCCCGATCATCCGGTGCAAGACCAAGCACTCGCCTCCACTAGAGGTCACAATCACCAACACTAACTCGAGACGTTCCCATGTCACCAGAAAACACAAAGGTCGGCCCTCGTACCAAACGAGCTCACACCGGCCGTAACCCTAGCAGCAGCCCAAACTGCGCTCAAACACGGTGACAGGAATCTCAATCGAGTATCAAAGAGAGCACATCAGTGGCAAGAAGGGAAACAACAGATCCAAAGTGGATACATGATCATAGGAAGGAACAGTATCAATGAAGGTATGATCATGAAACTAATAGAATCGGCGATCTCAAATGGATGAATAATCCTGGATATAAAGAGAATCACTGATCTCGAAAGTATGTACATCCTAAGGTTCCTTAAGCGGAGTGGCGTGTCGTAAGTATGCCGCGGAACATACCAACGGTACGTCACTCTACTTTAGTCACCAAATCCATCAACCAAGGGTCATCCTAAAACGACGAAAGTTCGGGTTTACACCCCCTCGACCAAGTCTAAGTTCCGTAAGGTCAAGCCTAAGTTCCGTATATAAACAACTCCCTAGGCTCCACATAGTCAAACTTAGACTCGAACCAAGGTCAACCTAGCGCTCTGATACCAACTTTGTCACGACCCGAAAGAGCACGTGACTGGCCCTTGAACCATATGAAGTCTATAGGACTCCATCTGATCCAAGTAAGCCAAAAGCCCAGAAATCTAAAACCATTTTTGAGAATAAGTAAAGAAAACTGGTTTAAAGAAGTGAAGAAAAACATGTTTGAAATCAAGGTTTTTAAATAACTAAGCCGAATGTGCATTTGAAAACCGTACAGTCTTTTCTAAAATTTTCGGCAGAGTTTCTCTTGTAAAACTGGCCCCGAATGGGGTACAACATGAATAACAATATATAAAATGATAAAGGCATCCCCAAGCGGGAGCTAGCTCTTCGTCAATCGACGGTCACAACCACACGATGATATGATAATATACAACGCCAAGTGGCGAGGATCAAAATCAAGGAAAGCTCAAAAAGCAGCAAGAAAACCGCAATACTACTAAGCGCGACTCTAAGGTCGAATAATACCACACTGTCTCTAAGTCTGAAAGAATATACAAGTTTTTGGTTGATGGACAATTTCTAGATACAATGAAATACATGAATAAAATGGTGATTCTTGATACGAAAGAATCCACCTACCAAAGCAAATCACCCGCAAGAAGGTAGTGTGCCAGAAATGCCGCAATGAAACCTGTACGGCAGAACCTGCAAGGACTGTGGCACAACGGGGGTGAGTTGCCAACTCGTGAATAGAAATATCTACAAGCAGAAACCGAATGCAAGACATAAACCTAAGTCAACGATCAGTAATACAATCCACAAGAGTGCATCTGAGTGTAATAAGGTGGCAAGGTAACATCTAATCATGTATGTAGTGCCAGGTACTCAGGTAATAACATGTCATCAGTGTAAGGTATGCCTGCATGAGGTAAGTATGATGAAATATCAATGATATCAATACACATATATTAGCGTCCCATACCACTAATATTGGTGTAAGGGTATATATAACAGCGCCCTCATACCCTGTTATATATACAAATGAAGTATGACAAGTGTAAATCCAGTCTGTATATGATCCATGTCTGTATAAATGTGGAACCCGTCCACCTGTCACCCACTGACAGTAAGCATCATGTATGCAAGTATGAGGATATAAACAATATCATGGAAAACATCATGAAACCCGTGCCAAGCATCGACACGTAAATCCTCATCCATATGGGGCTCCGTCTGCGGTATCGGCCCTCGGCCCCGGCAGCACGAGTCAACCCATGTCCATCTCTGGGCTCCGTCTGCGGTAGCGGCCCGTCGGCCCCCGGCAGTACGCCCATCTCTCGGCTCCAGGCGGTATCCCCCGGATATCCGCCGAGCTCAAATACAATCACCGGTAGGTACTCGCCCGCCTCCAGGCTCAATCGGCATAACCCATCGATCATCTCGCCGAGGGGAACCATACCGGGCCCACCACGAACCCGCAAACGGATCATCACTCCTCGAATCGGGTTTCAAGCACACGTCTCAGCACCGAGAAAACGCGTGGTGGACGCACCCAAATATCATATCACGAGGTACCGGGTTTTCATAAAAGAACATCTTTTCTTAAATAATCCCACGGTCCTCAAAATCAGAAATCACATGAAAATCCACATCAAGAAGTAAATCCAATGCAATGTGCTATGCAATCAATCCATGATGTATGCGACATGTAAAGAGAGATAATCATATCGGAAATCATGCAACATGGAATAGTAATGTACATATGTCGGGAGGAACCGCTCCTTTAGAATGAATCAGTTTAAAGAATATCTTGCGGTCCTCAATCTCAATCAAGTCAGAATCATCTATGTTTGTGTACAGGTACATGTGTACAATATGCCAAGCAGTAATCATATCATGAATGCAACAGTACTACAGTGTAGTGGCATGGCAATTATCGATGATGAAGTGTGTGAGCCGGCAAATAGTGTACGTGAAACATACGCATCATCGATAATGGTGCTGGTGTCCTAACAGCATGATAATAATATAACAATGAACATATGCCAGCAATGCGAATAGCAGGAAAATGCAGATATCTAGTAGTCAACACCACAGTGAAGTATCTACTATGCAAACTACATCTAAGTATCCGGTCAATCAGGAGGGGTAGGTGTGGAAACCACCTAAATCTGAGTCGATACATGTATAAAAGTATATAGTCGGTGATCTCGCCTCAATGTCATATCATAAGATATCCTCGAGTTATGAGTGCGGATCTATCATCAATATCGGCTCGTACGGTAAATCATCGTACGGCATCCCCATAGCTGGGTAGGGGTCAGTATCTCACTGTCTCATCACATAACAGATATCACCATCGTCAGATCATATAGTCTGGAGTACTACTCTATGTCTAGTACAAAACGGTAACCTCAGTAAGTATGCATGCGGGGGTAAACACATATCCCAAGCCCGCAAGAATCACAAGTCATATCCCACATATGAATCGTATAAAATCATCGATCCCAGGGCACCCAGCCCACATCATCGACTCATCTCCAAAGTCATCACATATCATCAATCACAGTGCAAGTACAAGTGATAAGCAAGGGTGTGTGTGTAGGTGTAATTCTACCCTAGGGTTCGCGACTATGAACTACACTAGTCACTTCTAACCCTACATTATCCACAATACACCTAATATCACAATAAACTACATAGTAATCTATCTACGGACTGCGGGGGTGCTATACGCCATCCACCCGACTTCCCCCTGTAGATATAATCTACTCACCTTGCATCACCAATTGCGGACGTCACCACGTATTTGCTTGTCGTCCCGAAGTCTTCATGGGTACCTACACATCAAAATATCGTATATGCGCATTAAAACCAAATCCAATCTAAAACGGCGCACGAAATCCAAAACGATACGATAAGGGGGCCTATAGGTGAGAACCTATAGCACGCCTTCAAAACCATCAATAAATCCTCTACATCGTCGTATAAACGACAATTAGTCGAGGCAAAACACATTCCACCATTTCAGAATCAAAAATACGGAATACGGAAACACGAATCCAAAATAGCAACTTAGGATATATGTCCCAGATTTCACCCTAGATAGAATCTGTCAAAACTAGAAGTACCCTGGGTCAACACTAGAGGAACAGGGGCTGTGCACAGAAAACGAGGAGAATGGCTAAGTATGCTAAGTCAAAGTCCACCTCTCTCTCACCTACCCTCATCATTATATTTTCCTTTCTTTTCCTTTTCTTTTAAAATCCAAACCTTCTCACATCAATAGTAATCCCAAAAGAAAACCATGGCTAGAAAAATGCACAAGTGTAGAAAAAGTGATATGTGCAAGTTTTGCACAAAATTGCCAAAAAACCCGATTAGCGATTTTAATCGCGATTAGCACTAAATTATTGTCAAACTAATCACAAAAACTTAAAAATACCATAATCCACTAATTTACCCTATTTTAGAATTTTCCATAATTTTTCATAATTTTTTCTAACATTTTTCCTATTTATTTGCATTTAATATTAAAATAATCAATAAAATAATATTAAATTATAAAAATTCCCAAAATTAATATTTTATATTTTTGAAAATGTTACAACAATCAAAAACCCCTCACAAATGAGGGGGAATCTGATGAAGTCTGCTACAACGGCCGCATCCGTCCAAACCTCCGATACACGGTGCCATAAATCAACTTGGAATCTTCGGAGAGGTGGACGGGTAAACCCAAATAGCATCTTCCCCCAAATTCAGGTAAGACGATCCATCCCGGTTCGTCTCTGTTTTCGGTGGTAAACAGTTCTGTATTTACAATAAAGACCTTTAAGCACTTAACAATAATAGGGAAAATAATCATTCAAATGTGCAATATTTTCAACTAATCAGATAGCTTAGGAAACAGGTTTAGATCTGTCGCCTAAGACTTTTCAACTTCATGAGCCATGAGGGTCTCATAAAGATGTTTCTCCCTATGAGTCGAGAGAATCTCGTAGGTATATTTTCTCCTTAGAAGTCGTGAGGACTCCTAAGTGTGTTTTTTCTTGATAGTCGTAAGGATCTCATAAGTATATTTTCCCCTTACGAGTCGAAAGGACCTGTAAGCGGTTTCTTCTCCTCATTGGATGCAACTTTAGGGAATGTGGCTCGTGGATAGTATACAAGAGTTAGTCTTGACCTTCTTGTAGGGCAACGGTGCTTAGGAAACAGGTTGATATCCCCGTCGCCTAAAACTTTTCACCTTCATGAGCCGTGAGGGTCTCATAAAAATGTTTTTTCCTACAAGTCGAGAGGATCTCGCAGGTGTATCCTAACGTGAAATATAGATAACCCCCGTTTTTGATAGGGGTCCGTTAGGTTTGTGGTACTAGGTTTAAGTACATCGTACCGCCGCGTTGACTGGTATATTTCTCGATATGTAGTCTCTTAGGTTGCTGCTCGAGTAGCCCCGCGTCTGTCGTGTGTTTGATCCCTTCTGAGGCTAGAGAAGACGTCTTCAAGTAGTCTTCTTAGGCTGGAATGTTCACTTTACCGTCGGAAGAACAAGTGTTAGGTATTACCATGGCACTTTCTGCTTGAGGTTAGGCTTAATTTGAAGCCCTGATGAGTCATAACCGCACCCTTCTGAGGTGGGATGATCTCCAATAGTCTTTAGGCTTTGTATGTATTGCCATCAAGACCCGAACTTAGAAATATGCCGTCACTTCATTTTTGCTTTGACGATGTCATGCCGATTAAACCCACCGTTGCCGATCCCAAGTCCGGATGAGAAAGGGTGAGGGTTGTGGTAGGCTTGTGACAGCCAATGTAAAACTTTGTCACATTCTATGGCATGAACCATAATAAGAATATCGTTGGGGCATCCCCTACTCAGCGATGTGCTACTTCGGATCCCGGGTGTAGTGTTAAGTATGCAAGGATTTCTAGGTCATCGTCCAGAAACGGCGCACTACATCGGACCCCGGGTGTAGTAACAAATAAGCAAGGGTTTTATAGATCCGTCTAGCTTCTTAGAACATAAGTTCCCTTACGGGAGGACTAACAGAATTAGTGGAGGTGATGATTAGGAGGAGAGTTGGTATTATGTGTTTGCAAGAAACTAAGTGGGTAGGTGAAAAGGGTAGAGTCATAGAGCCTTGGGGCTATAATCTTTGGTATACGGGTAGAGATAAAAATTATAATGGGGTAGGCGTAATCATAGATAGATGGTTGCTTGAGGATGTAGTTAAGATTAGAAGAAAAAGTGATAGAGTTTTACTGGTTAAGCTTATTCTAAGTGGGGAGATCCTTAAATATTATTAGTGCTTATGCACCACAGATAGGTCTTGATGATGCTACAAAGCATCTATTCTGGAAGGATTTAGATGAGATGGTGCAAAGTATACCTAGTGGAGAGAAGTTATTTATTGGTGGTGATCTCAATGGATATGTAGGTATTAGTCGTAGTGGGTTTGATACTATCCATGGAGGTTTTGGTTTTGGACAAAGGAATGAAGCAGGTAGCTCGATTCTAGATTTTGCCTTGTCTTATGACTCGATCTTAGCAAACACTTGGTTTGGGAAAAGAGAGTCTCACCTTATTACCTTTAGGAGCGGAGCAAGTTCAAGTCAAATAGACTTTTTTCTGACGAGAAGGATAGATAAAGGTTGTTGTATCGACTGTAAGGTAGTGCCAGGTGAGAGTGTAACTGCTCAACATAGACTTTTAGTTCTCGATTTTCGATTTAGAAGAGGACTTAGGAAGATTAGACGTAAGGTAGAACCTAGAATTAAATGGTGGCGATTGAAAGAATGTAACCAAAAGGCTTTTATAGATCGTGTAGTCCAAGAGACGGATTGGCAGCATGAAGATGATTCAGACAGAACATAAAACAAAATGGCTAGTTGTATCAAGAGGTTATCTAGAGATCTACTTGGTGAGTCGAGAGGTGGTGCTCCACCATCTAAGGACACATCATGATGGAATGAAGAAGTAAAGGATGTTATTAAAATTAAGAGGGTTCTTATAAAGATTTGAAGAAAAGCAGAGATGCGGAGAGATTTAAGAAATATAAAATGGCTAAAAAGGAAGTTAAGAAAGCTGTCCGGGAAGCTAAAGCTAAGATCTACAAGGATGTGTATGAGAAATTAGACACTAAAGAGGCTGAAAATGATATATACTGGATTGCTCGGATGCGGGAAAGGAAGACCAAAGACTTATGTGCGGTGAAGTGTGTCAAAGATGAAAATCAGAAGGTTTTAGTTCAAGATGAGGATATCAAGGAAATGTGGAGAGATTATTTTGATAAATTGTTCAATGAGAGCTTTACTAAGAATTTGGATGGACTTGTCATTTAATCTCAAGATATAAACCGTGATTTCATGCATAAAATAAGACTAGCTGAGGTTAAAGAAGGTTTGAAGAGAATGAGATCAAGAAAAGCGGTTGGTCCTGACGGGATTCCTTTCGAGATTTGGAGATGTGTTGGGAATTCACCCGCGCGCGCAAACGCGTATGTTATGGAAACGGATATGAAAATGAAGGAAACAGAATGCGCACGTGAGATCATTCGCGTTTTCAATATTTATAACCGCAAGTGCACGGCGCGTTGTAGCGAGCCGGCAAGTACGAGTCGATCCGCAGGGAGTTGTGATTGGGTATTGCGATTTAAGGTTCAATAAATGAAGGAATTTGGGGTTTGTCACAAAAAAATAGAAAAGAATATGAAAACAAGAAAAGCAAGAGAATAAGTTAAGGAACGAATGGTTGTGGCTTGGCTCGGAAGCTTTGAATCGCGATGTTTACCTCTACACTCCCTTGGTCATGAGTTGTCCAGCCTTATCTCGATCTCGGCATGAAGCACGACTTGTCAACGCAGTTGCGGAGCACAAACCGTCAAGTTCCGATATTCGCCGCAAAGTACGAAACGAGTCCGTTTTGATCACTTACCATTTGTATGTCCGCGCTTGGGGTATCAACACTAAACAACAACAAAAACACAAAGTAGTTAGTGAGAGCAAATGGTTTTAGTATGGAGTTTGCTAAGGGTTTGTGATGGTATATGCTATATGAAATCAAGGGATTGTCAAGCACTTGATCACGACATAACATATCCAAACTTAGCAAACTTAACACTAAATAGATTTTAACTTAAATATTGATATGGGGAAAAGGGAATGAATATGGTATATGAGGAGGTTACAACTAACCATATGTCAAAATACCATACCATATCAATACATTAGCAATATTTAAGTTAGAATCAAAAGTTAAGCACATGAAACATAAACAAGAGGTGGAGGAGGCAAAGCCTTTCATCTCACTTTTTCACCCACACCACAACTAAATAATGAATTAGTTAAGCATGATAATAAAAGCAAGTAAGCAAACAAAGCAAAAGAAAGCAACAATATATTATAAACACTTGAAATGAGATACAAAATTTATGGTAGCTTATTCAACCTCCTTAATGAAGCTCTCCAAAGAGAGCTTCAAGAGGGAAGAAGAAGAAGAAACCAATATGAAGACCACTCACCCTTAAACCTAAACAAAAAGAAAGAAACTAACAAAATGTTATATGGTATATACATGGTAGTCTCCTTCCCTTGCCCACTGCTCTGTATTTATAGGCTCAAAAGGAAAATAAACAAACAATAAAAATAAGCCTACGCGGAAGCAAGGGGGGACAGAGAAAAGATGGGGCTCATTGGAGCTTGTACGGCCGGCGAGCTCGGTTTCTGAGGGAGTGTGCTCGGCTAAAATCCGAGCTCCTGAGCTCGGAATTGTTTTGCTGTCATGTGTGCTTCCCAATATCACTCTGGTGCTGTTTGATTGGTATAATTTAACCTGTTTTGTATGCAGAGATTTGGAGGGAACAAGAAGCAATGTATCACATAAAGACTTTATGCATTCAATGCTCATTTAATGCACATCACACCCATGCCCACATGTGCCATGATTCGTGGTAGCCCCATCATGGTCCAGTGCCAAAGAGCTAGTGTCACACATGTATGTGTTGGACCAAAATTGTGTGCACACATTATTTTGCAAAAGAGCTCTTCGGATATCGGTTGTTTTTCTGTTTCGTCTGCAGTGTCAGCTCCCAAATGTTATATCCGTGATTTTAAATGTGTTTCCAGTATTTTATCACGAATACCTGTAATCTGTAATTACTGAGCAGACACTGGTTAATAGTACCGATATAAAAAAAGATAACGAATGAGCGGTATTAAAATGCAGTTTTCTGTGATGAACAAGATACTTAGGAGAAATAGGCGTTAAATGGCTGACAGATCTGTTTGATAAGATTTGGCAGACCAAAAAGATACCAAATGAATGGAGGAAAAGTATCTTTGTACCTATCTACAAGAACAAGGGTGATATTCAAAGTTTCTCAAACTACCATGGAATAAAATTTATGTGTCACACCATGAAACTTTGGGAGAGAGTGATTGAACATAGGCTAAGGAAGGATGTTAAGATAACAGAGAACCAGTTTGGGTTCATGTCTGGACGATCGACGACATAGGCTATTCATTTGCTTCGTCAACTTGTCGAGTGTTTCGAGAGAGGAGAAGAGATTTGCATATGATATTTATTGATTTAGAGAAATCGTATGATAAGGTACCTAGAGAGGTATTATGGGGGACAATGATGAAGAATAGGGTCCCCGTCAAGTACATTGATGTAATCAAGGACATGCACGATGGAGTAGTGGCAAATGTCAGAACTCGTGGCGGCCTAACGAGTGATTTTTCGATTACAATTGGTTTACATCAAGGATCTGCATTAAGTCCATTCATGTTTACCATTGTGATAGATGAGCTTACTAGAACTATCCAAGATGGGGTACCTTCGTGTATGCTATTCGCTGATGATATTGTTCTAGTAAATGGGACGAAAGCAGGGGTTAATGCCAAATTAGAGTTATGGAGGCAAACGTTGGAATCTCGGGGGTTCAGATTGAGCAGGTCTAAGACAACATATATGCATTGCAAATTTAGCAAACAGAGAAGTCAAAACCATATTGGTATAACATTGGAAGGGTAAGAGAAATCACCGAGCGATTAGTTTAGATATCTAGGATCCATCATCCAAAAGGATGGGGAGATCGATAGCGATGTTAATCAAAAGATCCAAACTGGTTGGTTGAAATGGAGGAGTGCAATAGGGATTTTGTGTGATCGTAACTTTCCATTAAAGTTGAAAGGGAAGTTTTATCGGAGCGCTATTCGGCCTGCCTTATTATATGGTACAAAATGCTGGGCTTCTAAGAATCATCATACAGAGAAGATGCACGTAGTGGAGATGCGTATGCTTCGCTGGATGTGTGGTAACACTAGAAAAGATAAGGTGCAAAATGAGGATATTCGTGTAAAAGTTGGTATAGCACCTGCGGAGGAGAAAATGCAGGAAAACTGACTAAGATGGTTTGGTCATGTGCGACGCAGACCTATGAAAGCACCGGTTCGACGTATGGATACTCTCGATATAGGTAATGTCAAAAGGGCGAAAAGGAAACCGAAGAAAACATGGATGGGGGTGATACGAAAAGATATGGTTGCCAAAGACCTCAATGAATGTATATTGTTCGATAGGAGTGAATGGAGGCGGAGGATTCATGTGCTGGACCCGGCATGATTCTCATGTTGGTTCATGTAGCCTACCCCATATGCTTGGGATAAAAGGCTCAGTTGTTGTTGATGTCATGCCGATTCTTCGCTGAAGTGAGGTAGACATCCGTATGACCTCTGGGCCGTATATATCGCCATCGAGGTCTGAAGCTAGGTGTCATGCCCCACTTCCCAATAGATGGAAATGGTGACATGGCAAGCCCGCAACCTATTTACTATGAAAATAAATACCTTAAGCGTAATTTAGCAATATAACAATGAACAATAATGACAAGAGTAATAAAATAAAACAACAACTTTATTTATATTCAACTTTACATACAACTGTCTGAGATAAAAGATACAATAATAAAAGCAAATGCCTAAACAATGGCATACAAAAAGTAAGTGCAGCCTGGAAAGAGCTAGTAGTCTGGCCGAGCAGCAAGCTGGTCCAAGTCCTCCGAGTTAGGCACTATCTTCTCAGAGTCCGGTCCTCCCGACGAACATTCCAAAGAAAGAAACAGAAAGGAATGTCGTCAGTGAACTATCGCTCGGTAATTCCAGAAGAAGAAAGAGAAGATAGTATATCATGTGAATATAAACTAAAAGAACATAGGATAGGTAAAATTGTATATGATTATTCACAAGTATAGGATAGTTATTCCAACGTGATTATTTATAGTTTGATTATACGAGGATTCCATCTTACCTCGTGGACTATGGTAACATGTAGTACAAGGCCCCGTCATAATCCATGGGACAATGGCATATGAATTCATGTAGGTGTCTTTTAAAGTGACCTCTCGTGCCACGATATACGTTCTTTACCAATCTACCCCTTTATCCTCGCGTATTGTATTGTATAGATTAAGATTACAGGTCTTGGCCGAATCCATGTATATAAAATGTTCCGGTTCATGTTCAGGATGTAATCATGTGTTCGGGTAGTCATGTCGAGTTCATGTCACGTTATAACTATGGTTCGGTCAAATCGAGTCAAGTATTCAAGTTCATGATCAAGTATTCAAGTTCGTGTTTGATTTTGGATTCTAATTTGAGTTTGGACTTAGATTGAGTCAGACACTTGTGAACGGATTTAACTCTTGAGTTTCTTAGATTCGGGACTAATTGGCAACTGCTGCACATGGACGACAGGATTTGTGTCTTTTTCCAAGACAATTGCCATTGATAACTCCGTTAAGTTTTCTAACCTGACTAGGCAAGCACTCACTTTCTCCGGCTCTCAATAGAATTGATCCCGCTTAAACCTATATTAATCTAGAGTCCTTAATTATTATTTGTACATTTCGAGGGGGGTTTTATGAAAAATATATATTAATATTGTTTTTTTTAAAAAATAACCTCGAGAGCGATTTACAAGCTTTCGGGTTTTCATGGGCATGGATTTTAATTATTGGGTATTTTAATGATAAACACTTAGCTTTTAAAAGTTTATGGTATTTTATTGAAAACTAGCCCTTTTTGATAACTTGATGATATTTTATTATCATTTTAATCTTTCATTTTAGAAAATATAGTTTCATAATATATTGAAAATACAGATTTATAATTTTTATATAATTTTCAAAAATTTAGTTTTGTTTAGAAAAGTCGCTTTCTTAATAAACCGTAATTTATTTCTTTTCGAGACCGAATACTCCGTGAGGAGTTCTGCATCTCGCTCTACTGTCCCAAGGATGTGCGATAATCCACACAATCCATTAGCGGGTTCCCTAACGAGGGTTGTAGGGGCGTATTTCCCAAGAATTACAAAATACCGCTTTAAAATAAACCCGTTTTTAAAAGATGTGGTATTTTATTGTAAAAGTTATTCTTTGAACCAACCATATATATATGTAAATATCGTGCTATGAAACCAAAGTGTGCGTGTGGGGTAAGTCGTTAACCCGTGAAGTTTTCCTAAATGTATTGTTTATACAATTATCGAAAAGAGGTTTATACTAAAGTTCAAGGTACTTTAATAAAAAAGTTCGTTTATGTTTATTTCACATGAAAATTTTGGTTAAACTCGAAGCTAAAAGTTTGTAATTAAAGTTACAAGTAGGGCGGTAAAATTAGTGTGACTTATGGGAAAATGGAGTTCCAAGTTCTAAAAAGAATATATCGAAGGTAACTCCACTTTACCGATATATTTTTAGGAGATGAATTAAAATGAAAAGAAGAAGAGATGAGAGGGACTTACGGCTTGATAATATCTGAAGAGAGTAAGGAAGAAGGGAGGGGGCTTCGTGGTGCCGCGGAAGTTTCTGAAACGGCTTCAATTTTCGACGGAACAAGCTTGGTCGTTAACTCCACTCGCACTTAGGAACTTTTGAGATGATTTTGCTAGAAATTTTCTGAATAAAGGGGAGCTAGGGCATGGGGTGATATTTATAGTGAAGAATTAGGGTTTGGGAATTAAAATTTTGGATTAAAAAGCATTAAAAGGATATTAAATGGTGAATTGAAGGGTCTCTGTTTGATTGCAGGAAAATAAAACAGTGCATGGGAGTTAAGAGGAGCTGAAAGGACACGTGTACAAAGCACGGAGTCATTTGGGCTCATCTTGACCGTCGACGCCAGCTCTTTTGGGGAAATGGGCAGTTGAATCTCGAGCTCTTGCCTCGAGATTCGTGCCACGTGGGTATTTTGGTGTGTATACCTCATTACGCCTGTTTGATTTTTCTGAAATTTTTCATTTCTCTGTGTATTGCACGTGCAACTCTTGGGCTTCCAAAAATTAAAAAGAAAAAAATCTAAAAATAATTGGATCTGATGGGATTTGAACACACAGGCTATGTCACAGCAGTGCAAGGGTTTTACCAGTGAGTTACAAGTTGCTTCTTGCGTTTATTTAACAAAAATAACTTTTAACTCTTACACGGTCTGTAATACTCTTTTCTGTACAATAACAAGAAAATTCTGTATAGTGATTCAAAGTCGTTACACTAGGATTTTGCCGTCACTTGACCCTTGAGTCCTTTATTGACGTCGCATCTGCACCCTGCTGGAATGAGAAGGAACGCCGGGATGATCTCTAGGCTGTAGATGTTGCCATTGAGATTTGGATCTAAGATTTTACCATTGCTCCACTTTTATTCGTCCATTGGGTCCTTGTTGACGCCGCGTCTGCACTAAGAAGGAACGTCGAGCTGGAGCGAGGATTTTGCCATTACTCTTTCTTTCTTTGGCTCCATGAAGCCTTGTCGACACCCTGTCTGTACTTTGCTGGTGTACAAGAGATGTCGACTTGGTTTTTAGGCCGCATGCATTGCCATCGAGTCCTAGAGCTAGGATTTTGCCATCACTCCACTTTTATTTGACTCTTGGGTCCTTATTGATGTCACGTCTATACTGAGAAGGAACGTTGAGCTAGAGCTAGGATTTTTCTATTACTCTACTTTTATTTGGTGATGTCGTGCCAATTCTTCGCTGAAGAGGGATAGATATCCATCTATAAGACCTCTATACTGTATATATTGTAATCGAGGTCTGGAGCTAGGATTTTAGCGTCACTCTACTTTTGTTTGACCCTTGGGTCCTTATTAACGTCTCATCTACATCGAGCTGATCGCTAGGCTTTAAATGTTGCCATCGAGATTTGGACATAGGATTTTGCCATTGCTCCACTTTTGTTCGACCCTTGGGTCCTTATTAACGTTGCATCTGCATCGAGAAGGGACGTCGAGCCGATATCTAAGCTGTAGATGTTGCCATTGAGATTTGGAGATAGGATTTTTCTATTGCTCCACTTTTGTTCGACCCTTAGGTCCTTATTGACGTTACGTCTGCAACCTGTCGGAATGAGAAGAACGCTGGGATAATGTTTCGGTTGTAGATGTACTGTCAATACTTGGCTCTCCCTTTGATGGAGCCTGGTTGGAAGATATGTTTCCCTTTATTTCATTCAAGCCCATGGATTGTGTACAAGAGTCAGTATGGACCTATTTACAATGCAGAATTTTTTTATTTTATTATTCATTTTATTTTTATTTATTTCCATAATACTATATCTTTTCAGCTTTTCATATCGCGAAAGTCGCGACCGCCCAATCATTTTGGCTATTTTTTCGCGGTGCCCAATCATTTCAGTCATGTTATTTTTTTAATTTTTACTAACTATTTTTTATTGCGAGTTGCCTAAACATTTCGGCTATTTCATATGCATATATTTTTTGCTCGCTTATTTTTATTGCGAGTTGCCCCATCATTTCGGCTATTTCATATGCGTTTTTTTTGTTCGCTGATTTTGTTGCGAGTCGGGGACTTGGGTCCTGATACCAATTTTGGCGTCAGTATCGGTACAACTGGAATATTTCTAGGAGCTAATCATCTTTTGTTGTGAGAGGGCTTAGAGTTTGATACATGTTTAGGTATCAGCATCACTACAACTGGGATATTGTCAGGAGCGAATCATCATTTACCTTTGTCGATTTGAAAAAAGGTGGCTTAGCAAACATGGTTAGGATCCAGTCGACTAAGGCCTTTTGACTTTATGAGCCATAAGGGTCTCATAAAGGTATTTCTCCCTACGAGTCAAGAGGATCTCGTAGGTGTATTTTCTTCTTAGGAATCATGGGGATTCCTAAGTGTGTTTTCTTTTGTAAGTCGTAAAGATCTTACAAGAGTATTTTCTCCTTATAAGTCGAGAGGACTTACAGGTGTCTATCACCATATGAAGATATTTCTCGTAATTGGTGGAACTCGATTGAAACATATTTTTTTCGTGCTCATGGATTGTATACAAGAGTCGATATCGAACTACTTGTAGGGAAACTTGGGGAATATGACGACTTAAGAACAGGTTTAGATCCCTATAACTTAAGACTTTTGAATTCTATGAGCCGTGAGGGTCTCGTAGGGGGAATTCTCCTTACGAGTCGTGAGGATCTCGCAAGTGTAATTTCTCATTAGGAATCGTATAGATTCCTTAGTGTGTTGCTCCTTTGTGAGTCATAAAGATCTCACGCAGGTATTTTCTCCTCACAAGGTCGAGAGGACCTTGCAAGTTGTAACAACTCCATTTTTAATATACAAAGAATTGATTTAAATTCAAAGTATACTTGGAGTATTTAATGTTGCTGATATCTCTTTAAGTATTTAATTCACACCATAATTACAAGAAGGAGCTTGTAGCTCATTGGTAATACCTTGCACTGCTGAACCAATCCACCAGAGTTCAAATCCTATTCCCACATTATTTTTAATATTGTTTTGTTTTAAAATTTCTAGAATACCAACAGTCAACACGTGTTTTCTCACAAAAACCCCACTACCCATGAAAAGTTAGAAGTTCCAGAGGCTTAATCAGGCGACCCCCCATCTCCCACCACCTCGACTCGGCCGGGATCAGCCGAGTCGGCCGGCGGACCGGCCGGACTCTGCCGGCGGACCGGCCGGACTCGGCCGGATGCTCACACCATAATATTGCATTATTATATTCCCCATGCTTATTCTTTTTATAAATAAACATGTACTTTTGACGCATGTCTGCTACATGTTACAGGTTACAGGTTCTTAGACAGAAAATAGTGAAAACGATGTAAAGATGATGAAAAATTGGACTTTGACCAACAAATAGAAGACTCTTGATCAAGCCTACATCAAAGATAAAGTTCACAATGTACAAGGCAACGCAAGGTCCAAAATTACAAAGCGAACGGTTTAAAATCCATGGCAAATTGTTCACTGGAAATCTGGAACCAACCTAGAAGCCCAAATGGAAAAGGACATACATAAACAGAGACCCCAAAAAGCCAGAAGTCAGCACAGGAAGTTTCAGAAGGTGATCTCACCAATGGGCCGTGGAACCGCGACCCAAGCCTGTCATTGCCGCGGTTCCGCGGCCGTCTGGTGCCCGTGCTTCGAGAAATTTTACCAAAATTCGTTTGCGGCTCTGAAAAGATTTCCTAAGGGCTATTTTTGTAATTTCAGACATGCGAAACAAGTGTAACCCTAGGGTTTCCTATTCTTTATAAATAGGAACTCTAATCATTGTAATTTTTTATGCCGCCTTTTAAATAATAAATTCAGATCTCTTTATGGAGAGCATCGGTGTTTCTTTTCAATTCATGAATTCAGATCTGACAAACCTGCGTTGATGATTGGAGAGATGCATCTGTAAGTAGATTTAATTCCTTGCTCTAGTTTAGATTTCAATTCTTTGCCCTAAGTAGATTTAAATTCTTGCCGTAGAAAAATTGTTTAGAGTTAGCTTTGGGGAAGGATTTAGAAAGATGAGATCTCTCATCCCTTTCTTACCCATCAAATATTTAGAATAGGACTCCATGCATACACGCACACACCGCGCCCTACGGCATCCTACCCCTCGAGGTAACAATGACACCGTAGTGTAAAGGCCCGGTTGCGCGCGTTTTCCATGGAGGTTAGGGTAAGGATCTCTAAAGGAAGGACAAGAACCTAGAGGAAGGAACACCTTCCCGAATGGATCTAATCCCCTTTATTGATAATTACCATAACTCCTCATAGATCTTCATTAGGGTATAGAAAGCGTTGAGATTTACTTGCATTTCCAAACCATCCCTAAACCTAACCCTAGCAAGAATAGATCTAGATAATCTTAGATAGAATAATTTAGGTTTTTAGATTTAATAATCAATCCGAACACCCTTCGGAATTAACTCGTCAGCGCGATTAGGAAAATCACAACATCCCTGTGGACCGACCCGTACTCACCGGCTAGCTTCAAGCGACGCCGTTCTTGATTGCGGTTTAGAAATAGTTTTTGACATACAAATCAAATGGCGCCGTTGCCGGGGATGGCGTAGAACTTTCCTTTTCGCAATTTCGGGTTAATCATAAAATTAAAAAAATCATAAAAATCTGAAAAATCAAAAAATCAAAAAATATATATATTTTGTTATTTTTGGAAGGGATACTTTGTTGTTTGAATTTTTGCAGGATATACAAATTCGGATCTGAAGATTTCCAGAAAGCAAAACAGGAAACAAAATATCGGAACAGAAGAGATTTTGAGCAACAGAACAGTGGAAATTTTTTGGAGCTGGGAACCCCCCAAAGCGCCGCCCTTCCACGGCCTTAACCTACCTTAGGCCCCGGAACCGCGGCCGCCTTGTCAAATTAGACCCCACAATTTTTTTGGGACCCAAACCGACTATCCCACCGCGGAACCGCGGTGGGAACCTACCATTGGCCGCGGTTCTAAAAAGAGGGAAAGCCCAAACAAAGGCCTAATAGGCCAAATGCAAACAAAATGTGAACATTTTCAACTGGACTTAGCCCAATTCTGGCCGTAAGTCCTTAAATTAAATTGATTGAGCACAGCTGCTCTCCTAAATCAATTCACGACCGGTTCGAGGGTACATCTCCGAACTTCTTTAACATCCCTCGTTGTAATTCCTCAACGACGTCAAAGAGGTGACGGGTCCCAATGACCACACATCCAAATGGACTGCGGGGTCCTTAAACTCGTGGACCGAAACGTCCCTAAACTAATATCGGACCGAAACGTCCCTAAACTAATGACGGACCACTACGTCCTTAAACTGGCGACGGACCGAGACGTCCCTAAACTAATATCGGACCGAGACGTCCCTAAACTAATGACGGACCACTACGTCCTTAAACTGGCGACGGACCGAGACGTCCTTAAACTAATAATGGACCGAAACGTCCCTAAACTAATATCGGACCGAAACGTCCCTAAACTAATGACGGACCACTACGTCCTTAAACTGGCGATGGACCGAAACGTCCCTAAACTAATATCGGACCGAGACGTCCCTAAACTAACGATGGACCACTACGTCCTTAAACTGGTATCGGACCGAAACGTCCCTAAACTAACATTGGAACGTCCCTAAACTAACGATGGACCACTACGTCCTTAAACTGGTATCGGACCGAAACGTCCCTAAACTAACATTGGACCACTACATCCCTAAATTGGAACAATAGAGCCAATTGCTCTTTTGCCGGATCTAAACGGTCCCGCCTAAGTTGATCTTAGCCCTAAATGCGGTTAATGTGTCCTTAGATATTCAAATAAACAATAAAACTCCAAATCAACTTTGGTTCAAGGGTACATCTCTGAACTCCTCTGACGCCTGTCGTTGTAATCCCTCAACGACGTCAGAGAGGTGATGAGTCCCGGCGGCCAGATAATTAAATCAATCACTACGTCAAGTCAAATCTCAGTCCAAAACAGGACTAACGTATCCTTGACGAACGTTTAAGTTGATCTTAACCGCAACGCGACTAATGCATCCTTAAACGAAAAACACCAAACCCAAATCTAAGTAAATACGGATTTGGACTAATCCACGTCCTACGGGCGACGGCATTACTCAGTCTCCGTATACAATCCATGGGCAACCACAAACAAAACAAACACACACGACACGAAGTGAAATTCTGGAGAAGGAGAAAGTTGTTACCGCGATGCGGTAGCGTAATTAACTGCAGGGGCTTGCGCCTGCAGGGAAGAGCGTCCCCACAATCAAAAACCCCTCACCCTGAGGGGGAATCTGACGAAGTCTGCTACATCGGCCGCATCCGTCTAAACCTCCGATCCACGGTGCCATAAATCAACTTGGTATCTTCGGAGAGATAGACGGATAAAACCAAATAGCATCTGCCCCGAATCCCAGCGCCAGGACATAGCAGTCCTGTGCGCCACCTTTCGGAGGGGAACAGATTCTGGCACGCCCGGTAGGACCTTTTCCTCTTTCCACTCCACACTTCGTATGTCGTCTTCGCGAACCAATCGCGGTTTGTTAAGTGGTTGCCTACGGATTTCAAGTTGCTGAGATTTGGTCTTTTGTCTGGTGCAGAACTCAAGCATCCATGGATTCTAACTGCATCAAATGCGCGAAGCACCACTGCAACGGACGCTCCACCTCACCGAGAGGTGTAACATATGGGCCCCAAGCGGCCTCCTTCCTCGCTTTACCGGTTGAACAGGTGACCCAGGCCACCACCGGCCTGTTTTTCGGGACCATGGTCCCACCTACAAGCTTCTCTATGCCGATATCCGCACCGGAAGCGAACAAGAAGTCGGTGTTCGACCGGCTCACTGCTACCACGACCCCTGTCAACGGGTCGCCCGCTACTAAGCCGACAGCCTCCGTTTTTACCAGGCTAGGTCAGAACTATAAAGTGGTCGTCCCAAAGAGGGCAACGACCGCTGCTTTGGAAGTCGTTGAAGCGGCTTCTCCCATCAGAGAGTCGGTCTTCACAAGATTGACGGTTCCCACTCCTCCCCCAGCTGGTCAAAAAGCATCAGTTTTCGATAGGCTGACATCGGCAGTTACCCCACACTCAAACAGGGGGCAACAAGAAACCATCTCGATTTCCGAGCCAGTCCCAACGGCTCGTCGGGCGAGACGTCGCCATTGGCGACGAGTAAGAAAGGCAGGGGGCAACTCTCCCTCAGGGCTAACCCCACCTGCTCCAGTGGTGGAGGTCAACACCGCTGTTCCAACTGGGAACAGCTTTGAATTGCTGAGGAAGGTGAGAAAGAACTCTCCAATTGCTACATTGAAAAGATCTCCTCCGCCTAGGGAAAAAGCTCCGGAGACAAAGCAGGAACAGCCCTCTCAGCGGCTGTCGTCAAAAATTTATAAAGTTTGGCGGAGGGTTCAAGACTCCGTGATTGACTCAGACCACTTTCGTCACCAGAAAAAGGCAAAGGTGGAAAAGAACAAAAACCGCCCCATTAAACAGCAGGGGGCAACAAATGTTAGGATGCCCACTTCAACGGCTCCTTCAACCTCAATGGTCCACAAAAGAAAAAGGCCAGAGAAAGCTCCTGTGACACTGACAAAGTTTAAGAGCGGTGAACCTAAACGCCCCAAGCCAGAGGGCATAACAGTTCATACGGTTTATATGGCTTCTGGAAAGGAAGAAAGTCGTACTTCTACGGGTCACCGACCACTTACCCGATCAGTGACCAAGGCTCAGGAGCAGCAACAAAAGCTCCAGGAGATGATGACTACAATGGCTGCACTCACGGAGCCAAAAGAGAATCCTGGGACGTCCTTAGACGAACGCCAAGAGGAAGAGACCGACGCCGAGTTCCTCCGCCGAGTACTGGAAAAGAGAGACAAAGAGGCTGCTGAACAAGCAGCCAATATACAGCGTATGGGCCTCCTCTTCCAGGACATGATAAGGATGATGATACAACCAGATCCCCCAACTGAAGAACCCCCGATCGTCCTTGGAGATGATAGGGGAGAGACATCAAACCCTCAGCCCGTTCTATCAACAGCTAAAGAGGATACAATCTCTAAGACTGATCTGGACGAATACATAGCCCAGCAAATAAGGGTTCATCATGCGGCAGAAGCAGCCGGACACGTCGTGAAAACGGGGCGACCATATCCAGGCTGGTATGACCAAATCAGGTACCCGCCGGGCTACACAATCCCCAAGTTTCATGTCTACAAAGGGACCGGCAATCCCCATCAACATGTGGCCCAATTCAGGGCTCTTTGTGGTAATACCGGCGGCGACGACAAGCTTTTGCTTCGCCAGTTTGTTGGAAGCTTATCAGATACGGCGTTTGAATGGTATTCTGAGCTTCCCAACGACTCTATAAAAACCTTTGCGGAGATGGAGCTACTCTTCACCCAACGCTTTGCAAGTGCCAGTGCGCGTATCCCGATGACGGCACCGATCAATGCCAGGGTAAAACCCGGCGAGACATGGGTTCAGTACGCTATACGGTGGCGTAATCTATGGTCGAAGTGCGAACAGCGCATAGAAGAAGCCCCGGCGGTGGGAATGTTTGTTGGAACCCTTGATCCACAAGCAACCATCTCACAGTTCATGATGTTCTTCAAGCCGACTTCCTTCCAGGCTTTGATCGACAAATTAGCGCAGATGGACCAGATGGGCCATAAACCCCCTCTCCCAAAACCAGACTCCCGAAACGATAAAGGAAAGGGAAAAGCGATCATTGTCGCTAATGCCCAACAACAACCGAGCGACTCGAAGCCGGTCGCTCGTCCAAACAATACACACCCATACGTACCCCTTGAGGACAGGATGGGACGCCCTTACTCTTTCCCCCGTGATAAAACGAGGAGGCTATTCGAGCTGGCGCTGCACAACAGACTCATAAATCTGCCAGATCCGAAACGTCCGTTGCAACCGAACGACGCCAACGAGCCCAATTACTGCCCTTATCATCGAGTGCTAGGCCATCCGATTGACGATTGCTACGTTTTCAAGAATTGGCTTGAGAACCAGTACCGTCAGGGCAAATTTGCGCTATCTGACAAATGGAAGGTGAATCCTCCGCAGCTCCACACCTCTAAGGGGACGAATACGCCGGGGGCAACATGCTCCGTTATTGAAGAAACTCCCTGGGAGGTTGTATTATCAGCCAAAACGAGGAGAATGCTAAATGATCTTCAGACCTGTCCAGCGATCAAGTGGAAGAACCCCTTGGAACCGCAGGTTATTGAGAGGATGTTGAAGCCACGACCGACTCCGAAGACCGATGGTGGTAGTTCAAGCGCTCATAGTCAGCCGTTAAAATCTTCGAAAAAGAAGAAGAAGAAATCTAAGAAGCCCGTGAAGCCTGGCGACAAGCGCACGGACCTACAAAAGCAGATCGACGCGCTGGATGAATATAACCAAAAGGCGCGAACTCCCATTACGCTCCAAGATTTCCTTGATCACGTCTTTCAAAAGGAAGATGAGGGAGAGAGTTCATCGGACGAATCCGAGGAGTATGTGGCGAGCTGTCATATGATCTCTCATTCGGTCACGAATGATGAAGAGACCTCTGGCACTGAAACGCTGGGGGCAAATGCCAAATCAGGAGCCCCAGGGTTACCAGTTGAAATGATTAGCGCGTTTCTTAATGAAGCTCGGTTGAAAAGCAAGGCTGATCGAGAACGCGAGACGGCTATATTCGAAAGGGCCAAGCGTCAGCGACTTGAGGAAGGAGCTGAAATGATCCCGCTGGAGCAAAATGCCTCTACCGCTGACAAAAGCCAATTCAAGATAAAAAAGAGGTTTGCTAAGGCCATATCAATGGGCATGAAGCTACCATCCTCTGAAGGAAAAATTACCGGTGCGGTAGAAAGGCACCCCTCTTATTGCTTATATCATCAGAAGGTCTCGCATCCTACACAAGAGTGCAAGGCTTTCAATGGATGGTGGCAAGGATACGTCGCTAATCGACAACGCTTTAAACGGGAAAAACGTAAAATTCGTCGGGAGCAAAGAAACACGACCAAAGAGCTTGAAAGAACTGCCAACAATTGTCACATGGTTAACACTGCCGGGTCACAAGTGCCTACATTTGGGAGCGACTCTGATGAGGAACTAGAACTTGGCCCCCTCTTCAAAGAATCCACTTCGGGAAAAGAAGAAGAACCGAAGGCCTGCGAGAATATACAGCTGCGCTATCGAACATTACCCGAAAAGAACCTCGGACCCTTGAACAGAAAAGACAAAGGGAAAGAGAAGGTCTCTGAAGATATCTCCTTGGATGACCGAGTCGCGGAAGAGTTAACCGCCAAGAATCCCCCAAAGAGGAATAAAGTAGATTACAATGTCTTAGCGCATCTGAGGAAGTTACCCTCACAACTCAGCATTCTCGATGTCCTATTACTATCAAAAGAGGCAAGGGATTCTTTGATTAAGGCCCTACAAGATCCGGACCAGTTCCAAGCCTTCCTAGCTGAACAAAAGATGAAGGATGAATTGGAAGAGGTGCACACAGCCGACGTTGCTTTTAGTGATGAAGACCTTCTCCTCGGGACGTGTGAACACAATCGCCCCCTTTATGTCTCAGGATACTGCCATGACATAAAGATAGGTAAAATCTTGGTCGATAACGGATCGTCTGTTAATTTACTCAATGTGCGAGTGTTAAAGGAGATTTGCATGAGTGTCCAACACCTCGCCCGAGACAAAATCACCATCTCCGTCTTCGACTCTCAATCCTCAAAGACTCTTGGATCTGTGATATTGACGCTACGCTTCGGGTTGCTCGTCACAGACATCAAATTCCATGTTATAGACGCCAAGACGTGCTACAATGCTCTGCTCGGCCGACCATGGCTACACGAGTACAATATCATCCCTTCTACACAGCATCAGTGCATGAAGTATTCTAGGGATGGCCTTGAGTACACTGTGGCGGGAGAGTTGAATCCATTTTCCGTGAACGAAGTTCGCAAGTATGAAGATGCAAAGTACTTCTTACCGAGTTTCGAAGACACGGAAAGGTGTCACAAACCGGAGAACAAAACTAACGCTACCATCCCTGTCTTCGGCAGTGACACTGAGGAGGAGGAGGATATAATTTATTCAGGTCCATCCCAATCCACCAGGCCAGGACCATCCGTTCCTTCACTAATCTTCGGCAGTGATTCAGAGGATGAAGTTCATGCTGTATTCCTTGCTCGGCCTGCAATACGGGTTTCCGCTGATGAAGAGCGAAGTCTGCAGATAACCATGGTGCCGCTTAAACATTACAAAGAACTGGATGCACTCAACGCCAACAGCGTAGAAGAATTGCACACATTCTATATTCCTCCCGGACGAAAAGGCGAGAAGGCAATCATATTCTACCGTTCTGAAGAAAACAAGGTGGAAAAAGAAATTTGGCATGGCGCGGATCCCACGCTCGACGGGCTTCAGCCTATCCGTCTTCCCAGATATTATACCGAAGGTTTGAAGAAACTGCTGAAACGCCAGGGGATGTCCTTCACACAGACCGTTAGAAAAGCTAAATTCTATAACAAGGTCTGGAACGTTCCCGGGACTCAATGCAAGCTGCCTAACGGGAGAACGGAAACAAAAGGGCTTGGGTACATCCAGCCAAAGAAACGGGAGCTAGTAAACAGCTGTTATGCCATGTATGACTTCGATGAAGAGGCGGACGCTCAATGGGAGGACGCTAATCCTGGATCAGCAAAAGTTCCTGATACAAAACCGCCCAGTCCATCGTCTGAAGACCAGATGAGCAAACTTATAAAGGATGCGAGTCAAAAAGCTCGAGATGATCACCATCGTGAAATGGCAATCTATGAGAAAGCCAAGACATAGCGTCTCCTTCAACAGGCAGTAAAGAACGAAGGTGCTGCCCCACGTCAGCCTGCTACAAAAAGGGGTCGACGCGAAGGCAAAAACAAGTCGAAGGGCTGAAAAGGTGCTCGACAACCACAAAGCAGAGCTAAGAAGCCACGCATCCGAGAGTCGAGCGTTATTGACTTAGCCCTCATGAAGAAAATGGGTCGAGCATACTCGTTTCCTCGGAACAAAACAAGGAAAATACTTGATCTTGCTCTAAAACATCAAATGCTTACTCTGCCAGAGTCTAAACACCCTGAGCAAGCGGGCGAAGTCTCCAACCCAAATTATTGCTCTTACCATCGAGTAGTAGGGCATCCGCTTGAAGATTGCTTCACCTTTAAGAATTGGGTTGAGGACCAATATCAGCTTGGCAAGTTCGCGTTGTCTGACAACTGGAAGGTAGCACCGCCGCAAAAGCACGAACCCGAAAACACAAGGATAGAACCAACTCCGCATTGGGGTTGGCAGAAGATTCGCACTTGCCACGTGATAACAATATTAAAAGAAGAGTCCGAGGACATGAACAGCCTTCCTCGGTGCTTTGAAAACAGCAACGATGAGGTAATCTCAGAATTTCCCCCAGCTCCAAAAGAACTAGAGGATGGAATACATACTACTGCAGATAACCTCAGGAAAATCGAGTTGGGGACGGCAAATGATCCGCGACCGACATTCGTCAGCGAGCTGCTGTCTGAAGAGAGGGTGGCTGCGTTAAAAGACGTCCTTGTGCAGCATAAAGATTGCTTCGCATGGAACTATTCCGAGATGCCGGGACTAGATCCAGAAGTTGCTGTACATAGACTAGCAATATCCCCAAACGTCAAACCAGTCAAACAGGCACCGAGAAGAATGCGGCTCGAGCTCGAAATGAGCATCAATGCCAAAGTCAAAAAGCTGATAGACTCTGGCTTTATCCAGGAAGTTCAATACCCTGAATGGATCGCCAACATAGTCCCAGTGATGAAGAAAAATGGGACAGTGCGCATATGCGTAGACTTCCGGGATCTTAATAAAGCTTGCCCGAAGGATGATTTCCCAGTGCCAGTCACTGAACTAATGATAGACAATACATCCACTCATGAGGTTTTCTCCTTCATGGACGGCTCATCGGGGTATAACCAGATAAAAATGCATCCATAAGACTAGAAGCACACAGCTTTCAGGACCCCTCTTGGTATATTTTGTTATAAAGTAATGCCCTTCGGTTTGAAGAACGCCGGTGCTACTTATCAGAGGGCCATGACAAAGATCTTCGACGACCTTATACACGAAATCGTCGAATGCTATATCGACGATCTCGTAATTAAAAGCAAATCATACGAGGAACATCTCGAGCATCTGAAGACTGTATTTCAACGCCTTCGGCAGTACAACTTGAAGATGAATCCTCTTAAATGTTTCCTCGGGCAAGTTCCTAGGATTCGTTGTTCGACACCGAGGTATTGAAATAGATCCATCAAAGATTAAAGCGATCATGGAAATGCCTCCGCCGAGGACTCTCAAACAGCTGCGGTCTCTCCAAGGGAAACTCGCATACATACGGCGATTTATAGCCAACCTTTCAGGAAAGTGCCGTCCTTATAGTCACCTGATGAAGAAGGGAACCCCATTCGTTTGGGATCAAAAATGCTAAGGCGCACTGGACGAGATCAAGCAATACCTGCAGAACCCGCCGGTGTTGGCTGCCCCGGTTAAGGGGAAGCCTCTCATTCTTTATACAACCGCCCTCGAAGGTTCCTTAGGCGCATTATGGGCGCAAGAGAACGATCAAGGGAAAGAAAGAGCACTCTACTACTTAAGTCGAGTTCTGCTGGGGGCAGAAAGCAACTACTCTCTCATTGAAAAACACTGCCTGGCGTTGATCTTCGCAATAACAAAGCTTAGACATTATGCATTAGCACACGAAGTCCATCTCATTTCAAAAGTGGACCCTCTCAAATATTTAATGTCAAAAGCCATCCTGACAGGACGACTCGCTAAATGGGCTCTGCTCTTAATGGAGTTCTCGATAACATATCGACCCCTCAAGGCAGTAAAGGGTCAGGCCATAGCCGACTTCCTTGCTGAGCACCCGATACCTGCCAATTCTCCTCTGAATTGCGATTTGCCAGACAAACATGCGTTTGACGCAATCGACAGTGGTGATAGCCGGTGGGAGCTTTATTTCGATGGGGCGTCTTCCATGAAAAAGCACAAACAAAATACGTCAATGACCAAATCGGGAGTAGGCCTTATCTTCGTAACCCCACAAGGAGGAATAATGCGCTTCGCCTTCTCCTTAACAGAGCCGAGAATGAATAACGAAGCTGAATACGAAGCTTTGATAGCAGGCTTGGAGATCGCCATTAATATGGGAATCGAAAGCCTCCTCATATATGGGGACTCCCAGCTAGTCGTCAGTCAAGTGAACGGCGACTACCAAACATGCAAACCGGAATTGATAAAATACGGTGAAAAGGTGCAGCAACTGCTAACCCAAATTCCCTCCTGTATTTTGGAAAGCATACCGCGCGCGGAAAACAGCAAAGCGGACGCACTGGCCAAACTTGCTAAAGAATTGGCTGACGAGAACCTCGATCACGTTAGAATCGTGGTACAAAGCCGTCGAGTGCTCGCCCCGGCAGAAATACCTCCGGAATTATATAAGGAAAAGGGAGCGACTGAGCAGACGACTCTACAAATAAAAGACCATGAGAAGGCCGAAGACTGGAGAGAAGTCTTCATAGATTACTTCAAGTTTCACCGAATGCCTGAAGAAGCGTCCATAAGGCATCAGCTCGTGAAACGAGCTCTGTCCTTCGCCTTCGTCAACGATACTCTATACAAGAGGTCATTTGATTCTCTGTGGCTGAGATGCCTAGGACCTGACGAAGCGAGAAAGGTCGTCCAAGAAGTTCACGACGGACTCTGCGGTTCCCATCAAGCAGGCCCTAAGATGAAGTTGAAGATCAAACGGATGGGCTACTATTGGCCCACGATGATCCAGGATTGCCTTGAATACGCGAGACAATGTCATTCATGCCAAATTCATGGGGACTTCATCCATCAGCATCCCAATCCACTGCATCCAACAATGGCTAGCTGGCCTTTCGAAATGTGGGGGACTGATATAGTTGGCCCCATCGAACCAGCATCGTCTAAGGGACATCGTTTCATCCTAGCGACGACTGACTACTTCTCCAAATGGGCAGAGGCGGTACCGTTGAGGGAAGTGAAGACGGAGAACATCCTCCATTTCTTCAAAACGCATGTCATATACCGGTTCGGAACCCCAAGAAGGATCATCTCTGATAATGGGCCAGCCTACCGAAGTCATAAAATTAGCCGCTTCGCACAGCAGCACAATATAGACTGGAGATACTCCTCAGTTTATAATCCGCGAGCTAATGGACTAGCTGAAGCCTTCAACAAGACATTGACGAAAATCATAAAGAAAACAGTGTCCCGAAATAAGAAAGATTGGCACGAAAGATTGCAAGAGGCTCTTTGGGCGTATCGAACTACGTTTAAAACGGCCACAAACACAACGCCATACGCGTTGGTATTTGGAACGGAAGCAGTACTCCCTCTCGAGATAGAATTACCTTCTCTACGAGTGGCAGTCCACTACGAGCTGACGGATGAAGAAAATGCTCACCTTCGGTTTGAAGAGCTTGACGCCCTTGATGAAATCCGGCTCATAGCGCAGCAAAATCTAGAAGCGTATAAAGCAAAGATGACGCGCTCATATGAAAGATTGACCCGACCGAGAACATTCCGCCAAGGCGAACTCGTGCTAGTGGTCAAAAGGCCGATGATCCCCAATCGCGCCAAGCGGGGAAAATTCGAGCCAAACTATGAAGGCCCGTATATCGTAGATAAAGTTTACCAGGGTGGGGCCTATCTACTCATGGACATGCACGGTGAAAGGCCTTTCAGGCCAATAAACGGTCGCTTCCTAAAGAAATACTATGCTTAATGAGTCACAGCCTAGGTCAATGATGGATGACAACGACTAAGTCCGCTCGCTATCTTCCTAGGCTCAAGCTTCATAAAGAATAGCCAACCTTCTCAACAATGGACCGAAATGTCCTTAAACTAATAGCGGACCGAAAAGTCCTTAAACTACTACCGCAGCATCCTTAGGCTGACGGGATAAAAAAAAAAACAAAAAAAAACGGTATGTCCATAAGCAAAAAGGGCACGGATGAAAACCTGAAAGGGCTCCGTGAGTAAAAACAGCGGGACTACCGGCGAATGTTCGTGAAAACCCGAAAGGGCGCAACTTCGTTAGAGAACCCTTATAGAGTCCTCTCGACCTTGTAAGGAGAAACCGCCTGCGTGAGATCCTTACGACTCACAAAGGAGCAACACACTTAGGGATCCCCACGATTCCTAAGGAGAAAATACACTTGCGAGATCCTCACGACTCGTAAGGAGAACTCTCTTATGGGACCCTCACGGCTCATAGGATTTGAAAGTCTTAAGTCACAGAGACCTAAACCTGTGCTTAAGCAAACCCCCACAAACTTCCAATATTGCCCTACAAGGGGGTTCAATATTGACCCTTGTATACAATCCACGGGCGCGAATAAACATTTCCCTAGTCAAATTTCATCCGTAACTAGGAATACGTTCGCATGGTAAACAACCCTTATAAATCCCCTCGATTTATGAGGAGAAAACCCTCCTGTAGGATCCTTACGACTTACAGAGGAACAAAACACTTAGGAATCCTCACGATCTCTAAGGAGAAAATACGCCTATGAGATCCACACGACTTGTAGGGAGAAATACCTTTATGAGACCCTTACGGCTCATGAAATCAAAAGCCTTAGTCGACAGGACCCTAACCCTGATCGCTAAGCCTCCTTTGTTCGACAACGACAGAGGCAAATGATGATTCGCTCCTGGTAATATCCCAGTTGCAGCGGTGCTGATGCCAAAAATCGGTGTCCAATTTCAGGCTTACGGCGAAAGCCAGTAGGCCGCTCATGCATACGAAATAGCCGAAATGGTAGGGCAACTTGCAATAAAAAGCAGCAAGTAAAATGTATGCATGCAAAATAGCCGAAATGATTGGGCAACTCGTAATAAAAAGCAACGAGTAAAGATAAAATAAATAGCCAAAATGATTGGGCACCGCGAAAAATAGCCGAAATGATTGGGCAATCGCGACCTTCGCGATATAAAAGCTGAAATGATAGAGCATCGCGGAAATAAAATAAAATAAAAAGAAGAAATGATAGAACTTCGGCCCTACAGTTAAGATCACATCGATCCCTGTATACAATCCAAGGGCGTAAACAGAGAACGGACCATACTTCCCCAGTGGGTCCCGTCAAACGACGAAGCCAAACTTCAACGGTTCATTTCAACCGAAGAAGCCATTGATTCCAACAAAATTCCTCGACTCACGGATACAAACACTCCTTGACGAGAGCCTTCTGATCCGCGTCGACTCACAGAGCCACCAGCGCCTCCGTGGGAACCCTCGACTCGTTTCAAACCCCAAGGACACAAATAACCTTTGGCGCTCGGGAAACAAATAATCCCTAGCAAACTCCTCGACTCACGGATACAAACATTACTTGACGAGAGCCTTCTGATCCGCGTCGACTCGCAGAGCCACCAGCGCCTCCGTGGGAACCCTCGACTCGTTTCAAACACCAAGGACACAAATAATCCTTGGCGCTCGGGAAACAAATAATCCCTAGCAAAATTCCTCGACTCACGGATACAAACACTCCTTGACGAGAGCCTTCTGATCCGCGTCGACTCGCAGAGCCACCAGCGCCTCCGTGGGAACCCTCGACTCGTTTCAAACCCCAAGGACACAAATAATCCTTGGCGCTCGGGAAACAAATGATCCCTAGCAAACTCCTCGACTCACGGATACAAACACTCCTTGACGAGAGCCTTCTGATCCGCGTCGACTCGCAGAGCCACCAGCGCCTCCGTAGGAACCATCGATTCGTTTCAAATCCCAAGGACACAAATAACCCTTGGCGCTCGGGAAACAAATAATCCCTAGCAAACCCCTCGACTCACGGATACAAACACTCCTTGACGAGAGCCTTCTGATCCGCGTCGACTCGCAGAGCCACCAATGCCTCCGTGGGAACCATCGATTCGTTTCAAACCCCAAGGACACAAATAATCCTTGGCGCTTGGGAAACAAATAATCCCTAGCAAAATTCTCAATTCATGGATACAAACACTCCGTGACGAGAGCTTCTTTGACTCACATCTCGGGCAGTAAGGATTCAAAAACTTGCCTCCTGAACAATGGGACCCTGCAAGTCAATCCTAAATGGTCTCTTGCATACTATTCACGGGTCTCACTCTCTGAATTCGAATTTCGACGAGGAGGGAAACAACCACTTACGAATCCTTTCGACTCGTAAGAGGGAAAAATTCTCTTATAGGATCCTTACGACTTATAAGAGAAAACCACACTTAGGAATCCTCACGATTCCTAAGGAGAAAATCCACCTACGAGATCCTCTCGATCCGTAGGGAGAAAAATCTCTATGAGACCCACACGGCTTATAGAGTTGAAAAGTCTTAGGCAGCAGATCTAAACCTGCGGCCTAAGCCATCGCTATTTCTTAAAAAGGTTGGGATACTCGTCCTAATCATCCGTCAATCATGGTTACTAGGTGGCGTGCTGATAATAAAAGAAAGAAAAGACGGAGAAATGACACAAGACATTACAAAAATGTGCATCTTTTATTCATAAATATTGATTGGGTACAGGATACATTGTGCTAAAGAATAAAAAATATATACATATACTTTACAAAGACAAATGATACAAGGAGAATTATTGGGAAGGAAGCTTCTTGAACAACTCTATCAATTGCTCGCGTACTTCCTTCCACGCCTTCTCCTGATCGACTGCCACTGCCAGTTCAACCTCTACTTGAGCCCGCTGCTGCGTGAGGGATGTGAGCTGTTCTCCAACAACCTGCTGAGCTGCTTCTTGGCCTCGGGCATCACGCTCAGCGGCATCAAGTTCCCGCTTCAGTGCTAGCCCACTGGATATACGCTTGAGAAGACCTTCAAAGACGGCTTTCACTTCAGCAGCATTCGTCCTAACTTCAGCACGAAGGCGAGCGGTCGCGTTTGAAGATTCCCGATGCGCCTTTAGCCGTAAAGCTGCCTCCTGCTCCAAATGGCGGAGATAAGAGGCGCTTTGCTCGAGCCAAGCTGTCCGTTGGGCGCTCGCGGCCAAAACCTCGGGAGAAGGGCGCGTCGACTCCAACCGATGCAGGCGGGCTTCGATCTCTCTGCAGTGGTTAACCCAAGATTCGACGACGCCTTCGTTGTGAAAGTTTACGAGCGCCGCCAACATCGGGTTAACCTCCACAGCGAAATCTACGGCGGAGGGGAGAGCGTCCACGTTAGGCTCTTCAATATACCCACTCAGCATCCCCAAACTCATCACGGCACCTTTTGAAGACGGACGTTTCAAGAAAGGGCCCGCTGGTGAGAGAATGCGAGACTCAAAGGGGATCAGAGCTGGAACAATAGCTGCAAAACGAAACATGGTTAAACAATGATTCGAAAAGATGTTAAAGGATCATATAAAAAGGGGGTGGAATGTACTGTACCAGCGGCAACAGACGGCAAAGCAGGAAGGGCCGGTGGCGTGGCAGTTCTTGCGTCCCCTCCTTCGATTTGTGGCACTGCAACATGGAAGAGGAAAAGTCAGATACGATCCTATATTCCCTCAAAAGAGATCAAGACAGCACTTACCGGTACCACTAGAGGGAGAAGCGAGCTCGGATGGGAAGGAGAAGTGTGGGAGCAGCACTTGGTATAGATGATCGAAGAACACTCCTGAAAAGAGCATAGTGGTATAACGTTAATACATAAGATACACGTTAAAAGATTAATGCACAAGTCGTAAATTCATACCTTCCGGCATCCGCGAGGGCACGAGAGAAGGCTGAGGAACGACCACCGCCAAAGCAGTAGTTGACGGTGTGCCTTCTGGCAATGGAGCATCGGCACTAGCCGCACCTGCGTTTAAAATAAAGACAAATTGGTTAAAAGAGATTGTGAGGTATATATAAACGAAGAGCATTGGTCATTCAAAATTTACCCGACAAGCTGCCAGCAGAAACCGAGGCAGTCCCTTCCCCCATTGACGGAAGGCCACCGCCTGTAGCTTCATCACCCGACTCGAGGGGAACCGTTATTATGCTCGCAAGCTCTACAGGCGGCGGGGGACCATAGGCAGGGAGGGCTATGATAGGGACATTACCAGATTCCTGAGAAGGAGCGCCTAGCCCGTCTTCAGGAATCATGGCCGCCTCACCCGCTGCTCCCTCAGGATCGGCGGTCGCAGCTGCCTCGTCCATCGGCACCACGAGGTCCCCAGCCTTAAGCACCTCGCCCTCTACCGCCTTCGGCTCGGTTGAGACAATCATCTCATCTGCCGCCACTTCAGGGGCGACATCAATGACCCTCTCCGCGGCAGGTCCCTCAATCTCGGCTCCAGGCCCCATGACCCCGACAACGTTGCTCACTGTCGGTTCGGGTTCAGCAAGTACCGCTTCCTCCGCTCCCCTGGGTTCGACAGTCGTCTCCGCCTCCCCCTCAGTTGGTCTTGGCCCTGCAAGATGAAATACGTATGAGCCAACAGCTTTACAATTCGTACAACAAGGTTCTGAAAGGAGTACTACCTGAAGCAGATTTATCATTGGCGCTCCGAACCGCGCGCGCCACTTGCCGACGAGCAGTAGACAGGGCAGCAGGGGGCTCTTCGGAAGGAGTACTAGCGCGAGGAATAGTGCTAGGGCCCGCTCCCGTGGCCAAAGCAGCTTTCCGCGCCCTTGCTTCACGTCTCAACCGCTTCCGCTCCTCCCGAGCCGTTGAGACGGATGCCACTAGGGCGGCCTTAATTGAAGCATCCTCATCTGCATAGAGGGATGCCTCTAGATCTTTCAGAGCATCCCTCGTCGTTGCGTCAAGCCGAGGCTCTTGCGACAGCTTCGACGGAGCCGGGGCTTCGGTGTCAAGCTCGGGAAGGATCCCCGCATCAACTGATATAGCCCCTGTAAAGAAACAAAAGAAGGTTAAATTGACCACCAGAAGAAATAACAAACTTTCCCTATAAAAAAAAAAGAAAAGGGGGGAAGCATACCAACACCTGCCAGGGCACGCCTCTCCTCCTCTTCCTGGAAGGTTTTCAGGGAGGCAGCAATGGCCTGTTCGGTAGAAACACCTGTTGAAAAGGGAGCAAATATCAGTTAAAGGTAATGATAAAGAATGCAATGAAATGACAAATAAAGCGGCTGATGATTACCCGACTCAGCGAGTTTGCTTAACATCACTTCAAGCCTCGCCGATCGCTCCGAAGCTGCGATGGCGGCAGCTAAATTGGTATCCTCAGGGTCCACCACAAAGCCCTCATTGCTGCCGTACTCGCATATGGCCTCGGCAGGAGAAACCGCAGGCTTTGAGCCGAGGATCGCGTCGAGGGATAGGGTGGACTTCTTCTTCTTCTGTCCGCCAGCTTTAGATCCACTCGCAGCAGCTTTGCGCTTGGCAGTCACTTTCGGGCGGCGAGTCCCGATATCCGCTCCTGCGCCCGACTCTGGCGATACCACTTTAACCGTCTTCATAGGGGCACGGGACGCTGACGGTGCATCCACCGTAGTAGGCAGTGGCAATCCACGCGGGGGGGCCAACACGCGTGGTCGGTCGGCTCCGGCCTCTTTTAGCGGAGGGACGACCGGGCGCCTCGGCTGCAAGGGAGCCTTGCGATCACCGCCAGGAGGCGCAACCCTACGGTCAACCAGCAGGCGTTTCTCCATTAAAATGATTGGGCCCATAGCGTGCGCATACCAGGCCACATATGAATTGAGCATCTTTGGGACACAGCTGGGTTCACTAATGAAGAAATAGGAACCCGTGTTAAGCCGTATAAAGTGATGCATCGCATTCTTTATCCCCTCTGGGCCAACCACGGGCGTTTCCAAGAAGGCTTCCATCGGGATCCCCTGGTTGTAGCTTGATTGCTGGGCAAATCGATGCGGATTATACCTCATAAACAAAGCCGTCTCATTCTGCCGAAACACTAGGTAGCCCGGCCGAATGGAGTAGAGATGGAGGATTTCCCGAGCCTTCAGTACAGAAGCCCCGCCCTTAAACTCGTCACGTAGGGGCACCACCGACTTAGTAGTCTCCGAGCCTATGGTGATAACCTTATCCACGAAAGAAATCGTCGCTCCGACCAAATGTGGGCGCAGGAGGAGTCCCCTAGAATCCCGCGGGGATGCAAACACAATTGAAGCCCCGACTAACCGTATGACTCTCGGGAGTCTGTACTTCTCGAAGAATGGAGGAGTCTTGTGGGCGCCAAACACCCCTCGCACGTGCATCTCCATCCAAGAAACGAAGTAATGCATCGGGAAGTTAGCAGGCTGTGCCCCAGGATCATTGGCGTCCGCCGCTACGCTGAGTCCATGATAGAGGTAAGCTAACCCAGCAATTCCTACCGACAACTGCAGACCGGCCACCATCCGATGCGCCGGGTAAAAGACAGAGGGCCGCATGAAGCGCGGGTGCATAGGGAGCGCAAAATTGCATAACCACAAGCCTAAGAACCCAATAAAGAAGGTTTCCTCGTCCATGCCGGGGACGGCGATTTCCGAGAAAGCGACAATGGCAGCATTGGGGAGATAGAAATCCCTCTGGTTATCCTCCGATATGGGTCGGCGATCCAAACCGAAACCAAAGGGGTCGTCAAGCTGAGCGAACTTCTCGCTCTGCTCTGATAAGAACTCCGGGCGGATAAAGCGAGCAATGAAAGCTGCGAAACTGACGCCCTTGTCTCCCGATTCCAAATGGAGTTCCTCATAGATCTCCAATACCTTCACCAAACCCGGATGCTGATGCTGAATGGCATTCTTCGGGGTTAAGTCAAATACCAGCTGCTTGGTGGCAAAGACATACTCGTCAGGAGGAAGCAACTCCTCGTAGTGCTCTCCCCTCATTGGCAGACCTGAAATTTCGGCAAATTCCTCCAAAGAGATAGAGACTTCCTTATCCGCCGTCAGGAAGGTATGGGTGGGGATATTCCATTGTTCAACGAAGGCCTTTATCCACCACGTTGGAGGAGAGGGATACTCGAAAAGCGAGACGAAGACGGCCGAATATAGACCAATCTTCGTTAGGTGGGTCCTCTTCGCCGATAGAATGTACCGGGCCCACTGCAAATATCCGGCGGGGGGTCGCGGGATCATTCCAATGTTATAAGCCTGTCCCCAAGGGCGTGCTTCGCCCTGACAGATTCACCTCCCCAGAATATCTATCGCCGGCGGCGGCTGCACGGGGATGGCGCCGATTGCAGGCTGAAGGAGGTCATCGGAATTCCAATTCTTAACCTCCACGGCATACTTCACCGGGGGTTCATCCGCATAAGGGATCGTAACTATGGGCTCAGAGGGCGCGGCGGAACTAAAACTGCGACAGCCTAGGATGATCTGGCTATACCACCTTCCCCACAGATGGAGCTTTTTGCACTCAGGATCGTGAGCTTTAATAAGAGCGAACACCACCCGATCCACCGGCGAATGGGGGAACCCTCTTTCCGAGCGAACGAAGGGAAAAGACAAGTCGTCAGACATGTTTCTGTGGAAAGACAAAAAAAAAATATGTATCATTAGTGGTCTAACGCTTGGCATTTTAAAAAAAAAAATAATAATAAAAAAATCATGCTCCACACTGTGATGCAGTGGGTAAGGGACCAAAGGGGGACCCACAAAATCTGGATGATGTACATCATTTAATAAGACAATCCCATCATTAGATGGGACTGTCAATTCATAAAAAGTTCCCAGTAGGATACACCCATTGGTGGGGAAGTCCCTAGAGACAAAGAGAAAATCTCCTCTTTCAGAGCAAAGCTCTGTCACAGAGTGACATTTGTCAAACTCTGGTCTCAGGGGAACAAGATTCCTTAAAAGAGCATGGCTCTGTGGTAATAATCGAAAATCCATTAACACTTAGAAGAATTGAAATTTTTGAATCTTGAAAAACCCATGAAAACTCATTAAAATTTTTTTTTTCATCCAAGAGCAAAGCTCTGCTCATGGGTCAAAACCCATGAACAGGACCTCTGTAAATCTTGAGAGCAAGGCTCTGGTGAAGAAGCCCCAATGGGGTTTTCTTTAGATCAAAGATCCCAAGAGCAAGGCTCTGTTGAAGAAACCCCAAAAGGGTTTTCTTTAGATCCAAGATCTACAAGAGCAAGGCTCTGTCAATTAAATTTAATTTGAATTTGAGTTAATCTGATCTTTTACCTAGAAATTCTAAGTTCTGAACTTGAAAGTTCTTGAGAGAAATCAAGAGCAAGGCTCTGAAAATTTTTAAGCAAGAGCAAGGCTCTGAGAGTTAAAATTCTTGAAGATGATAAGAAAAATCACCAAGGACCAAGGGTCCTATTTATAGGCGCCTGCGCCCCTTCAACTGACCCCCCTTGATCCAACGGCTGGGGACTTGCCACCGTTGCACTCACGTGCGCGCCACGTGAGCGCAACGGTGGGGGGGCATTTGTTCCCCCAATCTGAGCAAGGCTCATTTGAATTTTGAAAATTCAAATTTTCTGAAGCAACGCTTCGAATTCCGTGCGTTGCGCAATGCGCAAGCGGTCCACAGTGCAACACGTGTCTGCGCAGTTGCGCAAGCGCACCGCTGCGCGGCACGTGTCTGCGCAGCTGCGCAAGCGCTGTTGCGCAAGTTCACCGCTACGCGGCACGTGTCTGCGCAGTTGCGCAAGCACAATTGCGCAAGTGCACCGCTGCGCGACACGTGTCACACGCTGGTGAGTTGCGCAGCAACCGAATGAAAATTTAATGAAATCTTTTCTGTTCTTTCCAAAACCAGAAGATTTTCTTCTGCCTTTGGATCAAAAATCCAGCGGTGGGAAAATTCCCAAAATCACTCAGAAAAGATCTTGTTAACAAATCCAACAAATTTGTAAGCACTATAAATAGGACCCCAGACCTCATTTGATCATAATCAACATCAGAAAGAAAACAGAGAGAATTCTTGAAGAAACTTTGGAAGAACAAAAAAAAAGGGTAAAACCTTTTAAAAGAGAAAAATCTCTGAAGTATAGATCATTGATCTAAAAATCATTAATCTTCAATGAACAAATAAATAAAATAAAAATAAATAAATAAAAATAGTGCCTTGCACTTGTTATGAACCCTTGGTTCTGTGAAATCAGGGAAAACAGGAAGAAAAACTTGTTTTCCTTTGATCCAAATTTAGATCAAAAGTGCTATGCACTTTTGCTCTTAAATCTGAAAAATTCTTGATGTTCTGCACAAATGCAACCCATTATTTAAAAGGGCCTGGCCCAAATCAAATTGGAAAATAATAAAGGGGCAGAGCCCTGTTTGGATTGATTTTCTAGTCGGGCAAAGCCCAAAATAAATAAAATTTTTTTGGACTTAACGTGTCTGCGCAGTTGCTTGCGTAAGTGCACAACTGCACGACACGTGTCTGCGCAGTCGCGCAAGCACTGTTGCGCAAGTGCACAACTGCGCGACACGTGTCTGCGTAGTCGCGCAAGCACTGTTGCGCAAGCCTTCCACTGCGCGACACGTGTCACCTCCACGAGCGCTTGCGCTCTTTAATTGCGCAAAGCACCTGACAAGCCGTGTGGGGCACTGTCAGAGTATTAAATGCAATGCATTATTAAGGGGCAGAGCCCAATCAAAGGTCAATGGACCAAATAGAAATATTGCACATTATTTTAAAAAGGCAGAGCCTAATCAAAAAGTCTAAACAGACCAAAAATAATGCTATGCATTGTTTAAAGGGCAGAGCCCAATTGAGAGGTCCAATAGACCAAAAACAATGCTCTGCATTATTCTAAAAAGGGCAGAGCCCAGTCAATGGCCTGAAGTAATGCTATGCATTATTCTAAAAAGAGGGAAAGCCCAAACAAAGGCCTAATAGGCCAAATGCAAACAAAATGTGAACATTTTCAACTGGACTTAGCCCAATTCTGGCCGTAAGTCCTTAAATTAAATTGACTGAGCACAGCTGCTCTCCTAAATCAATTCACGACCGGTTCGAGGGTACATCTCCGAACTCCTTTGACATCCCTCGTTGTAATTCCTCAACGACGTCAAAGAGGTGACGGGTCCCAATGACCACACATCCAAATGGACTGCGGGGTCCTTAAACTCGTGGACCGAAACGTCCCTAAACTAATATCGGACCGAAACGTCCCTAAACTAATGACGGACCACTACGTCCTTAAACTGGCGACGGACCGAGACGTCCCTAAACTAATATCGATCCGAGACGTCCCTAAACTAATGACGGACCACTACGTCCTTAAACTGGCGACGGACCGAGACGTCCTTAAACTAATAATGGACCGAAACGTCCCTAAACTAATATCGGACCGAAACGTCCCTAAACTAATGACGGACCACTACGTCCTTAAACTGGCGACGGACCGAAACGTCCCTAAACTAATATCGGACCGAGACGTCCCTAAACTAACGATGGACCACTACGTCCTTAAACTGGTATCGGACCGAAACGTCCCTAAACTAACATTGGACCACTACGTCCCTAAATTGGAACAATAGAGCCAATTGCTCTTTTGCCGGATCTAAACGGTCCCGCCTAAGTTGATCTTAGCCCTAAATGCGGTTAATGTGTCCTTAGATATTCAAATAAACAATAAAACTCCAAATCAACTTTGGTTCAAGGGTACATCTCTGAACTCCTCTGACGCCTGTCGTTGTAATCCCTCAACGACGTCAGAGAGGTGACGAGTCCCGGCGGCCAGATAATTAAATCAATCACTACGTCAAGTCAAATCTCAGTCCAAAACAGGACTAACGTATCCTTGACGAACGTTTAAGTTGATCTTAACCGCAACGCGACTAATGCATCATTAAACGAAAAACACCAAACCCAAATCTAAGTAAATACGGATTTGGACTAATCCACGTCCTACGGGCGACGGCATTACTCAGTCTCCGTATACAATCCACGGGCAACCACAAACAAAACAAACACACACGACACGAAGTGAAATTCTGGAGAAGGAGAAAGTTGTTACCGCGATGCGGTAGCGTAATTAACTGCAGGGGCTTGCGCCTGCAGGGAAGAGCGTCCCCACAATCAAAAACCCCTCACCCTGAGGGGGAATCTGACGAAGTCTGCTATATCGGCCGCATCCGTCTAAACCTCCGATCCACGGTGCCATAAATCAACTTGGTATCTTCGGAGAGATAGACGGATAAAACCAAATAGCATCTGCCCCGAATCCCAGCGCCAGGACATAGCAGTCCTGTGCGCCGCCTTTCGGAGGGGAACATATATTTTTTCTCTTTTTCTATAAAAAAAAAAATTCAAAACAAAACAAAAAAATTGTAAATAAATAAACAGGGGTGTGCCGACATTTTGACCCTCTTGGTTTAGTATGACAGTGAGGACACTGTCAAATTTAAGTTTGGGGGTATACTCGGTACGTCTTCTTCCTTCGCATTCATTTGTACATATTTTTGCATTTACATACTTATTTGAAAACCCATAAAAATTGAAAAATTTCAAAAATTATAAAAATTAATGTATTCAATTTTGGCTAATTGACTTGAGTTTGACAAATAGGTTAACTGGCTAGGAACAACTAGATCTTAGACTTAGTGAATTAAAAACCCTAAAAATAACATTCCTTAAAGTTTAACGGTAGAAAGTATATGCTTTGTAGGTTATTTAGAAATAGGCAAATTTTGGGTTCAGTTCTTGGGTTAAGTCAAAACGAAGGAAAAGTATTAAAACTTTTATTAGAGTATAAATTTGAAAAATAATTCCTAGCTTAAGTCTAGATTCTGAAAACGTATACCCTACAAAATGCACAATCATGCATCTTGAAACTTGGAATAGTAGAAGAGACCTTGAAATACTCTTGTCTAAAGTCCTTAGTACAATGAAAATAAAAGAAAAAGTGTGAATAAAGAATAAAAAAATGGACACTGGTTTTTGTGATTACTTAAAGCTGTAAAAAATAGAAAAATATTTAGCGAGGGTGCTTCATCACCTAGTGCCTTAGACCAACTGGTTTGGGAGTCACTGCTAAAGCCTTGGGTGTTGGAAAACTAGGAAGAACGCCTTAAAGTGCTAACGCATCTTGTAATCGGTTGTTGGTACCTCAAGAAGTATTAACGATCGCATGAAGGATGTGTAAGCAAAATTCAATTAAAAATTCACTAATTAATAAGTGCTTGGGACAATGGACGAGAGTACGATTACTTGATTTGAATTTCCAAGTGTAGGGGTGATATTTACACACACGTGGGGATATGTGTAGAGTTTAGAGGAGAGAAAGGGATGAAGAATAGAACTTGTATCTTTAGTAGAGTTGATAGAAATTCCTAAGTGGAGATGGAACTTTAGAAGGAAAGCTTAAGAAATGCCGAAAGCTAGGTAACTCTATAGAACATATATAATCTTAAGTTAAATGATGAGGAAGTGTGAAGAATGTGGGTGGATAATTTGCAAGTCGACGATAATAGAATTCCTTGTTAGAAAACCTAATTGGAGAATTAAAGTCGAAAAGCCGAATTGATAGGATTTTGTGGGTAGTATCCGCTGAAAACCTTCAGGAGACAACACTCCTCCTACTAGAGACACCTAGAGGTTTAACGGCTTGTTGCACGTGCTCAGTGCACTCGCGTTTCCCTGCGAAAGTGCGGCTAGGTTAGATTTTTATCGAGAATAAATATAATAATAAGTTTTCTCGAGGACGAGCAAAAGATAAGTTTGGGGGTATTTGTTCACACCATAATATTGCATTATTATATTCCCCATTCTTATTCTTTTTATAAATAAACAGGTAGTTTTGACGCATGTCTGCTACATGTTACTGGTTACAGGTTCTTAGACAGAAAACAGTGAAAACGATGTAAAGACGATGAAAAATTGGACTTTGACTAACAAATAGAAGACTCTTGATCAAGCCTACATCAAAGATAAAGTTCACAATATACAAGGCAACGCAAGGTCCAAAATTACAAAGCGAACGGTTAAAAATCCATGGCAAATTGTTCACTGGAAATCTGGAACCAACCTAGAAGCCCAAATGGAAAAGGACATACATAAACAGAGACCCCAAAAAGCCAGAAGTCAGCACAGGAAGTTTCAGAAGGTGATCTCACCAATGGGCCGCGGAACCGCGGCCCAAGCCTGTCATTGCCGCGGTTCCGCGGCCGTCTGGTGCCCGTGCTTCGAGAAATTTTACCAAAATTCGTTTGCGGCTCTGAAAAGATTTCCTAAGGGCTATTTTTGTAATTTCAGACATGCGAAACAAGTATAACCCTAGGGTTTCCTATTCTTTATAAATAGGAACTTTAATCATTGTAATTTTTTATGCCTCCTTTTAAATAATAAATTCAGATCTCTTTATGGAGAGCATCGGTGTTTCTTTTCAATTCATGAATTCAGATTTGACAAACCTGCGTTGATGATTGGAGAGATGCATCTGTAAGTAGATTTAATTCCTTGCTCTAGTTTAGATTTCAATTCTTTGCCCTAGGTAGATTTAAATTCTTGCCGTAGAAAAATTGTTTAGAGTTAGCTTTGGGGAAGGATTTAGAGAGATGAGATCTCTCATCCCTTTCTTACCCATCAAATATTTACAATAGGACTCCATGCATACACGCACACACCGCGCCCTACGGCATCCTACCCCTCGAGGTAACAATGACACCGTAGTGTAAAGGCCCGGTTGCGCGCGTTTTTCATGGAGGTTAAGGTAAGGATCTCTAAAAGAAGGACAAAAACCTAGAGGAAGGAACACCTTCCCGAATGGATCTAATCCCCTTTATTGATAATTACCATAACTCCTCATAGATCTTCATTCGGGTATAGAAAGCGTTGAGATTTACTTGCATTTCCAAACCATCCCTAAACCTAACCCTAGCAAGAATAGATCTAGATAATCTTAGATAGAATAATTTAGGTTTTTAGATTTAATAATCAATCCGAACACCCTTCGGAATTAACTCGTCAGCGCGATTAGGAAAATCACAACATCCCTGTGGACCGACCCGTACTCACCGGCTAGCTTCAAGCGACGCCGTTCTTGCTTGCGGTTTAGAAATAGTTTTTGACATACAAATCACCGGACCGCCGAGTCCTCAACAAGGTAAAGTTGTCTTTTGGTCTCCCTACCTCCACTGCATACTTTAATTCTGCAGATCAATTCCATAGAGCCCATTAACACCTATTTACTACATTTTTTAATACATTTTCCTATTATTTTTCCTATTTTTAACTAAAAACCCTACACCTACCCTAACCCTAGCCTAACTCTATAAATACATCTCTACCCCCTACCTTCTCATCCTAAAATTCTGAGCCCACTCTCTCAAAATCTCAAGAAAACTTTGTACTTTGAAAAGAGAGCGAAAGGCGAATCCCCGATGAAATCGACGGCGAACTTCCGGTGATCGTGCTAGGAACTCTCGACGACGAATCGACACACCGGCGAATCCTCTACTTCCCTCTCACTCTCTAGTGTTGTCCAAAACCCGTAAGTCCTTTTCTATCTCCCCTTTCTATTCTAAGAAATACGGATTTACAAAGCCGACGGAATCGGAACAAAACCGATTTCCGATTCGGTTTTCTTATAAACTTCACTTCTCATTATTTCAATTATGTTTAAACACTATCATGTTGACTATTAAACACTAAACAACTAAATTGATCAAAGTTTAATACATGAAATGATAACTTTTCCATTTATCGTATTTTTTCACTTAAATACCACATTGTTCCAATTTCATATTGAACTCCATTAAATTTGCTATAACTATAAGTAGAGCACAAGGTAATGACCTACCTCCTCACACACTCCCATCTAAATATAGTACTATAATCTTGGAAATTTAGAATACGAGAAAACAAACCTTTTCATTAAAATACCCTTTACTTAATAAAACTTTTAGTATTGATACATTTTTATAAATACATAACTTTTGAAATAATAAAATATATCTAGACTCATCCAATTAAGGACTGCCACATTCATTAGGAAAAGTCATGAACTTTCAGTCGTTTATCTAAACCTGACTTTGTGGTGTTTAGGCTAGACAAGTGAGAAAGGTAACTTTAAAGGGCCCGTCTCACGGTGATTCGTGAGCGGATCCCTCCTTTCTTCACTTGTACTTACCTGGCCACAATTGGTGGTGAAGAGGTGATTTGAACTTGTCACTAGAACATAAAATATGAGAAAACGACATCATTACAAATAAATACCATTTACTTAATAAAACCGTATTCTAAAGGATTAGTATTTATAAAATCTTTGCAAAGCGCCGCTACAACCCATTTTGGGGAACCCGTTCGGGATGATGCGGATTATCGCACATCCTCGGGCTTAGTAGTGCGAGATTCAGACTTCCGCAAGGAGCATTCGGTCTCGAAAGATTTAAAATACGATATCTTAAGAAAATGAGATTTTTAGAATATAAAATATTTATAAAAATTATTTTTGTATAAATATATGTATATTTACCATTTAAAATATCTATTTTGTTATGATATGAATGTTCAACCTTTTTCTAAAAATGTTACAAGAATCGGTTTACACTAAAATACCATGAATTCAATATAATCACAATTTACACATAAATACCTTTATTTATGGAATTAGGATATTTTCACTAGAAATATCACAAAATAAAATTACACTCATCACAACTATAAAGAAGAATAATAAATACTTAGGGTGTATCTTGAAAATTATTTAAAAGTATTTTTACATAAAACCTCCTCAAGTTTTATAAATTACCCTAAGGACCCTAGTAAATATAGGACTTCGATTTACATTTCTGACTGTCTGACTCGGGTTTGAGTCTGATCATTCTGACTTGAATATGATTCAAGTCAATCTACAATCTACAATATTACAATTCAAAATAAACACACGAATCCATGAATCCAGTTATCAATTTATACAACTTGACTGAACCAAACCATGGATATACATTCTATTTACATAATTCCAGTTTACATCCATTACATTCGTTACTGATATCATGGTTTCGGTCAGTCATCCAACTATACAACTTATACAATACAATATAACAATACAATCAAAACACTACGGGGTTTAAGGGGTAAATTGGTACGGAAGGTGTTAAAAGTGGCACGATACAGTAAGATTAAGACACCTAACATGAATCTTGTTGCTGTTGTACCGTGGCATAACGGTTCCTTGTACTTTCAGTTTGCCCTGATCTCTAGCATATAGAGACCCCTCTCGTATACACTGGCATCCTTCTGTACCAAGCTACAAAAAACAGCGTTAACACAATATTCTACAATATTATACAACTTTAAAAGATACATTCTTATTCTTTCTTTTCTATTTCTCCCTTAATTTTGGGACTTACCGAGCGACCTGTTCGCTGACGACATTCTATTTCTTTCTTCTTTGAATGTCGTCAGGTGATCTGGACACAGCAGAGATCGAGCCCACCAGTGAAGACTTGGATTAGTTCCTCGAAGACCCCGACTCTAGACATTGTACATTTCCATTCAGTACCTTTAATTTCCTGTTATGCCATTGTTTAGATATCGTTTTTACTTCAGTTGTATTTCCTTTTCATGCATTGTACAAAAGAATGTTAATAAATAAAGTTGTTATTTTTATATCTCTTGTCTCTTGTGATTACTTTTATATTGCTTAGATACGCTTAGCGTATTTACTTCACAGTAAATACGTAGCGGACCAATCGCGTCCCCTTCGCCGTATACCGGGAAGCGGGGCGTGACACAAGTGCACATAAATTTTATATTTTATGAGTTTGCACCTTTTTCGGGTTTTCACAAACTCGCTGGCAGTCCTGCTGTTTTTACTTACGGTGCCCTTTCGGATTTTCATCCGTGCTCATTTCGCTTGTGGATATACCGTTTTTTTGCGAATGGCGAAACTCTCGAAAGTAACTTCATCGTAGGTGACCCATATATTTGCCGGCGGGACTTGCGGATGACTTCATTACAGGAGTATCAACGTAGTCGGTGGGACTTGAGTTGCAATTTTCGCCGGTGGGGCTTCAATTGCAATATAAATCTCAAGGGAGCATATTAGTTTTAGGGACATTACGGTCCATCATCATCGTGTTTGGGGCGAAATGCAAATTTAAGGACGTTTCGGTCCATCATCACCGTGTTTGGGGCGAAATACTAGTTTAGGGACGTTACGGTCCACTATCGCCGTGTTTGGGGCGACGCGATAGTTTAAGGACATTTCGATCCATTATTTTTCATTCGGTCGGGGAGTTACATAACTCATCCCTTCTAACGCTTACTTGTTTAGGCGCTACTGCCTGTCTTTTGTTTGTATGGACACTTCACACGTTAAACTATTTTCACCCACTTGGAATGCTTCTTTTACCATCGCAACAATCGGGTTATTTTGTAGGAAATACCGTGTATTTTACACGGCACCTGCCCCCTGCTCATCAATGTCACTTTCTGACGCTGATAGAGCATCTTTTTTGAGATATCATTTCATTCCTTCTGCTGAGTCTTCTTCTTCCTTGGAAGAATGAACTTGACTTGGTGGGTTTTCCCTTCATCATCCATTTTAGGAGTGGGACATGGCTTCTATGTCCCTTCCATGATTTCTGGTTCAGGCGGGCTATTCCACTTGATTACATGACCCGCTTGTAAGTCCCTTAATATCCTTTCTATTTTTGAAGAAAGGACCATCTCACGTGGAGATTCCTCCACCAGCAAGCAAGATTCCCCCTGCGCGTATTTCCGGGAGAGAGTATTCGCGTCCCTAATCTTTCAAAGGGTAGAACTTGTGTTGTCGCTATTTTGGCGACGAGTTGCTTCAGAACCGCTCATTTTTTTTTGAGCGTTGGTGACAAATGCCGTCTTACCTCTTCTTTGCTGAGTTATGCCGGCGCCCTGGCCATCAAAAGTGGCCGGTGCGGAACAAAAACGGAGAACAAAAATTTGGCACCGACGGAACCCAATCCCAAGATCGAACCCATAAACACTAAAACTAGCAAACCAAACACAGAGAGATAGAACAGTTATACCTAATGAACCAAGTCCTTCGGGTCTTCAACCAATTCCTAGCTCCTAGTGATGCGGATCGACTTTGGTCGCCGGTCTTCCTTCATCTCCGATGATCCACCCGAGGGAAACGGCACAAGCTCCAGGTTCGCCACGCGGACCAACCGACCATCCAAGATAGCTAGTAGTGGAGAGTGGGGGTGTAGTATAGTCTCACCATAATTTTCTCTCAAAATATTGTGCTCATAGAACAACCATGGAAGATGTGGAGGTGATGAAAGCAAGAATGGCATGAGCTAAAATTGTTAAGTCTTTTTGGGTGTGTCAAATGAGAGTGAACTAGAGAGAGTGAGCAAGAGAGTGTAATACCAAATGAGCAAGCCCCCATCCACCTCATGAGTGGCCGGCCCCACCTCTCTCCCCACCAAAAATAATGCACCCAAAAAAACTTATCCAATTAACAATAAACAATTCACGCCATACCAATCACTACATATGCAAGACCATACCATGCCTTGTCACCTTTCTACCTCATTATAAAACATATGATTTTCTAAAGAAAATCAATAATGAGGTGGCATCTTCTAGAAGTCATTCCGTATAAATACGGAATGCTTCCCAGTACATGTATCGAAATACACATACGCGTATTTGTATGAAAATACGAATAGCCAAAGAGAGAAAATAAATAGTGAGTAATAATACTAGAATACATATATATATATAAATACATATGTAAATTATTAAATCAAAACTTGATTTAACAATCTGGCTTAATCCTAAGCCGCTAGTATTATCAACCGTCCGATTAAAGTCTGTGCAATCCGTGCACATATTTAATCGGACACCTGTATGTATCAACATACAACAACTACACCATATCGCCTGAACTGTGAAAACTCTCTGTGTGGGACTCTAAAGACTCGTTAATACCCTGGCAGTAGGTTTAACTACAAGCACGTCAGCGGTACTAGCTGTACGTAACGGCTACCCAGGTATTGAGCGAAGGGAAGGCCGACGAGCAAACTCATCCGAACCCCTACTGAGCCTGTCAGTGATAATATCCACACAGTCCGGTCTGTTCGTCTAAGAGTATCGCATATCGAGTCTAGGGGGTGGATAAAGTCAGACACCTAATAACGCGATAATTCGTGTCGGTATGAAACCCATCACTACCCGACAAACTATCGATCCTGGATCGGTAATTCTCACATACCCCGGCCGAGGATTTCTAGTGATGGCCACCCGTGCACTGTGCGACATCAACCCCCAATACCGGGAGAGACGAATCCCTGACGATCCGCTCACTGCTTCCATGTGGCTCGGAACTGTACCCAACTAAAACCTGTTTGCACGACTCCTTTGAGCCATGGTAGGGTAGTAATCAAAGCACAGTGGGAACTCACACGATACAAATGACGATCTCAGGTCGACAGACTAAGCTGTACACATGTCACCAGGGAACTGCTATCTGACTATAGGTATAATACCAACTAGCATGTTTCCAGCGAGTCCGTCCAGTGTATTCATAACCCAATGAGCACCTGTATACTATCTTAGGTGAACAACTGACACCAATGGCTTGTGAGACCGGCCACCGCCCCTCGTCAGGGTCTAGATAAGTATACACCAGTCTACACTGGAGTATCGATGCCCAGTTTCGATACTCCTACGACTAGGGACATTTAAGGATGTGCTTATAGACCCCCAGCTCCCACGTATGTGATCGCCATCACAATGCTGGTAGTCAAGCAAGAATCCTATGGGCTCTATCAACATATACATGATGATAAAGACAAACCGGATAGCATACTATCATCTCGAGTAAGACTGTTTTATCGGTATAGGTCCTCACTCAATTATCATAATCACGTGCCTGCGACTACGATAATTGCCTTGAGGACACTATAGCCAACATTCTTTTCATATATCTTCATTAGAAAAGAATGCGTCTTGACCCATCTGATCCAATCAAGCCATTTTATCTATGAGCTCTTGGAAGTCTGTCGGCTTGAAGAGGGCCATATATGGGAACACCTTTGAATTTGGGTCAAGGGTGGCTATAAACATTTCCACGGTTGTAGTTTTGTCGATGCGTTGCTCGCATTTTGACCAGAGATTTCGCCATCGGGTAACATATTGAAGCCAGGTCTCATTCGGTCTAACCCATTCGCTGACCAATGCCGCCATGGTAGTGCGTTTATTCGCACTGGCGAATCTCTGACAGAAGAGAATATCCATCTTGTCAAAGGTATTCACGGAGTCATTTGGGAGTTTCGCATACCATTTGAACGCAATGCCTGTCAGACTGTTGACGAACCGCCGGAGGAGCAATATATCATTTCCTCTAGTATTGCTGCACATGGATTTAAATCGCGCAATGTGCCGGTGAGGGTTTTCGGTTCCTTTGTACATATGGAACGTCGGAAGTATGTATTCTGGCAGGTACTGTACTTGATCGTAACACGCCGAATACGGTCGACCAGTCTTGATTGAACTATTTGCTGCTTTACTGGTATAGTGAGCTTTGATTTGCTGAGCGATATGTGCGTCCATTTTTTCTTTTGGGATTATTTCCTCCTTAGCCGTTGATGATGCTTGCAGAGAATTTGAAATATCACCCTTGTCTTTAAGAGCAACTACCGATGGTTCATCTGCCAGTGGTTCTGAATGGACCATCATTCTAACCATATTCTGGATCAGAAGGACCATCTGGTTCATTTTAGTGGACATCTTTGCCGCTTCTTCATCTCTCTTTTTGAGAGCGCGCTTCAGGTAGTCAATATCCGACTCCTGCTCTACTCTTTCTTCAAGTGCGTCCTTGGGATTTTTCTTAGGCAGCGGACTAGCGAGTGCCGCCGCCTGAGCAAGCATCTTCTACAACTTTTCTCGTTGCAGTTGTTCTTTTGTCGGAGACCGAGTATGCAGTCCGTGACTGGTAGAAACACGACCTTCATTTTTGGAGTTCACCATGTGGACTGTATGAACAACTGCTGTGCCCCGAGGCTTAGGGCATTTGGAACTTTGGCCTCTAGATTTTGCTTCGGGTGCTTGAGTTTTATCAGTTCTTTCTTTTTTTGTGATAAGCCACTTTAGGAAAAACCATCATATTAGGAACCACCTTGATATGAGTCTTCTTGTATTTGGAAAGGGAATTGTCAGAGTTTAGCTAATGCTTAAGGGAAGAGCCGCGGACGACTGCTGTGCCCTTCACCTGCTTCCACACCTTATATATAGACGAAGAAAGATTTCTCAAAAGCGAACTGGCTTCTTCTCTCCTTGGATCTCCACGGGCTGCGAAGATTTCTTCAATACTGCGATGGAGAATTTTGTCTAACCCTTCACAGCAGTTCAAAACTGTTTCCGGTTGGAACAACAACATTCATCATTGGAGTTGAAGCAGGACCAGATAGAGAATTGCCCCCGATTAGTCTTATTTGACGCTGATATCGACGTCGGTGATGTTTTGCGACGGGAGCTTCATCAGTCTCAGGAGTTTGCTGAGCTTACCCCCTATTTTCTTTGAAAGCATGACTATTCTGCTCTCTGTGTCGATCTTAGTCCTTGGCAGAAGCCAGTCGTATAAAGATTGATGACATTGGCAGAGCTGAAACTTGGGGAGCTAGCATGTGGAAGACAGATTTCTTCTGGGCTTCCTCCTTTGACGTTGAGGCACCAAGAGTAGGAGGTGGGAGTATCAACCCAAAGAAAATCCCATTAATTTCTTGAAGAGCCGGATTGCAGAGACTTGAGGTTACAAGTGGTCTGTATCTGACTCCACCAGATGTGACAGAGCCCGAGTTGCAATGAGTGGAAGCGAACGCCATTCTACATAGAGACGAAATGCCTATTTCAGTATCCCATCACCCAAGGGCAACTATAAACATACACACACACATACTGTCACGCCCCGCTTCCCAAAATACGGAATACGAGAGGTAGACAAGGCCAGCCATGCTCCTACGGTCAAGGAAAAGTCCTGCCGTAGTCACACTTCGGCTTCTAGTTTATCATGGTAAACAGTAAACGATGCGCAGGTAATGAGAAATGCAGGTAGAGAGATAGGGGAGGGATGTGAGCGAAGGATAGAGATAGAGTGAGAGAGGCTACAGTGAGAGAGGGAGAGACAAGAGGGAGGCGGAGAACAGAGGGAGTGGGAAAGAGAGAGAAAGAGAAGCACAGGGGAGAGAGGGTAGTGAGAGAGAGAATCGGGAGAGAGGGAGAGCAGGAGAGGGGGCAGAGAGAGAGGTAGTGAGACAGAGAAAGAAAGAGATCTGAGATGGGAGTGAGGGTGAAGACGTCGACGATGATGTGGATGATGACGATGGGCCGATGAGAGCGCAGTGGGGTGACGGCGGCGACAGTGCAGGGAAGTCGAGCTCGGGTGTGGGTGAGTGGGTGCAGACGAAGGCGCTCGAGCAGTGGGGGAAGAGGAGAGAGGGGCGAGGTCGTGGTCGTTGCCGTCGGGCGAGCGGAGTTGGTGGGAGGAGTCAAGGAGGAGGAGCTCGGTGATGAGTTTTGGGTGATGGTGGCGGGGAAAAGTGAGGGGAGGTAGAAGGAGGAAGTGATGGGAGTGAGAGAGAAGTGAAAGAGACGGCGAGAGTTAGAGAGGGGGCGCGACGTGGGGGTAACGGTGAGCGAGCGCGTGGGCACGAGTCGCGGCGGAGAAAGGGGATCGCGAGCGGGAGTTAGGGAAGTAGCCGTTAGAAAATGAAGAAGAGAAACAGGAGTCGGGTCGGGTTCGATACATGGGCGCGGAGGCGAGCTGGGCTGGGGAGAAGCGTGGGCCGGGCCAGAGAGGAAAAGAAAATCAAAAGGAAAAATGAGTTGAAGAAAAGGAGGCCGGGCCAATTATGAAAAGGAATTAGAAAAGAGTTTAGAAGGAGAATGGGGCCGGCAGAAAAATTAAGAAATAAGGAAATTAGAAAGGCCGGGCTGAGAAAATAAAAGAGGGTAATTTATTTGGGGAAAATTAGTGGTTGGGCCTGGAGAACGGGCTGAGGGAATAATAAGGAAGATATAGAGAAATTTAAGTGAAAAGAGGGACGGGCCGGCTGGGGTTTTGGGCCAAGGTTTATTTTAGATAAAAGGAATTTGGGGGAAAAATGGTGAGAAGGGTGTGGGCTTGGAACTAATTTGAGTAAAAAGGATTTTGCTTGATGGAGGTGGGGCGGGCTGCTGAGCTGAAGGCTTGGGCCGCAGAAAATTTAAATATTTTGCATGGAAAGGAATCGGGCCGATAAATAAAAGAAATATGAGAAGTGAATAGGGAGTGGGCAGGTTAAAAGAAATAGGAGTATAAGTTTTAAAAAAAAACAGTGGGCTAAGGGAATTTGATCATAGTTTGGATTTGGGTTTAAAAGGAGTTTTAGAATAAATAAATTAATAAATACTTATAAGTAAAATTCTAAATAAATCTTACAAGTGAAATAGGAGTATAGATATTGGTATACAAAGGCTGGGGGTTACATCATACCACCCTTATAAAAATTTCGTCCTCGAAATTTAAAAATAAGTCATATAACATAAACGGAGGCTATCATAATTGCAAACCAACATATAAGGATTTATTAGAAATTTGTAGACAAGGAAACTTGAAGGTATAAGCATGTAAGAGCAGCATACAAAAGATAAGTCTGAGAAGTTATAAGGTAGAAATAACTATAAGAGTAAATACATGTATACAAGAATATAGGTAGCAATAACGAACAATAATAATCAGTATGTATTCGATAAAAGTCGAAACTTACAAATGTGCACAACTAAGTCTATCAAAATAGCAAACAGAAATAATAAGTATAAGGCTCATCCACTTATAATAATAAGCATATACATAATACTCGAAATGAGGTAACGAGAATAAAGTAGTGAAAAGTAGTCGGTAGATTAAACCATCTTAGGAAAACGTATCAGTCAAGTAGTTTTAAAATATCTTAGAAAACTCACATAATGAAAATGAGTAATATGGAACAAAATATGCGCTGTGTATGGTTGCGCTACCGAGAATGAAAATAATAGTGTATTTAAAATACAAAAAACGGAGTAATCAATAATACGGACCAAAATGATGAAAACTAGATTTTTGAATAACACTGTCCCTATATATAGTTAGGGTAATAGGAAGAACATCAAATTGCATAAACTAGCTAGGGTAATGATTACAAGAAAGTGTGGTTCAGACAGAAGGTTGGAGTGTGGCAGCTTTAGGCTGAAGATCAAGAAGATTGAGATCGGGTTAGCACAGAAAGTAATGGTGAGCAACAGAAGGACTACAAAGTAAAAAAATATGGGGGAGACTAACGATCGGTAAATCCTATGAATTAAGAATTTGCAAAGTTAATGAACTCGATAAGTCACAAGGAAGGTCCTCCTCCCAGAAGGATCTCAATCGAGACACAGACGAAAGATGAATGGCGGCTCATTCCAAGGATCAGGGTGCGGTACTTTCGAGGGTGAAAACTATACAATGAGTAGATAGGGACAGTCAGGGATCTCAGCAGAAAAATAATTGGATGTGGGCAATAAACAAGTATCGGGCGAAACAATAATCAAAAGGTTTACGAATCCAGAAGGTTTACTTTATTCAAGAAATTTGAAACAAGACATTCTCAAGGACGATAAGTGGCCCTAAACTATACACATTTTATTTGGCCAGAAAGACAACATCAAGAGAAGTTCCGTCAGTCTCGGTTGTGGAGATTCAGCAGGTTGCGGTAGGCTCGTGCGCTCAGGTATCGACGTCCATTTCCATGGTGCCTTGCGGGGGCCGCCATTGGGAGTTCTTCCACAGGGGGGTCCTGATCTTCTGGTCCTTCTTCCTCGGATGGTGCTTCTTCATCGAGGTCCGACTCCATCTGATTCTCTTCTTCTGGATTTTCTTCCACGTGATTTTCCTCAACGAAATTTTCTTCTACCGGGTCCTCATCGGGATCTTCTTCTATCTGGTCTTCCTCTACAGGGTTCTCTTCGGGATCTTCTCCCTCTTCATCAGAATCAGCTATCATGTCGAACACTGGGACGGCTGCTCCTTCGTCCCCTGAATCATTATTTTCGAAGTTGACTTGGGGACCATAGACTTCATCATCGGAACTCGTCGGTGTGTGATCTAAGAAAACGCATGACTGTGCATCCTCGTCTAGATGCGGCGCTGCTCCAGGGTGGGCCATGGCCTGAAAAGAGAAGTCATGATTAGACAGTGGAATACATCAAGGAAAACTCAGGGTACAAAATATAGGAAAAATGTGCGGTTGCAGGAACTGAAAGATCAGAATGAAAATACTGTGATAATAAATAGAATCTGACCTAGAGAAAGCATGAGAATGATATGATTCAAATTTTATTGCATTCAACTAAAAGTTCAACGGATACAAGATTTTAAACGGAAAGAAACATTCATAAAAACGACAATATTATTATTGAAAGTAGATAACATGGAAAGATCATTCTTCGACTACTATAACATTGCATTCTCGTCGCGTGAGTTGAATCTTGCGTCTGATCCGCCTTATCGTCGAAGTCTGAACTACGCGGTAATCCTCACTTGGCAGGAGTGGGGAGTGTGGACGAGTTTCCTCCTTGTAGTTCTTTCCTTTCTGGGCAACCGTTGATGAGATGTTTGTCGGAACCGCATATCAGACATTTCCATTGAGCACGGCGACAATCCCTCTGAAGGTGTCCTGGCCTCTTACAATATCCACAGCAGGGGTTCTTCTGGTACTTCTGTTGCGGGGAAACAAATTGGCGTTTCATCTTCTTCCCTTTTCCTCGTCCAATAGAGATCCCTGTATGATAGAAGACTCCCGCTGGGGTCTGACTCACTTGCCTTCTCAGCCCTTCAGCTAATAGGTCGTTTGTTCGCTCCTGGGCTTCCTTTAAACCTTGTAGTACACTGAGGATCTCAACAGTCTGATTCTGGGGAGCGGACAAAGATGAAGAGTCGTTGTAAGACATGATCCTGAAACAACAATTTGAGGATGCTATAAGTCACAAGCTAAATGAATCAAAATATAATATGGATAGAACAAGGATTCAAGAATATCAGAGATGATGAATATCATTACAAGTGGAGAATCAACTGTATCACTTTAAGTCACTTGAATAGAGTACGGTAGTGCAATTTCCACCACGTACCCTTGTCAAGTCATCCGAAACCATAGTGAATGGATAGCTGAACACACGATGTGAATATGGATCAAGAATGACAAGTTTACAATCTAGACCGAGTGATGTCTTAGATTGCCAAACTCTGCACGGAAAACTGCAATCTCAATCTATGCAAAACCTGGCTCTGATACCAACTAAACCATGTCACGCCCCGCTTCCCAAATACGGAATACGAGAGGTAGACAAGGCCAGCCATGCTCCTACGGTCAAGGAAAAGTCCTGCCGTAGTCACACTTCGGCTTCTAGTTTATCATGGTAAACAGTAAACGATGCGCAGGTAATGAGAAATGCAGGTAGAGAGATAGGGGAGGGATGTGAGTGAAGGATAGAGATAGAGTGAGAGAGGCTACAGTGAGAGAGGGAGAGACAAGAGGGAGGCAGAGAACAGAGGGAGTGGGAAAGAGAGAGAAAGAGAAGCACAGGGGAGAGAGGGTAGTAAGAGAGAGAATCGGGAGAGAGGGAGAGCAGGAGAGGGGGCAGAGAGAGAGGTAGTGAGACAGAGAAAGAAAGAGATCTGAGATGGGAGTAAGGGTGAAGACGTCGACGATGACGATGGGCCGATGAGAGCGCAGTGGGGTGACGGCGGCGACAGTGCAGGGAAGTCGAGCTCGGGTGTGGGTGAGTGGGTGCAGACGAAGGCGCTCGAGCAGTGGGGGAAGAGGAGAGAGGGGCGAGGTCGTGGTCGTTGCCGTCGGGCGAGCGGAGTTGGTGGGAGGAGTCGAGGAGGAGGAGCTCGGTGATGAGTTTTGGGTGATGGTGGCGGGGAAAAGTGAGGGGAGGTAGAAGGAGGAAGTGATGGGAGTGAGAGAGAAGTGAAAGAGACGATGAGAGTTAGAGAGGGGGCGCGACGTGGGGGTAACGGTGAGCGAGCGCGTGGGCGCGAGTCGCGGCGGAGAAAAGGGATCGCGAGCGGGAGTTAGGGAAGTAGCCGTTAGAAAATGAAGAAGAGAAACAGGAGTCGGGTCGGGTTCGATACATGGGCGCGGAGGCGAGCTGGGCTGGGGAGAAGCGTGGGCCGGGCCAGAGAGGAAAAGAAAATCAAAAGGAAAAAGGAGTTGAAGAAAAGGAGGCCGGGCCAATTATGAAAAGGAATTAGAAAAGAGTTTAGAAGGAGAATGGGGCCGGCAGAAAAATTAAGAAATAAGGAAATTAGAAAGGCCGGGCTGAGAAAATAAAAGAGGGGAATTTATTTGGGGAAAATTAGTGGTTGGGCCTGGAGAACGGGCTGAGGGAATAATAAGGAAGATATAGAGAAATTTAAGAGAAAAGAGGGACGGGCCGGCTGGGGTTTTGGGCCAAGGTTTATTTTAGATAAAAGGAATTTGGGGGAAAAATGGTGAGAAGGGTGTGGGCTTGGAATTAATTTGAGTAAAAAGGATTTTGCTTGATGGAGGTGGGGCGGGCTGCTGTGCTGAAGGCTTGAGCCGCAGAAAATTTAAATATTTTGCATGGAAAGGAATCGGGCCGATAAATAAAAGAAATATGAGAAGTGAATAGGGAGTGGGCAGGTTAAAAGAAATAGGAGTATAAGTTTTTAAAAAAAACAGTGGGCTAAGGGAATTTGATCATAGTTTGGATTTGGGTTTAAAAGGAGTTTTAGAATAAATAAATTAATAAATACTTATAAGTAAAATTCTAAATAAATCTTACAAGTGAAATAGGAGTATAGATATTGGTATACAAAGGCTGGGGGTTACACATACACACACACACACCACGATTTTTGTTCGCAAAAAGCACGACACTCGAAATGTGGAGTGGAAAGAGGAAAAGGTCCCACCGGATTTGCAAGAATCTATTTACCGCCGAAGACTGGACTGAGACACGGAGACGTCTAGCCTGAATTTGGGGGCGGATGCTGTTTGGAATATATCCATCCACCTCTCTGAAGTTACCAAGTTGATTTATGGCACCATATACCGGAGGTTTGGATAGATGCGACCGATATAGCAGACTTTATCAGATTCCCCCTCATTTGTGGAAGGTTTTTTGATTGTGGGGATGCTCTTCCCTGCAGGCACAAGCTCCTACTGTTAATTACGTTATCTCGCTGCGATAACCACTTTCTCCTACTCTAGTTGTTGGGGTCAAAAATTACAGCCCGGTTAACCAAGTCAAAATGAAAGTCAATCCTAAGCCAAGTGGGCCCAAGCCCAGGTCAAAGGGACCGGCCCCTTGACAAAAGGAATGAAGCCATAAATTGGTTTAGTGTAATTCTTATATATATATATATATATATATATGTATGTAAAATAAGCAAAAAGCCAAAATTTTGTAAACCCTATGGCTTATGTGCAAAAAAAGATAAGCACATAAGGCATGGGGTGGCATAAGTGCCATTTGGCAAAGCCCAAGGGGCTATATGTAAAGTGTGTAGACTATAAAGGCAACATGATGAAAAAAATCAATATAACATTTTCTCTCTCTAAATAAAACTAGGGTTTGTACCTCCTCCTCCTTCCTCAAGGTTCTAAACCTTCTTATTTTCTTTTGAATTAAATCAAGAGTTTAACTCTTCCTTTTTTCAAAAATAAATAGTTTTTCACCATAAAACCCTTAAAGGGGAGCTCGGATCTGCCATCAAATCCCTAAAATGGGAGATTTTAAGTTTCACTTCCCCTTTTTACCCCAAGATCGAGCCAACAGAGAGGAAGAAGAAGGATTCCTATCTCCAAAAATCCCATTCCAGGAGGATCCGAGGCTCAAAAGAAGATCCAAAGATTTCTAGAAGTTTAACTCCATTCAAGATCTGTTGGAGTTTAACTCCATAAATCAACCCCCTTTTAGGAGTTTAACTCCAAATCTATACATAATCCATGTTAGGAGTTCAACTCCAAAGCCCACTTGGGAGTTCAGCTCCTAACTCAGAGGCTAAGCCTTTTTTCCCGCTGGTGTTTCCAGCGGTTGTGTGCCACGCACGTGACTCGCGGACGCCCAGCGGTCGTGTGCAGGGCATGTGACCTACGGTCGCTAAGCGCCCACGTGTGCCTCACGCGACCCGCTGGCGGCTAGCGGTCGCGTGCTGCGCACGTAACCCGTTGGCACCCAGCGGTCGCGTGCTGCGCACGTGGCCCGGTGGTGCCCCACGGTCGCGTGCTGCATACGTGACCCGCGGGCGCCCAGCTCCCACGCTGTGCCCGTGCGCCAGGAACGTGACCCGTGGGTGCCCAGCGCCCACGTTCCATGCACGCGTCTTTAAGACGTTCTTCACCTTTCATTTTTCGTGCATTCCACACCATAAACACGGACCCCCGTAAACTCTGCGAGGCCCCCGATATATCCAAAATCCCCTTTCAAAACACAACACACGCACACTATACACTGAGTTCGTATGACTAGTTAACCCGTCAATCAGAGGTTCCTTCGCTCCAAAAGCGAGGGGTAATTAACGGTTGCTTAGTCCGCGGCTGCCGGAGATTCAGATCCCCACAATTAATAAACCCCGGTCTACCTTAGGCAGGGGGAATCTGTATACGCCTGACAAGCGACGCTTATTCCTATCTCAATGGGGTGACGAAAAACACCCTACAGATTCTGGCACGCCCGGTGGGACCTTTCTCTCCTCCCATATCTCGGGTCAAGCGTCCATGCGAACTCATTTATCATATATACCGACGTTTGTATTGAAGTAATATTCCTTTCGTGCAGCAGTCAACTTTCAACGACGATATCTCCCAACATGAATTCAGCTGCCAACATGACCCCAATCTCGTATGTGGTCAAGATCAATGCTCGTGTGGTTCTCCCTGCAACTCTCAGCCGGCAATGGGAGAAGCCACCCCGTTAATTTGGTTCCGTCATCATCTACCCTGCCGGAAGCGCTCATCTGGAGGAGGTCACGACAAACCAAGATGTCAAACTGACCTTAAGGGGTAGAAAGACGAACGTCGTGGTCCCCAGAGCATCCCACCCCAAATGCAAATCCATATTCGAACAGCTCTCCACTGTCCCAACTGGGGGCAAGGCCATCAACACTAATGGGGCCATAAAGCAGCTCCAGCAAGCTCAGACGTTGCTCTTGACAATCGAGCGAGCATGCATATTCTCTGGACTCTCTGTCAGTCGGTCTACGACGTTGTCCCGAAGGGCTGAAGCCTGCCAAGTGCTCAAAACAGAAAGGTTGAGAAAGAAGCGGCTCACATATCGAGCCAACAAAAGGGCCAGGACTTCGGCCAAGTGGAATTTTGTGAGGTTCCAAGAGCAGGGTCACCCCGCGACGACGGCTGAGTTGGCCGTAAAAGTCAGCAATTCTTTCGAACCTCTGAAGTGGGTTCAGAAAAACGCCATGACCGCTAGAATCAAAGAGTCAACAGTCCGAATGATACTACAAAGAGATGTGTCCCAGCCCCAACAGAGAAAGCATGACACTGTCTTTGCAAGAGTTTATCAAACGCTTTGTGCCGCGCGAAAGCAGCGGGCAAATACAGAAAAGAAGCTCCGGCACTACTCAAGAAGTCGGTCAGGCCAGCCATCTTTAATCAATTGTCCGTTACCAAAACAGAAGGGCCAAGACTGTGGTCCATAAAATCAGCTAGCAATAATGAAAGGACGGCCGGATATGTTATCCACACTGTCTATATGGCGAGCTCTGGCTTGAATGTGGTTGCCGCTTCCCAAGATCAGCCGCCTCCGCTGGATGATGAAAATCCTCTCGATGAGGCCGATAGGCAGAAAGACCCCTCAGCTCATGTGGAGTCAAGCTCGGACAGCGAGGAAGAGCCGACTTTCCGCCCTAGGACCGCGAAGCAAGAGCTGCTTCAAGAGCTTCGAAAACAGCTCAGGAGCAAAGATAAAGAGATGGCCAAGCTTTATTCGAAAATTGACGACCTAACGAACGTTGTGATGCAGCTTACGGCTCAAATCGCTCGAGCGCCTCCCAATCAAGCACAAGTCTCTACTTATGAGCCGGGTGATGACAACCCGAAGCTGCAGATGCTTGTCTCTTTGGGTCCAAGATTGGTCGAGACCCACGAAAGCCGGCCACATTCCGCTTCTGGGGACGCCTTGGCCCCAGATAGCACTATCCAGCTAACACAAGATCGGATAATGGATTTGGTCACTAGCAAGGTTAAAACATTGGTAGCCGAAGCTCAGAAAGAAATCGGCAGTAGTGGGTGGCCATATCCTGCACAGTACGATCTGATCGAGTTCCTGAGCGGCTACATCATTCCTAAGTTCGGAAGATTTAACGGGACGGGAAACGCAAATCAGCACGTCGCCCACTTTAAAGCATCGTGCGGAAATACAGGGGGCAACGATGCGCTCCTTCTTCATCAGTTTGTCAACAGCCTGACCGGTGTCACTTTTGACTGGTACACGAGTATACCAGACGGGTCCGTCATTACTTTCGCCCAAATGGAGTCTCTGTTTCGGCAAAGGTTTATGAGTGTCAGTGATAAAATCTCCATTGCTGACCTTGTGAGGACCAAGCCGGGGAAGAATGAAAGCAACATTGACTTTATCGCCCAATGGCGTAATCTCACGATCAAGTGCGAACCGCCGCTAGAGCAGGACTGGTCCGTCAGCCTTCTCATTGGGAACCTCAGCAATTGGATGGTCCCATTCTTTTGTACAATAGGCCTCAAGACGTTTCAGAAGCTGACCAAGAAAGTCCAAATGTTGGAACGCTCAAAGCAAGAGTCTAACCCGGACTCTCAGAGAGACAAGACTTGGAAGAGCAAGAGGGACGACAACCGTAGAAGCGGGAATTCCAGCAGTACCAATGTCTTCAATGCGTCCGACAATGAAGACAAGCAAAAGGCAGGCGAATCCAAAACCAATCGGTCTCGAAAGCCAGTGTTGGGAGGAGAAGGGCCTTCCCTAGAGGAGAAAAAGAACATGGTTTACTCTTTCAGGAGGGACAAGGTCTGAAAGATATTCAAAGATGCCCTGAACAACAGTCTACAATTGACGGAGTCGAAAGACCTCATGAGGCAAAAATGACCGACAATCTTCTATATTGCCCGTACTACTGAGTAGTGAGCCATGCGATTGAGGATTGCTATATCTTCAATGACCGGGTCGAGAAGTAGTACAAGACTGGAGAGATTGAGCCGTCCAAGAGTGTGTTGGTGAACAATCAAGTTGCAACCACCAACTTTATACAGACAGAAACTGAAGCCTTCTGGGAGCAGACAGCTGAACCCGCTGCCATGAGAAATGAAACTGACTCACCGCAGCCTCCGTGGAGTACGCACATATCTAATAAGATGAAGAAGATAATAAAGCTACTTTGGAAAGAGCCCAGAACGGAATGGGAAGGGCAGAAAAAGCCTACCATTCCAACTGCCAATTCGGCTCTGTCAGGCTCAAAATCCGAAAAGCTCAAGAAGAAGAAAAGTGCAGCTCGACGCGAAAAAGTGTCTGCAGGGAGATCGACCATTCAAAGATATATCAATTCCCTCGAAGACTATGAACAGAAGGAAATGACTCTAATTCAATTGAAGGAGTTCTTCCCTATAGAAGCGGCTGAGATTCTGGAGGAGCTAGAAGAAGACTCCAATGAAGAGATCCCTATAGTGACCTGCTACGTCGTCCGTTTTGATAGCGACTCTGAAGAAGAGCTATGTTTTCCTGAAAAGGATAAGGAACTTGCCACAAAGGCTAACCAAATCCAGCTTAGAAGCGGCAGGGCTCTACCGCTAAATCAGGGCAACGCCCCAAAAGGGAAGGAAAAACAAGTTGCTAATGAAGAAGATGATAGAGGACTTGCTCATGAAGATTCGAGTCCTTCCCCAGTGGACTATAATGTCCCGGCTCATCTCCGGAAGATTCTGTCTCTCTTAAGCATCTATGATGCTCTGGTCCTGTCCAAGGATCTCAGAGATATTCTCATTCATGCTCTACAAAACCCTGAGCGGTACCAAGCTCGCTTTGCGGAAATTAATATGAAAGAAGCCCAGTACACCCTGTATACGGCTGTGGTCACGTTTAAGGACGAAGACCTGCTACTGGAAACAACTGAGCATAACCAGCCGCTTTACGTGATAGGGTACATCGACAGAGATCAGATTAATCGTGTATTGATTGATCCGGGATCTTCAGTGAACATCATGAACTTGCGGACTCTGAAGAGTTTGTCAATGGGCGTCCGACACCTGTCAAGGGAAAGGATTGTCATTCAAGGCTTTAATCAAAATTGCCAGCAAGTTCTGTGGTTTATAGCTCTGCCAATCAAATTTGGGGATCTGCAAACCGAAGCTAAGATATACATGATCGACGCTGACACGTCTTATAAAATTCTCTTAGGACGGCTGTGGTTCCACGATTATGGTATCGTTCCGTCAACTCTCCATCAATGCATGAAGTATACTAAAAATGGCGAAGAAAGACGTATTGATGGAGACATCCAGCCATTCGGTGTGCATGAAGTCCGATATGAAGATTCTCGGTACTTTGTGGACCTCCAAAGTGCTGAGCCACAGTTGACCAAAGACAGAACGACACCGAAACTCAATAGCAAGACTGAGCCGGTTGTCACTTTCAAAAGCAAAAACCCCCAAGTGCGTCCGTATTTCGGCAGTGACACTGATGAGTCCGACGTTGGAAGTCCGTTCGTCCATACAAACCAGCCTCATTTTGGTAGCGATAAGGACGAGTCTGATATCGAAGGCCCATCCGACAGCAAAATTCGCCCTCGTTTAGGCAGTGACACTCACGAGTCGAGGGAGGAGAACCTGCCTTGCAACAGCTATACAGATTGGGCCCTCATGCAATAAGCAAAGCTACGAGAGAACTTCGAAGTTACAGAAGGGTCCCTAGCCGTCACAAGGGTGCCGGAGCAAATGTGCAAAGAGATCGATGCATTGTCAGTCTCCACCGTGGACCAGTTGAAACTTTCTACATTCCCAGAAGGAAAAGTGGACAGAAGGGCATCCTGTTTTATGGGTCAAATCCTGTTGTGCACCCGGACGATTTGTTTGTCGCGTGCCTTCCCTATGAGAGAGGCATAAGAGCCGTCCTCAATCCCAGATACTATGCGCCCGAGATGCGGGAATATTTCAAAAGGTGCGGATGCCGGCTATATCAAACGGAGTCTGAAGCAAAGTTTTATGAAAGGCTATGGCATCCGCCTTAGGTCCGAGCACTCATCGATGGACGAATTCCAGATAGACGGGGTATAGGTTTCATCTAGCCTGATTCCAAGTCATGGTACATGATTTATGTTGGTGAAGCCAGCGAATGGTCAAATGAAGATGACGAGATAGCCGAGCCAGAAGAAGCTCCTCAAGAGCTCGAAGATGGGGGACAAGCAACCTTCGATGAGTTAAACAAGATCGATTTAGGAATGCCTGATAATCCAAGTCCTACCTACATTAGCTCACTCTTGTCAGAGAAAATGAAAGAGCGGATAATTGCCCTGCTGCATGAGTTCGCCGACTGCTTCACGTGGACGTACAAAGAAATGCCTGGCCTCTCCGCTGAAGTGGCCGTGCATAAGCTGGCTATATCTCCTCATGCCAATCCTGTCAAACAAGCTCCTCGAAGAATGAGAAGGGAGTTGGAAGAAAATGTCATCGGGGAAACTAAGAAACTTATCGATGCTGGCTTCATCAAGAAAGAGAAATACGCAGACTGGATCGCATGCATTGTCCCAGTAAAGAAGAAAAATGGCCAGATCCGGGTTTATGTCGATTTCAGGGACCTTAACAAGGCATGCCCTAAAGATAATTTCCCGCTTCCGGTTATGGAAATGATGGTCGATGACACCTCAAATTACGAGCTATTCACCTTCATGGACGGTTCATCTGGGTACAATCAGATAAAAATGTCGCATGAGGATAAGAGACATACAATATTTCAAACCCCGATCGGTATATACTGTTACAAAGTGATGCCGTTCGGACTGAAGAACGCAGGTGCTACATATCAAAGGGCAATGACCAATATCTTTGGTGACCTAATCCGTAAAGTCGTCGAATGTTATGTTGATGATCTAGTCGTCAAGACTAAATCCAAGGCCGATCACATCCAAGATCTTAGGACCGTTCTCACCAGACTGAAGGACTACGATCTGAAGATGAATCCTCTGAAGTGTGCTTTTGGCATGTCATCGGGAAAATTCCTGGGCTTCATAGTCCGACATCGAGAGATCGAAGTTGACCCATCCAAGATAAAGGCCATCATGGAGATGCCCCCTCCAAAGAATTTGACGCAGCTAAGATCTTTTCAATGCAAGCTTGCTTATATACGATGGTTTATCTAAAATTTATCGGGGAGATGTAGGCCCTTCTCAAAGCTCATGAAGAAAGGAGCTCTATTTGTCTGGGATGCCGAATGTCAAGAAGCATTCAAAATCATCAAACAGTACCTGTTGCACCCTTCAGTGCTTGCTGCCCCTATTCTAAATAAACAGTTGATTCTCTATACTGCCGTGCTAGATGAGTTACTCGGTGCACTCCTTGCCCAGAACAACGAGGAAGGAAAAGAAAATGCCCTCTACTACCTCAGTCGAACTCTAGTCGGGACAGAACACAACTATTCCCCAATCAAAAACCAATGCCTGGCTCTGATATTCGCTGTGAAGAAGCCGAGGCACTATTTGCTCGCTCATCGGGTTATGCTGATCTCCAAGGTCGACCCGCTCAAACACTTGATGACCAAAGCAAGCCTAACCGGTAGAATGGCGAGATGGGCTATCATGCTGCTTGAATTTGACATAATCTATACTCCTCAGAAAGCAGTAAAAGGGAAAGCTCTCGCCGAATTCCTTGCGGCTCATCCCATACCAGAAGGGTCACCGCTCAATTGCGAGTTACCCGACGAACAAGTGTTGCACCTCGAGGATAACAAGCCATGTTGGGAGCTCTACTTTGATGGAACCTCATCAATGAGGAGCTCCGGCAAATCAAGCATCCCGCAGATAAAAGCAGGGATATGATTGGTGTTCATTACGCCATCGATAGGACCTACGACGTTCTTTTTCTCTCACCGAGCCTCGCACAAATAACGAGGCTGAGTACGAAGCTCTGATAGCTGGTGTGGAGGTCGCCATAGAAATGGAAATCCTTCGGCTACGGGTTTACGGTGATTCCCAGCTTGTTATCAGCCAAGTAAGCGGCGACTATAAGATATACAAAACCGAATTAGCTCGATATAGAATCCGAGTGGTGGAACTCAAGAAACGGTTCACTCACATTGAACTAATGAGAGTCCCTAGAGTGTTGAACGGAAAAGCCGACATACTCGTTCGCCTAGATAAAGAGCTAGCTGATCCTGACATGGATAAAATTCTAATCACAGTCAGAAGCCGGCAAATTCTGCATCCAATCTCTTTGTGTGAAGAAGAAAGCGTAGAAAAAGAGAACAATCCTGCCGAAGAAGCTTCGATCATCCAAGACGAGCCCGATTGGAGAGAACCCTTCATAGAGTACTTTCGATACGACAAGCCGCCCGAAGAAAAATCTATGAGGGGTCAGCTAAAGAAGAGAGCTCTCCAATACCTGTTTGTAAATAATACGCTATACTGCAGATCATATGACCAACTTTGGCGCAGGTGCCTGTCATCGGCCGAAGCCCAAAAAGTCATGAAAGAAGTTCACTCAGGCGTCTGCGGGGCTCACCAGTGTGGCCCCAAAATGCGGCTTTAGATCAAACAGCTTGGATATTACTGGCCCACCATGATAAGGGATTTCGGAGAGCATGAAAAGAAATGACATCTCTGCCAAATGTTAGTGTATATGCCCTAGAGGCCATTACTGTATCATACTAGCTTGTATATTACTTGATGGAAGCTTGGGATATTCACAGTTGTATATACAATCTTGCTCGAAATGGTAGTATGCTACTTGGTTTGTCTCTGCTTTAATATGTGCATGTGTTTCTTTTAGCATATTGCTGGTATACATATTAGTAGAGCCCTTAGGATCTTTGCTTGATTACCAGCGTTGTGATGGCGCTCACACTCGTGGGAGCTGGGTAATCTATAAGCACATCCTTATACAGGTCCCTGGTCGTTGGACTATCGAGACAGGGCATCGATACTCCGGAGTAGACTAGCGTATGCGCTTCTCATCCCAGTGTGGGAGACGGTCTGTCCCACAGCCGTTAGTACGTCGTACTTGGGATAGTATGCGGGTGCTCGTTAGGTTACGAGTATACTGGACAGGACTCGTCGGGAACTGTTGGTTGGTAATATACCTATCGTCAGTTATCAGTTCCCAGGTGACATGAGTACAGCTTAGTCCGCTGACTTGACACTGTCACTTCGCCTCGAGTGTGTTCCCACTGCACTTTGATTACTACCCTACCACGGCTCAAAAGAGCTGTGCAAACAGGTAGTTTTTGGGTGCAGTCCCGAAGCACTTGGAGGCAGTGACGGTTAGACAGGATTCGTCTCTCCCGGTATTGGGGGTTGACATCGCGCTGTGTCTAGGAGAGCCATTACACGAGTAGTCCCTGGCCAGGGCAAGCGAGATATACTGGTAGGTTTCCAGTGTTATCTCAGGGTGTTCTGGGCTACACTCCGACACGACTTGTACCGCTATTAGGGGACTGACGTTCACCGCCCCCCTAGGCCCGCCATGCGATGTATCAGACGAACAGACCGGACTGTACGGAGACTGTCACATACAGGCTCAGTAGGAGTGCAGATGGGGTTCACCTCGTCAGTCTTCTTATCGACATCTACCTGGGGACCGTTACGTACAGCTAGTGCCGCTTGCGGTCTGTGGTTAAACCCACTGCCAGCGTAGTGTCGAGTCTTTAGAGTCCCACACAGAGAGCTATTCGCCTTTAGGCAAAACGAGTAGAGGTCGCATGGTTTTGCGACAGGGTTCGTTCGCATCCGCGCACTTGTGCACGTTTGCTGTCCGGACAGTTTATACTAGCGGGCTTTGGTTTAAGCCGGATCCTAGTATATGATTTGAGATTGGTTTTTCTCATTGTGTTCGTGTTCCTCGAATCACGAATGCGGGTGCGTATGCACAGTTGCTTGAGATTGGGGGAGAGGACCTTGTTTAGGGTTAATGGCTTTTGTCATTTTATTAACCCTATTGTTTTTGTGTGGATTATTGTTAATTGATAATTAGCTTAATTATTGTGCATGGTTGTTGTTGACAATTTGACTTCATTGACTTGTTGACCATGTTGACAACTTGACCATAATCATTTCATTTGGAAGATGCTCTTTGATCTTTGCAAAAATTGAAATGATAATGGTCAAGTCATGATTTATCATGACAATTTTCAAGCTAATTATCTAATTAAAATTATCCTCACATATTAGTGAGAATGGCTCACTATTATTTCATTCTATCATATCATTTCTCTCTCTTGCTCATCCTCTCCCTCAAGCTCTTTCCCTCTCATGTGTTGAGAAACAAAAAGCTTGAGAAAAACTCTCTCTTGATCTTCTCTACTCACTTCTAGGGTTCAAGTCTTAGCATTTCTTGCACTCTAGTTACTCCTAGCTTGGAGTTGAAGCTAAAGGTGGTGGCTTTCAAGTGGATCCTTCTTTGACGGGAGAAGACAAGCAAGGTGATCTCTTTCAACCATTCCTAGGAGCAAGGAGAGAAGGACTAAAGACCAAGGGTATAACCTTTCATCACTTAGCTACTTTGTAGTTAGGGTTAGCTAGTTTATGTTTAGCAAAGATCCTCACAAGCTTAGTCCATGTTGCCTAAGTCATTAAAAATCCGATTTTTATTATGTTTTCCGCCTCCCCGTAAGCACCGGGGTGGGCAACGTGGACTTACAGTGGTATCAGAGCCTAACTAAACCTAAACTAGTTAAGTAGTTAAGTGTAACGAAGTTCGGAACCGGAAAAATCACAAAACCAAACTTTTACAAAATCCAAGTTTCTGTTAAAATTTTTCCTGCTCTAAATGAAAAACTTTATACATGTAAAATCGTCTCAGGGTTTTGTGAATACACCCAAGAAAAACGATACCCTAATTCCCTCAAGTCGCCGCCCTTCCGCCGCATGAAGTAGGTATATGCGGCGGAACCGCCGCGGATTGTCGTGATCGGCGCATCGTTTTTCGTGCAGAGTGTGTTGTTATTGGTTTTGGGATTTTTAGGATATATTATATGTACCCAGATTTTGCAGAAAAGAAATTTCCTTTTGGGGTCCTATAATTCCGTATTTTTCCGAACTTCACTGCACTTTAACTATATCGGTTATATCTGTAATGCTTGCATGTATTGAACGTCGGCTAATCGCTATAAGACGATTAGTCGGGGTTATACATGATCTGTGATTGTTATTGGTTTGTGGATATGAATGGATTGGATTGTCGCGGGTGAAAGCCGGGTTGGATGTGAGATGAGCGTTATTTTTCTTTCAATCATTTGTAACATGTAAATTGATGTAATAATATTCTTTGTATGGCCGCACAACCGGGTCGGGGTTGTAGCCGTCATTGTATAATTCTTTTTACTGTTTTTGCTCCTAGGATAGACCCATGGAGGGGGTGCACAAACTACCGGGTATCTCGAAGTGCCGAGTGGCCTACTCACGGTGGTGAGGGAGGTTGCTTCGCTTCGGGTGCTTGGCGGGTAGTTTGCCGCACCCGTAGGGGTCTTGGGTGGGGTTTTGGCTATTCACCGCGACCGTGTAATCCGCTTTGCGTTGCAGGCTCGAACGCATTGCGGATTCCTAGTATATCCAATGTATTCATCTGTGATCTGTAATGTCTATCATTGCTATATATTTATATATAATAACTATTTAGGCGTTGCTTATGTTTTACAGCCGCGCTAGCCCAGCCCCCGCTCTGTCGTTAGTTAAGTAACCTAACGGGTGATGACGGGGCCCCGTGGCGAATGCGAATGGCATAAGCGTACGTCATATTTTGGTTGTTTTCTGCAATGGTAGGATTAAATGATGGGACGCATTAAAAGAACTAATGCAAGAAATAAACCAAGTAAAAGTCGATTGGAACACTTTGAAAACCACTCGGTTCTTTTCAAAACTAAACTTTTAAACGCGGAGCTTAAACCACTCCTTTTAAAAGCTATCTCGTTCCATCGATTATATCAAGTTCACTACGTTCACGGTTTCGCCAAAACCATCCGTAGCCCTCCATCATTTCGGTTAAATATTCGGTAGTATTCAAGCTATGTATTTTGACCTCACGCCAAGGCATAGTGATTGGTAGCTACCGGATATTTATCCGTTGCATAGATAGAATGCGTTGATTTGAGACAGTCGTACTGCCGTTTTGGCCTACGTCAAGGGTAGGTACGGGTGGGTTCAAATTAACCAGGATAATGATGGGAAGAACTTGACATGTGACTTATGACATTTTGACCTCACGCCAAGGTCATAAGAGCATGGGGCAAAAATCCACATCGGGAGTTTCATAAGTACTGAAACTTGCTAGCGTTGCATACCATTTGGAGTGTGATAATTCTGGTAGGATTCCTTCGGTTTTATCACGCGATGATATTTGGATCCCGATCCTACTGTGAGTATATGCTACTCCTCGGGAAAACTCTCACTTAACGATCAATGCTATAAACCTAGTAGGTGCCTAGAAAGGTGTTAGCGGGGCTACGCCCACAGGGAAAAGAGGTTACTTAATTAAGGAACTTCGCGAAAGCGTTGGAAAACCTCCCTCGAAGTACCGACACTGGCCTGGCTGAACGGTTAAGCAAGTATTGTACGGTGAGAATGATCCCGGCTAATCCTTTTCTTTACGGTTTGAGAAGGGATTCGAGAGACAGTGGGAGCCATCCAGTTTAGACAAACTAAAAACCACTCTAAACTTGCAAGAGCATCATGCTAAAGTGTTTCTTTTCTCTCTCCTAATTGCAGCGACCATTCAAGATGACCGGACTTAAGTTACTATTAGATAAAAACATATTGACAGGGCCAAACCACAAAGATTGGCTCAGGAATGTCAAGATGGCTATCACTTATGACAAGCTGGGGTATATACTTACCACCAAAGCTCCCCCTGTCCCAGGTCCCACCTCCAGCGTCGCGGATGTTGAAATCCGTAAGACATGGGAGATAGATTGCGCGAGGGCCAAATGCCTCGTACTAGCCTCGATGGACAACGACCATCAGAGGAGGCACGAGAATATGGACCTAGAGTCCATATTTCTCCATACAAAAGAACTGTATGGAGAGCAGTCTCGTATCGCAAGATACGAAGTGTCGAAGAAGCTCTTTTCGGCAAGGTTGGCCGTCGGATCATCGGTAGCGGACCACGTGCTTAAGATGATCGGCTACATAGAGGAGCTCGCGGACCTTGGGACCACGTTGGAGAATGAACTCTATACCGATTTGATTCTCCAGTCCCTTCCTTCCACTTACGCCCAGTTCATTCTTAACTTCAACATGCAAGGAAAGGAGGTTGAACTTGCCGAGCTTCTGAACATGTTGAGGACTGCTGAGGGCACCCTACAGAAGGGTAGGGAGACATCCACTTTGTTTGTAGGAGGATCTTCCTCTTCTAGGTCCAGGGTGAAAGCCAAGGGCAAGAAGAAGAAAGCCCCCGCCAAACCAAGAGGCGGTGTCGGTAAAGTGGATACGAAGGGAAAGGGTAAAGCAACAAAGGTAGCGGGGAAGCTGGTGGGGAAGGAAGAATGCTTCTATTGTCACAAAAGTGGCCACTGGAAACAAGATTGCAAGGCTTGGAAAGCCAGAACACAGGATTTGAAGCGAGTTGCAGCTTCAGCTTCAGGTGTGTATGTAATTGAAAACTGTCTATCAATAAACTCTACATCCTGGGTATTGGATACCGGATCAGGATCTCATATCTGTAATTCTTTGCAGGCGTTGAGAAAGCGTAGAGTTTTGAAGGCAGGTGACATGACCCTCAGAGTTGCGAACGGTGCTAGCATGGATGCAGAGGCCGTGGGGGACTATCACCTGGGATTATCAGATGGACACTTTTTGGTTTTGCGTAGTTGTTATTATGTACCAAATGCAACCTGTAATATCATTTCTGTATCTTTATTATCTAAAGAAGGTTATGAATTTGCATTTGTAAGTAATGTAGTGAACATTCACCTTAATCAAGTTTTGATTGGGTCAGGTACATTGAACAACGGTATTTACGTTTTAAACCAACCACAGGTTTTCAATATCCAGAATACACATAAAAGAAAGTCTCCAGATATTAATCAGGCTTTCTTGTGGCATTGTAGACTAGGTCACATCAATGAGACACGGTTGACTAAGTTACATAAAGAAGGATACTTGGATCCGTTCGAGTATCAGTCTTATGCCACTTGTGAATCTTGTCTCATGGGAAAGATGACAAAGGCTCCGTTCACTGGACACGGAGAAAGAGCGAGCGAGCTCTTGGGACTCGTACACAGCGACGTGTGCGGTCCAATGTCTACACATGCGCGAAGCGGTTTTTCTTACTTCATAACTTTTACGGATGATTTCTCAAGATTCGGACATGTCTTCTTAGTGAAGCATAAATCCGAATCTTTTGATAAGTTCCAGGAATATAAGAATGAAGTAGAAAAACAAACCGGCAAAAGTATCAAGATCCTAAGATCGGATCGAGGAGGAGAATACTTAAGTGCCGAATTCCTGAATTACTTAAAAGAGAATGGAATTCTCTCTCAGCTTACTCCTCCATACACCCCGCAACATAACGGTGTATCGGAGAGACGGAACCGAACCCTATTGGATATGGTACGGTCCATGATGAGTAACGCTGAGTTACCGCGATCATTCTGGGGATATGCGCTAGAAACAGCTGCATATCTTTTGAACCGTGTTCCCACTAAGACTGTGCCTACCACACCATATGAGTTATGGAGTGGGAAGAAACCCTATCTTCAATACTTGAAGATTTGGGGATGTCCAGCTTATGTCAAAAAGCAGCATAGGGACAAGCTCGAGGCACGCTCAGTACTGTGCAAGTTTGTGGGATACCCAAAGAACTCCAGGGGGTATCTTTTCTATTACGCAGAGGAACAAAAAGTCCTTGTTTCTCGCAATGCCCACTTTCTGGAACATCAGTTTTTAGAAAAAGAAATAAGTGGGAGCGCAATAGAACTGGAAGAAATTCCAGAACCACAAACTATTACTGAAAGTTTAGTGGAACCAGAAGGTTCAAAAGAACAGGACATTCCTACGCCGCTCCGCAGGAGTAGTAGGCAGTCTCATCCGCCCGAGAGATACTACGGTTTTCTCATTGACGGGGATAGAGATGACTGCATCCTAGATTGTGATGAGCCTACTAGCTTCCAGCAAGCCATTCAGAGCGTCGACTCGGTAAAATGGCTGGATGCAATGCGGACCGAAATGGAGTCCATGTACACCAACAAAGTATGGACGTTGGACATTGCTCCGGACGGGGTAAAACCCGTAGGATGCAAGTGGATCTTCAAAAGGAAGATTGGTGTAGATGGACAGGTTGAGACCTATAAAGCTAGACTGGTAGCAAAGGGTTTTCGTCAGCGACCTGGTTTGGACTATGACGAAACCTTTTCTCCAGTAGCTATGCTGAAATCCATTCGGATCCTTCTTGCCATCGCTGCTTTCCACGATTATGAGATTTGGCAGATGGACGTAAAGACAGCTTTTCTAAATGGTCATTTAGAGGAGTGTGTCTATATGGACCAGCCAGAGGGTTTCATTCAGGGTGGGAGCAGCGGAAAGGTGTGCAAGTTGCTCAAGTCCATTTATGGACTCAAGCAGGCATCGCGGAGTTGGAACATCTGTTTTGATGAGACGGTCAAAGAATTTGGCTTTATCAAAAATCCAGATGAACAATGCATCTATTGTAGATTTGTAGCGAGAACTGTAGTATTCCTCGTTTTATACGTGGATGACATTCTCTTAATAGGAAATGACATTCCTATGCTACAATCTGTCAAGGGGTTCTTGTCACACAGGTTCTCCATGAAAGACCTGGGTGATGCCTCATACATTCTGGGTATCCGGATCTACCGTGACAGATCCAAGAGGATATTAGGACTCTCGCAGTCCAGGTACATCGACACCATACTGAAGAGATTCAGTATGGAAGATTCCAAGCGCGGTAATCTACCGGCTTGTCACGGGATCACCCTCTCCAAAGAGATGTCTCCCAAGACTGATTTGGAGAGGGATCGCATGTCTATTATACCCTACGCTTCTGCGGTAGGCTCTATAATGTATGCGATGTTGTGTACCAGACCGGATGTGGCTTATGCACTGAGTGTGGTAAGCAGGTATCAGTCAAACCCTGGGGAGAAACATTGGATAGCAGTAAAGAACATTCTCAAGTACCTGAGAAGGACTAAGGAGATGTTCTTGGTGTATGGCGGAAAAGACCTGCAGATTGAGGCCTTTGCTGACTCCAGCTTCCAGAGTGACAAGGATGATTCCAAGTCCATGTCGGGTTTTGTCTTTACCCTCAATGGAGGGGCGGTGTGTTGGAAGAGCTCCAAACAGGAAACCATTGCTGACTCGACTATGGAAGCGGAATACATCGCTGTATCTGATGCCGCAAAAGAAGCTGTCTAGATGAGGAAGTTCTTGAAAGAACTTCAGGTGGTTCCGTCCATTGTTGACCCAATACCTCTGTATTGCGACAACAACGGGGCTATAGCTTTAGCGAAGGAACCCAGGTCCCATCAGAAATCCAGACACATCTTAAGGCGGTATCACCTGATCAGGGAGATCGTGGATCGCCAGGAGATCGAGGTCCGGAGAGTTGCATCAGAGGATAACACAGCAGATCCATTCACCAAGGCCTTGCCCCAGACTCAGTTCGAGCGGCTGATCGAGATGATAGGTCTTCGATACGCCAGTACATGGCCTTAGTGCAAGTGGGAGATTGTTAGTGTATATGCCCTAGAGGCCATTACTGTATCATACTAGCTTGTATATTACTTGATGGAAGCTTGGGATATTCACAGTTGTATATACAATCTTGCTCGAAATGGTAGTATGCTACTTGGTTTGTCTCTGCTTTAATATGTGCATGTGTTTCTTTTAGCATATTGCTGGTATACATATTAGTAGAGCCCTTAGGATCTTTGCTTGATTACCAGCGTTGTGATGGCGCTCACACTCGTGGGAGCTGGGTAATCTATAAGCACATCCTTATACAGGTCCCTGGTCGTTGGACTATCGAGACAGGGCATCGATACTCCGGAGTAGACTAGCGTATGCGCTTCTCATCCCAGTGTGGGAGACGGTCTGTCCCACAGCCGTTAGTACGTCGTACTTGGGATAGTATGCGGGTGCTCGTTAGGTTACGAGTACACTGGACAGGACTCGTCGGGAACTGTTGGTTGGTAATATACCTATCGTCAGTTATCAGTTCCCAGGTGACATGAGTACAGCTTAGTCCGCTGACTTGACACTGTCACTTCGCCTCGAGTGTGTTCCCACTGCACTTTGATTACTACCCTACCACGGCTCAAAAGAGCTGTGTAAACAGGTAGTTTTTGGGTGCAGTCCCGAAGCACTTGGAGGCAGTGACGGTTAGACAGGATTCGTCTCTCCCGGTATTGGGGGTTGACATCGCGCTGTGTCTAGGAGAGCCATTACACGAGTAGTCCCTGGCCAGGGCAAGCGAGATATACTGGTAGGTTTCCAGTGTTATCTCAGGGTGTTCTGGGCTACACTCCGACACGACTTGTACCGCTATTAGGGGACTGACGTTCACCGCCCCCCTAGGCCCGCCATGCGATGTATCAGACGAACAGACCGGACTGTACGGAGACTGTCACATACAGGCTCAGTAGGAGTGCAGATGGGGTTCACCTCGTCAGTCTTCTTATCGACATCTACCTGGGGACCGTTACGTACAGCTAGTGCCGCTTGCGGTCTGTGGTTAAACCCACTGCCAGCGTAGTGTCGAGTCTTTAGAGTCCCACACAGAGAGCTATTCGCCTTTAGGCAAAACGAGTAGAGGTCGCATGGTTTTGCGACAGGGTTCGTTCGCATCCGCGCACTTGTGCACGTTTGCTGTCCGGACAGTTTATACTAGCGGGCTTTGGTTTAAGCCGGATCCTAGTATATGATTTGAGATTGGTTTTTCTCATTGTGTTCGTGTTCCTCGGATCACGAATGCGGGTGCGTATGCACAGTTGCTTGAGATTGGGGGAGAGGACCTTGTTTAGGGTTAATGGCTTTTGTCATTTTATTAACCCTATTGTTTTTGTGTGGATTATTGTTAATTGATAATTAGCTTAATTATTGTGCATGGTTGTTGTTGACAATTTGACTTCATTGACTTGTTGACCATGTTGACAACTTGACCATAATCATTTCATTTGGAAGATGCTCTTTGATCTTTGCAAAAATTGAAATGATAATGGTCAAGTCATGATTTATCATGACAATTTTCAAGCTAATTATCTAATTAAAATTATCCTCACATATTAGTGAGAATGGCTCACTATTATTTCATTCTATCATATCATTTCTCTCTCTTGCTTATCCTCTCCCTCAAGCTCTCTCCCTCTCATGTGTTGAGAAACAAAAAGCTTGAGAAAAACTCTCTCTTGATCTTCTCTACTCACTTCTAGGGTTCAAGTCTTAGCATTTCTTGCACTCTAGTTACTCCTAGCTTGGAGTTGAAGCTAAAGGTGGTGGCTTTCAAGTGGATCCTTCTTTGACGGGAGAAGACAAGCAAGGTGATCTCTTTCAACCATTCCTAGGAGCAAGGAGAGAAGGACTAAAGACCAAAGGTATAACCTTTCATCACTTAGCTACTTTGTAGTTAGGGTTAGCTAGTTTATGTTTAGCAAAGATCCTCACAAGCTTAGTCCATGTTGCCTAAGTCATTAAAAATCCGATTTTTATTATGTTTTCCGCCTCCCCGTAAGCACCGGGGTGGGCAACGTGGACTTACACCAAATTCACGGTGATTTCATTCACAAGCATCCCAATCCGTTGCATCCTACGGTGGCGTCGTGGCCTTTCGAAGTTTGGGGCACCGACATAGTTGGCTCAATTGATCCTCCGTCATCCAAAGGCCACCGGTTCATATTGGCCGCAACTGACTATTTCTCCAGATGGGCTGAAGCTGTCCCGCTAACAAAAGTCAAGACAAAAGATATTCTGACATTCTTCCGGCATAATATTCTATACCATTTCGGTACACCAAGAAGAATAATTTCTGACAACGGGCCTTCTTTCAAGAGCTTCAAAGTCTCAAGGTTCGCTACCCAACACAAGATAGACTGGAGATATTCCTCCATATATAATCCAAGGGCCAATGGGCTAGCCGAAGCCTTCAATAAAACTCTGTGCAAGCTCCTGAGGAAAAATACTTCAGCCAACAAGAGAGACTGGAATCTCAAACTTCATGAGGCATTGTGGGCATATCGTACCACACACCGTACTCCAACTCAGTCCACTCCATACTCATTACTCTTCGGAGTGGAGGCAATCCTCCCCCTCGAAGTCGAATTTCCAAGCTTAAGAATGGCCGCTCAGCACGAGTTGACAGAGGAGGAAAACGTACTCCTTCGGCTCGAAGAGCTCGACGCCCTCGAAGAAAAAAGGCTCGTAGTACAGCAAAATCTGGAGCTGTACCGAGCCCAAATGTCATGGGCCTATGACAAGATGATCCGTCTCCGCGCTTGCAAGAAAGGCGAATTGGTGTTGGTCCTCAAAAGACCGATCACCCCCAATCGACATTCCAAGGGAAAATTCGAGCCAAACTGGGAAGAACCATACATCATCGAGAAAGTGTTTAATGGAGGATCCTACAGGCTGATAAATGCCGAGGGAGAAAGGCCCATGCCACCCATCAATGGCCGATATCTCAAGAAATACTATCGTGAATGCTCCAAGTCGCAGACGAATTGAGCACACCGGCCCTACGGTCTGGATCATACATCCTGTAAAAACTTATACAATCCACGGGCGTAAGCGACCCCTATCTCTCCCAAAGTCCTACCAGCGAGACTTTATTTAAAGTCCCACCGCCCTAAAAAAAAGAAAAAAGGGTATGTCCACAAGCAAAACAGGCACGGATGAAAACCCGAAAGGGCTCCGTGAGTAAAAACAGCAGGACTACCGGCGAGTTTGTGAAAACCCAAAAGGGTGCAAACTCATGAAAAGATATGAAATACACTCGCAAAGTCCTCTTGACCTTATGAGGAGAAATTCCCCGCGTGAGATCCTTACGACTCACAAAGGAGCAACATACTTATGAATCCTTATGATTCTTAGGGAGAAATACACCTGCGAGATCCCCTCGACTCGTAGGGAGAAAATGCTTTTATGAGACCCTTACAGCTCATAAAATTGAAAAGCCTTAGGTGATAGGGATCTAAACCTGTCTCCTGAGCCATTGCTCCCCAACGGGCAACAGCAAATGATGAGTCGCTCATGGCATTTCACATTAGTGTTAGCGGTGCTGATTCCGACCAAAAACCCAAATCCCAAGTTTTCCCAACGGCAAATGATGAGTCGCTCCTGGCATTGCTTCAGTGTTAGTGGTGCTGAAGCCGACCCAAAAACCAAATCCCAAGTCTTCCCGGGGCAAATGATGAGTTGCTCTAGATATTATTCCAGTGCAGCAATGCTGATGCCAAACAAAATCTAAATTCGAAGTTCCTCTCAAATTCAAAAGTCCCGCCAAATAAGGCAGAAATAAAACAGATCAAATTAATGTCCTACCTGGTAGCGCTTCCAAGCTCAAAAGTCCCGCTGGATGGGTAGGGAACTCCTAAAATAAATTAAATCAAACAAATTAACCCTGACACCGTAGAAAATGGAGCAAGTCAACTTCAACCCCGACACCGCAGAAAGCGGAGCAAGTCAAATCAAATCCCGACACCGCAAGAAGCGGAGCAAGCATCGACCGTCCAAGTCACTAAAAGGGCAGCACCGACCGTCCAAGTCGCTAAAAGGGCAGCACCGACTGTCCAAATCGCAAAAAGGGCAGCACCGACCGTCGAAGTCGCTAAAAGGGCAGCACCGACCGTCCAAGTCGCAAAAAGGGCAGTATCGACCGTCCAAGTCGCAAAAAGGGCAGAACCGACTGTCCACGTGGCTAAAATGGTAGAACCGACCGTCCACGTCGTAAAAATGGCAGCACCGATCGTCCAAGTCGCAAAAATGGCAGAACCGACCGTCCACGTCGCTAAAATGGCAGAATCGACTGTCCAAGTCTCTAAAAAGGCAGTAGCGACCGTTCATGTCGCTAAAATGGCAGAATCAACCGTCCAAGTCTCTAAAAAGGCAGCACCGACCGTCCAAGTCGCAAAAAAGGGCAGCACCGACCGTCCATGTCGCTAAAATGGCAGAACCGACCATCCAAGTCACTAAAATAGCAGCACCGACTGTCCAAGTCGTAAAAAGGGTAACACTGACCATCCAAGTCGCTAAAAGGGTAGCACCGACCGTCCACGTCGCAAAAAGAGCAGTATCGACCTCCACATCGTCAAAACGGAGTCGACCTCTACGCGAAAGAAGATCCTTCAATTTCATTCACACAACCCACATATGTGGTGTGCATTTATTGATGGGGGCACTTTGTTGGGGTCAAAATCACACCCCAGCTAACCTAGTCAAAACCCAGGGTCAACCCCAAGCCAAGTGGGCCCAAGCTCTGGTCAAAGGGACCGGCCCCATGACAAAAGGAATGAATCCATAAATTGGTTTAATGTAATTCTTATATATATATATATATATATATATATATATATAGAAATAAATATATGTAAAATAAGCAAAAAGCCAAAATTTTGTAAACCCTATGGTTTATATGCAAAAAGAGATAAGCACATAGGGCATGTAAGTGCTATTTGGCAAAGCCCAAGGGGCTATATGTAAAGTTTGTAGCCTATAAAGGCAACATGATGAAAATATTAATAATAACTTTCTCTCTATCGAAAAAACTAGGGTTTGTACCTCCTCCTCCTTCCTCAATGTTCTAAACCTTCTTCTTTTCTTTTGAATTAAATCGAGAGTTTAACTCTTCCTTTTTCAAAAATAAATAGTTTTTCACCATAAAACCCTTGAAGGGGAGCTCGGATCTGCCATCAAATCCTTAAAAGGGAAGATTTTAAGTCTCATCTCCCCTTTTCCCCAAGATCCAGCCAACAGAGAGGAAGAAGAAGGATACCCATTTCCAAAAATCCTATTCTAGGATGATCCGAGGCTCAAAAGAAGATCCAAAGATTTCTAGTAGTTTAATTCCATTCAAGATCTGTTGGAGTTTAACTCCATAAATCAACCCCCTTTTTAGGAGTTTAACTCCAAATCTATACATAATCCCTGCTAGGAGTTCAATTCCAAAGCCCCTTGGGAGTTCAACTCCTAACCCAGGGGCTAAGCCCCTTTTCCGCTGGTGTTTCCAGCGGTCGCGTGTCGTGCACGTGATCCGTGGGCATCCAGCGGTCGCATGCAGGGCACGTGACCCGTGGGCGCTAAGCGCCCAAGTGCGCCTCACGCGACCCGCGGGCGTCAGCGCCCAGAGGTTCCCTCAACGATATCAAGTTTATTACGTTCGTTTTTTTTTCAAAACCAACCGTAGCCCTCCGACATTTCAGATAAGTAGTGCTTAGTATTCGTGCTGTGTTTGTTGGTATTCATCAAGGCACAGTGTACAGTAGCTGAGTAATACTTATCTGTTGTATAGAGATGCAATTGGTATGGACAATCGTACATGTTGGGGTCAAAAATTACACCCCGGTTGACCAAGTCAAAATCAAAGTTAACCCCAAGTAAGCGAGCTCAAGCCCAAGTCAAGTAGGTTCATGTCCAAGTCGAGCCCCGCGGCCAGCCTATCCCATGCCAAGAAGAAAATTATGTAATAAATAATGTAATTTTTATGAATAAATGTAAGGAAAATGGGCATAAAGCCAAATTTTTGTAAAGCCGTGGCTTATGTGCGAAAAGAAATAAGCACACGAGGCATGGGATGGGCAAAATGCCATTTTGTAAAGCCTAAGGGGTTAGGTGTAAACTAGTAAGCCTATATAAGGTAACATGATAATGAAATGAAAGATAATAATTGATTCCACTCAAAATATAAGGTTTTTGTGTCTCCTTCTCCTTCCTCAAGGTTCTAAACCTTTCCCCCCTTTTTTGAATTAAATCAAGAGTTTAACTCTTCTTTTTCCAAAAAGAAACGGTTTTTCACCATAAAAGCCTTGAAGGGAAGCTCGGATCTTCCATCAAATCCCTAAAAAGAGAGATTTTTAAGTCTCACCCCCTTTTCTCCAAGATCCATCCAACAGAGAGGAGGAAGATGGAGACCCATCTCCAAAAACCCCACCTCGGGAAGATCCAAGGCTCAAAAGAAGATCCAGGGCTAAAGGGAAGAAGAAAGGGGTCCCCTTTGATCATCTTCAAAAATTTCTGGAAGTTCAACTCCATTTGTCAAGATCTTTTGGAGTTTAACTCCATAAAAAAAAAACTTTTTGGGAGTTAACTCTACTCAAAATCTTTTAGAGTTTAAATCTATAGATAGAAATCCTTTCCGGGAGTTCAACTCCTCATTCTGGGGCTAAGCCCCTTCTTTCTGCAGGCGCCCGAGACCCACGTGCCGGGCGCGTGAGGTGCCGGCGCCCAGCGTCCTGCACATAGCATCCAGCGCCCAGCGCCCACGTGCCGGGCACGTGAGCACCCAGCACCCAGCACCCACACATTCTTAGGACGCTCCTCGCCTCTCTTTTCCCATGCACTCCATACTAAAAAACCTCCCCAGTTAGAAAAAAATTTCTATCGGTATGCTGCCCCACATCCAGCAAGAGGGCTGTTAGCCCACTTAACCCCCAGCCCACTATTCAGATAGCGGACCTCCGTAAACTCTGCGAGGCTCCCGATATACCCAAAACCCCTCAAGACACAACACACAAATGATATATTGAGTTCGCATGACCAGTTTGACCCATCAATTGGAGGTTCCCTCGGTTTAAAAGCGAGGGGTAATTAATGGCAGCTTAGTCTGCGGTTGCCAGAGATTCGGATCCCCACAATTAATAAACTCCCGCCTGCCCCAGGCAGGGGGAATTTGTACATGCCTGACAAGCGTGCGCATTCCCATCTCAATGGGGTGATGAAAAACACCCTACAGTACAGCTTTGTTGGCAAGTATCAAGGGTATGTGCGGATAGATTCAAACCAATCACGAAATGAGGGATAGAACTTGACTAGTGGTCTATAGTTTGTTGGTATTCGTCAAGATCATAAATCATTAAGGGTAAAAACCATATCAGGAGTTTCAAGTATTGAAACTTGCAATGTGATTGCATACCTTATATGTGATAGTTGGGTCCTGACTCCCACTGTGTAAGGGTTACTCCCGGGAGATTTTTTCACTTCATAATTAGCTAACATATTAGGTGTCTAGAAATATATTAATGGGGTTATGCCTCTGCGGAAATGGGGTTTTTTAATTAGATCTGTGTGAAAGTACGGAGAGCCTCCCTCGGAGTACTAACACTGGCCTGGCTGAACGGTTAACGAACTTGTGCGGTGTGAATAATCCTGGCTAGTTCTCCTTTTAGGGTTTGAAGGAGAATTCACCGAAATAGTGGGAGTCATCCTGATTAGATAAATTAATTAACCAATCTAATCTTTTAAGAGCGCACGCTAAGTGTTTATTTTCTCTCTCTCTCTCTCCAAGTAGCGACCATTTCACACCTTAATCAAAAGATAATAAATATGTATGACTTGACCGAACCCGCTTATTATACTGGGCTTGGAAACGTTGTTTCCGCTCTAACTTATGATAACTATCATGGGTATGGGCATGGAATAGAGGAATGCAAGGATTTCCACGAAACCATGATGAAGAAGAAGCATACTGATGCCTCATCTTCGAGTGTATTGGTTATTGATGACTGTTTCTCAGTTTGCTCTATGTTCTGGGTATTAGATACCGGATCAAGATCCCACATCTGTAATATGTTACAAGGGTTAAAAAGAAGTAGAACATTGGGAAAGGGTGATATTTTTTGACGTGAAAAATTGATCAAATAGCAATAAACATGCAATTAGATATTCATTTCAGTCCACAGGAAAAAGATCACCAAATATGGGATCTCGACTACAGGGATTAACGAAACAGTACACAAAGTTCTCGAGCTCCCTCTTGGCCCTTTCTATCATGCCGTAACGGAGATTCTCATGAAGTGTCCTTCCCCACCTATCAGCACCGTGCTCGTCGGCAAAGAAAAACATGATAGCCCACCGAGCCCGTATTTGAGTCAACATATGAATGGAGCGGTCCCTTTGAGGCTTCATAATTAGGCATATCTCGTGAATGCAGTCGATCTTGTCCTCCGCCGCGTCAAGTATCGCTAAAGTCATTTCTGCCGGATGAGAAGGAATATCGTCAAGAATGGCAAGAAAGATCATTCAAAGCCAAATATAGCCGGTGGAAAGAGAAGATCCCCTACGGGCCATAAGTTCATGCATCACCGTGCCGCACTGAGTATCCGTAAGAACAGGATTTTCTAAGCGGGTAGCGAAACGAGGAATAATTTCCCTAATGGGCACCTCCCATGTCTATCAAGAAGCATGTAGGCGATTGTAAGCCATGATTCTTTGTTTGTGTAAATGAAGGAGAAGATAGACACTTCTCCAAATTATAAGAAGGAATATCCAAGCCTTAGCACAAAAAATGTTGCACATGATTAAAGTTGGAACAATTCCTAAGCTCTGACCAAGAGAAAGTGTTGGAAAAGAGGAGGACATCTCAGAAAATCACGAGATCGTTTGTTCGCATCTATTCACAAAATATCAGGTGCATACTTAATATGAATCTGCCAAGGGACACGTGCGTAAGAAACAAGTGCGCACATGGCAAAAGCTATTTTGATGACATGTGTAACTATGTACATGCACGTGTGTATAAAATGAGACATAGGCCATGCTGCGACACGTGCAAAGCACGTCCGCATGACTAAAGTTATCGCGTGCAATATGATACGTGCAACGCGCGTGCGCATTGAGCACTTGATCATAGTACGTCCCATTAATAACAAACCAAATAAATTTAGGATTAAAGATCCAACGGTACGGATACATCTTAAATCAATTCAATAAGTGCGCATGCATACCCTATGAAACAACAAGCTTTCAAAAACGAATAAATCTTGTTAATAAGCAATCAAATCTTTAATTAGCAGAAAAAATATTTTGTTGATTAAAAGACCTTAACAAACAGATCTGTGGATCCTAATCCAACGGTAAACATGTCACCCTTAATTGATATAAATCAATTAAATCAATCTAAAATTAGATTGAGATCAAAATAAATCCATCAAATCCTAATCTTTCCTCTCCTATAGATTGGAGCCCCATTCACAGAAATCACATAGAGCCGACCCCTTAAAAGCTCAAGAAAAAATCATCTTCTTCAAGCTCAAAACAGAAAAAAATAAAAAGAGAAAAAGATCTATTCTCTCCCATAAAGCTTTTGCTTTAATATAGAAGCATTTGATTTTTCTTTGAATCTATTGATTCATAAACAAAAGATCAAAAGATTTTAGGGTTGAAACCTCTTTTACAAAAGTTTCAACTTTTATGAGAGATTAATCATAAGGTTTAAGAAAAAACCCATCATGGATGTCTTTGTATCATAAAAAAATCGAAGCGTTTGCTTCTTGAAAAATAAAAAAGAAGGAAAAGAATAGAAAATCAAAGAAACGGAGGTTGTTGCCTCTCATTGAAAGCTTTTTATTTCTGATCTAAACAAGATCTAAACAAGTGTGCACCCAAACTAAGTGCTTGCCTAATTAAAAATTGTTTATAGGAAAATAAAATCTCTAGAGATGTGCACATCACATGATATGCACGTGTGCGCACTTATTGGATGCTGCCTATGAAGGCCTGTGCGTCATGTGATATGCACGTGGACACACTTATTGAATATTGCCCACGAATGTGCGAGCGTCACATGACATACACGTTGACTTTTAAATACATGCGCACATATGATTCTAAACCGATAATAAGTGCGAGCTCACGTGATATACACGTGCGCAATGCCTTAATTCGAAACAAGTGCGTAACCACGTGCAAAGCACGTGCACACCCTTTTTAGATAAAACAAATTTGTATGTGCGTCCCATATACATTTGCGCACTTGGACATCAATTTACTGTTTGATTACTTAATTAAAATTAAATTAAGTATTGAAACTTTTGCTTCTCATATATGATCCACTGATCAAAATATCAATAAATCTAAGTTGATCTTAGTCTCAAAAATGACTAATGGTCCTTAGTTTATACTTGTTAAGTTGATCTTAATTCAAAACAGAATTAACGGTGCTTAACCATATTCCTGAGTTGATCTTAGTTTCAAAGAAGACTCACAGTCCGCAGATGACACATTTCAAACTGATGGACTTCGTTTGCACGAGATATGTGTCTTAAGTTCGATCCTAAATCCAATATATACGGATTTGGGCTAATCCGCGCCCTACGAGCGACAACAAAACCAGTCTCCGTATATAATCCAAGGGTAACCCCAATATATATATATATATATATATATATATATAACACAACACGAAGTGATCTACATATATATATATATATAACACAACACGAAGTGATCTACCTGATGAACGTAAAAGTTGTTATCGCAATGTGATAGCATAATTAACTGTAAGGGTTTGCGCCTGTAGCGAAGAGCGTCCCCATAATAAAAAAAACCCTCACAAATGAGGAGGAATCTAATAAGTCATGCTACAACGGTTGAATCCATCCAAACCTCCGATATACGGTGCCATAAATCAACTTAGCATCTTCGGAAAGATGGATGTATATATTCCAAATAGTATATGCCCCCGTATTCAGGCTAGACGTCCTCCCGACGCCTCGGACCCATCTCCGGCAGTAAACAGATATGTCCCTCAGAGTAGGGAATGGAGCAATTGTTATTGCTGATGCCGTCGGCAAATATCAGCTTGTATTGTCGAACGACACAATACATTGATTTTGAACAACTGTTACTATGTACCGTCTATACTGTGCAATATCATATCTGTTTCTTTATTAGATAAAGATAGATAAACTTTTCCTTAGATAAAAATGTTATGAACATTTTCCTGAATCAAGTGTTGATTGGGTTTGGTATATTGTGTTATGGATTTTTTGTAAGGTTCCCTAGGGCGGTAGCAAGGTTTCGGGAGGCATCGTCCATACCATTTTCAAATTTTTGCCGTACTAAAGAAGTCCAACCCTAGAGTCTTAACTAAAGATTTAGACGAAAACAACATGCAAACAACTTTGCATACAAAGTGAATGAGGAATACAACCTTTGTAGACCGGTCCTTCACTTCTAAAGCTCTGTGTAGTAGTCCCTTCGCTTTAAGTAGTGAACATCCGAACTCTAGTAAGGGTTCACATAAAGAAATGAACAAGCTTCCTCGAAGTCTTTGAGGCCGAAGATGATTTACGTCGAGGAGACTCAAGCTCATGCTATCTCTTCACTAGAGGTAGATTAGTGAAGCAAACTCCCTAAACTAAATGGCTAATATAGTAGAGGATGATGAAGTAGGAAATGGGCTCACTTTAGATTTAATTTTCTCACAATATTTTCTCACTTGGAAAAAAAGCTAGCAAGCTTTTTCTTATGAGGAAGAAGATGAAGATTCAAGATGAGAGAATGAACTCATGAGGTGAGAATAGCAACCATGGGTGAGTTAGTGTCATTCACTAAATCATGTAGAGAATTAACCATGGGTTAGCAATAATGGTTGGGTTAATTAATATCTTTAAGTAAAACAAAATGAGTGGACTTGGTCAATGGTTCCACAAGCTTCTACAAGCTTCAACCATGTGACTAATTACCATTAATTTTGATTTACTTTAAATAAACAAAACCCTCACATTATTATAAGCATGGTGTAAGTCTCATCCACCCATGTTGCATGTGGCATCAAGCATGACACAATAAAATGTACTTTAATATATATCACATATATATTATATGCACACAAGTGAGAAAAAGAAATGTTTAAGTGAGCTAATATTAGTTAATGTAATTCAATATATCAAATATATAATTATACATTAAATTATTAAATCAACACTTAATTTAATAATCCGGCTATATCACATACAACCAGCTAATATCTAATGTAACAATCTATCGAATCAACACTTGATCCGATAATCCGGCTATATCACATATAACCGTTCGATATCACATATCGCGAGAATAGAATGCGGTATCATATACGCGCATTAATCTCGGTCCCACACATATCACATATGAGCTCCTACTTCGTTTCGCATGAACCAGGAAACCTTTGTGTAGGACTCTAAAGACTCATCAATACGCCGGCAGTAGGTGATGATCATATCAAACACCCACAAGCCGTAAGCGGTCTGCTGAACGTAACGACCACCCGGGTATTGAGCGATTAGAAGATCAACAAGCAAGCCTGCTCATACTCCTGCGATCCAATCAGTAACACTACCGTACAGTCCGGTCTCTTCGTTAGATATATCGCATATCGCAGCCTAGGGGTGGTAATCGTCAGACCCCAATAGCCTGATAAGTCGTGCCGATGCAAGGTCCATAACGGTTCGAGAAACTACTGATAACACTTATCAGTAAATATTAGCAACCCTGGCCAGGGATTTCCTGTTATGGCCAATCGAGCATAGCGCAACATCAACCCCCAATACCGGGAGAGACGAATCCCCTCCTATCGCTCATTGCCTCCATGCGACTCGGGACTGTACCCCAAAACCACCTTTTTGCATAATCTCTTGAACATGGTATGGTGGAAATCAAAGCACAGTGAGAATCACACAAGACTCTATGACGATCTCGGGTCGACAGACTAACCTGTACCAGTGTCACCAGAGAACTGCTATTTGATGATAGGTATAATACCATCTAGGTGTTCTCGGCGAGTCCGTTCAGTGTACCCAGTCTCCACTGAGCACCCGTATACCTTCTCTGATGTCAAACACCAATGTATGTGGGATCATCCATCGCCCATCATATGGGTCAAGAAACGCATACGCTAGTCTACTCTAAAGTATCGATGCCCTGTCTCGATACTCCCACGACTAGGAACAATTGAAGGATGTACTTACCGACCACCTCTGCCCCACTAGTATGATCTGCATCATAATCCTGGTGGTCAAGTACTCATCCTAAGGGCTTTATCAACATGTAATAGAGAGACAATAAGTGTATATATTAAGATAAAGAGCAACCAGATATCATACTATCATGTCGAGCAAGAAAGTCATCCTTATATATGTCCAAGCATCCACTACAATATACATCACATGTACAGTAATGGCCACTAGGGCATACATATAACTAACAATCTCCCACTTGCACTAAGGCCATTTGTTGCAGTATCTCATACTTAACGTCCTATAGAAGTCTCTCTAGAGAAAGGCCTTTGTGAGTGGATCCGTGTGTTATCTTTCACGTCAACTCTCCTGACCTCGATCACTTGGAGATCAACCATCTCCCTGATCAGGTGATACTTGCCTCAGAATATGTCTGGAACGCTTGATGGGACCTGCGTTCCTAGGCTAAAGCCACAACTCCATTGTTGTCTCAATAACAGTTATTGGACGCTCAATGGTAGGAACCTTGTTCATCTTATGAACAAGAAATGTCCAGACAACCACTTTGGTAGTATCGTTGGTAGCAATGTATTCAGCCTTTATCGTCTAGTATGTCACGGTATCTAGATTGTAACTCTTCCAACATATCATCCCTCCAGTGAGGGTAAAGACAATGCCTGTGACTGACTTTCAGTCGACCTTATCACTCTGGAAGCCCGAACCAAGAATATTCTTTAAGTGCTTCTCAAGTACTTAAGAATGTCCTCCACAGCTGTCCAGTGATTCTCACAAGATCCGATTGATTCCTGATCACTACACCTAGTGATTTAGCAACATCTAGTCTGGTACATAACATCTCATGCATGATAGGCCCTAGTGTCGAAGCATAGGATGTCCCTTGCATGCAAGCTCTCTCCAAATCAGTCTTGGAAGACATATTTTTGGAGAGAGTGATTCCTGAGTAAGTGGGCGAACCACCACGCTTAGAATCTTTCATACTAAACCCCTTTAGTACGGTGTTAATGTACCTGCATTTGGGACACTCCCAACATCCACTCAGATCTATCACCATAGATCATAATCCACAAGATGCAGTAGGTATCATCCAGATCTTCCATGGAGAATCCTCGTGATAAGAGGAGCTTGACCGAGTGTAGCATAGGAAACAATTTCCTATCAAGAGTATATCATCTACGTACAATACGTAGAAGACAACCGTACTCTCTACAACCTTCTTGTATATATAAGGTTCGTCTACCTTTTTGATGATGTCAAACACTTTGACTGCCACATCAAAACAGATGTTCTAACTCCACGATGCTGCTTTAATCCTGATGGACTTAAGCATAGGTACTGGAGAAAAGGTTTCATCATAAACCACACCTGGTTATTGACGACTGTCTTTTACTACAAGTCTAGCTTTGAAAGTCTCAACTTTTCCATCTACACCAAGAATCTTCTCAAGATCCACTTGCTCCCAATGGGTTTTACCCCATTAGGTGCAACATGCAAAGTCATACTTTGTTGATGTACATGGATTCCATCTTTGATCGCATAGCATCCAGCCATTTCACAGAGTCCCCACTCATGATGGTCTGTATGAACCTAGTTGGGCCATCATCTACCATGATGCAATCCTCGCTCTCACTGTCACTGAGAAGACCGTAGTATCTCTCAAGTGGATGAGGAACCCTACGAGATTCGCGGAGAGTCTGAGGTTCGTTGGAGACTATTGAATCCTTTGGTTTCACCAAATCATCAGCTGTTAGTTTATCTAGCTGGAACTCCTTCCAGTTCTACCTCATGACCACTAATTTCTTCATAAGAAATTCCTTTTCTAAAAAGGTGGCATGCTGGGAAACAATACATCTTTTGCTTCTCAGTATGGTAGAAGATATTCCCTCGCAAACGTTTGGGATATCCAACAAACTTATACAGAACTGACCTTGCCTCGAGTTTGCCCGGATTTTTCTTTTCAACATAGGTCGGACAACCCCATATCTTAACTCGTTTAAGACATGGTCTCTTCCCATACCATATCTCATATGGAGTGGTAAGCACTGATTTGGATGGTATACAACTTCTTAAGTGCATAACACCAAAAGGAAATAGGTAACTCAGCAATACTCATCATAGAGCGCACCATATCTCATAGGGTGCGATACCTCCGCCCCGATACACCATTGTGCTGTGGTGTATATGAAGGAGTAAGCTGAGAGAGAATCCTATTCTCCTTTTAGAAACTCTAGGAACTCCATGTGCAAGTATTCGCCTCCTCGATCACATCGAAGGACTGTAATACTTCTACCCGTCTGGTTCTCAACTTCAAGCTTATATTCCTTGAATTTCTCAAAAGTTCCAGACTCGTGTTTCAACAGGAACACATGTCCTAATCTTGAGAGACCGTCGATGAAAGTAATGAAGTACAAAGAACCAACCCTGGCATTGTGTAGGTATCGGACCGTATACATCATCATGTATCCGTCCTAGAGTTCAGTAACTTTTCCTCCGTTTTCTGTAAACGGAGTATTGGTCATTTTACCTTTGAGACAAGACTGACAAGTATCATAAGATGAAAATTTGACAGATTCTTATATTCTTCCTTATGTAACTAAGCTGGTCATGCCGCATTGATATGACTTAGTCTACAATGACATAAGAAGGATTCGTTCATTTCTGAACTACTCCTTCTTGTGTGTGTTCTAGATATTTTGAACTGTGGTTTGATTTAGAACATACATGCTATTATATAACGTGCCTGATCCTATCAACTCTTGATTCAGGAAAATGTTCACAATATTATCCTCCAATACAGAATTATATCCTTCTTTAACTCAATAAAAAATTTGATGTAATGATGTATATCAGATTCGGTATGTAATAACATTCATTCAGAATCAATGTATTTACCACTTGGTAATGCAAGGTGATATTTGCCAACTGATTTGGCTACAACAATTGCACCATTCTCTAACACTTAGAGACATATCACCCAATCCCATTTCTCTACCTTTCATAACCCATGTAACAGATTACACATATAGGATCCTAATCCGGTATCTCATATCTAGGACGCAGAGGATACTGAGAAACAGTTCTCTATAATGAACACACCCGAAGAAGATGTATCAACATGCACTTTTCCTCGAATGGGTGGCATAGGAATCCGGATATTCCCATATTTCCTACCTGGACTTATAACAATTATAAGTTAGAGCGGAACCAACGTTCCCCAGCTCAGTATAATAAGCAGGTTCGGTCAATGCATCCATATTATTATCTTGATTAAGGTGTGATATGGTCGCTACCAGAAGAGAGAGAGAAGAAAACACTCTGTGTGTGCTTTTGCAAGATCAGATTGGTTATTATTTTATCCAATCAGGATGGCTCCCACTGTTTTTATCAAATCTTCCTTCAAACCCTAAAAAGTAAGACTAGCCGGGATTAATTACACCTCACAAGTTCGCCAATCTTTTGGCCAGTCCAGTGTCGGTACTTTGAGGGAAGTTCCCCGTGCTTTCGCACGGACCTAATTAAAATAAATCTCATTTTCCCATGGGCGTAACCCCGTTAACACCTTTCTAGACACCTAGTTGATCGGCTAGTTGTAATGTGCCAAACTCTCCCAGGAGTAACTCTTACTCCCAGTGGGTATCGGAATCCAACTATCTCATACAAGGCATGCAATCTCATTGCAAATTTCAACACTTGAAATTCCCGATAATATTTTACCCCAAGCGTCCTATGACCTTGATGGAGGTCAACAAACCATAGGCTGCTAGTCAAATTCAACCCGTCATTTCCTAATTGAATTAAACCCACCCGCACGACCCTTGACGGAGGTCAACAAGGCCGTACGACTACCCTAATACAATCACATCGTATGCTGGAGATAAGCACTAATCAGCTACCGCACACTACGCCTTGACGGAGGTCAACAAACGCAGCACGAATACTAAATATTACTTATCTGAAATGACGGAGGGCTACGACAGGTTTTTAAGAAAACCCTTTGCGTAATGAACTTGATATCGTTATAGAATCGAGTGATTTTGAAAAGGAGTGTTTTTGAGGCTTTTACTAGTTTTCCTAAAGAGGTCACTCCCCGTGAAGGGATCTCGGCTCTTTCCTTATCGAATAAGGTGTGGGATATTTCACAAATACCACTATGCAAAGCAAAAACTATAGAAGCAATCAAAAGACAAACCGAGTGGGGTGTAGCATCTGCCAGTTTCGCTAAAGAGGTCACTCCTGATGAAAGGATCTCGGCTCTTTCCTTATCGAATAAGGTGCTGGATATTCAACAAGGAATACCGCTATGCAAAGTAATAACTAGAGCTACCAGTTTGTAAACAAGTTTCTACAACATCTTTTAGGTTTCTTTTATTTCATTAATCTCATTAATGAAGTCCCATCAATTATGCTTCCTAAGCATCACAGAAGAAACGAAAGCAGCAATATTTATTATATATTATATATATAAAATATAAGTATTCGTCTCAACATATAAAGTGATCACATCACAGAATATCAGCAGCAGAAGAACACATATGAAATATTGGATATACTAGGAATTCCGTGATTTAAATTAAGCCAGTAAAAAACGCGGATTCCACGGTCGCGATGAATAGCCAAACCCACATCCCAAGACTCTTACGAGAGCGGCAAGCAACCCTCCCAATTCTAGAGTTAAGAGACCCGGTCTCGACTCCTCGAGATGGTCTCTCACTGGACTCTAGAACCCGGTTACTTGTGCTCTCCTCCTTGGGTCTATCCTAATGCGGAAAAGTAAATAATATACATCAATGGTGACATCTTCCTCAACTCGGAAGTGCCCCAATAAAAGAGTATTACATACGAGCTTTTACATGAATGAAAATGAAAAACTCTCATCTCACATAAAAAACCCCGGCTATTTAAAACACGACGATCCAATATAACATATCACAGCAATACATAACATCATATTTTATCAACGTAAGTAAATATACGTATACCAATTGTCGTTGACATATAGTAATGAAACCGGCGATACACCACATATTACACTTACGGTCGCAGAAAAGAAAGTGAAAAACTACAACAATTGGAATCCGCAACCACCTTAGACATCATAAACCCAATGTATCACATATTTTGGATTTCACGCCCAACAAAATGAATTCCTTAGAAATCACATGCCTAACAATTATAAACCCCGCATTTTAGTCTCGATATTGAAAACACTTTCCAATAACCTGCCGGGTAATTAAAAAAGATTCCCGATAATCTGATCGAATGCTCGTCGGAAACTTTAGTAGACGGCCACACAACCGATGCCGTCGATTAAGTGCACTAAGGCGGAACACCGCGGCCGTGAGCACCCGAACGGATGCTTTTGGCGACGGGGTTCTCCTACAGTCACTTGGTCGGGGCTATGGGGCGTGACTATCTAGTAAGGTTACCCGACGAGTATTCGCGTACACTACGTAATTGCGACGGACTTTTGATCCTCATCAAAATTTCGTGGCAACCGATCAAATGATACTAACTTGTTAGATTTAAAAAATTCAAACTAGTTATCTCATAACTAATTATGTGGATTCCAAATATTGTATCACAATAACAGATAGCTAGATGATGTTAAACTTTTCGATCAAATAAACAAACACCCAAAATTTCCCAAAGAGCTCAACACTTGAGCGGAGTTCAAAAAGTACCCAGAACATACCACAACACCTATGAACCATTCGTAGAAGGGCCGACCCATGCCTCACTCATGTCGCTGCGGAACTGCCGCAAACCCTAGGGTATGACCGCGGTTCCGCGATCCAAAAAGTCGAGTTTGGGTTTCGTTCTTCTAGAGGGTCCACAGTATCGCTTGCATGATTTTCTGAAGATTTTAAACTTTAAAAAAATCCAACTCTTGGAAAATTTCCAGCGAGGGAAAATATGGGTTATTGATATCCGTTCGAACTTTTTAACGTCGTCTAAATAACCCGAATAGATGTTAGAATTACGATTACGAAACACTCCGATTTGCCTTTGCACAAAAATAATATCACATGCAAATTTAGTAAAAACAAGCAACATCTGAAACACCAAAACCAAGACCCTGGAATATTGAAATAATTTGAAGCCAAAACACATGAATAAGGCCGGCCTACTCGGTTTTTGGGGTGATGTGGCCGGCCAAAAACCTTCCAAATTGCTTCAAATTTTCACAGTGTTCATATTATATCACATACAACATTCTGCAGTTGCTAAAATAATTTTTAGAGCCCGTTTGAAAAATTCGATAGAAACTAGATCCTTATATCGGGTGTTTCGGAGTTGTTTCGGTTTCGTAATCTAACATACATAGTATAATTCTCTAGCATTGCTCTGATACCACTGTAGGGTGCCCTAGGGCGGTAGCAAGGTTTCGGGATGTATCGTCCATACCGTTTTCAAATTTTTGCTGTACTAAAGAACCCTAACCCTAAAAAGTTAACTAGAGATTTAGATAAAAACAACATGCAAACAACTTTGCATACAAAGTGAATGAGGAATACAACCTTTGTAGACCGGTCCTTCACTTCTAAAACTCCGTGGAGTAGTCCTTTCACTCCAAGTAGTGAACACTCGAACTCTAGTAAGGGTTCACATGAAGAAATGAACAAGCTTGCTCGAAGTGTTCGAGACCGAAGATGATCTACGTCGAGGAGACTCAAGCTCATGCTATCTCTTAACTAATGGTAGATTAGTGAAGCAAACACCCTAAACTAAATGGCTAATATATTAGAGGATGATGAAGTAGGAAATGGGCTCATTTTAGATTTAATTTTCTCACAACATTTTCTCACTTGGAAAAAAAGCTAGCAAGCTTTTTCTCACGAGGAAGAAGATGAAGAATCAAGATGAGAATGAACTCATAAGGTGAGAATAGCAACCTTGAGTGAGTTAGTGTCATACATTAAATCATGTAGAGAATTAACCATGGGTTAACAATAATGGTTGGGTTAATAAATATCTTCAAGTAAAACAAAATGAGTGGACTTGGTCAATGGTTCCACAAGCTTCCACAAGCTTCAACCATGTGACAAATTACCATTAATTTTGATTTAATTTAAATAAACAAAACCCTTACATTATTATAAGCATGGTGTAAGTCTCATACACCCATGTTGCATGTGGCATCAAGCATGATACAATAAAATATACATTAATATATATTACATATATACTATATGCACACAAGTGAGAAAAAGAAATGTTTAAGTGAGCTAATATTGGTTAATGTAATTCAATATATCAAATATATAATTATACATTAAATTATTAAATCAATACTTAATTTAATAATCCGGCTACATCTCATACAACCGGCTAATATCTAATGTAACAATCTATCGAATTAACAATTGATCCGATAACCCAGCTATATCACATATAACCGTCCAATATCACCTATCGCGAGAATAGAAGGCGATATCACATACGCGCATTAATCTAGGTCCCGCACATATCACATATGTGCTCCTACTTCATTTCGCATGAACCAGAAAACCTTTGTGTAAGACTCTAAAGACTCGTCAATACGCCGGCAGTAGCTGATGATCATATCAAACACCCACAAGCCACAAACGGTCTGCTAAACGTAACGGCCACCCGGGTATTGAGCGATCAGAAGATCAACAAGCAAGCCCGCTCATACTTCTGCGAATCCAATCAGTAACACTACCGTACAGTCCGGTCTCTTCGTCAGATATGTCGTATATCGTAGCCTGGGGGTGGTAATCGTTAGACCCCAATAGCCTGATAAGTCATGCTGATGCAAGGTCCATAACGGTTCGAGAAACTACTGATAACACTTACCAGTAAATCTCAGCAACTCTGACCAGGGATTTCCTATTATGGCCAATCGAGCATAGCGCAACATCAACCCCCAATACCGGGAGAGACGAATCCCCTCCTATCGCTCATTGCCTCTATGCGACTCGGGACTGTACCCAAAAACCACCTTTTTGCACGATCTCTTGAATGTGGTATGGTAGAAATTAAAGCACAGTGAGAATCACACAAGACTCTATGATGATCTCGGGTCGACAGACTAATCTGTACCAGTGTCACCAGAGAACTGCTATCTGACGATAGGTATAATACCATCTAGGAGTTCTCGGCGAGTCCGTTCAGTGTACCCAGTTTCCACTGAGCACCCGTATACCTTCTCTGATGTCAAACACCAATGTATGTGGGATCATCCATCGCCCATCATATGGGTCAAGAAACGCATACGCTAGTCTACTCTGGAGTATCGATGCCCTGTCTCGATACTCCCATGACTAGGAACAATTGAAGGATGTACTTACCGACTACCTCTGCCCCACTAGTATGATCTGCATCATAATCCTGGTGGTCAAGTACTCATCCTAAGGGCTTTATCAACATGTAATAGAGAGACAAGTGTACATGTTAAGATAAAGAGCAACCATACAGTATACTATCATGTCGAGCAAGAAAGTCTTCCCTATATTTGTCCAAGCATTCACCACAATATACATCACATGTACAGTAATGGCCTCTAGGGCATACATATAACTAACATTTTTTAAATGAAAATACTATTTTCAATATACATAACACACAAGAGGAAGAGTTCAGAAATGAACAATGATTTCTTATGGCATTGTAGACTTTTTCATATCAATGAGAACAGAGTAGCTAAGTTACATAAGGATGGATATTTGGATCCATTCGATTTTACATTTTATGAAACTTATCAGTTTTGTTTCAAATGAAAGATGACCAAAACACCGTTTACGGGACACGGAGTAAGAGCCACAGAACTCTTGGGACTAATACATCGTGATGTATGCGTTCCTGTGTCTACACATCCAATGGGTGGGTTCTCCTATTTCATTACATTCACCGATGATTTCTCTAAATTCGGATATGTATTCCCGTTGAAAAACAAATTTGAAGTTTTTGAGAAATTTAAAGAATATAAGAACAAAGTAGAGAACCAAACAGGAAAAAGTATCAAAATCCTACAATATGATCGAGGAGGGGAATACTTAAGGACTAAATTCTTTGACTATCTAAAAGAGAATGGGATTGTCACGACCCGCAAGGTACGGAACGCGACCGGCACTTAAGTTACGAAACGTCTCAAGGCGTCCGTAAATAAGTAAGCCGAAGCCCAGAATACAAAACCCAATTAAGAATTTGAGTGAAAGAAAACCAATTTATTTAAAACATTTTTCCCACATCAAGTCCCTTTTTAAAATAACCTTCCTCTTTCCAAAATTCCTGCAGAATTTCCTTTGTAAACCAGGCCCCAAACGGGCGCAAAACCGAAAAATAAATAACATGAATATGGCATCTCCAAGCGGGAGCTAGCTCTTCGCCTCAAGGCGGTCACAAATCCCATGCAATGTAAAACAACAATATACATAAATAAGTATGAAGCATGGGTAAAATAACATGTCGACTCAAGTGAGCTCGACCCCAAATAACATATCATAAAATCCCCAAGTCTCACAACCTCGTCTCTAGGTCAATATACAGTAATCTAAATAACTGGTACAGCTGAAATAGTAGTAGTAGCGGTGGCAGCAGTTGTAGTAGATGGAGTACTCTAGATACAATGAGCATATATATATGGCGGGACAAAATGATAACAACCCACCTATGAGCAAAAGCCTCGAGTCCAAGCAAAAAGGGCAAAATGAGCAAAAGTGTCCGCTGTTACAGTGCTGACGGAACGGACCTGCAGAAAAGCTGGGGCACAACGGGGGTGAGTTGCCAGCTCGTGAGTAATAAATAACATTTACTAAGGCTATCGTATCCATGCACACAAGTATCCTAGTATCTCTAAAACAGGTATGGCTATATGTACTAGCAGGTATGTATGCATCATCAGGGTTCTAACCAGTATGTCACAAGGGTGCAATAACAGGTATGTATGCCACATGAGTCAACTCAGGATTTCATCATGAAGGTATAAAAATTGTTTTTTCGTTTGTTTTGAAAACTTCTTTTAAACATCAGCATAATATCCATGAAATCAATAAAATCCGTGTCCAGCAACGACACCTCAAATCTGTCTAAATCTCATATATCCGTGTCAAGCATCTCTGGACTCAGCCATCCGGCTGATCCATGTCAAATATCCATGTCTCAATCTAGCGGCCACGGTCGGTATCCTCTGGATATCCGCCGTGCCAAATGAAATCACCGGTAGGTAATCCGTCCCCTGCCAGGCTCAACGCCATCTCCTGCGATCTTCTTGTCCTGGGGTACCGTACCGGGCCCACCATGTATCCGATACGGTTCATCCACCTCCTCGAAACGGGTCAAGAAAACCACAGCAAACTCATGGTGGACGATACTTTACATCACTAGAAAACCGCAACTTTTATATTTAAAAGATCGTAAGTTTTGGAAATCTTGCGGCTTTCCCCGAAATCCAGAAATATCATAAATCTTATGAAATCATCATGGATGCATATGTCAATGATAATGAATGCATAAGATATCAATTTGCAATGTATGATTTATACTAAGCATGAGCAAGTGAATTAATGCATTTGCACGAGAATAGCAATTCTTATGATTTCATTTTAAATATTTATTGCAATAGCACAATTTTAAGCAATTAACATGTTTCAGATTTGCAGTTATCTAGTGTTGTGACATGGCAATTACCAGGGTGTGTGTCCACATGAATAGTGCTCGTGCTACGTATAAAAACCTGGTAATGGTGCATGTGTCCTACAAATGAGTTTGCGTATATGGGTATAACATATTGATCTAATTGCAGCAATTATCATGCCAGTATTATTATTCTAATGTCACAAGTGATTATCCAGTTTACTATTTTCCAGTTTACTAAATCTATCGGGCGACTTGCGCCATCCAAACGATCTTTCCCCGTAGATGTTAAATCTACTCACCCGTGATCCCGTGTTAGGTATGTCCGACCACCTGCTTCCCTTTCTCTGCTGCGCTCGAAGTCCCTGCCGGTGAACCTAGAATTTATAAAAGTCACCATATAAGGAAAAATCCTGCAAAACACGATATATCTATAAAAAGGATACGCGTGCGTGAAACTAAACGCGCGTGCACACGACACGACGCGACGCGCACAAACCTACCAGAACCTACGCCGACGCGCTGTGTCGCGCAGCGCGCCACAGAACCACGCGTATAACGTGCGTGTCGCACGAGACTTAAAACATCGGAAACACGTTATTAGCTCCAGATTTTGCCTCTGGACCAAACTTAAAAAGTTACAGATGCCAACAGACCAAGCTACTCAGCAGAGTCCCACACCCAAAATCCCAACACCCCACCCCTTACTCTGGCAGCAAATTCCGGCCAGATCGAATAAACCGGCGGCCTCAAATGTGAGGTGGGTCCCCGTGCTTTGTGTGTGTGTCTCTGCTAGTCTCACTATACTACAATCTTCTCAATTTTTACCTGAGTGGATTGGGTCAAAAGCAGATTTCAGAAAGGCTAAAAAGTCGCTAAAACTGCTAATTTACGCCAAGTCGGATAAATCGGGTATTTTTATGAAATCTGGAACTAAACTTGGGTGTTCTATTCTCAGCAGCACCTAATAGGGCTACTCTAACCATCACAACCATTACATTCCCAAAATTCTCTTAATTCACCCAACATTACCACTAAAGCATGCAATAAACACCAACTAAGCTAGATGACCACAATTTTAGCAATTTAGAGTCGGGTTAAGGGGGTTATACCTCAAAAGACCCTAGATGAAGGAGAAGAGAAGGAGTAGGAGAGTGTGTGCTGTTGCCACAGCTCCTGGTGCTGCAAACTTGGCTGGAACGGAGCTGATGTGCAACTGCTGTTGCTAAAGCTGATGCTGTTTCAGAGAAGCTGCTGCTGCTGCTCTGGTTCTGTGGTTTAGTGTTATTTGTGTTGCTGTTTGAAGCAGTAGCAGCAGCAGGGATGGTAGTATGATTGTGGGAAGGGTTGTGTGATTGTGGGGGAGGGTTTATGTAAGGAGTTGGGCTGTTGTAACAGCTGTTGCTGCTGAAAATGGATGATGAAGTTGATGTTTTGTTTTGGAGCTGAAATGTTGCTGATGTGAGTGTTGTAGCTGAAACGTGTTGCTGTGAGTGTTGTCGTGGTGTGGTGTGTGGTGTTTTGTGTTGAAGCTATGGGCTGGTGTGATGCTATGGGCTGGTATGGTTGATGCTGCAGCTGTTTTTATGGAGTTAGGTGGCTGTTGCAGCAGCTATAGCTGACTTTGTGGCTGAAATTGGGCAGAATTTGGGCTGATTTGATGTTGGTGCTGCTGTTGATATAGTTACGGCTGAGCTATGGGGTTATAGGTGTTGCTAAAATGGACTTTTGGTGGCTGAAATGATGATTTATGGCTGATTTTTCTTTGGCTGATGTGATATTGGTCAAGGGTTGAAATGTGCTGATGTGTGGGGCTGAAATGAGCTGTTTTGGTAAACTTTTTACCAAAAGATCCCACAATAACACGCAACTACTACTAAACACAGACTCAGGTGTTACAGGGATTTTCTCTCAGCTTAAACCTCCGTATACACCACAGCACAATGGTGTATCGGAGTAGAGGAATTGCACCATATTAGATATGGTGCACTCTATAATAAGTATTGATGAGTTACCACTTACATTCTGGGGTTATGCACTTGAGTCAGCTGCATATGTATTGAATAGGGTTCCAACAAAATCCATGCCTATCACCCCACATGAAATATGGGAGGGGAAGAGACAATACCTTAATTTTATTAAGATATGGGGTTGTCTTGCTTAAGTAAAAAAGCAGAATCCGGACAAGCTCGAAGCATGGTCAGTTTTGTGTAAATTTATGGGATATCCTAAACATTCGTAAGGATATATGTTCTACCACACCGAGAAATAGAAGGAGTTTGTTGCCCGCCACACCATTTTTTTAGAAAAGGAATTTTTTGCAAAAGAAATTAGTGGGTGCACGATAGAAATGGAAGAAATTCCAGAACCACAAGCAATAACCAAGAGCATGGTAGAACCACATGATTCGATAGTCCCGGACGAATCTCAGTCGCTTCACATATCTAGTAAGGTTCCTCATCCACTGGAGAGATATTACGGTTTTCTCATAGACGATGATAGAAAGGATTACTTCATAGAAGATGATGACTCTACTAGTTTCGAGTAGGCCATCATAAGTGGGGACTTTGTGAAATGGCTGGATGCTATGCGGTCTGAGATGAAATCAATGTACACCAACAAAGTATACACTTTGGAGGATGCTCCTGAATGGGTGAAACCCATTGGGAGCAAATGGATCTTCAAAAAGAAGGTCGATGTAGATGGGAAGGTTGAGACCTTCAAAATTAGACTTATAGCTAAAGGTTTTCGTCAAAGAGCAGGTGTGGACTATGAAGAAACCTTTTTTCCAGTGGCTATGCTTAAGTCCATCCAAATCCTATTTGCCATTACTGCCATCCATGACTATGAAATATGGCAGATAGATGTCATGACCGTCTTTCTAAATTGTGATTTAGAAGAGAGCATGCATATAACACGGCCAGAAGGCTTCGTAGACAGTGGGAGCAGCGGTAAAGTGTGCAAGCTGTTTAAATCCAGTTATGAATTAAATCAGGCATTGAGGAGTTAGAACATCTATTTTGATATTGAAATCAAAGAGTTTAACTTCATCAAAAATGTAGATGAACCATGTATATAAGAAGATTGTAGGGAGTATCGTCGTATTTCTCGTATTGTACATGGATGACATTCTCTTGATAGGAAATGATATTCCAATGCTATAATCAGTCAAACTCTTCTTGTTATAGAAAATTCTCCATGAAAGACCTAGGCGATGCTTCCTACATTCTTGGGATTAAGATCTATAGGGATAGATCTAAAAGGATGTTGGGATTGTCTCAGTCAAGGTACATTGACACCATACTAAAGAGGTTAAGTATGAAAGATTCCAAGCGCGGAAATTTACCCACTTGTCATGAAACCACCCTCTCCAAAAAGATGTCTCCCAAGACTGATGAGAAGAGGGCTCACATGAATGATATACCCAGTTTACCACCGAAGATGGGACCGAGGCATCGGGAGGACGTCTAGCTTGAATATGGGGGCAGATGCTATATGAACATATCCACCCACCTCTCCAAAGGTGCCAAGTTGATTTATGGCACCGTATATCGGAGGTTTAGATAGATGCGACCGATGTAGCTGATTTATCAGATCCCCCCTCATTTGTGAGGGTTTTTTTATTGTAAGGACACTTCCCTGCAGGCGCAATCCCCTGCAGTTAATTACGTTATCGCAACGTGATAACAACTTTCACCAGCTCCAGGCAAATCACTTCGTGTTGTGTTATATTTGTTTATTATGGGGTTGCCTTTGGATTGTATACGGAGACTAATCTTGTCATGCCCGTAGGGCGCGGATTAGTCAAAATCCGTATATTAGATTTAGGGTTTTGAACTTAGGACGCAGATCTCATATAAATGAGGTCCATCAGTTCATAGGATATATGGGTTTAATCTAAGGATCATTAGTCATATATGAGACTAATATCGACTTAGGAACAATGAGCATATGGGCTCGACTGATCATCAGATCATATATGAATAGCCTATGGATAATATACGGTAGTCAATATGGAGACAGTCCGCAGGACAAAACATATTAGTTTAAGGACATCGCGGTCCATGGGTGATATTGATGGAATATGGCTTATTTGTGCCCGTGGATTGTATACAGGGGTCAATATGGAGACCAACCGTAGGACCAAACGTATATTAGTTTAAGCACATCATGGTCCAATATTAGTTTAGGGACATTTCGGTCCAACATTCCCGTGTTCAGGACGAAGTATTAGTTTAAGGACGTTTCGGTCCATCTTTCATCTTGCACGCACGTGTATATTTTACGTGGCAAAGTGAACGATGGTAACATGGGATGAGCCCAGTATTGGGGTGCGATCCAATTTGAAGACATTTTGTCACACCCCGCTTCCCGGTATACGGCGAAGAGGACTGGACTGGTCCGCTACGTATTTACTCAGAAGCAAATACGCTAAGCGTAACTAAGCAATATAAAAGTAAATACACAAGAGACAAGATATATAAACTGAACATCAACTTTATTTATTAACATTCTTTTGTACAATGCATGAAAAGGAAATACAACTGAAATAAAAGCGATGCCTAAACAATGGCATAACAGGAAATTAAAGGTACTGAATGGAAGGGTACAATGTCTAGAGCTCAGGGTCTTCGCTATACTGATCCAAATCTTCTGCAGTTGGCTCGATCTCTGACGGGTCCAAATCACCTGACGACATTCAAAGAAGAAAGAAATAGAATGTCATCAGTGAACAGGTCGCTCGGTAAGTCCCAAAGATAAGAGGAAAGTAGAATAGACAGAATAAGAAGGTATCTTTTAATGTTGAATTATATTGTTGTAATGTCGTGTTAACGCTGTTGTTTGTAGCTTGGTACAGAAGGATGCTAGTGTATACGAGAGTGGTCTCTATATGCTAGAGACCAGGGCAAACGGAATGTACAAGGAACCGTTGAGCCACGGTACAACAGCAATGGAATATAGGTTAGGTGTCTTAATCTTACCATCTCGTACCACTTTTAACACCTTCCGTGTAGGGTTTCCTTATCACCTCATATAGGGTTTGGAAGCATCACACATGCCACAACTTTGATTTTAAGAGGTGCTAAGTAAACTTATCTAGGAATCGAATTAGAAATTTAGGGTAAAACTTATAGTATCACATACTAAAGTTAATTTTGTAAGTCCATGCTACCTCTCCCGGTACTTTCGGGCATGCGGAATTTGATAAAAAACTATTTTCTTAGAGTTGGTAATATGGACTTAAAATCTGGATCTTTGTTAAACATCTAACTAACAACCTAACTACGAGTTGCTAACTACTCGGTTAGGGGGTTATACCTTTCCTTGTCTCGAACTCCTTCGTCTTCAAACTCCGATGGTGGTCCGGATCGGCTTCTTCCCGTCGTCTCCTTACGCCGAAGATAGATCCACCTGAAAGCTCCAACCTTTGGGCTCCTTCTTCGTTCTTTGAAGAAAACTTGTTCACTTGGTTTGCTAAACCTTGTGAACTAGAATGAGTAGAGAAGAGTTTGTATGGGATTTTATCTATGGTTCTTGATTCTCAACTCATGAGTTATATGAACCATAGAGTCAAGAGAGGGAGCAAGAGGAAGAGGGTGAAAGCAAGAGCAAGAGAGCTCAAGAACAAGAGAGAGAATGAGCAAGTGAGAATGAGGCTCTCTTTTGTCTTTCACCCTCTCATAATCCAAAACAATGATAACACATCATACCAATCAAGTGTTATGTGATGGTTGAAGCAACCATAACCATATCATTTCATGCACTCATTTTGCACAAAAGAGTAAGCAAGCAAAAGTCTTTGCCATGAAATGATAGCTATGGTTATCATGATGGTCAACTAGTCAAGCCTAGTCAACCGGTCAACAAAGTCAACAAGTCAACAAAGTCAACAAGTCAACAACCATGTCACCATAATACTTAATTAATATAATTGTTAATCACATATCATATTCTCATTAGGGTTGATCAAAAAGGTCAATAGTCAACGGTCAACTGTCAACAACCCTAATGAGAATCCGCTGCCTCTGTCTCCCTGTCAACTGTGCATACACACCCGCATCCGCGTTCCGAGGAACACGAATCCAATTGGATAAATCCAATCCCAAAAGGTACACTAGGATCTGGCTTATACCAAAGCCCGCTAGTGTAAACTGTCCGGACACTGTACGTGCACAAGTGCACGGATGTGACCGAACCCTGTCGCAAAACCATCCGACCTGTCGCAAAACCATGCGACCTCTACTCTTTTGCCTAAAGGCGAAAAGCTTTCTATGTGGGACTCTAAAGACTCGACACTACGCTGGCAGTGGGTTTAACCACAGACCGCAAGCGGCACTAGCTGTGCGTAACGGTCCCCAGGTAGTGCCGACAAGAAGACCGACGAGGCGAAACCCATCTGAACTCCTACTGAGCCTGAATGTGACATTCTCCGTACAGTCCGGTCTGTTCGTCTGATACATCGCATGGCGGGCCTAGGGGGCGGTAAACGTCAGTCCCCCAATAGCGGTACAAGTCGTGTCGGAGTGAAGCCCAAAACACCCTGAGATAACACTGGAAGCCTACCAGTATATCTCGTTTGCCCTGGCCAGGGACTACTCGTGTAATGGCTCTCCTAGACACAGCGCGATGTCAACCCCCAATACCGGGAGAGACGAATCCTGTCTAACCGTCACTGCCTCCAAGTGCTTCGGGACTGCACCCAACCACTACCTGTTTGCACGACTCCTTTGAGCCGTGGTAGGGTAGTGATCAAAGTACAGTGGGAACACACTCGAGGCGAAGTGACAGTGTCAAGTCAGCGGACTAAGCTGTACTCATGTCACCTGGGAACTGATAACTGACGATAGACATAATACCAACTAGTCAGTTCCCGACGAGTCCTGTCCAGTGTACTCGTAACCCAACGAGCACCCGCATACTACTCAAGTACGACGTACCGACGGCTGTGGGACAGACCGTCTCCCACACTGGGATGAGAAGCGCATGCGCTAGTCTACTCCGGAGTATCGATGCCCTGTCTCGATAGTCCTGCGACCAGGGACCTGCATAAGGATGTGCTTATAGATTACCCAGCCCCACTAGTGTGACTGCCATCACAACGCTGGTAATCAAGCAAAGATCCTAAGGGCTCCACTAATGTGTATAGGCGATATACTAAAATAAACACAAGTACACATTGAAGTAGAAACAAACCAAGTAGCATACTACTATTTTGAGCAAGATTGTATATACAAGGTGAATATCCCAAGCTTCCATTAAGTAATATACAAACTAGTATGATACAGTAATGGCCTCTAGGGCATATACACTAACAATCTCCCACTTGCACTAAGGCCATGTACTGGCGTATCGAAGACCTATCATCTCGATCAGCCGCTCGAACTGAGTCTGGGGCAAGGCCTTGGTGAATGGATCTACAGTGTTATCTTCTGAAGTGACTCTCCGAAACTCGATCTCCTGGCGATCCACGATCTCCCTGATCAGGTGATACCGCCTCAAGATGTGTCTGGATCTCTGATGGGACCTGGGTTCCTTCGCTAAAACTGTAGCCCCGTTGTTGTCGCAATACAAAGCTATTGGATCAACAATGGACGGAACCACCTGAAGTTCTTTCAAGAACTTCCTCATCCAGACGGCTTCTTTTGCGGCATCAGATGTAGCGATGTATTCCGCTTCCATCGTCGAGTCTGCAACGGTTTCCTGTTTGGAACTTTTCCAACACACCGCCCCTCCATTGAGGGTAAAGACAAAACCCGACATGGACTTGGAATCATCCTTGTCACTTTGGAAGCTGGAGTCAACAAAGGCCTAGATCTGGAGGTCTTTTTCGCCATACACCAAGAACATCTCCTTAGTCCTTCTCAGGTACTTGAGAATGTTCTTTACTGCTATCCAGTGTTTCTCCCCAGGGTTTGACTGATACCGGCTTACCACACTCAGTGCATAAGCTACATCCGGTCTGGTACACAACATCGCATACATTATAGAGCCTACCGCAGAAGCGTAGGGTATAATAGACATGCGATCCCTCTCCAAATCAGTCTTGGGAGACATCTCTTTAGAGAGGGTGATCCCGTGACAAGCCGGTAGGTTACCGCGCTTGGAATCTTCCATACTAAATCTCTTCAGTATAGTGTCGATATACCTGGACTGTGAAAGTCCTAATATCCTCTTGGATCTATCACGATGGATCCGGATCCTCAGGATGTATGAGGCATCACCCAGGTCTTTCATGGAGAACCTGTGCGACAAGAACCCCTTGACAGATTGTAGCATAGGAATGTCATTTCCTATTAAGAGAATGTCATCCACGTATAAAACGAGGAATACTACAGTTCTCGCTACAAATCTACTATAGATGCATGGTTCATCTGGATTTTTGATAAAGCCAAATTCCTTGACCGTCTCATCAAAACAGATGTTCCAACTCCGCGATGCTTGCTTTAGTCCATGGATGGACTTAAGCAACTTGCACACCTTTCCGCTGCTCCCACTCTGAATGAAACCCTCTGGCTGGTCCATATAGACACACTCCTCTAAATTTCCATTTAGAAAAGCTGTCTTTACGTTCATCTGCCAAATCTCATAATCGTGGAAGGCAGCAATGGCAAGAAGGATCCGAATGGATTTCAGCATAGCCACTGGAGAAAAGGTTTCGTCATAGTCCAAACCAGGTCTTTGACGGAAACCCTTTGCTACAAGTCTAGCTTTATAGGTCTAAACCTGTCCATCTACACCAATCTTCCTTTTGAAGATCCACTTGCATCCTACGGGTTTTACCCCGTCTGGAGCAATGTCCAACGTCCATACTTTGTTGGTGTACATGGACTCCATTTCGGTCCGCATTGCATCCAGCCATTTTACTGTGTCAACGCTCTGAACGGCCTGCTGGAAGCTAGTAGGCTCATCATAATCTATGATGCAATTCTCTCTATCCCCGTCTATGAGAAAACCGTAGTATCTCTCGGGCGGATGAGACTGCCTACTACTCCTGCGGAGCGGCGTAGGAATGTCCTGTTCTTTTGAACCCTCTGATTCCACTAAGCTTTCAGTAATAGTCTGTGGTTCTGGAATTTCTTCCACTTCTACTGTGCTCCCACTAGTTTCCTTTTCCAAGAACTGGTGTTCTAGAAAGTGGGCATTACGAGAAACAAGGACTTTTTGTTCCTCTGCGTAGTAGAAAAGATACCCCCTGGTGTTCTTTGGGTATCCCACAAACTTGCACAGTACTGAGCGTGCCTCGAGTTTGTCCGCATGCTGCTTTTTGACAAAAGCTGGACATCCCCCGATCTTCAGATATTGAAAATAGGGTTTCTTCCCACTCCATAACTCATAAGGTGTGGTAGGCACAGTCTTAGTAGGAACTCGGTTCAAAAGGTACGCAGCTGATTCTAGCGCATACCCCCAGAATGATCGCGGTAACTCAGCGTTACTCATCATGGACCGAACCATATCCAATAGGGTTCGGTTCCGTCTCTCCGATACACCGTTATGTTGCGGAGTGTATGGAGGAGTAAGCTGAGAGAGAATTCCGTTCTCTTTTAAATAGTCCAGGAACTCGGCACTTAAGTATTCTCCACCTCGATCCGATCTTAGAATCTTGATACTTTTTCCGGTTTGTTTTTCTACTTCATTCTTATATTCCTGGAACTTTCCAAAGGCTTCGGACTTATGTTTCATTAAGAAGACATAACCGTACCTTGAAAAGTCATCCGTGAAAGTAATGAAGTAAGAATAACCGCTTCGCGCATGTGTAGACATTGGACCGCACACGTCACTGTGTACGAGTCCCAAGAGCTCGCTCGCTCTTACTCCGTGTCCAGTGAACGGAGTCTCTGTCATCTTTCCTTTGAGACAGGATTGACAAGTGGCATACGATTGATATTCGAACGGATTCAAATATCCTTCTGTATGTAACTTCGTCAACCTTCTCTCATTGATGTGACCCAGTCTACAATGCCACAAGAAAGTCTGATTTACTTCCGGAGACTTTCTTTTGTGTGTATTCTGGACATTGAAAATCTGTGGTTGGTTCAATACGTATATACCATTACTCAATGTACCTGACCCAATCAGAACTTGATTAAGGTGAATGTTTACAACATTGCTTACAAACGCAAATTCATAACCTTCTTTAGAAACTAAAGATACAGAAATGATATTACAAGTTGCGTTGGGTACAAAAAAGCAATTACGCAAAACCAAAACATGTCCATCTGACATTCCCAGGTGATAGTCCCCCACGGCTTTAGCATCCATGCTAGCTCCGTTCGCAACTCTGAGGGTCATGTCACCTGCCTTCAAAACCCTACGGTTTCTCAACGCCTGCAAAGAATTACAGATATGAGATCCTGATCCGGTATCCAATACCCAAGAAGTAGAGTTTATTGAAAGACGGTTTTCAATAACATACACACCTGAAGCTGAAGCTGCAACCTGCTTCAATTCCTGTGTTCTGGCTTTCCAAGCCCTGCAATCATTCTTCCAGTGACCTTTCTTATGACAATAGAAGCATTCTTCCTTATCCACAAGCTTCCCCGCCTTCTTTGTTGCTTTTGCTTTTCCCTTCGGATCCACTTTACTAACACCGCCCTTGGTTTGGCGGGGGCTTTCTTCTTTTTTCCCTTGGCTTTCGCCTTGGACCTAGAAGAAGATGATCCTCCTACAAACAAAGTGGATGTTTCCCTACCTTTCTGTAGGGTGCCCTCTGCGCTCCTCAGCATATTGAGGAGCTCTGAAAGTTCAACCTCCTTTTCTTGTAGGTTGAAATTCAGTATAAACTGGGCGTAAGTGGAAGGAAGGGACTGGAGAACTAAGTCTGTATAGAGCTCACTCTCCAATGTGGTCCCTAGGTCCGCGAGCTCCTCAGTGTAGCTGATCATCTTTAGCACATGCTCTGCTACTGATGATCCGACGGCCATCCTTGCCGAAAATAACTTTTTCGACGCTTCGTATCTTGCGATACGAGATTGCTCTCCATACAGTTCTTTTGTATGAAGAAATATGGATTCTAAGTCCATATTCTTGTGCCTCCTCTGATGTTCATTGTCCATAGAGGCAAGTACGAGGCACTTGGCCTTCGCGCTATCAATCTCCCAGGTTTTACGGATTTCCTTATCCGCGACGCTGGAAGTGGGACCAGGGACAGGGGGAGCTTTGGTGGTAAGAAGATACCCCAGCTTGTCGTAAGTGATTGCCATTTTGACATTCCTGAGCCAATCTTTGTAGTTTGGCCCTGTCAGTATGTTTTTATCTAGGAGTAACTTAAGTCCAGTCATGTCGATTGGTCGCTGCAATTAGGAGAGAGAGAAGAAACACTCAGCATGATGCTCTTGCAAGTTTTAGAATGGTTTTTAGTTTGTCTAAACAGGATGGCTCCCACTGTTTCTCGAATCCCTCCTCAAACCATAAAGGAAGAATTAGTCGGGATCAATCCCACCGCACAATACTTGCTTAACCGTTCAGCCAGGCCAGTGTCGGTACTTCGAGGGAGGTTTTCCAACGCTTTCGCGAAGTTCCTTAATTCAAGAACCTCTTTTCCCTGGGGGCGTAGCCCTGCTAACACCTTTCTAGGCACCTACTAGGTTTATAGCATTGATCGATTAGTGAGAAATTTCCCGAGGAGTAGCATATACTCACAGTAGGATCGGGATCCAAATATCATCGCGTGACGAAACTGAAGGAATCCTACCAGAATCATCATACTCCAAATGGTATGCAAATCTAGCAAGTTTCAGTACTTATGAAACTCCCGATGTGGATTTTTGCCCCATGCTCTTATGACCTTGGCGTGAGGTCAAAATGTCATAAGTCACATGTCAAGTTCTTCCCATCATTGTCCAGGTTAATTTGAATCCACCCGTACCTACCCTTGACGTAGGCCAAAATGGTAGTAGGCTGTCCCAAACCAACGCATTCTATCTATGCAACAGATAAATATCCGGCAACTACCAATCACTATGCCTTGGCGTGAGGTCAAAATGCATAGCTTGAATACTACCGAATATTTAACTGAAATGATGGAGGGCTACGAATGGTTTTGGCTAAACCGTGAACGTAGTGAACTTGATATAGTCGATGGAACGAGATAGCTTTTAAAAGGAGTGGCTCAAGCTCCGCATTTAAAAGTTGGTTTTGAAAAGAACTGAGTGGTTTTTCGAAAGTGTTCCAACGACTTTAACTTGGTTTATTATCTTGCATTAGTTCTTTTAATGCGTGATATTCTTGCATTAGTTCTTTTAATGCGTCTCATCATTTAATCCTACCATTGCAGAAAACAACCAAAATATGACGTACGCTTATGCCATTCGCATTCGCCACGGGGCCCCGTCATTACCCGTTAGGTTACTTAACTAACGACAGAGCGGGGGCTGGGCTAGCGTGGCTGTAAAACATAAGCAACGCCTAAATAATATCATATATAGATATATTGCAATGATAGACATTTCAGATCACAGATGAATACATTGGATATACTAGAAATCCGCAATTCTTACGAGCCTGTAACGAAAAGCAGATTACACGGTCGCGGTGAATAGCCAAAACCCCACCCAAGACCCCTACGGGCGCGGCAAACTATCCGCCAAGTACCCGAAGCGAAGCAACCTCCCTCATCTCCGTGAGTAGGCCACTCGGCACTTCGGCATACCCGGTAGTTTGTGCACCTCCTCCATGGGTCTATCCTAGGAGCAAAAACAGTAAAAAGAAATTATACAATGACGGCTCCAACCCCGACCCGGTTGTGCGGCCATACAAATAATTATTACATCAATTTACAAATTTACATGAATTGAAAGAAAAGAAAACTCTCGTCTCACAACCCCCGGCTATTCACCCGCGACAATCCAACATATTCATATCCACATTCCAGCAACATTACAGATCACAGATTTGTATAACCCCCACTAATCGACATATAGCGATTAGTAGACGTTCAATACAAATATCACATTACAGAAAAACCCGTCAGCTTAAGTCTTTTAGAAGTTCGATCAAAAATACGGATTTTCGGGACCCCAAAAAAAAAATTTTCGTTCTGGAAAATCTGGGCAGAAAACACATATTCCAAAAATCCCAAAACAACCCCAGAAATACATTGCACCAAAGATGGACCTCGGCCGAGTCAACTCGGCCGCGGAACCGCGGCGGGAGCGTGCTCCCGCCGCGTTTCCGCGGCTCTTTGACTCGATCGTTGGACCAAATTTGGTGGTTATTCTAACAAAAGCCTGAGCCGATTTTTAAGATGAAAATTATTAACTTTTGAACAAAATAAAAATCGGCAGAAACTGGACAGTTTTGGGTTCGTTTTGCGACTTTTCTTTGATCGATCTTCTAGCTACTTTGCTAACAAGTTAGATAGAGTTTAACTAGGCTCTGATACCACTGTAAGTCCATGCAACCTCTCCCGGTACTTTCGGGCATGCGGAATTTGATAAAAAACTATTTTCTTAGAGTTGGTAACATGGACTTAAAATCCGGATCTTTGTTAAACATCTAACTAACAACCTAACTACGAGTTGCTAACTACTCGGTTAGGGGGTTATACCTTTCCTTGTCTCGAACTCCTTCGTCTTCAAACTCCGATGGTGGTCTGGATCGGCTTCTTCCCGTCGTCTCCTTACGCCGAAGATAGATCCACCTGAAAGCTCCAACCTTTGGGCTCCTTCTTCGTTCTTTGAAGAAAACTTGTTCACTTGGTTTGCTAAACCTTGTGAACTAGAATGAGTAGAGAAGAGTTTGTATGGGATTTTATCTATGGTTCTTGATTCTCAACTCATGAGATATATGAACCATAGAGTCAAGAGAGGGAGCAAGAGGAAGAGGGTGAAAGCAAGAGCAAGAGAGCTCAAGAACAAGAGAGAGAATGAGCAAGTGAGAATGAGGCTCTCTTTTGTCTTTCACCCTCTCATAATCCAAAACAATGATAACACATCATACCAATCAAGTGTTATGTGATGGTTGAAGCAACCATAACCATATCATTTCATGCACTCATTTTGCACAAAAGAGCAAGCAAGCAAAAGTCTTTGCCATGAAATGATAGCTATGGTTATCATGATGGTCAACTAGTCAAGCCTAGTCAACCGGTCAACAAAGTCAACAAGTCAACAAAAGTCAACAAGTCAACAAAGTCAACAAGTCAACAAAGTCAACAAGTCAACAACCATGTCACCATAATACTTAATTAATATAATTGTTAATCACATATCATATTCTCATTAGGGTTGATCAAAAAGGTCAATAGTCAACGGTCAACTGTCAACAACCCTAATGAGAATCCGCTGCCTCTGTCTCCCTGTCAACTGTGCATACACACCCGCATCCGCGTTCCGAGGAACACGAATGCAAACTGGATAAATCCAATCCCAAAACGTACACTAGGATCTGGCTTATACCAAAGCCCGCTAGTGTAAACTGTCCGGACACTGTACGTGCACAAGTGCACGGATGTGATCGAACCCTATCGCAAAACCATGCGACCTGTCGCAAAACCATGCGACCTCTACTCTTTTGCCTAAAGGCGAAAAGCTTTCTGTGTGGGACTCTAAAGACTCGACACTACGCTGGCAGTGGGTTTAACCACAGACCGCAAGCGGCACTAGCTGTGCGTAACGGTCCCCAGGTAGTGCCGACAAGAAGACCGACGAGGCGAAACCCATCTGAACTCCTACTGAGCCTGAATGTGACATTCTCCGTACAGTCCGGTCTGTTCGTCTGATACATCACATGGCGGGCCTAGGGGGCGGTAAACGTCAGTCCCCCAATAGCGGTACAAGTCGTGTCGGAGTGAAGCCCAAAACACCCTGAGATAACACTGGAAGCCTACCAGTATATCTCGTTTGCCCTGGCCAGGGACTACTCGTGTAATGGCTCTCCTAGACACAGCGCGATGTCAACCCCCAATACCGGGAGAGACGAATCCTATCTAACCGTCACTGCCTCCAAGTGCTTCGGGACTGCACCCAACCACTACCTGTTTGCACGACTCCTTTGAGCCGTGGTAGGGTAGTGATCAAAGTACAGTGGGAACACACTCGAGGCGAAGTGACAGTGTCAAGTCAGCGGACTAAGCTGTACTCATGTCACCTGGGAACTGATAACTGACGATAGGCATAATACCAACTAGTCAGTTCCCGACGAGTCCTGTCCAGTGTACTCGTAACCCAACGAGCACCCGCATACTACTCAAGTACGACGTACCGACGGCTGTGGGACAGACCGTCTCCCACACTGGGATGAGAAGCGCATGCGCTAGTCTACTCCGGAGTATCGATGCCCTGTCTCGATAGTCCTGCGACCAGGGACCTGCATAAGGATGTGCTTATAGATTACCCAGCCCCACTAGTGTGACTGCCATCACAACGCTGGTAATCAAGCAAAGATCCTAAGGGCTCCACTAATGTGTATAGGCGATATACTAAAATAAACACAAGTATACATTGAAGTAGAAACAAACCAAGTAGCATACTACTATTTTGAGCAAGATTGTATATACAAGGTGAATATCCCAAGCTTCCATTAAGTAATATACAAACTAGTATGATACAGTAATGGCCTCTAGGGCATATACACTAACAAATTTATGACTAAGTGGAGAGACTACAACCTTTGTAGACCTCCTAGGGTTTGAACGAGCTAGCTTGAACCTCCTTCACGTCCACGACGATCCACCCGGAGTTCCTTTGCTCAAAGCTCCTTGCTCCAATAGATCACAAAGAAGATGAAGCATACAAACTACACCAAGGGGATAAAGAAGTGTAGTGTGATGATATGGTTATGTTCTCATATAAAAACCCTTTCTTTCTTTTAACCTCACCCAATTTATCAAACTCAAGAGAGAGCTAGAAAGAGGAAGAGGAAGATGAAGATGGCTTATCTTTTCTTTTGGATGAAAAAGATAATCATGAAGATAATGAGAGAGAGAGAGATAAATATCAAGCATAAATATCTAAACTCAAACCATGGTTAATAAAAATATCTAGATATTTTAGAATGAGAAAAATAACAAAGGAAAATGTAACCATAGTTTAATTTTGGTCAAGTAAAGAAAAGTCAACAATGATGAATAATCAATTTTCTTTTTCTCATTCTAATATATACAAATATATTTACTTTCCATGTATTTCTTATATTGCCATCTTTGATGTATCATCAACCATGATACTAATGCATGTATGTATGTGTGTATGTACATCAACATGTACATATACATGCATGCATCCATCATAAAGAAAATGTTTATTTAAATGAGACAAAAGTCAATATTAAATCAACACTTGATTTAATAAACCGGTCATATCTCATACGACCCGACCAATATTAAAAACCCGATTAAAATATGGCATAATATACACGTATTTAATCGAGCTCCTGCACATAACTCATATGTACACCACATCGTTTCGCCTGAGCCAGGAAACTCCTATGCGGGACTCTAAGACTCGTCAATACGCCGGCAGTAGGTGATGATCACATTAAACACCTACAAGCCGCAAGCGGTCAGCTAAACGTAACGGCTACCCGGGTATTGAGCGATCAGAAGAAGAATAAGCGAACCAGTCAAAACTCCCGTCAATCTAACTGGCAACACTTACCGTACAGTCCGGTCTCTTCGTCAGATATGCTGCATATCGAGTCTAGGGATGGAATCATCGACCCCAATAACTCAATAAGTCATGCCGGTATATGGTCTACAACAGTTCGAGAAACTACTGATAACACTTATCAGTAATATCTCAGCAGCCCTGGCCAGGGACTTCCTGTTATAGCCAATCGTGCACAGCGCAACATCAACCCCTAATACCGGGAGAGACGAAACCCCTCCTATCGCTCATTGCCTCCATATGCCTCGGGACTGTATTCAAAATCCACCTGTTTGTACGACTCAGTAGAGCCATAGTAGGGTGGAGATCAAGATACAGCGGGAGGACACACAAGACTCTATGACGATCTCGGGTCTACATACTAACCTGTACCAGTGTCACCTGAGAACAGCTATCCGACGTATGATATAATACCATATAGGAGTTCTCGGTGAGTCCGTTCAGTGTACCCAGTCTCACTAAGCACCTGTATACAATCTTTGGTGTCAACACAGCAGAAGGATATGGGATCATCCATTGCCCATCATATGGAACAAGAATAGTATACGCTAGTCTACACTGGAATATCAATGCCCTGTCTCGATATACCCACGACTAGGAACATTTCAAGGATATGCTTATAAACTACAGGTGTCCCACTAGTATGATCCACATCATAATCCCAGTAGTCAAGCCGATATCCTTAGGGTTTTATCAGCATGTACCAAATGAGTAAAAACATGATCAAGTGAACATATGACAAAGAGAAACCAGATAGCATACTATCATGTCGAGCAAGACTGTCCTCTGAATACACACACACACACACACATCAGTACATACACTATCATATAATGGCCTCTATGGCATACATATATCCAACAATCTCCCACTTGCACTAAGGCCAATTATTGGCGTATCCCATACCCAACATCTCAAAAAGTCGCTCATGCTGCGGCTGAGGGAGGGCCTTAGTGAATGGATCCGCAGTGTTGTCCTTTGTATCTACTCTCTTAATCTCGATCTCGTGGCGATCAACTATCTCCCGGATCAGATGATATCGCCTCAGGATGTGTCTGGTCTTCTGATGGGACCTGGGCTCTTTGGCCAACGCCATAACCCCATTATTGTCACAATAAAAAGGTATTGGATCAATAATGTTTAGAACTACTCCTAGCTCCGAGATGAACTTTCTCATCCAGACGGCTTCCTTGGCAGCATCATTTGCAGTAATGTACTCAGCTTCCATCGTTGAGTCTGCAACGGTATCCTGTTTGGAACTCTTCCAACTTACCGTCTCTCCATTGAGGGTAAATGCAAACCCTGAGATAGACTTGCTGTCATCCTTGTCACTCTGGAAGCTTGAATCGGTAAAGGTCTCCATTTGGAGATCCCCGTTACCATATACTAAGAACAATTCTTTAGTCCTTCGCAAGTACTTAAGAATGTTCTTCACAGCAATCCAGTGATTCTCCCCTGGGTTTGACTGATACCTGCTTACTACACTAAGTGCATAAGCTACATCAGGACGTGTATACAACATCGCATACATTATCTATCCTATTGCCGAAGCATAGGGAATAATGCTCATTCGAGCTCTCTCTTTATCAGACTTTGGGCAATCGTCCTTGGAGAGAGTGACCCCGTGGCAAGCGGGTAAGGCACCCCGCTTGGAGTCTTCTATACTAAACCTCTTTAGGATGGTGTTGATGTACATGGTTTGGGACAATCCCAATAACCTTTTGGATCTATCCCTATAGATCCGTATGCCCAATATGTACATGGCATCACCCAGGTCCTTCATGGAGAACCTTTGTGATAAGAATGATTTGACCGACTGTAGCATAGGAATATCATTTCCTATCAGAAGTATGTCATCCACGTAGAATACGAGGAATGCGACAGATCTCCCTATAGTCTTCTTATAAATATAAGGTTCACCTGGATTTTTGATGAAATCAAACTCTTTGATAACATCATCAAAACAGATGTTCCAACTCCGTGATGCCTGCTTTAATCCATAAATGGATTTAAGCAACTTACATGCTTTTCCGCTGCTCCCACTGTCAATGAAGCCCTCTGGCTGATCCATATAAACGCATTCATCTAAATCACCATTTAGAAATGCGGTTTTAAAGTCTATCTGCCAGATTTCATAGTCGTAGTGAGCAGCAATAGCAAGTAGGATCCGAATGGTTTTAAGTATGGCTGCCGGAGAGAAAGTTTCGTCATAGTCCAAACCCAGTCTTTGACGAAAACCTTTCGCTACCAACCTTGCCTTATAGGTTTCTACCTGTCCATCTACACCGATCTTTCTTTTAAAGATCCATTTGCAGCCTACAGGTTTTATCCCGGAGGGTACATTCTCCAAAGTCCATACTTTGTTGGTGTACATGGACTCCATTTCGGATCTCATGGCATCCAGCCATTTCCCAGAGTCACCACTCGTGATAGCTTGATGAAAGCTGGCAGGATCATCATCATCCATGATGCAATCTTCTCTATCACCATCAATAGGAAAACCGTAGTATCTCTTCGGTGGGTGAGAAGTCTTACCAGATCTATGGAGTGGCTGAGGTTCATTAGATTCTGTTACAATATCAGGTTCAGCCAAGTTGTGTTTCTAGAACCTCTTCTAGATCTACCACATTGCCATCAGCATCATTTGGAAAAATCTCATTTTCTAAAAATGTGGCATACTGAGAAACAAACACCTTTTGTTCCTCCTTGTGGTAGAAAAGATACCCAAACGAATATTTTGGATATCCCACAAATATACATTTGACCGATCGTGTCTCTAGTTTGTCTGGATTCTGCTTTTTGACAAAAGCCGGACAACCCCAAATCTTAACTCGTTTAAGAGATGGTCTCTTCCCATGCCATATCTCATATGGAGTGGTAGACACGGTCTTGGTTGGAACTTTGTTTAACAGAAAAGCTGCAGTTTCCAATGCATGCCCCCCAAAAGGAGAGGGGTAACTCAGAATCACTCATCATGGATAGTACCATATCAAATAAGGTACGATTCCGTCGCTCTGACACACCGTTGTGCTGTGGTGTGTAATGGGGAGTGAGCTGAGAGACAATCCCATTCTTTTTTAGGAAGTCTAAGAACTCAGTACTTAAGTACTCTCCACCTCGATCTGATCGAAGTATCTTGATTCTCATTCTTGTTTGGTTTTCTACTTCAAGTTTGTACTCCTTGAATTTCTCAAAAGCTTCAGACTTATGCTTTATCAAAAACACATGACCGAATCTTGAGAAATCATCAGTAAAAGTTATGAAGTAAGAAAACTCGCCTCTTGCATGTGTAGACATTGGCCCACATACATCACTATGTATGAGGCCTAGGAGCTTAGTAGCTCTTTCTCCGTGTCCAGTAAACGGAGTTTTGGTCATTTTACCTTTGATACAAGACTGACAAGTTGCATAAGATTTATACTCAAAAGAATTTAAATATCCATCTTTATGAAGCTTGTTTAGTCTTGTTTCATTAATATGACCAAGTCTACAATGCCAAAAAAAAGCTTCATTTATATCTGAAAATTTTCTTTTACTTGTGTGTTGAATGTTGAAAACTGTGTGTTGATTAAGGACGTATATCCCATTATTTAGTGTACCACAACCAATCAACTCTTGATTAAGTTTAATATTCATAACATTGTGTTGCATAGCAAAATGATATCCTTCATTGTCTAACAAAGAAACGGATATAATATTACAAAGCATACTTGGCACAAAATAACATGGGTTCAAAACCAATATACAACCCGATGGCAACCCCAGGTGACACTCTCCTACTGAAACTGCATTTACATTGGAACCATTTCCAACTTGGAGAGTATGATCACTTGTCTTCAGAACTCTGCTATTTCTCAACGCCTGCACAGAATTGCAAATATGAGAACCCGAACCGGTATCTAATACCCAGGAAGCAGAGTTAATAGAAAAACAGTTTTCAACTACGAACACACCTGAAGCTGAAGTATCACTATGCTTCTTCTTGAGTTCAAGGTACTCAGTACAGTTCCGCTTCTAGTGTCCCGTCTTCTTGCAGTGGAAATATTCTCCTTTCCTCGATTCTCCAACCTTGGACTTGTCTTTCCCCTTAACCTTTTTGACTCCGCCCTTAGGTTTTGTGGGTTTCTTCTTCATCTTTCCCTTGGCCTTAGCTTTCGGGCGAGAGGAGGAAGATAGCCCAACACTCAAAACGGGAGTCTTTACTGACTTCAGCGTGCTCTCTGCACTCCTTAACATATTAAGGAGTGTTCCCGCCAAAAATTTTGGCTCAAAACCCGCTCCGTATAAAATAACAACAATAAAAGAAAAAAATAAAAAATAAATGAATAAATAAATAAATAAATAAATAATAATAAAGGAGAAAATCTCCCTTTCAGAGCAAAACTCTGTTCAAATCCCAAGGCGGGAAATGAAGCAATGCTTCTGTTTCCTCCAGTCAGAGCAAATCTCTGTTTTAAAAGATAATAAAAATCAAATCTTAAAATAAAGAAGCAACGCTTCAGCTGACTTGCGCTCTGCGGTGCGCGACACGTGTCAGCGCAGTTGCGCTGCGCGACACGTGTCAGCGCAGTTGCACTAGCGCTGCGCGACACGTGTCAGCGCAGTTGCACTAGCGCTCTGCGCTGCGCGACACGTGTCAGCGCAGCGCTGCGCGACACGTGTCAGCGCAGTTGCGCTAGCACAGTGGCGCTGCGCTCTGCGCTGCGCGACACGTGTCAGCGCAGTTGCCCTGCGCTCTGCGCTGCGCGACACGTGTCAAGCACATATGCTTTTGCGCCAAACAGAATTAAAATTCCAGTAAGATCTTTCTGTTCTTATTAAAACAAAAAGATTGTCTTCTGTAAAACAGAAGCCCTTGGATCAAAGATCCAACGGTGGGGAAATATCCCCAAATCACTCAGAGAAAGATCTCTTTTAAACAACCTAACAAACAAATTGACACTATATAAAGGCCCTCAAACTCCAAGTCTAAAAGACACAAAAAAGGGAACAACAATACAAAAAAGGGAACAACAATACAAAAAAGGGAGGAACACAGAAACAAAGAGAGAACTCCTCTAAAGAATTTTGAGAAGAAAGAAAAGGTAAAAACCTTTAATAAAAGAAGAATTTCTTCTAAATAGATCATTGATCTAAGAACAAGATCAAGGAACTTCAATAAAAAATATAATAAATAACAAAGGCATTGCCTTTTGATGAACCATTGGTTCTGGAATCTAAAAGATTCTATTCTTTGATCCAAAATTGGATCAAGGTAATTAACAGTGCCTTGCACTTGCAAATCTGCACTATTGCGCTCCTGGGTTGGCGCAAGCCACCAGAGAGCGCCACGTGTCAGCACCAGAATAAGTTGCGCTATGCGCTTTTAAAATAGAGCATTGCTCTCTGAAATTGGCGCAACTCACCAGAGCGCGCCACGTGTCAGCACCAGAATAACTTGCGCTATGCGCTTTTAAAGTAGAGCATTGCTCTATGAAATTGACGCAACTCACCAGAGCGCGCCACGTGTCAGCTCTAGAACAACTTGCGCTATGCACTTCCAAAACAGAGCATTGCTCTCTTAAATTGGTGCACTGCACCAGATCGCGCCACGTGTCAGCAGCGCAACAGCGCAGCGCACTGCGCTTGCGCTCACTAGAGCGTGACACGTGTCACCCCCATATGAGTTTGCGCCTTGCGCTCCTCAATTGGAGCAAAGCGCCTGACAAGCCACGTGGGGGCACTCTCAGAACATTTAATGCAGCGCATTATTAAAGGGCAAAGCCCAATTAAGAGGTCCAATGGACCAAAACAAATGCTCTGCATTATTAAAGAAAAGGGACAGAGCCCAAACAAAGGCCTAATAGGCCAAATGCAAATGAAAGGTTAAACATTTTCAATTGGACTTAACCCAATCATGGCCATAAGTCCTCAAATTAAATCGACTGAGCACGGCTGCTCCCTTAAATCAATTTTACATCCGGTTCAAGAGTACATCTCCGAACTCCTCTGACACCTATCGTTGTAATCCTTCAATGACGTCAGAGAGGTGACGGGTCCCGATGGCCACAAATAACATGGACCACTACGTCCCTAAACTGGAACAATGGACCACTACGTCCCTAAACTGGAACAATGGACCCCCATGTCCCTAAACTGGAATAATAAAGCCAATTTCTCTCCTGTCGGATCTAAACGATCCCGTTAAGTTGATCTTAGTCTGGAAATTAGACTAACGTATCCTTAACAAACGTTTAAGTTGATCTTAGCCTCAAATACGGCTAACGTATCCTTAAACCAAAATCTTCAAACAGACTTTAGTCCTAAATCGGACTATAGATCCCCTAATCAACTTTGGTTCAAGGGTACATCTCTGAACTCCTCTGACACCTATCGTTGTAATCCTTCAACGACGTCAGAGAGGTGACGGGTCCCGATGGCCATACATTAAATGGACCCCCATGTCCCTAAACTGGAACAATAGAGCCAATTGCTCTCCTGTCGGATCTAAACGATCCCGTTAAGTTGATCTCAGTCTGGAAATTAGACTAAAGTATTCTTAACAAACGTTTAAGTTGATCTTAGCCTCAAATACGGCTAACGTATCCTTAAACCAAAATCTTCAAACAGACTTTAGTCCTAAATCAGACTATAGATCCCCTAATCAACTTTGGTTCAAGGGTACATCTCTGAACTCCTCTGACACCTATCGTTGTAATCCTTCAACGACGTCAGAGAGGTGACGGGTCCCGATGGCCATATATTAAATGGACCCCCATGTCCCTAAACTGGAACAATAGAGCCAATTGCTCTCTTGTCGGATCTAAACGATCCCGTTAAGTTGATCTTAGTCTGGAAATTAGACTAAAGTATCCTTAACAAACGTTTAAGTTGATCTTAGCCTCAAATACGGCTAACGTATGCTTAAACCAAAATCTTCAAATGGATTTTAGTCCCAAATCGGACTATAGATCCCCTAGTCAACTTTGGTTCAAGGGCACATCTCTGAACTCCTCTGACACCTATCGTTGTAATCCTTCAACGACGTCAGAGAGGTGACGGGTCCCGATGGCCATACATTAAATGGACCACTATATCCCTAAACTGGAACAATAAAGCCAATTGCTCTTTTGTCGGATCTAAACGATCCCATTAAGTTGATCTTAGTCTGGAAATTAGACTAACGTATCCTTAACAAACGTTTAAGTTGATCTTAGCCTCAATATGGCTAACATATCCTTAAACTAAAACACCAAACCCAAATCTAAGAAAATACGGATTTGGACTAATCCACGTCCTACGGGCGACGACATAAATTAGTCTCCGTATACAATCCACGGGCAACCATAAACAAAACAAAAACCCACGACACGAAGTGAAATTCTGGAGAAGGAGAAAGTTGTTACCGCGAAGCGGTAGCGTAATTAACTGCAGGGGCTTGCGCCTGCAGGGAAGAGCATCCCCACAATCAAAAACCCCTCAAGCGAGGGGGAATCTGACGAAGTCTACTACATCGGCCGCATCCGTCTAAACCTCCGATACACGGTGCCATAAATCAACTTGGCATCTTCGGAGAGGTGGACGGATAAAACAAAATAGCATATGCCCCGAACCCCGGGCATGTAGACGTCCTCGCGTCTCGGCCGCCGTTCAGAGGGGAACAGATTCTGGCACGTCCGGTGGGATCTTTTCCTCTTTCCACTCCACACTTCGTGTGTCGTGTTTTTCCCGCGATCAAATAATCGCGGCGTATATGTTTTTGGTTGCCCTTAGGGGAGTGGATATTGAAGCCGGCATTTCGTCTCTATGAAGAGTGGCATTTGCTCCCACCCCAGCAACTCAGGCTCTGTTATATCCGGCGGAGTCAAATATGGGTCACTTGCAGCCTCAAATTTCTGCAATCCGGCTCTTCAAAAATCAATGAGATTCTTTTTGGGTCGATGCTCCCACCTCCCACCCTCGGTGCCTCAACGCCGATGGAGGAAGCCCAGAGATGTCTGTCAAGCAGCAGCCTTACCGACAGAATCGGTCCTCAAACAACTGGCACTTGCCAAAGACCAAGGTCGACGCAGGGGGCAGAATATTCAAGCTCTTCAAGAAATCAACAGGCTTCGAACTGCACTAACTGCAACAGCAACTCTCGCTCTGTCCCATCTGGAGGAGTAACATACGGGCCCCAAGCGGCCTCCCTTTTCATTATACCAGTGGAGCAGGCAACTCAAGCCACCACTAAGCTATTCTTCGGGATCATGCTCCCGCCAACGAGCTTCAGCGCTCCTGTGCCATCGCAAGAAGCTCCCAAGAAGTCGTTCTTTCAGCGCTCCTGTGCTTATCTACGCTTTACTCAGCACACACAAAAATTATGATAAGAAGAGAGTAGAAAGTGAAAAATTATATTTAAAAGATGGGAATAGTTTAAGAAAAACAAGAAAGTTAGATGTTTTCTTAAATGAAACTAGTAATATGTAGCTATGAGCTGTTGTCCCAAGGGTTAGTAAGATGAAAGAAATTGCTAATCTGAGGATAAAAATAAGCCTGAAAAATAGTTCCTATTCTGGAAGCCGAACATTTGAACGTTGATACCCTACTATACGCACTTACACACATCTTGAAACTCGAGATAGTAGAGGATACCTTGAAATACTCTTGTCTAAAAGCCAAAGTATGAAGGAAATAATAAATGGAAAAGAAAAGATAAAATGGTGAAAAGAAAAATGAACACTGGTTTTGTTATCACCGAGGCAGCAAAAAAAATATAGCGAGGGTGCTTTATCACCTAGTGCCTTAGACTAACTGGTTTGGGAGCCACTGCTAAGCCTTAGGTGTTGCAAGACGAGGAAAAACATCTAATTAGCAAGCACATGAGTAATCGGTCGGTTAGTACCTCAAGAAGTATTAACGGTCGCATGAAGAATGTGTGAGCAAATTCCATCTAAATATCTATTAAAAAGTACTAAGGTAGATGGACAAGAGTATGATTGCTTGAATTGAATTCTCTGAGTGTAGGGATGTTCAGTTCACACACGTAGGGGGTATATGATCAATGTTTGGAAGAAAGATAGGAATGAAAACTAAAAGCGATGTTTTATTAAGGGATAATGTGATTTCTAACATTTTTTTCATGACCATTAAGATAGGGCTCATAGCAACTAAAAAGCTGGTATAATTGAAAACTCTTATTTTCAAGTTCTTTCTTTTATAGTTCTTATCTTCATATAACTTTCACCATCTCTCTTTTATTATATGATTTTGTGGGTGTAATCCACTGAAAACCCTCAGGAGACAACACTCCTCCTACTAGGGACATGCTACTGGCACCGAGTAAGGAAGATTGGGGGCAACTCTCCTTCTGGACTGATTCCGCCGACTACAACCGCCCCCGAAGGTTCCTTAGGCGCATTATGGGCACAAGAGAATGACCAAGGGAAAGAAAGAGCTCTTTATTACTTAAGTCGAGTTCTCCTGGGGGCAGAAAGCAATTATTCTCCCATCGAAAAGCACTGTCTAGCGTTGATCTTCGCGATAACAAAGCTCAGGCACTATGCGTTGGCGCATGAAGTCCGTCTCATATCGAAGGCAGTGAAAGGCCAGGCCATCGCCGATTTCCTCGCTGAACATCCAATACCGGCCGATTCTCCCTTGAATTGCGAACTTCCAGACAAACAGGCGTTCGACACGATCAATGGAAGTGGTACCCGATGGAAGCTTTTTCGATAGAACATCCTCTATGAAGAAGCGCAAACAAAGCACGCCGATAATCAAATCGGGAGTGGGCTTTATCTTCGTGACCCCGCAAGGAGGGATAATGCGATTCGCTTTCTCTTTAACAGAGCCGAGGACGAACAATGAGGCCGAATACGAAGCTTTGATAGCAGGCCTCGAGATCGCCATCGACATGGGAATTGAAAACCTCCTCATATGCGGAGACTCCCAACTGGTCGTTAGTCAAGTGAATGGCGACTACCAACAGGGCAAGTTCGTGCTGTCCGAAAACTGGAGGGTGAGCCCGCCACAATCACATGCTCCGAGAAGGGTGGACACGCCGGAGGCATCATGCTCGCTCATAGAGAAAGCTAAATGGACCACTATGTCCTAAAACTGGATATAGACCGAAAAGTCAGTAAACTAGAGATTCGCTTCAAATATGGCGACGGCGGACCGAAACGTCCTTAAACTAATGATGGATCGCAATGTCCTAAAACTTGCAAATGACCGAAACGTCGTTAAACTACTACCAACCCGTGACACCCCCAGGCTGACGTGGTAAAATAAAAAAAACAAAAAAGGTATGTCCATAAGCAAAATGGGCACGGATGAAAACCCGAAAGGGCTCCGTGAGTAAAAACAGCAGGGCTACCGGCTAGTCTTGTGAAAACCTGAAAGGGCACAACCTCGTTAAAAAAAAAGAATAAAAATTAAAAAAATACGGTATGTCCATAAGCAAAATGGGCACGGATGAATACCCGAAAGGGCTCCGTGAGTAAAAACAGCAGGGCTACCGGCGAGTATTTGTGAAAACCCGAAAGGGTGCAACCTCGTTAAAAGACACTTACAAGGTCCTCTCGACCTTGTAAGGAGAAACCACCCATGTGAGATCCTTACGACTCACAAGGGAGCAACATACTTAGGGATCCTCACGATTCCTAAGGAGAAAATACACTTGCGGGATCCTCACGACTCGTAAGAAGAACTCTCTTATGGGACCCTCACGGCTCATAAGATTTGAAAGTCTTAAGTTACAGAGACCTGAACCTGTTCTTAAGCAACCCCCACAACCTTCGATACTGCCCTACAAGTGGTTCAATACTGACCCTTGTATACAATCCACGGGCGCGAATAAACATTTCCTTAACCAAGTCCCATCTGTGACTGGGGATATGTCCATATGGTGAACAACCCTTGTAAGTCCTCTCGACTTATAAGGAGAAAACCCTTTTGTAAGATCCTTACGACTTACAGGGGAACATACACTTAGGAATCCTCACGATCCCTAAGGAGAAAATACACCTACGAGATCCTCACGACTCGCAGGGAGAAATACCTTTGTGAGACCCATATGGCTCATAAAGTCAAAAGCCTTAGTCGACAGGATCCTAACCCTGTTTACTAAGCCACCTTTGTTCGCCATCGACAGAGGCAAATGATGATTCGCTCCTGGCAATATTCCAGTGTAGCGATGCTGATGCCTAAACCGGTATCAAATTCCAAGTCCTTTCATAGCAAATGATGATTCGCTCCTGACAATATTCCAGTCGCAGCGATGCTGATGCTAAGATTGGCATCAGATTCCAAGTTCCACACCCGCAATAAAAAGCAGCGAGTGAAAATAAAATAAATAGCCAAAATGATTGGGCAACTCGCAATAAAAAGCAGCGAGTAAAAAGAAAAATAGCCGAAATGATTGGGCACCGCGAAAAATAGCCGAAATGATCGGGCAATCGCGACCTTCGCGATATAAAAAGCTGAAATGATAGAGCATCGTGGAGATAAAACAATAATATAAAAAAAATGAATGAAACTTCTGCCCTACAGGTGAGATCACATCGATCCCTGTATACAATCCAGGGGCACCAACAAAGAGGGAACCATACCTTCCCAACAGGCTCCACCAGAAAACGAAGCCAAATCTCGACGGATCATAGACAACCTAAAGACGATCTCGACATTTGTCGCAATATCGTAGACACAATATCAACCAAGGAAGCAAAGGAAGATCCCTAGTTTCAGGGTCTCGACGTCAACATCGACAACTTAGGGATCACCAACGGCGTTTCTCCGCACTCCAACCAGATGCAGACGTGACGTCAACAATCGACCTCAGAGTCGCAACGAAACGGAACCATGGCAAAGTCCCTAGTTCCAAATCTCAATGGCCACATCTATGGCCTGGAGACCAACAACGGTGGGCCTCTTCATTCCAGCATGATACAGAGGTTACACCATCAAACGGAGCGACGGCAAAACCCTAGCTTCACCTCAGCATTCGTCTCGATACAGCAGACGAGATGTTAACAACGGCGTTCCTTCGTAGTCCATCAAGATGCAGATACAACGCCAACGAAAGACCCCATGGTCAAACAAGCGGAGTAACGGCAAAATCCCGGCTCCACCACGACGTTCGTCTCGATACAGCAGACGGGAGGTCATCCCAGCGTTCTTCCTCCAGCAGGGTTCAGACGCGACAATCAAACGAACGGAGCCACGGCAAAATCCTTAGTTCCAAATCTCGACGGTTCACCAGTAACCTAGAGACAACCGCGACGTTCATCTCGATACAGCAGACGAGATGTTACCCCAGCATTCTTCCTCCAGCAGGGTTCAGACGCGACAATCAAACAAACGGAGCCACGGCAAAATCCCTAGTTCCAAATCTCGACGGTTCACCAGCAACCTAGAGACAACCGCGACGTTCATCTCGATACAGCAGACGAGAGGTCACCCCAGTGTTCTTCCTCCAGCAGGGTTCAGACGCGACAATCAAACAAATAGAGCCACGACAAAATCCCTAGTTCCAAACCTCGACGGTTCACCAGCAACCTAGAGACAACCGCGACATTCGTCTCGATACAGCAGACGGGTTGTCACCCCAGCGTTCTTCCTCCAGCAGGGTTCAGACGTGACAATCAAACTAACAGAGCCACGGCAAAATCCCTAGTTCCAAACCTCGACGGTTCACCAGCAACCTAGAGACAACCGCGACATTCATCTCGATACAGCAGACGCGATGCCAGCAAATGAATCAAAGGCCAAATTCCTAGCTTCAGGGTCTTGACGGCAACTCACATGAAACCTGAAAGACTATCGGAGATCATCCCACACCAGCGCGAAGTGGTTATGACTCACCGGGGCTCTCCAAAATGAGCCTAACCTCAAGTAAAAAGCGGCATGGCAAAATACCTGACGCTTGCTCTTCCGACGGTCAAACTGCTAAGGAGGATTGCTTGAAGACGTCTTGTCCAGCCCCCGAAGGGATCAGAGACACGGTAGTCGCAGGGCTACTCGAACAGCACGATTGCCTATCGAGGAATATATCAGCTTATGCGACGGTACGACGGCCAAAACCCTAAGTACCACAGACCCTAACAGACTTCTGTCGTAAAGAGCAGAGGTTAACTGTGACGTTAGGATATTCTTGCGAGAAATGCTCGATTCGTCTCGACTTGTGAAGAAATTGATGTCTTCGCGAGAACTTCTCAATGCGGCTCGACTCGTGAGAAAAAGCCTTAGGCAGTGGGGATTAAAAAAAAACCTGTTTCCTAAGCACTGGGGCCCTGCAAGTTGGCCCAAAACGGACTCTTGCATACTATCCACGGGTCTCACTCTCCAAAGTCGAGTCTCGACAAGGAGGGAAACAACCGCTTACGAGTCCTCTCGACTCGTAAAAGGGAAAATTCTCTTGTAAGATCCTTACGACTTATAAGTGAAAACGCACTTAGGGATCCTCACGATTCCTAAGGAGAAAATACACCTACGAGATTCTCTCGATCCGCAGGGAGAAAAGTCTTTGTGGGACCCTCACGGCTCATAAAATTGGAAAGTCTTAGGCTACAAGGACCCTAAACTTGTCTCCCAAGCACTCAATACGGTGGCCATGCATAACTTTGCACTACTTCACCCACGTACATACTTACGTGGGCAAAGTAGTGGGAGGCATTTGTTCCCGTCAAAAATTTTGGCTCAAAACCCGCTCCGTATAAAATAACAACAATAAAAGAAAAAAATAAAAAATAAATGAATAAATAAATAAATAAATAATAATAAAGGAGAAAATCTCCCTTTCAGAGCAAAGCTCTGTTCCAATCCCAAGACGGGAAGTGAAGCAATACTTATGTTTCCCCCAGTCAGAGCAAAGCTCTGTTTTAAAAGATAATAAAAATCAAATCTTAAAATAAAGAAGCAACGTTTCAGCTGACTTGCGCTCTGCACTGCGCGACACGTGTCAGCGCAGTTGCGCTGCGCGACACGTGTCAGTGCAGTTGCGCTAGCGCTCTGCGCTGCGCGACACGTGTCATCACAGTTGCGCTAGCGCAGTTGCGCTAGCGCAGTTGCGCTTCGCTCTGCGCTGCGCGACACGTGTCAGCGCAGTTGCGCTGCGCTCTGCGCAACAAGTGTCAAGCACAGATGCGTTTGCGCCAAACAGAATTAAAATTCCAGTAAGATCTTTCTGTTCTTGTTAAAACAAGAAAATTGTCTTCTGTAAAACAGAAGCCCTTGGATCAAAGATCCAACGGTGGGGAAATATCCCCAAATCACTCAGAGAAAGATCTCTTTTAAACAACCTAACAAACAAATTGGCACTATATAAAGGCCCTCAAACTCCAAGTCTAAAAGACACAAAAAAGGGAACAACAATACAAAAAGGGAGGAACACAGAAACAAAGAGAGAACTCCTCTAAAGAATTTTGAGAAGAAAGAAAAGGTAAAAACCTTTAATAAAAGAAGAATTTTTTCTGAATAGATCATTGATCTAAGAACAAGATCAAGGATCTTCAATAAAAAATATAATAAATAACAAAGGCATTGCCTTTTGATGAACTATTGGTTCTGGAATCTAAAATATTCTATTCTTTGATCCAAAATTGGATCAAGGTAATTAACAGTGCCTTGCACTTGCAAATCTGCACTGTTGCGCTCCTGGGTTGGCGCAAGCCACCAGAGAGCGCCACGTGTCAGCACCAGAACAACTTGCGCTATGCGCTTTTAAAATAGAGCATTGCTCTCTGAAATTGGCGCAACTCACCAGAGCGCGCTACGTGTCAGCACCAGAATAACTTGCGCTATGCACTTTTAAAATAGAGCATTGCTCTCTGAAATTGGCGCAACTCACCAGAGCGCGCCACGTGCCATCTCCAGAACAACTTGCGCTATGCGCTTCCAAAACAGAGCATTGTTCTCTAAAATTGGCACACTGCACCAGAGCGCGCCACGTGTCAGCAGCGCAACAGCGCAGCACACTGGCGCAGCGCACTGCGCTTGCGCTCACCAGAGCGTGACACGTGTCACCGACATGAGTTTGCGCCTTGCGCTCCTCAATTGGCGCAAAGCGCCTGACAAGCCACATGGGGCACTGTCAGAATATTTGATGCAGCGCATTATTAAAGGGCAAAGCCCAATTAAGAGGTCCAATGGACCAAAACAAATGCTCTGCATTATTAAAGAAAAGGGGCAGAGCCCAAACAAAGGCCTAATAGGCCAAATGCAAATGAAAGGTTAAACATTTTCAATTGGACTTAACCCAATCATGGCCATATGTCCTCAAATTAAATTGACTGAGCAAGGCTGCTCCCTTAAATCAATTTACATCCAGTTCAAGGGTACATCTCCGAACTCCTCTGACACCTATCGTTGTAATCCTTCAACGATGTCAGAGAGGTGACGGGTCCCGACGGCCACAAATAACATGGACCACTACGTCCCTAAACTGGAACAGTGGACCACTACGTCCCTAAACTGGAACAATGGACTCCCATGTCCCTAAACTGGAACAATAGAGCCAATTTCTCTCCTGTCGGATCTAAACGATCCCATTAAGTTGATCTTAGTCTGGAAATTAGACTAATGTATTCTTAACAAACGTTTAAGTTGATCTTATCCTCAAATACGGCTAACGTATCCTTAAACCAAAATCTTCAAACAGACTTTAGTCCTAAATCGGACTATAGATCCCCTAATCAACTTTGGTTCAAGGGTACATCTCTGAACTCCTCTGACATCTATCGTTGTAATCCTTCAACGACGTCAGAGAGGTGATGGGTCTCGATGGCCATACATTAAATGGACCCCCATGTCCATAAACTGGAACAATAGAGCCAATTGCTCTCCTGTCGGATCTAAATTATCCCGTTAAGTTGATCTTAGTCTGGAAATTAGACTAAAGTATCCTTAACAAACGTTTAAGTTGATCTTAACCTCAAATACGGCTAACGTATCCATAAACCAAAATCTTCAAACAGACTTTAGTCCTAAATCGGACTATAGATCCCCTAATCAACTTTGGTTCAAGGGTACATCTCTGAACTCCTCTGACACCTATCGTTGTAATCCTTCAACGACGTCAGAGAGGTGACGGGTCCCGATGGCCATATATTAAATGGACCCCCATGTTCCTAAACTGGAACAATAGAGCCAATTGCTCTCCTGTCGGATCTAAACAATCCCGTTAAGTTGATCTTAGTCTGGAAATTAGACTAAAGTATCCTTAACAAACGTTTAAGTTGATCTTAGCCTCAAATACGGCTAACGTATTCTTAAACCAAAATCTTCAAACGGACTTTAGTCCCAAATCGGACTATAGATCCCCTAATCAACTTTGGTTCAAGAGTACATCTCTGAACTCCTCTGACACCTATCGTTGTAATCCTTCAACGACGTCAGAGAGGTGACGGGTCCCGATGGCCATACATTAAATGGACCACTATGTCCCTAAACTGGAACAATATAGCCAATTGCTCTTTTGTCGGATCTAAACGATCCCGTTAAGTTGATCTTAGTCTGGAAATTAGACCAACGTATCCTTAACAAACGTTTATGTTGATTTTAGCCTCAATATGGCTAACGTATCCTTAAACTAAAATACCAAACCCAAATCTAAGAAAATACGGATTTGGACTAATCCACGTCCTACGGGCGACGACATAAATTAGTCTCCGTATACAATCCACGGGCAACCATAAACAAAACAAAAACCCACAACACGAAGTGAAATTCTGGAGAAGGAGAAAGTTGTTACCGCGAAGCGGTAGCGTAATTAACTACAGAGGCTTACGCCTGCAGGGAAGAGCGTCCCCACAATCAAAAACCCCTCAAGCGAGGGGGAATCTGACGAAGTCTGCTATATCGGCCGCATCCGTCTAAACCTCCGATACACGGTGCCATAAATCAACTTGGCATCTTCGGATAGGTGGACGGATAAAACCAAATAGCATCTGCCCCGAACCCCGGGCATGTAGAAGTCCTCGTGTCTCGGCCGCCGTTCGGAGGGGAACAAGGAGTTCAGGTAGTTCCTTCTCCATGTTGTGCATGTTGAAGTTAACTATAAATTGAGCAAAGGTGGAGGGGAGAGACTGCAGAATAATATCCGTATATTACTCATTGTCCATTATCCACCCAAGGTCCTTAAGCTCTTCTATGAGAGCTATCATCTTCAGAACATGGTCTTCTACTGCTGTGCCAGGGGCTATTCGCATCTGAAACAGCTTTCTGGATGCTTCGTATCGTAATACGCGATATTGCTCTCCATACAACTCTTTTGTATGGAAGAATATGGATTGTACGTCCATATTCTTGTGCTGCTTCTGATGTGTGTTATCCATCGATGCAAGCGCGAGGCATTTAGCCGTGGAACAGTTAGCGTCCCATGTCTTGCGGATTTCCCTATCCGCAACTGAAGGTTTAGGACCTAGGATGGACGGGGTTGGAGCTGTGAGGACATATGATACCTTATCATAAGTCAAGGCAATGTTGAGATTTCTCAGCCAATCTTTATAATTGGTCCCATTCAGTTTATTTTTATCTAATAGAAGCTTGAGTCCTGACATTTGTATCTGCTATTAAGAGAGAGAAAATAATACACTCAGTGAAATCTCTTGCAAAGATCAGATTGGTTATTATCTTGTCTAATCGATGTCTCCCACTGTTTTTATCAAATTTTCTTTAAAACCTTTAAAAAGAAAACTAGCCGGGATTAATTACATTCTACAACTTCGCTAACCGTTCAGCCAGGCCGGTGCCGGTACTTGAGGGAGGTTCCCTGTGCTTTCGCACGGACCTAATTAAAATAAACCTCATCTTCCCAGAGGCGTAGCCCCGTTTGACACCTTTCTAGACACCTAATGGGTTAGCTAATTGTAAAGTGCAAAACTCTCCCGGGAGCAACTTTTGCTCACAGTGGTATCGGGATCCTACTATCATATAGAAGGTATGCAATCTCATTGCAAATTTCAACTCTTGAAATTCCCGATATTATTTTTACCCCTAGCACTCATGACCTTAACTATAGTCAACATATCATAAGTACTAGTCAAGTTCTTCCCGTCATTTCGTGATTAACTAGACCCACCCATATGATCCTTAACTAAAGTCAACATAATCATATGAATGTCCTAACTAATCTGCATCATATGCAGTGTAGGAAGACATCACTTAGCTACCGTACACTGCGCCTTAACTAAAGTCAAAATACACATCACGAATACTAAGTACTCTACTTCCTAAAATGACGGAGGGCTGCGGATAGTTTTTAAGAAAACTTTTAATGCTTTGAACTCGATATCATTGTAGAATCCAATGGGTTTAAAAGGAGTGGCTTAAGTTCCGCATTTTGAAACTTGCTTTTTCATAAAAAAGGCCGAGTGTGTTTCAAATCCGATTCTACAACATCTTTTTAGGTTCATTTTTCATTTACATTAATCTCATTAATTTAGTCCTATCATTTAAGTCCCAAAGCCATCACAGAAAGAAATGAAAAAATAACGTACGCTTATACCACTCGCATTCGTCATAGTGTCCCGTTATGCACCGTTATGTTACTTAACTAATGGTATACCAGGACGGGGCTAGCGGGTGCAAAACATAAGCAACGTCTATTATATATCATATATATAATATTCCATTCGTCTCAGATATATTAAATGAACACATCAAAGAATATAAGAAGCAGAAGCACATATAGGATATTTAGGAGGTCCGTATTTTGTATTTAGCCATCAATAGAAAATACAGATTCCACGGTCGCGATGAATAGCCAAGCCTACACCCCTAGACCCCTACGAGAGCGGCAAGCGACCCTACCAATTCTGGAGTTTAGGAGACCCGGTCTCGACTCCTCGAGATGGCCTCCCACTGAACCCCAGGACCCGGTCACTTGTGCTCCCCTCCTTGGGTCTATCCTAATGCAGAAAAGTAAATAATATACAACACTGGTGACATCATCCTCAACCCGGAAGTTCCCCAAATAAAAGAATATTACATACAATTGAATTTTACATGAATGAAAAGAAAACTCTCATCTCATATAAAACCCCCGGCTATTCAATCACGACAATCCTGCATATCAAATCTCAGCAACACATAATATCACATATCATCAACGTAAGTAAGTATGCGTACCCTGATTGTCGTTGATGTATAGCAACGAAACCGGCGATACACCACATACTACACTTACGGTCACAGAGAAATAAAAAGAAAAACTACAACAATTGGAATCGTAACTGCCTTTAGACAACACAAACCCGGAATATCACATAATCAAGATTTCATGCCTAACAATGTAAAGCTCGCATTTAGGTCTCACCCATGAAAACATCTTTTCAAAACAAGTCGGATAATTCAACAAGATTTCCAATTATTCCCGAGACTGAAATGCTAGATTTACATGCAACAAACAAATTTATAGATTCCAATTATTGTATTACATACTAATAAACTAGGCGCAGTAAAAACATTCGATCGAATGATTGAACACCCAAAGACTTCTCAGAAAGCTCAACACTTGAGCAGATTTAAAATTTACCAGAAACTGCAACAAGTACATATGGGCCAGCGCAAGAAGGCACAGCCCCACCTGCACCAACGGCGCCGTGGAACCGCCGCAGAATGACCATTCTTGCCGCGGTTCCGCGGTCCAATAGTGGAGTTAGGGCTTTGTACTTCTTGTGGGCCCATAAAATACCCTGCACGATTTTCTGAGTATTTTTAATATGAAAAAATCCACGTTTTTGAAAAATTTCCAGAGAGCACCCTCCGGATGTCGTATTTCGTTCGTTCGAGGTTTTTAACGTCATCTAGGTTACTCTAAAGCTCTAGCCTGGCTCTGATACCACTGTAGGGTTTCCTTATCACCTCATATAGGGTTTGGAAGCATCACACATGCCACAACTTTGATTTTAAGAGGTGCTACGTAAACTTAACTAGGAATCGAACTAGAAATTTAGGGTAAAACTTATAGTATCACATACTAAAGTTAATTTATGACTAAGTGGAGAGACTACAACCTTTGTAGACCTCCTAGGGTTTGAATGAGCTAGCTTGAAGCTCCTCCACGTCCACGACGATCCACCCAGAGTTCCTTTGCTCAAAGCTCCTTGCTCCAATAGATCACAAAGAAGATGACGCAAACAAACTACACCAAGGGGCTAAAGAAGTGTAGTGTGATGATATGGTTATGTTCTCATATAAAAACCCTTTCTTTCTTTTAACCTCACTCAATTTATCAAACTCAAGAGAGAGCTAAAGAGAGAAAGATGAAGATGGCTTATCTTTTCTTTTGGATAAAAAAGATAATCATGAATATAATGAGAGAGAGAGAGAGATAAATATCAAGCATAAATAACTAAACTCAAACCATGGTTAATAAAAATCTAGATATTTTAGAATGAGAAAAATAACAAAGGAAAATATAACCATAGTTTGATTTTGGTCAAGTAAAGAAAAGTCAACAATGATGAATAATCAATTTTCTTTTTCTCATTCTAATATATACAAATATATTTACTTTCCATGTATTTCTTATATTGCCATCTTTGATGTATCATCAACCATGATACTAATGTATGTATGTATGTGTGTATGCACATCAACATGTACATATACATGCATGCATCCATCATAAAGAAAAGGTTTATTTAAATGAGATAAAAGTCAATATTAAATCAACACTTGATTTAATAAACCGGTCATATCTCATACGACCCGACCAATATTAAACACCCGATTAAAATATGGCATAATATACACGTATTTAATCGAGCTCCTGCACATAACTCATATGTACACCACATCGTTTCGCCTGAGCCAGGAAACTCCTATGTGGGACTCTAAGACTCGTCAATACGCCGGCAGTAGGTGATGATCACATTAAACACCTACAAGCCGCAAGCGGTCAGCTAAACGTAACGGCTACCCGGGTATTGAGCGATCAGAAGAAGAATAAGCGAACCAGTCAAAACTCCCGTCAATCCAACTGGCAACACTTACCGTACAGTCCGGTCTCTTCGTCAGATATGCTGCATATCGAGTCTAGGGATGGAATCGTCGACCCCAATAACTCAATAAGTCATGCCGGTATATGGTCTACAACAGTTCGAGAAACTACTGATAACACTTATCAGTAATATCTCAGCAGCCCTGGCCAGGGACTTCCTGTTATAGCCAATCGTGCACAGCGCAACATCAACCCCTAATACCGGGAGAGACGAAACCCCTCCTATCACTCATTGCCTCCATATGCCTCGGGACTGTATCCAAAATCCACCTGTTTGTACGACTCAGTAGAGCCGTAGTAGGGTGGAGATCAAGATACGGTGGGAGGACACACAAGACTCTATGGCGATCTCGGGTCTACAGACTAACCTGTACCAGTGTCACCTGAGAACTGCTATCCGACGTATGATATAATACCATATAGGAGTTCTCGATGAGTCCGTTCTGTGTACCCAGTCTCACTAAGCACCCGTATACAATCTTTGGTGTCAACACACCAGACGGATATGGGATCATCCATCGCCCATCATATGGAACAAGAATAGTATACGCTAGTCTACACTGGAATATCGATGCCCTGTCTCGATATACCCACGACTAGGAACATTTCAAGGATATGCTTATAAAGTACAGGTGTCCCACTAGTATGATCCACATCATAACCCCAGTAGTCAAGCCGATATCCTCAGGGTATTATCAGCATGTACCAAATGAGTAAAAACATGATCAAGTGAACATATGACAAAGAGAAACCAAATAGCATACTATCATGTCGAGCAAGACCGTCCTCTGAATATATATATATATATATATATATATATATATATATATACATACATACATACATACATTCATACATACATACATATACACACACACACACATCAGTACATACACTATCATATAATGGCCTCTAGGGCATACATATATCCAACATTCCGAACCAATCTACCCCTTAAACCCCGTAGTGTTTTGATTGTATTGTTTATCTTGTAAATTGTATTGATTGTATAGTTGATTGACTGACCGAAACCATGATATCAGTAAACGGATGTAACCGTAGAATCATGTAAATGGAATAACTGGGGAACCATATAAATGGAATGTATATCCATGGTTCGGTTCAGTCAAGTTGTATAGATTGATAATTGGATTCATGGATTCATGGATTCATGTTGAATTGTAATATTGAAGATTGTAGATTGTACTTGAATCATATTCAAGTCAGATTATACTGAGACTCAAACCGAGTCAGACAATCAACAAAGTAAATTAAAGTCCTGATTATTTTTATTAATTTGTCAACCTTAGATAGGCAAGCACCCACTTCTCTGGCTCCCTGAGGCTCAAGAGATTGGTCCCGCTTAAACTTATATTTACTAGGGTCCTTAGGGTAATTTATAGAACCTGAGGGGTTTTTATGTAAAAATAATTTTATATACTTTTTAAAATACACCCCAAGTATTTATTATTCGTCTTTAGAGTTGTAATAAATGTAGATTTTATATTGTGATATTTCTAGTGAAAATATCCTATTTCCATAATAAAAGGTGTTTATTTGTAATATTGGTATTGTATGGAATTCATGGTATTTTAGTGTAAATTGATTCTTGTGATATTGTAAAATAGTGGAATATTTAGAATACTTCAAAAATAGATATGTTTATGTTGCATATACATATATTTATATGAAAATAAGTTTTGTATATATTTATAATATTCTAGAAATCTCGTTTTCTTAAGATGTCGTATTTTAAATCTTTCGAGACCGAATGCTCCTTGCGGAGGTCTGAATCTCGCACTACTAAGCCCGAGGATGTGCGATAATCCGCACCATCCCAAACGGGTTCCCCAAAATGGGTTATAGCGGCGCTTTGCAAAGATTTGTATAAATACTAAATCCTTTAGAAAACGGTTTTATGAAGTAAATGGTATTTATTTGTAAAGTTGTCAAATTTCTCGTATTCTATGTTCTAGGGTCTCCTAAGTCAACTAGACTGCTCCTAACTGGTCCAAAGCGATAAGTTGTGAGATACCTCAAATCGCCTCTTCACCGCCAATTGTGGCCAGATAAGTACAAGTGAAGAAAGGATGGATCTGCTCACGAATCACCGTGAGACGGGCCTTTTAAAGATACCCTTCTCACTTGCCTAGCCTAGACACCACAAAGTCAGGTTTAGATAAACGACTGATGCCCACAACCTTATCCTATTTTCATACTAATGGTATTTATTTATAACGATGTATCAATACTAAATCTTTTGGAAATGGTTTTATTAAGTAAATGGTATTTAAATGAAAATGTTTGTTTTCTCGTATTCTAGGTTCTCGAGGGTATTGTGTTAGGTTGAATATGAGTGTGTGAGGAGGTAGGTCGTTACCTCGTGATCTACTTTAAAGGTATATCAAGTTTAATGGGGTTAAATGTTGAATTGAAACAATGTGGTATTTAAGTGAAAAAATATGATAAATTGAAATAGCCATCATTTTATGAAATGAAACTTGATCAATTTGGTTGATTAGTGTTTAATGGTCAACATGAAGGAGTTTAAGCATAATTGTGTTAACGAGATGTGGAGTTTTATGAAGAAACCGAAACGGAAATCGGATTTGTTTCGATTCCGTCGGGTTTTGTAAATCCGTATTTTTTTTAGAATAGAAAAGAGAGATAGAAAATAGGACTTACGGTTTTAGGACACACAAGAGGGTGAGAGGGAAGTAGTGGAATCACCGATGTGTTGCGTCGTCGCCGGGAGTTCCTAGAACGATCGCTGGAAGTTCCACCGGGAATTCGTCTGAGCTTCGCCTCGAGCTCGTTTTCAAAGTGCTCAAGATTTTTGGAAATTTTTAGAGAGTTGGCTCAGAATTTTGGGGTGAGAGGGTAGGGGGTATGGGTGTATTTATAGGGTTAGGCTAGGGTTAGGGTAGATGTAGGGTTTTAAATTAAAAAAATGTAAAAATATATGAAAAATCATTAAAAAATGGAGTAAATAGGGTATAAATGTGTCTCTGGAAACGATCCAATTAATTGGAGTGTGCAGGGGAGTTGGGCAAGTGAAGAAGCACATTTTCTTTTCAGGTGACTCGGCCGTCCGGCGGCACCGGCCCGAGTCGGCCGGTTCGCCGGCCGACTCGGCCGAGTCAGGCCGAGTCGCAGCGTCGGGAGGTGGGGGGTCGTCAGGTGTGGCCTCTGGTGCATTCTGGTTAGTGGGTGTAGTGTGAAAAATGGAAGTTATCTTGTGTAGACTGTTGGGCTTCTAAGGAATTTAAAACAAATAAATATAAAAAATAATGTGAGATATGGGATTTGAACTCTGGTGGCTTGGTTCAGCAGTGCAAGATATTACCAATGAGCTACAAGCTCCTTCTTGTAATTATGGTATGAAATAAATACTTAAAGTGGTAACAACAATATTAAATACTCCAAGTATACTTTAAATTTAAATCAAATTTATGTATACTAAAAATGGAGTTGTTACAGTCTACCCTCCTTACAAAAATTTCGTCCTCGAAATTTACAACTTTTATTTGAGGACTAATTTACAAAGAGACGTGGATATCTTGCACGCATCTCATCTTCCCTTTCCCAATTGGACTCTCCTGGAGTGTCTTTTCTCCACATCACTCGGACCAAGTTAACTTCCTTGTTCCGAAGTGTCTTCACTTTTTTGTCCAAAATTTCCACAGGTTGTTGCTCACAAGATAAATCAGGCTGGATAGTGAGCTCGGAATGATCGAGAACATGGCTGGGGTCACTCGCATACCTTCTGAGTTGGGATATGTGGAACACATTATGCACTCCTTCCAATGGAGGTGGAAGCGCTAAGCGGTATGCCACTTCACCGACTCGTTTGAGTATGTCGAACGGTCCAATGTATCTCGGACTTAGCTTACCCCATCATCCAAATCGGATCACTCTGCGGTTCGGAGATATCTTCAAGAATACGTGATCTCCTGGCTGGAACTCCAAGTGTCGTCTCTTTGCATTAGCCCAGTGCTTCTGTCGATCATGGGCTATGCGCATCCTTTTCCTGATAGTACGAACCACATCAACAGTCGCTACTATCATCTCTGGTCCAAGAAGTTCCCTATCTCCGATGTCATCCCAACTTAATGGCGATCGACACTTCTTTCCATACAATGCTACAAAAGGTGCCATTCCTATGCTTGCTTGGTAGCTGTTGTTGTACGAAAACTCCACAAGATGTAGGTAATCTTCCCACAATCCTTTGAAGTCTAACATACATGCTCTGAGCATATCCTCCAAGATCTGAATAGTTCGCTCAGACTGACCATCGGTTTGTGGATGATAAGCCGTGCTAAAGTTCAGACTTGTTCCCAAGCTTGTTTGCAGACTCTGCCAAAATTGCGATCGGAACCTGGTGTCACGATCGGAGACAATGCAGACCGGAACTCCATGAAGTCTCACAATTTCCTGTATGAGTTCATGGGTATCAGAGATAGTACACTATGAAGAGTTTAAATCTTTAAATAGATTATTACCTCCATGTACTTCTTTGCTAGTGTTTCAGTTGATTGGCTAAGTCGAAATGGGATGAAGTGAGCCGACTTTGTAAGTCGATTCACAATGACCCAAACGACATCGTTACCCTTTGTGCTGTGAGGAAGAGCAGTCACAAAATCTATCGTGATGTGTTGCCACTTCCATTCTGGGATTGGTAACGGTTGAAGTAGTCCAGCTATCCTGTGATGTTCAGCCTTTACTTGCTGACACACTAAACATTTTGCAACGCTTCTGGCTACTTCACGCTTCATTCCATGCCACCAATAATTCTGACGTAGATCTTTGTACATTTTGGTACCTCCAGGGTGTATTGAATAGGGAGAGCTGTGAGCTTCTTTCATTAACTCTTCCCGAACAAGACCTTTTGGTACACACAATCTGCTGCCGTATCTCAAAGATCTTTCTTCATGGATGATGAAGTCTGTTCTGAGTCCATTCTCCACTTGTTCTCTGATCTTTTGCAACTTAGCATCACTTGCTTGAGCTGCTTTGATCTGATTGACAATATTTGATTGAACTTGTAAATTTATCAAATTTGAAGCGTTACCTGACATGACTACCTCAATCTCCATCTGATGCAAGTCTTGTTGAAACTTCCACTGAATGGTGAGATTCATTGCTAATGGTTGGCGACTAAGTGCATCAGGTACTACATTCACCTTCCCTGGGTGATATTGCAAGTTGATGTCAAAGTCTGCCATGAGTTCTAACCATTTTCTCTGCCGCATATTCAACTCCTTCTAAGTAAACACGTACTTCAGACTTTTATGATCTGTGTAGATGTTCACTCGTTCACCAAGTAGATAATGATGCCAAATCTTGAGAGCAAAGATGACGGCTGCCAACTCCAGGTCATGCGTCGGATAATTGCGCTCATGAGTCTTCAGTTGTCTTGAAGCATAAGCCACAACCTTACCGTGCTGATGTAGAACACATCCTAATTCCTTACCGGATGCATCGCAATGCACTTCGAATCCTCCAGATTGATCCGGTATTACGAGAATATGCGTTGTTGTCAATCTTGACTTGAGTTCTACGAAAACTTGTTCGCATACTTCTGACAACACAAAATCTTCATCTTTACGTATGAGCTTGGTCAGGGTGTTGCTATCTTCAAAAATCCTTCAATGAACCTTCTGTAATATCCAGCTAAACCCAAGAAACTCCGAATGTCCTTCACTGAATTTGGTGTAGGCCATTCGCTGACTGCTGAAACCTTCGCTAGATCTATAGAGATTCCTTCTCCTGATACGATATGTCTAAGAAAACCAACTTGCTTTAGCCAAAACTCACACTTGCTGTACTTGGCATAGAGCTGATGTTGTCGAAGAGTTTCCAGGACAATTCGTAGGTGCTCGGCATGTTCTTTCCGACTTTTAGAATACACCAGGATGTCGTTGATGAAGATGACAACAAACCTGTCTAAGTACTCCCGGAAAACTTGATTCATTAGGTTCATGAATATTGCTGGTGCATTGGTCACTCCAAATGGCATCACTAGAAATTCGTAATGTCCATAGCGAGTTCTGAAAGCTATTTTGTGAATATCAGCTTCCTTGACCTTCACCTGATGATAACCTGAACGAAGATCCAATTTAGAGAAAACACAAGATCCACTTAGCTGATCGAATAAATCATCGATGCGCGAGAGTGGATACTTGTTCTTTATAGTGACTTCGTTCAAGGCTCTGTAATTGATGCACATTCTGTATGAACCTTCCTTCTTCTTCACAAGTAGTACAAGTGCTCCCCAACTTGAAGCGCTGGGACGAATCCATCCTTTCGCCAATAATTCGTCCAACTGTGTTCGGACTTCCTTCAAACCTTCCGGACTTAATCTATAAGGTTCTTTGATCACCGGTTGTGCTCCTGGTACTAAATCAATACTGAATTCAAGAGCTCGATCGGGAGGCAAACCTGATATATCGTCAGGAAATACATCGTCGAACTCTCGAACTACCTCTGGTCTTGATTCTTCCTCCGCTTGAGCTGCTGTAACTATTGATTCTCTTGGCTTCGCTTTGTAGGTACTTGGCTCCAGGGTATGGTCTCCGCTTCTGAAATAGAAGACCGGATGGTCTGGAATCTCGAATACTACACTCCTTTGATGACAGTCGATGGTAGCATAAAAAGTTCCAAGCCAATCCATACCTAGAACCACATCGAAGTTCGGTTTGCCCAGCACTTTGAAGTCAGCATAAAACTCTCTGCTGCAGACGACGACTGGACACAAGCTGTATCCCATGGTTTCCTTTAGAACGCCATTTCCTGAACTGACATTCCAGCTGGATACAAGAGGTGAGATTGGAATCGCATGGGTTCAGACGAACCGTTACGACATAAAGCAGTGAGATGCTCCAGTATCAAACAGTGCTAGTGCAGGTAGTGAGGCTACTAAGATGTGCCTAAGGTATGTGGGATATGTTTTAGGTATAGGGAAAAGTATGTAGATAAGAAAGGTTTGAGAAGAAAAGTTTACCAGTGATAACTTGGCCAGTGGCCTCAGCTTCTTCCACTGACATAGTGAAAGCCTGGCACCTTGGTACATTCTTCTTGACCTGAGGAGCATTCTTCAGAACGTTCCTTTGAGCTTGATGGAACTGACGAGGAGGTGGTGCATCTTGTGGTCTTCTGGATGGTGCAGTTAGTGCAAGTCTTGGAGCAGGTGCCTGAAGGGCTGGTCGCTGTGAATAGGTAATTGCTGGCCTGGGTGCAGCAACCGGGTTTGGCCTTTGGGGACAAGACTCAATATCATGAGTAGCTGATCTGCAGACTAAGCAAAGACGGTTGGCTCGCCGGCAGTCTTTCATCATGTGTACAGTTCTCTTGCAGTAGGTACAAAAGGCTGGGTTGGGATGATGGTTCGGTACTCCGGTTCGCCTTGGCATAAAAAGTGGCCTGGACGAGGCTCCTCCTGCCATCTGGTTGGCAGGGTGCTTAACTCCTGCAGACTGAGGTCTGCCCCTTGCTTTTATCACTGCCTCATAACTGCGGGCAGCTTCTAGAACATCCTCATGAGTTGGAAATTTTCCTGTGGCTAGTGCAGCCTGAATTTCCGTGTCCAAGCCTTGTTGAAAGCGACGAGCTATGATCTCGTCCGTTGGTATCAAATGTGCCACGAATCTGTTTAAAGGATTGTGTTAGCTGTGTAGTATGTGATATTTAAAAATTGAACTATTGTGACATATCTTACTGACTTAGCATGGTGAATTCAGCGTCATACTCATCTACTGACTGGTCCCACATCGAACCTTGTTGTAGATGAATGAACTGTTGTTCCATAGCAAACCTGGCAGTCACAGGGAAATACTTCGCGTCGAACTTATCGCGAAAAGTATTCCATTCAATAAGCTGTACAAGACGGCTTTCTTCCGCCTTCCACCAGTTGCGAGCATTGTCCGTGAGCCGCAGTTTCGCCACACGGACCCAAGCTATGTCTGGCACTTGTGCTGCCGCCAGATCATCCTCTATGCTTTGTGCCCATTCCTCCGCTTCAAGTGGGCTTCCCTTTCCGGAGAACTGCTTGGGATGTAAATCCCTGAATTGCTTTACCCCAGGTGCGTCAGTCTCGGGACGGTTCAGGAGTTGTTGCTATCCTCAAGAAGGCTGCGGATTGCCTCAAGTAGCACTGTTTGCTCGGTGGGTGGCGCAGGAACAGCAAGTGTGAGAGGTAGTGGTGGAGGTGTGTTGTTGACATTGGTGCTGGTGTTGTTCGGGGAATCCATAACCTTGAAGAAAAATTTGGGTTAGGACAGATTCAAGTACATGAAATGATAAGATTTAAGGAACATGAATTGTAAAGAATGTTTTAGTTGCTGGTTTTTGTGTTATATTGCTTAGGTTGTTCACGCAGAACAGAACTGCATGATAGAGTTTCATACAGCTCAGACCTGCATGGACCACTAACAAAACCTGTCACGCCCCGGTTCCTGGTATACGGCGAAGGGGACGGGATTGGTCCGCTACGTATTTACTCAGAAGCAAATACGCTAAGCGTAACTAAACAATATAAAAGTAAATACACAAGAGACAAGATATATAAACTGAACAACAACTTTATTTATTAACATTCTTTTGTACAATGCATGAAAAGGAAATACAACTGAAATAAAAGCGATGCCTAAACAATGACATAACAGGAAATTAAAGGTACAGAATGGAAGTGTACGATGTCTAAAGCTCAGGGTCTTCGCCGTACTGATCCAAGTCTTCTGCAGTTGGCTCGATCTCTGACGGGTCCAAATCACCTGATGACATTCAAAGAAGAAAGAAATAGAATGTCGTCAGCGAACAGGTCGCTCGGTAAGTCCCAAAGATAAGAGCAAAGTAGAATAGACAGAATAAGAAGGTATCTTTTAAAGTTGTATTATATTGTTGTAATGTCGTGTGAACGCTGTCTGTTGGTAGTAGTGCCCTCAAAGTCAATTATTGGATCACAGGCACGTGATTGCAATGATTGAGGAGGACCTATACCGGTAGGACAGTCTTACCCGAGATGATAGTATACTATCTGGTTTGCCTTTATCATCGTGTACAGCTTTAGGTGACATGATCATTATGACACATTGATAGAGCCCTTAGGATTCTTGCTTGACTACCAACAGTATGATGGTGATCATATACGTGAGAGTTGGGTAGTCCATAAGCACATCCTTAAAAGTGGTCCCTAGTCGTGGGAGTTTCAAGACAGGGCATCGATACTCTAGAGTAGACTAGTGCATACAGTCGAGACCCCGACGAAGGGCGGTGATCGATCTCACAAGCCATTGGTGACAGTTGGATCACCTAAGATGTATACAGGTGCTCATTAGGATATGAATGCACCGGACAGGACTCGCCGGGAACCTGCTAGTTGGTATTATACCTAGTGTCAGATAGCAGTTCCCTGGTGACATGTGTACAGGTTAGTTCATCGACCTGAGATCGTCATTTGTCTCGTGTGAGTTCCTACTGTGCTTAGATTACTACCCTACAACGGCTTAAAGGGGTCGTGCAAGCAGGTTTTAGTTGGGTACAGTCCCGAGCCACATAGAGACAGTGGCCGGATCGGCAGGGGGTTCGTCTTTCCCAGTATTGGGTGTGAGATCGCGTTGTGTCTAGAAGAGCCATTACACCAAGTCCTTGGCCAAGGCAGATGAGAATTAATGGTAAGTATTCCAGTAGTTTCTCAGGGTGTTCAGGGCTACCCTCCGACACGACTTATACAGCTTTTGGGAGTCTGACGTTACCAGCCCCTAGGCCGGATGTGCGATGCTCATAGACGAACGGACCGGACTGTACAGATATTGTCACTGATAGGCTCAGTAGGGTTCCAAGATGAGTTCGCTCATCAGCTTCCCTTTCGGTCAGTACAAGGGCAGCCGTTACGCACCGCTAGTGCCGCTGACGTGCTTGTGGTTAAACCAACTGCCAGGGTACTGACGAGTCTTTAGAGTCCACCACAGATAGTTTCCCAAGTTCGGGCGAAACGTTGTAGAGGCCGTATGGTTTTATGGCAGGGTTCGAACATACACGTGCACTTTTGCACGTGTCATGGTTCGGACAGATAATACTAGTAGGCTTTGGTTTAAGCCGGATTCTAGTATTATATTGTGTAGGAGTATTTTTTGTCTCTTTGCATTTTGTATTCGGTCGGAATACAAATGCGGGTATGTTTATACTGTAGTAGGGTTATCCTGTAATTATTTACGGGATCGCTTTTTGAAGTTTCCAGTTTGTATCTTCGTTTCGGCCATTTCCCTTTCTTTCATCCTTGGCTGATCTTGATGGGCTTTAAGCCTCTTGCTTTTGGGGGTTCTTTGCAAATGTTACATTTATAAGATGCGGGGTGTTTTTGTGGTTGCCGGGGCTCCAGCAGCAACCAGGGACTTCTAGAATGAAATGAGGTGTTAGCTTGAGTCATTCATTTCATTAATTGCTTTTGTTCATGCTAGGATATTTGGTAGATATTTGATGAAGATATTTATCTTAGCCTCACCATTTTCATCATATATATTCTCACCCATTCTATCATCTTTGTAGTTAGCTAGTTTAGCGTTAATGGCAAGATCCGGGTTATAGTATGCGATAGTGCCAGTTGTAAAAGTTTTTGTTCCGCGTTTGGCCTCAGATTGACGGCCGGGGCGCTACCGTAGACTTACATGGTATCAGAGCCACGCCATTAACCTTTACTAGCTTGTTCTAATATGTTTAAAATATCGATCGAACGAAATTTCCAAAACCGCATTTTTCATGATAAAGTTTCTGTCGAATTTTTAAACTGGTCTAAAAATTATTTTGAGCATCTCATAAAATCGTGCAGGCTTTTTTAAGACTCTGTAAGAAATTTGGGTGACTGAACCCTCAATACCGCCGAGGAACCGCCGCGCAAGCCTTGTATTGGCCGCGGTTCCGCCGCCGTTTTGAAGCTTCAGTGCACCATTTTTCTTCTGGGTGTCTTTCTTGTGGAATTGTGGTTTCTGGAATATTTTGTTTGGGCCCGGATTTTGTTTGAGTACTGGAGTTGTACTTGGGGCCCACTTCGGGAAGTTTTATCGATCAGAATTTTAAATGTGTTAGTTTACAGTACTTACATTATATCTCCGACCCTGAATGTCATTCGAGCGGTAAATTGTGTCTAATTGCTATAACTCTTTTAGACGGGTTTGCGAACATGACATTCGCGTTGATGTTCTGTGTTGTGCTGTGATGTTGCGGATTTGTCGTGGTAGATAGCTGTATGCAATGGTAGTGCAGTTTGGATTTATTTGTACATTTGATATTGCGGGGCGAGCGTCCAACATGTGGACTGCCGTCACTGCCTGTTTGTATATTATTCTTTTAGGGCACGACCGGGTTGAGGTCGATGTACCCGTTGTACATATTTTCATTTCTGTACTAGGTTTACCCCGCGATGGAGTGCACGGATAACCGGGTTCTGGAGGGCAACGGGTCCGTATCTCATGGCTTTGAGAGGCAAAGGGGGCTTCACTCTAGAATTGGCAGACTATTCGCCGCACTCGTAGGGGGTACAGGTTGACCCAAGATGGAGTGCCCAAGTTACCGGATTCCGTGAAGTGCTGGGTGGTCCATTGATTTTGCTGTAGGGGGCTGCCTCGCTTCAGGTTTTGGCGGGTAACTTGCCGCACTCGTAGGGGTCTAGGTTTTCATTACACAGGCTATCCACACGACCAGGGGTACGTCGGGTTTCAGTTGCGGCTCTGTGAAACCCGAAGATCCCAGATTATCTGTATTGTTCTGTGGTGCTTATTACTTTTCTGTAATGTTGTATTTATCACACCTGGAGCGATTATTGTATATTGGTATATGTACTAGTAGATGTTGTACATGTTTTGCACCCGTGCTAGTCCTGGCCCCGCTCTGTCGTTAGTTAAGTAACCTAACGGGTGATGACGGGACCCAGTGACGAATGCGAATGGCATATACGCACATTTTATTTTCGTTCTTTTCTGGTGTGATTAATTGATGGGACTGCGTTGATTTTGATCAATGCAAGGAAAACAAACCTGTTTGACGTTGTTGGAACAGTTTTCAAAAGTGTTATTATAAGGACGTTTTCTTTTGTTTTGCATAGTGGTATTCAGTTGGAATATCCTGCACCTCATTCGACAAGGCAAGGGTCGAGATCCCTTCACCGGGAGTGACCCCTTGGGCAAAAGTTTGCGTCAGGGTAATAACTTCACTATAGTCGATTACATGTTGCTTTGCATCGCGGTATTCAGTTGGAATATCCTGCACCTCATTCCACGAGTAAAGAACCGAGATCTCTTCACCGGGAGTGACCTCTTTAGCAAAGGTTTTCGCCACTATATTTTTATAAAAAGCTATCAGGTTCCTTCAGCGATATCATGTTCGTTACGTTAAAGGTTTTTTGCCAAAAACCAGCCGTAGCCCTCCGTCATTTCAGTTGGGTATTCAGTAGTATTCAAGCTATGTGTTTTGACCAACGCCAAGGCATAGTGTTTGGTAGCTGCTGGGTATTCATCTGTTGCATAGATAGATGAGTTGGTTTGGGACAGTCGTTCTTCCATTTAGCCAACGTCAGGGGCATGTACGGGTGGGTTCAAATTGACAAGATAATGATAGGTAGAACTTGACATGTGACTTATGGAATTTGGCCAACGTCAGGGTCATAAGAGCATGGGGCAAAAATCCACATCGGGAGTTTCTAAAGAAACTGAAACTTGCCAAGCATGCGCATACCTTCTAGAGTGTGATAACGTGAGTGGATTCCTTCACGTTATCATGCGATGATAGTTGGATCCCGATTCCCACCGATGAGTTGGTTTACTCTTCGGGTGATCCCGAATAATTCTTCTTTCAGGTTTGGAGGAGAATTTGACGGAACAGTGGGAGGTTTCCTGATTAGATAAAGTGATAACCATTCCGATCTAGGTTAGAGTGCACGCAGAGTGTTTCTTTTCTCTCTCTCTTTGGCAGCGACCTTTGACCGACCCTAGACTATGACTCAGTGACCAAGTTGACCAAACCTTCTTAAAATACTGGCTTTTGGATTGTCTGAGTTGTATAAAGTTATTGCCGCTCCTTCTACCCTTTGCATTTCTCCAGAACACCTCGTATTAGTACGAACATCTACTTCCATTGGATAAATCCATCGTATGGTTATATACAAACTCGAAGGGACTTCTTCGAGGATGGATCCAGGTTCAGGAGAAATTGAATTGGTTTATTCAGTTGTCTTTTATCATCACCTTCTCTCAGGTTGCGAGGGCTCCTTGGTTTAGCAGAGTACACCTATTACACTTATTGGATTGTCTTCTTCCAAACCATAGGCAGGTGCCGAAAGGTAGGGAATGAAGAAAACTAATTAGCCTAAGTAGGGTGTACAGAAGGTAATAAGTAAAGACAAAATAAAGGGATTAGAAAGAGAGCAAAGTAAATTGCGACTGCTATCATTCATGACCAAACCGTGTAGCTCATCGCCACTCCTATTTCACCTTTGCTTTTCTCCTGTTGAGGAGGAATAGAATAAAGTTTATTCAGTTGTCTTTTATCATCACCTTCTCTCAAGTTGCGAGTACTCCTAGGATTAGGAGAGTACACCTATTACGCTTATTGGATAGTTTTCTTCCAAACCATAGGCTGGTGCCGAACGGTAGGGAAGGAAGAAAACCATTAAGCCTAACGAAGGTGTACAAAAGGTAATGACTAAAGACAAATAAAGGGATTTGGAGAGATGGCAACGAAATATACGGTTATAGTCATGAATTAGATTATGGAAAAGGCATTACTAGGAATACCCGGATACCCCTTCGAAACATTTTCATGTTTCAGTTTCACTATGCGTTGTTAAAGGAAAACTGTGTTCCCGATTAGATACTTACTCTAGGGTATGTATTTACCAGGTATGATTCTCACATCTGTATGGTTTTACAGATGATGAGTGGGAGTAAGTTATTGGGAATTGGGTGATCATCCTCATTATATCGGAATTCGTTGTAATTGGTGATATTTGAGGAAATCGCCTGGGTACAGTTTTCAACCTACGATGCACAGGGTTTGAGTTATTCAACTCAGCGGACTTATACAAAGTATTGTATGTTGTCCAGTGTCCATTAGGACAAAGGGGTTGGTCCTCATACTATGCTCTGTTTACTTGTGACTTCTCTAGTTTTTAGACAAGTGTTTCGTAGAAATACAAGGTCTAAGTTTTGAGAAGTTATAGGTAAAAGAATAAAGTAGAGAACCAGGTGTTGCAAGTATCGGGATTCTTCAAGGTGATCGAAGATGTAGATACTTGTGTATGGTATTCAGTTGATAGTAATGGTTTTGAGAAACTTGTTTCTCTTTCGGGTTACTCATAATTGGATGCGTTCCTAAGTTGAGTAATGATGATCGGCCTCTCTCCATTAAAGTTGATATGCACTGGAGACAGGTGCATGATTTGAATCTGGTTCCAATTAAATAAGTGCCAAAGTTTCTATATTGGATATAGAATGGTTCATATCTTAACGATGTTAAGGTACGGGGAGTTGTCCGGCTTATGCTTAAAACCAGACTCTGGATAACTCAAGGCATGTTTCTGTTATGACAGTTTGTGGGTTGACCCGGGCTATGTCGAGGGTTGACTTTCTACGATCTGGAAGATCAATAGTGATATTGTTCTTGACTCGCCACAGTTTTAGTAAAATGGATTTTTTCAGAAAACAGTAGTGGGAGTATGGTAGAACTGGAAGTGATTCCAGAACCGCAAACGATTACAGAAAATTTAATAGAACCTAAAGATTCAATCAAGTTTGACATTCCATTAGCCACTCCGCAGATATGGTGGGTAACCTCAGGCACCCGAGAGGGAGTATAGGGTGTGGTGGTGGTGTACCTGCAGGTGATGGAGTCTCCCTCTCTAAAGGTGTCTTACAGACTAAAGGGGAGAGGGATGTGCATGATTGACATATCACTTGCTTAGGCAATTGAGTCAATCGTGAGATGTCAAGTACTACACCAGATGTTGTTTTTTGCACTATATGCAATAAGTTTATATTAATCCAATCCTGGAGAAACATACGGAAGCAGTTTTAGAACATAAGTGGATGTTCTAGGGATTTGATGACGGCAGCCTCCTTCGGGAGACGGTTATCATTCCAGGCTTCCAAGGTGACATGGATGACAGAGTTATTGTCAGAGTTATAGTCTTCCCTCTGACGAGGGGCAGTAGTTTGGACAGGTGGTCCAACAGGAGACTGTGGGAGGCATGGTGCAGGATACTGATTAGGTTCAGTTGATGATACAGTCTAAGAAGTTTGGATTTAGAGTTCATTTATGAACTAGGTCCCATCAGATATCCAGACATATTCTAAGATAGGTATTACTCAATTCGGAAGATGGCTTTCTCCGCGAACTTGAGATTAAGAGAGACATAGAAAGAAACATCAGGGCGGATCCACTCATTGAGGCTATTTCTCGAACACAAGAGTTTTACAAACGAGCTTTGTAAAACTAGTTAGTATAGGAGTTGGATGTTCGGTATCACACGGGCTGTGAGCATGCGACATCACAATAATTAGCCTTAATTGCAAGTGGGAGATTGTTGGTAGTAGTGCCCTCAAAGTCAATTATTGGATCGCAGGCACGTGATTGCAATGATTGAGGAGGACCTATACCGGTAGGACAGTCTTACTCGAGATGATAGTATGCTATCTGCTTTGCCTTTATTATCGTGTACAGCTTTAGGTGACACGATCATTATTACACATTGATAGAGCCCTTAGGATTCTTGCTTGACTACCAACAGTATGATGGCGATCATATACGTGAGAGTTGGGTAGTCCATAAGCACATCCTTAAAAGTGGTCCCTAGTCGTGGGAGTTTCGAGACAGGATATCGATACTCTAGAGTAGACTAGTGCATACAGTCGAGACCCCGAAGAGGGGCGGTGACCGATCTCACAAGCCATTGGTGACAGTTGGATCACCTAAGATGTATACAGGTGCTCATTGGGTTATGAGTGCACCGGACAATACTCGCCGGGAACCTGCTAGTTGGTATTATACCTAGCGTCAGAAAGCAGTTCCCTGGTGACCCTGGTGACATGTGTACAGGTTAGTTCATCGACCTGAGATCGTCATTTTTCTCGTGTGAGTTCTCACTGTGCTTAGATTACTACCCTACCACGGCTCAAAGGAGTCGTGCAAACAGGTTTTAGTTGGGTACAGTCCCGAACCATATAGAGGCAGTGAGCGGATCGGCAGGGGATTCGTCTCTCCCGGTATTGGGGATGAGATCGCGCTGTGTCTAGGAGAGCCATTACACTAAGTCCTTGGCCAAGGCAGGTGAGAATTACTGGTAGGTATTCCAGTAGTTTCTCAGGGTGTTCAGGGCTACCCACCGACACGACTTATACAGCTTTTGGGGGTTTGACGTTACTAGCCCCTAGGCCGGATATGCGATGCTCATAGACTAACGGACCAGACTGTACAGATATTATCACTGATAGGCTCAGTAGGGTTCCAGGATGAGTTCGCTCATCAGCTTCCCTTTCGGTCAGTACATGGGTAGCCGTTACGCACGGCTAGTGCCGCTGACGTGCTTGTGGTTAAACCCACTGCCAGGGTACTGACGAGTCTTTAGAGTCCCCCACAGATAGTTTCCCAAGTTCGGACGAAACATTGTAGAGGCCGTATGGTTGTATGGCAGGGTTCGAACATACGCGTGCACTTGTGCACGTGTCATGGTTCGGACAGATAATACTAGTAGCTTTTGGTTTAAGCCGGATTCTAGTATTATATTGTGTAGGAGTATTTTTTGTCTCTTTGCATTTTGTATTCGGTCGGAATACAAATGCGGGTATGTTTATACTATAGTGGGGTTATCCAGTAATTATTTACGTGATCGCTTTTTGAAGTTGCCAGTTTGTATCTTCGTTTCGGCCATTTCCCTTTCTTTCATCCTTGGCTGATCTTGATGGGCTTTAAGCCTCTTGCTTTTGGGGGTTCTTTGCAAATGTTACATTTATAAGATGAGGGGTGTTTTTGTGGTTCTGGGGCTCCAGCAGCAACCAGGGACTTCTAGAATGAAATAAGGTGTTAGCTTGAGTCATTCATTTCATTAATTGCTTTTGTTCATGCTAGGATATTTGGTAGATATTTGATGAAGATATTTATCTTAGCCTCACCATTTTCATCATATATATGCTCACCCCCCCCATCATTGGCCGATCACCCAATTTCTGCCCAAGAAATGGCCGAGCCCCATTTTGTGTGAGATTGATTTCATTTTGTAAAATCCAAAGCTCAATTCATCACCCCAATTGGCAACTTCAATTTACCTTCACCCAATGGCTTGGGTGCCTTGAGACAAACTATCCTACACTATCTCTACATCAATCTTGGACATGTCGGCTAGCAAACTTCATGTTCGAGTTGCCTCGGTTTAGAGACGGGAGCCCGTATAAAGATCCGTTGACGTGGCGCCACCTTAACGAGGAGACAGGAGATCGAAGATGCCGCGAGGAGCGTGGGATGATGGCTTAAGACCGAAGGACACGGATCGATCGGTATAGCCATTCTATCATCTTTGTAGTTAGCTAGTTTAGTATTAATGGCAAGATCCGGATTATAGTATGCGATAGCGCCAGTTGTAAAAGTTTTTGTTCCGCGTTTGGCCTCAGATTGACGGCCGGGGCGCTACCGTAGACTTACACTGTTGTTTGTAGCTTGGTACAGAAGGATGCTAGTGTATACGAGAGGGGTCTCTATATGCTAGAGACCAGGGCAAACAGAATGTACAAGGAACCGTTGAGCCACGGTACAACAGCAACGGAATATAGGTTAGGTGTCTTAATCTTATCGTCTCGTGCCAATTTTAACACCTTCCGTACCAATTTATCCCTTAAACCCCATAGTGTTTTGATTATATTGTTTGTCTTGTAAATTGTATTGATTGTATAGTTGATTGACTGACCGAAACCATGATATCAGTAAACGGATGTAACCGTAGAATCATGTAAATGAAATAACCGGGGAACCATGTAAATGGAATGTATATCCATGGTTCGGTTCAGTCAAGTTGTATAGATTGATAATTGGATTCATGGATTCATGTTGAATTGTAATATTGAAGATTATAGATTGTACTTGAATCATATTCAAGTCAGATTATACTGAGACTCAAACTGAGTCAGACAATCAACAAAGTAAATTGAAGTCCTGATTGTTTTTATTAATTTGTTTATTTTAGATAGGCAAGCACCCACTTCTCTGGCTCCCTGAGGCTCTAGAGATTGGTCCCGCTTAAACCTATGTTTACTAGGGTCCTTAGGGTAATTTATAGAACCTTGTTGGATATAGTGCCCTCAGAGTCAATTATTGGATCACAGGCACGTGATTGCAATGATTGAGGGAGGACCTATACCGGTAGGACAGTCTTACTCAAGATGATAGTATGCTATCTGGTTTGTCTTTATTATCGTGTACTGCTTTAGGTGACCTTACAGGTCACTATTGCACGTTGATAGAGCCCTTAAAATTCTTGCTTGACGGCCAGCAGTATGATGGCGATCATATACGTGGGAGTTGGGGTCTATAAGCACATCCTTAAAGTTGTCCCTAGTCGTGGGAGTTTCGAGACAGGGCATCGATACTCCGGAGCAGACTAGTGTATACAGTCGAGACCCCGACGAGGGGCGGTGGCCGGTCTCACAAGCCACTGATGTCAGTTGGTTCACCTAAGATGTATACAGGTGCTCATTGGGTTATGAGTACACCGGACAGGACTCGTCAGGAACATGCTAGTTAGGATTATACCAGACGTCAGATAGCAGTTCCCTGGTGATATGTGTACATGTTAGTTCATCGACCTGAGATAGTCATTTGTCTTATGTGAGTTCCCACTGTGCTTTGATTACTACCCTACCACGGCTCAAAGGAGTCGTGTAAACAGGTTTTAGTTGGATACAGTCCCGAGCCACATGGAGGCAAGTGAGCGGATCGGCAGGGGTTTCGTCTCTCCCGGTATTGGGGGTGTGATCGCGCTGTGTCTAGGAGAGCCATTACACAAAGCCCTCGGCCGAGGCAGGATATTTACTAGTAGGTATTCCAGTAGTATCTCAGGGTGTTCTGGGCTACACTCCGACACGACTTGTACCGCTTTTGGGGGTCTGACTTTTACCAACCCCCTAGGCCCACCATGCGATACTCATAGACGAACAGACCGGACTGTACGGATATTGTCACTGACAGGCTCAGTAGGGTGTCAGGATGAGTTCGCTCATCGACCTCCCTTTAGGTCAATACTTGGTAGCCCGTTACTTACGGCTAATACCTCTGACGTGCTAGTGGTTAAATTCACAGCCAAAGTATTGACGAGTCTTTAGAGTCCCCCACAGACAGTTTCTCAAGTTTCGGGAGAAACGCTGTAGAGGCCGTATAGATATATGGCAGGGTTCGATCATGTACGTGCGGTATTGCACGGATCATGATCGGACGGATAATACTAGCGGGCTTTGGTTTAAGCCGGATCCTAGTATTGTACAGTGTAGATTTTGTCTCATTGCATTTGTATTCGGTCGGAATACAAATGCGGGTATGTATATACAGTCGCGAGGTTTTCCTGTAATTTATTACCGGATCACTTTTTGAAGTTGCCAGTTTGTATTCCGTTTCGGCCATTTTCCTTTCTATCTTTCTTTGGCTGAAAATTGGTGTGGAGGGGGTTATTTGCAAATGTGCAAATTAGCAAAGTGGAGGGTGGTTTTTATAAGTAGTTGTTTCATGATGGTTCTACCATCTTTTGAATTCTTTTTCTTCATCATTGCTTGATTGATGGTGATGGGTTTTTGATGAGACTTTGGTGTGACCTTTTTCATAATGATCACTCATCATTCCTTTGCTTGATTCACACACCTCCCCCCTCTTCTATTATGGGAGGCCGGCCACATTTGTGAGGGTGAGGGGACTCATTTTTGTGGGAGGAAAGTGTTGATCTCATTTTTCTTGCAACTAAATTCTTTAAGCCCTCTCCAAAGTTCATTTCATCTCCACTCCTAATGGCAACTTCATAACCCCCTCGAGACATAGCGATCTGCACTCAGTCTATAGCAATCTTGGACATGTCGGCTTGCCAACTTCGTGTCTGAGTTGCCTCGGTTATGAGGTGGGAGCCCGTAAAAAGACTCGGGGATGTGGTGCCCTTTCCAACGAGGAGATCGAGACCGGAGATGCCGCGAGGAGATCGGGATGGTGGCCGAAGACCGAAGGACACGGATCGCTTGGTATAGCTCTCTACCCTTTCTCTAGTTCGCTAGTAGTAGGTTAATGGTCCGATCCGGGTTTATGTCCGCGGTAGCGCCAGTTTCTAAGTAAAGAAAAGTTTTTGTTTCTGCATTTTTGGCCTCGGACAGACGGCCGGGACGCTACCGTGGTCCTACATGGTATCAGAGCTACGCCATTAACCTATTCTAGCTTGCACTAACGTGTTTAGAACTTCGATCAGACGAATTTTCCAAAAACCGCGTTTCCAACTGCATCGGTTTCTGTCGAATTTTTTTGGCTCGAAAAATTATTTGGAGTGTTGCAGAAATACGTGTAGGGTTTTTTGAGAACACTGAAGAAAACTGGTGCCATGATACTACTATAGCGCCGCGGAACCGCGTCCATAACCCCATTTTTGCCGCGGTTCCGCCGTAGAACAGTGTCATCAATGCACCAAATTTCTACAGCGGGTCTTTGACTTGAAAATGGGGTTTCTGGAATATTTTGTTTGGGCCCAGATTATTTTGAGTGCTACAGTTGTGCTTTGGGCCCACTTCGGGAATATTTGTTGATCGAAAATTTTAAACATGTCAGTTCACAGTATTTATATTATATCTGCGACCGTGAATGTCACTTGATTGGTAAATCCTGTCTAACTGCTATAGCCCTTTTAGACGGATTTGCGAACGTGACATTCACGTTGATGTTCTGTATTGTGCTGTGATGTTGTGGATTTGTCGTGGGGTATAGCCTGGATGCAATGGTAGTACAGTTTTGTTGTATATGTACATTTGATATTGCGGGGCGAGCGTCCGACATGTGGACTGCCGTCACTGCCTGTTTGTATATTATTCTTTTGGGGCACGACCGGGCCGAGGTCGATATACCCGTTGTATATTTTACTTTCTGCACTAAGATTACCCCGCGGTGGGGTGCACGGGTAGACGGGTTCTAGAGGGCAACGGGCCCGCATCTCATGGCGTTGAGACGGAGGGGGCTTCACTCTAGAATTGGCGGGCTATTCGCCGCACCCGTAGGGGGTATAGATTGACCCAAGGAGGGGTGCCCAAGTTACCGGATTCCGTGAAGTGCTGGGTGGTCCATTCACGTTGCTGAAGGGGGCTGTCTCGCTTCAGGTTTTGGTGGGTAACTTGCCGTGCCCGTAGGGGTCTAGGATTTCATTGCACAGGCTATCCACACGACCAGGGGAACGTCGGATTTCAGTAGCGGCTCTATGAAACCCGGGGATCCCAGATATCTGTATTGTTCTGTGATGCTTATTACATTTCTGTGATGTTGCATTTTATCATGCCTTGAGCGAATATTATATATTGGTATATATACTAGTAGATGTTGTATATGTTTTGCATCCGCGCTAGTCCAGTCCCCGCTCTGTCGTTAGTTAAGTAACCTAACGGGTAATAATGGAACCCAGTGGCGAATGCGGATGGCATATACGTACATCGTATTTTCGTTCTTTATTGGTGTGATCAATTGATGGGACTGCATTGATTCAGATAAATGCAAGCTAAACAAACCTATTCTGATGTTGTTGGAACATTTTTCAAAAAAAGCTGTTATTGCAAGGACGTTCTCTTTTGTTTTGCACAGTGGTATTCGATTATGAATATTCAGCACCTCAGTCGACGAGGCAAGGGCCGAGATCCCTTCACCAGGAGTGACCCCTTGGACAGAAGTTTGCGTCAGGGTAATAACTTCACTATAGCCGATTACTTTTTACTTTGCATCGTGGTATTCAGTTAGAATATCCTGCACCTCATTCTACGGGGAAAGAACCGAGATCCCTTCACCGGGAGTGACCTCTTTAGCAAAGGTTTTCGTCACTATATTTTATAAAAAAAAGCTATGCAGTTCCTTCAATGATATCAAGTTCATTACGTTAAAAGGTTTTCGCCAAAAACTAGACGTAGCCCTCCGTCATTTCTTACAAGTATTACTTAGTATTCGTGCTGCGTTTGTTAACTGTGTCAAGGCGTAGTGTACGGTAGCTAAGTAGTGTTTGTTTGTGGCATATTAATGGGATTGGTTAGGATAGTCGTACGGCCTTGTTGACTGTGTCAAGGGCTCGTACGGGTAGGTTTAATGCAATCCAGGATAATGACGGGTTGAACTTGACTGGGACTCTTTGATTTGTTGACTGTGTCAAGGTCACTTGGGTCCTAGGGGTAAAAATCACATCGGGAGTTTCTAAAGAAACTGAAACTTGCCAGGCATGCGCATACCTTCTGGAGTATGATAACGTGAGTGGATTCCGTCACGTTATCATGCGATGATAGTTGGATCCCGATTCCCGCTGATGAGTTGGTTTACTCCTCGGGTAATCCCGACTAATTCTTCTTTCAGGTTTGGAGGAGAATTTGAGGATACAGTGGGAGGTTTCCTGATTAGATAAAATGATAACCATTCTGATTTAGATTAGAGTGCACGCTGAGTGTTTCTTTTCTCTCTCTTTTTGGCAGCGACCATGACCCGACCCTTGACTATGACTCAGTGACCAAGTTGACCAAACCTTCTTAAACACCGGCTTTTGGATTGTCAGAGTTGCATACCTCATTGCCACTCCTACTCTTACCCTTTTCTCCAGAACACCCCATATTACTACGAACATCCACTTCCATTAGATAAAACCATCGTATGGTTATATACGAACTCGAAGGAACGTGTTCCAGATTCGAGAATGGTTTCCGGTTCTGAAGAAAATGAATAGGACTATTCAGTTGTCTTTTCCTTTTACCTTCTCTCAGGTTGCGAGTGCTCCTTGGATTAGGGGATAATACACCCGTTACGCTTATTGAAAAGTCTTCTTCCAAACCTTAGGCTGGTGCCGAACGGTAGGGAATGAAGAAAGCCGATTAGCCTAAGTGTGGTGTACAGAAGGTATTAAGTAAAGACAAATAAAGGGATTAGAAGGAGGGCGAAGTAAATTGCGACTGCTATTCACGACCAAACCAAGTATTTCATTACCACTCTCACTCCACCTTTGTATTTCTCCAGGATACTTCGTATCACTACGAAGATCCACAGTTATTTGGATACTCCATCGTATGGTTATATACGAACTCGAAAGGAATTTGTTCCAGTTCGGGGATGGATTCTGGTTCAGGAAAAATAGGAATAAGGTTTATTCAGGTATCTTTTATCTTTACCTTCTCTCAGGTTGCGAGTGCTCCTAGGATTAGGACAGTACACCCATTATGCTTATTGGATAGTCTTCTTCCAAACCATAGGCTGGTGCCGAGTGGTAGGGAAAGAAGAAAACCATTTAGCCTAAGAGGGTGTACGAAGGTAATGACTAAAGACATATATAGGGATTTGGAGAGATAGCAAAGAAATATACGGTTACAGTTGTGAATCTGGATAATGGAAGATGCATTACTAAGAATACCTGGATACCCCTACGAAACATTTCATGTTTCAGTTTCACTGTATTGTTAAAAGAAAACTGATTTCCCAATTAGTCCTTGCTCCAAGGTATGTATTTACCAGGTTTGATTCTCACATCTGTATGGTTTTACAGATGATGAGTGGGAGTAAGTCATTGGGAATTAGGTCATCATCCTCATTATATCGGGATTCGTTGTAATTGGTGATATTTGAGGAAGTCACCTGGGTTGTTTGCCGGACGGCAAATATTTGGTTTTGAATATCCGTTATAATGCACTAATTTCAAATTGATATATCTGTACGTTTATTTTAATAAAGTGAGATATAACTTTTTGAAATTATGTCTATGACATTTACCTATATCAGTGGATGGTTAGCTAAGGAGCATTAAACAGCGGTGTAATTCTTCTTAACCATAAGTACAGTTTTCGACCTACGACACACAGGGAATGAGTTATTAAACTCAAGGGACTTATACAGAGTATTGTTTGTTGTCCAGTGACTTTTAGGACAGAGGGGTTGGTACTCGTACTATATTCTGTTTACTTATGACTTCTCTAGTTCTTAGACAAGTGTTTCGTAGAAACACAAGGTCCAAGTTTTGAGAAGTTATAGGTATATGAATAAAGTTGAGAACCGGGTGTTGCAAGTATCATGATTCTTCAAGGTGATCGAAGATTTAGATACTTGTGTATGGTATTTAGTTAATAATAATGTTTAAGAGAACTTACTTCTCTTTCAGGTTACTCATAATTGGAAGCACTCCTAAGTTGAGTAATGCTGATTGGCCTCTCTCCATTTAGTTGACATGTACTGGAGACAGCTGCATGATTTGAATCTGGTTCCAATTAAATCAGTGCCTCTATTTCTATATTGGATATAGAACGGTTTATATTTTAACGATGTTAAAGTACGGGAAGTTGTCCGGCTTATGCTTAAAACTAGACTCTGGATAACTCCAGACACGTTTCTGTAATGGCAGTTTGTGGGTTGACCTGGGCTATGACGAGGGTTGACTTTCTACCATCTGGAAGATCAATAGTGATATTGTTCTTGACTCACCACAGTTTTAGTAAAATGGATTTTTTCATAAAACAGTAGTGGGGGTATGGTAGAACTGGAAGTGATTCCAGAATCGCAAACGTGTCACGACCCGAAATTGGCACGTGACGGCCCTAATACTACGCAACGTCTACAGGCGTAACGCAGTAAAAGAAAGCCAAAACCCAGAAATCTAAACCAGTAAAAGACAAGAAAAGATAAGAATTATTGTTTAAAAGTCTTTGAAATCACAACCCAAATTCTTTTAAAGTCCAACTTTATTTCCTTAAATTTTTGGCAGCACCTCCTTTATAAAAACCAACCCCAAAAGTGGGTACAACATAAATAAAAAGTAAAGTATCCCCAACGGGAGCAAATCCATGCCCAAAGGCGGAAAATAATCACCACCACAAATATACGACGCCGTAGCGAAGAAATAGAAGACGATAGAAAGGAAACTGTATAAAAGACAACAAATCCAACATAATATACAACATCGTCCTCACCAAGTCTCTAAGTCAATATGAAAATAGTAGATGGAGAGTACAGGGATACAACGAATATACAATACAACGAATAACCACAAAACCCACCTAAGCAAACTGCACACTGTGAACTGATGCGGTATCCGTAGCAAAAGATGATGAGATGTGTGATAATAGCCTGCCTCTGACTATCCTGAGGAACACCTGCAAACACTGTTGCACAACGGGGGTGAGTTGCCAACTCGTGAATAGTAAATAACATATGCAGGTAATCGCAAGTATGCACGTAAAGCGTGAATCTAAGATATGCAATTAACAGTAATAACATGTCATATGAATGCAGAATAATGGAAAGTACACTGGCAGGTACAACCAATATATATAAAGCAATAATGATATGACAACAGTATACAATAACCATGCGATGGGGATATGAGAATGTAAATGTGCAACAATCATGAAAGGTACACTAATAGGTACTACTAGTACATGAAGTAGTGCACAAACAGATAAGGTGAGGTATGGAGTGAAGTATGTCATTTCCACGGAATCCTGACATCGTGGTAGGATCACAATCCAGCAAGACAATTTAAATACCAATTCCTCGAATCAGCCCCCAAATTGGCTCTCATATTATCTAGGTATCACACCTCCTCAATTGCACAATATCAAGTATATCTTATATATCCCGAATGTACAACCTCAAGTATATCTCACATATATCGAATGTACAATCATCAAGTATATCTCGTATATATCGAATGTACAAAATCAAGTGGATCTCACATATCTCGTATGTACAATATCAAGTATATCTCACATATCTCGAATGTACAACAGCAAGTAGATCTCATATATCTCGAATGTACAATATCAAGTAGATTTCACATATCTATCCAGTATCCAATCTCAAATAAATCTCTTATATCCCGAATCAAATCTCCAGCAAAATTCTAACATCCTAAATATAATGACATAAATAAATATGATGAGGTCAATACACATATATTAGCGTCCCATTCCACTAATATTTGTGTAAGGGTATATATAACAGCGGCTCAATCCCCTGTTATATATACAAAAGAGTAATTAGAAATATGATGAAACCATTGTGCCAAATATCGATACAGAAATACTGATCTATCAGGTGCTGTCACCACGACTGGCCCCCTGATAGGTACGTATCATACGCAATCCCGAAAGCTCGAGTGTCTAGCTCTGACCCTCGCCTTTCGACGTATCTATACATACATGACTCTCAACGGTATCCCCACGATCCCCGCCGAGTCATTGGTACTGTCACCGGTAGGTACTCGCCCGCCTCCAGGCTCAATCGGCAAAGTCCATCGATCTTCTTGCCGAGGGGAACCATACCGGGCCCCACCATGTACCCTCATACGGCTTCCACACCTCGTATGGAGTATATAATCAGAACCGATAAATCTCATGGTGGCTGCGCAAATATCATATCAAGGAAACCGGGTTTTTCAATTAATGCATAATTTCATGAACTCCCGCGGTTCCCAAATCCAGAAAACATCATGTAAAATCCAAATAACAATGCGCAAATCCAGGAATAAATATGTGCGATATATCTGAAATGCGAGCATATAAAAGAAAATATGTAGCTGAAACCAGATGTATGCGAAATCAATATGGTACAGCTAAGTATAGGTGTCTACCTATAAGCAAATGATATAGTATACCCCCCTGGTATAGGTATAATATGTAGGGTACCCCCGGTATAAGTAACATATATGCAAAGTATACCTGTAGTTGTATCGTAAAGTGTGTATGCACCTATCACTAATGGTACGATACACTATAGGTATACAGATAACTAGCATGTAAGTATGTCAGAACATATGTGTAAGCATGTAGGTATACAGGTATGCTATAAGTCCATGCGTAAATAAATATGAATCAAAGTCTCAATGTCCCTAACCAAGCAATATTGTATCTATAAGTGGGTTATGCGTGACATGTCAATTATTGACGGTGTGTATAGCATACAATCAGTGCTCGTGCAACATGAATCGTCAATAATATGTGCAGTGTCCTACTACTACTAGTCCAGGCACAACTACATCTAAGTAATAGGGTAAAGGCGCAATTCTAACAATAACGTAGAATATGCGACAAGTAATAAAATCTCTAGCCCTGACGCATAACGCCATGCGGGCGATTCCCCTGTAGATGTTAAATTTACTCACCAACGCTCCAAGCTAGGTGAAGCCTACCACCTGTTTTCCCCTTGTCGTAGCGTCCGAAGGGCCCGCTTGCGAACCTAAAATTTCACAAACACATCACATAAGCATATATTCTACATCGACGAAAAGACATCGAAACGCAAGAATAACGCCCTAAAAATTACACTGCGCGCTTAGCGCATCTAACGCGCACGACATCGGACAAAAATCCTAACTAGGGTCGCCAAACTACGAAACACCTAGTCTAGATTCCGATCGTCCCGATCGCGCATTTAAAACACAATAATAAACGTGGACTCAAAATAAATAACGTCGCAACGTCAAAAAAAACCCACGCCTAAAAGTTACCGAAATCTAGTGAGCAGTACTTATCTTTATAGCACAAAACTACGAGTTTTAGCAAAAACTATAATTTACAAACATCTTCAAATAGCAAGGTTAAACCATTTAAAGCATTTCTATATTTTTAAACTTGCTTAATAAAGCTTTAGCACAAACCTAGTAAGCAAAAACCCTTAATTAGACAAACTAGTAATTAACAAAAATTAGCATTTTCTACTAGGTTAAGCTTTTCAAATACACAAATTAACACTTCAATAAAATATTAAACACATAAATCAAGTTTTACCCTAACTAGATTATCATAAAAATCAAGTCTTGAATTTTAAACATGAAATTAAAAGCATAAATAAACAATTAATATGCTAATTAAGAATTTAGAAACAACAAAAAGGATTAGGGTTAGGGTTTTATACCTCCACAAAAGATCAAAACCAAGAAACCAAACTCATCATCTTTTCCTAAAAAATGATGTTTTGAATGAAGATCCAAGCTACTTTTGTGAAGAAGAAAGAAGGAAAATGAATATATTTGAGTTTTTGTGATTTTATTTGGATTTTTCATGATTTATTTGTGCAAGAAATGATGAAAAATGAGTGAGAAAAGAAAAGGGCAGCCAAGAACAAGTAGTGGCCGGTCATGAGGGAGTGTGGGGAGTTTTGTGCAAAAATGTGAAGAATTTTCTAGCAAAAATCATTAAATGCTTCATTAAATGCAAAAATGACACATTTTCTTTCTTTTCTTTTCTTTTTTAATTCAAAACCTTTTGCACTAAAAAATATCTAGATATTTAAAAAGAAGATTCTAAAAATAATTGTAGTGATGATTTCCAAGAATTTTCATTTAGAAATTTTTTCCGATTTACGTGCACCAAATACCGCTTAAAATAATATTTTATTTGGGAAAAATTCTATCTGAACCAAAACCTCTCAAATACCCCTAAAGTTCGCGCACAAGCTTTATTTTAGCTAAAATAGGCGCCGGTAAGTTTATACGGACGTTTGATCGAAATCGGGTTAAAACGGGAAAAACCGACAATTTTGGCCTAAAACGGGAAAATTCGCAAAACGATTCTGAAACGTTACAATCTCCCCCCTTATAAAAATTTGTCCCCGAATTTAAAATTTTCACTAAACGTACCTTCAGAGAGAAGAGTATAAAACTCCCAATTCTCGCTCGCAGCCTACCAAGTGATCATCTCACTATACGGCTACGTCCAAGAAAAACCCTTCACAGATAGCAAGACCCTTGACCGAAGTTTCTCCACCCGCCTAGCCATTAACACAATTGGCTGCTGGTAAACGAAATATCGCGTCCAAACTAAATGGTCTGGTGCTGAATCATGTGAGAAAGGTCATGAAGGTAATTGCAAAGTATCGACACAAGGAATACGGGGTGAATACTCAATAATCTGGGTGGAAGTGCCAAATTAAAGGCAATGGAACTAACTCACTTTAAGGATCTCGAAAGGACCTACAATTCTGGGTAAGATTCCCAAAACTCAACACGTCCTTCATCGGCAAAAATCCGTTGGAATACATGACCTCCCACTGCGAACTCGAGCCTGCGACCACCATGGTCGGCATAAGACCTCTGTCCGCACAGGACTGTCATCATCCTCACCTGAAATAGCTGGATCATTTCCGAAGTCTCTAGACAAGCTCGGGTCCAAAAATCCTACTACGCAGAGTCAGAAAAACAGACTGGAGATAGACACCACCTAACAAACAAAACTTAAAGGTTGCCAATTGGAATGTCTCCTGATAACTGCTATCGAAGGAGAATCCGAACAATGGCAAGTGACGATCGCAACTGCCGAAAACAATTAATACGTACGCACAAGCATATCCTCCAGAGTCGGTGTAGCCCACTCTTACAAAACCATAATCCTATGGATGGAAAAACGGAGCTAAAGCTCAACCAGTACGCAAGGCTTCCTGAAGCTTCTGCCCAAGACGGCAAGTGAACAGGGTGCCTTCAGTGGATACGACCCTCGAAGGAACTCCATGCAATGCACAAACTTAACAAAGAACAAGTGAGCAGACTGAGTATAACCGGACAACAAGCATCTGAATGGAGTCACACCCTGACTAAACCTGGGTATACGCTATAACGAATTTCATGGAGATCTGCTCCCAATCCCACTTCGGAACAGTTAAAGATTGCAATTCTCCAGCCGGTCTCAGATGCTCAACCCAAAACACACAACAAGACAAACACCTTGAAACAAAATCTGAAATTTCTCTTTACATTCCTGCCCACCCGTAACTATCTCATAAGTCACATCAATGTCGGTGGAACTTGAATGAATACAGAGAATTGACAGATGTGCCAGCTCTAGGATTTCACGTCTCTACCCGATAATATCAGGTACACAAACGCATTCCTAACTTAGCACACCATTGTCACAAATAAAGGACTCCGAATCATTACCCAACCGAGTATGCTCAAGTATCTCTGACGAACGAGCATCGGCGGGTAGTGTCTCGCGAAAGCGATTAAAGAAAAGTGGTCTGGTGCGGACATGAGCAAGCTGTCCCTTCTGTAGAGACGAACTTAAGCTGTACTCAACGATCGCACAAGAACTGTAAATCTGCAGAAGACTATCACAACAATCAAAATCCGCTGCAGGAAGATTGTATTAAGCTCTGGTGGTCCGTGAGAATCTGACATGACTCTCGAACAAATAGTGTCTCCAAATCCCCAACGCAAAACTACCGCGGCCATCTACAGATCATGAGTGGAATATCCTTCTCGTACATCCTCCAAATGTAGGGAAGCCAAAGCGATAACTCTATAGTGTCACCTCAGTACACACTCGAGCCCCACTCAAGAAACATTACAGTTAAATAGCAGGGTCGCCCGAACCAAAAGCAAAGAAGAACTGATGCAGTTGTTGACCAAATCTTCAACTGCCGAAAACTCCGCACACATGCCTCTGTCCAAAGAAAAGAAACCTCCCTTCCAGTCCATTCAGTCGACAGTGCAGCACCACTCTAGCGATCCTGCACGAAACGGCGGTAAGAACCTGCTAAGCCCAAAAATCTGCGGATCTCCGTCCTGCACACAAGTCTGGGCCTAAGCTGTACGGCCACGATCTTCCTCGGAACCACATACGAAACCGTCTCCCGTGACTACGAGACCTAGGAGTCAACACAAACAGGCCTGAAGAAACACTCCAAGAATCTAGCAGCTGCTGGTGCTCTCCCAGTATCTGCATAACAAATCCTCAAGTGTTGCTCCTGTTCCTCAAGACACATTAATTAGACCAGAATGTCGTAAATAACACAACAATAACTGGTCGAGGAACGGCCTGAAGAAATCCGGTTCATCACATCTACGAATGCTGTTAGGGCATCAATGAATCCAATGACTCACCAAAACACACAAAACCCGTAGCACGTACAAGGCAGTCTTCGGAATGCCATCACTCCGAACCCGCAACAATGATGACCTGATCCCAACCACTTAGAAAAAGTCTCGCACTTAGGAGCCGATCGAAGAAATCGTCAATGCGAGGTAATTGATACCTATCCGCACCGTAAGCCGGTTCAATTGACGATCTATCAATACACAACCTCAACTGCCGTCCTTCTCCTTGACGAACAGAAATAGGAGCTCCTCAAGGCGAAACACTCAGACGCACAAACCCCCCAACAAATAACTCTGCCGCTGATCCTTAAGCTCCCTAAGCTCCGCCGGCTCATCTGGAACAACGTCGGAAAACTCTCGCATGATAAGAACCCGGTCCAACAAACCCACTATGGCTCCGGTATCATGAATGAATGCAAAGAATCCTCGGCATACTCTCCTCAAAAGCCGACTAGCGAAAAAGGATGAATTCGAGCTATGAGAGGCGACACCACTGTCCCCCTGCACAACAAGAACTGACTTGCCAGGAAAACAAACCTGACTGTTTCCTCACGGTAGTCCATAGACGCCTAGCACGTAACTAACCAGTCCGTGCCCAGGAGAACATCAAATCCAACACTCTAGAAGGATCAAGTGACGGATGAATCTCCTAACCGATTGGCATACGACTGAAATACGCGTCGCGCAACAAAAGAATCGCTGACAGAAGTTAACACAACAAACGGCTGATCTAGCTAACACGAATCCCCTCGTCCCAAACCTCTACAACTCTCGCAACGGTCACGAAAGCTGTCTCGACGACTAAGCCTCTGTCTCTGAGCTGATACCCCGGTACGAGTCCTCCACGGTTCCGGAACTCCCGAAGTCTCTGGTATACGTGTCTCGTCAACTAGGGCTGCATCCACTGGTGCTATGTAAGTGACGGAAAGCTGTGTGCTGATCGCAGGGAACAACTGGGTAACAGGGGTGACAACCTCCTGTCGCTACGCTCGAATGGTCTCCACCAAAGAACTCATCGTCTGGCGTACGTCCTGCATCTCTGCCACAAGACTAGCGATACTATCTGTCAAAGGCGGATCCGTCTGCACCTGTGCAACGAGCGTGCCATCCTGGTCAGTCCTCGCTCTCCCCGAGTCAATACTGACCTCGGCCCTCGCTGCACCTCACTGAGTCCCCATATTCGTCGTCGGCAAAGGCTATAAATAGGAATAGGATTCAATATGAACACGGAAATCGAATCACAAGGATATGAATCATCAAGGATAGAATTTCAAGTAATTGTACTTAGGTCACTTTAGACGGAGTACTACATCGTGAGTATGCTGCAGACATACACACACTACGTTACTCTGCTTAAGCTACCTACTCCATCATATCAAGGTCATCCTACACTCCATAAGGTAAAAACCTAGCGCTCTGATACCAAGTTTGTCACGATCCGAAATTGGCACGTGACGGCCCAAATACTACGTAACGTCTAGAGGCGTAACGCAGTAAAAGAAAGCCAAAACCCAGAAATCTAAACCAGTAAAAGATAAGAAAAGATAAGAATTATTGTTTAAAAGTCTTTAAAATCACGACCCAAATTCTTTTAAAGTCCAACTTTATTTCCTTAAAATTTTGGCAGCACCTCCTTTATAAAAACCAACCATAAAAGTGGGTACAACATAAATAAAAAGTAAAGTATCCCTAACGGGAGCAAATCCACGCCCAAAGGCGGAAAACAATCACCGCCACAAATATACGACGCCGTTGCGAATAAATAGAAGACGATAGAAAGGAAACTGTATAAAAGACAACAAATCCAACATAATATACAACATCGTCCTCACCAAGTCTCTAAGTCAATATGAAAATAGTAGATGGAGAGTACAGGGATACAACGAATATACAATACAACGAATAACCACAAAACCCACCTAAGCAAACTGCACACTGTGAGCTGATGCGGTATCCGTAGAAAAAGATGATGAGATGTATGATAATAGCCTGCCTCTGACTATCCTGAGGAACACCTGCAAACACTGTGGCACAACGGGGGTGAGTTGCCAACTCGTGAATAGTAAATAACATATGTAGGTAATCGCAAGTATGCACGTAAAGCGTGAATCTAAGATATGCAATTAACAGTAATAACATGTCATATGAATGCAGAATAATGGAAATTACACTAGCAGGTACAACCAATATATATAAAGCAATAATGATATGACAACAGTATGCAATAATCATGCGATAGGGATATAAGAATGTAAATGTGCAACAATCATGAAAGGTACACTAACAGGTACTACTAGTACATGAAGCAGTGCACAAACAGATAAGGTGAGGTATGGAGTGAAGTATGTCATTTCCACGGAATCCTGACATCGTGGTAGGATCACAATCCAGTAAGACAATTTAAATACCAATTCCTCGAATCAGCCCCCAAATTGGCTCTCATATTATCTAGGTATCACATCTCCTCAATTGCACAATATCAAGTATATCTCATATATCCCGAATGTACAACCTCAAGTATATCTCACATATATCGAATGTACAATCATCAGGTATATCTCGTATATATCGAATATACAAAATCAAGTGGATCTCACATATCTCGTATGTACAATATCAAGTATATCTCACATATCTCGAATGTACAACAGCAAGTAGATCTCATATATCTTGAATGTACAATATCAAGTAGATCTCACATATCTATCCAGTATCCAATCTCAAATGAATCTCTTATATCCCGAATCAAATCTCCAGCAAAATTCTAACATCATAAATATAATGACATAAATAAATATGATGAGGTCAATACACATATATTAGCGTCCCATTCCACTAATATTGGTGTAAGGGTATATATAACAGCGGCTCAATCCCCTGTTATATATACAAAAGAGTAATTAGAAATATCATGAAACCAATATGCCAAACATCGACACAGAAATACTGATCTATCAGGTGTTGTCACCACGACTGGCCCCCTGATAGATACGTATCATACGCTATCCCGAAAGCTCGAGTGCCTAGCTCTGACCCTCGCCTCTCGACGTATCTATACGTACATGACTCCTAACGGTATCCCCACGATCCCCGCCGAGTCATTGGTACTGTCACCGGTAGGTACTCGCCCGCCTCCAGGCCCAATCGGCAAAGTCTATCGATCTTCTTGCCGAGGGAAACCATACCGGGCCCCACCATGTACCCTCATACGGCATCCACACCTCGTATGGAGTATATAATCAGAACCGATAAATCTCATAGTGGCTGCGCAAATATCATATCAAGGAAACCGGGTTTTTCAATTAATGCATAATTTCATGAACTCCCGCGGTTCCCAAATCCAGAAAACATCATGTAAAATCCAAATAACAATGCGCAAATCCAGGAATAAATATGTGCGATATATCTGAAATGCGAGCATATAAAAGAAAATATGTAGCTGAAACCAGATGTATGCGAAATCAATATGGTACAGCTAAGTATAGGTGTCTACCTATAAGCAAATGATGTAGTATACCCCCTTGGTATAGGTATAATATATAGGGTACCCCCCGGTATAAGTAACATATATGAAAAGTATACCTGTAGTTGTATCGTAAAGTGTGTATGCACCTATCACTAATGGTACGATACACTATAGGTATACAGATAACTAGCATGTAAGTATGTCAGAACATATGTGTAAGCATGTAGGTATACAGGTATGCTATAAGTCCATACGTAAATAAATATGAATCAAAGTCTCAATGTCCCTGACCAAGCAATATTATATCTATAAGTGGGTTATGCGTGACATGGCAATTATTGACAGTGTGTGTAGCATACAATCAGTGCTCGTGAAACATGAATCGTCAATAATATGTGCAGTGTCCTACTACTACTAGTCCAGGCACAACTACATCTAAGTAATAGGGTAAAGGCGCAATTCTAACAATAACGTAGAATATGCGACAAGTAATAAAATCTCTAGCCCTGACGCATAACGCCATGCGGGCGATTCCCCTGTAGATGTTAAATCTACTCACCAACGCTCCAAACTAGGTGAAGCCTACCACCTGTTTTCCCCTTGTCGTAGCGTCCGAAGTCCCCGCTTGCGAACCTAAAATTTCACAAACACATCACATAAGCATATATTCTACATCGACGAAAAGACATCGAAACGCAAGAATAACGCCCTGAAAATTACACTGCGCGCTTAGCGCATCTAACGCGCACGACATCGGCCAAAAATCCTAACTAGGGTCGCCAAACTACGAAACACCTAGTCTAGATTCCGATCGTCCCGATCGCGCATTCAAAACACAATAATAAACGTGGACTCAAAATAAATAACGTCCAAACGTCAAAAGAAACCCACGCCTAAAAGTTACCGAAATCTAATAAGCAGTACTTATCTTTATAGCACAAAACTACGAGTTTTACCAAAAACTATAATTTACAAACATCTTCAAATAGCAAGGTTAAACCATTTAAACCATTTCTATATTTTTAAACTTGCTTAATTAAGCTTTAGCATAAACCTAGTAAGCAAAAATCCTTAATTAGACAAACTAGTAATTAACAAAAATTAGCATTTTCTACTAGGTTAAGCTTTTCAAATACACAAATTAACACTTCAATAAAATATTAAACATATAAATCAAGTTTTACCCTAACTAGATTATCATAAAAATCAAGTCTTGAATTTCAAACATGAAATTAAAAGCTTAAATAAACAATTAATATGCTAATTAAGAATTTAGAAACAACAAAAAGGATTAGGGTTAGGGTTTTATACCTCCACAAAAGATCAAAACCAAGAAACCAAACTCATCATCTTTTCCTCAAAAATGATGTTTTGAATGAAGATCCAAGCTACTTTTGTAAAGAAGAAAGAAGGAAAATGAATATATTTGAGTTTTTGTGATTTTATTTGGATTTTTCATGATTTATTTGTGCAAGAAATGATGAAAAATGAGTGAGAAAAGAAAAGGGCAGCCAAGAACAAGTAGTGGCCGGCCATGAGGGAGTGTGGGGAGTTTTGTGCAAAAATGTGAAGAATTTTCTAGCAAAAATCATTAAATGCTTCATTAAATGCAAAAATGACACCTTTTCTTTCTTTTCTTTTCTTTTTTAATTCAAAACCTTTTGCACTAAAAAATATCTAGATATTTAGAAAGAAGGTTCTAAAAATAATTATAGTGATGATTTCCAAGAATTTTCATTTAGAAAAATTTTCCGATTTACGTGCACCAAATACCGCTTAAAATAATATTTTATTTGGGAAAAACTCTATCTGAACCAAAACCTCCCAAATACATCTAAAATTCGCGCACAAGCTTTATTTTAGCTAAAATAGGCGCCGGTAAACTTATACGGACGTTTGATCGAAATCGGGTTAAAACGGGAAAAACCGACAATTTTGCCCTAAAACGGGAAAATTCGCAAAACGATTCTGAAACGTTACAAAACGATTACTGAAAATTTGATAAGAACCTAAAGATTCAATCTGATTTGATATTCCATTGGCCACTCCGCAGATATGGTGGGTAACCTCAGGCACCCGAGAGGTACTTCGGTAGCCTCAAAGACGGTGGCAGGGAGGTTCTTGTTTACCCAAACTTGCCATTGCTGTTGTTCCAGACTCTGAGACCCAGCAGAAGGATGAGTATAGCGTTGTTATGAACTGGCTTTGGAAGTGCACGTGTATATGACTCTACCAGAGGGTTGTCGTAGTCAGTGGAAGCAGCGGAAGCATTAGTGGTCAAGAAGCTTATGTCTATTTATAGACTAAAGCAGATATAGCGGAGATAGATCATCTATTTCTGATGTGACAGTCATAGGTTTTACTTCATCAGAATAGGGGATGGATCTGTTAAGAAGGTAGTAGGGTGTGATGTCCTGGTATTTGGATGACATACACAGAGTAGGAAGTGAAATTCCTATACTACGGTCGGTTAGACTTTGGTTGTCACACAGTGGTTTCTCCACATAAGATATGGATATTATATCAGACATTCTGGTTACTAAATCTATGGTTTTAGATCTAGATTTGGGTAGTTTCGCAATTTGGGTACTTAGACAGCATTCTAAAGGTGTTTTAGAATGGACGACTCCTGGCACGGTAGTATACCTGCAGGTGATGGAGTCACCCTCTCTAAAGGTGTCTTACAGATTAAAGGGGAGAGGGATGTGCATGATTGGCAGATCACTTGCTTAGACAATTGAGTCAATCATGAGATGTCAAGTACTACACCAGATGTTGTTTTTGCAGTAGATGCAATAAGATATTAATTCTAGCCTGGAGAAACGTTCGGAAGCAGTTTTAGAACATAAGTGAATGTTCTAGGGATATGATAACGACAGTCTCATTCAGGAGACAGTTATCATTCCAGGCTTCCAAGGTGACCTGGATGACCGAGTGATTGTCAGAGTTATAGTTTTCCCTCTGACGAGGGGCAGTGTTTTGGACAGGTGATCCAAGCGGACACTGAGGGAGGCATTACGCGGAATACTGATTGGTTTCAGTTGACGATACAGTCTAAGAAGTTTGGATTTGGAGTTCATTTATGAACTAGGTCCCATCAGATATCCAGACATATTCTGAGACAGGTATTGCTCATTTTGGGAGATAGGTTTCTCCACGAACTTGAGATTAAGAGAGACATAGAAAGAAACATCAGGGCGGATCCACTAGCTGAGGCTATTCTTCGAACACAATAGTTTCGCAAACGGGTTTTGTGAGACTGATTAGTAGAGGAGTTGGGTGTTCGGTATCACACGGGCTGTGAGTATGCGACATCGCAATAATTAGCCTTGAGTTCAAGTAGGAGATTGTTGGATATAGTGCCCTCAGAGTCAATTATTGGATCGCAGGCACGTGATTGCAATGATTGAGGGAGGACCTATACCGGTAGGACAGTCTTACTCAAGATGATAGTATGCTATCTGGTTTGTCTTTATTATCGTGTATTGCTTTAGGTGACCTTACATGTCACTATTGCACGTTGATAGAGCCCTTAGGATTTTTGCTTGACGGCCAGCAGTATGATGGCGATCATGTACGTGGAAGCTGGGGTCTATAAGCACATCCTTAAAGTGGTCCCTAGTCGTGGGAGTTTCGAGACAGGGTATCGATACTTCGGAGCAGACTAGTGTATACAGTCGAGACCCCGACGAGGGGCGGTGGCCGGTCTCACAAGCCACTGGTGTCAGTTGGTTCACCTAAGATGTATACAGGTGCTCATTGGGTTATGAGTACACCGGACAGGATTCGCCGGGAACATGCTTGTTGGGATTATACCAGACGTCAGATAGCAGTTCCCTGGTGACATGTGTACAGGTTAGTTCATTGACCTGAGATTGTCATTTGTCTCGTGTGAGTTTCCACTGTGCTTTGATTACTACCCTACCACGGCTCAAAGGAGTCGTGCAAACAGGTTTTAGTTGGGTACAGTCCCGAGCCACATTGAGGAAAGTGAGCGGATCGGCAGGGGTTTCGTCTCTCTCGGTATTGGGGGTGAGATCGCGCTGTATCTAAGAGAGCCATTACACAAAGCCCTCGGTCGAGGCAGGAGATTTACTGGTAGGTATTCCAGTAGTATCTCAGGGTGTTCTGGGCTACACTCTAACACGACTTGTACCGCTTTTAGGGGTCTGACTTTTACCAACCCCCTAGGCCCGCCATGCGATACTCATAGACGAACGGACCGGACTGTACGGATATTGTCACTGACAGGCTCAGTAGGGTGTCAGGATGAGTTCGCTCATCGACCTCCCTTTTGGTCAATACTTGGTAGCCCGTTACGTACGGCTAATACCTTTAACGTGCTAGTGGTTAAATCCACAGCCAAAGTATTGACGAGTTTTTAGAGTCCCCCACAGACAGTTTCTCAAGTTTCGGGCGAAACTCTATAGAGGCCTTATGGATATATGGCAGGGTTCGATTATATACGTGCGGTATTGCACGGATCATGATCGGACGGATAATACTAGCGGGCTTTTGTTTAAGCCGGATCCTAGTATTGTACAGTGTAGATTTTTTCTCATTGCATTTGTATTCGGTCGAAATAAAAATGCGGGTATGTATATACAGTCGCGGGGTTTTCCTGTAATTTATTACCGGATCACTTTTTGAAGTTGCCAGTTTGTATTCCGTTTCGGCCATTTTCCTTTCTATCTTTCTTTGGCTGAAAATTGGTGTGGAGGGGGTTATTTGCAAATGTGAAAATTAGCAAAGTGGAGGGCGGTTTTTGTAAGTAGTTGTTTCATGATGGTTCTACCATCCTTTGACTTCTTTTTCTTCATCATTGCTTGATTGATGGTGATGGGTTTTTGATAAGACTTTAGTGTGACCTTTTTCATAATGATCACTCATCATTCCTTAGCTTGATTCACACACCTCCCCCCTCTTCTATTATGGGAGGCCGGCCACATTTGTGAGGGTGAGGGGACTCATTTTTGTGGGAGGAAAATGTTGATCTCATTTTGCTTGCAACTAAATTCTTTAACCCCTCTTCAAAGTTCATTTCATCTCCACTCCTAATGGCAACTTCATAACCCCCTCGAGACATAGCGATCTGCACTCAGTCTACAGCAATTTTGGACACGTCGGCTTGCCAACTTCATGTCTGAGTTGCCTCGGTTCAGAGGTGGGAGCCCGTAAAAAGACTCAGTGATGTGGTGCCCTTTCCGACGAGGAGATCGAGACCGGAGATGCCGCGAGGAGATCGGGATGGTGGCCGAAGACCGAAGGATACGGATCGCTCGGTATAGCTCTCTACCCTTTCTCTAGTTCGCTAGTAGTAGGTTAATGGTCCGATCCGGGTTTATGTCCGTGGCAGCGCCGGTTTCTAAGTAAAGAAAAGTTTTTGTTTCCGCATTTTTGGCCTCGGACAGACGGCCGGGGCGCTACCGTGGTCCTACAAACCTGAGGGGGGTTTATGTAAAAATACTTTTATATACTTTTCAAAATATACCCCAAGTATTTATTATTCGTCTTTAGAGTTGTAATAAATGTAGATTTTATATTGTGATATTTATAGTGAAAATATCCTATTTCCATAATAAAAGGTGTTTATTTGTAATATTGGTATTGTATGGAATTCATGGTATTTTAGTGTAAATTGATTCTTGTGATATTGTAAAAAAGTGGAATATTTATAATACTTCAAAAATAGATATGTTTATGTTGCATATACATATATTTATATGAAAATAAGTTTTGTATATATCTATAATATTCTAGAAATCTCGTTTTCTTAAGATATCGTATTTTAAATCTTTCGAGACCGAATGCTCCTTGTGGAGGTCTGAATCTCGCACTACAAAGCCCGAGGATGTGCGATAATCCACACAATCCCGAACGGGTTCCCCAAAATGGGTTGTAGCGGCGCTTTACAAAGATTTGTATAAATACTAAATCCTTTAGGAAACGGTTTTATAAAGTAAATGGTATTTATTTGTAAAGTTGTCAAATTTCCCGTATTTTATGTTATAGGGTCTCCTAAGTCAACTAGACTGCTCCTAACTGGTCCAAATCGACAAGTTGTGAGATAGCTCAAATCGCCTTTTCACCGCCAATTGAGGCCAGGTAAGTACAAGTGAAGAAAGGAGGGATCCGCTCACGAATCACCGTGATACGGGCCTTTTAAAGTTACCTTTCTCACTTGCCTAGCCTAGACACCACAAAGTCAGGTTTAGATAAACGACTGATGCCCACAACCTTATCCTATTTTCATAATAAATGGTATTTATTTATAAAGATGTATCAATACTAAATCTTTTGGAAATGGTTTTATTAAGTTAATGGTATTTAAATGAAAATGTTTGTTCTCTCGTATTCTAGGTTCTCGAGGGTATCGTGTTAGGTTGTATATGAGTGTGTGAGGAGGTAGGTCGTTACCTTGTGATCTACTTTAAACGTATAGCAAGTTTAATGGGGTTAAATGTAGAATTGAAATAATGTGGTATTTAAGTGAAAAAATACGATAAATTGAAATAGCCATTATTTTATGAAATGAAACTTGATCAATTTGGTTGATTAGTGTTTAATGGTCAACATGAAGGAGTTTAAATATAATTGTGTTAACGAGAAGTGGAGTTTTATGAAGAAACCGAAATGGAAATCGGATTTGTTTCGATTCCGTCGGGTTTTGTAAATCCGTATTGTTTTTTAGAATAGAAAAGAGAGATAGAAAATGGGACTTACAGTTTTAGGACACACAAGAGAGTGGGAGGGAAGTAGTGGAATCACTGATGTGTTGTGTCGTCGCCGGGAGTTCCTAAAACGATCGCCGGAAGTTCCACCGGGAATTCGTCGGAGCTTCGCCTCGAGCTCGTTTTCCAAGTGCACAAGATTCTTGGAATTTTTTAGAGAGTTAGTTCAGAAATTTGGGGTGAGAGGGTAGGGGGCATGGGTGTATTTATAGGGTTAGGCTAGGGTTAGGATAGATGTAGGGTTTTAAATAAAAAAAATGTAAAAATATATGAAAAATCATTAAAAAATGGAGTAAATAGGGTATAAATGTGTCTCTGGAAACGATCCAATTAATTGGAGTGTGCAGGGGAGTTGGGCAAGTGAAGAAGCACATTTCCCTTTCATGTGACTCGGCCGTCCGGCCAAGTCGCAGCGTCGGGAGGTGGGGGGTCATCAGGTGTGGCCTCTGGTGCATTTAGGTTAGTGGGTGTAGTGGGAAAAATGGAAGTTATCTTATGTGGATTGTTGGACTTCTAAAGAATTTAAAACAAATAAATATAAATGATAATGTAGGGTATGGGATTTGAACTCTGGTGGCTTGGTTCAGCAGTGCAAGATATTACCAATGAGCTACAAGCTCCTTCTTATATGGTGTGAAATAAATACTTAAAGTGGTAACAACAACATTAAATACTCCAAGTATACTTTAAATTTAAATCAAATTTATGTATAGTAAAAATGGAGTTGTTACACATTTATATTTCCTTAAAAGATATACATACATACATACATACATACATACATACATATGTATGTATGTATAAAGGCGGAGCTCAATATGAGATGCGCATCTATATGGGATGCGTGTCAATATGAGGCGTGCATATTAGTATGGTGTAGGGTTCCTATGAACGACAGCAAGGTTTTGTGAGGCATCGTCCATGCCATTTTAAAAATTTTGCCTTTTTAAAGAACCCTAAACTAGAGAATCATACGAAACAAATTGTAAACTAATTTACAATTGAGTTAACTAGGTATACAACCTTTGCAGACCGGTCCTTCACTTCAATAGCTCCGTTTAGTAGTCCCTTCGCTCCAAGTAGTGATCTTCCGGACTCTAGCATGGCTTCACAAGAAGAAAGGAACAAATTTGCTTGAAGTCTTCGAGAGCGAAAATGATCTACGTCGAGGAGACACTAACCAAAGCTACTACTTCACTAATGAGAGATTAGTGAAGCTAACCCCCTATACTAAAATGCTAATCTAGTAGAGGATGATGAAGTAGGATTTTTGCTCACTTTAGAATTGATTTTCTCACTAATATTTCTCACTTGCTCAAAAGCTAGAGAGCTCTTGAGCTTGAAGAAGAAGATGAAGAGAGATAATGTTGTGAAAGTGAATGGCAACCATGGGTGAGAAAATATCTAATATTACTCATATAGATACTTAACCATGAGTTTAGATAATGGTTGGGTTAACAAATATCCAATGTAAGACAAAACTAGTGGACCAAGTCAATGGATCTCAAAGCTTCATGAAGCTTCATGCCATGTGAAAAATTTCCAACTAATAATTGAATTACCATAAATAAATAAACCCTACATTATCTTTATCATGGTGTAAGTCTCATAGACTCATGTTGCATGTATCATCAACCATGACACAATAAAACACAATCAATATATATCACATATATATTAAGTGTGCACATGTGAGAAAAATAAATGCTTAAGTGAGCTAATATTAGTTAATGTAAACTAGTATATCAAATATAAAATTATACACTAAATTATCAAATCAACACTTGATTTAATAATCCGGCTATATCACACATAACCGACTAATATTATATGTAACAACTTATCGAATCAACACTTGATTCGATAACCCGGCTATATCACATATAACCGACCGATACAAATATCACGAGAATAGAATACGGTATTACATACTCGTTATAATCTCGGTCCCGCACATATCACACATGTGCACCTACTTCGTTTTGCCTTAGCCAGTAAAACCTCTGTGTAGGACTCTAAAAACTCGTCAATACGTCGGCAGTAGGTGATGATCATATCAAGTACCCACAAGCAGTCAGCGGTACTAGCTGGATGTAACAGCTACCCGGGTATTGAGCGATAAGAAGATCAACAAGCAAGCCCGCTCTAGCTCCTGTAAAGCCTGTCAGTAACACTACCGTACAGTCCGGTCTCTTCGTCTGAGATGTCGCATATCAAGTCTAGGGATGGTAAACGTCAGACCCCAATAAATCGATAAGTCATGCCGATACGAGGCTCATAACGGGTCGAGAAACTACTGATAACACTTACCAGTAAATCTCTAAATCAGCCCTGGTCAGGGACTTCCAGTTATAGCCAATCGAGCACAGCACGGCATCTACCCCCAACACCGAGAGAGACGAAATCCCCTCCTATCACTCATTGCCTCCATATGACTCGGGACTGTACCCAAAAACCACCGTTTTTCACGTCCTCTTGAACGTGGTAATGTGGAAATCAAAGCACAGTGGGAATCACTCAAGACTCTATGACGATCTCGGGTCTACAGACTAACCTGTACCAGTGTCACCAGAGAACTGCTATCTGACGTCGGGTATAATACCATCTAGGAGTTCTCGGCGAGTCCGTCCAGTGTACCCAGTCTCTACTGAGCACCCGAATACCATCTCTGATGTCAAACACCAATGGATATGGGATCATCCATCGCCATCACATGGGTCGAGAAACGTATACGCTAGTATACAATGGTATATCGATGCCCTGTCTCGATACACCCACGACTAGGAACATTAAAGGATGAACTTATGGACTACCATGTCCCCACTAGTATGATCTGCATCATAATCCTGGTAGTCAAGTACACATCCTAAGGGCTTTACCAACATTTAACCACAAGACAGTATCAAGAGACAAGTATACATGTTAAGATAAAGAGCAACCAGATAGCATACTATCATGTCGAACAAGAAAGTCCTCTCTATATATGTCCAAGCATCCACTATAATATACATCATATGTACAATAATGGCCTCTAGGGCATACATACAACTAACAATCTCCTACTTGCACCAGGGCCAGCTGCTGTAGTATCGCATACCCAACATTCTGAAGAGTCTCTCGAACTGTATCTGGGGAATGTCCTTCGTGAGTGGATCCGCTGTGTTGTTTTTCGTGTCAACTCTCCTGACTTCGATCTCCCGGCGATCAACTATCTCTCGGATCAGGTGATACCACCTCAGAATATGTCTGGATCGCTGATGGGACCTGGGTTTCTTGGCCAAAGCCACCATTCTATTGTTATCACAATACAAAGGTATTGGATACTCAATGGATGGAACCACTCCAAGTTCAGTTATGAACTTCTTCATCCAGACTACCTCTTTGGAAGCATCGTTGGCAGCAATGTATTCAGCCTCCATCATCGAGTTTTCCACGGTTTCCTATTTAGAACTCTTCCAACAAACCGTCCCTCCATTGAGGGTAAAGACAAATCCCGAGACCGAATTAGGGTCATCCTTATCACTCTAGAAGCTCGAATCGGTAAAGGAATCCACTTGGAGTTCTCCGTTACCATACACCAAAAGCATCTCTTTAGTCCTTCTCAAGTACTTGAGAATGCTCTTCACAGTTGTCCAGTGACTCTCTCCTGGATCTGCTTGATACCTACTCACTACACTTAGTGAGTATGCTATATCGGGTCTGGTACATAGCATCGCGTACATGATAGAGCCTACTGCCGAAGCATAAGGTATCCCTTGCATGTGAGCTTTCTCTAAATCAGTCTTGGAAGACATCTTTTTGGAGAGAGTGAGTCCTGAGATCGTGGGTAAAAACCCATGCTTGGATTCTTCCATACTAAACCTCTTTAGTATGGTGTCAATGTACCTGGATTGGGACAATCCCAGTATCCCTTTAGATCTATCTCTATAGATCTTAATCCCCAAGATGTAGGAGGTATCACCTAGATCTTTCATTGAGAATCTTTGTGATAAGAAGAGCTTGACCGATTGCAGCATAGGAATATCATTTTCTATCAAGAGTATGTCATCCGCGTACAATACGAGGAAGACAACCTTACTCTCTACCACCTTCTTATATATACAAGGTTCATCTACGTTTTTGATGAAGTCAAACTCTTTGACTACAACATTAAAACAGATGTTCCAACTCCGCGATACCTGTTTTAACTCATAGATAGATTTAAGCAGCTTGCACACCTTTTCGCTGCTCCCACCGTCTACGAAGCCCTCTGGCTGAGTCATGTACACGCTTTCTTCTAAATCACCATTAAGAAAGGTGGTCTTAACATCCATTTGCCAGATTTCTTAGTCATGGTATGCAGCAATGGCAAGTAGGATCCGGATGGACTTAAGCATAGCCACTGGAGAAAAGGTTTCATCATAATCCACATCTGGTCTTTGACGAAAACCTTTTGCAACAAGTCTGGCTTTGAAAGTCTCAACTTTTCTATCTACACCAAGTTTCTTCTTAAAAATCCATTTGCTCCCAATAGGTTTTACCCTTTCAGGAGCAACTTCCAAAGTCCATACTTTGTTGGTGTACATGGATTCCACTTAGATCGCATTGCATCCAGCCATTTCACAGAGTCTCCACTCGTGATGGCTTGCTCGAAGCTAGTTGGGTCATCATCTTCCATGATGAAATCCTCGCTTCCACCATCAATGAGAAAACCGTAGTATCTCTCAGGTGGATGAGGAACCCTACTAGATCGGCAGAGAGGCTGAGGATCGTTAGGAACTATCGAATCCTCGGGTTCCACTAAATCTTCAGTTTCAGTTTGTGTAGCCGGAATTTCTTCCAGTTCTACCTCGTTGCCACTAATTTCCTTTGCAAGAAATTCCTGTTATAAAAAGGTGGCATGTTGAGAAACAAACACCTTTTGTTCCTCGCCATGGTAGAAAAGATATCCATGTGAATGTTTGGGATATCCCACAAACTTGCATAGAGCTGACCGTGCCTCGAGTTTGTTCGGATTTTGCCTTTTGACATAGGCCAGACAACCCCATCTCTTAACTCGTTTAAGACATGGTCTCTTCCTACTCCATATCTCATATGGTATGGTAGGTACAAATTTAGATGGAACTTGATTCAATAGGTATGCTGCTGTCTCAAGCGCATAACCCCAAAAGGAAATAAGGAACTCAGCGGTGCTCATCATAGAGCGCACCATATCCAATAGGGTGTGATTCCTCCATTCCGATACACCGTTGTGGTGTGGTGTATATGGAGGAGTAAGCTGAAAGCGAATCCCATTCTCTTTTAGAAAGTCCAGGAACTCTGTGCTCAAGTATTCACCTCCTCGATCAGATCGTAGGATTTTAATACTTTTACCCGTTTGGTTCTCGACTTCGGATTTATATTCCTTGAATTTCTCAAAAGCTTCAGACTTGTGTTTCATTAGGAACACATGTCCGTATCTTGAGAGATCGTCAGTGAATGTAATGAAGTACGAAGAACTATTCCTGGCATGTGTAGACGTAGGCCCACATACATCACTATGTATCAGTCCCAAGAGCTCACTAGCTCTTTCTCCGTGTTCAGTAAACGGAGTTTTGGTCATTTTGCATTTGAGACATGACTGACAAGTGTCATAAGATGATAATTCGAACAGATTCAAATATCCATCCTTATGTGACTTAGCTAGTCATGTCGCATTGATATGACCTAGTCTACAATGCCACAAGAAGGATTCGTTCATTTCTGAACTCTTCCTCTTGTGTGTGTTTTGTATGTTAAGAACCGTAGTTTGATTTAGAACGTATATGCCATTAATTAACGAGCCTGATCCAATCAACATTTGATTCAGGAAGATGTTCATAACATTATCATGTACTACAAAATTATATCCTTCTTTACTTCATAAAGAAACTGATATAAGATTGCATATCAGGATCGGTATGTAATAGCATTCGTTCAGAATCAATATATTACCATTTGGTAATATAAGGTGATATTCGCCAACTGCTTTGGCTGCAACATTTGCACCATTCCCTACTCTTACGGAATGATCACTCATTCCCAGTTCTCTACCTTTCCTTAGCCCATGTAACATATTACACATGTGGGATCCCGATCTGGTATCTAATTCCCAGGACGTAGAGTGAACTGAGAAACAGTTCTCGATAACTAACACACCCGAAGAAGATGCATCAACATGCTTATTCTTCGTTTGGGCGGCGTGGGAATCTGGATATTTCCCTATTTCCTGCTCTGTCTTATAACAATTATAAGAAAGAACGGAACCAACGTTCCCCAGCTCAGTATAACAACCGGGTTCGGTTAATACATTCATATTATTATCTTGATTAAGGCCTGACATGGCCGCTACCTGGAGAGAGAGAGAGAAGAAAACACTTTAGCGTATGCTCTTGCAAGATCAGATTGGTTATTATTTTACCTAATCAGGATGGCTCCCATCGTTTTTATCAAATCTTCCTTCAAACCCTAAAAGGAAAGACTAGCCGGGATTAATTACACCCTACAAGTTCGCCAATCTTTCAGCCAGGCCAGTGCCGGTACGTTGAGGGAGATTCCCTTTGCTTTCGCACGGACCTAATTAAAGTAAACCTCGTTTTCCCAGACGCATAGCCCTGTTGATACCTTTCCAGACACCTACTTGATCGGCTAATTGTAAAGTGCAAGACTCTCTCAGGAGTAACACTTACTCGCAGTGGGTATCGGGATCCAACTATCTCATAGAAGGTATGCAATCTCATTGTAAATTTCAACGCTTGAAATTCCCGATAATATTTTGCCCCTAACCCTCTATGACCTTGACAAAGGCCAACAAACTATAGGACGCTAGTCAAGTTCAACCCGTCATTTCATGATTGAATTAAACCCACCTGCAGGATCCTTGACAAAGGCCAACAAGGTCGTACAACTACCCTAATCCAATCGCATCACATGCTTAAGCAGATCAGCACCATTCAGCTACCGCACACTATGCCTTGACAAAGGCCAACAAACTCAGCACGAATACTAAATAGTCCTTATCTGAAATGACGGAGGGCTGCGACTGGTTTTAAGAAAACCTTTTGTTTAATGAACTTGATATAGTTGTAGAAACAAGTGATTTTTGAAAAGGAGTGTTTTTTAGGCTTTTACTAGTTTCGCTAAAGAGGTCACTCCCGGTGAAGAGATCTCGTCTCTTTCCTTATCGAATAAGGTGCAGGATATTTCATAAATACCGCTATGCAAAGCAAGTACTAGAAGAAGCAATCAAAAATAAAACCGAGCGAGTTGTAGCATCTGCTAGTTTCGCTAAAGAGGTCACTCCCGGTGAAGGGATCTCGGCTCTTTCCTTATCGAATAAGGTGCTGGATATTCTACAAGGAATACCGCTATGCAAAGCAAAAACTAGAGCTACCCTTTTGAAAATTTGATTCCACAACATCTTTTAGGTTTCTTTCTTTTCATTAATCTCATTAATGAAGTCCCATCATTTAATGCTTCGTAAGCATCACAGAAATGAAACGAAAATATAACGTACGCTTATACCATCCGCATTCACCATAATGTCCCGTTATGCACTGTTAGGTTACTTAACTAACGGCATACCGGGACGGGACCAGCGCGGGTGAAAAACATAAGCAACGTCTATTATATATTTTATATATAATATATAGCCATTCGTCTCAGAATCCACAGTGATCACATCACAGAATATCAGCAGCAGAAGATAATATATGAAATATTGGATATACTAGGAGGTCCGTATTTTATTTTGAGCCTGTATAAAATACGGATTCCACGGTCGCGATGAATAGCCAAACCCATATCCCTAGACCCCTATGAGAGCGGCAAGCAACCCTACCAATTCTAGAGTTAGGAGACCCGGAGTCGACTCCTCGAGATGGTCTCCTACTGGACTCTAGAAGCCGGTTACTTGTGCTCCTCTCCTTGGGTCTATCCTAATGCGGAAAAGTAAATAATATACAACAATGGTGACATCATCCTCAACCCGGAAGTACTCCAATAAAAGAATATTACATACAATGAATTTTACATGAATGAAAATAAAAACTCTCATCTCACATAAAAACCCCGGCTATTCAAAACACGACAATCCAATATAACATATCACGGTAACACATAACATCACATGTCATCAACGTAAATAAATATGCGTATCCCAATTGTCGTTGACATATAGCAACCAAAGCGGCGATACACCACATATTACACTTACGGTCGCAGAAAAGAAAATGTCAAACTACAAGATTTGGAATCCATAATAACCTTAGACATCATAAACCCAAAATATCACATACTTTGGATTTCATGCCTAACTATATGAATTCCACATATTGTATCATATTCCATAAATAGCTAGACGATGTTAAACATTCCGATCGAATCAACAAACACCCAAATTTTCCCAAAAAGCTCAACACTTGAGCGTAGTTTAAAAATACTCAGTACATGCCACAGCTCCTATGAAATAGCCGTAGAAGGGTCAACCAATGCCTCACATATGGCACCGCTGAACTACCACAAACTCTAGGGTTTAGTGGCGGTTCTGACGGTCACATAATCGAGTTAAGGTTTCGTTCTTCTAGAGGGTCCACAGTATCACTTGCATGATTTTCTGAAAGTTTTAAACTAAGGAAAAATCCAACATTTGGAAAATTTCCGGTGAGGGTTAAAATGGGTATTTGATATCCGTTCGAACTTTTTAACACCGTCTAATATAAACCGAAAAACTGCTAGAATTACGACTACGAAACACTCCGAGTTGCCTTTGCAGAAAGTTAACATCACATGCAAATTTAGCAAAAACAAACAACACCTGAAACACTAAAACCCAAAGACCAGAACACAAAAAAAAAATTGAAGCCCAGAACAGACTGTACGGCCGGCCTGCTCGGTTTTCATGGCAAAGTGCTCGGTCAAAAACCAGCCAAAAGAGTTCAAATTTCTTCTGTGTTCATTTAATATCTCAAATATCATTCTGCAGTTATTTAAAAATATTTTAGAGCACTCTTTAAAATCGACAGAAACTGGGTAAACTTGTTTCAAGTTTCGGAGTTGTTTCGGTTTCGTAATCCTACACAATCCGTCTAATTCTCTAGTTAGGCTCTGATACCACTGTAGGGTTCCTATGAACGACAGCAATGTTTCGGGAGGCATCGTCCATGCCATTTAAAAATTTTTGTCGTTTAAAAGAACCCTAAACTAGAATCTTTAACTAGAGAATCATTGTTTCCCTTAATCAGAGCAAAGCTCTGCTGAAAATTCAAAAATTCAAATTATGAAGCAACGCTTCAAATTTCGGGCGCAACGCGCCACATGTCAGGCGCTGATACGTCAGCACAGCGCCTAAGAAGGCGCGCCCAATCAGAGCAAAGCTCTATTAAAGGAAGCAACGCTTCAGTTGCGCAGGCACTGCGCTGCGCGACACGTGTCAGCGCAGATGCGCTAGCACAGTTGCGCTGCGCCGTGCGCTGCGCGACACGTGTCACGCGCTGGGGCATCTGCGCCAAACAGAATTAAGATTTCAAAGAAATCTTTCTGTTCTTGTTAAAACAAGAAGATTTTCTTCTGTAAAACAGAAGCCTTTGGATCAAAGATCCAACGGTGGGGAAAATTCCCCAAATCACTCAGAGAAAGATCTCTTTAACAAATTTATGGGCACTATAAAAAGGACCCTAGACCTCAATTCAAAGGCATGAACATTTTCTTGAAAAAAGTCAAGAGCTTCAAACAGAGAGAACTCTGAAAAAGAGAAAATTTCAAGAAAAAGGTAAAAACCTTCACAAGGGAGAAGAAATTTCTTCTAGTAGATCACTGATCTAAAAACTAGATCAATGATCTTCACAAAATAAAAATAGTGCTTTGCACTTTTATGAACCTCTGGTTCTTCAAACAAAAAGAAAAAAAAGAAAAAAAAACTTATTTTTCTTTGATCTAAATTAGATCAAGAAATCAAATAGTGCTTTGCACTTCTGTTCTTGAATCTAAAAGATTCTTGGTGCTTTGCACTTCCAAACTGCGCTGCTGCGCTCTTGAGAGAGCGCCACGTGTCATCTACAGAACCACTTGCGCTACGCGCTCTTGAAATAGAGCTTTGCTCTTTAGAATCGGTGCAACTCAACAGAGCGCGCCACGTGTCAGCAGCGCAACAGCGCAGCGCACTAGCGCGGTGCACTGCGCTGTTGTGCTTGCGCTCACCAGAGCATGACACGTGTCTTCACCACAAGCGCTTGCGCTCAGTAACTGGCGCAAAGCGCCTGACAAATGCAATGCATTTCTTTTCCTAAAAGGGCCAGGCCCAATTAAAAGACCAAGCATGCCTAATTAAATTGATGCTCTGCATCATTTATAAATGGGCAGAGCCCAAACGAAATAATAAAAAATGCTACGCATTTCAAAAGGGGCAGAGCCCAAACAAAACAGATGCATTGCATCATTCATAAATGAGCAGAGCCCAGAATAAATTGATGCTCTGCATCTTTATGGGCAGAGCCCAAACAAAAAATGGAAGAAATGCAATGCATTATTTAATAAAAGTGTTGAATATTTTCAACTGGACTTAGCCCAATTTTGGCTGTAAGTCCTCAAATTAAATTGACTGAACATAGCTCTCTCTTAAATCAATTTATATCCGGTTCAAGGGTACATCTTCGAACTCCTCTGGCACACGTCGTTGTAATCATTCAACGTCGTCAGAGAGGTGACGACTCCCGACGACCACACCCTTCAATGTGGACTGCGGGGTCCTTAAACTCGTGGACCGAGACGTCCTTAAACTAATATTGGACCGAGACGTCCCTAAACTAATATTGGACCGAGACGTCCTTAAACTAATATTGGACCGAGACGTCTTTAAACTAATGTTGGACCGAAACGTCCCTAAACTAATAATGGACCACCACGTCCCTAAACTGGAATATGGACCACTACGTCCCCAAACTGGAACAATAGAGCCTCCAAATGCTCTTTTGCCGGATCTAAACGATCCCGTTTAAGTTGATCTTAGCCCCCAAACACGGCTAACGTATCCTTAAACATTCAAACGGACTATAAAACTCCAAATCAACCTCGGTTCAAGGGTACATCTCTGAACTCCTCTGACATCTGCCGTTGTAATCCCTCAACGACGTTAGAGAGGTGACGAGTCCCGATGGCCAGATATTAAATGGATTATCACGTTAAGTTGATCTTAGTCTCAAACAGGACTAACGTATCCTTAACGAACGTTTAACTTGATCTTAGCCGCAATACGGCTAATGCATCCTTAAACTAAAAACACCAAACCCAAATCTAAGTAAATACGGATTTGGACTAATCCACGTCCTACGGGCGACGACATTACTCGGTCTCCGTATACAATCCACGGGCAACCACAAACAAAACAAACACACACGACACGAAGTGAAATTCTGGAGAAGGAGAAAGTTGTTACCGCGATGCGGTAGCGTAATTAACTGCAGGGGCTTGCGCCTGCAGGGAAGAGCGTCCCCACAATCAAAAACCCCTCAAGCGAGGGGGAATCTGACGAAGTCTGCTACATCGGCCGCATCCGTCTAAACCTCCGATACACGGTGCCATAAATCAACTTGGCATCTTCGGAGAGGTGGACGGATAAAACCAAATAGTATCTGTCCCGAATCTCAGCCTCAGGACAATCGCGGTCCTGTGCGCCGCCTTTCGGAGGGGAACAATCATACGAAACAAATTGTAAACTACTTTACAACTGAGTGAACTAAGATCAGCATGGAAATATGATTGATGATCATTAACCTTGTTTTAGATTGAAATCAACTTAAACATGTGAGCATAAGGGCTCAAAGAAGTTTTCACATCACAGACTTAGCCAATTTAGGGCTAAAGATTGGGTTTCTATGTCACTCAGCAGTGCTAAACACTTAGCCATTTAGGACTATGGATATAATATCCAAATCATGCTCTGGCGCTCACGTGGATATCATGTGGGCGCTCACGTGAGTATCACATGGGCACTCACGTGAGTATCACGTGGGGTGCTAAGGCTCTGGCGTTTCCATACTAGTGCTAATCACTTAGTCGTTGTAATATTTCAGAAATATAAAATATTATTTTTGTAATTTAAATAATAAAATAATAAATTTTATGAATATTATAAAAGTATGGAAATTAGTTTTAATAGAATGGTATAATTATATACATATAATTTAGAAAATAATCGGAATATTAATATGAATTATTAATTATGAAGGCATTTATTGGATTTGGGCATTTTATAAATTAGTATACAATTATTTATATACAAGTTTATATTAAACTTGATTAGTATTCACTAATTATGTGTTTAAACCAAACTTGTTTTTGTTAACCATGTGTTAATGCGCTATGACACGTTTTATTGTGTTTCATGTATGGTTGCATTTTTACTTTTATTTTTAAATTGTTTTAAAAAGGAAAAATGAGAAAAGGAAAAAAGAAAAGATATAATATTGATGAGGGGGTCAAGAGAGCATGGTTGTGTGTGAGAGGGGGGAGGGGGAAGATTCTACAACCATCTTCCCTCTTCTTCATTTCTTCATCTTCTTTTTCTTCTTCATCTCTTCCATTTTCTTTAACTTCTCCACCACCCTTTCTACCACCATACAACCCTCCCAAAACTTCATTAAAATCTCATGTTTCCTTCAAAAATAATGTTCTTCACATCATTACAAGTATCATTGTGGGATCAATTTCTAGTATTGAGTTCATTTGGCCATCTTAGAATTTTCTGGCGTTGCTCTTTTAAGATAATCCTCTCACTTTTAGTTAAGTGTTTAACTTTCCTAATCTCCTACATTAGTTTAGAGTTTAAAAGTTAATATTTAGTTGTTATGCCCCGCTTCCCAGTGTACGGGCAGAGCACGCGACTGGCCGCTACGTATTTACTCAGAAGTAAATAAGCTAAGCGTAACTAAGCAATATAAATGAAATATACACAAGAGACAAATGTAATGAACAACAACTTTATTTATTAACATTCTTTTACAGTACATCTGAAAAGTAAATACATGGAATGAAAAGCAATACCTAAACAGTGGCATAACAGAAATGAAAAGTACTGAAATGAAATGTACAAGTATCTAGAGCTCAGAGTCGAAGGCTAGTTGGTCCAAGTCCTCGCTGGTGGGCTCGATCTCTTGAAGGTCCGAAACACCTGACGACATTCCAAAGAAGAAGAAAGAGAATGTCGTCAGCGAACAAATCGCTCGGTAAGTCCCAAAGATAAGAGAGAAGTAGAATAGACAAAGAGAGAGTGTGTAGCTTTTAAAGTTATTTATATTGTTATAATATTGTATTTAGTGTTAACGCTGTTGTTTGTAGCTTGGTACAGAAGAGGGCAGTGTATATGAGTGGAGTCTCACTTACCCCAGAGATTAAGGTATCAGGAGTACAAGGATCCATTTATGCCACGGTACAACAGCAATTGAATTCAGGTTAGGTGTCTTAATGGTTGCAGTCTCGTCCACTTCTAACACCATCCATACCAATCTACCCCTTAAACCCCGCGATGTCTTGATTGTATTGTATTGTAAATTGTATTGTCTTGTATTATAGATTGTATAGATGGATAACTTGCCGAAAGCATGATATTAGTGAACGGATGTAACTGGAGAATTATGTAGATGGATGTATATTCATGGTTCGGTTCGGTCAAGTTCTATAGATTGATAGATTGAACAGATTGAATACATGGATTCATATTGAATTGTTATATATATATATACACACTTGAATCTCATTCAAGTCAGATTGATTATATCGAGACTCGGTTTGAGTCAGACAATTAGAAAAGAAATTGAATCCTGAATTAGGTTTTGGTGTTATCGGTAACTGCTGCACATGGACGGCAGGATTAGTGTCTTTTTCAAAGACGATTACCGTGTTGATGACACAGTTTGTTAAGTTGTCTACCTTAAATAGGCAAGCACCCATATCTCCGGCTCCGTGAGGCTCAAGAGACTGGTCCCGCTTAAACCTATGTTTACTAGGGTCCTTATTGTAATTTATAGAACTTGAGGGGGTTTTATGTAAAAATAATTTTGTATAGTTTTCAAAATACATCTCAAGTATTTAATTATCGTATTTAGAGTTTTCATAGATGTTATATATGAGACATTTCTAATGAATAAAACCTAATTTCATAATATACGGTATTTAATTGTAAGTATTGAACTTGTATGGTATTTTCTTGTAAATGGAATGTTTTTCTTGAATTTTGGAAATGTGAAATTTTATAAATATTATAAATAGATATTTTGATATTAATTACATATATATATATTTATTAAAAATATAAGTTTTATTTATAACAGAAATCACATTTTCTAAAGAAAATTGTATTTTTAAATCTTTCGAGACCGTATGCTCCTTGCGGAGGTCTGCATCTCGCACTACTGAGCCCGAGGATGTGCGATAATCCACACCATCACGAACGGGTTCCCCAAAATGGGTTTTAGCGGCACATTGCAAATATTTGTTAAAATTCCATATCTTGTAGAAAAAAGTTTTATAAGTTTGAGATAGTTTTGTGTAAAATCGTATTTTCCCAAAACTATGTTCCCAAAGATCATCGTGCTATGTTACATATGAGTGTTGTGAAGAGCTAGGTCATTGCCTCGTGAACTATCTACAGGTATAGCAAGGGTAATGATGTTTTTTATATCGAAGCTAAACTATATGGTATTTTTCTGTAAAAGTGCTATAAAAATTGCAATATACATTCTTTTGATATGGAACTTGTTCAATATGTTTTGTTAATGATTAATAGTCATGTTGTGAGAGTTTGGTGTTGTTGTTTTAAAGAAAAATGGAACTTTTAAAGAAAAAACTGAATCGGAAGTCGGATTAACTCCGCTTCCGTCGGGTTTTAAAATTACGAGTTTTCAGAATAGAAAAGAGAAGAGGGAGGAGGGACTTACAGGATTTAAGATTAGAGAAGAGGAAGAGGGAGTGGTAGGAGGTGCCGGTGCGTCGTTTCATCGCCGAGAGCTCCTAGGGTCGTCGTCAGAAGTTCATCGGAGCTTCGCCCTTCGCTAACTCCACTTGTACATAAAAGTTCTTAGGATTTTTCTTGAGAGTTTAGGAAGAGTTTGTGAGTGAGGGGTGTGTGAGATGTAGTGGTATTTATAGGAAAAGATTAGAGTTAGGGTTTGATAGAAAATGCATTAAAAATTATGCATTAAAATAGTTTTAATTGTATTTTAATTCCTCTAGAATAATGCAGGGAATTTAAACATGACAGGGGCTATGGGGAGGCCAAAAGACACAGGTTTCAAGAAGGGCAAAATCCGATTTGAGCGAGTTCGGCCGGCGGCGGCGGCCGATTCAGCCGCGTCGCCGGCCGAGCCAGGCCGAGTTCGGCCGCCACGTGTCCCCTGTCGCTTGGTCTACCTCCTGGACTTGTTTGTTTTTAGTGTGACCTTTGGTTTTATGGGTTAAGCACGTGTAGACTCTTGGGCTTCTAAAAAGATTAAAAGAAATCAATATAAAAAATAATGTGGCCAACGAGATTTGAACTCTGGTGCTTTGGTTCAGCAGTGCAAGGTCTTACCAATGAGCTACAAGCTCTTACTTGTTATTAAAAAGAAAAACAAATTTATAACTTTTGCTCAGGCTCAAATACTCCTTTCTGTATTTTTGAAAAAAAATTGTACAGAAAGTTTAGGGTTGTTACATTAGTGAACTTGGAAAATTCTAGAATGAGAATTAGTGGATAAAACTTATAGTAGAGCTTAGTGGAGATTTAGTAAGTGTCTACTGGTCTAGTGGTGGTGGTAGCCTTAATTAAAATGAGTTTAGAATGTTCAAAGATAAACTTAGAAATTTTCGATATCAGTTTTTCATTGACTTTTGATGTTCAAATGGAATCTGGGATGACTCTAGAACTCTGAAAATTTTATGTTAGTGATATGTATGACCTAGAGGCCATTACTGTACATACGATGCATATTATGGTGGATTCTTGGACATATATAGGGAGGACTTTCTTGCTCGATAGGATAGTATGCTATCTGGTTGCACTTTATCTTAACATGTACTATGATTGTCTCTATGTTACATGTTGATAAAGCCCTTAGGATGAGTACTTGACTATCAGGACTATGATGCAGATCATACTAGTGGGGACAGAGTAGTCTCTAAGTATATCCTTCAAATGTTCCTAGTCGTGGGAGTACCGAGACAGGGCATCGATACTCCAGAGTAGACTAGCGTATGCGCTTCTTGACCCATATGATGGGCGATGGATGATCCCATATCCATTGGTGTTTGACATCAGAGAAGGTATACGGGTGCCCAGTGGAGAATGGGTACACTGGACGGACTCGCCGAGAACTCCTAGATGGTATTATACCTTACGTCAGATGGCAGTTCTCTGGTGACACTGGTACATGTTAGTCTGTAGACCCGAGATCGTCATAGAGTCTTGTGTGATTCCCACTGTGCTTTGATTTCCACCTCACCACGTCCAAGGGGGCGTGCAAAACGGTGGTTTTTGGGTACAGTCCCGAATCGCATGGAGGCAATGAGCGATAGGAGGGGTTTCGTCTTTCCCGGTATAGGGAGTTGATGTTGCGCTGTGTTCGATTGGCTATAACTGGAAATCTCTGGCCAGGGTTGCTGAGATTTACTGGTAAGTGTTATCAGTAGTTTCTCAAACTGTTATGGACCTCATATCAACACGACTTATCAAGCTACTGGGGTCTGACGTTTACCACCCCTAGGCGAGATATGCGACATATCAGACGAAGAGACCGGACTGTACGGAAGTGCTACTGATTGGATTCGCAGGAGAAAGTACAGGCTTGCTTGTTGATCTTCTGATCGCTCAATACCTGGGTGGCTGTTACGTTTAGCTGACTGCTTGCAGCTTGTGGGTGTTTGATATGATCATCACCTACTGCCGGCGTATTGGCGATTCTTTAGAGTCCTACACAGAGGTTTCCTGGCTCAGGCAAAACGGAGTAGGAGCACATATGTGATATGTGCGGGACTGAGAATAATACGTGTATGCGATACCGTATTAGATTCTCGCGATATGTGATATCGGCCGGGTATATGTGATATAGCCGGGTCATCGGATCAAGTGTTGATTCGATGAACTGATACAGATTATATTAGTCGGTTATTTATGAAATAGTCGGATTATCGGATCAAGTGTTGATTCGATAATTTAATGTATAATTATATATTTGATATATTATATTACATTAACTAATAATAGCTCACTTAAAGATTCTTTTTCTCACTTGGATAATACATTGATATATATGTGATATATGTTAATTGTATTATTTTATTTTGTTACAATAAATATTGTATATGTGATATATAATATTGTAACAAGTTAGGATTACAAATGCAACATGTTTTGTGGAGCTTAAGTATGGTTACGGTTTGGATTATGGTTAAACTTAGATGAAGCTTTCATGAAGCTTCTTGAAGCTTTGACTTTAAGTTTGATATTTTGTGTAGATATTTATTTAACCCAACCCAAACCCTTTACCCTAGTTAATTCTCTACAAGGGTTAAGTCTTCATTCTTAACCCATGGTTGATTTGTAACCACTACAATGATTATTCATTATTCATCACAAAAGGATTTGCTTCTTCTTCTTCTTTCTTCTTGCATGAAAACCTTGACTAGGTTTTTGACAAAGTGATGATAATGAGTGGGAAATTGAAAATAAAAGAGAGCTAAATTCCTACTTCATCATCCTCATCTATTCTAGCCACTTAGATTATGGTGTTTGCTTTGCTAATACTTGATTAGTGAAGCAAGAGCTTGGGTTTGAGTTTCTTCAAGGTAGATCATCTTAGTTGTTGAAGATCGGAAGTAAGCTTGCATCTTTCTTTTCATGGAGCCTCTCTAGAGTCCGGGTACTTGATGATCGCAGTGAAGGGACCTCAACACGGAGCTTATGAAGTGAAGGAACGGACTACAAAGGTTATAATCCCAAACTCTTAGAAGTAAAGTTGTTTACTTGCTATTTGTTTTGCCTAATCTCTAGTCTAAGATCTTGCTTGGGTTGTTCGGCACGTGAAAAATTTGATTTTGGCATGGTAGATGCCTTGTAGAACCTTGTTCTAGTGCCTAATAACCCTACATTTTATAACAGATACAGTGAGATATGCAGACCCCTAGGAAGCTACCATAAAAACTCAAGCCTAAGCCTTCAACTTTTGGCCGCCATTTTATTCAATTTGGCCGCAATTTGAGGCCTAATTTTGGATTTAGGGTCTGAAACTTGGTCTGCAGCTCACTTTTTAGATAACTGACCTACCCTGCATGCAAAGAAAAAATCTAATTTTACATTAATAAAAATCTAGAGCCATTTCACATGATTTCTGGCGATGCTTTATGATATTTGAAACTTGATTTTTGATATTTGAGTTTTGACTCGGTCGTTTGACGTTCGTACGTCAACGTCGGGAGTTTTTTGGTTGTTCTTGCATGCGTGGACTATAGGTTCTAATCTATGTACGTTTCGCTTGCCGTATCAGTTTTCGGATTTGATTTTGATTTTGATACGATATGATTTTATTTGTAGGTACATTCACGTGGGCTTCTGGGGCGACGAATGAGAGCATGACATTCATTGACTTCGGCTGGAGCAAGGATAGTAGGTGAGTGGATATATATCTACGGGGGAAGTCGGGTGGATGGCGTATAGCACCTTCCACATCCATAGTATTAGAGTATTAGGTATATAGTTATATATATAAATATTAGATATGTATACTTAGCTAATAGGGTTCTAGGATTCTATAGGCGATTGTAAGCGTACTCGTAGGGAGGTATGTCCTTAGTTCTTATTTTCTTAGTCTTGAGCCATTGGTAGATATGCTGTACACACACACAGATATGCAGATATGTGTGCGTGTATATGTGTGTGCGTGCGTGCGTGTGTGTATGTGTGTACATGTAAGTTTGAGGATAATTTCTACATAACATCACGAGATGAGGATATGACAAGCTATAATTATATGAGGTGATATGATCGGACATAATGTCACGAGGCTATCTTACAAGATATTAGATGAAATGGCCGGATACGATATGATATATTATATTGTATAAAGATTAGGCGATATATATGTTCATAATACGATACGAGATGATATAACATGTGACGATATGGGCTAGATGAGATGATAGGATGTACGTGACCGTAGATCCGTACCCTTGATTTGATGATATCATACGATGGATTATACCGTATGTGATATGATGCACATGATGATTGAGTCGCATACTTGATTTGATGATAGTACGATGGATTATACCGTACGTGATATGATGTACATGATGATTAATCCGCATTCTTGACTTGATGATGTCGTACGATGGATTATACCGTACGTGATACTATGAGGCTGGATCACCGACTTACGGATGTATCGACTCGGAAAATTATTATTTTCTAATCACTTAAGTAGATATTAGGGTATAATTAGAACCATACCTATTTTCAAGACTAACGAATCGTTATGCATTTTTAAATGATAACCTCAAGGGATGCTGCGGATTTTCAAATGGTATCTTTTTCTCAAAAACATCGTTGCCCCTATTTTTCTAAAAATAACGATTCGTACCATTTTAAACTATAACTGTATGGCTCATATGTAGCTATGTATTTTATACCGTTGCGTTTACAATTTTCTTTTTTTGCTATGCTTGTATTATTCTCATTTTTTTGCGCTATACATACCACGTTCTTTCCTTATCTTGCATGATATCATCTGCTAGGACACACGCACCATTACCGATGATGCGCATGTTGCACGTACACATACTCACCGGCTCACACACTCATCATCGGTAATTTCCATGCCATGTACACATCGGAAATCATTATTTCACCATATAACCTAGTAACCTGTAGCTTTTTAGTTATTGTTTAGTACCCATACCATATTTACTAGATCAGTTATCGTATTTTCTTACTTAGTTAGATGCCACGCTCATATAAACAAACTGGTTATGCATTACGGATTTTTTCTGTGCTTGTACTCATTATTTCATTATTGGTTCATGCTTATGAGATTTCGGTTTTCATGAGATTTCTGGATTTGAGAAACCGCGGATATATTTTGAAAATTTATGATTGTTTTAAAAATGCGGTTTCTCTTGATATGATGTATGGCTTACACCAAGTGTTTTCTCGGTTTTGAGTTATGTGTATACCCGATTTGAGGAGAGAGGAGGCACCGTCTGCGGGTACATGGTGGACCCGGTACGGTATCCCGGGACAAGAAGATCGTATAGAGAGACATTGAGCGCGGTAGGGGAGCACTACCGACCGGTGATAGTATTGGGCTCGGCGGATATCCGGAGGATACCGACCGGAGTCATGTGATCTGATGGATTTGAGGGCCGATCCGATGAGACGGTGCCCGAGATATGAGGATTTACGTGTCGATGCTGGACAAGGGTTTTATGATGTTTTTGAGTGTCGATATTGGGCACTCAGGTTTTTTTATGATGATTTGGTGTGTCGTTGATAGACACACGTTGGATGATACACCTATACACACATATATGATACAGATAACATGGTACCGGATTATGACACGGGCACGATTATATTAGTATTATTATACTTATGTTTACTCTATCACCCTTGTTACCACTCGATATTATTATTATTATATTACTGTGTGACCTAGGAGATCGTCATACATTCGATTTCTACCTGGTGATGTCTTCTACTCATGAGTTGGCAACTTACCCCCGTTGTGCCACAGTTTTCTTGCAGGATCGATCGCTCGGATTCAGTAGCGGCTTGCTGGCACATTGCTCTTTTTTGGGTAATTTGCATTGGTAGGTGGGTTACAGTACAAAGCGTAACCACCGTTGTATATTCTTTATTCGTTTGTGTCTAGTTAAAAGCTCCATCAACCAGACTATGTATATTTGGTAGCCTTAGAGACCGGTTTGTATATTGTTTGTATCTCAAGTCGAGACTTGTATATATTCCTATATTGGATTTGATAATGTTTCGGTTTTTTTTATTTTCTTTCTGTGTTGATCTTCACCTTGGGCATCGGGTGTTCGAGTTATGTCTAATTGGCGAAGAGCTAGCTCCCGCTTGGGGATGCCTATACTATTGTTGTTATGTTTTGTTTTTGGATCAAAATTTACAAAGGAGGTGCTGCCCAAATTTCAAATGACGAAAATGTTTTCAACTGTAGTACACAACTCACTTGTATTTTCATATAACATTACTTATTCATCTAAAGAAAGAACTTGATTTCATTATACCTTTATTTCAAAACTTCACATTCACTATTTTCTTAAAAAGGTTTAGATTTCTGGGCTTTCGGCTTACTTGGGTTATAGTGGGGTCCTATAGACTTCACGTGATTCAAGTGGCAGTCACGTTCCAATTCTGGGTCATGACAAATTTGGTATCAGAGCATTAGGTTTAACCTTGGTTCGAGTCTAGGTTTGACAATGCAGGGTCTAGGGCGTATATATATATTTCGGAATGTAGGCTTAACCTTATGGAACTTAGACTTGACTAAGGGGGTATTAGACCCGAACTTTCATCACATAGGTTGGCATTGGTTGATGGAGTAGGTAACTTAAGTAGAGTGACGTACCGTGTGTATGTTCCGCAGCATACTTACGATACATTGCTCCTCTTAAGTGACCTTAGGATGTACATTTCTTGAGATCCGTTATTCTATTCGTTCATATGATCTATCATCATTGATGTTTGTTTGCGGTTCCTGTCACCATAGCTACGAGAGCAGAGAGAGCTGCGAGTAGAGATGCGGTCAGAGCGAGCTCGTCAGGGACGATGACTGATCATGATATTCTTCCGGTGACGTAAGAACGTATCGATTTATTGTTTTACTAGGATTTCTTGTTTGACACGAGCGTTCGGGATCTGCACTAGATGGTCGGGCCATCGCTTAAGACCGGCCAGATTGAGAGGACTGTTGAGGTACAGCTTACTCCAGAAATCGATGTGATTGCTACCATGAGGATAGATGAACCAGCTGTTGCTGAGATTGACAAGATATTGCCTCCAGATTTTATAAGTTGAAGCCACACGATTTGCAGGCAGAGATGTGACAGAAGGTCGCTAGTCACCCTTGGATAAGTGACTAGGACATTTTGTCCATTTGGATGCTCCGATATGAGATCATTCAGTTGACTAGCTTCAGTTAGAAGGGGCCTCACCCAGACGTGTTGTGAGTTGATCGAGAAAGGCCGAATAATTTGTATTCCTCTGATGACTTGGACAAGTTTCCGAGGACGTAATCGGCCAGTTATCTTCCATAGAGTGGTGAAGATCACCGAGTTCGTAACTTCGAGTCCTTACGAGAGACTCTGAATATGCCTATAGCCAAATTGGATTGCAGTCCACACAGCTACGAAGAGATGATTCCGAGTTGGTCAATATTGAAGGAAAATGGGTACGAGATTCGTGTGAACTCTTAATGAGTCGTTTTTCTCCGTTGATACCAGAAGCTTGATATGTACGCAAGAGTATTGGATACAGCTACATTTTCAGAGGAAAGGTTGTGATGATATTGCAGCTGTCTCGGAACTTAAGCAGATTAAGTAAAGGGTGCCAGTCTACGGGCAGTTCAGCAGAGGTGAGATCGGAAGAGACCATAGCGGGTCTTTCCAGGACACCATAACGATAATGATTTAGACCCAGGATCGGTGGTATCACACGTACTCAGAGGGCTAGAGGCCGCCATCATTGACGTGCTACATTACGAGGGGCCATGTTAATTGGCCAGGAGATGTTCAAAGAAGCGCCAGAGCGGGACTGTTTCCGTTATTACTCCTAACCGGGCTGTCAAGCTGAGGAGTCATGCAATTGGTGATCCACAGAGAAAAATATGGACCCAGGGACCGAGAACGCCAGACTGTGGGCAGGAGGCAAGTAGATATTCTTGCTCTGCCAGATTTGGTGCACCGGCACCTTTCGACATTGAAGGAGGTATACATCAATGTCATTTATTTGCGATTTGCGTTTTGGTGATTCGGACATCTCGTTTCCATCGTTTTGATTCTGATATTTTGATGATTAGTTTTAAGATTGATATTTGTGTGCACTGTAGTTGCACTTGATTCATATTTTTATATACCAGTTATACTGATTTTTGTTTTTGTGCAGACCCATTGCACTCGATGTTGCTTTGTGCACTTGTTGCACATATTTGTGATTCTGTGTATCCCGATACAGTTGAATTTGATTTTGTGCACTCCAATATACTTGATTTTGATTTCGTGCATATGGTATACACTTGGTTTTGACTTATGCACTTGGTGTAGTTCACGTGCGCTTTCAGTGTATTGATATGGGTTTTGTGCACGCAGTTGCATATGTTTATGATTTCATACACCTCGGTATACTTGATTTTGATTTCGTGCATGCTGTGTACCTTTGATCTCGATTCATATACTTAATATTTATTTTCGTGAACCCTAGTGCACTAGATTTATATTTTCGTGCACCTAGTGCACTTAATATTTGTTTCTGTAACGACCCCAATATTACTATACCATCGTATTTTCTTTCTTTAGTAAAATGTTTATTCGTAGTATTTTTTCCATATATTTTGTTTTCTATTATATATATATATATATATTATTTTATTATTCCATCTATTTTTTTTCCAAACCTAATTCTTTAAACTAAATCTTAAGCTATTTCAAATTAAACGCAAGACCTGACCCAGCCCATAACCCAAATCCAATCTCATTTTCATTTTCTTTTATAAAACTATAAGCCCAAAAGCCCACTTTCTTTTCAAGCAACGACATATATTTAATTCTAATTAAATATGTTCATGAACAACCTTACAGCACATTGGTTAAGTCCTTGCATTATTATTCCATAAGTCACATGTTCAAATCCCCATTCTTGCAATTATCTTTTTTTTATCAATTTTTATTCTTATCATAACTTAAAAATGAGACCTTTCATTTCCAAAATGAATGGTGACATTTCATTTCTCTTTTAATTCCCATGTTGAATGCATATATTATGATAGATAATTCACCATTACACCATCTTTATTTGTCCTTTTCTTTCTTTTTTTTCCTCACATTTTTCTATCTCTCCCTTCTCCCTCTTCACCTAGAGTCTTAGAAGAAGAACACAAAGAAGTTTTCAAGAAGGTCTCGCTAGTAACGCGAGCCTATCGGCGGATAGACAAGCTCGGTGACAATACCGGCTTGTGTATGTAAGCCTCCCTTCTCTCTTCCTCCCTCCATCTCTTTATTCTTCTTTTGTCATATCTCGTGAACCCGCTATTCTTTTCATATCGTAATCCATAAGAGAAGATAAACATAAACATAAACATATATATAAGTCTAGATATATATGGTTCTATATGGTTTAATAATATTTTATTGCCTCTTGTTCAAATTAAAGTGTTTTCAATTCTTTGTTCATGACTATGAATGTTTATTATGAGTTGTGAGAACATAAATTTCATGCCACAATATATATCTACGATGTCTCATGGAATCGGTTTGGTTATTAAAAGAAAAGATGAAGCTTGCATAAAAATACTAGTTGATCTTTTTGCCGATTTTAGTATACATATCAATACCTTTACCTTTAAAATAATTTCTAGAAAGTAATTTTAACTTCTGAAAATTTCAGGAAATTTACATATGATAGATTATATTATTTTGTACATGCTGTAAAATTTTTAGATCGAATCATTTAACGGTTTAGGAATTATATCGTTTTTATTCACTGTTCGTAAAAACAGAAAACTGCATTTATCAATCAACTTCTTAGACACATAACTTGGTCTACAGATATCCAAATTGAGCAAACTCAAGTATTTTAGATATCTACATCAAAATATATAGATTTTATTAGATTAAGTTTTTACTAAAAACCGACGTAAAATATAGAAAACTGCGTTACAATATTTAGTGACGGATCTGGACAGAATCTGTTCCGATTCGCACACTGTTTTTAAATTGGACATAACTCGAACACCCGATGTCCGTTTGTGACAAAATTTAGATGTGTAGATGCAAAATTGATATAAATATAATATTCTGTATATCAGATTACTTATAAATGCATGAAACAATCTGATATAGGCTTTGCAATACAATATATAGTTGCTGTCTAGAAATCTGAATTTCTGTTTTAAACATTGGTATTAAAATGATCATAACTAGAGTTTAAGAAAACCAAATCATGTGAATCTTGGTGTTATGGATAAGTACATTGAAATACCTACAATTTTCTAATAATTGTTTTAACCTAAAACCTGATGGAAATTGACCGAAACTATGTTTTAAAAATATGTGATGGTGCCGAATAGATTCTGATTTGTTTTGCGCGACGATACAAAAACATATATACCTCCCGAACTGGTAGGCGTATTTAGGTGAAACTGGAACCCACGCATGAAAAACACTTAGAGCCATATTTCTGTTTATATTCCGCATTCATTCGACTTGATTAATTAGTCGTACATAATATTTCGTTACAACATTGTTTATGGTAGTTACTCGAATAATATACTTGACTCATTTCATGCTATTCGAACATGCATACATATTTATCTTGATCATTAAACTATTGTATGTACATAAAGACGATAATTAAATACTTGAGTCGTATTTTGAAAACAATACAAAATAATTTTTACATAAAACCCCCTCAAATTCTATAAATTACCCTAAGGACCCTACTAAACATAGGTTTAAGCGGGACCAATCTCTTGAGCCTCAGGGAGCCGGAGAAATGGGTGCTTGCCTATTTAAAGTAGAAAACTTAACAACGGTGTTATCAACACGGTAATCGCCTTTGATAAAGACACAAATCCTGCCACCCATGTGCAGCGGTTACCGATAACATCAAAACAATCGGGACTTCAATTTTTTTTTTAATTGTTCTGACTCAAACTGAGTCTCATTATAAATAATCTGACTTGAATACGATTCAAGTACAATCTACAAAACTACAAATCCAACATGAATCCATAAATCCATATATTCAATCTATATTGACCGAACCGAACCATGGATATACTTCCATTTACATGATTCTCCAGTTACATCCATGATTCTCCAGTACATCCATTTTACTGATATCATGGTTTCGGCAAGTCATCCAAATATACAATCTATATTACAATTCAATTATAAGTTGAAATACAATACAAATAATACAATCAAGACATCGCGGGATTTAAGGGGTAGACTGGTACAGAAGGTGTTAAAAGTGGCATGAGACTGCAAGATTAAGACACCTAACCTGAATCCAATTGCCGTTGTTCCGGGTATAACGGAGCCTTGTACTTCCATTTGCCCTAATCTCTAACATATAGAGATTCCTCTCATATACACTGGCATTCTTCTGTACCAACCTAAAAACAACAGCGTTAATGAATACAATAATATAACAATATAATACAACTTTAAAATCTACACTCAATCTTACTCTCTGTCTTTTCTACTTCTCCCTTATCTTTGGGACTTACCGAGCGATTGTTCGCTAATGACATTCCTTCTCTTTCTTCTTTGGAATATTGTCGGCTGATCTGGATACCCAGGAGATCGAGCCTACTAGCGAGGACTTGGATCAGCTTGCCTATGACCCAGAGCTCTAGCTTCATTGTACACATTTTTATTTCAGTACCTTTCATTTCTGTTATGCCATTGTTTAGGCATTGCTTTCATTCTGATGTATTTACTTTTCCATGCATTGTACAAAAGAATGTTAATAAATAAAGTTGTTGTTCAGTTATATCTACTGTCTTTGTCTCTTGTGCATTTTTATTTATATCGCTTAGATACGCTTAGCGTATTTACTTCAGAGTAAATACGTAGTGGCTTCGTCGCGTCCCCTTCGCCGTACACCGGGAAGCGGGGCGTGACAGGTTTTTTTGGTGGCCCATGTAGGTCAGAGCTGTATGGAACCCTACCATACAGTTCAGTTCTGCATGGACAACCTAAGCAATATAACACAAGAAACAACAACTGAAAACATTTTTTACATTACATATTCCTTGAATCCATCTTGAACTCTACCTTCGGTTTCCTTGAAGTCCATCTCTCTACTTTTGAATTCTTAATTCTTATTCACCCTTTCTATTTGTATCTTGTAGACCTATTAGCTCAATTAGTTAGAGTATCACTCGACGGAGCTCGAAGACGACATAATCCTAATCTTGTTTCCTTACTCTGTTGCAACATCCATCTTGAGTAATTTTGAGGACGAAATTATTTTAAGGAGGGTAGAATGTAACAACCCCAATATTATTATACCATCGTGTTTTCTTTCTTTAGTAAAATATTTATTCGTAGTATTTTTTCCGTATATTTTGTTTTCTATTATATATATATATATATATATATATATATATATATATATATATATATAGATATATATATATAATTTTATTATTCTATCTATTTTTTTCCAAACCTTATTCTTTAAACTAAATTTTAAGCTATTTCAAATTAAACGCAAGACCTGACCCATCCCATAAACCAAATCCAATTTTATTTTCATTTTCTTTTATAAAACTATGAGCCCAAAAGCCCACTTTCTTTTCAAGCAACGACATATATTTAATTCTAATTAAATATGTGCATGAACAATCTTATAGCACATTGGTTAAGTCCTTGCATTGTTATTCCATAAGTCACATGTTCAAATCCCCATTCTTGCAATTATCTTTTTTTATTAATTTTTATTCTTCTCATAACTTATAAATGAGACCTTTCATTTCCAAAATAAATGGTGACCTTTCATTTCTCTTTTAATTCCCATGTTGAATGCATATGTTATGATAGATAATTCACTATCACACCATCTTTATTTGTCTTCCTCTTTCTTTTTCTTCATCACATTTTTCTATCTCTCTCTTCTTTCTCTTCACCTAAAGTCTTAGAAGAAGAACACAAAGAAGTTTTCAAGAAGGTCTCGCTAGTAACGCGAGGCTATCGGCGGATAGACAAGTTCGATGACAATACCGGCTTGTGTATGTAAGTCCCTCTTCTCTCTTCCTCCCTCTATCTCTTTATTCTCCTTTTCTCATATCTCATGAATCCGCTATTCTTTTCATATCGTAATCCATAAGAAAAGATAAGCATAAATATACACATATATATAAGTCTAGATATATATGGTTCTATGTGGTTTAATAATATCTTATTGTCTCTTGTTCAAATTAAAGTGTTTTCAATTCTTTGTTCATGACTATGAATATTTATTATGAGTTGTGAGAACATAAATTTCATGCCATAATATATATCTACGATATCTCATGGAATCGGTTTGGTTATTAAAAGAAAAGATGAAGCTTGCATAAAAATACTAGTTAATCTTTTTACCGTATACATATCAATACCTTTACCTTTAAAATAATTTTTAGAAATTAATTTTTACTTCTGAAAATTTTAGGAAATTTACATATGATAGATTATATTATTTTGTACATGCTGTAAAATTTTTAGATCGAATCATTTAACGGTTTAGGAATTATATCGTTTTTATTCACTGTTCGTAAAAACAGAAAACTGCATTTATCGATCAACTTCTTAGACACATAACTTGGTCTACAGATATCCAAATTGAGTAAACTCAAGTATTTTAGATATCTACATCTAAATATTTAGATTTTATTAGTTTTAAGTTTTTACTGAAAACCGACGTAAAATATAGAAAACTGCGTTACAATATTTAGTGACGGATCTGGACAGAATCTGTTCCGATTCGCATACTGTTTTTAAATTGGACATAACTCGAACACCCGATGTCCGTTTGTGATAAAATTTAAATGTGTAGATGCACAATTGATAGAAATATAATATTCTGTATATTATATTACTTATAAATGCATGAAACAAACTGATATAGGCTTTGCAATACAATATATAGTTGCTGTCTAGAAATCTGAATTTCTGTTTTAAAAATTGATATTAAAATGATCATAACTAGAGTTTAAGAAATCCAAATCATGTGAATCTTGGTGTTATGGATAAGTACATTGAAATACCTACAATTTTCTAATATTTTTCTTAACCTTAAACCTGAAGGAAATTGACCGAAACTATGTTTTAAAAATATGTGACGGTGCCGAATAGATTCTGATCTGTTTTGCGCGACGATACAAAAACATATATACCATGAAAAACACTTAGATTAATTAGTCGTATTTATAGAAAGCAATGGAAACGTTTCATCTCCCCAGATCCCTAGAGGAATCCAACGGTCACAAGAGGTGACAGCGTTGCACTCAAGTGCTGACACGTGAGAACAACGCTGTAGGGGCATTTGTTTCCTGATTTGAAATCAGAAAAGCTTATAGAAAAAGCTTCAGAAGAGGGTCACGTGCTTACACGTGACCGGCAGTCACGTGTTGGCACGTGACACCTAAACACATCATCAAGGCAAGTTTAGTTTTCTGACTCCATCGAAGAGAAGGGCTTCAGAAAGAGTCACGTGCTCCCACGTGACCAGGGTCACGTGTCGGCACGTGACATTTAAATGCAAGCGTCAAAGGCACACCGGATCCCTGATCAAATCAAGGAAAAAGCGTCAAAAGAGGTCACGTGCTCCCACGTGACCAGGGGTCACGTGACGCTCAAAACATCAGAATTGTTCTCCAGTTAAACCAAGAAAAAGAATCCAAAAAAGGGTCACGTGCTCACACGTGACCGGGGGTCACGTGGTGGCACGTGACGGTTAAGCAGCAACCAGAAGACAGCGCAAAAAGAAGGAGGGAGGCTCATTCCAAAGAGGGTCACGTGTCCACACATGACCATGGGTCACGTGGTCACACGTGATCGGCTTTCAAAGGCCATTTTGTCAACAGAATTAAATTCTGAAGGAAAGCGATTATCTGGAACCAATCGAATTGAAGATTCAGAGGTGATCTATCTATGGGAAAATCTCGGGTTTGGAAAGATTTCCCCTTTAAATCTAACCGAAATAACAAAGGGAAATCCCTGGATTTGAAATCCAATGGTGAATAAAATTCACCTAATAATCCAAAGGTCCAAAACGAATGATGGATGCAAATCAAATCTCTCAATGAAGATTCGTCAAAAACTGATTGATTCGGCTGCTTCTCCTATAAATAGGAGCCAAGAGATACATAAAAACAAAAGATAGATACAGAGACAGGGAGAGAAAAAAGAAAAGGAAGAGAGCTTTGATACTTTGAGAAACTTGGATCTTCTGCAAAAACCCTAGGTAAGAAAGGGAAAAGCTCCTTGAAAGAAAAAGAGAATTTAATTCTCAACAGAGTTTAACTCTGATATATAAAACAGAAGAATATATTTCTTCTCTCTTTGATAGAGGATCTGTAAAGGGCACATCTCCCCCTGAAGTTGAGAATTTAATTCTCAATGGGTTGAGATCCTGCCATGCAGATCCAAAACATAGAGAGGGAATGCAAGCAAGAGAATTTAATTCTCACAGAACTATAGGAATTTAATTCCTTTAAAATAAAATTAGGGCTTGACCCTGTATCATGGGAATTTAATTCCTTCAGTACAAAAAGAAACAGGGTTTAACCCTAATTAAGAACCTAGTTCTGTTGGAACAGCGGGGATTTAATTCCCTTGATCATAATTTAACGAGAGAGTGGGAATTTAATTCCTTAAAAGCTTTTATTAGGGTTTAACCCTATTTGGTACTTCACATGAATGAGGAATTTAATTCCTGCAGAAAATTCAGAGTCCAACTCTATTCAGAATATAAACCTTTAAGAGGAAGTAAGAATTTAATCCCTCTGAAGTTTGAAGCTCGAGGAACTTAATTCCTGAGAAAAGGTTAACAGATCCTCTAAATAACATATATAGAGGCAGGGTCACGTGTCACCACGTGACCCCCAAGAGATCTACAGAAAGCCCCTTTGAGGCAGCACCCCTCGTGACCCACGTGACCCTTGACAGAAGCTGTAATACACAGGCATTCGAATGCCCATCACGTGATGGCACGTGATGCTCTGAAAGACGCGATAATCTCAGCAGAATAAATGAAGGGAGGGCGCTCTCACGTGCTGCCACGTGACCCCTCTTGCCTTAGTGTTTAACACTAAATTGAAACTCTCGAACCCAGTGTTAAAACACTGTTGGGCCTTAGTGCTCAACACTAATCAAAAAGCTTTATTTGCAGTGTTCAACACTGATCTGTTTTAGTGTCTAACACTAATTTGAAAAGCCTTGTTGCTGGTGTTTAACACCGATTATCTTTTAGTGTTAAACACTAACTTGTCAACCTCATTCCCAGTGTTCAACACTGATTGCTCTGTAGTGTTTAACACTAGGCTTTGGCCCAATTGGCTAAATGGATGGAGGCAAAGCCTCTCCTGATTGGACTTAGCCCAAGATGGCCATAAGTCCTCAATTTGTGATTAACTGGGCCGATGGGCTCATAACATAATTAATCGGTCTTAATCCCAGATTGGGTCAAGGACTATTTAATCCACTCCGGTTCTAGGGTACATCTCTTCACTCCTTTAATATTTGGCATTGTAATCCCTCAATGTCTTCAAAGAGGTGACGGGTCCCGACGACCACACATTGATATGGACTGCGGGGTCCTTAAACCCGTGTCTAATGCAAAATTCCTGGTTACGTGGAACGCGGATAATGTCACTCTTTGACCCCGCGGAAAACGTCCAGAGCGGATCCTGGTCCTCGCAGAGCACGGCAGTGAACCCGTGTGAAGCATCCAGAGCGGAGCCTAGTCTTCGCCGAGCGCGGCTGTGAACCCGTGTGAAGCATCTAGTGCAAAATTCCTGGTTACGTGGAATGCGGATAACGTCACTCTTTGACCCCGCGGAAAACGTCCAGAGCGGAGCCTGGTCCTCGCCAAGCACGGCAGTGAACCCGTGTGAAGCATCCAGAGCACATACTGGACCGCAATGTCCTTAAACTACCCATGGACCGTAATGTCCTTAAACTACCCATGGACCGCAATGTCCTTAAACTAGAACAATAGAGCTCCCCCCTGCATGCTCTTTTGTCGGATCTAAACGGTCCCGTTTAAGTTGATCTTAGCCTCAAATATGGCTAACGTATCCTTAAACCTTCAAACAGACTGGACTATGAATCCCCCCAAATCAACTTCGGTTCAAGGGTACATCTCTGAACTCCTCTGATATCTGTCGTTGTAATCCTTCAACGTCATCAGAGAGGTGACGGGTCCCGACGGCCACATATTCAATGGACCACTATGTCCCTAAACTGGAATAATAGAGCCCAAATGCTCTTTTGTCGGATCTAAACGATCCCGTTAAGTTGATCTTAGTCTCAAACTGGACTAACGTATCCTTAACAAACGTTTGAGTTGATCTTAGCCTCAAATATGGCTAACGTATCCTCAAACCAAACCCCCAAACCCAAATCTAAGATAAATACGGATTTGGACTAGTCCACGCCCTACGGGCGACGACATAACTCAGTCTCCGTAAACAATCCACGGGCAACAAAATACAAAACAAACACCCACGACACGAAGTGACCATCTGGAGAAGGAGAAAGTTGTTACCGCAATGCGGTAGCGTAATTAACTGCAGGGGCTTGCGCCTGCAGGGAAGAGCGTCCCCACAATCAAAAACTCCTCAAACGAGGGGGAATCTGACGAAGTCTGCTACATCGGACGCATCCGTCTAAACCTTCGATACATGGTGCCATAAATCAACTTGGCATCTTCGGAGAGGTGGACGGAAAGCACCAATTAGCATCTGCCCCGAATCTCAGCGCCAAGACGTCGCAGTCCTGCGCGCCGCCGTTCGGAGGGGAACAGATTCTGGCACGCCCGGTGGGACCTTTTCCTCTTTCCACTCCACACTTCGTGTGTCGTGACTCGCGAACCAATCGCGGTTCGCTATTGGTTGCCCTTGGGTTTCAAGATACTAAGAATTGGCGTCTCGCTTATTGCAGAAAGCGAAGGATCGATGGCTTCTACTCCCGTGAAACTCTCCAACTGCACAGACTGCAATGGCCACCAACGCTCTGCCTCGCCAGGAAGTATAGCCTACGGACCCCAAGCTGCTTTGTTATTCACAATGCCCGTGGAACAGGTCACTCGCGCCACCACAGGATTGTTCTTTGGGACCATGCTCCCGCCGACAAACTTCACCGCTCCAGTGCTGACAACGGAAGCTCCTAAGAAGTCGGTCTTTGATCGTCTTACCCCTGCCGCGGCTTCTCTCAACGAGTCGCCCAACGTCAACGCCTCGGTCTTCTCTAGATTGGTCCAGAAATCCTGCAAACCCATCATGGGGCCTACAATCTCAAAGGTGGCCGCTCCTGCCCCCGAAGTCGTCAAGGCAGCTTCTCCGGCCAAAAGGGCGGTCTTTACAAGATTGACGGCTTCAGCTCCCGCTCCTGCTGCCCAAAGGACGTCGGTCTTTGACAGGCTAACACCAACAGCGACCCCCCACTACACAGGGGGCAAGACGAAACCATTTTTATCGCTGACCCAACGCCGCCCGCTCGACACGCTTGACGTCGCCATTGGCGCCGAGTAAGGAAGGCTGGGGGCAACTCCCCCTCCGGGTTGACTCCATCAGCCCCGGTGGCAGAAGTTAATGCTGCTGTTCCAACTGGGAACAGCTTCGAAATGCTAAATAAGGTGCGAAGGAATTCTCCTACTGCAGCGCTGAAGAGGTCTCCTCCCCCATTAAAAAAGGTTGTGGAAATAAAACCCGAACAGCCCCGATCTCCTCAACGGCTGTCTTCCAAAATCTATAAGGTTTGGCGGCAGGCCCGAGACTCGATCATCGATCCAAACTTCTCCCGCCAGCACAAGAAGCTGAAAATCCAACCGGAAGCTGGTCACCTGGCTAAACCCCAAAAGGCTGTCTGGACGCCCATCTCAACGGCCCCCTCAACCTCCATGGCTCATAAAAGGAGGAGGCCAGAGAAGACCCCCCAGCATGCAACGACGACTAAAAGCACGGAGCCCAGACGCCCTAAGTCTGGGGGCATGGCGGTGCACACTGTTTACATGGCCTCTGGAAAGGAGGAAAGCCGCACTTCTACGGGCCACCGACCGCTAACCCGATCCGTGACGAAAGCCCAGGAGCAGCAGCAAAAGCTTCAGGAAATGATGAATGCTATGGCCGCACTTACCGGACCAAAAGAAAACCCAGAAACGTCCTCAGACGCACGCCGGGAGGAAGAAACCGATGCTGAATTCCTTCGCCGGACACTGGAGAAAAAGGACAAAGAGGCTGCTGAACAAGCGGCCAACATACAACGTATGGGCCTTCTCTTCCAAGATATGATAGGAATGATGATCCAGCAGGATTTACCCGCCGAGGATCCCCCAATCGTGCTGGAAGACGACCGAGGAGAAACGTCAAATCCACCACCAGCCCTCTCAACGGCCAAGGAGGAGGCAATCTCTAAGGCTGACTACATAGCCCAGCAAATCCGGGTTCATCACGCGACTGAGGCAGCTGGTCAAGTCGTGAAAACGGGGCGGCCGTATCCAAGCTGGTACGACCAAATCAAATACCCGCAAGGTTATACGATACCAAAATTCCACGTGTACAAGGGGACCGGCAACCCCCATCAACATGTCGCCCAGTTCCGGGCCCTCTGCGGCAACACTGGCGGTGATGATAAACTGTTGCTCGCCAGTTCGTGGGCAGCTTATCAGAAACAGCGTTCGAATGGTATTCAGAACTACCGAACGATTCTATCAAAACGTTAGCTGAAATGGAGTTGTTATTCACTCAGCGATTCGCAAGTGCCAGCGAACGCACTCCAATAACTGCATTGATTAACGCCAGGGTAAAACCAGGCGAAACCTGGGTCCAGTATGCTATACGCTGGCGGAATTTGTGGTCGAGATGCGAACAACGCATTGAGGAGGCACCCGCAGTGGGCATGTTCGTGGGAACCCTAGACCCCCACGCAACTATCTCCCAGTTTATGATGTTCTTTAAGCCAACCACATTCCAGGCTTTAATCGACAAGTTGGCTCAGATGGACCAGATGGGTCATAGACCACCTCCCCCGAAGTCGGAACCTCGGAACGACAAGGGTAAAGGAAGGTCAACCTTTGTTGCGAATGCCCAACAGCAACCTAACGCCCCGAAACCGGCAGATCAACTGGAGGAAAGACGTCGGTATTATAATGAGAAGATGAAGCGTCCCTACTCGTTCCCACGAGACAAGACGAAACGGTTATTCGAGCTGGCAATACGCAACAGACTTATAAGCCTACCAAATCCAAGGCGACCGCCGCAACCTACCGAGATGAATAACCCTAACTATTGCCCTTACCATCAAACGGTAAGCCATCCGATTGAAGATTGCTTCGTCTTCAAAGGAAGGATTGAAGATCAATACCTCCAGGGGAAGTTTGTACTGTCCGAAAAGTGGAAGGTGAACCCACCACAACCGCATACTCCTAAGAAAGCAGATACACCGGGGGCAACCTGCTCCTTTATTGAAGAAGCTCCATGGGAGGTCGTGCTATCAACCAAAACCAAAAGAATGCTGAGAGACCTTCATGCGTGCCCTGCGATCGAATGGAAGGACCCTCTTGAACCTCAAATTATCGAAGGGATGCTAAGGCGCTGCCCAACTACAAAGACTCGTGGTAAGAGCCCAAATACTCACGCCCAATCGTCAAAATCTTCGAAGAAAAAGAAGAAGAAATCCAAGAAGTCCGTGAAGCTTGGAAACGAGCACACGAACTTGCAGAAGCAAATTGACGCGCTGGAAGAATACAATCAAAAGGCGCGAACTCCTGTCACACTGCAAGAGTTCCTCAACGCACATCTTTCAAGAGGAAGATGATGGAGAGAGCTCGTCGGATGAATCCGAAGGATATGTGGCGAGTTGTAACGTAATCTCCCACTCGTTTACCGATGATGGGAAAACTCCTGGCACTAAGAAGCTGGAGGCAGAGCCTGTACCAGAGCGTGCATGGCCAACAGACGAAATGATCGACACTTTTCTAGACGAGATCCGTCTAAAATGTAAAGCAGACCAGGAGCGTGAGATGGCCACATCGGAAGGAGCCAAATGCGGGCAACTGAACGGAAGAGTTGAACTACCCCTGCCAGAGCGAAAGGCATCCGAAGTAGACAAGAAGATATTCAAGACGAGGAAAAGGTTTGCCAAAGCCATGTCAATGGGAATGAAGCTACCACCCTCGGAAGGAAACACGCACGATGGGGTGGAAAGGCACCATGATTATTGCGCATATCACCGGAAAATCTCACACCCCACGGAGGAGTGCGACGCGTTTAAGATATGGTGGCAAGGATATGTTGCTCATCGGCAACATTTTAAGCGCATGAAACGCAAGAGCCGTCGGGGGCGAAGAAGTACTATCGATGGGCACGACAGAACTACTGGCAACTGTTACATGGTTAACGCCAGGGGGTCACAAGTTCTCACCTTTGGAAGCGACTCTGATGAAGAAATGGCTCTGGGCCCTCTCTTCAAAGAATCCGTTTTAGGGAAAGAGGAGAAATTGAAGATCTGCGAGAACATTCAGCTGCGCAATCGCACACTCCCAGAAAAAAATCTCGGGCCCGTAAGTAGAAAGGACAAGGGAAAGGAAAAGGTCACTGAAGATATCACTTTAGATGACCAAGTCATGAGATAGCTAGCTGCCAAAGACCCTCCTAGGAAGGGTAAGGTGGACTATAACATCCTCGCACACCTAAGGAAGCTACCTTCTCAGCTTAGCATTCTCGATGCCCTCCTATTATCAAAAGAAGCGCGAGACTCACTAATTAAGGCGTTACAAGAACCTGAGCAATTCCAAGCCTTCCTCGCCACTGAAAAGATGAAGGATGAACTGGAGGAAGTGCATACGGCCGACATCACTTTCGGTGATGAAGACCTCCTTCTTGGGACGTGCGACCACAACCGTCCCCTATATGTCTCCGGATACTGCCATGATATCAAGATAGGCAAGATCCTGGTGGATAATGGATCCTCCGTCAATCTCCTTAATGTTCGGGTGTTGAAGGAAATCTGCATGAGTGTGCAACACCTCGCTCGTGACAAAATTACTATCTCCGGTTTCGATTCACAATCGTCACGGACTCTCGGATCCGTGATACTAACATTACGCTTTGGACTTCTCGTCACAGACATCAAATTCCATGTCATTGACGCCAAGACCTGCTACAACGCCTTGCTCGGTCGTCCTTGGTTACACGAATACAACATCATCCCTTCTACACAACATCAGTGTATGAAGTACTTTAAGGATGGTTTCGAGTACACCGTAACAGGTGAGTTAAACCCATTTTCCGTGAACGAAGTCCGCATATACGAAGATGCGAAGTACTTTTTGCCAGATTTCGAGGATACAGAAAGGTGTCGCAACCCGGAGAACAAAACCGCCGCCACCATCCCTGTTTTCGGAAGCGATACCGAAGAAGAGGAAGAGATAGTTTATGCAGGGCCATCTCAACGCAACAACCTGGGGATGCTCGCCCCCATGTTGGTCTTCGGAAGTGATTCAGAAGATGAAGTTAATGCCGTGTTCTCCAATCGGCTGTCAATACAAACACTCCCTGGCGATGACCATAGTTTGCAAATCACCATGGTACCGCGAGAACACTACAAGGATCTCGACACGCTGCAGGCTAATAATGTGCAGGACCTGCGAACATTTTACGTCCCTCCCAGGCGAAGGGGTGAGAAGGTGATCCTATTCTACCGATCCTCAGAGTCGAAAATAGAGAAAGAGATCTGGCATGGCGCGGATGCTACACTTGACAGGCTCCAACCCATCCGTCTGTCCAGATACTATACAAATGGATTAAAGAAGCTATTGAAGCGCCAAGGAGTACCCTTAGAACAGACCGTTCGGCAGGCTCGGTTCTACAACAGGATTTGGGATGTCCCCAGGACTCAACGCAAATTGCCCAACGGGAAGATGGAAACACTCGGGCTTGGATACGCAAGAGCCGGAAAACGGGAATGGGCTCACAGCAGCTACGCTATATATACCTTTGATGAAGAGGAGGACGCCCTGTCAGGAGATGCCAACCCCCCATCAAAACTAGACCCCGCGATTAAAGCGCCGAGTCCGTCGTTTGAGGAACGAATGGGCAAGCCTATCAGGAAAGTGGGTCAGAAAGCTCGGGAAGACCACAACCGCGAAATGGCCATCTACGAGAAGGCCAGGATGCAACGTCTATTTCAACATGCTGCAAAAGGCAAAGACGCTTATCCTCGTCAATCCGCTGTACGAAAGGCCCGACGCAGAGACGGAAATAAATCAAGAAGCGGCTCGGGTTTGTCCCTCATGAAGAAGATGAGTCGAGCGTACTCCTTCCCCCGAGACAAGACGGAGAGATTACTCAAGCTAGCCATAAAACATCAAATGATCGCGCTTCCAAGGTCTAGACATCCTGAGCAAGCTAACAAGGCTTCTCATCTGAGTTATTGCTCTTATCACCAAGCCATAGGACATCCTACCGAAAACTGCTTCACCTTCAAGAACTGGGTCGAGGACCAGTACCAACGGGGCAGATTCATTTTATCCGACGGCTGGAAGGTAACGTCACCACAAAAGCACGAGCCTAAGGCCACAGGAGCAGAACCGGGTCCACCTCAGTCCGGGGAGCAGGTTCGCACTTGTTATACGATTACGATATTAGGAGAAGAGCCCCAGAACGTAGATGACCTTCCCCGGTGCTTTGAGAACAGCAATGATGAGGTGATCTCAGAATTTCCGCCAGCTCCGAAAGAACTGGAAGATGGTATACATACTACTGCAGATAACCTAAAGAAGATTGAGTTGGTCGGCAGATGACCTGCGATCGACATTTGTCAGCGAGCTGCTATCTGAAGAAAGGGTGGCTGCATTAAAGAATGTGCTTCTACGTCATAAAGACTGCTTCGCGTGGAACTACTCCGAGATGCCAGGATTAGATCCGGAGATTGCTGTGCATAAATTAGCAATATCCCCAGATATCAAGCCAGTCAAGCAGGCACCAAGAAGGATGCGACTCGAGCTTGAGATGAGCATCAACGCCGAAGTCAAGAAGTTGATCGATTCTGGATTTATCCAAGAAGTCCAATATCCCGACTGGATCGCCAATATCGTCTCGGTAATGAAGAAGAATGGGACGGTACGCATATGCGTGGATTTCAGAGATCTCAATAAAGCCTGTCCAAAGGATGATTTCCCAGTACCAGTAACCGAGCTAATGATAGATAACACGTCCACTCACGAGGTTTTCTCCTTTATGGACGGTTTGTCAGGATACAATCAGATAAAGATGCATCCCGAAGACCAGAAGCACACCGCTTTCCACACCCCTTTGGGTATATTTTGCTACAGGGTTATGCCCTTTGGTCTAAAGAACGCTGGCGCTACCTATCAAAGGGCCATGACAAAGATCTTTGATGACCTCATACACGACGTCGTCGAGTGCTATATCGATGACCTCGTAGTAAAGAGCATGTCATACGAAGATCATTTAAAGCATCTGGAGACTGTATTTCAACGCCTTCGGCAATATAATTTGAAAATGAATCCCCTCAAATGCGCGTTTGGAGTCTCCTCGGGAAAATTTCTGGGATTCATCGTTCGACACCGAGGTATTGAAATAGATCCGTCAAAGATTAAGGCGATCATGGAAATGCCTCCGCCAAGAACCCTCAAGCAGTTATGATCTCTCCAAGGGAAGCTCGCATATATCCGGCGGTTTATCGCTAATCTTTTGGGCAAATGCCGTCCTTACAGCCACCGGATGAAAAAGGAAACTCCATTCGCTTGGGATCACAAATGTCAAGGCGCACTAGACGAAATCAAGCAGTACCTGCAGAACCCGCCGGTGTTAGCTGCGCCGGTTAAGGGAAAACCCCTCATTCTTTATACAACCGCCCTCGAAGGTTCTTTAGGCGCATTATGGGCACAAGAGAACGATCAGGGGAAAGAGAGAGCACTCTACTACTTAAGTCGAGTTCTGCTGGGGGCAGAAAGCAACTACTCTCCCATTGAAAAACATTGCTTGGCGTTAATCTTCGCGATAACAAAGCTCAGGCACTATGCGTTGGCACATGAAGTCCGTCTCATTTCAAAAGTGGATCCCCTTAAATACTTGATGTCGAAGGCTATATTGACGGGTCGACTCGCTAAATGGGCTCTGCTCTTGATGGAGTTCTCGATAACGTATCAACCTCTCAAGGCAGTGAAAGGCCAGGCCATTGCCGACTTCCTCGCTGAGCACCCGATACCGGCCGATTCTCCTCTGAACTGTGATTTGCCGGACGAGCATGCATTTGATGCGATTAGCGGCGGAAGCACCCGATGGGAACTCTATTTCGATGGAGCGTCCTCCATAAAGAAGCAGAAACAAGGTATCCCAATGATCAAATCGGGGATAGGCCTCATCTTTGCAACTCCACAAGGAGGGATAATGCGCTTCGCCTTCTCCTTAACAGAGCCGAGGACAAACAATGAAGCTGAATACGAAGCTCTGATAGCAGGCCTCGAAATCGCCATCGACCTGGGAATTGAAGACCTCCTTATATACGGGGATTCTCAACTGGTCGTCAGTCAAGTAAAAGGTGACTACCAAACGTGCAAACCGGAGTTGGTGAAGTACGGCGAAAAGGTGCAACAACTATTGACCCAAATTCCCTCCTATACTTTGGAGAACATACCGCGAGCGGAAAACAGCAAAGCAGACGCGTTGGCTAAACTTGCTAAAGAACTGGCTGACGAGAACCTCGATGATGTCAGAATTGTGGTACAAAGCCGTCGAGTGCTCGCCCCGGCAGAAATATCTCCGGAATCATCCAAAGAAAAGGGAGTGACCGAGCGGACGACCCTACAAATAAAAGACCATGAGAAGGCCGAAGACTGGAGGGAAGTCTTCATAGACTACTTTAAGTCCCATCGAATGCCCAAAGAAGCGTCCTCAAGACATCAGCTCATGAAACGAGCTCTATCTTTCGCTTTCGTCAACGATATTCTATACAAGAGATCGTTTGATTCTCTATGGCTGAGATGCTTAGGACCTGACGAAGCAGAAAGAGTCATTCAGGAAGTTCATGACGGACTTTGCGGTTCTCACCAAGCAGGCCCAAAGATGAAGTTAAAAATTAAACGGATGGGTTACTACTGGCCCACGATGATCCAGGACTGCCTCGAGTATGCGAAGCAATGCCACTCATGCCAGATTCATGGAGACTTCATCCACCAACATCCGAATCCACTGCACCCAACGCTGGCTAGTTGGCCATTCAAAATGTGGGGGACTGACATAGTCGGCCCCATTGAGCCAGCATCATCCCGGGGACACCGTTTTATCTTGGCGACGACTGATTACTTCTCCAAATGGGCAGAAGCAGTACCACTGAGGGAAGTGAAGACGGAGAATATCCTCCATTTCTTCAAGACGCACGTCATCTATCGGTTCGGAACTCCACGGCGGATTATCTCCGATAATGGGCCGGCCTACCGAAGCCATAAGATTAGCCGCTTCGCACAGCAGCACAATATAGACTGGAGATATTCTTCGGTTTACAATCCACGAGCTAACGGTCTGGCCGAAGCCTTCAATAAGACCTTGACGAAGATCATAAAAAAGACCGTTTCCAGGAATAAGAGAGACTGGCACGAAAGGCTACAAGAAGCCCTTTGGGCTTATCGAACTACGTTCAAGACGGCCACGAACACAACGCCGTACGCGTTGGTATTTGGGACGGAAGCAGTGCTCCCCCTCGAGATAGAGTTACCCTCTCTGCGAGTGGCAGTCTACCACGAGCTGACAGATGAAGAGAATGCTCACCTTCGGCTTGAGGAGCTTGATGCCCTCGACGAAACCCGGCTCATAGCACAGCAACATCTAGAAGCCTACAAAGCAAAGATGACACGCTCGTACGAACGATTGACCAGGCCGAGGACATTCCGCCAAGGCGAACTCGTACTAGTGGTCAAAAGACCTATGATCCCCAATCGTGCCAAGCCGGGAAAATTTGAGCCAAACTATGAAGGCCCGTACATCATAGACAAGGTCTACCAGGGTGGAGCCTATCTACTTGTGGACATGCACGGTGAAAGGCCTTTCAGGCCAAAAAACGGCCGCTTCTTAAAGAAATACTATGCTTAATGAGCCACGGCCTAGGTCAATGATAGATGACGACGACTATGTCCGCTCGCTATCTTCCTAGGCTCAGACTTTACAAGCAGCAGCCGGCCTTCCCATAACAACGGACCGAAACGTTCTTAAACTAACGACGGACCGAAACGTCCTTAAACTAACGACGGACCGAAACGTCCTTAAACTAACGACGGACCGAAACGTCCTTAAACTATCGACGGACCGAAACGTCTTTAAACTAACGACGGACCGAAACGTCCCTAAAACTACTACCGCAGCATCTTTAGGCTGACGAGATAAAAGAAAAAAAAGGGAAAGAGAAAGAAAAAATAAAAAAAAATATATGAAAAAGAATTAAAAAAAACGGTATGTCCATAAGCAAAATGGGCACGGATGAAAACCCGAAAGGGCTCCGTGAGTAAAAACAGCAGGGCTGCCGGCAAGTGTTCGTGAAAACCCGAAAGGGCGCGACCTTGTAAAAAAAAAGTGAAAAAGAATAAAAAAAACGGTATGTCCATAAGCAAAATGGGCACGGATGAAAACCCGAAAGGGCTCCGTGAGTAAAAACAGCAGGACTACCGGCGAGTGTTTGTGAAAACCCGAAAGGGCGCAACCTCGTTAAAAGACACTTGTAAGGTCCTCTCGACCTTGTAAGGAGAAACCACCTGCGTGAGATCCTTACGACTCACAAAGGAGCAACACACTTAGGGATCCTCATGATTCCTAAGGAGAAAATACACTTACGAGATCCTCACGACTCGTAAGGAGAATTCTCTTATGGGACTCTCACGGCTCATGAGATTTGAAAGTCTTAAGTTACAGAAACCTAAACCTGTTCTTAAGCAAATCCTCCACAACCTTCGATATTGCCCTACAAGAGGCTCAATACTGACCCTTGTATACAATCCACGGGCGCGAAAAAACATTTCCCCAGTAAAATCCCACCCGTGACTAGGGAGATGCCCATATGATGAGCAACCCTTGTAGGTCCTCTCGACCCATAAGGAGAAAGCCCTCTTGCAGGATCCTTACGACTTGCAGAGGAACATACACTTAGGAATCCTCACGATCCCTAAGAAGAAAATACACCTGCAAGATCCTCACGACTTGTAGGGAGAAATACCCTTGTGAGACCCTTACGGCTCATGAAGTCAAAAGCCTTGGTCGACAGGACCCTTAACCCTGTTTACTGAGCCACCATTGTTCAATAGCGACAGACGCTCCTGGCAACATCCCAGTTGTAGCGGTGCTGATGCTGAAACCGGTGTCTAAAATCCAAGCTTGCGGCGAAAAAGCTAGCAAGCCACACATGCCTACGAAATAGCCGAAATGATGGGGCAACTTGCAATAAAAAGCAGCAAGTAAAAATGTACGCATGAAAAATGGCCGAAACGATGGGGCAACTCGCAATAAAAAGCAGCGGGTAGAAAATAAATAAATAGCCGAAATGATTGGGCACCGCGAAAAATAGCCGAAATGATGGGGCAATCGCGACCTTCGCGATATAAAAGCTGAAACGATAGAGCATCGCGGAAAAAGAAATAAAATAAAAATAAAATGTATGCCTTACAGGTGATGTTCCATCACACCCTGTATACAATCCAATGGCAGAAACAAAAAGGGATCATACTCCTCCCCCAGGTTTCATCATGAGAGGAAGCCGAATCTCGACGGTTCACAAATAGCCTGGAGATCATCTCGACGCAGCAGACACAACATCAAGCGAAACGGAACGGCGGCAACCCCCAGTTCCATGGCTCGGCAACCTCCATTTCGTGAAATGCGGATACAATCAACAAAAAATTCCTGGTCATGTGGAACGCGGATAACGTCACTCTTTGACCCCGTGGAAAACGTCCAAAGCGGATCCTGGTCCTCGCAGAGCACGGCAGTGAACCCGTGTGAAGCATCCAGAGCGGAGCCTAGTCCTCGCCGAGCACGGCAGTGAACCCGTGTGAAGCATCTAGTGCAAAATTCCTGGTCACGTGGAACGCGGATAACGTCACTCTTTGACCCCGTGGAAAACGTCCAGAGCGGATCCTGGTCCTCGCAGAGCACGGCAGTGAACCCGTGTGAAGCATCCAGAGCGGAGCCTAGTCCTCGCCGAGCGCGGCAGTGAACCCGTGTGAAGCATCTAGTGCAAAATTCCTGGTCACGTGGAACACGGATAATGTCACTCTTTGACCCCGTGGAAAGCGTCCAGAGCGGATTCTAGTCCTCGCCGAGCACGGCAGTGAACCCGTGCGAAGCATCTAGTGCAAAATTCCTGGTCACGTGGAACGCGGATAATGTCACTCTTTGACCCCGTGGAAAGCGTCCAGAGCGGAGCCTAGTCCTCGCCGAGCACGGCAGTGAACCCGTGCGAAGCATCTAGTGCCAAATTCCTGGTCACGTGGAACGCGGATAATGTCACTTTTTGACCCCGTGGAAAACGTCCAGAGTGGAGCCTAGTCCTCGCCGAGCACGGCAGTGAACCCGTGCGAAGCATCTAGTGCAAAATTCCTGGTCACGTGGAACGCGGATAACGTCACTCTTTGACCCCGTGGAAAACGTCCAGAGCGGAGCCTAGTCCTCGCCGAGCGCGGCAGTGAACCCGTGTGAAGTATCTAGTGCAAAATTCCTGGTCACGTGGAACGCGGATAACGTCACTCTTTGACCCCGTTTGAAGCATCCAGAGCAGAGCCTAGTCCTCGCCGAGCACGGCAGTGAACCCGTGTGACGCATCTAGTGCAAAATTCCTGGTCACGTGGAACGCGGATAATGTCACTCCTTGACCCTGTGGAAAACGTCCAGAGCGGAGCCTGGTCCTCGCCAAGCACGGCAGTGAACCCGTGTGAAGCACCCAGAGCAAATACCGGACTGTGGAGTCCTTAAAATCCACGGACTATGACGTCCTTAACCTCGACCGTGATGTCTTAAAACTAACGATCATCCACCCCGATTCCCTACAGATTTTGCCTTGGTTTAAGGGTACATCTCTTCACTCCTTTGATGCCTGGCGTTGTAATTCCTCAACGTCTTCAAAGAGGTGACGGGTCCCTGCAACCAAACACCGGACTGTGGAGTCCCTAAATCCACGGACTATGAGGTCCTTAACCTTGACCGTGATGACTTAAAACTAACAGCGGACTGTGGAGTCCCTAAATCCACGGACTATGAGGTCCTTAACCTTGACCGTGATGTCTTTAAACTACGATACCTGAAGAAACCCCTAACTCCGTAAAATACGGACAAGGGTGACCGCATCTAACACTTATAAGTCCTCACGACCCGTAAGGAAGAAAAACTCTCTTGTGAGATCCTTACGACTCTCTAGGGAAAACCCGCTTAAGGATCCTCACGATCTCTAAGAAGAACTTACACCTATGGGATCCTCTCGACCTGTAGGGAGAAAGACTCTTTATGAAACCCTCGTGGCTCGTAAAAAGCAAAAGTCTTAGGAAGCAGATCTTAACCCTGAGTCCTGAGCCATTGCTGTCCTGCAAGGAGATCAAGATAGAATATTCGCAGAATACATTCAATGAAAAGGAGACACATCATTGAGAAGAAAAATGTATTTTTTATTCATAAACCAAAATGGGTACAAAGTACAATTCATGAAAGAAACAAAAAGAAAATACCCTCATCCATGAGTATGTACAAAAAGGAAGGAAAAGATACAAATGTTTCAGGCCGGCGGGCGATTCAGCAGCTTGGTCAGCTCATCCTGCTTTTGTTGGACCACGGCTTCATGACGCAAGATCTCCAAAAGACGAGCCTCTGCTTGAGCTTGCTGAGCTTGATACGAAGCGAGCCGGGCTTCAAGCTCTTTCTCAGTGGCCTTATGAGCCTCGACCCTCTCACGAGTGAACGTGGCAGCTTTATCGAGAGCCACCACCTCTTTGATGGACTCCTGAAGCACCCGCCAGAGTTCATACGCTTTGTTGGCTTTTGTTGTGAGATTGGCTTGAAGCTCGCCCAGCGCCTTGGAGGCTAGCTCCCTCTCCAAGAACTTGCGACCGAGCCTCTTCTCACATGACGTCATGTTTGCCGCACACCATGCTATCAGCCCCCGTAACTCCGCCTTTGCAGCCACGGCCTCCGAGGAAAGGTGGGAACATTCGAGGACGTGCAAACAAGCCTCCACTCGCCAGCAGAACTCCACCCAGACTCGCACCACCTCTTCGCTGTGGTAGGTGGCAAGAAAAGGAAGAGAACCGTTAGCCTCGGCAGCGAATGCTTCAGCCGTGGTCGCGCTGCCAGCACGTAGCTCCTCGATCAGAGACGACAAGGAGACGAGACTTAATTGGGCCAAGCGTTCTGAAGCCCGCAAGGCATAAGGGCCAGGCGGCACCACGATGTGCGGCCTCCCGGGGCTTCAAAGAAGGTGCGTTGTCTTTCGACTGGTCCCAGAGTTGTTGAACGGGACCCGAAAGAGTAGACAAGACCCGATCAGTAAAAACCAACCCACCGGCGGTGGCATGAGGAGAAATCAGCACCCGAATAGCCCTGAATTGAGTCGGGTCGGCGGCAGAAGCATCCACTAATCGCATAAGTCGAGGAAAAGGGTAGGCATCGTAAAATGAGGGCCTCTGATGCATGGCGAAAGCCCCCAATACGTGCATTTCGATCCAGAACGTGAAATAATGAAGCGAAAAGTTTACCACATCCACCCCAGGCGTAGAGGTATTAGCTGCGGTGCCCAATCCATTATAGAGGTGCGCCAAGGCCGGGATGCCGATGGCCAACCGCGTCCCCTCAGCAATACGATGAGCCGGGTAGATGACCGAGGCTCTCATGAAGCGGCGATGCATGGGAATAACGAACCAACTAAGCCAAACACTGACAAACCCCACGAAGAATGTTTCCTCATCCATACCGGGTGCTGCAACGGACTTAAAAGACATCGGCGACACGATGGGAATATAATATTGTGGCAGGTCCGATTCAGCGGTCGGTAGCTTCTTCGGACCAAACCCAAAGGGGTCTCTGATGTTAGCAAACTTCGGAGCAGTCTTCGATATGACGTCCTCACGAAGGAAGCAGGAAATGAAGCTTTTAAAGGTAACACCCTGCTTCTCAGATTCAGTGAACAATCGATCAAAAATACCCAGCGCCTTGATCAAGCTGGGGCGCTTATGGCGAACAGCATTCTCAGCAGACAGGCCGTCAACCGGTGCAGACTCGGGCTCAAAGACATACTCGTCAGGAGGCAACAACTCCTCATACAGTGCACCCCTGATTGGCAATCCCGAGATTTCATAAAACTCTGCAAGAGAGATCGAGACCTCACGATCTCCTAGGATGAAAGTGTTGGTAGGAAGATTCCATTGGTTTAAAAACGCCTTAACCCACCAGGCATGCGGGGATTTATAATGGAAGAGTGACGCGTATATGGCCTGATAAAGCCCGACTTTCTGCAACCGCGCCCGATGGGCAGAAAGGATGTAACGAGCCCAGAGGAGGTAGCCCGTAGGATGCCTAGGAGTGAGCCCTATCTTATATATTTGCCCCCACGGGTGGGCCTCACCCTGGCAGATACGCCGTCCCAAGATATCTATGGCCGGGATCGGATGATTCGATATGCCGGTCGTCGAAGGCTCCAGCCTCCCCGTTGGAGTCCAGTTGGGCATTTCCACAGCAAAAACCGTCCTCGGAGGATCCATCGGTAAAAATGGGAAAGTGGGTTCCGTCGGCACCGCGCAAAGAAAACTCCGACGACCCTGAATAATCTGACTATACCAAGATCCCCACTGAAGAAGGTTGGTGCAGTTCGGATCATGAGCCCGAATCATCGCCATCGCTTCCTCATTAGATGGTGACTGAGGAAAAGCGGCCTCCGAGCGAGAAAAAGGAAAGCGCGGAACAGAAGCCATCGCACCTGAAATCCAGTAAAGGGAGACCGTTAAAAGAAAAGTTAGCGATATATATTCATGCATGAACATAAAGACTAATTGAAGAAAGCAACAGCAAAGTTTTCTGAGACCATTGGCTACAAAACACATGGGCCCCACAGAATCCGGATGACGGCTCATTAATAATGAGACCAGATAGTTACAATAAAACAAAGGGAATACCCTCATTTAATAAAGAATGATGACCATGCACATTCCCCCAACGGGATCTATTTCGGGCTCTACAATGAATCCAACAAAATCAAAGGAATTAAATTCCCACAGAAAACATCATTACAAAACCCCCATTTCATTAACTGCAGAAGAACGACCTCGGGCCAAGAGACCCCAGGAAGCCTCCGCATGAAGAAATCAAGTCCTTCATTGGAATTAAAATTCCTTATTAAGAAAAGGGAATTAAATTCCCAGAAACATTTTTGATGGAATTAAATTCCATGGAGTTGAAACGCCATCATCATCTCCCCAAAGATCATCTAAACCCTAAAAGATCTACAGTTTGAAGGTTAAGCGGTCCTTATGGGAAAACATGAAGAAAAAAAGGGTAAAAACCCTTGTTTTGGATTTAAAATCCAGAGGAATGTGAAGGACCATCGTTTGTCCAAGAACATTACCTGAGGAAAAGAAATCTTTTTGAACAGAGTTAAACTCTGGAAATTGTTTCAAGGCAGAGAACTAAGCTCTGGAAGCGAGAATTAAATTCTTAAGAGAAAAGTTCTCAGAAGAAGAAGATGAGCAAAGTGAAGGCTCTTATGAAGAGACAGAGGTATTTATAGAAAGCAATGGAAACGTTTCATCTCCCCAGATCACTAGAGGAATCCAACGGTGACAAGAGGTGACAGCGTTGCACTCACGTGCTGACACGTGAGAACAACGCTATGGGGGCATTTGTTTCCTGATTTAAAATCAGAAAAGCTTATGGAAAAAGCTTCAGAAGAGGGTCACGTGCTTACACGTGACCAGCAGTCACGTGTTGGCACGTGACACCTAAACACATCATCAAGGAAAGTTCAGTTTTCTGACTCCATCAAAGAGAAGGGCTTCAGAAAGAGTCACGTGCTCCCACGTGACCAGGGTCACGTGTCGGCACGTGACATTTAAATGCAAGCGTCAAAGGCACACCGGATCCCTGATCAAATCAAGGAAAAAGCTTCGAAAGAGGTCACGTGCTCCCACGTGACCAGGGGTCACGTGTTGGCACGTGACGCTCAAAACATCAGAATTGTTCTCCAGTTAAACCAAGAAAAAGAATCCAAAAAAGGGTCACGTGCTCACACGTGACCGGGGGTCACGTGGTGGCACGTGACGGTTAAGCAGCAACCAGAAGACAGCGCAAAAAGAAGGAGGGAAGCTCATTCCAAAGAGGGTCACGTGTCCACACGTGACCATGGGTCACGTGGTCACACGTGATCGGCTTTCAAAGCCCATTTTGTCAACAGAATTAAATTCTGAAGGAAAGCGATTATCTGGAACCAATCGAATTGAAGATTCAGAGGTGATCTATCTATGGGAAAATCTCGGGTTTGGAAAGATTTCCCCTTTAAATCTAACCGAAATAACAAAGGGGAATCCCTGGATTTGAAATCCAATGGTGAATAAAATTCACCTAATAATCCAAAGGTCCAAAACGAATGATGGATGCAAATCAAATCTCTCAATGAAGATTCGTCAAAAACTGATTGATTCGGCTGCTTCTCCTATAAATAGGAGCCAAGAGATACATAAAAAAAAAGATAGATACAGAGACAGGGAGAGAAAAAAGAAAAGGAAGAGAGCTTTGATACTTTGAGAAACTTGGATCTTCTGCAAAAACCCTAGGTAAGAAAGGGAAAAGCTCCTTGAAAGAAAAAGAGAATTTAATTCTCAACAGAGTTTAACTCTGATATATAAAACAGAAGAATATATTTCTTCTCTCTTTGATAGAGGATCTGTAAAGGGCACATCTCCCCCTGAAGTTGAGAATTTAATTCTCAATGGGTTGAGATCCTGCCATGCAGATCCAAAACATAGAGAGGGAATGCAAGCACGAGAATTTAATTCTCACAGAACTATAGGAATTTAATTCCTTTAAAATAAAATTAGGGCTTGACCCTGTATCATGGGAATTTAATTCCTTCAGTACAAAAAGAAACAGGGTTTAACCCTAATTAAGAACCTAGTTCTGTTGGAACAGCGGGGATTTAATTCCCTTGATCATAATTTAACGAGAGAGTGGGAATTTAATTCCTTAAAAGCTTTTATTAGGGTTTAACCCTATTTGGTTCTTCACATGAATGAGGAATTTAATTCCTGCAGAAAATTCAGAGTCCAACTCTATTCAGAATATAAACCTTTAAGAGGAAGTAAGAATTTAATCCCTCTGATGTTTGAAGCTCGAGGAACTTAATTCCTGAGAAATGGTTAACAGATCCTCTAAATAACATACATAGAGGCAGGGTCACGTGTCACCACGTGACCCCCCCAAGAGATCTACAGAAAGCCCCTTTGAGGCAGCACCCCACGTGACCCACGTGACCCTTGACAGAAGCTGTAATACACAGGCATTCGAATGCCCATCACGTGATGGCACGTGATGCTCTGAAAGACGCGATAATCTCAGCAGAATAAATGAAGGGAGGGCGCTCTCACGTGCTGCCACGTGACCCCTCTTGCCTTAGTGTTTAACACTAAATTGAAACTCTCGAACCCAGTGTTAAAACACTGTTGGGCCTTAGTGCTCAACACTAATCAAAAAGCTTTATTTGCAGTGTTCAACACTGATCTGTTTTAGTGTCTAACACTAATTTGAAAAGCCTTGTTGCTGGTGTTTAACACCGATTATCTTTTAGTGTTAAACACTAACTTGTCAACCTCATTCCCAGTGTTCAACACTGATTGCTCTGTAGTGTTTAACACTAGGCTTTGGCCCAATTGGCTAAATGGATGGAGGCAAAGCCTCTCCTGATTGGACTTAGCCCAAGATGACCATAAGTCCTCAATTTGTGATTAACTGGGCCGATGGGCTCATAACATAATTAATCGGTCTTGATCCCAGATTGGGTCAAGGACTATTTAATCCACTCCGGTTCTAGGGTACATCTCTTCACTCCTTTGATATTTGGCATTGTAATCCCTCAATGTCTTCAAAGAGGTGACGGGTCCCGACGACCACACATTGATATGGACTGCGGGGTCCTTAAACCCGTGTCTAATGCAAAATTCCTGGTTACGTGGAACGCGGATAATATCACTCTTTGACCCCGCGGAAAACGTCCAGAGCGGATCCTGGTCCTCGCAGAGCACGGCAGTGAACCCGTGTGAAGCATCCAGAGCGGAGCCTAGTCCTCGCCGAGCGCGGCTGTGAACCCGTGTGAAGCATCTAGTGAAAAATTCCTGGTTACGTGGAATGCGGATAACGTCACTCTTTGACCCCGCGGAAAACGTCCAGAGCGGAGCCTGGTCCTCGCCAAGCACGGCAGTGAACCCGTGTGAAGCATCCAGAGCACATACTGGACCGCAATGTCCTTAAATTACCCATGGACCGCAATGTCCTTAAACTACCCATGGACCGCAATGTCCTTAAACTACCCATGGACCGCAATATTCTTAAACTAGAACAATAGAGCTCCCCCCTGCATGCTCTTTTGTCGGATCTAAACGGTCCCGTTTAAGTTGATCTTAGCCTCAAATATGGCTAACGTATCCTTAAACCTTCAAACAGACTGGACTATGAATCCCCCCAAATCAACTTCGGTTCAAGGGTACATCTCTGAACTCCTCTGATATCTGTCGTTGTAATCCTTCAACGTCGTCAGAGAGGTGACGGGTCCCGACGGCCACATATTCAATGGACCACTATGTCCCTAAACTGGAACAATAGAGCCCAAATGCTCTTTTGTCGGATCTAAACGATCCCGTTAAGTTGATCTTAGTCTCAAACTGGACTAACGTATCCTTAACAAACGTTTGAGTTGATCTTAGCCTCAAATATGGCTAACGTATTCTCAAACCAAACCCCCAAACCCAAATCTAAGATAAATACGGATTTGGACTAGTCCATGCCCTACGGGCGACGACATAAGTCAGTCTCCGTAAACAATCCACGGGCAACAAAATACAAAACAAACACCCACGACACGAAGTGACCATCTGGAGAAGGAGAAAGTTGTTACCGCAATGCGGTAGCGTAATTAACTGCAGGGGCTTACGCCTGCAGGGAAGAGCGTCCCCACAATCAAAAACCCCTCAAACGAGGGGGAATCTGACGAAGTCTGCTACATCGGACTCATCCGTCTAAACCTTCGATACATGGTGCCATAAATCAACTTGGCATCTTCGGAGAGGTGGACGGATAGCACCAATTAGCATCTGCCCCGAATTTCAGCGCCAAGACGTCGCAGTCCTGCGCGCCGCCGTTCGGAGGGGAACAACAACCCCAATATTTCTATACCTTTGTGTAACACCCTAGTTTATTTATACCAATTCCAGTGCACGTATTTATTTATTTATGGTATTTTCCTGATTTATTGTGTTTTGGGTGCAAATAGTGTATTTGACATTTGTATTTACATCCGACCCGACCCGCTTGCTTGAAATCTGTCTTGATTCATGTTTATGAATTATCCTGACTTGTTACGTAGACTTGTGCATTTTCATGTTTATTGCATACTCGCTTTTTATCTTGCATTTGCATCTTTTACCATATAACATTTTAAGTCACGTAAAATATTTTAAAAAATACATTGCATGGCCTGCATGATACCCCTAACCCCGTGGTAGCATCCGCGCATCTTGTTCTCGTCCCGTTCAGTGAAACGGACTTGTTTGGATGGCTACACGCACATACGTGCATCCGTTCTTGGGGGTATGCATTTTCATTACCTAAGCATTCATTTTGAATTTTGAACGTCGCATATATTTTTCATATTTTAAAACTGAAATTTTAGATCCGACCCGGGCGTGTTTTGGAATATTTTTGTATCCCGCCAAAATTCAAATTTATTTAATATTTAAAATTTATTTAACAATTTAAATTTCGTTAACTGCATTAACATTTTAAAAACTAACTAAAATCTTATTAAATTTAAAATCATAACTGTTAAACAACCTCTCTCTCTTCCTCTCTCTTCTCTGGCCCACACTCTAAACCAATCACCCGTCTCTCTCTTCCCTTTCTCTCTCTCCCCTTCGCTGTGTGTCTCTCTCTCTTTCCTCTTGCACCCTCTCTATCACATCTCGCGGTTACTGTTCCTTCCTCGAGTCGAGTCACCGTCGAGGGATCTCGTCACCTCTCTCTCTCCTCTCGCACCCTCTCTCTCACATCTCGCGGTTACTGTTCCTTCCTCGAGTCGCATCACCGCCGAGGGATCTCGTCACCTCCCTCCTTGATTTCCTCCTTCTTCTCCCTTATAAAAATCCGAGCTCCTCCTCGTAACCCATCACAACTCCTTCCTCCTCAATCCTAACCCTAACTTCATCACAACTCCCCTCAACCGAGCTTCCTCCTCCTCCTCGTCACCTTTCCCTCTTCTTCTTTCTCCTCTCCCGAGCACCACCACCTGCACCACCTCGTCGCCGAAGACCCCTTCACCTCGCCGTCAACACCCCATTCTCCTCCCCCTCTCTTCTGCTTTCCTCCTACACCTAACCCTGCACCTAAAACTCCAGCCAACAACAACACCCGAGCCAAACCCTAACCTAACCCTAACTCCTCTAAACCAAACCTTAGCCTCGCCGGAGCTCCGTTGATCTCCTCGACACTACCAGCTCGTCTCCCTGACCCCAGTACACAAATCCAGTGAGCCTCTCTTCTTCTTCCTCCTCTTCTTTCTTTTCTTTTCTTTTTCTTTTCTTGTTCTTGAATCTTACATTTTTAGCCATCGCCGGAGCCAGCCCTGACATCGCTACCGTTCCTGACGACCCAAACGACGTACCTTACCTGCGTGATCACCCTCGTGCATTACTTGGACCCGTTCCGTGTGTCGTGCGTGCGTCGCGACATTTTGCCGATGTCGGACGTACTGTACATATCCGTTTCGTGATCCGTCTAGGCAAGTTTATCTTGCTACATGCTACGTTACTTTATATACATCTATTTTAACAAATATAATACTTGGATTTCAAATCGTGCACCCCATGTTTAGTTTTACAATTTTCCAACATCCGTATACATCCGTACATGTTACTTTACATCTAGCGCATGCAAACCTATCATGCTACATACTATATTACAATATACTGCACTCAATGGAATATTTACATCTCATATTGTGTAATTGAACATCATGGATTTACCAATTTATCATGTTACGGTTATATGATATCCGTATGCATCAATATCATGGTTTACACATCTAGTCGCATACTAAATCATTTTGCTATATGCTAGGTATAATAGTACGCTTCCATATGAGTAAAATGTTACTCGTTTATCATATTATACATCCACATGCAAGTTTTACAGTTTTCGGATACCCATTTGCATCCATATCATATAGTATACATATAGTTGCATCTACAGATCACATTAATACATAATACTGTTATATTAACACCCCATGTTTAATAAAGTGCACCCTAATTAGTATTGGAACTACAAATGTAACCCTAATCGATAATTGTATATCCATACCATTTATTTTATACCTATTCGCATACCATGTTACAGTATTTCATTTTATTGTCATATTAATACTCCATACTTGATTTTGTGCACCCATACTTACTACAGTTTGTTTATGCTTGTTATCTGTGCACTATCTGAGTTGACCTGATACACTAATTGACATGACTTGATACATGTGCACTACCTGACATAACCTGATGTACCACAGCTTGACTTGATACCTGATCTTGTTATTAATGCCGACAAATCTTGACCTGTTGTCCCTACGGACATATCCTGTTGTCTATACAGACAAACCTGTACCTGCTTTATCCTGTGTTGGCATTAGCTCCAGATTATTCAATACCTGACTTGAACACATAATTTGGGGGTATGGGAAAATCAAGAATGTAGCTGAACGTAACTCAAAGGGCTATTACATCATGTTACCGTGATCCCGTGGGGTATGAATGGGACATAGACTCACAGTCTATCATATCTTGTTACCGTGGTCCCGTGGAGAATGAACGGGGCATAGACCAATGGGTTACGATGAAGATTACATTAATTGATTTCAATAACTTTAGAGTAGATAACCCTGTAGCACAGTTTAGACTAATCACCGCACTTCACCTGTAGATATCCTGTTCACTGATCTATATTCATGTTACTGCTTATTTCCTAATAACTTGTTACTGTTTATACTTCATGCCTGCATATTTCATTATATCCTGCTTGATTAGAATTATTGATATTGTGATGCACTGACGTCTGGGTTTTGCATGGCCCAGATCCATTATCCTTGTCGCAGGCAGTCTAAGAGTATTTTGATCAACAGGCCGAGCAGTGAAGACCTGTTATTAGTTTAGTTTAGTTTTCCTTTCAGTATTTTTCATTCATATTGTGAGCCCGTATTTTGGGACGTACATTCATGATTATTATTGTATTGGATCTTTTGCTTCCGCATTATTTTATTTCTTGACTCGTTATTCTGGCTCATGGACATGTATTAGATAATTGTTTTATTTTTCTACTGTTCTTGATATCTCTAGACAGCTGTAATGTGACTGTGGAGGGATCTTTCCTAACCAAAGGTACAATGGTTGGCTCTGCCACGTGCCGATCTTAGCGCATTCCGGGAAGCGGGGCGTGACACTTTGTGTTTTCTTTCTTTAGTAAAATATTGTATTTATTTATTCTTAGTATTTTTCCGTATATTTTGTTTTCTATTAAATATATTACTTTATTATTCCATCTATTTTTTTCCAAACCTATTTCTTTAAACTAAATGTTAACCTATTTCAAATTAAATGCAAGAGCTGACCCAGCCCATAACCCAAATCCAATCTCATTTTCATTTTCTTTTATAAAACTATGAGCTCAAAAGCCCACTTTCTTTTCAAGCAACAACATATATTAAATTCTAATTAAATATGTGTATGAACAACTTTGTAGCTCATTAGTTTAGTTCTTATATTGTTATTCCATAAGTCACATGTTCAAATCCCCATTCTTGTAATTATTTTTATCTATTTTTTTTAACTCTCTCATAACCTACAAATGATACCTTTCATTTCATCTTCCATTTAACTCTCAAAATGAATGCATATAATAATTAGTATGATTATGATTATGAATTATTATAATGACCATATTAATATTGTTTTATATGTTCTCTCCTTCATTGTTCATCCTCTTTCAAAAAATTATTTCAAATCTTCATCTTTAGAGCTCTCAAAGTTTTGGCGCCACCGGAGCTCACTCCGTTCCTAGGAATTCAAGTCGAAGTATTGTACCAATCACAAACTTCGAAAGTATCACTTTACATTTCTTTTCTTTCCTCTCAAAATCTACATAAAGAATACTTTTAGAAACTAACTTGATTCTTTTCTTGGTTGCTTGAGCCTAGGTCACCTAGATTTGTTTTTGCCGCTAGAATCGAATCGGTGAACCGGTTGTTATACCGACTCACACAACCCGTAAGTCCCATCTCTTCCTCCTTTTCTCTACTTGAAATTCATCTCCTTACCATGCCTCCATCATGCCGAAACTTGAGATAACTAGCTAGTCCCATGATAAAGTTTTTTGTTAATTTAAAAAATGGTTGAAATAAAGCATATATGTTTAGTTATAAAATCTTGCATGTAATGGTTGATAACATGTTAAGTATTATTGTTTTAGACGGTTAATCATGAACGGATCATATATTTTCTTCACATATATTAATTCATGTTATTTATTGCTGAAATTTTAATTATTTATATTAATTTTTTTTGCATATAAGAAAACAAACTTATAAATAAATACCATAGATTTATCATTTTCAAATACGATCTTACAAAAGCTTTATCTTTAAAATAATTTTTATAAATTAATTTCCACGTCTAGAAATTCTTGGAACATTAGGATAAAATAATAGATAGAATTCCAAATGTACAGTAAAAATTTCATATCAAACCGAATAACGGTTTATCAGTTACGTAGTATTTTATTCACTGTTTTTAAAACCAGAAAACTGTCATTAAGGGTCTTCTTCAAGAGACCATAACTCTATAATCGTTGATCCAAATTAAATGTTTTCAGATGTTTTGAATATATAGATCGAAAGATCTAGATTTTTATAGTTTAAAGTTTTTACTGATAACCGACCTAAAATATAGAAAACTGCGTTACAATATTAAGTGACGGATGTGGACAGAATCTGTCCTGATTCACACACTGTTTTTAAATAGGAGATAACTCGAACTCCCAATATTCGTTCATAAAAAAATTTAGATGTGTAGATGCATAATTGATATTTCTATAATTTCCTATATATTAGATTACTTAGAAACGCATAAAACAAGCCGATATAGGCGTGACTAGAACTGGTTACTGTCCAGAAATCTGAATTTCTGTTTTAAACCCTGATACTAAAATGATCATAATTAGAGTTTCAAAAATCCAAATCATGCGAATCTTAGTGTTTTGGATAAGTATATCTAAAGACCTACAATTTTCTAATAATTATCATAACCTAAAACGTGATATAAATTAACTCAAATTGTGTTTTAAAAATATGCGACGGTGCTAGACAGATTCTGATCTGTTCTGCCCGATTAAACGAAAATGTGTATATCTCCCAAACCGGTAGTCGTATTTAGGCGCGAATGAAACTCACGCATGCACAACACTTAGATCTATAATTCTGTTTATATTCCGAAATTGATTGACTTGATCGATTAGTCATACACAACACTTCTTAACAGCATTGTTTATGGCCGTTACTTAAATAGTATACTTGACTCATTTCATGCTATTCGAACATGTATGCCTTATTTATCTTGATCTTTAAATTGTTGTATGTACATAAAAACATCATTAGATATTATATGTTTGACATAATCCAATTAAATTCTAGACTTGACTTGACCCGAACCATGAATATAAGTTGACATGAATACTTGAAACGTGACATGAATACTTGATCTTGACATGAACTCAATCTTGAAAACTTGATGTATTCATGGATTCGGGCAAGACTTGTAATTTTAACTATAGACTAATATACGCGGGGTGTTGGGGTAGTTTGAGTTGTGAGGCCAATGAAATCTCAAAAGTCCCATACTAACAATCACGAATACAAGCAATCATGAATACTAATAATCATGAGGACCCGTATTTTCTTGCTCCTGGATTATAACCTGTTGAGTTTGGAATATTTCGACGACGGTCGAAGTCCTATTACTGACTATCATGAGGGCCCATGGTTCCTTACCCCTGGATTACAGCCTATTGGGTTCGAGAACATTCTTGAGATTTGGTTGATACTCACACCTTGAAATCACGTTAGTTACTTTTACCCTTTTAGAGACCTTTTAAGACAGTTGCATTCCCTTCATGTTCGTTATACCTACACTCCATAGCCATGTTATACTTGTTTGCCATGCTATTATAGTTGACATACACATTACCATGCACGCTACTGTACTTGTTTACTTGTTCATGATTTATATCCATGCTATACCATATATCATATTACACCTTACATTTCATTTATATACATCACGCCATCCTTTTGGGGGCTTACCGAGCGTTAGTTCGCCGACGGACATTCCACCCAACTTTATTTTTTTCTTGGAATGTTCGTCGGGTGGCATTGAGATGGAGGAGACAGAAGCGGTCGAAGAGAAGTACAACTAGTTCGCATCACAACCGGATGTTTGGTTTCATTCAGCTTTTTATTTCATTTTAGCTTATTTATGTATTCCTCCTTGTTAAGGCTTATCATGTTATCATATCTTGTATTCAGATATTTTGTCAATTATGGAATCTTGAATGTAATAAATCAAAGTTGGATTTTATTCTTTTGTTTATTCTTGCTACTTTATGTTGCTTTTAGACGCTTAGCGTATTTACTTTGAGAAATGACATTCTCCGAATAAATACGTTGCGGGCCTCGTCACATGTCGTTACCACTCTTTTGGTAAGCGGGGCATGACAGGTTTTGTTGGCGGCCCATGCAGGTCAGTTCTGCATGAACATCGTAAGTAATATAATATAAGAATTATGAAATCCAATTATTACATTCGACTTTTTTTTTAATCCTACCATATTTCTTAAATCCAGCTTGAACTCCACCTTCGTCTTCCTTGAATACCATCTCTCGATTTTTGAATTATTAACTCTTGTTCACCATTTCTACTTGTATCTCGTAGGCCTGTTAGCTTAATAAGTTAGAGTATCGATCGACGGAGCTTGAAAACGACATCACCCTTAGCTTTCCAGTACTTTGTTGCGACGTACTTCTTATGGGAATTTCAGAGATGAAATTCCTTTAAGGAGGGTAGACTGTAACGACTGCACCATGATTTCATCCCTTTGAATCCTTTTCTTATTTTCCCCGATAATCGTGTCTCGGCGTAAAGGAAATGAAACAGCGAACTATTCATCTTTGGTTGATATTATTTTGTTAATCTTCTTAATTCCTTATTGTTTTCTTCCATTGACTTTGATAGTAGGATTTGAGTGACTTAAATGAAGTTATGTGATTGTAACTATGAACTGCAGCATAATTACAATACGGTACTCTACTTGAGTTGCTTAGAGTTCTGCCCTTCATTCTCTTTTCTCTTGATTTATCTATGTTCTATCGCGTATCCTTATTCTTAATTATCGAATTCTATCTTATTTATTAACTTATATCTTTCCTTAATTTTTAAATTTGATTTTCATCCTTATCTTTGTACCATTCTTGAATTCAATCCCTAATTACTTTTCTTCTATTCGAGTACTTGCTTGTGGGTTTCTTGTAAACTACTTTTGAATTATCCTGACAGCATTTCCTCATCTTCCTGGTTGTCTTATAGCTAATTACTTAGAGTACCGACTGACGGAGCGTAACGACGAAACGCGACGACATCATCCTAATCTTATTTCCTTACTCTGTTGCAACATTCTTCTTGAGTAATTTCGATGACGAAATTATTTTAAAGAGGGTAGGATGTAACAACCCCAATATTACTATACCTTCGTGTTTTCCTTTTTTAGTAAAATAATGTATTTATTTATTCTTGGTATTTTTTCGTATATTTTGTTTTCTATTAAATATATTATTTTATTATTTCATCTATTTTTTTCCAAACCCATTTCTTTAAACTAAATCTTAACCTATTTCAAATTAAACGCAAGACCTGACCCAGCCCATAACCCAAATCCAATCTCATTTTTATTTTCTTTTATAAAACTATGAGCACAAAAGCCCACTTTCTTTTCAAGCAACAATATATATTTAATTATAATTAAATATGTGTATGAACAATCTTATAGCTCATTGGTTTAATTCTTGCATTGTTATTTCATTAGTCACATGTTGAAATCCCCATTTTTGCAATTATTTTTATCTATTTTTTTAAAACTCTCTTATAACCTACAAACGAGACCTTTCATTTCATCTTCCATTTAACTCTCAAAATGAATGCATATAATAATTAGTATGGTTATGATTATGAATTTTTATAATGACCATATTAATATTGTTTTATATGTTCTCTCCTTCATTATTCATCCTCCTTCAAAAAATTATTTCAAATTTTTATCCTTAGAGCTCTCAAAGTTTCGTCGCCACCGGAGCTCACTCCGTTCCTAGGAATTCAAGACGAAGTATTGTACCAATCACAAACTTCGAAAGTATCACTTTACATTTCTTTTCTTTCCTCTCAAAATCTACATAAAGAATAGTTTTATAAACTAACTTGATCCTTTTCTTGGTTGCTCGAGTCTAGGTCACCTAGATTTGTTTTTGCCGCTAGAATTGAATCGGTGAACCGGTTGTTATACCGACTCACACAACCCGTAAGTCCCCTCTCTTCCTCCTTTTCTCTACTTGAAATTCATCCCCTTACCATGCCTCCATCATGCTGAATCTTGAGATAACAAGTTAGTCCCATGATAAAGTTTTTTGTTAATTTAAACAATGGTTGAAATAAAGCATATATATTTAGTTATAAATTCTTTCATGCAATGGTTAATAAAATGTAAAGTATTATTGTTTTATACGGTTAATCATGATCGGATCATATGTTTGCTTCACATATGTTAATTCATGTTATTTATCGCTGAAATTTTAATTATTTATATTTATTTTTTATGTATACAAGAAAATAAAGTTATAAATAAATATTATAGATTTATCATTTTTAAATACGATCTTACAAAAGCTTTATCTTTAAAATAATTTTTATAAATTAATTTCCACTTCTGGAAATTCTTGGAACATTAGGATAAAATAAATAGATAGAATTCCAAATCTACAGTAAAAATTTCATATCAAACCGACTAACGGTTTAGAAGTTACACAGTTTTTTATTCACTATTTTTAAAACCAGAAAACCGTCATTTAGGGTCTTCTTCAAGAGACCATAACTCTATAATTATTGATCCAAATCAAGTGTTCTTAGATCTTTTGAATATCTAGATCGAAAAATATAGATTTTCATAGTTTTAAGTTTTTACTGATAACCGACGTAAAATATAGAAAACTGCGTTACAATATTAAGTGACGGATGTGGATAGAATCTGTCCTTATTCATACACTGTTTTTAAATAGGACATAACTCGAACTCCCGATATCTGTTCATAAAAATATTTAGATATGTAGATGCACAATTGATAGTTCTATAATTTTATGTATATTAGATTACTTAGAAACACATGAAACAAGCCGATATAGGCTTTGCAATATAACATATAGTTGCAGTCCAGAAATCTGAATTTTTGTTTTAAACGCTGATATTAAAATGATCATAAGTAGGATTTCAAAAATCCAAATTGTGTGAATTTTAGTGTTTTGGATAAGTATATCGAAAGACCTACAATTTTCTAATAATCATCATAACTTGAAACCTAATGGAAATTAATTCAAACTGTCTTTTAAAAATATACGACGGTGCTGGACAGATTCTGATCTGTTCTGCGTGATGAAAACAAAATGGGTATATCTCCCAAACCGGTAGTGATATTTAGGCGCGACTGGAACTCACGCATGCAAAACACTTAGATCTATAATTCTGTTTATATTTCGAAATTGATTGACTTGATTGATTAGTCATACACAACACTTCTTAACAGCATTGTTTATGGCCGTTACTTAAATAGTATACTTGACTCATTTCATGCTATTCGAACATATATACCTTATTTATCTTGATCTGTAAATTGTTGTATGTATATAAAAACATAATTAGATATTATAAGTTTGACATAATCTAATTAAATTCTAGACTTGACTTGACCCGAACCACGAATATAACTTGACATGAATATTTGAAACGTGACATGAATACTTGATCTTGACATGAACTCAATCTTGAAAACTTGATGTATTCATGGATTTGGACAAGACTTGTAATTTTACCTATAGACTAATATACGCGGGGTGTTGGGGTAGTTTGAGTTGTGAGTCCAATGAAATCTCAAGAGTCTCATACTAACAATCACGAATACAAGCAATCACGAATACTAACAAAAATGAGGGCCCGTATTTCCTTACTCCTGGATTATAGTCTGTTGAGTTTGGAATATTTCGACGACGGTCGAAGTCCCGTTACTGACTATAATCAGGGCCTGTGGTTCCTTACCCCTGGATTACAGCCAGTTGGGTTCGAAAACACTCTTGAGATTTGATTGATACTCACACTTTGAACCCACTTTAGTTATTTTTACCCTTTTAGAGACCTTTTAGGACACTTATATTCCCTTCATGTTCATTATACCTACACTCCACAGCCATGTTATACTTAGTTGTCATGCTAATATAGTTGACATGCACATTACCATGCACGCTACTGTACTTGTTTACATGTTCATGCTTTATATCCATGCTATACCATATATCACATTACACCTTGCATTTCATTTATATACATCACGCCATCCTTTTGGGGACTTACTGAGCGTTAGTTCACTGACGGGCATTCCACCCATCTTTCTTTCTTTCTTGGAATGTTCGTCAGGTGGCATTAAGACAGAGGAGATAAAAGCGGTCGAAGAGGAGCACAACTATTTCGCATCACAACCGGATGTCTGGTTTTATTCAGCTTTTTATTTCATTTCAGCTTATTTATGTATGCCTCTTTATTAAGGCTTATCATGTTATCGTATCTTGTATTCAGATATTTTGTCAACTGTGAATCTTGAATGTAATAAATCAAAGTTAGATTTCATTCTTTTGTTTATTCTTGCCACTTTATGTTGCTTATAGACGCTTAGCGTATTTAGTTCAAAAAATGACCTTCTCGGAATAAATACGTCGCGGGCCTCGTCACATGCCGTTACCATTCTTTTGGGAAGCGGGGCGTGGCAATACGGGACTAGATGAGATGATAAGATGTACATGACCGTAGATCCGCACCCTTGATTTGATAATATCGTATGATGGATTATAACGTATGTGATATGATGTACATGATGATTGAGCCACATACTTGATTTGATGATATTGTACGATGGATTATACCGTACGTGATATGATGTACATAATGATTGATCCGCACTCTTGACTTGATGATGCCGTACGATAGATTATATCGTACGTGATACTATGAGGCTGGATCACCGACTTATAGATGTATTGACTCGGAAATTTATTGTTTTCTACTCACTTAAGTAGATATTAGGGTATAATTAGAGGCATACCTATTTTCAAAACTAACGAATCGTTATGCATTTTCAAATGACAATATCAAGGGACGCTACGGATTTTCAAATGGTATCATATTCTCAAAAACACCGTAACCCCTATTTTTCTAAAAACAACGATGTTGGGGTCGAAAATTGCACCCCGGTTAACCAAGTCAAAGTCAAGGTCAACCCCAAGCCCAGATCAAGTGGGCCCATGGCCAGGTCGAGTCCGAACATGAAGCGGCCGGCCCTCCTCCATGCCAAAATAAAAATCATGTAATAAATAATTTTGATGTAATTTTTTATGCATGAATGTAAGCAAAATAGGCATACAGCCAAATTTTTGTAAAGCCCATGGCTTATGTGCAAAAAGAAATAGCACATGAGGTATGGGATGGGCAAAATGCCATTTTGTAAAGCCCAAGGGGCTATATGTAAAGTGTATAGCCTATAAAGGCAAGGATGATGAAAATATCTCAATAACCTTTTCTCTCTCCAAAAAAAAATCAAGATCTGTGCTCTTTCTCCTTCCTCAAGATTCTAAAACCTTTTTATTTCTTTTGAATTAAATCAAGAGTTTTACTCTTCCTTTTCCAAAACTAAATAGTTTTTCACCACAAAACCCACAAAGGGGAGCTTGGATCTTCCATCAGATCTTAAAAAGGAGAGATTTTTAAAATCTCACCACCTTTCTCTAAGATCCGGCCAGCCGAGAGGAAGAAGAAGGAGACCAATCTCCAGAAATCCCACCTTGGGAATATCCAGGGCCAAAGGGGAGAAACAAAGCAGCCCCCTTTGATCACTTCTAAATATTTTTAGGAGTCTAACTCCATTCAAGATCCATTGGAGTTTAACTCCCTAAAATTAATCTCTGTCTGGAGTTCAACTCCAGAAGTCAAATCGGGAGCACAGCTCCCAGTGCAGGGACCAAGTCCCTTTTGATGCTGACGCCTAGCGCCCGCGTGCCAGGCACATGGGGCGCTGGCACTCTGGCTCCCAGCGCCCGCGTACCAGGCACGTGGGGCGCTGGCGCTCTGGCGCAAAGCGCCCGTGTGCCAGGAACGTGGGGCGTTGGCGCTCTAGCACACAGCGCCCGCGTGCCTGGCATGTGGGGCGCTGGCGCCTTCTCCCACGCATCCTTTGGATGCCCTTTCCCTTATATATATATATATGTATGTATGTATGTATGTATGTATATGCACACACACATACTCCACAACACTGTTCCCGTTAGAAAAAATTTCTAACGGATAGTAGGACCCCCGGAAAAACTCTGGGGGCCCCCGATATATCCAAAACCCTTTTCAAAACACAACACACGTACACTGCACATCGAGTTCACATGACCTGTTTGACCCATTAATCGGAGGTTATCTCGCTCCAAAGGTGAAGGGTAATTAACGGCAGCTTAGTCCGCGGCTGCCGGAGATTCGGATCCCCACAATCAATAAACCCCAGCCTACCCTAGGTAGGGGGAATCTGTAATGCGCCTGAAAAGCGCTCGCGTATTCCCATCTCAATGGGGTGGCGAAAAACACCCTACAGATTCTGGCACGCCCGGTGGGACCGATCTCTCCTCCCATATTTCGGGTTAAATGTTCATGCGAACTCAATCAATATGCATTTTTATATTTATACTGAAATAATGCTCTTTCATGCAGGTTTTCAAGCAATCACTTTTCAACAATGTCTCCAAAGATGAACTCAGCTCTCTGCACGGATCCCATCTCCTACACGATGAAGATGGACGCCAGGACGGTCCTTCCGGCCAGTCTCGGGCGACAGTGGGAGGAGCCGCCGCTACCATTTGGCTTTATTCTGTTCATGCCAGCTAACGCCGTCCCTACTCTGCAAGCCCCAGTGATAGATAAACCAGCCTCAAAGGGGAAAAGCCGAACGTCATGGTCGCGAGGGCGCCCCAACCCAAACGCAGGTCGGTGTTTGAACGACTTTCCTTGGCCCCAGCTAGGGGCAAGGCCATCAACATCAACAAAGCAACAAGGCATCTCGGGCAAGCTCCAGCGGCGCCCTTGACAACTGCTCGATTGGGTATCTTCTCTAAGCTCCCCATCACTCGGCCTATGGCGGCTTCCCGAAAAACCGAAGCCTGCCAAGCACTCAAGGCAGAGAAGCTGAGGCAGAAGCGGCTCAGATACAGAGCCAACAAAAGGGCTAGGACTCTGTCCATATTAAAATTTATGAATTTCCAAAGCCCAGACCGCTTTTCAAAATCAGCCGCCAAAGATAAAGAGATGGCTGGATATATGGTCCACACTGTCTACATGGTCAGACATGAAGAAACGAACCCTCCTATGCTTCACAGCCAGGGTGATGATATGGTGGACGCTACCCAATGTCAACTTGGTCTAAATGATGAAGAGCTAGCTCAGGCCGATAAGCCAAAAGAGCCCGGGGTTCCTGCAGAGTTGAGCTCAGGCAATAAGGGTGACCCGGTTGTCATAACCGGAACTACAGAACAAGCATTATTCCGATGGCTTCAGAGGCAGCTTTATGACAGGGATGAGAAGTTAACCAAGGTACAGTCTAAAGTCGATGAATTGGCAAACGTCGCGGCAGATCTCGTGACCCAAGTCGCCCGATTGCAATTACAGCAGAATCAAATTTTGGTTCATGAGCCAAGGATTAATACCCGGAGGCAGCCAACTGATACCCCCTTCAACCTAAGAGCGGAGCGCCTTCACGAAAAACGGCCGTGATTAGCCTCCAGTCCCTCCGATACATACACCGAAGGGAAATCGCCTCTGAAAGAGAAAATGGATAAGGTCTATTCCTTCAAAAGGGACAAAGTCCATAAGATATTCAAGGACGTCCTAAGAAACGGTCTATAACTGCCAAAATCAAAGAGACCGTAAGAAGCGAATATGACTGACGACCCAAAATATTGCCCCTATCACAGAGTGATAGGTCATGCCATTGAGGACTGCTTCGTCTTCAAAGATTGGGTCGAAAGGCAATACAAGATGGGAGAGATAAAACTGTCTAAAGGCATGTTAGCAAAAAGTCAAGCTACGACTTCCGATTTCATACAAATGGAGACCGAAGCCTTTTGGGAACCTAATCCTCCCAGACATGTGCCATTATCTGAAAAGGGCGAACCAAAGACTGATCGGCCTCAAGGACCAGCATCAGTAAGGGCACCTACTCTAATGGAGAGAAAGAAGAATGTATACTCCTTCAGGAGGGATGAGGTCCGCAATATATTCGAGGAAGCCTTGAACAACGGTCTACAGCTGCCTATTCTGAAGAGGCCACATGAAATGAATATGACCGGCAATCCCGTATATTGCCCATACTATAGGGTGGTGAGTCATACCATTGAAGACTGCTGTGTTTTCAAAGATTAGGCAGAGGACCAATACAAGCTTGGAAAAACCTCACAGTCCTCGGATGTATCGGCAAGACACAGAGCTACGGTCATCAACACAGCTCCGCCAAGATCAAAGTTCGAAGAGCTGGGATAAGCAAGCCCAATAGACCTCCACGTCTTTAAACTGGAAACAGACGACCACCACGTTATTAAACTGGGAACAGACGACCACCACGTTATTAAACTGGGAACAGTCGACCTCTAAGTCGTTAAACTGGGAATGTAAAAAAATGTGGTTTAAATAAAAAAGTGTGTAAAAAAAATAAAAAATAAAGACGAAATGATGGGGCAACCGCAAATTAAAAGCCGAAATGATAGGGCAATCGCGACCTTCGCGATAAGACAAGCTGAAATGATGGAGTAACCGCGGTAAATAAAAGAGAAAAAAAACCTCCAACGGCGAATGATGAGTCGCTCCTGGTACCATATTCCAGTGCAGCGATGCAGACGCCAACCAAAATCCAATTTCCCAAAATTCTTCCAGCCCTACGGTTGGTCCCCAAGTTGACTACCGTATACAATCCACGGGCTCAAATAATTCTCATCGTACCCATGCCCTACCGCAGTCACCAGATACGCGGCTGGTCTCCGCCCTTGGAATTATACTCCATCTGGGAAGACCCACTCATGTGTCCTCACAATACATGAGGAGAACAAACTTACGAGATCCTCTCGACTCGTAAGAAAACACCTTCGTGGGATCCTTACGACTCACGAAGGAAAAATATACTTGGGAGTCCCCACGACTCCTAAGGAGAAAGTACACTTACGAGATCCTTTCGACTCATAAGGAGAAAATACTTTTATGAGACCCTTACGACTCATAAAATTGAAAAGCCTTAGGTGATAGGGACCTAAACCTGTCTCCTAAGCCATCGCTCCCCAACAGGAAAAGGAAAATGATGAATTGCTCCTGGCACATGTGCTTCAGTGTTAGCAATCGTTGATGCCTACTCTAACCCCAAAATTCCAAACTCCAATCCAATAGACCCCTAAGTCTTTAAACTGGGAACAGATGACCTCTAAGTCATTAAACTGGGAACAGACGACCTCTAAGTCGTTAAACTGGAAACGAGGGAGATCCCCTCACGGCGAATGATGAGTCACTCCTAGTACCATATTCCAGTGCAGCGATACAGATGCCAACCAAACTCTGAATGTCCCAACGGCGAATGATGAGTCGCTCCTAGTACCATATTCCAGTGCAGCGATGCAGACGCCAACTAAAATCCAAATTCTCAAACGGCGAATGATGAGTCGCTCCTGGTACCATATTCCAGTGCAGCGATGCAGACGCCAACAAAGTCCCGAAATTCATCCGGCCCTACGGTCTGGATCATACATCCTGCAAAACCGTATACAATCCATGGGCGTAAACGACCCCTATCTCTCCCAAGGCTTACCGGCGAGATCACATTCAAAGTCCCACCAGCGATGAAGATTCCCAAACAAAAAAAAGAAGAAAAAAACGAAAAAGAAAAAAAAGGTATGTCCACAAGCAAAATGGGCACAGATGAAAACCCGAAAGGGCTCCGTGAGTAAAAATAGTAGGACTGCCGGCGAGTTTGTTAAAACCCAAAAGGGCGCAAACTCGTGCAAAAGAGATGAAATGCACTCGCAAAGTCCTCTCGACTTTGTGAGGAGCAAATTCCCGCGTGAGATCCTTACGACTCAAAAAGGAAAAACACACTTGGGATTCCCCACGACTTCTAAGGAGAAAATGCACCTACGAGATCCTTTCGACTCGTAGGGAGAATGTTTTTATGGGACCCTTACGGCTCATAAAATTGAGAAGTCTTAGGTGATAGGGACCTAAACCCGTCTCCTGAGCCATCGCTCCCCAATGGGCAATGGCAAATGATGATTCTGTAGGGTTCCTAGGCACTCAAGTGGAGTCTCACAAGGCATCAAACATGGCTAATTCAAATTTTACGGGTGCCTACAAACCCTAATACGGATCGTTAACTAGATAATGAGGCGATGCAAGCATGTAAACGATTTAAATGCTAAAGGAAAGTGGCTACAACCTTTGTAGATCCGGTCTACCACCTCCATGGCTCCGCGATGAAGTCTCCTCGCTGTACAAATCGGATCTTGGGCTCTAGTGTCGGCTTCATCGGAGAAAAAGCGGGCTAGGTCATCGACGACGATGCCGAAGATGATCTACGTCGAGGTATCGCTAGATCAAGCTCCAACTTCACCAAGTCAAGAAAACTTGTGAAGGAAACACCCTATACTTCTTGGCAAGAGCTAGAGGATGAAGAAATAGGAAGTGGGTAGACTTTAGATTTGGATTTCTCACACTTTTTCATCAATCACCATTGATGTAGCAAGCTTTCTTTATGGAAGAAGAAGATGAAGAAGAAGAAGATGATATGATAAGTTATTGAAAAAATGGATAAATAAATCAATACTTATCATATATTAACCCTTGGTTAATTGTAGAGAATGGACCATGGTTAACTTGAATGGTTAGGGTTAAGCATGAGACAAGAATGGTGACTTAGTCAATGCTTCATGAATCTTCAACTAAAAACAAAAATAGCAACCATTCTTTTCTCATCTTTTCCAAAAATAAATAAATAAATAAATAAGTAGAATGAAACCCTAACCATTCATATAACCATGGTCAATTCTTTACACAAAACCCTAGCTTGCATGTATCATCAAACATGATACAATCTTGTGCACAAAAGTATATCACATATACAACTTGCACATTTCAAGTGAGAAAATCCATTTAAAGTGAACCAATACTAGTTAATGCAAAGTGATATATCAAATATAAAATTATACATTAAATCATTAAATCAACACTTGATTCAATGATCCGGTCATGTCGCATATAACCGACTAGTATTCAATGTATCGGCTTCTCGAATCAATCCTTGATTCGATAACCAGGTTATATCGCATATAACCAATCGATACATTCGTCGCGAGAATGGAATACGGTATCACATACACGAATTATTCTCGGTCCCGCACATATCTCATATGCGCTCCTATTTCGTTTCGCTTGAACCAGGAAACCTCTGTGTAGGACTCTAAAGACTCGTCAATACGCCGGCAGCAGATGATGATCATATCAAGCACCCACAAGCCGCAAGCGGTCTGCTAAACGTAACGGCCACCTGGGTATTGAGCGATCAGAAGATCGACGAGCAAGCCCGCTCACACTCCTGTGAATCCAACCAGTAACACTTACCGTACAGTCCGGTCTGTTCGTCTGATATGTCGCATATCTCGCCTAGGGGTGGTAAACGTCAGACCCCAGTAGCTCGATAAGTCATGCCGACTTGAGGTCCATAACATTCGTGAAACTACTGATAACTCTTACCAGTATATCACTGCAACCCTGGCCAGGGATTTCCTGTTATGGCCAGTCGAGCATAGCGCAACATCAACCCCCAATACCGAGAGAGACGAATCCCCTCTTATCGCTCATTGCCTCCATGTGAATCGGGACTGTACCCAAAAACCACCTGTTTGCACGACTCAGTAGAGCCGTGGTAGGGTGGAAATCAAAGCACAGTGGGAGACACACAAGACTCTATGACGATCTCGGGTCAACAGACTAAGCTGTACCAGTGTCACCAGAGAACTGCCATCTGACGTGAGGTATAATACCATCTGGGAGTTCTCGGCGAGTCCGTTCAGTGTACCCAGTCTCTACTGAGCACCCGTATACCATCTCTGATGTCAAACACCAATGGATATGGGATCATCCATCACCCATTACATGGGTCGAGAAGATACACGCTAGTCTACTCTGGAATATCGATGCCCCGTCTCGATATTCCCACGACTAGGAACAATGAAGGATGTACTCATTGACTACCCAGGCCCCATTAGTATGATCTGCATCATAGTCCTGGAAGTCGAGTACTAATCCTAAGGGCTTTATCAACATGTAATCAGAGAGACAGAAAGTATACATGTTAAGATAAATAGCAACCAGATAGCGTACTATCATGTCGAGCAAGAAAGTCCTACCTATATATGTCCCAGCATCCACTACAATATACATCCAATGTACAGTAATGGCCTCTAGGGCATACATATAACTAACAATCTCCCACTTGCACTAGGGCCATCTGTAGCAATGGTTGCAGTATCACATACTCAACCATCCCTTAAAAGTCTCTCTTTGGGAAAAGGCCTTCGTGAGTGGATCCGCCGTGTTGTCCTCTGAATCTACTCTCCTAACCTCGATCATCCTGGAGATCAACTATCTCTATGATCAGGTGATGCTGCCTCAGAATATGTCTGGGTCACTGATGGGACCAGGGTTCCAGGGCCAAAACCACACTTCCATTGTCATACAATGGCAGGAACCTAGTTCATCCTATGAACCAACATATATACCCAAACTGCCTCTTTGGTAGTGTCTTTAATAGCGATGTTACCAGCCTTTATCTTCTAGTTTGCCACGGTATCTAGTTTGGAACTCTTCCAACATACCGTCCCTCTACTGAGGGTAAAGACAATGCCTGCGACTGACATTCAGTCATCCTTATCACCCTGGAACCTTTCCATTGATTCTCCCCAGGATCAATCGATACAATCTTACTACAGATAGTGAGAACCCTAACATCCCTTTAGATCTATCTCATAGATCCAAATTTCAGGATTTAGGAGGTATCACTTTGATCCTATATGGAGAATCTATGTGATAAGAGGAGATCGACCGATCGTAGCATTGGAAACTCTTTTCCTATCAAGAGTATGTCATCCACGTACTGTACGAGGATCATTACCATACTCCATACTACCCTTTTGTACATACAAGATTCATCTACCATTTTGATGAAGTCAAACTCTTTGACTACCACATCAAAACAGATGTTCCAACTCCGCGATGCCTGCTTTATCCTGTAAAGCAACTTGCACATGTTTCCGCTGCTCCCACTGTTTACGAAGCCCTCTGGCTGTGTACTTATAGACTTTCTATTCTAAATCACTATTTAGAAAAGCAGTCATGACACCCAACCATCAGATATCGCAGTCATGGTATGTAGCAATGGTAAGTAGGATCTGGATGGACTTAAGTATAGTCCCTGGAAAAGGTTTCATCATTTTCCACTCTTGGTCGATGACGAAAACCTTTAACAAGTCTAGCTTTGAAAGTCACAACCTTTCCATTTACACCAAGTAATCTTCTCAAGATATACTTGCTCCTGATGGGGATTTAACCCTTCAGATATCGCAACCAAAGTCCATACTTTGTTGGTGTATATGGATTCCATCTCAGATCGCTAAGCATCCAGCCATTCTTATAGAGTCCCTACTCTTGATGGCCTGCTCGAAACTAGTTGGGTCATCATCTCATGATGCATTCCTCGCTCTCACTGTCATCGAGAAACCGAGGTATCTCTCAGGCAGGTGAGGAACCCTTCCAGATCGGCGGAGAGGCTGAGGTTCGTCGGGGACTATAGAATCCTTTGGTTCTGTCAAATCATCAACTGCAGTTTTGTATAGCTGGAACCTTTCCAGGTCTACAGAACTGATCCTGCCTCGATCTTGTCCGGATATTGCTTTAGACATAGGACGGACAATCCTAAATCTTAACTTACTTAAGAGATAGGCTCTTCCCATACCATATCTCATATGGAGTGGTAGGCGCGGATTTGATTCGAACCTAATTCAATAGGTATGCAACTTCATAAGTGCATAACTCCCTAAAAGGAAATAGGAAACTCTGCAGTACTCATCATGGAGCACATCATATCTAATATTGTGCGATTGCTCCACCCCGATACACCGCTGTGCTGTGGTGTATTCAGAGGAGTAACACTGAGAGAGAATCTCATTCTCCTTTAGAATAGTCCAGGAATGCCATGCACAAGTATTCTCCTCCCTGATCTTATCATAGGACATAATACTTATACCCGGTTTTTGGTTCTCTACTTCTAACTTATATTCTGTGAATATCTCAAAAGGTTTGGACTTGTGTTTCAACAGGAACATATGTCTGAATCTTAAGAGATTATCAGAGAACGTAATGAAGTATAAAGAACCGGTCTTGGCATGTGTAGACAGGGGACCTACATACATCAACATGTATCATCCCAAGAGTTCATTAACTCTTTCTCTGTTTCCAGTAAACGGAGCTATGGTCATCTTATCTTTGTGACATGATTGGCGAGTTTCACAAGATGTAAATTCAAACTAATTTAAATATGCATCTTTATGTAACTCTAGCTAGTCGGGTCACATTGATCTGACCTAGTCTACAATGCCCCAAGAAGGAATCGTTCAATTCTGAACTCTTCCTCTTGTGTGTGTTCCGTATACTAAGAACTGTAGTTTGATTTAGAACGTCAATGCTTTTAGATAACGTGCCTGAACCGATCAACTTTTGATATAGGAAATGTTCAAAACATTATCCAACAATACAAAATTTTATCATTTCTTTACTCATAAAGAGACTGATATGATTTTGTATATCAGGTTCGGTATCTAATAGCATTTGTTCAGAATCAATGTATTGGTAATACAGGGTGACAGCGACCAACAGACTTGGCTGCAACACTTGCCCCGTTTTCTGTCTCATGAAACTTATCACCCGTTCTCAGTTTTTCTACCCTTTTGTAGCCCTATGTAACAGATTACATATCTGGGATCCTGATCTGGTATCAAATACCCAGGATGCAGAGGATAATGAGAAAACAGTTCTTTGTAATGAACACACCCGAAGGAGATGCATCATATGCACTTTCTTCGTTTGGGCGGCAAAGGAATTCTGGTATTCCCCAATTTCCTGCTCGGTCTTATAACTATTATAAGATGGAGCGGGACCAACGTTCCCCGGCTCAGTATAATAAGCGGGTTCGGTCAAAACATCCATATTATTATCCTGATTAAGGCGTGATATGGTCGCTACCTGGAGAGAGAGAGAGAGAAGAAAACACTCTGCGTGCGCTCTTGCAAGATCAGATTGGTTATATATTTTATCTAATCAGGATGGCTCCCACTGTTTTTATCAAATCTTCCTTCAAACCTTAAAGGAAAGACTAGCCGGGATTAATTACACTCTACAAGTTCGCCAATCTTTCAGCCAGGCCAGTGTCGGTACTTTGAGGGAGGTTCCCCGTGCTTTCGCACGGACCTAATTACAGTAAACCTCGTTTTCCCAGAGGCGTAACCCCGTTGACACCTTTCTAGACACCTACTTGATCGGCTAATTGCAAAGTGCAAAACTCTCCCAGGAGTAACAATTACTCGCAGTGGGTATCAGGATCCAACTATCACATAGAAGGTATGCAATCTCATTGCAAGTTTCAACACTTGAAACTCCCGATAATGGTTTTTACCCCTAGCACCTATGACCTTAACTATGGTCATTAAATCATAAGTACTAGTCAAGTTCTACCCATCATTTCATGATTAATTAGACCCACCCACATGACCCTTAACTAAGGTCAACAAAGTCACGCGACTGTCCTAACTAATCGCATCATATGCGGTGTAGGAAGACATCACTTAGCTACCGTACACTGTGCCTTGACTATGGTCAACAAACACAACACGAATACTAAGTACTCTACTTCCTAAAATGACGGAGGGTTGCGAATGGTTTTTGTGAAAACCTTTAACGCTTTGAACTTGATCTCGTTGCGGAATCAAATGGTTTTTAAATGGAATGTTTTTGAGGCTTTTCTAGTTTTGCTAAAGGGGTCACTCCCGGTGAAGGGATCGTCGGCCCTTTCCTCGTCGAATGAGGTGCGGGATATATCATATATATCACTGTGCAAAGCGGAAACTATAGAAGCGATCAAAGACAAACCGAGGGTTGTAGCATCTGCCAGTTATTGCTAAAGGAGTCACTCCCGGTGAAGGGATCTCGGTCCTTTCCTCATCGAATAAGGTGCAGGATGTTCTATAATGAACACCGCGATGCAAAGCAAGAACTGTAGCTACCTGTTTTTATTTTGAAATTCGATTCCACAACATCAATTAGGTTTATTTTCTTTCATTAATCTCTTTAATGAATATCCCATCATTTAAGTCCACCTAAACATCACAGATAAATATAACGTACGCTTATGCCATCCGCATTCGCCTCGATGTCCCGTCTGCACCGTTAGGTTAGGTAACTAACGACAGAGCGAGGCAGGGCTAGCGCGGGTGTAAAACATAAGCAACGTCTATATAATATATCATATATACTATATATAATATCTGTCACAGAACATCACATGATCACATCACAGATAAAACACAGCAGAAGAAACATATGAAATATTGGATATACTAGGACGTCCGTGTTTTCAATACGAGCCAGTATAAAACACGGATTCCACGGTCGTGATGAATAGCCAATCCCACACCCCTAGACCCCTACGAGAGCGGCAAGCAACCCTACCAATTCTAGGGTTAGGAGACCCGGACTCGACTCCTCGAGTTGGTCTCCCACTGGACCCCAGAACCCGGTTACTTGTGCTCCCCTCCTTGGGTCTATCCTAATGCGGAAAAGTAAATAATATACATCAACGGTGACATCTTCCGCAACCTGGAAGTGCCCCAATAAAAGAATATTACATACAAGTTTTTACATGAATGAAAAAGAAAAACACTCATCTCACATAAAAACCTCCGGCTATTCAAACACGACGATCCAATATAACATATCCAGCAACACATAACATCAACGTAAGTAAATATGCGCATCCCAATTGTTGTTGACATATAGCAACGAAACCGGCGACATCACATATTACACTTACGGTCACAGAAAAGAAAGTGTAAAACTACAACAGTTGGAATCCGCAACCACCTCAGACATCGCATGCCTGACCAAATGAATTCCTTAGACATCGCATGCCTAACAATTATAAACCTCGCATTTTAGTCTCAAAATCGAAAACACTTTTCAATATCAAGTCGGGCAATTCAACAGGATTCCCGACATTCTGATTGAATGCTCGTCGCAAACTTTAGTAGGCGGCCGCACCCCCGACGCCGTCGACAAAGTGCACCAAGGTGGAACACCGCTGCCGCGAGCACCCGAACGGATGCTTTCGGCGACGGGGTTCTCCTACAGTCACTTGGTCGGGGCTATGGAGTGAGGCTGTCTATTAAGTTTACCCGGCGAGTATCCGCGTACACTACGTGATTGCGACGGACTTTTGATCACATCAAAATTCCGTGGCAACCGATCAAGTGAGACTAAAGTGCTATGTTTATAACATTCATTCAGTTATCTCATAACTACTTGTGAATTCCAATTATTGTATCAAATTCCGGATAAAATAGAAAATGTTAAACTTTCCGATCGAACATTCGAACACCCATGTTTTCCCGAAACAGCTCAACACATGAAATAAGTCTAACAACATTCAGTTCGTGCCTCAGTACCAACGGTCCAGCCGTAGAAGGGTCAAGCCAACGCCTCACATGTAGCATGCCGTACTGCCCCAAACCCGAAGGTTCAAAGGGCAGTTCAAGATGGTCACATAATCGAGTTAAGGTTTGTTGTCTTCTAGAGGGACCATCGTGTTACTTGCACTACTTAGAACGTCGTTAAACCACGGAAAGATCCAACACTTGGAAATTTCCCGACAGGGGAAAAAGTGGGTATTTATATCCGGTCGAACTTTTTAACATATTCTAAAAAATACCCGGAAAAGCACACAGACAGAATTAGACAATCCGATCGGTACACCGAGTCCCCAATACAACCCAGAAAATTCAACTCTTGAATAATTATTAAAAATTCCCAGAAAAACCAGAAATAATATATAAGAATTACTGTGCAGCAAAAAGTGTCAGAAGAGATCAAGTTGCCGCGGAACCGCCGCATTGGGCATGCAAATGCCGCGGTTCCGCCGCACAATTATCGATTCATGGGTCCCGTTTTACACATTAATTCTTAGAATATTCTACTTAGTTTTCTGCATATTTTTAATTCACAAAAATCCATGAATTTCAAAAATGTCCAGAGAGCATGTTTTAATCGGGGTTTCGGGTCGATCGGACTTCTAACTCCGTCTACGCATTGCTTAAGGCTCTAGCTAGGCTCTGATACCACTGTAGGGTTCCTAGGCACTCAAGTGGAGTCTCACAAGGCATCAAACATGGCTAATTCAAATTTTACGGGTGCCTACAAACCCTAATACGGATCGTTAACTAGATAATGAGGCGATGCAAGCATGTAAACGATTTAAATGCTAAAGGAAAGTGGCTACAACCTTTGTAGATCCGGTCCACCACCTCCATGGCTCCGCGATGAAGTCTCCTCGCTGTACAAATCAGATCTTGGGCTCTAGTGTCGGCTTCATCGGAGAAAAAGCGGGCTAGGTCATCGACGACGATGCCGAAGATGATCTACGTCGAGGCATCGCTAGATCAAGCTCCAACTTCACCAAGTCAAGAAAACTTGTGAAGGAAACACCCTATACTTCTTGGCAAGAGGTAGAGGATGAAGAAATAGGAAGTGGGTAGACTTTAGATTTGGATTTCTCACACTTTTTCATCAATCACCATTGATGTAGCAATCTTTCTTTATGGAAGAAGAAGATGAAGAAGAAGAAGATGATATGATAAGTTATTGAAAAAATGGATAAATAAATCAATACTTATCATATATTAACCCTTGGTTAATTGTAGAGAATGGACCATGGTTAACTTGAATGGTTAGGGTTAAGCATGAGACAAGAATGGTGACTTAGTCAATGCTTCATGAATCTTCAACTAAAAACAAAAATAGCAACCATTCTTTTCTCATCTTTTCCAAAAATAAATAAATAAATAAATAAGTAGAATGAAACCCTAACCATTCATATAACCATGGTCAATTCTTTACACAAAACCCTAGCTTGCATGTATCATCAAACATGATACAATCTTGTGCACAAAAGTATATCACATATACAACTTGCACATTTCAAGTGAGAAAATCCATTTAAAGTGAACCAATACTAGTTAATGCAAAGTGATATATCAAATATAAAATTATAGATTAAATCATTAAATCAACACTTGATTCAATGATCCGGTCATGTCGCATATAACCGACTAGTATTCAATGTATCGGCTTCTCGAATCAATCCTTGATTCGATAACCAGGTTATATCGCATATAACCAATCGATACATTCGTCGCGAGAATGGAATACGGTATCACATACACGAATTATTCTCGGTCCCGCACATATCTCATATGCGCTCCTATTTCGTTTCGCTTGAACCAGGAAACCTCTGTGTAGGACTCTAAAGACTCGTCAATACGCCGGCAGCAGATGATGATCATATCAAGCACCCACAAGCCGCAAGCGGTCTGCTAAACGTAACGGCCACCCGGGTATTGAGCGATCAGAAGATCGACGAGCAAGCCCGCTCACACTCCTGTGAATCCAACCAGTAACACTTACCGTACAGTCCGGTCTGTTCGTCTGATATGTCGCATATCTCGCCTAGGGGTGGTAAACGTCAGACCCCAGTAGCTCGATAAGTCATGCCGACTTGAGGTCCATAACATTCGTGACACTACTGATAACTCTTACCAGTATATCACTGCAACCCTGGCCAGGGATTTCCTGTTATGGCCAGTCGAGCATAGCGCAACATCAACCCCCAATACCGGGAGAGACGAATCCCCTCCTATCGCTCATTGCCTCCATGTGAATCGGGACTGTACCCAAAAACCACCTGTTTGCACGACTCAGTAGAGCCGTGGTAGGGTGGAAATCAAAGCACAGTGGGAGACACACAAGACTCTATGACGATCTCGGGTCAACAGACTAAGCTGTACCAGTGTCACCAGAGAACTGCCATCTGACGTGAGGTATAATACCATCTGGGAGTTCTCGGCGAGTCCGTTCAGTGTACCCAGTCTCCACTGAGCACCCGTATACCATCTCTGATGTCAAACACCAATGGATATGGGATCATCCATCGCCCATTACATGGGTCGAGAAGATACACGCTAGTCTACTCTGGAATATCGATGCCCCGTCTCGATATTCCCACGACTAGGAACAATGAAGGATGTACTCATTGACTACTCAGGCCCCATTAGTATGATCTGCATCATAGTCCTGGAAGTCGAGTACTAATCCTAAGGGCTTTATCAACATGTAATCAGAGAGACAGAAAGTATACATGTTAAGATAAAGAGCAACCAGATAGCGTACTATCATGTCGAGCAAGAAAGTCCTACCTATATATGTCCCAGCATCCACTACAATATACATCCAATGTACAGTAATGGCCTCTAGGGCATACATATAACTAACAGATTCGCTCTTGGTACCATATTCCAATGTAAGCGGTGCTGATGCCAAACAAAAACCAATTCCCAAATCCTCTCAGGGCAAATGATGAGTTGCTCCTGGCATTATTCCAGTGCAGCAATGCAGATGCCAAACCAAAACTAAATCCCCAAATCCTCTCATGACAGATGATGATTCTCTCCTAGTACCATATTCCAGTGTAGCGATGCTGATGTCAACCCAAATCACAATAAACAAATCAACTTCAACTCCGACACCGCAGAAAGCGGAGCAATTCAGAATCCAATCTCGACACCGCAAGAAGCGGAGCAAGTCAAGTTCACCCCTGACACTGTAAGAAGCAGAGCAAGTCAAATCAAGTATCGACCGTCCATGTCGTAGAAAGGGAAATGCAGGTTTCCCGCAAATCGGGAACCAAATCGCTCTGAGCCAGGGAAAAGTCTACTACGGACATTCCGCCTCGGAGACATGTCAAGAGTCGACCATCCATGTCGTAAAAAGGGCAGTGCAGGCTTCCCACAAATCGGGAACCAAATCGCTCCGGGCCAGGGAAAAGTCTACCACGGACACTCCGCCTCGGAGACGCGTCAAGCGTCGACCGTCCATGTCGTAAAAAGGGCAGTGCAGGCTTCCTACAAATCGGGAACCAAATCGCTCCGGGCTAGGAAAAAGTCTACCACGGACACTCTGCCTCAGAGACGCGTCAAGCGTCGACCGTCCATGTCGTAAAAAAGGCAGTGCAGGCTTCCTAAAAAACGGGATCCAAATCGCTCCGGGCCAGGGAAAATTCTACCACGGACACTCCGCCTCGGAGACGCATCAAGCGTCGACCGTCCATGTCGTAAAAAGGGCAGTGCAGGTTTCCCACAAATCGGGAACCAAATCGCTCCAGGCCAGAGAAAACTCTACCACGGACACTCCGCCTCGGAGACGCGTCAAGCGTCGACCGTCCATGTCGTAAAAAGGGCAGTGCAGGCTTCCCACAAATCGGGAACCAAATCGCTCCGGGCCAGGGAAAAGTCTACTATGGACACTCCGCCTCGGAGACGCGTCAAGTGTTGACCGTCCATATCGTAAAAAGAGCAGTGCAGGCTTCCCACAAATCGGGAACCAAATCACTCCCGGCCAGGGAAAAGACCGTCCATGTCGTAAAAAGGACAGTGCAGGCTTCCCACAAATCGGGAACCAAATCGCTCCGGGCCAGGGAAAAGTCTACCACAGACACTCCGCCTCGGAGACGCGTCAAGCGTCGATCGTCCATGTCGTAAAAAGGGCAGTGCAGGCTTCCCACAAATCGGGAACCAAATCGCTCCGGGCCAGGGAAAAGTCTACCACGGACACTCCGCCTCGGAAACGCGTCAGGCGTCGACCATCCATGTCGTAAAAAGGGCAGTGCAGGTTTCCCACAAATCGGAAACCAAATTGCTCCGGGCCAAGGAAAAGTCTACCACGGACACTCCGCCTCGGAGACGCGTCAAGCGTTGACCGTCCATGTCGTAAAAAGGGCAGTGCAGGCTTCCCACAAATCGGGAACCAAATCGCTCCAGGCCAGGTAAAAGTCTACCACGGACACTCCGCCTCGGAGACGCATCAAGCGTCGACCGTCCATATCGTAAAAAGGCAGAGCAGACTTCCCACAAATTGAAAACCAAATCGCTCTGGGCCAGGGAAAAGTCTACCACGGACACTCCGCCTCGGAGACGCGTCAAGCGTCGACCGTCCATGTTGTAAAAAGGGCAGTGCAGGCTTCCCACAAATCGGGAACCAAATCGTTCCGGGCCAGGGAAAAGTCTACCACGGACACTCTGCCTCGGAGACGCGTCAAGCGTCGAACGTCCATGTTGTAAAAAGGGCGGTGCAGGCTTCCCACAAATCGGGAACCAAATCGCTTCGGGCCAGGGAAACGTCTACCACGGACACTCCGCCTCGGAGACACAAACGTCGACCGTCCATGTCATAAAAAGGGCAGTGCCGGCTTCCTAAAAAGCGGGAACCAAATCAAATAGCCTCCACATGAAAGAAGATCCATCAATTTCATGCACACGACCCACATATGTGGTGTGCATTTATTGATGGGGGGCACTTTGTTGGGGTCGAAAATTGCACCCCTGTTGACCAAGTCAAAGTCAAGGTCAACCCCAAGCCCAGATCAAGTGGGCCCATTCCCAGGTCGAGTCCGAACATGAAGCGGTCGGCCCTCCTCCATGCCAAAATAAAAATCATGTAATAAATAATTTTGATGTAATTTTTTATGTATGAATGTAAACAAAATGTGTATAAAGCCAAATTTTTGTAAATCCCATGTCTTATGTGCAAAAAGAAATAGCACATGAGGTATGGGATGGGCAAAATGTCATTTTGTAAAGTCCAAGCGGCTATATGTAAAGTGTATAGCCTATAAAGGTAAGGATAATGAAAATATCTCAACAACTTTTTCTCTCTCCTAAATAAAATCAAGATCTGTGCTCTTTCTCCTTCCTCAAAATTCTAAAACCTTCTTCTTTCTTTTGAATTAAATCAAGAGTTTTACTCTTCCTTTTCCAAAACTAAATAGTTTTTCACCACAAAACCCACAAAGGGGAGCTTGGATCTTCTATCAGATCTTAAAAAGGAGAGATTTTTAAAATCCCACCTCCTTTCTCCAAGATCCGGCCAGCCGAGAGGAAGAAGAAGGAGACCCATATCCAGAAATCCCACCTTGGGAATATCCAGGGCCAAAGGGGAGAAACAAAGCAGCCCCCTTTGATCACTTCTAAATATTTTTAGGAGTCTAACTCCATTCAAGATCCATTAGAGTTTAACTCCCTAAAATTAATCTCTGTCAGGAGTTCAACTCCATAGGTCAAATCGGGAGCACAACTCCCAGTGCAGGGACCAAGTCCCTTTTGCTGCTGGCGTCCAGCGCCCGCGTGCCTGGCACGTGGTGCGCTGGCGCTCTGGCGTACAGCACCCGCGTGCCAGGCACGTGGGGCGCTGGCGCCTTCTCCCACGCATCCTTTGGATGCCCTTTCCTTTTTTTATATATATATGTATATATATATATATGCGCACACACACATACTCCACAACACTGTTCTCGTTAGAAAAAATTTCTAACGGATAGCGGGACCCCCGTAAAAACTCTGCGGGGCCTCCGATATATCCAAAACCCCTTTCAAAACACAACACACGTACACTGCACATCGAGTTTGCATGACCTGTTTGACCCGTTAATCGAAGGTTCTCTCGCTCCAAAGGCGAGGGGTAATTAACAACAGTTTAGTCCGTGTCTGCTGGAGATTCGTATCCCCACAATCAATAAACCCCAGCCTATCCTAGGCAAGAGGAATCTGTAATGCGCCTGATATGCGCTCACGTATTCCCATTTCAATAGGGTGACGAAAAACACCCTACAAACGATTCGTACCTTTTTAAACTATAACTGTATGGCTCATATGTAGCGATGTATTTTATACTGTTGCGTTTACAATTTCCATTTTCTGCTATGCTCGTATTATTCTCATTTTTTTGCGGTATACATACCACGTTCTTTCCTTATTTTGCATGACAACGTCTGCTAGGACATACGCACCATTACCGATGATGCGCATCTTGTACGTATACATACTCGCCGGCTCACACACTCATCATTGGTATTTGCCATGCTATGTACACATTAGAAATCATTACTTCACCATATAACCTAGTAACCTGTAGCTTTTTAATTATTGTTTAGTATCCAAACCACATTTACTAGGCCAGTTATCGTATTTTCTTACTTAGTTAGAAGCCACGCTCATATAAATACACTGCTTATGCATTACGGATTTATTCTGTGCTTGTACTCATTGTTTCATTATTGGTTTATGCTTATGAGATTTTGATTTTCATGGGATTTCTAGATTTAAGAAATCGCGGATACATTTTGAAAACTTATGATTGTTTTAAAAACGCGGTTTCTCTTGATATGATGTGTGGCGTCCATTATGAGTTTTCTCGGTTCTGAGTTATGTATATACCTGATCCGAGTTGAGAGGATACACCGTCTGTGGGTACATAGTGGACCCGGTACGGTACCCCAGGGCAAGAAGATCGTATAGAGAGACGTTGAGCGCGGCTGGGAAGCAATACCTACCGGTGATAGTACTGGGCTCTACGGATATCCGGAGGATACCGACCGGAGTGGTGTGATCATATGGATTTGAAAGCCGATCCGATGAGAAGGCGCCCAAGATATGAGGATTTACATGTTGATGCTGGACACGGGTTTTATGATGTTTTCGAGTGTCGATGTTGGGCACTCGGGTTTTTTATGATGATTTGGTGTGTCGTTGAGGGACACATGTTGGATGATACACCTATACACACATATATGATACAGATGACATAGTACTGGATTATGACACAGGCACGATTATATTAGTATTATTATACTTATGTTTACTATATCACCCTTGTTACCACTCGATATTATTATTATTATTTTATTATATGACCTAGGAGATCGTCATACATTCGATTTCTACCTGGTGATGTCTTCTACTCACGAGTTGGCAACTCACCCCCGTTGTGCCACAGTTTTCTTGCAGGATCGACCGCTCGGATTCAGTAGCGGCTTGCTGGCACATTGCTCTTTTTTGGATGATTTGCATTAGTAGGTGGGTTACAGTACAGAGTGTAACCACCGTTGTATATTCTTTATTCAGTTGTATCTAATTAAAAGCTCCATCAACCAGACTATATATATTTGGTAGCCCTAGAGACCGGTTTGTATATTGTTTGTATCTCGAGTCGAGACTTATATATATTCCTATATTTGATTTGATAATGTTTTGGTTTTCTTTATTTTCTTCCTGTGTTGATCTTCGCCTTGGGCGTCGTATATTTGTATTCGTGTGGTTTTTTCTGCCAATTGGCGAAGAGCTAGCTCCCGCTTGGGGATGCCTATACTATTGTTGTTATGTTTTGTTTTTGGATCAAAATTTACAAAGGAGGTGCTGCCCAAATTTCAAATGACGAAAATGTTTTCAACTATAGTACACAACCCACTTGTATTTTCATATAACATTACTTATTCATCTAAAGAAAGAACTTTATTTCATTATATCTTTATTTCAAAACTTCATCTCCACTATTTTCCTAAAAAGGTTTAGATTTCTGGGCTTCCGGCTTACTTGGGTTACAGTAGGTCCTATAAACTTCACGTGATTCAAGTGCCAATCACGTTCCAATTCTGGGTCATGACAGTTGTTTAGATTATGGATATAATATCCAAATCATGTACTAGCGCTCACGTGGATATCATATGGGCGCTACCATATACATGTACAGATTAAACTCTGGTATAGAGTTAAATTTTAAAATCTCAAACTTTCCTTTGCTGATCTTGTTTATGCCAGAACTAAGTTCTTTTTTTATGTGGGAATAAAGTTCTTTTTATATAGGAACTAAGTTCCAAAGGGCAAAAACCCTATCTTTTCATATGAAATCTCAGTTCTTCAGCATATTTTGAAGGAACTAAGTTCTTGAAGTATAAACTCCATCTTTTCTTCTCTTTTTCTTTTGGGTTGATGGTGGACAAAATACTAATAGTTCTCCTCTGAATCTAAAATTAAGATTAAGACCCCCCTAAAAGAATTAAATTCTCTTTTTCATGAGGTACTTGTCTTATGGATATTAGATCCAGAAGAAAAACTAAGTTCTTATGAAGGGTTCACCCCTTTTATGCATATGATAGGTAAAGGAGGTGTTTTTATATCTATGTTTTCTTTACCTGGGGTTTGAAAGGAGGAAGATCTTCATCTTCGAAGAGAATTTAATTCTCTGATTTTTTGTGGAAGCTTAGGCAGAGCCATCCGTATTTTTACAGAAGCTTCTCGGGGTTCTCCTTCCTCCGAGATTTAATCTCTTTGGTCCTATTTATAGGAAAAGAGAAAAATCGATATATTTTGAGAAAATCTCTCATTGAGTGATCATGATTGATTTCATAATCAATCAAATTGGTCTTAAAAATCAACCAAGAAATTTTATTCACCGTTGGATTTTTAATCCAAAGGCTCTTTGTTTAATAGAGAAGATTTCTTATTTGTTTTAATAAGATTAGGAAAATATTTTCCTAACATAGAATTTAATTCTACCATATGAATATCTTGTTTGTTTACTTAGATTGGGAAATTTTCTTCCTGGTATAGAATCTAATTTAATCATATGAATATCTTGTTAGGAAGATATTTTTCTAACCATAGAATTTAATTCTATTTAATTGAGAAGTTTTTTCTTATTTTAGAAAGATCAGGAAAATATTTTAATGGTTATTTATGCCCCAGAGTCCATTATTGTATATGTACACATGTGGATGCTGGGGATATGTATGTATAGGACAATCTTGCTTAGTTATATAGTATATTATTTGAGTTGTTTTTATCTTGATATGTTTATTTGTTTCTATTGATACTTTATCCTGCTTGCACATATTGATAAAGACTTGATACAGTAGTATACTATTATGGTTTAACTTTATCTTAACATGTGCATATGTTATACTCGATATTATATATGGCGGTTACATGTTGATAAAGCCCGTAGGATCTTACTTGACTACAAGCGTTATGATGGCGATCATAATTGTGGGAGCTGGGTAGTCCATAAGCACATCCTTAAATGGTCCCTAGTCGCGTGAGTATTGAGACTGAGCATTGATACTCCAGAGTAGACTAGTGTATACATTTCTAGACCCCGACGAGGAGCGATGGTTGGTCCCGCAGCCATTATTTTGATGCACCTAAGATCATATACAGGTGCTCACTGGGTGTGAGTACACTAGACGGACTCGCCGAGAACTTCTAGATGGTACTATACCTATCGTCAGATGGAAGTTCTCAGGTGACATATGCACATATTAGTCTTCGGACCTAAGATCGTCATTTGTCTCGTGTGAGTACCCACTGTGCATTGATCACTACCCTACCACGGCTCTACTGAGTCGTGCAAACAGGTTTTAGTTGGGTACAGTCCCGAGCCACATGGAGGCAGTGAGTGATTGTTGGGGATTCGTCTCTTCCGATATAGGGAGTCGATATCACATTGTGTTCGATTGGTCAGGACCATAAGACCTTGGTCAAGGTAGTTGGGATTTACTGATAAGTTGATAAGTAGTTTCCCGGATTGGTCCTGAGCCGCATCAGCACGAATTATCGGATTATTAGGGTCTGACGTTTACCACCCCTAAGACCCAGTATGCGATACTCTTAGACGAAGAGACCGGACTGTACGGAAATTGTCATGGATAGACTCAGTAGGAGTCCGGAAGAGTTTGCTCGTCGGCCTTCCTTTTTCGACAGATATCTGGGTAACCGTTACGTGCAGCTAGTACCGCAGATGTGCTTGTGGTTAAACCTACTGTCAGCGTACTGTTGAGTCTTTAGAGTCTCACACAGAGGGTTTTCCTTCTTCGGGCGAAACGATGTAGAGGCTGTATGGTTTTACGGCAGGGGTTCGATCATAGACGTGTACTAGCTACACGCATCATGATTTGGACGGATAATACTAGTGGGCTTTGGTTTAAGCCGGATCCTAGTATTATATTGTTGGATTATTTTCGTCTCTTTGTATTCATATTTTTTTCGGAATACGGATACGGGTATGTATATACGGTGAGGGGTATTTTTGTAATTTGTTACAAGGGTGCTTCTAGAAGAAGACACCTCATTATTGTTTTAACCATTTTAGTTGAATGGTTAATGATGTGGAGGTATAAGGTGTTCATTTGTATTAAATGAAGTATGGCTACTTGGTGACTCATGTAGTGACTCATGGTTTACTATTGAGGCAAGGTGGTTTCAAGATATTTTGGTGAATTATTGGATGCTTAATAATTCACAAGTGTTAGCCATTCTTCATTCTATGCTCATTACAACACTCTCATCTCCTCCAAGCTCTCTTCTTCTAGCTCAAACCCTAATAGTCTCATGTATTGAGAAACTTAGGATTCTTGAGACAAAGCAATCCATCATCACTCTTTACATCCTCTAGGCTACTTAGATTAGCATACTAAGTAACCTAATTACCTCGGTTTAGAGGTAGGAGCTCAAAGTAGACACTCTCGGGTGGATCATCTTTGACGCGAGGAGGCCGACGATCAAGCGCGATCCGTACACTCTTCAAGGAGCTAAAGGAGAGGAGCGAAGACCCGAAAGACTTGAGCCCTTAGGTATAAATTTCTATCATAATAGATAGAACCCTTTAGCTTGCTAGTTAGGTTTATGGTAGATCCGGTTTATGGGTTATTCTAGCGCCAGTTTTAAATCGTAGAAAATTTTTGTTCCGCAACCGGCCACGGATGATGGCCAGGGCGTTAGTGTAACCCAACATATTTCCCATATAGAATTTAATTCTATCATATGAATATCTTGTTTGTTTAACAAGATTTAAAAAAATATTTTCCTAACATAAAATTTAATTCTATCATATGAACATCTTATTAGGAAGATATTTTCCTAAACAAAGAATTTAATTTTGTTTAACAGAGAAGATTTTTCTTATTTTAGAAAGATCAGGGAAATATTTCCTATATAGAATTTAATTCTATCAGATGGTTTAATTGGTGATATTTTATCACCGTTGGATTTTAAATCCAAAAATTCTCTGATAGAGAAAGATCTTACCATATTGGAAAGATCGGGGAAAATATTTCTCAAATAGAATTAATTCTATCAAGCATTTCAAATTTGGGCGCTCATATGCTATCACGTGAGCACTGCCATATACATATATGGCAGCGGCGCTCACGTGCTTTGCATGTGAGCGCTGCCATAAGATTGCGGCAAGGGAACTTACGTGTTTAACACGTGGGTGCTCACGTGTTTAGCACGTGGGGGTTATCATTAGATTTAATCCTATCTGAAGCCGGTAGTCACATGCTTTGCATGTGAGTGCACATGTGTTTAACCCGTGGGCGCTGCTATAGGATTTAGTCCTAACTGCTGCAGGTACTTGCGTTTTCCACATGAGTGCTCACGTGCTTTGCACGTGAGGGGGTTATCTTAGGATTTAAATCTATCTGAAACCGCTACTCACATGCTTTGCATGTGAGTGATCACGTGTTTAACATATGGGGGCTGCCTTCTATTTTTATAAAGGGTACAATAAGTTTTGAGCCAAAATTTTTGGCGAGAATAAATGCCCCCACTAGTTTTCCCACATAGGTATGTACGTGGGTTAAGTAGTGCAAAGTTATGCATTGCCATAAAATTGATAGCTCAGGAGACAGGTTTAGGTCTCTATCGCTTAAGGCTTTGTTGATCTTCATGGGCCGTAAGGGTCTCAATAAGAATTTCTCCCTATGAGTCACGAGGATCTCATACATGCATATTCTCCTTAGAAATTGTGAGGATTCCTAAGTGTCCATCACCTCCATGAGTCGTAAAGATCTCACTCGAGTATTTTTTTACGAGTCATGAAGACCCGTAAGTGGCTTCTTCACTTCATTGGCATACAAGTTTGACGAATGTGGCCTTTGGATAGTATACAAGGGCTAGTATTTACCTCTTTGTAGGGCAGCGATATCTCAGAAAACAGGTTTAGACCTGTCGCTTAAGACTTTTCAACTTTATGAGCCATGAGGGTTTCATAAAGATATTTCTCCCTACGAGACGAGATGATCTCTTAGGTGTATTTTCTCCTTAGAAGTCGTGAGGATTTCTAAGTGTGTTTTCTCTTGAGAGTCGTAAGGATCTCACAAGAGTATTTTCCCCTTACGAGTCGAGAGGACCTGTAAGTGGCTTCTTCTCCTCATTGGATGCAATTGTATCGAATGTAGCTCATGGATAGTATACAAGAGTCAGTTTTGACCTCCTTATAGGACAACAACGGCTTAGAAAACATGTTGATATTCTCGTCGCCTAAGTCTTTTCAACTTTATGAGCCCTGAGGGTTTCATAAAGATATTTCTCCCTACAAATCGAGAGGATCTCACAGGTGTATTCTAACGTGAAATATAGATAACCCATTTCGATACAGGAGTCCATTAGGTTTGTAGTACTGGGTTAAGTCCATTATACCGTCGCGTTGGCTGATATATTCTCGACATGTAGTCCCTTAGGTTGCTGCTCGAGTAGCCCCGCGTCTGTCGTTTCTCTGATCCCTTCTGAGACTGGACAAGGCGTCTTCAAGTAGTCTTCTCAGGTTAGAATATTCACGTTACCATTAGAAGATCCAGCGTTAGGTATTACCATGATGCTTTATTTGAGATTAGGCTCGATTTAGAGCCCCGATGAGTCATAACCTCACCCTTCTAGGATGGGATGACATCAAATGGTCTTTAGGCTTTCCATCAAGACCCGAAGTTAGGAATATGCCGTCCCTTCGCTTTTGCTTTGATGATGTCATGCCGATTCTTCGCTGAAGTAGGGTAGAAATCCATATGACCTCTTGGTCGTATATATTGCCATTGAGATCCGGAGCTAGGAATATGCCATCACTCCGCTTTGATTTGACCCTTTGGTCCATGTTGACGTCGTATCTGTATCCTGCTAGAATGAGAAAGAATGCCAAGATGATCTTTAGGCTGTAGATATTGCCATCAAGATCTGAAGCTAGGAATATGTTATTGCTCCACTTTGATCTGACCCTTTGATCCTTATTAACGTTGAGTCCACATCCTGTTGGCATGAGGAGGAACGTCGAGATGACCTTTAGGCTGTAAATATTTCCATCGAGATATTGAGCTAGGATTTTACCGTCACTCCACTTTTGGTTTGTCTCCTTAGAGATTTGTTGACACCATGTATGTACTCTATTGGGATAAGAGGGATGTCGAATTGGTCTTTAAGCGCATATATTGCTATCGAGACTTGGAGTTAGGAATATGCCTTTACTCCATCTTTGATTTGGCCTTTGTTGATGTTGCATCTGCACCTTGCTGGAATGAGAAGGAACATCGAGCTGGAGCTTGGACTTTGCCATTACTCCACTTTTGATTTTCTTGAAAAGCTGCCACTAAATCCTTCAGGGGATGAAGTAGCACTTGGTAGTCTTTGAGCTTATATGGCGCCGCTGAGACCCGAATCTTTGCTGAAGCGTTCTTTGCTTGATAACATTCAGTAGAGCACATTGCTCAGTTTCATCTGTTTGTGCCCATGGATTGTATACAAGAATCGGCATTGATATACTTGTAGGGCGGAAATTTTTTATTTTTATAAAAAATTTTATCCACGACTGCTATATTAATTCAGCTTTTCATATCGCGAAAGTTGCGATTGCCCAATCATTTTGGCTATTTTTTTATTTTTACTCGCTGCTTTTTATTGCGAGTTGCCCCATCATTTCGGCTATTTCATATACATATTTTTTTGCTCGCTGATTTTATTACGAGTTGCCCCATCATTTCTGCTATTTTATATGCATATTTTTTTGTGACTCGCTGATTTTTATTGCGAGTCGGAAACTTGGAATCTATTACCAGCTTCAGCATCAGTATCGCTACAACTGGAATATTGACAGGACCAAATCATCATATGCCTTTGGAGGATTTGTTTTTGATATCTTTTTTAGCATCAGTATCGCTGCAACTGGAATATTATCAGGAGCGACTCATCATTTGCTTCTGTTGATTTGAACAAATGTGGCTCAGAAGATAGGTTTAGATCCCTGTCAATTAAGGTTTTTTGACTTTATGAGTAGTAAAAGTCTCATATGGGTATTTCTTCTAACGAGTCGAGAGGATCTCGTAGGTATATTTTCTCCTTATCGTGGGGTTTTCTAAGTTTGTTTTCTCTTGTAAGTCGTAAGGATCTTGCAAGAGTATCTTCTCCTTATAATTCGAGAGGACTTACAAGTATTGTTCACCATATGGGGATATTTCTCGTCATTGGTGAAACTCGGTTGGAACATATTTTGTTCGTACCCATAGATTGTATACAAGAGTCGATATCGAACTATTTATAGGGCAACTTGGGGGATATGACGGGTTAAAAACAGGTTTAGATCCCTGTAAATTAAGACTTTTGAATTCTATGAGCCGTGAGGGTCTCATAGGAGGTATATTCTCCTTACGAGTCATGAGAATCTTGTAAGTGTGCTTTCTCCTTAGGAATCGTATGGATTCCTAAGTGTGTTGCTCCTTTGTGAGTCGTAAGGATCTCACGCAGGTATTTTCTTCTTAATAAGGTTGAGGGGACCCTCCAAATGTACACAATTTTTTTATGAGATTGCGCCCTTTCAAATTTTCACAAACTCGCAGGCAGCCCCGCTGTTTTTACTCACGGCGTCTTTTCGGGTTTTCATCCGTATCCATTTCGCTCGTGGACATACTTTTTTTTACGAATGATGGAACTCTCAAAAGTAGTTTCACCGCAGATGACCCATCTATTGGGTGGTAGAACTTAGGGGTCGCTTCATCGCTGGAGTAACTGTGTAGCTGGTGGGACTTGAGTTGCAATCTTCGATGTTCCCTCCAAAAAAAATTTGGCTCAAAACTACTTGTTCCTTTTATAAAAATAGAGGGCAGCCCCTATGTGTTAAACACGTGATCATTTACATGCAAAGCATGTGAGTGGGGGCCTCAGATAAATTTAAATCCTATGACAGGTCCCACGTGCAAAGCACGTGAGCACTCACGTGCAAAGCACGCGAGTACTTATTGCAGTTAGGATTAAATGCTGTAGCGGTGCCCACATGTTAAACACGTGAGTTCCCTTACTGTATTCCTTTGGCAGTGCTCATATGCAAAGCACGTGGTCTCAATTTAAAATGCTCCCATCTGATAGAATTAAATTCTATGTGAGAATTAAATTCTATTTGGGAAATATTTTCCTTGATGTTTCTAATATGGAAAAATCTTTCTCTCACAGAGAATCCTGAATTTAAAATCTAATAGTGATAAATCACCAATTAAACCATCTAATAGAATTAAAGTTCTATGTGGGAAGTATTTTCCCTGATCTTTCTAATATGAAAAAATCTTTCTCTCTTAAACAAAATAAAATCATGTGTTTAGGAAAATAACTTCCAAATAATATATTCATCCGATAGAATTAAATTCTATCTTAAAAAAATATTTTCCCAATATTTTTGAAACAAACAGGAAATCTTTTCTGTTAAACAGATTGGAGATAATATGTTGCAAATACTTGTTACATATTTTGAAACCAATCTTCATTTGCATACATTTATCATTCTTGCTTTTATGTTTTAAAAAAAATAAAAGAAATAGAATTTGTGAGATATTTTATGAGAGGGGGACATATAGGTATGGGCAAGGTAATGAGAGGGAGAGAGAGAGAGAGAAGGGGGAGGTCTTCTTCTTTGACCATGGCTCATATGTTTCTTTCTTCATTTCTTTCATCTCCTTCTCCTGATTCTTCATCTCCCTCCATCTCCTCTACCATCCTCTACCACCTCTAAAACCACCACCAAAACTCACACTCCCTTCATAAATATTGATCGCAACCTCACCACAAGTATGATGGTAGGAGCAAGTCAAGGTTTTGAGCACTTTGGGCAACCCAAGAAATTTCTTAAGTTGCCAAGTGAGGTATATCCTACACCCTTAGTTAAGTTTTTAGCTTTCTTAACACCCTATAGTAGTTTAGAGTTAAACTATGATGGTTTAGTGATGTCAGAAAATTCCAAGTTGAGATTAAGGTGATATTATGAGTTGTGATGTTGTAATTGAAGTTTAGTAGTGGCCACAAAACCCTTTTAGTGCTAAAATTCTGGTCTAGACTTGATCTAGAACCCCAAATATGAAAAATGAAATTTTCCCGTGTCGGTTTTCATTGATTTGTGATGGTCAGATGGAATCTGGAGCAACTTGGGGTCCCTATAGGAAAAACAAACAACTAAATAATCCTAGTTAGACCAGTAGAAGACCACAGCCGAAGAACGAGACACCAACTACAATTGGGGACCGGCAACACGGGATTTTGGCGATTCTCGCCAGCCAAAGTGTGAGCTATGATGTTGGGTTTTGGCCTGTAGCTCTTACTCCTCGTAACCTAACCCCTGTATTGTTAGTTTTGTCCCTATCTATCTGTGCTAAAATCTGGGAGCATTTTGAGTTGTTTTGGCAATGTTTTTCTGATTTCTAAAACTCGTTTTTTGGTATTTGAATTTGGATTTGGTCGTTGGAGGTTTGTACGTCAACAACAAGAGTTATTTGGTTATTTTTGAATGCGTAGGCTATAGGTTCTCACCTATAAGCACTTCGCGTGTCGTGTCAGTTTTCGAATATGATTTTGATGTAATACGATGTGTTTTGAACTGTAAGTACCTTCACGTGGACTTCGGGACGATAAGGGAGAACAAGGCGTCATGGACTTCGGCAAGTGAGAATCGTAGGTGAGTAGATGTATATCTATGGGGGAAGTCGGGTGGATGGCACATAGCACCCCCGCAACTATAGAATAGGTTATGTATATATTATATTCATATAAAGATGCGAGATGGACAATTAGAAAATAGTGTTTTTAGGAGACATTAGGTTATATATTGTTACCACATGCGCGCACACACGCGCGCGCGCACATACACTTGGTTTATATAGATGTGTCTATATGTGTGTGTATGTGCGCGCGCGCGCGTGCTTATGTTCATACACACATACACACACACACACATATACACACGTGAGATGCGGATATGATACGCGCGCGCGCGCGCGCACACATATATACACGTGAGATAAAGATATGATATGATACGTTATATGGATATGAGTCGATATGATCGGACATAATGTTGTGAGGTTATGATACATGATCGAGTGAGACCTCGTATATGATATGATATATTAAAGGATCGTTGGGCGATACACGAAACATGCGATAACATGTGATTTGATGATATATTAGAATGATACCGTACAAATTACAATATATGATATTTGACACGTACCATCGATTTTGAGGATACCGTACGACGGACTACACCATACGAGATACATATATGATGATTGATCCGCACTCTTGACTCGAGGATGCCGTACGACAGATTTTACCGTACATGACGCTATGAGGCGGGATCGCTGACTATTAGATATATCGACTCAGTTATGCTATAGGCTTTCTTATCACCTTTGACTCGGTTCTTAGTTTAGCCTTTTAGTTGCTTAGGTAAATGTTAGTTTAGGCTCGAGTCATATCTATTTTCAAAAAAACCAACGAATCGTGGGTATTTCCAAATGGCAATCCGAGGGACGCTATCACGACCGTGGAATCCGTGTTTTATACTGGTTCGTATTGAAAACACGGACGTCCTAGTATATCCAATATTTCATATGATTCTTCTGCTGCGATATCTGTGATGTGATCATGTGATGTTCTATGATAGATACGGTATATAGTATATATGATATATTATATAGACGTTACTTATGTTTTACACTCGCGCTAGCCCTGCCCCGCTCTGCCGTTAGTTACCTAACCTAACGGTGCACAAGGGGACATCGAGGCGAATGCGGATGGCATAAGTGTACGTCGTATTTATCTGTGATGTTTAGGTACTTAAATGATGGGACTTCATTAATGTGATTAATGAAATAAAAGAAACCTAAGATGTTGTAGAATCGAATTTCAAAAGTATCGGGAAAACTTGGGTGTTTATATCCGGTCGAACTTTTTAACATATTCTAAGGGCTTTACCAACATGTAACAGAGAGACAATCAGTATACACGTTAAGGTAAAGTTCAACCAGATAGCATACTATCATGTCGAGCAAGAAAGTCCTCCCTATATATGTCCCAGCATCCACTACAATATACATCCTATGTACAGTAATGGCCTCTAGGGCATACATATAACTAACAATCTCCCACTTGCACTAGGGCCATCTGTAGCAGTGGTTGTAGTATCTCATACTCAACTATCCCATAAAAGTCTCTTTCTGGGAACAGGCCTTTGTGAGTGGATCCGCTGTGTTGTCCTCTGAGTCTACTCTCCTAACCTCGATCCCCTGGAGATAAACTATCTCCATGATCAGGTGATACTGCCTAAGAATATGTCTGGATCACTGATGGGACGGACGTTCCTTGGCATAAGCCACAACTCCATTGTCACACAATGGGAGGAACATAGTTCATCTTATGAACCAATATACACCCAGACTACCTCTTTGGTAGCATCTTAAGTAGCGATGTATCCTGCCTTTATCGTCTAGTGTGTCACGGTATCTAGCTTGGAACTCTTCCAACATACCGGATTTTCAAAAGACATATCTTTTCTCAAAAACACCGTAACCCCTACTTTTCTAAAACAACGATTCGTGTTATTTCAATTACTATGACTTTATGGCTCGTATATAGATATATATATTTATTAATGTTGCATTTACTGTTACTTTTTGCTATGTTCATGTGATTCCATTGCTATTATGATCTCGTCTGCTAGGACACATGCACCATTATCGATGATGCGTATGTTGCACGTACACTTGCTTGTCGGCTCACACACATCATTATCGGTAATTGCTATATCACGTACACATTAGAAAAATGTTACGTCACTTGTGTAACCTACTAGCTGGTAGTTTATTTATATTGTTAGTATTCTTGCTCTCACATGCTAGTTTAGATATTGCATTCCTTACTTAGATGTCGCATGCATTTTCATACATACATTCTGTTTTATGCATTGAAAGATGGGCTCTATGCCGATATTCATGATTCATTTCTAGCTCATGATTATGAGATTCCGATTTCATGAGATTTTTGGATTTGGGAAACCGCATGTGAATTTGAAAACTTATGCTCCTTTTAAAATAAAAAATGCGGTTTTCATTGATATGATGTGTGATGTCCACCATGAGATTTCTCGGTTCTGGAGTATATATGATATATGATTACCTGCCATAAGGAGCGAGAGCGACACCGTCTGTGGGTACATGGTGGACCCGGTGCGGTACCCCGGGGCAAAAAGGCCGTATAAAGATTGAGACGTTGAGCCCGGAAGAGGAGCACTACCTGGTTCCTTCTGAAAGGCGGCCGAGACGACGTGAGGACGTCTTGCCTGAGATTCGGGGCAGATACTATATGGTTTTATCCGTCCACCTCTCCGAAGATGCCAAGTTGATTTATGGCACCGTATATCAGAGGTTTAGACGGATGCGGCCGATGTAGCAGACTTCGTCAGATTCCCCTTCGTTAGAGGGGTTTTTGATTGTGGGGACGCTCTTCCCTGCAGTTAATTACGCTACCGCATCGCGAAAGCCACTTTCTCCTTCTCCAGAATTTCACTTCGTGTCGTGTGTGTTTGTTTTGTTTGTGGTTGCCCGTGGATTGTATACGGAGACTGAATATTGCCGTCGCCCGTAGGACGTGGATTAGTCCAAATCCGTATTTACTTAGATTTAGGTTTGGTGTTTTTAGTTTAAGGATACGTTAGCCGTATTAAGGCTAAGATCAACTTAAACGTTCGTTAAGGATACGTTAGTCCTGTTTGAGACTAAGATCAACTTAACGTGGCGATCCATTTATTATATGGCCGTCGGGACTCGTCACCTCTCTGACGTCGTTGAAGGATTACAACGATAGGTGTCAGAGGAGTTCAAAGATGTACCCTTGAACCAAAGTCGATTTGGAGTTTATAGTCTATTTGAATGTTTAAGGATACGTTAGCCGTGTTTAGGGCTAAGATCAACTTAAACGGGACCGTTTAGATCCGGCAAAAGAGCATTTGGAGGCTCTATTGTTCCAGTTTAGGGACGTGGTAGTCCATCGCCAGTTTAGGGACGTGGTGGTCCATCATTAATTTAAGGACGTTTCGGTCCAATATTAGTTTTAAGGACGTTTCGGTCCGACATTCCTATTTTGCGATGAATATTAGTTTAAGGACGTTTCGGTCCACGAGTTTAAGGACCCCGCAGTCCGTATCGATGTGTGGTCGTTGGGACCCGTCACCTCTCTGACGTCGTTGAAGGATTACAACGATAGGTGTCAGAGGAGTTCGGAGATGTACCCTCGAACCAGAGGTAAATTGATTTAGGAGAGCAATTTTGCTCAGTCAATTTAATTTGAGGAATTACGGTCACGATTGGGCTAAGTCCAATTGAAAAATGTTCGACACTTTATTTGTTTTTGGCCTGTACTAGGGCTTGGCCCATTTTTAAATAATGCATTGCATTATTTTCTAATTTTGGTTGGGCTCTGCCCATAAAGGATGCAGAGCATCAATTTATTTTGGGCTCTGCTCATGTATGAATGATGCAGAGCATCAATTTTACTTGGGCTCTGCCCTTTTATAAAAGATGCAGAGCATCAATTTTACCTGGGCTCTGCCCATTTATTACTTTGCAATTTAATTAGGCCTACTAGGTCTTTTTGATTTGGGCCTGGCCCTTTAGGAAATGCATTGCATTTGTCAGGCGCTTTGCGCCAATCAGAGAGCGCAAGCGCTTGCGGTGTTGACACGTGTCACGCAAACGCAGTGCGCTGCGCTTGCGCTGCGCTTGCGCTGCTGACACGTAGCGCGCTCTGGTGAGTTGCGCCAATTCCAAAGAGCAAGGCTCTATTTCAAAAGCGCTTAGCACAGATGGTTCAGATGCTGACACATGGCGCTCTCTGGTGGCTTGCGCCAATTCAGGAGCGCAACAGCGCAGTTTGCAAAGTGCAAGGCACTATAATTTAAGAATCTTTTTAGAACCAATGGTTCATGACAAAGTGCAAAGCACTGTTTGTTTTCTTTGATTTAATTAGAATCAAAGAAAACAAGTATTTCTTGTTTTTCTTGTTTTAAAGAACCAGTGGTTCATAAAAAGTGCAAAGCACTGTTTATTATGTGAAAATCATTGATCTTGTTCTTAGATCAATGATCTATTAGAAGAAATTTCTTCTATTTTATGAAGGTTTTTTTTTACCTTTTTCTTGAAATTTCTTCAGAGTTTTCTCTGTTTGAAGTTCTTGATTTCTCACCAATATTGATGCTTTTGAATTGAGGTCTAAGGTCCTTTTTATAGTACCTATAAATTAGTTAAATTTGTTAAAGAGATCTTTCTGAGTGATTTGGGGAATTTTCCTCACCGTTGGATTTTTGATCCAAGGGCTTCTGTTTTACAGAAGAAAATCTTCTTGTTTTAACAAGAACAGAAAGATTTCTTTAAAATCTTCATTCTGTTTGGCGCAAATGCTCCAGCGCGTGACACGTGTCACGCAGCGCACAGCGCAGCGCAACTGCGCTAGCGCAGCTGCGCTGACACGTGTCGCGCAGCGCACAGCGCAGAGTAACTGCGCTAGCGCATCGCGCAGCGCACAGCGCAGAGTAACTGCGCTAGCGCAGCTGCGCTGACACGTGTCGCGCAGGCAGCGCTTGTGCAACTGAAGCGTTGCGTCATTTAATTTTGTTTTAAATAGAGCTTTGCTCTGATTGGGCGCGCTGTCTTGGGCGCTGCGCTGACATATCAGCGCCTGACACGTGGCGCGTTGCGCCCGGGATTTGAATCGTTGCTTTAAAATTTGAATTTTGAATTTCAACAGAGCTTTGCTCTGATTGGGGGAAACAAATGCCCCCCACCGTTGCGCTCACGTGGCGCGCACGTGAGTGCAGCGGTGGCAAGCTCCTGACCGTTGGATCAAGGGGTGAGCTGAATGGGCGCAAGCGCCTTATAAATAGGACCTATGGCCCTAAAAAAAATCTTCACCATCTTTTTTAAGATTTTGATTTCAACAGAGCTTTACTCTTGCTTAAGAACTTCAGAGCTTTGCACATTTCCAAAGTTAGAAACTTTAGGTAAAATTAATCTAAATTAAACTAAATTAATTCAAACCAATCTTAAACCAAAGAGCTTTGCTCTCACAGATCTTTTGATCTAAAGAAATCCCTATTGGGGTTTCATAAACAGAGCTTTGCTCTAAAAAACTTATAGATCTACAGAGATCTTGTTCATGGGTTCTAACCCATGAACAGAGCTTTGCTCTTGGATCAAATGTAGATCATTTAAATCTGAAAAATGAAGAACTTATTATAAGTTTTCATGAATTTTTCAAGATTCCAAAATTTTTAATTCTTTTAAGTGTTAAAATAATTTTGATGGATCTTTCCATTATTACCACAGAGCTATGCTCTTTTAAGGAATTTTATTCTTTTGAGACCAGAATTTGACAAGTGTCATTCTGTGACAGAGCTTTGCTCTGAAAGAGGAAATTTTCTCCTTGTCTCTAGGGATTCCTCACTGATGAGAATATTCTCTTGGGGATCTTTTCTTTAACTGACAGTCTCACCCAATGATGAGGCTGTCTTATTAAACGAGGCATTTTCATCCAGATTTTGTGGGTCCCCATTTGGTCCCCTACCCACTGCACTGCAGTGTGGTGTGATTAATTTTAATTTAATTAATTTTCAAATTCAGTTAATTGAAAATTTTTAAACGCGAAGCGTTGGAATTGCAGCATTAACAGCTATTTCTTGTTCCTTTGCAGTGACCATGTCTCTCGATACCTCGTTCCCGTTCGCCCGCTCGGAGAAAGGGTTTCCTGAAGCGCTCTTGGACCGTGAAGTTCTAGCCATGATTAAGGACCATGACCCGGAATGCAAGAGTCTCCACCTTTGGGGGTTGTGGTATAATCGGATTATCATGGGTCGACGGAGCTTCACCTGCGCAGTGCCGTCGGAACCCATTATGGCGATTCACTATGCTACCCCACCCTCGGTGCAGTATGCCGTGGAGATGGTTGATTGGACCTCGAAGGGCTTTCTTCATCTCGCTATGGATGCGATTCCGGTCCAGCGTCCTATGGTTTTGGATATCCTAGGACGCTGTATCTGTCAGGGCGAGGCGCGACCTTGGAGGCAATCATATAACATTGGTCTGATCCCCCGCCACCCGATCGGTTATCTGCCGTGGGCCCGGTATATCCTGTCGACGAAGAAGTCGCAGTTGATAAGGTTAGGATTGTACATCGCGGTCTACGTCTCTCTCTTCCAGTATCCCACGCTCCCCACCTGGTGGTTCAAGGCTTTCTTGGAGCAGTGGAACATTCCTGCCCACACTTTCCTTGCCATGGATCGGGAAGTGTCAATCTCTTTGGAGGAGTTCATGGAGGTATCCGGTTTACCAGTCATAGGGAAACACTATGAGGAGTTGCTCCCGACAGACGAGTACGTCTTCGGTGCTAAGCCGGTGGTAAGGGGGCTCACGCCGGAGAATGCTGTCCAACACCAATTCCCAAGCTTGATTAAAGTGTTGAACATCTATGAGTCCCTTTTCATCGAACATGGGAGTCGAGGAGTTAACTTTGAGGATTTCATCGCTCGGTTCCTTCGCCCAAGCGTCCTCTCATCAGAAGCTGCCAAGCTCGCTACCCTGGATGACCCTTTCGGTCTAGGTGTGGATAACCTGCCGGAGAAGGAGATAGACCAAAAGGGTTTTTTCCTTCCGGACTTCCGGACTATGTCTTTTGCAGAAATTGCGACCCCTGGGATGGACGAGGAGGCCTTTTTCTTATGATTTCTCGGGTTGTGGCTGAGTTGGTTTGCGATCCCAATGCACTCTTACCGTATGCGGCCTTCTGTCTTTTACCCAGCCCACCGGATGGCCATCGGGGTAAAAGTGGCCGTTGGGATCGCTGGCTTGGCACACTTATATCATGGCCTCAGTCGAGCAGCGGATGCTAATGAGCCCGGGGTACTGCACGTGGTCTTCCCGATGCACTACTTTGTATCGTGGCTCGAGCTACACACGGCGGGTGTCTTCGGTATGCACAAAAGGCCCTCGTTCTTCGACAAGTGTGGTTTCCCTCGCATTATACAGCTGATCGGTGCATCAATTGTGACCCCATCACTACGGAATGCCAGGGGTTTACTCCTTCGCCCTCATACCGTTGGAGCCGGGATGTCCTTTGTTGATAAGGTATTGACTATTGGAAAGGCGTCCATCACTGCGGTGCGACCATTACAAGACTCCTTTAAGGATGGAGTCTCAGTTTTGACGGCCCGGGAGACCCTCCACTTGTATTCTATTAGACCGGGCTTCCTAGTCTTCAGGCAAAACGGTGCGGCAATTTTCATGAGATATAACCCGCATCGTTTCGCCCAACAACTGGGCTACGATCAAGGGGTACCCTTTGAAGCTTTCCTACTGGAACCTGCTGCCACCGGAGAAGGGATGAAAAAGGCGCTGCATCATTTCATGCGCCTGAATACGGGTTCTCACTTTTTTATCAGTGCGCCGGCCTGCGCCCCACGACTCCTCAACGTATATAAAGAATGGTATAATCATGCGACGGGAGCCGTTATAAAAGAGGAAAGGAGATTGCTGGTCGACCGTAAGGGTGTGCCTCCAGGTACCGACCGTAACGCTCCCTTAGTGCCAAGGACCCCGGTGGTCCCCCCTCTAAAAGATGCCAGGGCCGGACCATCGCGTGCACAAAGTCCTCCACATGGATCGCCGCTCCCCGATATTGTGGATGCACCTCCAGTGCCCTGTGCTCCAGTGGAGACAGTGGCTGTAGCCTCGCCAGAGTCTGGCATGGGTGCGGACATCGAGACCCGCCGTCCTAAGATGGCTGCTAAGCGTAAGTCGATCCCGCGTGCACCTAGGATTGGCGGGCAGAAGAAAAAGAAGTCGCTCTTCGCCGCAGACGTCGCGTTCGGTCAGGAACCCTGTTTACCCCAATCAGAGCAAAGCTCTGTTCAAATTCCGAGGCGGGAGATGAAGCAACGCTTCATCTTCCCCCAATTAAAAAAAAAGCTTTGCTTTGAAAATTTAAACTTTAATAAATGAAGCAACGCTTCAGATCCTTTGCGCTGCGTGCGACGCGCCACGTGTCTGGCGCAGATACATTAGCGCAGCGTCCAAGAAGACGCGCCCAATTAGAGCAAAGCTCTGTTAAAGGAAGCGCCGCACTGCGCTCTGCGCTCTGTGACACGTGGCAGCACAGTTGCGCTGCGATTTGCGCTGTGCGATACGTGTCAGCGCAGATGCGCTAGCGCAGAAGAAGGGGCTAAGTGCCAAAGGCAATTTATCCATGCAAAATTACATGCACTTGATAATAACAAATTAAAATCATACGATGCACAAGCACAACAGAGAGCTAAAATAAAAAGAACACTTAATAGATAATAAAATGCTTAATTAAAACATTTGTTTATTATTATATTTAAAAGAGATCACCAAATATGGGATCGGAAAGACAAGGGTTCGCAAAAATAAAAAAGAGATTCCCCAGCTCCCTTTCTGCCTTCTCCACCACGTCAAAGCGGCGATCCTCCCGAGAAGAAGACATCCAACGATCGTCGCCACATTCTTTGGAAAAGGTGGCAATGACAACCCGGCGAGCCTGTATCTGGCTCAGCAAGTGGAAAGAGCAATCCCTCAGGGCTTTAGTGATCAAGAGCGCTTCGAAAAAGCTCTCGATCTTATCCTCGGCCACATCAAGCATTGCCGAGGACATCTCCGCCGGAGGAGGGGGAATATCGGCGAGCACTGAGGTAAGGATCATCCGAAGCCAAATGGAACCCGGGGGAAGAGGAGACCCCATACGAGTCGAAAGCTCGTACATTGAAGCATCGCACTGCTCGTCCGAAAAAGAGGAGTCCACCAAGCGCGCAGCAAAACAGGAAACGATGTCCCAGATCGGCACTTCCCACGGTTTCCGGCGGGCATGAGGACGGTTGCAAGCCATGATCGAAGAAGTTCTCAAAAGGTGAGAAAAGAAAAGGCTCGGCCTTGAGTTATATATAGACTCAAACACAGAAAATTCTGTGCGCAGTGGAATTATTTCCAAGACCCGGGAAATCGAAATTTTGGGGAAATACAAGTTTGACTTGAAAAGAGGAGATGAAAAGATATCTCAGGGGAAGCAACGCTTCCGATTCCCCCAATCAGAGCAAAGCACTATCTTGAAAATCTAAATTTTAATAAATGAAGCAACGTTTCGGATTCTTTGCGCTGCGCGCAACATGCCACGTGTCAAAAGCCGATACGGCAGCGCAGCGCCCAAGGCAGTGCGCCCAATCAGAGCAAAGCTCTATTTTAAGTAAAATTAAAGGAAACAACGCTTCAGTTGCGCAAGCACTGCGCTGCGCGACACGTGTCAGCGCGGATGCGCTAGCGCAGTTGCGCTGCGCTGTGCGCTGCGCGACACGTGTCAGCACGGATACGCTAGCGCAGTTGCGCTGCGCTGTGCGCTGCACGACACGTGTCAAGCGCTAGGGCATCTGCGCCAATCAGAATTAAAATTCTAAAGAAATCTTTTCTGTTCTTGTTAAAACAAAAAGATTTTCTTCTGTAAAACAGAAGCCCTTGGATCAAAGATCCAACGGTGGGGAAAATTCCCCAAATCACTCAGAGAAAGATCTCTTTAACAAATTTAACTAATTTATGGGCATTATAAAAAGGACCCCAAGCCTCAATTCAAAGGCATCAACATTTTCTGAGAGAAAAAAAGAGAACTCTGAAGAATTCCTCAAGAGCAAAAAAGGTAAAAACCTTCAGAAAAAGAGAAAATTCTCTTAAAAACAGATCATTGATCTAAAAACAAGATCAATGATCTTCAATAAGAAAGAAAACTAACTAATAATAGTGCTTTGCACTTGCTTATGAACCATTGGTTCCTTGAAAACAAGAAAAACTTGTTTTCTTTGATTTAAAATCGATCAAAAGATAAAACAGTGCTCTGCACTTGCAAGAACTACGCTGTTGCGCTCCTGTATTGGCGCAAGCCACCAGGAAGCGCCACGTGTCAGTAGCGCAGCAGCGCAGCGCGCTGACACAGCGCACTGCGCTGTTGCGCTTGCGCTCGCCAGAGCGTGACACGTGTCACCACCATATGAGCTTGCGCTCATTACTTGGCGCAAAGCGCCTGAAAAGCCACGTGGGGCACTGTCAGAGTACTTAATGCTCTGTATTATTAAAGAGAAGAGACAGAGCCCAATTAAAAGGCCTAACAGGCCTAATCAAAAATGCTATGCAGAGCACAAACAAAATAGATGCTCTGCATCATTTATAAAGGGCAGAGCCCAACCAAAACAAAGGAAAATAATGCAGTAGGCCAAAGACAAAAGAATATTGAAACTGGAATTAGCCCAGTCGTGGCCATAAGTCTTCAAATTAAATTGACTGAGCACGGCCGCTCCCTAAATCAATTTACATCCGGTTCAAGGGTACATCTCCGAACTCCTCTGACACCTATCGTTGTAATTCCTCAACGACGTCAGAGAGGTGACGGGTCCCAACGACCACACATGAATATGGACCGGAACGTCCTTAAACTAATGTCGGACCGGAACGTTGTTCCGGTCCTTAAACTAATGTTGGACCGGAACGTCCTTAAACTAATGTTGGACCGGAACGTCCTTAAACTAATGACGGACCACCACGTCCCTAAACAGGCGATGGACCGAAATGTCCTTAAACTAATGATGGACCACCACGTCCCTAAACTGGAATGCGGACCACCATGTCCCTAAACTGGAATATGGACCGCAATGTCCCTAACCTTCCTATGGACTACTACTGGAACAATAGAGCCTCCAAATGCTCTTTTGCTGGATCTAAACGATCCCGTTTAAGTTGATCTTAGCCCCCAAACATGGCTAACGTATCCTTAAACATTCAAATGGACTATAAAACTCCAAATCGACTTTGGTTCGAGGGTACATCTCTGAACTCCTCTGACACCTATCGTTGTAATCCTTCAACGACGTCAGAGAGGTGATGAGTCCCGATGGCCAGATATTAAATGGATTATCATGTTAAGTTGATCTTAGTCTCAAACAGGACTATCGTATCCTTAACGAATGTTTAAGTTGATCTTAGCCGCAACGCGACTAGTGTATCCTTAAACAAAAATACCAAACCCAAATCTAAGTAAATACGGATTTGGACTAATCCACGTCCTACGGACGACGGCTTAACTTAGTCTCCGTATACAATCCACGAGAAACCACAAACAAAACAAACATCCACGACACGAAGTGAAATTCTGGAGAAGGAGAAAGTTGTTACCACGATGCGGTAGCGTAATTAACTGCAGGGGCTTGCGTCTGCAGGGAAGAGCGTCCCCACAATCAAAAACCCCTCAAGCGAGGGGGAATCTGACGAAGTCTGTTACATCGGCCGCATCCGTCTAAACCTCCGATACACGGTGCCATAAATCAACTTGGCATCTTCGGAGAGGTGGACGGATAAAACCAAATATCATTTGCCCCGAATCTCAGCGTCAGGACATCGCAGTCCTGTGCGCCGCCGTTCGGAGGGGAACAGATTCTGGCACGCCCGGTGGGACCTCTTCCTCTTTTCACTCCACACTTCGTGTGTCGTCTTCGCAAACCAATCGCGGTTTGTTAATGGTTGCCTTCGGATTTCAAGTTACTAAGATTTGGTCTTTTTCCTGGTGCAGAACTCGAGATTCAATGGCCTCTAATTGCACCAACTGCTCGAAGTGCCACTGCAACGGACGCCCCAAGTGGCTTCATTCCTCACTCTGCCAGTAGACCAGGTGACCCAGGCCACCACTGGCCTGTTCTTCGGGACCATGATCCCACCTACAAGCTTCTCTGAGTTAATACCTGCACCGGAAGTGAACAAGAAGTCGGTCTTCGACCGGCTTACTGCTGCGACGACCCCTGTCAACGGGTCGCCCACTACCAAACCGACAGCCTCTGTTTTCACCAGGCTAAATCAAAACTCTAAATTGGCTGTCCTAAGGAAAGCAATAACTGCTGCTCCAGAAGTCGTCAAGGCGGCTTCCCCTGTCAAAGAATCAGTCTTTTCGAGAATGACGATTCTTGCTCCTGCCGTCGCCCGAGGATCTGCCTTCGACAGGTTAAATATCACCCCTCAAAAGACAACCTCAGTCTTTAAGCGGTTAACACCAGCCGTGCCTCATTCAAACAGGGGGCAAAAAGAAGCAACCTCTATCTCCGAGCCAGTCCCAACGGCTCGTCGTGCTCGACGTCGCCACTGGCAACGAGTAAGGAAGGCAGGGGGCAACTCCCCCTCAGGGCTAACTCCACCGGCTCCAGTGGTGGAAGTCAACGCTGCTGTTCTAACTGGGAACAGCTTTGAACTGCTGAGAAGGATACGGAAGAACTCTCCAACCGCTACATTGAAAAGATCTCCTCCGCCCGCGGAGAGAGTTCCGGAAACGAAGCAAGAACAGACCCCTCAACGGCTGTCCTAAAAAATTTATAAAGTTTGGCGGAGAGTTCAAGACTCCGTGATTGACCCAGGTCGCTCTCGTCAACAGAAAAAGGCGAAGGTGGAAAAAGAAAAGGACCGTCCGATCAAACAGGAAAGGATGACAGTCGCTAGGGTGCCCACTGCAACGGCCCCTCCAACCTCAACGGCCCACAAAAGAAGAAGGCCAGAGAAAACCCCCGCGCCCGCGGCAAATGCCAAAGGTGGTGAGCCTAAACTCCCTAAGTCCGGGGGCATGTTAGTTCATACAGTTTATGTGGCATCGGGAAAGGAGGATAGCCGCATATCAACAGGTCATAGACCGCACACGAGGTCAGTGACCAAGGCTCAGGAGCAGCAGCAGAGGCTCCAAGAAATGATGAACGCCATGGCCGCACTTACAGGACCAAAAGAAAGCCCTGAAACGTCTTCGGACGAACGTCAGGAGGAAGAAACCGACGCTGAATTCCTTCATCGGATATTGGAGAAGAAGGACAAAGAGGCTGCTGAACAAGCAGCCAACATATAGCGTATGGGCCTCCTCTTCCAAGACATGATAGGGATGATGATACAACAAGATCCTCCGACCGAAGAGCCCCTGATTGTCCTTGGATATGATAGGGGAGAGACATCAAATCCTCCGCCAGCCCTATCAACAGCTAAGGAGGATACAATCTCCAAAGCTGATTTGGATGAGTACATAGCCCAACAAATACGGGTTCATCATGCGACCGAAGCAGCCGGCCAGGTCGTAAAAACGGGGCGGCCATATCCAAGTTGGTACGACCAAATCAAGTACCCGCTAAGTTACACAATTCCCAAGTTCCATGTTTACAAGGGGACGGGCAATCCTCACCAGCACGTTGCCCAGCTCAGGGCGCTCTGCGGCAACACCGGTGGTGATGACAAGCTTTTACTTCGCTAGTTTGTTGGAAGTTTATCGGATACGGCGTTCGAGTGGTACTCTGATCTCCCAAACGACTCTATCAAAACCTTCGCGGAAATGGAGCTATTGTTTACTCAGCGTTTTGCAAGCGCAAGTGAACGTATCCCGATGACAGCACTGATTAACGCCAGGGTAAAGCCAGGCGAGACGTGGGTTCAGTACGCTATACGATGGCGGAACTTATGGTCAAAGTGTGAGCAGCACATTGAAGAAGCTCCCGCGGTGGGTATGTTTGTGGGAACCCTTGATCCGCAAGCAACCATCTCACAATTTATGATGTTTTTCAAGCCAACTACCTTCCAGGCCTTGATTGACAAACTAGCGCAAATGGATCAAATGGGCCATAAACCCCTTCTTCCAAGGCCGGACTCCCGAAATGACAAAGGGAAGGGAAAAGCGATCGTCGTCGCTAATGCTCAACAACAACCGAGCGACTCGAAGCCGGTTGCTCGTCAAAATAATATGCGCCCGTACGTACCCCTTGAGGATAGGATGGGACGTCCTTATTCCTTTCCCCGCGATAAAACAAGGAGGTTATTCGAGCTGGTGTTGCGCAACAGACTCATAATTTGCCGGATCCAAAACGTCCGTTGCAACCAAGTGACGTCAACGAGCCCAACTACTGTCCTTATCATCGAATACTAGGCCATCCGATCGAAGATTGCTACGTTTTCAAGAATTGGCTTGAAAACCAGTACCAACAGGGCAAGTTCGCGTTATCTGACAAATGGAAGGTGAATCCCCCGTAGCCCCACACCTTTAAGGGGACGAATACGCCGGGGGCAACATGCTCCGTCATTGAAGAAGCTCCTTGGGAGGTCGTATTATCAGCCGAGACAAAGAGGATGCTGAACGACCTTCAGACATGTCCAGCGATTAGGTGGAAGAACCCGTTAGAACCGTAGGTCATTGAGGGGATGTTGAAGCCACGTCCAATTCCAAAGACCGATGGTAGTGGCTCAAGCACTCGCAACCAGCCGTCAAAATCCTCGAAGAAGAAGAAAAAGAAGTCAAAGAAGCCCGTGAAGCCTGGCGACAAGCGCACGGACTTACAAAAGCAAATTGACGCGCTGGATGAATACAACCAAAAGGCACGGACTCCCATTACGCTCCAAGAGTTTCTCAATCACGTCTTTCAAGCAGAAGATGAGGGAGAAAGTTTATCGGATGAATCCGAGGAATATGTGGCGAGCTGTCATATGATTTCCCATTCGATCACGAACGATGAGAAGACTCCTTGCACCGAAAAACTGGGGGCAGATCCTGAACCAAAAGTTCTGGGGCCATCAGATGAAGTAATTGACGCATTCCTTAATAAAGCTCGGTTGAAAAGTAAAGCTGATCGGGAGCGCGAGGCGGCTATATTTGAAAGGGCCAAGCGCCAGCGACTTGATGAAGGAGCTGAGACGATCCCGTTGGAGCTAAACACCTCCGCTACCGACAAAAGCCAATTCAAGATGAGGAAAAAGTTTGCTAAGGCCATATCAATGGGCATGAAGCTACCATCCTCTGAAGAAAACATCACTAGTGAAATGGAAACGCACCCCTCCTATTGCTTATATCATCAAAAGATTTCGCACCCCACTCAAGAGTGTAAAGCTTTCGATAGATAGTGGCAAGGATATGTTGCTCATCGACAACGCTTTAAGCGGGAAAAGCGTAAAACTCGTCGAGAGCAAAGAAATACGATCGAAGGGCTTAAAAGAACTGCTGGCGATTGTTGCATGATTAACACCGGTAGATCACAAGTGCCTATATTCGGGAGTGATTCTGATGAAGAGCTAGAACTTGCCCCTTTCTTTAAAGAGTCCGCTTCAGGAAAAGAAGAAGAACCGAAGGTCTGCGAAAATATCCGGCTACGTAATCGCACGCTGCCCGAAAAGAACCTCGGACCCTCGAACAGAAAAGATAAAGGGAAAGAAAAGGCCCCTGAAGATATCGTCTTAGATGACCAAGTGGTGGAGGAGCTAGCTGCCAAAGACCCGCCAAAGAAGAATAAGGTGGATTACAACGTCTTAGCACATCTGAGGAAGCTGCCCTCACAGCTCAGCATTCTTGACGCCCTTTTGCTATCAAAAGAGGCGAGAGATTCGTTAATTAAGGCACTCCAAGATCCGGAACAATTCCAAGCATGCCTGGCCGAGGAAAAGATGAAGGATGAATTGGAGGAAGTGCACACAGCCGATGTCACTTTCGGAGACGAGGACCTTCTCCTTGGGACGTGCGAGCACAATCGTCCCCTCTATGTCTCGGGATACTGCCATGATATAAAGATAGGCAAAATCCTGATCGATAACGGATCTTTCGTTAATCTCCTTAATGTACGAGTCTTAAAAGAAATCTACATGAGCGTCCAGCACCTTGCTCGGGATAAGATCACCATCTCCGGGTTCGACTCCCAATCGTCAAAGACTCTTGGATCTGTGATACTGACGCTACGCTTTGGGCTGCTCGTCACGGCATTAAGTTCCACGTCATAAACGCCAAGACATGCTACAACGCTTTGCTCGGCCGACCATGGTTACACGAGTACAACATCATCCCTTCTACACAACATCAGTGTATGAAGTATTTTAAGGATGGTTTCGAGTATACCGTGATGGGAGAACTGAACCCGTTCTCTGTGAACGAGGTCCGCAAATATGAAGACGCCAAATACTTCTTACCAGATTTCGAAGACACAGAGAGGTGTCACAAGCCGGAGAATAAAACTAACGCTGCCATCCCTGTCTTCGGCAGTGATACTGAGGAGGAAGAGGAGATAGTTTATTCGGGTCCTCCCCAATACACCAAGCCGGGATCATCCGCTCCTACGTTAATCTTTGGTAATGATTCAGAGGATGAGGTCTATTCTGTATTCTCTGCTCGACCTTCAATACAAACGTCCGCTGACGAAGAGCAAAGTCTACAAGTCGCCATAGTGCCGCTTAAACACCATAAAGAACTGGATGCACTTAATATCTACAGTGTAGAAGAGTTGCGGACATTCTATATCCCTCCCAGGCGAGAGACCGAGAAAGCAATTCTGTTTTACCGCTCTGAAGAAACCAAGGTAGAAAAAAAAATCTGGCATGGTGCGGATTCTACGCTCGAAAGGCTTCAGCCTATCCGTCTCCTCAGATATTATACGGAAGGTTTGAAAAAGTTGCTGAAACGCCAGGGGATACCCTTCAAACAGACCGTTAGAAAGGCCAAATTCTATGACAGGATCTGGAACGTCCCCGGGACTCAACGCAAACTGCCTAACGGGAGAATGGAAACAAAAGGGCTTGGATATATCCGGTCGAAGAAACGGGAGTTACTACCCGGCTGCTACGTCGTGCACGACTTCAATGAAGAAGCAGATGCTCAATGGAACAACGCTGATCCTGAGATGGTAAAAGTTCCTGATGCAAAAGTGCCCAGTCCGTCGTTTGAAGAACAAATGGACAAGCTTATAAGGGAAGCAGGTCAAAAAGTCCGGGACGACCATAACCGCAAAATGGCCATCAACGAGAAAGCCAGAACGCAACGCCTCTTTCAACAGGCCGTGAAAGATGAAAACGCCGCTCCTTGTCAACCCGTTATAAAGAAGGCTCGGCGCAAAAGAAGAAATAAGTCGAAAGGCCAAAAAGGCGCTCAACAGCAACAAAGCAGGGCTAAGAAGCCACGCAAACGGGAGTCGAGCGTTATTGATCTATCCCTCATGAAGAAAATGAGTCGAGCGTACTCGTTTCCTCGGGACAAGACGAAGAAGATACTTGATCTTGCTCTAAAACATCAAATGCTTACACTGCCGGAGTCCAAAAACCCCGAACAAGCAGGCGAAGTCTCTCACCCGGACTATTGCCCTTATCACCGAGTGATGGGGCACCCTCTCGAGGACTGCTTCACCTTCAAGAATTGGGTTGAAGATCAGTATCAGCTTGACAAGTTCGCTCTGTCTGACAACTGGAGGGTAGCACCGCCATAGAAGCACGAGCCCAAGGCCACGAAAGAAGAACCGGTTCCACAATGGGATTGGAAGCGAATTCGCACCTGTCACATGATTACAATATTAAAAGAAGAGCCCGAGGACATAGATGAGCTCCCTTGGTGCTTCAAAAACAGCAGCGACGAGATAATCTCAGAATTCCCACCAGCGCCAAAAGAGCTGGAAGATGGAATCCATACCACTGCAGATAACCTCAAGAAGATTGAGTTAGGGACGGCAAACGATCCACGACCGACATTCATCAGCGAGTTACTATCTAAAGAAAGGGTAGCTGCGTTAAAGGATGTGCTTCTGCAGCATAGAGATTGCTTCGCGTGGAACTATTCCGAAATGCCGGGACTAGATCCAGAAATTGCTGTACACAAATTGGTGATATCCCCGGACGTCAAGCCAGTCAAACAGGCGCCGAGGAGAATGCGGCTCGAGCTTGAGATGAGCATCAACGCCGAGGTCAAGAAGTTGATCGACTCTGGCTTTATCCAGGAGGTTCAATATCCTGAATGGATCTCCAACATCGTCCCGGTGATGAAGAAAAATAGGACAGTGCGCATATGCGTAGACTTCCGGGATCTCAATAAAGTCTGCCCGAAGGACGATTTCCCGGTGCCAGTCACCGAACTGATGAAAGACAATACATCCACTCATGAGGTTTTCTCCTTCATGGACGGCTCATCAGAGTATAATCAGATAAAAATGCACCCCGAAGACCAAAAGTACACAGCCTTCAGGACCCCTTTGGGAATATTCTGTTATAAAGTGATGCCCTTCGGATTAAAGAACGCCGATGCCACTTACCAAAGGGCCATGACAAAGATCTTCGATGACCTTATACACGAAATCGTCGAATGCTATATCGACGATCTCGTGGTTAAAAGCAAATCATACGAGGAACATCTCGAGCATTTGAAGACCGTATTTCAACGCCTTCGGCAATACAACTTGAAGATGAACCCGCTCAAGTGTGCATTCGGAGTTTCCTCAGGCAAATTCCTGGGATTCATTGTTCGACACCGAGGTATTGAAATAGATCCGTCAAAGATCAAAGCGATCATAGAAATGCCTCCGCCGAGAACTCTCAAACAGTTGCGATCTCTCCAAGGGAAGCTCGCAAACATACGGCGATTTATAGCCAACCTTTCATGCAAGTGCCGCCCTTACAGTCACCTGATGAAGAAGGGAACTCCATTCGTCTGTGATCATAAATGCCAAGGCGCACTGGACGAGATCAAGCAGTACCTGCAGAACCCTCCAGTATTGGCTGCTCCAGTTAAGGGAAAGCCTCTCATTCTTTACACGACCGCCCTCGAAGGTTCCTTAGGCGCATTATGGGCACAAGAGAACGATCAAGGGAAGGAAAGAGCACTCTATTACTTAAGTCGAGTTCTGCTGGGAGCAGAAAGCAATTACTCTCCCATTGAGAAGGACTGCCTGGCGCTAATCTTTACGATAACAAAGCTCAGACATTATGCATTGGCACATGAGGTCCGTCTCATTTCGAAGGTCGACCCTCTTAAATATTTGATGTCGAAGGCCATATTGACGGGACGACTCGCTAAATGGGCCCTGCTCTTGATGGAATTTTCGATAACATATCAACCTCTCAAGGCAGTCAAAGGTCAGGCCATCGCCGACTTCCTCGCTGAGCATCCGATACCCGCCGATTCTCCTTTGAATTGCGATCTTCCAGACGAACATGCGTTTGATGCGATCGACGGTAGTGATACCCGATGGGAGCTTTATTTTGATGGAGCATCTTCCATAAAGAAGCGCAAACAAAGTACCCCTGTAATCAAATCGGGGGCAGGCCTCATCTTCGTGACTCCACAAGGAGGGATAATGCGCTTCGCCTTCTCCTTAACAGAGCCGAGGACAAACAATGAAGCCGAATACGAAGCTCTGATAGCAGGCCTCGAGATCGCCATCGACATGGGAATTGAAAATCTCCTCATATACGGGGATTCTCAACTGGTCGATAGTCAAGTAAACGGCGACTACCAAACGTGCAAGCCGGAGTTGGTAAAGTACGGCGAAAAAGGTGCAACAACTGTTGACCCAAATTCCTTCCTACACTTTGGAAAACATACCGCGCGCAGAAAACAGCAAAGCAGACGCATTGGCCAAACTTGCTAAAGAACTGGCTGACGAGAATCTCGATGACGTTAGAGTCATAGTACAAAACCGTCAAGTGCTTGCCCCAGCAGAAATATCTCCGGAATCATCCGAAGAGAAGGGAGCGACTGAACAGATGACCCTACAAATAAAAGAACGAAGAAAGGCTGAGGATTGGAGGGAAGTCTTTATATACTACATTAAGTCCCACCGAATGCCCGGAGATGCGTCCACAAGACATCAGCTCATGAAACGAGCTCTGTCTTTCGCCTTCGTCAACGATACTCTGTGGCTGAGATGCCTAGGACCTGATGAAGCAGAAAGAGTCGTTCAGGAAGTTCACGACGGACTCTGCGGTTCTCACCAAGCGGGCCCAAAGATGAAGTTGAAGATCAAACGGATGCGCTACTACTGGCCCATAATGATCCAGGACTGCCTCGAATATGCGAAGCAATGCCACTCATGCCAAATTCATGGGGACTTCATCCATCAGCATCCAAATCTGCTACACCCGACAGTGGCTAGCTGGCCGTTCGAAATGTGAGGAACTGATATAGTCGGCCCCATTGAACCAGCATCGTCTAGGGGACATCATTTCATCCTGGCAACGACTGACTACTTCTCCAAATGGGCAGAGGCAGTACCGCTGAGGGAAGTAAAGACGGAGAATATCCTCCACTTCTTCAAGACGCACGTCATATATCATTTTGGAACGCCAAGACGGATCATCTCCGATAACGGGCCAGCCAACAGAAGCCACAAGATCAGTCTCTTCGCGCAACAGTATAATATAGACTGGAGATATTCCTCAATTTACAATCCACGAGCTAATGGTCTAGCCGAGGCCTTCAACAAAACTTTGACAAAGATCAAAAAGAAAACGGTATCCTGAAATAAGAAGGACTGGCACGAAAGACTGCAAGAAGCTCTTTGGGCGTATCGAACTACGTTCAAGACGGCTACGAACACAACGCCGTACGCGTTGGTGTTCGGTACAGAAGCAGTACTTCCCCTCGAGATAGAGCTACCCTCTCTACGAATGGCAGTCCACTACGAGCTGACGAATGAAGAAAATGCTAACCTTCGGCTTGAGGAGCTTGATGCCCTTGAAGAAACACGGCTCATAGCGCAACAAAATCTGGAAGCTTATAAAGCAAAGATGACGCGCTCATACGAAAGATTGACCCGACCGAGGACATTCCGCCAAGGTGAACTCGTGCTAGTGGTCAAAAGGCCTATGATCCCCAATCGCGCCAAGCGGGGAAAATTCGAGCCAAACTATGAAGGCCCGTACATCATAGATAAGGTCTACCAGGGTGGGGCCTATCTACTCATGGACATGCACGGTGAAAAGCCTTTCAGGCCAATAAACGGTCGCTTCCTAAAGAGATACTATGCTTAATGAGCCATAGCCTAGGTCAATGATAGACGACGACGACTATGTCCGCTCGCTATCTTCCTAAGCTCAAACTCTATCAGCAGTAACCAGCCTTCTCAAAGTCGGACCGAAATGTCCTTAAACTAATTGTGGACCGAAACGTCTTTAAACTAATACCGCAGCATCCTTAGGCTGATGAGATGAATAAAAAAAATAAAAAAAATATATATATATATAATAAATAAAAACGGTATGTCCATAAGCAAAAAGGACACGGATGAAAACCCGAAAGGGCTCCGTGAGTAAAAACAGCAGGGCTACCGACGAGTGTTCGTGAAAACCCGAAAGGGCGCGACCTCGTAAAAAAAAGAGAGAAAAAGAAAATAAAAAGAATAAAAAAAACGGTATGTCCATAAGCAAAATGGGCACGGATGAAAACCCGAAAGGGCTCCGTGAGTAAAAACAGCAGGGCTACCGGCGAGTGTTTGTGAAAACCTGAAAGGGCGCAACCTCGTTAAAGGACACTTATAGGGTCCTTTCGACCTTGTAAAGAGAAACCACCTGCGTGAGATCCTTACGACTCACAAGGGAGCAACACACTTAGGGATCCCCACGATTCCTAAGGAGAAAATACACTTGCGAGATCCTCACGACTCGTAAGGAGAATTCTCTTATGGGACCCTCACGGCTCATAAGAGTTGAAAGTCTTAAGTTACAGAGACCTAAACCTGTGCTTAAGCAACTCCCACAACTCCCGATATTGCCCTACAAGTGGTCCAATACTGGCTCTTGTATACAATCCAAGGGCGCGAATAAACATTTCCCTAACCAAGATCCATCCGTGACTGGGGATATGTTCGCACGACCCTTGTAAGTCCTCTCGATTTACAAGGAGAAAACCCTCCTGTAGGATCCTTACGACTTACAGAGGAAACAAACACTTAGGAATCCTCACGATTCCTAAGAAGAAAATACACCTATAAGATCCTCACGACTTGTAGGGAGAAATAACTTTGTGAGACCCTTACGGCTCATGAAGTCAAAGCCTTAGACGACAGAACCCTAACCCTGGTCGCTAAGCTGCCTTTGTTCAATATCGACGGAGGCAGATGATGATTCGCTCTTGGCAATATCCCAGTTATAGCGGTGCTGATGCCGAAATCGGTGTCTAATTCCAGATTTCTGGTGAAAAGCCAGTAGGCCGCACATGCATACGAAATAGCCGAAATGATGGGGCAACTTGCAATAAAAAGCAGCAAGTAAAAATGTATGCATGCAAAATAGCCGAAATGATTAGGCAACTCGCAATAAAAAGCAGCGAGTAAAAATTAAAAAAAATAAAATAGCCGAAATGATTGGGCAACTCGCAATAAAAAGCAGCGAGTAAAAATAAATAAAATAAAATAAAATAGCCGAAATGATTGGGCAACTCCCAATAAAAAAAAACAGCGGGTAAAAATAAAATAAATAGCCGAAATGATTGGGCACCGTGAAAAATAGCCGAAATGATTGGGCAATCGCGACCTTCGGGATATAAAAGCTGAAATGATAGAGCATCACGGAGATAAAACAAAAAAAAATGATGATAAAACTTTGGCCCTACAGTTAAGATCACATCGATCCCTGTATACAATCCAAGGGCGTAAACAAAGAGGGAACCATACTTTCCCCACAGGCTCCGCTAGAAGACGAAGCCAAATCTAGACGGTTCAGTCCAACTCCGAAGAAACCAGTGTCTTCAGCAGATACCTCAACTCAGGGAAATAAACAATCCTTGGCGAGAGCCTCCTGATCCGCGTCGACTCGCAGAGCCACTAGCGCCTCCGTGGGAAATCCTTGACTCGTTTCAAACCCCAAGGAAACAAATAATCCTTGGCGCTTGGGAAACAAATAATCCCTAGCAAGCTCCTCGACTCACGGATACAAACACTCCTTGACGAGAGCCTCCTGATCCGCGTCGACTCGCAGAGCCACCAGCGCCTCCGTGGGAAATCCTTGACTCGTTTCAAACCCCAAGGAAACAAATAATCCTTGGCGCTTGGGAAACAAATAATCCCTAGCAAACTCCTCAACTCACGGATACAAACACTCCTTGACGAGAGCCTCCTGATCCGCGTCGACTCGCAGAGCCACCAGTGCCTCCGTGGGAAATTCTCGACTCGTTTCAACCCCAAGGAAACAAATAATCCTTGGCGCTTGGGAAACAAATAATCCCTAGCAAACTCCTCGACTCACGGATACAAACACTCCTTGACGAGAGCCTCGTGATCCGCGTCGACTCGCAGAGCCACCAGTGCCTCCGTGGGAAATCCTCGACTCGTTTCAAACCTCAAGGAAACAAATAATCCTTGGGGCTTGGGAAACAAATAATCCCCAGCAAACTCCTCGACTCACGGATACAAACACTCCTTGACGAGAGCCTCCTGATCCGCGTCGACTCGCAGAGCCACCAGCGCCTCCGTGGGAAATCCTCGACTCGTTTCAAACCCCAAGGAAACAAATAATCCTTGGAGCTTGGGAAACAAATAATCCCTAGCAAACTCCTCGACTCACGGATACAAACACTCCTTGACGAGAGCCTCCTGATTCGCGTCGGCTCGCAGAGAAACCAGTGTCTCCGCGGGAAAATTCCCGATTCGTCTCAACTTGCAAGATGAAGCCTCAGGCAGCAGAGATTAAAAAACTTGCTTCCTGAACAGTGGGACCCTGCAAATCGATCTAGACGATCTCTTGCATACTATTCATGGGTCTCACTCTCCAAAGTCGAATCTCGACAAGGAGGGAAACAACCGCTTACGGGTCCTCTCGACTTGTAAGAGGGAAGAATTCTCTTATAGGATCCTTACGACTTATAAGAGAAAACCACACTTAGGAATCCTCACGATTCCTAAGGAGAAAAACCCACCTACGAGATCCTCTCGATCCGTAGGGAGAAAAGTCTCTATGAGACCCTCACGGTTCATAGAGTTGAAAAGTCTTAGGCAGCAGATCTGAACCTGCAGCCTAAACCATCGCTATTTCTTAAGAAAGTCAAGATGCGTGCTCTATTATCTGTTGACCATGTTTACTAAGGTGGTGTGCCGAGAATAAAAGAAAGAAGAAAGCGACGGAAAGAGCATCTGATCTACATTTGATCAAGCGTTCGAAACACATTCATTCATGCAAAAGATTCAGAACAAAAGACAAGACAAGCTGAAATAAAAAGTTTCCATTCATATTGCCAAAAATTCTTACAATCATAAAAAAGCAATGAACGAAAAATATTATTACAATGGAATAACTTCAGATCCAGGGCACGGGTTGAGAAAGTCAAAAGTAAGGCCATCTAGAGTTCTTCTGGCCTTTCTGATTATTCTTATGCACGGCCTCTCGCGCTCCTGTGTGTCGAGATCCTCGGCAAGCCCTCCCGGCCTTCGATAAGCAGCAACTATCGTTTTCTGCTGGAAGATTTGATGTAGGATGTCAATAAGGTTGTCCCGCCGTTTCTTCGAGATCAGCCCCGTCAGGTACACTGAATGCACCTTGTCTTCGGCATCATCCAGCACGTTGAGCGGTAGGGCTGCGTGAAACCCCGGAAGGGCTTTCCATATTACTCCCAGCACGACCTTCAAGAGAGCCGAACGACGAGGAAGCAGCCAACCACCGCTCGCGTTGAGGCGACCCATGACCTCCGCACATTGGGCGTCTGTAAACTCTTGGTTTTGTTGACGACCCTGCATACGGATATCCTCGTAGGTGATGAATTCGTGCAGACTATATAAATGAACAGCCATAATGCCTGAAGGAAACATCAATGCAAGATTAGCGACAAAATATATATATATATATACATATACAAATAAATAAATAAAAAGGAGGGATACAAAAAGTTGAAACTCCTTGGGAGCAATGCTCTGCAAACAGGAGTGATACCTGTCAAAATCGGTCATGAGGAGAATTTAAAAAAAAATCCCCTAATAACATTAAGAGCTTAGCTCTGAAAAGATGATATAATAATATTGGTAATATAAAATGCCATCTTTAGCTTCCAAGACCCATGAATAACTCTTAAGAGTTCTTCTATATGGTTTGGAAGGAGCAAATCTCCATTAAGGAACTAAGGAAATACCAGGTGATTCTGTTAGAGAGCAGAGCTCTATTATTGGAACCCTAGTAGGGTCTCCTTTAGTCCTCATTAGATCCTTTTAGATCTATAGAGCAAAGCTCTGCTAAGTAAAACTCTAAATGGGTTCTCTTTAGATCAGGGATTTGTTGAGAGCAAAGCTCTGTTAACAAAAATTAACCTGATTTAATTCAATTTAAATTAAAATTTTGTACCTCAAAGGTTTTAAGAAATTTTAACTCTGAGAGTTCTTGAAGACAAGAGCAAAGCTCTGAAGTTTCTGAAAATGAGGATTTTAAAGATGGCAATCATCTGTGTAGGACCAAAGGTCCTATTTATAGGCATCAAGTGCCCTTTCAACTTCCAAAGTTGCCACAACGGTTGGAATTTCGCCACCGTTGCGCTCACGTTTAGGGCCACGTAAGCGCAACGGTGGGGGGCATTTGTTTACCCCAATCAGAGCAAAGCTCTGTTCAAATTCCGAGGTGGGAGATAAAGCAACGCTTCATCTTCCCCCAATTAAAAAAAAAAGCTTTGCTTTAAAAATTTAAACTTTAATAAATGAAGCAACGCTTCAGATCCTTTGCGCTGCGCGCGACGCGCCACGTGTCTGGCTCAGATACATTAGCGCGGCGTCCAAGAAGGCGCGCCCAATTAGAGCAAAGCTCTGTTAAAGGAAGCGCCGCGCTGCGCTCTGCGCTGTGCGACACGTGGCAGCACAGTTACGCTGCGCTTTGCGCTGTGTGACACGTGTCAGCGCAGATGCGCTAGCGCAGAAGAAGGGGCTAAGTGCCAAAGGCAATTTATCCATGCAAAATTACATGCACTTGATAATAACAAATTAAAATCATACGATGCACAAGCACAACAGAGAGCTAAAATAAAAAGAACACTTAATAGATAATAAAATACTTAATTAAAACATTTGTTTATTATTACATTTAAAAAAGATCACCAAATGTGGGATCGGAAAGACAAGGGTTCGCAAAAATAAAAAAGAGATTCCCCAGCTCCCTTTCTGCCTTCTCCACCACGTCAAAGCGGCGATCCTCCCGAGAAGAAGACATCCAACGATCGTCGCCACATTCTTTAGAAAAGGTTGCAATGATAACCCGGCGAGCCCGTATCTGGCTCAGCAAGTGGAAAGAGCAATCCCTCAGGGCTTTAGTGATCAAGAGCGCTTCGAAAAAGCTCTCGATCTTATCCTCGGCCACATCAAGCATTGCCGAGGACATCTCCGCCGGAGGAGGGGGAATATCGGCGAGCACTGAGGTAAGAATCATCCGAAGCCAAATGGAACCCGGGGGAAGAGGAGACCCCATACGAGTCGAAAGCTCATACATTGCAGCATCGCACTGCTCGTCCGAAAAAGAGGAGTCTACCAAGCGCGCAGCAAAACGGGGAACGATGTCCCAGATCAGCACTTCCCACGGTTGTCGGCGGGCGTGAGGACGGTTGCAAGCCATGATCGAAGAAGTTCTCTGAAAGTGAGAAAATAAAAGGCTCGGCCTTGAGTTATATATAGACCCAAACACAGAAAATTTCTTGCGCAGAGGAATTATTTCCAAGACCCGGGAAATCGAAATTTCGGGGAAATACAAGTTTGACTTGAAAAGAGGAGATGAAAAGATATCTCAGGGGAAGCAACGCTTCCGATTCCCCCAATCAGAGCAAAGCTCTATCTTGAAAATCTAAATTTTAATAAATGAAGTAACGCTTCGGATTGTTTGCGCTGCGTGCAACATGCCACGTGTCAAAAGCCGATACGGCAGCGCGGCGCCCAAGGCAGTGCGCCCAAGGTAGTGCGCCCAATCAGAGCAAAGCTCTATTTTAAGTAAAATTAAAGGAAGCAACGATTCAGTTGCGCAAGCACTGCGCTGCGCGACACGTGTCAGCGCAGTTGCGCTGCGCTGTGCGCTGCGCGACATGTGTCAGCACGGATGCGCTAGCGCAGTTGCGCTGCGCTGTGCGCTGCACGACACATGTCACGCGCTGGGGCATCTACGCCAAACAGAATTAAAATTCTAAAGAAATCTTTTCTGTTCTTGTTAAAACAAGAAGATTTTCTTCTGTAAAACAGAAGCCCTTGGATCAAAAATCCAACGGTGGGGAAAATTCCCCAAATCACTCAGAGAAAGATCTCTTTAACAAATTTAACTAATTTATGGGCACTATAAAAAGGATCCCAAGCCTCAATTCAAAGGCATCAACATTTTCTGAGAGAAAAAAAAAGAGAACTCTGAAGAATTCCTCAAGAGCAAAAAAGGTAAAAAACTTCAGAAAAAGAGAAAATTCTCTTAAAAACAGATCATTGATCTAAAAACAAGATCAATGATCTTCAATAAGAAAGAAATCTAACTAATAATAGTGCTTTGCACTTGCTTATGAACCATTGGTTCCTTGAAAACAAGAAAAACTTGTTTTCTTTGATTTAAAATCGATCAAAAGATAAAACAGTGCTCTGCGCTTGCAAGAACTGCGCTGTTGCGCTCCTGTATTGGCGCAAGCCACCAGGAAGCGCCACGTGTCAGTAGCGCAGCAGCGCAGCTCACTGACACAGCGCACTGCGCTGTTGCGCTTGCGCTCGCCAGAGCGTGACACGTGTCACCACCATATGAGCTTGCGCTCATAACTTGGCGCAAAGCGCCTGACAAGCCACGTGGGGCACTGTCAGAGTACTTAATGCTCTGCATTATTAAAGAGAAGGGACAGAGCCCAATTAAAAGGCCTAACAGGCCTAATAAAAAATGCTATGCAGAGCACAAACAAAATAGATGCTCTGCATCATTTATAAAGGGCAGAGCCCAACCAAAACAAAGGAAAATAATGCAGTAGGCCAAAGACAAAAGAATATTGAAACTGGACTTAGCCCAGTTGTGGCCATAAGTCTTCAAATTAAATTGACTGAGCACGGCCGCTCCCTAAATCAATTTACATCCGGTTCGAGGGTATATCTCCGAACTCCTCTGACACCTATCGTTGTAATTCCTCAACGACGTCAGAGAGGTGACGGGTCCCAACGACCACACATGAATATGGACCGGAACGTCCTTAAACTAATGTTAGACCGGAACGTCCTTAAACTAATGACGGACCACCACGTCCCTAAACTGGCGATGGACCGAAATATCCTTAAACTAATGACGGACCACCACGTCCCTAAACTGGAATGCGGACCACCATGTCCCTAAACTGGAATATGGACCGCAATGTCCCTAAACTACCTATGGACTACTACTGGAACAATAGAGCCTCCAAATGCTCTTTTGCCGGATCTAAACGATCCCGTTTAAGTTGATCTTAGCCCCCAAACACGGCTAACGTATCCTTAAACATTCAAATGGACTATAAAACTCCAAATCGACTTTGGTTCGAGGGTACATCTCTGAACTCCTCTGACACCTATCGTTGTAATCCTTCAACGACGTCAGAGAGGAGATGAGTCCCGATGGCCAGATATTAAATGGATTATCACGTTAAGTTGATCTTAGTCTCAAACAGGACTATCGTATCCTTAACGAACGTTTAAGTTGATCTTAGCCGCAACGCGACTAGTGTATCCTTAAACAAAAATACCAAACCCAAATCTAAGTAAATACGGATTTGGACTAATCCACGTCCTACGGACGACGGCTTAACTTAGTCTCCGTATACAATCCACGGGCAACCACAAACAAAACAAACATCCACGACACGAAGTGAAATTCTGGAGAAGGAGAAAGTTGTTACCGCGATGCGGTAGCGTAATTAACTGCAGGGGCTTGCGTCTGCAGGGAAGAGCGTCCCCACAATCAAAAACCCCTCAAGCGAGGCGGAATCTGACGAAGTCTGTTACATCGGCCGCATCCGTCTAAACCTCCGATACACGGTGCCATAAATCAACTTGGCATCTTCGGAGAGGTGGACGGATAAAACCAAATAGCATCTGCCCTGAATCTCAGCGTCAGGACATCGCAGTCCTATGCGCCGCCGTTCGGAAGGGAACAGATTCTGGCACACCCGGTGGGACCTCTTCCTCTTTCCACTCCACACTTCGTGTGTCGTGTTCGCGAACCAATCGCGGTTTGTTAATGGTTGCCTTCGGATTTCAAGTTACTAAGATTTGTTCTTTTGCCTGGCGCAGAACTCGAGATTCAATGGCCTCTAATTGCACCAACTGCTCGAAGTGCCACTGCAACGGACGCTCCACCTCACTGGGAGGTGTAGCATATGGGCCCCAAGCGGCTTCATTCCTCACTCTGCCAGTAGACCAGGTGACCCAGGCCACCACTGGCCTGTTCTTCGGGACCATGATCCCACCTACAAGCTTCTCTGAGCCAATACCTGCACCGAAAGTGAACAAGAAGTCGGTCTTCGACCGGCTTACTGCTGCGACGACCCCTGTCAACGGGTCGCCCACTACCAAAACGACAGCCTCTGTTTTCACCAGGCTAAATCAGAACTCTAAATTGGCTGTCCCAAGGAAAGCAATAACTGCTGCTCCAGAAGTCGTCAAGGCGGCTTCCCCTGTCAAAGAATCAGTCTTTTTGAGAATGACGATTCCTGCTCCTGCCGTCGCCCGAGGATCTGTCTTCGACAGGTTAAATATCACCCCTCAAAAGACAACCTCAGTCTTTAAGAGGTTAACACCAGCCGCGCCTCATTCAGACAGGGGGCAAAAAGAAGCAACCTCTATCTCCGAGCCAGTCCCAACGGCTCGTCGTGCTCGACGTCGCCACTGGCAACGAGTAAGGAAGGAAGGGGGCAACTCCCCCTCAGGGCTAACTCCACCGGCTCCAGTAGTGGAAGTCAACGCTGCTGTTCCAACTGGGAACAGCTTTGAACTGCTGAGAAGGATACGGAAGAACTCTCCAACCGCTACATTGAAAAGATCTCCTCCGCCCGCGGAGAGAGTTCCGGAAACGAAGCAAGAACAGCCCCCTCAACGGCTGTCCTCAAAAATTTATAAAGTTTGGCGGAGAGTTCAAGACTCCGTGATTGACCCAGGTCGCTCTCGTCAACAGAAAAAGGCGAAGGTGGAAAAAGAAAAGGACCGTCCGATCAAACAGGAAAGGATGACAGTCGCTAGGGTGCCCACTGCAATGGCCCCTCCAACCTCAACGGCCCACAAAAGAAAAAGGCCGGAGAAAACCCCCGTCACCGTCCCTCATGCTGATACTCCTTCCGAAGAGGCCCCCATCGCCCTATCCACCGCTCGCAGACAAGCGGCGCGCGCGGTTCGGAGCGCAAATGATAAATCCACTTCAGGTAACATTTCTTTCAGAATCTTGTTGTACGAATTAGAAAGCCATCAGTTCTTATATATTCTATCCTGCAGGGCCTAGTCCGACAGAGGGGGAGGCGGAAACCGTTGATCCCAAGGAAACAGAGGAGGCGGCATCTGCCGAACCCGAGCTGACGGTCGGCAACGTCGCTGGGGCTGCAGAGCCTGAGATGGAGGCTGAGGGATCTGCAGCCGAGAAGGTTATTGATGCCGAGCCTGAAGTGGCGGCAGATGAAATGATCATTACAACTGAGCCCAGGGTGGCGGCGGACGAAGCGCTTGAGGCCGGCGACCTCGTGGTGACGGCGGATGAGCCGATGGAGGCCGCGGAGCCAGAAGAAGTAGCGGGTGAGATGGGTACGACTCTTGGGGAAGAGTTAGCCGCTCTCTCCCAAGAGTCCGGCAACGCTCCAATCATTGCCCTCCCCGCCTATAATCTTCTGCCGTCTCCTGGCCGTGTGAGCACGACGACGGCCCCCATCGAGTCGGGTGATGAGGCCACGGGCGGTGGCCTCATGTCGATGGAGGAGGGAGTCGCCTCCATTTCAGCCGGCAGCTCATCAGGTAAATCCCAAGTTGCTGTCTTTCTTTACCTTACAATCCTTTCTGACAAATTCACCTTTTTCATAACGCAGGTGCAGCCAGCGCCGATGCCCCACTGCTCGAGGGAGCGCCTTCAACGACTGTCTTGGCGGTGGTCACCTCTCAACCCTCTCTCATACCATCGAAGATGTTGGAAGGTATGGGTTTGCAATTTATTAATCTTATCTTTCAGAAGTATAATTTATATACTAAAGTCGTACTGTTATGTCTTTTCAGAAGTGCTCTTTGATCATCTATATCAAGTGTTGCTCCCACACTTCTCATTCCCATCTGAACTCGCTTCTTCCTCCGGTGGCGCTGGTAAGTATGGTTTCCATTGATATCTTTCTTTTTCATTGATGGAATTACTTCTAACTTTTTTCTCGTCCCGACTGCAGTGCTACAAATTGAAGGAGGGGATGAAAGATCGGCTGCGCCACCGACCCTTCCGGCCTTGCCACCCGCCTCAGCTGGTACAGCGACTATCACATTGATAATTCCCCCTTTTTTTTATTTCCTGAACTGTTATCTGATCATATCTTATTTCTTTTCAGCTGTTGTTCCGGTCTCGGCGCCCTTTGAGTCTCGCATCACAATGCCGGCAGGTCCTTACCTGAGACGGCCATCTTCGAAAGGCGCCGCGAATAGCTTGCGTATGTTGAGCGACTACGTTGAAGAGCTCGACATTGAGACCCCTACGCCTGCTGCGGATTTCGCTACGGCGGTTAACCCGATGCTGGTGATACTCATGAATTTCCATGATGAAGGCATCATCGCATCTTGGGTTAACCATTGTATGGAGATCGAGGCTCGCCTGCATCAGCTGGAGGCGATGCGTCTCGCCCCCGAGACTTTAGCCGCGAGCAACGAAAGAGCAGCATGGATCACGGAAAGTGCTTCTTACGTCCACCACTTGGAACAAGAAGCAGCTTTAAAGATAAGGGAATGCCAAAAGACCTCGAGCGAGATGGCCCGTCTGTGTGCTGAGGTTGAGGCGAAGGCTGCCCAAGTGAAGGCTATCTTTGAGGGTCTCCTAAAGCGCATCTCCTATGGGCTAAACTTGAAGCGAAAGCTTGATGTAGCCGAGCGTGATACCCCAGGCCGCGAAGCTGCTCATCAGGCCGTCAGGGAGCAGCTTGCATCTGTCTTGCAGCAACGGGCCCAAGTGGAGGCGGAGCTGGCGATGGTGGCCGATCAGGAGAAAGTGGGGAAGGAAGTGTGCGAACAATTGCTAGAGCTATACAAGACGCTTCCTTCCCAGTAATTCTCCTTGTATCTAGATACTTGTAAAATTTTTCTTTTTACATAATATGTATCCATTCTTCAATATTTTGTACGCTTCATCTTGTACTTGATTACATTCAATAAAGATACACATTTTTCTTTGCAATGTTTTGTACTATTTCTTTGCTTTTTCCTTTCTTATTATCAGCATGCTGTCACAATTAGCAGATAATAGAGTAAGCATCTTGATTTCTTCACGAGATGGCGATGGCTTAGGCCGTAGGTTCAGATCTGCCGCCTAAGACTTTTCAACTCTATGAGCCGTGAGGGTCTCATGGGGACTTTTCTCCCTACGGATCGAGAGGATCTCGTAGGTGGGTTTTCTCCTTAGGAATCGTGAGGATTCCTAAGTGTGTTTTCTCTTATAAGTCGTAAGGATCCTATAAGAGAATTTTTCCCTCTTACGAGTCGAGAGGACCCGTAAACGGTTGTTTCCCTCCTTGTCGAAACTCGACTTTGGAGAGTGAGACCCGTGAATAGTATGCAAGAGACCGTTTTAGACCGACTTGCAGGATCCCATTGTTCAGGAAGCAAGTTTTTTAATCCCTGCTGCCTGAGGCTTCATCTTGCAAGTTGAGACGAATCGAGAATTTCCCGCGGAGACACTGGTTTCTCTGCGAGCCGACGCGAATCAGGAGGCTCTCGTCAAGGACGCTGGTTTCCCTGAGTTAAGGTATTTGCCAGAGATTATTTGTTTTCCTGGTGTTGAAACGAATCGAGAATTTCCCACGGAGACACTGGTTACTCTGCGAGTCGATGCGAATCAGGAGGCTCTCGTCAAGCATGTTTGTTTCCCTGAGTTGAGGTATTTGCCAAGGATTATTTATTTCCTTGGTGTTGAAACGAATCGAGAATTTCCCACGGAGATACTGGTTGCTCTGCGAGTCGATGCAAATCAGGAGGCTTTCATCAAGGATGTTTGTTTCCCTGAGTTGAGGTATTTACCAAGGATTATTTGTTTCCTTGGTGTTGAAACGAATCGAGAATTTCCCACAGAGACACTGGTTGCTCTGCGAGTCGATGCGAATCAGGAGGCTCTCGTCAAGGATGTTTGTTTCCCTGAGTTGAGGTATTTGCTAAGGATTATTTGTTTCCTTGGTGTTGAAACGAATCGAGAATTTCCCATGGAGACACTGGTTGCTCTGCGAGTCGATGCGAATCAGGAGGCTCTCGTCAAGGATGTTTGTTTCCCTGAGTTGAGGTATTTGCCAAGGATTATTTATTTCCTTGGTGTTGAAACGAATCGAGAATTTCCCACGGAGACACTGGTTGCTCTGCGAGTCGATGCGAATCAGGAGGCTCTCGTCAAGGATGTTTGTTTCCCTGAGTTGAGATATTTGCTAAGGATTATTTGTTTCCTTGGTGTTGAAACGAATCGAGAATTTCCTACGGAGACACTGGTTGCTCTGCGAGTCGATGCGAATCAGGAGGCTCTCGTCAAGGATGTTTGTTTCCCTGAGTTGAGGTATTTGCCAAGGATTATTTGTTTCCTTGGTGTTGAAACGAACTGTCGAGGTTTGGCTTCGTTTTCTGGCGGAGCCTGTTGGGAAAGTATGGTTCCCTCTTCGTTTACGCCCTTGGATTGTATACAGGGATCGATGTGATCTCAACTGTAGAGCCAAAATTTTATCATTTCTTTTTTTTTTTGTTTCATTTCCGCGATACTCTATCATTTCAGCTTTTATATCGCGAAGGTCGCGATTGCCCAATCATTTCGGCTATTTTTCGCGGTGCCCAATCATTTCGGCTGTTTATTTTATTTTTACTCGCTGCTTTTTATTGCGAGTTGCCCAATCATTTCGGCTATTTTTTTATTTTTACTCGCTGCTTTTTATTGCGAGTTGCCCAATCATTTCGGCTATTTTTCATGCATACATTTTCACTATTAGTTGTATGTATGCCCTAGAGGCCAGTATTGTACAGATGATGTATATTATATTGGATGCTTGGACATATATAGAGATGACTTTCTTGCTCGATATGATAGTATGCTATCTGGTTGCTCTTTATCTTAACATGTATACTTGTCTCTTTATACTGTCTTATAGTTACATGTTGGTAAAGCCCTTAGGATGTGTACTTGACTACCTGGACTATGATGCGGATCATACTAGTGGGGACATGGTAGTCCATAAGTACATCCTTCAAGGTCCCTAGTCGTAGGTGTATCGAGACGGGGCATCGATATACCAGTGTATACTAGCGTATACGCTTCTCGACCCATGAGATGGGTGATGGATGATCCCATATCCATTGGTGTTTGACATCGGAGATGGTATACGGGTGCTCAGTGGAGACTGGGTACACTGGACGGACTCGCCGAGAACTCCCAGATGGTATTATACCTCACGTCAGATGGCAGTTCTCAGGTGACACTTGTGCAGGTTAGTCTGTAGACCCGAGATCGTCATAGAGTCTTGTGTGATTCCCACTGTGCTTTGATTTCCACCTTACCACGTCCATGAGGGCGTGCAAAACGGTGGTTTTTGGGTACAGTCCTGAGTCACATGGAGGCAATGACGATAGGAGGGGTTTCGTCTCTCCCGGTATTGGGGGTTGATGTTGCGCTGTGCTCGATTGGCCGTAACAGGGAAGTCCCTGGCCAGGGCTGATTAGAGATTTACTGGTAAGTGTTACCAGTAGTTTCTCGACCCGTTATGAGCCTCACATCGGCACGACTTATCGGTTATTGGGGTCTGACGTTTACCACCCCTAGACTTGATATGCGACATATCAGACGAGGAGACCGGACTGCACAGTTAGTGTTGCCGGTTGGCTCGACGGGAGTTGTAGCAGGTTCGCTTGTTTTCTTCTGATCGCTCAATACCCGGGTGGCCGTTACGTTTAGCTGACCGCTTGCGGCTTGGGAGTGCTTGATATGATCACCACCCACTACCGGCGTATTGACGAGTCTTAGAGTCCCACAAAGGAGTTACTTAGTCCAGGCGAAATGTTGTGGTGCGCGTATACGATACGCGCATGGACCCGGTTAAAATGCGCGTATAGGATACCGTATATTGATCGGGCGGCTTGCTTTTGGTGGGGTCGTATGTGATATGGCCGGATTGATAAATCAAGTGTTGATTTATCATTTAACCATTAGTTTCTCACTAGAAATCCTTTCTTGTATTTGATGGATGCATGCATGCATGTATGCTTTCTTTATAGATTCATGCACATATGGATGTGCATGCACACATACATACATACATCATTCTTCATGGTTGCATATACATGGAAAATGGTGGCAATATAAGACTCACACCATGATTTTATATATATGTGTTATTATTTCATTTGTTTTAAAACAAAGGAAAAAGAAAAGGATAATTCATAGATGAGTTCTACACTCTTCTTGACCTGACCATGCTCACCTACCTTCTAACCATGAGTTAATCTTTTCTTTTATGTTTTAACTCAAGTGAAATAATATCCATATGATTTAACCATGGTTTGAGATGAGAAGTGATAAATATATATACATACGTTTTCATTTTCTTTTTAGAGAAAATATTTTCTCTTCTTTTTAAAAAGCCATCATCTTCTTCCTCCTTCTTCTTTTGCTCTCTAGATTTTTCTAGTAAGCAAAATACTCAACAAGATAGGATTTTGAAGTGAGAAAAAGAATCACAACATCATTCTACACAAGTCTTGCCCACTTGTTTAGAGTGTTAGCTTCATTTCATTCTCTTGATAAAGTGAAGTTGCAAGCTTGGACAAAGGAGCTTCGGGTGGATCGTCGTGGACGTTAGAAGACCTCAAGCGGACCTTTTCCAAACCCCAAGTAGCCGAGGAGTCTAGCGTAGGGAGCTACAAAGGTTGTGCTCTCAAAACCTTAGCTTTTCTTACTTGAGATGGTGTGCAATTTTTGAAACCCTAATTTTCTAGGAACGATTCATTGTTTGTTTACTTAGCACCCTAAAAATTCAATCTTTGGTACATGTGATGCTTCCAATCCCTTCATAAGGTGCTAGGTTAACCCAACATTGGTATCAGAGCCGACCTAGAACATTAGGCGACACTTTAACGAAGTAAAAACTCCGATCGGATCAAAATACGAACTTTTCGGACACTCTCTGGACAATTTTTAAAACCTGGTTATTTTCAGAATTAAAAATATGTAAAAAATTCAGCAGGTAAATATAAGAAAAACTGTTAAAAACGATGCAGTGAACAGTCATTCTTGCCGCGGAAACGCGGCCTAAGCTTGCTTGGGCCGCGGTTCCGCGGCCGTACACATGAATCAGTGCATGATTTTTATACAGTAATGCTTATGTCTGCTTGTATATTTTTTGGGGTATTTTTAATCTGAATTTTGTGCTGTTTGTTCTGGAGATTGTTTTGGAGTCGGTGATTCGATCGGAATTTTGATTTCGTGTCTTTTTCGGGTAAATTAGAAAGTATTGAATTGTTCGAACGAGTATCATTTGCTCACTTTTCACGGGGTTTAAATCTTGCGGAAATACGTGCAAGTTTTGTGGTGGACCCTCTAGAAGACAACAAACCTTAACTCGATTATGTGACCGTCTTGAACTTCCTTTGAAGCTTAGGGTTTGGGGCAGTACGGCGTGCCACATGTGAGGCGTTGGCTTGACCCTTCTACGGCTGGACCGCTACTACTGTGACACATTCCGGGTTTTTGAACTCCGCTCAAGTGTTGAGCTTTAGAAAATTTTGAGTATTTGATCATTCGTTCGAAAACTTTAATACTGTCTATTTATCTGGAATGTGATGCAATGTGTGGAATTCATATAGCTAGACATAAAATACGAAGTATGTGATATTTCCCATTTACGATGTCTAAAGAGAATGTGGATTCCAGATATTGCAGTTTTACACTTTCTTTTCTGTGACCGTAAGTGTAGTATGTCGATATCGCCGGTTTCGTTGCTATACATCAACGACAATTGGGGTATGCATACTTACTTACGTTGATGATATGTGATATTATGTGTTGCTGAGATATGATGTGCAGGATTGTCGCGATTGAATAGCCGGGGGGTTTTATGTGAGATGAGAGTTTTATATTTTCATTCATGTAAATTCAAATGTAATGTAATATTCTTTTATTTGGGGCACTTCCGGGTTGAGGTCGATGCCACCAGTGTTGTATATTATTTACTTTTCCGTATTAGGATGGACCCAAGGGGAGCACAGGTGACCGGGTTCTGGGGTTCAGTGGGAGGCCATCTCGAGGAGTCGAGACCGGGTCTCCTAAACTCCAGAATTGGTAGGGTCGCTTGCCGCTCTCGTAGGGGTCCAGGGTGTGGGCTTGGCTATTCATCGCGACTGTGGAATCCGTATTTTCTATTGTTGGCTAAATACTAAATACGGACGTCCTAGTATATCCTACATTATATCTATGTTTCTGCTGCGATATCTGTGATGTGATCATTTGATATGTTCTGATGGATACAGTATATAGTATATATTATATATTATATAGACGTTACTTATGTTTTACACCCACACTAGCCCTGCCCTGCTCTGTCATTAGTTACCTAACCTAACGGTGCACGAGGGGACATCGAGGCGAATGCGGATGGCATAAGTGTACGTCGTATTTATCTGTGATGTTTAGGTGAACTTAAGTGATGGGACTTCATTAATGTGATTAATGAAAGAAAAGAAACCTAAAAGATGTTGTAGAATCATATTTTCAAATAAAAGGGTAGCTACAGTCTTGCTTTGCATAGCGGTATATATGATATACCCTGCACCTTATTCGATAGGGAAAGAGCCGAGATCCCTTCACCGGGAGAGACCTCTTTAGCAAAACTGGCAGATGCTACAAAATTCAGTTTGGTTTTTGATTGCTTTTGGAGTTTTGCTTTGCACAGTGATATATATGATATATCCTGCACCTTATTCGATGAGGAAAGAGCCGAGATCCCTTCACTGGGAGTGACCTCTTTAGCGAAACTAGCAGATGCTATAACACTCGGTTTGCTTTTGATTGCTTTTGGAGTTTTGCTTTGCATAGTGATATATATGATATATCCTGCACCTTATTCGATGAGGAAAGAGCCGAGATCCCTTCACCGGGAGTGACCTCTTTAGCAAAACTAATAAAAGACTCAAAATCACTCCATTTCAAAATTCACATGATTCTACAACGGTATCAAGTTCATTACGCAATAGGTTTTCAGAAAAACCTGTCGTAGCCCTCCGTCATTTCAGATAAATCCTACTTAGTATCCGTGCTACGTTTGTTGACCTCCGTCAAGGCGTAGTGTGCGGTAGCTAACTAGTATTTATCTGCTTATGCATATGATGCAGATTGGATTAGGGTAGTCGTACGACCTTGTTGACCTCCGTCAAGGGTCGTGCGGGTGGGTTTGATTCAATCAAGAAATGACGGGTTGAACTTGACTTGCACCCTGTGGTTTGTTGACCTCCGTCAAGATCATGGGATGCTTGGGGCAAAAAGATTATCGGGAGTTTCAAGTGTTGAAATTTGCAATGAGATTGCATACCTTCTATGAGATAGTTGGATCCCGATACCCACTGCGAGTAATTGTTACTCCTGGGAGAGTTTTACACGGGACAATTAACCGATCAAGTAGGTGTCTAGAAAGGTGTCAACGGGGTTACGCCTCTGGGAAAACGAGGTTTACTTTAATTAGGTCCGTGCGAAAGCATGGGGAACCTACCTCAAAGTACCGACACTGGCCTAGCTGAAAGATCGGCGAAGTTGTAGGGTGTAATTAATCCCGGCTAGTCTTTCCTTTTAGAGTTTGAAGGAAGATTTGATAAAAACAGTGGGAGCCATCCTGATTAGATAAGATAATAACCAATCTGATCTTGCAAGAGCATATGCTAAAGTGTTTTCTTTTCTCTCTCTCCAGGTAGAGACCATGTCATGCCTTAATCAAGATAATAATATGGATGTATTGACCGAACCTGCATGTTATACTGTGCTGGGGAACGTTGGTTCCGTTCTTTCTTATAAGAGTTATAGGACTGAACAGGACATAGGGGAATACCAGGATTCCAATGCCACCCGAATGAAGAAAGTACATGATGATGCATTTTCTTCGGGTGTGTTCGTTACAGAGAACTGTTTCTCCATTTCCTCTACGTCCTGGGTATTGGATACCGGGTCAGGATCCTATATATGTAATCAGTTACATGGGCTTAAGAAAGGTAGAGAACTTGGAGAAGGTGATAAAGACATAAGAGTTGGAAATGGTGCAATTGTTGCAGCTAAAACCGTCGAGGAATATCACCTTGTATTACCAACTGGTAATACATTGATTCTGAACGAATGCTATTACATGCCGAACCTGATATGCAATATTATATCGGTTTCTTTGTTGAGTAAAGAGGGATATAATTTTGTATTACAGGATAATGTTATGAACATTTTCCGTAACCAAAAGTTGGTTGGATCAGGCACGTTGTGCAATGGCATTTATGTTCTAAATCAATCAACAGTTCTGAGTATAACAAACACACACAAGAGGAAGAGTTCAGAACTGAACGAATCCTTCTTGTGGCATTGTAGACTGGATCACATCAATGCAACACGATTAGCTAAGTTGCATAAGGATGGATATTTGAAACCGTTCGAATTTTCATCTTATGACACTTGCCAGTCATGTCTCAAAGGCAAGATGACCAAAACTCCGTTTATGGGACACGGAGAAAGAGTTACTGAACTCTTGGGACTGATACATAGTGATGTATGCGGTCCCATGTCTACACATGCCAGGGATGGTTCTGCGTACTTCATTACATTCACTGACAATCTCTCTAGGTTCGGGTATGTGTTCCTGATGAAACACAAATCAGAAGCTTTTGAGAAATTTAGAGAATATAAACAAGAAGTCGAGAACCAAACCGGAAAAAGTATTAAAATCCTACGATCTGATCGAGGGGGTGAATACTTGAGCATTGAATTCCTGGACTTCCTAAAAGAGAATGGGATTCTCTCTCAGCTGACTCCTCCATATACACCACAGCACAACGGTGTGTCAGAACGGAGGAACTGCACCCTATTAGATATGGTGCGCTCTATGATGAGCACAGCTAAGTTACCTATTTCCGTCTGGGGATATGCACTGGAAACAGCAGCATACCGACTGAATAGGGTTCCTACCAAATCTGTGCCTACCACCCCATATGAGATATGGGAGGGGAAGAGACCATATCTTAATTTTATTAAGATATGGGGTTGCCCGGCCTATGTCAAAAGATAAAAACCGGACAAACTCGAGACAAGGTCTGTTTTGTGTAAGTTTGTTGGATATCCCAAGCATTCGGGAGGGTATATCTTCTACCACAGTGAGGAACAAAGAGTGTTTGTTGCTCAACATGTCACCTTTTTAGAAAAGGAATTTCTTGCAAAAGAGATTAGTGGCCCTGAGGTAGAACTGGAAGAGGTTCCAGCTGTACAAACCACAACAGAAGATTTAGTGGAACCAGAGGATTCAGTAGCTCCCAACGAATCTCAACCTCTCCGTCGATCTAGTAGGGTTCTTCACCAACCTGAGAGATACTACGGTTTTCTTATGGATGGTGGGAGCGAGGATTGCATCATGGAGGATGATGACCCAACTAGCTTCGAGCAGGCCATCACGAGTGGGGACTCAGTGAAATGGCTGGATGCAATGCGGTCCGAGATGGAATCCATGTACACCAACAAAGTATGGACTTTGGAAGATGCTCCTGAAGGGGTAAAACCCATTGGGAGCAAGTGGATATTCAAGAAAAAACTTGGTGTAGATAGGAAAGTAGATACTTTCAAAGCTAGACTTGTTGCAAAGGGTTTTCGTCAAAGACCAGGTGTGGACTATGACGAAACCTTTTCTCCAGTGGCTATGCTTAAATCCATCCGGATCATGCTTGCCATCGCTGCATATCATGACTACGAAATCTGGCAAATGGATGTTAAGACCGTCTTTCTAAACGGTGATTTAGAAGAGTGCGTGTACATGACTCAGCCAGAGAGCTTCGTAGATAGTGGGAGCAGCAGGAAGGTGTGCAAGCTGCTTAAATCCATTTATGGATTAAAGCAAGCATTGCGGAGTTGGAACATCTGCTTTGACGTCGTTATCAAAGAGTTTGATTTTGTCAAAAACGTAGATGAACCTTGTATCTACAAGAAGCTGGCAGAGAGTAAGGTTGTCTTCCTCGTATTGTACATGGACGACATACTTTTGATAGGAAATGATATTCCTATGCTGCAATCGGTCAAGCTCTTCTTATCACAAAGATTCTCAATGAAAGATCTTGGTGATGCCTCCTGCATATTGGGAATAAGGATCTATAGAGATAGATCCAAACGGATATTGGGATTATCCCAATCCAGATACATTGACACCATACTTAAGAGGTTTAGTATAGAAGAATCCAAGCATGGGAACTTACCCACGATCTCTGGAGTCACTCTCTCCAAAGAGATGTCTCCCAAGACTGATTTGGAAAGAGCTCGCATGCAAGGGATACCCTATGCTTCGGCTGTAGGCTCTATCATGTACGCGATGCTATGTACCAGACCCGATGTAGCATACTCACTAAGTGTAGTGAGCAGGTATCAAGCTGATCCTGGAGAGAGTCACTGGACAGCTGTGAAGAGCATTCTCACGTACTTACGAAGGACTAAAGAGATGCTCTTGGTGTATGGTAACGGAGAACTCCAAGTGGAGTCCCAATTCGAGCTTCCAGAGTGATAAGGACGACTCTAAGTCACAGTAGGGATTTGTCTTTACCCTTTACGGAGGGGCGGTTAGTTGGAAGAGTTCCAAGCAGGAAACCGTGGCAGACTCGACGATGGAGGCTGAATACATCGCTGCCAACGATGCTTCCAAAGAGGCTGTCTGGATCAAGAAGTTCATTACTGAACTTGGAGTGGTTCCATCCATTGAGAATCCAATACCTTTGTATTGCGATAACAATGGAGAGGTGGCTTTGGCCAAGGAACCCAGGTCCCATCAGCGATCCAGGCATATTCTGAGGCGGTATCACCTGATCCGGGAAATAGTTGATCGCCGGGAGATCGAGGTCAGGACGGTTGACACGAAGAATAACACAGCGGATCCACTCACGAAGGCCATTCCCCAGATACAGTTTGAGAGACTCTTCGGGATGCTCGGTTTGCGATACTACAGCAGCTGGCCCTAGTGCAAGTGGAAGATTGTTAGTTGTATGTATGCCCTAGAGGCCAGTATTGTACAGATGATGTATATTATATTGGATGCTTAGACATATATAGAGATGACTTTCTTGCTCGATATGATAGTATGCTATCTGGTTGCTCTTTATCTTAACATGTATACTTGTCTCTTTATACTGTCTTATAGTTACATGTTGGTAAAGCCCTTAGGATGTGTACTTGACTATCTGGACTATGATGCGGATCATACTAGTGGGGACATGGTAGTCCATAAGTACATCCTTCAAGGACCCTAGTCGTAGGTGTATCGAGACGGGGCATCGATATACCAGTGTAGACTAGCGTATACGCTTCTCGACCCAAGAGATGGGCGATGGATGATCCCATATCCATTGGTGTATGACATTAGAGAGATGGTATACGGGTGCTCAGTGGAGACTGGGTACACTGGACGGACTCGCCGAGAACTCCCAGATGGTATTATACCTCACGTCAGATAGCAATTCTCAGGTGACACTTGTGCAGGTTAGTCTGTAGACCCGAGATCGTCATAGAGTCTTATGTGATTCCCACTGTGCTTTGATTTCCACCTTACCACGTCCATGAGGGCGTGCAAAACGGTGGTTTTTTGGTACAGTCCCGAGTCACATGGAGGCAATGAGCGATAGGAGGGGTTTCGACTCTCTCGGTATTGGGGGTTGATGTTGCGCTGTGCTCGATTGGCCGTAACAGGGAAGTCTCTGGCCAGGGATGATTAGAGATTTACTGGTAAGTGTTACCAGTAGTTTCTCGACCCGTTATGAGCCTCACATCGGCATGACTTATCAGTTATTGGGGTCTGACGTTTACGACCCCTAGACTTGATATGCGACATATCAGACGAGGAGACCGGACTGCACAGGTAGTGTTGCCGGTTGGCTCGACGGGAGTTGTAGCAGGTTCGCTTGTTTTCTTCTGATCGCTCAATACCCGGGTGGCCGTTACGTTTAGCTGACCGCTTGCGGCTTGGGGGTGCTTAATATGATCATCACCCACTGCCGGCGTATTGACGAGTCTTAGAGTCCCACAAAGGAGTTACCTAGTCCAGGCGAAACGTTGTGGTGCGCGTATACGATTTGCGCATGGACCCGGTTAAAATGCGCGTATAGGATACCGTATATTGATCGGGCGGCTTGCTTTTGGTGGGGTCGTATATGATATGGCCGGATTGATAAATCAAGTATTGATTTATCATTTAACCATTAGTTTCTCACTAGAAATCCTTTCTTGTATTTGATGGATGTATGCATGCATGTATGCTTTCTTTATAGATTCATGCACATATGGATGTGCATGCACACATACATACATACATCATTCTTCATGGTTGCATATACATGGAAAATGGTGGCAATATAAGACTCACACCATGATTTTATATATATGTGTTATTATTTCATTTGTTTTAAAACAAAGGAAAAAGAAAAGGATAATTCATGGATGAGTTCTACACTCTTCTTGACCTAACCATGCTCACCTATCTTCTAACCATGAGTTAATCTTTTCTTTTATGTTTTAACTCAAGTGAAATAATATCCATATGATTTAACCATGGTTTGAGATGAGAAGTGATAAATATATATACATACATTTTCATTTTCTTTTTAGAGAAAATCTTTTCTCTTCTTCTTAAAAAGCCATCATCTTCTTCCTCCTTCTTCTTTTGCTCTCTAGATTTTTCTAGTAAGAAAATACTCAACAAGATAGGATTTTGAAGTGAGAAAAAGAACCACAACATCATTCTACACAAGTCTTGCCCACTTGTTTAGAGTGTTAGCTTCATTTCATTCTTTTGATAAAGTGAAGTTGCAAGCTTGGACAAAGGAGCTTCGGGTGGATCGTTGTGGACGTTAGAAGACCTCAAGTGGACCTTTTCCAAACCCCAAGTAGCCGAGGAGTCTAGCGTAGGGAGCTACAAAGGTTGTGCTCTCAAAACCCTAGCTTTTCCTACTTGAGATGATGTGCAATTTTTGAAACCCTAATTTTCTAGGAACGATTCATTGTTTGTTTACTTAGCACCCTAAAAATTCAATCTTTGGTACATGTGATGCTTCCAATCCCTTCATGAGGTGCTAGGTTAACCCAACATTCACTTGCTGTTTTTTATTGCAAGTTGCCCCATCATTTCGGCTATTTCATATGCATGTGCGGCCTACTGGCTTTTCGCCGTAAACCTGAAATTAGACACCGATTTCGGCATCAGCACCGCTACAACTGGGATATTACCAGGAGCGAATCATCATCTGCCTCCGTCAATATTGAACAAAGGTAGCTTAGCGACCAGGGTTAGGGTTCTGTCGTCTAAGGCTTTGACTTCATGAGCCGTAAGGGTCTAGCAAAGGTATTTCTCCCTACAAGTCATGAGGATCTTGTAGGTGTATTTTCTCCTTAGGAATCGTGAGGATTCCTAAGTGTTTGTTCCTCTATAAGTTGTAAGGATCCTACAGGAGGATTTTCTCCTTGTAAGTCGAGAGGACTTATAAGGGTTGTTTGTCATGCAAACATATCCCCAGTCTCGGATGGGACTTGATTAGGGAAATGTTTATTCGCGCCCGTGGATTGTATACAAGGGCCAGTATTGAGCCACCTGTAGGGCAATATCGGAAGTTGTGGGGGTTGCTTAAGCACAGGTTTAGGTCTCTGTAATTTAAGACTTTCAAATCTTATGAGCCGTGAGGGTCTCATAAGAGAGTTCTCCTAACGAGTCGTGAGGATCTCGCAAGTGTATTTTCTCCTTAGGAATCGTGGGGATCCCTAAGTGTGTTGCTCCCTTGTGAGTCGTAAGGATCTCATGCGGGTGGTTTCTCCTTACAAGGTCAAGAGGACCCTATAAGTGTCTTTTAACGAGGTTGCGCCCTTTCGGGTTTTTACAAACACTCGCCGGTAGTCCTGCTGTTTTTACTCACGGAGCCCTTTCGGGTTTTCATCCGTACCCATTTTGCTTATGGACATACCTTTTTTTTTATATTTATTCTCTCTTTTTTTTACGAGGTCGCGCCCTTTCGGGTTTTCACGAACACTCGCCGGTAGCCCTGCTGTTTTTACTCACGGAGCCCTTTCGGGTTTTCATCCGTGCCCTTTTTTGCTTATGGACATAGCGCTTTTTTTATTCTTTTTATTTTCTTCTCTCCTTTTTTTTTACGAGGTCGCGCCCTTTCGGGTTTTCACGAACACTCGCCGGTAGCCCTGCTGTTTTTACTCACGGAGCCCTTTCGGGTTTTCATCCGTGCCCTTTTTGCTTATGGACATACCGTTTTTATTTATTATATTTTTCTTCTTTTTTTTTTAATCTCGTCAGCCTACGGATGCTGCGGTAGTAGTTTAAGGACGTTTCAGTCCGCTATTAGTTTAAGGACGTTTCGGTCCGTCATGGAGAAGGCTGGCTACTGCTTATAAAGCTTGAGCTTAGGAAGATAGCGAGCGGACATAGTCGTCTTCATCTATCATTGACCTAGGCTGTGGCTCATTAAGCGTAGTATTTCTTTTGGAATCTACCGTTTATTGGCCTGAAAGGCCTTTCACCGTGCATATCTATGACTAAATAGGCTCCACCCTGGTAGACTTTGTCTATGATGTATGGGCCTTCATAGTTTGGCTCGAATTTTTCCCGCTTGGCGCGATTGGGGATCATAGGCCTTTTGACCACTAGCACGAGTTCGCCTTGGTGGAATGTCCTCGGTCGGGTCAATCTTTCATACGAGCACGTCATCTTTGCTTTATAAACTTCCAGATTTTGTTGCGCTATGAGCCGTATTTCTTCAAGGGCATCAAGCTCCTCAAGCCGAAGGTTAGCATTTTCTTCGTTCGTCAACTCATAGTGGACTGCCACTCGTAGCGAGGGTAACTCTATCTCGAGGGGGAGTACTGCTTCCGTACCGAATACCAACGCGTACGGCGTTGTGTTCGTGGTCGTCTTGAACGTAGTGCGATACGCCCAAAGAGCTTCTTGCAGCCTCTCATGCCAGTCCTTCTTATTTCGGGACACCATCTTCTTCATGATCTTCGTCAGGATCTTGTTGAAGGCCTCAGCTAGACCATTAGCTCGCGGATTATAAACTGAGGAATATCTCCAGTCTATATTATGCTGTTGTGCGAAGCGACTGATTTTGTGGCTTCTATAAGCTGGCCCGTTATCGGAGATGATCTGTCGCGGAGTTCCAAACCGATATATGACGTGCGTTTTGAAGAAGTGGAGGATATTCTCCGTCTTCACTTCCCTCAGCGGTACTGCCTCTGCCCATTTGGAGAAGTAGTCAGTCGTCGCCAGGATGAAACGATGTCCTCTGGACGATGCTAGTTCGATGGGGCCAACTATGTCAGTTCCCCACATTTCGAACGGCCAGCTTGCCACTGTTGGGTGTAGCGGATTTGGATGCTGGTGGATGAAGTCCCCATGGATTTGGCATGAGTGGCATTGCTTCTCATATTCGAGGCAGTCCTGAATCATCGTGGGCCAGTAGTAGTCCATCCGTTTGATCTTCAATTTCATCTTTGGACCTGCTTGGTGAGAACCACAGATTCCATCATGAACTTCCTGGACGACTCTTTTTGTCACGCCCCGCTTCCCAGAGTACGCAAGATTGGGCACGTAACATAGCCAACCATGCTACCTGTGGGTAGGAAGTATCCATCCACAGTCACATTACGGTTGTAGAGATATCAAGAACAGTATGAATAAACTAATCTAACACATGTCCAAATCCATAATAACAAGAGTCAATAAACAATAGTGCGGAAGCAAATGATCCAATACAATAAATAAACAGTATGTCCCATAATGCGGGCTCACATCTGGAAATGAAATGAAATAAATAAACTAATCACTAAGGACTCACAGTTCAACCTGCTGGCTGAAGTACTCCTGCTCGGTCGTCGACAGTGGTAAGGAATCTGGGCCATGCAAAACCCAGACGTCAGCGCGTCATGTCAACCAAATAATATAATATAAACATGGTAATAAGCAATGCAGGTATGAACATGAATAAAGCAGTACTAAGAAATAACAGTGCAGGGTAATGTGCAGTGGTAACTAAACTGTCCTATCAGGTTTCTACTCTATAGTCTTTGAAATCAATTGATGAATCGTCGATGTAACTCAATAGTATCCCGTACATACCCGGGACCACGGCCACAATATTCTCGGCTGCAGCCGAGACATGCCGCTAGGCACAAAACAGGAAAGTGTACACTCGGTAGTACCCCGTACATACCCGGGATCACGGCCACAATATTCTCGGCCGAAACCGAGACATGCCGCTAGGCACAAACAGGAATGTGTACACTCGAACAGGTAGTGAACTGTCGAGTTACAAGTCAGGTTCATCTTTGATTTCCCCATACCCCCGAGTTATGTATGTCAGGTCAGGTATTCAGTAGTCAAGGACTAATGCCAACACAGAATCAGGTAAAAGCAGGTCTGTCTGGATAGACAGCAGGAATGGTCCATGAGGACCCCAAGTCAGGTTTGTTGACATTAGGCATGAGATCATGTGATAAGTCAGGTCATAGTACAATAGGTTGAGTCAGTATGTACGGGATGTCATGTCCGGTGTATCAGTACATGTGTCAGGTGTATCAAGATCGGGTCAATATGTAATGCAATCGAATGTATGCTCATAACAGGTATAGAAACGAATAAGGAACAACAGCAGGAAACAGTAAATAACAATATTATTCCATGTAAACACCGTGGTGCTTTGTATTCTCTTATTAACAGGTTCAAGCACCCTTGGGGTGCAATAGTCACAAGGTGAAGCAATATCAACAACATAAAGTAATGAAGCTACATGAATTTAAGCTAAAGCATAATAATTGTCTCAAGGGTGATTTAACAAATGAAGCAAGGACGATCTACTTGGTTTAGTTAGTTAAAGTGTGGATTGATAGCAGACCGATTAATTACAAGAAACTACTATACCGATTCAAAGTTAAGAATAATTGTAACCGTCAATTCTAAGTTATAAAATAATATGATAATTAAGTGTATAGCAACACTTGATCTTGTGTACTAGCATGTTAAAGCAAGTATTCGGATACTTGCCTCGACGGTTTCGCAAACCGGAAAGCACGGATGCAATGTCGGCGGAAAACACGAGACGGATGCACAGGCTACGGATCGAGTCCAAACAGCGAACAGCGGGACCACACGGACCAGAGTACTTCGCTGGAGAGTCGGGTCAAGTCGTCGGCACGGCCGGAATCCGGCGAAATGTCAAAACAGCGACGAATTAGCAAAACACGATATACATATTAAAGATCAGCGGGGGATCTAGCACAAATGGAAAGATAAAGGGATGCTTACAGGGAAGAACCAGGGCAACCACGACGGGCTCGACGGCGATGGGGCGCCGGCGAGGCAGCGACGGCGAGCAGCGACGGCTGGAATTTTCTGGGTTCGTTGGAAAGAGGGTGGTGCGGTGAGTAGAGGGGTGCTGGCCCGCTCTGGTGATCAAGGGGAGACGGAGGTGGTCGGAGGTGGCTCTGGGGACGACGGCGAGGATCGTCGGCACGTTTTCCGGCGACCCGGGGGTTGGTGCTAGGGTCGGGCTCGGGTTCTGGTGGTCCGGCGAGGGGAGGAGGAAGACGACGACGAGGTCGGGACGAGGGTGAAGGGAGGAGGATTCTGGTGTCGTCGGCGATGGGAGGCGGCGGCGACGGCGAGATCTGCGGCTGGTGGTGGCATCGGGGGTTGGGTGCAGGCGCGGAAAGAGAACGGAGGAAGGAGGTAGGAGCGCGGTGAGGTTGTGGAGGCGAGAACGGCGACGGCGAGGTCGCAGGGAGGTTGACGGCGCAGGCACGAGGATGCTAGGGTTAGGGTTCGGAGGTTTCGTTGCAAGAGTTTTCTCGTGATGGAGGAACAGTGGAAAAAAATATATAAGATAGAGAGAGAGGGATTTTTGGATGAGAGAGAGAGAGATTTTTGGATGAGAGAGAGAGAGAGAGATGGGGATTAGAGAGAGATAGAGAGAGACGGAGAGAGAGAGGGTGGATTGGGGGGCCCACGAGGGATTTAAATCCCTCGTGATTGGCTGGAAAGGGTACGGTAGCTTAAAAATAAATTTTAAAAGATTTTTAAAAGATTCTAACGTTATATATATATAACAGAGTATATATTTATAGTTTTAAATATATTAAATTAAAATGGGTATTTCGGCGCTAAATGAAACATTTCCAAATCGCGCCCGGGTTGCGCCCAAATATTTCAAATTCAAATTATAGGATTTTAAGCGAGTTCCAAATTTTGAAAAGGGGTGTTTAATGATTAAAATGCATGCCCCCAAGTCGGACACTTGCACGCGCGCGTAGTCGTCCAAACTTGCCCGTTTCGCCGAACGGGATAAAAATCTCGACGCGCGGACGCTACCACGCGACTAGTGGCGACGAGTAGGCCAACATGGATATTTTTAATTTCATTTTCGGTGTTAAAATTTGTTATGTGCCAAAATGACTTAACCGGTTAAAATTTAGCAATAAACACCAAACAATCAGGATAATTGGAATGAGCAATATATAACACTCAACTAGCAATAGAAATAGTACTATTTGGGCTCGGGTGTTACATCATACCCAACTACAAAAAGAATTTCTTCCTCGAAATTCCAAGAATACAAGATAGCTAACTACCGGAAAAGGTGAGGAAATTTCTGCCGGATCTCGTCTTCTCGCTCCTAAGTGGATTCTCCATGCGATCGATTACCCCAAGAAACTAGCACAAGAGGGATAGCCTTGTTCTTAAGAACCTTTTCTCTTCGATCCTTGATTTCAACTGATCGCTCCTCAAAAGTTAGGTCCTCCCGTACGGTCAACTTCGAATGATCCAAGACATGAGTCTCACCGCGAACATACCTCCGTAGTTGAGACACATGAAACACATCGTGCACTCCTGCCAATGACTGTGGTAACGCCAAACGGTACGCTACCTCCCCAACACGCTCCAATATCTCGAAGGGTCCAACGAATCGGGGACTAAGCAAACCCCGACTCCCAAAGCGAATCACCCCTCTAGTCGGCGATATCTTCAGGAATACCAAATCACCCACGGCGAACTCTAGAGGTCTTCTTGACGTGTCGGCCCAACCTTTCTGTCTGTCTTGAGCTGCCTTCATATGCTTCCTGATTGTATTCACCTTCTCGACTGTCTGTACCACCAAATCTGGTCCTAGTAACCTTCGTTCACCAACATCATCCCAACAAACCGGTGAACGACATTTACGACCATACAACGCTTCAAACGGAGCCATCTGAATAGTCGCTTGGAAGCTATTGTTGTACGAAACTCCACCAGGTATAGATGATCCTCCCAAGAACCTTTGAAGTCCAACATGCAAGCCCTCAACATATCTTCAAGGGTCTGGATCGTTCTCTCCGATTGTCCATCAGTCTGAGGATGATAAGCTGTGCTAAACTTCAATCGAGTCCCCAAGCTTTCTTGTAAACTCCTCCAGAAGTGTGACAAGAACCGAGTGTCCCGATCGGACGCGATGCTCACCGGTACTCCATGCGATCTTACAATCTCCTGCATGTACCGCTCTGCCAAAGTCTCCGTCGATTGACCAACCCGAAAAGGAATAAAGTGGGCTGCCTTGGTCAACCGATCGACAATCACCCATACTGCATTGTTGCCTTTTGGACTCCGCGGTAAAGCCGTCACGAAATCCATGGTTATATGTTCCCACTTCCACTGAGGGATCGGAAGTGGTTGCAATAAACCAGCAACCCTTTGGTGTTCAGCCTTGACTTGCTGACACACCAAGCACTTGGCCACGAAGCGAGCAATCTCCCATTTCACCTTCCCACCAGAAGTGCTGTCGAATATCTCGGTACATCTTTGTCCCTCCTGGATGTACCGAGTAAGCTGAACTGTGTGCCTCCTTCATAAGCTCTTCACGCACATCCCCTTTAGGGGCACACACACGGCTACCATATCTCAACGAACCGTCTTCATGGATCAGTAAATCGGTTCGCAGCCCAGCTTCAACCTGCTCTCGAAACTTTTGCGGTCTAGGATCCTGCGATTGTGACGCTTTAATCTTCTCAACTAAGGACGACTGTACTTGCAACTGCATCAACTGTCCCGTAGCATGTGGTAGCACCACCTCCAAGTCAAATCTCCGAAAATCCGCAATGATCTCCCTTTGTGCGGTCAATACCTGAATCGCTGGTAACTGACTTAGCGCATCCGGCACGACGTTAACTTTTCCCGGATGGTACTTAAGATCAATGTCGTAGTCGGCCATCAGCTCCAACCATCTGCGTTGCCTCATGTTCAACTCCTTCTGAGTGAACACATATTTCAAACTCTTGTGATCCGTAAGGACTTCGACCCTCTCGCCCAAAAGGTAGTGTCTCCAAATTTTCAAGGCGAAGATCACGGCCGCAAGCTCCAAGTCATGAGTCGGATAATTCTTCTCATGAGTCTTCAGTTGTCTCGATGCGTAAGCGACGACTTCCCCATTCTGCATCAAAACACATCCCAATCCTTTTCCGGATGCGTCGCTGTGAAACACCAGTCCTCCGGAATTGTTTGGTACGGTCAGGATAGGGGCGGTTATCAACCTCTGCTTCAACGTCTCGACGGCCAAAGCACATCCATCTGTCCAAACAAACGGTACCTCCCTGCGCGCGAGCTTGGTTAACGTCTCTGCCAAACGAGCGAAGTTTTCCACAAATCTCCTGTAGTATCCGGCCAAACCAAGGAAACTTCTTATCTCCGCAACATTCTTTGGAATTGGCCAATCTCGAACCGCTACAATCCTTTCGGGATCGACGGCGATTCCATCGCCCGACACCACATGCCCCAGAAACTTCACTTCTCCCAGCCAGAATTCGCCCTTACTCATCTTCACGAATAATTTCTCCTGTCTCAGCGTCTGCAGTGCGATCTTTAAATGCTCAGCATGCTCCTCTGGACTCTTCGAGTACACCAGAATATCATCAAATACATCCATAAAGTCGCGAACAACTGCCGGCTCTTCATTACTATCCACTACCATAGCCGCAAGAACACTGTTCGTCGGTCTAGCCCTAAACTCGACTGGCCCGACAGAACTGATTCCTCCAGTGAAAGTAAACTCAGGGTGTCCGGGAATCTGGAAAATTACCTTCCTTGCCCTACAATCAAATGTGTGCGTGGAAAGTGCCAAAAATCCATTCCCAATACTACTTCACAACTGCCCGTACCTATTACTAAGAAATCTGCAAACAGCTTCCGTCCGCAAACAACAACTGTACAATCTCTACATTCCTTACTAGCTATGATTTTCCCATTCCCAGTGTGTATGTCCCCAAAACTAGACAGGGTCGTGCAGGTAATCGAGTGTGTAGTTATAAATTTAGATGACATAAAACAGTGGGATGCTCCGAAATAAAATTATGCCAATGCGGGAAAACCATGAACGAGTAAAGTACCTGAAACCCCTTCTCCTGATGCCTTAGCTTCTTCAACTGTCAACGTGAAAGCTCGAGCCTGATTAGATCCTTGAGTTAGCTGTCTCTGCCCTTGGAACGGTTTCTGCGGAGGCTTCTGAATATCATCCCTTGTACGAAGCTTCGACGGACAAGCACTAACGGTGTGATCTGCCGCTCCACAACTAAAACAGAGTCCCAGCCTCTTACGACACTCCTTTCGCACATGTCCGGGTACATGGCAGTAGTCACAAATCACGCTCCTTTTCCGATCACCCACAATTGTTTTCTTCATTGGTGCTACGCTGCGTCTGTTCATCGGAATACTTCTACGTACAGACGTTTGGTTCAGTGCAGATGCCGGTTTCAGCTCGGTCTGTCTCTTTAGATTCTCCAGCAATTCCCTTATCACTCTACGCATGGCGGCTTTGTCCGCACGTCTCTGGTACGTCTTCAAATTCTTATCTGTCATATTCCTGAAATCAAAACACCCAACATTAGCATGATGATAGATTCTGAGTATAGATCAAGGCTAGAACTCCAAGATACTTAAATAGAGTGCTGCATTGTAACTATGCCGCGGTATCATAGCCACAATTACTTAACTCCACCCAAGTCGCCTAAGTCCTAGAGATAACAAGAAATCAGGTTTTCGAGTTAACATGCAAAGTAAGTTTGCACGTCGACATAATCCGGAAGAATGTGATTCAAGAATGGTAAAACGGTCAAGGTGGTAGGACATGTTTCCTAAGCATGGGTATTCTTATTCGTGTATCGGGTACAATACCCAACTACAAAAGAATCAACCCAACTAACCTATGGCTCTGATACCAAAAGAACCATGTCACGCTCCGCTTCCCAGAGTAAGCAAGATTGGGCACGTAACATAGCCAACCATGCTACCTGTGGGTAGGAAGCATCCATCCACAGTCACATTACGGTTGTAGAGATATCAAGAACAGTATGAATAAACTAATCTAATACATGTCCAAATCCATAATAACAAGAGTCAATAAACAATAGTGCGAAAGCAAATGATCCAATACAATAAATAAACAGTATGTCCCATAATGCGGGCTCACATCTGGAAATGAAATGAAATAAATAAACTAATCACTAAGGACTCACAGTTCAGCCTGCTGGCTGAAGTACTCCTGCTCGGTCGTCGACAGTGGTAAGGAATCTGGGCCATGCAAAACCCAGACGTCAGCGCGTCATGTCAACCAAATAATATAATATAAACATGGTAATAAGCAATGCAGGTATGAACATGAATAAAGCAGTACTAAGAAATAACAGTGCAGGGTAATGTGCAGTGGTAACTAAACTGTCCTATCAGGTTTCTACTCTATAGTCTTTGAAATCAATTGATGAATCGTCGATGTAACTCAATAGTATCCCGTACATACACGGGACCACGGCCACAATATTCTTGGCTGCAGCCGAGACATGCCGCTAGGCACAAAACAGGAAAGTGTACACTCGGTAGTACCCCGTACATACCCGGGATCACGGCCACAATATTCTCGGCCGAAACCGAGACATGCCGCTAGGCACAAACAGGAATGTGTACACTCGAACAGGTAGTGAATTGTCGAGTTACAAGTCAGGTTCATCTTTGATTTCCCCATACCCCCGAGTTATGTATGTCAGGTCAGGTATTCAGTAGTCAAGGACTAATCCCAACACAGAATCAGGTAAAAGCAGGTCTGTCTGGATAGACAGCAGGAATGGTCCATGAGGACCCCAAGTCAGGTTTGTTGGCATTAGGCATGAGATCATGTGATAAGTCAGGTCGTAGTACAATAGGTTGAGTCAGTATGTACGGGATGTCATGTCCGGTGTATCAGTACATGTGTCAGGTGTATCAAGATCGGGTCAATATGTAATGCAATCGAATGTATGCTCATAACAGGTATAGAAACGAATAAGGAACAACAGCAGGAAACAGTAAATAACAATATTATTCCATGTAAACACCGTGGTGCTTTGTATTCTCTTATTAACAGGTTCAAGCACCCTTGGGGTGCAATAGTCACAAGGTGAAGCAATATCAACAACATAAAGTAATGAAGCTACATGAATTTAAACTAAAGCATAATAATTGTCTCAAGGGTGATTTAACAAATGAAGCAAGGACGATCTACTTGGTTTAGTTAGTTAAAGTGTGGATTGATAGCAGACCGATTAATTACAAGAAACTACTATACCGATTCAAAGTTAAGAATAATTGTAACCGTCAATTCTAAGTTATAAAATAATATGATAATTAAGTGTATAGCAAGACTTGATCTTGTGTACTAGCATGTTAAAGCAAGTATTCGGATACTTGCCTCGACGGTTTCGCAAACCGGAAAGCACGGATGCAATGTCGGCGGAAAACACGAGACGGATGCACGGGCTACGGATCGAGTCCAAACAGCGAACAGCGGGACCACACGGACCAGAGTACTTCGCTGGAGAGTCGGGTCAAGTCGTCGGCACGGCCGGAATCCGGCGAAATGTCAAAACAGCGACGAATTAGCAAAACACGATATACATATTAAAGATCAGCGGGGGATCTAGCACAAATGGAAAGATAAAGGGATGCTTACAGGGAAGAACCAGGGCAACCACGACGGGCACGACGGCGATGGGGCGCCGGCGAGGAAGCGACGGCGAGCAGCGACGGCTGGAATTTTCTGGGTTCGTTGGAAAGAGGGTGGTGCTGTGAGTAGAGGGGTGCTGGCCCGCTCTGGTGATCAAGGGGAGACGGAGGTGGTCGGAGGTGGCTCTGGTGACGACGGCGAGGATCGTCGGCACGTTTTCCGGCGACCCGGGGGTTGGTGCTAGGGTCGGGCTCGGGTTCTGGTGGTCCGGCGAGGGGAGGAGGAAGACGACGACGAGGTCAGGACGAGGGTGAAGGGAGGAGGATTCTGGTGTCGTCGGCGATGGGAGGCGGCGGCGACGGCGAGATCTGCGGCTGGTGGTGGCGTCGGGGGTTGGGTGCAGGCGCGGAAAGAGAACGGAGGAAGGAGGTAGGAGCGCGGTGAGGTTGTGGAGGCGAGAACGGCGACGGCGAGGTCGCAGGGAGGTCGACGGCGCAGGCACGAGGAGGCTAGGGTTAGGGTTCGGAGGTTTCGTTGCAGGAGTTTTCTCGTGATGGAGGAACAGTGGAAAAAAAAATATAAAAGAGGGATTTTTGGATGAGAGAGAGAGAGATGGGGATTAGAGAGAGATGGGGAGAGACGGAGAGAGAGAGGGTGGATTGGGGGGCCACGAGGGATTTAAATCCCTCGTGATTGGCTGGAAAGGGTACGGTAGGTTAAAAATAAATTTTAAAAGATTTTTAAAAGATTCTAACGTTATATATATATAACAGAGTATATATTTATAGTTTTAAATATATTAAATTAAAATGGGTATTTCGGCGCTAAATGAAACATTTCCAAATCGCGCCCGGGTTGCGCCCAAATGTTTCAAATTCAAATTATAGGATTTTAAGCGAGTTCCAAATTTTGAGAAGGGGTGTTTAATGATTAAAATGCATGCCCCCAAGTCGGACACTTGCACGCGCGCGTAGTCGTCCAAACTTGTTTCGTTTCGCCGAACGGGATAAAAATCTCGACGCGCGGACGCTACCACGCGACTAGTGGCGACGAGTAGGCCAACATGGATATTTTTAATTTCATTTTCGGTGTTAAAATTTGTTATGTGCCAAAATGACTTAACCGGTTAAAATTTAGCAATAAACACCAAACAATCAGGATAATTGGAATGAGCATTATATAACACTCAACTAGCAATAGAAATAGTACTATTTGGGCTCGGGTGTTACATCATACCCAACTACAAAAAGAATTTCGTCCTCGAAATTCCAAGAATACAAGATAGCTAACTACCGGAAAAGGTGAGGAAATTTCTGCCGGATCTCGTCTTCTCGCTCCCAAGTGGATTCTCCATGCGATCGATTACCCCAAGAAACTAGCACAAGAGGGATAGCCTTGTTCTTAAGAACCTTTTCTCTTCGATCCTTGATTTCAACTGGTCGCTCCTCAAAAGTTAGGTCCTCCCGTACGGTCAACTCCGAATGATCCAAGACATGAGTCTCACCGCGAACATACCTCCGTAGTTGAGACACATGAAACACATCGTGCACTCCTGCCAATGACTGTGGTAACGCCAAACGGTACACTACCTCCCCAACACGCTCCAATATCTCGAAGGGTCCAACGAATCGGGGACTAAGCTTTCCCCGACTCCCAAAGCGAATCACCCCTCTAGTCGGCGATATCTTCAGGAATACCAAATCACCCACGGCGAACTCTAGAGGTCTTCTTGACGTGTCGGCCCAACCTTTCTGTCTGTCTTGAGCTGCCTTCATATGCTTCCTGATTGTATTCACCTTCTCGACTGTCTGTACCACCAAATCTGGTCCTAGTAACCTTCGTTCACCAACATCATCCCAACAAACCGGTGAACGGCATTTACGACCATACAACGCTTCAAACGGAGCCATCTGAATAGTCGCTTGGAAGCTATTGTTGTACGAAACTCCACCAGGTGTAGATGATCCTCCCAAGAACCTTTGAAGTCCAACATGCAAGCCCTCAACATATCTTCAAGGGTCTGGATCGTTCTCTCCGATTGTCCATCAGTCTGAGGATGATAAGCTGTGCTAAACTTCAATCGAGTCCCCAAGCTTTCTTGTAAACTCCTCCAGAAGTGTGACAAGAACCGAGTGTCCCGATCGGACGCGATGCTCACCGGTACTCCATGCAATCTTACAATCTCCTGCATGTACCGCTCTGCCAAAGTCTCCGTCGATTGACCAACCCGAAAAGGAATAAAGTGGGCTGCCTTGGTCAACCGATCGACAATCACCCATACTGCATTGTTGCCTTTTGGACTCCGCGGTAAAGCCGTCACGAAATCCATGGTTATATGTTCCCACTTCCACTGAGGGATCGGAAGTGGTTGCAATAAACCAGCAACCCTTTGGTGTTCAGCCTTGACTTGCTGACACACCAAGCACTTGGCCATGAAGCGAGCAATCTCCCGTTTCGCCTTCCCACCAGAAGTGCTGTCGAATATCTCGGTACATCTTTGTCCCTCCTGGATGTACCGAGTAAGCTGAACTGTGTGCCTCCTTCATAAGCTCTTCACGCACATCCCCTTTAGGCACACACACACGGCTACCATATCTCAACAAACCGTCTTCATGGATCAGTAAATCGGTTCGCAGCCCGGCTTCAACCTGCTCTCGAAACTTTTGCGGTCTAGGATCCTGCGATTGTGACGCTTTAATCTTCTCAACTAAGGACGACTGTACTTGCAACTGCATCAACTGTCCCGTAGCATGTGGTAGCACCACCTCCAAGTCAAATCTCCGAAAATCCGCAATGATCTCCCTTTGTGCGGTCAATACCTAAATCGCTGGTAACCGACTTAGCGCATCCGGCACGACGTTAACTTTTCCCGGATGGTACTTAAGATCAAGGTCGTAGTCGGCCATCAGCTCCAACCATCTGCGTTGCCTCATGTTCAACTCCTTCTGAGTGAACACATATTTCAAACTCTTGTGATCCGTAAGGACTTCGACCCTCTCGCCCAAAAGGTAGTGTCTCCAAATTTTCAAGGCGAAGATCACGGCCGCAAGCTCCAAGTCATAAGTCGGATAATTCTTCTCATGAGTCTTCAGTTGTCTCGATGCGTAAGCGACGACTTCCCCATTCTGCATCAAAACACATCCCAATCCTTTTCCGGATGCGTCGCTGTGAAACACCAGTCCTCCGGAATTGTTTGGTACGGTCAGGATAGGGGCGGTTATCAACCTCTGCTTCAACGTCTCGACGGCCAAAGCACATCCATCCGTCCAAACAAACGGTACCTCCCTGCGCGCGAGCTTGGTTAACGTCTCTGCCAAACGAGCGAAGTTTTCCACAAATCTCCTGTAGTATCCGGCCAAACCAAGGAAACTTCTTATCTCCGCAACATTCTTTGGAATTGGCCAATCTCGAACCGCTACAATCCTTTCGGGATCGACGGCGATTCCATCGCCCGACACCACATGCCCCAGAAACTTCACTTCTCCCAGCCAGAATTCGCCCTTACTCATCTTCGCGAATAATTTCTCCTGTCTCAGCGTCTGCAGTGCGATCTTTAAATGCTCAGCATGCTCCTCTGGACTCTTCGAGTACACCAGAATATCGTCAAATACATCCATAAAGTCGCGAACAACTGCCGTCTCTTCATTACTATCCACTACCATAGCTGCAAGAACACTGTTCGTCGGTCTAGCCCTAAACTCGACTGGCCCGACAGAACTGATTCCTCCAGTGAAAGTAAACTCAGGGTGTCCGGGAATCTGGAAAATTACCTTCCTTGCCCTACAATCAAATGTGTGCGTGGAAAGTGCCAAAAATCCATTCCCAATACTACTTCACAACTGCCCGTACCTCTTACTAAGAAATCTGCAAAGAGCTTCCGTCCGCAAACAACAACTGTACAATCTCTACATTCCTTACTAGCTATGATTTTCCCATTCCCAGTGTGTATGTCCCCAAAACTAGACAGGGTCGTGCAGGTAATCGAGTGTGTAGTTATAAATTTAGATGACATAAAACAGTGGGATGCTCCGAAATCAAATTATGCCAATGCGGAAAAACCATGAACGAGTAAAGTACCTGAAACCCCTTCTCCTGATGCCTTAGCTTCTTCAACTGTCAACGTGAAAGCTCGAGCCTGATTAGATCCTTGAGTCAGCTGTCTCTGCCCTTGGAACGGTTTCTGCGGAGGCTTCTGAATGTCATCCCTTGTACGAAGCTTCGACGGACAAGCACTAACGGTGTGATCTGCCGCTCCACAACTAAAACAGAGTCCCAGCCTCTTACGACACTCCTTTCGCACATGTCCGGGTACATGGCAGTAGTCACAAATCACGCTCCTTTTCCGATCACCCACAATTGTTTTCTTCATTGGTGCTACTCTGCGTCTGTTCATCGGAATACTTCTACGTACAGACGTTTGGTTCAGTGCAGATGCCGGTTTCAGCTCGGTCTGTCTCTTTAGATTCTCCAGCAATTCCCTTATCACTCTACGCATGGCGGCTTTGTCCGCACGTCTCTGGTACGTCTTCAAATTCTTATCTGTCATATTCCTGAAATCAAAACACCCAACATTAGCATGATGATAGATTCTGAGTATAGATCAAGGCTAGAACTCCAAGATACTTAAATAGAGTGCTGCATTGTAACTATGCCGCGGTATCATAGCCACAATTATTTAACTCCACCCAAGTCGCCTAAGTCCTAGAGATAACAAGAAATCAGGTTTTCGAGTTAACATGCAAAGTAAGTTTGCACGTCGACATAATCCGGAAGAATGTGATTCAAGAATGGTAAAACGGTCAAGGTGGTAGGACATGTTTCCTAAGCATGGGTATTCTGATTCGTGTATCGGGTACAATACCCAACTACAAAAGAATCAACCCAACTAACCTATGGCTCTGATACCAAAAGAACCATGTCACGCCCCGCTTCCCAGAGTACGCAAGATTGGGCATGTAACATAGCCAACCATGCTACCTGTGGGTAGGAAGCATCCATCCACAGTCACATTACGGTTGTAGAGATATCAAGAACAGTATGAATAAACTAATCTAACACATGTCCAAATCCATAATAACAAGAGTCAATAAACAATAGTGCGGAAGCAAATGATCCAATACAATAAATAAACAGTATGTCCCATAATGCGGGCTCACATCTGGAAATGAAATGAAATAAATAAACTAATCACTAAGGACTCACAGTTCAGCCTGCTGGCTGAAGTACTCCTGCTCGGTCATCGACAGTGGTAAGGAATCTGGGCCATGCAAAACCCAGACGTCAGCGCGTCATGTCAACCAAATAATATAATATAAACATGGTAATAAGCAATGCAGGTATGAACATGAATAAAGCAGTACTAAGAAATAACAGTGCAGGGTAATGTGCAGTGGTAACTAAACTGTCCTATCAGGTTTCTACTCTATAGTCTTTGAAATCAATTGATGAATCGTCGATGTAACTCAATAGTATCCCGTACATACCCGGGACCACGGCCACAATATTCTTGGCTGCAGCCGAGACATGCCGCTAGGCACAAAACAGGAAAGTGTACACTCGGTAGTACCCCGTACATACCCGGGATCACGGCCACAATATTCTCGGCCGAAACCGAGACATGCCGCTAGGCACAAACAGGAATGTGTACACTCGAACAGGTAGTGAACTGTCGAGTTACAAGTCAGGTTCATCTTTGATTTCCCCATACCCCCGAGTTATGTATGTCAGGTCAGGTATTCAGTAGTCAAGGACTAATGCCAACACAGAATCAGGTAAAAGCGGGTCTGTCTGGATAGACAGCAGGAATGGTCCATGAGGACCCCAAGTCAGGTTTGTTGGCATTAGGCATGAGATCATGTGATAAGTCAGGTCGTAGTACAATAGGTTGAGTCAGTATGTATGGGATGTCATGTCCGGTGTATCAGTACATGTGTCAGGTGTATCAAGATCGGGTCAATATGTAATGCAATCGAATGTATGCTCATAACAGGTATAGAAACGAATAAGGAACAACAGCAGGAAACAGTAAATAACAATATTATTCCATGTAAACACCGTGGTGCTTTGTATTCTCTTATTAACAGGTTCAAGCACCCTTGGGGTGCAATAGTCACAAGGTGAAGCAATATCAACAACATAAAGTAATGAAGCTACATGAATTTAAACTAAAGCATAATAATTGTCTCAAGGGTGATTTAACAAATGAAGCAAGGACGATCTACTTGGTTTAGTTAGTTAAAGTGTGGATTGATAGCAGACCGATTAATTACAAGAAACTACTATACCGATTCAAAGTTAAGAATAATTGTAACCGTCAATTCTAAGTTATAAAATAATATGATAATTAAGTGTATAGCAAGATTTGATCTTGTGTACTAGCATGTTAAAGCAAGTATTCGGATACTTGCCTCGACGGTTTCGCAAACCGGAAAGCACGGATGCAATGTCGGCGGAAAACACGAGACGGATGCACGGGCTACGGATCGAGTCCAAACAGCGAACAGCGGGACCACACGGACCAGAGTACTTCGCTGGAGAGTCGGGTCAAGTCGTCGGCACGGCCGGAATCCGGCGAAATGTCAAAACAGCGACGAATTAGCAAAACACGATATACATATTAATGATCAGCGGGGGATCTAGCACAAATGGAAAGATAAAGGGATGCTTACAGGGAAGAACCAGGGCAACCACGACGGGCTCGACGGCGATGGGGCGCCGGCGAGGCAGCGACGGCGAGCAGCGACGGCTGGAATTTTCTGGGTTCGTTGGAAAGAGGGTGGTGCGGTGAGTAGAGGGGTGCTGGCCCGCTCTGGTGATCAAGGGGAGACGGAGGTGGTCGGAGGTGGCTCTGGTGACGACGGCGAGGATCGTCGGCACGTTTTCCGGCGACCCGAGGGTTGGTGCTAGGGTCGGGCTCGGGTTCTGGTGGTCCGGCGAGAGGAGGAGGAAGACGACGACGAGGTCGGGACGAGGGTGAAGGGAGGAGGATTCTGGTGTCGTCGGCGATGGGAGGCGGCGGCGACGGCGAGATCTGCGGCTGGTGGTGGCGTCGGGGGTTGGGTGCAGGCGCGGAAAGAGAACGGAGGAAGGAGGTAGGAGCGCGGTGAGGTTGTGGAGGCGAGAACGGCGACGGCGAGGTCGCAGGGAGGTCGACGGCGCAGGCACGAGGAGGCTAGGGTTAGGGTCGGATGTTTCGTTGCAGGAGTTTTCTCGTGATGGAGGAACAGTGGGAAAAAATATATAAGATAGAGAGAGAGGGATTTTTGGATGAGAGAGAGAGAGATTTTTGGATGAGAGAGAGAGAGATGGGGATTAGAGAGAGAGAGAGAGAGGCGGAGAGAGAGAGGGTGGATTGGGGGGCCCATGAGGGATTTAAATCCCTCGTGATTGGCTGGAAAGGGTACGGTAGGTTAAAAATAAATTTTAAAAGATTTTTAAAAGATTCTAACGTTATATATATAACAGAGTATATATTTATAGTTTTAAATATATTAAATTAAAATGGGTATTTCGGCGCTAAATGAAACATTTCCAAATCGCGCCCGGGTTGCGCCCAAATGTTTCAAATTCAAATTATAGGATTTTAAGCGAGTTCCAAATTTTGAAAAGAGGTGTTTAATGATTAAAATGCATGCCCCCAAGTCGGACACTTGCACGCCCGCGTAGTCATCCAAACTTGCTCGTTTCGCCGAACGGGATAAAAATCTCGACGCGCGGACGCTACCACGCGACTAGTGGCGATGAGTAGGCCAACATGGATATTTTTAATTTCATTTTCGGTGTTAAAATTTGTTATGTGCCAAAATGACTTAACCGGTTAAAATTTAGCAATAAACACCAAACAATCAGGATAATTGGAATGAGCAATATATAACACTCAACTAGCAATAGAAATAGTACTATTTGGGCTCGGGTGTTACACTTTTCGCTTTGTCAGGTCCCAGATATCTCAACCACAAAGATTCAAATGACCTCTTGTATAGGGTGTCATTGGCGAAGGCGAAAGACAGCGCTCGTTTCATAAGCTGATGTCTTAAGGACGCATCTTCGGGCGTTCGACGGTATTTGAAGTAGTCTATAAAGACTTCTCTCCAATCCTTAACCTTTTCCCTGTCTTTTATTTGTAGGGTCTTCTGTTCAGTCGCTCCCTTCTCTTCGGATGATTCCGGAGGTATTTCTGCTGGGGCAAGCACCTGACGGCTTTATACCACGATTCTTACGTCATCGAGGTTCTCGTCAGCCAGTTCTTTAGCAAGCTTGGCCAATGTGTCTGCTTTGCTGTTTTCTGCACGCGGTATGCTTTCCAAAGTATAGAAGGGAATTTGGGTCAACAGTTGTTGCACTTTTTCACCGTACTTCACCAATTCCGGTTTGCACGTTTGGTAGTCGCCGTTTACTTGACTAACGACCAGTTGAGAATCTCCGTATATGAGGAGGTTTTTAATTCCCATGTCGATAGCGATCTCGAGACCTGCCACCAAGGCTTCCTATTCGGCTTCATTATTCGTCCTCGACTCCGTTAAGGAGAAGGCGAAGCGCATAATCCCTCCTTGTGGAGTCACGAAGATAAGGCCTACCCCTGATTTGATTATAGGGGTACTTTGTCTGCGCTTCTTCATGGAAGATGCTCCATCGAAATAAAGCTCCCATCGGGTATCACCACCGTCGATTGCGTCAAACGATGTTCATCTGGAAGATCGCAATTTAAAGGAGAATCAGCGGGTATCGGATGCTCAGCGAGGAAATCGGCGATGGCCTAGCCTTTCACTGCCTTGAGAGGTTGATATGTTATCGAGAACTCCATCAATAGCAGGGCCCATTTAGCGAGCCGACTTGTCAATATGGCCTTCGACATCAAATATTTAAGAGGGTCCACCTTCGAAATAAGACGGACTTCATGCGCCAACGCATAGTGCCTGAGCTTTGTTATCGCAAAGATCAACGCCAGGCAGTGTTTTTCAATAGGAGAGTAGTTGCTCTCTGCCCCCAGCAGAACTCGACTCAGATAGTAGAGTGCTCTTTCTTTCCCTTGATCGTTCTCTTGTGCCCATAATGCACCTAAGGAACCTTCGAGGGCTATGGTATAAAGAATAAGAGGCTTTCCCTTGACCGGAGCAGCCAATACTGGCGGGGTCTGCAGGTATTGTTTAATTTCATCCAGCACGTCCTGGCATTTTTGGTCCCAGACGAATGGAGTTCCTTTCTTCATCAGGTGACTTTAAGGGCGGCACTTGCCTGAAAGGTTGGCTATAAATCGCCGTATATACGCGAGCTTCCCTTGGAGAGACCGCAGCTGTTTGAAAGTCCTTGGCGGAGGCATTTCCATGATCGCCTTGATCTTTGACGGATCTATCTCGATACCCCGGTGTCGGACGATGAATCCCAGAAATTTGCCCGAGGAAACTCCGAATGCGCACTTGAGAGGGTTCATCTTCAAGTTGTATTGCCGAAGGCGTTGAAATACAGTTTTCAGATGCTCGAGATGTTCCTCGTATGATTTACTTTTGACCACGAGATCGTCGATATAGCACTCGACGATTTCATGTATAAGGTCATCAAAGATCTTCGTCATGGCCCTTTGATAGGTGGCACCGACGTTCTTTAGACCGAAGGGCATCACCTTGTAACAAAATATTCCCAAAGGGGTCCGGAAAGCGGTATGCTTCTGGTCCTCGGGATGCATCTTTATCTGATTATACCCTGATGAGCCGTCTATGAAGGAGAAAACCTCATGAGTGGATATATTGTCTATCATCAGTTCGATGACCGGCATCGGGAAATCGTCCTTCGGGCAGGCTTTATTGAGATCCCGAAAATCCACGCATATGCGCACCGTCCCATTTTTCTTCATCACCGGGACGATGTTGGCGATCCATTCAGGATATTGGACCTCCTGGATAAAGCCAGAGTCGATTAGCTTCTTGACCTCGGCGTTGATGCCCATCTCAAGCTCGAGCCGCATTCTTCTCGGCGCTTATTTGACTGGCTTGACGTCTGGGGATATCGCAAATTTGTGCACAGCAATTTCTGGATCTAGTCCCGGCATTTCGGAATAGTTCCATGCGAAGCAATCTTTATGCTGTACAAGGAAGTCTTTTAATGCAGCCACTCTTTCTTCAGATAGTAGCTCGCTGACAAATGTTGGTCGCGGATCGTTCGCCGTCCCCAACTCAATTTTCTTGAAGTTATCCGCAGTGGTATATATTCCATCCTCCAGTTCTTTCGGGGCTGGCAGAAATTCTGAGATCATCTTATTATTGCTGTTTTCGAAGCACCAGGGAAGGTTATCCACGTTCTCGGGCTCTTCTTTTACTATTGTTATCACGCGACAAGTGCGAATCCACTTCCAATCCCAATGTGGAGTTGGCTCTGCTCTTGTGGCTTTGGGTTCGTGCTTCTGTGGCGGTGTCACCCTCCAGTTGCCAGACAGAGCGAACTTGCCAAGCTGGTACTGATCTTCAACCCAATTCTTGAAGGTGAAGCAGTCTTCAAGAGGATGCCCAATTACTCAATGGTAAGAGCAATAATTTGGGTCAGAGACTTCGCCTGCTTGCTTGGGGTTTTTGGACTCCGGCAGTGTAAGCATTTGATGTTTTAGAGCAAGATCAAGTATCTTCTTCATCTTGTCCCGAGGAAACGAGTACGCTCGACCCATTTTCTTCATGAGGGATAGATCAATAACGCTCGACTCCCGTTTGCGTGGCTTCTTAGTCCCGCTTTGTTGCTGTTGAGCGCCTTTTTGGCCTTTCGACTTGTTTCTGCCTCTACGTCGAGCCTTTTTTATAACAGGTTGACAGGGGGCGACACTTTCATCTTTGACGGTCTGTTGAAGGAGGCGTTGCGTTTTGGCTTTCTCGTAGATGGCCATTTCGCGGTTATGATTGTCTCGGACGTTTTGACCAGCTTCCCTTATAAGCCTGTCCATTTGTTCTTCAAACGACGGACTGGGCACTTTTGCATCAGGAACTTTTACTGGTTCAGGATTAGTGTCCTCCCGTTGCTCATCTGCTTCTTCATTGAAGTCGTGCACGACGTAACAGTCGCGGAGCAGCTCTCGTTTCTTGGAGCGAATGTATCCGAGCCCGATCGTCTCCATCCTCCCACTAGGCAACTTGTGCCGAGTTCCGGGAATGTTCCAGACCCTGTCATAGAATTTGGCCTTTCTAACGGTCTGTTGGAAGGGTATCCCTTGGTGCTTCAACAGTCTCTTCAAGCCTTCTGTATAATATCTGGGTAGACGGATGGGTTGAAGCCTGTCTAGCGTAGGATCTGCCCCGTGCCAGATTTCTTTCTCCACTTTGTTTTCTTCAGAGCGGTAGAATATAATTGCCTTCTCGCCTTCTCGCCTGGGCGGGACATAGAACGTCTGCAGCTCCTCTACACTGTCGGTATCGAGCGCATCCAGTTCTTTATAATGTTTAAGCGGCACCATGGCGACTTGCAGACTTTGCTCTTCATCAACGGAAGCTCGTATTGAAGGTCGAGTAGAGAATACAGCATGGACTTCATCCTCTGAATCACTGCCAAAGATCAATGTAGGAGCAGATGGTCCCGGCTTAGTGTATTGGGGCGGACCCGAATAAACTATCTCATCTTCCTTCTCAGTATCGCTGCCGAAGACAGGGATGGTAGCGTTAGTTTTGTTCTCCGGCTTGCGACACCTTTCCGTGTCTTCGAAATTCGGCAAGAAGTATTTGGCATCTTCATATTTGCGAACTTCATTCATGGAAAACGGATTCAATTCTCCCGTCACAGTATACTCGAGACCATCCCTAAAATATTTCATACAATGATGCTGTGTAGAAGGGGTGATGTTGTACTCGTGTAACCATGGTCGGCCGAGCAAAGCGTTGTAGCACGTCTTGGCATCTATGACGTGGAATTTAATGTCCGTGACGAGCAGCCCAAAGCGTAGCGTCAGTATCACGGATCCAAGAGTCTTTGATGATTGGGAGTCGAACCCGGAGATGGTGATCTTGTCTCGGGCGAGGTGTTGGACGCTCATGCAGATTTCCTTCAACACTCGCACATTAAGGAGATTAACAGACGATCCGTTATCGATCAGGATTTTGCCTATCTTTATATCATGGCAGTATCCTGAGACATAGAGGGGGCGATTGTGTTCGCACGTCCCAAGGAGAAGGTCTTCATCGCCAAAAGTGACATCTGCCGTGTGCACTTCCTCCACTTCATCCTTCATCTTTTCTTCGGCCAGGAAAGCCTGGAACTGCTCCGGATCCTTTAGTGCCTTGATTAACGAATTTCTCGCCTCCTTTGATAGTAAAAGGGCGTCAAGAATGCTGAGTTGCGAGGGTAGCTTCCTCAGATGCGCTAAGACAATGTAATCAACCTTATTTTTCTTCGGCGGGTCTTTGGCAGTTAGCTCTTCCATGACTTGGTCATCTAGGGCGATATCCTCAGAGACCTTTTCTTTCCCTTTATCTTTTTTGTTCGAGGGTCCGAGCTTCTTTTCGGGTAGCGTGCGATTACGCAGCCGGATATTTTCACAAATCTTCGGCTCTTCTTCTTTTCCCGAAGTGGACTCTTTAAAGAGGGGGCCAAGCTCCAGCTCCTCATCAGAATCGCTCCTGAACGTGAGCACTTGTGATCCCCCGGCGTTGACCATGCGACAATTGCCGGTAGTTCTGTTAAGCCCTTCGGTCATATCGTTCCATTCTCGGCGAGTCTTGCACTTTTCCCGCTTAAATGCTGCCGGTGAGCAACATATCCCTGCTACCATCCGTCGAAAGCTTTGCACTCTTCAGTGGGGTGCGAAATCTTCCGATGATACAAGCAATAGGAGAGGTGCATTTCCGCTTCACCAGTAACGCTTCCCTCAGAGGGTGGTAGTTTCATACCCATTAACACGGCTTTAGCAAACCTCTTCCTCATCTTGAATTTGATTTTATCTGTAGTGGGTGTGCTTTGCTCCAGTGGGAGTATCTCAATTTTTTCGTCAAGGTGTTGGCGTTTGGCCTTTTCGAATATGACCGCCTCGCGCTCCCGATCAGCTTTACTTTTTAAGAGAGCTTCGTTGAGGAACGCGTCGATTACTTCATCCGATGGCCCCAGAATTTTTGGTTCGGGCTCTGCCCCCAGCTTTTCAGTATAAGGAGTCTCCTCATCGCCCATGAACGAATGAGAAATCACATGACAACTCGCCACGTATTCTTCAGATTCATCAGATAAACTTTCTCCCTCATCTTCCTCTTGAAAGACGTGATTGAGGAATTCTTGGAATGTAATGGGAGTCCGTGCTTTCTGGTTGTATTCCTCCAGCGCGTCAATTTGTTTTTGTAAGTCCGTGCGCTTGTCGCCAGGCTTCACGGGCTTCTTTGATTTCTTTTTCTTCTTCTTTGAAGATTTCGACGGCTGGTTATGAATACTTGGGCCACTTCCATCGATCTTTTGAGTTGGACGAGGCTTCAACATCCCTTCAATGATCTGCGGCTCCAACGGGTTCTTCCACTTGATCGCTGGGCATGTTTGAAGATCATTTAGCATCCTCTTTGTCTTGGCTGATAATACAACCTCCCAAGGAGCTTCTTCAACGACAGAGCATGTTGCCCCCGGCATATTCATTCCCTTAGAGGTGTGGGGGTGCGGTGGATTCACCTTCCATTTATCGGACAATGCAAACTTGCCCTGTCGGTACTGGTCTTCAAGCCAATTTTTGAAGACGTAGCAATCCTCGATCTGATGACCCAGTACTCGATGATAAGGACAGTAGTTGGGCTCGTTGACGTCACTTGGTTGCGACGGACGTTTTGGATCCGGTAGATTTATGAGCCGGTTACGCAATGCCAGCTCGAATAACCTTCTTGTTTTATCCCGGGGAAACGAGTAAGGACGTCCCATCCTCTCCTCAAGGGCTACGTACTGGCGCATATTATTTTGATGAACGACCGGCTTCGAGTTGTTCGGTTGTTGTTGAGCATTAGCGACAACGATCGCTTTCCCCTTTCCCTTCTCATTTCGGGAGTCCGGCTTTGGAAGAGGAGGTTTATGGCCCATCTGATCCATTTGCGCCAGCTTGTCGATTAGTGCCTGGAAGGTGGTCGGCTTGAAGAACATCATAAATTGCGAGATGGTTGCTTGCGGATCGAGGCTTCCAACAAACATTCCCACTGCAGGAGCTTCTTCTATACGCTGCTCACATTTTGACCATAAATTTCGCCACCGTATAGCATATTGGACCCATGTTTCGCCCGGCTTCACCCTGGCATTAATCAATGCCGTTATCGGGGTACACTCGCTGGCACTCGCGAAACGCTGGGTAAACAGCAGTTCCATCTCAGCAAAGGTCTTGATAGAGTCGTTCGGGAGCTCGGAATACCACTCGAACGCTATATCTGAAAAGCTACCAACGAACTGGCGGAGCAACAATTTATCATCACCGCCAGTGTTGCCGCAAAGCGCCCTGAACTGGGCAACATGCTGGTGGGGATTGCCAGTCCCCTTATACACATGGAATTTTGGTATCGTATAACCTGGCGGGTACTTGATCTGGTCGTACCAGCCCGGATACGGTCTCCCTGTTTTTACGACTTGACCGGCTGCTTCCGTCGCTTGGTGGACCCGGATCTGCTGAGCTATATATTCGTCCAGGTCGGCTTTGGAGATTGCCTCCTCCTTGGCTGTTGACAGAGCCGGAGGAGGATTCGACGTTTCTCCCCTATCATCTTCAAGGATGATCGGGGGATCTTCAGCTGGTGGATCTTGTTGAATCATCATACCCACCATGTCCTGGAACAGGAGGGCCATTTTCTTTATGCTGGCTGCTTGTTCTGCAGCTTCTTTATCCTTCTTCTCCAATATGCGACGAAGGAACTCAGCGTCAGTTTCCAGTTCCCGACATTCATCCGAGGACGTCTTAGGGGTTTCTTTTGGCCCAGTGAGTGCGGCCATTGCATTCATCATCTCCTGGAGCTTTTGCTGTTGCTCTTGAGCCTTGGTCACCGACCGTGTAAGCGGTCTATGACCCGTGGATGCGCGGCTATCCTCCTTTCCCGATGCCATGTATACTGTATGAACTATTATGCCCCCAGTCTTAGAGCGTTTAGGTTCACCACCTTTGGCACTTGTCGCGGGCGCGGGTATTTTCTCCGGCCTCCTTCTTTTGTGGGCCGTTGAAGTGGAGGGGGCCGTTGCAGTGGGCACCCTAGCGATTGTTGTCCTCCGTTGTTTAATAGGACGGTCCTTTTCTTCTTGCACCTTCGCCTTTTTTTGTTGACGAGAGCGATCTGTGTCAATTACAGAGTCTTGAACTCTCCGCCAAACTTTATAAATTTTTGAGGACAGCCGTTGAGGGGGCTGCTCTTGCTTCATTTCTGGAACTCTCTCCGTAGGTGGAGGAGATCTTTTTAGTGTAGCGGTTGGAGAGTTCTTACGTACCCTCTTCAGCAGTTCAAAGCTGTTCCCAGTTGGAACAGCAGCGTTGACTTCCACCACTGGAGCCGGTGGAGTTAGCCCTGAGGGGGAGTTGCCCCCTGCCTTCCTCACTCGTCGCCAATGGCGACGTCGAGCATGACGAGCCGTTGGGACTGGCTCTGAGATAGAGACAGCTTCTTTTTGCCCTCTGTCTGAATGAGGCGCGGCTGGTGTTAACCTCTTAAAGACTGAGGTTGTCCTTTGAGGGATGATATTCAACCTGTCGATGACAGATCCTCAAGCAGGGGCAGGAGCAGGAATAGTCAACCTTGTAAAGACTGGCTCTTTAACGGGAGAAGCCGCCTTAACGACTTCCGGAGTAGCGGCTGTTGCCTTCCTTGGGGCAGCCACCTTAGAGTTCATGGGCTTCCTAGCGGGCCCCTCATAGTTCTGATCCAGCCTGGCGAAGACGGAGGCTGTTGGTTTGGTAGTGGACGACCCGTTGACAGGGGCCGTCGTAGCTGTGAGCCGGTCGAAGACCGACTTCTTGTTCGCTTCTGGTGTAGGTATTGGCATAGAGAAGCTTGCAGGTGGGATCATGGTTCCGAAAAACAGGCAGGAGGTGGCCTGGGTCACTTGTTCTACCGGCAGAGCGAGGAAGGAGGCCGCTTGAGGCCCATATGCTACACCTCCAGGTGAGGTGGAGCATCCGTTGCAGTGGCACTTCGAGCAGTTCGTGCAGTTAGAGGCCATTGATGCTTGAGTTCTGCGCCAGGCAAAAGACCAAATCTTAATAACTTGAAATCCAAAGGCAACCGTTAACAAACCATGATTGGTTCGCGAAGACGACACACGAAGTGTGGAGTGGAAAGAGAAAAAGGTCCCACCGGGCGTGCCAGAATCTGTTTCCCTCCGAAAGACGGCCGAGACGACGTGAGGACGTCTTGCCTGAGATTCGGGGCAGATGCTATATGGTTTTATCCGTCCACCTCTCCGAAGATGCGAAGTTGATTTATGGCACCGTATATCGGAGGTTTAGACGGATGCGGCCGATGTAGCAGACTTCGTCAGATTCCCCCTCGTTAGAGGGGTTTTTGATTGTGGGGACACTCTTCCCTGCAGGCGCAAGCCCCTGCAGTTAATTACGCTACCGCATCGCGGCAGCCACTTTCTCCTTCTCCAGAATTTCACTTCGTGTCGTGTGTGTTTGTTTTGTTTGTGGTTGCCCGTGGATTGTATACGGAGACTGAATAATGCCGTCGCCCATAGGACGTGGATTAGTCCAAATCCGTATTTACTTAGATTTGGGTTTGGTGTTTTTAGTTTAAAGATACGTTAGCCGTATTGAGGCTAAGATCAACTTAAACGTTCGTTAAGGATACGTTAGTCCTGTTTGAGACTAAGATCAACTTAACGTGATGATCCATTTATTATATGGCCGTCGGGACTCGTCACCTCTCTGACGTCGTTGAAGGATTACAACGATAGGTGTCAGAGGAATTTAAAGATGTACCCTTGAACCAAAGTCGATTTAGAGTTTTATAGTCCATTTGAATGTTTAAGGATACGTTAGCCGTGTTTAGGGCTAAGATCAACTTAAACGGGACCGTTTAGATCCGGCAAAAGAGCATTTGGAGGCTCTATTGTTCCAGTTTAGGGACGTGGTGGTCCATCGCCAGTTTAGGGACGTGGTGGTCCATCATTAGTTTAAGGACATTTCGGTCCAATATTAGTTTTAAGGACGTTTCTGTCCGACATTCCTATTTTGGGATGAATATTAGTTTAAGGACGTTTCGGTCCACGAGTTTAAGGACCCCGCAGTCCGTATCGATGTGTGGTCATTGGGACCCTTCACCTCTCTGACGTCGTTGAAGGATTACAACGATAGGTGTCAGAGGAGTTCGGAGATGTACCCTCGAACCGGAGATAAATTGATTTAGGAGAGCAATTTTGCTTAGTCAATTTAATTTGAGAACTTACGGCCACGATTGGGCTAAGTCCAATTGAAAAATGTTCGACACTTTTATTTGTTTTTGGCCTGTACTAGGGCTTGGCCCATTTTTAAATAATGCATTGCATTATTTTCTATTTTTGGTTGGGCTCTGCCCATAAAAGATGCAGAGCATCAATTTATTTTGGGCTCTGCTCATTTATGAATGATGTAGAGCATCAATTTTACTTGGGCTCTGCCCTTTTATAAAAGATGCAGAGCATCAATTTTACCTGGGTTCTGCCCATTTATTACTTTGCAATTTAATTAGGCCTACTAGGTCTTTTTGATTTGGGCCTGGCCCTTTAGGAAATGCATTGCATTTGTCAGGCGCTTTGCGCCAATCAGAGAGCGCAAGCGCTTGTGGTGTTGATACGTGTCACGCAAGCGCAGTGCGCTGCGCTTGCGCTGCTGACACGTGGCGCGCTCTGGTGAGTTGCGCCAATTCCAGAGAGCAAGGCTCTATTTCAAAAGCGCATAGCGCAGATGGTTCAGATGCTGACACGTGGCGCTGTCTGGTGGCTTGCGCCAATCCAGAAGCGCAACAGCGCAGTTTGCAAAGTGTAAGGCACTATAATTCGAGAATCTTTTTAGAACCAATGGTTCATGACAAAGTGCAAAGCACTGTTTGTTTTCTTTGATTTAATTAGAATCAAAGAAAACAAGTATTTCTTGTTTTTCTTGTTTTAAAGAACCAGTGGTTCATAAAAAGTGCAAAGCACTGTTTATTATGTGAAGATCATTGATCTTGTTCTTAGATCAATGATCTATTAGAAGAAATTTCTTCTATTTTATGAAGGTTTTTTTACCTTTTTCTTGAAATTTCTTCAAAGTTTTCTCTGTTTGAAGTTCTTGATTTCTCACCAATGTTGATGCCTTTGAATTGAGGTCTATGGTCCTTTTTATAGTGCCCATAAATTAGTTAAATTTGTTAAAGAGATCTTTCTGAGTGATTTGGGGAATTTTCCCCACCGTTGGATCTTTGATCCAAGGGCTTCTGTTTTACAGAAGAAAATCTTCTTGTTTTAATAAGAACAGAAAGATTTCTTTAAAATCTTCATTCTGTTTGGCGCAAATGCCCCTGCGCTTGACACGTGTCACGCAGCGCACAGCGCAGCGCAGCTGCGCTGACACGTGTCGCGCAGGGTACAGCACAGAGCACCTGCGCTAGCGCAGCTGCGTTGACACGTGTCGCGCAGCGCAGTGCTTGCGCAACTGAAGCGTTGCGTCCTTTAATTTTGTTTTAAATAGAGCTTTGCTCTGATTGGGCGCGCTGCCTTGGGCGCTGCGCTGACGTATCAGCGCCTGACACGTGGCGCGTTGCGCCCGGGATTTGAAACGTTGCTTTAAATTTTGATTTTGAATTTCAACAGAGCTTTGCTCTGATTGGGGGAAACACTACCGACCGATGATAGTTTGGCGTGGCAAATATCTGGAGGATAACGACCGTAGTCGTGAGATCAAATGATGTGGGCTGATCCGGACTAACGAAGCCCGAGATATGAGATCAGATGATACGGGCCGATCCGGACTGACGGAGCCCGAGATATGAGTATTATGTGTCGCTGTTGGACACGGATTTCATGATGTTTTCGAGTGTCGATGCTGAGCACTGAGGTTTTATCATGATTTTGTGTGTCGTTGCTGGACACACGTTGGAAGATGCATTCATACATTATATATATGACTTGTTACTACCTTATAATACGGACATGAGTACTTGTTATCACACTTATACTTATATTGTTTCCCTTGTTATTACTCAATGTCTATATATATTATTATTGTACTGTATGACCTAGGAGATAGTCATACAATCGGTTTCTACTCGGTGATGTCTTCTACTCATGAGTTGGCAACTCACCCTCGTTGTGCCACAGTTTTCTTGCAGGTTGACCGCACAGGTTCCATTGCGGCTTGCTGGCACACCACTTCCTTCCGGGTGATTGCTTTGGTAGGTGTAGTTCACTTGCATCGTGACCACCATTGCACTTGTATATTTTATTTCAATTGTATCTAGTTAAATGCTCCATTAACCAGACTATGTATATTCGTAGACTTAGAAACACCGTTTGTATATTCATTCAGCCATAGAGTCATGCTCTTGTACTTATTTATTATTGTATTTGTTTTCTTGATGATGCTTTGTCTTCTTTACTTTATTTTTATGTTTTGACCCTCGCCTTCGGCGTTGTATATTTATATTCTTGCATGGTTGCTTTCGCCATTGAGCGAAGAGCTAGCTCTCGCTTGGGGATACCTTTTACTATATTGCTTGTACCATTTTCGGGTTAAAATATACAAAGGAGGTGCTGCCCAAATTTTCAATAACGAAACATGTTTTCAAGATAGCTACAAAACATTGTTTTCATATTATATTATCTATGTCTTTAAAGAAAGAACTTGATTTCAGTAGACCTTATTTCAAAACTTTACCTCCACTATTTGCCCTAAAAAGGTTTAGATTTCTGGGCTTTTGGCTTACTTGAATTAGGTGGGGTCCTATAGACTTCACATGATTCAAGTGCCAGTCACGTGCCTTTTTCGGGTCGTGACAAACCTCCCCCCCCATAAGCTTGGGTAAAAATACAGAAGGCTCTCAAAAAGGTTCCACAAAAAATAGAGAATTTAATTCTCTTCGAAGAAGAAGATCTTCCGCCTCTAAACCCTAGGTAAAGAAAACGCAAAGATCAAAACATCTCCTTTACCTAACTAAGGGTTTAACCCTTCTCAAGAACTTAGTTCTTTCTCTGGATCTGAGATCCATAAGACAAGTCTCACACAAGTTGAGAATTTAATTCTCAACGGGAAGATCTTTCTCTTGAGAATCAAAGATTCAAGAAAGAACAATGTCGAAAAGGACATGAAAGGAAGAACACAAAGATGATGGAGTCCATAATACTCCAGAAACTTAGTTCTTTCAAATCAAGAACTTAGTTCTTAAAGAACCGGATCCCAGATCCTCAAAATAGTGATCGTTAATAGTCAAAATACTATTAACAGAGGTCGCTGAAAATATCAACAAAGATTAAATCTCTAATAAAACAGCGTAGCGCCCAAAACTCAACGCCTCACATGAAACACACATGAGCGCCCAAAACTCAGCGCCTCACATGAAACACACATGAGCGCCCAAAACTCAGCGCCTCACGTGATGCACACGTAAGCACCAGAAAAAATAAGTGCTTAACACTATTATACCACCTCACGTGATGCACACGTAAGCGCTATATATAACTGAGTGCTTAACACTGCTGAGTGGTATAGAAACCCAATCTTAGCCCAAATTGGTTAAGTCTCTTAAGCTCAAGCTTCTTCTTTAATCAACTAAGCCCATATGCTCATGATGTCCAATTTGACCTTAGTCCAATATACGACTAATGATCTTTATCTTAGTCTCATATAAGACTAATGATTCTTAGATCCACCATGATCTTCTCCCTCAGATACGGGATTTGGTTCAAGTGTACATCGTTCCATGCCTCTGATATATGTCATTGCAATTCCTCAACATATTCAGAGGTGGCAGATCCCAACAACCAACAACTCCTCTTCCTTCATCCCAAACAGGGAATGTTGAACCGAAATGTCCTTAAACTAATATTCGTCTCAAATATGGCGATAATGGACCGTGATGTTCTTAAACTTTTCCCTGCGGACTGTCTCCATATTGACTACCGTATACAATCCATAGGCTATTCATATATGATCCAATGATCAGTTGAGCCTATATGCTTATTTGTTCATAAGTTGATCTTAGTCTCAAATATGACTAATGATCCTTAGGTCAAACCCAAATATCCCGTGAACCGATGGACCTCACAAATGTGAGAAATGCGTCCTATGTTCATTCCCGTTGGCAAACCAAGCTACCAACGTGAACCCCGTCAAGCAAATGCTTGACCCAAATCATGAATATATATATATATATATATATACGAATCCGTGCACTACGGGCATGACAAGATTAGTTTCCGTATACAATCCAAAGGCAACCCCATAAAAACAAACATAACACGACACGAAATGAACTACTAGTGTAGAGTGTTTTTCGTCACCCCGTTGAGAAAGGAATATGCGTCGCTTGTCAGGCATATAAAGATTCCCCCTGCCTAAGGTAGACTGGGGTTTATTAATTGTGGGGATCTGAATCTCCCGCAGCCGCAGACTAAGCTGCCGTTAATTACCCCTCGCCTTTGGAGCGAAGGAACCTCCAATTGACGGGTCAACTAGTCATGCGAACTCAGTGTGCAGTGTGCATGTGTTGTGTTTTGAAAGGGGTTTTGGATATATCGGGGGCCTCACAGAGTTTATGGGGGTCCCACTACCCTGATAGCGGGCTGGGAGTCAAGGGCACTAGTAGCCCCCTTGCGGGGTGCGGGGCAGCGCCCCGTTAGAAAAATTTTCCTAACGGGGGACGTGTTTCTGGTGTGGAGTGCACAGAAAATGAGGGGTTAGGAGCGTCTTAAAGACGCGTGCACGGCACGTGGGCACTGGGCACCCACGGGTCACGTGTTGGGCATGTGGACGCTGGGCGCCCGCGGGTCATGTACCAGGCGTGTGGGCGTTAGGCGCCCGCTGGTTACATGCGCAGCATGCGACCGCTGGGCGCCTGCGGGTCACGTGCGCAGCACGCACCAGCGGGTCACGTGAGCTGCACGCGACCGCTGGGCGACAGCGGGTCATGTGAGCTGCATGTGACCATTAGGCGCTTAACTCCCGCGGATCGTGGAGGCGCACGTGGGCGCTTAGCGCCCATGGGTCACGTGCCCTTCTCGCGACCGCTGGACGTCTGCGGGTCACGTACACGGCACGCGACCGCTGGAAACACCAGCAGAAAAAGGGGCTTAGCCCCTGGGTTAGGAGTTGAACTCCTAAGGGGGCTTTGGAGTTGAACTCCTAACAGGGATTATGTATAGATTTGGAGTTAAACTCCTAAAAAGGGGTTGATTTATGGAGTTAAACTCCAACAGATCTTGAATGGAGTTAAACTCTTAGAAATTTTTGGATCTTCTTTTGAGCCTCGGATCCTCCTGGAATAGGATTTTCGGAGATGGGTATTCTTCTTCTTCCTCTCTGTGGGCTGGATCTTAGGGAGAAAAGGGGAGGTGAGACTTAATCTTCCCTTTTAGGGATTTGATGGCAGATACGAGCTACCCTTCAAGGGTTTTATGGTGAAAAACTATTTATTTTTATAAAAGAAAGAGTTAAACTCTTGATTTAATTCAAAAGAAAAGAAGAAGCTTTAGAACCTTGAGGAAGGAGGAGGAGGTAAAAACCCTAGTTTTTTTTAGAGAGAAAAAGTTATATTGATTTTTTTATCATGTTGCCTTTATAGGCTATACACTTTATACATATAGCCTCTTGGGCTTTGCCAAATGACACTTATGCCACCCCATGCCTTATGTGCTTATCTCTCTTTGCACATAAGCCATGCGGTTTACAAAATTTTGGCTTTTTGCTTATTTTACATACATTTATTTTTATACATACATACATATATATATATATGTATGTATATATATATATATATGTGTGTGTGTGTGTGTGTGTGTGTATGTATATATATATATATAAAGAATTACACTAAACCAATTTATGGCTTCATTCCCTTTGTTATGGGGTCGGTCCCTTTGACCTGGGCTTGGGCCCACTTGGCTTGGGGTTGACTTTGATTTTGACTTGGTCAACCGGGGTGTAATTTTTGACCCCAACAAAGTGCCCCCCATCAATATATAAACACCACATATATGGGCCGTGTGCATGAAATTGATGGATCTTCTTTCGCATAGAGGTTGACTTGATTTGGCTCCCGTTTTGACGACTTAGAGGTCGATGCTGCTCTTTTCGCGACTTGGATGGTCGGTGCTGCCCTTTTAGTGACTTGGACGGTTGGTGCTACCGTTTTTGCGACTTGGACGGTCAGTGCTGCCCTTTTAGCGAGTTGAACGGTCGGTGATGCCCTTTTAGCGATTTGGACGGTCGGTGCTTACTCCGCTTCTTACGGTGTCGAGATTTGATTTGATTTGCTCCGCTTTCTGCAGTGTCGGGGTTGAAGTTGACTTGCTCCGTTTTCTACAGTGTCAGGGTTGATTTGTTTGATTTGATTTATTTTAGGAGTTCCCTACCCGTCCAGCGGGGCTTTTGAGCTTGGAAGCGCTACTGGGTGGGACATTAATTTGATCTGTTTGATTTCTGCCTTATTTGGCGGGACTTTTGAATTTGAGAGGAACTTGAAATTTGGATTTTGTTTAGCATCGGCATTGCTGCACTGGAATAATGCCAGGAGCAACCCATCATTTTCTATGGGAGGACTTGGGATTTGGTTTTTGGGTCGGCATTAGTATTGCTGCACTGGAATAATGCCAGGAGCAACTCATCATTTTCCCCGGAAGGACTTGGGATTTCGTTTTTGGGTCGGCGTCAACACCGCTAACACTGAAGCAATGCCAGGAGCGACTCATCATTTGCCGTTGGGAAAACTTGGGATTTGTGTTTCGGGTCGGCATCAACACCGCTAACACTGAAGCAATGCCAGGAGCGACTCATCATTTGCCGTTGGGAAAACTTGGGATTTGTGTTTTGGGCCGGCATCAGCACCGCTAACACTGAAGCGTAGTGCCAGAAACGACTCATCATTTGCCGTTGGGAAGACCTGGGATTTGGGTTTTTGGTCGGCATCAGCACCGCTAACATTGAAGCGAAATGCCCAGAGCGACTCATCATTTGTCGTTGCCCGTTAGGGAGCGATGGCTCAGGAGACAAGTTTAGATCCCTATCACCTAAGGCTTTTCAATTTTATGAGCCGTAAGGGTCTCATAAAATCATTTTCTCCCTACGAGTCGAGGGGGTCTCGCAGGTGTATTTCTCCCTAAGAATCGAGGGGATTCCTAAGTATATTGCTCCTTTGTGAGTTGTAAGGATCTCACGCGGTGATTTTCTCCTCACAAGGTCAAGAGGACTTTGCGATTGTATTTCATATCTTTTCACGAGTTTGCGCCCTTTCGGGTTTTCATAAACTCGCCGGCAGTCCTGCTATTTTTACTCACGGAGCCCTTTCGGGTTTTCATCCGTGCCTATTTTGCTTGTGGACATACCGTTTTTTAGGCCGGTGGAACTTTAAATGTAGTCTTTTCGGCAGGAGTTTGGGAGAGATAGGGGTCATTTACGCCTGTGGATTGTATACGGTTTTACAAGATGTATGATCCAGACCGTAAGGCCGGTGTGCTCAATTCGTCTGCTACTTAGAGCATTTACACATAGTATTTCTTAAGATATCGGCCATTGATGGGTGGTATGGGCCTTTCTCCCTCGGCATTTATCAGCTGGTAGGACCCTCCATCAAACACCTTCTCAATGACGTAAGGTCCTTCCCAGTTTGGCTCGAATTTTCCCTTGGCATGTCGATTGGGGATGATCGGTCTTTTGAGGACCAACACCAATTCGCCTTTCTTAAAAGCGTGGAAACGGGTCATCTTGCCATAGGCCCGTGACATTTGGGCTCAGTACAGCTCCAGATTTTGCTGTATTGCGAGCCTTTTTTCTTCGAGAGCATCGAGCTCTTCGAGCCGGAGGAGCACATTTTCCTCCTTCATCAACTCGTGCTGAACAACCATTCTTAAGCTTGGAATTTCGACTTCGAAAGAGAGGATCGCATCCACTCCGAAGAGTAATGAGTATGGAGTGGACTGAGTTTGAGTATGGTGCGTGGTATGATATGCCCACAATGCCTCGTGAAGTTTGAGATTTCAGTCTCTCTTGTTGGCTGAAGCATTTTTTCTCAGGAGCTTGCATAAAGTCTTATTGAAGGCTTCGGCTAGCCCATTGGCTCTTGGATTATAGATGGAAGAATATCTCCAGTCTATCTTGTGCTGAGTAGCGAACCTTGAGACTTTGAAGCTCTTGAAAGAAGGCCCGTTGTCAGAAATAATTCTTCTTGGTGTACCGAAGAGGTATAGAATATTATGCCGGAAAAATGCCAGAATATCTTCTGTCTTGACTTCTTTTAGTGGGACAGCTTCAGCCCATCTGGAGAAGTAGTCTGTTATAGCCAATATGAACCGGTGGCCTTTGGATGACGGAGGATCAATTGGACCAACTATGTTGGCGCCCCAAACTTCGAAGGGCCATGATGCCACCGTAGGATGCAGCGGATCGGGATGCTTATGAATGAAGTCACCGTGAATTTGGCAGAGATGACACCTCCTCGCATGCTCTTCGCAATCCCTTATCATGGGAGGCCAGTAATACCCAAGCCGTTTAATTTGAAGTCGCATTTTGGGGCCAGATTAGTGAGCTCCGCAGACGCCTATGTGAACTTCTTTCATGACTTTTTGGGCTTCGGCCGAAGACAGGCACCTGATCCAGAGTTAGTCATATGATCTGCGGTATAGTGTATTATTTAAAAACACATATCGGAGAGCTCTCTTCTTCAACTGAATCCCCGTAGATTTTTCTTCAGGCAGCTTGTCGTATCGAAGGTATTCTATGAAGGGTTCTCTCCAATCGGGCTCGTCTTGAATGATCAAAGCCTCTTCGGCAGAATTGTTCTCTTGTTCTATACTTTCTTCTTCACGCAAAGTGTAACAACCCTAAACTTTCTGTACAGTTTTTTTCAAAAATACAGAAAGCGGTACTTGAGCCTGAGCACAAATTATAACTTTGATTTGCTTTAGAAAAGTAAGAAGGAGCTTGTAGCTCATTGGTAAGACCTTGCACTGCTGAACTAAAGCACCAGAGTTCAAATCCCATCAGCCACACATTATTTTTTATTTAAAATTCTTTTAATATTTTTAGAAGCCCAAGAGTCTACACGTGCATAGCTCATAAAAACCAAGAGTCATACATAAAACAAACGAGTCCAAGGGGTAGACCAAGTGACAAGGGACACGTGGCGTCAAGACCCGGCCTGACTCGGCCGAATCGGGTCGGCGGCGCGGCTGACTCGGCCGGCGGCGCCGGGTCAACTCGTCCGAAACCCTAATTTATTTTGTTTCTTCTGCGACTCTTTAACTCCCCATAACCCCTGTATTGTTTAATTTCCCTGTACATTTACAGAGCAATTTAAATCACACATTTAATCCATTTTAATACAATTTTTATCACACCCTTTCATCTACCCTAAACCCTAATTTTTCCTATAAATAACACACCTAAACTCACCCCTCCTCACTTCTAAATCTCTGTCCAGACTCTCAAGAAAATTCCATAGACTTTTTTTGTGCAAGTGGAGTTAGCAAAGGGCGAAGCTCTGACGATCTTCCGACGACGATCCGAAGAGTTTTCGGCGACGAAACGATGCACCGGTGTTTCCCCAAACTTCCTCTTCCTCTTCTCTTGGCTCTAATCCCATAAGTCTCTTCTACCCCTTTTCTTTACTATTCTAAAAACTTAAGAATTCTAAAACCCGTCGGAAATAGAGTTAATCCGACTTCCGATTCGGTTTTTCCTTAAAAATCATATTTTCCTTAAAAACAATAATACCAAACTCTCACATCATGATCAATAAACATTAACAAAACATATTAACAAGTTTCATATCAAAAGAAGTCATAATTTAATTTTTATAGCACTTTTACAGAAAAATACCATATAGTTTAGTTTCGACATAAAACATCATTACCCCTTGCTATACCTTTAGATAGTTCATGAGGTAATGACCTACCTCCTCACAACACCCATATGTAACATAGCATGATGATCTTTGGGAACATAGTTTTGGGAAAATACGATTTTACACAAAACTACCCCAAACTTATAAAAACCTTTTTCTACAAGATATGTATTTTTAACAAATCTTTGTAATGTGTCGCTACAACCCATTTCGGGGAATCCGTTCGGGATGGTGTGGATTATCGCACATTCTCGGCCTTAGTAGTGCGAGATGTAGACTTCCGCAAGGAGCATAGGTCTTAAAAGATTTAAAAATACAATTTTTTTAGAAAATGTGATTTCTATTATAAATAAAAGTTATATTTTTAATAAATAAATATATATGTAATTAATATAAAAATATTTTTTTTAAATATTTATAATATTCCACATTTCCAAAATTCAAGAAAAACATCTCATTTACAAGATAATACCATACAAATTCCAATATTACAAATAAATACCATATATTATGAAAATAGGTTTTATTCACTAGAAATATCACATTAATAAAATATACATCAATGAAAACTCTAAAGATGATAATTAAATACTTGAGATATATTTTGAAAATTATACAAAATTATTTTTACATAAAATACGCTCAAGGTATACTAAATTACAATAAAGACCCTACTAAATATAGGTTTAAGCGGGACCAGTCTCTTGAGCCTCAGGGAGCCAGAGATATGGGTGCTTGCCTATTTAAGCTAGACAACTTAACAAACGGTATTATCAACACGGTAATCGTCTTTGAAAAAGACACAAATCCTGCAGTCCATGTGCAGCGGTTATCGATAACACCAAAACCTAATTCAGGATTCAATTTATTTTTTATTCTAAATTGTCTGACTCGGACCGAGTCTCAATATAATCAATCTGACTTAAATGAGATTCAAGTATGAAACTAAAATACAATATGAATCCATGAATCTATATAATCAATCTGTTCAATCTATCAATACAACTTGACTGAACCGAACCATGGCTATACCTCCATCTACATGATTCTCCAGTTACATCCATTTACTGATATCATGGTTTCGGCAAGTCATCCATCTATACAATTCAATTTACAAGACAATACAATCAAGATATCGTGGGGTTTAAGGGGTAGATTGGTACGGAAGGTGTTAGAAGTGGCACGAGACTGCAACCATTAAGACACCTAACCTGAATTCAATTGCCATTGTACCGTGGCTGAACAGTTCCTTGTATTCCATCCACCGTAGTCTCTGGTCTAACGAGACTCCTCTCGTATACATTGGCCTCTTCTGTACCAAGCTACAAACAACAGCGTTAACACTAAATACAACATTATAACCACATAATACAACATTAAAACCTACACTCTCTCTCTCTCTCTTTGTCTATTCTACTTCTTTCTTATCTTTGGAACTTACCGAGAGATTGTTCGCTGATGACATTCCTTCTCTTTCTTCTTTGGAATGTTGTCAGGTGGATCGGACCTTCAGGAGATCGAGCCCACCAGCGAGGATTTGGATCAGCTGACTTTCGACCCCGAGCTTTAGATTCCTTGTACACATTTACATTTTGTATTTTCCATTTCTATTATGCCACTGTTTAGGCACTGCTTTCCATTCCATGTATTTACTTTTCAGATGTATTGTAAAAAGAATGTTAATAAATAAAGTTGTTGTTCATTACATTTGTCTCTTGTGTATATTTCTCTTATATTGCTTAGATACACTTAGCGTGTTTACTTCAGAGTAAATACGTAGCGGCCTCGTCGCGTCCTCTGCCCGTATACTGGGAAGCGGGGCGTGACAGGTTTTGTTGGTGGCCCATGCAGGTCAGAGCTGTATGGAACCCTAACATGCAGTTCAGTTCTGCGTGGACAACCTAAGCAATATAACACAAGAACCAGCAACTGAAAACATTCTTTAAAATTCATATTCCTTGAATCTTATCATTTCATATACTTTGAATCTATCCTAAACCAAATTTCTCATTCAAGGTTATGAATTCCCCAAACAACACCAGCACCAATGTCAACAACACTCCTCCACCCCTATCACTTACTCCTGCCTTCACTGCTCCGATCAATGAGCAGGCGGTACTGCTTAAGGCGATCCGCAGCCTCCTGGAAGGACTGCAGCAGCAGACTGCTATATTATTGAACCGTCCAGAAGCAGAAGCAACCGGCATGAAGCACTCTGCCACCCAGATGGCAAGAGGAGCCCATCCTATACAACCTTCTGAACCCAAAAGACAGAAAGAAACAATTAACTGATCAAGTCCAGGTTTTTGTTTCAACTGCAAGAGGAATGGACATTTAGTGAAGGACTGTAGGCGCGCAAAAGGCCTGTATCTAGTTTGTGGCGTATCCAATCACGGAATTGGAAATTGTCTTTATAGAAGAAACCCAGCTCACACACACACCAACTACCCGCAGCGGCCAGCTATCCAAACTCCTGCACCTCGCCTTGCACTTCCTGCTCCGCCACCTGCACAGCTTACTCGCCAATTCCATCAGGCACTGAGGAACATGCCTCGAGGGAAGAGAAACATGCCCCAAGAACAGAGGAATGTGCCTTCGGCTAGGAGGAATGTTCCACGGCGTCAGGATTTCCTTTTAGCGGTCGAAGAAGAAGAGGCTGTAGACTAAGGTAACACTGGTAATTCTCTTCAACCTTTTCAAACCCTTATATCACTTTGTTATACTTCTATCACCAAACTTTCCTTGAATCTATTACAGTTCCTTTTACAAATTTCGAGGATGAAATTTTTTTAAGGAGGGTAGAATGTAACAACCCTAAACTTTCTGTACAATTTTTTTCAAAACTACTGAAAGGGGTACTTGATCCTCAGCACAAGTTATAACTTTGATTTGCTTTAGAACAGCAAGAAAGAGCTTGTAGCTCATTGGTAAGACCTTGCACTGCTGAACTAAAGCACCAGAGTTCAAATCCCATCAGCCACACATTATTTTTTATTTAAAATTCTTTTAATATTTTTAGAAGCCCAAGAATCTACACTGCATAACTCATAAAAACCAAGAGTCACACATAAAACAAATGAGTCAAAGGGGTAGACTAAGGGACAAGGGACACGTGGCGTTAAGACCCGGCCTGACTCGGCCGAATCGGGCCAGCGTCGTGGCTGACTCGGCCGGCGCCACCGGGTCAACTCGGCTGAAACCCTAATTTCTTTTGTTTCTTCTGCGACTCTTTAACTCCCCATAACCCCTGTATTGTTTAATTTTCCTGCACATTTACAGAGCAATTTAAATCATACATTTAATCCATTTTAATACAATTTTTATCACACCCTTTCATCTACCCTAAACCCTAATTTTTCCTATAAATACCACACTTAAACTCACCCCTCCTCACTTCCAAATCTCTGTCCAAACTCTCAAGAAAATTCCATAGACTTTTTGTGTGCAAGTGGAGTTTGCAAAGGGCGAAGCTCCGATGATCTTCCGACGACGATCCTAGGAGTTTCCGGCGATGAAAAGACGCACCGATGTTTCCCCAACTTTCCTCTTCCTCTTCTCTTGGCTCTAATCCCGTAATTCCCTTCTTCCCCTTCTCTTTACTATTCTAAAAACTTAGAATTCTAAAACCCGACGGAAATAGAGTTAATCCGACTTCCGATTCGGTTTTTCCTTAAAAATCATATTTTCCTTAAAAAACAATAATACCAAACTCTCACATCATGATCAATAAACATTAAGAAAACATAATAACAAGTTTCATATCAAAAGAATTCATATTTCAATTTTTATAGCACTTTTACAGAAAAATACCATATAGTTTAGTTTCGACATAAAACATCATTACCCCTTGCTATACCTTTAGATAGTTCACGAGGTAATGACCTATCTCCTCACAACACCAATATATAACATAGCATGATGATCTTTGGGAACATAGTTTTGGGAAAATACTATTTTACACAAAACTATCTCAAACTTATAAAAACCTTTTTATACAAGATATGTATTTTTAACAAATCTTTGCAATGTGCCGCTACAACCCATTTTGGGGAACCCGTTCGGGATGGTGTGGATTATCGCACGTTCTCAGGCTTAGTAGTGCGAGATGCAGACCTTCGCAAGGAGCATACGGTCTCGAGAGATTTACAAATATAATTTTCTTTAGAAAATGTGATTTCTATTATAAATAAAACTTATATTTTTAATAAATAAATATATATGTAATTAATATCAAAATATCTATTTTTAATATTTATAATATTTCACATTTCCAAAATTCAAGAAAAACATCTCATTTACAAGATAATACCATACAAATTGCAATATTATAAATAAATACCATATATTATGAAAATAGGTTTTATTCACTAGAAATGTCACAATGATAAAATATACATCAATGGAAACTCTAAAGACGATAATTAAATACTTGAGGTGTATTTTGAAAATTATACAAAATTATTCTAACATAAAAACGCCTCAAGTTATACTAAATTACAATAAGGACCCTAGTAAATATAGGTTTAAGCGGGACCAGTCTCTTGAGCCTCAGAGAGCCGGAGATATGGGTGCTTGCCTATTTAAGGTAGACAACTTAATAAACGGTGTTATCAACACGGTAATCGTCTTTGAAAAAGACACAAATCCTGCCGTTCATGTGCAGCGGTTACCGATAACACCAAAATCTAATTCAGGATTCAATTTCTTTTTTTTCTCTAAATTGTCTGACTCGGACCGAGTCTCAATATAATCAATCTGACTTGAATGAGATTCAAGTATAAAATTACAATACAATATGAATCCATGAATCTATATAATCAATCTGTTCAATCTATCAATACAACTTGACTGAACCGAACCATGGATATACCACCATCTACATGTTCTCTAGTTACATCCATTTACTGATATCATGGTTTCGGCAAGTCATCCATCTATACAATTCAATTTACAATACAATACAATACAATCAAGACATCGCAGGGTTTAAGGGGTAGATTAGTATGGAAGGTGTTAGAAGTGACACAAGACTGCAACCATTAAGACACCTAATATGAATTCAATTGTCGTTGTACCGTGGCTGAACGGTTCCTTGTATTCTGTCCACCGTAGTCTCAGGTCTAACGAGACTCCTCTCGTATACACTGGCCTCTTCTGTACCAAGCTACAAATAACAACGTTAACACTAAATACAACATTATAACCACATAATACAACTTTAAAAGCTACACACTCTCTCTATGTCTATCTACTTCTCCCTTATCTTTGGAACTTACCGAGCGATTGTTCGCTGACGACATTCCTTCTCTTTCTTCTTTGGAATGTTGTCAGGTGGATCGGACCTTCAGGAGATCGAGCCTACTAGCGAGGATTTGGATCAGCTGACTTTTGACCCAGAGCTTTAGATTCCTTGTACACATTTACATTCTGTATTTTCCATTTTCGTTATACCACTGTTTAGGCATTGCTTTCCATTCCATGTATTTACTTTTCAAATGTATTGTAAAAATAATATTAATAAATAATGTTGTTGTTCATTACATTTGTCTCTTGTGTATATTTCTCTTATATTACATAGATACGCTTAGCGTGTTTACTTCAGAGTAAATACGTAGCGGCCTCGTCGCGTCCTTTGCCCGTATACTAGGAAGCGGAGTGTGACACAAAAAGACTGGAGGCAGAATTTGCCGGCTTCTGACTGTGATTAGAATTTCGTCCATGTCAGGATCAGCTAGCTCTTTAGCTAAGCGAGCGAGAATGTCGGCTTTTCCGTTCAAAGTCCTAGGGACTCTCATTAGTTCAATGTGAGTGAACCGTTTCATGAGTTCCACCACTCGGCTTCTATATCGAGCTAACTTGGGTTTGTATATCTTGTATTCGCCACTTACCTGGTTGACGACAAGCTGGGAGTCACCATAAACGTGTAGCCGAAGGATTACCATTTCTATGGCGAGCTCCAGACCAGCTATCAGAGCTTCCTACTCAGCCTTGTTGTTTGTGCGAGGCTCAGTGAGAGCAAGAGAACGTAGTAGGGTTCCCATCGATAGCGTGATGAACACCAATCATATCCCTGCTTTTATCCGCGGGATGCTTGATTTATCGGAGCTCCTCATTGATGAGGCTCCATCGAAGTAGAGCTCCCAACATGACTCATCATCTTCGAGGTGCAGCACTTGTTCGTCGGGTAACTCGCAATTGAGCGATGACCCTTCTGGTATGGGATGAGCAGCAAGGAAGTCAGCGAGAGCTTGCCCTTTTACTGCTTTCTGGGGAGTATAGATTATGTCAAATTCAAGCAGCATGATAGCCCATCTCGCCATTCTACCGGCTAGGCTTGCTTTGGTCATTAAGTGTTTGAGCGAGTCGACCTTGGAGATCAGCATAATCCGATGAGCGAGCAGATAGTGCCTCAGCTTCTTCATAGTGAATACTAGAGCCAGGTATTGCTTTTCGATCGGGGAATAGTTGTGTTCCTCCCCGACTAGAGTTCGACTAAGGTAGTAGAGGGCATTTTCTTTTCCCTCCTCCTTGTTCTGGGCAAGGACCGCACCGAGTGACTCATCTAGCGCGGCAGTATAGAGAATCAACGGTTTTTTAGAATAGGGGTAGCAAGCACTGGAGGGTGAAACAGGTACTGTTTGATGCTTTCGAACACTTCTTGACATTCTGCATGCCAGACCAAAGGAGCTCCTTTCTTCATGAGCTTTGAGAAGGGCCTACATCTCCCCGATAAATTTGAGATAAACCTTCGTATATAAGCAAGCTTGCCTTGAAAAGATCTTAGCTGCATCAGATTCTTTGGAGGGGGCATCTCCATGATGGCCTTTATCTTAGATGGGTCAACTTCGATCCCTCGATATTGGAATATGAAGCCTAGGAATTTTCCCGATGACACGCTAAAAACGCACTTCAGAGGATTCATCTTAAGATCGTATTCCTTCAGTCTAGTAAGAACGGTCCTAAGATCTTGGATGTGATCGTCCTTGGCTTTAGTCTTGACGACCAGATCATCAACATAACATTTGACGACTTTTTGGATTAGGTCATCAAAGATATTGGTCATTGCCCTTTGATATGTAGCACCTGTGTTCTTCAGTCCGAACGGCATCACTTTTTAATAGTATATACCGATCGGGGTTCGAAATGCTGTATACCTCTCATCCTCAGGCGACATTTTTATCTGATTGTACCCAGACGAACCGTCCATGAAGGTGAACATCTCATAATTTGAGGTGTCATCGACCATCATTTCCATGACTGGAAGCAGGAAATCATCTTTAGGGCATGCCTTGTTAAGGTCCCTGAAATCGACACAAACCCGGATCTGCCTATTTTTCTTCTTTACTGGGACAATGCATGCGATCCAGTCTGCGTATTTCTCTTCCCTGATGAAGCCGGCATTGATAAGTTTCTTAGTTTCCTCGATGACCTTTTCTTCTAGCTCCCTTCTCATTCTTCGAGGAGCTTGTTTGACAGGCTTGGCATCAGGAGATATAGCCATCTTATGCACAGCCACTTCAGGGGAATGGCCGGGAATTTCTTTGTACGTCCACGCGAAGCAGTCGGCGAACTCATGCAGCAGGATAATTATCTGCTCTTTCATTTCCTCTGACAAGAGTGAGCTGATATAGGTCGGCCTTGGATTATCAGGCGTTCCCAAATCGATCTCGGTTAGCTCATTGAAGGTTGCTTGTCCGCCATCTTCGAGCTCTTGAGGGGCTTCTTCTAGCTCGGCTAGCTTGCCTTCATCATTTGACTCTTCGCCGGCTTCACCAATATACATTATGTAGCATGCTTTGGAATCAGGTTGAATGAAACCTATGCCCCGTCTATCTGGAATTCGTCCATCGATGAGTGCTCGGACCTGAGGCGGATGCCATAGCCCTTCATAAAACTTTGCTTCAGAGTCCGTTTGATATAGTCGACACCCGCACTTTTTAAAGTATTCCCCCATCTCAGGCGCATAATATCTGGGATTGAGGACGTCCCTTATGCCTCTCTCGTATGGAAGGCATGTCACAGACAAATCGTTCGGGTACGCGACAGGATTTGACCCATAAAACAGGATGCCCATCTGTCCACTTTTCCTTCCGGGAACACAGAAAGTTTTAAGCTGGTTCATGGTAGAGACTGATAATGCATCTAGCTCCTTGTACATCTGCTCCGGCACCCTTGTGACAGCTAGGGACCCTTCTATAGTCTTGAAGGTTTCTCTTAGCTTCGCTTTTTGCAGGAGGGCCCAATCTGCATAGCTGTTGCAAGACGGATCCTCTTCTTCTGATTCTCCAGTGTCACTACCTAAACGAGGGCGAATTTTGCTGCCGGTCGGGCCTTCAGTATCAAATTCGTCCGTATCGCTACCGAAATGAGGGCAAGTTTTGCTGCCGGATGGGCCTTCAGTATCAGACTCGTCCGTATCGCTACCAAAGTGGGGACGGGTTTTACGGATGGACAGACTTCTAGAATCGGACTCATCAGTGTCACTGCCGAAATGTGGACGCACTTGGGGTTTTTTTGCTTTTGAAAGTGACAGCTGGCTCGGATCTGCTTCTGAGCTTCGGGGCCGGTCTATCCTTGGTCAGTTGTGGCTTAGTATTTTGGGGCTTCATAAAGTACTGAGAATCCTCATATCAGATTTCATGCACACCGAACGGCTGGATGTCTCCGTCAATATGTCTTTCTTCGCCATTTTTAGTATACTTCATGCATTGATGGAGAATTGACGGAACGATGCCGTAATCATTGAGCCACGGCCGTCCCAAGAGAATTTTATAAGACGTGCCAGCATCGATCACGTATATTTTGGCTTCAGTTTGTAGGTTCCCGAACCTGATCGGCAGAGCTATGGATCTCAGAACTTGCTGGCAATTTTGATTGAAGCCTTGAATGACAATCCTTTCCCTTGACAGGTGTCTGACGTCCATTGACAAACTCTTCAGAGTCCGCAAGTTCATGATGTTCACTGAGGATCCCGGATTAATCAATATGTGATTAATCCGATCTCCGTCGCTGTACTCAGTCACGTAAAGCGGCCGATTATGCTCAGTCGTTCCTAGTAGCAAGTCTTCGTCCTTAAACGTGACTGCGGCGGCATGCAGAGCGTACTGGGCTTCTTTCATATTAATTTCCGCAATGCGAGCTTGATACCGTTCGGGATTTTGTAGAGCGTGGATGAGAACATCTCTAAGCTTCTTAGATAGGACCAAGGCATCGTAGATGCTCAGGAGAGACGGAAGCTTCCGGAGATGAGCCAAGACGTTGTAGTCCACTAAGGAAGGACTTGAGTTTTCATTAGCCGGTTCTCTGCCATCTTCCTCATTATCCACCTGTTTTTTCTTTCCTTTTGGGGCATTTCCCTGTTTTGGCGGTAGAGCCCTGCCGTTTCTGAGCTAGATTTGGTTGGCCTTTATGGCGAGCTCCTCGTCCTCTTCGGGAAAACAGAGCTCCTCTTCAGAGTCGCTGCCAAGATGGATGGCGTAGCAGGTCACTATAAGGATCTCCTTATTGGAGCTTTCTTCTAGCCCCTCCAGAATCTCAGCTGCTTCTACAGGAAAGAACTCTTTCAATTGAATTTGAGTTCTTTCCTTTTGTTCATAGTCTTCGAGGGAATCGATATATTTTTGATTGGTCGATCTCCCTGTAGACACTTTTCCGCGTCGAGCTGTACTTTTCTTCTTCTTGAGCTTTTTGGATTTTGAGCATGATTGAGTCGAATTAGCAGCTGGAATGGTGAGTATCTTCTTCCCTTCCCATTCTGTTCTAGGCTCTTTCTGAAGTAACTTTAGCATCTTCTTCGTCTTATTAGATATATGCGTACTCCACAAAGGCTGCGGTGAGTCAGTTTCATTTCTCAGGGCAGCGGGTTGAAGGCTTCAGCTTCTGTCTGTATAAAGTTGGTGGTTGCAACTTGATTGTTCACCAACATACTCTTGGACAGCTCGATCTCTCCAGCCTTATACTGCTTCTTGACCTAGTCTTTGAAGATATAGCAATCCTCGATCGCATAGCTCACTACTCTGTGGTACGGGCAATACAAGGGATTGTCGGTCATTTTTGCCTCGTGGGGTCTCTTCGACTCCGGCAATTGTAGACCATTGTTCAAAGCATGTTTGAATATCTTGCGGACCTTGTCCCTTCTGAAAGAGTAAACCTTTTTCTTTTTCTCCTCTAGGGAAGGCCCTTCTCCTCCCAGCAATATCTTTCGAGACTAGTTGGTTTTGGAATCGCCTGCCTTTCGCTTGTCTTCATTGTCGGACGCATTGAAGACGTTGGTGCTGCTGGAATTCCCATTTCTACGGTTGTCGTCCCTCTTGCTTTTCCAAGTCTTGTCTTTCTGAGAGTCCGGGGTAGGCTCTTGCTTTGAGCGTTCCAGCATTTGGACTTTCTTGATTAGCTCCTGAAACGTCTTGAGGCCTGCTGTACATAAGAATGAGACCATCCAATTGCTGAGGTTCCTAATGAGTAGGCTGACGGACCAGTCCTGCTCTAGTGGCGATTCGCACTTGACAGTAAGGTTGCGCCATCGGGAAATAAAGTCCGTGTTGCTTTCATTTTTCTCCGGCTTGGTTCTCACGGGGTCAGCGATGGAGATTTTGTCACTGACACTCATGAATCTTTGCCGAAACAGAGACTCCATTTGGGCAAAAGTAATGACGGACCCGTCTTGTATGCTTGCGTACCAGTCAAAAGCAACACCGGTAAGGCTATTGACAAACTGACGAAGAAGGAGCGCATCATTACCCCCTGTATTTCCGCGTGACGCTTTAAAGTGGGCGACATGCTGATTTGCATTTCCCGTCCCGTCAAATCTTCGGAACTTAGGAATGACATAGCCGCTCGGGAACTCAATCAGATCGTATTATGCGAGATATGGCCACCCACTACTGTCGATTTCTTTCTGGGTTTCAGCTTTGGCAACCAATGTTTTAACCTTGCTAGCGACCAAATCCATTATTCGATCTTGTGTTAGCGGGATGGCGCTATCTGGGGCCAAGGCGTCCCCAGAAACGGAATGAGGCCGGCTTTCGTGCGGCTCGCCCAATCTTAGACCCAAAGGGACAGGCATCGGTTTCTTCAGGTTGTCATCACCCTGCTCATGAATAGAGACTTGTGCTTGATTGGGAGGCGCCTGAGCAATTTGAGCCGTAGGCTGCATCACAACGTTCGTTAGGTCATGAATTTTTGAATAGAGCTTGGTCATCTCTTTATCTTTGCTCCTGAGCTTTTTTAGAAGCTCTTGAAGCAGCTCTTGCTCTGCGGTCCTGGGGCGGAAAGCCGGCTCTTCCTCGCTGTCCAAGCTTGACTCTACATGGACTGAGGGGTCTTTCTGCCTATCGGCCTCATCGAGAGGGTTTTCCTCATCCAGTGGAGGCGGCTTATCTTAGGAAGTGGCAACCATATTCAAGCCAGATTGGGCTTGTGATGTGGTGGCCCCATCATTGCTCTTGCTGCGCAGGTTGTCGCTGGGACGCGCAACCGCCATATAGACCGTATGGATAACATATCCGGCCATCCTTTCATTATTGCTAGCTTATTTTATGGACCACCGTCTTGGCCCTTCTGTTTTGGTAACGGACAATTGATTAAAGATGGCTGGCCTGACCGACTTCTTGAGTAGTGCCGATGCTTCTTTTCTGTATTTGCCCCACTGCTTTCACGCGGCACAGGGCGCTTGAAAGACTCTTGAAGAGACGGTGTCATGCTTTCTCTGTTGGGGCTGGGACACGTCTCTTTGTAGCATCGTTCGGACTGTTGTCTCCTTAATTCTGGCGGTCATGGCGTTTTTCTGAAACCACTTCAGATGTTGCTGACTTTTATGGCCGACTCAGCCGTCGTCATGAAGTAACCCTGCTCTTGGAACCTCATAAGATTCCACTTGGCCGAAGTCCTGGCCCTTTTGTTGGCTCGATACCTGAGCCTCTTCTTTCTCAACCTTTTTGTTTTGAGCACTTGGCAGGTTTCGGTCCTTCGGAACGATGTCATAGACCGACTGACAGAGAGTCCAGAGAATATGCCTGCTCGCTCGATCGTCAAGGGCAACGTCTGAGCTTCCTGGAGCTGCTTTGTGGCCCCATTGGCGTTGACAGCCTTGCCCCCAGTTGGAACAGTGGAGAGCCGTTTGAATACAGATTTGCATTTGGGGTGGGATGCTTTAGCGACCACAACATTCAGCCTCCTATCTATTGAGGTCGGTTTGGTCGCTTGGTTTGTCGTGGCCTCCACCAGATGAGCGCTTCCAGCATGGTAGATGATGACGGAACCAAATTGACGGGGTGGGTCCTCCCATTGCCGGCTGAGACTTGTAGGGAAAACCACGCGGGCATTGATCATGACCACGTACTGGATCGGGGTCACGTCGAAAGTTGACATCATCGTTGAAAGTTGATTGCTGCACGGAAAAAACATTAAATGAGTTCGCATGAACACTTGACCCGATATATGGGAGGAGAGAAAAGTCCCACCGGGCGTGCCAGAATCTGTAGGGTGTTTTTTGTCACTCCATTGAGATTGGAATACACGTCGCTGTTCAGGCGTATACAGATTCACCCTGGCTAAGGTAGACCGGGGTTTATTAATTGTGGGGATCCGAATCTCCGGCAGCAGCGGACTAAGCTACCGTTAATTACCCCTCGCCTTTGGAGCGAAGGAACCTCCGATTGACGGGTCAACTAGTCATGCGAACTCAGTGTGCGTGTGTTGTGTTTTGAAAAGGGGTTTTGGATATATCGGGGGCCTCGCAGAGTTTATGGGGGTCCCGCTATCCGGATAGCGGGCTGGGAGTCAAGGGGGCTAGCAACCCCCTTGCGGGGTGCGGGGCAGCGTCCGTTAGAAAAATTTTCCTAACGGGGGATGTGTTTCTGGTGTGGAGTGCACTAAAAATGAGGGGTGAGGAGCATCTTAAAGATGCGTGCACAGCACGTGGGCGCTGGGCGCCCACGGGTCACATGCTGGGCGTGTGGGTGCTTGACGCCCGCGGGTCATGTGCCTAGCGTGTGGGCGGTGGGCGCCCGCAGGTCATGTGCCTGGCGCGTGGGCGCTTAGCGCGTGGGCGGTTGGCGCCCGCGGGTTACATGCCTGGCGCGTGGGCGCTTGGCGCCTGCGGGTCATGTGCGCAACACGCGGCCGCTGGGCGCCAGCGGGTCACGTGGGCAGCACGCGACCGCTGGGTGCCAGCAGGTCACGTGAGCTGCACACAACCTCTGGGCGCTGAGCGCCCGCGGGTCGCGTGAGGCACACATGGGCGTTTAGCGCCCGCATGTCACGTGCCTTGCACACGACCGCTAGGCGCCCGCGGGTCACATGCACGGCATGCGACCGCTGGAAACACCAGCGGAAAAGGGGCTTAGCCCCTGGGTTAGGAGTTGAGCTCCCAAGGGGCTTTGGAGTTGAACTCCTAACAGGGATTATGTATAGATTTGGAGTTAAGCTCCTAAAAAGCGGGTTGATTTATGGAGTTAAACTCCAACAGATCTTGAATGGAGTTAAACTCCTAGAAATTTTTGGATCTTCTTTTGAGCCCCGGATCCTCCTGGAATGGGATTTTTGGAGATGGGTATCCTTCTTCTTCCTCTCTGTTGGCTGGATCTTGGGGGAAAAGGGGAGATGAGACTTAAAATCTTCCCTTTTAGGGATTTGATGGCAGATCCGAGCTCCCCTTCAAGGGTTTTATAGTGAAAAACTATTTATTTTTTAAAAAGGAAGAGTTAAACTCTTGATTAATTCAAAAGAAAATAAGAAGGTTTAGAATCTTAAGGAAGGAGGATGAGGTACAAACCCTGGTTTTTTTTAGAGAGAGAAAAAGTTATCATTGACTTTTTCATCATGTTGCCTTTATAGGCTACACACTTTACATATAGCCCCTTGGGCTTTGACAAATTGCACTTATGCCACCCCATGCCTTATGTGCTTATCTCTTTTTGCACATAAGCCATGGGGTTTACAAAATTTTGACTTTTTTCTTATTTTACATATATTTATTTCTATACATATATATAAAAAAAGAATTACATTAAACCAATTTATGGCTTCATTTCTTTTGTCATGGGGTTGGTCCCTTTGACATGGGCTTAGGCCCACTTGGCTTGGGGTTGACCCTGGGTTTTGACTAGGTCAACTGGGGTGTAATTTTGACCACAACAGATCCAGGCGACCTGGAGGCCGACCCAGGCGGCCAGACTTCAAAGTCTGGGCTTTGTGCTTTCGATTTAGCACTTTGTTTAAACTTTTGGTCCAGTGGAATGTACTAAAAAAAATTCTGAGTGTGTTTTGAAAAATTTCTAGAGGGTTGAATTCTTGAAACAATTTCAGTGAAAATTCTGGTTTAAAATTTTCGTATCGTTTAAAACATGTTGTAGTCTATGGCCGGTTCTGATACCATTATAAGGATGCTTGTGCTCACTAGATACAAGATGGAAGTCATCAACAAAAATTTCAAAGCAAGCACAAGTATCCAAAAACCCTAAAATCAACCCAAAGTCTACAACTTGCAACTAAATATGAGCATACAAGAATCAAGATAGAGTTTTGTGGTGCAACAACCTTTGAAGCGTGTATACGCTCAAGTATAAGACCTTCGCTAGGCTCTTAGGTCGTCAGGAACGAGCTTGGATTTTGATCGCCCTCGTCAAAGATGGTCCACACGAAGGAATCGCAACTCAAACTAAAGCTTCACTAAGTGAAGCAACTTGCTATCAAGACTTGCTAGTAATCAAAAGGAAGAATATGTAGTTGTGGATCTCTACCTCTCTCTCTTTTTGCTCTCTCTTTTCCATTTCTTTTAAAAGCTCAAGAGAAAAAAACTTGACAAGAAAAGAGAAGGTGTATAGATATATATTCTCTCTTTCACTCTAGTTTCTTCAAAAATGAAGAGGTGGAAAAGCACTCACACTAGAATACAAACCAAACCTATACCCCTTCACATGGCTTTTAAAAGAGATAAGAATATAGATTTATATGAATACACACACACACATGTAAATGTATCAAATACATATAGTTGTATTCGTATCAAAATACAAATACTTAAAAGAGAGAAAACGAGAGACATAATACTAGTGATATTAAATCAATACTTGATTTAATAATCTGGCTAGTATTATCTAAACCTCCGATTAAAGCACGCGTATCAAATACACGTGTTTAATTAATTTGTGCGTATCGCCATACGCACACAATACATCGTTTCTCCTGAACTGGGAAACCCTCTGTGTAGGACCTATAAAGACTCAACAATATGCCGGCAGTGGGTCAGGATCATATCCATGACCTACAAGCACGTCAGCGGTACTAGCTGTACGTAATGGCTGCCCAGGTATTGATCGAAAGGAAGATCGACAAGCAAGCCCATCCGAAATCATACAGATCCTATAAGTTGAAGGGTTACACTAGCGCCCCGGCCAACTTTCATGGCCAAATGCGGAACAAAAATTTTACTACGATTAAAAACTTGGTGCTAGAATAACACAAAACCCGGATCTTAACCATAAACCTAACTAGCATGTAAGGGTTCTATCTACTATGATAGAAAGTATACCTAAAGAAAACAAGTCCTTCGGGTCTTCGATCCTCTCCTTAAGCTCCTCGATGGAAGTATGGATCGTGCTTGAACTTCGGCCTCCTTGTGTCAACGATGATCCACCCGAGAGTGCCAACTAAGAGCTCCTACCTCCTAATTGAGATAACTAGAATACTTAGCTTGCTAATCTAAGTAGACTAGAGTGAGTAGAGTGTGATTTAGAGTAGCTAAGTCTCATTAACCCTTGATTATCAACACATGATACACTAGGGTTTGAGAGGAAGAAGGAGAGAGCATGCTTGAGGAAAGAGAAAGTATTTATAATAATCATAATAAAAAATAGAATGGCTAACTTATATATGACCATAAGCATGGCATGGAAAATATCTCACCAAAATATCTAGAGTCAAAAATATCTCACAAAAATATCTACGGTCAACAAGTCAAGCCAAGTCAAAAGGTCAACCCAAGTAGCCATGCTTTATAATTATCATTTACCAAAACTAACAAATTCTTTTCTCCGTCTCATTTTTGTTTTGACCAAGTCAATGGTCAAAACCCTAATGAGATGTCTCCTTCTATACCTCCTCTCATCCGTATATACATACCCGCATCCGTGTTCCGAGAAACACGAATACTATCAGACGAAACTAATACAATAATCAAATACTAAGATCCGGCTTAAACCAAAGCCCACTAGTATTGTCCGCTCGAACACCACACGCGCACAAGTATATATATATATGATCGAACCCTGTCGTAAAACCATACGACCTCTACTCGTTTCTCCCGAAGCTGGGAAACCCTCTGTGTGGGACTCTAAAGACTCGACGGTACTCTGGCAGTGGGTTTAACCACAAGCACGTCAGTGACACTAGCTGTGGGTAACGGCTACCCAGGTATCTGTCGATAAGAAGGTCGACGAGCAAGCTCATCCAAACTCCTACTGAGCCTGTCTGTGGCAATCTCCGTACAGTCCGGTCTGTTCGTCTAAGAGTATCGCATATCGGGCCTAGGGAGATGGTAAACGTCAGACCCCTAATAGCAGTATAAGTCGTGTCGGAGTGTAGCCCAGAACACGCTGAGAAACTACTGGAATGCTTACCAGTAAATCTCACTTGCCCTGACCAGGGACTTTGTGTAATGGCTCTCCAAACACAACGCGATATCAACCCCCAATACCGGGAGAGACGAATCCTATCTAACCACCACTGCCTCCAAGTGCTTCAGGACTACACCCAACTACTACTTGTTTGCACGACTCAATAGAGCCGTGGTAGGGTAGCAATCTAAGAACAGTGGGAACACACTCGAGGCAAAGTAGCAGTGTCAAGTCAATGGAATAAGCTGTACTCATGTCACCTGGGAACTGCTACCTGACGATAAGTATAATACCAACCAACGGTACCCTACGATTCTGTCCAGTGTAACTCATAACCCAATGAGCACATGCATACTATCTTCAGTACGACGTACTGATGGCTGTGGGACAGACCATCTCCCCTGCTGGGATGAGAAGCGTATACACTAGTCTACTCTGGAGTATCGATGCTCTGTCTCAATAATCCTACGACTAGGGACCTGTATAAGGATGTACTTATAGACTACCCAGCCCCCACTAGTATGACTAGCATCACAACGCTGGTAGTCAAGCAAAGATCCTAAGGGCTCTATCAATATGTATTAGCGATATGTTAAAATAAACATATACACATATTAAGATAGATACAAACCAAGTAGCATACTACTATATCGAGCAAGACTGTCATCAATCCGTGTATATATCCCAAGCTTCCAAAATGTAATATACAAACTAGTACTATACAATAATGACCTCTAGGGCATACATATCCAACAATCTCCCACTTGCACTAAAGGCCAGTAATTGGTATACCGCATACCCAACGTCTGCACTAAGGCCAGCTGCTGGCATACCGCATACCCAATAGCTCAAAAAGTCGCTCGAACTGTGCTTGAGAGAGAGCCTTTGTAAATGGATCCGCCATGTTTTCTGTAGTGTCCACTCTCCGTACCTCGATCTCCTGGCGATCAATGATCTCCCTGATCAAGTGATACCGCCTTAAGATGTGTCTGGATTCCTGATGAGACCGTGGTTCCTTTGCTAAAGCAATAGACCCATTGTTATCGCAATACACAGGTATTGGATCAACAATGTACGGAACCACCTGAAGTTTAGTAATGAACTTCTTCATCCAGACGGCTTCTTTTGCGGAATCACTGGCAGCAATGTATTCAGTCTCCATCGTCGAGTTTGCGACGGTGTTCTGTTTGGAACTCCTCCAACACACCGCCCCTCCATTGAGGGTAAACACAAAACCTGAGACAGACTTATTGTCGTCCTTATCACTCTGGAAGCTTGAATCGGTAAAGGACTCGACCCTAAGGTCTCCATTACCGTAAACCAGGAATATCTCCTTAATCCTTCTCAGGTACTTGAGAATGTTCTTCACTGCTGTCCAGTGGTTCTCACCTGGTTATGACTGATACCGGCTCACCACGATTAGCGCGTTAGCTACATCTGGTCTTGTACATAGCATCGTATACATTATAGATCCTACCTCCGAAGCGTAGGGTATAGTGCTCATGCGAACCCTCTCCTCGTCAGTCGTGGGAGACATTTTCTTGGAGAGGGTGATTCCGTGCAATGCGGGTATATTACCGTGCTTAGAATCTTCCATACTAAATCTCTTTAGTACGGTCTCTATGTATCTGGACTGCGAAAGTCCTAGTAATCACTTAGATCTATCTCTGTAGATCTTGATCCCCAGAATGCACGAGGTATCACCCGGGTCTTTCATGAAGAACCGTTGTGACAAGAATAGCTTGAGCGATTGTAGCACAGGAATGTCATTTCCTATCAAAAGAATTTCGTCCACGTATAAGACTAGGAATACGACAGTTCATTCTACAATCTTCTTATAAATACAAGGCTTATCCTCATTCTTGATGAAGTCAAATTCCTTGACTGTTTCATCAAAACAGATGTTCCAGCTCCGCGATGCATGTTTTAATCCATAAATGGATTTAAGCAAGTTGCACACCTTCCCGCTGCTCCCACTGTCTACAAAACCTTCTGGCTGATCCATATAAATGCACTCTTCCAAATTGCCGTTTAGAAAAGCCATTTTTACGTCCATCTGCCAGATCTCATGGTCATGGAAGGCAGCAATGGCAAGTAGGATCCGAATGGATTTAAGCATAGCCATTGGAGAAAAGGTTTCGTCATAGTCCACACACGGTCTTTGACGAAAACCTTTTGCAACGAGTCTAGCCTTATAGGTTTCCACCTGCCCATCTACACCAAGTTTCCTTTTGTAGATCCATTTGCATCCAACGGGTTTTACCCCAGGTGGAGCAATATTCAAGATCCACACTTTATTGGTGTACATGGACTCCATTTCGGATCGCATAGCATCCAGCCACTTATCAGAGTCCCTACTGATAATGGCCTTCCTGAAACTGGTAGAGCCATCTTCTTCCAAAATGCAATCCTTTCGATCCTCGTCTATGAGAAAAGTGTAGTATCTCTCGGGCGGATGAGAAATCCTACCAGATCTGCGGAGTGGCTGAGGTTCGTCTGGGGTTATTGAATCTTGAGGTTCCACCAATTCTTCATGGTTCGTGAATTTCTTTCAGTTCTACCGAACTCCCACTTGTTTCTTTTGCAAGAAATTTCCATTCTAAAAAGGTGGCGTGGCGAGATATAAACACCTTCTGTTCCTCGGTGTGGTAGAACAGATACCCTATTGAATTTTTAGGATATCCCACAAACTTACATAAAACTGAATGTGCCTGCAATTTGTCTAGATTTTGTACTTTTACATAAGCCGGACAACCTCATACCTTAATACGTTTAAGATACGGCATTTTATCATTCCGTATCTCGAATGGTATCTTAGGCACGGATTTGGACGGAACATCATTCAACAGATATGCCGCTGTCAAAAGCACATGTCCCCAAAATGAAAGAAGCAACTCGGCATTACTCATCATGGAGCGAACCATGTCCAATAGGGTACGGTTCCTCCGCTTCGATACACCGTTGTGCTGTGGTGTATACGTAGGAGTAAGCTGAAAGAGAATTCTATTCTCTTTTAGGTATTCTAGGAATTCTGTGCTTAAGTACTCCCCTCCTCTATCCGATCGGAGGATCTTGATACTTTTGCCAGTCTGGTTCTCTACTTCATTTCTGAATTCTTTGAATTTCTCAAAAGCTTCAGATTTGTGTTTCATGAGATACACATATCCGAACCTAGAGAGATCGTCAGTGAATGTGATGAAGTACGAGAACCCTCCCCGTGCATGTATAGACATTGGACCACATACATCACTGTGTATGAGTCCCAAGAGCTCTCCAGCTCTTTCTCCGTGTCCAGTGAATGGAGATTTGGTCATTTTTCCCTTGAGACAAGACTGACGAGTTTCATAAGATGAAAATTCGAACGTGTTCAAAAGTCCATCTTTATGCAACTTACTTAGTCTTTTCTCTCCGATATGAACAAGTCTACAATGCCACAAGTAGGATTCATTCGTATCTGAACTCTTTCTCTTGCGTGTGTTTTGTACATTGAAAACTGTGTTCTGATTTAGACATAGATACCATTACACAGTGTACCTTCTGCAACCAATACCTTATCAAGGTGGATGTTCATGATATTTCTATCAAGAACAAAATTATATCCATCTTTATCAAGTAAAGAAACTGATATGATGTTGCAAACCATGGAAGGTACATAGTAGCAATTGTTCAAAATCATAGTATTGCCACTTGGCGATACTGGGTGATATTCACCGACGGCTGCAGCATTAACTTGTGCTCTGTTCCCTACCCTGAGGGACATATCAGCAGGTCTAACTATCCTACTTTTTCTCAGTCTCTGCAATAAATTACAGATATGAGATCGTGATCCGATATCTAGTATCCTGGAGGTAGGACTGACCAAAAAGCGGTTCTCAACTACAAGAACACCTGAAGTAGATGCAATAGTATGCTTCTTCTTCAATGGGGTCTCCTTGGAATCCATACAATCCTCTTTCGCTTGCTCACACTTATGACTGTTGTCGTAAGTTAGAGCCGAACCGACGTTCCCCAACCCCAAATAAGAATTCGGATAAGTCAAGTGATACATTTTATTATCTTGATTAGGGCGTGAAATGGTTGCTACCTGGAGAGAGAGAAAAGAAATACTCAGCGTGCGCTCTTGCAAGATTATATTGGTTATTAATTTATCTAACCAGGATGTTTCCCACTGTTTCCTCGAATTCTTCTTCAAACCTTAAAAGAAGAACTAGTCAGAATTAATCGCACGTTACAATACTTGTTTAACCTTTCAGCCAGGCTAGTGTTGGTACTTCGAGGGAGCTTTTCCAACGCTTTCGCGAAGTTCCTTAATTATGTAATCTCTTTTTCCTGGAGACGTAGCCCCGCCAACACCGTTCTAGACACCTACTTGGTTTATAGCATTAATTGTTAAGTGAAATAATCTCCCGAGAGTAATCCAACTCATCAGTGGGATCGGGATCCAACTATCATTGTGTGATGACCTAGATGGAATCCACTCTAGTCACTACACTCCAGAAGGTATGCTAAATCTGCAAGTTTCCTGTATATTTGAAACTCCCAATGTGGTTTTTGCCCCTAGGACCCAAGTGACCTTGACTGAGCCAACATATCAAAGGATCCTAGTCAAGTTCAACCCATCATTGTCTTGATTGCATTAGACCCACCCGTACAAGTCCTTGACTGAGCCAAAATGACCGCACGACTGTCCCAACCAATCGCATTATGTGCTGCAGAAAAATATTACATAGCTACTGAACACTACGTCTCGGCTGAGCACGAAATATATAGCACGAATACTAAGCAATACCAATCCGAAATGACGGAGGGCTACGGCTGGGTTTTTGGCGAAAAACCAATTAACGTAATGAACTTGATATCGTTGAAGGAACCTGAGCAATTTTGAAAAAGGAATGGTTTAAGCTCCGTCTTTTTGAAAATTTCTGGTTTTGAAGAAAAACTGAGTAATCTATAGTATAGACTTTAGCTCAAGAGGTCACTCCCCGCGAAGGGATCTCGGCTCTTGCCTCGTAGAATGAGGTGCTGGATATTCATGACCGAAGACCACTATGCAAAGCGAAAAAATATAACTGAAGTTTTTCGAAATTTGTTCCAACATCTTTTAGGTTTATTTTCTTGCATCAATCAAAATTAATGTGGTCCCATCATTTAACCTATCACACCAGAAAAGAAAGAAAATATGATATACGTATATGCCATCCGCATTCGCCATTGGGCCCCGTCATCACCCGTTAGGTTACTTAACTAACGACAAAGCGGAGGCTGGACTAGCGCGGGTGCAAAACATATACAACATCTACTGGTATATATATAAGTATATACAACATTCGTCCCAGGCATGATAATAATCTACATCACAGAATCTCAGCCAACAATATAGAATGGTGGATAATCTTTGTCATGCCCCGCTTCCCAGAGTACGCTAAAATAGGCACGTGACATAGCCAACCATGCTACCTGTGGATAGGAAAAATCCTTCCACAGTCACATTACGGCTGTAGAGATATCAAGAACAGGAAAGTAAACTAAACCATCTATTACATGTCCATGAGCCAGAATAAATGAGTCAAGAAATGATAATGTGCGGAAGCAAAGGATACAATAAATGAAACAAATGGAAAGTAAAATTGCATACCAACAGGATCTTCACCGCTCGGTCTAGCAGCGGCAATACTCCTGATCAGTCTGCAACAAAGGTAGAAGGATCTGGGCCATGCAAAACTCAGACGTCAGCGCGTCATATCATCAAGCAATAATAAAACAGGGGTAGCAATACATGCAAGTATGAATATAAATGGTAGAACAAGTATAACAGTGATATAAGTAAGGACAGTGGGGTAATGTGTAATGAGTTATCTAAACTGGTCTATTGGGTTAACTACTCTCAGGTCTTTGAAATCAATTTGATGAATCGTCGATGTAGTATCCCGTGCGTGCCCGGGATCATGGTGAAGATTCTCGGGCTGACACCGAGACATGCCGCTAGGCACTAAAAGGAAAGGGGTAATGATGAATGATGTCCATGGCATCATCCCAAGGCTGGCCTAGCCTCTAAAAGGTAATGGATAACGATGGATGATGTCAGCAGCATCATCCCAAGGCTGGCCCAGCCTCTAAAACTGATCAGTAAAGGTAGTGAACTGTCGAGTTACAAGTCAGGTTTCATCATTGATTTCCCCATACCCCCAGGTTATATGCATTCAGGTCAGGTATTGAATAATCTCGAGCTAATGCCAACACAGGATCAGACAGGTACAGGTTTGTCTGGATAGACAACAGGAACGGTCCGTAAGGACAATAGGTCAGGTTTGTTGGCATTAGACACAAGATCGGGTAACAGGTAAGACCATGGTACATCAGGTCAAGCCAGGTAATATATAAAAGTGTCATGTTATGTCAGGAGGTGCACGGTACCATGTCGTGTCAAGTAATAGGTGTAGCAAGTCATGTCAGGGTGTACAAGATATTGTGTGGGTGCTCATAATCAAGCTAGCATAAACATGGTATACAGAACAAGTACGTGTGCTAATATAATCAACAAGCTGGAACTTGTAACGTGAAATGCAATCAGGTACAGATTAAGGTATGTAGATGCACAGTTATTAGTTTGGGTTCAAGGGATAATTTCAACATTACATGAATACAGTAAAACGAATGTGGATGATAAAATCATGTTAATATGTACTAAGTAATCTAGAGATGCAATTGAATATAAATCAGGTTAGATGTATGCAAATGGTCGTCCGACAGGGTATAAAGTATAAAAGGGGTACTGTGGGCTATGCAAATAATTGTTATAAGATTTGAATATGAATGTGGGTACTATGTAAAATAGAACTAAATGCAACCTGGTATGTTTCGAGCTATGAATCTAAAATGATATAATGGGACATCGAAATGTTAAAATGGAATTATGGTATTAAATGGAAACTACAGGTATAACGTGCACTCAAATAGGTACATAGTAATTTAAATAACATGTATAGTAATTTAAATAGCATGTAGCAAGTTTCACTTGCCTGAACGATCACGGAACGAGATGATATGCAAAACACGCAACACATCATGGTTCGATGCGCGATAAAAGCTAAACTTGGGCTCGGTTAGAAACTGCTCTCCGCTAGATATTCGCTCTTGATGATGATCACGACGACGACGGATTGATATAACAGCGGCCACCGGCACGCTCGCGGCAACTCTCTGCTATGACGATGGACTGCGATATTGCTGTCGCGAGGTCCTCACCGGCGAGGGGCTCGGTGAAGGAAAAGGTGATCGGAGTTAGAGGTTTATTATTTCTGATGGTGCTCTGGCGAGGGAAGATGAAGCGATGGCTGAAAGGTGGTCTGCTGGAGGAGGTGCTGCTCGGGGAGGAGATGAAGTGGTCACCAGTTATGGGTTCGGAGGTGGTGCAAGGAAAAGATAGAGGCGCTGTCGATAGGGGGTCGTCGGCAATGAAGACGAGATGAGTTCGGTGGCTGTGGAGTTTGAAGAAGCCGAAGGAGATGATGTGGATATCGAGGAAGACGGGGGTGCTCGGGTGAGATGCCGACGAGGTGATAAGGTCGAGGGTGCGGCTGGAGTTGAGTTCGCGGGCTGAATGAGGCGGCTAAGAGGGTGAAGGGGTCAAAGGAGAGAGGTCGTCGGGGTTGAGTGGACGACGGTGATGAGGCAATGGATCGGAGGTTTGGTGGTTTTTCGTGGATTTGTGGGTTGCGAGGGAGTGGGGTCGGTTGCAGGTGGAGGTGGTTGTGGTGTTTGGAAGATGGTGAGGAAGGTGAGAAGATGCCGGTGATGTGAAGGAAAGGGGCTGCTCGCTGGAGGAAGGGCTCAGGGTTAACTTTGGAGAAGGGAGGTTGATGGGTTCTCGTGTTTGAGGATGGCAGGAATGAGGAGGTGTGGGTTTCCCTGGTGGCACGAGAACTGGAACGAGGAAGAAGATGAGGGAAGAGGAGAGAGGTGAGAACGACGATGAGGGTCAACGACGGCGAGATGTGTGGGTTAGGGTTTTCGTCGTCACGGCGTGCAGGGAGTTTTTAAGAAAGAAGAAGAAAAAAAAATGAAGAGAGAGGTGATTATAGCGATGAAGGAAGGTGAGGGGATCCGCGTGAACAGGGTTTGCGAGAGGTGTGAGAAAGAGAGGGAAAAGAGAGAGAAAGGGAGAAGAAAGAGAGATCGAGATGAGAGGGGGGAAAGAGATAGAGAGAAGAGAGAGATCGAGAGGAGAGAGAGAGGGGAGAGGAGAGATAAATTTGTATTTTAGTAGGGAGAGAGAAAGAGAGAAGAGAGAGAGAAAGAGAAGGGAAGAGAGAGAGAAGCTCGGTGGTGGTGGGGCCCGGTACAAAAGGGGGACTGGGATTGGTTGAGAGAAAATTTAAAAAGATTTTAATTGTTAAAATATTTTTCTTTAGTTGTAAAGAAATCTGGGCTGTTAAGAAAATATTTAATGAATTAAAGAAATTTAAGAATAATTAAAATTTGGCAGGATACAAAATATTTCAGAAATGCGCCCAGGTCGGGTCCAAAAATTTGGATTTGAAATATGAAAATTATTAGCAAGTTCCAAAAATTACAATGAAGGATTTTGTAATAGAAATGTATACCCCCAAGAACAGATGCACGTACGTGCGCGTAGCCATCCAAACACGTCTGTTTCACTGAACGAGACGAGAACACGATGCAAGGACGCTACCACAGGGTTAGGGATATCAAGCAGGCTATGAAATGCAATTTTAAATTATTTTACGTGATTTAAATTGTTACATGAAAAAGATGTGATACTAGATAAAATACCAATATATACTAAATCATGAGATGCACTAGTCCATGCAACAAGTCAAGGTGATCTATAAATAAGAGTCAAACAGGTTCAAGCAAGCGGGTCGGGTCGAATGCAATATAAAGTGTAAAATACCATTTGCACCCAAGATACGCTAAATCAAGAAATATCATGAATAAAGAAATACGAGAACTGGAATTGGTATAAATGAACTCGGGTGTTACAATCTTGGAGCCCCGTGTTTCATTTGAGCCGCAAATGAAACCCAACGTTTCTGGTCGTGTGGATAGCATGTCCAATGAAAACCTGGACCCCTACGAGCGCGGCAAGTTACCCACCAATCCTAGAAGTGAGGCAGCCTCCTTCAATAAAGTGAATGGGCCACCCAGCACTTCACGGAATCCGGAAACTTGGGCGCCCCTCCGTGGGTCAAACTATACCCCCTACGAGTGCGGCGAATAGCCCGCCAATTCTAGAATGATGCCCCCTCCGTCCCAACGCCATGAGATGCGGGCTAGTTGCCTTCTAGAACCTGGCTATTCGTACACTCCACCGCGGGATAATTCTAGTACAGAAAATGAAAATAATACGTACAAATGATGACATCAACCTCAACCCGGTCATGTCCCAATCAAATAATATACAACTGTCACGACCCGAAAGTACGGAACGTGACCGGCACTTAGATTACGAAGCGTCTAGAGGCGCCACGTAACCTAAGTAAGCCGAAACCCAGAAATCTAAACCATGAAAAAGAAGAAGAAGCAGTAAAAGAAAACATGAAGGAACAAGTTTAAAAGCATCATCAAATTTTCCCAAAAATTTCGGCAGAGTCTCCTCTGAAAAAAACTGGCCCCAAACGGGTACAACAAGTATAATATACATAAACAATAAAAAGCATCCCCAAACGGGAGCTAGCTCAACGCCAACAGGCGGAAACAACCACAACAAGCACAATAATATATAACGCCAAAGGGCGAGGCTCAAAACTCAAAGAAAACAAACCACCAGATCAGAATAATACATGCGCGACTCTAAGGTCGAAATAAAAGACTGGTCCAATAAACTTATCAAGTAATACAAGTATGGTTGCTGGAGCTTACTAGATACAAATGAATGAATAAAATACAATGGTGGTTCAGATACAAGTGAACCAACCTACCGTGCAAATCACCCTGAAAGAAAAGATGTGCCAGCCAGCTTCCAGGGAAACCTGTACATCGAACCTGTAATAAAATTTGGCACAACGGGGTGAGTTGCCAACTCGTGAGTAGAATACATCTACGAAAAGAAATCGAATGCATGACGCTATCCTAGGTCATAATAATACACTATTATATCCTAATCATCTAGTAATAGCAGGGTAAAACTACGTGTAAATGTAGATACTCCGTGCTCGTGTCAGTGCCTCATATAATACTATGTCATATGAATGGATATGCATGCATCATGAATATAAAATAACCAATCCTGAAATCCAGAAATATCTGTATAAGAAATCTTTAGCTGTTATCATAGTAAAATGTGTATAGGAATCTAAAATCTCAACAATGAAATCTATGGAAATCTGTGTCAAGCATCGACACAAACATGTAAATCTCAAGTCTCATAGTCTCAATACCTCGGGCTCCGTCAGTCCGGATCGGCCCATATCATCAAATCTCACGACAACGGTCGGAATCCTCCGGATATCCGCCGCGCCAGACATCAACGGTAGGTAGCCTTCCCCTGCCAGGCTTATCGTCTACAACTCGATCTTCTTGTCCCGGGGTACCATACCGGGCCCACCATGTACCCAAGACGGTTCATCCACTCCTCGAATCGGGTCTCGAAATCCAACAGAAAACATGAAATCTCATGGTGGACGACACATACATCACGAGAAAACCGCATCTTATTTTAAAAAGAGAGGAGGAGAGAGAGAGAAGTTTTTATATATTCTTGCGGTTTTCCCCGAAAATCCAGAAATCTCATAGAAACCCAAATCTCAAATCATGAGTAAGTATATGATAAGTGTCGGCATATGCCCATAATACTGCATGATAACATGAAAATATGAATGCATGAATGTCTAAGTAATAATTATCATGTCTATACTAATATCAGAGAGTAATCACAATATTATATCGGTCAAGTTGTTAACTGATTCTATCAATAAAAGATAATATAATCTAAAGTGTACGTGACATAGTAATTACCGATGATGATATGTGTGAGCCGGCAAATAAGTGTGCGTGGAATATGCGTATCATCGGTAATGGTGCTGGTGTCCTAACAGGTAAGGTTTATACTGATTATAGCAACATATGTAAGAACATGCATCATTATGATTCCAGTGTGAAAGTAAAGACGGATGTGTATTATCTACTCATTTGATATACCATTACCACTACCACTATATGACTCGAACCTAACCTAGTGTCCATCTAACCTCCTAAGGAACAAAACCTAAGAAACTAGTCAATAAGAAACAAGAGTCTACCTAAGGTCTGAATCAATATCTCTAATAGTCGGCGATCCGGCCTCAATAGCGTCACGTACGTAGTACGGCTTCCTCGAATCAAGAGTGCGGATCAATCATCATATTTATGCCTCGTACGGTAAAATCCATCGTACGGCATCCCAATATCGGGGTACGGGTCAAGTATCTCCTAGGTGTCTCATCATTCGTATAATGTCATCACCAACACATCTCATGATCAAGGTGTTAAACTGTAATCGTCTACATCAATCATATGTCATTGCCATCATAATATGCATCATTAGTTTATCCTCAGAAATATCATGTCATATGTATCATATTGTGATTAATTCATACTGATATCATATCGTCATCAAGTCACACCTATTTGATATCAATATCAGGTCATACCTATATGATATCGACATCAGGTCACACCTATATGATGTCGTAATCAAATCATACATATCCCATATCGTGATCAATCACAAGTTACAGTCCGGGTACTAATTTAGAGTCCCGGGTACCTCAATATCATCACCACCCATTATAATTTGTGTACACATGTTCATTATCTCATTCTCTAATGATCCGCTAACACCTAATACGACTGTATAGCCAAGAATCACGGTATCAAGCCCAGTTATACTATTTCATCATACCTCGGATATCATATCACATCAATGAACCCCATATACGTGTTGTATATACATGTATATACCTATACCTAGTTCTATATAGGAATACACATACACGTATACACCATGTCGAGTTTCAGTGTGTGTGTGTGTGTGTTTCTATCTGAAACCTACGAACCTCTTCCAAGGTTCTCATCCTCTGATATGGTTTTCCTAAATCAGTCTAGTCCAGCCTAGGGTTATTACTAGGGTCTTACGCATTAAGAATCTAGGTTCACATCTGGCTTCCTAATGTCAATAAGTACTATTCCTACTTTACGTTGCGGGGGTGCTAAACACCATCCACCCAACTTCTCCCCGTACATATACATCTACTCACCTGGTCCATGTCTGCCGAAGACGGTATCGCCATCCTCCTCTTCATCGCCCGCAGTCCACATGAGGGTACCTAAACGCAAACATATAAATAGTATCGTAAACTGAATCACATACAAAAGTCAAAACGATGCAAGGAACCAGCATAGGTTAAAACCTATGTCCCGTCCACGCAAAAGTACCAAATATCGCTCGATATCGGCGTACAAACTCCGATGGATCGAGATAACATGAACAAATAACTCATAGTTTAGAAAACTCATTACTTATAATAATACAAAGCATGATTTAATCCATCAAAACCCTAAAATCAATCAAATCGTCCGATTTCGTAAAACCCGAAAATGCCAATTTACCGTTTTTCATCAAAACTTGACATTTAAATGAAACCAATGGTCATAAAACTCATTAAATAGCATAACTAGACTATACAAACCATTACTATATTTTTATTACACAAATTTGTATTAATTTGAAATTTCTAGTTTGCAACCTTTAACAATTTTCAACATTTTTCAAGCAAAGTACCACAATTCCACCACAAAACGTGATTTTGCATGAATTAATATATTAAACCACAATTCATGATGATAACGACTTAATGAAACCATAAATTATATTTTTAATCTCATTTATTTAGGAATTTCTAAAATCTAGTTTACAAAATAGCAATTTTTATCACAATTTATCAATTATCAATAGAAACTAGCAATCAATTTAAGTTTCCATTCCACCAACAAGTTAATACCCTTATTAAGACCACAATCTAGTGTTACAAATATTAATTGAAATTTTATTTCACCAAAAATTATGTTTTATAGAAATCTAGTTAGCAAAATTCCTAATTTAAACAATTTTAAATGAAAAATTTATAATTCAACAACCATGCAAGATTTTCGAATTCTAAAAGTGTTAAACTAACTATTATAACCCTAATTATTTAATAAAAATCATAACTTGAATTTACAAACCCTAACTTGAATTTAAAAAATTGAACATAGAATTAATTCATTAAATCTAAACATGCTTAAAAGAAATATCTAATAACAAATAAACAAAAGAAGGAAAATTATACCTCCAAAATATGAAATCCAAACAAGAAAATGAGCCTCCAAAATGCATGCTTCCCATCTCCAAATTCCATATAAAAATGAGCAAGGAATAAAGGGTAGGAAATAAATAGGATTTTGTGGATTTTTAATTGAATTTTTAAAGGATTTTTGATGAATTTTGGAGCAAAATAAAATGAGGAAAATGGGGGCTACCATGGGGGGTGAGGCCGGCCATTTTTGGAGGTGAGGGAGAGAAGGAAGAGAGTGACAAAAGTTGTGTAGAAGTCTCCACCAAAATATCACTTCATTATGTCTTTTCATGCATTTATTTATTTTATTTTATTTTTTTACTATAGCAACTCAAGAAAGCTCTAGAAAAATGGTAAAATTTGCAAATAAATTTTGCATGATACACACTAAATTCTAATATGCCATGGTTCATTTTTACAAATTAAAATCATTCAAATTTGTAGTTTACACTAATTTAGTGTAAAACTAAAGCTTATGTTAATATTTAAAATAATTAATTTAGGAAAAATATTTAATTAAACTAAAAATTTATAAGTGGCTAAATAAACACCATTTACTAGTAATTACATAATTAAAATAGGTATTTTTGAAATTATAATGAAAAACAATCACGGTATAATTTTACGAAAAATACATTTTACTTTACCGAAATTCATAAAATTCACTTAAACAATTTTATTCATTTAATTATTTATTTAATTATTTTTAAAACGTTACAACAACCCAGCAAAGACGACAGTCCACATGTCGGACACTCGCCCCGCAATAAAAAACGTACAAATGAATATAAACTGTACTGCTAACATTGCACCACATGCTATCCATCATGACCATCCAACCACAATCACAGTACAAGCACAAAACATCAATGCGAATGCCATGTTCGCAAACTCGTCTAAAAGGGCATATAGCAGATAGACGGGTTTACCGATCGAATGACATTCGCGGTCGCAGATAAAAGTGAATGTACTATAAACTATTAAACAGTGTCAAATATAACGACTTCGAAACATTCCAAATTGCCCCGAATAGAAAAACAACAGAAAATCAAACTTGGCAAAAACTAGCAACACCTGAAACCCAAACTCCACTGGATGAGAACACACACCAAAACACGACGCAATTCACCAGAACAAAATCGAGGAGGCTGGTTTTTTTAGGGATGTGGCCGGCCAAAACTTGGTGAAATTGACTCGTTTTTGTTTAGTGTTCATCTCTCTGTTAGAATATCACTCTGCACTTGTTTAAAAAAAATTTTGAAGCCTTTAAAAATTCAATAGAAACTACAGTTTGGTTTCAATGTTATGGAGTCGTTTCGGTTTTGTTGTTTTAACATTGTTTAAACTTGCTAGTCTAGGGTTTATGGGCTGGCTCTGATACCATGAAGGGTTACGCTAACGCCCCAGCCAACTTCCGTAGCCAAATGCGGAACAAAATTTTTACTACGATTAGAAACTTGGCGCTAGAATAACACAAAACCCGAATCTTATCATAAACCTAACTAGCATGTAAGGGTTCTATCTACCATGATAGAAAGTATACCTAAAGAAAACAAGTCCTTCGGGTCTTCGATCATCTCCTTAAGCTCCTCGATAGATGTATGGATCGTGCTTGAACTTCGGCCTCCTTGTGTCAACGATGATCCACCCGAGAGTGCCAACTAAGAGCTCGTACCTCCTAATTGAGATAACTAGAATACTTAGCTTGCTAATCTAAGTAGACTAGAGTGAGTAGAGTATGATTTAGAGTAGCTAAGTCTCATTAACCCTTGATTATCAACACATGATACACTAGGGTTTGAGAGGAAGAAGGAGAGAGCAAGCTTGAGGAAAGAGAAAGTATTTGTGATAATCATAATAAAAAATAGAATGGATAACTTATATATGACCATAAGCATGGCATAGAAAATATCTCACCAAAATATCTAGAGTCAAAAATATCTCACAAAAATATCTAAAGTCAACAAGTCAAGCCAAGTCAAAAGGTCAACCCAAGTAGCCATGCCATATAATTATCATTTACCAAAAATAACAAATTCTTTTCTCCATCTCATTTTTGTTTTGACCAAGTCAATGGTCAAACCCCTAATGAGATGTCACCTTCTATACCTCCTCTCATCCATATATACATACCCGCATCCGTGTTCCGAGAAACACAAATACTATGAGACGAAACTAATCCAATAATCAAATACTAGGATCCGGCTTAAACCAAAGTATTGTCCGCTCGAACACCACACGCGCACAAGTACATGTATGTGATCGAACCCTGTAGTAAAACCATACGACCTCTACTCGTTTCGCCCGAAGCTGGAAAACCCTCTGTGTGGGACTCTAAAGACTCGACATTACTCTGGCAGTGGATTTAAGCATAAGCACATCAGCGGCACTAGCTGTGCGTGATGGCTACCCAGGTATCTGTCGATAAGAAGGTTGACGAGTAAGCTCATCCAAACTCCTACTGAGCCTGTCTGTGGCAATCTCCGTACAGTCCGGTCTGTTCGTCTAAAAGTATCGCATGTCGAGCCTAGAGGGATAGTAAACGTCAGACCCCTAATAGCGGTATAAGTCATGTCGGAATGTAGCCCAGAACACCCTGAGAAACTACTGGAATACCTACCAGTAAATCTCACTTTCCCTGGCCAGGGACTTTGTTTAATGGCTCTCCAAACACAGCGCGATATCAACCCCCAATACCGGGAGAGACGAATCCTATCTAACCGCCACTGCCTCCAAGTGCTTCGGGACTGCACCCAACTACTACTTGTTTGCATGACTCAATAGAGCCGTGGTAGGGTAGCAATCTAAGAACTGTGGGAACACACTCGAGGCGAAGTAGCTATGTCAAGTTAACGGACTAAGCTGTACTCATGTCACCTGGGAACTGCTACCTGACGATAGGTATAATACAAACCCACAGTACCCTACGAATTCGTCCAGTGTAACTCATAATCCAATGAGCACCTGCATACTATCTCCAGTACGACGTACTGATAACTGTAGGACAGACCATCTCTCCTGCTGGGATGAGAAGCGTATACACTAGTCTACTCTGGGGTATCGATGCCCTGTCTCGATAATCCTACGACTAGGGACCTGTATAAGGACGTGCTTATAGACTACCCAGCCCCCACTAGTGTGACTGTCATCACAACGCTGGTAGTCAAGCAAATATCCTAAGGGCTCTATCAATATGTATTAGCGATATGTTAAAAGAAACAGATACACATATTAAGATAGATACAAACCAAGTAGCATACTACTATATCGAGCAAGACTGTCATCATTCCGTGCATATATCCCAATCTTCCAAAATGTAATATACAAACTAGTACTATACAATAATGGCCTCTAGGGCATACATATCCAACATAAGTGATATTCATTGTATAGTCCGGTCTCTTTGTTTGATAGTGTCGCACACCGGGTCTCGGAGGTGAAAACCGTTAGACTCCTAATAACCCGATAAGTCGTGCTGATGTCTGACTCATAACCATTTGAGATACAATTGATAACACTTATCAAGTTATCTCAACCGCCCTGACCAGAAACTTATAGTTATAGTCAATCTAGCACAACGCAGCATCAACTCCCTATAGCGGGGAGAGACAAATCCCTTCAACTGCTCACTGTCTCCATATGCTTTGGGACTGTACCTAAATAAAACCTGTATGCACGGCTCTTTAAAACTGTGGTAGGGTAGTAATTAAAGTACAGTGGGAACACACACAAGACACTATGACAATCTAAGGTCTAGATACCCTGTACTCATGTCACCAGAAAAATGCTATATGAAAATAGGTATAATATCATCTAGGAGTTCTTGGTGAGTTCGTTTGGTATACCCATTCTCTGATTAGCACCTGTATACAATATTTGATATCAAACACGAATAGCTATGGGACCAACCATCGCCCCGATCGGAATCAAGAAACGTATACACTAGTCTACTCAAGAGTATCGATGCCAAGTCTCGATACTCTCACAACTAGGAATATTTAAGGATGTGCTTATGGATTACCCAGGCCCCACCAGTATTGTCACGCCCCACTTCCCGAAAGACGGTAATGGCACGTGATGAGGCCCACGACGTATTTATTTTAAGAATGTCATTTTTCGAAATAAATACGCTAAGCGTAAGCGTTTATAAGCAATGTAACAGCATAACAAGAATTAACAAGTGAATTAAAATTTGAAAAACAACTTTATTTACACTCAACATTTCGCATAGTTTTGGACACAAGATAACTTTAAAACAAAGGTGCAAAGAAAATGCCTAAACAGGTGGCATACTGAAAAAAAAGTTGAAGAAAAACCAGTGGTCGGACTGTGCATCAAACTGAAAGTAATCCTTCTGACTCGGCTCGATCTCCTCAGTTCCCAGACCACCTGACAAATATTCTAAGGAAACAAGATAAAGGGTGGAATGTCGTCAGTGAATTAGCGCTCGGTATGTCTCCAAAAATGATATGAATGCAATGTGATAAAGAAATGTGTATAAGTAGAATATGAAATCTAATATAATATTGGTCAAGTAAAGGTATCAATTAATCCTAATTATATCTATATATAAGCATGGTTATTTATTCTAACGTAGTTATTTGTAATTCGATGATGAAGATATACGTGTTTACGAGAGTAGTCCGTCAAACCCACGAACCAACAACATGTTTCGTTCAGGGCCCCGTCAAACCTCTGGGACAACGACACACGGGATTCATGTTAGGTGATTTTTAATGGACTCTCGTGCCACAACATACATTCTTTACCAAACCACCCCTTAACCCCGCGTATTTTAGTTTATAGTTTAAGTTACAAGTCTTGCCCGAATACATGAATACATAAGAAGATAACAAGTTCAGGTTTCAAGCTGAGTTCAAGTATTCATGTTGAGTTCAAGTATTCGTGTTATGTTCAAGTATAAGTGTTAAGTGTTTATGTCAAGTTATTGCGTATTCCTGGTTCGGGCCAAGTAACCTTGTTGGCAAGTTAGGCCGCTTGAGACGAGTCCTGAAGAAATAAGACAGGAGATGATGGAATCCATAGGTTGCCTAAAAAAAGGAATTGGTCGAATACATAGATAACCTGGAATACAAGAGGAAGATAGAGAACTAACAGCACAAGAAGTGGAAAACCTGAAAATATAGCATCTTGAACTCTACAAAATCTATGAGAAAGAAGAAATGGCATAGGCCCAAAGGGCAAGAGAGAAATGGGTGAAGGAAGAAGATGAAAATTCAACATATTTCCAGCGAATAGCAAACGGAAAATGAAAAATGAATTATATCCATAGTATCTCAAATGGGGAAAGCACCATTACTGATATAAACAAAATAGAAGCTATTATGGTGTAATATTTTCAAGATCTCATTGGAGTAGCAACAAAAGAAAGATGGAAAGCGGCTGAAAACTTTTGGGAAACGAGCAAGAAACTGTCAGAGGATGACAGTAGGGGCCTAGAGATGGAGCTCGGAAGAAGAAATTAGAAATGCAGTTTTTGAGCTAAATGCAAATAAGGCGCCGGGTTCAGATGGATTCCCAATGATTTCTACCAATTTTTCTGGGAGACAGTGAAAGAGGATGTTCTGGAAGTTTTCAGTGCACTAGATAAAGGGGAACTGAACTAGGAATGCTTTAATTCGGCGGAAATTATACTAATCCCAAAGAAAGATGGCTTTAATACGTTCAAAGACTACAAATCCATTAGTCTGCTAAATTGCTCTTGCAAAATTATTACAAAGGTCCTAACAAATCGACTTCAAGGTGTAGTGGATAAGATGTTAAGCTAATCACAAACTAGGTTCATTAGTGGCAGAAGCATCATGGACATGATAGCGACTGCACAGGAGGTCGTACAGAATGCCAAAAGACGACGAAAGGATGGGTATCTTCTACAGCTAGATTTTGCGAAAGGATATGATACGGTAGACTGGAATTGCATCTTTGAAACACTGCGTCTTAAAGGTTTCAGATATAAGTGGGTTGATTGGATTAAAATATGGTTGTCTTCTGCTTCTTCCTCGGTCTCAATTAATGATAAGATTTCTAAGGAGTTTAGGTGCAAAAGGGGACCGAGACAAGGCGATCTTTTAGCACCCCTTATTTTTTATTTGGCAACTGAAGGCCTTTCCAATATGATACATAGATGCATATCAAAAGGACGATTATAAGGACTAGCACCAGGAGAAGATAAGTGATCAATCATAAACCTCCAATATGCGGATGACACCATCATATTCGGGCAAACTAATCTACAACAAGTAGTTGTAATCAAGTGGATCATATACACTTTTGAGATATGGTATGGGTTACGCATCAATTTCAATAAAAGTACACTGACTTTATCTAATGGACAAGAGGATAGAAATCGTACAGTCACTAGAATCCTTAATTGCAAGACTCGGGAATTTCCCATCAAATATCTCGGGCTGTCCATTTGACGAAAGACCCTTAAAAGGGCAGATTGGATGCCCTTAATTCAGTATTTTCATAAGAGACAGAAAGGATAGAAGGACACCTGTCTTTCTTTCGGAGGTCGGTTGACTCTATTAAATTTTTTACCAACGGCCCTACCAATCTACTACATGTCATTCTATTGGCTACCGAGATGTGTTGTGCATATAATTGACAAGATCATAAGGTCTTTCTTATGGAAAGGGAACACTACACATAGGAAAGGACATAATTTGGTAAATTGGTAGTCTGTGTGCCGCCCCCAAACAAGAAGGGGGATTATGGGTTAAAAATATTAATATTATGAATAAGGCTCTGCTTGCAAGGTGGTGGTGACGATGGTTGGAAGGAAAGAAAGCGGGCTGGGTCAACACTATAAATGCGGCATACAGAAATCGCACATGTGTTCTAAATGCAACAAATAAAAATCTGAACACAGCATCGAGTTTTTGAAAAAGGATCACCACAGTAAAAGATATCTTATTCAAAGGGATTTCATTTACGCTAGGAAATGAATTCAACATTAACTTTTGGACAGATTACTGGTGCAAGAATATCTCTCTGCAAGAAAAATTCCCCACTCTTTTCATTCTAGCAAAAAACAAAGATGCTTCAGTAGCAAGTCAATGGAAAAGAGAGAAATGGTGGCTATCTTTCAATAGAAGACTGACACGACAAGAATTTCAAGAGCGACGCACATTGATCGATTATCAAGAGTACTGGAAGCCGATGGCGGAGAACAAAGATGCCCCAATATAGAGATGGTCCTCAACATATAAATTCACTGTCCGCTCTATGTATATGATATTACACTGTGGGGGAGTGGAGGATAGGTGCTTACACTTGATTTGGAAGGTCCAAGTACCACATAAAATAAAGATTTTTAATTGGTTGGTAATTAGAAACTCGATTCTCATGAAAGGTAACTTACTCAGACGAAAGTGGATTGGCCCAATGAAATGTGGAATTTGTGGAAAACAAGTCGAAACAGTCGACCATCTGTTTCTCAAATGTGAGGCAGCCTCACAAATATAGGACAAATATATATATATATATATATATATATATATATATATATATATATATATATATAGAGAGAGAGAGAGAGAGAGAGAGTGTGATGCCTTCATCTATCCAGGATTTATGGTGGGCTTGGAGCCTCAGGAACTTCAGAAGAAAGGATCTTCCGAATTGGGACATTATAGTTAGTGCTATATATTAGATAGTTTGGATAGAACGGAATAATGAAATTTTCAATGCAAAGATTAAAACAATAGCTAGCAAGATATATAGTACTGATATCGTCATAATGTTATGGGCAGGGGCTGCGACAGCTGGGGACCGCAAGAGATGCAGATTGACTGTGGGAGGGGACGATGCACAGGATGGACTTACGAGCCAAGGTGATAGCACGACGCCTGTTGTATGATATGTTGCGGTCTTTGGGGACATGACGAGGGGAGCGGACCGGGAGGACGATGGATAGCAGCAGGATGCAGAGACTTAGACGAGTCTGCTGGGCTGGGACATGTTTTGGACTATACCCGTCGGCTCGGGCTACATGTATTAGTACTGATACTCATCGGAGCAGGGTCTTATTTATCTTGTATGGAGTTTGTTCCCCGTTTTTAACTTGGTTTATATGGAGATTATTCCCTAATCTTCTTTTCTAGTTTTTCTTAGGACATGTATGAACTTTATCTTGTTTCGTTAAAACCTCTTTTAATGAAATACGGAGGCTTTCGAGTTTTTGTTTTACTAAAAATAGGAATGAGGCAAGTGCCTGTCCTCCCTTTCCCTCTCCAACCGTAATTGTTTCTTACTTCTTACGTGGTTGTTCCCTCTCTCTCGTGCAATTGTGCAGGTAGGTTGAAAAACACCCACCTGTCACTCTCTCTCTCTCTCTCTCTCTCTCTCTATATATATATATATATATATGATAAAAACTTTAACGTTATTTTAAAAAAAAAAATTGTATAAAAAATTAATTAAAACAACAAATTAATTAAAACAGCGGATTTTATTTACAAACGTTACACCTCATCTACATTTTTTCCTTCGGCCATACGTGGAAACATCGGCACATGAAATTTGTGCAAATTTTTGTAAATTCATTGTGCACTAACATCACATTAAATGCTTGTGAAGCATGCGTACACAATTTTCCTTATTAAAAGAGCTGTCCATATACATTCCTAAAAGAAAAAAGAAACGTCGGAGTGCTTTGTGTTTACTAGAGCAAAATTGAGGGAACTTCGTCTTTGAGAGAGTTTGTACTGAGAATAGTTTTTGGTCTCATTCAGTGGCGGATCCAGGATTTTATCAAGGGTGAGATCAAAATTGCCATCGTTATAAAGGCCCCGTGCCCGAACGTGGTTGTTTGGGAACGGTAGCCCCTGAACCGAATTTTTTGAGTAATAGCATATATATAGTGTTTCCATATGACATATAAAGAAGCTTCAAAACATGTGATGTGATGGAGTTTTGAATAATGTGTGAATAATTTAATTCCAAAAAAAATAAAAAAATGTCTCAAATAGGAGTTGAATCCAAACCGCTTTCAAAAATCAAAACTTAAGACTAATGCAGAAGACCAATAAACCACCTCCATCTTCATACTTTTATACACACACACACATTAACATATGAGATTAATGCAGGAAAGAGGCCATAGGAGGGGATTTCCTCCTATGGCGTGGAAAAAATACAACCTCCACCATTTTTTCCGACGATCGATACTCATCATCATCATCGTTATCATCTAAGATGTGCGTACACCAAATTTCATATGATTCCACAACTTTTTCACCGTTAATTTAGTGGGTTCAAAATTAACGGTTTACCGACAATAGAACTTTTTACATTGCTAAATCAACGGTGAAAAAGTTGTAGAATCACATAAAATTTGGTGTACCCACATCTTAGATGATAACGATGAAGATGATGGGGGCCGATCGTCGAAAAAATTGGTGGAAGTTGTATTTTTTCCACGCCATAGGAGGAAATTTCCTCCTATGGCCTCTTCTCTCCATTATTCTCTTAATATATATACATATAGAGAGTGTTTATTTTTCAAAACATGGTGGGGCCAGTGGGTCCACGCATTTTCTCATTTGTTTTCTATTTTGGTTTTAAGTGTTCTCTTTGTAGAGATTGGGTGTGCTTAAGAGTATTGTAACACTTTTGTATTTTCCTTTTAGAGATAATGGAATCTTGCTGCAGCTGTCTCTGCCCGTGGACGTAGGTCGAGTTGGCCGAACCACGTTAAATCGTATGTGCTGTCCATTTTCAGTTTCGTAATTGGTATGTACTTTATTGTGTGTCGTATACTTATGTTGAGTACCCGTTTGTCGTAACAGAGATTTTGAGAGCCGTTGCGAGCTTATTTACTTCTTCACGTGTTTTCTGCGGTAGCCATCATGGGAAAAAACTTCTTATCAAGGCTTGTAGAGAAATTTTCTCTATAAGCCTCTTGGATATGCTTTGAGATTCGTACAAGGAAAGAGAGAGTGAGATTCGTGTAAATCTGTTTTGCGTACACACTTTCTCTTCTCTCGCACGAATCTCTAAACCTATCTAAGGATTTGCAAAGAGCTTGTAGCCCTTGTAGAGAAGATTTTCCTCCTGTACCCAAATAGAGCCATTAGGCTCAAATGACTTTCGCCTGATTAGCTTATTCTTGTAATATTGCATCAACGCAAAAGCAATGTACTTCCTATTTGAGCTTTGTTCTTGTTATGCTTTTCTTAAAAAAATGCAGCCGAAGTAAAACCAATTTTTATCATTGTTGTCATTTTTATAATTGTTGAGAGGGTATCTGTATCATAGTCCAGCATACAAAATTTTACTGAATTAATTTTATATACCCCTTTTTGTGAAATACAATTCTTGAATATTATATATAATGACTTTCTCAGCCACTCTTAAATTTTCTTGTGCTTGCATATAAATTTTCATTAGTACTTCATCTCTTCTTGTGCTTGCATATAAATTTTCATTAGTACTTCATCTCCAATATACTTGCTTTGTCCCTATAGAGAGTGAGATTTTTGAGTCAAATTGTGTCTCATCCACTAAAGAGAAACTCAAATTTATGCTTGCATAATTTCTCGAAAGAAGGTTATAAAGGTTTTCTTTTATGGACTTCGAGAAATATAGTATTGAAAGGTTTTGGATAAAACTGCCTATATGTTACTACTATAATAATGGGTTGTCTCTACGGATTTAGCCGTAGGGGCCACTGTCCCTACGGAGATCTATACGAACATAAAACTCCACAGTAGGTCTAAAAGCCGCAGGTGCAAGTCTTCGCCCTGAACATGCCTCTACGGAGTAATAATTGCCCCTACATCTTACTCCGTAGGGGCATCTATCCCTACGGATTACTCCGTAGGGACATAATCTTTATTTAATTTAATGGTTTATAAAATAAAATACTTGCCCCTACGAATTTGTCCGTAGGGCCTGACAGATTCCACTACGGATTTATTCGTAGGTCCAGATAAATGCTCCTACGGCTTAATCCGTAGAGACAAGCTTATCCTTGTTACTGAGTCCATAGAACAAAATATCGGGTATCTTGATATTTTGTCTCTACGGCGAACTGTGTAGGGGCAAATATTGCACATACGGATTAATCCGTAGGCGCAAACATTGCATCTACGGATTAATCCATAGGGGCAACTGCTGGCCCTACGGATTAATCCGTAAGAACAAAATATCAGTTTTTTTTAAAAGAGAGCTTCCTATTTTTCTTCCGTCCTGTGCATAATAATACATATAGCATATAACCAAATACAGAAATATTCATAATCAACATCTCACACACAATATATAAAACAAATAAACAAACAGAATACGATATCAATTTAAATCATCGTGAACAAGCAAACAACCACCAATATCGTCCAAAATATATACAATATATATCAGATACGTACATATGTTCATATCAGAATATTGCATTTAATACTGCCCATTCTTCTGCTCGTTTGTTTATAGGCAGGTGCTTTTGATCTATGTTGCTACATATTTATAGGTTACAGGTTCCCAGTCCAAAATAACACAAATCATACAAAATCTCCACAATTAAGCCAAAATCCAGAACATCTGTCACAAACAGATAAAAATCCAGGTTCCGGTCATCCGCATCCGTCCAGTGCTGCTTACTAGTTCAAGAGACAAGACAAATAACAGTGGTCATTCATGTCTCGGTCAAACACAAAGCACGAGAGGGACGACACAAGATTCAATGGGTGCACGGAACTCAGGGGAGATAAAGGTCAAATGAATTAAAAGTGAAGCCATTTTGGACCGTTGCAAATCTGAAGAATTTTTGGAAGTATTTTGCAATTTGGGACATGTAGAACAACAGAAGAAAACAACGTGGAAAATCCCTAGAAAAATCACCCCAAAATTCCCCCAAAGGGCCACGGAACCGCGGCCAATGTGGCCATTATGCGGCGGTTCCGCAGCCGAGTCAACTCGGTGCCAGAAGATATTTTCGGGGTAAATTGGTAATTGTATTGTGGCTCAAAATTTAGCCTTAATATTTCAGCTCTCTGCCTATAAATACTCCAGTTTTGAGCCATTGTAGGAATACTTCTTTTTAGTTAGGATTTAGTGTGGATTAGTTTGTATTTCTTCTTCTTCATCATCTTTCCACCATGAAATTGTAGTGAGAGGTTTTGAGTGGAAGATCAATGAAGATGAGGGTTTTCTATTGTCTTGTATCTTTAATTTTCTTGTATTATAATTTTTATTTTCTTGTTTTGTAATTTTAATTCCTAGTGTAATTTTATTTCTTATTGTTAAGTAGTTGTTGTTATTTCTTGTTTTATTTTTCCTTTTCTTCTTATCCGTATTTTCAAGCTATGATACTCGATGGAGTTCCTTGCTTAGATGAGGGCCCAACTAGTTAGCTTGCTACCATTTGTAAAACCGTATTTTCCTTTCTTTCTTTTCTTCCTCCTTGTTTTATTTTTATTTTCATTTAAATGTGTGAATAATTCCACACTTGTTAGGGGGCTAAGGAAGGTTAGTATGAGAGAAGGAAAAATCCCTTGTGCTTCTTTTCGCCAAACACCTTGAAACGAACCTAGACCAAATAAACACAACCCCTTCAATTAGGCGCGCTATACGTGATATATAGCCGCGACCTAAGTCGAGAAGTCTTTTGGGCGCACTACAACGTGACATATAGTTATGACTTAATTGGATACATGGTTGTGGGTGTTTGGCCTAGGGTTGGAAATAAGCGCACGTAGCGGAAGGACAAGGGGCATTAGGAATGGATTTAGCGTTGGAAAGCTTGTTTAAACTCGCAAATCCCATTCTTATGTCCTCCTAATCCCCGCTACGTTCGATTATCCCAACATCGTGTTAAGAATAACAAAAGAAAAGCACAAGACTGATTCTAACTCTACTAACCTATTAGGAATATGTATGCCCTAGAGGCCATTATTGTACAGTGATGTATATTATAGTGGATGCTTGGACATATATATAGAGGACTTTCTTGCTCGACATGATAGTATGCTATCTGGTTGCTCTTTATGTTAACATGTTGACTGTTATTTACTGTCTTGCTCTCACATGTTGATAAAGCCCTTAGGATATGTACTTGACTACCAGGACTATGATGGAGATCATACTAGTGGGGCCAGGTCAGTCTACAAGTGCATCCTTTAATTGTTCCTAATCGAGGGGATATCGAGACAGGGCATCGATATTTCAGAGTAGACTAGCATATACGCTTCTTGACCCATATGATGGGCGATGGATGATCCCACATCCATTGGTGTTTGACATCAAAGATGGTATACGGGTGCTCAGTGGAGACTGGGTTCACCGAACGGACTCGCCGAGAACTCCTAGATGGTAGTATACCTATCGTCAGATAGAAGTCCTCTGGTGACACTGATGCAGGTTAGTCTGTAAACCTGAGATCGTCATTGAGTCTTGTGTAGCTCCCACTGTGCTTTGATTTCCTCCCTACCACGGCTTAAAGGAGTCGTTCAAACAGGTGGATTTTGGGTACAGTCACGAGTCGCATGGAGGCGATGAGCGATAGGAGGGGTTTCGTCTCTCCCGGTATTGGAAGTTGATGTTGTGCTGTGCTCGATTGGCTGTAACAGAAAGTCCCTAGCCAGGGATGCTGCTGAGATTTACTGGTAAGTGTTATCAGTAGTTTCTCGAACTGTTATGAACCATACATCGGCACGACTTATCACGTTACTAGGGTCTGACGTTCACCACCCCTAGACATGATATGCGACATATCAGACGAAGAGACCGGACTGTACGGTAGTGTCACTGATAGGCTTCATGGAGACTATGGACGAGCTTGCTTGTTGATCTTCATATCGCTCAATACTCGGGTAGCCGTTACGTCCAGCTAGTACCGCTGACGGCTTGTAGGTGATTGATGTGATCATCACCTACTGCTGGCGTATTGACGAGTCTTTAGAGTCCCATACAGAAGTTTCCTGGTTCGAGCGAAACGAAGTTGAACACATATGTGATATGTGTGTGGGTCGGATTAAATACGTGTATGTGATACCGTATTTTAATCTGGTAGTTATCTGTTATCAAGTTAGGATATATGTGATATAACCGGATTATCGAATCAAGTGTTGATTTCATAATGTGATATACAGATAAATGATATTAGCCGGTCATATGTGATATAACCGGGTTATTAAATCAATTGTTGATTTAATAATGTGATATATTTTATATATGATATAATTATATCTTAACCAATATCATTAGCTCACTAAATAATCTTCATTATATATATATATATATATATATATATATATATATATAATATAGAAGTATGGCATGAATTTCTATTTTTGTGAAAATTAGAAATGAGGTGGAAAATAAGAGCATGGTTCAAGCATGGGTTTTATTATTTGTTATTTCATCTTGACTCACTATTCAAGCATGGTTGCAATTTTATATTGCAAAGCTCCATGCTTGAATAAGTAAAGGGTCAAGATGTATGCTTGATTTTTTTATGCTTATTAAAAAGACTTAGCCAATTTCTTCTCCTCTTGCTCTCATGCTCTCTCTTGTTCATCTTCTTCTTCCTCTCCATGCCTTCATAAATCCACACCCTCACATGTGATGTGAACCATGGATTTTTGATAACATTTGTGAGCTTGTAACATCCCCTACTTCATCATCCTAGTGTAGATTAGCACTCTACATTAGTGTGTTCTTACACTAAAGGAGTTTAGTGTAGTGGTACCTTAAACTAGTAGGAGCTTCGTGGCGGATCGTCTTTAGCGCGAAGATCACCGGAGGAAGACTGTTCAAAGCCTCAAGAGATGCCTAGTGGAGTCGCAGGACTACTACAAGGAGCAAGTGAAGTGAAAGACTTGATTCTACCAAGATATAATCAACTTCCTTCTCTTTAGTTTATATATCATCTTAGGTAAAACCCTAACACTCTAGTTAAAGATCTTGTTTGTCTAACCTAGCACCGAGAAATTTTTGAATTTGGCATGGTAGACACTTGTTAAACCTCATTGTGGTGATAGGGTACTACATCATGGTATCAGAGCCGAACTAGAACATCGGGGTAGGTCGTTACAAAGTTAAAGAGTTCGATCGGTTTAAAAATCCGGCTTTTTTAAAAGTTTCTGTCGAATTTTTCAAATGTTGGAATTTTTGAAATTAAAAGTATCTAAAAAATCATGCAGGGTTTTCTATGGACCCACAAGAAAAATGAGAGCCTGACTCGACTTTACGACGGCGGAAGCGCAGCCAAAACCTGGTTTTGGCGGCGGTTCCGCGGCGCCGTTGGTGAGGCAAGGAGCATGGTTTCTTGTGTAGGTCCGTAGGTGATTTGTGCACTGTCTGGGTATTTTTAACTGTGATTCTCATGTTGTTGAGTTCTCTGGATTTTGTTAAACCGATCGAAATATTTGGCGGTGTATACATCTTGATGATATGTGATACAATTGTTAGAATCTGGTTTATTGGTTTTGTAAAAACTAGTAAAGTATATAGTATATTGTGAATCTAGTAAGTTAGTCTCGATTAATCGGTTGCCATGAAGTTTTGATTCGGATCAAAACTCTGTCGCAATCGCGTATTGTACGCGAATACTCGCCGGGTAACTCTAGTAGACAACCTCGCCCCATAGCCGCGACCAAGTGACTGTAGGAGAACCCCGTTGCCAAAAAGCACCTACTCTGGTGCTCGCGGCCACAGTGTTCCGCCTTTGTGCACTTCGTCGACGGCACTGGGGGTGCGGCCATCTACTAAAGTTTCCGACGAGTATTCGAAAATGTAGTCGGGAATCTTGTTGAATTACCCGACTAATGAAATTGAAAAGTGTTTTCGATTTGAGACTAAAATACAAGGTTTACAGGTTAGGCATGAAATGCGGAATATGCGATATTCCGGATTTATGATGTCTAGGGATATACGGATTCTAATTATTGTAGTTTTACAATTTCTTTTCTGCGACCGTAAGTGTAATATGCGGGTATCCCGATCTCGTTGTTATATTTCAACCAGTTTCGGGATACACATATTTACTTACGTTGATGATCTGTGATGCCATGTGTTGCTGATATGTTTTATTGGATCGTCATGAAAGAATAGCCGGGGTTTTTTATATGAGATGAGAGTTTTTATTTTCATTCATGTAAAATTTGTATGTAATATTCTTTTATTGGGGCACTTCCCGGATGAGGATGTTGTCGCCTGTTGTATATTATTTACTTTTCCGCATTAGGATAGACCCAAGGCGGTTAGCACAAGTAACCGAATTCTAGAGTCCAGTGAGAGACCATCTCAAGAAGTTGAGACCGGGTCTCCTAACTCTAGAATTGGTAAGGTTACTTGCCGCTCTTGTAGGGGTCTATGCGATGTGGGTTTGGCTATTCTTCACGACCATGAAATCCATATTTTACATTACTGGCTAAATTTAAAACACGGACATCCTAGTATATCCAATATTTCATATGTTTATCTTCTGTTGCTGTGTTCTGTGATGTTGATCATATAACTGCGTGAGACGAATGTAATATTATATATATAATATATAATAAACGTTGCTTATGTTTTGCACCCGCGCTAGTCCAACCCCCGCTCTGCCGGTAGTTAAGTAACATAACGGTGCATGACGGCCCCCGTGGTGAATACGGATGGTATAAGCATACGTTCTATTTTCGTTTCATTTCTCTGTGATATTTAGGGAAACATTAAATGATGGGACTTCATTAATGCGATTAATGAAAAGAAAGAAACCTAAAAGATGTTGTAGAATCAAATTTTCAAAAAGGGTAGCTCTAGTTTTTGCTTTGCATAGTGGTATTCTTTTACGAATATCCAGCACCTTATTCGATGAGGAAAGAGCCGAGATCCCTTCACCGGGAGTGACCTCTTTAGCGAAACTAGCAAATGCTACAACCTACATGGTTTTGTTTTTGAAAGCTTTACTAGTTCTTGTTTTGTACAGTGGTATTCATGAATATCCTGCACCTCATTCGATGAGGAATGAGCCGAGATCCCTTCACCGGGAGTGACCTCTTTAGCAAAACTAGCAAAAGCCTAAAAAACACTCCGTTTTTCAAAATCACTAGATTCTACAATGATATCAAGTTCATTACGCTCATGGTTTTCTTAAAAATCTGCGTAGCCCTCCGTCATTTCAGATAAGCACTATTTTAGTATTCGTGTTGCGTTTGCTGGCCTGCGTCAAGGCGTAGTGTACGGTAGCTGAATTAACGCTTATCTGCAGCATGTGATGCGATTCGATTAGGGTAGTCGTACGACTTTGTTAGCCTGCGTCAAGGGTCGTACGGGTGGGTTTAATTCAATCAAGAAATGGACGGGTTGAACTTGACTAAAGCCCTATGGTTTGTTGGCCTGCGTCAAGGTCATAGGACGTTAGGGGTAAAAACATTATCGGGAATTTCAAGTGTTGAAATTTTCAAAGAGATTGCATACTTTCTATATGATAGTTGGATCCCGGTACCCACTGCGAGTAAGAGTTACTCCTGAGAGAGTTTTGCACTTTGCAATTAGCCGATCAAGTAGGTGTCTAGAAAGGTGTCTATGGGGTCATGCCTCTGGGAAAATGAGGTTTATTTAATTAGATCCGTGCGAATACATGGGAAACCTCCCTCAAAATACCGGCACTGGCCTGGCCAAAAGATTGACGAATTTATAGGGTGTAATTAATCCCGGCTAATCTTACCTTTTATGGTTTGAAGGAAGATTTGATAAAAACAGTAGAAGCCATCCTGATTAGATAAGATAATAACCAATCTAATCTTGCAAAGTGCGTATGCTAATGCGTTTCCTTCTCTCTCTTTCTCCAGACAGCAACTATTGTCACGACTTAATCAAGATAATAATATGGATGTATCGACCGAACCTACTTATTATACTGGGATAGGTTATGCTCTTTCTTATAATTGTTATAAGTCTGAGCAAGGAATAGAGGAATATCAGGATTCCCGCGCCACCCGTACGAAGAAAGAGTATGTTGATGCATCTTCTTCGGGTGTGTTCGTTACCGAGAATTGTTTCTCAATTTGTTCTACGTCCTGGGTATTGGATACCGGATCAGGATCCCACATATGTAATTTGTTACATGGGCTAAAGAGAGGTAGACAACTGGGAAAGGGTGATAAATCCCTAATAGTAGGGAATGGTGCAATTGTTGCAGCCATGGCAGTTGGCGATTATCACCTTGTATTACCAACTGGTAATACATTGATTCTGAATGACTGTTACTACGTACCAAAAATGATATGCAACATTATATCGGTTTCTTTGCTAACTAAAGAAGGATATAATCTCACATTAGAGGATAATGTTATGAACATTTTCCAGAATTAAGTGTTGATTGGATCTGGTACATTATATAACGGTATATACGTTCTGAATCAAACTACAGTTCTAAACGTACTGAACACAAACAAGAGGAAAAGTTCAAAAATGAATGAAGCCTTCTTGTGGCATTGTAGACTAGGTCATATCAATGTGACAAGACTAGCTAAGTTGCATGAAAATGGATATTCAAATCCATTTGAATTTATATTTTATGACACTTGCGAGTCATGTCTCAAAGGCAAAATGACCAAAACTCCGTTTACTGGACACGGAGAAAGAGCTACTGAACTCTTAGGACTGATACATAGTGATGTATGCGGTCCTATATCTACACATGCCAGAAACGGTTTCTCATACTTCATTACATTCACTGACGATCTCTTAAGATACGGTCATGTGTCCCTGTTGAAACACAAGTCCGAAACTTTTGAGAAATTCAAAGAATATAAGCACGAAGTTGAAAACCAGACGGGCAAAAGTATTAAAATCCTACGATCTGATCGGGGAGGAGAATACTTGAGCGGGGAATTCTGAGACTATCTTAAAGAGTATGAGATTCTCTCTCAGCTTACTCCTCTGTATACACCACAGCACAATGATGTATTGGAGCGGAGGAATCGCACCATATTAGATATGGTACGCTCTATGATGAGCACTGCTGAGTTGCCTATTTCCTTTTGGGGGTATGCACTTGAGACGGCCATAGACCTATTGAATATGGTTCCTACTAAATCTGTGTCTACCACTCCATATGAGATATGGAAAGGGAAGAGACCATGTCTTAATTATGTTAAGATATGGGGTTGTCCGGCTTACATGAAAACACAAAAATCGGACAAGCTTGAGGCAAGGTCAGTTTTGTGCAAGTTTGTGGGATATCCCAAACATTCACGAGGGTATATCTTCTACCACTCTAAGGAACAAAAGGTGTTTGTTTCTCAACATGGCACCTTTTTAGAAAAGGAATTTCTTGCAAAAGAAATTAGTGGTAATGAGGTAGAACTGGAAGAGCTTCCAGCGACACAAACTACCACTGACGATTTGGTGGAACCAGAGGATCCAATAGAACCCAATGAACCCCAGCCACTCCGCAGATCTAGTAGGGTTCCTCATCCGCCTGAGAGATACTATGGTTTTCTCGTAGACGGTGGGAGCGAGGATTGCATCATGAAAGATGATGACCCTACTAGTTTTGAACAGGCTATCATAAGTGGGGACTCTATGAAATGGCTGGATGCTATGAGATCCGAGATGGAATCCATGTACACCAACCAAGTATGGACTTTGGAAGTTGCTCCTGAAGGGGTAAAACTCATTGGGAGCAACTGGATCTTCAAAAAGAAGATAGGTGTAGATGGAAAAGTTGAGACTTTCAAAACTAGACTTGTAGCAAAAGGTTTTCGTCAATGACCTGGTGTCGATGATGATGGAACTTTTTCTCCTGTCGCTATGCTTAAGTCCATCAGGATCCTACTTGCCATTGCTGCATACCATGACTATGAAATCTGGCAGATGGACGTCAAGACCGCTTTTCTAAATGGTGATTTAGAAGAAAGCGTGTACATGACACAGCCAGAGGGCTTCGTAGACAGTGGGAGCAGTGGAAAAGTGTGCAAACTGCTCAAATCCATTTATGGATTAAAGCAAGCGTCGCGGAGCTGGAACATCTGTTTTGTTGAAGCTATCAAAGAGTTTGATTTCATCAAAAATGTAGATGAATCATGTATATATAAGAAGGCTGTAGAGAGTAAAGTGGTCTTCCTCGTATTGTATGTGGATGACATACTCTTGATAGGAAACGATGTTCCTATGCTACACTCAGTTAAGATCTTCTTATCACTCAAGTTCTCCATGAAAAATCTTGGTGATGCCTCCTACATTCTGGGGATAAAGATCTATAGAGATAGATCTAAACGGATGCTGGGATCGTCCCAATCCAGGTACATAGACACCATACTAAAGAGGTTTAGTATGGAAGATTCTAAGCATGGTAATTTACCCGCTTGTTCAGGAATCACTCTCTCCAAAGAGATGTTTCCCAAGACTGATTTGAAGAGAACCCACATGCAAGGGATACCCTATGCTTCGGCAGTCGGGTCAATCATGTATGCAATGTTATGTACAAAACCCGATGTAGCATACTCACTAGGTGTAGTGAGCAGGTATCAATCAGATCCTGGGGAGAACCACTGGTCAGCTGTGAAGAACATTCTTAAGTACTTGCGAAGGACTAAAGAATTGTTCTTGGCGTATGGTAACGGTGAACTCCAAGTGGAGTCCTTTACTGATTCGAGCTTCCAGAGTGATAAGGACGACAGCAAGTCGGTCTCGGGTTTTGTCTTCACCCTCAACGGAGGGGCGGTGTGCTGGAAGAGTTCCAAGCAAGACACCGTAGCAGACTCGACGATGGAGGCTAAATACATCGCTGCCAACGATGCTGCCAAAGAAGCTGTCTGGATGAATAAGTTCATAGCTGAACTTGGTGTGGTTCTTTCCATTGAGCATCCAATACCCGTGTATTGTGATAACAATGGAGCGGTGTATTTGGTCAAGGAACCCAGGTCCCATCAGAGATCCAGACATATTCTTAGGCGGTATCACCTGATCGGGGAGATAGTTGATCGCCGTGAGATCGAGCTCAGGAGAGTTGACACGAAGGACAACATAGCGGATCCACTCACGAAGGCCCTCCCCCAGACACAGTTTGAGAGACTTTTTGGGATGTTGGGTATGCGATACTACAACATATGGCCTTAGTGCAAGTGGGAGATTGTTAGGAATATGTATGCCCTAGAAGCCATTATTGTACAGTGATGTATATTATAGTGGATGCTTGGACATATATATAGAGGACTTTCTTACTCGACATGATAGTATGCTATCTGCTTGCTCTTTATCTTAACATGTTTATTGTTATTTACTGTTTTACTCTCACATGTTGATAAAGCCCTTAGGATATGTACTTGACTACCAGGACTATGATGGAGATCATACTAGTGTGGCCAGGTCAGTCCACAAGTATATCCTTTAATTGTTCCTAGTCGAGAGGATATCGAGACATGGCATCGATATTCCGGAGTAGACTTGCATATGCGCTTCTTGACCCATATGATGGGCCATGGATGATCCCACATCCATTGGTGTTTGACATCAAAGATGGTATACGGGTGCTCAGTGGAGACTGGTTTCACCGAACGGACTCGCCGAGAACTCCTAGATGGTAGTATACCTATCGTCAGATAGCAGTCCTCTGGTGACACTGGTGCAGATTAGTCTGTAGACCCAAGATCTTCATTGAGTCTTGTGTGGCTTCCACTGTGCTTTGATTTCCTCCCTACCACGGCTCAAAGGAGTCGTGCAAACAGGTGGATTTTGGGTACAGTCTCGAGTCGCATGGAGGCGATGAGCGATAGAAGAGGTTTCGTCTCTCCCGGTATTGGGAGTTGATATTGTGCTGTGCTCGATTGGATGTAACAAAAAGTCCCTGGCCAGAGCTGCTGTTGAGATTTACTGGTAAGTGTTATCAGTAATTTCTCGAACTGTTACGAACCATACATTGGCATGACTTATCACGTTACTGGGGTCTGACGTTCACCACCCCTAGACATGATATGCGACATATCAGACGAAGAGACCGGACTGTACGGTAGTGTCACTGATAGGCTTCATAGAGACTATGGACGAGCTTGCTTGTTGATCTTCATATCACTCAATACCCGGGTAGCCGTTACGTCCAGTTAGTACCGCTGATGGCTTGTAGGTGATTAATGTGATCATCACCTACCGCTGGCGTATTGACGAGTCTTTGAAGTCCCACACAGAAGTTTCCTGGTTCGAGCGAAACGAAGTAGGATACATATGTGATATGTGTGTGGGCCGGATTAAATACGTGTATGTGATACTGTATTGTAACCTGGTAGTTATCTGTTATCAAGTTAGGATATATGTGATATAACCGGATTATCGAATCATGTGTTGATTTGATAATGTGATATACAGATAAATGATATTAGCCGGTCATATATGATATAATCGGGTTATTAAATCAATTGTTGATTTAATAATGTGATATATTTTATATGTGACCAATATCATTAGCTCACTAAATAATCTTCATTATATATATATATATATATGATATATATAAATATAATAATGAAGTATGGCATGAATTTCTATTTTGTGAAAATTAGAAATGAGGTGGAAAATAAGAGCATGGTTCAAACATGGGTTTTATTATTTGTTATTTCATCTTGACTCACTATTCAAGTATGGTTGCTATTTTATATTGCAAAGCTCCATGCTTGAATAAGTAAGGGGTCAAGATGTATGCTTGATTTTTTTATGCTCATTAAAAAGACTTAGCCAATTTCTTCTCCTCTTGCTCTCATGCTCTCTCTTGTTCATCTTCTTCTTCCTTTTCATGCCTTTATAAATCCACACCCTCACATGTGATGTGAACCATGGATTTTTGATAACATTTGTGAGCTTGTAACATTCCCTACTTCATCATCCTAGTGTAGATTAGCACTCTACATTAGTGTGTTCTTACACTAAAGGAGTTTAGTGTAGTGGTAGCTTGAACTAGTAGGAGCTTCGTGGTGGATCGTCTTTGGCCCGAAGATCACTGGAGGAAGACCGTTCAAAGCCTCAAGAGATGCCTAGTGGAGTCGCGGTACTACTACAAGGAGCAAGTGATGTGAAGGACTTGATTCTACCAAGGTATAATCATCTTCCTTCTCTTTAGTTTACATATCATCTTAGGTAAAACCCTAACACTCTAGTTAAAGATCTTGTTTGTCTAACCTAGCATAAGAAATTTTTGAATTTGGCATGGTAAATGCTTGTTAAACCTCATTGTGGTGCTAGGGTACTACATCATAACCAACCTTAACCCTAACAAGTTTACTTGAACAAAAATATGACACTTAGGATAGAATTGAACATAACACATATACATTCTTAATTGACTCATCTAAGAGAAGAACGGACATACAACCATCTCCCTGTGGATCGACCCGTATTCAACTGGCTAGCTGCAAAGTGACACCGTCTTGATTGCGGTAAGTAGAGAACGAAAGCAGAACGCATATCATAAAACGTATCGCGTTTCCATTCACAATCAACATACATCCTCAAAAATATTTTTAAAAAAAAGCTACCCTACCTCGATCCAGATCCTCCACATCTGATAATCTTCGTAATCTGGGGCATCTGCTCCTCGGTGCAACCCTGAGTCGTCAAAAACTCGACTAATGAAGGAGCGGACTGTGCGGGAGTCTGAGCAGGCTGTAGAGCTGTAGGAGTGGTTTGCGCAACCACAGCCGAGGTAGTATCTTGCGGAGCCGCAGCCGAAGGGGATGCATGTGGAGACGCAGCCGAAGTAGCCTGTCGAATCTGTTAAATTTTGTGTATAATAAACGAGTAAGAACGGTGTATTAGATTTTAGTCAAATTCGTATCATTATCAGGTTATTGCGAAACCACAATCTAAGAATACTTAGGGATTTAGGCCTAGTTTGGGTATCTAGTTTGGAAAACAGTAGTTTATTTTAATTAGATAGTTTTATGTAAGTATGATTAATCAAAACTAAGTCTACAACCAAATAAGCTCAGGCTACTAATATTGCCTATGTTATTGTCTATAATGTGATATAATATTTTACTATTAAGTAATATACGTACCAACATTTCCTTCAACTCCTCTACGGTGGTCTTCAAAATGGCAACATCATGCTCCAGACGTCACTCATGGGGGTAGGGGAAGTAACCGCCGGAGTGGAGACCAACCTCATATGAGCCTTACTAGGATCCAGTCCCCGGCCCCTCTCCAACCTCCGTGATGCTCTCCGTGTGCGGCGTCTAGGATTGGGGTCAGTAGCATCGGATCGGTCTGTCCGCTAAAATCGATCCCCGATACCTCCGCCTGCTCTATCACTCGCTCTTTCACCCATATTAACCATTAAAATATAAGTATATCATTTAAATTTGAACTTATCAAAAAAAATTGCATTCGAATTAGAACAAATATTAATACTTACGTAATACTCCTGGGTAGCGGTGGCGGGGAATCGAAGCCCGCCCTTGGCGGGATCTATCGAGGTGCCGTGGACAGCAAGATACGTGGTCAGCACGCTCGGTGTACCATCCTGCGCCAGGGTCTGAGCTCTCTGTAATTTGCAAAAAATTTACATATATTATAAAATAACTCTTAATATTACATTATATCAAAATAGATCTATTGTAATTTATCGATGCCTCCATGGCACGAGTAATGTTCCTCGATTCACCTGTATAAGTGGGGCGACCTCTCTTCGTCGACTTCCTATTCTCCTTATTTTGATCAGCCTATATCTGCACAACACATTCAGATTTAGTTTTCTAATTAAGCAACACAAAAAAATAAATTATATACTAAAAAATGAATTACATTTAAATTACAAATCTGTTTGCACTGAGAGTCGTAATATTGGCACAAGAGAGGCCATGTATCTACGTCGACTCTCACAAAGGCCGGAGTATGTAGGAGAGCCGCTCTCTCTGCCTCGGGGGTCTCCAGCCATACCAAATAGCAGTCGATATTCAGCTCGTTCCTATTGTATCGGACCTTTGATTGTATGTTCTTCATCAGGCCTAGGTACAGAGCGTGAAGATCGAGCACTCTCTCAGGGTGATCAGGGTCGGGTACAGGCTGAAAGTCGTAATCCAACCGCAAATGCAAAAAAATAATGTATTTAAATTGCAAATGTTAAATAATAATAAATTTATTGGATAAGTCAAATGAAAATATATATTAATACCCGAGCCTGATCTCAGAAGAGAGCAAAGGAGTGCCGGTGCTGATCGACCTACGCAACGTGAAGTGTATACTTCTTTTGGATGCGGCTCTCATCCCCCATATACCAGCCAAACCGCTCGGCATAATTGCCAGTATAGTAATAATAGGGGGTAAAGAAGAGGGGGAATGGTGCCTATTTCCCCCAATCAGAGCAAAGCTCTGTTGGAAATTCAAAATTCAAATTTTAAAGTAACGATTCAAATCTCGGGCGCAACGCGCCACGTGTCAGGCGCTGATACGTCAGCGCAGCGCCCAAGAAGGCGCGCCCAATCAGAGCAAAGCTCTATTTTAAGCAAAATTAAAGGAAGCAACGCTTCAGTTGCGCTGCGCTGTGCGCTGCGCGACACGTGTCAGCGCAGATGCCCTAGCGCAGTTGCGCTGCGCTGTGCGCTGCGCGACACGTGTCACGCTCTGGAGCATTTGCGCCAAACAGAATTAAAATTCTAAAGAAATCTTTTCTGTTCTTGTTAAAACAAGAAGATTTTCTTTTGTAAAACAGAAACCCTTAGATCAAAAATCCAACGGTGGGGAAAATTCCCCAAATCACTCAGAGAAGGATCTCTTTAACAAATTTAACTAATTTATGGGCATTATAAAAAGGACCCTAGACCTCAATTCAAAGGCATCAACATTTTGTGAGAAATTAAACAGTGAGAGCTCTGAAGAATTGGAGAGAAATCTTTAAGAACAAAAAAGGTAAAAAGCCTTTAGAAAAAGAGAAATTCTCTTATGAACAGATCATGGATCTAAAAACAACATCAATGATCTTCAATAAAAAACAAATAAAAACAGTGCTTTGCACTTTCTATGAACCTCTGGTTCTTTGAGATAAGAAAAAACAAGAGAAACTTGTTTTCTTTGATCTAAATTAGATCAAGAAAGAAAACAGTGCTTTGCACTTCTTTTATGAACCTTTGGTTCTTGAATCTAAAAGATTCTCAAATTTATAGTGCCTTGCACTTGCAAACTACGCTGTTGTACTCTTGGGAGAGCGCAACGTGTCAGCGTCTGAACCATTTGCGCTATGCGCTTTTGAAACAGAGCTTTGCTCTATGAAATTGGCACAACTTACCAGAGCGCGCCGCGTGTCAGCAGCGCAAGCGCAGCGCACTAGCGCAGCACACTGCGCTTGCATGACACGTGTCGTCACCACAAGCGCTTACGCTCTTTGATTGGCGCAAAGCGCCTGAAATGCAATGCATTATTTAAAAAATGGGCCAAGCCCAGGTCAAAAAGACCTAACAGGCCAAATTAAATTGCAAAGCAATAAGGGGCAGAGCCCAAGTAAAATTGATGCTGCGCATCATTTATAAATGGGCAGAGCCCAAAACAAATTGATGCTCTGCATCCTTCATGGGTAGAGCCCAAATAAAAATAAAAAGAAATGCAATGCAAAAGCAGATAAAATGCTGAACATCTTCAATTGGACTTAGCCCAATCGTGGCCGTAAGTCCTCAAATTAAATTGACTGAGCATGGCTGCTCCCTAAATCAATTTACGACCGGTTCTAGGGTACATCTCCGAACTCCTCTGACACCCATCGTTGTAATCCTTCAACGACGTCAGAGAGGTGACGGGTCCCAACGACCACATATGAATATGGACTGCGGGGTCCTTAAACTCGTGGACCGAAACGTGCTTAAACTAATATCGGACCAAAACGTCCTTAAACTAATATTCATCCCAAAATGGGAATATTGGACCGAAACGTCCCTAAACTAATATTGGACCGAAACGTCCATAAACTAATAATGAACCACCACGTCCCTAAACTGGCGATGGACCGAAACGTCCCTAAACTAATAGCGGACCGAAACGTCCTTAAACTAATAATGGACCACCACGTCCCTAAACTGGAACATGGACCACCACGTCCCTAAACTGGAGCGATAGAGCCCCAAAATGCTCTTTTGCCGGATCTAAATGATCCCGTTTAAGTTGATCTTAGCCCCAAATACGGCTAACGTATCCTTAAACATTTAAATGGACTATAAAACTCCAAATCAACTTTGGTTCAAGGGTACATCTCCGAACTCCTCTGACACCTATCGTTGTAATCCTTCAACGACGTCAGAGAGGTGACGAGTCCTGACGGCCATATAATAAATGGATCACCACGTTAAGTTGATCTTAGTCTCAAACAGGACTAACGTATCCTTAACGAACGTTTAAGTTGATCTTAGCCTTAATACGGCTAACGTATCCTTAAACTAAAAACACCAAACCCAAATCTAAGTAAATACGGATTTGGACTAATCCACGTCCTACGGGCGACGGCATTACTCAGTCTCCGTATACAATCCACGGGCAACCACAAACAAAACAAACACCCACGACACGAAGTGAAATTCTGGAGAAGGAGAAAGTTGTTACCGCGATGCGGTAGCGTAATTAACTGCAGGGGCTTGCGCTTGCAGGGAAGAGCGTCCCCACAATCAAAAACCCCTCAAGCGAGGGGGAATCTGACGAAGTCTGCTACATCGTCCGCATCCGTCTAAACCTCCGATACACGGTGCTATAAATCAACTTGGCATCTTCGGAGAGGTAGACGTATAAAACCATATAGCATCTGCCCCGAATCTCAGGCAAGACGTCCTAACGTCGTCCGCCGTCTTTCGGAGGGGAACAGATTCTGGCACGCCCGGTGGGACCTTTTCCTCTTTCCACTCCACACTTCGTATGTCGTCTTCACGAACCAATCGCGGTTTGTTAACGGTTGCCTTTGGATTTCAAGTTTACTAAGATTTGGTCTCTTGCTTGGTGCAGAAGAGAAATCAAGCATCGATGGCCTCAACTTGTTCGAAGTGCTCCAACTGCAGCTGCAGCTCGCGTCCGGCCTCAACTGGGAGCATAACCTACGGGCCCCAAGCGGCCTCTTTGTTCACCATGCCCGTGGAGCAGATTACTCAAGCCCCCACGGGGTTGTTTTTCAGAACTATGCTTCCGCCAACAAGCTTTAGCACCCCCGTGCCCGTACAAGAAGCTCCTAAGAGGTCGGTCTTCGATCGACTTTCAGTTATTGCGGCCCCTCTCAACGGGTCGCCTAACACCAGTGCCTCGGTCTTCTCTAGATTGGGCCAAAACTCTCGCGGACCCGCAATGAAGCGTGCAGTCTCAGAAAAGGTTATTCCAAAAGGAGTACCCAAACCTGCTCTTGAAGTCGTCAAGGCGGCTTCTCCTGCTAAGAGATCGATCTTTACAAGATTGACCGTCCCAACTCCCACTCCTACTCTTGCTGCTCAAAAGACATCAGTCTTCAATAGGTTGACACCGGCAACCGCCCCACACCCGAACAGGGGGAAAGAAGAAGCTGTTTCTCTCTCTGAAGCAATACCGACGACTCGTCGCGCCCGACGACGCCACTGGCGCCAGGTAAGGAAGACTGGGGGCAACTCCCCTTCTTAGATAACTCCACCAGCTCCAACGGCGGAAGTCAATGCTGCTGTTCCAACCGGGAACAGCTTTGAGCTGCTGAATAGAGTACGCAGGAACTCACCAACTGCGGTGCTCAGAAGATCTCCTCCACTGGTAGAGACTGCCGTGGAAACAGAAAAGCCGGAGCAGCCTCCTCAATCGCTGTCCTCCAGGATCTACAAGACATGGCGACGAGTCCGAGAATCTGTCATTGATCCTAACTTCTCTCGCCAGCACAAGAAGTCGAAAGGTCGGCAGGAAGAAAATCCCCTGGTCAAGCAACGAAAGGCGGCGACCGCTTGGGTGCCCAAAGCAACGGCCCCCTTAACTTCTACGGCCCATAAAAGAAGAAGGCCGGAGAATGTGCCGACGCCGATGACGAATATCAAAGGTGGTGAACCCAAACGCCCCAGGTCTGGGGGCATTGTAGTTCATACCGTCTGTATGGCGTCTGGTAAAGAGGACAGCCGCATATCAACAGGTCATAGACCGCACACGAGGTCAGTGACCAAGGCCCAGGAGCAACAGCAAAAGCTCCAGGAGATGATGAACGCGATGGCCGCACTCACTGGGCCAAAAGAAACCCCTGAAACATCCTCGGACAAGCGTCGAGAATAAGAAACTGACGCTGAATTCCTTCGTCACGTACTGGAGAAGAAGGATAAAGAAGCTGCGGAACAGGCAGCCAACATAAAGAAAATGGCCCTCCTGTTCCAGGACATGGTGGGTATGATGATTCAACAAGATCCACCTGCTGAAGATCCCCCGATCATCCTTGAAGACGATAGGGGAGAAACGTTGAATCCTCCTCCAGCCCTGTCAACAGCCAAAGAGGAGGCAATCTCCAAAGCCGATCTGGACGAGTACATAGCTCAGCAGATCCGGGTCCATCAAGCGACGGAAGCAGTGGGTCAGGTCGTAAAAACGGGGCGGCCATATCCAAGTTGGTACGACCAAATCAAGTACCCACCCGGTTACACAATTCTTAAGTTCCATGTCTACAAGGGGACGGGCAATCCTCACCAGCATGTTGCCCAGTTCAGGGCACTCTGCGGCAACACCGGTGGTGATGACAAGCTATTGCTTCGCCAGTTTGTTGGAAGTTTATCAGATACGGAGTTCGAGTGGTACTCTGAGCTCCCGAACGACTCTATCAAGACCTTCGCAGAGATGGAGCTGTTGTTTACTCAGCGTTTTGCAAGCGCCAGTGAACGTACCCCGATAACGGCATTGATTAATGCCAGGGTAAAGCCGGGCGAAACATGGGTCCAATATGCTATACGGTGGCGTAATTTATGGTCAAAATGCGAGCAACGCATTGAAGAAGATCCTGCAGTGGGTATGTTTGTGGGAACCCTCGATCCGCAAGAAACCATCTCGCAATTTATGATGTTCTTCAAGCCGACCACCTTCCAGGCACTAATCGACAAGCTAGCGCAGATGGATCAGATGGGCCATAAACCTCCTCTTCCAAAGCCGGACTTCCGAAATGAGAAGGGGATGGGGAAAGCGATCGTTGTTGCTAATGCTCAGCAACAGCCGAGCAACCCGAAGCCAGTCGTTCGTTAAAATAATATGCGCCCGTACGTACCCCTTGAGGAGAGGATGGGACGTTCCTACTCATTCCCCCGAGATAAAACGAGAAGGTTATTCGAGCTGGCATTGCGCAACCGACTCATAAATCTGCCGAACCCAAAACGTCCGTCGCAACCAAGTGATGTCAATGAGCCCAACTACTGTCCTTATCATCGAGTACTGGGTCATCCGATCGAGGATTGCTATGTCTTCAAAAATTGGCTTGAAGACCAGTACCGACAGGGCAAGTTTGCATTGTCCGACAAATGGAAGGTGAATCCACCGCAACCCCACACCTCAAAGGGAATGAATACGCCGGGGGCAACATGCTCTGTCGTTGAAGAAGCTCCTTGGAAGGTTGTATTATCAGCCAAGACAAAGAGGATGCTAAATGATCTTCAAGTTTGCCCAGCAATCAAGTGGAAGAACCCGTTGGAGCCGTAGATCATTGAAGGGATGTTGAAGCCTCGTCCAACTCAAAAGATCGATGGAGGTGGCCCAAGCATTCACAACCAACCGTCGAAATCTTCAAAGAAGAAGAAAAAGAAGTCAAAGAGGCCCGTGAAGCCTGGCGACAAGCGCACGGACTTGCAAAAACAAATTGACGCGTTGGAGGAATACAACCAGAAGGCACGGACTCCCATTACATTCCAAGAGTTCCTCAACCACGTCTTTCAAGAGGAAGATGAGGGAGATAGTTCGTCGGATGAATCCGAGGAATATGTGGCGAGCTGTCATCTGATTTCCCACTCGTTCATGGACGATGAGGAGACCCCTTGTACTGAAACGCCGGGGGCAGATCCTGAACCAAAAATTTCGGGACCGTCGGATGAAGTAATCGATGCATTCCTTAATGAAGCCCTCTTAAAAAGCAAAGCTGATCGGGAGCGCGAGGCGGTTATATTCGAAAGGGCCAAACGCCAGCGCCTTGACGAAAGAATTGAGATACTCCCGCTGGAGCAAAGTACACCCACTGCGGACAAAATCAAATTCAAGATAAGAAAGAGGTTTGCTAAAGCCGTGTCAATGGGTATGAAGCTACCATCCTCTGAGGGAAGCGTTACTGGTGAAACAGAAATGCACCCCTCCTATTGCTTGTATCATCGGAAGATTTCGCACCCCACTGAAGAGTGCAAAACTTTCGATGGATGGTGGCAGGGATATGTTGCTCACCGGCAGCATTTTAAGAGGGAAAAGCGCAAGACTCGCCGAGAACGGAACGATACGACCGAAGGGCTTAACAGAACTACCGGCAATTGTCGCATGGTCAACGCCGGTGGATCACAAGTGCTCACGTTCGGGAGCGATTCTGATGAAGAGCTGGAACTTGCCCCTCTCTTTAAAGAGTCCAATTCGGGAAAAGAAGAAGAGCCAAAGGTTTGCGAAAATATTCGGCTGCGGAATCGGACGCTGCCCGAAAAGAATCTCGGACCCACAAACAGAAAAGATAAAGGGAAAGAAAAGATCTCTGAAAATATCGCCTTAGATGACCAAGTTATAGAAGAGCTAACTGCCAAAGACCCGCCAAAGAAGAATAAGGTGGATTACAACGTCTTAGCGCATCTGAGGAAGCTACCCTCGCAGCTCAGCATTCTTGACGCCCTTTTACTATCAAAGGAGGCGAGAGATTCGTTAATTAAGGCACTACAGGACCCGGAGCAGTTCCAAGCTTTCTTGGCCGAAGAAAAGATGAAGGATGAACTGGAAGAAGTGCACACGGCAGATGTCACTTTTGGCGATGAAGACCTTCTCCTTGGGACGTGCGAACACAATCGCCCCCTCTATGTCTCAGGATATTGCCATGATATAAAGATAGGCAAAATCCTGATCGATAATGGGTCGTCTGTTAACCTACTCAATGTGCGGGTGTTAAAGGAAATCTGCATGAGCGTCCAGCACCTTGCACGGGACAAGATCACCATTTCCGGGTTCGACTCCCAATCATCAAAAACTCTTGGATCTGTGATACTGACGCTACACTTTGGGCTGCTCGTCACGGACATTAAATTCCACGTCATAGATGCCAAGACATGCTACAACGCTCTGCTCGGCCGACCATGGTTACACGAGTACAACATCATCTCTTCTACACAGTATCAGTGTATGAAATATTTTAGGGATGGTCTCGAGTATACCGTAACGGGAGAACTGAATCCGTTTTCCGTGAATGAAGTTCGCAAATATGAAGATGCCAAATACTTCTTGCCGAATTTTGAAGACACGGAAAGGTGTCACAAGCCGGAGAATAAAACTAATGCTATCATCCCTGTCTCCGGCAGTGATACCGAGGAGGAATAGGAGATAGTTTATTCGGGTCCTCCCCAATACACCAAGCCGGAACCATCCGCTCCTATATTGATCTTTGGTAGTGATTCGGAGGATGAGGTCCATGCTGTATTCTCTGCTTGACCTTCAATACGAGCTTCCGCTGACGAAAAGCAAAGTTTACAAGTCGCCATGGTGCCGCTTAAACATTATAAAGAACTAGATGCGCTTGATACCGACAATGTAGAGGAGCTGCAGACGCTCTATGTCCCTCCCAGGTGAGGAGGCGAAAAGGCAATTCTATTCTACCGCTCTGAAGAAAACAAAGTGGAGAAAGAAATCTGGCACGGGGCGGATCCTACGCTGGACAGGCTTCAGCCCATCCGTCTACCTAGATATTATACAGAAGGCTTGAAGAAGCTGTTGAAGCGCCAAGGGATACCCTTCAAACAGACCGTTAGAAAGGCCAAATTCTATGACAGGGTCTAGAACGTCCCCGGAACTCAGCACAAGCTGCCTAGTGGCAGGATGGAGACGATCGGGCTCGGATACATTCTCTCCAAGAAACGAGAGCTGCTCCACGACTGTTACGTCGTACATGACTTCAATGAAGAAGCAGATGCGCAACGGGAGGAGACTAATCCTGAACCAGTAAAAGTTCCTGATGCAAGAGTGCCCAATCCGTCGTTTGAAGAACAAATGGACAGGATTATAAGGGAAGCTGGTCAAAAAGTCCGAGATGATCACAACCGCGAGATGGCCATCTACGAGAAAGACGAAACGCAACTCCTCCTTCAACAGGCCGTCAAAGATGAAAGTGCCGACCCCTGCCAACCTGTTATAAAAAAGGCTCGACGCAGAAGCAGAAACAAGCCGAAAGGCCAAAAAGACGCTCAACAGCAACAAAGCGGAGCTAAGAAGCCATGCAAGCGGGAGTCGAGCGTTATTGATCTGTCCTTCATGAAGAAAATGGGTCGAGCGTACTTGTTTCCTCGGGACAAGACGAAGAAGATACTTGAGCTTGCTCTAAAACATCAGATGCTTCCACTGCCGGAGTCCAAGCACCCCGAACAAGCAGGTGAAGTCTCCGACCTAAACTATTGCTCTTACCATCGAGTAATACGGCATCCTGTTGAAGATTGCTTCACCTTCAAGAATTGGGTTGAAGATCAGTATCAGCTTGGCAAATTCGCTCTGTCTGACAACTGGAGGGTAGCGCCGCCACAGAAGCACGAACCCAAAGCCGCAAGAACAGAACCAACTCCACTTTGGGATTGGAAGCGGATTCACACTTGTCACATGATAACAATATTAAAAGAAGGGCCCGAGAACATGGACAACCTTCCCTGGTGCTTCGAAAACAGCAATGATGAGGTGATCTCAGAATTTCCCCCAGCTTCGAAAGAGCTAGAAGATGGAATCCATACCACTGCAGATAACCTCAAGAAAATCGAGTTAGGGACGGCGAACGATCCACGACCGACGTTCGTCAGTGAGCTGTTGTCTGAAGAAAGGGTGGTTGCGTTAAAAGACGTCCTTGTACAGCACAAAGATTGCTTCGCATGGAACTATTCCGAGATGCCAGGACTAGATCCAGAAATCGCTGTGCACAAATTGGCGATCTCCCCGGACGTCAAGCCGGTCAAACAGACACCAAGAAAAATGCGGCTTGAGCTTGAGATGAGTATCAACGCCGAGGTCAAGAAGCTGATCGACTCTGGCTTCATCCAGGAAGTTCAATACCCTGAATGGATCGCTAACATCGTCCCGGTGATGAAGAAAAATGGGACAGTGTGCATATGCGTAGACTTCCGGGATCTCAATAAAGCTTGCCCGAAAGACGATTTCCCAGTGCCAGTCACCGAACTGATGATAGACAACGCGTCCACTCATGAGGTTTTCTCTTTTATGGATGGCTCGTCAGGATATAATCAGATAAAGATGCATCCGGAAGACCAAAAGCATACCGCTTTCAGGACCCCTCTAAGGATATTTTGTTACAAGGTGATGCCCTTCGGTCTGAAGAACGCCGGTGCCACCTATCAGAGGGCCATGACGAAGATCTTCGATGACCTTATACATGAAATCGTCGAATGTTATATTAACGACCTCGTGGTTAAGAGCAAATCGTATGAGGAACATCTCGAGCACCTAAAAACTGTATTTCAACGCCTTCGGCAATATAACTTGAAGATGAACCCTCTCAAGTGTGCATTCGGAGTTTCTTCGGACAAATTCCTGGGATTCATCGTCCGACACCGAGGTATTGAAATAGATCCGTCAAAGATCAAGGTGATCATAGAAATGCCAACGCCAAGGACTCTTAAGCAGCTACGATCTCTCCAAGGGAAGCTCGCATATATACGGCGATTTATAGCTAACCTCTCTGGCAAGTGCCGCCCTTACAGTCACCTGATGAAGAAGGGGACTCCATTCGTCTGGGATCAAAAATTCCAGGGCGCGCTGGACGAGATTAAACAGTACCTGCAGAACCCGCCAGTGTTGGCTGCTCCGGTTAAGGGAAAGCCCCTCATTCTTTACACAACTGCCCTCGAAGGTTCTTTAGGCGCATTATGGGCGCAAGAGAATGATCAAGGGAAAGAGAGAGCTCTTTATTACTTAAGTCGAGTTCTACTGGGGGCAGAAAGCAACTACTCTCCCATTGAAAAACACTGCCTGGCGTTGATCTTCGCGATAACAAAGCTCAGGCACTATGCATTGGCACATGAGGTCCGTCTCATTTCGAAGGTCGACCCTCTTAAATATTTGATGTCGAAGGCCATATTGACGGGACGACTCGCTAAATGGGCCCTGCTCTTGATGGAATTTTCGATAACATATCAACCTCTCAAGGCAGTCAAAGGCCAGGCCATCGCCGACTTCCTCGCTGAGCATCCAATACCCGCCGATTCTCCTTTGAATTGCGATCTTCCAGACGAACATGCGTTTGATGCGATCGACGGTAGTGATACCCGATGGGAGCTTTATTTTGACGGAGCATCTTCCATGAAAAAGCGCAAACAAAGTACCCCTATAGTCAAATCGGGAGTAGGCCTCATCTTCGTAACTCCACAAGGAGGGATTATGCGCTTCGCCTTCTCCTTAACAAAGCAGAAGAAGAATAACGAAGCCGAATATGAAGCCTTGATTGCAGGTCTCGAGATCGCCATCGACATGGGAATTGAAAACCTCCTCATATACGGAGATTCTCAACTAGTCGTTAGTCAAGTAAACAGCGACTACCAAACGTGCAAGCCAGAGCTGGTGAAGTACGGCGAAAAGGTGCAACAACTGTTGACCCAAATTCCCTCATATACTTTGGAAAGCATACCGCGCACAGAAAACAGTAAAGCAGATGCGTTGGCCAAACTTGCTAAAGAACTGGCTGACTAAAACCTCGATGACGTTAGAATCGTGGTACAAAGCCGTCGGGTGCTTGCCCCAGCAGAAATATCTCCGAAATCATCCGAAGAGAAGGGAGCGACTGAACAGACGACCATGCAAATAATGTTAGTTATATGTATGCCCTAGAGGCCATTACTGTACATAGGATGTATATTGTAGTGGATGCTGGGACATATATAGGGAGGACTTTTTTGCTCGACATGATAGTATGCTATCTGGTTACTCTTTACCTTAACGTGTATACTGATTGTCTCTCTGTTACATGTTGGTAAAGCCCTTAGGATGTGTACTTGACTACCTGGACTATGATGCGGATCATACTAGTGGGAACATGGTAGTCCATAAGTACATCCTTCAAAGTCCCTAGTCGTGGGTGTATCGAGACAGGGCATCGATATACCAGAGTAGACTAGCTTATACCTTCTCGACCCATACAGATGGGCGATGGATGATCCCATATCCATTGGTGTTTGACATCAGAGATGATATACGGGTGCTCAGTAGAGACTGGGTACACTGGACGGACTCGCCGAGAACTCCCAGATGGTATTATACCTCACGTCAGATGGCAGTTCTCTGGTGACACTGGTACAGAGTAGTCTGTTGACCCGAGATCGTCATAGAGTCTTGTGTGGTTCCCACTGTGCTTTGATTTCCATCTTACCACGTCCAAGAGGGCGTGCAAAATGGTGGTTTTTGGGTACAGTCCCGAGTCACATGGAGGCAATGAGCGATAGGAGGGGATTCGTCTCTCCCGGTATAGGGAGTTGATGTTGCGCTGTGTTCGATTGGCTATAACAGGAAATCCCTGGCCAGGGTTGCTGAGATTTACTGGTAAGTGTTACCAGTAGTTTCTCGAATTGTTATAGACCTCATATCGACACGACTTATCGAGCTATTGGGGTCTGACGTTTACCACCCCTAGGCGAGATATGCGACATATCAGACGATCAGACCGGACTGTACGGTAGTGTTACTGGTTGGATTCACTGGAGTGTGAGCGGGCTTGCTCGTCGATCTTCTGATCGCTCAATACCCGGGTGGCCGTTACGTTTAGCAGACCGCTTGCGGCTTGTGGGTGTTTGATATGATCATCACCTGCTGCCGGCGTATTGACGATTCTTTAGAGTCCTACACAGAGGTTTCCTGGCTCAAGCGAAACGAAATAGGAGCGCATATGAGATATGTGCGGGACCGAGAATAATGCGTGTATGTGATACCGTATTTCATTCTCGCGAAGAATGTGTCGAATGGTTATATGCGATATAACCTAGTTATCGAATCGAGGGTTGATTCGATAAGCCGATACATTGGATACTAGTCGGTTATATGCGATATGACCGGATCGTTAAATCAAGTGTTGATTTAATTATTTAATGCATAATTATATATTTGATATATTACTTTGCGTTAACTAGTATTGGTTCACTTTAAATGGATTTTCTCACTCGGTTTGTGCACATTGTATATGTGATATACTTTTGTACACATGATTGTATCATGTTTGATGATACATGTTTACTTGGTTAAGTGTAAAGAATTAAATCATGGTTAAACATATAATTAGGGTTTTATTTTCCATTACTTACATATTCATTTATTTATTTGTTTATATATTTTGGAAAATAAATGGAAAAGAAAAAAGAATGGTGGCTTTATTTGTTGTTTAGTTGAAGCTTCATGATGCTTTGACCTAGTCCCCTATTCTTATCTCATCCTTAACCCTAACCATTGCTTTAACCTTGGTCAATTCTCTACACATAACCATAGTTAGAATTATGATAAGGATTGATTTTCTATTCTATTCTAAGAACTTATCATAACAATTACCTTCTTCTTCTTCATCTTGACACATGAAGAAACCTTACTTCATCAATGGTGATTGATGAAAACAAGTGAGAAATCCAATTCTAAAGTGAACCCACTTCCTATTTCTTCATCCTCTACCTCTTGCCAAGTAGTAGAGTGTGTTTCCTTCACAAGTTTTCTTGACTTGGTGAAGTTGGAGCTTGATCTAGCGATGCCTCGACGTAGATCATCTTCGGCATGGACATCGACGACCTAGCTCGCCATTTCTCCGACGAAGCCGACGCTAGAGCCCGGGAATTCATTTGGACAGCGAGGGGACTTCGTTGTGGAGCTATGGAGGTGGAGCACCGGATCTACAAAGGTTGTATTTCCGTTTAAACTTTAGTTAAGTTGTTAACTAGTTTCTTTTTCGCCTAGAAATCTAGCCAACGATCCGTTCTAGGGTTTCTCGGCACCGTTTAAATTTGAAATTGGCATGGTTGATGCCTTGTGAGACCTCTTGAGAGTGCCTACGAACCCTGCAGTGGTATCAGAGCCAAGCTAGAGCCTTAGGCGAAGTCTAGACGGAGTTTGAAGTCCGATCGACCCGAAACCCAACTCAAAAAAATGCTCTCTGTCCTTTTTCTAAAATCTGGGATTTTTCAACATTAAAAATATGCAGAAAAATCAGCAGGGATATCTAAGAATTACGGTGAATTTTGATGACCTAATTCCATCATTACGCCGCGGATCCGCGGCACGAGCATGGCTTGTGCGGCGGATCCGCGGCCGTTTTGTCGTATTGTTCATCGAAATTTGCACCATAATCAATAATAGTCAGTGCTGGTTTTCCTGGGAATATTTTAATATTTATTCCAGAGTTTTATTTTCTGGGTTGTTTTGGGGATTCGGTGTTTCGATCGGAGTATCAGATTTTGTCTATGAGGTTTTCCGGATAAATTTTAGAATATGTTAAAAAGTTCGACTGGATATAAATACCCAATTTTTCCCCTGTCGGGAAATTTCCAAGTGTTGGATTTTTCCGAAATTTAAAGACGTTCTAAGTAGTGCAAGTAACGCGATGGACCCTCTAGAAGACAACAAACCTTAACTCGATTATGTGACCGTCTTGAACTGCCCTTTGAACCTTCGGGTTTGGGGCAGTACGGCGTGCCACATGTGAGGCGTTGGATTGACCCTTCTACGGCTGGACCGTTGGTACTGAGGCACGAACTAAATGTTTTTTAGACTTGTTTCATGTGTTGATCTGTATCGGGAAAACTTGGGTGTTTGATTGTTCGATCGGAAAGTTTGACATTTTCTATTTATCCGGAATGGGATACAATAATTGGAATTCACAAGTTGTTATGAGATAACTGAATGAATGTTGTAAATCTAGCAATTTAGTCTCACTTGATCGGTTGCCACGGAATTTTGATGTGATCAAAAGTCCGTCGCAATCACGTAGCGTACGCGGATACTCGCCGGGTAAACTTAATAGACAGCCTCACTCCATAGCCCCGACCAAGTGACTGGAGGAGAACCCCGTCACCGAAAGCATCCGTTCGGGTGCTCGCGGTAGCGGTGTTCCGTCTTGGTGCACTTCGTCGACGGTATCGGGGGTGCGGCCGTCTACTGAAGTTTGCGACGAGCATTCGATCAGGATGTCGGGAATCTTGTTGAATTGCCCGACTTGATATTGAAAAGTGTTTTCGATGATGGGACTAAAATACGGGGTTTATAATTGTTAGGCATGCGATGTCTAAGTAATTCATTTGATTAGGCATGCGATGTCTATGCAGATTGCGAATTCCAACTGTTGTAGTTTTACACTTTCTTTTCTGTGACCGTAAGTGTAATATGTGATATCGCCGGTTTCGTTGCTATATGTCAACGACAATTGGGATGCGCATATTTACTTACGTTGATGACATGTGATGTTCTGTGTTGCTGAATATGTTATATTGGATCGTCGTGTTTGAATAGCCGGGGGTTTTTATGTAAGATGAGTGTTTTTCATTTTCATTCATGTAAAAACTTGTATGTAATATTCTTTTATTGGGGCACTTCCAGGTTGCGGAAGATGTCACCTTTTGTATATTATTTACTTTTCCGCACTAGGATAGACCCAAGGAGGGGAGCACAAGTAACCGGGTTCTGGAGTCCAGTGGGAGACCAACTCGAGGAGTCGAGTCCGGGTCTCCTAACTCTAGAATTGGTAGGGTTGCTTGCCGCTCTCGTAGGGGTCTAGGGATGTGGGTTTGGCTATTCATCACGACCGTGGAATCCGTGTTTTATACTGGCTCGTATTGAAAACACGGACGTCCTAGCATATCCAATATTTCATATGTTTCTTCTGCTGCGATATCTGTGATGTGATCATGTGATGTTCTGTGATAGATACAGTATATAGTATATATGATATATTATATAGGCGTTACTTATGTTTTACACCCGCGCTAGCCCTGCCCCGCTCTGCCGTTAGTTACCTAACCTAACGGTGCACGAGGGGACATCGAGGCGAATGCGGATGGCATAAGTGTACGTCGTATTTATCTGTGATGATTAGGTACTTAAATGATGGGACTTCATTAATGTGATTAATGAAATAAAAGAAACCTAAGATGTTGTAGAATCGAATTTCAAAATAAAACAGGTAGCTACAGTTCTTGCTTTGCACAGCGGTATATGTGATATATCCTGCACCTTATTCGATGAGGAAAGGACCGAGATCCCTTCACCGGGAGTGACTCCTGTAGCAATAACTGGCAGATGCTACACACTCGGTTTGTCTTTTGATTGCTTTTTAGAGTTTTTGCTTTGCACAGTGATATATATGATATATCCAGCACCTCATTCGACGAGGAAAGGACCGACGATCCTTTCACCGGGAGTGACTCCTTTAGCAAAACTAGAAAAGCCTAAAAAACATTCCATTTTCAAAATTCATTCGATCCTACAACGATATCAAGTTCATTACGCAATAGGTTTTCAGAAAAACCTGCCGTAGCCCTCCGTCATTTCAGATAAATCCTGTTTAGTATTCGTGCTGCTGTTTTGTTGACCTTGTCAAGGCGCAGTGTGCGGTAGCTAACCAGTATTTATCTGCTTATGCATATGATGCAGATTGGGTTAGGGTAGTCGTGCGGCCTTGTTGACCTTGTCAAGGGTCGTGCGGGTGGGTTTGATTCAATCAAGAAATGACGGGTTGAACTTGACTTGCGGTCTATGGTTTGTTGACCTTGTCAAGGTCATAGATCGTTCGGGGCAAAATATTATCGGGAATTTCAAGTGTTGAAATTTGCAATGAGATTGCATACCTTCTATGAGATAGTTGGATCCCGATACCCGCTGCGAGTAATTGTTACTCCTGGGAGAGTTTTACACATTACAATTAGCCGATCAAGTAGGTGTCTAGAAAGGTGTCAACGAGGTTACGCCTCTGGAAAAACGAGGTTTACATTAATTAGGTTCGTGCGAAAGCACGGGGGACCTCCCTCAAAGTACCGACACTGGCCTGGCTGAAAGATTGGCGAACTTGTAGTGTGTAATTAATCCCGGCTAGTCTTTCCTTTTAGGGTTTGAAGGAAGATTTGATAAAAAGCAGTGGGAGCCATCCTGATTAGATAAAATAATAACCAATCTATTCTTGCTAGAGCGCACGCTGAGTGTTTTCTTCTCTCTCTCTCCAGGTAGCGACCATATCACGCCTTAATCAAGATAATAATACGGATTATTGACCGAACCCGCTTGTTATACTGAGCTGGGGAACGTTGGTCCCGCTCCAACTTATAATTGTTATAAGACAGAGCAGGAAATTGGGGATTACCAGAATTCCCGTGCCGCCCAAACGAAGAGAGTGCATGCTGATGCATCATCTTCGGGTGTGTTCATTATACAGAACTGTTTCTCAGTATTCTTTACGTCCTAGGTATGTGATACCAGATCAGGATCCCGCATATGTAATTTGTTACATGGGCTACAGATAGGTAAAGAACTGAGAACGGGTGATAAGTTTCATGAGGCAGAAAACGGGGCAAGTGTTGCAGCCAAGTCTGTTGGTCACTGTCACCCTGTATTACCAATACATTGATTCTGAACGAATGTTATTAGATACCGAACCTGATATACAAAATCATATCAGTTTCTTTATCTGTAAACAAAGGATATAATTTTGTATTGATGGATAATGTTTTGAACATTTCCTATATCAAAAGTTGATCGGATCAGGCACGTTATCTAAAAGCATTAATGTTCTAAATCAAACTACAGTTCTAAGTATACAGAACATACACAAGAGGAAGAGTCCAGAAATGAACGAATCCTTCTTGTAGCATTATAGACTAGGTCATATCAATGCGACCCGACTGGCTGAATTTACATTTAGATGCATATTTAAATTAGTTTGAATTTACATCTTATGAAACTTGCGAGTCATGTTGTAATGACCCCAAAATCTTTATACATTTGTATTATCCCTCTTCAATAATATACCGTATTTATTTGTACTTGGTATTTTCCTTTTTCTATTAAATTTATTATTATTTTATTCCTCAATCTATTATGTATTTTTTTCTAGATACAATTTCTTTTTCTTATATTTAAGTTTTTAACTTCTCATTCTTATTTTTCCTTTCATAAATATTTAACCCAAATCCATTATTCTTATTCTCTACAGCCCATCTAAAAAGCCCATTTTCTTTTTAAGCAACATCATATATTTAATTCTAACTAAATATATGCATGAACAACCTTGTAGCTCATTAGATAAGTCCTTGCATTGTTATTCCATAAGTCACATGTTCAAATCCCCATTCTTGCAATTATTTTTTATCATTTTTTTTATTCTTCTCATAACCTACAAATGAGACCTTTCATTTCCAAAATGAATGGTGACCTTTCATTTCTCTTTTAATTCTTATGTTAAATGCATATATTATTATACATAATTCACCATTACACCATCTTAATTGTCCTCCATCTTTTCCTTCCTCATATTTTTCTATCTCTCATTTCTCGCTCTTCATCTAAAGTCCAAGAAGAAGAACATGAAGAACTCTTCAAGAAGGTCTCGCTAGTAACGCGAGGCTGTCGGCGGATAGACAAGACCGGTGACAATACCGGCTTGTGCATGTAAGTCCCTTCTCTCTTTCCTTCCTTCCATCTCTTTCTTTTTCTCTTTATATTTCTCTTATTTTATATTGCCATGAAAAAAAAAACTTCCCTTGACATATCGTAGTTCCTAAATAATTAATTAAATGGATACATATATAAATAATGAACACACAAACATACACACATATATAGTTTGTAAAGTCTTTTTCATTACTCTCAATTCACATGTTAACATTTCATAGTGACCAATTAGGAGTGCATGTTTGTTGTTTTATTTTAAATCACTTTATTTGAAGTTTGTAAAAAAAAAAATGAAGTTACGAATAAATACCATGGTTTCTCATTTCTCACATATGACATATCAATACCTTTAGTTTTAAAATAATTTTTATAAATTAATTTTTAACTCTGAAAATTTCAGGAAATTTACATATGATAGAATATATTATTTTGTACACGCTGTAAAAATTTTAGATCAATCCACATAACGGTTTAGGAATTACATCGTATTTATTCACTGATCGTAAAACAGAAAACTGCAGCTATCGGTCAATTTCTAAGACACATAACTTGGTATACCGGAATCCAAATTGAGCAAACTCAGGTGTTTTTGATATCTACATCGAATGATCTAGATTTTATTAGTTCTATAGTTTTACTGAAAACCCATCTAAGATAAAGAAAACCGCGTTACAATATTAAGTGACGGATCTGGACAGAATCTGTCCTGATTCGCACACTGTTTTTAAATAGGATATAACTCGAAATCCCGATGTCCGTTTGTGACAAAATTTAGATGTGTAGATGTACCATTGATAGAACTATAATTTTCTGTATATTATATTACTTAGGAATGCATGAAACAACCTGATATATGCTTTGCAATAGAAGATATAGTTGCTGTCCAGAAATCTGAATTTCTGTTTTAAATGCTGATATTAAAATGATCATAACTAGAGCTTCAGAAATCCAAATCATATGATAGAATCTTGGTGTTTTCGTAACCTGAAACCCGATAGAAGTTAACTCAAACTGCGTTTTAAAAATATGTGACGGTGCTGAATAGATTCAGATCCGTTTTGCGTGACGATACAAAAACATATATATCTCTCAAACCGGTAGTCGTATTTAGGTGAAACTGTAACTCACGCATGCAAAACACTTAGAGCCATATTTTTGTTTATGTTCTCGTATTCTTTCAACTTGATTAATTAGTCATACATAATATTTCTTTATAGCATTGTTTTCGGTAGTTACTCGTATAATATACTTGACTCATTTCATGTTATTCGAACATGTATACATATTTATCTTGATCATTAAATTGTTGTATGTACATAAAGACGATAATTAAATACTTCAGTTGTATTTTGAAAAATATACAATAGTATTTTTACAATAAACCCCCTCAAGTTTTATAAATTACAATAAGGCCCCTAACAAATGAAGAACTTCAAATTATCTTCTCCAGTCTGACTCGGGTTAGAGTCTGATTATTTCTGACTTGAATATAATTCAAGTCAATCTATATACTTTATATTTCAACTCAAGATGAATACATGAATCCCAGAATCCAGTTAACAATCTATATAACTTGACTGAACCGAACCATGGATATTCCTTTTACATGATTCCCAGTATTCCATTTACATGACTCTATGGTTATAGCCATTTCCTGATATCATGGTTTCGGTCAGTCAGTTAATCACTCATACAATCAACACAATTTTACAAGATAACAATACAAACAAGACATCGCGGGGTTTAAGGGGTAGACTGGTACGGAATATGTTAAAGGTGGCACGAGGTGGTCACTTAAGACGTAATTACATCCATGCCGTTGTTCCGTGGTATTATCGATGGAGCCTTGTACTACAGGTTACCAAAGTCCCCGGTGTAAGTGGGACTCCCCTCGTATACACTGACATCTTCTGTACCAGGCTACAAACAACAGCGTTAATACAACATTACAATATTATAATACAACATTAAAAGCTACTCTCTCTCTCTCTTACTCTCTGTCTATTTCTTCTTTTCTTTGGGACTTACCGAGCGACCTGTTCGCTGACGACATTCTATTTCTTTCTTCTTTGAATGTCGTCAGGTGCGTTGGACCAAGTTGAGACCGAGCCCACAAGTGAAGATTTGGAGCAGTTCCAAGAAGACGCAGAGCTCTAGATAATTATACTTTGTTCTTTCCAGTATTGCCTTTTATTATTATGCCACTGTTTAGGCATTGCTTTTCCATTCCAGTTGTATTTTCATTTCATGCATTATACAAAGAATGATATTAATAAAAGTTGCTGTTATTTCAATATCATTTGTCTCTTGTGATTATTTTATATTGCTTAGTTACGCTTAGCGTATGTACTTCTGAGTACATACGTAGCGGGCCTCGTCACGTCCACTTCGCCGTACACTGGGAAGCGGGGCGTGACACATGTGACAAAGATAAGATGACCATAGCTCCGTTTACTGGAAACAGAGAAAGAGTTGGTGAACTCTTAGGATGATGCATGTTGATGTATAAAGGTCCCCTGTCTACACATGCCAAGACCGGTTCTTTGTACTTCATTACATTCTCTGATAATCTCTCAAGATTCAGACATATGTTCCTGTTGAAACACAAGTCCGAACCTTTTGAGATATTCACGGAATATAAGTTAGAAGTAGAGAACCAAAATGAGGGTAAAAGTATTATGTCCTTTGATGTGATCAGGGAGGAGAATACTTGAGCACGGAAATCCTGGACTATTCTAAAAGGAGAATGAGATTCTCTCTCAGCATTACTCCTCCATATACACCATTGCATGATGGTATATCGGGGCGGAGCAATCACACCCTATATGATAAGGTGTGCTCTATGATGAGTACTACTGAGTTACCTATTTCTTTTTGGGTGTAATGCACTTGAGAAGCTGGATACCTATTGAATAAGGTTCAAATCAAATCAGTTGCCTACCACTTCATATTTGATATGATAAGGGAAGAGCCCATCTCTCAAGTTAGTTGAGATTTGGGGTTGTCCAGCCTATGTCTGAAAAGCAAAATCTGGACAAGCTCGATGCAAGATCTGTTATGTAGAACTGGAAATGTTCCAGCTATACAAAATGCAGCTGATGATTTGAAAGAACCAAAGGATTCAATAGTTACCAACGAACCTCAGCCTCTCCGCCGATCTAGTAGGGTTCCTCACCCACCTGAGAGATACTTCTGTTTCTCTATGACAGTGGGAGCGAGGATTGCATCATGAGATGATGACCCAACTAGTTTCGAGCTGGCCATCAGGAGTGGGACTCTGTAAGAATGGCTGGATGCTTAGAGATCTGAGATGGAATCCATGTACACCAACAAAGTATGGACTTTGGTTGCTATATCTGAAGGGTTAAATCACCATCAGGAGCAAGTATATCTTGAGAAGATTACTTGGTGTACATCGAAAAGTTGAGACTTTCAAAGCTAGACTTGTTAAAAGTTTGCATCATTTACCAGGCGTGGATTGTGATGAAACCTTTTTCAAGTAACCAAGCTTAAGTCCATCCAGATCCTACTTGTCACGGCTACATACCATGACTACGATATCTGGTGGTTGGGTGCCATGACTGCTTTTCTAAATGATGTTTTATAAGAGTGAGTCTATAGGTACACAGCCAAAGGGCTTCGTAGACAGTGGGAGCAGCGGAAACGTGTGCAAGATGCTTTATAGGATTAAAGCAGGCATCGCGGAGTTGGAACATCTGTTTTGATGGATTAGTCAAAGAGTTTGACATCATCAAAATGGTAGATGGACCTTGTATATACAAAAAGGTAGTAGGGAGTATGGTGACGATCCTCGTAGAGCACGTGGATGACATACTCTTGATAGGGAAGAAGTTTCCTATGCTACGCTCGATCAATCTCCGCTTATCACAATGATTCTCCACATAGGATCAAAATGATACCTACTAAATCCTGGATTTTGGATCTATGAGATAGATCTAAATGGATGTTAGGATACTCACTAGTTGTAGTGAGATGGCATCAGTTGATCCTGGGGAGAATCACTGGAAGGGTTCCAGGGTGATAAAGACGACTGAATGTCAGTCACAGGCATTGTCTTTTCCCTCAGTAAAGGGACGGTATGTTGGAAGAGTTCCAAGATAGATACCGTGGCATACTAGACGATAAAGGCAGGATACATCGCTACTTAAGATGCTACCAAAGAGGCAGTCTGGGTGTATATTGGTTCATGAGATGAACTAAGTTCCTACCATTGTGAGACAATGGAGTTGTGGCTTATGCCGAGGAACGCCGGTCCCATTAGTGATCCAGACATATTCTAAGGCGGTGTCACCTGATCATGGAGATGGTTGATCTCCAGGGTGATCGAGGTTAGGAGAGTAGACTCAGAGGACAACACAGCGGATCCACTCACAAAGGCCTTTTCCCAGAGAGAGATTTTTATGGGATGGTTGAGTATGAGATACTGCAACCACTGCTACAGATGGCCCTAGTGCAAGTGGGAGATTGTTAGTTATATGTATGCCGTAGAGGCCATTACTGTACATAGGATGTATATTGTAGTGGATGCTGGGACATATATAGGGAGGACTTTCTTGCTCGACATGATAGTATGCTATCTGGTTACTCTTTACCTTAACGTGTATACTGATTGTCTCTCTGTTACATGTTGGTAAAGCCCTTAGGATGTGTACTTGACTACCTGGACTATGATGCGGATCATACTAGTGGGAACATGGTAGTCCATAAGTACATCCTTCAAGGTCCCTAGTCGTGGGTGTATCGAGACAGGGCATCGATATACCAGAGTAGACTAGCGTATACCTTCTCGACCCATACAGATAGGCGATGGATGATCCCATATCCATTGGTGTTTGATATCAGAGATGATATACGGGTGCTCAGTAGAGACTGGGTACACTGGACGGACTCGCCGAGAACTCCCAGATGGTATTATACCTCACGTCAGATGGCAGTTCTCTGGTGACACTGGTACAGAGTAGTCTGTTGACCCGAGATCGTCATAGAGTCTTGTGTGGTTCCTATTGTGCTTTGATTTCCATCTTACCACGTCCAAGAGGGCGTGCAAAACGGTGGTTTTTGGGTACAGTCCCGAGTCACATGGAGGCAATGAGCGATAGGAGGGGATTCGTCTCTCCCAGTATAGGGAGTTGATGTTGCGCTGTGTTCGATTGGCTATAACAGGAAATCCCTGGCCAGGGTTGCTGAGATTTACTGGTAAGTGTTACCAGTAGTTTCTCGAATTGTTATAGACCTCATATCGACACGACTTATCGAGCTATTGGGGTCTGACGTTTACCACCCCTAGGCGAGATATGCGACATATCAGACGATCAGACCGGACTGTACGGTAGTGTTACTGGTTGGATTCACTGGAGTGTAAGCGGGCTTGCTCGTCGATCTTCTGATCGCTCAATACCCGGGTGGCCGTTACGTTTAGCAGACCGCTTGCGGCTTGTGGGTGTTTGATATGATCATCACCTGCTGCCGGCGTATTGACGAGTCTTTAGAGTCCTACACAGAGGTTTCCTGGCTCAAGCGAAACGAAATAGGAGCGCATATGAGATATGTGCGGGACCGAGAATAATGCGTGTATGTGATACCGTATTTCATTCTCGCGAAGAATGTGTCGAATGGTTATATGCGATATAACCTAGTTATCGAATCGAGGGTTGATTCGATAAGCCGATACATTGGATACTAGTCGGTTATATGCGATATGACCGGATCGTTAAATCAAGTGTTGATTTAATTATTTAATGCATAATTATATATTTGATATATTACTTTGCGTTAACTAGTATTGGTTCACTTTAAATGGATTTTCTCACTCGGTTTGTGCACATTGTATATGTGATATACTTTTGTACACATTATTGTATCATGTTTGATGATACATGTTTACTTGGTTAAGTGTAAAGAATTAAACCATGGTTAAACATATAATTAGGGTTTTATTTTCCATTACTTACATATTCATTTATTTATTTGTTTATATATTTTGGAAAATAAATGGAAAAGAAAAAAGAATGGTGGCTTTATTTGTTGTTTAGTTGAAGCTTCATGATGCTTTGACTTAGTCCACCATTCTTATCTCATCCTTAACCCTAACCATTGCTTTAACCTTGGTCAATTCTCTACACATAACCATAGTTAGAATTATGATAAGGATTGATTTTCTATTCTATTCTAAGAACTTATCATAACAATTACCTTCTTCTTCTTCATCTTGACACATGAAGAAACCTTACTTCATCAATGGTGATTGATGAAAACAAGTGAGAAATCCAATTCTAAAGTGAACCCACTTCCTATTTCTTCATCCTCTACCTCTTGCCAAGTAGTAGAGTGTGTTTCCTTCACAAGTTTTCTTGACTTGGTGAAGTTGGATCTTGATCTTGCGATGCCTCGACGTAGATCATCTTCGGCATGGACATCGACGACCTAGCTCGCCATTTCTCCGACGAAGCCGACGCTAGAGCCCGGGAATTCATTTGGACAGCGAGGGGACTTCTTTGCGGAGCTATAGAGGTGGAGCACCGGATCTACAAAGGTTGTATTTCCGTTTAAACTTTAGTTAAGTTGTTAACTAGTTTCTTTTTCGCCTAGAAATCTAGCCAACGATCCGTTCTAGGGTTTCTCGGCACCGTTTAAATTTGAAATTGGCATGGTTGATGCCTTGTGAGACCTCTTGAGAGTGCCTACGAACCCTACAAATAAAAGACCGGGAAAAGGCTGTGGATTGAAGGGAAGTCTTCATAGACTACTTTAAGTCCCACCGAGTACCTGAAGAAGCGTCCACAGGACATCAGCTCATGAAACGAGCTCTGTCTTTCGCCTTCGTCAATGATACTCTATACAAGAGGTCATTCGATTCTCTCTGGCTGAGATGCTTAGGACCTGAAGAAGCAGAAAGAGTCGTTCAGGAAGTTCATGACGGAATCTGTGGTTCTCACCAAGCGGGCCCGAAGATGAAGTTGAAGATCAAACGGATGGGATACTACTGGCCCACGATGATTCAGGATTGCCTCGAATATGCGAAGCAATGCCACTCATGCCAAATCCATGGGGACTTCATCCACCAACATCCAAATCCACTCCATCCAACAGTGGCTAGCTGGCCGTTCGAAATGTGGGGAACTGACATAGTCGGCCCCATCGAACCAGCATCGTCCAAGGGACATCGTTTCATCTTGGCGACGACTGACTTACTGAAGACGGAAAATATCCTCCACTTCTTCAAGACGCACGTCATATATCGGTTTGGAACGCCAAGACGGATCATCTCCGATAACGGACCAGCTTACAGAAGCCACAAGATCAGTCGCTTCGCGCAACAACACAATATAGACTGGAGATATTCTTCAGTTTACAATCCGCGAGCTAATGGTCTAGTCGAGGCCTTCAACAAGACCCTGACAAAGATCATGAAAAAGATGGTGTCCCTAAATAAGAGAGACTGGCACGAGAGACTGCAAGAAGCTCTCTGGACGCATTGAACCACGTTCAAGACGGCCACGAACACAACGCCATACACGTTGGTATTCGGGACGGAAGCAGTACTCCCCCTCGAGATAGAGTTACCCTCTCTGCGAGTGGCAGTCCACTACGAGTTGACGAACAAAGAAAATGCTAACCTTCGGCTTGAGGAGCTTGATGCCCTTGAAGAAACACGGCTCATAGCGCAACAAAATCTAGAAGCTTATAAAGCAAAGATGACGCGCTCATATGAAAGATTGACCCGACCGAGGACATTCCGCCAAGGCGAACTCGTGCTAGTGGTCAAAAGGCCTATGATCCCCAATCGCGCCAAGCGGGGAAAATTTGAGCCAAATTACGAAGGCCCGTACATCATAGATAAAGTTTATCAGGGTGGGACCTATCTACTCATGGACATGCACGGTGAAAGGCCTTTCAGGCCAATAAACGGTCGCTTCCTAAAGAAATACTACGCTTAATGAGCCACAGCCTAGGTCAATGATAGATGACGACGACTATGTCCGCTCGCTATCTTCCTAAGCTCAAGCTTTATAAGCAATAGCCAGCCTTCTCCATGTCGGACCGAAACGTCCTTAAATTAATAGCGGACCGAAACGTCCTTAAAACTACTACCGCAGCATCCTTAGGCTGACGAGATAAAAAAAAAGAGAAAAAGAAGAAAAAATGATGATAATAAAAACGGTATGTCCATAAGCGAAAAGGGCACGGATGAAAACCCGAAAGGGCTCCGTGAGTAAAAACAGCAAGGCTACCGGCGAGTGTTCGTGAAAACCCGAAAGGGCGCGACCTCGTAAAAAAAAATAGTAAATAAAAATAAAAAGAATAAAAAAAAATGATATGTCCATAAGCAAAATGGGCATGGATGAAAACCCGAAAGGGCTCCGTGAGTAAAAACAGCGGGACTACCGGTGAGTGTTTGTGAAAACCCGAAAGGGCGCAACCTCGTTCAAAGACACTTATAGGGTCCTCTCGATCTTGTAAGGAGAAATCACCCGCGTGAGATCCTTACGACTCACAAGGGAGCAGCACACTTAGGGATCCCCACGATTCCTAAAGAGAAAATACACTTGCGAGATCCTCATAACTCGTAAGGAGAACTCTTTTATAAGACCCTCACGGCTCATAAGATTTGAAAGTTTTAAGTTACAGAGAACTAAACCTGTGCTTAAGCAATCCCCACAACTTCCGATATTGCCCTACAAGTGGTCCAATACTGGCTCTTGTATACAATCCATGAGCGCGAATAAACATTTCCCTAACCAAGTCCCATCCGAGACTGGGGATACATTCACATGGTGAACAACCCTTGTAAATCCTCTCGATTTATGAGGAGAAAATCCTCTTGTAGGATCCTTACGACTTACAAAGGAACAAAACACTTAGGAATCCTCACGATCCTTAAGGAGAAAATACACCTACAAGATCCTCACGACTTGTAGGAAGAAATAACTTTGTGAGACCCTTACGGCTCATGAAGTCAAAAGCCTTAGTCGACAGGACCCTAACCCTGGTCGCTAAGCCACCTTTGGTCAACATCGGCAGAGGCAAATGATGATTCGCTCCTGGTAATATCCCAGTTGTAGCGGTGCTGATGCCGAAATCGGTGTCTAATTTCAGGTTTACGGCAAAAAGCCGGTAGGCCGCACATGCATATGAAATAGCCGAAATGATGGGGCAACTCGCAATAAAAAGCAGCGAGTAAAAATAAAAAAATAGCCGAAATGATTGGACAACTCGCAATAAAAAGCAGCGAGTAAAAACGAAATAAACAGCCGAAATGATTGGGCACCGCGAAAAATAGCCGAAATGATTAGGCAATCGCGACCTTCGCGATATAAAAGCTGAAATGATAGAGCATTGCGGAAATAAAATTAAAAAAAATGATGATAAAACTTTGGGCCTACAGTTGAGATCACATCGATCCCTGTACACAATCCAAGGGCGCAAACAAAAAGGGAACCAGACTTTCCCAACAGGCTCCACCAGAAAACGAAGCCAGACCCCAACGATTCATCCCAACTCCGCAGAAACCAGCGTCTTCGGCAAACCCCTCAACTCAGGGAGACAAACAATCCTTGACGAGAGCCTCCTGATGCGCGTCGACTCGCAGAGCAACCAGTATCTCCGTGGGAAATTCTCGACTCGTTTCAACACCAAGGAAACAAATAATCCTTGGCGCTAGGGAAACAAATAATCCTTAGCAAATACCTCAACTCGGGGAAACAAACAATCCTTGACGAGAGCCTCCTGATCCGCGTCGACTCGCAGAGCAACCGGTGCCTCCGTGGGAAATTCTCGACCCGTTTCAACACCAGGGAAACAAATAATCCTTGGCGCTAGGGAAATAAATAATCCTTAGCAAATACCTCAACTCAAGGAAACAAACAATCCTTGACGAGAGCCTCCTGATGCGCGTCGACTCGCAGAACAACCAGTGCCTCCGTGGGAAATTCTCGAGCCGTTTCAACACCAGGGAAACAAATAATCCTTGGCGCTAGGGAAACAAATAATTTTTAGCAAATACCTCAACTCAAGGAAACAAACAATCCTTGACGAGAGCCTCCTGATCCGCGTCAACTCGCAGAGCAACAAGTGCTTCCGTGGGAAATTCTCGACTCGTTTCAACATCAGGGAAACAAATAATCCTTGGCGCTAAGGAAACAAATAATCCTTAGCAAATACCCCAACTCAAGGAAACAAACAATCCTTGACAAGAGCCTCCTGATCCGCGTCGACTCGCAGAGCAACCAGTGCCTCCGTGGGAAATTCTCGACTCGTTTCAACACCAGGGAAACAAATAATCCTTGGCGCTAAGGAAACAAATAATCCTTAGCAAATACCTTGACTCAGGGAAACAAACAATCATTGACGAGAGCCTCCTGATTCGCGTCGGCTCGCAGAGAAACCAGTGTCTCCGCGGGAAATTCCGATTCGTCTCAACTTACAAGATAAAGCCTCAGGAAGCAGGGACTAAAAAAAAACTTGCTTCCTGAACAATGGGACCCTGCAAGTAGATCTAAAACGATCTCTTGCATACTATTCACGGGTCTCACTCTCCAAAGTCGAGTTTCGACAAGGAGGGAAACAACCGCTTACGGGTCCTCTCGACTCGTAAGAGGGGAAAATTCTCTTATAGGATCCTTATGACTTATAAGAGACAACACACTTAGGAATCCTCACGACTCCTAAGGAGAAAAACCCACCTACGAGATCCTCTCGATCCGTAGGAAGAAAAATCTCTACGAGACCCTCACGGCTCATAGAGTTGAAAAGTCTTAGGCAGCAGATCTGAACCTGCGGCCTAAGCCATCGCTATTTCTTAAGAAAGACAAGATGCGTGCTCTATTACCTGTTGACCATGTTTACTAAGGCGGCATGCTGATAATAAAAGAAAGAAAAGGCGGAGAAATGACACAAGACATTACAGAAAATGTGTATCTTTTATTCATAAACTTGATTGAGTACAGGATACATTGTGCTAAAAAATAAAAAAAATATATATATATACTTTTTTTATTTACAAGTACAAACGATACAAGGAGAGTTACTGAGAAGGAAGCGTCTTGCATAGCTCTAGCAATTGTTCGCGCAATTCCTTCCCCACTTTCTCCTGATCGGCTACCACCGCCAGCTCCTCTTCTACTTGGGCCCGTTGCTGCAAGACAGATGCATGCTGCTCCCTGACGGCCTGATAAGCAACTTCCTGGCGTGGGGTATCGCGCTCGGCTACATCAAGCTTTCGCTTCAAGTTTAGCCCATGGGAGATGCGCTCCAGGAGACCCTCAAAGATAGCCTTCACTTGGGCAACATTCGCTTCAACCTCAGCACGCAGACGGGCCGTCTCGTTCGAGGTCTCTTGGCATTCCCTTAGCCTTAAAGCTGCTTCTTGTTCCAAATGGTGGACGTAAGAAGCGCTTCCCTCGATCCATGCTGCTCTTTCATTGCTCGCGGCTAAAGTCTCGGGGGCGGGACACATCGACTCCAGCCGATGCAGGTGAGCCTCGATCTCCATACAATAGTTAACCCAAGATGCGATGATGCCCTCGTCATGGAAATTCACGAGTATCACCAGCATCGGGTTAACCGCTGTAGTGAAATCCGCAGCAGAAGTAGGGGTCTCGACGTCGAGCTCCTCAATGTAGCCGCTCAACATACGCAAGCTGTTCACGGCGCCTTTCGAAGATGGACGCCTCAGATAAGGACCCGCCGGCATTATAATGCGAGGCTCGAAGGGCGCCGAGACTGGAACGATAGCTGAAAAGAAACAAGATGTGATCAGGTAACAGTACAGAAAATAAAAAGGGGGGAGTTATCGATGTGATATTCGCCATACCAGATGAGACAGGTGGCAAGGCCGGAAGGGCCGGTGGCGCAGCCGATCTTTTATCCCCTCCTTCAATCTGTAGCACTGCAGTCGAGATGAGAAAAAAGGGTTTAAAAGTAATTCCATCAATGAAGAAAGAAGGATATCAATGGAAATCATACTCACCAACGCCACCAGAGGAAGAGGCGAGTTCGGATGGGAAGGAGAAATGTGGGAGCAACACCTGATAAAGATGGTCAAAAAGCACTCCGGAAAGACACAACAGTATGACTTTAATACACGAATTATACGTCTGAAGAGTGAGATTAATAAGTTGCAAACTCATACCTTCCAACATCTTTGACGGTATGAGAGAGGGCTGAGAGGTGACCACCGCCAAGGCAGTAGTTGAAGGCGCTCCCTCGAGCAATGGGGCATCGGCGCTGGCTACACCTGCGTTACGAACAAATGTGAACTTGTCAGAAAGGATTGTAAGATAAAGAGGACAGTAACTTGGGATTTACCTGGTGAGCTGCCGGCCGAAACGGAGGCGGACCCCTCCTCAATCGACATGAGGTCACCGCCCGTGGCCTCATCACCCGACTCAATGGGAACCGTTTTCGTGCTCGCAAGACCTGGAGACGGCGGGGGACCATAGACAGGGAAAGCTATGACCGGAGCATTTCCAGATTCCTAAGAAGGTGCGGTCGGCTCATCTTCAGGAATCATGGCCACCTCACCCGTTACTCCCTCGGGTTCAGCAGTCACGGTTACCTCGTCCACCGTCACCACAAGATCATCAGCCTCAGGCACTCCGACCGCTGCTACTTCGGGCTCAACAACAACCGCTTACTCAGGCATAGCGGACAAGACCACTTCGTCAACCACTACCTCGGGCCCAGCAATCCCAGCTATGTCATCCGCCACCGACTCGGGCTCGACCAATGTCTCTCCCCTCAGCCCCTCAGGTTCGACAGTCTCCGCCTCCCCCTCGGTTAGGCTTGGCCCTGCAGGGTAGAACATATAAGAACCGACAGCTTTATGAGTCTTATAACGAAATTCTGAAAGAAGTATTACCCGAGGTAGACTTGTCGTTAGCCTCTCTGTTGGCGTGGATCGCCTGTCTATGAGCTGTAGACAGGGCAACCGGGGACTCTTCTGACGGAGTGTCGGCTCGATGAACGGTGCTGGGGCCTGCTCCAATGGCCAAAGCAGCCCTGCGTGCCTTTGCTTCGCGCCTCGACCGCTTCCTCTCCTCCCGGGCCGTCATGATGGACCTCTTTGACGCTTCCTTTATCGAAGCATCGTCGTCCTCATTTAAAGATGCCTCCAGAGCCTTTAAGGCATCTCTCATCGGCTCTTCAAGACGAACCTCCTGCGGTGGCCCAGAGGAAGCGGGAACATCGGCAGCTGGCAGAACATTTGCGTCGCTTGGCGGGAACGGCATTGAGGTTTCTGCAATTAAAAGGTAGAGATTAGATTGACCATAACGCAAGGAGAATAAAAACTTGATGAATCGAAACTTACTGAGGCCTAAAGATGCTCTAAGGCGTTCCTCCTCTTGGAAGGTCTTGAGTGAAGCGGCAATGGCTTCCGCATCAGTGATGCCTGTTGGAAGAAAAGAAAGAAAAACGTTAGTCAAAGGCAATGAGAAGAATATGATACAATAAAGAAAATGCGACTAGTAGTTATCTGATTGCGCAAGCTCAGCTAGCCACGCGTCACGCTTTTCCAACCACGCTGAAGTTTCGAGAGCGGCTTCCAAGTCTGTATCATCCGGCGGCAGCATGACTAATCCCTCGTTAGTCCCATATTCGATCAGGCCCTCGACACAGGGAGCATGGGGTTCCTGACCGAACGCGACATCTGCAGCGAAGAGCGACTTCTTTTTCTTCTGCCCTCCGACCCTAGGCTCACGTGGGATTGACTTACGCTTAGCAGCCACCTTAGGACGGCGGGTCCCGATGTCCGCACCCACACCAGACTATGGCGAAACTACAACCACTGTCTCCACTGGAGCACAGGGCGCTGGGGGTGCATCCGCAATATCAGGGAGCGGCAATCCCCGTGGAGGACTCTGCGCATGCGAGGGTCCGGCTCTGGCATCTTTTAAAGGGGGGTTACCGGGGTCCTTGGCACCAAAGGAGCGTTGCAATCGCTACCTGGAGGTGCACCCTTACGGTCGATCAGCAACCGCCTTTCCTCCTTTATGACCGCTCCCGTCGAATGACTGTACCATTCTGTGTATACCCTGAGGAGTCGTGGGGCGCAAGCCGGCTCATGAAATGATGCAGCGCTCTCTCCATCCCTTCTTCGGTCGCAGCAGGTTCCGATAAGAAAGCCTCCAGCGGTACCCCTTGATTATAGCTCAGCTGTTGGGCGAAACGATGCGGGTTATATCTCATGAAGATCGCTGCCCCGTTCTGCCTAAACACCAAGAAGCCCGGTCTGATAGAATAAAAGTGAAGGGTCTCCCGGGCCGTTAAAACTGAAGCTCCATCCTTGAAAGTGTCTTGCAATGGCCGCACTGCAGTGGTAGACGCTTTTCCAATAGTCAACATCTTGTCAACGAAAGACACACCGGCTCCAACGGTGTGGGAGCGAAGGAGTAAACCCCTGGCATTTCGTGGCAATGGATTTACAATTGATGCACCGATCAGCTGTATAATGCGAGGAAAGCTGCACCTGTCGTAGAACGAGGGCCTTTTATGCATGCCGAAAACACCCGATGTATGTAGCTCGAACCACGACATAAAGTAGTGCATCGGGAAGACCACGTGCAATACCCCGGGCTCGTTAGCATCCGCTGCTCGGCTGAGGCCATGATATAGGTGTGCCAAGCCAGCGATACCAACGGCCACCTTTACCCTGATAGCCATCCGGTGGGCTGGGTAAAAGACAGAAGGCCGCATACGGTGAGAGTGCATTGGAATCGCAAACCAACTCAACCATAACCCGAGAAATCCTAAGAAAAAGGCCTCCTCATCCATTCCAGGGGCCGCAATTTCTGCAAAAGACATAGTCGGGAAGTCCGGAAGGAAAAAACCCTTTTGATCTATCTCATTTTCCGGCAGGTTATCCACACCTAGACCGAAAGGGTCATCCAGGGTAGCGAACTTAGCAGCCTCTGATGAGATGACGCTTGGGCGAAGAAACCGAGCAATGAAATCCTCAAAGTTAACTCCTCGACTCCCATGTTCGATGAAAAGAGACTCATATATGTTCAACACTTTAATCAAGCTTGGGAACTGGTGTTGAACAGCATTCTCCTGCGTGAGCCCCCTTATCACCGGCTTAGCACCAAAGACGTACTCATCCATCGGGAGCAACTCCTCATAATGTTCCCCCATGACCGGTAAACCAGATACCTCCGTAAACTCTTCCAAAGAGATTGACACTTCCCGATCCATGGCGAGGAAAGTGTGGGTAGGAATGTTCCACTGCTCCAGGAAGGCCTTGAACCACCAGGTGGGGAGCGTAGGATATTAGAACAGAGAGACGTACACTGCGGTGTACAATCCTAACTTTATCAACTGCGACTTCTTCGTCGACAGGATATACCGGGCCCACGGCAGATAGCCGATTAGGTGGCGGGGGATCAGACCAATATTATATGATTGCCCCCAAGGTCGCGCCTCGCCTTGACAAATACGGTGTCCTAGGATATCCAAAACCATGGGACGATGGACCGGGATTGCATCTATGGCCGGATGAAGAAAACCCTTCGATGTCCAATCAACCACTCCATGGCATACTGCACCGAGGGTAGGGTGGCATAGTGAATCGCTGTGATGGGTTCTGATGGCACTGCGCAGGTGAAGCTGCGTCGACCCATAATGATCTGATTGTACCACAACCCCCAAAGGTGTAGACTCTTATACTCCGGGTCGTGGTCCTTGATCATGGCCAAGACTTCACGGTCCAAGGGCGCTTCGGGAAATCCCTCCTCTGAACGAGCAAACGGGAATGAGGTGTCGAGAGAAATGATCGCTGCAAGTAAACAGAAATTAGCCGTTAGTGTTGCAATTCCAACGCTTAGCGTTTTAAAAAAAAAATGCATTAATTAATCAATTAAATTAAAAATTAATTAATTACACCACACAGCAGTGCAGTGGGTAGGAGACCGAAGGGGGACCCACAAAATCTGGATGACAATACGTCAGTTAATAAGACAACCTCATCATTGGATGAGATTGTCAGTTGGTCCCCAGGAAAACATTCCCACTAATAATAATAATAAAGAATCCCTAGAGACAAGGAGAAAATCTGCTCTTTCAGAGCAAAGCTCTGTCATAGAGAGACACTTGTCAAACTCTGGTCTCAGGGAAATAAGATTCCTTAAATGAGCTGAGCTCTGTGGTGATGATGAGAAAATTTATTTAAAACTCCTAAAGAAATTAAAACATTTTTGAAGACTCTTAGAAGTTCTTCATTTTTAGATCAAAAAAGATCTATTTTTGGATCCATGAGCAAGGCTCTGCTCATGGGTCAAAACCCATGAACAAGATCTCTCCAGATCTATGGATTCATGAGAGCAAAGCTCTGTTGGTGAAGCCCCAATGGGGATCCCTTTAGATCAAAAGATCTGTGAGAGCAAAGCTCTTTGGTTAAGATTAATTTAAATTAATTTGATTTAAATTAATTTTTTACCTAAAGTTTCTAACTCTGGAAATGAGCAAAGCTCTGAAGTTCTTAAGCAAAAGCAAAGCACTAGAAAATCAAAAATCTTGAAATGGTGAGATTTTTCTAAGGGCCAGAGGTCCTATTTATAAGGCGCTTGCGCCCCTTCAGCTCACCCCTTGATCTAACGGTCAGGAGCTTGCCACCGCTGCACTCACGTGCGCGCCACGTGAGCGCAACGGTGGGGGGGCATTTGTTTCCCCCAATCAGGGCAAAGCTCTGTTGGAAATTCAAAATTCAAATTTTAAAGCAACGATTCAAATCTCGGGCGCAACGCGCCACGTGTCAGGCGCTGATACGTCAGCGCAGCGCCCAAGAAGGCGCGCCCAATCAGAACAAAGCTCTATTTTAAGCAAACTTAAAGGAAGCAACGCTTCAGTTGCGCTGCGCTGTGCGCTGCGCGACACGTGTCAGCGCAGATGCGCTAGCGCAGTTGCGCTGCGCTGTGCGCTGCGCGACACGTGTCACGCTCTGGAGCATTTGCGCCAAACAGAATTAAAATTCTAAAGAAATCTTTTCTGTTCTTGTTAAAACAAGAAGATTTTCTTCTGTAAAACAGAAGCCCTTAGATCAAATATCCAACGGTGGGGAAAATTCCCCAAATCACTCAGAGAAGGATCTCTTTAACAAATTTAACTAATTTATGGGCACTATAAAAAGGACCCTAGACCTCAATTCAAAGGCATCAACATTTTGTGAGAAATTAAACAGAGAGAGCTCTGAAGAATTGGAGAGAAATCCTCAAGAACAAAAAAGGTAAAAAGCCTTTAGAAAAAGGGAAAATTCTCTTATGAACAGATCATGGATCTAAAAACAAGATCAATGATCTTCAATAAAAAAACAAATAAAAACAGTGCTTTGCACTTTCTATGAACCTCTGGTTCTTTGAGATAAGAAAAAACAAGAGAAACTTGTTTTCTTTGATCTAAATTAGATCAAGAAAGCAAACAGTGCTTTGCACTTCTTTTATGAATCTTTGGTTCTTGAATCTAAAAGATTCTCAAATTTATAGTGCCTTGCACTTGCAAACTGCGTTGTTGCGCTCTTGGGAGAGCGCCATGTGTCAGCGTCTGAACCATTTGCGCTATGCACTTTTGAAATAGAGCTTTGCTCTCTGAAATTGGCGCAACTCACCAGAGCGCGCCACGTGTCAGCAGCGCAAGCGCAGCGCACTGCGCTTGCATGACACGTGTCGTCACCACAAGCGCTTGCACTCTTTGATTGGCGCAAAGCGCCTGAAATGCAATGCATTATTTTAAAAATGGGCCAAGCCCAGGTGCACTCTTTGATTGGCGCAAAGCGCCTGAAATGCAATGCATTATTTAAAAAATAGGCCAAGCCCAGGTCAAAAAGACCTAACAGGCCAAATTAAATTGCAAAGCAATAAAGGGCAGAGCCCAAGTAAAATTGATGCTGCGCATCATTTATAAATGGGCAGAGCCCAAAACAAATTGATGCTCTGCATCCTTCATGGGTAGAGCCCAAATAAAAATAAAAAGAAATGCAATGCAAAAGCAGATAAAATGCTGAACATCTTCAATTGGACTTAGCCCAATCGTGGCCGTAAGTCCTCAAATTAAATTGACTGAGCATGGCTGCTCCCAAAATCAATTTACGACCGGTTCTAGGGTACATCTCCGAACTCCTCTGACACCCATCGTTGTAATCCTTCAACGACGTCAGAGAGGTGACGGGTCCCGACGACCACATATGAATATGGACTGCGGGGTCCTTAAACTCGTGGACCGAAACGTCCTTAAACTAATATCGGACCGAAACGTTCTTAAACTAATATTCATCCCAAAATGGGAATATTGGACCGAAACGTCCCTAAACTATCATTGGACCGAAACGTCCTTAAACTAATAATGGACCACCACGTGCCTAAACTGGCGATGGACCGAAACGTCCCTAAACTAATAGCGGACCGAAACGTCCTTAAACTAATAATAGACCACCACGTCCCTAAACTGGAACATGGACCACCACGTCCCTAAATTGGAGCGATAGAGCCCCAAAATGCTCTTTTGCCGGATCTAAATGATCCCGTTTAAGTTGATCTTAGCCCTAAATACGGCTAACGTATCCTTAAACATTTAAATGGACTATAAAACTCCAAATCAACTTTGGTTCAAGGGTACATCTCCGAACTCCTCTGACACCTATCGTTGTAATCCTTCAACGACGTCAGAGAGGTGACGAGTCCTGACGGCCATATAATAAATGGATCACCACGTTAAGTTGATCTTAGTCTCAAACAGGACTAACATATCCTTAACGAACGTTTAAGTTGATCTTAGCCTCAATACGGCTAACGTATCCTTAAACTAAAAACACCAAACCCAAATCTAAGTAAATACGGATTTGGACTAATCCACGTCCTACGGGCGACGGCATTACTCAGTCTCCGTATACAATCCACGGGCAACCATAAACAAAACAAACACCTACGACACGAAGTGAAATTCTGGAGAAGGAGAAAATTGTTACCGCGATGCGGTAGCGTAATTAACTGCAGGGGGTTGCACCTGCAGGGAAGAGCGTCCCCACAATCAAAAACCTCTCAGGCGAGGGGGAATCTGATGAAGTCTGCTACATCGGCCGCATCCATCTAAACCTCCGATACACGGTGCCATAAATCAACTTGGCATCTTCGGAGAGGTAGACGGATAAAACCTATAGCATCTGCCCCGAATCTCAGGCAAGACGTCCTAACGTCGTCCGCCGTCTTTCGGAGGGGAACAGTGCCTTCCCTCTATCTTTATCGGGCCTCAGCCTGTGGGACTGATTCGGCCCTCGAGTCCCCCTCTCGGGATGGGGCTGCCCTGAATCTATAAGAAATATCAAGACAAGAAAGAATGTGTATATCTATTATATTTGCGCCAGATATGGATGCACCACCTATAATTATACAATTAAAAATAGATTATATCGGAAATTGCAAAAAGAATGTGTATGTCTATAATATAACATTCTAAATCAATATGCATGCAAAATAGGATATATAAACATACCCTCAGGTGCGGTGGTGGATTCTGCCCGAGATATGGAGGCACCACCTACAGCTAGACAATCAAAAATTGATTATCTAAGTAAGAGCAAAAAGAATGTGTGTATATTTATAATATAACATTCTAAATCAATATGCATGCACTATAGGATATATAAACATACCTGCAGGTGCGGTAGTGGCCTCTGCCTCTTATGTGGACGCACCAGCAACAGTTAGACAATTAAACTTTGACTATATAAGTAATTTTGAAACAATTATGTGTGTATATCTATAATATTATATTCAAAATGAATATGCGTGCAATATACCTGGAGGTGTGGTAAAGTCCACACGGAAGAAGTCATCCGAAGGGGATACCGATCGGGGTGCAAGACCAGCCCTCTGGAGCCCCCTATGCAGCTCCCCAGGCGGCAGAACCGCTCTGCCTCTGTCTCTGCCGCGGCTGGTGCTCCTGCCGCCCTTCGCTGCTCCGGGCGTCGTCTTCAGACTTAGATAAGAGTATAATCATTACATATGCATGCAATATATGTATAGATTGTAGAAATGTGAAGTAATAATATAATATTTCTGATAACCTTTTTCATTTCGTAGACACATTAAACATATCTACTTGGATTTCATCATCGATATCATTTCTAACCCACGTAACTTCACGATCAGCCAAAGACACCCCGTCTTTTGAAACAGAAGGTCGGAACACTCTAAGTCTTCTCTCTTTTTCATCCTCATCGCTGTCCTCCATACGATCCTCGAATTCTGGGACATCATAAACATCCATGGGTTTCTAACGACATACGACACTCCCTCCCGGATGCTTTAAGCACTGTGAGTAGTATACTTGGAACGCTTGGTTCGGAAAGATAAATGGATCGTCCTGACCGTAAAATCGAAATGTTTTCACACTAGTCAATCCATATTCATCTTTCCAAGTCCCGAGATTATTTCTCCACTTATCCGTATCGGTTCGTGTATCGTACGAAATACACTGAAATATATAAAACGGTTCTGATCGTCCGGGATATTGGATGCCAAGTATGCAATTTAAGTATCCATAATAAAACACACCATCCGATCCTACCGTCGCAATCCCACTATTCTGAATGGTTCGAGATGTTTCTATGTCCTTAACTTCAAATTTGTATCCAAGGACACCGAATCCTTTATAATATGCAACCTCCATATTAGGAAACTGAGCTAAACATCTTGAATCTCTCTCTAATGATGCAAACAAGTTCGGATCGTGGATCTAACAAAACAAATTTTACGGTAAATATATAACGATATAAGTTTAGATTAAGACTGGTAGCAATAACATGTTATTCGAACAACTTACATGATCTGCAACCCAATCGCAAAAATTATCCCGATGATATTTTTCCAATCGTTCATCATTCCAATCAGGATGCCCCTAACGTATCTCATTAATATGAATTCTGTTCTCAACAATAAATTATGATATTAATATTATATTATTTCATACACACAAACACAAATATAATAATTAATTCAAAAAAACTTACTCTCTAATTTCTTCAAGACATACGCTATTGAAGAGGATAAACCGATAAATCTTGTTGATAAATATAGTGTCTACTATCTTATAATCAGCTTAACCATATGGCCCGTCCTGAATTCTCCGAGGCTGGTTAAGCTTCGTCTCAATGTTCTCATCCAGATAGTGGGAACAAAATGTGGTTATTTCATTTAGAAAATAACCTTGCATGATAGAACCCTCTGATCGATTTCTATTGCATATATAATTTTTTAGAGTGTATAGGTACTTAAAGAAAAATATGTTAAATAAATAAATACGGGCATATAGGACAATAATAATTTTACAAATTGCGTGAAACGAAAAATTCCACGTACCTTTCGACGGGATACATCCATCGATATTGTACCGGTCCGGCAAACTTAGCCTCGGTTGCAAGATAAACCGTCAGGTGTATTATGATATCGAAGAATGACGGTGGGAAAATATGCTCAAGCTTGCAAAGTATCAATGAAATTGAATTTTCTAGATTCTCCAGCGTCACAACATCCAGGGTTTTAGCGCACAATTCTCTAAAAAAGCAACAAAGGTCATTGATTACTAGACCAACCGATTCGGGAAGGGAAATCCTGAGGGCTAATGGGAGAAGGTGCTCCATAATAACATGGTCATCATGACTTTTCAGCCTATCGATCTTGCCTTTCACAAATTTTATCTTCTTGCTAAATCATCTTAAGAAACATGTGGAAACTTTCAAATCATGCAACACCTGCAGGAACCTTTTCTTCTCCGGTTGTGACATATGATACACGGTATTAGAAAGTACAAATTTACCTGGTTTATCCGCTATTGGTTTAGGATGCAATTCACTTCTAATTTCCCAGTCCTGAAGATCCATCCGAACACGGAGGTTATTTTTCGATTTTCCGTCTTTACAAAGAAGCAAGTTAAGTACGTGTTCAGATACTCCCTTCTCTATGTGCATGACATCCAGACAATGACGCACTAAATTTGTTGACCAATACAGAAGCTCGTAGAAAATACTTAACTTGTTCCAGTAGGAAGGTTTGAACTGTTTTGCCAGATCTATCCTAAAGGTCACATTATTGTAGCCATCCCGCTGAGCAATCACGTCCTCTCCGGACAATGAGGCTGGAGGCCCAAGAAGCTTATGATGACCATTAAAGTGAGCAGCGTCTAACTTGTAAGGATGGTCTAGTGGCAGAAATGCCGATGACCGCAATAACAAACCTTCCTGTAAAATTCAACCATTTCGATGTTGTATATTGATGGCAATAAAGGCATACTTTGTGACCATGTACGGACCAACCTGATAGCATTCCATACGCAGGAAAGTCATTAATTGTCCACATTAAAGCCGCACGCACTGTGAAGTTTGTATCTGTGTTTGCATCGTAAGTCTCTACACCATCAATGAATAAATATTTTAACTCATCGATCAGAGCTCGAAGATATACGTCGATATCGTTTCCCGGTGAGTTTGGTCCGTCAATAAGAAGAGGCCTCATAAAATAGGATTGATCCATAGCCAACCAAAGCGACAGATTATAAACTATCATTACAACGGGTCATGTGCTGTGGCTTCCAGCCATATAGTTGAATGGGTAGAAGCCATCACTAGCGAGTCCGAGCCTGACATTGCGAGGATCACTACTGAATATTTCGTATCTCCTATCGTAATCCTTCCATACCGGTGAATATCTTGGATGACCCATTTTTCCATTTTCGCTCAGAGCAGCACGGTGATGCCAAATCATTGCCTCGGCTATTTTCTTGCACCTGAATAGCCTCTGCAGCCTCTGTGTTATAGGAAAGTATCATGCTATCTTGACAGGTATATCGGGCTTCTTATTAGATTATTTCGGCTTATACCTGGCCTCTCCGCTTGTTGGACACTCTTTCAAATCTAAATTCTCCTTCCGGTACAACACGCAATCTTTGGGACGTGCATGAATTTTCTCACTTCAAACCCAAATTAGACATCATTTTCTGGACTTCGTACCCAGCTGTCGGGTGTTGGGATCAAAATTTGCACCTCGGTTGACCGAGTCAAAGTCAAGGTCAACCCTAAGACAGGTGGGCCCAAGCCCAGGTCAAGCGGGCCCATGCCCAAGTCGAGCCCGCGGCCAGCCTCCTCCATGCCAAAATATAGATCATGTAATAAATAATTCTTATGTAATTTTTTATGCATGAATGTAAACAAAATGGGCATAAAGCCAAAATTTTGTAAGCCCATGGCTTATGTGCAAAAAGAAATAGCACATGAGATATGAGATAGGCAAAATGCCATTTTGTAAAGCCCAAGGGGCTATATGTAAATATATAAGCCTATATAAGACAACATGATGAAAATATCTAATATACTTTTTCACTTCTCAAAAAAAATTAGAGCATGTGCCTCTTTCTCCTTTCTCAAGGTTCTAAAACCTTCTTCTTTTTTTTGAATTAAATCAAGAGTTTTACTCTTCCTTTTACAAAACTAAATAGTTTTTCACCATAATACCCACAAAGGGGAGCTTGGATCTTCCATTAGATCTCAAAAAGGGGAGATTTTTAAATCTCACCCCCTTTTTCCAAGATCCGGCCAAACGACAGGAAGAAGACGGAGACCCATCTCCAGAAACCCCACTTTGGGGAAGATCCAGGGCTCAAAGGGAGAAGCCCCCTTCATCAGCTTCAAATTATCCCAGGAGTTTAACTCCCCATATATATACATATATACAAAATAATAAGTGCTCCTTTCTGGGAGTACAACTCTCATTGCAGGGACCAAATCCCTTTTGCCTCCCGAGCGCCCACGTGCCTGGCACGTGAGGCGCTAGCGCCCTTGCGCTCAAAGCGCTAGCGTCCAAAGCGCTAGTGCCCGAGCGCCCACGTGCCTGGCACGTGGGGCGCTAGCGCTCAAAGCTGTAGCGCTCTTGCGCTTAGAGCGCTAGCGCCCAAGCGACCACGTGCTCTGAGCGCAAGAGCGCTAGCATCCGAGCGCCCACGTTCCTGCCATGTGGGACGCTAGCGCTCTGGCGCTCAAACCGCTAGCGTCCAAAGCGCTAGCGCCCGAGCGCCCACGTGCCTGGCACGTGGGACGCTAGCGCCCTTGCGCTCAAAGCGCTAGCACCAAAAGCGCTGGCGCTTTTTCCCACGCATCCTTTGGATGCCCTTTCCCTTTCCTTTTTATATATATACATATACACGCACACATACATACTCCACACTAAAAATACCTCCCCCGTTATTTTTTCTAACGGGGCGCTGCCCCGCACCCCGTAAGAGGGTTGTAGCCCCCTTGTCCCACAGCCCGCTATCCGGGTAGCGGAACCCCCGTAAAAACTCTGTGGGACCCCCGATATATCTAAAACCCCTCTGTCACGCCTCGCTTCCCAGTATATAGCGAAGGGGACGCGACTGGTCCGCTACGTATTTACTATGAAGTAAATACGCTAAGCGTATCTAAGCAATATACAAGTAATCACAAGAGACAAGAGGTATAAAAATAACAGCAACTTTATTTATTAACATTCTTTTGTACAATGCATGAAAAGGAAATACATCTGAAGTAAAAAAGATGCCTAAACAATGGCATAACAGGAAATTAAAGGTACTGAATGGAAATGTACAATATCTAGAGCTCGGGGTCTTCGAGGAACTGAACCAAGTCTTCACTGGTGGGCTCGATCTCCGCTGTGTCCAGATCACCTGACGACATTCAAAGAAGAAAGAAATAGAATGTCGTCAGCGAACAGGTCGCTCGGTAAGTCCCAAAGTTAAGGGAGAAATAGAAAAGACAGAATAAGAATGTATCTTTTAAAGTTGTATAATATTGTAGAATATTGTGTTAACGCTGTTGTTTGTAGTTTGGTACAGAAGCATGCCAGTGTATACGAGAGAGGTCTCTATATGCTAGAGACCAGGGCAAACTGAGAGTACAAGGAACCGTTATGCCATGGTACAATAGCAACAGGATTCATATTAGGTGTCTTAATTTTACTGTCTCGTGCCACTTTTAACACCTTCCGTACCAATCTACCCCTTAAACCCCGTAGTGTTTTGATTGTATTGTTATATTGTATTGTATAAGTTGTATAGTTGGATGACTGACCGAAATCATGATATCAGTAACGGATGTAATGGATGTAAACTGGAATCATGTAAATGGAAAGTTTATCCATGGTTTGGTTCAGTCAAGTTGAATAGATTGATAACTGGATTCATGGATTCGTGTGTTCATGTCGAATTGTAATATTGTAGATTGTAGATTGACTTGAATCATATTTAAGTCAGAAAGATCAAACTCAAACCCGAGTCAGACAGTAGAGATGTAAATCGAAGTCCTATATTTACTAGGGTCCTTAGGGTAATTTATAAAACTTGAGAGAGTTTTATGTAAAAAATACTTTTGTATAGTTTTCAAGATACACCTCAAGTATTCATTATTCGTCTTTAAAGTTGTAATGGGGGTGGATTTTATATTGTGACATTTCTAGTGAAAATATCCTAATTTTTATAAATAAAGGTATTTATCTATAATATTGATTTATTTGAAGTTCATGGTATTTTAATGTAAAATTTATTCTTGTGATTTTTAGAAAAAGGTGGAATATCTATATTATAATAAAATAGATATTTAAATGATAAATATATATATATATATATATATATATTTATACAAAATAATTTTAATAAATATTTTATATTCCAAAAATCTCATTTTCTTAAGATATCGTATTTTAAACCTTTCGAGACCGAATGCTCCTTGCAGAGATCTGAATCTCGCACTACTAAGCCCGAGGATGTGCGATAATCCGCACCATCCCGAACGGGTTCCCCAAAATGGGTTGTAGCGGCACTTTGCAAAGATTTTATAAATACTAATCCTTTAGAATACGGTTTTATAAAGTAAAAGGTATTTATTTGTAAAGATGTCGAATTTTCCGTATTTTATGTTCTAGTGACAAGTTCAAATCGCCTCTTCATCGCCAATTGTGGCCAGGTAAGTACAAGTGAAAAAAGGAGAGATCCACTCACGAATCATCGTGAGACGGGCCTTTTAAAGTTACCTTTCCAACTTGTCTAGCCTAGACACCACAAAGTCAGGTTTAGATAAACGACTGAAAGTTCACAATTTTTCCTAATGAATGTGACTGTCCTTAATTGGATGAGTCTAGATATATTTTATTATTTCAAAAGTTATGTATTTGTAAAAAATGTATCAATACTAAAAGTTTTATTAAGTAAAGGGTATTTTAATGAAAAGGTTTGTTTTCTCGTATCCTAAATTTCCAAGATTATATTACTATGTTTAGATGGGAGTGTGTGAGGAGGTAGGTCATTATCTCGTGCTCTACTTATAGTTATAGCAAGTTTAATGGAGTTCAATGTGAAATTGGAACAGTGTGGTATTTAAATAAAAAAATACGATAAATGGAAAAGTTATCATTTCATGTATTAAACTTTGATCAATTTAGTTGTTTAGTGATTAATAGTCAACATGATAGTGTTTAAACATAATTGAAATAATGAGAAGTGAAGTTTATAAGAAAACCGAATCGGAAATCGGTTTTGTTCCGATTCCGTCGGGTTTGTAAATCCGTATTTCTTCGAATAGAAAGGGGAGATAGAAAAGGACTTACGGGTTTTGGACAACACTAGAGAGTGAGGGGGAAGTAGAGAATTCGCCGGTGTGTCGATTCGTCGCCGAGAGTTCCTAGCACGATCACCGGAAGTTTGCCGTCGATTTCGTCGGGGCTTCGCCTTTCGCTCTTTTTTTCAAAGTACAAAGTTTTCTTAAGATTTTGAGAGAGTGGGCTCAGAATTTTGGGATGAGAAGGTAGGGGGCAGGGGTGTATTTATAGGGTTAGGCTAGGGTTAAGGTGTAGGGTTTTTAATTAAAAATAGTAAAAATAATAGGAAAATGTATTTAAAAATATAGTAAATAGGTGTTAATGGGCTCTCTAGAATTGATCTGCAGAATTAAAGTATGCAGTGGAGGTAGGGTAGGTGAAAAGCCAACTTTTTCAAGTTGACGACTCGGCGGTCCGGCGGAGTCCGGCCGGCCCGAATCGAGGTGGCGGGAGATGGGGGGTCGCCTGAATAAGCCTCTGGTGCTTCTAACTTTTCATGTGTAGTGGGAAAATTGGATTTAACACGTGTTGACTGTTGGGCTTCTAAAGAATTTAAAATAAAAATAATCTAAAAATAATGTGGGGCAGGGGATTTGAACTTTGGTGGCTTGGTTCAGCAGTGCAAGGTATTACCAATGAGCTACAAGCTCCTTCTTATAATTATGGAGTTATTTAATTACTTAAAATGATAGCAACAAGAATAAATACTCCAAGTATACATTAAATTTAAAGTAATTTCTTTCACACTAAAAATGGTGTTATTACATTCTTATAACTTGTAATTAAAAACAAAATAATTACTTATATCTTGTGCTCAGGCTAAAATATCCATTTATGGATTTTGAAAAAAAATATTTTAAAAAAATTTGTATAGGAAATTTAGGGTTGTTACACCCTCCAAAACACAACACTGCATATTGAGTTCGCATGACCAGTTTAACCCGTCAATCGGAGGTTCCCTCGCTCCAAATGTGAGGGATAATTAACGACAGCTTAGTCCGTGGCTGCCGGAGATTCGGATCCCCACAATCAATAAACCCCGGCCTATTCTAGGCAAGGGGAATCTGTAGTACGTCTGACAAGCGCGCGCGTATTCCCATCTCAATGGGGTGACGAAAAACACCATACAGATTCTGGCATGCCCGGTGGGACCTATCTTTCTTCCCATATTTCGGGTTAAGCTTTCATGCGAACTCAATTATTATGCATATCAATTGCCTGTACTAAAATCATGTTTTTTTGTGCAGGTTAACGTTCTCCAATTGCAATCTTCGGACGCAGCAAAGATGTCTCTAAGGATCAGCTCAGCTCTCGACACAGCTACCATCTCCTACACGATGAAGATGGACGCCAGGACGGTCCTCCCGGCCGGTCTCGGGCGACAATGGGAGGAGCCGCCGCTACCATTTTGCTCTATTATGTTCGTGTCAGCTAGCGCCGTCCCAGCTCCTCAATCTCCGGTAACAGACAAACCGGTCTCAAAAGGGAAAAGGCCGAATATCATGGTTGCGAGGGCGCCTCTGTCCAAGCACAAATCCGTTTCCAAACGACCCCCCATCGCTCTAGCTGGGGGCAAGGCCATCAACGTCAAAAAAGCAACGGGGCATCTCGAGCAAGCTCCAGCGGTGCCCATGACAACTGCTCAATCGGGTATCTTCTCTAAGCTCCCCGTCAGCTGACCACCACGTCGTTAAACTGGGAATAAATGACCACCACGTCGTTAAACTGGGAACAATCGACCTCTAAGTCGTTAAACTGGGGATGTAAAAATGTGTAAATAAAAATATGTATGTATATATATATATATAAAGCCGAAATGATGGGGCAACTCGCAATAAAAATCAGCAAGTAAAAATAAAAATGAAAATAAACCCGAAATGATGGGGCAACCGCGAATAAATAGCCGAAATGATGGGTCAATCACGACCTTCGCGATAAGAAAAGCTGAAATGATAGAGCAATCGCGGTAAAAAAATTAAAGAAAGGCGAGTGATGAGTCGCTCTTGGTACCATATTCCAGTGCAGCGATACAGACGCCAACCAAAATCCAGTTTCCCAAAATTCTTCCGGCCCTACGGCCAGTCCCCAAATTGACTACCGTATACAATCCACGGGCTCAAATAATTCCCATCATACCCATACCCCACCGTAATCACCAATCTAGCGTCCGGTCTCTTCCCTTGGAATTATGCTCCATTGGGAAGACCCACTCATGTGTCCTCACGATACATGAGGAGAACAAACCTTCGTGAGATCCTTACGACTCACAAAGGAAAAACATACTTGGGGGTCCTCACGACTCCTAAGGAGAAAATACACCTACAGGATCCTTACGACTCGTAGGGAGAAAATGCTTTTATGGGACCCATATGGCCCATAAAATTGAAAAGCCTTAGGTGATGGGATCTAAACCTGTCTCCTAAGCCATTGCTTCCCAATAGGCAATGGCAAATGATGAGTCACTCCTGGTACCATATTCCAGTGCAGCGATGCAGACGCCAACCAAATTCCAAATCCCATACCCCAACGACGAATGATGAGTCGCTCCTAGTACCATATTCCAGTGCAGCGATGCAGACGCCAACCAAATTCCAAATCCCATATCCCAACGGCGAATGATGAGTCGCTCCTGGTACCATATTCCAGTGCAGCGATGCAGACACCAACCAAATTCCAAATCCTATACCCCAACGGCGAATGATGAGTCACTCCTGGTACCATATTCCAGTGCAGCGATGCAGACGCCAACAAAGTCCCGAAATTTTTTCGGCCCTACGGTCTGGATCATACATCCTGCAAAACCGTATACAATCCATGGGCGTAAAACGATCCCAATCTCTCCCAAGTCCTACCGGTGAGACTACATTTAAAGTCCCATAAAAAAATAAATAAATAAAATTAAAAAAAATGGTATGTCGATAAGCAAAATGGGCACGAATGAAAACCCGAAAGGGCTCCGTGAGTAAAAACAGTAGGACTGCCGGCTAGTTTGTGAAAACCCGAAAGGGCACAAACTCGTAAAAAGAGATAAAATGCACTCGCAAAGTCCTTTCGACTTTGTGAAGAGAAAATTCCCGCGTGAGATCCTTACGACTCACAAAGGAGCAACACACTTAGAAGTCCCCACGACTCCTAAGGAGAAAATACCCCTACGAGATCCTTTCGACTCGTAGGGAGAAAATGCTTTTATGGGACCCTTACGACCCATAAAATTGAAAAGCCTTAGGTGATAGGGATCTAAACCTGTCTCCTAAGCCACCAAAATCCCAAGTCCTCCCAGGGCAAATGATGAGTTGCTCCTAGAATTATTCCAGTGCAGCAATACTGATGCTAAACGAATTCCAAATTCCTCTCAAATTCAAAAGTCCCGCCGAACAAGGCAAAAATCAAACAAATCAAACCAACCAATTCCAACAAGCTCTGCGCCGGAATCATGCTTCGTCTCAGAGTGTACCCCGCGTCAAAATCAACCTTCGCCTCGGTGTATCTACCTTCCCTGTCGGAATTATGCTTCGGCTCAGAATCAACCAGCGACCACCTCATCGGAATTAAGCTCCGCCTCAGAATCAAGTCGACCAACAAGCTCTACGCCGGAATCATGCTGCGTCTCAGAGTGTACCCCATATCGAAATCATGTTTTGCCTCGGCGTATCTGCCTTCCCTGTCGAAATTATGCTTCGTCTCGGAATCAAGTCAGCCAACAAGCTCTGCGCCGGAATCATGCTTCATCTCAGAGTGTACCCCACGTCGAAATCAAGCTTCGCCTCGGAGTATCTGCCTTCCCTGTCGGAATTATACTTCGTCTGGAAATCAACCTCTGCATCGGTCAAAATATCTGCCGCTCTTCGGAATGATGCTCCGATCCCTGGAATCATGCTCCGCTCTTCGGAATGATGCTCCGAACCTTGGAATGATGCTCCGAACCCTAGAATCATGCTCCGCTCTTCAGAATGATGCTCCGATCCCTGGAATCATGCTCCGCTCTTCAGGGATGATGCTCCGATCCCGGAATTATGTTCCAACCCTCGGAATTATGCTCCGACTCTTCGGAATGATGCTCTGGTCTCTGGAATCATGCTCCGCTCTTCGGAATGATACTCCAATCCCGGAATTATGCTTCGACTCTTCGGAATGATGCTCCGACTCTTCGGAATGATGCTCCGGTCCCTGGAATCATCCTCTGCTCTTCGGAATGATGCTACGATGTCTGGAATTATGCTCCGCAAATTGGAATGATGCTCCGATCCCCGGGAATCATGCTCCCCGAGGGATGCTCTGCCCCGGAATGATGTTCCACCTCGAAGTCGAGCTTCAAGATCCATCAATTTCATGCACACAACTCAAATGTGCGGTGTGCATTTATTGATGGGGGGCACTTTGTTGGGGTCAAAATTTGCACCCCGGTTGACCGAGTCAAAATCAAGGTCAACCCCAAGCCAGGTGGGCCCAAGCCCAGCTCAAGCGGGCCCATGCCCAAGTCGAGCCCGCGGACAGCCTCCTCCATGCTAAAATATAGATCATGTAATAAATAATTCTTATGTAATTTTTTATGCATGAATGTAAACAAAATGGGCATAAAGCCAAAATTTTGTAAGCCCATGGATTATGTGCAAAAAGAAATAGCACATGAGACATGAGATAGGCAAAATGCCATTTTGTAAAGCCCAAGGGGCTATATGTAAATATGTAAGCCTATATAAGGCAACATGATGAAAATATATAATATACGTTTTCACTTCTCAAAAAAACTTAGGGCATGTGCCTCTTTCTCCTTCCTCAAGGTTCTAAAACATTTTTCTTTCTTTTGAATTAAATCAAGAGTTTTACTCTTCTTTTTACAAAACTAAATAGTTTTTCACCACAATACCCACAAAGGGGAGCTTGGATCTTCCATTAGATCTAAAAAAGGGGAGATTTTTAAATCTCACCCCCTTTCTCCATGATTCGGCCAAACGACAGGAAGAAGAAGGAGACACGTCTCCGGAAACCCCACTTTGGGGAAGATCCAGGGCTCAAAGGGAGAAGCCCCCTTCATCAGCTTCAAATTATCCCAGGAGTTTAACTCCTCATATATATACATATATACAAAATAATACATGTTCCTTTCTGAGAATACAACTCGCATTGCAGGGACCAGGTCCCTTTTGCCTCCCGAGCACCCACGTGCCTGGCACGTGAGGCGCTAGCGCCCTTGCGCTCAAAGCGCTAGCGCCCGAGCGCCTACGTGCCTGGCACATTGGGCGCTACGCTCAAAGAGTTAGCGCTCTTGCACTCAGAGCGCTAGCGCCCAAAGCGCTAGTGCCCGAGCGCCTGCGTGCCTGGTACGTGGAGCGCTAGCGCTCTTGCGCTCAGAGCGCTAGCGCCCGAGCGCCCACATGCCTGGCACGTGAGGCGCTAGTGTTCAAAGTGCTAGCGCTCTGGCGCCCAAAGCGCTAGCGCTTTTTCCTACGCATCCTTTGGATGCCTTTTCTCTTTCCTTTTTATATATATACATACACACACACACACACATACTCCACACTAAAAATGCATCCCCCGTTAGAAAAAATTTCTAACGGGGCGCGGCCCCGCACCCCGTAAGGGGACTGCTAGCCCTCTTGACCCCCAGCCCGCTATCCGGGTAGCGGGACCCCTGTAAAAACTCTGCGGGGCCCCCGATATATCCAAAACCCCTCCAAAACACAATACTGCACATTGAGTTCGCATGACCAGTTTAACCCGTCAATCGGAGGTTCCATCGCTCCAAATGCGAGGGGTAATTAACGACAGCTTAGTCCGCGGCTGCCGGAGATTCGGGTCCCCACAATCAATAAACCCCAGCCTACCCTAGGCAAGGGGAATCTGTAGTATGTCTGACAAGCGCGCGCGTATTCCCATCTCAATAGGGTGACGAAAAACAGCCTACATCGGGCACGTTATTTCCCAGGGGTATAGAATCTTTCAGGAACTTTAGAAGTATCGTGAATGATTTGTTGCTCCATCCATTTAGGCACTTAATCTGGAAAAGTTAGATGAACCATGATAAGGTGATATACTTTGCATTCTCATAAATTGGTCTTCTAGCATCATTCATGAACTTTTCATACTTATCCGTACGCGGTCCTTGACCGGAAGGAATGTCATCTTCGGTAGGAATACAATGTCCGAGGGCAGCCTCTACCATATCGTCCATTTCTTCTCCTGGAAAGAAGTTACGTCTTCTTCTTCTGCCGCATTAACGTCTTCTTCTTGTCCTTCCCCATGATATAGCCAAATTGTATAAAATCTAGTAAAATAATGTTTAACGATGTGAAGCTCTACGATTTCTACCTTCTGCCAGAACTTATTCTTATATCTATCGCACGGGCAGAGAATCTTCTCTAACACGGTCTTATTATGTGCGCGTGCAAATTCAATGAAAGCAGTAACTCCTGAGACAAACTTAGATTGCATGCATTGTTGCCAATCCACGTACATCCAATTCTTAACTCTGATATACTCATGGGCCATGTTAGACTGTATAACATATAAATTGTAGGTTATGATGATTATATTGAGAAATCTAAGAACGAGATGGTTACCGACAAAGAAGAAAATCCGTAGAGGCAAGTTTGTCCTTGAAAATAATAAATTATCGATTAACAAAGTTAGATTTAAAGATACCCAAGTATGAGTTGTATTCTGTGTATGTGTGTTTCAATTTATGATTTCGCTTAGATGTAGGGTTGTTAGTGTGTATGTGATTTGTGTGTGCGTTTGTTGTGTGTTCATGTTGTATATATGTGTTTCGGCTGTCGGGGGTAAGGCTTCTATCCTATTAAGAATGTATAGAGCAGACACCCATTTGTTTCGAGTAAATTTCGGCAGCACCTCCCACTGTTCTCAGAGTACACTGTAATAGAATAGATAATCATTTCAATGCTGTGAAATAACGTTGAAATGAACATCTAATCTATCTTTGCACATGGAGAACCAGCGGAAAAGTACCGACGAAATAACTCAAAACAAATGAAAACACAAGTGAATGCAGGTGTTTGCTTTATATATTCCTAACTTGTCCACATTGGACAAATCTATCGGTCATACGATTGAATGTTCTCGTTATATAGACTACATGACGGTTGTTAGCAACGAACTATACCTTCCGATATTTAAAAACCTTCGTATAGTTCTATGTCACGATGAATACCGAACGTATGTTAACCGATAGACGGGGACTAAGTCGCGCTTTGATTTTCACATATGAGTATCGATGAGAATATTAAAGTTTCATATTATCATCGAGTATCATATATTGGTTTTAACTTGAACATTTAACATGAATAGCTTTTATGTTTACTTTTCGTTTTTATGGGTTCGAAGTTTTTAGTTTAGGGTAAGGTTTTCTTACGTTTACGGTAAAGTTTTACGTTTACGTTATCATCGAGTATCCTACCAAAGGAACTAGTGCACCCTAAACCCTAACCCTAATTAACCCAAATCAACCTAATTAACCCAAATCAACCCTAATTATCACCCTAACTCAAATTATCCCTAATTAACCCAAAATTATGCTAATTAAACCAAATTAACCTAATTCACCCAAATTAATCCTAATCATCACCCTAACTCAAATTATCCCTAATTAACCCAAAATTAAGCTAATTAAACCAAATTAACCATAATCAATACCCTAACACAAATTAACTCTATTTTACCTAATTAACCCAAATTAACCTTAACCCTAATCATCACCCAAACCCAAATTAACCTTATTTAACCTAATTAACCTAAATTAACCCTAACTCTAACACTATCCATAATCATCACCCAAACCCTAACCCAAATTAACCCTAGCCCAAACCAAAATTAGCCCTAATTAATCTAATTAACCCTAACCCTAATTATCACCAACCCTATTTTACCTAATTAACCCAAACTAACCCTAATCATAAACTAAACCCTAACCCTAATCCTACCTAATTAATCCTAACCCTAACCCTAAGCCTGATCATCAACCAAACCCAAATTAACCCCCAATTAACCCGGCCCTATAACCCTAACCCTAAAATCAACAACAACAACACCAAAAACAACATAATTATAAATTAAACTCGAAATTAACTCACCTCAGTAGTCACCGACCGACGGCAAAGAGCTTGAGGAGGTAGAGAGCAAGAACTCGAAGAGGTGGAGGAGGCCGGGAAGATAAAGCTCGAAGAAGTGCTCACGCCGACGAGGATAATTGGCGGTGGTGAGATCGATCAGAGGCGATGAAGAACTCCACGACGACCTCGAGCGACTCCTGCGACAGAGGAGGAACTCGGCGATGAGGAATTCTACGACGAGAATGTGGTGGCGACGATGCGCGAGGAAGTCGATGACGATAGGTGCTCGGGAATTGGTGGGAAATTTTGGGGACGGTGGGAAATTACTTAGCTTTATTTTTTTTATAAATAACTTTATGTTGCCCCTACGGATTAGTCCGTAGGGTTTTCTTTTGCGGCAACATAGGGCCAAATAAAAAGATTATATTTTAATATTTTTTAATTTATTTATGCCCCTACGGTGAGCACCGTAGGGGCAAAGAATGCCCCTACGGTTTAATCTGTAGGGGCAATAAAAAGTTGCCCCTTCGAATTCCTCTATTTGTTGGGTCAACCCCTCTTTGTAGTAGTGTGTGTGGAGTTGGCGGGAGGCATCGAATAATCTAAAATTCTTTGTCACTTTGTGTTTACTTGCAATTGTCTCATACTTTTATATTTGTATATCGTTGTATTAGCTATGCTTTTTATTTCTTTATTGTTACATTAGCAAGAATTGTAATTGAACCGTATTCATCCGTTCTTAGGTTGTAACGATATTGAAGATTGATCACCAAAAACTAAACCACGATGTATGTTGGATTGAATAGCACAAGACATACTCGGTTCCTAAACATGATTCAAAGCTACAATCTCTATGATTCTTGCACCTATCTTGATAAAGATAATGGAGACCTTATTTGAGCCGAGTTACGAGCTCTCTTAGGTCCATACTCCTTCGCGCACTTATTCCATATGCTATTTCTGTTGGATATAATGCCATCAAGGCAATTATTGTAATTGCAGGTACGCGATTATGATAATTGAGGGAGGACCTATACAGGTAGAACAATCTTCCTCAAAATGATAGTATGCTATATGGTTTATCTTTATCATTGATGTATACACGTTTTACTTGTTATTGTCGCTAATACATAATGATGAAGCCCGTAGGATTCTTGCTTGACTATCAGCATTATGATGGCGATCATATATGTGAGAGCTGGGTAGCCTATAAGCACATCCTTAAATGTCTCTAATCGTGGGAGTATCAAGACTGGGCATCGATATTTCGGAGTAGACTAGTGTATATGTTTCGAGACCCCGACAAGAGGCGGTGGCCGATCTCATAAGCCATTGGTGTTATGTCACCTAAGATAGTATATAAGTGCTCACTGAAGGTGAGTACATTATACGGACTCGCCGAGAACTTCTAAATGGTATTATACCTATCGTCAGATAGAAGTTCTCAGATAGAATGAGTACAGGTTAGTCCTTCGACCTGAAGTCGTCATTTGTCTCGTGTGAGTTCCCACTGTACTTTGATTACTACCCTACCACGGCTCAAAGGAGTCGTGCAAACAGATTTTAGTTGGGTACAGTACCGAGCCACATGGAGGCAGTGGTCGACTGTCAGGGATTCGTCTCTCCTGGTATTAGGAGTCGATATCGCGCAGTGTTCGGTTGGCTATCACCAGAAATCCGTGTCCACGGTAGGGGAGATTTACTGATAGTTGATCAGTAGTATCTCAGTTAGTGATGAGCTAGACTCAGACATGACTTATCGGGTTAGTAGGGGTCTGACGTTATCCACCTTCTAGACCCGATATGCGATACTCTTTAACGAAAAGACCGGACTGTACGGAGATTGTCGCATTCAGGCTCAGTAGGGTAAGGACGTACTTAATTGTCGACCCCCCTTTTCGACAACTACCTGGGTAGCCTTTATGTACAGCTAGTGCTGCTGACGTGCTTGTGATTAAACCCACTTCCAGCGTATTGTCGAGTCTTTAGAGTCCCACTCAGAGGGTTTTCCCGTTCAGGAGACAGATGTAGGAGCCGTACGATGGTTCATGCAAGGGGTCCGATTAAATACGTGTACGCGATATACGGACTTTAATCGGGCGGTTGATAATACTATCCGGCTTAAGATTAAGCTGGATTATTAAATCAGGTTTTGATTTAATAATTTATATATGTATTTTGATACATGTATTTTAGTATTATTGTTCACTATTTATTTTCTCTCTTTGGTGCTATCCGTATTTTTATACGAATACGCGTATATGTAGCGATACATATACCAGGTGAACTATTCCGTATTTATACAGCAATGCTTCTAGAAGAAGAAGACCTCACATTTATTTTCTATTGTAGAAAAATAAAAAGGGAAATGAGGTGGAAAGTTAGAGACAATGAGGCATGGTCCGTAGAAAAGCATGGCTTTATTTTTAAAATGATTTTTCATTTGGTTGCACTATTGGTGCAAGTTGATATTGATAAATCCATTCCTTTTTACTTGATTTGGTTGGATGATTATTTTCTTGAGTTGAGCTCTTGCTCCATGCTTCATCTTCTCCTTCTCCTTCTCCTTCTTGCTCCTATATTTTGAGCAAGATTCTAGAGAGAATTTTAGTGGAGTATTCCTACATCACCGACCATCCAAACCTAGCAATTTTGGATCGTCGGTTAGAGCCTCGTCTGCGTTCTCTCGGGTGGATCGTTTTCGACGAGGGTGGTCAAATCTCAAGCGCGATCCCGGCGGTTACGATCTTGGAGGGGTTTTCCACAATTGAGTAGACACGCGACAAAAGTTGTATTTCTTAATCTCTTGCACTTGTAGAATAGCTAGTTTAGGTATATAGTTTGAATCTTGGGTTTCACGGGACTCCGGTGCTCGCAAGAATTTTTGTTTTCGCTTCCGCCTCGGCCGCGGCTTCCGCGGCGCGGGCGCCGGATCCTAACATGGTATCAGAGCCACCATAAATTTTAACTAGCTAGTTTGCACTTGTTTAGAACTTCGATCGATGGGTTTTTCCGAATCGCATTCCCATTTTGCATGCCCGCTGTCTGATTTTGAAAGTTGTTCAAAAAATTATTCTGGATGTTTTAAAAATGTGTGCAGGCATTTGTAGAGGCCAGGAAGAAATTTGGGAACACGAGCCCAAATATTGGCCGCGAAACAACGGCAAAATGTGCCTATTAGCCGTGGTTCCGCGGTCGATATTTGGCCGTAGTTCCCCAATTTTTTCCAGATGCTCAATAATTTGGAAATGTGATTTTCGGGATGTATGGTTTTGACCCATATTTGTTTGAGTACTGGTTTGTACTTGGGGCCAATACAGAAAGTTTTAGTCGATCAAAATTTTGAATTTGTGTGTATCAGTGCGTATGTTTATTTCTGTGACCGTGAATATCATAGAGCGGTAGAATCCGACTGGTTGCTATATGTACAATCAGACGTATTTACGAACATGATATTCAAGCTAATGTTCTGTGTTGCACTGATATTGTGGACGGATTGTCATGATGGATAGCCTTGTGTGCAATGTTAGATGTACAGTTCAGATTCATTTGTATATTGATTATTGCGGGGAGAGCGTCTGACACGTAGACTGCCGTTTCTGCCAGTATGTATATTTTTTTATTGGGGAATGACCGGGTTGAGGTCGATGACACCATTGTATATATATTTTCTTTTCTGTACTAGGATTACCCCGCAGAGGAGTGCTCGAATAACCGAATTTTAGAGAGCAACGGGCCCGCATCTCATGGCGTTAAGACCGGAGGGCCTTTCTCTAGAATTGGCGGGCTATTCGCCGCACTCATAGGGGGTATAGGTTGACCCACGGAGGGGTGCTCAAGTTACCGGATTCCGTGAAGTGCTGGGTAGCCCATTCACTTTGTTGATTGGGGTTGCCTCACTTTGGGGATTGGCGAGTAACTTGCCGCACTCGTAGGGATCTAGGATTTTCATTGCACTGACTATCCACACGAACGGGGAACGTCGCATCTCATTTATGATTCAAATGAAACGCGGGGCTCCTAGATTATCCGCTATTCTATATTGTTGTTCGCATGCTTGTGATGATGATTATCTGCCTGCGATGTTGATATATATATATATATATATATATATATATTATATATATATATATATATATTTAGTAGATATTTCTATATGTTTTGCATCCACGCTAGTCCAGCCCCCGCTCTGCCGTTAGTTGAGTAACCTAACGGTGCATGACGGGGCCCCGTGGCGAATGAGGATGTCATATAAAAAGTATGTTATTTTAGTTGTTTCTTTTATGGCTTGGAAGCATAAAATGATGGGAATGCATTATCGAAATAATGCAAAGAAAAATAAACCTAAATGATGTTGTCGGAACCAATTTTAAAACTACTCGGTTTTCTTCAAAACTTACAGTCATATTCTTTTGCTTTGCATAGAGGTATTCGTTTAGGAATATCCCGCACCTCATTCTATGAGGGAAGAGCCTCAATCGCTTCATTGGGAGTTCGCTCTTAAACAAAAGTTTGTGTTACTAGTTTTAAAAAGCGGAGCTTAAGCCACTCCATTTCAAAGCCACTTGGGTTCTTTCAACGATATCAAGTTCATTACGTTAAAGGTTTTTCGCTAAAGACCGGCCGTAGCCCTCCGTCATTTCAGATTAGTATTACTTAGTACACGTGCTATGTATGTTGACTGTGTCAAGACGTAGTGTACGGTATCTCTGTAATTCTTTTCTGTCGCATGGATATATGGATTGGTTAGGACAGCCGTGTAACCATTTTGACCGCGTCAAGGGTATTATGCGGGTGGGTTTAATGCAATCAAGATAATGACGGGTTGAACTTGACTAGGACCCTATGATATATTGACTATGTCAAGGTCACTTGGGTCCTAGAGGCAAAAACCATATCGGGAGTTTCAAACATACGGGAAACTTACCAGGCATGCGCATACCTTCTGGAGTGTGATAACTTGAGTGGATTCCGTCAGGTTATCACATGATGATAGTTGGGTTCTGATTCCCACTGATGAGTATGTATTACTTCTCGGGAGATTTATTCACTTCGCAATTAGCTAACCTATTAAGTGTCTAGAAAGTGTTAACGAGGTTATGCTTCTGCGGAAACGAGGTTATTAATTGGGTCCGTGCGAAAGCACGGAAGACCTCCCTCAGAGTACCAACACTGGCCTGGCTGAACGGTTGTAAAGTGTAAATGATCCCGACTAGTTCTCCTTTTAATGTTTGAAGGAGAATTCGAGGAAACAGTGGGAGCCATCCTGATCAGATAAAGAGATAACCAATCTGATCTTGATAGAGTGCACTCTGAGTGTTTCTTCTCTCTCTCTCTCTCTCTCTCTAGTACAGCGACCCATGACTTACCTTAAAAAATCATGAACCAATTTAACCGAACCTTTTTACACCCTTGGCTTTGGCTTATCTTGATTCACGACAAAGTTGTATATATCCCTGCCACTCCTACTTTACCCTTTGCATTTCTTCAGAACACGTCATATCACTACGATGATCCATATTGCTAGGAACGGTCATCGTATAGTTACATATGAACTCGAAGAAGTTACTTCAGTCAAGAATGGCCACAGGTTCTAAAGAATACTCGCTGTTACTGTGTCACTACTATTATTGTATCGCACTATATGACCTTGGAGATAGTCATACATTCGGTTTCTATTGAATAGGATTATTCGGTTGTCTCTTCTCTTTACCTTCTCTCAGGTTGTGACAGCTCCTTGGTTAGGAGAGCACACCTGTTACACTTATTGAATAGTTTTCTTCCAAACCTTAGGCTGGTGCCAAAAGGTAGGAAAGGAAGAAAACCAATTATCCTAAGAAAGATGTACAGAAGGTAAGAAGTAAAGATATATAAAGGGACTGAAGTGAGAGTAAAGGAAATTGCGACTACTGTCATGAATCTGGATAATGGAAAAAGTATTACTAGGAATACCTGACCATCCCCTATGAAACATTTTCATGTTTTAGTTTTTCCGTGTACATATAATAGAGAACTGTTTTCCCAACAATTCTGACTCCAGAGTATGTATTTACCAGTTTTGGATGTCATATATGTACGGTGTTACAGATGATGAGTAGGAGCAGAATATTGGGAAATGGACAATTTGATCTACAATATCGTAATTCATTGTAATTGGTGATATTGGATTAAATCGCCTAGTTTTTGCCTGACGGCAAATATTTGGTTTCGAATAACCGTTGTTATGCACCAGCTTTTAGAATGAAATATCTGTACCTTTATTTTTTATAAAGTGAGATACACGTTTTGAAAATTATGTTGTAAACATTTACCTTTATCAGTTGAGGATAGGGTAAGGTGCATTAAATAACGGTGTAAGACAATCTTAACCAAGATACAGTTTTCAATTTACAAAACACAGAATTTGAGTTGGTATACTCTCGGGACTTATACATGAAAGTGTATGTTGTCCAGTGTCCTTCGGGATAAGAGGTTGGTACTCTTACTTTATTCAGGTTTACCTGTGAGTTCTCCGGTTTAGACACGCATTCGTTGTAATACATAGTCCAAAGATCTTGAGAAGTTTATAGGTATAAGAATAAAGTAGAGAACCATACGTTGGAAGTATCGGGATTCTTCAAGGTGATCGAAAATGTAGATACTTGTTCTTGGTATTCCATTATAATAATATCGAGAACTTGATTCTCTCACAGGTTACACATTAGTAGACGTGCTCCATGATAAGTAATGTTGTATTGGCCCTTTTCCATTAGGTTATATGCACTGCTAACAGATGCATGACTTTTGAATCTGGTTCTATCTATATTAGTGCCTTGATTCTATATAGATATAGAATGGTTACATATCTTAAGCTTGTTAAGATATGGAGTTATCTGGTTTTTGTTTAAAAAGAAGAATCCAAACAAACTCGAGGCACGTTTCGGTAAAGGCAGTTTGTGGCTTATCCCAAGCATTCGCTAGGATTTTGTTTCTACCATTTTCAAGATCAATAGTTATATTATTCTTGACTTGCCATTTTTTTATAAAAGGATCTTTTTTGGAAAAGAAACTAGTGGGAGTATGGTAGAATTGGAAGTAATTTCAGGACCACAAACGGTTACCGAAAATTTAGTAGAACCTAAGGATTCAATTAGACTTGACAAACCGTTAGCCACTCCGCGGATTTTAGTAGGTGACCTCAGACACCCGAGAGATACTTCGGTTTTCTCATAGACGGTGACAGAGAGGTCAGCATCATGGAGATGATGGTCCTACTAGTTGTCAGTAGGTCATAGGAAGTGGAAACTTTCAGGTGACCAGATACTTCATATCCAAGATGGACTCCACGCACTTCAGCAAATCATGGATTTCGGATTTTGCTGGGTGCTCCTGAACAGGGTAAAACCCATTAGGAGCAAGTAGATCTTTCAAGATCTGTGCGGGTGGAAAGGTACTGACCTAATAAGGCTGGACTTATTGTATAAAGAGTTTTCATCAAATACCCGTTGTGGATTGTGATGTGACTTTTACTTCAGTGTCTATGCTGAAGTTCATGTGGATATGACTTGACACTGCTATCCCCCTACTTGTTATCAGCAGGTCATAGAAAGTGGTAACTTCCAGGTGACCAGGTACTTCATATCCAAGATGGACTTCACGCACTTCAACAAATCACAGATTTTAGACTTTGCTGGGTGATCCTGAAGGAGTAAAACCCATTAGGAACAAATAGATCTTTCGAGATCTGTGTAGGTGGAAAGGTGCTAACCTAATAAGGATAGACTTGTTGTAAACAGTTTTCATCAAATACCCGTTGTGGATTGTGATGTGACTTTTACTTCAATGTCTGTGCTGAAATCCATATGGATGTGTTTTGGAGCTGATGCAGTTTATGGCTATGATATCTGGCAGGTGGATGACTATAACGTTTTTCCAAATGAGATTTTGGAAGTATACGTATATATGACTCTTCCAGAGGGTTATCATAGTCAGTGGGAGTGGCGGAAGGTGTGCAAGTTGCTTATGTCTATTCATAGACTAAAGCAAAGATAGCGGAGATGGATCATTTGTTATTGATGTGATAGTCAAGGTGGTTGACTTCATCAAAACAAAAGATGAACCTAGTAAGAAAGATGCAGGGAGTACTGTCCAGGATTTGGATGACATACACCAGATAGAAAGTGATGTTCCTATACTACAATCGGCCAGATTTTGGTTGTCACACAGTGTTTTCTCCACGTTGGATATGGATAGTATATCAGGAGTTCTGGTGACTAGATCTATGGTTTTAGATCTAGACTTGGGAAGATCCCCAATCAGGTATTTAGACTGCATTCTAAAAGTATTTTAGAATGGACGACTCCTATCGTGGTGGTGTACCCGCAGGTGATGGAGTCACCCTCTCTAAAAAGGATGTCTTTAAGACTGATGAAGAGAGGACATACATGAATGACACATCATTTGCTTAGGAAATTAAGTCAATCATGCAATGTCTTGTACAACACCAGATATTGCTTTTGCACTAGTTGCAACAAGTTGATATTAATCCAATTCTCGAGAAACAAAGGGAAGTGGTAACGAACATAAGAGAACGTTCTTAGTGTAGGATAACAGCAGCCTTCTCTGGGAGGCGATTATCGGTTAAGGCTTCCCAGGTGACATCGATGACAGAGATGTTGTCAAGTTTTGTGTTTAGCCTCTTCTGAGGATCAGTGTATTGGATAGTATTCCAATAAGAATACTGAGGTAATCATGGTGCGGGATGCCGGTTATAACCCAACAGAGGATACAGCCCAAGAAGTTTGTTGGATAGGAGTTGTTCATTGATGAACTTGGTCCCATCAGGTATCCGGACAAATTCTTGTGGCGAGGTATCGCTCAGTTTGGGAGATTGTTGATCTCTGCAAAGTTGAGATATAGAGAGAAGAAGTTGAAATATTATAGCGGATCCACTCACTGAAGCTATTTCTCGAACACGGATATTCCTCAAACGAGATTTTAGAAACTGATTAGTAAAGAAATTGGGTATTCGATAACACACGGGATGTGGGTATGCGATACCGCAATAATTAGCCTTAAGTACAAGTAGGAGATTGTTGGATATAGCGCTCTCAAGGAAATTATTGTAATTGCAAGCACGCGATTATGATAACTGAGGGAGGACCTATATAGGTAGAACAATTTTACTCGAAATGATAGTATGCTATCCGGTTTGTCTTTATCATTGATGTGTACACATTTTACTTGTTATTGTGTGTCGCTAATACATAATGATGAACCCCGTAGGATTCTTACTTGACTACCAGTATTATGATGGCGATCATATACGTGAAGCACATCCTTAAATGTCCCTAGTCATGGGAGTATCAAGACTGGGTATCGATATTCCGGAGTAGACTAGTGTATACGTTTTGAGACCCCGACGAGAGTCGGTGGCCGGTCTCACAAGCCATTGGTGTTATGTCACCTAAGATAGTATACAGGTGCTCACTAGAGGTGAGTACACTGGACGGACTCGCCGAGAACTTCTAGATGGTATTATACTTATCGTCAGATGGAAGTTTTCAGGAGGCATGAGTACAGGTTAGTCCTTCGACCTGAAGTCGTCATTTATCTCGTGTGAGTTCCCACTATACTTTGATTACTACCCTACAACGGCTCAAAAGAGTCATACAAACAGGTTTTAGTTGGGTACAGTCCCGAGCCACATGGAGGCAGTGGTCAACTGTCAGGGATTCGTCTCTCCTGGTATTAGGAGTCGATGACGCGCAGTGTTCGGTTGGCTATCACCAGAAATCCATGACCACGGTAGGGGAGATTTACTGATAGTTGATCAGTAGTATCGCAGTTGGTGATGAGCTAGACTCAGACACGACTTATCGGGTTAGTAGGGGTCTAACATTATCCACCCCCTAGACCCGATATGCGATACTCTTTGACAAAGAAATCGGACTGTATGGAGATTGTCACATTCAGGCTCAGTAGGGTAAGGACGCACTTGATTGTCGACCCTCTTTTTCGACAACTATATAGTTAGTCGTTATGTACAGCTAGTGCCGCTGACGTGCTTATGGTTAAACCCACTGTCAGCGTATTATCGAGTCTTCAGAGTCCTACATAGAGGGTTTTCCCAGTTCAGGTGACAAATGTAGGAGCCGTATGGTGGTACTTTCAAGGGGTCCGATTAAATACGTGTACGCGATACACGAACTTTAATCGGGCGGTTGATAATACTAGCCGGCTTAGGATTAAACCGGATTGTTAAATTAGGTTTTGATTTAATAATTTATATATGTATTTTGATACATGTATTTTAGTATTATTGTTCACTATTTATTTTCTCACTTTGGTGCTATCCGTATTTTTATATGGATACGCGTATATATAGCGATACATATAGCAGGTGAAGTATTCCGTATTTATACGGCAATGCTTCTAGAAGAAGAAGACACCATATTTATTTTTCTATTTTAGAAAAATAAAAAGGGAAATGAAGTGGAAAGATAGAGAGGATGAGGCATGGTCCAAACATGGCAGAAAAGCATGGCTTTATTTTTAAAATGATTTTTCATCTGGTTGCACTTTTGGTGCAGGTTGATATTGATAAAGCAATTCCTTTTTACTTGATTTGGTTGGATGATTATTTTCTTAAGTTGAGCTCTTTCTCCATGCTTCATCTTCTCCTTATACTTCTTCTTCTTGCTTTCATATTTTGAGCAAGATTCTATAAAGAAAAATTTAGTGGAGTATTTCTACATCACCGACTATCCAAACCTAGCAATTTTAGATCGTCGGTTAGAGCCTCCTTCGCATTCCCTCGGGTGGCTCGTCTTCGACGAGAGTGGTCAATGATCAAGCGCGATCCCGGCGACTACAAATTTGGAGGGGTCTTCCACAATTGGGTGGACACGCGACAAAAGTTGTATTTCTCAACCTTTTGCACTTATAGAATAGCTAGTTTAGGTATATGGTTCGAATTTTGGGTTTCACGGGACTCCGGTGCTCGCAAGAATTTTTGTTTTCGCTTCCGTCTCGGCCGCGGCTTCCGCGGCGCGGACGCCGGATCCCTACAATTTCTGTGTAACCGGTCGTGGTTACTCGATCACAATTACTCCAGACTTCTTTCATGCTCATTTTATAGTTTTTGAAAGCATACTCTTAATACTAATATAAACATACTAATATAAACATATCAATTTGCTCCAACATCTCACTCATAACACATAACAAATTAAAAAATTAAAATTGACTCATAATGATGGAGATTATTGATTATAACGAAAAACCCTCAACACCTCAAATTGTTTATATATATGCATATATATAAGAATAATGGAGGAAAGAGTCCCTGGGAGGCTTTTTGCGTTAGATGGCAGCAAAATGTATGTCCACCTTTTTATTCGACGATCGGCACCTTCCAACTTAATATCCATTCTTTAATTTATTGATACACCAAATTTCATATGATTACACCATTTTACCTTTGATTTAGCAATGTAAAAAGTTTTATTGTCAGAAAACCATTAATTTTGCACCTACTAAATTAACGGTGAAATGGTGTCGTAATCATATGAAATTTGGTGTATCGATAAATTAAAGAATGAATATTAAGTTGGAAGGTGCCGATCGTCAAATAAAATGATGAAGAGTGTACTTTTTACCGTCACTTAACACAAAAAGTCTTATAAGGCATCTTTCCTCCATTCATTATATATATATATATATATATATAGAGAGAGAGAGAGAGAGAGAGAAAATAATGGAGGAGAGAGACCATAGGAGGGGATTTCCTACTATGGCGTCGAAAAAATACAACCTCCACCATTTTTTTATTGGATATAGTGCCCTCAGAGTCAATTATTAGATCACAGGCACGTGATTGCAATGATTGAGGGAGGACCTAACCGGTAGGACAGTTTTACTTAAGATGATAGTATGCTATCTGGTCTATTTTTATCATCGTGTACAGTTTTAGGTGACCTTAGAGGTCACTATTGCACGTTGATAGAGCCCTTAGGATTTGTTCCCCTCCGAATCATAGAGATGCGACCGCGTAAATTCGTCTAGCCTGAAATTCGGGGCAGATACTAATTGGTGCTATCCGTCCACCTCTCCGAAGATGCCAAATTGATTTATGGCACCGTATATCGAAAGTTTAAACAGATGCGGCCAATGTAGCAGAGTTCGTCAGATTCCCCCTCGTCTGAGGGGTTTTTGATTGTGGGGACGCTCTTCCCTGCAGGCGCAAGCCCCTTCAGTTAAGTACGCCACCGCATCGCGATAACAACTTTCTCCTTCTCCAGCTGGTCACTTCGTGTCGTGGGTGTTTGTTTTGTTTGTGTTTGCCAGTGGATTGTATACGGAGACTAATTTATGTTGTCGCCCGTAGGATGTGGATTAGTCCAAATCCGTAGTTTTTTAGATTTGGGTTTGGGGTTTTGGTTTAAGGATACGTTGGTCTCATTTTTGGACTAAGATCGACTTAAACGTTTGTTAAGGATACGTTAGTCCAATTTAAGATTTAGATTGACTTAACAGGATCGTTTAGATCCAACAAGAGAGCATTTAGACTCTATTGTTTAGTTTACAGACATTTCGGTCGTTTTCCAGTTTAAGGACATGGTGGTCCATTGTGGTCCGTTGAATGTATGGCTGTCGGGACCCGTCACCTCTCTGAAGACGTTGAACAATTACAACGACAAATATCAGAGGAGTTCAGAGATGTACCCTTGAACCAATGTTGGTTGGGAGATCTATAGTCCAATTTGGGACTAAAGTCCGTTTGAGCATATGGGCTCAGTTGATATGAGTTGAACATTTTATTATTCTGGTTGTTGAGCCTTTATTTGAGCTCAACCCTTTTATTAATGCATAGCATTAGGCTCTATAATGCATAGCATTTATATTTGGCCTGTTAGGCCTTTTTAAATAATGCACAGCATTTAAATTCGTCTGATAGACTTTACTTGGGCTCTGCCCTTTTCTAATAATAATGCATAGCATTTTAGTGGTCTGACAGCGCGCCACGTGGCTTGTCAGGCGCGTTGCGCCAATTAAGGAGCGAAGGCGCTAGTGCATGTGCAAGTGACACGTGTCATGTTCTGCGCCAAGCGCAAGTCAGTTAGCGCAGTGCGCTGCACCAGTGCGCTGCGCTAGTGCGCTGCGCACACGTGGCGCACTCTGGTGCAGTGCGCCAATCCAAGAGCGCAGTGCTCTATTTTAGAAGCGCAGGGCGCAGATTGTTCTGTGATTGACACGTGGCGCTCTCTGGTGACTTGCGCCAGTCCAAGGAGCGCAAAGGCGCATTTCAAAAGTGCAAGGCACTGTACAATAGCGCAGAGTGCATCTTGATCAAATTCAGATAAAAAAAACGAGTTTTTCTTGTTCTAAAGAGGTTCTACCTCAAGATCCAAGAACCAATGGTTCATCAAAAGGCTATGCCTTTATATAGATCAAAAGATCTAGGGGTGAAGTAATTTACTTCTTTATTGTTTTTGTGATTAGATCTTTATGATCTTTTTTCTTTTTATTGAAGATCTTGATCTTGTTCTTAGATCTTTGATCTTTTTAGAAGAAATTCTTCTTTTTGTGAGGTGTTTTCATCTCTGTTCTTCAAGAATCAAATTCTTTACCTTGAAGAAGATGATCTTCTTTCTTCAAAGGCCTGCCCTTTCAAATTTTTCAGAGAGTTCTTTCTTTTCTGTATGTGTGTATATATGAGACTTGGAGTCTAGGGGCCTTTATATAGGGCCAATTGGTTTGTTGAGTTAGTTACAGAGATCTTTCTCTGATTGATTTGGGGACATTTTCCCACCGTTGGATCTTTGATCCAAGGGCTTCTGATTTACAGAAGGCAATCTTCTTGTTTTCAACAAGATTGGAAAGATCTTTCTAGAATTTTAATTCTGATTAATTAATAATTTATTATTTAATTTACAGTGCTGGCGCAATTGGCGCTAGGGCACCTGCGTTTGACGCGCAGAGCGCAACGCAGAGCGCAGCGCAACTGCGCTAGCGCACCACTGTTTGACACGTGGCGCGCAGCGCAGAGCGCAAGTTATCTGAAACGTTGCTTCCTTTATTTAAAATTTGAATTTTAAAACAGAGTCTTGCTCTGATTGGGGGTGCGCTGCCTTGGGCGCAGCGCTCCTGGCACTGGCGTGTCTGCTTTTGACACGTGGCGCGCAGCGCAAGAGATCTGAAGCGTTGCTTCACAATGTTTTAACTCTTAGCTTTGAGTTATTTATTATATTTTTCATGTGGAGTTTTTATTATTATTTTATTTTATTTTTATTGTTATTATTGGGAGCGGGTTTTGAGCCAAAATTTTGGCGGGAACAAATGCCCCCCACTACTTTGCCCACGTAAGTATGTACGTGGGTGAAGTAGTGCAGAGTTATGCATGGTCATAGAATTGAGGGCTTAGGAGACAAGTTTTAGGGTCCTTGTAACCTAAGACTTTTTCATCTTCATGAGCCGTAAGGGTCTCAAGAAAGTTTTTCTCCCTGCAGGTCGAAAGGATCCCGCAGGTGTATTTTCTCCTTAGGGGTCGTGAGGAATCTTAAGTGCGTTTTCTCTTGAGAGTCGTAAGGATCTCACAAAAGAATTTCCCCTCTTACAAGTCGAGAAGACTCATAAGTGGTTGTTTCCCTCCTTGTCGAGATTCGACTTTGGAGAGTGTGGTCCGTGAATAGTATGCAAGAGTCTGTTTTGGACCGACTTGCAGGGCCCCAGTGCTTAAGAAACAGGTTTTTTTTTAATCCCCGTTGCCTAAGGGTTTTCCTCATGAGTCGAGACGAATCGAGCATTTCTCGCAAGAATATCCTAACGTCACAGTTAACCTCTTCTCTTTACGACAAAGGTCTGTTAGGGTCTGTGGTACTAGGGTTTTGTCCATCGTACCGTCGCGTTGGCTGATGTATTTCTCGATATGCAATCTTGCTTGTTCGAGTAGCCTTGGGACATGTCGTGTCTCTGATCCCTTCGGGGGCTGGACAAGACGTCTTCAAGCAATCCTCCTAGGCAGTTTGACCGTCGGAAGAGCAAGCGTTAGGAATTTTGCCATACCGCTTTTTACTTGAGGTTAGGCCCATTTTGGAGAGCACCGATGAGTCATAACCACTCCGCGCTGGTCTGGGATGATCTCCGATAGTCTTTCAGGTTTTATATGAGTTGCCGTTAAGACCCTGAAGCTAGGAATTTGGCCTTTGCTTCGTTTGCTGGTATTTTGTCTGCTGTATCGAGACGAATGCCGCGGTTGTCTCTAGGTTGTTGGTGAATCATCGAGGTTTGGAACTAGGGATTTTTCTGTGGCTCCGTTGTTTAATTGTCGCGTGTGAATCCTGCTGGAGGAAGAACGCTGTAATGACATCTCGTCTGCTGTACCGAGACGAACGTCGGGGTGGTGACCACTCCGTGCTGGTGCGGGATGATCTCCGATGGTCTTTCAGGTTTTATATGAGTTACCGTTAAGACCCTGAAGCTAGGAATTTGGCCTTTGCTTCGATTGCTGGCATTGCGTCTGTATCCTGCTGGACTGCGAAGGAACGCCGTTTTTGACATTGCGAGACGAATGCTGAGGTGGAGCCGGGATTTTGCCGTTTCTCCGTTTTGTTGACCATGGGGTCTTTCGTTGACGTTGCATCTACATCCTGCTGGACTGTGAAGGAACGCCGTTGTTGACATTGCGTCTGCTGTAACGAAACGAATGCTGAGGTGGAGCCGGGATTTTGCCGTTCCTCCGTTTGGTGATGTTGCGTCTGAGTCCTGCTGGAATGAGGAGGAACGCTGTTGTGGGTATCCAGGCTGTAGACGTGGCCGTCGAGACTTGGCTCTTTCGGATGGAGCCTGGTGGGAAGGTATGGTTCCCCTTTTTGTTTGTGCCCCTGAATTGTATACAGGGATCGATGTGACCTCACCTGTAGGGCAAAATTTTTATTTTTCTTTGTTTCTTTCCGCGATGCTCTATCATTTCAGCTTTTATATCGCGAAAGTCGTGATTGCCCAATCATTTCGGCTATTTCTCGCGGTGCCTAATCATTTCGGCTATTTGTTTTATATTATTTTTTATTACTCGCTGCTTTTTATTGTGAGTTGCCCAATCATTTCGGCTATTTGTTTTATTTTTACTCGCTGCTTTTTATTGCGAGTTGCCCAATCATTTCGGCTATTTGTTTTATTTTTACTCGCTGTTTTTTATTGCGATTTGCCCAATCATTTCGGCTATTTCGCATGCATTCATTTTCTTTTTACTTGCTGATTTTGTTGCAAGTTGCCCCATCATTACGGCTTGCTGGCTTTCTGCCGCAAGCTTGGAATTAGACACCGATTTCGGCATCATCATCGCTACAACTGGGATATGGCCAGGAGCGAATCATCATTTTCCTCTGTCAATATCGAACAAAGGTGGCTTAGTAAACAGGGTTAGGGTTCTGTCAACTAAGGCTTTTGACTTCATGAGCCGTAAGGGTCTCACAAAGGTATTTCTCCCTACAAGTCGCGAGGATGTCGTAGGTGCGTTTTCTCCTTAGGAATCATGGGTATTCCTAAGTGCATATTCCCCTGTAAGTCGTAAGGATCTTACAAAAGAGTTTTCTCCTTATAAGTCGAGAGGACTTGCAAGGGTTGTTCATCGTGCGAACATATCCCTAATCACGGATGGGACCTGGTTAGGGAAATGTTTATTCACGCCCGTGGATTGTATACAAGGGTCAGTATTGAGCCGCTTGTAGGGCAATACCGGAGGTTGTGGGGGTTGCTTAAGAAGAGGTTCAGGTCTCTGTAACTTAAGACTTTCAAATCTTATGAGCCATGAGGGTCCCATAAGAGAATTCTCCTTACGAGTCGTAAGGATCTCGCAAGTGTAATTTCTCCTTAGGAATCGTGAGGATTCCTAAGTATATTGCTCCCTTGTGAGTCGTAAGGATCTCACGCAGGTGGTTTTTCCTCACAAGGTCGAGAGGACCCTGCAAGTGTCTTTTAACGAAGTTGCGCCCTTTCGGGTTTTCACAAACACCCGCCAGTAGCCCTGCTGTTTTTACTCACGGAGCCCTTTCGGGTTTTCATCCGTGCCCATTTTGCTTATGGACATACCGTTTCCCCTTTTTTATTCTCTTTTTTTTATATATAACGAGGTTGTGCCCTTTCGGGTTTTCACAAACACACGCCAGTAGCCCTGCTGTTTTTACTCACGGGGCCCTTTCGGGTTTTCATCTGTGCCCATTTTGCTTACGGACATACCGTTTTTTTTTATTTTTTATCAGCTTCGGGATGCTGCGATCCGCCGTAGCTTCTTGACTTCTCGGTCAACAGCTAATTTAAGGATGGTCCGTTGTTAGTTTAAGAACATTTCGGTCCATTGTTAGTTTAAGGACGTTTCGGTCCGTCGTTGCCATATTTGAGGCGAGTTTTTTAGTTTACGGACTTTTCGGTCCATGAGGCTTTCCCTATGAATGAGCATGATGCCCCCGGCATATCCATCTTCCTCGGAACATGTGGTTGTTGCGGGCTCACCTTCCAGTTTTCGGATAACGCGAAATTGCCCTGTTGGTACTGGTCTTCAACCCAGTTTTTGAAGACGTAGCAGTTTTCGATCGGATGGCCTAATACTTGGTGGTAAGGGCAGTAATTAGGATTGCTGACATCATTCAGTTGTAGTTGGTGTTTCAGCTCCGGTATAGTGATAAGCTCGTTGTACACTGCTAGTTCGAACAGTCTCCTTGTTTCATCCCGGGGGAATGAATAAGGACGTTTCAACTTCTCATAGAGAGGTTGCCGCTTGTTGCTTTGGCGGACGACTGGTCTAGGGTCACTCGATTGTTGCTGAGCGTTGGCGACGAAGACCGTTTTTTCCTTCCCTTTATCCTTTTTGTTTGATCCCTTGTTTTCGGGTCCGGGATTCTTTCCTGGTAGCGTGCGATTGCACGGCTGAATGTTCTCGCAACTCCTCAATTCTTTCATTTTAGAGATGGATTCCTTGAAGAGAAGGCCGAGGGCTACTTTTTCGTCGGAGTCGCTCCCAAGGGTGAGAACTCGCGATCCTTCGGGATCAACTCTATGACAATTGCCGGCAGTTCTTATATGCTCATCTGTCGCACTTTTCCGCTGTCTACGGGCTTCACGCTTTGTCCTGTTGAAGTGTTGCCTGTGAGCGACATACCCTTGCCACCAAGACTTAAAAGAGTTGCAGTTTTCAGTAGGATGTGCGATCTTCTGATGATATAAGCAGAAGTTAGGGTGTACGTCCGCTTCATCAAGATATATCCCATCAGGAGAATTTTTACCGAAAGAGGGCAGCCTCATCCCCATCGATATGGCTTTGGCGAATCGTTTCCTCGTCTTGATCTTGCTCTCATTTGCGGCGGATGTACTTTGATCTGGCGGGAGTGTTTCGACCCTTTTGTTCAGTCGCCGGCGTTTGGCCTTTTCAACTATGGCCATCTCACGCTCCCGATCAGCTTTACTTCTCAGGAGAGCTTCGTTTAGGAATGCGTCGATCATTTCATCTGACGGCCCCAGAAGTTCCGATTCGGGCTCTGCCCCCAGTTTCTTTGTGGAAGGAGTCTCTTCATTGTCTAGCGATGAATGAGAGATCACATGGCAACTTGCTACGTAATCCTCAGAATCGTCTGACGATTCTTCTCCATCATCTCTATCCCCAAGAACGTGGCTGAGGAACTCTTAGAGTATGATTGGAATCCGCGCCTTCCGGTTATACTCTTCCAGCGCGTCATTCTGTTTTTGTAGGTCCGTGCGCTTGTCGCCAGGCTTCACGAGCTTCTTGGATTTCTTCTTCTTTTTCGAAGATTTCGACGGCTGGGTGTGAGCACTTTGGCTATCACCACCAATCTTTGGAGTTGGGCGTGGCTTCAGCATCCCTTCGATGATCTGGGGTTCCAGCGGGTTCTTCCATCTAATCGCCGGGCATGTCTGGCAATCATTCAGCATCTTTTTGGTTTTGGCCGAAAGGGCCACCTCCCATGGAGCTTCCTCAACAATAGAGCACGTTGCCCCTGGTGTGTTTGTCTTCTTAGGAGTGTGAGGCTGTGGCGGGTTCACCTTCCAATTTTTGGATAACGCGAACTTACCTTATTGGTACTGATCCTCGATCCATCCCTTAAAGACGAAGCAATCTTCGATTGGATGGCTTACCGCTTGGTGGAACGAGCAGTAATTAGGATCGTTGATATCGCCTGGCTGCAACGGACGTTTCGGACTCGGCAGATTGGTGAGTCTGTTGCGCACTGCCAGCTCGAACAGTCTCCTTGTTTTATCCTGAGGAAACGAGTAAGGGCGTCCCAGTCTCTCCTCGAGAGATGGGCGTGGACACACGTTGTTTTGGCGAACAACCGGCTTTGAGTTGCTCGGCTGTTGTTGAGTATTGGCGATGACGATCGCTTTCCCTTTTCCTTTCTCATTTCGAGAGTCTGACTTTGGAGGAGACGGTCTGTGACCCATCTGGTCCATTTGGGCCAGTTTGTCGATCAAGGCCTGAAAAGTAGTTGGCTTGAAGAACATCATAAATTGCGAGATGGTCGCTTGCGGATCAAGAGTGCCCACGAACATGCCTACCGCAGGTGCTTCTTCGATGCGTTGTTCGCACTTCGACCATAAGTTTCGCCATCGTATTGCATATTGAACCTATGTTTCGCCTGGCCTTACCCTGGCGTTGATCAATGCGGTGATCGGGGTGCGCTCACTGGCGCTTGCAAATCTTTGTGTAAACAGAAGCTCCATCTCCACAGATGTTTTGACGGAGTCGTTAGGTAGCTCCGAATACCATTCGAAGGCCGTTTCCGCTAAGCTGCAGACGAATTGGCGAAGCAACAGTTTATCATCGCCCCCGGTGTTGCCGCATAAGGCTCTGAATTGAACGACATGCTGATGTGGATTCCCCGTCCCTTTATATACATGGAACTTAGGGATCGTATATCCCGGCGGGTAACTTATTTGGTCATACCAGCCCGGATAGGGTCGCCTAGTCTTCACGATTTGGCCAGCCGCTTCATTCGCCTGGTGAGCTCGTATTTGCTGAGCTATATAGTCGTCTAGTGCGGCTTTAGAAATGGTTTCCTCCTTGGCTGCTGAATGAGCCGGAGGTGGATTTGATGTTTCTCCTCTGTCGTTTTCGAGGATAATCGGAGGATCTTCAGCTGGAGGATCCGGCTGTAACATCATCCCGACCATGTCTTGGAAGAGAAGCGCCATTTGTTTTATGTTGGCAGCTTGTTCTGCTGCTTCTCTGTCTTTCTTTTCGAGGACTCTGCGTAGGAAGTCAGCGTCAGTTTCTTGTTCGTGACGCTGTTCTGATGACGCTTCCGAGCTTTCTTTTGGCCCAGTAAGTGCGGCCATTGCAGTCATCATTTCCTGAAACTTCTATTGTTGCTCCTGGGCTTTGGTCACGGATCGAGTAAGCGGTCGGTGACCCGTCGAAGCATGGCTTTCCTCCTTTCCGGAAGCCATATAAACAGTATGGACTATTATGCCCCCAGACTTGGGGCGTTTAGATTCAGTGTCTTTGCGATTTGCCAAAGACACAGGGATCTTCTCCGACCTCCTTCTTTTGTGAGCGGTCGAAATTGAGGGGGCCGTTGTAGTGGGCACCCAACTAGCTGTTGCTTTTTCTGGTTTGATAGAGTAGTCTTTCTCCTGCCGAACCTTCATCTTTTTCTGTCGGCGGAGATAGTCTTGATCCATTACGGAGTCTTGGACTTGACGCCAGACCTTGTAAATTTTAGAGGACAACCGTTGAGGGGGCTGCTCTAGCTTCACCTTTAGGGCATTATCCACAGGTGTAAGAGATCTTTTCAATACGGCAGTTGGCGAGTTTTTCCTCACCCTTCTTAGCGGTTCAAAGGTATTCCCGGTCGGAACAGCAGCATTGATTTCCACCATCGGAGCTGGCGGAGTTAGCCCAGAGGGGAAGTTGCCCCCAGCCTTCCTTACCCGGCGCCAGTGGCGACGTCGAGCATGTCGAGCTGTGGTATTTGGCTCGGTGACGGGGACGGCCTTTTCTTGCCCCCTGTTCAGGTGAGGGGCTGTAGCCGGTGTCAGCCTATTAAAGACTGGTGTCTTTTGAGCAGCAGGAGCGGGAGTGGGAGTTGGGACGGTCAGTCTTGTGAAGACCGACCCCTTGGTAGGAGAAGCCTTGACGACTTCAGGAGCAGGTTTGGCTACTCTCTTTTGAATAACCTTCTTTAGGACCGCAAGCTTCATCGTGGGCCCGCAGGAGTTTTGGCCTAGTCTGGAGAAGACCGAGGCATTGGTGTTGGGCGACCCGTTGAGAGGGGCCGCCGCTGCTGTAAGTCGATCGAAGATTGACTTCTTAGGAGCTTCTGGTGACGGTACAGGGGCGTTGAAGCTCATGGGTGGGAGTATGGTCCCGAAGAATAGTCCAGTGGTGGCTTGAGCTGTAAGTCTACGGTAGCGCCCCGGCAGTCAAACAGACACCAAATGCGGAACAAAAACTTTTTGACTGGCGCTATCGTATACTACAACCCGGATTTGCCATTAAAGCTAAACTAACAAACTACAAAGAGGGTAGAAAGCTTATACCGAACGATCCGAGTCCTTCGTTCTTTAACCATCATCCCACGCTCCGTTGCGGCTGCTCCGATCTCGTCGATCTCCAATCTGCTCGTCCAGGTGGCACCACGTCAACGGATCTTTAAACGGGCTCCCGCTTTTGACCCGAGGCAACTCGATCATCAAGTCTGGTAAAAGAGATGGCCAAGATTGATGTAGAGAATGAGTAGAACACTTTGTCTCATTTCGTCCAAAGCCATGGATGAACGGTTAATGAAGTTGCCATTTGAATCGGGTAAATGAGAAATGGGTAAATGAAATTTCATGAAGCAAATTTCTTTATCTTTTTCAAATGAAATCAATCCACACCCCCACTAGGAATGGCCGGCCACTATATAGAGGAGGAGGGTGAGTGTAGGAGAAAGGAGGGGGTGACCATAAGCAAAGCAAACTTATAATAACAATTAATGAAAGAATGGATCATCAAAAAAACATTAAATGCAAGAATGAGTCACCTAAACCTAGTCACTAAAACAATTAATGCCAAGATGAGTCACTAATCTAGAAGCTTCTAGAACCACGACTCACCCTCATGACTCACCCGAGCGACGGAAAGATAAATCCGCATTTAACCGAATGTCAAATACGGAAACAGGAAACTGGAAACTGGCAACTTCCAAAAGCGATCCTGAAACGAATTTCAGGACAACCCCGTAACAGTATAAACATACCCACATTTGTATTACGACCGAATACAAATGCAACTGAGACAAAGATATTATATCTACACAGTATAATACTCGGATCTGGCTTAAACCAAAGCCCACCAGTATTATCTGCCCGAAATATGACACGTACGTAAACGCACGTGCATTTTCCGAACCCTGCCATAAAACCATACGGCCTCTACAACGTTTCGCCCGAACTTGGAAAACTATCTGTGGGGGACTCTAATGACTCGTCAGTACCCTGGCAGTGGGTTTAACTACAAGCCGTCAGCGGCACTAGCTGTGCGTAACGGCTGCCCATGCACTGACCTCAAGGGAAGCCGATGGGTGAACTCATCCGGAAACCCTACTGAGCCTAACAGTGACAATGTATATACAGTCCGGTCCGTTCGTCTATGAGTATCGCATATCGGCCTAGGGGGCTGGTAACGTCAGACCCCCAATAGCGGTATAAGTCGTGTCGGAGTGAAGCCTAAAAACACCCTGAGATACTACTGGAGTACCTACCAGTAAATCTCTTGCCTCGGCCGAGGGCTATGTGTAATGGCTCTCCTAGACACAGCGCGATCTCACCCCCAATACCGGAAGAGACCCCTGCCGATCCGCTCACTTGCCTCCATGTGGCTCGGGACTGTACCTAAAAAATACCTGTTTGCACGACTCCTTTGAGCCGTGGTAAGGTAGAAATCAAAGCACAGTAGGAACTCACACGAGACAAATGACGACCTCAGGTCGATGAACTAACCTATACACATGTCACCAGGGAACTGCTATCTGACGATAGGTATAATACCAACTAGCAGATTCCCGGCGAGTCCTGTCCGGTGTGCTCATAACCAATGAGCACCTGTATACATCTTAGGTGATCCAACTGACACCAGTGGCTTGTGAGACCGGCCACTGCTCCTCGTCGGGGTCTCGACTGTATACACTAGTCTACTCCAGAGTATCGATGCCCTGTCTCGAAACTCCCACGACTAGGGACCACAATTAAGGATATGCTTATATACTACCCAACTCTCACGTATATGATCGCCATCATACTGTTGGTAGTAAAGCAAGATCCTAAGGGCTCTATCAAAGTGTAACAGTGATCAGTCACCTGAACCTGTACACGACTGATAAAGGTAAACCAGATAGCATACTATCATCTCGAGTAAGACTGTCCTACCGGTATAGGTCCTCCGCAATCATTGCAATCACGTGCCTGCGATCCAATAATTGACTTTGAGGGCACTATATCCAACAATCTCCCACTTGCACTTAAGGCTAATTATTGCGATGTCGCATACTCACAGCCCGTGTGAAACTAAACATCCAACTCCTCTACTAATAAGTCTCACAAAGCCCGTTTGTAAAACTATTGTGTTCGAGAAATAGCCTCAGTGAGTGGATCCGCCCTGATGTTTCTTTATATATCTCTCTTAATCTCAAGTTCGCGGAGAAAACCATCTTCCGAATTGAGTAATACCTGTCTTAGAATATGTCTGGATATCTGATGGGACCTAGTTCATAGATGAACTTCAAATCTAAACTTCTTAGACTGTATCAACAACTGAACCTAATCAGTATCCAGCAACATGCCTCCCACAGTATCCTCTTGGACCATCTGTCCATAATACTGTCCCTCGTCAGAGGGAAACCTATAACTCTGACAATCACTCTGTCATCCATGTCACCTTTGAAGCCTGGAATGATAACCGTCTTCCGAAGGAGGCTGCCGTCATCAATTCCGTAGAACATTCACTTATGTTCTAAAACTGCTTCCTTATGTTTCTCCAGGATTGGATTAATATAAACTTATTGCATCTAGTGCAAAAACAACATCTGGTGTGGTACTTGATATCTCATGATTGACTCAATTGCCGCAGCAAGTGATATGCCAATCATGCACATCCCTCTTCCCTTTAGTCTGTAAGACACCTTTAGAGAGGGTGACTCCATCACCTGTAGGTACACCACCATGCCAGGAGTCATATATTCTAAAAACTATTAGAATACTGTCAAAGTACCCACATTGGGAAACTACCCAAATCTAGATCTAAAACCATAGATCTAGTAACCAGAATGTCAGATATTATATCCATATCCTGTATGAAGAAACAACTGTGTGACGACCACAGTATAACCGATTGTAGTATAGGAATTTTACTTCCTACTCTGTGTATGTCATCCAAATACAAGGACATCACACCCTACTACCTTCTTAACAGATCCATCCCCTATTCTGATGAAGTCAAACCCATGACTGTATCATCAAAATTAGATGATCTATCTCCGCTATAACTACTCAAGTCTATAAATAGACATAAGCTACTTGTCTATTATGCTTCCGCTGCTCCCACTGACCACAACAACCCTCTGGCAGAATAATATATACGTGCACTTCTAAAGTTAGTTTAGAACGACGCTTTACTTAACCTCCTGCCGGGTCTCATAGCTTGGAACAACAGTATTGTCAAGTCTGGGTAAACAAGAATCTCCCTGTCACCGTCCTTGAGGCTACCGGAGGACCTCTCGGGTGTCTGAGGTTACCCACCATATCTGCGGAGTGGCTAATGGAATGTCAAACCCGATTGAATCTTTAGGTCCTATTAAATTTTCCGTAATCGTTTGCGGTTCTGGAATCACTTCCATTTCTACCATACTCCCACTACTGTTTTCTGAAAAAAAAAAATCCATTTTACTAAAACTGTGGCGAGTCAAGAACAATATCACTATTGATCTTCCAGATGGTAGAAAGTCAACCCTCGTCATAGCCTGGGCCAACCCACAAACAGCCATTACAGAAAGGTGCCCTGAGTTATCCAGAGTCTGGTTTTAAGCATAAGCCGGACAATTCCCCGTACCTTAACATTGTTAAGATATGAACCATTCTATATCCAATATTGAAACTTTGGCACTGATTTAATTGGAACCAGATTCTAATCATGCAGCTGTCTCCAGTGCATATCAACTTTATGGAGAGAGGCTAATCAGCATTACTCAACTTAGGAATGCATCTAATTATAAGTAACCCGAAAGAGAAACAAGTTTCTCAAAACCATTATTATCAACTGAATACCAATCACAAGAATCTACATCTTCAATCTCTTTGAAGAATCCCGATACTTGTGACACCTGGTTCTCTACTTTATTCTTATACCCATAACTTCTCAAAACTTAGACCTTGTATTTCTACGAAACACTTGTCTAAAAACTAGAGAAGTCATAAGTAAACAGAACATAGTACGAGGACCAACCCCTTTGTCCTGACGGACTCTGGATAACATACAATACTCTGTATAAGTCCGCTGAGTTGAATAACTCAAAACCTGTGCATCGTAGGTTGAAAACTGTACCCAGGCGATTTCCTCAAATATCACCAATTACAACGAATTCCAATATAATGAGGATGATTACCTAATTCCCAATAACTTACTCCCACTCATCATCTGTAAAACCATACATATGTGAGAATCATACCTGGTAAATACATACCCTGGAGTAAATATCTAATCGGGAAAATAGTTTTCCTTTAACAACGCACAGTGAAACTGAAAATGTTTCGTAGGGGTATCCTGGTATTTATAGCAATGCCTCTTCCATAATCCAATTCATGACTATAACCGTATATTTCTTTGCCATCTCTCCAAATCCCTTTATTTGTCTTTAGTCGTTACCTTCTGTACACCATTGTTAGGCTAAATGGTTTTCTTCCTTTCCTACCATTCGGCACCAGCCTATGGTTTGGAAGAATACTATCCAGTAAGCATAATAGGTGTACTCTCCTAATTCTAGGAGTACTCGCAACTTGAGAGAAGGTGATGATAAAAGACAACTGAATAATACCTTATTCTATTTCTCCCGAACTGGGGAAAAAAACAAAGGTGAAAAAGGAGTGGCGATGAAGTACGCGGTTTTGTCGTGAATGATAACAGTCGCAATTTACTTTGCCCTCTTTCTAATCCCTTTATTTTGTCTTTAAATATTACCTTCTGCACATGCTACTTAGGCTAATTGGTTTTCTTCATTCCCTACCTTTCGGCACCTGCCTATGGTTTGGAATAAGACTATCCAATAAGCGTAATAGGTGTACTCTCCTAAACTAAGGAGCCCTCGCAACCTGAGAGAAGGTGATAATAAAAGACAACTGAATAAACCAATTCTATTTCTTCTGAACCTGGATCCATCCTCGAAGAAGTCCCTCCGAGTTCGTATATAACCATATGATGGATCTATCCAATGGAAGTGGATGTCCGTAGTAATACAGGGTGTTCTGATAAATGCAAAGGGTAAAAGAAGGAGCGGCAATGACTTATGCAACTTAGACAATCCAGAAGCCAGTATTTTAAGAAGGTTCGGTCAACTTGGTCACTGAGTCATAGTCTAGGGTCGGTCAATGGTCGCTGCCAAAGAGAGAGAGAAAAGAAACACTCTGCGTGCACTCTAACCTAGATCAGAATGGTTATCACTTTATCTAATCAGGAAACCTCCCACTGTACTGTCAAATTCTCCTCCAAACCTGAAAGAAGAATCAATCGGGATCACCCGAAGAGTAAACCAACTCATCAGTAGGAATCGGGATCCAACTCTCATCGCATGATAACGTGACAGAATCCACTCACGTTATCACACTCCAGAAGGTATGCGCATACTTGGCAAGTTTCAGTTTCTTTAGAAACTCCCGATATGATTTTTACCCCATGCTCTTATAACCTTGACTTTGGCCAAAATGCCATAAGTCACATGCGAAGTTCTTCCCGTCATTATCTTGTCAATTTGAACCCACCCGCACATGCCCCTGACTTTGGCCAATCGGCAGAACGACTGTCCTAAACCAACTCATCTATCTATGCAACAAATGAATACCCAGCAGCTACCAAACACTATGCCTTGACTTTGGCCAAAATGCATAGCTTGAATACTACTGAATACCTAAAAGAAATGACGAAGGGCTACGGCTGGTTTTTGGCGAAAAACCTTTAACGTAATGAACTTGATATCGGTGAAGGAACCTGATAGCTTTTTATAAAAATATAGTGGCGAAAACCTTTGCTAAAGAGGTCACTCCCGGTGAAGGGATCTCGGCTTTTTCCCCGTGGAATGAGGTGCAGGATATTCCAACTGAATACCGCGATGCAAAGCAACATGTAATCGACTATAGTGAAGTTATTATCCTGACGCAAACTTCTACCCAAGGGGTCATTCCCGGTGAAGGGATCTCGGCCCTTGCCTCATCGAATGAGGTGCAGGATATTCCAACCGAATACCTCTATGCAAAACAAAAGGAAACGTCTTTGTAATAAAACTTTTTAAATTGTTCCAACAACTGCCAAACAGGTTTGTTTTCCTTTGCATTGATCAGAATCAACGCAGTCCCATCAATTAATCACACCAGAAAAGAACGAAAATAAAATGTACGTATATGCCATCCGCATTCGTCACTGGGTCCCTTCATCACCCGTTAGGTTACTTAACTAACGACAGAGCAGAGACTGGACTAGCGCGGGTGTAAAACATATACAACATCTACTAGTATATATACTAATATACAATAATCGCTCCAGGCGTGATAATATGCAACATTACAGAAAAGTAATAAGCATCACAGAACAATACGGATAATCTGGGATCCCCGGGTTTCACAGAGCCGCTACACAAACCCGACGTTCCCCCGGTCGTGTGAATAGCCTGTGCAATGAAACCTAGACCCCTACGGGTGCGGTAAGTTACCCGCCAAAACCTGAAGCGAGGCAGCCCCTACAGCAAAGTGAATGGACCACCCAACACTTCACGGAATCCGGTAACTTGAGCATCCCTCCTTGGGTCAACCTATACCCCTACTAGTGCGGAGAATAGTCTGCCAATTCTAGAATGAGGCCCCTCTGCCTCTCAAAGCCATGAGATGCGGACCCGCTACCCACCAGAACTCGGCTATCCGTGCACTCCGTCGCGGGGTAAACCTAGTACAGAAATAAAAAATATGTACAACGGATACATCGACCTCAGCCCGGTCGTGCCCCAAAAGAATATTATACAAACATGCAGTGACGGCAGTCCACATGTTGGACGCTCGCCCCGCAATATCAAATGTACAAATAAATCCAAACTGCACTACCATTGCACACTGCTATCCACCACGACAAATCCGCAACATCACAGCACAACACAGAACATCAACGCGAATGTCACGTTCGCAAATCCGTCTAAAAGGACTGTAGCAATTAGACGCAATTTACCGCTCAAATGACATTCCCGGTCGGAGATATAATGTAAGTACTCCATACTAACAAGTTTTAAATTTCGATCGACAAAACTTACCGAAGTGGGCCCCTCGTACATCTGCTGTACAGTAACAAAATATGGGCCCAAAAGAAATATTCCAGAAACCACAATTTTCAATATAGAAGCTACTGTAGAAAAATGGTTCACTGTAGCTCTAAAACGGCCGCGGAACCGCGGCCAAACTAGGGTTTGCGCGGCGGTTCCGCGGTGCTTTGGAGTCAATAGTTGACCAAATTTCACCAGTATTCTTAAAAAAGCCTGCACGATTTTCTGAGATGCTCAAAATAATTTTTAGACCTGTTTAAAAATTCGACAGAAACTTTTCACAGAAAATTGCGATTTTTGAAATTCCGTTCGATCGATGTTTTAAACGCGTTAGCAAAAGTTAGTAAAGCTTAATGGCGTGTCTCGATACCACTGTAAGTTTACGGTAGCGTCCCGGCCGTCTAACAGACGCCAAATGCGGAACAAAAACTTTTTGACTGGCGCTATCGTATACTATAACCCGGATCTGCCATTAAACCTAAACTAACAAACTACAAAGAGGGTAGAAAGCTTATACCGAACGATCCGAGTCCTTCGTTCTTTAACCATCATCCCACGCTCCGTTGCGGCTGCTCCAATCTCGTCGATCTACGATCTGCTCGTCCAGGTGGCACCATGTCAACGGATCTTTAAACGGGCTCCCGCCTCTGAGCCGAGGCAACTCGGTCATCAAGTTTGCTAAAAGAGATGACCAAGATTGATGTAGAGAATGAGTAGAACACTTTGTCTCATTTCGTCCAAAGCCATGGATGAACGGTTAATGAAGTTGCCATTTGAATCGGGTAAATGAGAAATGGGTAAATGAAATTTCATGAAGCAAATTTCTTTATCTTTTTCAAATGAAATCAATCCACACCCCCACTAGGAATGGCCGGCCACTATATAGAGGAGGAGGGTGAGTGTAGGAGAAAGGAGGGGGTGACCATAAGCAAAGCAAACTTATCATAACAATTAATGAAAGAATGAATCATCAAAAAAACATTAAATGCAAGTATGAGTCACCTAAACCTAGTCACCAAAACGCACGTGCATTTTCCGAACCCTGCCATAAAACCATACGGCCTCTACAACGTTTCGCCCGAACTTGGGAAACTATCTGTAGGGGACTCTAATGACTCGTCAGTACCCTGGCAGTGGGTTTAATCACAAGCCGTCAGCGGCACTAGCTGTGCGTAACGGCTGCCCATGCACTGACCTCAAGAGAGGCCGATAAGTGAACTCATCTGGAAACCCTACTGAGCCTAACAGTGACAATGTATATACAGTCCGGTCCGTTCGTCTATGAGTATCGCATATCGACCTAGGGGGCTGGTAACGTCAGACCCCCAATAGCAGTATAAGTCGTGTCGGAGTGTAGCCCAAAAACATCCTGAGATACTACTGGAGTAGCTACCAGTAAATCTCCTGCCTCGGCCGAGGGCTATGTGTAATGGCTCTCCTAGACACAGCGCGATCTCACCCCCAATACCGGGAGAGACGAATCCCCTGCCGATCCGCTCACTCGCCTCCATGTGGCTCGGTACTGTACCCAAAAAATACCTGTTTGCACGACTCCTTTGAGCCGTGGTAGGGTAGAAATCAAAGCACAGTGGGAACTCACATGAGACAAATGACGACCTCAGGTCGATGAACTAACCTGTACACATGTCACCAGGAAACTGCTATCTGACGATAGGTATAATACCAACTAGCAGATTCCCGGCGAGTCCTGTCCGGTGTACTCATAACCCAATGAGCACCTGTATACATCTTAGGTGATCCAACTGACACCGGTGGCTTGTGAGACCGGCCACCGCCCCTCGTCGGGGTCTCGACTGTATACACTAGTCTACTCCGGAGTATCGATGCCCTATCTCGAAACTCCCACGACTAGGGACCACAATTAAGGATGTGCTTATAGACTACCCAACTCTCACGTATATGATCGCCATCATACTATTGGTAGTAAAGCAAGATCCTAAGGGCTCTATCAAAGTATAACAGTGATCAGTCACCTGAACCTGTACACGACTGATAAAGGTAAACCAGATAGCATACTATCATCTCGAGTAAGACTGTCCTACCGGTATAGGTCCTCCGCAATCATTGCAATCACGTGCCTGCGATCCAATAATTGACTTTGAGGGCACTATATCCAACACTTGAGTTATTTGCTCCACCGGCATCTTGAAAAGGGAGGCCGCTTGGGGCCCGTAAGTCACTCCTCCAGCAAGGACGGAGTGAGAGTTGCAGTTGCAGGTAGTGCAGTTTGAAGCCATTGATCTTCTGTTTTCTGTACGAAGCAAGACACCAAATCTAGGTACCTCGAATCCACAGGCAACCACAGCAAACCGCGATTCGTTCGCGAACACGACACACGAAGTGTGGAGTGGAAAGAGGAAGAGGTCCCACCGGGCGTGCCAGAATCTATTCCCCTCCGAATCACGGAGATGCGACCACGTAGGTTCGTCTAGCCTGAAATTTGGGGCAGATACTAATTGGTGCTATCCGTCCACCTCTCCGAAGATGCAAAGTTGATTTATGGCACCTTATATCGAAAGTTTAAACGGATGCGGCTGATGTAGCAGACTTCGTTAGATTCCCCCTCGTCTGAGGGGTTTTTGACTATGGAGACGCTCTTCCCTGCAGGCGCAAGCCCCTGCAGTTAATTACACTACCACATCGCGGTAACAACTTTCTCCTTCTCCAGCTGGTCACTTTGTGTCGTGGGTGTTTGTTTTGTTTGTAGTTGCCCGTGGATTGTATACGGAGACTAATTTATGTTGTCGCCCGTAGGACGTGGATTAGTCCAAATCCGTATTTTCTTAAATTTGGGTTTGGGGTTTTGGTTTAAGGATACGTTAGTCTCAATTTTGGACTAAGATCGACTTAAACGTTTGTTAAGGATACGTTAGTCCAATTTAAGACTAAGATCAACTTAACAGGATCGTTTAGATCCAACAAGAGATCATTTAGACTCTATTGTTTAGTTTATAGACATTTCGGTCGTTTTCCAGTTTAAGGACATGGTAGTCCATTATGGTCCGTTGAATGTATGGCTATCGGGACCCGTCACCTCTCTGAAGACGTTGAAGGATTACAACGACAAATATCAGAGGAGTTCAGAGATGTACCCTTGAACCAATGTTGGTTGGGATATCTATAGTCCAATTTGGGACTAAAGTCCGTTTGAGCATATGGGCTCAGTTGATATAAGTTGAACATTTTATTATTCTGGCTGTTGAGCCTTTATTTGAGCTCAACCTTTTTATTAATGCATAGCATTGGGCTCTGTAATGCATAGCATTTATATTTGGCCTGTTAGGCCTTTTTTAAATAATGCACAGCATTTAAATTGGTCTGATAGACTTTACTTGGGCTCTGCCCTTTTCTAATAATAATGCATAGCATTTTAGTGGTCTGACAGTGCGCCACGTGGCTTGTCAGGCGCGTTACGCCAATTAAAGAGCGCAAGACGCTAGCGCATGTGGAAGTGACACGTGTCACGCTCTGCGCCTAGCGCAAATCAGTTAGAGCAGTGCGCTACGCCAGTGCGCTGCGCTAGTGCGCTGCTGACACGTGGCGCGCTTTGGTGCAGTGCGCCAATCCAAGAGCGCAGTGCTCTGTTTTAGAAGCACAAAGCGCAGATTGTTCTGTGATTGACACGTGGCGCTCTCTAGTGACTTGTGCCGGTCCAAGGAGCGCAAAGGCGCATTTCAAAAGTGCAAGGCACTGTACAATAGCGCAGAGCGCATCTTGATCAAATTCAGATCAAAGAAACAAGTTTTTCTTGTTCTAAATAGGTTATACCTCAAGATCCAAGAACCAATGGTTCATCAAAAGGCTGTGCCTTTATATAAATCAAAAGATCTACGGGTGAAGTAATTTACTTCTTTATTGTTTTTGTGATTAGATCTTTATGATCTTTTTTCTTTTTATTGAAGATTTTGATTTTGTTCTTAGATCTTTGATCTTTTTAGAAGAAATTCTTCTTTTTGTGAGATGTTTTCATCTCTGTTCTTCAAAAATCAAATTCTTTACCTTGAAGAAGATGATCTTCTTTCTTCAAAGGCTTGCCCTTTCAAATTTTTCAGAGAGTTCTTTCTTTTCTGTATGTGTGTATATATGAGACTTGGAGTCTAGGGACCTTTATATAGGGCCAATTGGTTTGTTGAGTTAGTTACAGAGATCTTTCTCTGATTGATTTGGGGACATTTCCCCACCATTGGATCTTTGATCCAAGGGCTTCTGATTTACAGAAGGCAATCTTCTTGTTTTCAACAAGATTGGAAAGATCTTTCTAGAATTTTAATTCTGATTAATTAATAATTTATTATTTAATTTACAGTGCTAGCGCAATTGGCGCTAGCGCACCAGCGCTTGACACGTGTCGCGCAGCGCAACTGCGCTAGCGCACCTGCACTTGATACGTGTCGCGCAGCGCAGAACGCAGCGCAACTGCGCTAGCGCACCACTGTTTGACACGTGGCGCGCAGCGCAGAGCGCAAATTATCTGAAGCGTTGCTTCCTTTATTTAAAATTTGAATTTTAAAACAGAGCCTTGCTCTGATTGGGGGTGCGCTGCCTTGGGCGCAGCGCTCCTGGCGCTGGTGTGTCTGCTTTTGACACGTGGCGCGCAGCGCGCAGCGCAAGGGATCTGAAGCGTTGCTTCACAATTTTTTAACTCTTAGCTTTGAGTTATTTATTATATTTTTTCATGAGGAGTTTTTATTATTATTTTATTTTATTTTTATTGTTATTATTGGGAGCGGGTTTTGAGCCAAAATTTTGGCGGGAACAGGATTCTTGCTTGACGGCCAGCAGTATGATGGCGATCATATACGTCGGAGCTGGGGTCTATAAGCACATCCTTAAAAGGTCCCTAGTCGTGGGAGTTTCGAGATTGGGCATCGATACTCCATTAGTAGACTAGTGTATACAGTCGAGACCCCGACGAGGGGCGGTGGCCGGTCTCACAAGCCATTGGTGTCAGTTGGATCACCTAAGATGTATACAGGTGCTCATTGGGTTATGAGTACACCGGACAGGACTCGCCGGGAACATGCTAGTTGGTATTATACCTGACGTCAGATAGCAGTTCGCTGATGACATGTGTACAGGTTAGTTCATCGACCTGAGATCGTCATTTGTCTTGTATGAGTTCCCACTATGCTTTGATTACTACCCTACCACGGCTCAAAGGAGTTGTGCAAACGGGTTTTAGTTGGGTACAGTCCCGAGCCACATGGAGGCAGTGAGCGGATCGGCAGGGGTTCGTCTCTCCCGGTATTGGGGGTGAGGTCGTGCTGTGTCTAGGGGAGCCATTACACGAAGTCCTTGGCCAAGACAGGAGATTTACTGGTAGGTATTCCAGTAGTATCTCAGGGAGTTCTGGGCTACACTCCGACACGACTTGTACCGCTTTTGGGGGTCTGACTTTTACCAACCTCCTAGGCTCGACATGCGATGCTCATAGACGAACGGACCGGACTGTACGGATATTGTCACTGACAGGCTCAGTAGGGTGTCAGGATGTGTTCGCTCATCGACCTCCCTTTTGGTCAATACCTGGTAACCCGTTACGTACGGCTAATACCTCTGACGTGCTAGTGGTTAAATCCACAGCCAAAGTATTGACGAGTCTTTAGAGTTCACCACAGACAGTTTCTCAAGTTTCGGGCGAAACGTTATAGAAACCGTATGGGTTTATGGCAGGGTTCGAACATACGCGTACACTTATGCGCGTGTCATGGTTCGGACGGATGATACTAGCGGGCTTTGGTTTAAGCCGGATCCTAGTATTATACTGTGTAGATTTTGTCTCATTGCATTTGTATTCGGTCGGAATACAAATGCTGGTATGTATATACAGTCGCGAGGTTATCCTGTAATTTATTACCGGATCACTTTTTGAAGTTGCCAGCTTGCTTTCCCTTTTCGGTCATTTTCCTTTCTTTCTTTCCTTGGCTGATTTTTGCTTTGAGTGGGGGCTTATTTGCAAATGTGAAATTTGTGGAGGGAGGGGTTTTTTTGTGGTAGGTGCTAGTTATATGTATGCCCTAGAGGCCATTACTATACATAGGATGTATATTGTAGTGGATGCTTGGACATATATAGGGAGGACTTTCTTGCTTGACATGATAGTATGCTATCTGGTTGCTCTTTACCTTAACGTGTACACTGATTGTCTCTCTGTTACATGTTGGTAAAGCCCTTAGGATGTGTACTTGACTACAGGGACTATGATGCGGATCATACTAGTGGGGACATGGTAGTCCATAAATACATCCTTCAAGGTCCCTAGTCGAGGGTGTATCGAGACGGGGCATCGATATACCAGAGTAGACTAGCGTATACCTTCTCGACCCATATAGATGGGCGATGGATGATCTCATATCCATTGGTGTTTGACATCAGAGATGATATACGGGTGCTCAGTGGAGACTGGGTACACTGGACGGACTCGCCGAGAACTCCCAGATGGTATTATACCTTACGTCAGATGGCAGTTCTCTGGTGACACTGGTACAGGTTAGTCTGTAGACCCGAGATCGTCATAGAGTCTTGTGTGATTCCCACTGTGCTTTGATTTCCACCTTACCACGTCCAAGAGGGCGTGCAAAACGGTGGTTTTTGGGTACAGTCCCGAATCACATGGAGGCAATGAGCGATAGGAGGGGATTCGTCTCTCCCGGTATAGGGAGTTGATGTTGCGCTGTGTTCGATTGGCTATAACCGGAAATCCCTGGCCAGGGTTGCTGAGATTTACTGGTAAGTGTTACCAATAGTTTCTCAAACTGTTATAGAACTCATATCGACACGACTTATCGAGCTATTGGGGTCTGACGTTTACCACCCCTAGGCAAGATATGCGACATATCAGAAGATCAGACCGGACTGTACGGTAAGTGTTACTGGTTGGATTCACAGGAGTGTGAGCGGGCTTGCTCGTTGATCTTCTGATCGCTCAATACCCGGGTGGCCGTTACGTTTAACAGACCGCTTGCGGCTTGTGGGTGTTTGATATGATCATCACCTGCTGCCGACGTATTGACAAGTCTTTAGAGTCTTACACAGAGGTTTCCTGGCTCAAGTGAAACGAAATAGGAGCGCATATGAGATATGTGCGGGACCGAGAATAATGCGTGTATGTGATACCGTATTCTATTCTCGCGATGAATGTATCGATTGGTTGTATGCGATATAACCTAGTTATCGAATCAAGAATTGATTCGATAAGTCGATACATTGGATATTAGTCGGTCATATGCGATATGACCGGATCGTTAAATCAAGTGTTGATTTAATGATTTAATGCATAATTATATATTTGATATATTACTTTGCATTAACTAGTATTGGTTCACTTAAGATTGATTTTCTCACTTGATGTGCACATTGTATATATGATATAGTTTTGTGCACTAGTTTGTATCATATTTAATGATACATGCAAACTTGGGTGTGTATGATTAAACCATGATTAGGTTAATGGTTAGGGTTTTGATTTACTTATTTATTTATTCTTTTCCTTTACTCTTTTTGGCAAAAGAAAATAAAATGGTGGCCTTTTGTTTTATACTTGAAGCTTCATGAAGCTTTGAAAAAGCTTTGACCATTTTGTTTCTTTCCTTAACCCTAACCATTCACTTAAACCATAGTTTATTCTCTACACTTGTTAACTCACTCATGGTTGCTAAATGATAGATATCACTTCATTTTCTTTTTGAAAATAATTGATTCTTTTTCTTCTTCTTCATCTTCTTCTTCAAGGGAAGAAAAGAAAAGCTTTCTAGAAAAATGTCAAGTGATGAAATCAAGTGAGAAATCCAAATCCAAAGTGAACCCACTTCCTATTTCTTCATCCTCTACCACTTTCCAAGTAGTATAGGGTGTTTTCTTCACAAGTTTCATGACTTGGTGAAGTTGGAGCTTGATCTTGAGTTGCCTCGACGTAGATCATCTTCGGCATCGAAGTCAACGACCTAGCCCGATCATTTCTTCGACGAAACCATCGCTAGAGTCCGGGATCCGATGATCGCAGCGGAAGGACGTCAACACGGAGCTATGGAGGTAGAGGACCGGATCTACAAAGGTTGTAGCCCCTTTCACTTTAGAGTAAAGTTGTTTACTAGCTTGTTGTTTCGCCTTTTCTCTAGTTTATGATCTAGTTTAGGGTTTCTCGGCACCGGAAAATTTTGAATTTGGCATGGTCGATGCCTTGTGAGACCTCATTAGCGTGCCTAGGACCCCTACAGTGGTATCAGAGCCTAGCTAGAGCCTTAGGCGAAGTGTAGACGAAGTTAGAAACCCGATCGAACCCCGAAACCCTAATTCAAACCCTTCTCTGTACATTTTCTGAAAATGTGGATTTTTCCAAATTAAAAATAGCCAAAAAATTCAGCAGGGTTTTCTAGGAATTACTGTGAAATTCGTGGGCCTAAATCCATTAAACCGCCGCGGAACCGCGGCCGTACCCTAGGTTGGGCAGCGGTTCCGCGGCAATATAGTGGCCTTTTTCACTTCTGTTTGCACAGTAATCCCTAACTGGAGTTGCTGTATTTTATGGGAATTTTTAATTTATACTCAAGAGTTGAGTTTTCTGGGTTGTATTAGGAGTTCGTAGATTCGATCGGATTATCTAATTTTGTCTATGTGTTTTTCCGGGTAATTTTAGAATATGTTAAAAAGTTCGACCGGATATAAATACCCAATTTTTCCCCTGTCGGGAAATTTCCAAGTGTTGGATTTTTCCGTGGTTTAAAGACGTTCTAAGTAGTGCAAGTAACGCGATGGACCCTCTAGAAGACAACAAATCTTAACTCGATTATGTGACCGTCTTGAACTGCCCTTTGAACCTTAGGGTTTGGGGCAGTACGGCGTGCCACATGTGAGGCGTTGGCTTGACCCTTCTACGGCTGGACCGTCGCTGCTGTGGCATGAAGTGAATGTTTTTAAACTTATTTCATGTGTTGAGCTGTTTCGGGAAAACTTAGGTGTTTGATTGTTCGATCGGAAAGTTTAACATTTTCTATTTATCCGGAATGTGATACAATATTTGGAATTCACAAGTGGTTATGAGATGACTAATATGAATGTTATAAACATAGCACTTTAGTCTCAAATGATCGGTTGCCACGGAATTTTGATGCGATCAAAAGTCCGTCGCAATCACGTAGTGTACGCGGATACTCGCCGGATAAACTAAATAGACAGCTACACCCCTTAGCCCCGACCAAGTGACTGTAGGAGAACCCCGTTGTCGAAAGCATCCGTTCGGGTGCTCGCGGTAGCGGTGTTCCGCCTTGGTGCACTTCGTCGATGGTATCGGGGGTGCGGCTGCCCACTAAAGTTTGCGACGAGCATTCGATCAAGATGTCGGGAATCCCGTTGAATTGCCCGACTTGATATTGAAAAGTGTTTTCGATATGGAGACTAAAATGCGGGGTTTATAACTGTTAGGCATGCGATGTCTAAGGAATTCATTTGGTTAGGCATACGATGTCTAAAGAGGTTGCGGATTCCAACTGTTGTAGTTTTACACTTTCTTTTCTATGACCGTAAGTGTAATATGTGATATCGCCGGTTTCGTTGCTATATGTCAATGACAATTGGGATACACATGTTTACTTACGTTGATGACATGTGATGTTATGTGTTGCTGGATATGTTATATTGGATCGTCGTGTTTGAATAGCCGGGTTTTTTTTATGTGAGATGAGTGTTTTTCATTTTCATTCATGTAAAAACTTGTATGTAATATTCTTTTATTGGGGCACTTCCAGGTTGCGGAAGATGTCACCCTTTGTATATTATTTACTTTTCCGCACTAGGATAGACCCAAGGAGGAGGGCACAAGTAACCGGGTTCTGGAGTCCAGTGGGAGACCAACTCGAGGAGTCGAGTCCGGGTCTCCTAACTCTAGAATTGGTAGGGTTGCTTTCCACTCTCGTAGGGGTCGAGGGCTGTGGGTTTGGCTATTCATCGCTACCATGGAATCCGTGTTTTATACTGGCTCGTATTGAAAACACGGACGTCCTACTATATCCAATATTTTATATGATATTTTTTCTGCTGCGTTATCTGTGATGTAATCATGTGATATGTTCTGTGATAAATACTGTACATAGTATATATGATATATTATATAGGCGTTACTTATGTTTTACACCCGCGCTAGCCCTGCCCTGCTCTGCCGTTAGTTACCTAACCTAACGGTGCACGAGGGGACATCGAGGCGAATGCGGATGGCATAAGTGAACGTCGTATTTATCTGTGATGTTTAGGTAACTTAAATGATGGGACTTCATTAATGTGATTAATGGAAGAAAAGAAACCTAAAGATGTTGTGGAATCGAATTTCAAAATTAAAACAGGTAGCTACAGTTCTAGCTTTGCACAGTGATATATATGATATATCCCGCACCTTATTCGATGAGGAAAGGGCCGACGATCCCTTCACCGGGAGTGATCCCTTTAGCAATAACCGGCAGATGCTACAACCCTCGGTTTGTCTTTTGATTGCTTTTAAGAGTTTTTGCTTTGCACAGTGATATATATGATATATCCCGCACCTTATTCGATGAGGAAAGGGCCGACGATCCCTTCACCGGGAGTAACCCCTTTAGCAAAACTAGAAAAGCCTCAAAAACACTCCATTTCAAAATCATTTGATTCTTCAACGATATCAAGTTCATTACGCAATAGGTTTTCAGAAAAACCTGTCGTAACCCTCCATCATTTCAGATAAGTAGTAGCTAGTATTCGTGCTGCGTTTGTTGGCCTTTGTCAAGGCGTAGTGTGCGGTAGCTAACTAGTGCTTATCTGCTTATGCATATGATGCAGATTGGGTTAGGGTAGTCGTACGACCTTGTTGGCCTTTGTCAAGGGTCGTGCGGGTGGGTTTAATTCAATCAAGAAATGACGGGTTGAACTTGACTAGCATCCTATGGTTTGTTGGCCTTTGTCAAGGTCATAGGAGGTTAGGGGCAAAATTATCGGGAATTTCAAGTGTTGAAATTTGCAATGAGATTGCATACCTTCTATGAGATAGTTGGATCCCGATACCCGCTGCGAGTAATTGTTGCTCCTGGGAGAGTTTTATACATTACAATTAGCCGATCAAGTAGGTGTCTGGAAAGGTGTCAACGGGGTTACGTCTCTAGGAAAACGAGGTTTACTGTAATTAGGTTCGTGCGAAAGCACGGGGGACCTCCCTCACAGTACCGACACTGGCCTGGCTGAAAGATTGGCGAACTTGTAGTGTGTAATTAATCCCGGCTAGACTTTCCTTTTAGGGTTTGAAGGAAGATTTGATAAAAACAGTGGGAGCCATCCTGATTAGATAAAATAATAACCAATCTATTCTTGCAAGAGCGCACGCTGAGTGTTTTCTTCTCTCTCTCTCCAGGTAGCGACCATATCACGCCTTAATCAAGATAATAATACAGAATATTGACCGAACCTGCTTGTTATACTGAGCTGGGGAACGTTGGTCCCGCTCCAACTTATAAATGTTATAAGACAGAGCAGAAAATTGGAGAATACCAAATTTCCCGTGCCGCCCAAACGAAGAAAGTGTATGCTGATGCATCATCATTGGGTGTGGTCATTACAAAGAACTGTTTCTCAGTATCTTTTACGTCCTGGGTATATGATGCCGGATCAGGATCCCGTATATGTAATCAGTTACATAGGGCTACAGAAAAGTAGAGAACTGAGAACGGGTGATAAGTTTCATGAGACAGAAAACGGTGCAAGTGTTGCAGCCAAGTCTGTTGGTCACTGTCACCCTGTATTCCAAATACATTGATTCTGAACGAATGTTATTAGATACCGAACCTGATACACAAAATCATATCAGTCTCTTTATTAGTAAAGAAATGATAAAATTTTGTATTGTTGGATAATGTTTTGAACATTTCCTATATCAAAAGTTGATCGGTTCAGTCACGTTATCTAAAAGCATTGATGTTCTAAATCAAACTACAGTTCTTAGTATACAGAACACACACAAGAGGAAGAGTTCAGAAATGAACGAATCCTTCTTGAGGCATTGTAGACTAGGTCATATCAATGCGACCCGACTGGCTGAAGTTACATTTAGATGCATATTTAAATTAGTGTGAATTTACCTCTTGTGAAACTTGCCGGTCATGTCACAAAGATATGATGACCATAGCTCTGTTTACTGGAAACAGAGAAAGAGTTAGTGAACTCTTGGAATGATACATGTTGATATATGTAGGTCTCCTGTCTACACATGCCAAGACCGGTTCTTTGTACTTCATTACATTCTCTGAGGATCTCTTTAAGATTCAAACATGTGTTCCTGTTGAAACACAAGTCCGAACCTTTTGAGATATTCACAGAATATAAGTTAGAAGTAGAGAACCAATAAGGATATAAGTATTATGTCCTTTGATGAGATCAACGAGGAGAATACTTGTGCATAGAATTCCTGGACTATTCTAAAGGAGAATGAGATTCTCTCTCAACATTACTCCTCCGTATACACCATAGCACGATGGTATATCGGGGCGGAGCAATTGCACCCTATTCGATATGGTGCGCTCTATGATGAGTACTACTGAGTTACCTGTTTCCTTTTGGGAATTATGCACTTGAGAAGCTGCATACCTATTGAATTAGGTTCGAATCAGAACACAGCCTACCACTCCATATGAGATATGGTATGGGAAGAGCCCATGTCTTAAGCTAGTTAAGATTTGGGGTATGTCTAAAAGCAAAAATCTGGACAATATCAAGGCAAGGTCTGTTATGTAGAACTGGAAAGGTTCCAGCTATACAAACTACAGCAGATGATTTCGTAGAACCAAAGGATTCAGTAGAATCCAACGAACCTCAGCCTCTCCGCCGATCTAGTAGGGTTCCTCATCCGCCTGAGAGATACTTCGGTTTCTCGATGACAGTGGGAGCGAGGATTGCATCATGAGATGATGACCCAACTAGTTTCGAGCTGGCCATCAGGAGTGGGACTCTGTAAGAATGGCTGGATGCTTAGCGATCTGAGATGGAATCCTTATACACCAACAAAGTATGGACTTTAGTTGCTTTATCTGAAGGGTTAAATCCCCATCAGGAGCAAGTATATCTTGAGAAGATTACTTGGTGTACTTGGAAAAGTTGAGACTTTCAAAGCTAGACTTGTTAAAGATTTGCATCATTGACCAGGTATGGATTTTGTTGAAACCTTTTCTAAGTAGCTATGCTTAAGTCCATCCAGATCCTACTTGCCACGGCTACATACCATGACTACGATATCTGGTGGTTGGGTGTCATGACTACTTTTCTAAAATGATGTTTCAGAAAAGAGAGTCTGTAAGTACACAGTCAGAGGGCTTCGTAGACAGTGGGAGCAGCGGAAACGTGTGCAAGATGTTTTATGTGATAAAGCAGGCATCGCGGATTTGGAACATCTGTTTTGATGTATTAGTCTAAGAGTTTGACATCATCAAAATGGTAGATGAACCTTGTATAAACAAAAAGGTAGTAGGGAGTATGGTGACAATCCTCGTAGAGTACGTGGATGACATACTCTTGATAGGGAAGAAGTTTCCTATGCTATGCTCGATCAATCTCCGCTTATCACAATGATTCTCCACATAGGATCAAAGTGATACCTACTAAATCCTGGGTTTTGGATCTATGAGATAGATCTAAATGGATGTTAGACTTCTCACTAGATGTAGTGAGATGGTATCAATCAATCCTGCGGAGAATCACTGGAAGGGTTCCAGGGTGATAAGGACGACTGAATGTCAGTCACAGGCATTGTCTTTACCCTTGGTAAAGGGACGGTATGTTGGAAGAGTTCCAAGCTAGATACCGTGGCTTACTAGACGATAAAGGCAGGATACATTGCTACTTAAGATGCTACCAAAGAGGCAGTCTGGATGTATATTAGTTCATGAGATGAACTTCGTTCCTCCCATTGTGAGACAATGGAGTTGTGGCTTATGCCTAGGAACGCCTGTCCCATCAGTGATCCAGACATATTCTAAGGCAGTATCACCTGATCATGGAGATGGTTGATCTCCAGGGTGATCGAGGTTAGGAGAACAGACTCAGAAGACAACACGGCGGATCCACTCACAAAGGCCTTTTCCCAGAGAGAGACTTTTATGGGATGGTTGAGTATGAGATACTACAACCACTGCTATCATATGGCCCTAGTGTAAGTGAAAGATTGTTAGTTATATGTATGCCCTAGAGGCCATTACTATACATAGGATGTATATTGTAGTGGATGCTTGGACATATATAGGGAGGACTTTCTTGCTCGACATGATAGTATGCTATCTGGTTGCTCTTTACCTTAACGTGTACACTGATTGTCTCTCTGTTACATGTTGGTAAAGCCCTTAGGATGTGTACTTGACTACCTGGACTATGATGCAGATCATACTAGTGGGGACATGGTAGTCCATAAGTACATCCTTCAAGGTCCCTAGTCGAGGGTGTATCGAGACGGGGCATCGATATACCAGAGTAGACTAGCGTATACCTTCTCGACCCATACAGATGGGCGATGGATGATCCCATATCCATTGGTGTTTGACATCAGAGATGATATACGGGTGCTCAGTGGAGACTGAGTACACTGGACGGACTCGCCGAGAACTCCCAGATGGTATTATACCTTACGTCAGATGGCAGTTCTCTGGTGACACTGGTACAGGTTAGTCTGTAGACCCGATATCTTCATAGAGTCTTGTGTGATTCCCACTGTGCTTTGATTTCCACCTTACCACGTCCAAGAGGGCGTGCAAAATGGTGGTTTTTGGGTACAGTCCCGAATCACATGGAGGCAATGAGCGATAGGAGGGGATTCGTCTCTCCCGGTATAGGGAGTTGATGTTGCGCTGTGTTCGATTGGCTATAACCGGAAATCCCTGGCCAGGGTTGCTGAGATTTACTGGTAAGTGTTACCAATAGTTTCTCAAACTGTTATAGACCTCATATCGACACGACTTATCGAGCTATTGGGGTCTGACGTTTACCACCCCTAGGCAAGATATGCGACATATCAGACGATCAGACCGGACTGTACGGTAAGTGTTACTGGTTGGATTCACAGGAGTGTGAGCGGGCTTGCTCGTTGATCTTCTGATCGCTCAATACCCGGGTGGCCGTTACGTTTAGCAGACCGCTTGCGGCTTGTGGGTGTTTGATATGATCATCACCTGCTGCCGGCGTATTGACGAGTCTTTAAAGTCCTACACAGAGGTTTCCTGGCTCAAGCGAAACGAAATAGGAGCGCATATGAGATATGTGCGGGACCGAGAATAATGCGTGTATGTGATACCGTATTCTATTCTCGCGATGAATGTATCGATTGGTTGTATGCGATATAACCTAGTTATCGAATCGAGGATTGATTCGATAAGTCGATACATTGGATATTAGTCGGTCATATGCGATATGACCGGATCGTTAAATCAAGTGTTGATTTAATGATTTAATGCATAATTATATATTTGATATATTACTTTGCATTAACTAGTATTGGTTCACTTAAGATGGATTTTCTCACTTGATGTGCACATTGTATATATGATATAGTTTTGTGCACTAGTTTGTATCATGTTTGATGATACATGCAAACTTGGGTGTGTATGATTAAACCATGATTAGGTTAATGGTTAGGGTTTTGATTTACTTATTTATTTATTCTTTTCCTTTACTCTTTTTGGCAAAAGAAAATAAAATGGTGGCCTTTTGTTTTATACTTGAAGCTTCATGAAGCTTTGAAAAAGCTTTGACCATTTTGTTTCTTTCCTTAACCCTAACCATTCACTTAAACCATAGTTTATTCTCTACACTTGTTAACTCACCCATGGTTGCTAAATGATAGATATCACTTCATTTTCTTTTTGAAAATAATTGATTCTTTTTCTTCTTCTTCATCTTCTTCTTCAAGTGAAGAAAAGAAAAATGTCAAGTGATGAAATCAAGTGAGAAATCGAAATCCAAAGTGAACTCACTTCCTATTTATTCATCCTCTACCACTTTCCAAGTAGTATAGGGTGTTTTCTTCACAAGTTTCATGACTTGGTGAAGTTGGAGCTTGATCTTGAGTTGCCTCGACGTAGATCATCTTCGGCATCGAAGTCAACGACCTAGCCCGATCATTTCTTCGACGAAACCATCGCTAGAGTCCGGGATCCGATGATCGCAGCGGAGGGACGTCAACACGGAGCTATGGAGGTGGAGGACCGGATATACAAAAGTTGTAGCCCCTTTCACTTTAGAGTAAAGTTGTTTACTAGCTTGTTGTTTCGCCTTTTCTCTTATTAACGATCTAGTTTAGGGTTTCTCGGCACCGGAAAATTTTGAATTTGGCATGGTCGATGCCTTGTGAGACCTCATTAGCGTGCCTAGGACCCCTACAGTAGGGGGTTCTCCAGCAGCTCATGGAGGGTTCATGAGGATTCTAGAAGTGTTTGGTTCAAGATTTGCATTTATTTTGATTGGATTGATTTGGATTAGGAAGTGAGTTTTTCTTTTTGCTTAGGGTTACCTCTATTTGCTCCTACACTTACCACCATTCCATTTTTCTCATGCCATGGCCGAGCACCATTTTGGAGAGCCCCAAAATTTTGTGAGGTTGTGGAAAATTGATCTCATTCTTCTTGCAACAAAATCCCCTTGCTCATTTCCATTTCATCTCCCTTTGAGGCAACTTCAATTAACACTTGAGGCAAAGCGTTCTACACTTAGTTTACAGCAATCTTGGACACGTCGGCTAGTAAACTTCGTATCCGAGTTGCCTCGGTTCAGAGGTGGGAGCCCGTAAAAAGACTCGATGATGTGGTGCCCTTTCCGACATGGATATCGAGACCGGAGATGCCGCGAGGAGCTTGGGATGGTGGCCAAAGACCGAAGGACACGGATCGATCGGTATAGCTTTCTATCCCTTCTCTGGTTGCTAGTTTATAGGTTAATGGTTCGATCCGTGTTTTAAGCATACGATAGCGCCAGTTTCAAGTTTTTAAAAGTCTTTGTTTCCGCATTTTGGCCTCGGACAGACGGCCGGGGCGCTACCGTAGACTTACATGGTATCGGAGCCACGCCATTAACCTTTACTAGCTTGTTCTAACGTGTTTAGAATTTTGATCGAACGAAATTTTCCAAAACTGCATTTCCAATCATGAAGTTTCTGTCGAATTTTTATTGTCGTCAAAAAACTATTTTGAGTATTGCAGAAAATCAGGCAGGCTTTTCTAAGAAAACTGCAGAAATTTTGTAGGCTAATTTCACTGTAGCGCGGTGGAACCGCGGCCGTACCCACGTTTTAGCCGCGGTTCCGCCGCCGTACTGTAGCATCAGTCCACCAAAATTTCCACAGTGGTCTCTGACATGGAAATGGGGTTTCTGGTATTTTTTGTTTGGGCCCAGATTTGTTTGAGTACTGGGAATTGTGCTTGGGGCCCACTTGGGGAAATTTTGTCGATCGAAAATTTTAAACATGTTAGTTCACAGTATTTATATTATATCTGCGACCGTGAATGTCATTTGAGCGGTAAATCATGTCTAATTGCTATAGTCCTTTTAGACGGATTTGCGAACGTAACATTCACGTTGATATTCTGTGTTGTGCTGTGATGTTGCGGATTTGTCGTGGTGGATAACCTAGATGCAATGGTAGTACAGTTTGATTGTATTTATACATTTGATATTGCGGGGTGAGCGTCCGACATGTGGACTGCCGTCACTGCCTGTTTGTATATTATTCTTTTGGGGCACGACCGGGCTGAGGTCGATGTACCCGTTGTATATATTTTACTTTCTGTACTAGGATTACCCCGCTGTGGGGTGCATGGATAGCCAGGTTCTAGAAGGCAACGAGCCCGCATCTCATGGCTTTGAGACGGAGGGGGCTTCACTTTAGAATTGGCGGGCTATTTGCCGCACTCGTAGGGGGTACAGGTTGACCTAAGGAGGGGTGATCAAGTTACCGGATTCCGTGAAGTGATGGGTGGTCCATTCACTTTGTTGAAGGGGGCTGCCTCGCTTCAGGTTTTGGCGGGTAACTTGCCGCGCCCGTAGGGGTCTAGGATTTCATTGCACAGGCTATCCACACGACCAGGGGAACGTTGGGTTTCAGTAGCGGCTCTATGAAACCCGGGTATCCCAGATTATCTGTATTGTTCTGTGATGCTTATTACATTTATGTGATGTTGCATTTTATCACGCCATGAGCGATTATTATATATTGATATATATACTAGTAGATGTTGTATATGTTTTACACCAGCGCTAGTCTAGTCCCCGCTCTGTCGTTAGTTAAGTAACCTAACGGGTGATGACGGGACCCAGTGGCGAATGCGGATGGCATATACGTACATCATATTTTCGTTCTTTTATGGTGTGATCAATTGATGGGACTGCATTGATTCGGATCAATGCAAGCTAAACAAACCTGTTTGATGTTGTTGGAACATTTTTCAAAAAGCTGTTATTGTAAGGACGTTCTCTTTTGTTTTGCACAGTGGTATTCGGTTATGAATATCCAGCACCTCAGTCGACGAGGCAAGGGCCGAGATCCCTTCACCGGAAGTGACCCCTTGGACAGAAGTTTGCGTCAGGGTAATAACTTCACTATAGATAATTGCCTTTTTGCTTTGCATCGTGGTATTCAGTTGGAATATCCTGCACCTCATTCTACGGGGAAAAAGCCGAGATCCCTTCACCGGGAGTGACCTCTTTAGCAAAGGTTTTTGTCACTATATTTTATAAAAAGCTATCCGGTTCCTTCAACGATATCAAGTTCATTATGTTAAAGGTTTTTTGCCAAAAACTATTCGTAGCCCTCCGTCATTTCAGAAAGGTAGCACTTAGTATTCATGCTATGTATGTTGGCCTTCGTCAAGGCTTACTGTATGGTAGCTATTTGTTACTTCTCTGCTGCATAGATAGATGCGTTGGTTTGGGACAGTCGTACTACTATTTTGGCCTTCGTCAAGGGTATGTACGGGTGGGTTCAAATTAACCTGGATAATGACGGGTATAACTTGATATGTGACTTATGATATGTTGGCCTTCGTCAAGGTCATAAGAGCATGGAGTAAAAATCACATCGGGAGTTTCTAAAGAAACTGAAACTTGCCAGATATGCGCATACCTTCTGGAGTATGATAACGTGAGTGGATTCCATCACGTTATCATGCGATGATAGTTGGATCCCGATTCCCACTGATGAGTTGGTTTACTCCTCGGGTGATCCCGATTGATTCTTCTTTCAGGTTTGGACGAGAATTTGACGATACAGTGGGAGGTTTCCTGATTGGATAAATTGGTAACCATTCTGATCTGGGTTAGAGTGCACGCAGAGTGTTTCTTTTCTCTCTCTCTCTTTGGCAGCGACCATGACCCGACCCTAGACTATGACTCAGTGACCAAGTTGACCGAATCTTCTTAAAAACACCGGCTTTTGGATTGTCAAAGTTGCATACCTCATTGCCACTCCTTCTTTTACCCTTCTCTCCAGAACACCTCGTATTACTACGAACATCCACTTCCATTGGATAAAACCATCGTATGGTTATATACGAACTCTAAGGAACTTGTTCCAGATTCGAGAATGGTTTCCGGTTCTGTAGAAAACGAATAGGACTATTCAGTTGTCTTTTCCTTTTACCTTCTCTCAGGTTGCGAGTGCTCCTTGGGTTACGGGATAGTACACCTGTTACGCTTATTAGATAGTCTTCTTCCAAACCTTAGGCTGGTGCCGAACGGTGGGGAATGAAGAAAACCAATTGGCCTAATGATGGTGTACAGAAGGGATTAAGTAAAGACAAATAAAGAGATTAGAAAGAGGGCAAAGTAAATTGCGACTGCTGTTCATGACCAAACCAAGTATTTCATTATCACTCCTACTTCACCTTTGTATTTCTCCAGAACACTCCGTATCACTACGAAGATCCACAGTTATTTGGATATTCCATCATATGGTTATATACGAACTCGAAAGGAACTTGTTCCAGTTCGGGGATGGATTCTGGTTCAAGAGAAATAAGAATAAGGTTTATTCAGTTGTCTTTTATCATCACCTTATCTCAGGTTGCGAGTGCTCCTAGGATTAGGACAGTACACCCATTATGCTTATTGGATAGTCTTCTTCCAAACCATAGGCTGGTGCCGAACGGTAGAGAAGGAAGAAAACCATTTAGCCTAATGAAGGTATACAGAAGGTAACGACTAAAGACATATAAAGGGATTTGGAGAGATGGCGAAGAAATATACAGTTATAGTTGTGAATCTGATAATGGAAGAGGCATTACTAGGAATACCCGGATACCCCTTTCGAAACATTTACATGTTTCAGTTTCACTGTGTATTGTTAAAAGAAAACGGATTTCCCAATTGGTCCTTGCTCCAGGGTATGTATTTACCAAGTGTGATTCTCATATCTGTATGATTTTACAGATGATGAGTGGGAGTAAGTTATTGGGAATTGGGTGATCATCCTCATTATATCGGGATTCGTTGTAATTGGTGATATTTGAGAAAATCGCCTGAGTTGTTTGCCGGACAGCAAATATTTGATTTTGAATATCCGTTGTAATGCACCAATTTCAAATTGATATATCTGTACGTTTATTTTTATAAAGTGAGATATAACTTTTTGAAATTATGTCGATGACATTTACCTATATCAGTTGATGGTTAGGTAAGGAGCATTAAACAGCGGTGTAATTCTTCTTAAGCATAAGTACAGTTTTCAACCTACGACACACAGCGAATGAGTTATTAGACTCAGGGGACTTATACAGAGTATTGTATGTTGTCCAGTGTCCATGAGGACATAGGGGATGGTACTCGTACTATATTCTGTTTACTTGTGACTTCTCTAGTTCTTAGACATGTATTTCGTAGAAATACAAGGTCTAAGTTTTGAGAAGTTATATATATATGAATAAAGTAGAGAACCAGGTATTGCAAGTATCAGGATTCTTCAAGATGATCGAAGATGTAGATACTTGTGTATGGTATTCAGTTAATAGTAATGATTAAGAGAACTTGCTTCTCTTTCAGGTTACTCATAATTGGAAGCATTCCTAAGTTGAGTAATGCTAATCAGCCTCTCTTCATTTAGTTGACATGCACTGGAGACAGCTGCATGATTTGAATCTGGTTCCAATTAAATCAGTGCCTCTATTTCTATATTGGATATAGAATAGTTCATATCTTAACTATGTTAAGGTGCGGGGAGTTGTCCAGCTTATGCTTAAAACTAGATTCTGGATAACTCAAGGCACGTTTCTGTAATGGCTGTTTGTGGGTTGACCCAAGCTATGACGAGGGTTGACTTTCTACCATCTAGAAGATCAATAGTGATATTGTTCTTGACTCGCCACAGTTTTAATAAAAATGGATTTTTTCAGAAAACAGTAGTAGGAGTATGGTAGAACTGGAAGTGATTCCAGAACCGCAAACGATTACTGAAAATTTGATAAGAACCTAAAGATTCAATCTGGATTGACATTCCATTGGCCACTCCGCAGATAAGGTGGGTAACCTCAGGCACCCGAGAGGTACTCCGGTAGCCTCAAGGACGGTGACAGGGAGGTTCTTGTTTACTCAAACTTGCCATTGCTGTTGTTCCAGACTGTGATACCCGGCAGGAGGATGAGTATAGCGTCGTTCTAAACTAGCTTTAGAAGTGTACGTCTATATGACTCTGCCAAAGGGTTGTCGTAGTCAGTGGGAGCAGTGGAAGCATAGTGGACAAGTGTCTTATGTCTATTTATAGACTAAAGCAGAAATAGTGAAGATAGATCATCTATTTCTGATGTGACGGTCATAGGTTTGACTTCATCAGAATAGGGGATGGATCTGTTAAGAAGGTAGTAGGGTATGATGTCCTGGTATTTGGATGACATACACAGAGTAGGAAGTGAAGTTCCTATACTACGATCGGTTATACTTTGGTTGTCACACAGTGGTTTCTCCATATAGGAATTGAATATTATATCAGACATTTTAGTTACTAGATCTATGGTTTTAGATCTAGATTTGGGAAGTGTCCCAATCTGGGTACTTAGACAGCCTTCTAAAGGTGTTTTAGAATGGATGACTCCTGGCACGGTAGTGTACCTGCAGGTGATGGAGTCACCCTCTCTAAAGGTGTCTTACAGACTAAAGGGGAGAGGGATGTGCATGATTGACAGATCACTTGCTTAGGCAATTGAGTCAATCATGATATGTCAAGTACTACACCAGATGTTGTTTTTGCAGTAGATGCAATAAGTTGATATTAATCCTAACCTGGAGAAACGTTCGGAAGCAGTTTTAGAACATAAGTGGATGTTCTAGGGATATGATAACAACAGCCTCTGTTAGGAGACAGTTATCATTCCAGGCTTCCAAGGTGACCTGGATGACAGAGTGACTGTCAGAGTTATAGTTTTTCCTCTAACGAGGGGCAGTATTTTGGACAGGTGGTCCAAGAGGATACTGAGGGAGGCGTGGTGCAGGATACTGATTAAGTTTAGTTGACGATACAGTCTAAGAAGTTTGGATTTGGAGTTCATTTATGAACTAGGTCCCATCAGATATCTAAACATATTCTAAGACAGATATTGCTCATTTCGGGAGATGGCTTTCTCCGCGAACTTGAGATAAAGAGAGACATAGAAAGAAACATCAGAGCGGATCCACTCACTGAGACTATTTCTCGAACACAATAGTTTCGCAAACGGAATTTGTGAGACTGATTAGTAGAGGAGTTGGGTGTTCGGTATCACACGGGCTGTGAGTATGCGACATCGCAATAATTAGCCTTGAGTGCAAGTGGGAGATTGTTGGATATAGTGCTCTCAAAGTCAATTATTGGATCACAGGCACGTGATTGTAATGATTGAGGGAGGACCTATACCGGTAGGACAGTCTTGCTCAAGATGATAGTATGCTATCTGGTTTATCTTTATCATCGTGTACAGCTTTAGGTGACCTTAGAGGTCACTATTGCACGTTGATAGAGCTCTTAGGATTCTTGCTTGACGGCCAGCACTATGATGGCGATCATATACGTGGGAGCTGGGGTCTATAAGCATATCCTTAAAAGGTCCCTAGTTATGGGAGTTTCGAGACTGGACATCGATACTCCATTAGTAGACTAGTGTATACAGTCGAGACCCCGACGAGGGGCGGTGGCCGGTCTCACAAGCCATTGGTGTCAGTTGGATCACCTAAGATGTATACAGGTGCTCATTGGGTTATGAGTACACTGGACAGGACTCGCCGGGAACATGCTAGTTGGTATTATACCTGACGTCAGATAGCAGTTCCCTGGTGACATGTGTACAGGTTAGTTCATCGACCTGAGATCGTCATTTGTCTCGTGTGAGTTCCCACTGTGCTTTGATTACTACCCTACCACGGCTCAAAGGAGTTGTGCAAACAGGTTTTAGTTGGGTACAGTCCCGAGCCACATGGAGGCAGTGAGCGGATCGGCAGGGGTTCGTCTCTCCCGGTATTGGGGGTGGGGTCGCGCTGTATCTAGGAGAGCCATTACACGAAGTCCTTGGCCAAGGCAGGAGATTTACTGGTAGGTATTCCAGTAGTATCTCAGGGTGTTCTGGGCTACACTCCGATACGACTTGTACCGCTTTTGGGGGTCTGACTTTTACCAACCCCCTAAGCTCGACATGCGATGCTCATAGACGAACGGACCGGACTGTACGGATATTATCACTGACAGGCTCAGTAGGGTGTCAGGATGAGTTCGCTCATCGACCTCCCTTTTGGTCAATACCTAGTAGCCCGTTACGTACGGCTAATACCTCTGACGTGCTAGTGGTTAAATCCACAACCAAAGTATTGACGAGTCTTTAGAGTTCCCCACAAACAGTTTCTCATGTTTCGGGCGAAACGTTGTAGAAACCGTATGGGTTTATGGCAGGATTCGAACATACGCTTGCACTTGTGCGCGTGTCATGGTTCGGACGGATGATACTAGCGGGCTTTGGTTTAAGCCGGATCCTAGTATTATACTGTGTAGATTTTGTCTCATTGCATTTGTATTCGGTCGGAATACAAATGCGGGTATGTATATACAGTCGCGGGGTTATCCTGTAATTTGTTACCGGATCACTTTTTGAAGTTGCCAGCTTACTTTCCCTTTTCGGCCATTTTCCTTTCTTTCTTTCCTTGGCTGATTTTTGCTTTGAGTGGGGGCTTATTTGCAAATATGAAATTTGTGGAGGGAGGGGGTTTTTTGTGGTAGGGGGTTCTCCAGCAGCTCATGGAGGGTTCATGAGGATTCTAGAAGTGTTTGGTTCAAGATTTGCATTTATTTTGATTGGATTGATTTGGATTAGGAAGTGAGTTTTTCTTTTTGCTTAGGGTTACCTCTATTTGCTCCTACACTTACCACCATTCCATTTTTCTCATGCCATGGCCGAGCACCATTTTGGAGAGCCCCAAAATTTTGTGAGGTTGAAGGAAATTGATCTCATTCTTCTTGCAACAAAATCCCCTTGCTCATTTCCATTTCATCTCCCTTTGAGGCAACTTCAATTAACCCTTGAGGCAAAGCGTTCTACAATTAGTTTACAGCAATCTTGCACACGTCGGCTAGTAAAATTCGTGTCCGAGTTGCCTCGGTTCAGAGGTGGGAGCCCGTAAAAAGACTCGATGATGTGGTGCCCTTTCCGACGAGGAGATCGAGACCGGAGATGCCGCGAGGAGCTTGGGATGGTGGCCAAAGACCGAAGAACACGGATCGATCGGTATAGCTTTCTATCCCTTCTCTAGTTGCTAGTTTATAGGTTAATGGTTCGATCCGTGTTTTAAGCATACGATAGCGCCGGTTTCAAGTTTTGAAAAAGTCTTTGTTTCCGCATTTTGGCCTCGGACAGACGACCGGGGCGCTACCGTAGAAAAGATTTTACCAAAGCACTAATTTCCTAACTAAGATGTTTTGACCAGCCCAATAAGGCAGACGTCTGTAGAAAGACTTGGCAGACGTTTGCCAAAGTATCATCGAAATACCAAAGTGCCACCAAACGTCTGAATAAAGATGTTCGGACGTTTGGCCTTCATGACATCAGAAGACCAGAGTGCTCGCAGACGTTTGACCCTCATCGAGGCACGCGTCTGCCCAAAGTATTCTCACGCATACAGAACACATGCAAACATCTGGAGCTAAAACTCCAGACATCTGTCTTGTAGATAATGTCAAATCTTCATATAGCTTCGCGATAATGTCGGATCTTAGGAAATTAATATGGGTCGAATGTGAGGTAACACAACAAATCTCCACCTTCCTTCGCATTCCATAAACTCCTCCACCAAAGTTGATAACAGCTCCACCTTCACCACAAAATCCCTAAAAGGGCTCAATGAGCGCAACACACTCCAATTAAATTCAAACAATCCTCAAACATAACAACCGAAAGAGATTTCGTCAACATGTCCGACGGAGTATCTGATGTGCCAATCTTCTTCACAATAATCTCTTCTTTCTCAACGACTTCATGTACAAACCAGTACCTCACATCAATGTGTTTCGTCCTCTAATGATGCATCTGATATTTTGTCAAGTGAATCGCGCTTTAGCTATCACAGTAGACTATTATAGTATTCTTTTGAATACCAAGTTCTGAAAATAGTCCTTTCAACCAGATCGTTTCCTTAACGACGCAACAACAACCATATACTCCGCCTCCGTCGTAGACAACGCAACTGTAGGCTGTAACAAAGCACACCAACTGACGGCATATCCTCCCAAGGAGAATACATAATCGGTGATCAATCTTCATCTATCAAGATCACCCGCATAATCGGAATCGCTGAATCCAACAAAATTGTCGTTGTTCCTTTCAAACACCAACCCCACGTCAGACGTATCTTGTAGGTATCGTAAAATCCATTTCACAGCTTGCTAATGGCCTTTACCAGGAGATGTCATATAGCGACTAACAACACTAACTGCATGTAAAATGTCAGTCGGGTACAAACTATGGCATACATAATACTATCCACCGCACTTGTATATGGAACATTCGACATATACTTAATCTCATTCTCTGTTTGCGGTGATGAACGGGCTGAAAATTTAAAATGAGCTGCCAACGGAGTACTTATAGATTTAGCGTCTGCCAGGCCGAAACGCTCCAAAACTCTCTCAACGTATCTATTAGGAATATGTATGCTCTAGAGGCCATTATTGTATGATATAGTGGATACTTGGACATATATATAGAGGATTTTCTTGCTCGACATGATAGTATGCTATCGGTTGCTCTTTATCTTGTACTCTTGTATTGTTATACTGTCTCTCTGATACATGTTGATAAAGCCCTTAGGATGTTGACTTGACTACGAGGACTATGATGCAGATCATACTAGTGGGGCTTGTGTAGTCCATAAGCACATCCTTTAACAGTTCCTAGTCGAGAGAATATCGAGACAGGGGCATCGATATTGCAGAGTAGACTAGTGTGTACGTTTCTTGACCCTGTATAAGGCGGTGGTTGATCCCACAACCATTGGCGTTTGACATCAAAGATTGTACACAGGTGCTCATTAGAGAATGGGTACATCGAATAGGACTCGCCGAGAACTCCTAGATGGTACTGTACCTATCGTCAGATAGCAGTTTCTGGTGACACTTGTACAGGTTAGTCTGTAGACCCGAGATCGTCATAGTGTCTTGTGTGGTTCCTACTGTGCTTTGATTTCCTCCCTACCACGGCTCAAAGGAGTCGTGCAAACAGGTGGATTTTGGGTACAGTTCCGAGTCACATGGAGGCAGTGAGCGATAGGAGGGGTTTCGTCTCTCCCGGTATTGGGGGTTAATGGTGCGCTATGCTCGATTGGCTATAACAGCAAGTTCCTGGCCGAGGCTGATAAGATTTACTGGTAAGTGTTATTAGTAGTTTCTCGAAAGGTTATAGGTCACACATCGGCATGACTTATCAAGTTATTGTGGGTCTGACGATTCCACCCCCAGAATCGATATACGACATATCAAAGGAAAAGACCGGATTATACGGTAAGTGTTGCTTATAGGCTTTGTGGGAGTTTGGAAAAGCTTGCTTGTTGATCTTCTATTCGCTCAATACCTGGGTAGCCGTTACGTCCAGCTAGTACCGCTGACTGCTTGTGGGTGACTGATGAGATCATTACCTACTGCTGGCATATTGATGAGTGTTTAGAGTCCCATACAGAGGTTTCCTAGCTCAAGCGAAACGAAGTATGGCATATATGGTGATATGTGCGGGTGCTTGATTAAATATGAGTATGTGATACAGTATTCTAATCTCGCAATATTTGATATCGGTTAGGTTTTATGTGATATAACCGGATTATTGAATCAAGTGTTGATTCAATGATTTGTTATATGTATATACATTTGATATTGGCCGGTTATATATGATATGACCGGATTATTGAATCAAGTATTGATTTGATATAGTATATTGAATGTTGTAGGTTATATGTGATATGACCGGATTATTGAATCAAGTGTTGATTCGATAATTTGATATACATATAAATGATATTAGTCGGTTATATATATGAAATAACCGGATTATTGAATCAAAAGTTGATTTAATAATTTGATATATATTTATATTTGATATATTTATATATTAACTAATATTAATGCTCACTAAAGTTTTTATTCTCTTGTTATATATAATGATATATATATATATATATATATATATATTTATATATAAAATACTATTGTGTCATGGTAGATGATACATTGAACATGGATGTGTAAGACTCACATCATGACCTAATGATAATTAGGGTAATTATTTATTAAGAGTAAAATAGAATAAAATGATAAATGAGCATGGCTTAAGATACTTGTAGAAGTATGTAGAATCCATTACTCATCTCTCCTTTTGTCTTACTCTAGATATTTTCTTACCCCAATAAGATCACTAGCCCATGGTTAATTCACACATTTATCACTTGAGGTATTTCTTCACCCAAGTTCATCTTCTTCCTTCTCTAGATTTTCTTGAGTTGGAAAATAAAAAGTGAAATTGATTTCTAAAGTGAGCAAAATTCCTACTTCATCAATCTACTCTCATCTAGCCCATAAGATTAGATTGTTTGCTTCACTAATTCTTGATTAGGGAAGAGATAGCTTGAGTTAGAGAAACTTCAAGGTGGATCATCTTCGGACTCAAAGACGACGAAGCAAGCTCGTTCCTTTCTTCAAGTGGAGCCAAGAAGAGTTCTAGGGACTACTACTTGGAGCTTAGGAACTACTAGTAGGAGCTATTGAAGTAAATGACTTGGTCTATGTTCATCACTGAAAACTGCATTTTAATACCTCTCATTCATTATCAATTTTGTTATATATCGGTACTATTAACCAGTGTCTGCTCAGTAATTAAAGATTACAGGTATCATGATAAAATACTGAAAACACACTCAAAATCATGGATATAACGTTTGGGAGCTGACACTGCAATCGGAACATAAAACCGACTGATATTCAAAGAGCTCTTTTGTAAATAAACTAATGTACACACATTTTAGTCCAACACAATATATGTGTGACATTAGCTCTTTGATATGGACCATGGTGGGGGCTGCCTTTGCACAATTTATGCAAGTGGACACATGTGGGTTGGTGACATGAGTTAATGCAAAAAGTATTGATGTGATATCAAGCATCAAGTTTCCCTCCATATCTCTGAGTGGAAACCAGGTTTTTAAAGAGAAATCAAACAGCATCAGGGAGATAGTAGAGAGCACACAAGACCACCTCACCAATACGAGCCCCAATGCCCCGAACAAAACCGGCGAGACCCCCCTAAATACCCGGCGCCACCGGTCCCCCTTGCTCCGTTTGTCCCCATTTTTCTTCTGGTCAATTTTTTGGGTCACATCATCTTATTTATATTGTTTGTTTATTCTGAAATGAGGCCTATAAATACCAGAAAAGATTGTGAGTGAGAGCCATGAAAAAGATATGTATATTCCATAATTTTGTTTTCGTTTTTGGTTTAGCTTGAGAGTTGTGTGGGCTTTAATTTGGTTTCTTCTTCTTCTTCTCTCTTGAAGCTTTCTTTTGAGAGCTTCATTATGAATGTTGAACAAGTTACCAATATCTTGTACCTCAACTACATCAAGTGTTAATATTATTGTTATTGCTTTGTTTACTTGATTCTTTTGTTTCTTGCTTTCTTTGGCTATTGTTATGTGTAACTAATATTTCTTTGGTTGTGGTGATGATGAGAAAATGAGATGAAAGGCCTTGCCTTCCTCCTCCTCTTGTTTATATTTAATTTGCTTAATATGATTCTGACTTAAACATTGTTTAATATATTTATATGATATGGTATTTTGAAACCATGGTTACTTTGTAACCTCTCATATACCATACTCACTCGCTTTCTCCATTTCACAATATTTAAGTTAAGATCAATTTGGTGTTAAGTTTGCTAAGTTTAGGTACGGTATTTTGTGACCAAGTGCTTGACAAACCCTCGGTTTTCATATACCCTATACTATCACAAACACTTAGCAAAGTTAACACTAAAAATAATTGCTCTCACTCGCTAATTTGTGTTTTTTGATGTTGTAGTATGCTTGCTAACCCTTATGCTTAATGTTGATACCTCAAGCTTGGACATACAAACGGTAAGTGAACAATACGAACTCGTTTCGTGTTTTACGTCAAATATCGGTATGTTGATGATTTGTGCTTCGCAACCATCTTGACAAGTCATGCTTCACGCTGGGATCGACATAAGGACGGACATCTCATGAACAAGGGAGCGTAGAAGGAATCGTCGCGATTAGACCATCCAAGCCAAAGCCATGACCATTTCTTCTTATCTTGCTTTCTTTGTTTTCGTGTTTTATATTTTTTGTGACAAACCAAACCAATTCATTATTTGTTGAACCTTAAAGCAACAAAACCTAATACACAATTCCCTGTGGATCGACCCGTACTTGCTAGCTCGCTACAACGCGCCGTGCTCTTGCGGTTTATAAATTTTAAAATGAGACCGAGATCGCATGCGCATCCATTTCCAAAACCAATTCTATTTTCAAAATATACGCGTTTGCGCGCGTGGGTGAAATCCCAACAGTCTACATAGATCGTATTCTCTTTCACTTAGTATAGTTCTTCTTATATCATGCATTAAACCCTAATACTCTCGTTTGATTCTAGGTTAGTATAGGTTAGACCTCTAGATTTTTTTAAATTGCATATTTAATGCATGTGGAAACCTAGTGGTGCTGCTAAGACACACTTTCATGTTATCAGAGCCGGGCTAGAGCATTAGACGATATATAGAAATTACGAAATCGAAACAACTCCGAAACAGACGAACTAAAACCCAAGTTTCTGTAAAAAAAATTAAGTCCTCTGAAATTTTTTTAAACAGCTGCAGAATGTTACATGTGATATAACTAGAACACCAGAGAAAAACGAGACAAAACAACAAACTTTTGGCCGGCCCCCCTGTAGTTTTTTGCCTCGTGTTTTGTCTGGTGTTCTGGTAGCTTGGGTTTAGGTTTTCAGGTTATGTTTGTTTTTGCCAAGATTGCATGTGATGTTATCTTTCTGTTAAGGCAATTCGGAGTGTTTCGAAGTCGCAATTTAACATCGTTTCGGGTTTAAGTTTGATATGTGATACAATATTTGGAATCCACATTAAATTTGTTTTGTGAAAACTTGTTTATAATTGGTAAATCTAGCGTTTTAGTCTCGGTTCATCGATTGCCACGGAGTTTCGATTCGGATCAAAACTCTGTCGCAATCGCGTATAGTACGCGAACACTCGTTGGATAACACTACTAGATAGCCATGCCCCATAGCCCCGACCAAGTGACTATAGGAGAACACCGTAGCTAAAAGCATCCACTCGGGTGCTTGCGGCCGCGGTGTTCCGCCTAAGTGCACTTCGTCGACGGCATCGGGGGTGCGACCATCTACTAAATTTCCCGACGAGTATTCGATCATATTATCGGGAATCCTGTTGAATTACTCGACTAGTTATTGAAAAGTGTTTTCAATTCGAGACTAAAATGCAGGATTTATAGGGTTAGGCATGAAATTCGGAATATGAGATATTTCGGGTTTATGATGTCTAAAGTGTATGCGGATTCTAATTATTGTAGTTTTCATTTCTTTTCTGTGACCATAAGTGTAATATGCGGTGTATCCTCGATCTCGTTACTATACGTCAATGACATTAGGAATACACATATTTACTAACGTTGATGACATGTGATGTTATGTGTTACTTGTGATATGTTATATTGGATCGTCATGTTTGAATAGCCGGGGGGTTTTACGTGAGATGAGAGTTTTTCTATTTTCATTCATGTAAAATTGTATGTAATATTCTTTTATTGGGACACTTCCGGGTTGAGGATGATATCTCCATTGATATATATTATTTACTTTTTCGCATTAGGATAGACCCAAGGCGGGGAGCACAATTAACCGAGTTCTAGAGTCCAGTGGGAGACCATCACGAGGAGTCGAGACCGGGTCTCCTAACTCTAGAATTGGCAGGGTTGCTTGCTGCTCTTGTAGGGGTCTTGTAACAACTATAAACTTTCTGTACAATTTTTTTTAAAAATACAGAAAGGGGTACTTGAGCCTGAGCACAAGTTATAAGTTTGATTTGTTTTTTTAACAGCAAGAAAGAGCTTGTAGCTCATTGGTAAGACCTTGCACTGCTGAACCAAAGCACCAGAGTTCAAATCCCATCAGCCACACATTATTTTTATTTTAAATTCTTTTAATCTTTTAGAAACCCAAGAGTCTACACGTGCACAACACGTAAACTAAAGAATCACACATAAAACAAACGAGTCCACTGCAGTAGACCAAGTGACGGGGATACGTAGTAAGGAGACGCGGCCTGACTCGGCCAACTCGGGCCGGCGACACGGCTGACCCGGCCGGCGCCGTCAGGTCAACTCGGCCGAACTCAATATTTTCTTCTTTTCCATGCACCCTTTGGACTACCCCACTCCTCTAGCACTGTTTAATTTCCCTGCACATTTACAGAGCAAATTAAAATACCCATTTAATCCATTTTTAATACACCCTTTCATTACCCTAAACCCTAATTTTTCCTATAAATACCACACCTAAAATCACCCCTCACTCACAAATCTTTGCCCAAACTCTCAAAAAAATTCCCAAGACTTTTTGTGTGCAAGTGGAGTTAGGAAGTGCGAAGCTCCGACGAACTTCCAACGGCAATCCGAGGAGTTTTCGGTGACGAAACGACGCACCGGTACTTTCCCAATCTTTCTCTTCCTCCTCTCTTGACCCTAATCTAATAAGTCCCCCTTCTCTTGTTGGATATAGTGCCCTCAGAGTCAATTAATGGATCGTAGGCGCGTGATTGCAATGATTGAGGGAGGACCTATGCCGGTAGGACAATCTTACTCAGGATGATTGTATACTATCTGGTTTGTCTTTATCATCGTGTACATGCTTTAGGTGACATTGTGGTTCACTATTACACGTTGATGGAGAATAGTATGCTACCATGGTTTATCTTTATCATCGTGTACTGCTTTAGGTGACCTTACAGGTCGCTACTACACGTTGATAGAGCCCATAGGATTCTTGCTTGATTACCAGCAGTATGATGGCGATCATATACGTGAGAGTTGGGTAGTCTATAAGCACATCCTTAAAGTGGTCCCTAGTCGTGGGAGTTTCGAGACTGGGCATCGATACTCCATTAGTAGACTAGTGTATACAGTCGAGACCCCGACGAGGGGCGATGGCCGGTCTCACAAGCCATTGGTATCGGTTGGATCACCTAAGATGTATACAGGTGCTCATTGGGTTATGAGTACACCGGAAAGGACTCGCCGGGAACATGCTAGTTGGTATTATACCTGACGTCAGATAGCAGTTCCCTGGTGACATGTGTACATGTTAGTTCATCGACCTGAGATCGTCATTTGTCTTGTGTGAGTTCCCACTGTGCTTTGATTACTACCCTACCACGGCTCAAAGGAGTCGTGCAAACAGGTTTTAGTTGGGTACAGTCCCGAGCCATATGGAGGCAGTGAGCGGATCGGCAGGGGTTTCATCTCTCCCGGTATTGGGGGTGAGATCGCGCTGTGTCTAAGAGAGCCATTACACGAAGTCCTTGGCTAAGGCAGGAGATTTGCTGGTAGGTATTCCAGTAATATCTCAGGGTGTTCTGGGCTATACTCCGACACGACTTGTACCGCTTTTGGGGGTCTGACTTTTACCAACCCCCTAGGCCCGCCATGCAATGCTCATAGACGAATGGACCGGACTGTACGGATATTGTCACTGACAGGCTCAGTAGGGTGTCAGGATGAGTTCGCTCATCGACCTCCCTTTTGGTCAATACCTGGTAGCCCGTTACGTACGGCTAGTACCTCTGACGTGCTAGTGGTTAAATCCACAGCCAATGTATTGATGAGTCTTTAGAGTCCCCCACAGACAGTTTTCAAGTTTCGGGCGAAACGTTGTAGAGGCCGTATGATATATGGCAGGGTCCGATCATATACGTGCAGTAGTGCACGGATCATGATCGGACGGATCATACTAGTGGGCTTTGGTTTAAGTAGTATTAGATTTGTTGGATTACTTTAGTCTCATCGCATTCGCATTCGGTCGGAATGCGGATGCAGGTATGTATATACAGGTGATGGGTACTCTTGAGATCCTTCACGAGTTTACTTTAGCAGATGCCATTCTCTTTTTATTGTTGAAAACTTTTGGATTAATGTTTGCATATGGAAATAATGAGCTCAAAGTCATGATGGAGTGCATTAAATGTGGCATGTGCAAGGGTAGTGACTCATGGTATTATTCTTTGTGCATGCTATCATTTCATGGTTGATTATTGTGTGAGATTGTGATGGGAGAGGAGAGAGGGCAGCCACTCTATATTGGGGTGAGCTCTTGGATTATTTTTTCTAGCACTCATAACATTATCTCACACAAGAATAACAAAAGGTTTCATCATCTTCTTCTCCCTCTTCTTCTCTTGGAGCTCACTATCTCCTCACTAATGGCATCCACTAAATCCTCAAGAGACAAAATTGTCACAAATATTCTCTACTTCGTCTTGGACATGTCGGCTAGCGAACTTCGTGCCCGAGTTGCTTCGGATGAAGCGGGAGCCCGTAAAAAGACTCGAAGATGTGATGCCCTTTCCGACAAGGAGATCAAGACTGGAGATGCCGCAAGGAGCTTGGGATGGTGGCCAAAGACCGAAGGACACGGATCGATCGGTATAGCTTTCTAACCCTTTCTTTAGTTACTAGTTGTAGGTTAATGGTTCGATCCGGGTTTTAAGCATACGATAGCGTCGGTTAAAAGTTTTGAAAAAGTTTTCGTTTCCGTATTTTGGCCTCGGATAGACGACCAGGGCGCTACCGTAGACTTGCATGGTATCAGAGCCACGCCATTAACCTTTACTAGCTTGCTCTAAGTGTTTTTAAGTTCGATCGGACGAAATTTCCAAAAACTGCATTTCCAATCATGAAGTTTCTGTCGAATTTTTTTTATCATCGAAAAATTATTTTGAGTATTGCAGAAAATCAGGTAAGCTTTTCTAAGAAAACTGCAGAAATTTTGTAGGCTGATTTCACTGTAGCGCGGCCGTACCCACGTTTTGGCCGCGGATCCGCCGCAGTACTGTAGCCACAGTGCACGAAATTTTCTGTGGTGGTCTCTGACTTGGAAATGTGGTTTCTGGTATTTTTTGTTTGGGCCTAAATTTGTCTGAGTACTGGGAATTATGCTTGGGGCCTACTTCGAGGAAATTTTGTCGATCGAAAATTTTAAACATGTTAGTTTACAGTACTTACATTATATCTGGGACCGTGAATGTCATTTGATCGGTAAATCTTGTCTAATTGCTATAGCCCTTTTAGACGGATTTGCGAACGTGACATTCACGTTGTTGTTCTGTGTTGTGCTGTGATATTGCGGATTTGTCGTGGTGGATATCCTGGATGCAATGGTAGTACAGTTTGGTTGTATTTGTTCATTTAATATTGCGGGGCAAGCGTCCGACATGTGGACTGCCGTTACTGCCTGTTTGTATATTATTCTTTTGGGGCACGGCCGGGCTGAGGTCGATGTACCCGTTGTATATTTTACTTTCTGTACTAGGATTACCCCGCGGTGGGGTGCACGGATGGCCGGGTTCTAGAGGGCAACGGGCCCGCATCTCATGGCTTTGAGACGGAGGGGGCTTCACTCTAGAATTGGCGGGCTATTCGCCGCACTCGTAGGGGGTACAGGTTGACCCAAGGAGGGGTGCTTAAGTTACCGGATTCCGTGAAGTGCTGGGTGGTCCATTCACATTATTGAAGGGGGCTGCCTCACTTCAGGTTTTAGCGGGTAACTTGCCGCGCCCGTAGGGGTATAGGATTTCATTGCACAGGCTATCAACACGACCAGAGGAACGTCGGGTTTCAGTAGCGGCTCTATGAAACCCGGGGATCCCAGATTATCTGTATTGTTCTGTGATATGCTTATTACATTTCTGTGATGTTGCATTTTATCATGCCATGAGCGAATATTATATATTGATATATATATACTGGTAGATGTTGTATATGTTTTACACCCGCGCTAGTCCGGTCCCCGCTCTGTCGTTAGTTAAGTAACCTAACGGGTGATGACGAGACCCAGTGGCGAATGCGGATGGCATATACATACATCATATTTTCGTTCTTTTGTGGTGTGATTAATTGATGGGACTGCATTGATTCGGATCAATGCAAGCTAAACAAACCTATTCTGATGTTGTTGGAACATTTTTCAAAAAGCTGTTATTGCAAGGACGTTCTCTTTTGTTTTGCACAGTGGTATTCGGTTATGAATATCCAGCACCTCAGTCGACGAGGCAAGGGCCGAGATCCCTTCACCGGGAGTGACCCCTTGGACAGAAGTTTGCGTCAGGGTAATAACTTCACTATAGCCGATTACTTTTTGCTTTGCATCGTGGTATTCAGTTGGAATATCCTGAACCTCATTCTACGGGGAAAGAGCCGAGATCCCTTCACCGGGAGTGGCCTCTTTAGCAAAGGTTTTCGCCACTATATTTTTATATAAAGCTATCCGGTTCCTTCAACGATATCAAGTTCATTACGTTAAAGGTTTTTCGCCAAAAACCATTCGTAGCCCTCCGTCATTTCAGAAAGGTAGCACTTAGTATTCATGCTATGTATGTTGGCCTTCGTCAAGGCATAGTGTATGGTAGCTATTTGTTACTTTTCTGCTGCATAGATAGATGCGTTGGTTTGGGACAGTCGTACTACTATTTTGGCCTTCGTCAAGGGTATGTACAGGTGGGTTCAAATTAACCTGGATAATGACGGGTATAACTTGATATGTGACTTATGATATGTTGGCCTTCGTCAAGGTCATAAGAGCATGGGGTAAAAATCACATCGGGAGTTTCTAAAGAAACTGAAACTTGCCAGATATGCGCATACCTTCTGGAGTGTGATAACGTGAGTGGATTCCATCACGTTATCATGCGATGATAGTTGGATCCCGATTCCCACTGATGAGTTGGTTTACTCCTCGGGTGATCCCGATTAATTCTTCTTTCAGGTTTGGAGGAGAATTTGACGATACAGTGGGAGGTTTCCTGATTAGATAAAGTGATAATCATTCTGATCTTGGTTAGAGTGCACGCAGAGTGTTTCTTTTCTCTCTCTCTTTGGCAGCGACCATGGCCTGACCCTTGACTATGACTCAGTGACCAAGATTAACCGAACCTTCTTAAAACACTGGCCTTTGGATTGTCTGAGTTGCAAACCTCATTGCCACTCCTACTTTTACCCTTTTCTCCATAACACCCCGTATTACAACGAACGTCCACTTCCATTAGATAAAACCATCGTATGGTTATATACGAATTCGAAGGAACTTGTTCCAGATTCGAGGATGGTTTCCGGTTCTAGGGAAAATGAATAGGACTATTCAGTTGTGTTTTCTTTTTACCTTCTCTCAGGTTGCGAGTGCTCCTTAGGTTAGGACAGTACACCTATTACGCTTATTGGATAGGCTTCTTCCAAACCATAGGCAGGTGCCGAACGGTGGGGAATGAAGAAAACCAATTAGCCTAACGATGGTGTACAGAAGGTAATAAGTTAAGACAAATAAAGGGATTAGAAAGAGGGCAAAGTAAACTGCGACTGCTATTCACGACCAAACCAAGTATTTCTTCGCCAATCCTACATCACCTTTGTATTTCTCCAGGACACTCCGTATCATTACGAAGATCCACAGTTATTTGGATACTCCATCGTATGGTTATATACGAACTCGAAGGAACTTGTTCCAGTTCGGGGATGGATTCTGGTTCAGGAGAAATAGGAATAAGGTTTTATTCAGTTGTCTTTTATCTTCACCTTCTCTCAGGTTATGAGTACTCCTAGGATTAGGAGAGTACACCCATTATGCTTATTGGATAGTCTTCTTCCAAACCATAGGTTGGTGTCGAACGGTAGGGAAGGAAGAAAACCATTTAACCTAAAGAGGTGTACAGAAGGTAATGACTAAAGACATATAAAGGGATTTGGAGAGATGGCGAAGAAATATACGATTACAGTTGTGAATCTGATAATGGAAGAGGCATTACTAAGAATACCCGGATACCCCTTCGAAACATTTATATGTTTCAGTTTCACTGTGTATTGTTAAAAGAAAACTGATTTCCCAATTAGCCCTTGCTCCACGGTATGTATTTACCAGGTTTGATTCTCACATCTGTATGGTTTTACAGATGATGAGTGGAAGTAAGTTATTGGGAATTGGGTGATCATCCTCATTATATCGGGATTCGTTGTAATTGGTGATATTTGAGGAAATCGCCTGGGTTGTTTGCCGGACGGCAAATATTTGGTTTTGAATATCCGTTGTTATGCACCAATTTCAAATTGATATATCTGTATGTTTATTTTTATAAAGTGAGATATAACTTTTTGAAATTATGTCCATGACATTTACCTATATCAGTGGATGGTTAGGTAAGGAGTATTAAACAGCGGTGTAATTCTTCTTAACCATAAGTACAGTTTTCAACCTACGACACACAGGGAATGAGTTATTAGACTCAGGGGACTTATACAGAGTATTGTATGTTGTCCAGTGTCCATTAGGACAAAGGGGTTGGTACTCGTACTATATTCTGTTTACTTGTGACTTCTCTAGTTCTTAGACATGTGTTTCATAGAAATACAAGATCCAAGTTTTAAGAAGTTATAGGTATATGAATAAAGTAGAAAACCAGATGGTGCAAGTATCAGGATTCTTCAAGGTGATCGAAGATGTAGATACTTGTGTATGGTATTCAGTTGATAGTAATGATTAAGAGAACTTGCTTCTCTTTCAGGTTACTCATAATTGGAAGCACTCCTAAGTTAAGTAATACTGATCGGCCTCTCTCCATTTAGTTGACATGCACTGGAGACAGCTGCATGATTTGAATCTGGTTCCAATTAAATCAGTGCCTCTGTTTCTATATTGGATATAGAACGGTTCATATCTTAACGATGTTAAGGTACGGGGAGTTGTCCGGCTTATGCTTAAACCCAGACTCTGGATAACTCAAGGCACATTTCTGTAATGGCTGTTTGTGGGTTGACCCGGGCTATGACGAGGGTTGACTTTCTACCATCTGGAAGATCAATAGTGATATTGTTCTTGACTCGCCACAGTTTTAGTAAAATAGATTTTTTCAGAAAACAGTAGTGGGAGTATGGTAGAACTGGAAGTGATTCCAGAACCACAAACGATTACTGAAAATTTAATAAGAACCTAAACATTCAATCTGGATTGACATTCCATTAGCCACTCCGCAGATATGGTGGGTAATCTCAGGCACCCGAGAGGTACTCCGGTAGCCTCAAGGACGATGACAGGGAGGTTCTTGTTTACCCAGACTTGACACTACTGTTGTTCCAGGCTATGAGACCAGGCAAGGGGATGAGTATAGCGTCGTTCTAAACTAGTTTTAGAAGTGTACGTGTATATGACTTTGCCAGAGGGTTGTCATAGTCAGTGGGAGCAGCGGAAGCATAGTGGACAAGTAGCTTATGTCCATTTATAGACTAAAGCAGATATAGCGGAGATAGATCATCTATTTCTGATGTGACAGCCATAGGTTTGACTTCATCAGAATTGGGGATGGATCTGTTAAGGAGGTAGTAGGATGTGATGTCTTTGTATTTGGATGACATACACAGAGTAGGAAGTGAAATTCCTATACTACGATCGGTTATATTTTGGTTGTCACACAGTGATTTCTCCGCATAGGACTTGGATATTATATCAGACATTCTGACTACTAGATCTATGGTTTTAGATTTAGATTTGGGTAGTTTCCTAATCTGGATACTTAGACAGCATTCTAAAGGTGTTTTGGAATGGACGACTCCTGGCACGGTAGTACACCTGCAGGTGATGGAGTCACCCTCTCTAAAGGTGTCTTACAGACTAAAGGGGAGAGGGATGTGCATGATTGGCAGATCACTTGCTTAGGCAATTGAGTTGATCATGAGATGTCAAGTACCACACCAGATATTGTTTTTGCACGAGATGCAATAAGTTGATATTAATCCAATCCTGGAGAAACGATCGGAAGCAGTTTTAGAACATAAGTTGATGTTCTGGGGATATGATAACGACAGCCTCCTTCGGGAGAAGGTTATCATTCCAGGCTTCCAAGGTGACCTGGATGACAGAGTGGCTGTCAGAGTTATAGTTTTCCCTCTGACGAGGGGCAGTATTTTGGACAGGTGGTCCAAAGGGATACTGAGGGAGGGATGGCACAGGATACTGATTAAATTCAGTTGACGATACAGTCTAAGAAGTTTGGATTTGGAGTTCATTTATGAGCTAGGTCCCATCAGATATCCAGACATATTCTAAGACAGGAATTGCTCATTTCGGGAGATGGCTTTCTCCGCGAACTTGAGATAAAGAGAGACAAAGAAAGAAACATCAGAGCGGATCCACTAACTGAGGCTATTCCTCGAACGCAATAGTTTCACAAACGGGCTTTGTGAGACTGATCAGTAGAGGAGTTGGGTGTTCGGTATCACACGGGCTGTGAGTATGCGACATCGCAATAATTAGCCTTGAGTGCAAGTGGGAGATTGTTGGATATAATGCCCTCAGAGTCAATTATTGGATCGCAGGCACATGATTGCAATGATTGGGGGAAGACCTATGCCGGTAAGACAATCTTACTCAGGATGATTGTATACTATCTGGTTTGTCTTTATCATCGTGTACATGCTTTAGGTGACATTGTGGTTCACTATTACACGTTGATGAAGAATAGTATGCTACCATGGTTTATCTTTATCATCGTGTACTACTTTAGGTGACCTTACGGATCGCTATTACACGTTGATAGAGCCCATAGGATTCTTGCTTGACTACCAGCTGTATGATGGCGATCATATACGTGAGAGTTGGGTAGTCTATAAGCACATCCTTAAAGTGGTCCCTAGTCGTGGGAGTTTCGAGACTGGGCATCGATACTCCATTAGTAGACTAGTGTATACAGTCGAGACCCCGAGGGGCGGTGGCCGGTCTCACAAGCCATTGGTGTCAGTTGGATCACCTAAGATGTATACAGGTGCTCATTGGGTTATGAGTACACCGGACAGGACTCGCCGGGAACATGCTAGTTAGTATTATACCTGACGTCAGATAGCAGTTCCCTGGTGACATGTGTACAGGTTAGTTCATCGACCTGAGATCGTCATTTATCTCGTGTGAGTTCCCACTGTGCTTTGATTACTACCCTACCACAGCTCAAAGGAGTCGTGCAAACAGGTTTTAGTTGGGTACAGTCCCGAGCCACATAGAGGCAGTGAGCGGATCGGCAGGGGTTTCGTCTCTCCCGGTATTGGGGGTGAGATCGCGCTGTGTCTAGGAGAGCCAATACATGAAGTCCTTGGCCAAGGCAGGAGATTTACTGGTAGGTATTCCAGTAGTATCTCAGGGTGTTCTGGGCTACACTCCGACACGACTTGTACCGCTTTTGGGTGTCTGACTTTTACCAACCCCCTAGGCCCGCCATGCGATGCTCATAGACGAACGGACCGGACTGTACGGATATTATCACTGACAGGCTCAGTAAGGTGTCAGGATGAGTTCACTCATCGACCTCCCTTTTGGTCAATACCTGGTGGCCCGTTACGTACTGACGTGCTAGTGGTTAAATCCACAGCCAATATATTGACGAGTCTTTAGAGTCCCCCACAGACAGTTTTCAAGTTTCGGGCGAAACGTTGTAGAGGCCGTATGATATATGGCAGGGTCCGATCATATACGTGCAGTAGTGCACGGATCATGATCGGACGGATCATACTAGTGGGCTTTGGTTTAATACACTAGTCTACTAGTATTAGATTTGTTGGATTATTTTAGTCTCATCGCATTCGCATTCGGTCGGAATGCGGATGCAGGTATGTATTACAGGTGAGGGGTACTCTTGTGATCCGTCACGAGTTTACTTTAGCAGATGCCATTCTCTTTTTATTGTTGCAAACTTTTGGATTAATGTTTGCATATGGAAATAATGAGCTCAAAGTCATGATGGAGTGCATTAAATGTGGCATGTGCAAGGGTAGTGACTCATGGTATTATTCTTTGTGCATGCTATCATTTCATGGTTGATTATTGTGTGAGATTGTGATGGGAGGAGAGAGAGGGCAGCCACTCTATATTGGGGTGAGCTCTTGGATTATTTTTTCTACCACTCACAACATTATTTCACACAAGAATAACAAAAGGCTTCATCATCTTCTTCTCTCTCTTCTTCTCTTGGAGCTCACTATCTCCTCACTAATGGCATCCACTAAATCCTCAAGAGACAAAGTTGTCACAAACATTTTCTATTTCGCCTTGGACACGTCGGCTAGCGAACTTCATGCCCGAGTTGCTTCAGATGAAGCGGGAGCCTGTAAAACGACTCAAAGATGTGGAGCCATTTCCGACGAGGAGATCGAGACCGGAGATGCCGCAAGGAGCTTGGGATAGTGGCCAAAGATCGAAGGACACGGATCGATCGGTATAGCTTTCCAACCCTTTCTCTAGTTGCTAGTTGTAGGTTAATGGTTCGATCCGGGTTTTAAGCATACGATAGCGCCGGTTTAAAGTTTTGAAAAAGTTTTCGTTTCCGCATTTTGGCCTCGGATAGACGGCCAGGGCGCTACCGTAGACTTACATCTCTCTCTTTTGCCATTCTCAAATTCTTAATTCTTAAAACGTGTCGGAAGCAGAGTTATCCGGCTTCCGATTCTCTTTTCTTTCAAAATTATAACATTTTCTTAATAACAAACCTACAACTTTTGCTATCTTGATTAATACTCATAAACTAAGACAATAGAACAAGTTTGACATTAAAATGATAACCATAGCCAGTTTTATTTCAATTTTACATTAAAATACCTTTATATTTCATATCGACATGTTTATACCTTTTAACCATGCTAGTTTTAGAAAACTCACGAGGTAATGGCTTACCTCCTCACAACACTCATATGTAACATAGCACGATAAAATTTGGGAACATAGATCTGTGAAAAATACGACTTTACACATAACTGTAGGGTGTTTTTCGTCACCCCATTGAGATGGGAATACGCGCGCGCTTGTCTGGCGCATTACAGATTCCCCCTGCCTAGGGTAGGCTGGGGTTTATTGATTGCGGGGATCCAAGTCTCCGGCAGCCGCGGACTAAGCTGCCGTTAATTACCCCTCGCCTTTGGAGCAAGAGAACCTCCGATTAACGGGTCAAACAGGTCATGCGAACTCAATGTGCAGTGTATGTGTGTTGTGTTTTGAAAGGGGATTTTGGATATATCGGGGGGCCCGCAGAGTTTTTACGGGGGTCCCGCTACCCGGATAGCGAGCTAGGGGTAAAGAGGGCTAGCAGCCCCTTGCGGGGTGCGGAGCAGCGCCCCGGCCCAAAATTTTTTTGAGAGGGACAGTGTTGTAGAGTATGTGTGTGTGTGCGTGTATACATATATATAAAATAAAAAAAGGAAAGGGCTTCCAAAGAATGCGTGGGAAAAAGCGCCAGCGCTTTGAGCGCAAGAGCGCTAGAGCCCTAGCGCTTTAAGCGCTAGCGCCCCACGTGTCAGCACATGGGCGCTCGGACGCTAGCGCTCTGAACGCAAGGGCGCTAGCGCTTTGAGCGCTAGCGCCCCACGTGTCAGCACGTGGGCGCTCGGGCGCTAGTGCTTTGAGCGCAAGAGTGCTAACATTTTGAGCACTAGAGCCCTACGTGTCAGCACGTGAAAAGGGACTTGGTCCCTACAATGGGAGTTGTACTCCCAGAAAGGAGCACTTATTATTTTGTGTGTGTGTGTATGAGGAGTTAAGCTCCTAGGATGTTTTGAAGCTGATAAAGGGCTTCTCCCCTTGAGCCCTAGTTCTTCCCCAAAGTAGGGTTTCTGGAAATAGATCTCCTTCTTCCTCCTCTGTTGGCAGGATCTTGAAGATCAAGAGATGTGAGATTTTAAAAATCTCTTCTTTTTGAGATCTGATGGCAGATCTGAGTTCCCCTTTGTGGGTTTTGTGGTGAAAAACTATTTAGTTTTATAAAAGGAAGAGTAAAACTCTTGATTTAATTCAAAAGAAAGAAGAAGGTTTTAGAACCTTGATGAAGGAGAAGATCACAGATCTTGATTCTTTTTGGAGAGAGAGAAAAGGTTGTTGAGATATTTTCATTATCTTGGCCTTTATAGGCTATATACTTTACATATAGCCCCTTGGGCTTTACAAAAATGGCATTTTGGCCATCCCTTGGCTCATGTGCCATTTCTTTTTGCACATAAGCAATGGGCTTTACAAAAATTTGACTCTATGCCCATTCATGCATAAAAAATTACATAAAAAATTATTTATTACATGATTTCATTTTGGGCATGGAGGAAGGCCGGCCGCTTCAAGTTCGGACTCGACCTGGGCATGGGCCCGCTTGATCCGGGCTTGGGCCCACTTGGCTTAGGGTTAACCTTGACTTTGACTTGGTCAACCAGGGTGCAATTTTCGACCCTAACAAAGTGTCTCCCATCAATAAATGCACACCACATATGTGGGTCGTGTGCAAGAAATTAATGGATCTTCTTTCGCGTGGAGGCGACTTGCTCTGCTTCCTACTTTTTGGGATGCACTGCCCTTTTTACGACATAGACGGTCGACGCTTAACGCGTCTTCGAGACGGAGTGTCCGTGGTAGACGTTTTCCTGGCCCGGAGTGATTTAGTAGACGTGCCCCCGGCACAGACTGTCGCTGGTCGATGTTTCCCCGTTACGGAGTGTCGTTGTCGGACGTTTCCCCGATGCGGAGTGTCAGTGTTGGACGTTTCCCCGGCACAGAGTATCTGTGTTGGACGTTTCCCCGAGACGAAGTATCGCTGGTTGACGTGTCCCCGAGAAGGAGTGTTTGCTTGACGTTTCCCCGTTATGGAGTGTCGTTGTTGGACGTTTCCCCGATGCGGTGTGTCACTGGTCGACGTGTCCCCGAAGCGGAGTGTCTGCTTGACGTTTCCCCGTTACGGAGTGTCGTTGTTGTTTCCCCAATCAGAGCAAAGCTCTGTTTCCAAGATTGGAAATGAAGCGACGCTTCCCCCAATCAGAGCAAAGCTCTGTTTCCAAGACTGGAAATGAAGCGACGCTTCTGCTTCCCCCAATCAGAGCAAAGCTCTGTTTAGAAATTTAAGAGTCAAAAATTGAAGCAACGCTTCAGATCCTGCGCTCTGCGCTGCGCGCCACGTGTTTAACACAGGTGCGCTAGCGCAGTTGCGCTGCGCGTTGCGCTGCTCGCCACGTGTCTGACACTGGTACGCTAGCGCAGTTGCGCTGCGCGCCATGTGTCGAGCACGAGTGCGCTCGCGCTAGGCGCTATGCGCGCCACGTGTCAAAACATGAATGCGCTAGCCCTAGCGCAATTGCGTTGCGCACCCCAAATTAGAGCAAAGCTCTGTTTCCAAGATTGGAAAGCGAAGCAACGCTTCATGATTATAGCAAATTAAATTATGCAGCGCATAAACATCTTACAGAGGAATAACAAAGAATTAAAAAAAACGAGGGAACACTTAACAGATAATAAAATACTAAATTAAAACATCTTTTTATTATTATTATTTATTATTAAATTTAAAAAAGATCACCAAAGAAGGGATCAATGGCACAAGGGTGAACAAAACAATAAACAAAATTTTCTAACTCCCTCGCCGCCTTCTCCAGCACATCAAAATGACGATTTTCACGAAGAGTGGCTCCCCACCGATTGGCGCCGTGTTCATCCGCAAAAGCAGACATGATAGCCCGCCGGGCTCTTATTTGGCTCAATAGGTGAACCGAGCAATCTTTCAGAGCCTGAGTAATCAGGCACGCCTCATGAAAACACTCGAGCTTGTCTTCAGCCGCATCGAGTATCGCCAGGGTCATCTCCGCCGGGTAAGGGGGGATGTAATCAAGCACGGCAAGAAGAATCATCAGGAGCCAGATGGATCCCATTGGAAGAGGGGACCCCTTACGGATCACAAGTTCATACTTCACCGCATCACACTCGGCAACCGTGAGAGAAGGATCCACCAAGCGCGCAGCAAACCGAGGAACAATGTCCTCAATGGGCACTTCCCACGGCTGTCTACGAGCATGGGGGCGGTTACAAGCCATAGTTGAGAAAGTTCTTTGGAGATGAGAAAAGGAAGAAGCTTTGCTTCGAGTTATAAAGACGAAGCACAGAAAATTTTGTGCACAATGGAACTATTTCCAAGAGTGGAAAATGAAAGATCCCCGGAAATATAAGTTTGACTTAAAAAGGAAGGTGAAAAGACACCTCTGTTGAAGCAACGCTTCAAATCCAGCGCTTTGCTGAAGCAACGCTTCAGATCCAGCGCTCTGCGCGCTGCGCGCCACGTGTCAAGCACGGGTGCGCTAGCACAGTTGCGCTGCGCTCTGCGCTGCCCGCCACGTGTCCAACGCAGGTGCGCCAGCGTTGGAATTAAAATTCCCACCATTAAATCAAAGGATCTAATAATAATGATAAATCATTAATTAACCAGAATTAAATTCTGTTAAGGAAAGATTTCTCAAAATCTTTCCAAACAATAAGATTGTGCTTTAAGCACCGCTGGATCAATGATCCAATGGTAAATGATGAGTTACCAAAAACAGAACAAATTCTGCATGGAAAGATTTTTCAATCTTATTAAAAACAAGAAGATTATCTTCTGTAAAACAGAAGGCTTAGGATCAAAGATCCAACGGTGGGAAATATTCCCAAATCAATCAGAGAAAAATCTCTTCAACTGATTTAACAAATCAATTGGCCCTATATAAAGGCCCCAAGACTTCAAGTCTAAAAAAAAACATAAGAGAAAAAAAAAGGAAAAAAACCTTTGCAAACTTTGAGAAAAAAAACTCAAAGAGAAAGAAAGGCAAGCCTTTAGAAAAAAGAAGATCATTTCTTCATCTTTAAAGGTAAAGAATTATTTCTTGAACAACAGAGATGAAATTATCTCGTAAAAAGAAGAAACGCCTTCTAAAAAGATCTTAGATCTATAAAAAAGACCTAATCATAAGAACATAAAAAGAAGTATTTTTACTTCACAGATCTTCTGATCTATAAAGACAGAGCCTTTTATCAAGACAAGAACTGTTGTTCTTGGATCTTAAGGCGAGGCCTCATTTGAAGAACGTAAATTTGTTCTTTGATCTTAAAATTGATCAAAATGCACTTTGCGCTCTTAGACGGTGCGTTGCAGTCATGAACTGCACCTTTGAGCTCCTTAGACTGGAGCTCAGCGCCCCTTGGACTGGAGCTCAGCGCCATAACTTGCCACGTCCATAACTTGCCACGTGTCAAGATCTGCGCTTTGCGCTCCTGAAAACAGCGCACTACGCTCATGGGTTGACGCTCAGCGCCAAGCGCGCCATGTGTCACTCACTGGCGCACCCATAAACTAGCACAGCGCGCTCATAAATTAAAAGCACAGTGCGCTAACAAATTAGCGCTTAGCGCTAAGCGACACGTGTCCTCCTCGTGTGCGCTAACCAACAGAAGCGCAACGCGCTCTTTGACTGGCGAAAAGCACCTAGTGCGCCACGTGGCGCGCTGTCAGAACATGCCTTGTGCTGATAAATGCTATGCATTCCATATAAGACAAAAAATGTCAGAGCCCAATACTTGGTATTATTAAAAGGTCAGAGCCCAAATAAAGGCCTAACAGGCAGAACAAAAATAAAAATGTTAAACATTTTTTTTAACTGGACTTAGCCCAATTCTGCCCATAAGTCCTCAAATTAAATTAAACTGAGCTCATCTGCTCTTCCAATAAATTTACATCCGGTTCGAGGGCACATCTCTTTACTCCTGTGATATCTGTCGTTGTAATCCCTCAACGTCGTCAGAGAGGTAACGGGTCCCGACAACCACACATTACTACGGACTGTGGAGTCCTTAAACCCATGGACTATGATGTCCTTAACCTCGACCGTGATGTCTTAAAACTAACGACGGACTGTGGAGTCCTTAAACCCATGGACTATGATGTCCTTAACCTCGACCGTGATGTCTTAAAACTAACGACGGACTGTGGAGTCCTTAAACCCATGGACTATGATGTCCTTAACCTCGACCGTGATGTCTTAAAACTAATATCGGACTGTGGGGTCCTTAAATCCACGGACTATGATGTCCTTAACCTTGACCGTGATGTCTTAAAACTAACGTCGGACTGTGGAGTCCTTAAATCCACGGACTATGATGTCCTTAAACTCGACCGTGATGTCTTAAAACTAACACCGGACTGTGAGGTCCTTAAACTCACGAACTATGATGTCCTTAACCTTGACCGCGATGTCTTAAAACTAACGATGGACCACAATGTCCTTAAACTAATTATCGACCGCAATGTCATTAAACTAAACAATAGAGCCCAATTGCTCTTTTGTTGGATCTAAACGATCCCGTTAAGTTGATCTTAGTCTAGAATTAGACTAACGTGTCCTTGACAAACGTTTAAGTTGATCTTAGCCCCAAATAAGGCTAACGTATCCTTAAACACAACCCCCCCAAACCCAAATCTAAGAAAGATACGGATTTGGACTAGTCCACGCCCTACGGGCGACAACATAACTTAGTCTCCATATACAATCCACGGGCAACCAAACACAAAACAAACACCCACGTCACGAAGTGACCATATGGAGAAGGAGAAAGTTGTTACCGCGATGCGGTAGTGTAATTAACTGCAGGGGCTTGCACCTGCAGGGAAGAGCATCCCCACAATCAAAAACCCCTCAAACGAGGGGGAATCTGACGAAGTCTGCTACATCGGCCACATCCATTTAAACCTTCGATACACGGTGCCATAAATCAACTTGGCATCTTCAGAGAGGTGGACGGATAGCACCAATTAGCATCTGTCCCCAGATTCAGGAAAGACGTTCAATCTTCCCGGTTTCCGGCGGTAAACAGATTCTGGCACGCCCGGTGGGACCTTTTCCTCTTTCCACTCCACACTTCGTGTGTCGTGTTCGCGAACCAATCGCGGTTTGCTAATGGTTGCCCTTGGGTTTCGAGGTACTAAGATTTGGCATTTTGCTTGGTGCAGAAAGAAAAGAATCAATGGCGTTCACCTGCTTAAAGTGTTCCACATGCAGCTGCAACTCGCGTCCTGCCTCAACTGGGGGCATAACCTACGGGCCCCAAGCGGCTTCCCTGTTCACGATGCCCGTGGAACAGGTCACTCAAGCCACCACAGGGTTGTTTTTCGGGACTATGCTCCTGCCAACGAGCTTCACTGCTCCTGTGCTAACACCGGAAGCTCCCAAGAAGTCGGTCTTTGATCGGCTTACAGCTACTGCGGCCCCTCTCGGCGGGTCGTCCAGCTCCAACACTTCAGTCTTCGCCAGATTGGGCCAGAGTTCCTATGGGCCCATGATGAAGCCTGCAACTCAAGAAAAGGCTACTCCGAAGAAAGTAACCAACCCTGCTCCTGAAGTCGTCAAGGCGGCTTCTCCTGCCAAGGGGTCGGTCTTTATAAGACTGGCTGTCCCAACTCCCACTCCCACTCCTGCTACTCAAAGGACATCAGTCTTTAACAGGATGACACCAGCAACAGCCCCTCACCTGAACAGGGGGCAAGACGAAGCCATTCCCGTCACCGAGCCAACTCCATCAGCTCGACGCACTCGACGTCGCTACTGACGCCGGGTAAGGAAGGCCGGAGGCAACTCCCCCTCTAGGCTAACTCTACCAGCCCCAACGGCGGAAATTAATGCTGCTGTTCCAATTGGGAACAGTTTTGAGCCGCTGAATAAGGTGCGTAGGAATTCTCCTACCGCCGTACTGAAAAGATCTCCTCCTCCGGTGGAGAATGTTGCGGAAGCAAAACCAGAACAGTCCCCTCAGCGGCTGTCCTCCAAGATCTACAAAATCTGGCGGCAGGTCCGGAACTCAGTGGTTGATCAAGATTACCCTCGCCGACAAAAAAGGGCGAAAGTTCAACAAGAAGAAAGACATCTTGCCAAGCCACGAAAAGCTATCCGGGTGCCCACCGCGACGGCCCCCTCAACTTTGACCGCTCATAAGAAGAGAAGGCCGGAGAAGATCCTCGTGCCTGCGATAAATGTCAAAGGCACTGAGCCCAAACACCCTAAGTCTGGAGGCATGGTGGTGCATACCGTCTACATGGCATCCGGGAAGGAGGATAGCCGCGCTTCTACAGGCCACCGACCACTCATCCGATCCATCACAAGAGCTCAGGAATAGCAACAGCAGAAGCTTTAGGAGATGCTGACTGCGATGGCCGCACTCACCGGACCAAAAGAAAGCCCGGAGGCATCATCGAAGCAGCATTATGAACAAGAAACCGATGCCGACTTCCTTTGCAGAGTCCTCGAAAAGAAGGACAAAGAAGCCACGGAGCAAGCGGCTAACATAAAGCGAATGGCACTTCTCTTCCAAGACATGGTCGTGATGATGATACAGCCGGAGCCTCCAGCCGAAGATCCTCCAGTGATAATTGAAGATGACAGAGGAGAAACATCGAATTCTCTGCCGACTCTGTCAATAGCCAAGGAGGAAACTATTTCCAAAGCTGCCCTGGATGACTATATTGCTCAGCAAATAAGAGTTCACCAGGCAAATGAAGCGGCTGGCCAAGTCGTGAAAACTGGGCGACCATACCCAGGCTGGTATGATCAGATAAAGTACCCGCCGGGCTACACAATCCCCAAATTCCACGTATATAAGGGGACAGGCAATCCCCACCAGCACGTCGCCCAGTTCAGAGCTCTGTGCGGCAACACCGGGGGCGATGATAAGCTTTTGCTCCGTCAATTCGTCGGCAGCTTGTCGGAAATGGCGTTTGAGTGGTACTCCGAACTTCCAAACGACTCTGTCAAAACTTTCGCAGAAATGGAGTTATTGTTCACCCAGCGATTCGCGAGCGCAAGTGAACGCACCCCGATAATAGCATTGATCAATGCAAGGGTGAAGCGGGGCGAAACCTGGGTTCAATATGCAATCCGATGGCGAAATCTGTGATCAAAATGCGAACAGCGCATCGAGGAAGCACCAGTAGTGGGCATGTTCGTGGGTACCCTAGACCCTCATGCAACTATTTCACAGTTCATGATGTTATTCAAACCGACCACGTTCCAAGCTTTAATCGACAAGTTAGCCCAGATGGACCAGATAGGTCATAGACCGTCTCCTCCGAAACTGGAACCGCGGAACGAAAAGGGTAAAGGGAAGGCGACCTTCGTTGCGAACACCCAACAACAGCCCAGTGCTCCAAGACTAACGGATCAATTGGAAGAGAGACTACGCTATTATAATGAGAAGATGAAGCGTCATTACTCGTTCCCACGGGACAAAACGAAGAGGCTGTTCGAGCTGGCGGTGCGCAACAGGCTCATCAATTTGCCAAATCCAAGACGACCACCGCAACCCAGCGAAGTGAATAATCCCAATTATTGCCCTTACCACCAAACGGTAAGCCATCCAATCGAAAATTGCTTCGTCTTTAAAGGATGGATCGAGGATCAGTACCAACAGGGCAAGTTCGCGCTGTCCGAAAAGTGGAAAGTGATCCCACCACAACCGCATACTCCTAAGAAGATGGACACACCGGGGGCAACGTGTTTTTTTATTGAAGAAGCTCCATGGGAGGTGACCCTTTCGGCCAAAACCAAAAGGATGCTGAATGATCTCCAGACATGTACGGCGATCACGTGGAAGAATCCGTTGGAACCTGAGATCATCGAAGGAATGCTGAAGCCACGCCCAACTCCAAAGATTGGTGGTGATAGCCAAAGTGTTCACACCCAACCGTCAAAATTTTCGAAAAAGAAGAAGAAAACCAAGAAGCCCGTGAAGCCTAGCGATAAGCGCACGGACCTGCAGAAACAGATCGATGTGCTGGAAGAGTACAACCAAAAGGCACGAACTCCAACCACGCTCCAAGAGTTTCTTGGACACGTCCTTGAAGACGGAGATGATGGAGAAGACTCGTCCGATGAATCTGAAGATTACGTGGCAAGTTGACATGTGATCTCTCACTCGTCGACAGACGAGGAGGAAGCACCTTGCACCGAAAGACTGGGGGCAGGGCCTGAACCGGAACTTCCGTGGCCGACAGATGAAATAATCGACGTCTTTCTAAGTGAAATTCATCTGAAAAGTAAAGCTGATCGGGAGCGTGAGATGACCATATTTGAAAAAGCCAAACGCCGGCGACTGGACGAAAGAGTCGGAACACTTCTGTCGAATCAAGGGGCATCCGTCGCGAATAAAAACAAGTTCAAGACGAGGAAAAGGTTTGCTAAAGCCATATCAATGGGGATGAAGCTACCACCCTCCGAAGGAAACACTCCCGATGAAGCAGAAACACATCCTAGCTACTGCTTATATCATCGAAAGATTTCGCACCCTACCGAAGAGTGCGATGCTTTTAAAAGATGGTGGCAAGGGTATGTTGCTCACCGGCAACATTTTAAGCGGATGAAACGCAAAACTCGTCGGGAGCAAAGAAGTGTGACCGAGGAGCATAAAAGAACTACCGGTAACTGTCGCATGGTCAACGCCGGAGGATCGCAGGTTCTCACCTTTGGGAGCGACTCTAACGAGGAAATGGCTCTAGGCCCTCTCTTTAAAGAATCCACCTTAGAGAAAGAGGAAGAACTAAAGGCCTGTGAAAATATTCAGCTGCGCAATCGCACGCTTCCAGAAAAGAATCCCGGACCCACGAGTAGAAAAGATAAGGGAAAAGAAAAGGTCTCTGAGGACATCGCCCTGGATAACCAAGTCATGAAAGAGCTGACTGCCAAGGACCCGCCAAAGAAGAACAAGGTGGACTACAACGTTCTGGCACACTTGAGGAAGCTACCCTCGTAGCTAAGTATTCTCGACACCCTTTTACTATCCAAAGAAGCGAGAGATTCATTGATCAAAGCGCTACAAGAGCCAGAGCAATTCCAAGCTTTTCTCGCCGAAGAAAAGATGAAGGACGGGCTAGAGGAAGTACACACAGCCGATATCACCTTCGGTGATGAAGACCTCCTCCTTGGGACGTGCGAGCACAACCGTCCCCTCTATGTCTCAGGATACTGCCACGATATAAGGATAGGCAAAATCCTGGTCGACAATGGGTCTTCCGTTAATCTCCTCAACGTGCGAGTGTTGAAGAAAATCTGCATGAGCGTCCAGCATCTCGCTCGTGATAAAATCACCATCTCTGGTTTCGACTCCCAGTCGCCACGGACTCTCGGATCTGTGATACTAACGCTGCGCTACGGGCTGCTCGTCACGGATATTAAATTTCATGTCATTGACGCCAAGACATGCTATAACGCTTTGCTTGGCCGGCCTTGGTTACACGAGTACAACATCATCCCTTCTACACAACATCAGTGTATGAAATACTTTAAGGATGGTCTCGAGTATACCGTAACAGGAGAACTGAACCTGTTCTCCATGAACGAAGTCTGCAAGTATGAAGATGCAAAATATTTCTTGCCAGATTTCGAGGACACGGAGAGATGTAACAAACCGGAGAACAAACCTATCACCACCATCCCTGTCTTCGGGAGTGATACCGAGGAAGAGGAAGAGATAGTTTACTCCGGTCCACCCCAGTATAACCAACCAGGACCGTCCGCTCCTATGTTGATCTTTGGCAGTGACTCGAAAGATGAGGTCCATGTTATATTCTCCACTCGGCCACCAATACAAGCATTCGCTGGTGATAATCAGAGTTTGTAAATTACCATGATTCCGCGGGAGCACTACAAAGATCTTGACGCACTTGAAGCTTATAGCGTGCAAGAGCTACAAATATTTTACGTCCCTCCCAGGAGAAAAGGTGAACAGGCAATCCTATTCTACCGATCCACGGAAATAAGAGTGGAGAAAAAAGTTTGGCATGGCGCGGATTCTACACTTGACAGGTTCCAGCCCATCCGTCTGCCTAGATATTACACAGAAGGCTTGAAAAGGCTATTGAAGCGCCAAGGGATACCCTTTAAACAGACCGCTCGAAAAGCTAAGTTCTATAACAGGATCTGGAACGTTCTCGGAACTCAGCGGAAGTTTCCTAACGGGAGAATGGAAGCGATCGGGCTTGGATATGTTCGGTCCAAAAAACGGGAGCTACTCCGCGATTGCTATGTCGTACATGACTTTGATGAAGAAGGAAATGCTCAATGGGAGAATGCTAACCCTGAACCAGAAAGAGCCCCCGACGTGAAAATGCCCAGTCCGTCGTTTGAAGAACAAATGGACAAGCTTATAAGGGAAGCTGGTCAAAAAGTTCGAGACGACCATAATCGCGAAATGGCCATCTACGAGAAAGCCAGGACGCAACACCTTCTTCAACAGGCTGCGAAAGATGAAAATGCCCCTCCCTGTCAACCTGTTGTACAAAAGGCCCGACGCAGAGGCAGAAACAAGTCAAAGAGTGGAAAAGGCATTCGACAGCGACAAAGCGGGACCAAGAAGTCACGCGATCGAGAACCGAGCAAACCGGATTCATCTCTTATACAGAAGATGGGTCGAGCATACTCCTTTCCTCAAGACAAGACAAAGAAGATACTTGATCTTGCCATAAGACATCAAATGATTACACTTCCGGAGTCTAAATACCCCGAGCAAGCCAACGAGGTCTCTCACCCAGACTATTGTTCTTATCACCAAGCGATAGGACATCCTCTCGAACACTGCTTCACCTTCAAGAATTGGGTTGAAGACCAATATCAGCTCGGCAAGTTCGCTCTATCCAGCAGTTGGAGGATAACTCCGCCGCAGAGGCACGAACCAAAAGCCGCGCATACAGCGAAGGTAGAACCAGATCAACATCGGTCTTGGAAGCGAGTTCGTACCTGTCATATGATAACACAATCAAAAGGAGAACCCGAGAATAGGGATGACCTCCCCTGGTGCTTCGAAAACAATGATGACGAGGTGATCTCAGAGTTTCCACCGGCGCCAAAAGAGCTGGAAGATGGAATACATACTACTGCAGATAACCTCAAGAAGATTGATTTAGGGACGGCAAGTGACCCGCGACCGATATTCGTCAGTGAGCTGCTATCTGAAGAAAGGGTGGCTGCGCTAAAAGACGTGCTTATGCAGCATAGAGATTGCTTCGCATGGAACTATTCCGAAATGCTAGGATTAGATCCAGAGATTGCGGTCCACAAATTGTCCATATCCCCGGACGTCAGGCCAATCAAACAAGCACCGAGAAGAATGCGGCTCGAGCTTGAGATGAGCATTAACGCCGAGGTTAAGAAGCTGATCGACTCTGGCTTCATCTAAGAGGTTCAGTACCCTGACTGGATCGCCAACATCGTCCCAGTAATGAAGAAGAATGGGACGGTGCGTATCTACGTAGACTTTCAGGATCTCAATAAAGCCTGCCCGAAAGACGATTTCCCAGTACCGATCACTGAGCTGATGATATATAACATGTCCACTCACGAAGTTTTCTCCTTCATGAACGGCTCATCAGGATACAATCAGATAAAGATGCATCCCGAGGACCAGAAACATACCGCTTTCCGGACCCCTTTAGGTATATTCTGCTACAAAGTGATGCCCTTCGGTCTTAAGAACGCCGGTGCCACCTATCAGAGGGCCATGACGAGGATCTTCGATGACCTTATGCATGAAATCGTCGAATGTTATATCGACAACCTCGTGGTTAAAAGCAAATCATACGAGGAACACCTCGAACATTTGAAGATTGTATTTCAACGCCTTTGGCAATACAACTTGAAGATGAACCCTCTCAAATGCGCGTTCGGGATGTCCTTAGGTAAATTCCTAGGATTCATCATCCGACACCGAGGTATCGAGATAGATCCGTCAAAGATCAAGGCGATCATGGAAATGCCTCCGCCAAGGACTCTCAAACAATTGCGATCTCTCCAAGGGAAGCTCACGTATATCCGGCGATTTATAGCCAATCTCTCTGGCAAGTGCCGTCCTTATAGTCACCTGATGAAGAAGGGAACCCCGTTCGTCTGGGATCATAAATGCCAAGGCGCGCTGGACGAAATCAAGCAGTATCTGCAGAACCCGCCAGTGCTAGCCGCTCCGGTCAAGGGAAAGCCCCTTATTCTTTATACAACAGCCCTCGAAGGTTCCTTAGGCGCATTATGGGCACAAGAGAACGACCAAGGGAAAGAAAGAGCTCTCTATTACTTGAGTCGAGTTCTCCTGGGGGCAGAAAGCAATTATTCTCCCATAGAAAAACACTGCCTGGCGTTGATCTTCGCGATAACGAAACTTCGGCACTATGCATTGACGCATGAAGTCCGTCTCATATCGAAGGTGGACCCTCTCAAATATTTGATGTCAAAGGCCATATTGACAGGTCGGCTCGCTAAATGGGCCTTGCTCTTAATGGAGTTCGCAATAACTTATCAACCTCTTAAGGCAGTGAAAGGCCAGGCCATCGCCGACTTCCTCGCTGAGCATCCGATACCGGCCGATTCCCCTTTGAATTGCGAACTGCCAGACGAACATGCGTTTGACACGATCGACGGGAGTGATAACCGATAGGAACTTTATTTTGATGGAGCATCTTCCATGAAGAAGCGCGAACAGAACATGCCCATAATCAAATCGGGGGTAGGCCTCATCTTCATGACTCCACAAGGAGGGATAATGCGCTTTGCTTTCTCCTTAACAGAGCCGAGGACCAATAATGAAGCCGAGTATGAAGCTTTGATAGCAGGCCTCGAGATCGCCATCGACATGGGAATTGAAAACCTCCTCATATACGGAGACTCCCAACTGGTCGTTAGCCAAGTAAACGGCGACTATCAAACGTGCAAACCAGAGTTGGTAAAGTACGGTGAGAAAGTATATCAACTGCTGACTCAAATTCTTTCCTACATCTTGGAAAGCATACCGCATGCGGAAAATAGCAAAGCGGATGCATTAGCCAAGCTTGCTAAAGAATTGGCCAATGAGAATCTCGATGACGTGAGAATCATTGTGCAAAGCCGTCGGGTTCTTACACCGGCGGAAATATCTCCAGAGTCGTCCGAAGAAAAAGGAGCGACTGAGCAAATGGCTATGCAAATAAAAGACTAGGAAAAGGCTGAAGATTGGAGAGAAGTCTTTATAGACTACTTCAAATCCCGTCGAACGCCTGAAGATGCATCCTCAAAACATCAGCTCATGAAGCGAGCCGTATCTTTCGCCTTCGTCAATGATACCCTGTATAAGAGATCATTTGACTCTTTATGGCTAAGATGCCTGGGACCTGAAGAGGCAAAGAGAGTCGTCCAAGAAACTCACGACGGACTCTTTGGTTCTCACCAAGCCAGGCCGAAGATGAAGCTGAAGATCAAACGGATGGGTTATTATTGGCCCACGATGATCCAAGACTGCCTCGAATATCCGAAGCAATGCCACTCGTGCCAGATTCACGGGGATTTTATCCATCAGCATCCGAATCCTCTACACCCAACAGTGGCTAGCTGGTCGTTCGAAATGTGGGGGACTGACATAATCGGCCCTATCGAACCAGCATCATCAAGAGGACATCGATTCATTTTGGCGACAACTGATTACTTCTCCAAATGGGCAGAAGCAGTACCACTAAGGGAAGTGAAGACGGAGAATATCCTCTATTTCTTCAAGACACACGTCATTTATTGGTTTGGCACTCCGTGACGGATCATCTCCGATAACGAGCCAGCCTACAGAAGCCACAAGATCAGCCGCTTCGCACAACAGCATAACATAGACTGGAGATACTCCTCAGTCTATAATCCTTGAGCTAACGGTCTGGCTGAGGCTTTTAACAAGACATTGACGAAGATTATAAAGAAGATGGTGTCTCGAAATAAAAAGGACTGGCATGAGAGACTGCATGAAGCTCTCTGGGTATATCGGACTACGTTCAAAACGGCAACGAATACAACATCGTACAAATTAATATTCGGTACAGAGGCGGTACTCCCCCTAAAGATAGAGCTACCCTCTCTACGAGTGGCAATCCATTATGAGCCAACGGACGAAGAGAATGCTCACCTTCGCCTCGAGGAGTCCGATGCCCTTGATGAAACCCGGCTCCTGGCATAGCAAAATCTGGAACCTTATAAAGCAAAGATGACGCGCTCATATGAAAGATTGACCAGGCCGAGGACATTCCACCAAGGCGAACTCGTGCTAGTGGTCAAAAGACCTATGATCCCCAATCGCGCTAAGCGGGAGAAATTCGAGCCGAACTATGAAGGCCCGTATATCATAGACAAGATCTACCAAGGTGGAGCCTATCTACTCATGGACATGCATAGTGAAAGACCTTTCAGGCCAATAAACGGTCGCTTCCTGAAGAAGTACTACGCTTGACGAGTCACGGCCTAGGTCAATGATAGATGACGACGACTATGTCCGCTCGATATCTTTCTAAGCCCAAACTCTATAAGTAGTAACCAGCTTACTTTACAACGGACCGAAACGTCCTTAAACTAACAGCGGACCGAAACGTCCTTAAAGTAACAGCGGACCAAACGTCCTTAAACTAACGACGGACCGAAACGTCTTTAAAACTAACAACGGACCGCTATATCCTAAAACTAGATATCGACTGAGATGTCGAGAAACTACGGTGGATTGTAGCATCCCGAAGCTAAAATAAAAAAAAAGAAGAAGAAAAAAGAATAAAAAAAAAAGAAAACGGTATGTCCATAAGCGAAATGGGCACGGATGAAAACCCGAAAGGGCTCCGTGAGTAAAAACGGCAGGGCTACCGGCGAGTCTTGTGAAAACCTGAAAGGGCGCAACCTCGTTAGAAAAAAAAGAATAAAAAAAAGGAAAACGGTATATCCATAAGCAAAATGGGCACGGATGAAAACCCGAAAGGTCTCCGTGAGTAAAAACAGCAGGGCTACCGGCGAGTGTTTGTGAAAACCCGAAAAGGGCGCAACCTCGTTAAAAGACACTTGCAAGGTCCTCTTGACCTTGTAAAGAGAAATCACCCGCGTGAGATCCTTACGACTCATAAGGGAGCAACACACTTAGGGATCCCCACGATTCCTAAGGAGAAATTACACCTACGGGATCCTCTCGACCCGTAGGGAGAACCCTCTTATGGGACCCTCACTGCTCATAAGATTCAAAAGTCTTGAGTTACAGAGACCTGAACCTGTTCTTAAGCAGCCCCCACAACCTCCAATTTTGCCCTACAAGCGGCTCAATGCTGATCCTTGTATACAATCCACGGGCGCAAATAAATATTTCCCTAACCAAGTCCCATCCGTAGCTAGGGATATGTTCGCACGGTGAGCAACCCTTATGAGTCCTCTCGATTTATAAGGAGAAAACCCTCTTGTAAGATGAGAACATACACTTAGGAGTTCTCACGACTCCTAAGGAGAAAACGCACCTACGAGATCCTCACAACTTGTAGGGAGAAATACCTTCATGAGACCCTTACAGCTCATGAAGTCAAAAGTTTTAGTCGATAGGATCCTAACCTTGTTTACTAAGCCACCTTTGTTCGACATTGACAGAGGCAAATGATGATTCGCTCCTGGCAATATCCCAGTAGTAGCGGTGCTGATGCCGAAATCGGTGTCTAATTCCAAGCTTGCAGCGAAAATCCAGCAAGCCACACATGCATACGAAATAGCCGAAATGATGGGACAACTTGTGACAAAATCAGCAAGTAAAAATGTATGCATGCAAAATAGCCGAAATGATTGGGCAACTCGCAATAAAAAGCAGCGAGTAAAGAATAAAATAAATAGCTTAAATGATTGGGCACCGCGAAAAATAGCCGAAATGATTGGCCAATCGCGACCTTCGTGATATAAAAGCTGAAATGATAGAGCATCGTGGAAAGAATTGAAAAATAAAAATGAAATTTATGCCCTACAGGTGATATCACATCAATCCCTGTATACAATTCAGGGGCGCAAATAAAGAAGGAATCACACTCCTCCTCCCCAGGTTTCATCAGAAGAAGAAGCCAAATCTCGACGGGTCGCAGATAGCCTAGAGATCATCTCAACATTTATCTCATTACAACAGATACAATATCAAGCAAAGCGGAACAGCGGCAACTCCCAGTTCCATGACTCGGCGGTGTACAGATGACCGAGAGTCAAATTCCGACCCCGTAAAATGCGGATAAAGTCAACCTTTCCTGCCTACGTGGAATGCGGATTATGTCACTTCTGACCCCGTGGAAAACGTCCAGAGCGGATCCTGGTCCTCGCAGAGCACGGCAGTGAACCTGTGTGAAGCATCCAGAGCGGAGCCTAGTCCTCACCGAACACGGCAATGAACCCGTGGGAAGCATCTAGAGCAAAATTCCTGGCTACGTGGAACGCGGATTATGTCACTTCTGACCCCGTGGAAAACGTCCAGAGCGGATCCTGGTCCTCGCAGAGCACGGCAGTGAACCCGTGTGAAGCATCCAGAGCGGAGCCTAGTCCTCGCCGAACACGGCAGTGAACCCGTGGGAAGCATCTAGAGCAAAATTCCTGGCTACGTGGAACGCGGATTATGTCACTTTTGACTCCGTGCAAAACGTCCAGAGCGGATCCTGGTCCTCGCAGAGCACGGCAGTGAACCCGTGTGAAGCATCCAGAGCGGAGCCTAGTCCACACCGAACACGGCAGTGAACCCGTGGGAAGCATCTAGAGCAAAATTCCTGGCTACGTGGAATGCGGATTATGTCACTTCTGACCTAGTGTGAAGCATCCAGAGCGGAGCCTAGTCCTCGCCGAACACGGCGGTGAACCCGTGGGAAGCATCTAGAGCAAAATTCCTGGTTACGTGGAACGTGGATTATGTCACTTCTGACCCCGTGGAAAACGTCCAGAGCGGATCCTGGTCCTCGCAGAGCACGGCAATGAACCCATGTGAAGCATCCAGAGCGGAGCCTGGTCCTCGCCAAACACGGCAGTGATCCCGTGGGAAGCATCCAGAGCAAACATCGGACTGTGGAGTCCTTAAATCCACGGACTATGATGTCCTTAACCTCGACCGTGATGTCTTAAAACTAACATCGGACTGTGAGGTCCTTAAACTTATGGACTATGATGTCCTTAACCTCGACCGTAATGTCTTAAAACTAACATTGGACTGTGGAGTCCTTAAATCCACAGACTATGATGTCCTTAACCTCGACCGTGATGTCTTAAAACTAACATCGGACTGTGAGGTCCTTAAACTCACGGACTATGATGTCCTTAACCTCGACCGTGATGTCTTAAAACTAACAATGGACCGTAATGTCTTTAAACTAATTTTACCTTAGTTCAAGGGTACATCTCTTCACTCCTTTGATATTTGTCGTTGTAATTTCTCAACGTCTTCAAAGAGGTCACTACTACAAATAGAGGTTGCCCCTACGGATAACGACATCCGTAGGGGCAATTTTAGTTTGGCCCTACGGATTAATCCGTAGGGACAAAAGGTTGCCCCTACGGTCCTTACATATTAATTTAAAAATATTAAATCTTAAATTGTTGTTTGCCCCTACGGAGCCGCAAACCAAGAACCTACAGACTTATCCGTAGGGGCATCTAAATAGGGATTTAAGTAAAAAGGCACAGATCGATCCCTACGCTCATTATCCCTAAATATTATTTTCTGCCTGCGCGCGAACCCAAATTCCCAAACCCTCATTTCCGCCGATCGCCTGTGTGTTTCGTCGTCGTTCTCGTTGTCACCAGCGCCGGCCGATTCGTCATCGCCACCGCCTGCTTCTTCCTTATCTCCGTTTTCGTCGTCGCCTCTGCACAGGTAAGGAAATCTTCAATTACTCAAATTTTTGATTGTTTTAGGGCTATGGTTCATGGTTTGGGTACCGATGAGGCATCGGTTGGGGTTAGCGTTAGGGTTGGGGCTCGAGTTCAGGCTCGGGCTAGGGCTGGGGCTGGGGCTGGGGCTCGGGCTGCGGTTGCGGTTGGGGTTGAGGTTGGGATTAGGGTTAGGGTTGGGGTTCCGCTGGGGCTGGGGCTGGGGTTAGGGTTGGGGTTGGGGTTGGGGTTTAGCTGGGGCTGGGGCTGGGGTTAGGGTTAGGTTGGGGCTGGGCTGGGGCTGGGCTGGGGCTGGGGCTGGGGTTAGGGTTAGGTTGGGGTGGGGGTGGGGCTAGGCTGGGGCTGGGGCTGGCGCTGGGCTGGGGCTAGGGTTCGGTTGGGGTTGGGGCTGGGCTGGGGCTGGGGGATCGCAGCCGCGGTAGATGGTGGAGGAGCCGGGGCCGATCTTATGCAGGTCCACAATGTAGTCTCTGACGATGTTTCCCCAATTTCCATGGAGACATGAGGAGACATGAGAAGAATTCGTGTCTTTCATGTTGTAGATATAGAATCAAATAGCTAGCTATAGATTGATTTCCCAAAAATTATAATTGTATGCATTCATGTGGTGGTTGTAGTTTGTGGCCAAATAAATCTTTGCATGCTGCCATTGGCAAGTCTTTGTCCAACCAGAACATGATTCAACATATTGAGCTTGTGGTACCAGACCATTCATAATGCAAAAAAAAGACACATTTCTGATTTGAAGAAAAGGAAGCGCAAGATAGGGATTTAGTTATGGATTTTACTTGGGCGCCTCCTCTTTTAATACATGTCTATCTTTACAAGAACACCGTGTCACATATTCGGTTTTAGTATCTGTACGCAACTGCTTTGATTATCATCGTGTTATTAACATCTTGAACTTCTATCCTTTTTCTAATATGTTTCATAGTTAATATAATAATCGAGGATAGACAGGAAACAAAAAAGCATTTAATGGGAATAAAAAATGTAAAAAAAACCGTCATAATATAGGACGAAGCGTGGATTTTTTAATCCGTTGCTGAATTTGGCAAACCTGAGAGGAATTTCCAGCAATTTTAGCCTAGTTTGATTACTAAAATTTGGCAAACCTGAGAGGAACATGTTTTTTTGATGCATGTTTCAGTCATGTGAATTCATATGTTGCGTATAACGCTTTATGATATCAGTATCCTAAATTTGTAGTTTTAACTGTTGATTGTTATAGATGAATGCCATTGCAATATTAGTTTTTGGTAGATGAATGCCATTGCAATGTAGGATGATCGGTTCTATCAATCTTGATCTCAATGATTTAAAATTATGTTACACATACAACACGAATGCACAACAAACGTATCATTAGAGAGTGATTCAAGATGTTCAAGTTAAAACCAATATATGATACTCGATGATAATATGAAACCTTCATATTCTCATCGATACTCATATATGAAACTAAAAGCGCCACTTAGTCCCCGTCTATCGGCTAACATACGTGCGATATTCATCGTGACATAGGACTATACGAAGGTTGTTAAATATCGGACGGTATAGCTCGATACTAACAACCGTCGTATAGTCTATGCGACGAGAAGATTCAATCGTATGGTAACCGATAGATTTGTCCCGTGTGGATAAGTTAGGAATGTATAAAGCAAACACCTTCATTCATTTGTGTTTTCATCCGTTTCGAGATATTTCATCGGTACCTTTCCGCTGGTTCTCCGTGTACAAAGATAGATTAGATGTTCATTTCAACGTTGTTTCACAGCTTTGAAATGATTATCTATTCTATTACAGTGTACTCGGAGAACAGCGGGGAGGTGCTGCCGAAATTTACTCGAAACGGTTGAAAGCACAAGTGATGGGTGTTCGCTCTATACATTCTTAATGGGATAGAAGCCTTACCCCCGACAGCCGGAACACACACATACAACAAGAATACACAACAAACGCATAATTAGAGAGTGATTCGAGATGTTCAAGTTAAAACCAATATATGATACTCGATGATAATATGAAACCTTCATATTCTCATCGATACTCATATATGAAACTAAAAGCGCCACTTAGTCCCCGTCTATTGGTTAACATACGTGCGATGTTCGTCGTGACATAGAACTATACGAAGGTTGTTAAATATCGGATGGTATAGCTCAATACTAACAACCGTCGTATAGTCTATGCGACGAGAAGATTCAATCGTATGGTAACCGATAGATTTGTCCCGTGTGGACAAGTTAGGAATGTATAAAGCAAACACCTTCATTCACTTGTGTTTTCATCCGTTTCGAGATATTTCGTCGGTACCTTTCCGCTGGTTCTCCGTGTACAAAGATAGATTAGATGTTCATTTCAACGTTGTTTCACAGCTTTGAAATTCTATTCTATTACAGTGTACTCGGAGAACAGCGGGGAGCTGCTGCCGAAATTTACTCGAAACGGTTGAAAACACAAGTGATGGGTGTTCGCTCTATACATTCTTAATGGGATAGAAGTCTTACCCCAAACAGCCGGAACACACACATACAACAAGAATACACAACAAATGCATCATTAGAGAGTGATTCGATATGTTCAAGTTAAAACCAATATATGATGTTCGATGATAATATGAAACCTTCATATTCTCATCGATACTCATATATGAAACTAAAAGCGCCACTTAGTCCCCGTCTATCGGTTAACATACGTTCGATAATTTATTCTTTTCAACGACAAATGCACACACAAAGCATATACACGGATTTTCTCCTTTGTCAGTAACTATCCCATTCTTATATTTCTCAATATAGTCACCATAACCTACAATTTATATGTTATACAGTCTAACATGGCCCATGAGTACGTCAGAGTTAAGGACTGGATGTATGTGGATTGGCAACAACGTATGCAATCTAAGTTTGTCGCAAGACGTGACTGCTAAATGGGATGGTTACAATAATGTGACTTTCGGGATGGATCCGACGAAACAGGTCAAACCACCATTTTGGAACAAGTTAAGCATTTTCTTCGAGCTTCCGTACTGGTCAACAAATTTAGTGCGTCATTTTCTGGACGTCATGCATATAGAGAAGGGAGTATCAGAGCACATACTCAACTTGCTTCTTTGTAAAGACGGAAAATCGAAAGACAGCGTGAATGCTCGGATGGATCTACAGGAGTGGGGAATAAGAAGTGAATTGCACTCTAGACTGGTAGCGGGTAAACCGGGCAAGTTTGTACTTCCCAATGCCGCTTATCATATGTCACAACCGGAGAAGAAAAGATTCCTGCATGTGTTGCATGATTTGAAAGTTCCTACAGGTTTCTCAAGATCATTCAGCAAGAAAATAAAAATTGTGAAAGGCAAGATCGATGGGCTGAAAAGTCATGATCACCATGTTATCGTGGAGCACCTTCTTCCATTAACCCTCAGGACTTCTCTCCCCGGATCGATTGGTCTAGTAATCAACGACCTATGTTGTTTTTTCAGAGAGTTGTGTGCTAAAACACTGGAGGTTGTAACGCTGGATAAAGTAGAAAATTCTATTGCGTTGATACTTTGCAAGTTTGAGCGTATTTTTCCACCGTCATTCTTCGATATCATAATACACTTGACGGTTCATCTTGCAACTGAGGCTAAGTTAGCCGGACCGGTACAATATCGATGGATGTATCCTATCGAGAGGTACGTGTAATTTTTCGTTTCGCGCAATTTATAAATTTATTGTTGTCTTGTATACCCGTATTTATTTATTCAACATATTTTCATTAGGTACCTCTACACTCTTAAAAAGTATATAAGCAATAAAAATCGACCAGAGGGTTCTATCATGCAAGGTTATCTTCTTGATGAAGCAACCACATTTTGTTCCCGCTATCTGGGCAAGAACATTGAGAAAAGACTTAACCGGCCTCGAAGAATTCAAGACGGGCCATATGGTAAAGCCGAGTATAAGAGGGTAAACACTATGTTTATCAACAAGATATACCGGTTTATCTTGCTTAATTGTGCATGTCTTGAACAAATTAGAGAGTAAGTTTTTTTGGATTAATTGTTATATTTGTGTTTGTGTGTGTATGAAATGATATAATATTAATGTCACCATTATTTGTCGAAAACAGAATTCATTTTAACGAGGTACGTAAGGGGCATCCTGATTGGAACGAAGAACGATTGGAAAAATATCATCAGGATAATTTTTGTGATTGGGTCACAGATCATGTAAGTTATTCGAATAACATTTTATTGCTATCAGTTTTAATCTAAACTTGTATCGTTATGTATTTGTCATAAATTTGTTTTGTTAGATCCACGATCCGAACTTGTCTGCATCATTTGAGAGTGATTCAAGATGTTTAGCTCAATTTCCTAGTATGGAGGTTGCATGTTACAAAGGATTTGGTGTCTTTGGATACAAATTCGAAGTTAAGGACATAGAAACATCTAGAACCACTCAGAATAGTGGGATTGCGACGGTAGGATCGGACGGTGTGATTTATTATGGGTACTTAAATTGTATACTCGGCATCCACTATCCCGGACGATCAGAACCCTTTTATATATTCCAGTGTACTTGGTACGATACGCGAACCGATATGGATAAGTGGAGAAGCAATCTTGGAACTTGGAAAGATGAATATGGATTGACCAGTGTGAACACACTTCGATTTTATGGTCAGGAAGATCCGTTTATCTTTCCGAACCAAGCGTTCCAAGTATACTACTCACAGTGTTTGAAGCATCCGGGATGGAGTGTTGTATGCCGATGGAAACCCAGAGATGTCTACGATATCCCAGAATTCGAGGACAGCGATGAGGATGAAGAAGAGAGAAGGCTTAGAGTGCTCCGACCGTCTGTTTCGAAGGACGGGTTGTCTTCGGCCGATCATGAAGTTACGTGGGTTAGAAATGACATCAACGATGAAATCCAAGTAGATATGTATAATGTGCCCACGAAACGAAAAAGGTTATCAGTAATGTTATATTATTACTTCACATTTTACGATCTATATATATATAGTCAATACTTTTAATGATTGTCTAATGCGTCCACGAACCGTTTATCTAGATTTGATGACGATGTCGGGAGCAGCGAAGGGCGGCAGGAGCTCCAGCCGCGGCAGAGGCAGAGCGGTTCTGCCGCCCGGAGAGCTGCGTAGGGAGCTTCAGAGGGCCGGTCTTGCACCCAGATCGGAGACCCCTTCAGATGCCTCCTTCCGTGTGGATTTTGCCACACCTCCAGGTATATTGCATGCATATCCATTTTGGATGTAATATTATAGATATTCATGCCTGTTTATGTCAAAATTACTTATATTGTCAATGTTTGATTGTCTAGTTGTTGGTGATGCGTCCACATCAGGGACAAAGGCCACTCCCGCTCCTCCAGGTATTTTTATATATCATATAGTGCATGTATATTGATTTAGAATGCTATATCATAAATATACATACATTCCTTTTGCTCTTACTTAGATAGTAATTTTTATTATTGTCTAGCTGTAGGTGGTGACACCACCGCACCTGCGGGTATGTTTATATATCCTATAGTGCATGCATATTGATTTAGAACGTTATATTATTGATCTATACATTCTTTTTGCAATTACTTATATAATCTATTTTTAATTGTCTAATTATAGGTGGTGCGTCCACATCTGACGCAAGGGCCACTCCTGCCACTTCCGTACCCTCCGCATCGTCTGTAGGTTAGTATGAATAAATATAAAATATTTATTCATTTTACATATGCTCTATAGAATAAATATGAACTTCATGAAAATTTAGCATCGATATTTATTTTCTAGTTGGAGGGAATGCGTCCGCATCCGGGACACAGGCTGTTTCTCACCGGAGGAACCCTCGTCCCGCTCGTGCTGCTGCCCGGGCCCAGGCTCGTGCTTTAGTCACCGGAGGTATATATCACACTTCAATTTTCGTTTAACCTTGATTTCTTAATACAACTTTGTCTTAATATTGATTGTCTTGATATTTCTTGCAGACGCAGGGCCTCCCCATCCCCAGAGGGGGACTCGAGGCCCGAATCAGTCCCATAGGCAGAGGCCTGACAGAGCTAGGGGGAGGCAGCATTCCCACTCTTTTTTACTCTTGACTATCGCTATACTGGTCCTCATGCCGAGAGGTTCGGCCGGTATATGGGGGATGAGAGCTGGCTCGTGAAGAACTATCCACTTCACGTTGAGTGGGGCGAGCAGCACCGGCGCTCATTCGCCCGCTTCTTTGATCAGGCTCGGGTATTAATATATATTTTCATTTGATTTATCCAATATATTTATTATTAACACTTGAAATCTAATAACAATTTTTTTTTGTATTTTCAGTTGGATTACGATTTTCAGCCTGTAGTCGACCCTGATCGTCCTGAAAGGGTGCTCGACCTTCATGCTCTGTACAATGGCCTGATGAAGAACATGCAGACCAAGGTCCAATACAACAGGAATGAGCTGAAGGCCGACTGCTACTCCCTGTGGATGGCGACCCCCGAGGCAGAGAGAGCGGGGCCCTCCTATCTACTCCGGCGTTTGCGAGAGTCGACGTAGAGACATGGCCTCTACTGTGCGAATATTTCGACTCTCAACGCAAACAGGTATGTATTTTAAATGTAATTCATTGTTTAGGATATAATTTATTTTTTTGTGTTCCTTAATTAGAAAACTAAATGTGAATGCGTTGTGCAGAAACAGACCGCTCAGAATACAGAGAATAGGAAGTCGGCGAAGAGGGGTCGCCCCACTTAGACAGGTGGCTCGAGGAATATTACTCGAGCCATGGAGTTATCGGTAAATTACAATAGACCGGTCTTTGTGATATAATGCAATATTAAGAGTTATTTTCTAATATATCTAATATTATGAGTTATTTTCTAATATTGCAGACAGCTCAGACCCTGGCGCAAGGTGATACACCGAGCGTGCTGTCCGCATATCTTGCCATCCACGGCACCTCGACAGATCCCGCCACGGGCGAGCTTCGATATCCCGACGTCGCTACCCAGGAGTATTGCGTAAGTGTTAATATTTATTCTACCCATATTTGAAATTTTAGTTTTGGAAGGTTCAAATTTAAATTTTATACTAATACTTTACTGCTTAATGTGGGTGTAGGAGCGGGTGGTTGAGCAGGCCGAGGCCTCGGGGATCGATTTTACCGGACAGAGCGATCCGAGGCTGCTGACCCCAGTCCTGGACGCCGCACACGGAGGGCACTACGGAGGTTGGGAGAGAGGCCGGGAACTGGGCCCTAGTAGGGCCCATATGAGGTTGGACTCCACCCCGGCAGTTACTTCCTCCGTCTCCAGTGAGCGACGTGTCCAGCAGGAACTGGAGAGCTTGAAGGCCACCGTTCAGGAGTTGAAGGAGATGCTGGTATGTATACTACTTAATAGTAAAATATCATGTCATATTATAGATATCAACATATCCAATATTAGTACGTAGCCTGAGCTTATTTGGTTGTAGACTTAGGTTTGATTAATCATACATACATATCTAATTAAAATAAACTACGGTTTTCCAAACTAGATATCCAAATGGGATTTCGAAATAACTTGATAATGATACGAATTCGAATAATACACAGTTGTTACACGCTTATTACACACGTTAGGTCTAGACGCGACAGAGTACATCGGCCGAGCCTCCACATGCATCTCCTTCGGCTGCGGCTCCGCAAGCCACTACATCGGCTGCGGTTCCGCAAATAGCTCCTATAGCTCTACCGCCCGCTCAGACTCCCGCAGCCGCGGCTCCGCAAGCCACTACCTCGACGGCGGCTGCGCAGACCACATCGCCAGCTCCACAGCCCGCTCAGACTCCCGCACGCGCCGAATTGCATGATTTATTGACCGAGGAGCAGGCGCGCCAGATTCTAGCGTTTATCAGAGGTGGAGCTGGACCGAGCTAGGGTAGCTTTTTGATTCTTATTTTTTGAAACATGTATTTATTTATATGATACATATTGTACTACATTTTGGACGATATTGATATTGGTGGTCCTACGGTGTTTATATTTATATCATATTCTGTTTTTTGGTTTCTTTTGTATATTATATGCGTGAGATGTGATTATGAATACTGCGATATATGTTGTGTGATGATTAATTTTATATTCGATTGATGTATATATTATTGTGCACAGGGCGAGAAAAAAATAGGCAGCCCTTTTTTTAAAAAAAAACTGATAATATGTATCTACGGATTAATCCGTAGGTACACATGTTGCCCCTACGGATTAAACCGTAGGGGCAAAATATCAGAATAACTGATATTTTCCCCTGTGATCTCAGTATCGGGGGTTGGGCTTGTCCCTACGGATATATCCGTAGGGGCAAACAAATGCCCCTACGGATATGTACCTACGCATGTATCCGTAGGGGCTATTACTTGGCCCTACGGATTCATCCGTAGGTACAAGTAATATATTTTAAAAAACCGTAAATAAAATAAATTTGTTGCCCCTACGGCCTAATCCGTAGGGCAAAAGGGACCTACATATAACTCCGTAGGGGCAAATATTTGTCCGTAGGGGCAAGTTCAGGGCTTCAACTTGCTCCTACGGCGTTTGTACCTATATGGTATTTTATTGTCCTTACGGATATAGCCGTAGGGGCAACCCTTATTTGTAGTAGTGGATGATGGGTCCCGACAACCACACATTTCACGAACTGTGGGGTCCTTAAATCCACGGACTATGATGTCCTTAACCTCGACCGTGATGTCTTAAAACTAACATCGGACTGTGAGGTCCTTAAACTCACGGACTATGATGTCCTTAACCTTGACCGTGATATCTTAAAACTAACATTGGACTGTGGAGTCCTTAAATCCACGGACTATGATGTCCTTAACCTCGACCGTGATGTCTTAAAACTAACATTGGACTATGAGGTCCTTAAACTCATGGACCATGATGTCCTTAACCTCGACCGTGATGTCTTAAAACTAACGACGGACTGTGGAGTCCTTAAAATCCACGGACTATGATGTCCTTAACCTCGACCGCGATGTCTTTAAACTACGGTATCCTGGAAAATGTCCAGAGCGGAACCTGGTCCTCGCCAAACACGACAGTGAACCCGTGGGAAGCATCCAGAGCAACCCTTAACTCCGTGAAATGCGGATAAGGACAACTTCACCCATCACTTGCGGGTCCTCACGACTCGTAAGGGAGTAAATTCTCTTCTGAGATCCTTACGACTTTCAAGAGAAAACGCACTTAGGAATCCTCACGATTCTTAAGGAGAAATTACACCTACGGGATCCTCTCAACCGGTAGGGGGAAAATTCTTTATGAGACCCTCACGGCTCATAAAGTTGAAAAGTCTTAGGTGACAGATTCTAACCCTGTTTTCTAAGCCACCACCGCCCTACAAAGAATCCAAGATTGATAGCTATATGCTACCTACAGATCGCACTCGCTAAAATCACATGGTAACAACACGGCAAAAAGAAGAAAGCGACAAGGGGAACAGCTGATCTGCATTTTATTAAGCGTTTGAGGCACACCCATTCATGCATGTGCAAAAGATTCAGAACATGAAATAAAATACGCTAAAATGAGAAATTTGCCATTCATATTGCAAAAAGGTTCTTACAATTATAAAAGAATAAACAAAAACATTATCAAAGTAATTACAATGGCAAAACCTTAGATCCAGGGCATGGATTGAAGAACTCAAAAGTGACCTTGTCCATAATTTTCCAGGCCTGGCGAACCATCCTAGTGTGCTTTCTTTCGCGATCGCAAGCGTTGGGATCTCCACGGATGTCCTCAACCCTCCGATAGGCAGCAAGTATGGCAGACTGCTGAAAAGCCTGGTGCAGGAGGTCGACAAGATTGTCTCGCCTTCTTTTTGAGATTAGGCCCATCAGATACACCGAGTGCACCTTATCCTCGGCGGCATCCAATGACCTAAGCGGCACGCCGGTAAAGAATAGGGGAAGCGCTTCCCAGATCACTCCGACAATAAGCTTCAGCAGAGAGGAAAGCCGAGGAAGCAGTTGACCATTGCATCCGTCAAAGTGACTCATAATTTCGGCACACTCGGCATTTGTGAATTCTCGATTCTGAGAACGGCCGAGTGAGCGGATGTCTCCATAAGAGATAATCTCGTCGAGATCATACATGTGAGCGTCCATTGTTTCTGTAAAAGAAAATCAACAAAATTATCAGAAAGACTGATTAAGCAATTTCTTATTCAAAACAGGAACAGGAAGTTAAACTCCTCGAGAGCAATGCTCTACAGACAGGAGTGACACCTGTCAAAATTAATTATGAGGAGAAGTTAAAGAAATCCCCTGAGAACATTGAAAGCTTTGCTCTAAGAAGATGATATAATTCATCAAAAAGAAATTCCATCTTTAATCTTCAAGATCCATGAAAAACTCTCAAGAGTTCTTCTATATGGTTTGAAAGGAGCAAAGCTCCATTAATGAATTAAGAAATCACAAGAAAAATCCTTTTAAAGAGCAGAGCTCTATTAATGGAACCCTAATAGGGTTCTCTTTAGTTCTCTTTAGCTCTCTTTAGACCTATGGAGCAAAGATCTGCTAATGAAACCCTAAATGGGTTTTCTTTAGATCAAAGATCTATTAAGAGCAAGGCTCTGTTAATGGGTAAAAACCTTAATTTCTTAAAATTAATTTGATTTTACCTAAGTTTGGAAAGAGTTCTAACTCTTGAAAGTTCTTGAACGGAAGAGCAAAGCTCTGAATAAAAATTCTTATGAAGAAGATGGAAATCATCTGAGGACCAAAGGTCCTATTTATAGGCATTAAGAGCCATTTCAACTCCCCAAAAGTTGATCCAACGACTGAGATGCTACCGCCGCCGCACTCATGTTTAGGGCCACGTAAGCGCAACGGTGGGGGGCCATTTGTTTCCCCAATCAAAGCAAAGCTCTGTTTCAAAGATTGGAAATGAAGCGACGCTTCCCCCAATCAGAGCAAAGCTCTGTTTCCAAGACTGGAAATGAAGCGACGCTTCTGCTTCCCCCAATTAGAGCAAAGCTCTGTTTAGAAATTTAAGAGTCAAAAATTAAAGCAACGCTTCAGATCCTGCGCTCTGCGCTGCGCGCTACGTGTTTAACATAGGTGCGCTAGCGCAGTTGCGCTACGCGTTGCACTGCTCGCCACGTGTCTGACACCGGTACGCTAGCGCAATTGCGCTGCGCGCCACGCTGCGCGCCACGTGTCGAGCACGAGTGCGCTCGCGCTAGGCGCGATGCGCGCCACGTGTCAAAACATGAATGCGCTTGCGCTAGCGCAATTGCGCTGCGCACCCCAAATTAGAGCAAAGCTCTGTTTCCAAGATTGGAAAGCGAAGCAACGCTTCATGATTATAGCAAAATAAATTATGCAGCGCATAAATATCTTGCAGAGGAATAACAAAGAATTAAAAAAACGAGGGAACACTTAACAGATAATAAAATACTAAATTAAAACGTCTTTTTATTATTATTATTTATTATTACATTTAAAAAAGATCACCAAATAAGGGATCAATGGTACAAGGGTGAACAAAACAATAAACAAAATTTTCTAACTCCCTCGCCGCCTTCTCCAGCACATCAAAATGACGATTTTCACGAGGAGTGGCTCCCCACCGATTGGCGCCGTGTTCATCCGCAAAAGCAGACATGATAGCCCGCCGGGCTCTTATTTGGCTCAATAGGTGAACCGAGCAATCTTTCAGAGCCTGAGTAATCAGGCACGCCTCATGAAAACACTCGAGCTTGTCTTCAGCCGCATCGAGCATCGCCAGGGTCATCTCCGCCGGGTGAGGGGGGTGTCATCAAGCACGGCAAGAAGAATCATCCGGAGCCAGATGGATCCCATTGGAAGAAGGGACCCCTTACGGATCACAAGTTCATACTTCACCGCATCACACTCGGCATCCGTGAAAGAAGGATCCACCAAGCGCGCAGCAAACCGAGGAACAATGTCCTCAATGGGCACTTCCCACGGCTGTCTACGAGTATGGGGGCAGTTACAAGACATAGTTGAGAAAGTTCTTTGGAGATAAGAAGTTTTGCTTCGAGTTATAAAGACGAAGCACAGAAAATTTTGTACACAATAGAACTATTTCCAAGAGTGGGAAATGAAAGATCCCCGAAAATATAAGTTTGACTTAAAAAGGAAGGTGAAAAGACACCTCTGTTGAAGCAACGCTTCAAATCCAGCGCTCTGCTGAAGCAACGCTTCAGATCCAGCGCTCTGCGCGCTGCGCGCCACGTGTCAAACACGGGTGCGCTAGTACAGTTGCGTTGCGCTATGCGCTGCGCACCACGTGTCCAACGCAGGTGTGCCAGCGCTGGAATTAAAATTCCCACCGTTAGATTAAAGGATCTAATAATAATGATAAATCATTAATTAAGCAGAATTAAATTCTGTTAAGGAAAGATTTCTCAAAATCTTTCCAAACAATAAGATTGTGCTTTAAGCACCGCTGGATCAATGATCCAATGGTAAATGATGAATTACCAAAAACAGAACAAATTCTGCATGGAAAGATTTTTCAATCTTATTAAAATCAAGAAGATTATCTTCTGTAAAACAGAAGCCTTAGGATCAAAGATCCAACGGTGAGAAATATTCCCAAATTAATCAGAGAAAGATCTGTTTAACTGATTTAATAAATCAATTGGCCCTATATAAAGGCCCCAAGACTTCAAGTCTCAAAAAAAAAAGAAAGAAGAGAAAAAAAAAAGAAAAAAAACCTCTGCAAATTTTGAGAAAAAAAAACTCAAAGAGAAAGAAAGGCAAGCCTTTAGAAAAAAGAAGATCATTTCTTCATCTTTAAAGGTAAAGAATTATTTCTTGAACAACAGAGATGAAATTATCTCGTAAAAAGAAGAAACGTCTTCTAAAAAGATCTTAGATCTATAAAAAAGACCTAATCATAAGAACAAAAAAAGAAGTATTTTTACTTCACAGATCTTCTGATCTATAAAGGCAGAGCCTTTTATCAAAACAAGAACTGTTGTTCTTGGATCTTGAGGCAAGGCCTCATTTGAAGAACGTAAATTTGTTCTTTGATCTTAAAATTGATCAAAATGCACTTTACGCTATTAGACAGTGCTTTGCACTCATGAACTGCGCCTTTGCGCTCCTTGGACTGGCGCTCAGCGTCATAACTTGTCACGTGTCAAGATCTGCGCTTTGCGCTCCTGAAAACAGCGTATTGCGCTCTTGGGTTGGCGCTCAGCGCCAAGCGCGCCACGTGTCACTCACTGGCGCACCCATAAACTAGCGCAGCACGCTCATAAATTAAAAGCGTAGTGCGCTAACAAACTAGCGCTTAGCGCTAAGCGACACGTGTCCTCCTCGTGTGCGCTAATCGACAGAAGCGCAACGCGCTCTTTGACTGGCGCAAAGCACTCTTTGACTGGCGCAAAGCACCTAGTGCGCCACGTGGCGCGCTGTCAGAACATGCCTTGTGCTGATAAATGCTATGCATTCCATATGAGACAAAAAAATGTCAGGGCCCAATGCTTGGCATTATTAAAAGGGCAGAGCCCAAATAAAGGCCTAACAGGCAGAACAAAAATAAAAATGTTAAACATTTTTTTTAACTGGACTTAGCCCAATTCTGGCCATAAGTTCTCAAATTAAATTGAACTGAGCTCATCTGCTCTTCCAATCAATTTACACCCGGTTCGAGGGTACATCTCTTTACTCCTCTGATATCTGTCGTTGTAATCTCTCAACGTCGTCAGAGAGGTAACGGGTCCCAACAACCACACATTACTATGGACTGTGGAGTCCTTAAACCCATGGACTATGATATCCTTAACCTCGGCCGTGATGTCTTAAAACTAACGACGGACTGTGGAGTCCTTAAACCCATGGACTATGATGTCCTTAACCTCGACCGTGATGTCTTAAAACTAACGACGGACTGTGGAGTCCTTAAACCCATGGACTATGATGTCCTTAACCGCGACCGTGATGTCTTAAAACTAACGACGGACTGTAGAGTCCTTAAACCCATAGACTATGATGTCCTTAACCTCGACCGTGATGTCTTAAAACTAACGACGGACTGTGGAATCCTTAAACCCATGGACTATGATGTCCTGAATCTTGACCGTGATGTCTTAAAACTAATATCGGACCGTGGGGTCCTTAAATCCACGGACTATGATGTCCTTAACCTTGACCGTGATGTCTTAAAACTAACGTCGGACTGTGGAGACTTTAAATCCACGGACTATGATGTCCTTAACCTCGACCGTGATGTCTTAAAACTAACACCGGACTGTGAGGTCCTTAAACTCATGGACTATGATGTCTTTAATCTTGACCGTGATGTCTTAAAACTAACGATGGACCGCAATGTCCTTAAACTAATTATCGACTGCAATGTCATTAAACTAAACAATAGAGCCCAATTGCTCTTTTGTTGGATCTAAACGATCCCGTTAAGTTGATCTTAGTCTAGAATTAGATTAACGTGTTCTTGACAAACGTTTAAGTTGATCTTAGCCCCAAATAAGGCTAACATATCCTTAAACACAACCCTCCAAACCCAAATCTAAGAAAGATACGGATTTGGACTAGTCCACGCCCTACGGGCGATAACATAACTTAGTCTCCGTATACAGTCCACGGGCAACCAAACACAAAACAAACACCCACGACACGAAGTGACCATATGGAGAAGGAGAAAGTTGTTACCGCGATGCGGTAGTGTAATTAACTGCAGGGGCTTGCGCCTGCAGGGAAGAGCGTCCCCACAATAAAAAACCCCTCAAACGAGGGGGAATCTGACGAAGTCTGCTACATTGGCCACATCCGTTTAAACCTTCGATACACGGTGCCATAAATCAACTTAGCATCTTCAGAGAGGTGGTCGGATAGCACCAATTAGCATCTTCCCCCAGAGTCAGGCAAGACGTTCAGTCTTCCCGGTTTCCGGCGGTAAATAGTTATTTGACGCAGAGGTCGATGTTGGAATTGGTTGGTTTGATTTGTTTTGGATTGACATCAGCATCGCTACACTGGAATATGGTACCAGGAGCAAATCATCATCTGTCATGAGAGGATTTGGGAATTGGTTTTCTGTCGGCATCTGCATTGCTGCACTGGAATAATGTCAGGAGCAACTCATCATTTGCCCCGGGAGGATTTGGGAATTGGTTTTTGTTTGGCATCAGTATCGCTACACCGGAATATGGTACCAGGAGCGAATCATCATTTGCGCTTGCTTGTCAGGAAGCGACGGCTTAGGAGACAGGTTTTAGGTCCCTATCACCTAAGACTTTTCAATTTCGTAAGCCGTAAGGGTCTCACAAAGCATTTTCTCCCTACGGGCCGTAAGGATCCCGTAGGTGTATTTTCTCCTTAGGAGTCGTAAGGACCCCCAAGTGTGTTGCTCCTTCGTGAGTCGTAAGGATCTCACGCGGGAATTTTCTCCTCGCAAAGTCGAGAGGATCTTGCGAGTGCATTTCATCTCTTCCTCCCCCCTTTTTTTTCCCGAGTTTGCGCCCTTTCGGGTTTTCACAAACTCGCCAGCAGTCCTGCTATTTTTACTCACGGAGCCCCTTCGGGTTTTCATCCGTGCCCATTTTGCTCATGGACATATCATTTTTTTCCATCTTTTTATTTATTTATTTATTTATTTATTTTTGGTGGGACTTTGAATGTGGTCTCACCGGTAGGACTTGGGAGAGATTAGGATTGTTTTACGCCCGTGGATTGTATACGGTTTTGCAGAATGTATGATCCAGACCGTAGGGCCGGAAAAATTTCGGGACATTGTTGGCGTCTGCATCGCTGCACTGGAATATGGTACCAGGAGCGACTCATCATTCGCCGTTGGGGTATGGAATTTGGAATTTGGTTGGCGTCTGCATCGCTGCACTGGAATATGGTACCAGGAGTGACTCATCATTCGCCATTGGGGTATGGGATTTAGAATTTGATTGGCGTCTGCATCGCTGCACTGGAATATGGTACCAGGAGCAACTCATCATTCGCCATTTTTTTTGCTCTTTTTTTTGTTTTTGCATTTTTTTTGTTTTACTGCGATTGCTCTATCATTTCAGCTTTTCTTATCGTGAAGGTCGCGATTGCCCTATCATTTCGGCTTTATTTTTCATTTTTATTTTACTCGCTGATTTTTATTGCGAGTTGCCCCATCATTTCGGCTTTTTTTTTATTTACACATTTTTTTTACATTCCCAGTTTAGCGACTTAGAGATCGATTGTTCCCAGTTTAATGACGTGGTGGTCGATTATTCCCAGTTTAAAGACTTGGTGGTCTGGGGTTTTCTTATCCCAGCTCCTCGAACTTTGATCTTGGCGAGGCTGTGTTGATGATCGTAGCTCTGTGGCTTGTCGGTTCATCTGACGACTGTGAGGCTTTCCCAAGTTTGTATTGATTCTCCACCCAATCTTTAAAAATATAGCAATCTTCAATGGTATGACTCACCATTTTATGATATGGGCAGTATATGGGATTGCCGGTCATGTTCATCTCATGTGGCCTCTTTAGAATAGGCAGTTGAAGACCTTTGTTCAAGGCATCCATAAATATTTCGTGGACTTTATCCCTCCTAAAGGAGTATACTTTCTTCTTTCTCTCCATTGGAGTAGGTGCCCTTACTGATGCTAGACCCTGAGGATGATAAGTCTTTGGTTCGCCTACTGTCCGCTTACCACGTTCAGTGCATGTATCGGAGGGACTGGAGGCTGATCGCGTCCATTTTTTACAAAGGTGTTCCGCTCTCGGGCTGGAGGGAGCATCGGTCGGCTGCATTCGGATATCAATCCCCAGCTCACGAACCAAAATTTGATTTTGCTGTAATTGCAATCGGGCGACTTGGGTCGCGAGATCCGCCACGACATTTGCCAGCTTATCGACTTTAGAATGGACCTTAGCCATCTTCTCATCCCTGTCCTGAAGTTGCCTTTAAAGCCATTGGAATAATGCTTATTCTACAGTTCCGGGTATGACAACGGGGTCATCCCTACCGCCTGAAGTTGATTCAGCATGAACCGCGGGTTCCTTTGGCTTAATGGCCTGAGCGAGCTCTTCATCATTTGGATCGGGCCGATATTGGATGGCAACAACCGCGTCATTATCATGGTTATAAGGCGTAGGAGGACTTGCTCCTCTAAGCTCCATCATATAGACCGTATGGGTTGTGTACTCGTCTATTGCTTCTTCATTGGTAATGTGGCTCGCTCAGCTCTTAGCTTGTTGCCTTGGTCCACCCTTTTTAGAGAAAGGCAGATGTCTGAGAGAATCAGGTCCCTGAAGGACTTCGGTCTCCGTTTGTATGAAATTGGCGGTCGCGGCTTGATTGTTTGATAACACGCCAAGGGACAATGATATTTCTCCCGCCTTGTATTGTTTCTCGACCCAATCCTTGAAGATACAACAGTCTTCAATAGTGTGTCCCAGCACTCGGTGGTATGGGCAAAAGTTGGGATGATCAGTCCTTTTCGCTTCACTTAGCCTTTTTGGTTCTGGTAGCCGCAGGCCATTCTTCAGAGTATCTTTAAAAATTTTGTGGACCTTGTCCCTTCGGAATGAGTAGACCTTATTTTTTCTTTCCTCCAAAGTTGGTTCTCGAGATTTGTTATTTTTTGCTCCGCCAGCTCTCTGCTTTTTTAGAGAATCGGTGTTGTTAGAACTTCCGCCTTTTCGGTTGTCGTCCCTCCAAGGCTTCGGTCTGTTTGTGAACTGAAGATCCTGAGCGAACTCGGGCTTTGAGCGTTCCAACGTTTGGACCTTTTTGGTCAGCTCTTGGAATGTTTTAAGGCCTGCGGTGCACAGGAAAGGTTTCATCCGGTCCTTTAGATTTTCTATAAGAAGACTGACGGATTGGTCTTGCTCCAATGGCGGTTAACATTTGACAGAGAGATTGCGCCATCGGACTATAAAATCCATGTTGCTTTCATTGTTCTTTGGCTCTGTCCTTACGAGGTCGGCAATAGTGATTTTATCGCTGACACTCGTGAACCTTTGCTTGAACATGGATTCTATTTGAGCGAACGTCGTGATCGAGTCATCTGGTATGCTTGCATACCAATCGAAAGCAACATCCATCAAGCTATTGACAAACTGGCGGAGAAGGAGCGCATCATTGCCCCCAGTATTCGCGCATGATGCTTTAAATTGGGCAATGTGTCGGTTCGCATTTCCCGTCCCATCGAACCTTTCAAATTTGGGGACGACATAGCCAATGGGAAACTCCACAAGATCGTACCGAGCGGGATATGGTCTCCAACTACTGCTGACATCTTTTTGCTCTCCGGCTTCGGCTACCAATGTTTTGACTTTGTTGGCAACCAAATCCATGATTTGATCTTGAGTTAGCGGGTTGCTGTCATTGGCCGCCAAGACATTTCCCGAGATAGGATGCGACTGGCCTTCACGCGGTCCGCCCACCTTTGGATTTGAGGGAATAGGCGTCGGCTGTCTCGGGACACCGTTTCCCGGTCCATGAGTAAAACCATGCGCTTGATTGGGCGGCTGAGAAGCAAGTTGGGCCGTGAGCTATAAGACGACGTTTGTCAAGTCGTCAATTTTTGAGTAGAGCTTGGCCATCTTCTTGTCTTTGTTTCTGAGCTGCTTTCGGAGCTCTTGGAGAAGTTGCTGCTCTGCGGTCTTAGGATGGAATGTTGGCTCATCTTCGCTTTCCGAACCCGACTCCTCATGAACTGAGGGATCTCCTTGCTTATCAGCTTCACTTAGAGCATTTTCATTACCTTCCGGAGGATGCTGGTCTTGGGAAGTGACAGCCACATTCAAACCAGATTGGATTTGAGATGTGGTGGCCCCATCCTTGCTGCGAAAGTTGTCACTGGGGCGCACGCCTACCATGTAGACTGTGTGGATAACACATTCAGCCGTCCCTTCATCACTGGAAGCTGGTTTCGCGGAGCGGTCCGGGCTTTGGAAATTCATAAATTTTAACATGGGCGGAGCCCTAGCCCTTTTGTTGGCTCTGTATCTGAGCAGCTTCTGCCTCAGCTTCTGCCTTGAGCGCCTGGCAGGCTTCTGCTCTTCGGGAAGCCGCCATAGGCCGAGTGATGGGGAGCTTAGAGAAAATACCCAACCGAGCAGTTGTCAGGGGCGCCGCTAGAGCTTGCCCGAGATGCCTTGTTACTTTGTTGGTGTTGATAGACTTGCCCCCAGCTGGGGCCATGGAGAGTCGTTCGGAAGCGGACTTGCGCTTGGGCTGAGGTGCCTTCGCGACCATGACATTTGGCCTTTTCCCCTTTGAGGCTGGTTTATCCATCACTGGGGCTTGAAGAGCAGGGACGGCGTTAGCTGATACGAACATAATAGAGCCAAATGATAGCGGCGGCTCCTCCCACTGTCGCCCGAGACTGGCCGAAAGAACCGTCCTGGCGTCCATCCTCATCGTGTGGGAGATGGGAGCTGTGCTGAGAGTCGAGATTATCTTTGGAGACATTGTTGAAAGTGTTTGTTTGAAAACCTGCATGAAAGAGCATTATTTTAGTATAAATATAGATACATATATTGATTGAGTTCGCATGAACGTTTAACCCGAAATATGGGAGGAGAGATAGGTCCCACCGGGCGTGCCAGAATCTGAAGGGTGCTTTTCGTCACCCCATTGAGATGGGAATACGCGCGCGCTTGTCAGGCGCATTACAGATTCCCCATGTCTAGGGTAGGCTGGGGTTTATTGATTGCGGGGATCCAAGTTTCCGGCAGCCGCGGACTAAGCTGCCGTTAATTACCCCTCGCCCTTGGACCTAGAGAACCTCCGATTAACGGGTCAAACAGGTCATGCGAACTCAATGTGCAGTGTATGTGTGTTGTGTTTTGAAAGGGGGTTTTGGATATATCGAGGGCCCCGCAGAGCTTTTACGGGGGTCCCGCTACCCGGATAGCGGGCTGGAGGTCAAGAGGGCTAGCAGCCCCCTTGCGGGGTGCGGGGCAGCACCCCGGCCCAAATTTTTTTTGAGAGGGATAGTGTTGTAGAGTATGTGTGTGTGTGTGTATACATATATATAAAATAAAAAAGGGAAAGGGCTTCCAAAGGATGCGTGGGAAAAAGCGCCAGCGCTTTGGGTGCTAGCGCTTTGAGCGCTAGAGCCCTAGCGCTTTAAGCGCTAGAGCCCCACGTGTCAGCACGCGGGCGCTCGGACGCTGACACTTTGGGCGCAAGCGCTCTGAGCGCAAGAGCGCTAGCGCCCCATGTGTCAGCACGTGGGCGCTCGAGCGCTAGTGCTTTGGGCGCTAGCGCTAGCGCCCTACGTGTCAGCACGTGGGCGCTCGGGCACTAGCGCTCTGAGCGCAAGGGCGCTAGCGCTTTGAGCGCTAGCGCTTTGAGCGCTAGCGCGCCACGTGTCAGCACATGGACGCTCGGGCGCTAGCGCTTTAAGCGCAAGGGCGCTAGCGCCCCCATGTCAGCACGTGGAAAGAGACTTGGTCCCTGCAATGGGAGTTGTACTTTCAGAAATGAGCACTTATTATTTTTTTTTGTGTGTGTATATATATATATATATATATATATGAGGAGTTAAACTCCTAGGATGTTTTGAAGATGATGAAGGGCTTCTCCCCTTGAGCCCTAGTTCTTCCCCAAAGTGGGGTTTCTGGAGATGGATCTCCTTCTTCCTCCTCTGTTGGCAGGATCTTGAAGATCAAGAGATGTGAGATTTTAAAAATCTCTTCTTCTTGAGATCTAATAGCAGATCTGAGTTCCCCTTTATGGGTTTTGTGATGAAAAACTATTTAGTTTTATAAAAGGAAAAGTAAAACTCTTGATTTAATTCAAAAGAAAGAAGAAGATTTTAGAACCTTGAGGAAGGAGAAGATCACAGATCTTGATTCTTTTTTGAGAGAGAAAAAAAGTTGTTGAGATATTTTCATTATCTTGGCCTTTATAGGCTATACACTTTACATATAGCCCCTTGGGCTTTACAAAAATGGTATTTTGGCCATCTCATGGCTCATGTGCCATTTCTTTTTACACGTAAGCAATGGGCTTTACAAAATTTTGGCTCTATGCCTATTCATGCATAAAAAATTACATAAAAAATTATTTATTACATGATTTCATTTTGGGCATGGAGGAGGGCCGGACGCTTCATGTTCGGACTCGACCTGGGCATGGGCCTACTTGATCCGGGCTTGGGCCCACTTGGCTTGGGGTTGAACTTGACTTTGACTTGGTCAACCGGGTTGCAATTTTCGACCCCAACAATAACTAGTTTCGACTTATAAAAACCTTTTTCTACAAGATGTGTATTTTAACAAATTATTGCAATTGCGCTTCTACAACCTATTTTAGGGAGCCCGTTCGGAATGGTGCAGATTATCGCACATTCTCGGGCCTAGTAGAGTGAGATGCAGACCTCCGCAAGGAGCATACGATCTCGAAAGATTTAAAATACAATTTTCTTTAGAAAATGTGATTTCTATTATAAATAAAACTTATATTTTTAATAAAAAAATATATATGTAATTAATATCAAAATATCTATTTTTAATATTTATAATATTCCACATTTCCAAAATTCAAGATAAACATTCCATTTACAAGAAAATACCATACAATTCCAATATTACAAATAAATACCATATATTATGAAATTAGGTTTATTTCACTAGAAATGTCACATTGATAAAATATACATCAATGAAAACTCTAAAGACGATAATAAAATACTTGAGGTGTATTTTGAAAATTATACAAAATTATTTTTACATAAAACCCCCTCAAATTATACTAAATTACAATAAGGACCCTAGTAAACATAGGTTTAAGCGGGACCAGTCTCTTGAGTCTCAGAGAGCCGGAGATATGGGTGCTTGCCTATTTAAAGTAGACAACTTAACAAACGGTGTTATCAACATGGTAATCGTCTTTGAAAAAGACACAAATCCTGCCGTCCATGTGCAGAGGTTACCGATAACACCAAAACCTAATTCAGGATTCAATTTATTTTCTAATTGTCTGACTCAGACCGAGTCTCAATATAATCAATCTGACTTGAATATGATTCAAGTATGAAATTACAAAATTACAATTCAATATGAATCCATATATTCAATCTGTTCAATCTACTCAATCTATATTGACTGAACCGAATTATGGATATACATCCATCTACATGATTCTCCAGTTACATCCATTTACTGATATCATAGTTTCGGCAAGTCATCCATCTATACAATTCAATTTACAACACAATACATTCCGTACAATCAATACAATCAATACTATAAACACTACGGGGTTATAAAGGGGTAGACAGGTACGGAATATGTTAAACGTAGCACGAGATGGTCACTTAAGACGTAATTACATCCATGCCGTTGTTCCGTGGTATTATCGACGGAGCCTTGTACTCCATATACCGTAGTCACTGGTCTAGTGAGACTCCTCTCGTATACACCGGTATCTTCTGTACCAAACTACAAACACTACGTTAATCTAACAATCAAACATTATACTAGATATACTCTCTTTTCTGTCTATTCTACTTCTCTCGGTCTTTGGGACTTACCGAGCGATTTGTTCGCTGACGACATTCTCTTTCTTCTTCTTTGGAATGTCGTCAGGTGATTCGGACTCACTGGAGATCGAGCCCACCAGCGAGGATTTGGACCAGCTAGCTTTCGACCCGGAGCTTTAGATTCCTTGTACACATTTACATTATGTATTTTCCATTTCTGTTATGCCACTGTTTAGGCATTGCTTTCCATTCCATATATTTACTTTTCAAATGTATTGTTAAAAGAATGTTAATAAATAAAGTTGTTATTCAATTATATCTATTATCTTTGACTCTTGTGTATTTTACTTATATTGCTTAGATACGCTTAGCGTGTTTACTTCTAAGTAAATACGTAGCGGCCAGTCGCGTCCCCTTTGCCGTACACCAGGAAACGGGGCGTGACAGATCTAGGAATATGGGTTTGGCTATTCATCATGACTGTAGAATCCGTGTTTTTCATTACTGGCTTAATTAAAAATACGGACCTCCTAATGTATCCAATATTTCATATGTTTGCTTCTGCTGCTTGAGTTCTGTGATGTGATCATATAATTACGTGAGACGAATGCTATATATATATATGATATATATAATAAACGTTGCTTTTGTTTTGCACCCGCGCTAGTCCAACCCCCGCTCTGCCGTTAGTTAAGTAACCTAACGGTGCATGATGGGGCCCCGTAGCGAATGCGGATAGCATAAGCGTACGTTCTATTTTCGTTTCTTCTGTGATATTTAGGAAACATAAATGATGGAACGTCATTAATGAGATTAATGAAAAGAAAAGAAACTTAAAAATGTTGTAGAATCAAATTTTTCAAAAAGATAGCTCTAGTTATTGCTTTGCATAGTGATATTCCTTGATGAATATCTAGCACCTCATTCGATGAGGAAAGAGCCTAGATCTCTTCATCGGGAGTGACCTCTTTAGTAAAACTAGCAAATGCTACAACCCATTCGGTTTGTTTTGAAAACTACTCGATTTTAAAAGCGGAACTTAAACCTCTCCTTTTCAAATCACCTGATTCTACAACGACATCAAGTTCATTACGTTAAAAGTTTTCTTCAAAACCATTCGTAGCCTTTCGTCTTTTCAGATAAGTGCTATTTAGTATTCGTGCTGCGTTTGTTGACCATAGTCAAGGCGTAATGTGCGGTAACTGATTAGTGCTTATCTGCTGCATATGATGCGATTGGATTAGGATAGTCGTACGGCCTTGTTGACCATAGTTAAGAGTCATGCGGGTGGGTTTAATTCAATCACGAAATAACGGGTAGAACTTGACTAGCACTTATGATTTGTTGACCACAGTTAAGCTCATAAGTTGCTAGGAGTAAAAACAGATATTAGGAATTTAAAGTGTTGAAATTTTCAATGAGATTGCATACCTTCTATGAGATAGTCGGATCCCGATACCCACTGTGAGTAAAAATTACTCCTGAGAGAGTTTTCCACTTTACAATTAGCTGATCCTGTAGGTGTCTAAGAAAGGTGTTAACGGGGTTATGCCCTTGCGGAAACGAGATTATTTAATTAGTTTCATGCGAAAGCATGGGGAGACTCCCTCGAAGTACCAATACCTACCTGGCTGACCGATTGGCGAACTTGTAGGGTGTAATTAATCCCGGCTAATCTTACCTTTTAGGGTTTGAAGGAAGATTTAATAAAAATAGTGGGAGCCATCCTGATTAGATAAGATAATAACTAATCTAATCTTGCAAGAATGCACGCTAAAGTGTTTTCTTCTCTCTCTCTCCTTGTAGCGACCATAATTTGCCTTAATCAAGATAATAATATGGATATATTCACCGAACCCGCTTATTATACTGGGCTGGAGAACGTTGGTTCCGCTCTATCTTATGACTGTCATAAATCTGAACAAGGAATAGGGGAATATCAGAATTCCCATACCTCCCGAACGAAGAAATAGCATGTTGATGCATTTTATTCAGGTGTGTTCGTTATTGAGAACTGTTTCTCGGTTTGCTCTACGTCCTAGGTATTAGATACCAGATCAGAATCCCATATTTGTAATCAGTTACAAGGGTTTAGAAGAAGTAGAGAACTGGGAAAGGGTGATATGTCTCTCAGAGTAGGGAACATAACAATTATTGCTGCCGAAGCTGTCGGCGAATATCACCTAGTATTACCAAATGGTAATACATTGATTTTGAACGACTGTTATTACGTACCGTCGATGATGTGCAACATCATATCCGTTTCTTTATTAGATAAAAATGGTTATAACTTTGCACTAGAGAAAAATGTTATGAACATTTTCCTGAATCAAGTGTTGATTGGGTTTGGTACGTTGTGTAACGGTATATACGTTAAATCAAAACACAGTTCTAAATATACAGAACACACACAAGAGGAAAAGTTCAGAGATGAATGAAGCCTTCTTGTGGTATTGTAGACTTGGTCATATCAATGCGACCGGACTAGCGAAATTACATAAAGATGGATATTTGAATCCGTTTGAGTTTACATCTTATGAAACTTGCCAGTCATGTCTCAAAAGCAAGATGACCAAAACTCCATTTACGGGACACGGGGAAAGAGCTACTGAACTCTTGGGACTGATACATAGTGATGTATGCGGTCCTATGTCTACACATGCTAGGAATGATTCCTCGTACTTTATTACATTTACCGATGATCTCTCAAGATTCGGACATGTGTTCCTGTTGAAACACAAATCTGAAGTTTTTGAGAAATTCAAGGAGTATAAGAACGAAGTAAAGAACCAAACGGGTAAAAGTATTAAAGTCCTTCGATCAGATCGGGGAGAAGAATACTTGAGCACGGAATTCTGAGACTATTTAAAAGAGAATGGGATTCTCTCTTGGCTTACTCCTCCGTATACACCACAGCACAATGGAGTTTCGGAGCGGAGAAATCGCACCCTATTAGATATGGTGCGCTCTATGATGAGTGTTACTGAGTTACCTATTTCCTTTTGGGGTTATGCACTTGAGACAGCTACATACCTATTAAATAGAGTTCCGACCAAATCCGTGCCTACCACTCCATATGAGATATGGTATGTGAAGAGACCATCTCTTAAATGAGTTAAGATATGGGGTTGTCCGGTCTATGTTAAAAAGCAAAATCCGGACAAGCTCGAGGCAAGGTCTGTTATGTGCAAGTTTGTGGGATATCCAAAAAATTCATATGGATATATCTTCTACCACACTGAGGAACAAAAAGTTTTTGTTTCTCAATATGCCACCTTTTTAGAAAATTAATTTCTTGTGAAAGAAATTAGTGGTAATGAGGTAGAACTGGAAGAAATTCCAGCTACACAAACTATAACTGATGATTTAGTAGAACCAGAGAATTCAATAGTCCCCGACGAACCTCAGCCACTCCGCAGATCTAGTAGAGTTCCTCATCCATCTAAGAGATACTACGGTTTTCTCATAGACGGCGGGAGCGAGGATTGCATCATGGAAGATGATGACCCAACTAGTTTCGAGCAGGCCATCACAAGTGGAGACTCTGTGAAATGGCTGAATGCAATGCGATCTGAGATGGAATCCATGTACACCAACAAAGTATGGACTTTGGAAGTTGCTCCTGAAGGGGTAAAACCCATCGGGAGCAAGTGTATCTTTAAGAAGAAAATTGGTATAGATGGAAAAGTTGAGACCTTCAATGCTAGACTTGTTGCTAAGGGTTTTCGTCAATGACTTGGTGTCAATTATGATGAAACCTTTTCTCCTGTGGCTATACTTAAGTCCATCGGGATCCTAATTGCCATTTCTGCATACCATGACTGCAAAATCTGGCAGATGGACGTCAAGACCGCTATTCTAAATGGTGATTTAAAAGAGAGCGTGTACATGACTCAGCCAGAGGGCTTCGTAGACAGTGGGAGCAGCGGAAAGGTATGCAAGCTGCTTAAATCAATTTACGGATTAAAACAAGTATCACGAAGTTGGAACATCTTTTTTGATGTAACAGTCAAAGAGTTTGACTTCATCAAAAACGTAGATGAACCTTGTATATACAAGAAGATTATAAAGAGTAAAGTTGTCTTTCTTGTATTGTACGTGGATAACATACTCTTAATAGGAAATGATGTTCCTATGCTACACTCGGTCAAGCTCTTCTTATCACAAAAGTTCTCCATGAAAGTTCTGGGTGATGCCTCCTACATCCTGGGGATTAAGATCTATAGAGATAGATCTAAGCGGATGTTGGGATTGTCCCAATCCAGATACATTGACACCATACTAAAGAGCTTTAATATGGAAGATTCTAAGCGTAGTAATTTACCCACTTGTTCAGGAATCACTCTCTCCAAAGAGATGTCTCCCAAGACTAATTTGGAGAGGGCTCACATGCAAGGGATACCCTATGCTTCAGCAGTTGGGTCAATCATGTACGCGATGTTATGCACCAGACCAGACGTAGCTTACGCACTTAGTGTGGTAAGTAGGTATCAATCAGATCTTGGGGAGAAACACTGGACAGCTGTGAAGAACATTCTTAAATACTTGAGAAGGACTAAAGAAATGTTCTTGGCGTATGGTAACGGAGAACTCCAGGTGGATTCCCTTACCGATTCGAACTTCCAGAATGATAAAGACGACAGTAAGTCAGTATCGGTTTTGTCTTCACCCTCAATGGAGGGGTGGTATGTTGGAAGAGTTCCAAGCAAGATACCGTGGTAGACTCGACGATGGAGGTTGAATACATCGCTGCTAACGATGCTGTCAAAGAAGCTATCTGGATGAAGAAGTCCATTGCTGAACTTGGTGTGGTTCCATCCATTGAGGATCCAATACCCTTGTATTGTGATAACAATGGAGCTGTGGTTTTGGCCAAGGAACCCCGGTCCCATCAGCGATCCAGACATATTCATAGGCAGTATCACCTGATCCGGGAGATAGTTGATCGCCGGGAGATCGAGGTCAGGAGAGTTGAAATGAAGGATAACACAGCGGATCCACTCACGAAGGCCCTCCCCCAGACGCAATTTGAGAGACTTTTTGGGATGTTGGGTATGAGTTACTACAACAACTGGCCTTAGTACAAGTGGGAGATTGTTAGGAATATGTATGCCCTATAAGCCATTATTGTATGATATAGTGGATGCTTGGACATATATATAGAGGACTTTCTTGCTCGACATGATAGTATGCTATCTGGTTGTTTTTTTATCTTAACATGTACACTTGTATTGTTATACTGTCTCTCTGATACATGTTGATAAAGCCCTTAGGATGTTAACTTGACTGCCAGGACTATGATGCAGATCATATTAGTGGGGCTTGTGTAGTCCACAAGCACGTCTTTTAACAGTTCCTAGTCGAGAGAATATCGAGACAGAGGTATCGATATTCCAGAGTAGACTAATGTGTATATTTCTTGACCCTGTATGGGGCGATGGTTGATCCCACAACCATTGGTGTTTGACATCAAAGATTGTACACAGGTGCTCATTAGAGAATGGGTACACCGAACAGGACTCGCCGAGGACTCCTAATTAGTAGTATACCTATTATCAGATAGCAGTACTCTGGTGACACTGGTACAGGTTAGTTTGTAGACCCGAGATCGTCATAGAGTCTTGTATGGCTCCCACTGTATTTTGATTTCCTTCCTACCACGGCTCAAAGGAGTCGTGCAAACAGGTGGATTTTGGGTACAGTCCCGAGTCACATGGAGGCAGTGAACGATAGGAGGGGTTTCGTCTCTCCCGGTATTGGGGGTTAATGTTGCGCTATACTCGATTGGCTATAACAGCAAGTTCCTGGCCTGATGAGATTTACTAGTAAGTGTTATCGGTAATTTCTCGAAAAGTTATATGCCACACATCGGCATGACTTATCAATTTATTGGGGGTCTGACGATTCCACCCCCATACTCGATATGTGACATATCAGACGAAGAGACCGGACTGTACGATAAGTGTTGCTTATAGGCTTTGCGGGAGTTTGGACAAGCTTACTTGTTAATATTCTATTCGCTCAATACTTGGGTAGCCGTTACGTCCAGCTAGTACCACTGATGGCTTATGGGTGACTGATGAGATCATTACCTATTGCTGGCGTATTGACGGGTCTTTAGAGTCCCACACAGAGGTTTCTTAGTTCAAGCGAAACGAAGTAGGGCACATATGGTGATATGTGCGGGGTGCTTAATTAAATACGAATATGTGATACTGTATTCTAATATCGCGATATTTGATATCGGTTAGGTTATATGTGATATAACTGGATTATTGAATCAAGTGTTGATTCAATAATTTGTTATATGTATATACATTTGATAATGGCCGGTTATATATGATATGACCAGATTATTGAATCAAGTGTTGATTTGATATAGTATATTGAATGTTGTAGATTATATGTGATATGACCGGGTTCTTGAATCAAGTGTTGATTCGATAATTTGATATACATATAAATGATATTAGTCGGTTATATATATGATATAACCGGATTATTGAATCAAGTGTTGATTTAATAATTTGATATATATTTATATTTGATATATTTATATATTAACTAATATCAATGCTCACTAAAGTTTTTATTCTCTTGTTATATATATTGATATATATATATATATGATATATATATTTATTTATATATAAAATACTATTGTACCATGGTAGATGATACATTGAACATGGGTGTGTGAGACTCACACCATGACCTAATTGTTGGGGCAAAAATTTACACCACGGTTGACCGAGTCAAAGTCAAGGTCAACCGCCAAGCTAGGTGGGCCCAAGCCAAGGTCAAGCGGGCCCATGCCTAAGTCGAGCCCGCGGCCAGCCTTCCCATGCCAACAATGAAATCATGTCATAAATAATTTTTATGTAATTTTTTATGCATGAATGTAAACAAAATGGGCATAAAGCCAATATTTTGTAAGCCCATGGCTTATGTGCAAAAATGAAATGGCACATGAGCCATGAGATGGATAAAATGCCATTTTTGTAAAGCCTAAGGGGCTATATGTAAATATGTAAGCCTATATAAGGCAACATGATGATGAATAAAAAACACTTTTTCATTCCCCAAAAAACTAGGGTTCTTTGTGCCTCCTGCTCCTTCTCCAAGGTTCTAAACCTTCTCAATTCTTTTGAATTAAATCAAGAGTTTTACTCTTTCTTTTCCAAAACTAAGTAGTTTTCCACCACAAAACCCACAAAGGGGAACTCCGATCTCCCATCAGATCTCAAAAAGGAATGACTTTTAAAATCTCCTACTTCTTGATCTTCAAAATCCGGCCAAACAACAGAAGGAAGAAGAAGAACCCCCTTCATCAGCTTCAAAACATCCCAGGAGTTTAACTCCATACATATATACATAACAAATATTTCCTTCTGAAGCATGGCTTCTGTTTCTTAGGCTAAAAGCCACTTTTTCTCGCCGGCGCTCAAGCGCAGAGCGCCCGCGTGCCGACACATGGCGCGCTAGCGCTCAAGCGCAAGCGCCCGAGCGCAAGTCGCCCACATGCCGACACGTGGCGCGCTTGCGCTCAGCGCAAGCGCCTGAGCGCAAGTCGCCCCGGTGCCGACACGTGGCGCGCTTGCGTTCAAGCGCAAGCGCTCGAGCGCAAGTCGCCCCGGTGCCGACACGTGGCGCGCTTGCGCCCAAGCGCAAGCGCTCGAGCGCAAGTCTTCCCCGTGCCGACACGTGGCGCGCTTGCGCCCAAGCGCAAGCGCTCGAGCGCAAGTCTCCCCCGTGCCGACACGTGGCGCGCAGGCGCCCAAGCGCAAAGCGCCTACGTGCCGACACGTGGCGCGCTTGCGCTCAAGCGCCCAGCGCTCAAGCGCAGAGCGCCCACGTGCCGACACGTGGCACTCTAGCGCCTGAGCGCACAGCGCCCAAGGTGCTGCCCCCACACATCCTTTGGATGCCTTTTCCCTCTTTCTTTCTTTTATATATATACATATATACATATATACGTATGTATACATATTTGCACACACACGTGCTCCACGACACTGTCCCTGCTAGAAAAAAAAATTTCTAACGGGACGCTGCCCCGCACCCCGCAAGGGGGCTGCTAGCCCCCTTGACCCCCAGCCCGCTATCCGGGTAGCGGGACCCCCGTAAAAACTCTGCGTGGCTCCTAATATATCCAAAACCCCCCTTTCAAAACACAACACACGCACACTGCACATTGAGTTCGCATGACCAGTTTAACCCGTCAATCGGAGGTTCCCTCGCTCCAAAGGCGAGGGGTAATTAACGGCAGCTTAGTCCGCGGCTGCCGGAGATTCGGATCCCCACAATCATTAAACCCCGGCCTACCCTAGGCAGGGGGAATCTGTAGTACGCCTGACAAGCGCGCGCGTATTCCCATCTCAATGGGGTGACGAAAAACACCCTACAGATTCTGGCACGCCCGGTGGGACCAATCTCCCCTCCCATATTTCGGGTTAAGCGTTCGTGCGAACTCAATCAATATACATACCTGTATTTATACTAAAATAATGCTTTTTCATGCAGATTTTCAAGCAATCACCTTCCGACGATGTCTTCGGTGATGAACTCAGCTCCCGTCTCCTACACGATGAGGATAGACTCTAGGACGGTCCTTCCGGCCAGTCTCGGACTACAATGGGAGGAGCCGCTGCTACCATTCGGCTCTATCATGTTCATGCCAGTTGGCGCCATCCCAGCTCCTCAAGCCCCGGTAGCAGACAAACCGGTCTCGAAAGGCAAAAGGCCAAATGTGGTGGTCGCGAGGGCACCTCAGCCCAAGCGCAAGTCCATTTCCGAACGACTCTCCATGACCCCAGCTGGGGCAAGGCCATCGACACCAACAAAGCTGCAAGGCATTTCGAGCAAGCTCCAACGGTACCCTCAACAACTGCTCGATCGGGTGCTTTCTCTAAGCTCCCCGCCAATGAGAAAGAGACGACTGGATATGAGGTCCACACTGTCTACATGGTGGGCACGCGCAGCAAGAGCAAGAACGGGGCCACTACATCTCAAATCCAATCTGGCTTGAATGTGGTGGCCGCTTCCCAAGAACAGCCGCCTCTACTAGGTGATGAAGACCCTCTCGATGAGGATGACAGGCAGAAAGACCCTTCAGTCCATGAGGAGTCAGGCTCGGAAAGCGAAGAAGAGCCGACTTTCCGCCCCAGGACTGCGGAGCAAGAGCTGCTTCAAGAGCTCCGAAAGCAGCTCAGAAACAAAGAAAAGGAGATGGCCAAGCTCTACTCAAAAATTGACGACTTGACAAATGTCGTCCTACAGCTCACGGCCCAACTTGCCTCTCAGCCGCCCAATCAGGCGCAGGGCTCTCATGAACCGGGAAACGGTGTCCCAAAACAGCCGACACCCGTCCCCTCAAATCCAAAAGTGGGCGGACCGCATGAAAATCAGCCGCATCCTATCTCGGGAAATGTCTTGGCTACCGATGACAGTAGCCCGCTAACTCAAGATCAAATCATGGATTTGGTTGCCAGCAAAGTCAAAACATTGGTGGCCGAAGCCGAAGCGCAAAAAGATATCGGCAGTGGTGGGAGACCATATCCTGCTCAGTATGATCTGGTAGAATTTCCTAGCGGCTATGTCATCCCCAAATTCGGAAGATTCGATGGGACAGGAAATGCGAATCAGCACATCGCCCACTTCAAAGCCTCATGCGGGAATACTGGGGGAAACGATGTGCTTCTCCTCCGCCAGTTCGTTAATAGCCTGACCGATGTTGCTTTCGACTGGTACGCGAGCATACCGGATGGCTCCGTCACAACTTTTGTCCAAATGGAGTCTCTGTTTCGGCAGAGGTTCATGAGCGTCAGCGATAAGATTACCATTGCCGAGCTCGTAAGGACCAAGCCCAAGAGCGATGAAAGCAACATGGATTTTATAACCCGATGGCGTAATCTCTCCGTCAAATGCGAACCGTCGATAGAGCAGGACCAATCTGTCAGTCTCCTTGTCGGAAATCTCAACAACTGGATGGCCCCGTTTCTATATACCGCGGGTCTCAAAACATTCCAAGAGCTGACCTAAAAGGTCCAAACGTTGGAACGCTGAAAGCCCGAATCCGCTCAGGGTCTTCAGTTCACGAACAGACCGAAACCTTGGAGGGACGACAACCGAAAAGGCGGAAGTTCTAACATCACCGATTCTCCAAATAAGCAGAGAACGGGCGGAGCAAAAACCGGCCAGTCTCGAGAGCCAACTTTGGAGGAAAGAAGAAATAAGGTCTACTCATTCCGAAGGGATAAGGTCCACAAAATTTTTAAAGACGCTCTGAAGAATGGCCTGCGGCTACCAGAACCGAGAAGGCTAAGTGAAGCGAGCAGGACCGATCATCCTAACTTTTGCCCATACCACCGAGTGCTGGGGCACACTATTGAAGACTGTTGCATCTTCAAGGAATGGGTCGAGAAACAATATAAGGCGGGAGAAATATCATTGTCCCCTGGTGTGTTAACAAACAATCAAGCTGCGACCGCCAATTTCATACATACGGGGACCGATGTCCTTCAGGGACCTGATTCTCTCAAACACCCTCCTTTCTCTGGGAACAATCGACCTCTAAGTCGTTAAACTGGAAATGTAAAAAAAAAATGTAAAAAAAAATGTGTAAATAAAAGAAATAAATAAAAGCCGAAATGATGGGGCAACTCGCAATAAATCCAGCGAGTAAAAAATGAAAATGAAAAAAAAAGCCGAAATGATGGGGCAACCGCGAATAAAAGCCGAAATGATAGGGCGATCGCGATAAAAAAAGCTGAAATGATAGAGCAATCGCGGTAAAACAAAAAAAAGAAAAAAAAAGAAAAACAAAACAACTGGCGAATGATGAGTTGCTCCTGGTACCATATTCCAGTGCAGCGATGCAGACGCCAACAAAAATCCATTTTTTCAAAATTCTCCCGGCCCTACGGCTAGTCCCCAAATTGACTGCCGTATACAATCCACGGGCTCAAATAATCCTCAGCATACCCATGCCCCACCGCAACCACCAGTTACGCGGCTGGTCTCCGCCTGTGGAATTGTGCTTCATTAGGGAGACCCGCTCATGTGTCCTGGCACATGTGCTTCAATGTTAGCAACGCTGATGCCGGCCCCTACCCCAAAATTCCAAGATCGCCATCGATAGACCTCTAAGTCTCTAAACCGGAAACAGATGACCACCAAGTCGTTAAACTGGAAACAGATGACCACCAAGTCGTTAAACTAGAAACAGACGACCTCTACGTCGTTAAACTGGAAATAGACGACCTCTACGTCGTTAAACTGGAGACAGATAACCTCTACGTCTTTAAACTGGAAACAGATGACCACCAAGTCTTTAAACTGGAAACAGTAGACCCCTAAGTCTTTAAACTGGAAACAGATGACCTCCAAGTCGTTAAACTGAAAATAGATGACCACCAAGTCGTTAAACTGGAAACATTAGACCTGTAAGTCTTTAAACTGGAAACAGATGACCACCAAGTCGTTAAACTGGAAACAGATGACCTCTAAGTCGTTAAACTGGAAACAATCGACCTCCACGTCTTTAAAACTGGAAGCAGACGACCACTACGTCGTTAAACCGGGCACAATAGACCTCTAAGTCTCTAAACTGGAAACAGATGACCTCTACGTCGTTAAACTGGAAACAGATGACCTCCAAGTCGCTAAACTGGAAACAGATGACCTCTACGTCGTTAAACTGGAAACAGATGACCTCCAAGTCGTTAAACTGGAAACAATGACCACTAAGTCATTAAACTGGGAATGAGGGAAATCCACTCATGTGTCCTCACGATACATGAGGAGAACAAACCTTCGTGGGATCCTTACGACTCACGAAGGAAAAACACACTTGGGAGTCCTTACGACTCCTAAGGAGAACATACACCTGCGAGATCCTTACGACTCGTAGGGAGAAAATGGTTTTATGGGACCCTCACGGCCCATAAAATTAAAAAGCCTTAGGCGATAGGGATCTAAACCTGTCTCCTAAGCCATCGCTCCCCAATCCCCAAACGGCGAATGATGAGTCACTCCTGGTACCATATTCCAGTGCAGCGATGCAGACGCCAACCAAATTCCAAATCCCATACCCCAACGGCGAATGATGAGTCGCTCCTGGTACCATATTCTAGTGCAGCGGTGCAGACGCCAACAAAGTCCTGAAATTTTTTTGGCCCTACGGTCTGGATCATACATCCTGCAAAACCGTATACAATCCACGGGCGTAAAACAATCCCGATCTCTCCAAAAAAAAAAGAAAAAGAAAAAGAAAAAAAAACGGTATGTACACAAGCAAAATGGGCACGGATGAAAACCCGAAAGGGCTCCGTGAGTAAAAACAGCAGGACTGCCGGCGAGTTTGTGAAAACCCGAAAGGGCGCAAACTCATAAAAAAAAAGAAATGAAATGAAATGCACTCGCAAAGTCCTCTCGACTTTGTCAGGAGAAAATTCCCGCATGAGATCCCTACGACTCACAAAGGAGCAACACACTTAGGGGTCCTCACGACTCCTAAGGAGAAAACACACCTACGGGATCCTTACGACCCTTAGGGAGAAAATACTTTGTGAGACCTTTACGGCTCACAAAATTGAAAAGCCTTAGGTGATAGGGATCTAAACCTGTCTCCTATGCCACCAATTTCCAAATCTTCTCGGGGCACATGATGAGTTGCTCCTGGTATTATTCCAGTGCAGCAATGCAGATGCCAAACGAAAAAAAAACCAATTCCCAAATCCTCTCGGGGCAAATGATGAGTTGCTCCTGGCATTATTCCAGTGCAGCAATGCAGATGCCGACAAAAATACTAATCCCAAAATTCTCTCATGACAAATGATGATTCGCTCCTGGTACTATATTCCAGTGTAGCGATGCTGATATCAACTCAGATCAAACAAATCAAACCAACCAATTCCAACATCGACCACTGCGTCGGACAACAGACACTCCGTCTTGGGGATACGTCGAACACAGACACTCCGCCTCGGGGAAACGTCCTACAGCAGACACTCCGTCTCGGGGATACATCCTACAGCAGACACTCCGTCTCGGGGAAACGCCCTACCACAGGCACTCCGTCTCGGGGAAACGCCCTACCACAGGCACTCCGTCTCGGGGAAACGTCCCACCACAGGCACTCCGTCTCGGGGAAACGTCCTACCACAGGCACTCCGTCTCGGGGATACGTCCTACCACAGGCACTCCGTCTCGGGGATACGTCCTACCACAGGCACTCCGTCTCGGGGAAACGTCCTACCACAGGCACTCCGTCTCGGGGAAACGTCCTACTACAGGCACTCCGTCTCGGGGAAACGTCCTACCACAGGCACTCCGTCTCGGGGATACGTCCTACCACAGGCACTCCGTATCGGGGAAACGTCCTACCACAGGCACTCCGTCTCGGGGATACGTCCTACCACAGGCACTCCGTATCGGGGAAACGCCCTACAACAGGCACTCCGTATCGGGGAAACGTCCTACCACAGACACTCTGTGCCGGGGACACGTCAACCAACAGGCACTCCGCCTCGGGGAAACGTCTGCCAGCGACACTCCGCGCCGAGGAAAAGTCGATCAGTGACACTCCGTGCTGGGGAAAAGTCAACCCGACACTCCGCGCCGGGGAAACGTCAAGTAGACACTCCGTGCCGGTGACACGTCAGCAAGCGACACTCTGCATCGGGGAAACGTCCAACACAGACACTCCGCATCAGGGAAACGTCCAACACAGACACTCCGTCTCGGGGACACGTCTACCATCGCTCCGGATTAGAGCGTCGACCGTCCACGTCGTAAAAAGGGCAGTGCATCCCAAAAAGTGGGAACCAAAGCAAGTCGCCTCCACGTGAAAGAAGATCCATCAATTTCATGCACAAGAGCCACATGTGCGGTGTGCATTTATTGATGGGGGGCAATTTGTTGGGGCAAAAATTTACACCCCGGTTGACCGAGTCAAAGTCAAGGTCAACCGCCAAGCTAGGTGGGCCCAAGCCAAAGTCAAGCGGGCCCATGCCTAAGTCGAGCCCGCGGCCAGCCTTCCCATGCCAACAATGAAATCATGTCATAAATAATTTTTATGTAATTTTTTATGCATGAATGTAAACAAAATGGGCATAAAGCCAATATTTTGTAAGCCCATAGCTTATGTGCAAAAATGAAATGGCACATGAGCCATGGGATGGCTAAAATGCCATTTTTGTAAAGCCCAAGGGGCTATATGCAAATATGTAAGCGTATATAAGGCAACATGATGATGAATAAAAAACACTTTTTCATTCCCCAAAAAACTAGGGTTCTTTGTGCCTCCTGCTCCTTCTCCAAGGTTCTAAACCTTCTCAATTATTTTGAATTAAATCAAGAGTTTTACTCTTTCTTTTCCAAAACTAAGTAGTTTTCCACCACAAAACCCACAAAGGGGAACTCCTATCTCCCATCAGATCTCAAAAAGGAGTGACTTTTAAAATCTCCTACTTCTTGATCTTCAAGATCCGGCCAAACAACAGAAAGAAGAAGAAGAACCCCCTTCATCAGCTTCAAAACATCCCAGGAGTTTAACTCCATACATATATACATAACAAATATTTCCTTTCTGAAGCATAGCTTCTGTTTCTTAGGCTAAAAGCCACTTTTTCTCGCCGGCGCTCAAGCGCAGAGCGCCCGCGTGCCGACACGTGGCGCGCTTGCGCTCAAGCGCAAGCGCCCGAGCTCAAGTCGCCCACATGCCGACACGTGGCGCGCTTGCGCTCAGCGCAAACGCCTGAGCGCAAGTCGCCCCGGTGCCGACACGTGGCGCGCTTGCGTTCAAGCGCAAGCGCTCGAGCGCAAGTCGTCCCGGTGCCGACACGTGGCGCGCTTGCGCCCAAGCGCAAGCGCTCGAGCGCAAGTCTCCCCCGTGCCGACACGTGGCGCGCAGGCGCTCAAGCGCAAAGCGCCTACGTGCCGACACGTGGCGCGCTTGCGCTCAAGCGCAGAGCGCCCACGTGCCAACACGTGGCACTCTAGCGCCTGAGCGAACAGCACCTAGGCGCACAGCGCCCAAGGTGCTGCCCCCACACATCCTTTGGATGCCTTTTCCCTCTTTCTTTCTTTTATATATATACATATATACATATATACGTATGTATACATATTTGCACACACACGTGCTCCACGACACTGTCCCTGCAAGAAAAAAAAATTTCTAACGGGGCGCTGCCCCGCACCCGCAAGGGGGCTGCTAGCCCCCTTGACCCCCAGCCCGCTATCCGGGTAGCGGGACCCCCGTAAAAACTCTGCGTGGCTCCCAATATATCCAAAACCCCCCTTTCAAAACACAACACACGCACACTGCACATTGAGTTCGCATGACCAGTTTAACCCGTCAATCGGAGGTTCTCTCGCTCCAAAGGCGAGGGGTAATTAACGGCAGCTTAGTCCGCGGCTGCCGGAAATTCGGATCCCCACAATCATTAAACCCCGGTCTACCCTAGGCAGTGGGAATCTGTAGTACGCCTGACAAGCGCGCGCGTATTCCCATCTCAATGGGGTGACGAAAAACACCCTACACTAATGATAATTATGGTAATTATTTATTAAGAGTAAAATAGAATAAAAGGATAAATGAGTATGGCTTAAGATACTTGTAGAAGCATATAGAAATTATGACTCATCTCTCCTTTTGTCTTACTCTAGATATTTTCTTACCCCAATAAGATCACTAGCCCATGTTAATTCGCACACTTATCACTTGAGGTATTTCTTCACTCAAGTTCATCTTCTTCCTTCTTTAGATTTTCTTGAGTTGGAAAATAAAAAGAGAAATTGATTTCTAAAGTGAGCAAAATTCCTACTTCATCAACCTACTATCATTTAGCCCATAAGATTAGGTTGTTTGCTTCACTAATTCTTGATTAGTGAAGAGGTAGCTTGAGTTAGAGAAACTTCAAGGTGGATCATCTTCAGCCTCGAAGAAGACGAAGTAAGCTCGTTCCTTTCTTCAAGTGGAGCCAATAAGAGTTCTAGGGACTACTACTTGGAGCTATTGAAGTGAAGGACTTGGTCTACATAGGTTATAATCACTTTCACTTAGTATAGTTCTTCTTATATCATGCATTAAACCCTAATACTCTAGTTCGATTCTAGGTTAATATAGTTTAGACTTCTAAATTTTTTAAAATTGCATACTTGATGCATGTGGAAATCTAGTGGTACTGCTAAGACACACTTTCAGTATCGCTGTTGAGATAAGTAAAGTTTTCCTCACTTGCGATCTCGTTTAATCTCCATACCAAGTATTTTCTTGGCCGCTCCCAAATCCTTGGTCTCAAATTTGCCTTTCAACCGTTTCTTCAAATTCGGAATATCAACCATATACCCTGCTGCTATCAACATATCATTAACATAAAATAGAAAGTATATGAAAGAAACCATCGGCGAGCTTCTTCGAATAAATATAATTGTCGCCCTTACTTCTTGTAAACCTAATTTCTATCATGAATGAGTCAAACTTCTTATACCATCGTCCAGGTGACTGATTTAAACCGTAGAGAGACTTTTCTAGTAAACAAACACGGTCTTCTTTACCTTCAACTTTAAAACCTTCGGGCTGTTGCATCTAAATCTTCTCTGCCAAATCACCATGTAAGAATATTGTCTTCATATCGAGCTGCTCAAGCTCCAAATATTGCATAGCCACCAAACCGAGCAAGACATGTATAGAGGTGTGTTTAACGACCGGAGAAAATACCTCATTGAAGTCAACTCTCCGGACCTGTGAATAGCATTTAGCGAATAACCGTGCCTTATATCTCGTATCAATCTTGTAAGGTTCCTAAGCACGACAGCAAGGTTTCGGGAGGCATCATCCATGCCAATTTAAAATTTTGCCATGCTAAAAGAACCCTAACCTAGAATCTTTAACTAGAGAATCATACGAAAACAAAATGTAAACAACTTTACATCTAAGTGAGTAGGGACTACAGCCTTTGTAGTCTGGTCCTTCACTTCTATAGCTCCTTGTAGTGGTCCCTTCGCTGCGATCAATGAACTGTCGGACTCTTGAGAGGCTCCACAAGATGAATGATGCATACTTGCTTGAAGTCTTCAAAGTCGAAAATGATCTACGTCGAGAAAACACGGACTCAAGCTATCACTTCACTAATATGGAATTAGTGAAGCTAACACCCTAAACTAAATGGCTAGTTTAGTAGAGGATGATGAAGTAGGAATTTTGATCACTTTAGAATTTAACTTCTCACAATTTTTCTTCACTTCCTCAAACCAAAGAGAGAGCTTGAGGGAGATGAATGAAGAAGAAGATGAATGAATAATGAGATGAGGTTAGAAATGTAACCATGGGTAAGTTTATGTCATGCACTAACCCATGTAGAGAATTGACCGTGGCTAAGTGATAAGGGTTAGATTAATAAATATCTTAGGTAAAACAAAATTGGTGGACTAAGTCAATGGTTCTACAAGCTTCATCCAAGCTATCCAAGCAATTTTGAATTACTTATATAAATAAAAACCAACACATTATCAAAACCATGGTGTAAGTCTCACTCCCATGTTGCATGTATAACCTAGCATGTCACAATAATATATATCACATATATATTATTTATGTAACAAAAGAAAACAATACAATAAACATATATCACATATATGTTAAATGTATCAAAAGTGAGAAAAAGAAATACTTAAGTGAGCATATATTAGTTAATATAATTTAATATATCAAATATATAATTATACAGTAAATTATTAAATTAACACTTGATTTAATAATCCGGCTATATCACATATAACCGACTAATATAATATGTATCATTTCATCGAATCAACACTTAATCTGATAACCCGGCTATATCACATATAACCGGCCGATATCACATATCGCGAGAATAAAATACGGTATCACATACACGTATTAATCTCGGTCCCGCACATATCACATATGGGCTCCTACTTCGTTTTGCCTGAGCCAGTAAACCTCTGTGTAGGACTCTAAAGACTCGTCAATACGTCGGCAGTAGGTGATGGTCATATCAAACACCCACAAGCCGCCAGCGGTACTAGCTGGACGTAACGGCTACCCGGGTATTGAACGATCAGAAGACCAACAAGCAAGCCCGCTCTAACTCCTATAAATCATGTCAGTAACACTACCGTACAGTCCGGTCTCTTCGTCTGATATGTCGCATATCTAGTCTAAGGGTGGTAAACGTCAAACCCCGGTAACCGATAAGTCGTGCCGATGTGAGGCTCATAACTGGTCGAGAAACTACTGATAACACTTACCAGTAGATCTCTATATCAGCCCTGACCAGGGACTTCCTGTTATAGCCAATCGAGCACAGTGCAACATCAACCCCCAATATCGGGAGAGACGAAACCCCTCCTATCGCTCATTGCCTCCATATGATTCGGGACTGTACCCAAAAGCCACCGTTTTGGACGTTCTCTTGAACATGGTAAAGTAGAAATCAAAGCACAGTGGGAATCACACAAGACTCTATAACGATCTCGGGTCTACAGATTAATCTGTACCAGTGTCACCAGAGAACTGCTATCCGACGATAGATATAATACCAACTAGGAGTTCTCGGCGAGTCCATTCAGTGTACCCAGTCTCCATTGAGCACCCATATACCATCTTTGATGTCAAACACCAATGGATGTGGGATCATCCATCACCCATCATATGGGTCAAGAAGCGTATACGCTAGTCTACTCTAGAATATCGATGCCCTGTCTCGATACACCCTCGACTAGGAACAATTATAGGATGTACTTGTGGACTACCCTAGCCCCACTAGTATGATCTCCATCATAGTCCTAGTAGTCAAGTACACATTCTAAGGGCTTTATCAACATTTGAGAGCAGGACAGTATCACAATACAAGTCTACATGTTAAGACAAAGAGCAACCAGATAGCATACTATCATATCGAGCAAGAAAGTCCTCTCTATATATATCCAAGTATCCACTATAATATACATCATATGTACAATAATGGCCTCTAGGGCATATATATAACTAACAAACCTTCCCTTGGTCACCTTCTTTCTTCTTGAAAACCTACTTGCAGTCAACTACTTTCTTTCCTTCTTCGGGCTTCATGAGCTTCCAAGTCCGGTTCTTGTGAAGAGACTCAATCTTTTCATTCATAGTGATTAACTAACGAGCTGACTCATCGAATGTGATGGTTTCTTTATAGTTCGTTGGTTCACTACTATCAACCGTCTCTGCAACAGACAACGCATACGCCACTAAATCATCATAGCCATATCTTTGTGGCGGTCTAATGTCCTTTTTTTGTCGGTCACGAGCGAGAAAATACTCCTCATCTTATGACTGCTCATCATGAGCTTTTCAGATGATGGTGAAGGAGTGATCTCCTACGAACCCGAGCTTTCACTGACCTCAATATCAACGCCCAGCTCATCCTTCTTCGAATCGTCTTCAATTGGAGATTCCATAATTTTCGGCTTCAACATAGCAGATTCATCAAAAGTCACATCTCTACTAATCATAAATTTTGGCGACTTAGGATCCGAACACCACAATTTATAACCCTTAACACTGGTAGTACAACAGAGAAATATACATTTTTTCGCTCGAGGATCCAACCTGCCTTCACGGCAATGTGCATAAACGGGTAACCAAACACCTTAAATGTTGAATAATCGGCGTGCTTCCCTGACCATGCCTGCTTCGGTGTTTTACTATCTAGCGTCATATGAGGTGACTGATTCACAATATAGCACGCCGTGTTCACCGCTTCTGCCTAAAACTCCTTACCGAGCTGGGCATTAGACAACATGCACCGCGCTTTCTCCAAAAGAGTCTGATTCATACGCTCCGCGACTCCGTTCTGTTGTGGTGTGTAGACAACGGTATGATGCCGAACAATACCTTCATTTTTGCAGAATTTATTGAAATCTCCATCACAAAACTCCAACCTGGTGTCTGTCCTTGGTATCTTGATCTGCTTCTTTGCCTGCTTCTCAAGCAACGTCTTTCATTCCTTGAATATAGTAAGCACATCACTTTTGTATTTCAAGAAGTAGACCCAAACCATTCTCAAAAAATTATTAATGAAGGTAAGCGGATATTTGGCACCCCTTCTTTAAAGGCAACTGGAGAGGGTCCCCAAATATCCGAATGGATATAATCAAGAGTACCTTTTGTGTTGTGCACCGCCAAACTGAAGCTAACACGTTTCCGCTTCATAAAAACGCAATGTTCATAAAACTCCAGTTTCGTCGTACTCTTTTCACCAAGTAGACACTGTTTCGACAACTCGACCATACATCTCTCACTCATATGTCTGAGCCTCATGTGCCATAATCTGGTAGTTTCCGAATCGGTCATAGATTTAGATGACGAAATAGTAGTTGATCCGGTAGTTGTCGAATCCTGCAACGAATATAAGACCCCTTCTTCGAGCCCTTCATCACAACAGGAGAACCTTTGGTTACCTTAAAACTCCACCTTCAGCGGAAAACTTGTAACCTTTGTCGTCGAGTGTATCCAAAGAGATGAGATTCTTTTTTAAGTCGGGTACATGCCTGACTTCCACCAATATCCTCACAATACCGTCAAACATCTTGACTTGGATCGTCCCTTTATCAATAGCTCGATACGAACTATTGTTGCCCATCAAAACCACTCCACCATCAACGTACTCATAGGTGGTAAACAAATCCCTATCAGGACACATGTGATAGGAACAACCCGAATCCATAATCCACTCGTTCTTGGATCAATGTGTGTTGTCAAGAACTACAAGAAGATCTGCTTTTCCTTTTGCTATACTTGCCTCAACCGAAGACTCATTCGATTTGTCTTCTTGTTTTAGGTTGTTCTGCAATTTAAATCAATCGATCTTGAAGTGCCATTTCTTTTTACAATAATTGCAGGTCGCATTCCTATTCTTGGATTTTGACCTCGATTTCTTTCTATTAGCTTCCGGATCCTTCTTCTCCATTCGTCCTCAAACAAATAAGCCAGACGATGAACCATCAGTTTTGGTAGAAGTCAACTCATTGTCGATCTTCTTTTTGTTCATCAAATTCTCCTTGACATCCTTGATTAAGATCGTGTCTCATTCATAAACCATGATGTCACAAAAGTGCTTATATGAGGGTGATAACAAACACAATAAGAGAAGAGCCCAATTTTCATCATCAATCTTCCCCAGATCTGTAATGATTGAATTAAACCCACCGACGTAAGATTTGATTGTAGATCCTTCTGACATACGAAGTTTATAAAGACATTACTTCAATAGGAGTCGATTTGTGAGAGATTTCCTCAAATATAACTCCTCCAATTTCTTCCACAAATCAGCCGTCGTCTTCTCTACTAAAACTTCTTGTAGAACTTCATTTGTCAAACATAAGTGGATAGCCGTGAGGGCCTTCTCATCCATCTCCTCCCAAGCTTCATTCGTCATAGTGGAAGACCTTTTTTATCCTTCCCTAGAATCTCTTTTTTCAAATTGTTTTAAGGCAACACGGCAACCATATGGACTTGCCATAAACTGAAACTCATATTTCCATCAAACTTTTCGATATCGAACTTCATGATTGTCGGAGACATGATTTGGGATCAAATCAAAACACAATGTGCTAATGAACCCTAAACTTCAAAACCACAATCTAAGAAAGTGAAGAAGAGGACGTAATTGTTGTTACCCACCGTTGACCTAGATCGTAATATTAAAGACTTAATGGTTCAATCCAAAACATCCCAAACAACAATAAAAGGCTCTGATACCAGTTTGTTGGCTCTGATATCAGTTTGTTGCGACAAGACAGTCATCAAGCCAAACACAAATGATAAAGAGAAGAAACGAAACCACAGGCAAAATAGAAAATACGAGAACTTATAAAGAGACGAAGGCAAAGCTTTATTAATAATCAAATTCGGAAGAGCATAAAAGCGGTAGACGATTATAAATCCTTCAAATAAAACCCCAGATCTCACAAACAAAAGGGTTCTCTCAAATAACAATAGCTATCTCGAAAAGCTCTCTCATCTAGGGTTGCTGCATAATATCCTATATATAGCATACAAAAGATTTTACCAAAAAACTAATTTTCTAACTAAGCAGTTTTAACCGGCAGACATTTGCAGAAGGACTTGGCAGACGTTTGCCAAAATATCATCGAAACACCAGAGTGCCACCAGACGTCTGAATAAGAATATTTAGACGTTTAACCTTCATGACTTTAGAAGACCGGAGTGCTCGCAGACGTCTAACCCTCATCAAGGCAGACGTATGCCCAAAGTATGCTCGCGCATACAGAGCGCAGGCAGACGCCTGGAGCACGTCTGTCTTATATATAATGTCAAATCTTCATATAGCTTTGCGATAATGTCGGATCTTAAGAAATTAATATTGGTCGAATGTGGGGCATACACAACAGATATTCATAGGAATGTTTACATATGCAGCCTCCTCCAGGGATTCCTCACTCTCTAAGAAAGATTTATGTCTCAACAAGGCCTTATATGGTCTCAAATAGGCGCTTCGAGCTTGGTTTGAAAAGTTCGACGTAATTGTTATGGTCCTTGGTTCTGTTTCAAAGGAAATCATACGCCTAAAGCAGTGGAAGCGGTGCATATGATCTCCGATTATTTATCTAATATGAATCATAAAAATATACCTTTACAGATCTAAATATTTGTTGGCAAAAGATCTTTCTCTTATAGATACCACAATTGCAGAAAGCTCCAATTAAGTCCACTACCTTACGTAGGAGGTAAATAAAAACTTAGGCGATAGGAACTCTTCTATAAGAGGAGAAGATTTAAATAATTCTCAATTATTTTTCTGTATGAAATCTCTTATTTTATCATCGTTTTGCATCATCATTTATGGTCTACTATAGCCAAAAAAATTTATAGGGTTGTGGTACAATATTTTTTTCCTATTTTACCGATGTGAGAATAAACTTCCCAACAATATAATCACAACAAATTGTGTTATAATATTTCTTCTCTTATTTGTTTTTATTTGCTCTTCTATCTTAAGGTTTTGTGTTGGGACCAATTGGGTCTCGTATCGAGAACCAATTATCAATCTCAATTAATTCATAATTAATCAATTGAAAATCTTGATTTAACAATCAAACATCTATCACTTCAACTGTTAATAAAAGTCCGTCATCACTTCAACTGTTAATAAAAGTCCGTCATAATGTGAGAGAATAATTAATATTAATTTATATGTAAGCCCTTCCAATATCAAGTTATCTTTCTTTAGGTCCTTTAATTGAGCGGAATAAAATCACCTAATCGTTCAACCCAAACCTTCAATTGCCTATGAACATAATAAATTCATTTTGAAAATAAATATAATAATAATATAATTTTAAAAAAACAATTTCCAAAATACCTGATCAGGATTTGACGCTTTCATGGGATTGAACAGTAAAATTATTCTCATCAATATGAGAATGTCGGATCCTATCTAGACATCCGTAGTTTTCCTAAATGCATTCAAGTAGCCCAATATTTCAGGCTATTTGTTCCTGTCTAAACGACAAGATTTACTATCATATCAAAATCTACTTGTCAACAAATCGAAAACTACAATATCATCAAATCAAAAGAATTATGTAACAGTTTGAATTCGCCATCTCTATAAATGACATATCCTAGAGAATTCAAACATGATTTTGTACTACACATATCATTATATGCGCTCCTGACATACACCCGGAGAATCTCCATTCTCGGTGATTGAGACACGTCACATCTCACATATCAGTGTCATACATGATAACCTGTCACAACTCTAGCCATCCTTTGGTAGTTGTAGGTTAAATACTCAATTTAAGAAATTACTAAATTAAATCATATCTCCATGCAAGTGACCCATCACGGTGCATGATCTAACAATATGATTTCTAAGAATATTATAACAATTATAAATAAATAATAATATCCACATTATAAATTATTAAGTGAGATTATATAACTTTATTAATATTCCACTAATATTTCTTGAATTGTAATAGATGTTGATATATTACTACTCTAGCATGTGCAAAGTACTAATGGTCATGCCATGTTTATTAACCCTTCCTTAGGCAGCAGCGGTGGATGCATGCAGGAGTTCTGGCCGAATAGAGCACCATTGATGGAGGCATGGGGCTACAATTTTACGGCAGACTCAACAAAAGTTCACTAGGGAAAATATTTGCGTCTCAACCTAGTTATAAGAATGCTAAATTAGGGTATCAGTTAGATTAATATGAATGTTTTAAATACTTATTTTTTATAATCAAATTGAAAATTTTAGAGTGTAAATTAGTGTTTTCAATAGATGTGGTATGTGCCTTTTTGTGACTCTCGCGTCATTGAACAAACAAATTAATTTTAGTTAGTTTTCGATTTTAATTTGCCAAAATTTAAAGTTTGCAAGCAATTATTTTGAGTTAGAATCCAGGTTTTGATCGAAGTGGCGCATGCAAACATATAGAATAGAAAGGGAAAGGAAAAACTATGATAGTTTTGAAAAAGGAAAAGAATTCTCATCTTCTTTTTTCACTCTTTTGAAATCACTGTAGAAAAGGAAACAGGGAAAAAACCATGATTGTTTTGGAGAAAAGACAAACATTAGAATCCAGGTCTGTTGTTTGCGTAAAACTAAACTTACCACATCTAATATACAGAGTATCCATTAATTTAAGGGTAAATTGTCAAAAAAAAAAAAAAAAGCCAGAGCATTTTTTTCCGCTGTCAAAAGCCCCCGGACTCGAAACCGTAGTCAAGTATCCCTTAGAAAATTTTCCTTGCAGTATCTGTATAGTAACCTGCTATATCTAACTAATTCATACAAACTATTTAGATATTGCATGAAACATTTTATATATTACAGGCAACTGCTTAGATATCGCAAGAAACTAGATATAGCAAGTGACTACTAGATATCACAGGTAAGAGGTTTCTTGACAAATAACAACTTTTCTAGAAGGGTTTTGACTAACTTTTCGAGAGAGTGTGCGTATGGGTGGGTGGGGAGGCGAGGTTGACAACAGAAAAAATGCTTGGGGTTTTTGACAATTTACCTTTAATATAAATATCTATATGCCCACGCGCGCAAATATATGTTAGTTATATGTATGCCCTAGAGGCCATTACTGTACATAGGATGTATATTGTAGTGGATGCTGGGACATATATAGGGAGGACTTTCTTGCTCGACATGATAGTATGCTATCTGGTTGAACTTTACCTTAACGTGTATACTGATTGTCTCTCTGTTACATGTTGGTAAAGTCCTTAGGATGTGTGCTTGACTATCTGGACTATGATGCGGATCATACTAGTGGGGACAAGGTAGTCCATAAGCACATCCTTCAAAGTCCCTAGTCGTGGGTGTATCGAGACGGGGCATCGATATACCAGAGTAGACTAGCGTATACCTTCTCGACCCATACAGATGGGCGATGGATGATCCCATATCCATTGGTGTTTGACATCAGAGATGATGTACGGGTGCTCAGTAGAGACTGGGTACACTGGACGGACTCGCCGAGAACTCCCAGATGGTATTATACCTCACGTCAGATGGCAGTTCTCTGGTGACACTGGTACAGAGTAGTCTGTTGACCCGAGATCGTCATAGAGTCTTGTGTGGTTCCCACTGTGCTTTGATTTCCATCTTGCCACGTCCAAGAGGGCGTGCAAAACGGTGGTTTTTGGGTACAGTCCCGAGTCACATAGAGGCAATGAGCGATAGGAGGGGATTCGTCTCTCTCTTGGTATAGGGAGTTGATGTTGCGCTGTGTTCGATTGGCTATAACAGGAAATCCCTGGCCAGGGTTGCTGAGAATTACTGGTAAGTGTTACCAGTAGTTTCTCAAATAGCTATAGACCTCATATCGACACGACTTATCGAGCTATTGGGGTCTGACGTTTACCACCCCCAGGCAAGATATGCGACATATCAGACGATCAGACCGGACTGTACGGTAGTGTTACTGGTTGGATTCACTGGAGTGTGAGCGGGCTTGCTCGTCGATCTTCAGATCGCTCAATACCCGGGTGGCCGTTACGTTTAGCAGACCACTTGCGGCTTGTGGATGTTTTGATATGATCATCATCCGCTGCCGGCGTATTGACGAGTCTTTAGAGTCCTACACAGAGGTTTCCTGGCTCAAGCGAAACGAAATAGGAGCGCATATGAGATATGTGCGGGACCGAGAATAATGCGTGTATGTGATACCGTATTTCATTCTCGCGATCAATGCGTCGAATGGTTGTATGCGATATAACCTAATTATTGATTCAAGCGTTGATTCGATAAGCCGATACATTGGATACTAGTCGGTTATATGCGATATGACCGGATCGTTAAATCAAGTGTTGATTTAATGATTTAATGCATAATAATATATTTGATATATTACTTTGCATTAACTAGTATCGGTTCACTTTAAATGGATTTTCTCGCTCGGGTATGCACATTGTATATTCGATATAGTTTTTTGCACTTGCTTGTATCATGTTTGATGATACATACCTTATGGTTAAGTGTAAAGAATTAAACTATAGTTAAGTGGGTGATTAGGGTTTTTGATTTCATTTTATTCATTTATCTTTTTGGAAAAAGAAAAGGCAAAATGAGGAAAATGGTTGCTTTCTTTTGTTCATTCATGAACTGTAACACCTTAGGATAAGGGTTAGTGATTTATTTTAATTAAATAATGATTTTTAATAAAAAGTTTACCAAATTGTGTTTTAAATATTTTTCCAAGCTTAATAAATATTTTTTCCAAAATTTTCATAAGCTTGCACACACATGTGCATATAAACTAGGGTTTTTGAAATGTGTTAATACCATCATTTTACCATGGTGGGTTAATATTAGAATTAAGTTTTCTTTTGTTTTAATTTGTGTTGTGTTGGCATGAGAGAGAGAGAGAGAGGCATGGCTTAGCCATGCTTGGCCATATTGAGGAGAGAGAGAGGAGGGTTGACCTTGGACTTGAGTGTTGCCCCCATTTCCTTTGCAATTCCCTCACACTCACCCACACACTTACCTCTCTCCCCAGCTCCAGAGCAAGCAGCAGCAGCAGCAGCAAACACAGCAACAGCAGCAATTCCTGAAGCAAGAGGCAGCATCAGCAGCAGAGAGCAGCAGCATCAGCAGCAGTGAGCTGCAGCAGCCCCAGCTCCATGTGCAGCGACTTCTCTTCACTTCTCCA